>OX596184.1:2725189-5450379 GCA_951394245.1 Cyclophora punctaria | reverse complement strand
TAGTCTGAGGATCAAATACCAGATTTCAGAGGAGACCAAACGATGACGTGACGTTATTTAGTTGTTAGTAGTTACGTCCTATAGTTATAGCGGTAGCAGGGGTGATTAACTTACGCTTACGCACCACTAAACGTAAGCACAAAATGTCAGTCTGTACAGACGTGAGAAAATGTAAAGTCGTGGCTTTTACTGGCTGCCTGAATAACTTTAACTGTTTTTTAAGTTATGATACAACGCTTTGTATTTTAATGAACGTTTTTAACTCATCTTTAGTGTAGATATGTACCTACTAAAGAAAATTACCGAAATTCCCACAGGAAAGGGCACAACGCGGGTAAAACCGCGGGGCGCTGCTAGAAGGTTTAATATGTGTTAGACAGTAAATTACTTCTTACACATCTAAAGAGATTGGATAAGATTATGATTTCATAGTTTCGAAAGACACAACCATATTCTTTTATCGAAACTTCGAGATAAGAAATATTATTCACATATCATTTCCATTTATCGTGAAACGAACGTCACTATACATAGGTACATCCCATAGTTTAGTTAGTAGTATGTTAATAGATTGTCTTTGAGGTGATTAGGGAAAATTGGTATGTGAACAACGAAATATATTGCTTGTAAGCTATTTGGTGCGTGAATTCGTGTGGTTGTAAGTTAAAGTCATTCTAGGGTTGTTGTACGTGTATGGAAAGTGCTAGTTAAGTTAATGATGTCATTGTAAATTAAACATAAGAATATAGAGTTAAGTTTTTTGAAGTTTACTGAAACTGAAATTGTATATAATGGAAATATGTTAATTCGATTTATTGCAGTTGTGTCCATGATCTTATTCCAGACATTACCATAGATACAAAATTATATAAAACATCAGTTTAAACTACAATTTTCTCAAAGATAAGTATCTTAACAAGTAGAATGTGGGCCTATCTAGGGATATGTCCTGCATTTGTTGATGATCTACGTTTAAAGTTAATAAAGTCCTTTGTATCTTTGAAGGAGGTAGTTTGTAATCATTTCTAGACGTCCAAGTGCTAGATTGTAATCTTAAAAGCGTATTTACGAAGGACGGCAGATGATGCCTTTAATGTTTGATGCCCTTGTGGATTATCCTCTATCTTTATTGCATGACCAAGTATAGATTGTTTAAATACGGACATATGATGATATTTAAGAGGTTTCATAATTTAGCGAGGTGAAAAGTATTATCTTGATTCCAATCTTTTTATTTTACAAGGAGTAGGACTTTACGCACGAATGACACTACTACGATCGCTACACTACTAAGGTTGTTGTTCGCTGTTGTTGGTGTATGTTCGATCTTCAATGTGATCGCCGAACTTTCAACATTATTAACGTATTATTACGGGGTTTTTCACGGTATAATACATTGTTTTAGCCATGAAAGAGTAAGGTATATTCTGTTTCGTGATTTAAGCAAGTGAAAACATTTCTTTCAATATTTACTTCGATAGTCGAAGTCGCATATCATCATCAGTGTAAAATAAAAGAGTATGAAATATTTTTAATGACCTCTTTTTATTCAAAGTTCATCACGCTACTTTTCCGACTTCTTTTTGAATGCAGCACTGACGTGTAAATTAGGTTCTTCATATCACACAATACAAGGAAACCATCGCCACTTCAGTCATTAAAGGCAATTGAATTTTTTTTGGTTTATTGTGCATATAAAATGATACAATTCATCAGTGCGTGGGAGTGCATCATGGTACCGCCTTTTGACACTTATCGATATATGTGCCTTGCTTTTTTTTGGATCGATATCGGTGTAGTCATATCGTAGTGACTCAGAACACCTGTAAATAATTTATTAATTTGATTTAAGTTCTATGTATTGAACCTCCTTAGGTTATATATTCTTCTTTAATTTGAATCATGTTCGAAAAATTTGAATTAAATTAAATATTCTTTAATTGAATTTGAATCATATTCGAATTTGGTAGTCTTTTGTTTTGATGTTAGTACGTTTTGACCAATACTGGGAAACTTAAAGATTGTCTTCTATTATATCGGGTTTAGAAAACTTTCTAATTGATAGTCATATTCAAAAGGTAGGCTTGATTAATAGGCCATTTTTTATCCCAAATTCCCATGGTTCAATCGCGGTAAAACAGCTGGACTAATATTGATATATGTATTATCAAAGTATCCCTTTTGTTCCTGTCACATTCGTATCATTGAACTGAAGGCTGTTCGGAATGTATGTTATTTATGACAATGGCTCGTAATGATACTTGTGTCATTGTCATCGATCTTATACTCTGATCTGCAATATCTGCATATAATATGCGTAGAGCTAAGAGTGAATAGAGATGTCGAGTTTATAAGGTGTCCTTAGATATTACACTATGTTTAAAATAATTGTGTGCAAAATGAAGATAGTGTTTCAAAATCAAATAATATTTAAGCTTTTGTACATTTTTTATTACTTAAAATGTTTTTACTTGTAAAAAATCTCTAATGATACTTTTCTTTCCGTAATTTAATATCAATAACAGTATTTAAATATTCAATGATGGTGCTAAATATGCATGTTTCATTATATTCGTACAAGCAGATATGTTATTGCAGTAAAAATAATGTATGTGTAATAAACTTTTATCGCAAAATATTATCTAATATCGGTTAAGTTTTTAAATATTTTGCATTATGCGGAAAACTAGTTTCATATTATATTATTTAAACTTGCGTCCAGAGAAAAAGTATCTGATCCAAACCGTTCCATAATTTAAGAACTCGTAATATGATCTGGAACGGTTCCAATAACTGCAGCGGACAGTTTCTTTTAACTTTTAACGTTTTGGTTAAATACCTACATTATAAGTATGAACTGTAAAGTAAACCTCAATAGTAGACTCTAGTGTAACGAAAAACAAATTTTCTTCTTGATCCATTTTTTTAGTAACATTACAAAATGCAAGAATAAAATAATCCGAGACTAGTCAGGAATATCAAAAGATGTAGAATCAAATGAAAAAAAATTATACTAATTTATATTTTTTGTTATTTTTTCATTTATATAATTATTTATTTATACCAATATATTAACCATATGTAACTTCTACTACTTCAATAGCTCTACGCCTTAAATATACAATTGTAAGTGCATGTCTGATAGATTTGAAGGCTTCGGTTTATTTTATTCAATAACATATCCACGTCAAATATAGTATTGAAAACGCGAATTGTTATCAAAATATATTATCACGTCTCTATTCATCATATTTTTTGTGAATTTGATCTGAGTCAGCTTTATATCGCTTTGTGTCAAAATTGTTTTGTGACATTCGATTGACATTTGAATTTGTGCTTTGTTCGAACAAGACACAAGTCTTTTAGTTAGATTAATTGGTATATTTGGATGTGCCAATGGTTTATACCTAACTAGCAGCGCCCCGTGGTTTTACCCGCGTTGTGCCTGTTCCCGTGGGAATTTCGGATTTTTTTTACATAAAAACCTTCCTCTTGAATCACTCTACCTATTACAAAAAACCGCATCAAAATCCGTTGCGTAATTTTAAAGATTTAAGCATACAGAAAAACAAACAGACAAAAATAGCGACTTTGTTTTATACTATGTAGTGATTTATTTTATGGTTTTTGTCGGGTTGTATGTAGGATGTTGAGACAGTTAAATAAAATACTTAAGGTTATTTAAAGTACTAAACATAAACAACTGCCGTTCAGAGACGTTCATTAAATCGACACTTAACTAATTGACGTAATTTTTCAAACATTACATGTCAAAATCAGTCATTACTACTAAGGAAGCATTTGACGTCTCTGAGTAAGGGTGTTGGTCATCAAATTAAAGTCAAACAAGGGCACCGGGAAAATATTTGATATCACTACATAGTATAAAACAAAGTCGCTAATTTTGTCTGTTTGTTTGTCTGTTTGTCTGTATGCTTAAATCTTTAAAACTACTGCACGGATTTTGATGCGGGTTTTTTAAATAGATAGAGTGATTCAAGACGAAGGTTTATATGTATAAAAATTCCCTAAATTCCCACGGGAACGGGCACAACGCGGGTAAAACCGCGGGGCGTTTTTTACATAAAGGAGAATACTCGAAGTTGAGTTTATATACGAATGATCCCGATTTCGAAAACGAAGATTAACATTTAAGAACAGTTTCCATCGATCATTTACCAAAACATGTTTATGGATCTATTTATCGAGTTTTACAATCAGTAGCAATACTAAAATAAAACAATTCATAAATTGAGACATTAAAATGTAAATCTACTTGTTTTATTGCATGATTGTTCGTTTTTCGTCGATCACAATCGAGGTGTAACATTATATACTATACATCATTTCGGCGATTAACACGTCACGAGATAATATCTATACGACTATATAAAGTTGTCGTTTCCTGCTTTAAATGATATTAGTTTTAAATGTAAATAATTGGAGGACGTTTTGATGTACCGTGAAATTGTGGAGCTTTTGAATGTTGTTACTTTTTAAAAATAGAAAATGCTTATGGACTGTCGTGTGATGGGTATTCTTGGTTTATGGGTTTTTGATTGGAAACGATTCTTTAGAAATAGTAGAAGAACGTATTTCTTCACTTCAATACATACATTTAGTAACAATAGACATATACAGCATAGACAATAGACCTAGTATCATATATTATAAAAAACTAGCCCCGTCCCGCGATTTTACCCGTATTATGCCCGATCCCGTAGGAATTTCGGGATACATATGGTCTATAACCTTCCCCTGGAATGTGGTTATTCATTACAAAAATAATTATTTAAATTAGATTGGTAATTTCTGAGATTAGAGCGTTATTATCATAGGTATACTAATATTATAAAGAGGTAAAATTTGTAAGTTTGTTTGTTTGTATGTTCGAGCTAATCTCGGAAATTACAGACCCGATTGGAATAATTCTTTAAGCAATGGATAGCCACATTCAACGGGAAGGTTATAGGTTATTTATCATTCCGAAATTCCCACGGAAACGGGCACAACGCGGGTAAAACCGCTGTGCGCTACTAGTATTATTATAAATTGGTATTATAAAAGTTTGAAATTTCATGAGGTTCTTTCTTCATAAATTTCTTTAAATCTCACGGAGATTTTTAATAATAAATGAATTTAAATTAAACAAAGCTTAAACGAACATTTTCCTCCTTTTTAGCAAGTGATTTTGAATGTGTCGTTTAACAAAAAACGGTGGAATTGGACTTGTTTTTTTGTTACCTTTATAAATGTTATTGTTGCCTCATTGAGTTGAGGCTGGTTCTTTTTTAGCTTATTTGAGGAAACTAACTGATGAGGTATGGAGGATGATTCATGAGTGAGTTCAACAAAATAAGGAGTAATTTAAAGTTAATTACGTACGAGTATAATAAAGCTGAACTGTTGTATCTTTTAGGTTTGAAGAACTACCAATTGGATATGACAAATTATTTTTGTATACGATAGTTTCATTCAAGTGATCATTTGCTTATAAAGGTATGTTTTCGCTAGCGTCCGCGGTAGCACCGCAAGAGGCAGCAGTGCTGTTGCAGTCGGACGCAAGCTTTTGTAGAGATTCATAAAAACCAGTGGGGGTGCTTGCGGACGACAGTTGCTGCATGCTGCAATCGTTACCGAAAACATACCTAAAAGTTACATTTTTCATCCACAAATTCCCATGGGCACTGCTGTTCCCGCGCGTAAAGCGATAGACACACATAGGGCGGTAGCGTGTCCCGTAACGTTGTATTCCTTGAACTCGTATTTGTATGAAAGGCCCTCTGGCCTGGCCCTCATCAAGCCCGCAACGGGTATTATATATGTCTGTCTTGTGCTTTAAACGTATTAATGTTTTGGAAAGTCGAACCATTATTAAGGCATTTAAAGTTTAAAGTGTGAATATTTTTCAAATCTACATCACTATAAAATCCTTTATTTAAACGCAAAATGTAAACGTCTAAACGATATTTTCTTTATATTTTAATGGTTATCGGACGCCATTAGACACATTAGTTTTAAATTATGAGGCAATTAGAATATAAATAGTTAATGTTGACGTTTTTCCATATTTAGTCGCTAAATGGCCGAAGATGCTTGGTAATATGTGAATCTGTTACGTTGACCTGATGAGGGGGTAAGGATTCAAAACGGTACAATGATGAATGCTCTATGGGTTTTTAGGGTTCCGTAGCCAAATGGCAAAAACGGAACCCTTATAGATTCGTCATGTCTGTCTGTCTGTCTGTCCGTCCGTCTGTCTGTCCGTATGTCACAGCCTTTTTTCTCCGAAACTATAAGAGCTATGTTGTTGAAACTTAGTGTGTAGATGTATTCTGTGAACCGCATTAATATTTTCACACTAAAATAGAAAAAAATAAAATTTTAGGGGGGTCTCCCATACATAGAAATGAAAAAAATATTTTTTTTTTCATCAAACCCATACGTGTGGGGTATCTATGGGTAGGTCTTCAAAAATGGTATTGAGGTTTCTAATATCATTTTTTTCTAAACTGAATAGTTTGCGCGAGAGACTCTTCCAAAGTGGTAAAATGTGTGTCCCCCCCCCTGTAACTTCTAAAATAAGAGAATGATAAAACTAAAAAAAATATATGATGTACATAACAATGTAATCTAACACCGAAAATTGGTTTGAACGAGGTCTAGTTAGTAGTTTTTTTTTTACGACATAAATCGTAAACCGCAAAAAAATACTGATTATTCATTCAATAACTCAAATGTAAATAAAAAAACATTTATTTCAAGAACTTCTTTATTATGTTACTCGCTGCTACGGAACCCTTCATGGGCGAGTCCGACTCGCACTTGGCCGCTTTTAATTTTACTTTAGACTGAGAACAGAACATATTTGAGTTAGACTTAACATTCACTATTACTGCTCTATGAAAACTTGCGTTTTTTTAACCGACTTCAATCACCGAAGGAGGATTTTCTCAATACAGTCAGTTTTTATTGTTTCCATTCCCGGGTCGAGCAAAACATGTTTCCTACTTTTCAAACATGGCTCGGGTTTGAGATCACCAATCCGCATTTAGCAAGCGAGGTGATTATGTCTAATCTTCACTGTACTGATATATTCTGTGAGATGAGAGGTTTTTGCCCAGCAGTGGGTCATTACAGGCTAATACATACTTACTTTTTTTTTTTTTTTTCTTTATTTTATAAGACACTAGCTGTGCCCTGCGGTTTCACCCGCAGCGCCCCCGTTCCCGTGGGAATTTTGAGATTTTTATTCCCTATAAACCTCACGGAGCCCGAGACCTTTCCAACGAATGCAAAACCGTGGAAATCGGTCCAGCCATTCACGCGTGATGCCTTGACCAAGTAAAACGGGTTTCATTTTTATATATATAGATTTATTTTAATAAGAATTATGTCAGAACTTTGTATGCTATCTATAACAGCTTAGGTTATTGAGATTAACCCTTTATTAGTTCAAAAGGGTGTTTGTTTATGTCTCGGATATTATCTTTATGAGCAAACGATAATAAGTTACGTTAGGTTCAATCTTGCGAACAAAATATGTAAAATTTTAATTGCCATAAAGTAATCAAGCCCCCTATAGAGTAAAGTTGATAAAGGTTTTATGGGATGGCGATATTTTAAAGAAAAAACCATAAATATATGTCTGAATTTATAACGTCTTAATGTTGTTTGGTCAACATAGGCACTTAAAATGTTGTCGATCTTTAATGATTTAAGTAAGTTTAGAGATTACATGAACGGGTGCTACTGTGCAGAAGGGCGACGGCGACTTGCAACGTTTTTGGAATTTATTTAATTCATATTCATATATTCATATTCATTAATTTTGCGAATAAAGGTACAATAAAGTAAAATTAATTTATCACTCTCACATACCACTATGCCAACGGGTTCATAAAAATACTTAGGTATTTGATAATACCTTAGGTATTTCCCACAAAGAATTCCCTAAACAAAACTTTATCTCATAAACCACTTTTGATACTCGCAACGGCTTGTCTCATAAAGTTTGTTTAATTTTACAAAATGAACGGTTCGTTTAGGAGATGGTCAAAATAAATTGGGATTTCGGGATTATCAAGATCGTCCCACAGGTTGCGTTGTGACGTAATCTTTTGATGGAGAACGAAGCGGCATTTGTACTTATTTATTTTGATTATATCTTTAATTCACGACTAAAATAATGTGGAAGTATTTTTAGTGAATGGCTTCGGGTTATGATTTTTTTAAAAGTATTTTAAGAAATGCTTTTACTCGTATATGAGTCGTAAATTTCCATCCTATTTTGTTGTCTTGTCTACTGTCGTAACAGTCTACGTGTTGTCTACTGTCGTAACAGTCTACGTGTTGTCTACTTTTAGTTAGGTATATAAAATCCAAAATGGTTGCTACTCCACTTGTCTATTGATCATGTAAAGCATACTAATGACATTACAGAAACCTGCCGATAGCTTTCTATATTTCAAAAAAATTAAGCTTACGTTACCTTTAATATGAAACCAATCAGACACTTAACACCTTACTACCTCATTAATAAATACAATTGAACATCAAAATCAATAACTCACCCACATACATTATGCAGAACAAAGAGAACTATTTCAATTTCACGTCCAATGACGCCGTATTTAATCATCAATATCATAAGGATTTCATGTCCCAACCATAACAGTTTCATTCCCATTATTCCTGGTATTGAAAAGCTTATAAAACCTATGAAAAGAGGGATTTTATACCATTCGTTACGCTAATTGAAGGGAATTTGTGATGGAAATGTGTATGGCTTTGAATACGTATGAGTATTGATGTTTTGTAGGTGTTTTTTGAACTTCAAAGCTTCATTCATGTATATTTATAAATTTTGAAGAAAGGATTTGTAAAAATAACTCAAGGCGTGTTCAAAATGAAGCGAGCATCGTCAAATTTTGTCTTTCTAATTCCCTGATTGAATAGAACTGCTTAGGCTTATTTAGGTATAGGTAAGTGGTGTTACCGATATAATAATTGAAGGGAGAAAAATTCTTAGACCCGGTTGATTCAATCCATAGACCACATCGGAAGCCTTTAGGCGGTCTAGAAACTCCCACATCAAGGTTGGCCACTATTCAAACTTACTTACCTTTAGTGAGAAGGACCTGCGTATTGTTAAATTGATACATTAAAACGTGATACGAGTACCTAATAAATGACTAATGCATTGTTTATCACCGTCTACATAGGCCCTACTATGTGCTCCACCCCTGTTGTTTTGGGATGATAAATTAGCAAGCTTACCTGCCTGGATTAGTGCCCTCGATCGTCAGCATCGCCGATGGTAGGGGCGACGCTTTGTCGTCATTTGTTTTTTATTTGCATTTGATTAATTTGTTTTATAAAGAAAGGGAACGAGTGGTTGATGCGTATTGTCATGTAGGATTTAGGCTTTACGTGTGTGTGGGTGTGTTGTATATGTATTGATTAGATGATGATGATGTTTATTGTGTTTGTGGATGGGTTAATAGGGTTTCTATTTGTAATGTTATGGTTTTAACTATGCTTTATATTGAAAGAAGAGAGAAAGGATCTTGCGTTAAGTTGAACTAAATAACCTAAATGTGCAAAAACAAAGTTCTAAAGTAAAATAAAAGTAAAAAAGTTATGCGTAATAATAAAGGAAATGAATGATTAACTTAAAGTTTGATCACACACTTTTGATCACACGGTTATCATACTATTTAGGTAAGATACTATTCGATTTAAATACAATTGAACAAGTTTTGTGTGTTAAGTATAAATATACATCATTGCAGAACGTAAATTGACTTCAGTGTTATTTCGCACAAACAGACATAACAAAGCAACGAAACACTTGTTTACATGCTATAAATCTTGCGGAAACATGACACAGTAATTTTCATTTTAAAAATATACGATTTTATCAACAAATAAATTAAAATATTTAACAAAAAATAATCTGTTCCTTGAAATATATAGGAATGTCACATGGCACAAGAATGTGTCACTCCTTTATTACTTTTTTGTCACTTGTCTAAAGGAGCTATAAGATCAAACAAGATGAATTTCGATCTGAATTGCAAGGAATTTATCCACACATATTCAGATGGTTCAGATTCCTAATTTTCAGAACAGTCTTTAAGAATGATATGAATTACAAACGATCAATTTAATATTTGAGACTCGTGTAAGGCATAGGTCCCGAAGTAAAGAAACTGAATTTAGATCGAGATGCAGCAAGTATGGTGCCGGTCTGATAGTGGACAAAATTACCTCATATTTACTTACTTTAATTATAATATTTCGTTAATTAAATTGACAATAAACTAATTTCCGTTATTTTTCGTACATAAAATGTCAATAATCACTCCTTAAAGGATCTTTTGACGTCTTCTGTACGTCGCGTTTGTAAAGCGTTTACCTCTTGTCTAGGGGTTGTATAGTAGACAAAATTACTTAAAAACGTCTCTAAAACGTTCCGTCTAGTACCTGCCACTACAATCACTTCTCTATTGAATTACTAACGCGATTTTACTTTATTTTTGTATGAGTTATGAGTAGGATGTCAGCTATCTTTGAGATAAATCACGCTTGAGGGTTTTCTCCCAGCTAAGGCAGTCTCCGGCAATTTCAGGCGTCTGAACATTATCGGTAACGACCGTTTTGGCGGAAAACTTATGGAAGGTATCTATATATTTTATATGCTTCATCTACGAGTATGTAGGTTATGATATGAGTTAGTGGGTGAAATTGTAGGCTATAACTTTTTTTGCTTATCGAATAAGTAGCTTCAACCTTATTTGTACTGTAGGGAATTTTGCCAGTCTATGTTATTACGTAAGACTATCTTTATGATTCCCTTCAGAGGAGTATATTTACTTTGCTTACCGAAATTTTTCGACCAATTTTTTGTCTAAAATAGTCGTGATAGAGGATTTGTATTTCAGCTGTTCTATCATGACTAGTTTACAAGGCGAGTCCAGAATAAAGCCAGTACACCACAGGCATGTTCTAATTTTGTTATTAAAGTTCGCTGACACTAGTAAACCCACTTTTAAAAAAATATCCAGACAAATTCACACACCGTTAATTAGACCCAAAGTAAGCTCTAAGCTTGTGTTATGGAATCTAACTAACTGATACTACTACATATACATACACAAACACTTTTGTAGAATATTTATAATTCACTCAATATTAAAAGGGCTTACAAAAGATCTACAAACTTAACTACTCTTAAGTACACAATTTAAATGCCAAATAAAATATCTACAGTACCATTTGTAGATCTATAATCATTTATTAAATCCCACCACCCATTAGAGCGGGGTTAGTTCCCAAAATACTCTTAGGAAGAGATAATTTGCGAACGCCTAACATTAAATTATTCACCGACGAAATGGCTACAACCACAGCACTTATAGGACCGGTGTTTGAAACATTTACACGATTAAAATTGTGTACGAGTTGTAAATTGCTGAAACTTAATGAGTTAGTTTGTGCCTTCATAAATGTGAAATGAAAAACAGGATTATCTTTGTTTATTAAAATCTTATGTTTATATTCTTGTATTATTTGAAATTATTTTAAAATAGCGCTCGTGGAGTAGTGTGTAAGCTCATTGTAAAGCTACGTACAATTCGATCACTACTTGGATGGATGGCCGATAGTGGCATTTCTATCTGAGCGCTGCCATGCTTCGGAGGGTACGTAAAATTGTCATATATATCAGAGACTTTTGGCGCTCAAAAAAACTTTGGCCACAAAACTACACGAACTTACTTACTTACTTTAAAACAGACGTCATTCAAACACACTATGGAAATGTACAGTTGATATCTGAAAATGAAATTATATTCAACCTTCCTATTATGCTATATTACAAGTATATGCAGTAGACTACATGAAAAAGAGGCATATTAGCTAACAAAACACATTTTTCCCAAACGCAATTTGACCGTTCGAACTTGCTTCATACATCAATACAATATGGACCCTCTGAGAATCACAGGGAATCTGTTACAAGACGGATGGAGAATTAAACACGTATGGGCGCGTGATGGAGTGAAATTAGATGTCGATTCGGACTTATCAATCAAACTGAAAGCCAATTGGTGCAGTTTTCCAAGGTACCGTGTCGAAGTAAACGGTCTTTTATTGATAGGCTGCAGGTGGATGTAGATTAAATTTGAGTTAGAGCGATATGGTTCTACGGAAGGTGGAATTCTTCTGGATTAGTGATTGGGTACATTTGGAGATTGATCAGATAAGAATATTTTTGATATAGTATTTTTATGTTCGTTCATAATGTAATAAGGTGTAATGTAATAAAGATATTACTCAAAATGAAACTCCCAAAAATGTAAATAACACGCTTCCTAAAATGGAGCACGGCCTTTCCTCTAATTAAGCAACATTCATATATCGTGAAACCGAGATATTTTTTTTTTTATTACGTCTCTTCATAAAATCCACAAAACGAATAGCTTTTTAACTTGTAATATGAATGCGGTGAAAGCATTCGCTCCTGCGAAAAAGGCAAATTAAATCATATACCGTGCGTCTCAATTATTCGAAATGTGCGGTGCGGTGCCGGGTGCAACAAAAAGAATGCCGCGGGTCCTTTGAAAGGCCCATCGGGGTGCTCTCAGCGCTGTCACCCCCAGAGGCGCACTTCACTAAGAGCGTAAACATCTACCGAAACTCCCAACACTTATACATCGACTGCGCAATACCCGTGTACTTTGAAACGCAAACAATCAACGCAGCAATGTATACCAACTGATGTCGAACATCGCCATGCCGCTGGTAGAGGCGCCGTGACGGCTACTGCGACGCGCATGCGCGGGAAATCCCACCCCATTGGTCTACGATGACGTCATCGGGGTGAACCCGGTCTGACTGACACTAACAGTCACCCCTGAGCGGTCGCAGGGCTACCTCGTGTTTACTTCGGCTATTCACAAAAACAAACGTTTCAAAACTGTATTGAGAGACAGTGAAATAGATAGTGGATAGTGAAAGATAGAGTGGTAGTTTACCCTGTAACCTGTGGCGGTAGGTCGTCGGCAAAGTAACAGGTAAGAATTTGTTTACAGATTCATCTGGTGTCAGTGATCTCAATGATGCTTCCGCATGCATGACTCGGGCCAGAACGTCTTTCATAATATTCGTACTCACACGTACTGCGAAAATTAATTTTCTCAATTGCGCGGTGTTTCCTGTTGTTAGAAATGTTTTACTCTGAGTAAAAAGCTGTGGGTACTGTAATTTCTTATGAAATTGTTGGATAACATCGGCACCTTAGGGAGAATTTTAATGCGAAACTCTATTCGTATTGTGTAATAAATTTATCAAGTATTACACCGCAAATGAAGTGAGCTACAGGATCGAAACAGATTAATGAACTGCTACTTGAGTTACAGCTAAGTCGTTTACAATTTGTATCAAAGTATCAACATTGGTATCACGTTTTAGATATTGAGTACCACGTAACCCAATACTTTACATAAATTAATGCCACCCGCGGCAACGAATCCATCTCTGATCTAACCAACCATTACCGGCTTTCATCTCTTATTTGAATATTTAGGAAGAACAAAACGTGCGTTGTATACTGTGGCAAGCGAAATTGAGTTTTATTAAAAGCTTTTATATTGGTAGTGGCCATTGAAATGGAATAGACAGGGTGTGAGGATAAAGCCTGTGAGTTAATTCCGTGTTTTCGGAGTCGTTTTAATAGGTCCGTTGATAAGTTTAGAAGCGGTTAATCTATTTTAGCTCCATTGTTTGTAACATGAATTGAAGAAGACAAACAAGGACGGCTGACCCCATCACTATGGTACACATAGCCAGGAAGAGAGAGAAAGAGTTTGTAACATGAATTGCTTGAAGAGAACGTGCCTAAACCTAAATATGTGGCCTATATTCTTTTTGATCTAGTATTGAAAAGCTCAAGCTAATGAAGCCAAGTCCACTTTCAGAGCTTTTGACTTGCTTAGCAAATTTCTTCAGTCAGCAAAAGTGATCTTGATCTTCATTATAGTCTTCTTGTACATAAAGCAGTTCTTCAGATATCGTATTATGAATTGGACATACTTGGCACGTTCAGTTGTCTTCACAATCATACAAGTTTTGTTAAGTATTTTCCCTGAAACTTTTTATTTCCCGACTTCTTATTTGAAAAAATGAGAATACTCTAGCTAGAAGCTCTGCAGTTTCTTGCAAGTTTCTGGAAGGTTTTATTTCAGCCGTGACCCGTTAAATGCTCAGTTAGTTTCATCTGTTAGCAAAATACAAGAAAGTTGGCACGGCATTCTCTTGTTTATGGAGGAGCCACTTGACGCAAAGCAACCAATGAAGAAAATACCATCGGTACATTAGTGACGCTTCGTTATGATTCTGCAGTACTTTGGGCTTATTGGTTAATTTAGCCTCAAATATCACGGACGATAGGACAATTTGGACAGAACTGCGTTTTGATTGGTCACTTAGTGAGAAGGGTATTAAACGTAGGAATATTTCTTGGACTTGTACTTGAATTTGCCGACGCAAGACAATTTTACTTCAGATTTAGGCATAATTTTGCTGTGGCATCAAATATTTTAGCCAACCTTTTGTAAAATATAAGCATAAGTTTCGTTCAAGTGCTAGTAACTGAATACTGCTTCCAAGTTTAAACTTGAATGTTCTTGACAATATGTAGGATCCATATTACATGGGAAAACTTTCATGACACTTTATGACTTCGAACTTGCCAAGTTTCATGACGGTGTGAAAAATATAAACTTGAATTATCTTGCGGCACGTTTCGGTTCGTTTTACGATGCTAACACTTGTAATCTGATGTTTATATCTAGTTTAAAGTATCTCAAAGAAATATGAAAACGTATTGCAGTAAACAGATAATGTTTTTAATGTTTGAATAAAAAGTTATGAAAGAAGGTTTGGTTTGAAAGGAAAATATGACATAAGAAAATCTCTAACTATTAAAATTATACTCTTAAAGATTTCTGCCCTTAAAAAATATACTTTAAGCGGCACTTCAAAAATTCAAAAAAAATTCAAAAATTCTTTATTGTTAAAACAGTTTACATTATACATAGGTGTGGAGGTTCCTCATTTAAGTAAAACTTGTGTTAGAAGAACCCCCTCTCGTTAACCCGTGATACATTTTTTAAATCATATTTAACAGCAAAGAATAACTTATAATTATACTTATCTCTAAATAACAATATTATCAGTTTTTGAACAAAAATCCCAATCTAAAGCACAACCAAAATAACATTATATTATGCTAACAACAGTAATCTATCACAGGTACTTATTATAATATCGCTGTTTGCTTGGCGTAAATATTTTATTTTTTATTTTAGTGGGTATGCGAATTTAAGTTGTACAGAGTGCGAGGAATGCGATACCAGTTTTGACTATGTTACAATGTTGCATTACTCACCTTATGATATTAGTGATGGGAGACATTTGTTTACTTGTCGATAGATTGAGATTATTTAATTTCTTTTAGTTGTTTAACTTTACATTTTTTTTTTGTTTTTGTTTAATTTAATGATATACATATATTATAAGATTTTAGTTTAATCAAAAGTTTTTTTTTCGTATGTTTATGGCCTGTAAAGTCTGCAGGACAAAGGCCTTTCCTTAACCATGCAACCGCTATAAGAAAACAGTATTAACTGAAACAAAAACTAGCAAAAGAAACTAGTTTAGCGAAGAAATAAAGGCAATTATAGAAATGGGTGGTCGCATGTGCGGTGAATACCAATAATTGGAACTAATCACCGATAGAAAGCCGTCTACACGCTTCTACCGAATGCATTCTATCGATATTTCATCGGTACTTACATTTTAAAGGATATTGCTATCGATATGAATTGAATAGTTCTCAAAACTCATCTTAGATTTGGTTAAGTGCCGTAGCGTGAACTTTGAAGATTATTGAAACTTAAGTAATGTATTCATATATCTTTAGTGTAATATTAGACTATCGCAATAAGATTATATTTGAACTTGAGTTTTAACCAAGAATTCATTGAATAAGTTAAAAAAAATCAATTTTTTCGTCAGTATTTTTCGAATTTTCATAAAACTAACACACTATCCAACCTCCAGCCTCCAAAATCAATCAACTAGAAAACTATTTTACTGAAATTTTTTCATGAAAATAAAAAACAAAAATAGTCTCGGCTTAAATGTACTGAAGTTTTAAGCCTCCGGCCTAATTGAATACCCTGATTCTGAAGCTGATTACAGTGTAGCAATTTTCCACATTTTTCATGCTGAAATTACTTAAATAGGATTACTTTGATTGCGTAAAGTGAGGAGGAAAGTATATAAGCCTTAGATTAGCGATTGGATGGTCGGAATGAACATTCGATAATCGGTACTAATTTGATTGGCGCTAGAGCAGCTGCCAATGATGTGAAAAGACTTTTAGAACCAACTTCTCGGGATTTACCGGCCATCAAAGGAGTTTATATTGATTGCCCTATTTACCTCTAGTTTTGTTCAAGAAATTGGGTTCGGGATATTTTTTTAGTACGAAAGGTTTGGATTATAGTTTGTGTTTTTCCTTTCAATTTGCAGGTAATAAGGTTGGTTAATTTGGTTGTTCCTTTTCACTAGTAAAGGCGTCGTTTTGTTGTGCGAGTTACAAGATGGCAGTCGGCGAATTTTAAAGAAAAAACTTGTCATTATTACAATAATGTTGCTATTAAAATTACTATAAGTCTTGAATTGAAACTACGTTTACGGATACACTTTGCTTATATTTTACATTTTTATCTGACGTTTCGGCCCCTTTACATGAACTGGGGTCACAGAAGACTCACTATAATTTTAGTTAAATAGAATAAATCTGATTTAATTTCCAATCGAATAAATAATCAACTCTTAAAAAGACAATTAATTAAAACGCATCAGCATTAGTTGCATCGATAGATATATTACTGCAATAACATAAATTTAAATAACGTCGATCCCATACCAACATTGACACGATTTTAGCGTGATAAATTGCACATAAATAAATTTATAGACAGTAACATATTGTAAATGTAACGGTGCGGGCCGTTAGCCTACTGGTTTTGTAATTAAACTCATAAATAAACGATTTGGTTACAAAATTAACGTTTAAATATGTATTAGAAAGGTTTTTAAGTTGTTTACCTAAAACCCTGTAATATATTATGTTTTATCTTGAAAATACTTTCCTGGACAAGTGATATTAAAGCACAAGACACATATAGCGTGGGTGCGGGCCGAGTGCGGGTTCCGTGACGTTGTATTCCTCGTGTTTGTATGAAAGGTGCCACACTGGTCCGCAGCGGGCCCGTTACCGGTCATATAAAACCCGCAGCCGCACTATGTGTGTTTTGCGCTTAAGTTAACGAAATCGTTAGGCGGTTCTTTCCAAAATGTATAGGATTGACATAAGGCATCGTACTTCTTTCTTACATTTTAATAGAAAAGTGATTAATGATCAGGCGTTTGTCAATTGTCTCTGTAACTAAATAAATACAATTTACCGTAAATGAATAAAAAAATAAAATATAATCTTAAAAATCTACACAGGCGTAACAAAAATAAGGTATCGATCCTAAGTACATATCAAGTGGTTTTTCTTGTTTCTGCTAAATCGATCTACTAATAAAGGATTTCCTTTTAAGTGATGTAATTAATTTCGGATTAATGAATGTCCGTCGAATCAGTGTCGCTCTTTTCTTCATTTTGTTTGATTTAGGTATTCTTGTTTCCGATTGGTTGATTAGTTTTTTGATGAATCACTTAAGGATGCAGGTAATTGGAGGATGTATGTTTTTTGGCGGTCTTTACATATTGTATATTTTTAAAACGATTGTAGGTTAAGTAAACTAAGTCATTTCGTTTCCAGTAGGTCAATGGCCAACCCTGGTGTCGTTTTTAGACCACCTAAAGGCCTCCGACATGGTCTAATGGTCAAACAATTAAAACAACCGGGGCTGACTGCTTAACGTGCCCTCCGAAGCACGGTAGCGCTCAGATAGAAATGGCCTATCGGCCACCCATCGAAGTAGGGGCTTGAGCTGCGCGTGGCGTATCATTCGCAATGACTTAACATCGATGAATCAAAATTGTGATGTAATACCATAAAATAGAATTTTCTCAAAGAAAATACTCAAAATTAGATTTGAACTTTGTAAGCTTTTGTAACTTATTCAAAAGAAGACGAAGCAAGTTTTCGTTTCGTTCTGAGTGCTTTTTATCTGGCTAAAGCTCGCAAAGGAGTGAAAATATTTGACTTGAGTCTTTGGTATTTGTACGTAATATGTAATTAATTAGTGCTCCATTATACAATTCTCAATTAAATTACTTGAAAGCTTACGAGCTTGACACTTTTTGGAACCATTATGTTGTAGGGAAAGCTTTACCAAGCTTTTCAAAAGCACATAATTTACGAGACAGCAAGAGTGTATTTCATTTATTTGTCCAAATCTCTCTACAAATATTTAAAATATATACTAATACAATAAAGCTAAAGAAGAGTTTGTTTGTACGCGCTATTTTTTGTGATTCCCACGAGTACGGGCAAACGCGGGTAAAACCGCGGAGCGCTGCTAGTTTAACAATAAAAGCTATGTATAACGAGACAAACACACTTACATTAGGGTTGATTCCCTTGTGTGAGACTGTCACAGCAATGATCATACCAATTACATTGTGTTTTGCTATCGGTATACACGCTTGGGGTATTGAAATTGTATCATTTACTTAACTGAATTTGTCATTAAAGGTTGATGAGTAATTAAATGACGAGCGTTGTTAAATATTTGTTTAAATTACAGTTTGTTTCGGTGGTTTGGTTATTCTAGTTTTGTACTCATGTAACTGATTCTAGGCCTATGGACATACTGATTCTAGGCCTATGGACATATATTATATATGTCCATAGGCATAGAATCAGTTACATGAGTCAGATTAAAGCAAAAGTGTCTGTCATGTCGTATAGAGATGTGAAGGAACTTGCACTGAATAGGAATAGATGGAGAAGTCTGCATCGGACTCACCGACAAGAGCCTAGCTCTTAAATTTATGATGATGATGATGATATTATTGCCCGTATCCAGGAGATGTCAAATGTTTCTTTGGTAAAGATTTGATGGGTGATCGCGGGGTATTAAAGAAGTTAGTATTAAAGAAAAATATTATATGTGAGGTATTCGTTTTTAAAATTATTAAAGAAATATAAAATGTCTTACTTTAACAGTGGTCCTTTTCTAAAATAATGGGGTGAAAAGAAATTAATCATTGAACTTAATGAAAGAGAGAAAATATATCAATCTTTTGTCTCAACCTTTAGACGCGGGGAAATTAAGACCCTTGAAAAATGGGGCGGCCATTACAGAAATTGTTATTTGTTTATACCTTAAAATTAAATGACAAGTTTCATCCCGAGTAATGCGACTTATTTTTTTAAATTATGAATAAAGTGTTGAAGCAGATAGTTTTAATATTGATTTTAAACTTATACATTCGTAACCATAACTACGGTAGTAATAGAAAAACTTAAAGTCACTACTACAAGACAGATATGTGCTTATTAAAATACTTTTAATAATAACAGTTGGCTTCAAAACTGCCTGTTTGTTACTCGTAATAACACTTTACGGGGTGCCGTCACTCACAAAAGCCTATAATTTCAGATTATGTCACTGATACGCAATGCTAATGCAATGAGTGACCTGGCACTTGTAACAAGGGTTGGAAATGGTTAAACAGTTAGTCCAGACAGTATTTAGACTGTCTATGAAAACTTATTAAGGAGCGCATACTGGATAAGAAACGTTCCAAACTTTATTGTCTTTGAGACTAAATAATTGTAACCTTTGCTAGGATGACTAATCACAGACTAGACTACGTTAAACTAGTCTGTCTACAGACTAAAGGCTGCACTAGCTATAATCATTTTCAGCGTATAGAGTCTACATTATAGAGATTGGACTTAAGCCTGCACTGGCTCATTTAGCCAATAGAGATGTATACTCTATACAGATGAGAGCCCTCAAACTAGCTTTGCCAAGGCTCGTATTCTTTAAAAACTCACAATATTAACAGATTTAGACCATAAAACCTAGTACATACCTACTCCGTCACAAAAAGACCGTAATAACAGATTTATCGCGTCCTAAATTACGACTAAACATCAATTTATTGAGAGTAGAACTCAACTGCTCCCAGCGATATTCGATTGAAAAATTGTAGCGATCGTATGGGATTACGTAATTTTGTGTAGCGGTGCGATGTAGGTACGTCAGAGGACGTGTTACCCCCGATATGCCCAAGGGCGGGCGGTGACAGGGCGGGCGGGTATACCTTCAGAGTTGATACGATGTCACGTGTGATTTGTAATTATGTTATACGTATTTTGTAGTAATATGACGTATCTTTTAGGTAGGTAGGGTTGTTCTCAAATTATTATGTTTAATTTAAATGCTTTAAAGTTTTGATTATGGCAGGTTACATAAGGTATCCAGTGTTCCTATGCTTTTGGCCGATCTAATGGACAATTTTATTTTTCATATAGTCTAGTACAACCTAAGTATTAGTAGGAACGAAATGGCGTCATGTGGTACTTTATCACAATTTAATATTCATTGTTATTCTGTTAATATACTCTCATTATTAGTACCGATACCTAAGAATATAATGAATAAATGATTAGTTTGAATTGTAAGTTTTAAAAGAGAGATTTGTTTAAAACACAAATAAAGGAAGTTCTTTCTGATATATAATGTAATGAACAAATGATCGATTTGTAACTTCCGAAAAAGGCCATTGTTTTTAACCAAAAAATAAAAGGGTTTTTTCAGATAAATCTAAAACACAAGGTGTCCTGTAAAGCCTTGCATTTGATACTGGTACAGAGAGCGAAATCGGATTATACGGGCCGAAAACGCCATCGCACATGGAGAACTAACGCTGCTTTTGTTTTGCAATACACATTGGCTTTGACGGCCACGGCACCCTTCGGTAACCCTTTCAGTAACAGACTCGAACCAATACTCGTATAGCTATAATAAATGAGATTTTAACTCTAATATTTTCCGTTTATCACGCAATTTGCTTTCGTGTTTTTGGACTTTTGAATAGGGTAGCGTGAAGGCTAGGCTTTAGGTGCCTTACATAGTTAAACTATTTATGAAGTGATGGATGACTCTAGTGGAAAGGTACATAGAAAACTTACTATTGCTTAGTAGATACTTTTATATGTCCTTTAACTACATTGATATTCAATTTTTCAAAAGCATGAGTATGTAGGGGAAGGCCTAGAATCAGTTACATGAGTCAGATTAAAGAAAAAGTGTCTGTCATGTCGTATAGAGATGTGAAGGAACTTGCACTGAATAGGAACAGATGGAGAAGTCTGACTCACCGACAAGAGCCTTGCTCTTAAGTTTATGATAATGAGAATGTAGATACCATTATAATGATGGTAATATTTTACCGGAATGTTTAGGGAAATTGTCAACCTAGTATATTATATGCAATAGTACTGAAACCTCGGACAATACATAGTTGGCCACTAACCTACACGAACTAACTTACTTACATACCTTAAACGCATATCATAATAAGTATACAAATAACGCACATGTGTGCGTCTAGACTAAAAAAGCTTGTGGCCAAATAGTGAATAGCAAAAAATACAAAGTTTCCAAAAAATAAAAGCGAAACGTTTTCCCAAAAGTCACGAATGTGAAACACGTGTCGGTTATAGGGAGATGTCTCGCGGGACCGAATGCACACATTTATGCATCCACATTGGTCCCACTCGAGGGTTCTTAGAAACACATTTTCGGACGAAAACCTCTCAGACATTCTAATGAGGCCTGCGTATTTGTATTAAGAATACTTTACTCACATTTTAACTTGAATTCTTCTCTAAACGACAATCTCTTAAAAAGTTTTGCACAATTTCCACAAATGAGTGCCTCTGCTTAATAATTCAATTGTTAAGTGGTTATGTCTGGCGTTGAACGGAAAATCATTTTGTTATTTACGAGTAGGACGTCTCTATTGTTTTAAGAAGAACTTATTTATAATTATCGTCTGTTATGGAAATACTTTAGGTAGAGGAACTTTACTTAGGGCCAAAGCGTATCTACAAACAAACAAACAAACTTAAATATTTTACCTGTTTATAATATAATGTAATATTTTGCCTGAATGAGCTTAGTTTCTTCAAGGACTGTTTACAAAAATTTCTTCTAGGATTATAAGTATATAGGTATCATTATATCAACCCATTTGCCGATCCCAAATACAGCATACCCAACAACCTACAAACAACACTATTAACCTTAACCATTAAGCTCAAACATACTACATAATACCTGTAGACTTATTACTCATAATTCCCAATATAAAAACAATAAAAATAAACTCAAACTGTAGCAGCAATAAATAGGTTCAGTTGATGATGTCATGCAGTTAAAACGAAAGCCATGCCCATGACCTATGATCGTTTAATACGAGGGTAGTATGAGTCATGGAGTTATTTGTACAGGCAAAAGTAAGAATAATTTTGGTTTAAACATAACACAAGGTCGACAATAGAACGGTAAATGACGATAACATTTATGTAAAGCTTACATAAGAGCTTTTAGAAATAAAAATTGTGATGTATTGAAATTGTTTGGCTTATCCAAACTGTGTAGCGGTTTACTTACAAGAAAATTCAGTTTTTCATGGTCTTCTACATTATATAGGTACCAAGTAAATGTATCACTGAAAGAAAAACTTACGTAAATTGGCACAGAAAAGTTTTTATTTGAAGATAACTCAAAAGGAATAATTATATTGAATTTTTATTGTACAGATACATTGATATTTAGTTAGTAACTTGGCAGGTACTTTAACTTAATATTTTTTTACTAACATTATTACTCTAAATGTTTAGTACGTTATTAGTTGGAAAGTAACTCCACTGTGTGGTTTAGGAAGTTCACCAAATAGCCTCTAACATAACCTAATTCATTCATTTCGAGTAGTGGCCAACCCTAGTGTCGGAGTTTTAGACCGCCTAAAGGCCTTCGACATGGTCTAACAATTGAAACAACCGGGACCGACTGCTTAACGGGCCCTCCGAAGCACGGCAGCTTAATAACTCTTATTTTTTGCCGTATTTAACGCAACACGAGCTTTTTAAACAAAACACACGTTCATCAAAAGAGATCAGGTTCCCCTTCTGGTTTGCTAGTTTAAACAGTTCACGTTGCTCCATGCAATATTAATAGGAATGCAGGGACCCTTGCCCGCTGCACCGTAGGGTAGAGACAGGACTCCGAACGAGAGGGTAGGTACCTCCATGGAGATGTTTAATTAAATTTATTGATTGACAAAATGTTAACTTGCTGTGTTTATTCAATGTTATTTAATTTTGGAGTTTAGGCAAATTTTAACCCGATAGTGACATCAAAAGGGTTTGTGTATATTCAGTTGTGATTTGATGTGTCAAGTGGTTAAAATAAGTAATGGATTTTGGTTTTGTGGACCTTAGCTTGAACCAAGTGACTATGTATCCTATAGTACTGATATCCACCAAGAATTTGGGACATTCGTTATTATGTAAAAATACATCTCTTATTATTTTTATCTTGTCATGAAGGAAATCAAAAGAGTTTGTTTATCGAGTTTTATGAATGTGCAAAGGATGTATTACGGTACATTTTTGACCCACAAAAGTCAGGTTCCTTCAAAGATAAAATAAATAACTTTTGCACCAATAAAAAGAGTAATGGATGCATGACTAAGTAACCATCACTGAAATGAAACTTCAATAAATATTAATCGTGGTCGAAAAACTTTATTGATATGTCTGTCTGACGCACGCTTTTTCAAATTTGACCCTTTAAGGCCGGGGCACACTCGAAACTTTTGATCAATCAGGGAGTTTTGTATGCCGTTGACAGCTGTCAAATACCGACTCATATTCAATACGGATACTTTGAAACAAATTTCTGCTCGCCACAAAATGTATTGTGTGTTAGCCCTTATTTATATGGCACATCATTAATTATTATCTTTATATATTTAGGTTTAATTATAAGTTGACTCTTTTTTATGACTATGTAATTAAAATCTGTTTAAACTTTTCTTTTAATTAGTTCGATTTGATACACTTACCCACTGTTATACCTACAGTATGTATTTAGATAGAATAATCTGTCAGAATCAGTAAAATTCTAGTAAAAGTTAGTGTTTTTAATAAGCTTGAAGCTTATTCCGTGTCTAACACCCATATGTGAATTAGTCCTGACGTTTATACTAATATAATTACGCAAAGGATATGGTTTTTTGTTTATTTGTTTGAACGTGCTAATCTTTTTTAACTTGTCAGATAAAGAGACATATTTTAACTGATCACAAAAACCAAGGATACTCAATTCCATTATATTGAATTTTTGATACCTGTTATCATCGTCGCTGATGAACCGATCTCAATAATTCTTAGGGTGCGAGTCCCATTTTTAACCGATTTAAAAGAAAGCTGGTAGCTCTCATATTCTTTCTTTTATTCACTTGGAAAGTTAGGCTTACATGTTATTTTCAAGACAAAGTATGCTACATACTTTTTGTCTCAAAAAACGGACTAAAAACAGGTACTACGAGAGCTAAACCTAGATCGCTGCCAGTATTTTAACACAAAATGGTGAATAACACTCAATATACACACAATATTACCATAATACCACTAACACTAGTAGTCTTATCTCATCATTTATTCCGCATCGTCTGTTTGTCTCCGTTCATAGCTATGTCGCGTACACACTAAGCAATGCAGTTGAAACTTGAATGCTAATGATAAGTTGCTTGTATGATACATTGGAGATGATGGCTTGGTTTGTCGGGATATGGGATACGTTCAGTGCTTATAAGGGTATTTGAAAAGAAAATAAATAGTATTATTGATTTATTGAAAACGTTTTTTTTTAACAATATCTATTGATATTCTATCTAAGGTTTTCTTGACCCTTCAAAAGAAATTGAAATGAGAGTAACAGTTCGAAAGCCACGAAGCCTCAGCACTCTTAAACATTTATAAACAAAGATATGATTTCAATCCTTATGCGGTTTCCTCCAAGGAATTATTTTATGAATGAATTCCACAAAATGTTAGTTCACCATAAATCTTTTGTTCCCCGTATCACTACACTGTACATCATACATTGCGTTGTTTGTACAATGGGTAGTACGTTTAAGTGGATTACACCCAGCAATGGACTCTGTTTTAGTTTTTATGACCGTTTAAGCCCTGCGAGAGGATGGATGTGTGTTAGTACTTTTCTATGTTACAGAACAGTTGAAGAGCGTTATTTACGAGTATTGTTTTGTGCGAGTCAAACAATAGACATAAATTACGTCAAAATTGCTTCGAGCTTAGATTTGTGTAGTCGGAATCCGTTTTAATTGAAGCTCTGGTGATGTTTATGGTTGTTGGGAGCTTTTGCTACAAATTGTATGGAAGTTATTGGTATAAATAACATGATTTAATGCCCCATTCCCGTAGATCTATGTATTACTAAAATCTGTTACGTTTTCTTTAGAAATGGAAATCCCCAGTACCATGAGATTTCCTTAATATATCGATATGAAATCTCAATTATATGTATTTACTATATTGTATAGACAATTTTAAACGCCGTAAAGAAAGTTTTAGATACCAAGTATAATATAAAAAAATCATAAACATACATAATAAAATCTTGCATTTAAGCTTAGAAAAAACCTTAATAATTTTAATGAAGCAAAACTTACCAAGCGTAGACACGACTTAAGTTTGTAATCTGCTAAGGCAAGTTGTTGAGAGTTTCCGCAAACTATTTACGTGTAAACGAGGCGTAGCACTCTTGTTTAATAATTATACGTAAATAGAGAATGCAGCGCACATTCATCACTTATTCAACTAGACGAAAAGTTTTTTCTTGGTTTGGTGGAATTCGGTGTTATTTTTATACTGAACATACAACTAACATATACAGGATGGCATTTTTAAACCTAACAGTATGGGTAAGTTCGAGACTACAAGAGCAAGCGTTTTTCCAAATCTATGACTTATGGTTGCTTAGAAAATATATTCAGACTTGCCCATACTGATCGATTTAAAAAAAACACCGTGTATACTGAAGCATATAATAAAGGTTGAAGTATCTATGAGTATAACACTCGGAAATTCAGTCTTAAAATTCACGAATACACACAAACACACACGATTTAGAAGAAGTAAGAACAGAAACAGAAACTAACTCCTCAGACTTATTTCGTTTCCCGACGTAACTAAGTTCGACGTAGTTTTCTCTAATTTCGCCCTAGTCCGACGTAGTTATTTCAAATTTCGACGTTTTCCAACTATTCTTTATTCAATTTTAACGACCGCTTGACACCATAGAGATCATTCTAGAAGAAAAAGCTAAGTATAGTAGATGGTTATTAGTAAAAGTAGGCACATTAAATCTTTACAACAGCACCATCTGCAGGCATGAATAGCATGCAATATTCACATGTAAAATGCATTCGTAGTATACAGTGTATGGCTTTATATAAATCTGGAACACACAGACACGTGTTCCTATATTTTATTCATAGAGAACGTGAAGGGAGGTGCATTCGCTACATCATACTGTGAATGCAGGCGTCAATGAGTTTGATTGTATGTTTTCAAAGCTTTGTCGGTATTTGGTTGCATAATGTTTGTGTTATTATTTAGTGGGAGAGATTTTCGAGTGTTTGGGGATGGTTTGTGGGTAGGGACATGTTTTAAATAATAATAAGCACTATTTTTAAATTTAGAAGTCTGGTTAGACTTTGATTATCCAAGGGAATTCGTTTTTGTAATAATTAGGAAAGTATACATGGAAAATGAAGTACCAGCGCGCGCAACAAAGAAAATTATAATGATTATTTGCTTCCAAAATCCGTCCTGATTTATATCATCATAGAGATTTAACAAATATCTATTTTTGATAAATATAATCATCAAATACCATACAGACAGGTACACCTACCTAACACCCAGATTCATTACCAAAACCCATTCCAATTTAAGGATCGCCCGTAGATTATTAAAGTGTGCTCCCACTAGGGTTACCTAAGAGGGCAAAAGTTTAACGTAATATGTCTAACAAAACGATCCAAGTTAGGCTGTTGTGGCGATCTCTACACTTTGTCCTTATGATACTCATGTTAAGCAAGGCTTTTGTACCTACATGTACATATATAGGCAGATACTTTAACTAGTTCACACATTATCACCTAGGATAGCATTAGATATTAACATGAGATGATTTTTCACTTGTCGCTGTATATGATAAATTATACTTGTTCTTTCAAATAATAAGTTTAGTTTTTTAAGTGTAATTGTTTAAGTGCCTGTGAAAATTGTAATAGCAATTATGCTGTAGTGAGTTGCGATTATAATTATTAAGGCGCTATATATTTTTTTTTAAGCAAAGTGAAAACTCATTACGATTAGTAAGTACATAATAAAATAAGCGGCTTGTACAAATTTAAACTAGCTACGTGTTTCGGTGTCTAACAGTTTGTATACACTTTGTATCGCATGGCAACGTATCAGCTAATAGCTATAATCTTCAGAGACCCTTATCAGGCCTGGACGGAAGGCAAGCCGTTACAAATTACGGCGAACTTCAAGTCACGTTCTGGATACAACTTGAGTTAACTATCTGAATATTTAGAGGACCTTGCGAGACTCGTTACAGTGTCTTGTTTAAAGGAGACACGACATCGTTGTTTTGAAGACGGTTGGCTAGATAAAGGTAGATTTGACATTTTAGGAACGTTTTAGACGTCTTGAAGCTCAAGTCAAGACTGTATGACTTTGAGTGTTGAAAGTCCCTTTAATTTATCTCCACGAAATATTATATGATTTATTTTATAGTTTAGCAAAGTTTATTTCAATTTAGTTCAGGTCTAAAGTACACTTAATATAACGCTACTAATATCGTTCTTCGGGGAGTTTTATAGCATTGTTCGGTTAGCCACATTCGGTTCAATAGGTATCTATGTATGTACGAAGATCGTTTTGCAGATAATATGCCCTACTTTAGGAATCGTGTCAGCTTCCTGCAAACGCCTGCATCGTACCGAAAACAACAAAAACGCGTTAATTTATTCGTGGACCAAAAGGGGACGGGTCCTAACATTAAAATTTGAGCCTTGTCAGGTGTTAAGTCCATAATTTCCCGAGGGAACAATCCTGGATCGCATTTTAAGGGTATCATGAATGGTAACTTTAATTTGTACTGAGTTTGTAGACCTGTCTTGAAGGGTCTTGTTTCAAATTGTTTTGACCGTGAAATCTTGAAGACTTTGATAGACAAACAGTTTTAAAGTTGATGCTAATTTGCAATTTGCGGCGCAGTCTTGCTTAAGTAGCGTCTGGATCAAGAAACAGTTTACTTTGTTATCAAAGTTTCTACAAGTTGATGTTTTAAAAAGTTTAAAAGCATCTTCGTTCGTCTTCTTTGTTTTATGAATCAATATCTTTGTACTTTTTGTTGATGTTGTTCTTGTTAAGTTGAAAGGAAAATTTAAATATGGTTTTTGTAACAAAGTTTTTTTTCTTTTACAGGTAAGCATCAGTTGCGCCTACACTTTTTTGAACTTGTTTTACGAGGTAAGTTGCTATAACGTTTTTTATAGGAGTAGGCGTCTATAATATTTTTCTCGGTTGGTATACAAACTCTACGGTAAAGTTCTATTTTAGATAAAAGCATAGAAAACATGAGGTTAAAATTTACTGGTTGTATTGGAGCTACCTACTTAATTAAGTTCAGCAAGATAACGTTGAGCAATTTACTACTATTAGATTGAAAAGGAAAATCTTATTGAGTAGAGTATGTCATAATAAAAGTTTGAATAAAAATAGACCGACGGTACCTACGGCGACGGTACATATCTACTCATTGAAAGGTTGTCTGCGAATCTAAAACAATAAACAGGCACGTATTAAGCCGGTGCAAAGTTTGTGGAATCAAAGCCCCTCGGTTCGTTACTCTCTGCCCACAAACTCTATATGCAAAACTTCCAACTCGCCATGCGGTCCCTGCGGCGTGACTCCTGACCACTGAAATCCACTGAATATCTACGAGACGTGAACAGACTAGTCTGAAAAGACTGTTCATTTTAAAATTTAAAGTCTTAATGAACAATTGTTTTCGACGTTTTCGTCTCCGCAGACATTAGTCCGAACTGTCTTTGGAATTGGTTGTGTATCTATAAATAAGTTCCCCATTAAAGACAAGAAGTCGAACAGACTTAATCGAAAAATACAAGATAAAATAAAAAGTAATCCTAATCTATACTTGAAATATTGACTGCAATATTTTTAAGGATTTACCTGCCTACTTAGCCAAACCTCTTCATCTGTTTCAGGAAATTAAATTTATTTCAAAATTAAAATTAGGAATCCGATTCCTGCGATTATGCAGTTAACTACCCTTGTTGTTAAACTCTACCAATACGCTTCGGATAACAATCCCAACTGGCCATATTCAATTGCCTTCGACTAACAATAAACAGTTAGAGGATCGTTATAGTTTGCAGTAAAAGTTAGTTCCAATGGAAATTTTACAAGATACAACTAAGTTTATCCAAAGACCGCCGGCTTCCCCTCTAGTTAGCGAGTAAGGGAATGTTTGACCCTCCCCAGTAGTTCGGTTATCTTTAATAAGTTAGGTTCGTATTTGTAGAAGTTTAGAATTGTTAAAACTTCCAAGTTCTTCGGTCTGTAATTGGCAGAATGGGAGCTATGTAGTTGATGGTTGTTTGTTAAAATGTGGGTGTATCTGTGCATCTATTTATTTATCACTAGGTACGTTGTAGTGCCTACTTATGTTATAATTATAGTTTTTGCTTCTTTGGGTGCTTTCAAATTATGCGTTTCGTGTCGGACCGCTGCGGTGCCGAAGCGGTGCGTTTGTCGTATTGTGAACGTACGATCGCGTGTTTTCATACAAATCGAGCAGTCCGGCAACAGTGCGACGTCGGTACCGCGAACGCACGACAACGCCGCACTGTTGCCGTGCTGCTTGATTTGTATGAAAACACACGATCGTACGTTCACAATATGACAAACGCACCGCTTCGGCACCGCAGCGGTCCGACACGAAACGCATAATTTGAAAGCACCCTTTGGGTTGCTGAGTTGAGTAAGTTTACAAGTTCACGAGAGCTGCACAAAAGACAAATTTCAAACTTTACTTACTACCTACTATCACGGGCATAGTTGTTTGTGAAAGAGTTTACTATATCGGGGGTTGCGTGTTCGATTCCCGGGTCAATAGTTGTTGGCGACGACGTCTGGGTGTCAATACGAGTATTATAATTAGTTAGATTCCATAATACAAGCTTAGAGCTTAGTTTCGGTCTAATTAACCGTGTGTGAATTTATCCGGGTCTCGTAGTGTTTATCATCGTCGACTCTCAGCTCATAAACTGCACAATCTAAACGGCTCCCTAGATACAAAGCAAATGCCATTTGAAGTACCTATTTACAAAGTAGATAGCCAAAGCGTTCAGTATAACAGGAAGTATCCGTGCCGTATTTAGCACATGAAACCAATAACGTTACGATATCGGCTATGTATTAACACGACCAGCCGACGGTTCTACCATTTAGCTCGAACGCTTTGGTCACTCGACTGAAAGAACCAGTCACCCGCTTAAAGCGATAACCTTTCAACAACTCCGATTAATAACTTTCATCTTCATAATCAAATCTCTGAATTCTTTCCCCAGAAAACTCTGATTCAAATTTACTTTTTAATTAGTTAAGTCGACACTCGACAATCCGATAGCGAGGCTAATGGACAATTTGGGTATACGACATTTTCTTTGAGTTTGAGGAAAAAGGGTTGGTAAGTATAATACGGATTTTGAATTAATTAATTCGATAGGTCGATAAATTTGATAGACTTTAAAGGTGTGTTTTCGGTGGGGACCGCAGCAGTAGGCAGCAACTGCCAACTGCAAGCAACACTACTGTATTCTATGAATCATTGCTTGCTGTTGTTGTTGCCTGCTGTGGTCGCCACTGAAAACAGATCATTACCTCGTGACGCATTCAAATCAACCGTATGGTTTTTGTGAGAGTGTTCGTGCATGTAGAATCGTGATCATGCGCGTTTGTTTTCATACTTTTTCCGCACAACGCGACAATAAACATGAGGCACAACGCTCTGCATCTCATTGAGGAACGAGGACTAAAAGAAATTCTAACACCATAATTGATTTACTTCTATCTATTTCTAATATGGACAAACTCTACCGAAGGACATAAACGCTTCACACAGAAACATAAAAATCTGCAAACAATCATACACCATCTGCCACAGACAAAATCTCCACATAGAATCCCACCAGAGTCACATTCGTCAGACCACCAATCACGTTTCGCCACATTTTTCCCAGACATTATGGAACGGATAGCTTTTACGAGTTTCTCGTAAAGCACACTACGTTTCATTGTTCGCTAACGAATAAGACGGTCCCATCTCCGGTCTTTTGTGTGTTTGACATCTGATATTTTCAAACCTTTCATGTGATATTATAAGGTACTGAGGTCTTAGCGTCAAATTACATTGTCTATTTTGATATAAATCTATTGTTGATTGCAATATTCTATAAAGTATTGAGACCGCCGTAGAGCCAAGTTATGTAATAGGTGTTAACAATAACTTTTTGCTTCGGAAGACACGTTAAGCAGTCGGTCCCGGTTGTTTCAGTCATTAAACCTGTCGTAGGCGTAAAAGACAGAATTGTGCTTATGTATTAAGAAGCAAAGTGGTTTATTGTATAGAATAATCCTCATAAGTGCAGGCAATAAGCGTGGACTATCCATTAATTTCTTCTCAGGGGTATTATATAAAAATGGTCATGATATCTACTCGTACTCGTAATTGTTCATAATTTAAAAGTCATTAATCAATGACCCTTAAATCCATACCGTAAAATATTCTCCAGCCAAATTAACTTAACAAGATTTAAGCGACAAGCGGTCATTAGTGATGTATATTGCCTTCAAATTCTCTAATGAATTAAACGGCCTCCCTAATGGGTATTAAATAATAACCTTCGAAGTTTCTAAGGTTTGAAGCATTTGTAATGGGCAAAGTGCGACCGGGTATGGGCCCTTGAAGTCCACTTGGGCCGTGTCTAGGTGGGCCCTTAACAATGCCTACTCAGGTCCTTCACAAGTCGCCCGTAAAAGCAATGCAATGATGGTTCAATGAACCTTTTTGGTTTCGTGACTTATATTTTAAAGGGACAAATAATAATTATTGGTTTAAAACTGATTTTGAAGTAATCAATCAAATGAACTGAGTTTGATGTAGTGTTGTTGGAAACCATTAATCACACTTATGGACTGAGGTCCCTACCTAATCAGTTAACGAATACAAATCAAAGATCAAATGAAAGTTAATTAAGCTTTTTAACTTATACTTTATCAAAACATTCCTAACCCATAACATTCTAACTCAAAATCTCAAATCCATTTTTTATTTGATCAAACAAACTTAATTCGAATACGCACTTAAAATTTACGATTATCTCAAACAGAATTCAGATTAAAGCTAACAGAATTTGTAAATGTTTCAGTGGAGTCGTATTTGCTTAACTTTCTGTCAAAACATTGGAGCATGAACTGTAGGGGGCGTTGCGTGTGCGTTATTATGAAAGGCACACTTTCAATATGTGGCTGTAAAGGTGGCTTCTACAACTTACATTCAACTCAAGGGAATTGTACCTTCAAGAGAACTAGATTGTTGGGGCGGCGTTTTATATTTTATGTACGTACACGTGTTCGCACACATTATGATTGAGATTCTTGTTTCTTTTGATGTATTTCTTCTTGTTCAAGCAAATTGCGTTTTTGCTTTCTTATTACGTTTATTACAGGGTGTAAAAGCGTATTAGTATCGTCTTGTGAGGTTGATTATGCTGTTGAACAAGTCTACTGTTTTGTAAGGTCATGTCTGAGGGCAATGTAAGAACTTCGACTCCAGGAACGCTAACCTACTTCAGGCTTTTTGGTAGCAAAAATGTTGCACGAATATAACGATTACAAGAAAGTAAAACAAACGTTTATTTTCCAACAAGAATTCACTCAATAAGAACAATACTGTAACACTCAAAGAAGCTTACCGATTAGATAAACCAAGACACAAAATGTCAACGGAAAAGCAAACAGAACTTTTGCAATCATTGGAAAAACAACTTTGGGTATAAACTCTGAGAGATCAGATTGTAATGAAACTGTATTCAATGAAACTTCTTACATTCCGTTGGACTGATCGAAAGTTTGCTACCGTGCAGAATTTCAATAAAGTCGACGAAAGAAATATCGGTCGGGGGTTATCGGTCCCTATGTAACGGTTTGTAGAGTAAAGAGTAATAATCTATATGTTCGGTTTTATGAGCTACATGATATGTATGTTTAATGACGTCGTATCGTGGATATGATTTTGTATTGTTTGTGTGTAACAATATGGGGCATGAAAGCTTTCAATTGAGTAAAGATTTTTATTCAATAACTTTTTGGAGAATTTCTGCGTACTTGTTCTATAATAGCAAATGTTATCTTGTGCTTTTAAGTAGCCCAATAGAATAATAGAAGAAATCATGCATTCCATGTGGTTGATAAATCTTAAGATTAGATATATCAAATGCTTTTTAAGTTCCTGAAAAGAATTTCAGGAACGAAATCGAAATCGAAATCGAAAAATCGAAATCGTTTATTCGATCATGTAAGAGTAGAAACTCTTACATGATCGAATAAACGATTTCGTGTACTTGCCATCATAGAAACAAATGAGAAAGGGAAAGAGACAAGAAGTTTAATAATAACAATCGGCTACCCATCCAAGCATATCCTAGCTGAGAATTATTAACGTACTACTACGAGTTTTTTCGCAGCACAGAAGGTTTTTTAAAAGTCAGTAAAAGCATACTTTGAACTAGACTTATCAATTTACCTAATGCTACGGATCAATATTGAAAATCATACACGTGACTTCAATCTCCATCACACAATATCAACATATAGTGTTGTAACTAAACTCAAACTCGCGTACCATGCTACCAACTTGTATAACATAATTACTATCGATACTTATAACGTTTCATTAACCCCATAAGTGCATGTTAATGGGATTATGACGGTAATTTATGATTGAGTGCTGTTGTTTACACGAGGGCGGTTTTTGATAGTTAATATAGTTTTATTTGATGAACTGTTTTATTGTCATCTTTGTTGTTTTGGTTTTGTGTTCGGATCAAGCGTGGTTTTGTGGGTTGTAGCTGGTTGTACCTCATACATGTTATCCCGGTTGATATGTGTGTGTGTGTGTGTGTGGTTATTTGTGAGGTGATGAAATGACTAATATAATAGATCTTTAATATTGCCCTGTATTGTGTGCGTGTGTGTGTGTGTATTCCTCTTGCACTTGCATTCAAGATACTAGTTAATACTGCTCCGTTTTACAAGAACGTCAAGATAGGATGTTTTAAATAAATAAATAAAAATATTGCCAGTTTACAATTAAGTGTTTAAATTATATGCATCGTATTAGTTTAATATGTGATAAATTAAACTTTGAGTAACAGTTTAGCTATCAAATGGTTCGTCACTATCTGACATACGCAATTTTCCAAAGAGCAAAAGAGACAAAACACAGTGTAACAGTGTTTTAGTTACACCGCGTTTATTAATAAGGCGGTGAGGGTCGAATAAATTAAGTTTCCAAATTCTGGAAAAAGAAAGATGTGGTCGAACCTTAATAAAACATTGTCCCAAAATTTTCCACGCACGTTGTTACACATACAATGTACGGTACCCTAACGTAATAAATCGGTATTTAACTCTCAGTTTTCCAAGTTTAATACAAGGACACTGGTATTTCGATAATGTCCCGTTATCTCGTACATCTACCCTCCTCGATAGGAATTTATCAGGGGTGAGCATGCGAAAAAATGCGTAATAATGAGACTTAGAAGGAGAAGATTTTGTTTGTCGACTGATTTGTAAGCAATTTAGAATGTCTTAAACGATCAGACCGTTATTTATTGACAGTCTCTTGTGTTCAGTTTCTTTTAAATATAGCAATGATTAAATAAGTTGAACAATTGAACTAAGTGGGGAAGCTAAGATCAAATATACTAAGTATTGGCTAAGAATTTAAGCCGAGATTAAATACTGGATTCTAGTACTGGAAAAGATGTAGTAAGATGGATTGTGAATGTAAGATTTGTAAGCGACTTCTAATCATTTGATCCAAGTTACAATATCAAAGAATAAAATGAAATATAGGTGACGACGCACCAAAATGGATGTATGTAAATTGGTATGTTGTACCATCGTGTCGATACGAAAATGAAGAAAAGAAAATTGTATAGTCTGTAGAAATAAACGAACTACCTGACCTGTAGATCAAAGGGTTCAGCAAAGACCTCAGAAATAGGCCATAGTACCAACCTTAAAACAATAGTTTCCCCGTAAAGATAGGCTTTACGTTTGACTCATCAAAATTGCTGGTAGTTGACAATCGTTCCGACCATCTCGGTAACAAAATCGAATGTCAGCAAAAGTCATAAAAACAAATCGATAACACGAATTTAACCCTCCGTTAGGTCCCCTACCATTTTCCGCGTTTTGATTTTCCGTTGATTGGGTTTAAAATGCCCTCCCGCTATTTTGATAAAGCCCACAACAAAATGGAGGCTCGTTTTGGACCCTCTATGAATATGAAACGGATATTGATAGTAATATGTAAGTATTTTGTATGGTTTCAATATCGTGCTTAAATTTTAAGGGCACCTGTGGTCTGGTTTTTGGGGAATGTTTAAGGCTGATGTACCGTGTAAAATGCTTAGTAAGACTTGGCCATGGTGCAGGCAAGTGATAGCATTTCGTATTCACGTCTATCAAGCTTTCATTATTCACGTCATAATACCCAATTTGATATCGTTGTTTTGTTAGTTAGCTAACAGTATGTTATCTTGTTTAAGTTCATCAATAACGTTCCAAAGCTTGTAAGTGATATCAAGAAAAGCTAAATTCTCACTACAGCTGCCTCCAAGAGTTCCATATAATAGATATTGTCATTTCAAGAGACATAAGATGCTATCTGTCACTACTTAAAGACAAAAATCTTCCCATAAGCACGCCCCGAGTTCTACAAATAAGCAAAGAGATAAATCCTCCTTATCAACTATAATAATAACGATGTTGATTTTATTTCGGTTCATTACTATGTTCAGAGGGGATGAACTGTCAGCCCGCCACCCTTCCAATTGGTAAGACTTAACCGACCTCCAGGCTATCAATACCCTTGCTCAATTACACTTTTCATAACCAATGTTCAAACTTAAATACTACGAGTGGAAATTGTTTTTAGAATTGATAATAATAGAGCAGGAATATTTTTGTGTGAATATTCAATCCACATTTTTTGATTAAAATCCTAAAATTGGTTAACCAAATCAACGTGTACCAATTCGAATGACAAAACTTTGTCAGTATAAAAAATTGCAGACTTTTTAAAATCTGACAATATTTTTTCTATTTCATTCATTGTGGTTTTGGGTGTCCTTATTTGTGGTAGTATAAGGTTGATATTGGTTTGTATTTTTGTATGATTCATGTTTTCATTTTCTCGTAGTGACAGCAAGGGGAGACGTATGATGGGACTCTGTTCGAAAATCCAATATGACAAATTCGGAAGTACGTGATTGGAATTACACCAAGAAGTGGATTTATTTTCTGTACCTTAGAATGTGAGAATTCCTGCACACCTTATGGGCAAATCGGAGGCACACTGTGCTCAGAGTTTTTTCGAGACATTATAGTATGTTAATCCGCTATAATGTATGTACTTATTTTATTTTTGTATATTATATTTTGTGAGCAATAGGCGTTAGGAACTTATAAATTCTATCACAACGGAAAGTAAGAACTAGGGTTGGTAGGATAATTATTCAGATTCCCTTTTTTAAAACAAATTCCACTACATATTATATTATTATAACAACAAAGAATTTCGTTTGGCAGACAAAAGATTCAAATTCAAATTGCTTTATATTACAAAAAAAATATTTCGACTTTAATGTCGATACAGTTGTCCCAAATATTCGATTGCTCGAACCGTATACGATTAATAATTTAAAATAAATAAAGGTCCATAAACCCAAAGCAATTTCTCACACATGGACGTAGAGAGGCCCATTACGGTCACAAACTCCCTAAATTAGAACATTGTAATACGTCCTTCTAATGAGTTTTTCCAATATCCATTAAACAATAATCCTCTGATCCCGAACACGTATACCAAAACCAACAAAGCCCCTAACTTCTATTTGTTAACATCGCAATAAGAGTATCCGAAGGAAACCGAATAAGATAAATATTTGGTCGGAACAACTGAACTGTGAATCCCGAATTTCGGAAAAATACAGTTAGAGGAAAGAGTGGGTGAAAGCCTAGTGCAATAGCCCGGGGAAAGGTCCCCATTTGTATCAACCGACTGTGTGAAAGATTTAGAGGCAATAACGTGAGATCTTAACGCTGAACCTTTTCGACTCATTGTGCCTTCGATCGGATTAGTTCCATCGGTATTACTTCGCTTCTACGAGGGAATTGTATCGCTAAAAAGGTGTCTTGAATAATGTTTTACTTACTTTTGTTTGTTACACTCAAATTTATTCTTAAAATCGATGAATTATTGAAAGGGGGTGCAACGGAAAAAATAATATTGAACTATGACCAGTATTTACCTCTTAAGATGCCTCCACCTTCGCTTTCAATGCGTTGTGGCATCTCCTATAAAGAAGCATCTACAAAACTTTGTAATTTTAAATGTTTCCGGTATAAGCACCTTAACAAAAGTTGTAAGGTACCCCTAATCGTTCAGCAAATCTCCTTTCAAATACAGTTTAAAAGAAAGTAAGAAATAAACGTAATCCCGAATAAACATTTAATAAAGGCTCCTAAATCTACAATGAGACCATTACTATTGTTCTCATTTTCATTTTGGACGCAAAATGAAGAGCTCCACGATAAAATTTAAATAAAGGTAATTTCTTTTTAAAAGTTCAAGACTTGCTTTAAAATGGGCGTTGCGGTGCTTCCAACGGAACGGAGATACGAAGTTACTTAACGTGAACTTGCTCAATGAATTGGACAGAAATGTGGGAGTGAAAACATTTCTCAAACTTTCGTAATTATTGCTACGATATCTAAAAATACCGACGAAATTATTATTTAACTTTTATAAAAAGATTTTATAGAAAGTTCTAGACCTGTATACGACTTCGATTGAATACGACTTCGTTTTATTTCCACTGAACCATTCTTTAGCCAGCTATTTTCCAACATTTGAGACAAAATGAAACCTACTCTAGTCTGATATTAGTCCAATAAAAAATTCAAAAGAATATGCAGCAGTAAAACTTTGCCTACAATCCTTACAACGCGATTCTCAAAGGCAATTTGAGTTTACGAATACTAAAACAAGCATACGACTATAGAAAAATGTTACCATTTCTGTATTCCATATACAATGTAGAATATTGATGATACCCAGGTGGCTTAACAAAGGAACAAAACAACAAAATGTGTCACAGAACTCACAGAGTTACATTTCAACGGCCAAAATAGAATTATTTCTCTGAAAAGATATGAATTCGGGATGAATTTAGCATGAAGTGAGTTCAATTTACACAACCGAGGCGCTCATACATAAAGCATGAGCCCATGAAACTCAGACGTTTGTGGTCTTACATTTAAAACTATGTTATGTAGTGGTAATGACAAAACGAATTACGTATTTAGATTTAACGTTTCTACTAACATTTAAGTTATTGTTTTTAAGATGTCTGTATAAAAGTATATAAAAGTAGTTTGATTACATTTTAAGAAACTACATCGACACACAAAAGATAATTTAAACGTATCGGTAACCGTAATAATTCCCAAAAATTACACTTTTATTAAACACCAAGATGATCCTTATAAATAACTGTCAAGAACACAAAAAAGACGTCGCATCCACCCTTCAATCTCACATCCCTTAAGTCACTCGGTCATTCTTTTCTTAAAGACCTGCGCTGAGAGGGTGAAAATGAAATTAAATTCTGAATGAAGACCGATCCTGCCGTGAGATAAGGGGATCTATGAATTATATCCCTTTAGATCTTGAAGGGGTCTTGGAGTCTTGGAACAATAGTGTAATCGTCCAATTAAGTGTTTGTATGAGAATGTCGGAAGCTTCTTAGAATGGCTTCGAGTGAGATGTAGAATTTTCTTTGAATGTCACGATTTGGGCTCGAGGTGACGCTTTGTGTTTGTTTAATGAATGTTCAAATAAATGTTCGTGTTACGTTCCTTCTGTTTAATATGGAACATATTATTTAGGCGTAAATAAAGTAATTTGATAGTTATTCATGTTAGGCTTTGTATATTAATAAATGTTAAAGTCTCAAATATATAGTTATTCCACGGTAATATAGATTACGTTATTCCGTGACCATTATTTTAAATTTAGAATTTAATCGTAGCCATAACAATACAAAGTATTCGTCGTTTGAATAACTCAAAAGCACAATGGATTCTATATCGTCCCGATGCTAAACGGTAATAATTTTAGATTTTCCAAACAATTGAACGGGACCAGTTCACATCTAAAGGTGTTGGCAGTTTCAGGGGTGGTAATTATAATATTAACAATTGATGGTAGTTGATGGTAATTTTAGGGCTTCGAAGCAATCAGGTGTATTGGTAGTTACATTTTGTTGATCACGTTTTGTAATTGGAATTTATTTTTGAAATACACGAGCAAAATATTTAGTATCATAAAAAAGTTGCCTTAAATGTCCCATAGCTGGTAAAATACTTCTCAACTCACTGATGATATTGGTACAATGAGGTGGATTATACCATATACGCACTCATAGTACCATGGATTTTTTATTGCAAAGCTAAGCAAAAGCCTTACATATTTCTGAAGATATGAGTACAGTGAGGAGGATGACAAAGACTATCGTCTAATCCGACTCAGTAACTAGAGCTACTTTCCAAGTGCTTTAGTAAAAATAACAATAACATAATGAACCCGCAAAAGAAATCACAACAAGAGTTCGAAACCATTTTTACATTTTTACCATATAAATACCTATTTCCTTTCATTTTGCAAGCACATAAATTACTCACAGTTTTTATACGGTAGCTAAATCCCCGAGATGACATATAGGTCGACTACATTTACGGACGCTGGCTGAATACAAATTGGCATGAAACACGGTATCTTTCTGGTTATTGATTTATATGAGCGAAGAGTAAGTACTTAGTCGATGATATTACTTAGAGTTACGTGAGAGTTTCTGACCGGCTAACATCTTGAAACAATACTCGTAATATGTTTTACTATGTTTAAAGCCTGTGTAAAAAATAAAGTAGTAGTAAATATTAGCCTGTTATGACCCACTGCTGCGCAAAAGGCCTCTCATTTCACTGATGACATCAGTACAGTAAGGAGGTTTAGGTGTAACCAGCACGCTTGCCCATTGCGGGTTGGTGACAATTTGTGATCTAAAACTTGAGCCATGTTTGAAAAGTAGAAAACATGGTTTCGCTCGATCCAGGAATTGGACCCGAGACCTCTGTCTTGGCAGGCGAGTGCATGTACCACTAGACTACTGAAGCGATGAAAAGGAAAAAATACGAATATTATACCGTTGTAAAGAGCTTGACTGCACAACAGAATACAAATTCTTTCTGATGAACCAAAATACTCACTATTAATACATCGATAATTTTAATACTGTTAATACATGGGGCAAAAAATATCGGCGAAACTAGATATCGTTCATATGATACCTAGGTGAAACGGGTCGGTAAAGTTAACTTCGACCAAAAGTAATTAGGTGACCCGATTACACCACTCCGTCTTGTAGTAAATATTGTATATGAAACTTTGAACCACTCACGATAATAAACTGAAATCCCTAAAGTATAATAACCCATCAGGTAAATAGCTCAAGGGTTATATAGTAAAGTTATTAATTATAGATTGAAGGTCAATAATTATAATAATATTTTACAGCTGAAAAAGTTGAAAAGAAAGGGACCAATGTTTCAGTTGAACCAGCTTTGAATCAATTGAATTAACTTTTGTAAGTAGGGCTAATCTTAGAGTTATCCATCAGATTTCATAGTCATTAAAAGATAGATAGATTCATATTCATGGAAAAGGTTATAGAATACTATACATAAAAGGAGCTATTTGTAAAGTGATACAATAAGCACGGTTTAATCCAATCTAAACAAGCCAAGAATAATAATCAACAAGCAAATCTTACTTACCTTACAGTCAAAATAAAACATGATTTATTATTATCACCAACCCTTTAAGCGTAAGATAAGGGCTGTCCCAAATTATATCATTTATAGAAGCGTCCCGTAGAATGCTAAACGTGACTCGTTTCGAAAGTCGAACGTTGCATTTGTTTAGTTTTGTTTTAAAAGGAGTCAGATTTTAAAGTCTTAATCCTTTCCTTTTGTCGCGACTTTAAATTGCTTCATTTGATTGTGAAATAAAAATGTTAAAGCTCGTCTGTATTGTCTTATTTTTTAGTAATCCAAACTCTTGATTAAAAACATTGATTTTTGTCGATGGTATTGTGAAGAATTGTTGATAAAGAAGCTTTAGGATTCATTACTTGGGAATATTACTGTTTGTTATTGTATCAATATTGTTGGTTTATACTAGGGTTTCATTCCTTTGTATAGTTAAGGATTAATGTAATTCAATATTATGTCAAGATAGACAAAAATCTCATGATTGCTCTATATAATATTAACATGAAAAAATATATAAAGGTTATATTTGAAAAACAAAACACGATCGTTAGTTGCAGATGTTGTTAGGTAATTATAATTACTTATACAACTTTGTACCAAAATAAAATCAGCCGTAACGGTACCTATTGTTTTCTCATGGCTTCCTTTGTCCATAAATCTTGATAATATGCAAATTTTATTTCATTAAAGCGGTTACTATAAGCAATATTGTTCGGGGTGAAATACAGCCCGGGCCGCCCTTGGATTAACTAATGGCTATTTATCTTGTAAAGATCTCAAGACTTTGAAGATGTGTTTGTATTATTAATTCAAGTGTTTGATGATATGATTCAAGTCTCCGAAGATTAAATTCAAGTGTCGTAATAAAACTTGAATTGATAACAATATCGAGTAAGTTTAGAATGCAAAAGCAATTTTCGAGCGGTGCGGCGCAGTGTTTGGAAAATAGCTATCTGATGCATAAACTTTCAACTGCCTAGTTAGTATATGAAATTTGTGATTTACCTACAAAATGATAATAAGTTTGTAACGTGTAGCTCGGCTCCTACTCGAATGGGTGGCCAAAACTGGCAATTCTATTTGAGCGCTAGCATTCTTCGGAGGGCACGTTGAGCAGTCGGTCCCGGTGGTTTCAATCGTTAGACCATGTCGGAGGCCTTTAAGCGGTCTAAAAACTCCGACACCAGGGTTGGCTACTAACCTACTCGAAATGTATGAACGAATTCAAATCGGTAACGTAAAATCACAAACATATTTGCCTGACTGTTACTAGCATCACTAATTGCGAAAAGGGGAAACTCCATTCAACTTTGACAAGCCCGTTGGCACAGTGGCAGTGAGAGCGCTTACTGTGTCGGGGGTTGCGGGTTCGATTCCCGCCCGGAGTCAACAATATGTGCAGACATAGTTGTTGGCGACGACGTCTGGGTGTTAATTATATATTCTTATAAAGTATTTGTGTATGTATAAGTAATAGTATCAGTCAATTAGATTCCATAACACAAGCTTAGAGCTTACTTTGGGTCTAATTAACCGTGTGTGAATTTGTCCGGGTATATTTATTTATTATTTATTTAACTAAACTTTGGTTCACCTACCCGTAAAATATATTCATCTCGTTAAATAGCCAATCAAAATGTCGGGGTGGGTTGAAACCATTCGATATGTGTCATAATCGAAACAATAGCAGTCCGAGTATTCATTTCGCTCGTTTGCGTTATTAAATCACGTCGATTATTCGAATCTATAATCGAATAGGGCTCTTTTAATGTGCGCCATTCGAATAATTCGAATATGGAGTGTAAATCTTTGATTCAATGTCATTTTTTTGTAAATTTATGGCGTCTGGTTGAACGAGATAACGTTTTTTCGATGGCACTGAATGATTGTAAGCTTTGTTTACTGTACCGGATGTAACTTTTTGAATAGTTCAATCCATCATTGCATTGACAGTTTAAAATTGCGGGAAATATTCTATAGTATTTTCGAGTTGAGTACTAAAACAAATGAAATAGAAAGAATCTATAAAAGTGAACGAGAGAACGATTATCCTGTTCTTTCATAAGAGTGTCTCCATTTTGCGACACCTTTGCCGTAAAAACACTGCTCTTTTCAAAATGAGAAAGCTGTATGTTTATGTTCTCACACAGTGATTAAAGTGAAGTGTCAAAAACAAAATAGCATCGCAAGGGGAGTTCTAGACTGCGATGAAGCGAGGTGTGACGAAAAGTCGATAGGTACTTCTAACATTTTAATTTTTCTTTGTTTTTCCAACGCTGCATTCCACTTTAATGTTTGTTGAGTGTTCTTTTTGTCGTTAATTCTTTTATCTTTTTTACTTTTCATAAAGGTAGGGTTTGTGATCGGAACCCCGCAGTAAGTAAGTATTGTGATAATGCCCAATCTTGCTCACTGTACTGTTCTCACTGTACTGTGGACGTACTATGTTTTCAGGCTTAGTGGGACATTACACAAGCTTATACTTTTTTTGTGAAACGAATAGCAAATATTTTAAAGTCATTATAGAATTATAAATAATTGTTATTCAACTTATCTTCCTTTGAAATTCGATTGAAAGTACAGAAAAAAAATTGTCAAGAGAAAGTAGAGAGTAGAAAGAAAAATTAAATCCCGCTTCTTCAACACTAGACAGTCTCGAGTTAACAGTCATAACAGCCGCCGTGGTCTAGTGGTTTGAGCGCTCGGCTCACGATCCGGAGGTTCCGGGTTCGATTCCCGGTGGGGATATCTCACAAAAATCACTTTGTGAGACTGTCCTCAGTTTGGTTAGGGCATTGCAGGCTGAATCACCTGATTGCCCGAAAAGTAAGATGATTCCGTGCTTCGGAGGGCACGTTAAGCCGTCGGTCCCGGTTACTTTCTACGGATAGTAGTCGTTACATGAGCCATGTCAGAGGCCTTTGGCGGCTCAATAACTCTGACACCAGGATTGGTCAGGTTGACCATCCACTCGATAAGAAGAAGAAGAAGTCAATTTGTCTAACTCCTACAACCTTTACCTTGACGTGCGAAATCCCCTTCTTATCTCAAGACCGCAGTCTTTTTAAAAAACAAAAAGGGCAGAGTTTACACTATAGAGGGAGCGCTGAAAATCCTGAGAGATTACCGACTGAGTGATTGCTCTTACTAAACTCTTGTGGCATCGTTCGCAAGTGAATGTTAAGGTTTATGCATACTATCACTTATAGTTTCTACCGACTTAAAATAGATCTTAACACCAAACACTTAAGGATGTATTTGTTTTGCGAAGAATTGTCGTTAAGTTTGGAGAAATTGGTGAATTGCCATCTCTCGGTTCGACTCTTGCATACTGTGATGGGGAAACTTTTCTTATTATTTTTTATTTATTATGTCCCCCACTGTTTTGGTTATGGAGCGTTTAATGTGCTTAGGATATAAAGATGTCTGAGTTGTATATAAATCTTAATACACTTATGCCCGTCCTCAGAGCCGTCAAATGCTTCCTTCGTAAAGACTTCGATGTAATTAACGTCTCTGAGTACGGCAGTTAGTAGAAAACTGAAAACCCTATCACTTTCACAATCTAAAGCGGATTTCCTTAGGATTCGAGGAACTGGTAAAATTACCAATCAGTCTAAGCTTTGAACTATAAGACCAAAGTTTGAATAAATTGCAATGCCAAAATCGATTAGCTTAAATAAAATCTGTATCTTTTTCACACTAAACAAATTCGATATGGTTTCAACTCGAAAATGTATAATAATATAGTATCCCCGCAGAGTTCAACGCACTCCATATCGTTGTGATAACGCACACCGCACATTCGGACGTCAGATACCGGCGACCGTATCCGGACTAGTATCCGGAAACCGTACGGTTCACCGGTTATTGTTACCGACTATTGTTTGTTTAATTTGTAATCAACGTGTTTGTTTTGGCTTTTTGATACCGTGATGCGGCAGGGGTGTTACACACGGCCAACCCTAGTAGATCGCTGCATCAGCATGAGTGCAATATACATTGCACACGCCACCTACGACCTACTTGGAAGTCACGAGGCGCAAGCTCAGCAATGACGTCAATAGAAGTTTCCGTAGAAGCACCAAACGTGGGAGCGTCACTTTTGGTACAAACATCGACCAATTGACATCAATGTAATTTAGTTGTAATAATTAATTTGTAATACTTTGAATAAATTAGTTTTATTAAATTTAAATTTGCATTTTTTTGAATCCTCGGGCTGCACCCATCGTAATTGGCGCAGTCGGTAGGATCCTCGCGGGATAGATCGCGAATCTGTCTATAATATCGACCTTCGATATCGCGTCGCGAGCTACCCGGGTGGCTTCCCAGCACCAGCACGAGTATCCAGAATCTACGGGAGTGTGGCAAGAGGAGTATCCGAAAATCGATACACAGAGAAAATGCAGATTTGGTAAGTACCTAGATCTTACTAGAGTTGCTCACCTTTCCTATATTTAAGTTCCTTTAAGTTTCCAAAATTTTTCACCCACGTGGTCAATCGCGGACCTCTAGGTCAAGTAGTAATAGTAGATTCTCGCAAATTGATGCAAGTAGAAATCTAGAGAATATTTTAGAGTGTAGTAATAGTAATATAAAATCTAGTGATTTAATTTTTAATTGTAAGAAAATGAGTGTAGACTTAGTAGATCAAGTTTACAAGGCCTTACGCCTGTTACCCGAGTTCGACGGGAACCCGAATGTACTCACGCGCTTTGTGCATTTATGCGACCAACTTGTTGCGCAATTTGTTAGAGCCGAGCCAGGATATGAGCTTAGTAACTTATCACTATTAAATGGCATCCTTAATAAGGTTACCGGACATGCCGCACGCACTATCAATTCGAACGGCATCCCCGAAACCTGGCAGGGCATAAGAAATGCTCTAATTAATAATTTCTCGGACCAACGAGATGAGACCGCTTTGTACAACGACCTTGCTTTGTTAACTCAGAAACATTTAACACCACAAGAGTTTTATGAGAAGTGCCAAAGTCTATTCAGTACAATAATGACGTATGTAACTTTACACGAGTCCATACCTACTACTATCGAGGCTAAACGTGCCCTGTATAAAAAGTTAACCTTACAGGCATATGTTCGTGGTCTTAAGGAACCGTTAGGTTCACGTATTAGGTGTATGCGACCAGATACCATCGAGAAAGCCCTCGAGTTTGTCCACGAGGAAGTTAACACCCTTTACTTACAGCAACGTAACGATCAGTTGCCGGAGCGGAGAGCTGCGCAGCAGTCTACGTCTTCATTTGACCCTACTGTTAGTTATAAGCCGAATTTACTTACCCCGCGACCGTTTACGTTTACACCCCCATTCAATCAACCTGGTCAAATGAAACCTATATATCAGGTACAGCCATCAAGGCCAATGCAAGCTTGGAGACCCCAAGTGCCTTATAATCGTGGCCCCTCTCGGACCCAACAGATGTTTAGTGCACCCCCGCCTAATTACAGGCCCCAGAGTAATGTGTTCCGAGCGCCTCAACAACGGCCCGGATACTTACCCCCTAACAACGGCCCTAAGCCTATGAGTGGTGTTAGCCATTTCGTATCGAAGCCCATGCCTAGACCCTTGACAGTACATGACTGGAGTAAACACGGAAATCCACCCCCGTCTAACTACTTCAAGACTCGCGAAATGAACATGAACGAAATAGACTGTTATGACTATTACGAATACCCCGACTATGACTATAACTATGACCACTATGACCAATATTACCCCGAAACTTATTACGAACCCGTTTACGAGCCGTCAAGCCGTAATGACTTTGTCCCCGCGTACGTAGAGGAACACCAGGACGTATCGGACAATACCGCTGCTGAAAATCAGGATTTTCAGATAGCCCCGAAATCAGACAAGCCAAAATAGAAATTAACTTACAGACGCAAAGACAACTACCGTACATACAAATTAACAATCCACCCTTAAAACTACTAATCGACACAGGCGCGAACCAGTCTTTTATTAGCCCCGACGCAGTAGATAAGTTTTATTCTAATATTCAGTGTAATTATCAACCCTTTGAAGTAACTAACATTCACGCAACTACTCGCAATAACTATTCTATTACTTTACCTTGTTTTTCTGAATTTAATGAAAATTGCGACATTACCCTATTCGTATATAAATTCCATAATTATTTCGACGGTTTAATTGGCTTAGATTTGTTAGAGAATTTAGAAAGTAATATAGATTTGAAAAATAAAGTCCTTAAGACACGTAATTCGATTAATCCATTGTGCATGTATGATTCACGTAATTGTAATCTGTACGAAAACATAATACCGGCTAATTCATCTAAATTAATAAAAGTACCTATTAACTTTCATAACGGTAATGCATTTATTTCCGAACAGACTATATCTAACTGCATTGTGCGCGATTGTATTACCAAGGTCAGAGATAACCGAGGTATTATAGAAATTACTAATCCGACAAAACATGATGTAGTGTTCTCAATGGATAGACCTGTCAGCGCGGAATTATTTAACGAACAATTTATGCGTATAGACCCGCCTGAGGATCGTGTATCCCAAGTACTTTCGCGGTTACGCACCGACCATTTGAACCTTGAAGAAAAGGCAAATTTAGAGGCTCTTTGTGCAAAATATGCTGACATTTTTTACATCGAAGGTGAACCCTTAACTTTTACAAGTCGAGTAAAGCATAGGATTCGCACTACCGACGAAACACCTGTCTATACTAAGACCTATAGATACCCTTTCGTTCACAAACAGGAAGTCCAGGATCAGATAAAAAAAATGTTAGAGCAGGGAATCATTCGACCTTCACATTCAGCCTGGAGCTCCCCCATCTGGGTAGTTCCAAAGAAAGCTGACGCGTCTGGTAAAACCAAATGGCGTATTGTAGTTGATTTTCGAAAAGTCAACGAAAAAACGATTGACGACAAGTACCCCATCCCTAATATTACTGACGCTTTTGATAAGCTCGGTAATTGCCAGTACTTTACGACGTTAGACTTTGCTAGTGGTTTCTATCAAATGGAAATGCACCCTGACGATATTCACAAAACAGCATTTAACGTAGAGCAAGGGCACTATGAATTCTTACGTATGCCCATGGGTCTTAAAACCGCCCCTTCAACATTCCAACGCATGGTAGAAGACCTCCTTAGGGACCTCGATAATTGTCTAGCTTACGTCGATGACGTCATTGTATTCAGTGTCTCTTTACAAGAGCACATGATTAAACTAGAGAAAGTCTTTCAAAGAATTAGGGAATCAAATCTAAAAATTCAATTAGATAAATCAGAGTTCTTAAAACTAGAAACCCCGTTCTTAGGTCATATAGTTAGCAAAGACGGTATCAAACCTAACCCAGACAAGATTTCCGCCATTCAGAAATTCCCTATTCCTAAAACCTCCACTGAGATAAAACGGTTTCTCGGACTAGTAGGCTACTATAGGAAGTTTATTCCCGACTTTGCGCGCATCACAAAACCGATGACGCAATGTCTAAAGAAAGGTTCTAAGATCACCTTTAATGACCCTAAGTACATTGACTGTTTCGAAAAATGTAAAGACCTTCTGACCAACGACCCTATCTTACAGTACCCAGACTTCACAAAAGAATTTGTACTTACGACTGACGCTTCTAACTTTGCGTTAGGCGCTGTACTTTCACAAGGACCAATAGGACAAGACCGACCTATAGCTTATGCATCTAGAACTTTGAACACCAGCGAAATTAACTATAGTACTATTGAAAAGGAGTTGCTAGCCATAGTTTGGGCTACCAAATACTTCCGCCCTTATTTATTCGGAAGGAAGTTTAAGATAGTGACAGACCATAGACCCTTGCAATGGGTTATGAGCCTTAAAGAACCAGGCTCCAGACTTACCCGTTGGAGACTTAAATTGAGTGAGTTTAACTTTACCGTAGTATACAAGCAGGGCAAACAGAACACCAACGCAGATGCATTGTCCCGCATTGAAATTAATAACGAGGACACTAGCTCTATAAAAGTTAATGTATCTGAAAAACCTCACTCAATCGCAGGCTCTGAAACTCTCACAGCCCCTACTGACAACTTAGACTCACCACCTGACAATTCTGACACTGCGACTATTCATACTAGTAACGAAGCCCCTATTATGGAAGTACCTATTTCTGACGACCCTTTAAATAGATTCAGTAGACAAATCTGTTTCGTACTAGTAGGTGACATTAAAAAACGACCGACAGTGACTAAACCATTCGAAACACATACTCGAACGACTATACAACTATCCGAATCTAACTTGACTAATGACGTCATTACCGCAGTTAAGGAGTACGTAAACCCTAAAGTAAAAACAGGAATTATAATTCATCCCCCTCTCGCAATGTATAAGATCATCCCTATAATTCAGGATAACTTCAAAAGCTCCGCAATGAACCTTGTCCTCACTAAAAAAGAATTAGAGAATGTCAAGGAATACTTACGTCAACAGGACATCATTCAAAAGTATCATGAAGGTAAAACCAACCATCGTGGAATTACTGAGTGCTATTTAGCATTATCATCTAGATACTATTGGCCAAAGATGAAAGAACACATCTCGAAGTACATAAATGAATGTACTATATGTGGCCAAGCTAAATACGACCGTAACCCAATCAAGCAAAGGTTTAATATTGTACCACCCCCTAGTAAGCCCTTTGAAATAATCCATCTAGACTTGTTTACGGCTCAGAATGAGAAATTCCTTACCATAGTAGATGCCTTCTCGAAATACGCACAAGCTTACCATCTTAGAGATAGCACCGCTCTTAGTGTTGTACAAGCTTTACTTGTGTTTTGCACTCACCATGGTGTCCCTTTCACTATCGTCACAGACGGAGGTCCTGAATTTACGAACCAAATATTCTTAGAATTTAGTCGAATTCATAAAGTACAACATCATAAGATCTTAGCTCATTCTCCAAACGATAACGGTATTGCAGAGAGATTCCATTCCACAATCTTAGAACATCTTAGAATATTAAAGCTTGAGAAACGTAGTGAACCAGTCATTAATCTCATGCCGTATGCCATTTTAGCTTACAATAGTTCTATACATAGTTTTACTAAATGCAGACCAATAGACTTGATAACCGGACATTTTGACCCCAGAGACCCTATAGACATTGACATATCCGAACATTTGTTTCAACAATATTCCCAAGACCATAGGAAACGAATGAATCAAGTTTACGACCTAATTAACGAGACTTCGTTACATGACCGGACACAACTGACTGAAAACCGAAATAAGAATAGAGAACCAGAGAAAGACTATACCCCTGACCAACAAGTCTTTGTACGTAATCCTATGGCGTCCAGACAAAAGTTAGCCCCGCGATATACGCAGGATACTGTACTCGCAGATCTTCCAATCCACATCTATACGAAGAAAAAGCGAGGTCCAGTAGCTAAATCCCGCCTTAAGCGAAGTCCTAAAATCCCCACCTTGTTACAGGATATTACTATGGCTGACGACACTTCATCCGACCCAAGGACAAGAGATAACAATTGACTCGCTTGACAATGGACCAGGACTACTCCCTTTCAAATTAGGAGCAGCAAAGATTGTCTCCCACTACCATTCATTTCTTAGTCATATAGACTTGGAAAGTATACATCTCCAAATAGAATTAGTGAAATCCCAGATGGCTGAATTAAGACCCCTACTAAATAATAAAACTTTGTCTCTATTTGACCCTCATCTAGAACATCTCAATAGGAAAATCATTTTAATTTCAGATAAAATAAGTATATTTGAATCAGCACGTAGTAAAAGAGGTCTCATCGACGGTCTAGGTTCCGTTATTAAAAGCATTTCTGGTAACCTAGATTATACTGATGCACTGAAGTATGAAAATGCTATTAACATCTTGCGTAATAATGAGCACAAATTAGAATTAGAGATTAACCATCAAGTTAGTTTAAATAGTAATTTCATCTCCCATAGTTCTCAGATAATAAGTAACATAGTTTTAAATCAAGATAGCATGAATAAAGCACTAAATTTAATATTAGAAAATGATGCGAATAGAGATACAGATTTAATTAAATACGCCCATCTGGCACAACACTTATTAATTTTAGGAGATAATATAGATGACCTATACGAGGAGTTACAAAGTTTAGAGAATACTCTAACTTTTATTCGTGCATCGAGCACCCCATACTCTTTATTTAGTTTAGATCAAGTTAAGAATATGTTAAGTAAACTAAGGATTTTATATTCAACTAATGAAATCCTAGATATAGAAATTAGGCATTTTTACGAAGTAATTAAATTAGGATATTTTTATCTAGATAAGCAAATAGTTATAGTTATAAAGGTCCCGGTTGTCATTCCTTTCACATTCGATTTCTATAAACTATCCCTTGTTCCCAATAAAAACCATGAAACCCTTATTCCACCCTCACCTTTCGTAGCACTCTCTAGCAAAGATTCTTGGTACATAGAGACAGAATGTCCGAAGATTAACACCCTATATCTCTGTGAGTCGGTACCCAGCCTCCAGATCCAGCAGAGGCCTGATTGTATCCAGCAGCTCATAGTCCACCAGGAACTCCTGCCCACCTGCAAGCTGACTCCAGTAGCCCTCAAAAATGAAGCCCTGGAATCCCTCGACGATAAGCACTACACCATAAGCTTCCCTGTACCAACCAAGGTGAAGATATCCTGCGGCCAAGAACAGTATCGTACTCTACAAGGCAGCTACTTGGCAGTTATCCCTCTCAACTGTCACCTGAGAACGCCAACATTCACAATCTCCAACTCAAATGACCACATCAAAGGACACGTCATAAGGATCATCGAGATACCCCGGTACAACGAGACTACACGTCGAAGTAACCCGAGGCTCATCTTGAACTCTCCTAGTCTTCAAAAACTTCACGCCCTGAGCAACGAGATAGCGACGCAATCGCCCATACAACTTGATGACGTCACCGATCCAGTCATCTACCACACGACTATACCGATGTACCTCACACTCTCCGGTACATGCGCACTCATCTCTACTCTACTCTATCGCCGACTACGCGCAAGAAAAGTATCCAGAGACTTCACTAACCCTGAGATCGTCTATGCAGTCCCAGCACCGCGCATTATCAACCCCAACCAAATAAGGGTTGATCCCGGATGTCTACCAGCGACCATCTTGAACAAGTCCATCGATAATCGCTGTTCTTCGGGGGGAGATGTTACACACGGCCAACCCTAGTAGATCGCTGCATCAGCATGAGTGCAATATACATTGCACACGCCACCTACGACCTACTTGGAAGTCACGAGGCGCAAGCTCAGCAATGACGTCAATAGAAGTTTCCGTAGAAGCACCAAACGTGGGAGCGTCACTTTTGGTACAAACATCGACCAATTGACATCAATGTAATTTAGTTGTAATAATTAATTTGTAATACTTTGAATAAATTAGTTTTATTAAATTTAAATTTGCATTTTTTTGAATCCTCGGGCTGCACCCATCGTAATTGGGGCACTAAAATCGTACGTGTTTACATTATACAACCGCGGACACAATATTTGGGTGTACGAAAATGGATTGAAAAGTTCAGTAAATAAGGATTTGATTAATTGATAAAACCAATTGTATGTTAGAGCTTTTGTGATTTTTTATAGAGCTTTGTAATTTTGGTTGGTTTGCCTATTATTTATGGTTTTGTTTACGTTTGAAGTTTCAATAAGGATTCGTTTTTAAATTGTTAAAATAATGGACCCTTACCCTTTACTGGAGTAAAGGAGATCTTTAGGCGTTCTAAAAACTCTCTCCAGGGTTGCCCACGAACTTACACGATCTACCTTTACTTCTTAGTACATATGTTTGACTAAAGCTTTTAAGCTTCCTTTATAGTACGTTTGACTGAAGCTCATTCTACCGAATAAGATGTGAGGTTTTATCGATCAGTGAGTTTTGTTGTATATCCTAAGTCAAGCAGAATTCTACTTCTAACTAATACCTACTGCAAGAATTTCACTTTCGCATTTAAGAACTCCATAATAATAATTTATATTTATATAAGCTTTCCATTAATGATGTTTTCTCGTAATTAATAATTTGTCACTAATGATGTTTTTTTTCCTTAATATCTGGAAAGTTCCAATTAACGGGAAACTTAATACATTTTTCCTGTTTGTGAATAATAATTGTTGTTATATCAAATCTAGAGATCAAAGGAAATTCGCGGAATAAGTAATAATATAAAAATAACAGAAATTAGGTCGCCAAAATTGTTTGGTAGTAATTATCCCGGTACGTGGAATTTCCCTAAGAAAAATATCATTATATTAATTGCGAACTTGTCCCTGAGGTTTGTTCTTTAAGGAATAGAAAAGTAAAAATGCCTACTTTTTCAAATTATTGAAGGTATAGAGAGCTTTTGTACAAAAGCCGGGTAGGAAAGTTCATTTAAAAGAAGCATTATACGGTCGAATTGACAAAACCTCCTCCTTTTTTGAAGTCGGTTAAAAATAGAAAAGAAAACAGCTATCTAATCTTCGGGGCTAATTCTGTAACATTGTGTTTCATTTCGCTCGATCCAATAGTTTTACATAGTTGATTTCGCAGAATTGGACCCCATAGTGCAGTTTTTATGGACTCCTTACCTAAAACTATTTCTTCTTAGATTTTTTTACACTGATTCACTTTTCTAGATCATCTAACTTTGAATTCTTATAGTACTTAGTAACGAATCTTCAAACCAACTTTTTATAAAAGTCCCTATATTTCATTAAAGTAGCATTCAAAATCGTTTCCACACAATCTCCCCGTTGAAAGGTATTCATGGGTCTTTGTTAAAAACGTGCGGTCAGCGAGGATAAATATAGAATACATTTTGTCAGAGATGAGACTATTATTCGGATTTAGAAAAGTGCCCATCTTGTTTGGGGCCATGTGATAAGCGAATTGCAAATATGTTTAAAAAAATCAATGCTTTTTTACCTACTCGTATGAAGGAAGTGTCTCATCTCTCTGTTTGTGTTTCATTTGCAGGGGCAATCAATTTTTTTTTATTAGTATTATCTTGTTAAATAGTTATATTAGCTTGTTATCTCCCACACCTGGGCAAAGGCTTCTCGTCTCACTAAAGATATGATTACAGTGAGGATTAGGCGTAATCACCACGCTTAGTTTGATTTCAAACCCGAACATTGTTTGAAAAGTCAGAAACATGTTTACATTTCATACGGTTAATACGAGTATTTGAAAAAATATATAACAAGATATTTTTTAAAATGATAAATAACCATGCCTGTATAACAATGTATCGTTTACCTATTACAAGCCTGACTAATCTATACTAATATTATAAAAAGGTAAAGTTTGTAAGATTGTTTGTTTGTATGTTCGAGCTAATCTCGGAAATTACCAGTCCGATTTGAATAGTAATAGATAGCCACATTCAACGGGAAGGGTATAGGCTATTTTTCATCCCGAAATTCCCATGGGAACAGGCATAACGAGGGGAAACCGCGGGGCGCTGCTAGTACTCAAATAAACACGTATTGGATAAGCCCGCGTTGCTATGTAAAACAAAACACTGTCACATCATGATTACATTAAAGTGAAGCATAATATGTAAATTGCTCTATCTTTTTTCCATACCTTTCGTGACCCACTTGATCGAACATGATCTATTAATTAAAGTCCAATCGACCGATTTGTACTCGAGTCCACATGTAGACGAGTGTATCTGTGTATTGACCATCGTATGATGGGTCAGTGTTGTATTTTAATAGAGTGAAGATATAAAAAAGCCTTTTTCAGATGAAGTTAAGCGAAGTGGTTTATGTGAAGTTTTGTTTTCGTTTTTTTATGGTTAAGCCGTTTCCATATAGTGTTCAGAAAATACGTTTTCATGCAATTATGGAAGGAACAGTTTTTTAGTCGATCATCACTGAACGAATCTGTTCGCTTGCTTAATTGTTTAGTTCATTTACCCCAAGAACGAACAATTGTTCCCTCAGAACAGTTCCTAACACAAATTAAAGATGTAACTTTACATGTACTTTTGTTTACACAATATTTACAGAAAAAATCCTGAACTGTACATAGAACTCAGCTTTAGACCTACTTTTGTCCACATATTTACAGTATATCTAACAAAAACCACATATTTTTGTAAAACAACCGCAGTATTTGCGTTACAAAGAAAATGTCACCGCTACACGCTGCCCACGCGGCCACAAAAGTAATGCTTATAAAAATGTGAATATCATATAGTAGAGGAAAGGATATTTATGAGTAAATCTCGCTCTTTGTTGTGGCTACGTCATCCTTTGTGGGGACGCATAATAAAGAAATAAAATGTTTCGCCAAACTAGATCAGGCTTGCTATAGAATATTCTTGCTTCGTATAGTTGTATTATATTTAATAAGAAATTGACTGTAGTAGTCTGAAGTTTATTTACGAAGGAATTTTATTTTTTTATTGACTTGCTCTTTTAATTTGAAACTCAAACTGCATTGTTTGTACTTCAGATTCAATGATTAAACTAAATGGTACAGCGACGGCAAAGATAATGGCGACTAGCAATATTTTGAAAAAAGAACATTTAACACATTACGAACAAATTAAAAAAAAACCATTTACGTTTGCACTTTAATTGTAATAATAATAATACATCTATTAACCGTCTCTGCATCGTACCATACTCTTCTGTAGCATTTACATAACCGTAATTTACGTCCAATCGGCGAAGCCCAATATAAAAAAATCCAAAGGTAAAACTCGCATAAAAAATGATTATGTACGACCCCATATCTAAACGTTCTCATTAAATAAATATTCTTTCATCCCACATCCCATAGAACGACCATCATTAGATTTAAAATTGATATTTAAAACAATTACGAACGCATTCTTTTTTCAAACACGTAGCAACGTAATTACGTACAGATGGCGCCACTCGTTAGGGGCGGAAAGAAATATTCATCATTTATTCGTCACGTAGATATTTAGTCGCGGTAAATGACTGCATAATATTAATATGGTTACTTTTTGTAACCAGACATTAGCTAGGTTATAAGAACTAAACGTTGGAAATCATAACTAAATATTCGGTTAAACGAGACTAAATTTCATGGCAGTAACTGAATGATATCTGATTTTATAAACCTGATCTGAATGGTACCTGAAATGAATTAAATGAAATTGTTCATCGCATGCAACATGCGGTGATCGCAACAGTGAACACTGTAAAGAATAGGGTAGTTGACCGCTTTCGGCGATCGACAGTAGCTGTCAATTAGGTGACGCTGTCGGTAGTCGGCGGACGACGTTTTGAGGTGACCGATCAAAGTAGATAGAAACAAATTCGCTGGTCCAACTATGTAATAACGTCTTAAGATTAGAGTGGAAACTAAATAAAAGTTTCCTCCCAATAAAATAATCCCCTAACAGATTTTCGCTTCCTAAGCTATTTGACATGACGATAATTTTCTCCTATTAGTTCACTAGTATTGCAAATATTGATTAAGTTACAGAGAAATAATTAATCTCCCAAGTTCATTACCCGAACAAACGGCTAAAGGCGACGAAATGGAAAGATAAAGGGATTGTTCACTAAGAGTAGCTTAGTACACTTTGTGTGTGTCAGCAGAAACAGTTTGGCGAAAAGCTGATTACTTTGTGTTCGCTTTTTTGAAGGACTTGTGTTGTTTTAAAACTAGTAGTCGCCTTGCCGTTTTACTAGTGCGAGAGTTGAAAAAGATTCTACAGTTTCAAAGTATTGGAAAGGAACAAATTAGTTGAAAGTCCTTTTACAGTCGATAGATTTGCCAAAAGCATGTATGAGCAAAATATTAATTATTCTTTGTTTTTAGAGGATTTCGTGCATTAAAAATATGGGTTAAATTAAAATTTAAAACACCGTAGTCACTTTGTAGGATATTTTTCTTTTTTATTCGGTTTCACCCACGAAAAAAAGAAGTTACGCAGTAAGTGCTTTAGCTTTTCGCTGCCGTGGTTTCACATATGAAAATCATAAAAAACGTATAGAACATTGAAAATGTTTTTGCCGTAACCTTTCGCAAATATTTTTACAAGATCTACATTTCACACGAAAATATTTTATCCACCAACTGTAGGTATCATTAAGACATGCTATTAAATTTCATCAACACGTTGGTTCCAATTTATTTTCTGTGTAAAATTTTATTTTAGGTGGTAAATTCTGATATAACAATTTATAAAAACGTAAGGTTGGATTTCGCGATTCGCTCAATTCACGTTTCTGGAATTATATTTTTCCGTTTCGTCGTTTACGGACACACTGTGCCGTGAAAAACTTTTCTTTTGACTTGATTTTCAACGTGTTATGCTATATGAAAGTTTGTTGAGACACAAGTCATGCTTGTTATTCAATATTTTTTCAGGTAGAATTACATTGAAAAATCACGAAATATCTCATGATTTACACCCTTGTTATATCTTTATATCTAATACTAGCAGCGCCCCGCGATTTACCCACGCTATGCCCGTTCCCGTGGGAATTTTGGGATGAAAAAATAATCATCCTTATATCCTTCTCGTTAAATGTGGCTATCCATTACAAAAATAATTATTCGAATTCGACTGGTGGGATTAGCTCGTAACATACAAACAAACTTACAAATTTTACCTCTTTATAATATTAGTATAGATCTAATTGTATTTTATTTTGAAACGTTTTTTTCGACAGCACTCCGCTAAAATAATATTGAATTATCAAGTAAATGCTTTATCAGTTCAATGCCAACCAATGTAACTACCTCCTCATTGAGTCTCCCTCAATTCTTTTCAATAAACTCTCAGGTAAAAGCTTTTCGGAATATTCATGAAGTGTCTTCTCTTTTCAGGTGGGTGTCTTTGGCGGTAAGGAAACAGTTTTCAAGAACCTCATTTTAAAATAAAACTTTGTAGTCCAGACAGTCTGATTTCTTAATTAAATACTATTTATTTAAAGACTGACTAAGTAATGAGTACGTGGCCACAGAATAATTAAGAGTTAGTTGATTTTTTCGTTAACTAAAGTGTATGCTGCATTTTTTGTTTTGTGAAAAAAGTGACTGAATTCTTGATATTGTACTTTGTAATATTAACATACCATACTACGACTATTAACTTAATTATCCATTTGACTTCATTTTTAAAACATTTTGACGCATAAAATGGTTAGATTTTTCGAATGAAATCCCGAGTCGTGTTGAAAAGCTATCTAAATAGATATTTTCACACTTCAGCTCATAAAATTTTATGTTAACGATTTTATATCTTAAAAGTCACTTCAGATTGGTAAAAATTCAAGAGTTAACTTCGTCCAGCAAAATTTCATGCAAGTCAGAATGCAAAAACTCAAGTATCTTAAAATATTATAATGAATGAACAAGATAATCTTCCTGTCCATAATACCGGACAGGCCATAAAGCTTATTACCACCCAAAACAATATGAAACTCTAGAACGAGTTATAAATAATTAACTGTAACATTTTCAGCGTAATTCTGCTTATGTTGTGCCAAAATAAGCTTTAAATTTAAGCTTTTAAAATACATTATGTCGTGCGTTTTATACGGGATTGAGTGTCGTAGCCACCTGGTGTTCAAAGGCCTTTTCCCGTTAACCTGTGACCCTGTTGTGACATAATTTGGGTTTGTACTGAATATTGTAGAGACGTGACACGATGGATGGGATCGATTAATTTGGAACCGTTATTGGAGACGAATCGTCAATGAGTAATTGTGTCATAAATCTAGGTACATAATAGTAGTATGATACTTTGTTTTGTGTCAAGAGTTCGTTTTGCTATAGATACAATGTCTAGTATACCTTTTGTGTTTACTGATTGTGATTTATTAGTGAACGCTTCATATAGAGTACATTTTTCGATGTTCGTCGTTCATTAGTCCGTGACACTAGTAAGCAGTATTGATGAAAAAAAGTTGAAATCTTATGTGGCTTCTAAAAGTTTTAAAGCCGAAGATATTGAAGGCTGAAGGTACAGTGAAGAGGATAGTGATATGTTAAAATTACCTTTGATTAAATACTCTCTGTTATAAATTGTCAATATGAGTGTTTTCTCAGTATTCATTCAGTTCCTCCAGCATGAATAGGACGTGATGCGTCATCCGTTAATGAAATAAATCAATTCTTCGATAATATAAGACGTGTAGAAGTCACGTCGTTGCTGTCTGTGGCCAGTGGAATCGGCCCCAGGGGAGAGAGGGCTAAGATTAACGTGCCACGTCTGTCCTCACTCTTAAATCACATTATGTCCCCCTGTTCTTTGTTTAATACCACCTTAAGAAGCTTTTTCGATGAGGCTGTGATTTCAATTGCTTCTTTTTCCACGTGAACGTAATTTGAATAACGAATTGGCAGATTTTTGTTGATTGTGGTGATATTAAATATTTAAAAAAAAAAAACAAAAACAAAAACATCTCATATTATAAGTATATTTTTAAATTGAATTAGGAAAGCATGCAAGCAGTCTTATTCTACTAACAACTCTCTCGACAAATAAAACTACACCAGTTAAAAACTTTTCAACACGTTGACGTAGCGAGCGAAAAACAATAATTTGACAGAGTTGCATGTAACTTTGTTCGATATCACTTTTGCTTGTTTTTGTCACCCTTGATTACTAAAGTTTCACGGTTCACGAAAAAATGAGCGGAGATTTTTTGCTGATTTTTTTTGTAAGGTCGCGTTCAAATGGGTGTAACGAGATATTTATGGGACCACGTGAGGTCATAGCGTGGACGGAACGTTTTGCCAAACGTCCCCTTTTGTGTGGACTACATCGTAATATTGCTCCAGTGGTAATTTATTTGGATGCGACACTTGGCTCGCCAGTTATGCCAAAAATTTTAACGCAATTTTTATCCTATTTGAGATTTTTACTGAATAGCTTTTAATGTTTAAAGATAAATAATCTGGTATTTCGGTCATTTGCAACATTCTCCAACAACGTATTCGTATATAATTGTTGTATGTTCCATATAACAATGCCTAATTTAACCCCGATAATTCAAATGCATTGCAAGCATACCTTTGGCATTATATAGATACAAATATCTACCATACATTAATTTTAGGGTGCAAACAATAGCAGGTCACGAGAGACTTAGTAGGTGCAGACGAGAAAGGGGTGATTATTACTATTACATAAATCTTACTCAAGCATGCATTATTGTAATAAAAACGGAGTATGTTCTAATGTTTAGTTATTAATAATAATAGCTTTTAATTATGATATTAAATGTTATCAAAACTTTTATGGCGGTTTCGTCCCATCCCACCATGTTTAATACCAACATTCCGAAGCCACCGAAACTATGCAATGTATGAAACTATTCAGAACCACAAACATTGAGAATGGAACATTGCTACGCCGCTAGGTCAATAAACTCTACTAGCTACGCGGTAGTGTAGCGTAGCGTAAATCAACGGGTGACGTCATTCTGCGTAGCACTCTCGTAGCACGTAGCATTTTGCCAAACGAAAGGCGTGTAAATAGACGTGTTTTCAGTTTTGAAAATGCCTGTAAAAATAAGATAAAGTTCGTCCAGTGACTTAATAGCAACTAAATCTTTTTTGAAAATTCTCGAATGAAACTTTTTATTTTTTGTCTCACTTCTTATCTCTGGCCTAAAAATTCGAAATGTAAAAGTTATTTGTGCCTAAGTTCTAAAAGCTAAAGTTTTTGACATCAAAACCCTTTATAAAGGCGATACCGAAAGGAGCATTGGCGGTGTAACTTATTTGGGGGTAACTTTGAAAGGAACAGGGATTTAAAATTAGGGCTTTTCAGAAAAGTGATCTTGAAAAGTGCTTAACTTCTTCTTTCATAATTTATTTACTATTTTCAGTACAAGTTATATGTAAATCATTTCGGCATATGAAAAAAAAATTACAAAATCTTTCCAAAATCTTTGATTATACATTCCTAGGACCTGTAGTGAAGTCTTATATTAGCTTGAAACTTCAAAATTCTCATTACAGAATACTTATTTGCCACTTAAGCATTACATTAAATATATTACACTAAACAACATCGCAATAAACTTAATGCACTAACAAAACTCCTCTCATAAAATGTTTCCCAAAACTTTAACATCGTAAACATGAAATTAGTCTCGTTATTTATCTCTTTCACTCTATGCAAAATCCATTAATGTTAGACCGCAATAGACGATAGCTAATAAAGTTAACGATACTTGAACTGTGACGTCAATAAACAGATCCTGATGTAATTCCACTTAGGGATGGTTCTTGGTAATAACTTCTTAAGTTACAAACTGGATGTGCGATTGTTTGGATGTGGTATCTCCTAACTATACTAATGTTATAAACTAGTCTTTAATAAAGCTGGAGACTTTGTTTGGAGCGCTAATCTTTGGAACTACCAGCTGCATTTATAAAATTCAAACGATGTTTGAAAAGTAAAGTGAAAACATGTTAGAATTACGCCTAATCTGAGTAAGTAAAAAAAGTATTACCCTGTAATGTTCCACTTTCAGGCAAAGGCCTCTCGTCTCACTGAAGATATAAGTACAATCAGTATAAGTAATCTGAACCAAAGAAAAAAACTAAAACGAAAATTGAAATTGAATTATCATCAACAAAAAAAGACACATGCTTAAAAATAGTACTAAGTAACACACCATATCCAAAACTTATTACATCATCGTTAATCTTTGTACGACACAATATCTACATCTATAAATACTTGGCACATTGTCAGACACTCTTAAAGTATCAGGTGTACTCCATGAATACCTAATCTTAATGGAGGAGGTACACGTACAGATAAGGGTCCAAATAAATCATCGAATACCAAGTTCTTCGTGGGAAGTACCAGATTGTGTTCTTACGATTCCATTTTGTTTTATTGCTGTTTAAATGCCTTTAAGTGTTCGAATTGATGGTGCTAATGTTTAAGTGATTGGGGTGCATTAATTAATTAATTAAAAGGTACTTTTTAATGCTAATAATTATTAGTTGTTGAAAAGGTATTTTTTGTTCAAAGTAGGTATTTTTTAAAATAAATTGAGTATATAAATAGAGTCATAGTTAGCATAAAACATATACTTAGGTGAATATATAGTTGACAGACCAAAATGATTTTATTTGATATCTACTCTACCATTATGTGCAAATAATTGTTACGATGATGTAATAAATAAATATGTCTACCAAAGTACGGAAGCAGACTAATCTAAATTGAAATTACCTTTTAAGTAAATCCTCAGCATCTCATAAAACGGTTAAACTTATCGTTTCAATCAAGGAGAGAGTCTGCAAAAAATAAAGGCACAATTTTCATTTGGGCACAAACGTTAGATGTCGACCGTAAAAGAATTATATTTTTTCGAAAAGCCTTCCATTTCCATTCTGAAACCGACTCTATTCTCTACCCAATAAGGCGTTAGTCCAAATATCTTTGCAAATCGTAAACAAACAAAAATAATACTAATTCCTATTGCGATAAAGTTGATTGTTGTTGGCTATGTGGTTGGATAGGGAGCTTCATCACGTTTAAATATGATTTATGCAAGTAATTTCGTTAAGTACATATAGACATTATGAGGTCTCGGTGTCTCGGTGGATGGATTAAAATGTTCCATAGATTGCGGTACCTCGGAGTGGCGCTGCTAAATTATTTACAATTTGATGTCTTCATTTTGACGCGTCGTTTGTTAAAATATCATTTTGGGAGTGTTGAGATGATTGTTATTAAACTGTGTCCTATTTGGAGTAATGACAAATGTTAATTTTATTATCTTCTTTTATTAGTAATCGTGTGGATAAGAAATAAAGATAAGCGTTGTTAGTCATACTTATTAGGGCATGTTAAATTATCGGTCCCGGTCTTTTCAATCGTTAGACTATGTCGGAGGCCTGAAAGCTCTAAAACTATAATGTTAGCTAATAACCTAATCGAATTAACTTACTTTGTATGTTCTTTCTTTAACGTCCTTAGTCGCTAACATTTCTTTGAGATCACTACTCAAATCTTATATAGTTAAATGCTCCTTATACCAGTCAAATGACCAAACACTAGACCTTAAGAGCCAACACTGCGTTAAGCTTGCGCACGCCGCGGTTCCATACAAAAGTGAACCGTAGCGTGCGCCCTTCGCGTGCGGTGGCATACAAAAGTGAACCGACGCGTGCGCCCGCTTAACGCAGCGTTGACCCTAAAACCTAAAACAATTAATCATTTCATTTTAAAAACAATAAACTTTTTGTTTCATTCATAAAGATAACACCCACGGTCCGTAGTCTTATCTTTCGACTACAAAACATAAGCGTTTTGTTTTAAGTTGGTTGTTACTTCATAGAAATTCCCATTATTACAGTACAAGTAGATACTAGTTCTATTTTCAGTACAATACCCGAGGCATGTAGCGCGACGTTGAGTATAAAATTTCCAACAGAGTTCAAGGCTGTACAAGATGTTTAATTCATAAGATTTCAGCGGATTGCGGCGATAACATTTTATGGGCTTAATAAATGTTGATATTGACGTGTATTTTATCGTTTTGGTCGGGTTATGAAGGAATTGATGGCTATGGAAGCAAGCAGAAGCTGGGTACAATTACAATAGCACTGGTCAACTATTGATTTATTTCTTTACATCTGTATGTATTTTCTATTGTCCTGTCAAAAAAACTTTATTAGGTAATACAATACAGTAATTTTGACACGAATTGTCACCTAAGCTCTGTAGTATATGTATAACTTTAGTTTTCCATTGGAACTTCTATTGAAAATGTTTATCAGAAAAAAGTGCTTACATAAGCTCGAATCGCTAATATTTTCCACCTTATACCACAACCTACAATGAGTCATAGAAGTCACCTTGCCTGGAAAACTCGTAATCACGTGGTACACGTACCTTGTATATTTATACGTATAAAATGTTCACGCTACGTCGTTTAATTAAGTAGGTAAATAATGATATTGCATGTTAAAATATTCAATACACAAAACCTGTTGTGAAGTAATATTTTTGTTTCACTGCAGTGATTGGCTACTACACTTGAGAACATATTTTATAATACGAGTATCTGTAACGTATCAACTTTTCTATGAAATAGTGTTGCATAGTTTTTACTACAGCTTATTCATCGGTATCAGTTTTAGTTCAACACAAAAAGTATCCTGCCCTGCCGCCGGCCACATCTGTTTGTCTGTAAGGTTTCTGTTCGGTTCGGGCTAATCTTACAGTATCAAACATTGATTTTCATGATGTTTTCAGCAACAGATTAAGCGATTGAAGAGAATAATTTTTGACTAGTTTTTTCTCTAAGTATTTTCCATCACGTGAAGCGAAGCAAAAACGGGTATCTTAGCAAATATAAAATCTATTATCTTGTATCATAAACGCAAGTAATAAACACATCAAAATCTAATATACGGTGAGTGTGAACAAAATATTACCTCCGACTAATTCCGGCCTCCCTAATGATGAATGGTTGTAATATATGGCGATTAACTTGCAATTCCTGAGATGCCCCTTGTGCAAGTGCAAGGATACTGATGGCTCAATCTCACGCGATGCTTGCACGATTAACTGGTCAACGTCTGCGGTGATAAATATGTTTGGTAATTGATATACTTGTTATGAGGGAAGCAGAAAGATAATGGAAAATGTTTTTTCTATACTATAATACATATTATAAAGTGGTAAAATTTGTACGTTTGTATGTTCGAGGTAATCTCAGTAATTAACAGTCCGATTTGAAAAAATCTTTTTGTAATAGATAGCCACTTTAAACGGGAAGGTTATAGGCTATTTTTCATCCCAAAATTCCCACGGGAACAGGCACAACGCGGGTGAAACCGCGGGGCGTTGCTAGTATAAAATACAATATGAAATCTACCGAATTATATTAGTGTAGAAATTTCATATAGTATTTACATTCTTTTTAGTATGTAATTCTTTCGCAATATGAAAGAGGAAAAAAGAAATAAAAATAAAACCCCAAACTCTTTTAACTATGGGTTCACTTTTACGCAAATAGCCTCGAAATCTAATTTAAACCCGAAAGTAAAAAGATAACAAAACTTATTCACCTCCCTTGGAGGTTAACTTTTTTCGTTGTTTAGTAAACATGCTCGGTTTTCAATTAGCGATATAGAGATTTTCCACGTTGGGTTGTGTAATCGGAGCTTTTGTGTAATGGAGTGAAAAAATCTCCCGACTTTAACATATCTGATAGGAGTGCTTGCTTTGATAGTGTCGGATTTAAAACGACTTTGGTGTAAAACCTTACGGGGGTGCCACGGTGTAGCGCGTGCCATGACGCGGTAACGCGGCGACAATATCGGCGAATACTGAATTTTAAAAAAGGAACATTGGTCATAATCTTGATTACAATTATGTCCTTTTTGAGTTTTTTGTCCTGTTTCCTACTAGTGTTTTGTCAATCACAACGCATTACGAAGAGATTTTGACAATTTCAAATGCGCTGTGATTGGTCAATTAGAATCCGTACTGATTCAATGGAAACACACCCCTTGTAAAAACTATTTGGAGACGGTGTTGATAAAAAGTATACTATAAAAGTATACTACCTATACTCATAATAATTTAATCATTGTACAATCAAGCACAAAGTGCTTTAATTTTAGCACCGTACACTCACAGAATACGCAAAGTCCTTTTTAATTTTTTCTCGTCCATAAACGGATTCAATTGTCTCGGTAGTTAAAAAGCTTTGGATGGTAATGATAGTCCGCCATTTTGCCGTTATTCCTAGTGATGTGCAATTTGTATGCCTCTCATACTTGCTGAGGAGTGGATTTTTTTCCTACGTTTAAAATGGTTCGGAAATGTGAATTCGAATGCGTTCGTGGGATTTTATAATGTTCGGATATTGTTTTGGTTCACCGCGTATTTTATATCGTTCAGTCATTGAATATACTTAGGTTTTCACACTAGTTCTTTTATTTTTTGCCACTCCTTCAAATCTGAGAGTAATACATATTATTTCTGTTTAAATGGTATGATGCAATAAGATGCCAACTTCTATTGTGACAACAATTAACTGCTATGCGAACAGTTAAAGCCAAAAATCACTGCATTGAACAGTACCAATCCGTATTTCTTTGCCTCAGCAATACACTTAAGTTATTCGCGTGACTCTGCCTCCGTACCATTAATCTGATGAATCCCCACTGACTGAGGGAACACGCGAGCTCTCGTGTCGCAGTCTCACTGTCGATTAATTGGTCACAGGAGTTTGGGGTCGGTAATACCCAGGTTTTCTAATGGATATAGCTTTTGAATGGGATGAAATGGTTTGATGGAGAAAAGTCGGAGGCGAAAATGATAATGATATAAAACGTCTAAAAAATAACATTAAACGTCTCCAATATGCCTTTACGTAGGATTCTCGCATACCTTAAAAAACCGGGCTTGTCCTTGTGTTGAGAAACACCATAATCAAAAATAAATATTTTTATTCATAACCTATACATATAAAAAAGGTATCGACTCGCACGTTTCGGACGAGTTAAATCCGTGCGAATCATCTATTAACCCATAACGGTTTTCAATACGATTTATTACTTAATATAGGGTTTTACAGTAAGCTTAAAGTGGGGGCTCTGACCCCAAAACTAGTAGAAACTGTGATATGGGATTGTCAGTGATTCCTCGTGTATTATGACACAATGATGAACCATTTGTATTACTTAAAAGATTACAATGATTTGTCCTTAATGTACTTCACAAAATTATGTTTAACTTCTATGATATATGTCAATTTAACTATTTTAAAATGTAAAATTACTTGGAATTTTTACAAAAAATGATAGTCAATGTAAGTTATTTATTTTAGTTATTCAAAAGAAAGTATTTGCGTCTAAAAGTCGTTCGGTATTTTTGAACTAGCATTATAAATTCTTACCAGATTTTCTTGAATCAAATTCCAGAATTAATTTTAGGAAAAAATTGAGTTCTTTATAATCAAGCTCAAATGAAATGGGCTGAACCTAATGCCTCTTTGATGTACCTACTTACTTAGTTAAATTACCGACAAATATTTTGAAAATGATCCTTTTAACTTCGTCCGGAAAATAAAAGGTTAACTGACCATGCAATTTCTTTTCATGTCAATTATTTTACGACTTTATTTACATAGGAATGCTCTGTCTGATTTCCTTTGAAGTAGAAATGACGTATTCGGTTTTTACGACGGAAAAAATTAACTGTTTGATAAATTGAATGGGTAACGTTAACTCCGCCGCTATTGAAATTTAGACTTAAATTTGTAACTGACAAAACGACTAAGGTTGGTTGATTAAACGGTTGGTTATCGTAACATACGATCGTTAAAAACTTCACAATTACTTAGACTGATGCATTTAAAGCGTTGTGTCATAACATAATTGGCAGTATGTTAAAGTTAGTCCGATTGCCATAAAGATACACTTTTCTTATTTTCTTCTGTCTATTGAGATGCTAATTTAATGCTAACGTTTACTGGTGCGTGAATGTAAGCTTGAACAAATCTAAGTCAAGATTTTTATAAGAAAACAAGTTGATTAAGCACATTACTGATATCAAAGATGTTCTATATGGACTCCTAGCCGCACCCCGTGGTGTTACCTGCGTTGTATCGGTTCCCGCGGGAATTTCGGGATAAAATGTATCCCATGTATCCCACTGTACAGTTTCATCCAAATTCGTCCAATAGTTTTTCATTCATCCTCACAAACTTTCGCATTTATATTAAGTAGAAAGAAGGATTTAGTAGGATTTATTAAATGTCATCACTTCCCCCTATGTATTTACTATCGAGTAATCTATGACCAAGGTATTACGTTCCTAAGACTGTAAACACTCAAGTACATCTTGTAAACTGAAAGAACCTTCACATAAGAAACCTTAGTAAGATGTTGCAATGAGATCCCTTTGTTTTTCTTTACATTTATTTCTATTTATTACTTACTAGCAGCGCCCCGCGGTTTTACCCGCGTTGTGCCCGTTCCCGTGGGAATTTCGGGATAAAATGTAGCCTATAGCCTTCCTCGATAAATAGACTATCTAACAGTGAAAGAATTATTTAAATCGGTTCAGTAGTTTCTGAGATTAGCGCGTTTAAACAAACAAACAAACAAACAAACAAACAAACAAACAAAACAAACTCTTCAGCTTTATAATATTAGTATAGATATAAGATTTTTAATACTTTCTTCTTCTGTTCTGTTTATTTTTATAAAGCTTTTTGTGTCTATCTCTTTGGTATTCAAATAATTTCCCTTCAGGTGGCATTCAAACATTGCCCCTAAAAACATTTCAATATTATTTTCATTTCTATGTGTATAATTTATTTTGGGTTACCTAGTATAATTATTATTGTGGTTGTGGGTTGACTCCCGCAGCCACAATTACATCAAGGGTTACCTTACATAGCGATCCTTCTCAATTTCCACCTACATACACAAATTTCAAAGAATTTCCTGATTTTCACTGGTTGGGCCTAAAACGCGTGCATCAAAAACGCCCTTAGTCAAAAAAGATGAATTTAAAAACATCCATTCATCATCAGAAACGCTTGCAAGGCTGATCTCTTACTGGGATCAGCGAGATTTATTATGCTCTATGGTGTATATGATAGGTGTATACCCTTTATTTTACGCAGTGTTTTCACTTTTGAATATTGTTTTGGTATATGATTTATTTGGTTCTTTAGATGAGTGTTTTTGATATTATTTTGTTTACTTGTGGACTGGTGCAAATCCGCTTAACCATTTTACTGACATAGAAAACCATTACTCTAGGTAAATCTATACTAATATTATAAAGCTGAAGAGTTTGTTTTGTTTGTTTGTTTGTTTGTTTGTTTAAACGCGCTAATCTCAGAAACTACTGAACCGATTTGAATAATTCTTTTTGTAATGGATAACTACATTCAACGGGAAGGTTATAGGCTATTTTTTTATCCCGAAATTCCCACGGGAACGGGCACAACGCAGGTAAAACCGCGGGGCGCTGCTAGTTTCCTATACAATGCAAGTTCGTGTAGGTTAGTGGCCAACCCTGGTGAAGGAGATTTTTAGATCGCCTCAAGGCCCCCAGCATGGTCTGTCGATGAAACAATCGGGACCAACAGTTTAACTTGCCCTCCGAAGCACGGTAGCGCTCAGGTAGAGATGCGACTATCCAAGCAAGGGCCGATCTGCACGTTGCTTAATAACAATTAGTTAACATCACTTAGCTAAGCTAAGCCATTAGCCGTAAATCTAAACAATGTAATTGCATTAATGTCTAATTTAGAAAAAAAATCGATGGATTAATACTTAACTTTATTAGTAAGAATTTTTACTATACAGCCAATATTTATTAATATTTATTAAACGGGAAAAAAAGTTGCTTTCAAACTTAAGTTATGCGACACAATATCCTTTCTTTCAAGACCCATCTTTACCCTAACATATTGTCACATGATTTCATATCCTTTGTAGTTTGAAATTCGAATTCGCACAAATGTTACTCATGCTAACGTATTGCTTAATGATATACAAATATGTCCGGAGATCACTTTGTAGGCACGAAATGTACCAGGAAACATTTCATGACGCATATTGACGGATGGACACAGATTTTTCTTGTATGAATGTATTTATTGGTAAGTTTGTTTGATTCATAATACGTATAAGGCATTTGACTCGTGGGAATTTGCATGATGTAATTGTGGTGAACTTTCAGTCAGTCAAGTAGTGCTTTTAATACTCTATGAGTGTAAGTCGATGGCTTTTTGAATAAATAATATTGAACATAAGCTACCTATGAGTATAAAATGGACAATGTGGTCGCTTGTATGCTACATATAAAATTGTCGCAGGCACGGTCGCCACCGCTGCATTTGACAGACTCTTTGTTGAGTAGAAAATGAAAGTAACAGTAGATATTTTTTCCAACACATTTAAACCGTGGACTTCTGGGTGATCAAAAACTTAGTCTTTGAGCATATTTTTATTATTATTTATCTACTAATAAATATCTGATAATTGCGAACACTGCTTTTGAAATTGCATCCATCAGTGATACTATTACGCATGTTTTATTTTAGCAGACGTTAGAATAAGGAAAGTGAAACCGCGGAATCAAAAACTTGCCACCGTGCACTTTTGTATGTTAGTATAGACAACATACATATTATAAAGAGGTAAAATTTGGAAGTTGTGTGTTTGTATGTTCAAGCTCATCTAGGAAATTACTATTCCGATTTGGATAATTATTTTTGTAATAGATAGATAAATTAACTGGAAGGTTATAAGCTATTGTTTAATCCCGAAATTCCCACGGGTACGGGCCCAACGCGGGTAAAACCGCGGAGCGCTGCTAGTTTAAAATAAACAAGACTTGCTATTTCTGAAAGTTTTCTTCAAATATTTGTATATCTGATTATTCTTAACTACGTCTTCTGACCCACTGAATGGAATTTGGCACACATTTTAAATTCGGCACACAAAAACACTTTGCGTTGGTTTTCCACAAAATAAACTTTTCACAGCGATAATTTTCACCTAAAGATTGTGTATTTTAAGAGCGAAATTGTATCACGTAACACGTGCTTTACAAATCCTAGCTAAATATAAAACAGGTAGGTATTTTAAACAGCAATTCTTTTTTTTTGCGAGGATGTATGTATGTATGTTTGTTACTCTTTCACGCAAAAACCACTCAACGGATTTTTATGAAACTTAACAGTAGTATAGGTTATACATCAGAATAACACATGGGATACATTTTATCCCGAAATTACGGCGGGAACGAGTACTACGTGGGTAACACCGCGGGGCGCTGCTAGTAATATCATATGCTGCTCTCTATCTATCATCTATCGCAGAGAAAATGTACCAAATCAAGTTACCCTATCTGTATTAAAAGATCTATTTTTGAACTAGTGAAGTTAAAACTTAATGAAGATAATTCAATTGATCTACCAACAGGAACCTCTAATTAACCTTTAACGAAGTGATTCACTCCGCGGTGAAACACCGCACAGAAATAAAAAAAAGTTATTTATAACTTGCCGGGTATTTTGATACTTGTTTCAAAGTTGAAGAATGACTTGTATTATGCGATTTGACGAATTGTTTGTGTGTTTTTGTCAACCTGTGAAAAACATCTGTTTATCTAAATTTATTTATTACTAGCCGCGATTTCCCCGTTCGCGTGGGAATTTCGGGATAAAATATCTCCCATTTGTTATTCTGATGTATAAACTATATTAACTATATAACTATATAACATATATAACTATAAATATATAACAGAACTATATAACAGATTTGATGAAGCTTTGCAGCTTCATCAAATCTGTTCACTAGTTTTTGAGTGAAAGAGTAACTAACATACATACATTCATCCTAACAAACTTTGTCATTTAAAATATTAGTAGGATAGGACATGCTTAAATTTGCTTTTGTCTCACATATTCACCATTCATTGATTATGTTAAAAAAGTGTGTAGACATTAGATGTCACTGTTAGCACAACAATTGGTTTATTTGTGTATCTCTTGTCACTCGTGGCGTAATGTGACTGAGCGATGTCAGCTCATTGCGATTGTCAAGCAATGTGTAGCTCAGTCCCTACTTGGGTGGATGGGGACCAATTGACCAGGGTTGGCTACTAACATACACGAACTTACATTGTGATGTCTGTATCTTGATGTACCCACGAAATAAAGACGGTAAGTGCTTCGCTTTTCCGTGGATGTTCCTATTTAATGTATCATATATTTACAAACATAACGAGTTTCCTAACAGATTTTTTCTTATAATCCAAGAGTACAGTACTTCAAAGACTTCGCAAAAAACTAATATTATGCAGACAGTGTTATGAATTATCTTCCGAAGGTCAATTCAAAATGAGTCATAATAAAACTGGAGCATTCGCTATGCGGTTGAAGCATCAATGATCAATAGTGTTGTTAAAGGCCGAAACAATTCGGTTTCGGTCTACTGAAACCGAAACAATTGATTGCAGTAAATAATACCGATAATAACTTGCGGTTCGGAAATCGAATACCGGTTTGTATAAATTAGTTTTATTTGAAGAACGAACTATTGGGATACAATCTATTAAATTTTATTTTATTTAACTAGTACCTACAACAATATTTTGCTTCAGTTATCACTTACAGAATTTATAAATAACAACAAGGCTTAATAAATAATTATTATTTACATAACAATGCTCGACATTACGAACATTGACGTCACACGAATTCCAATTAAACAACTGAACTTTCCTTAAAACTGTGGGAACCAATTAAAGTGTAAACAGGAAAAAAAATTAACTACACAAGCTACAGTGACTAATGTAGCCGTGTTCGTTAAATACTACGTCGCTACGTGTTTAGTGGAAAATCAGCCTTGACCTAGCTGCAATAATAACTCACTGACTCATTGTATGTGGTTCTATTAAGCATTCTATGCCGTAGACCTACCATTAGTGTTCCTTAATAATAATAGAAAAACGATTTGTTTTCTATATTTATTCTCGCCTTGAAGTTAATGGCGATTGGATCAAACTATTTGAGTGCGTATTTTATGAGTAAAGGGCAGTTTGTATGAGGAAATTGGTTATGTTTTATGGCGAAGCAATGGTTTTGAATGGTAGTTAGTTGAAGTTATTGCATTCGATTTTGATAGTGGTGTTTTTGTTATTGTTAGTGTTGGCCGACAGTAGAAGCAAGCTAGTAAAATCATTATCCTCAGTATTGGGATAACGTTAAACTATAGTTTACAGGTAGAAAAAACCGAGATGTTTTAGTCGTAGTGGTTTTGAAGAAATCGTATAGTGTTAGTGAAATATACGGGCAGCTCGCTTATATAGCGAGCTTAGTTAGGCTTGTAGGTGGTTAAGATGTTTTTAACTAACTTCAAAAACGGAGGCGTCTCAATTCGAATGATATATAGTTTTTTATATTGGTCGCGAATAACTTTGTCGTTTTTAAATCGATTTAGATGATTCTTTTTTATGTTAGAGTTTGAGTGCTTAAATATGACGATAAGCACTTTTCGCGCTTATTTGACTCTCGTCCCTGTGTTAAGTTCCAACATCGAAGCTATCGGATTAGGTAGAAGAGGAATTAAAGAAACTATATGATGGCTTTAGAGTAAAACTCTAGGGTCTAGAGATCAGGTCAATTCCCAAGCAATGTAATACCACTCTAATACAAAAGTCATAACCTTTTGTTTTCTTTGACCTAACATAGTTCTACCAAAATTATCACATAAAAAGATCATAAATAAGGTAATAATACCTTTGATATATGACTTTTATTCAACTCATTATTCATTTTAATAATAACCCGTTCGTTGGCAGTTGTTTTTCGTGAGTCTTAAGGTACTTCTATTTGCATACATGTGGGAGTTTAGTATACGAGTAGAAGTCACGCAAGTGTATAACACGCATATAATGTTAAGTATATTAGTAATATAAAGTGATGTATTAGCCTATAATGTCCCACTGCTGAACAAAGGCCTTTCATGTCACTAAAGATATCAATACAGTGATGAGGATTAGGCATAATCACCACGCTTGCCAAATGCGGGTTGGTGATCTCTTACTCTACCCATGTTTGAAAAATGGGGAATGTTTTCGGTCGACCTGGGAATTAAACCCGGGACCTCAGTCTTGGCAGGCGAGTGCACACACCACTAGACCACAGTATATAAAAATATTTGTATCTATCCTAAGAGACATTAATTGGACTACACATATATTTTCCGGATAGACATTATGAACATTATGAACTGTCTGTTTATCTTCTAGACTACTTGATCAGATACTAGTTTAATCTTATCTTTGAAGTATCTTAATAATATTCGTTAAATTAATCTATTTACCCGGCAATTTATATTTTTGCTGGACAGCTGTTTGTTTTTTTTTTTCTATATAGATTACTTGTATCAATTTAATCGATTTATTTTTTGAATAAATTATCATATCAAATGTATCATATCATCAGTGAATCAGTATCGTATGATAATGATCATTTATATATTGCTTTGGACAGTTCCAACATTCACACTTTACCAAACCACAAAAAAACTTTTTTTTTTCTATCTTGCCTATTAATTTCATTCACACAAATATGATCTAAGTAACGAATTATTTCTATATTTACGATTTTAATTCGCACAAACATAATCTAACTATTTTCTCCCATTTTCACAAATTATTTACGCTACCCTTAATCGAAGTGTCCACGTCACCTCACGGGGAGTGGGTAAGATAAATACCACTATCTCAAGTTAATGGTTTCCTGTCCTGTGTCTTCGGAGGGTGTCCATTGGCACCATGCTATAAGACCAAGCAAGTTTGATTTGTCTTCGTTATACCGACACTTACACTGACGCGTACCGAATTTCAATCTCAATAACCTTTCTATTCAATTTGGTGGCTTTTAACTGTACCGCAGGTTTATTGATATTAATTGTCTTTAAGGTTCTATTGAAGAGGTAGTTTCTTGTAGACTGGAAGCCTTTTGAAGATGTTAAATGAAGTTTTGATTTAAAGCTCGTAGTAACGAAGAGAGAGCGATTTTGGATTAAAAATACTTACAGATTTATCTATTAAAGGTGTGGTTTGAAAATGTTTTAGCAGGTTATTTTGCCTTTGTAAAAGTTAAAGTAAAAAGTCTGTAATGTCCGACTGCAGAGCAAATATCTCTCGACTTACCGGAGATGTCAGTATAGTTAGGAGGATAAGACGTAATCACCGCCTTTTTACTGTGGTTTGGTGATCCACTGAGGGTTTTGACTTTTTGTCGTCTTCAGAGACGCCCACTAAATCGACTGTTCCAACGTTACATATCAAAATCACTCTTCAAATTTCTACAAAGGAAGCATTTGACATTTCTGAGTACGGGCGTTTGTATTCTTATAAAATTCTTTCTGCCTATACTTGCCAGCCATATTTGATTTGAACACAATACTAATAGTATCTCATATCAAAATGAAAAATTTAAACTTTCATGAAAGTGCCGCCATCTTTAGAACAATATTTTAGAATCGAGGACCGTGGAAATGCAGTTTCCTGCATCCAGTTTGTGGTAAACAAAAATAGTCCATATTGTCAGTAGTGTAAGTTTCACTTTGTCTTATGTGCAGTATAAATAAAACAAGATGTCTTTAGTTGAAGCGGAGCGTGTATCCACAACAGGTTTGCTTCAATTTTCCACCCTTTAACTTTTGTGGGGGTGGCATAGTGCAGCGATGGTTACGACTGGCGACGTTTTTGAAAAATGTTGAAACTATTTCACTATATTTAATGGTCTTTGTTCAAAAAGTAGCCTTACACTTATTTGCTATTAAACAATATATTAATACAGTTTTACAATACCCATGCAATCGCGGGTGGGATATTGCAGATATCAATATTATTTACTATGAAAATAAACTACTACCTGAAATTGAAATTCGTATGGTTCATTCAATATTAACGTAGACACGGAACAAGCAAGTGACACCCATTTTCCTTCATATAATGATGCCAAAAAAAAATTGTTTCAGTAACCTTGAGCGTTCAAAATGTATACAAACCACGATACAAACAGACCGTCGATTTCAAAGCATTTATTATTTACATGACATTGACACATAAGCTTCTAAAATTACTTACCACGTAATTTAAAATTCATTATCTTAATTTGAAAGAACGCCTCAACAATTTTTGAAACTGGTCGAAAATAAACAAACATTGAAACTGTTTATTACGTTCAATCTGGCTGACTCATTGTATCTGAAACCAAAATAAAAGTTTCAATGTCCTTTGCATTTTTTAAACATATTTGCGTGGGAAGCTAATTTAATATCAGTCTGGGTGTATGAAAACGTTGCTGAAATGTATTTTGGTACTGTCTTTGATATGAATCATTTGGGTCGGTTGTACACTGAGATTAAAGATGAACAATAGACAACAAACAATCTTTATGTTAGCAAATTTTGCATTAGTATCCAGAAAAAGCCCGAACTGAACTTTGAAATACTCTGATATAACCTCAGAAACTTAAGTATTTCTATTAAACATACTACAGCAGAATATAGTGATTTATCTCCATTTAATTCACATATTTTTTAACTAAAAAAGAATTACGTTTTTGGTTAGTAGGAGAAACGAAACCAAAGACAATCTTTGTAGACTCTGATGCTTTGTAAACTCATAGGCACCCACGTTGTCATGCATATCATTGAATACCTAGCTTAAATACATTTGGCATACTAAAGCTTCCTCTTAACAAATCCTTGGAATGTAAGGCGACAGTGTACACACATTAGAAGTCTAGTTGCCCAGCATTAGAATCAGAATGTCGAGTATTAATAACAAGTGAATCACGAAGAGTGTTTACATTTTTTCACGCAAATAAAATGTCTTTTAAATATAAATTGATTTTATTGCGTCTTATTTCAGTCGAGATCTTTTACAATGTAAACACAGACTTGTTATGTTTGTTATTTTGTGATTAAAATCAGTTGTTGTGTCGATCTGTCTGTTAGTATCTAGAAATGACTTATTTCCTAGTATACGTTCTGTTTCAAAAATAAATACTGTATAGGTGACTTTTCTCTACGCTATGCTACATTGGTATTCACCAATCACATCAGACGTAGCATAGCAACTTAGCTTGTAACATAGCTCTGATCGAAATGCATCTAAAAAAGTATTGGCCAGTATAAAGTCCTTAACTTACTGAAGATATTAATACAATGAGAAGGACTAGTAAAGGAAGCCGAAGAGGTACTAAATAATGTTAAAACAAAAGCAGTTCATTAAAATTGTATTTTATTAAAACCCAATAGAACACTATTTCAAACGAATGTCATTTGTTACTTAAATATATTTAGACACTTAATGAAATTATTAATTACATTACGCTAAATGATTTACAAATTATTCAACAGACTTATTGATATTAAAACGTTACGACACGAACCTCTCTAGGTATTAATATAAATCTATACATACGTAGTAGTCATAATAAGTAAATGGTACAGTCCAATCCACTATCTAAACAATATAGGACCTTGGTGGGACTAGTGTACACAGTAAACATGGTTATTTATTTACACTCCGACTTAATACGATAGAGTAAATTGCTTATTTTATCACTTTAATAATGAAATGAAGTGTTTGCATTGTATCTCGAGATACGTCAAACTTTGAATGCTAAATGAGTCATCCAAACAAGATTGTAAATAAAGAGTTTGTATCATTAAATGGCAATAAAGACACGGTTTTTATCGGTTTTATCAATTTCATTATTATTTTTAAAGTTGTTTATTAATAGTCTTTTAGTTGTTTATTACTTGTGTTTCTATGAGTCTTCCTTAATTGATTGTGAATCATACGTTATTAAAAAGTATAAATCTTCGTTTATGGGAGTGCTACGAAGCTACAAACGTGCTATTGATTAACAAATATTTTGAAAAAAGAACTTTGAGCATGTACTTTTTCAATCTTCTAATATATAAAATTCTCGTGTCACGGGTTGCGTAATTGAACTCCTCTGAAACGGCTCGACCGATTCTCATGAAACTTTGTGTACATATCGGGTAGGCCTGAGAGTCGGACAACGTCTATTTTTCATCCCGAAATTCCCGTGGGAACGGGTACAACGCGGGTGAAACCGCGGGGCGCAGCTAGTATACAAGTAAAAAGAATTGTGTATTCCTTTTTCAAATAAACGATAGCCGCCATTACAGCATGAGGTGCGTTTCCATTGAAGCGGAGCGGAGCTGACTAGCCAATCAGAGTGGAGCTGTTCGGAGCTCAATCGACCAATCACAACGCATTACGAAAAGATTTTGGCAATGTCAATGCCTTTTTGTGATTGGTCGATGGCTGCACAGCTCCGTTCCGCTTTAATTGAAACGCACCCTTACTCATAGTGGAAAATAAATAGTGTTACTACGTTAAAAAAATTTCTTACCTCAATAAAATCAAAGAAATTATAAGTGACATTGCAACTTTCTGAGAAAAACAAAACGAATGTCCAATCCAATAACATTTTATGTCCCCGTTACATTAACTAAATTATCAATATCAGATTATGGTAAAGAAAACAATATATCCCGAACTTCATCTAACTGTAGATATTCACGAACATTTGGCACAAGCCGTCCTTGCGGTCCTTTCCGGAGATTATATCCAGTCCAATATGACGCAAGTTTGCTACATTCACAAAATCTACTAAAGCTAGGTTCAGGCTAGCAATAATACTTGTAGAAGTTGACTTTGCGAAAGTCCCTATGTGAGCCGGCGAGGCAAATTAACCTTCGTAAGTTGAAGAAACAGGGTAACAGTACGAACAAGTTGAAACTAGTACTTTCACGTCTGTACCTAGCCTTATAAAGTCTGTACTTGAATAACAATCAGGTGTCCTTGATATCCTCTGAAATTTTCTTTTTCCTTCAAACATTTTCTTTCTGTATGTAAATCTTTGTAAGCTTTTCAGTAGCTGTGTACGTGTGCACGCATTTTATTAAAAACGTTTTTATGAGTGTATCTTGTGAAGGCTTTATTTTTAGGTGTTTACAAGGGCTCACGGTTTGGGTAATGTTTCTTTACAAACATTTCTTTCGAGATAAGCTTGGTAATATAATTTTCCTGTTAAAATTGGAGGTAACTTTGGTGAACAAAGCTTCGCCTTTAAACGATATTACAACTAGTATTCAATTTATAAAGTACCTTCACTGTAAAATGCGATATGTCACTTTTTTTAAAAAATCGATTAAAGTTTGTACTAAAATTACGATCGGCGTCTTTGAATTAACCTCAACCTCATATCAACGTAATCATTACAATACTTGGCATTGGTCTGGATAAAAGTGTTTATCTCTCGAATAAACTCGTAAATTCGAATTATAATAATATTATAAACGTCTCAATTATTATCTTCAAACGTCTGGAAAACATCTGAGCACACATAAAACTTTTTACAGTGTCGTTATGTTGCGACAATTACACGCAAGAGCCCGTTAAGCAAAAGCAATTGAATTTTTTTGCGTCTGGAGTAGTATTTATACGCTAAGAGGATTGTTAGGGTTAAATGTTTACTCTGTTGCAATGAGAGAGGTTGTGATACTTTCTTTGAATATTAATTTCAGGACCTGATACTTTTGTTTCTTTATTCTTAGAATTTTAATTTTAAGTCATTCTCTGTTTGATCCCTTATCCTCGCTTCAATACTTGATGAGATGCCCAACGGTGGGACACTACAAGCTTATATTTAAATTGTTGGTCGTTATCAATTATTTACTTATCAAAACCTTATCGTTGTTATATTCGAAATTATTACCTTGCTAAAATTACTGCTTTATAGCTAATAATAAAACTTATCTTTTTTCCTTATCAGAGACTTATATTTAGTATATAACTCATTATTCATTAAATGGCACCTTTAGTTATCAAACTAGAGGTAACATCACGTACTCAAAAGCATTCAAATTTAAAAGCAGAATATTATCTCGGAACACAATTTCACAAATTTAAACTTTAAAGTGTCAAAACATTTTTTACTTCAACAGTACATAGCAAAAGTTGTGTGCAGGAAAACGATTACTCTCCCTTCTAAAACGGGAAAAATACATAGTGGCAATTGTACACATGTTGGTTCCCGAGTGCGACTCGCCTTTTTGCCTGAAAGTATGGAGATAATGCTCTTTCGATGTCGTCCTTTTTCTTTTAGATGTGGGTGTTTGAATACGTATTGATAGTAATGTTCTAAAATGGTGAATCATGGCTCTAATACGATTCTATATGATTGTGTAAAAGGTGCTTAATGGTGATAGAGTGCAAAGAGAGGGTTGTCTATTTGAAAAGTAGATATATGTGTTTTAAAAAGTTTTTTTCTTATTTCAATTTGTTAAAAATACTACGAGTTATCACTACATAGTAATAAAAAACGCTTTCCGCTGACTGTCTGTCTGTCTGTCCCTATTTATGCTTAGATCTTTAAACCTACGCAACGAATTTTGATGCAGTTTTCTTAATAGATAGAGTGATTCAAGAGGAAAGTTTATAAGTATCGAAATTCCTGAAATTCCCAAGGGAACAGGTACAACGTGGGTAAAACCGCGGGGCGCTGCTAGTAGGTATAATATAACTTACAAACTTTTCAACTATTTAGTTGACAGGGTGTCATTATAAATATTCTATTTTTCTTTACGAGAGTTAGAATTAAATCCATCATTCCTTAGATTAAGGATCCTATATAAGCAGGCTCGATATTCATTATATCCACATTGTTTCAAGTGTAAAAACGTTTATCAAATTCAAAAGCTATTTCATTAATCCATGCATTGTTCAACTCTATTGTATCCCGTAAAAGTGTTTAAGCTTGAAAACGAAACCTGAAAAATAGTCCCTAAAAGCAAAATAAAACACCAATGTTTTTGTGTTCACTGTACCCTGTGTACAGTTAACACAAAAACATATACCGTGTGTAAAAAAACAACTGAATTCTCGCAATTAAGGTTTTCCCGAGTGGGTGGAAAAAGCCTGCGTATGCACTACTCAACAGGGCAGGATTACATGACAACGTATCCAGGAGTTTTGACTCAGTTTGGTGCAATTTGGCGATCGTGTCGCAATGTGCCGACGGCCAATTTTCAGCCGAGCGTGTGAACAAGGAGGCGTTAATTGAAAACGGTATTTTTCCTAATCCATCCCTTGTTACGGTTAATCAAACTTTTGTATGTATGGAAGTGGTTTTATTGAATTTATTGCCGGTGGCAGTTTAAGATTGAATTTATTACTTTAGTTTGGAAGAAATTTCTGTGTGAATCTTGTAACAAAAGCATAATTTGTAGCATCATCATTTTCATAGTTTTTGATCTTACTATGGTAAGATCAAGATCAAGAACTCTATGGAGTTCTTTAAAAAATAGACAAGCGTGTAAACTCACTCCCTTAATATCAACTAAAACATCTATATATGTATTGGCACAAACCTCAAAAATCAAATTACTCAAAAACCGTCTCATTCTATTCCGAAATGCACCAAAGTAATGAAAGTACTTCCAAGGGTCTCCTCAAAATATCAAACAATTTCCTCGACTCATTACACCCAATTATTCTAAGCTTGGATTCATTCACCTGCATAATTGTATTACCTACGTTGGCTAATAAAATTTCCCCAATTGCATTCAAGTGTTCCCGAGTTAATAAACTGGAGTTTCCCATTATTAATTTTCTCGTGAATAACTTGCAATCAAGAGGTCTTACCCACTACTAATGAGTCTCAACATAAAATGTTATTAGATTTATTGTGTTGGTTTTATGAAGTAGAAGTGAATATTGTATTGCATTTAGAACATAAGTAAAGGTTTTAATTTGATTGGTAAAGCTATTAAAATACATTTTATTACAAATAATTTATCTAAACTAGCACAGAGATTGCTTCCCTCGGTTTTACCCACACTGTTCGGGATAAAAAATATCCTATAACCTTCCCGTTGAATGTGGCTATCGAGTACAAAAGCAATTATTCCAATCGTATTAGTATTTTCTGAGATTTTTACGTTTAAACGAAAATAAAAAATACTTTTCATCCTTATTATATAAGTACAGATTCAGTGAGATAGATGTTTCCGCGTTGAAGTCGATATGAAGTAGGCACTCCAGCCGTTACTTTATTAAGAGTTATAAGTCCTTGACGTCATACAAAGCTGTTCTAACATCATTCAAATTCTCTCCATAAACATTTCGAAAACTGTCACAAAACTCCAAGTAACATTCATCAAAAACCGTGTCTAAAACATTGTAAACGAACAAAGAGTGAGCCCGCAGATACGACAATCTTTCTCGCTGCGTGTTCCCGTAGTCGCAGCAGCTTTTTGTCAAAGTGCGCTCAAAAACTCGACTCTTTTGTGTTAGACAGCTTTTGCAATAATGACGACTCTTCTAACTTACAATACGAGTGACAAGTCTGTTATTTTATTAATCTTTGTCGAGTGCTGTATATAATGTTTGAGAGGTTTTCAAGTGTGAACGAAGTTGGAGGTAAATGTTGTTGCGTTATACAATTTTGAGTACAAAAAACTTGAGGTCATAGATCCAACACATAGAAACAAACGTAATAACTTTGACTAATTACTCTTTACTAATTATACTTAAAGATATAGCTCAATGAAATGTATTATTCATAGGCTACTATTTTCAATTACTTAACGATACATTATCATTAAGGTACTAACATCGTAGTCTCATGTGTAACCCCACATACGAACTTCACAAATTACATGACACATCAATATGTAAATCCGTCTCATAAATATTAAAGACCTTTTTGTAAGCGTTTCCCTTTATTTTAACTGAACTCAGACCGTTTACTAGATGTTTACAATAAAACCGACTGGAAGATCCCTAATTTGAAGCACCTACGCCCTAGCCCTTTGCACACGTGAAGGGTTGCAGTCTAGCTAGGGTGTGTCAATGAAATAAATGTTAAAAAAATGTGCGGTGACTGTTGATGTTTCTGACAACGTTACGAGTATTCAGTCAACAAGCTTTTTGTGTTCAGGATACGGGAAAATGAGCCGTTTGGGTGTAGATCAAAGAATGTTTAAAACCTTTTTGGTGAATAAAACTTTTTATACAACGGATACGTATACAGCATTACTTGAACTTTATGTTAAAAGGAATAGGTGTCAGTGAATTGCATTTATTTTGAGACAATCATAAGAGATAGAGTTATTGATGTTCTCTTTTTAAATATCTGTCTCCATGTCCTTCGATCAACAATGTATTATTGATCGAAGTCCATCTCCTTTACTGGCGCCACAGTAGTTCTTCTCACTATACGGCTTTATATCAACGAGAACTTTTTGACCTACCTTACTAGCCTTTACATTCACTATATGCGACTATTAACATTTAATTCTTCCTCATAATAGGCACAAACATAAAGCTCTATAACCGAATTAGCCGCGTCTATTTAATCCCAAAACGCACGACCAACAACGACCAAAATATCGCCAGCTCTCCATCCGAGCGTTTCGGTTAAAAATCACGTACTGTTTGAATAAACTGCGTGTTGAGATAACGACGTAACAAAACCACCATGACTGAACCAGCTTCATCATAAACTAGGCCTATCCACAGCTTCGTACAAATGCAGTACAGGCTTTTTCTGACGGATATAAATCAGGGCCGGTGTTCCGATACCGACCACATGCCATCAACTTGATAAATGCATGTGACGGAGCGTTGCAGCCCTTATACCTACATATTTAACGTTAGGTGAAAGTAGTGGTTAGGGATGCTACAACCATAGTTTTTAACGTTAAACTTATATGACGAGATTTAAAAACAAATGCAGAGCTTGAATATTTATGAATGGAATTTAAGAGGTTATTGGATGGAGTAAAAGTGCATAGTGCTTTGACAAGTAATGACTAAGCATTTTTTTGAAAAAGGAACACACATAGGTAAGCAGTGTGTAAGCCATGTAGGAGCTAATGTTTAGTGTTCTTGTTTTAAAAATCGCAATTTGCTGTTGCCCTGCCTTGCACGTGGCACTCTCGTAAATCGTCTCGATATATACGTCTGTGCTAAAGCTATAGAAAAGCTTTAGTAAGTGTAAAGCTGCGGTTAAAAGTCTCTATAAAATATAATACTAATCTTTATATCTAGTAACTAAACTGTTAGATATATTATCCCTGAAATAGGTTTAAGAAAACGCTTATGAGCATAATTTTTAGGTAAGGCAACCCTAATCGTGAGGTTAAAATATTAAACTATCGACAGATAAAAGCTACGCACTTCTCATTTGAAGCCGGTGAGCTATCATAGCGATAATTTATCTTATTTTTATCTCGCCATTTCCTTTGCCGTTCTCATTGGGGAGAGTAAGTGGTGTTAATAAATTTTGAAGAGAAGTTTTTTTATGTTATTTATTTCTATAACGTTAGATACATATTTTGTTTTATCAGGAAACATAAAGTAGGTACTTGATTATCACGACTATTATCACGACTACTTTTTTCAGTTAATTCGTTAGAAAATCAAGAGACGAATTGAATACCTCCGTTTATTTAAGAAGCTTAAAAATTAGGATTTGATTTTGACTATACCTTCTTAATTCATAACGTCTCTTCTCCTAACTTGAACTAATAAAAGAAACTTACAATAATCCTATACAAATTCAATACCAGAATCATCGGATCGCCATTTTATTCGCTATTCGATATTCATTCCAATATCGAGCTCGATTCCGGCAGTCCTCTTGGGAATTCAAAATATTGGACGGAGTCCGAAGGTCCAGAGATTTCCATCTGGAATTAGCTAGATATTCTTACGCCAGATCTAGTCTGGCGAATATTGAGTAGTGAAGACGTAGATTTCTCTTTTATTGGGAAAGCTCTTTTGAACCATGATATGAATTTGATTTGAGGGCATTTTTATGACTTTAATATTGTCGGATTTGGTTTGACCGAGCTGAACTATTGTTGGGTAGGTTTATTGCTGACTAGAGTTCACTTATTTTCTTTTCATACTTATAGTTGATTTCTGATGAGGAAAGAGAGAGAGAGTATTAGCCTGTAATGTCCCACTGTTAGGCAAAGGCCTCTCATCTCACTGAAGATATTTCGGTACAGTGAGGAGGATAAGGCATTATCATCACGCTTGTCAAATGCGAGTTGGTGATCTCAAACCCAAGCCATGTTTGAAAAGTAGGAAACATGTTGAACATGTCTATGAAGAACAAGATATTCCTTTCGATGAAGTTTCCAATCAACAATACATGATCCTAGAATTACAGTACCTAATAAACCCCTACAATAGTTTATTTATACTCCAACCCACAATAAATAACGATGAAACTTGAGTTCAACAAAAGAACTTCATTCTTATCTCAGTACATTGTGCATGTGCATCGGAATTAAACTGAAATGCTTAGGAATCCTTTAGGGAGAAGGGCGCGTAGTTAGATTGAATGCGGTGAATGTTATAGGGGACTGGACTGGACGTTAGAGATCCAATGGGGAAGCTGTAGGGAGGGGATCCATGCGGTTTAGAGGTCCGAGTCTACACATCGTGGTCCGATTACCAGCAACCAACCCGTGGACTGATTAATTGAAAATAAGCAGCACTATTACCGCTTTTAAGATTGGTTCTGCCGCAATAGATTGGAACGGTTTAACTATCGGGAATGTGGATAAAGATTGGAACCGTTTTATTATAGGGAATGTGGATAAGGATTTGGGTCTGGGATTTAGTGTGGAACTCATTAATGGTTTTGTTGAAGAGGCTTACACCTCACTAAAAACAATTTACTTCCGTTTTCACACTTCTGGGGCTGAAAGTCAGGCAAAAAAAAAAAAATAAATCTACATGAAAATTGTAAAAAAAACTTCAGTCACTATGCCGGAGGTCTTTAGGCAGTCTTTAAACTCCAACACCAGGATGGGCACTAACTTATGCGAAATAAATGACATCATGAATGACTAAATTCACGATATAACTTATGTTATTTCTAGAGATTTGGATTAAAAAGTAACATCTGTTAGATAGTACGATTTATATTTTAAGATTTAATTTCGTAAAGGTTGTACATTAACTTGCAGAGTATGGCCGCTTCCGCCCTTACACTGTCGAAATGGTAATTTACCGGAAATTAAAGTTGTTTCAACTTGTTACCCTTTGGACACGACTCTTTTACTTACATCCTTGTACACTCATGAATAAAATATTTATCTTCGCGTTTAATTACATTCCGGAATTGGATTTTTTTGGCGATTGTACTTTTTATTGTTTTTTGTTACATTGTTTATATTGAAAAGTACTTAATTTAGTACGGTTTGAGTATTTAACATTTAAACTTTGCTGTAAACTAATTTGTTAAGCTTGCAGTTTTGCACAGAACTATTTCTATTTTAGTAGATTATTTCTATAGTACATTATATTACCCTACATTATTGTTAAAACTATTTTAATAATCGCCTACACCAATTGTGCTTGCCTTGCCTACTATATTAGGATGTAAAAATTTTCGTTCAATGTAATTTTAACAGTCAAACAGACATCAAGACCAAAATACTTATATGAAATCGATAGATCTGCATAATTGATCGCGTTCGCGCCGACCCGTTGACAAGTAATTAATTATTCAATTGTAATTAAACACCGATTCGGATTCAGATCGCTCAGATTATAACAGAGTTACGCATTATAATCAAGTTTAGAATTAATGCACTATAAAGTTAAATAGCAAACGAAGGAAAATATATTTATTTTCAAATGATTATCAAACTGCGCGTGAAAGTCAATAAAAAAATAGTAAGTAAGTAATTTATTGGGATAAAAATACAATGAAATCACTATCACATTGTTATTTTTCCAATATTTAGTAAAACAGAATCATGACGATAGTTCTTACTTTTGAAATTATTTATACTCCCAATGTCTTCATTACTTTACTATATTCATAAGTTAACACTATCCTTAATACAAAATTATTATCAACGCAATTCAACTTCCCTCCCCACGAAACTCCAATAATTTTCCCAATATAGTATCCGCAGACGAATTTAATTAAGTTTAATACATGTGGAACTAATGCAGTGCCTTGTGGAAGCCCGCCCTTTCTTAGTCTGCGTTCGACTAACTGGTTATCTGAGGTCTTTGGCAACACGTTGGTTTAATTGACTAAAGGCACCTCGAGTACTTAGTTTTACCTTAGAAAGTTCTACGATAATTTCTTGGCTTCATTTGTTGAGGGGTGTGGTTTGTCAAAAGCTTTTTCTAAAACTGTATTGAGGGTTTAACTTGCATTGTGTTATTATAAAATGTTTACTTTAATTTAGGAGACGTCCATTAAATCGATACTTAATTAATTGACGAGAAAAACTCTACTCAAGAAGCATTTGGTGTTAAACTAACACTTCATCAAAGCTATCTCAGGAAGTTTCAGTTTTGAGACCGGCTCGTTAAAATAATTGTAATAACAAAAGTTTAATTATTACAATAGGTATTGAATATGTCATTGTACTAATATTGCCGAAACCATGTACGTTATAATTAGGTGTGAACTTAATGCGTGTCCACACTAAATTACAGCGTCATCAAAATAAATCGAATGGCGCGACAGGAATTAGTTAATTGATTCCACCATAGATGTACACAGATAGAGATTAGCCATTAGAGATAATAAGCTATTCCAAACACAATTGTTATCTAAACCAACATTGCGATCCTATTGAAGGGTTTCCACATGTGTGGGGGCAGTTAATTAAATTTCAGACAGTCTAGTATTTCAACTAACAATATATAGCAGGTAGATTTTGGGATACAGTAATTGAATTGCTATTGGTTAGGTTGGCTATAGTCATAGGGGGTGATGTTTGCAATGTGTTGCAATGCGTTGAATCTTAGATACAATCCCAAGGGAACTTGCTTTTAGAATATGCTATTGTCATAGTTGACACTAACTAGAACTGAATATGATGCAACGTCAAACTGAATGTTCAGTCCATCAACTACGTGATGACAAATCCTTTGTTAGTCGAGACTAAAGCGTGTCGGCACGAGCCATGTTGCATCTCAGATTACTCTCTGTTAGTTATTATCTGCGGGTAATGCTGGCTTTGTTACAGCTTCACTTTAATGAGCAACTAATTAATGAGTAACAGCGCTTTAGTTTTGTATGTTTTCTATGAAAAACATTATATGTAGTTTCAAGTTGAGTGGCTTTATAAATTTTATCTCTTGTTTCTGTTTATTTTCTGGGTGCATCGTTGTATAATATGGACTTGGTAAATTTTTCGTTCCATTATTGAAGAAATATTCTGCTATTTTTATCGTATCGGAACTTGTGTAATATTTTGAGTTAGGTATGATATTTTCTCGCGAAACTGATAAAATTTCCTAAAGCTGAATTGTACGGGCTATAAGTACTTGTACTCACGTATCTAACCCAATATCTCCCCCAGTGTCGAAGGGGATTGAAACCATTGAGTTGCCATTATCTGCACAAGTCAGTTCCGATCAGAAACTGAACTAAATTAATATTCATGGAGACTAATCTTTATCGTTCATTTCACACCATTTAACGTTTAAATGCAGAGGTTAATAAATCAAGTTGCTTTCAGTTGCAGTGGTTTGGTCTGGATTTGCGGATTTAACTTCGGTTAGTCTGGTTAGTCGGGTTTGTAGCTGAACCGTTTTTGTGAACAATATACCCTGTATTTAAGTATCAGAATATAATTAAATGGAGTCTCTATTGCTTGGTCTGTAATTTGGATCTTTTAAATTACTTTGTATGGTGGAGATTACAAAGTTGCGTCTAAACATGATAAAATACAATGTTAGTAATGCAAAAAGGGTTCTTAATAAAAAGTATACTTGCATGAGAAAAGGGGTTAAGCTTAGTTTTGGTTCTCTAATACATCTTGCTATCCTCATATTTCTATATGATGCAACCTAAATAACTTAACTCTTAATTTCCCAAATGATAAATCCCTCATAATTTCATCTGTTCCACCAGCATTCAGGGAGCGTGACCAGTTTAAAATCATTAACAACGAAAGGCTAATTTACTTTCCCTTTGTCAACGGCAATTTTATCTGTCCGACCCACTGGGCCATAGCTTATGATAATCTGATTGCGAGGGTGGATCCAGGGCTACCATGATAATGCCACTCTTCAAAAAACTTTGGCCAAGTTTTATGAGAAAGTAGATATAAGTTAAATCACGCGGTTATGACATTACTTTTCTAGATGGAAATGACTCATTTTAATGATTTCATTAAGGAATTTGTTTTATAAACTTACGGTCTAGTGTTAGTCATTGCTTACGTTCATTTTTATCTAGAGTTCAAAGGGTGAGTAATTACAAATGTCGTGACCCTTTTTGATGTACTTTCCAATATGGGAATACGTGGTTTGAATTGTGACATTTGGAAAGTCCAAAGTAATAACATGTAAGATAATAAATATGTCATTTTTCGTTACAGACATAAATATATTCATAACTATTAAACTGCATTACTTTGTAATAAATTAGATGCACTTAACATACGAGTACGTACAGCAAACATAATAACAACATAGTGTAATAAGGCATTACTCAATCGGAAAAGTTTCAAAACTCTACTGAACTTCTACTTCCACAAAATGCTACTGAAAATTTTATAACATGTCCCACGCAACATAAAACACCCTATAGTTTCTCAAACTTATCAATATTTAAATACCTGCCGTCGCATTCAATATCGTAGCCACAACACAAGCTGTCTGCATAACTCAATATCAAAACTATTCGATACCATCACAGTAATGTAGGAGACATACGCAGACGACCTAACGATCCATGTCGTTACGTTACCTATATGAAAATACAAAGTGATATCAAATAGCCTAGGATCATATGAGGAGTGAGTTCGACAAACTTTCACGTTGTTAGTTGAGATGAAATGTAATAAGAACTTTGTGATAACGTTGTATTTGTTTGTATTGATGGTAAAGAAAAGTTTTGGTACGAGATCAAGGTTAGAATTTGTAACTGAAAATTTTTTTTAGATATGCTTTAAAAAGAAGTGTAAGATTATTTTAAATTGTATAAATCTCAGTTTTCGAGCGGGCTCAGATAGAAAGAGATAGAATCGTAAAAGATAATCTTAAACAGTTATTTAAGATTCTTAAGAGGATTGTTGTGTAATGTTTAGTTAGATGATTAAATGAAGGAAAATATTTCTTCAAATCAAATTATCCAACTATAACCGAAGAAAATTCCGCGATCGTAAATTAAGCGTATTTTATTCAAACTTTCAACGCCTTCGGCTCAACAAATGTATTGTGAAAGCATACTTTAACGGTTAAACTTGGCAACATTTTCAGCTTTATAATTAATGGCCAGAGACGGTTTTCATTTCGGGGGGCAAAACAAAAAGATAATTGCGCCCAATTAATTTTAGCTCCTTGCAAATGAGGGAGAATTCTCTTTATGTTCCGCCACGGTTTTATTGGTTTCTCGTAATTTTTAACTTTCGCAAATTATCTTAAAATCTTATTGCTATTTTGAGTATCTATTTTAATTGTCATTTTATTATAATCAAAGATCTTGAGTGGATGGTCAACCTGACCAATCCTGGTGTCAGAGTTTTTGAGCCGCCAAAGGCCTCTGACATGGATCAAAGTGATCAAAGATGTTTTCATAAGACTGTGTGTCGCTGTATAGCGATATCACCAGTAGCACTGGAATTATTTTAGAAAATGAAAAGAACTCAAAGTTATGATGTATCACATGAGCTAAAGTTCAGGGGTTTAAAGCACTTTCAACACACACACGCCACACCTTTGGATCATTTCTTTAGTCGATATTTTTTCTGTTCCAGGCGGCTCTTTGCGCAGACTACAGCGTTCCCGTAGACTGCGTGTCTTCAGGATCTGCTCCAAGACCTAGTTCTTTCCATGAAATATCAGCACCTAAGGTATTGTTAAATAAAATATAGTTACATAAATAGAATTGTCCTCCTAGACGAGTGGCCATTGTTTGGTTGCGCATTCGATTTGGATGTTTACTGTCCGAAATCTTTGATACCATGGCGCTACCACGTCACGTGACTATTCCGTGACATTCTCAATTTCTCGAAAATTAAATATCATGCGAAACTTTTACCAAGTTTCTACAATGGAAAAATACCTATATATTCTGTGTCACCTTTTTCTATACAAAATAAAGGTTTACATCGTCACATTTTCTTTGGATCTGAAGTGATTTGAACTTTAAGATAAATCCTTTAGGCCCTTAAAAAAGGTTAAGCAGGCTTTCAGTCAAGTGAAGTCTCATTTTAAGAAGTACGGTCTGACTCGAATGACAAGCATTTATGTTGAATGGAAGATTGATAAAGGATCTTAGTTTGAACATGGAATGTACAGGAGAGGGCAGTATGTTTTTCTTCTCAGGTCATCCTCAAAAGAGAGAGATAGTCGCTATTTCTTTGATTTTGTAGAGCATTTACTTTTTCACACTACTGACGTGAAGTTTGACTAACTATCACAACCACTGATAAATTATCTTCAAACTTCACCCTGGTAGTGTCTTAATACTTAATCTAGAACAATGCGTCGATTACTTTCGCTCATGGATCTATTACTATTAAAACTTCAGACTTGCAGACTCTTGCTCCAGACATTAATTTTGATAATGACAACATTCACACACTTAGTGTGCCGACTATAATGTGCAAAAAGATTATCAATGTTAACCTATACTGCCTAACTACGATAACTAAATACAAAGGATGCTTTCAACTCATTTATCGTTCAGACAGTTTGACGCCATATGTTGTAAATAAATATAGTATTATTTTCAAGCATTTGTTTGTTGTGAGCTGTAACATGACTGGAAATGACGTGGAGGAGATGATTAATTGAATTCCTTTATTATGAATACATACTGTAGTAGGTAATGGAATGTAAATGGAGTAATATTAATGGTTAATGCTCTTGTAGAAGAGGCATTAGCTCTACGAAGTTATCTGTTCCTTTTTTTTCTTTCTTTCTTTCGAGCGTTAATATGTGGACTGATGTAGTCAATTTCCAAGCCAAAGACCATTCCTTCAGAAGAGGATAAAGTGTTAGGGCCTTATAAACAAACGCGTATTAAGAAGATTTTAGCTATGAAATGGTTTGTCACTTTCTGACATACGCAATTTTCCGAAGAGCAAATGAGACAAAACACAGGGTAACAGTGTTTTAGTTACACTGCGTTTATTAATAAGGTGGTATGTACGGCGGTACATTCCATTCTTACACAATCACTGAACCCTCAATTGAAGAAAATGTCTTTGCTTGTTAAATGAGTCATGATATTTTGAATTTTAACTCTCGTATGAAAAAATAGAATATACAGAGTAGATTAGGAGCAATCACCATACTTACCTAATGCGTGCGTTATGGTAATCTCTTACTCAAGATTACTAGGCAAAACAAAAGATTACGAATGTCAGTGTTACTTTTTGAGTGTTTTAAGATGAGATATGATAAGATATATCAATAATGCCCTATCATGACTATTTAAGATAAAGCCCGATCATGCTCACTTATGTTAAGATTAAAAAATTTAGATTTTGTACCTATCTGGATGAAAATCCTTAAAAAATATACCATTAAAATGTAAAAGACCAATGTTCCTTTAAATAAAACAATCTTACTTTACCGCCCCTGCACTGAGGCACACCCGAATATCTAAAGGATTTTTCGCCATCCTTTTCTTTACTATTAAGATAGATAGAGACCTACTACTTGACTAAATCCATCGTTCCATCTAAACTAACCACTCAACTATCTATGCAAATACTCGTTAAGCAAGATACACATACGCTTTAATAAGAAAAAACATCAATGAATAAGCAACATTGTGACCTTTACAAGTACGTAGTGTTGTGAAAGAGTGAGTCACGATTCAAGTCATTCAACTCGGTGACCGTATCTCGGGGCTTGTTATTCGGTCACTCGGTTCACTTGTGCGACTTGAAGTATCCTTTTTAAGTTTCGTGAGTCATTTTTACTTGAGAATTTATGATTCCTTTACTCTTACCAAGCGTTTGTATTAGAATAGTTAAAGTAAAACTAAAAAGGTTATAATCAAAAAATGTTTTTTAGTTATTCAATTCAAGCTCAAAACTAACTACCGCATTCAGAGACGCATTAAATCAACATTTAACTAATTGACGTAATATTTCATACAGTGCCTTAAACATCTTCAAAAAACTCAATTAAATCTAATAACACCGCTATTCTGCGTTGGGCATTAAAAGTATATTTTTCAAGGTAACCCACCCAAACTAACAAGAATAAACATCAATTGTTAAGTGTCTATTACACGTTGGAGGAGTCGAAGAAAAGAGCTATTTTCTGTATTTTAATGCTTTGTGTGTTCAGGACGTTTCACTGTTCAGACTCAACTATAAAATGCTAAGCAAAATTTACTACACTATCACGGTAGATTTCATTTTAGAGGCATTTATGTATTTTTAAATAGTATGTAGCAATGAACGCCGATCGTAATCTTTTCGTTTCGATTAGCATTTTGTAATTTTGATTAGTTTGTCCTAGATCAATTATATCAGAAACATAATTTATATATAAGAATAGATAAGTGGGTTATTTTTGAGATAAGCTACTTTAATTTGTTACAATTTCTTTTGTTTACATTTTGTTGCGCACGGTTCAAGTAATTATACTTGGAATGGTAAATCGCCAAATAGTCATTACTTACAACACAACTTACTCATATAATATTACTAAGCAAGTACTTAACTGTTATCATTACAAAGATAGTCAGGTCAAAGATAAACTGCAACAATTATTGATCATTCAAAGAACGAGACCAGTCAACTGACTCACTCAATGACAACCCGGCGCAAAACAATTATCTTCGCATAGAATTCTAATTAACAATAAAATCATTTACAAGTACTCTAATTAGAAGTCAATGATACGTGCAATAAATCACTTGAGTAAATCACTGTGATTACAAAAAAGGACTGAGTTCCTGTGACTCATGATATGAGTCTCAATGACTCAATGAAGGTACATCCCTATTTTTATTAGGTGTAACAATTAAGCAATTTGTTATTGTGTTTGTTTATAAGGGTGTGTCATTTTGTTGATGATTGTACATTATGATTGTATCGCGAGTTACCCATGCTTACCGTGTCATTAGTTGTACTCATATATACAAATACTTATTTACATAATAGTCGTTGTATAAGGAAATGGAATGGCAATATAAAAATATGTATTGTTTTTGTTTTTAATATAGTATTTAGAATTACTTAATTTTTGTGGCCTTGAAGTATACTTCTGTCTTATCCTGGTTTTGTTAAGGGATTAAATAATTTAGTTGTTAGTGGAACGCAAACGTGGCTCAATTTGTTCCAATATTACTTTAGTTTAAACATTAAGTCATTCATGTTATAACTATGCAATGTATTTTGCAATTTTATTGGCATAATAACAATATTTTGCGTTGATTATACACCTTATAGAATTAGTCGTAATAACCCTCTTATACGGTTTGCTGATCTCAATCCCAAGCCATGTAAGAAAAGTAGAAAATCTAAAAACACATTATTAAATAAAATGATTACTTATTTACTTCTTACGCCGTACATCAAATGTTTCCTTAGTAGGGATTTAATGACTGATTTTGACATGTAATGTAAGAAAAATTACATCAAATAATTGAGTAAGTATCGATTTAATGAACTTATCTGAGTGCGTCTCAATAACGAATTTTTCAATAACGAACGTGCGGGGAGAGACGCTGTCGCGAGCGCTTCACCCACCTCCTGATGAAGGCTACCGTATGTGGCCGAAACGTGTCGAGGAACTCTCGACAGTAGTCTCCGTCGTACGTAAGTTCCCGTTTTAAAATAAATAATAATGACATTAACGTACGTTTCAATTAATAGTAAAACGAATTTTAAACCAATTCTTCTCCTTAAATCTCAAAGAAACCTAAACTCATTCAATTAAGAACAACTTCCGTGCTCAAAACGTACGTTAAAATTTAAATTTTATAATCCAAGTTAATTTCCCTAACTTCCGCAAGCCCAGCCGCCTAGTAACGAAACGAAGGTTTTTTATCGTGCGTCATAAAAAGCTTCGCATCATGATGTCACGGTGACGCGGTGTTTGTATGCCAAGTGGGGATCCTGTGCTTGCTTCCAAAAACTCTGACGTAGTATGAGTAAGTGTGAATGAGTAACTTCAAGGGTAGGTTGAGTGTGAATTATTAGTGGTTACGGTGGTATAATAGAGTAACCTACCCTGCGTTTGAATGTTTGGTGCTAAGGGATTTTTAGTATAAAAGTTGTATTCATGTCTTAAATAAAGTATCAGCTAAGTTTTTTTTGGTATAATTGCCATTGCATTGTATACTGCCCAAGCTGGAACAAAAATAAACAATAACAATAGTCAGTTTTCTTAACACGATAGTTTCATTCAGTTATCAATGAAAACCAAGAAATTCAATACACGATTCGGCAAAAAATCGGACAAATTGGTTGAAAGTACGAGTATGTAGTAGGGTAAAAGCCGGATAGTTGCCACACTTTTTAAAAACGCTCTTTTATTCAAAATGTGTACCAATAATTGTTTTATTCAAAGTGTATTCTTAAACATAGTTTATTAATCTTCTATATTAGCCTATTTTTTCAAATATTAATATTATTAGTTTTGAGTAAATCGTGTTTTAAGTGACCTCTAAAAAAGGGGATAGTTGCCTACTGTGGCGGATAGTAGCCTAAAGTTAAAAATGGTTCGGGGGATACTTGCCTAATGTGAGGATAGATGCCTATCTGTTATTTTTTCCAATAGAAATGAAAGTACATCAATTTAAGTAATCAGTTTTTATTATTAAATACAATCTTTTTAAAAAGTAAAGTAAAGAATTAGTATCCTGTAATGTCCCACTACTGGACAAAGGCCTCTCATCTCACTGAAGATATCAGAACAGTGAGGAGGTTAAGGCGTAATCACCACGCTTGCCTAAAGCGAATAATGGGAATTGAACCCGAGACCTCAGTCTTGGCCACACACCACCTCTAGACCACTGAGGCGTCTCACAATCTTTTATTAAGTATTAATTAAAGTTAAACTAAAATTATAGGATTACAACAAAAATAGACTCAACATAATAAGGGTCTAAAATAATAATAAAATATAATTATGTATTTTAAAGATAAACACAATAAACAACATAAGAATTAACTTTGGGATTAGCATCTATTAATTAAGTATTCAGTCCTTATTATTAACTGAGATCTTTTATAGTACTAAGTACATACATACTAAGAGAAGTTAAATTATTACCTAATCAACACTTAAAAATACTAAGGTTTTAAATTGTGAATTGGTGAACATGTAATTTTTAAAATTAAATAATAGTATTTATCTTACGTATTAAAATATGGTAATCAACATTTGCATTAGCATTGGTTATTATCAGAAGCCAAGGTTCTCAATTTGCCACATCTCATGCAATGGTTTTTGAATGTTGTACAAGTTTCATGCAACCACATTCGACAAATCTCACATTGAATCCAATCTGATTTGGATTTAGTTAAATTATAATTTTCAAAACATTCTGCACAAAAATTATCTACTGAAACTTCTTTATTGATATTTTCTATTTTTGAATTAGCATTTTTTACTTTTAATATATTTTCAGTGTCTCTAATAGATGTTTGGTTTTTTTTGCCTTTGATTGGTAGCCCTTTAGTTGCTTTTCCTTTAGATGTTTTTGAACTTATAATATTTTCTTCATTTTCACTGTTAGAACTATAGATACGAATTTTCCTTTTCTTTAAAGCCCTTCCTCTGGTTAGTTCAATAAAATCTGTGTTATCTGATTCTGATTCACTACTGGTCGTATCTTTATATTGTTTTGATTTGTTATTTCTTTGCGGTCTCCCTCTTTTCTTCGTAATCTTTTCTTTGCTACCAACTGGTTTGTTTTTTTTGTCATCCGTTTGTTTCATTATGCTTCTTTTTTTTACTTTCTCAGTTTTATTCTTCTTCTCAATTATTTTATCATTCGAGTTTAAAATTTCTGCTGATTGTTTAGCTCTTTTAGACATACTCAGCGGAATTTTTGGTATAGGAGATGATTGATGTAAAAATTTCGATGGTGTTTCTTTTTGCAGATCTTTGTTCTGTGACTCATTTAAAGATATAAGCGAAGGCAATGATAGTTCAGTATTATCTAAAATGTAATTTTCAATTTCGCCATCTCCTAGGGCTAAACAATCATGAGAAAGAGCCAAAAGACTCGAGGACGGCCTAGGTGGCGTGTAATTTTGGTTCTCGCTATTCTGCTCAGCTTCATTTACGATAGTTTCTGGATTATTTTCATCACAGTAGCTTGGGATTTCATCGCCTTGAAGAGTCACTTCGTTTTGTCGACTTGGTACATTAACTTGGTCATATTCAGATTCCTGTATGCGCTCACGTAACGCAAGTTCTCCAGAAGGGCCTGGTACTGGATCGTTTATAGTATTAGCCTCTTGTTCCTGCGTAAGCTCCCCCAATGCAATATCTGATATAGTAAATTCAGCATCAGACAGAGCATTTGGATTGACTGGGTAGATTCCACTGCGGCGAAAACCACTTATTGCATTGGCAGGTGTAGTTGCTCGAATCCACGCCCTTGCTATCAGTTGACCAGAATTGTACCGGTTAAGTTTTTTTTGTGGATTGGTGCGAATAAAATTGTTTGTCTCCGCATAATAGTATTTTTTAAATGGTCCGAATACAGATACGTCTAAAGGTTGTAATGCAGAAGTAGTATGACTGGGTAAACAAAGCAGTATCACATCATTTTCACGAGAAGTTTCCAGCATATCCACAGCACTGCAATGTGATGAATGACCATCTAAAATTAGTAATACCTTTCCTGGAGGCTTGCGGGGTATAAAATGTTCAGTTAGCCACTTGTAAAAAAGTTCTGAGGAAATATATGCTGATTTCTTTTGCATATAAACTTTGGAACCAGGAGGAAGTCCTTCTTCAAATTCTGGCTTTTTATTTACCCCCTTGATAATCAGAACAGGTGGGAGAAAATTGCCGATAGCGTTGCAACAAGCAACAACAGTAATGGTTTCGCCTTTTTCACTGGAAGTAAGTGATTTCACTACTCTCGTACCTTTCTTGGCTAATACCTTGCCAGGTTTATTGTTGAGTTGGACACCGCTTTCATCCATATTAAAAATTCGCTCCGGCTTATCCAGCAAACCATTATTAGTTAAGACGGTTATGAGCAGATCAAAAAATTTGGCTACTTCGGTCCTGCTTAGACCCTTCGCTCTTTGGATTGATAAGCCCTCAGCTTGTCTCACAACTATTTCGGGATTTCTTTCAAGAAAGCTTCTTAACCATTGTTGTCCAGCCGTTTGAGTTTCATTATTAAAATTGTGCTTCAATCCTAGTTTTTCGGCAAATTGATAGGCTAATTGGCGAATTAAACTCCTTTCAGGAGGAAATCCTGCGTCTCCGAGCTTTAGTATATATGATACTAGTCTTTTTTCATTTTCAAAGCCAAGGACAGGATATTTTCCTAGAAGTTTTAAAAATACAATTAGGTAAGTAGGTAGATATGTAAATAGATTATTTTATTTATAAGCTAAATATAAAAAAAAAAATCCTTGGCATAGGTACCTTGGGTCACCAATAGCTGGTTTCTCTTTTCATACCGTCTTCTTAAGGTTCGAGAGGATATGCCGTAAATTCGGGATATTTCGTTGATACTTTTTTGTTTTTTATTTAGTTCTTCGAACGCAAGTACTAAACTATCTTCTGTCCAGTTGATGTGGCGTGGCACCACGCCTGGCTTTCGTTTATACTTGCGAGGCATTTTGCTGTTGAGTATTTATTTTATTTAAGATAAACTATTGTAAAACCAAATGAGAAAAATCTATCTTTGCTCGTTAAAATGTATAGTGACGGATAGTTGCCCTAGGGCAACAATCCGCAAAAGACGTCCGGGCAACTATCCGTTTTGATACGGATACTTGCCCTTTTGATTTACGACATAAATAAAAAATATTTAACAATAAAACGTAATAAACAGTGTAATTTAAACTCTAATGCATTCAAAGAAATATTGTTTTTACTGAAACCGCAATCAGTTATAAAAATATTTACAAGAGATTACTTACCAATATAATTCTGACGCTTGTCAAAGTATCGCCGCGGAAGATTTTTACTCACACGGACAATACACGTGCGCCTACTTCAACGGCTTATGCGGCACTGAGGCCTGCGCGGGGGACGCTTTTAATTATGATCAAAAAGAAACACCGTCAATACGTCTAACATAGAGTATTTGAAACTGAGGCATGTATCCGTCCGAGGCAACTATCCGGCTTTTACCCTATTACTAATGCGGTAACCATTTCATTTACACGTAGTAGGTACGAGTACTACAGTAGGATTAAAACCATGTCACGTCTGTGGTTAGTTCTAGTAAACTACTGTTTTTGAGTTCATTGTTTATTAGTCACACAGTCAGTTTATTGCCCTGCGGTTTCACATGCGTACACGTAACACCTACTAGTTTCTGAATTGAGACCATTTCGGTAGCATAACTTTGAATCACCAAAAGGATTGAGATCTATACAATTTTTTTGATTGTTCGAACGCCCTTATCTCATAAAATACCAATCCTACTTGAATAATTATTTTTGTAATAGATAGCCACATTTAACGGGAAGGTTAAAGGCCTTTTTTTTATCCCGAAATTCCTAAATATAAAGTCACAACACGGGTAAAACCGCAGGGCGCTGCTAATCGGTTCATAAATGATGGAGATGAACAAACCTTCAAAAGTAAATACAATAATCAAGTTTTCAATCTCATTATTGATATTAGTAAAAAATTAAGACTCGTAACAACACCCAAAAAAAGTATTATTAAAAACATACCTACATATGTAAAATATATTTATCGCTTCAGCTTATCGCCATAATCAGTTAGTCAAACAGTAAATACATATGAAAGAGATTATATATAATAATATATACTTCATATAAACATATTTACTTATCACTATTACTCATTACTTGCCACACATGGCCGGTTTGACAGCAGGTGACACATTCGAACAAAAATAAATGTTCCATTAATTTTGGGGGCAAAAATTCGTCACAGTGTTGCCCTAACGTATGGCGCAGTTTGTTGACTATGGTTAAGGTTTGGGGGACTTAAGTTAGGGGATGAAGCGGGTAGTATTATTATTATAATAATGTTGAGATAGTAATATAGGACACTGTATTCTTATAACTTTATATTCTTACAGATATAAACATTAAACGACAACGCACTTTAAAATAAATAAAAAAGGAAAATAAAAAGTGTAAGAACTACACTGCTACAAGCACAATAGATCAAACTTACAACATCCTTCTTTCACGTCGGCGGTAAATAAAGATAATTATTAATTGTAAATTCCAGTCCTCAGAATTTACAAAATACGTCCTATTAATAAACTGTATTTCCAGAAATCCACATTTATCCTTATCCTTACATAGTTACTAATTATGAAGTCCCTGCCGTATCATAAGTATCTACATACGTTAACGATAAACTACAGAACGGATTTTCATGCGACCCAATACACAGAATAATGTACTAGAGATTTTATTTCTCATTTTACCCGCGTTGTACCCGTTCCTGTGGGAATTTCGGGATGAAAAATAGCCTATATAACCTTCCCATTGAATGTGGCTATCTATTACAAAAAGAATTATTCAAATCGGACTGATAATTTCTGAGATTACCTCGAACATACAATCAAACAAACAAACTTATAAATTTTACCTCTTTATAATATTAGTATAGATTAAGAAATCTCAAAACTAAACTTACTAGAAAAACCTTCTAAAAAACAGAATACACCTCCTTAAATAAACTTACCAAGAAACCCTCAAGCCATATTAATACATAAGTGAACAAGTATTAAACACTTTCTCAATTGGCGTTTCACCTTTCTCTTAAGACCCGTATACGATGTATCGCAACGCACTCTGTTTATACGAGTATGTAGGTGTGGAAGTGTACCATGTGGTGTTCTCGACCACCTGCGCTCAAATGTAATGACTCATGGCTGTCATATATGTATATGACTAGCGATCACCCTCGGTTTGTATCGGAAATAATGAAGAGAAAAATAGGTTTAGATGGCTGCAGAGTTAACAGTGATGAAGTATTAGAATGTTATGTCGTTAGGCATCTCATTTCACTTAAGATAGGCCTTTAGGCGGTCTAAAAACTACGAAACCAGGGTTGGCCACTAACCTACTTGAACTAACTTACTTACTTAAGTTATAGCAGAAGGTGTTTTATATTTTGTAAGTATAGTGAGGAAGACAAGGAGTACTAACCATCACTCTTGCCTACTGCGGGTTGGTGATCTTAACTTAAAGACGAGCCATGTTTAGCAGGCATTCATATTAAAAACTAGCAGCGCCCCGCGGTTTTACCCGCGTTGTGCCCGTTCCCGTGGGAATTTCGGGATAAAATGTAGCCTATAGCCTTCCTCGATAAATAGACTATCTAACAGTGAAAGAATTATTCAAATCGGTTCAGTAGTTTCTGAGATTAGCGCGTTTAAACAAACAAACAAACAAACAAACAAAACAAACTCTTCAGCTTTATAATATTAGTATAGATGTAGAACCTGTAGTAATCCACTTACAAATACGAAAACCTTTTACAAATTAGTTTTTGAGAATCTCAGGTTATTCAAGTTTTCATACATACATACCTACCAATACAGAGCCTCCTTTTTTGAAGTTGGTTAATGACAAATAACACACAGTAACATATTTCAAAACATTTGCTTGCTGCCCACATCACCTAAATACTGATGAAATGAATGACAAAGCGTACAGCACTCAACATAAAAGTAATCTGGTCACCCAGTTAAACTAACTATTAATTAAAAGCATTGTTATATTGACGCTAACAGTCTGTAATTAAAGGAGTGTATACACTGGTATTATACTTTCGAATATAGAGTGACTTCAAACTTTAAAACGTCAAGTTCTTTATTTTCAAATTCAAATTCAAATAAAGAACTGAATTCCTGTTTGTCTATGTTTTGTCACATTTCATATTAAGTACGTTATTTGTATTATATCGGGTATCGAATTAATGTCTCTATTATTGTACTAGCAGCGCCCCGCGGTTTTACCCGCGTTGTGCCCGTTCCCGTGGGAATTTCGGGAATTTTTATACTTATAAACTTTTCTCTTGAATCACTCTATACATTTAAAAACTGCGTCAAAATCCGTGCAGCATTTGAGTTTATCGCGAACAGCTACAGACAGACGCGACGGCGACTTTGTTTTATAATATGTAGTGATTCTATGCTCTTTTCTTGTTAATATATTATTATATGTCTAATGTTTGAACCAAACACAAAACAATTAAAATCAATTGGAGATTGGACAACTTAATGTACAGAAGCGTTTAATATTGAAAATAAAACGTCATACCTATCAATATATTTTACCGACTCTCCGTCTGATACAAAAAAAAATACTTATAAAAATCGCCCATTAAAGTTCGCTATAAATTTCGAAATAACGCACATTAAAATTCGCTATTAATACATATGTATATTCACCTTAGTAAACTTCAAATGAAGTCATCAAGACTGTTCATCATTCAGAACATTCACCTTTTGTTCTCTATTCTTAGGTCATAGAGGAATTCTTATTGATTCACAATTTAGCAGAATGACTCACTCTGAGAAAATATAGACAGACAGGTCAAAGGCATTTGTAGATTTCCAATAGTCACTCATTATGATAGTCGAGTCGAGACACAATAGAATATAACACGGAAGAGCAAAGTAGGTCCTTATTGAGTAAGGATATCACTATGACAGTCTTTTGTTATTTTTGTTGAAAAATACTGAGATATTCTCAATGAAGATCAATTAAATGAACTTGTTTGTAAATAAAATGCTTTATCTAAGCTATTCTACGGCTTGGCAAAGAATTCCGCCCATTTTTTACACTGGCTTCACATAGACTAATCAAAGATATATAATTGTAATATGGTATGGTTGAATTGTTTTCTTTACTAAGGGTTCAAAATTGGTTAAATTTTTAAGAAATACAGTTTCTTATTAACAAGAACATATTAAGTATTTGATAGATTGATAGCAATTGTGGCGGTGAAAATATTAATTGTGATGAAATATTTTATTAACTGACATCAATGAAGTGTAAGACGTATGTCTCTCATTTCAGTAAAGATAATAGGTATCCTAGAATTAATCCAACCCAAAGCTTGTACCTGTATAGATAGTCTCTTGGTTTGTTTTTTTATTAGTTTTAGATTTTGACTTATTATTTAAATCGATCAAACCACAGAACACATAAACAGAGGTTAGAAAGGCGATGTGGGCGGGGCAGGCGCGCCAAGGATATGAGCGAACGCTCATATTTGTACGACAACGCGATAAGCTATAAAATGTGCATCAGTGTGCGTGCATGCGCATGATTGGTTCCGTTTGAAATCGCGTAATGGCGCGGCGCTAAGATAGGCTAGATTTGAAATTGCAAATATGTGCGTAAGCTTCATATTTATTACGCACAGATGCACTGGCGGTGAAAGGTGGGGCGGATTCGGCGACACCGGTTTTCATACGAACGGCGCATGATCGCCATTCTAACCTCTGTTTATGTATTCTGTGGATCAAACCAATGTCAAGTTAAAATATGGTACTCATTTTTATTTAAAAAAATAAAACTATACTTATGGGGTTTGTTTTCGCAATTTGGAAGGAACTCTAAAACATCAAGTTACTGAGATTTAATACTGAAATCTGGTCAATTAGATTTGGCCTTTAGAGGTGACAGAATGATGTCACGATGACGCTAATACTTGCCTTATTAGCTTAAATCAATTCTGTTCTACGTAATAGGTAAGTAGGTATTTTTTATCCAACAAATCAAAAGACAAATGTAAACATAAATGACCTCCGTTTGAATAATTTTGTTGCTTAATATTTTATTGAAGAACGTAGATAGATTTTATCTACATAGGTAGGTATGTAGTGCTCGTGGTGTAGTTTGACTAAGCGATGTTAGCTCATTGCGATCGTTAGGCAACGTGCATCTCGGCTACTAGTTGGATGGGTGGCCGATAATGACATTTCTATCTGAGGTCAACCCTGCTTTGTAATGCACGTAAATTTGTCGGTCCCGTTTGTTTCAAGTGTCAAGGTTGTTAGACCATGTCTAAGGGTTGAAATAAGAGGTCTTTAGGTGGTTTAAAAATTCTGACACCAGGGTTGGTCACTAACTTACCCGAACTTACTTATCTACATATATTTATTTAGTTAAAACAAAAATGAAATATTTGAAGAGAAGTCACAGAAAAGTGTGCAAGTACCTACCAACTTCACTCTTATTATACCTACCTCAATTACTAATTTTTTTAATAAACCTAATAAGATTTTGATCCAACTAAAACAGTAGGTGGTATTTAGCTCCCAACTATTAATTGTATAGTAATTGATAAAAACGACATTCTATTAATTTTGACTACCTATTAAATGGCCTCTTCGACAAGGAATTAGGTAACAAATTATACAGATGGAATGGAATCTCAGAGGCCTCTCTACAAAAACAAATGCAAACCCACTGGTTGTCAAAGTTACGCAAAAACTCGCTGACCATAAAAGGTCGCCAAGTAAAATTCCAAACGGTCGAACATAGACCGCGTATTCTATAGCATTATTTACTGTTCTAAGAGTTTCATTAACGCTTGCTCGCCAACCACTGGATTACATTTCGGCGGTTAGTGCAAGAGAACCATTGGTCAGTAAATCTAATTTATTGTTGGCAGCGTCGTTTGTTCCGCCAGCATCGGTACGGGTTTATTTCGAAAGCGCTTGCAACTATTTCTAATCTGGTTCGGACCTATCTATTTTAATTACTTAGTACATTCTGGGACATTCATTAGGCGGGTAAATGTACTTGTAGAGTCGGTAGACGATTTTGCTGTTTAGTAACGTTTTTGGTTGAACCATTCTATATTAATACTTTGTTGAATAGTTCAACGTATCGCCCAAACGACCTCAAAACGGCATTCGACCTAGTCAAACCGGTCGAGCGTAATCTAACATAACTTCAAGCCGAATCGAAATCCAAACGCGAAAGTTTACGTTTCGTTACCCAACAGTGAAGAATAAATATAATACACTCTATTCGTCTGTCTTAAAGTTCATTATTACGTGACTCGAAGTAGGACACGTGCGGAATCGAGGTATTAATGGAGACGGCCATGAGCAACACAGCGTTCCAGCGCTTTAGTAATCCGTAGGGTCTCGCTGGTTGTTCGATTGCGTTCTTTTAGTGTAGCGCTACATGGCTTGTTTGTACGTTTGTACTGCGATGACTCAAGCCTCGGTAAACAGTATGCGGGGCGATGAGTCACCGTTTTACACATTCGCGTATAGCGTTTGAGCAGTGTTGTCAGTCTACTGTTGGACTCGTCAAGTACCCAACCGAAACCATCCTAGGCGTTTATATCGCAGGTTTTACTGCAGGACGCCTAGATTAAATAGTTGACGAGTTAAGTTACTGTTAAAACATTGTGTATAGAAACAAGTTTGTGAGAAAGTGTAGGTCTAGTTTTGTAGTTTATGTGTGTGCGTGTCACCAGTGAAACGGTCGATAAAGTTGGTGATCGTTCTGTGTTATTTGTGGATTCTTAAGATACTATTGGATTTATTTGTGACTATTTGGATGCATATTTGATTAACAATGCCTTCGAACAAGAAATTGATATCAAAGATGAGGCAGATTGCCCGATGGATATTAGTGGTGCATGTGGTGAGTTGCTAACTGCATTGTTATGTACCTTTTACCTAACCGACCTTATCTTAACACATTGTTTCCTAGCATATTGACTACTTGTTTTAGAATAGATAAGAAATATATTAGTATTTATGTTCCCTAGCTACCCTGGATATGAACGTGACATAAAGTTATTTTGTGGTCCTTCAGAAGTAGAACTTATTATTACTTATGCAGATTCTATAGCTTTAGAATTTGTTTCAATATAATATACAAAGATACTAAAATTACTAACTGAAGCAAGATTATAGAAATGCAGTTGAAATGCTCTTTATAAGATACTAATATTAATATCTTATCTCTTCTAATGCCAAAGGCTTTCAAAGTCAGAACCAAGACAGTATTAAGTAAATATTGATTGCAAGAAACGCGCCCGCCATAGCTCTCCCTTGGGTTGACTTAACTTAGTTACAGTTGCTTAAGTTCAAAAAGCAAAGTTAGTTACTACCAATCTTTTCCTCTACACCCAAAACTTCATCAGAAATAGATAAAAGATAAACCGTAATCATAACTTGATAATTTTCCTATATTGGTGCATGCTCGGAGTGAATCATACGCGTACTATCAACAAGTATATACGTACTGAAGTATAGTGTGCTATGTATATGACATGCGCACGATAAAGCGAAAGGCAGTTGCCGATTGCCGTCATAATCCTGCAATAACTTGACAACTTTTTGTCTATAGTCAAGCTTATGAATGAAATGTGGACAAAGAATATGATTGGCAGTAAAAACCAAGACATAAACAGTTATTTCTATTCAATGATAGTCAAACAAAGAAGAGGATTAGCAGACAATCATAAAAATTTTCTTATTTAGTAAAGACTCAAATTTTAGAGACTCATTATTGAAATTGGAAAAAATAAGACTGGATTCTTCAAGAAATAATATCAAATCTTAATCAATAATAAGTTCGCCGACCCTTAGTGAGGTGTTGGAAATAACTTCCATGATTGTGCCCTTCATCGAAACATTCGCAAGGGCCTACTTAAAGCGACCCTCTGCCCTTCAAGGGACTTGGACTTGTTACTTAGTGATTAAGCTTATTTCCTGCTTGTTTAGATTCCTCGCTAATGATTGTTAGCACAAATGATACAAAACGGAAGATCGCAAGCGTATAAAATCTGATAATTTACAACTTTGTCCTCTTTTAGAACGTGCCTGTATTTTGTTCTCAGTCTGTTCCAAAACAAACATTATTATATGGCTCGCCGATGTCGCCTGACTAGACATATGACAGACTTCAATTCAGGGCTTCGAGCCAACAGACTCGGAATAATTGAAAATAACGTCCTAGAAGCCTATGAAAGTGAAAAGAATAAAAGACAATCTGTTTAATTCAGTTGTGCGAGAACTGTTTGCGGTCTCCGGTTTGCTGAACGTGACCAGACGATGTTTGGCGATGCTGTACCTCTGATTGTGCCAACGGTACACCAGCAAATGCAATTCTGTACAATTTAATAACATTTCACTAAAGTCCTTTTAAAGCCAATGTTTTGTTCAAAGTTTATGTTTCATTTTACCAATTAACGCAGTTGTGAAGACCTCTGACGTCTTCTTTGTATACGTCAATGTGATTTGCATTCAAATACCTAACATATTGATGCTTTACAAGTTTGTTTACGTCATTATTGTTATTGTAAACAAAGCGGGTATCTTCTTCTGAATCGCTTGTCGTGACTCATTATCCCACACGGCACACAGATCAGCTTAACTAATTGTTAATGACTATATCTATATTAATCTTCAGTCAAAATGAGGATGTGCCAATTCTCGTTTTAAATTTCGAAATAGTTAGTCACTGGTTTCACGTTCTATTTCTCATGTAAAATTATAAAAAATCGTTGACCTTTCGTTAAAGGTCTAAGATCATAACCTCTCGAATCTCGATAAATATACAAAATATCATGTTTACAAATGGTTATGTTTAGCTTAATCTTTAAATAGGTATCTGATTCATACAGCAACATTTAGCTATCGATCGGCTCACCTAATTTATGGGTACCTACTCGTATACCGACCATGGAAATTTTCCATAGAGTGAAAGAACGGTTTACCATAACGTAGTCACGCGACACAACGCGCTATTTTAGCCATCCCAGGAGGCGTGTCTCCGATATTTATACATCAAGCCCGGTGGTGAGTCACCGGACCGTCTGAAACTTTCGTTGTGTCCCACATCCTTCATACTGCTTGCATTACTCATAGCGGGTGAACCCGGAATTACATTATCTTACATTCTAGCCCACTTTAATGAGATAACCCAAGGATAAATCTTTATTTATTATTCTACTTTATTATAACCTCACACAATCTTATCAAACTTATCTAATTATTTGGCACTCGCAACAAAAAAGTTTCCCAATTTGAATGGAATATTTAGAAACAATGTGACTGTGAACATTTCTCACCTATTTAACACAAAGCAAGGCTTAGATAGAGGAAGGTAATACAATAATGGTAACGTGTTACTTGTTTTACAAAAACAATGGTACAGCAACGGCTTACAGATTTCCCTATAACAATACACAATTCATCTTATCTTACGCAGATATGGTTAAGTATAGCCTCTTAGTAAGAACATGAAACACATCAAAGCCGAAGATAAATGATGCTTCGTCTGTTAAGGACGTAAGCATAAACGTGCTTGGAAACTTTATATTCATGTTGAATTTAGATCCTGGATTCCAATGTGATTATACATCTGATTCTCAGAACTAATAAATCTGGCCGTAAAAATTCTAAGTATTGTAAGCAATCAAGTTCTCGATATATAAATTATACAATCAATTCATAACTACATGATAGAGAGATAAATATATATACTGTTAGTTGTTTTAATCTGTATCATTGTCTTTGTTCCAAGTTTCCTTCCGTCTTTTTATTTAAACGGCTTTAGTATTGCAAACATCCAAGTTTATCGCCAGTTCTGGTATTAAAATTAATGTGGTAATACGACGAATACGGTAGTCGATCTCTTTGCAATAGCAGGAAGCAAATTAACATCAGTAATGTGATTCATATGTACCTTGCTGTATAATGTGAAGTCGAATGTCCGTAAGTACGAGTATGCTATAATATGAATCTGTTCGTCCGCAGGAAGTGAACTGTTGACTACTATTCCCCCATTATACGATACAATTGATGAATAGCCAGACGCGAACATGTGTGCTTGAGCAGAATTCAATTTGATCCCTTTCAGAGTTAACCCTTACGCTTCAATGCCGGCATTGATTTGAATCAGTAAATAAAACGAGGTATACGAATAATCCGTGTGCACCGGTCTGCTTTTTATACTTTTTCTGATGCAGACTGATGTTCTATTGTATTGAGTTAAAGTTTGAGACTCAACTTGATTTCGTATTTTTCTGAGGGTAGGGTTGAACGTAAAATTATGCGAGTAAGCTGATATTTTAATCACATTGTATTGTTATTGGAAGTTGTTTTTTGTTTCTTGTTACATTAATTACACAGAGAAATATGCAAATAACCAACAAAAATCTTTGTAGACCTCGACATTGGAAGGGGATGACAGCCCCGATATTTAATTATGTAAATAAATTTCATGCATAGCAAGGAATCATAAAACAATGCGCCAGATGAGGCAGAACCTACCCTTCTATAGTTAAACTTTTACAAAGAACAGCCTCAGGCAAGAAAGAACCGGATCTTTTTTTCTTTTTACAATTGTGACTTCCATAAAACTTTGTTGACGTCAGGATTCTAGCTAATTCAAAAAAACAGTTTGTCTCGACTTCGCACCAAAAGCAAATTAAACGTTGTCGTAAATCTTGCAGCGTCGATTACATAAAGTGAATTAAATACGTAAATAACTTTGAGACTGAAATCCGTTTGAGCCTGTACTAATTTAACCCTAATGAGAACTCTTAATACGAGAGACCCTTCATGACCCGAGGCGCGGAAGCGGGAACTCATCACAGCCTCTAATGGCCTAGAACCACCCTCCGGTTAAACAGATATCATCTTATTTATAAACAGATCCAAAATAAAACATACGAACACTCCACGACTCATTATTTTCCGTCCGAGACACCCACCAATTAACAATGGGGTTTGAAATGGATGGATTACATTCCACTTCGTTTATTTAAAAGTTAAATTAAAGAGGTGATTTGAGATACTGCACTTAAAATAATGGCTAACAATATATATCAAAACAAATGTCGGAACATTTAAGAGACACGCCGTAAAATTTGTCATCGCGTGAACTAAATTTGAAGGCGTCCCTTGGATGGTTATCACCTCATGGTATAGGCGATGCTAGGACAATATCTCATAATATTCTTTATACCCGTCCCCATAAACACAAACGGGTCGTGGTAATGACGCCCCATTGAGGGGGAGAAAACGTCTAACCGGCCGTTACGGTCACCGAATATGTGACCGCTGCATTTTATTACCACTTTACTCTGCCACATAATCGACCTTCGTGATGAAGGGCTCTTTTCAGCGTATGCGTCTTGGTATGCATAATGTCATTATAGACCTTTAATTTTATGAATCACACCCACTTAATTCGATAACCATTCATTGTGTCCTTTCCATTGTTTTAGGTTGAGTTCATAGAAGCTTACTGCACACCAAGGGACACAGCTCGCAGATCCCCACAGCGCAGCCGTCGATCAAGAGAAACCAGACGCTCTCCCGAAGCGTCCAGATGGCGGTACGACTCCCGCCGTTCCAACTACGACTTTGATTCCACTCGTCGCCCATACGACTACGAGGGTCGGAGATATAGAGAATTTGACGGCGATTCGGGTAGGAGACCCGAATTTGACGCGGAATCTGCGCGGCGAAGGGCCGATTACGAGTCGGCTAGGAGGACTGACTTTGATTTGTCTGCTCCTGGAGTGTCGAGGCGTAGTCCCGAGAGTGCCCCTGAAGGGTCAGTGGAGTCACCCCCTGAGCCAGCACCTTCTGCTCCTTTGAGGCACGAGAGACAACCGAGACATCGGTCGCAGCCCTATTACGAGTCTGGTGAGTGTTGTAATTTTGTTATTTTTTAAGAACCTTTACTGAAACTCGAGCCAGAATATGAATTAATTTTAGGCAAATCCCATGGCCTTACTTTTATCTTAATATTAATCATTGATTTACATCAAGGTTGTATTTCAGATTGTTTTTATTTTCATTGATAAATGTAAACAATGCAAATTATTTAAAAAATAATCTTTTGTTAATTAATCCAAAATAATATATCATACATAATTAAGTTTGATATCAACAGAAATTATCACCATATTGATTAGGTAACTTCCGGACAAAGTTTACAAGTTTGATAAAATAATTCGTAGAACATTGTAATTGAAATTTAAATGTACTTATAATATACTGGATAGTTTGTTGTAGTTATATTATAAACACATCAAATTAGTAGTAAGTACTTTCTTTGCATACTGTTGTGGTAAATTTTTTTGGATTTCACACTTCATTTGCTTGTGTTCTTGCAAAGCTTCGTAACGCATCTCTTGGGGGGACAAAAGTAGTTTCTTTTTGTTACAACTTGTCTAGAGCCTAGTTACCTATTGTTCTTGACTAGAATGAGTCTGGCCGTGTTTCTTTTATTAAAAAGCAAGACCGAAAAGTTGTTTTGCTACTTTTGTTTTTATGGTTAGCGTAAATAAATAGATGAGACTATGTTGTGAGGATAAATATAAATAATCTTTCAAATGATAGGTTAGAAGATTAGTAGGTAGTTTTTCATTATCAATATCAAATATCAATATCAATTTATTCGTAATCAAATTTTCACAATCCCTAAATTTTGTATTCTTTTCTTCTCATCAAATCGTAGTTTTAAAGTTACTTTACTTCTTCGAGCCCCAAATTGATTGAGCCCAATTCGAGTGCGGTACGGAACACTCACCTCTGATATCCTTTAACGATTCACATCCAACACGTTACAGAAACACATTTAACACGTTAATCGCAGCAATTTAACAAATTTCGTACTCGCCGGTCATCCACGTGGAAAAGTAATTACGTCATCTAATGACGTCACTCACACCCCCGCCCTACCAGCACTCTACACTCTAATTGACAATTTTGCCGGTTTTTCGTTCCGTTTGCAGAGGGAAAGTCAATTTCTTATTCTTTCGCTTACAAAGGCACTAATACCCGTTTTTATGTTATTTTGACAGTACATTTCTATAAATGTACTTTCATTGGTAGTTAATGAAAAAATATTGCACAGCAAAAAACGCAATACTGCGTTCGTTTTCAGGATAATAGAAACCTCTCAAAGAACAATAATAGGCACCGAGTAATTTAAACGAAACAGAAATTGTGGAATTAAAACAATGGCGTTTACAGACGACTTATAGCATGAGCAGCGGCTTAAAAAAGTTTATTTTGTTGTAGCTACGAGTATTTTATAGGCTTATAAGAGTATTCGCTATTCTTTCTCATCGTCGCAACATAGGACTTTTAATACAGGGTTTTTTGCCTCCCTATTCAGAACTATGCTTTTGTCCTTTTTAAAAGAAAACCCTCATTAGAGTTTACGTGTATTTTTGTGTAAGGAAAATCACTACCTACTTGGTAACAATGAGTCTCTCAAATATTAAGCCACAGTTTACTTTATCAACATGTTAAGCCACATCTTCGCAGACTCAGATAATGTAAAGTTTTTATCATTTAAGTAAAAGTAAGTTTCTGTTTGTCTTAGAATCTTCATCAGAAGATCATCCATCAACATCAGAAGAAGACGAAGAGGAGGAGGACGAGTTCGGTGACTTTGATCCGTTCGCTACAGCACCATCGCTGCATTCACCGGACAGCGAGCGATCCGATCCGCGATACGCCAACGCTCCCCGTCGCAACCCCAGCCCCTACTACTACGGAGACCTGTTTAAGACCGCTCCCCCTCCCCCTGCACCATCAGCCCCAACAGCTTCAACGACGTCATCGTCACGAGGCCCGCGTTATAGGAAATCAGCAAGCCTAGACGCGCCCCACGTCGCGCAAAGACCAAACCTGCCAAAGCGATTCTCTGTCGCCGAAGATGGCTTCCGTGAGCTAGAGCGGTCGTCTTCTTCGTCCGGTGAGAGCGCGTGGATGCCACCAAGGCGCCGTGGGCGCGACGCGGCCGGCTGCGCATGCGCCGCGCCCGAAGATGTAGAGGATCGTCATCCGTCAAGAAGCGTGTTTTACGTGCCGGCGCCATTGCCTCGCTGGCCACAAGAAATGACCACCAGACAGATATACGAAACTGCGTTTGACTGCAAAATAACACGCTCTGACGATGACTTGGACGACTTTGACCGTGTCAGCAATCACCCAGCGCTGCTGCAAGCTGAAGAGCGCAAAATAATTTCATCCGCCTCTTCTGCGTTTGAAGCAGTCGAGCGTAGTGAACCAGACTTCAAAGGTCGCCGTAAGGTGACTATGAAAACGGATAGCGTGCGTCGCTCTAAAATTCCCACTATCCGTCAAAAGAGGGAAAATGAAAACAATGCATGCACTTTATCAGAGGAACTGGAAAAAGTTCACATTGAAGAAGAGGACAGAACAGCATCAGCTTCACAGTTGCCATTGAGGCGTTACACTCCATCTCCGCCTTCCACTGCTCCTCTGCCTACAAAGTTCCAACAGAAAGATGGATCCGCCATGAATAGTATAAAAAGTGCACCTAACTTACCACAAACTCAGCCGGCTCACCCGAGGCTGAAGGATCTTAGGCTCCCAGTGAAATCACTTCGAGCTCGCGATACACCTACTAGCAGTGAAGCCAGCATGGGAGATGTAAAAGGCTCCGCTTCAACTGAACTCGATGTTGGTCATCGATTGAGAGATGGCGATGATGAAAGAGGGCAATCAAAGGACGGTATTTTTTTAGAGATTAAGGGCCGGCCCACTTCCGATTCTGACACACCTGAACTGAATCGGTACACTGGGCCCAAGGGGGTCGGCCCTATAAAGGAATTTAAGGGTAGGCCTGTTGTCGCTCGTCCGAGGCGCAAGTACTCGAGCACAGAAAGCATGGCAACAAGCAGCAGCGGTGGAAGTATGGAATCCTTACGGAGTAGCAACAGTGAGGGTGATAGAAGTAGTAGCAGCTCCGAAAGTCGGCACTCTTCGTCCCTGAGCTCCCATAGTTCGGATTCCGGAAACGTTCCATTTACAAAATCGCATCACATACAATTGTCGGGGTTTGGGCACCATCCAAATAAACTACATATACTTAGCCCAATATCAGACAAATCGTCTCAAGAACCGGCATCGGAGACATCTGACAACAACAAAAATAATAACTCACAGAAGGTATCCCCCGAGGAAGTCGAGACCGGAAACACGACAATACAAACAACTGTTGAAATTGTTGCCAAACCGAAACGTCGAGCGTTACAAAATAGAAATCTTTTAAATTTAACGTTTAGACATTCGACTGGTCAAGATGCGGAAATTCAAGGTTCCGACAGTGGAATATCTATTCATTCAAGGGAAGGAGTAGACTCTCGCAATGCATTTATTAATTTCAAGAACAGTAATACTGAGGAGGACAATAAAGTGGACGATGTCGATTTATCTGACCTTCCTTTTGACATGCCGAAATTGAGAAGACGACGAGCCGAAGCAGAAGCCGATTTACGATCCCTGCCATTCGACATGCCGAAACTACGCCGCAAGTTACGAGGACAGTCCCTGCAACTCAACAGTGACTTTGGGGGAGCAATATCTAATGCTTCTTCAAGCCAGAGCGTTCAAGACTTAAATCAAGGTTGGTATATTTGTGTACTTATTTTGTCAATTCCAATTTTTCAAATAAACGTCAGATAAAGTTTTCATGGACCATCCTGACGATCACTGATAAATCAAAATCCATTTATGTCAAAAGGATTTACTTGTCAGTCTCACAAAGATGTGTACGAAGGGTCTGTCGAGTCAATTCGTTGCATCGTCGTAACTTGAACCGACCGCCACCACATTATGCCGATTAAGATGTATGACTTCGAATTACTCCACACAAAATTCTTTGGTCCAACGCCCAATATTTAATTTGCTTGAGTGCTTTTTGAGGGAAACTTTTTCCTGTATGTTGGTAGCAATTTGTATCCGTTAAGTTGAGTTAGGAGTTTGCAATCTGTACGATTGCATGCGCCTTGACGCCTAAGTGGCATCTTTGGTTTCCCTTTTGCAATTTTCTTGATTTTAACTAAACTTTTTTTATGTTTTGCAGGAAATAAGCACAAGCCGAATTTGAAGTTGAACTTCGATAGTGGCAGTGGTGGTTCGAGCAGTTCTAAGGGATTGCACTTGAATTTGGGACCGATAGCTCCGCCACGCGATCTCGTTGATGCTTCCCTTCCACTAGACCGACAAGGGTAAGCTTTTGGAACATTTTAATCAGTCTATAAAATAATATAGAACTATGAATATATATAGTAGAACATTTTGGAGAGCCTTTCTGTATTGCAGTGGTTTTAATATCATTGTTGTTCATTAGGTGGTACCACGGGACCCTGACTCGCGTTGAAGCTGAAGGTCTACTGAGGGATGCTGATGAAGGAGTCTTCTTGGTTAGAAACAGCGAATCAGCGAAACACGACTACTCACTTAGTTTAAAGTAAGTTGATATTTCCTTAAGCACTTTACTTTTGACTAAACTCTGTTGTTGACCATTCAAGTATTTATCATTAAAATTCAATGTGAAATGTGACCTCTATGCTGCAATTACTACAATTGGTGACTTTAGGACTTTAGGCGGTATAAGAACTCCGACACTAGGGTTGGTCAGTAACCTACTCGAAATTAATGAATGACTTAATTTTTTTAAATGTTTTATACTGCGGTAACTATTTTATTTTATTCAATGTCATACATGACTAAAAGCTTCCTTTTATTTCCAGGTCAACACGTGGTTTTATGCACATGCGTATCTGTCGCAGCACAGATGGTTACACTTTGGGAGGAGCGACGACCGCTTTCCCCACTGTACCCGCTCTCATGAGACACTACGTCACCGCCCAGAGACTGCCAGTCAGGGGCGCGGAACATATGGCTCTGTCCACACCTCTCCCAGCCGTCCTGCTCTGAACAACCAAGGACAAAACATGGGAATTCAATCTTAAACGCCCAAGCGTTTCCATTCCGCCCGGCTCGCAACGAACCCGGCAGGTGTATATACGATAATCGACCTTACTATAATCGCTATAAAGCACAATCATAATTCATAAAATAGCATGTAAAATCCAGTGAATAAAATACCAAAGATAGGTTACTGTTTAATTTTAAGCTGAGTGCAGCACTATATTTATGCTAGTCCCAATATTGCAGCCGTTTTGTATAACAATTATTTATTCGCATAATATAATCATTTTTCATGTGTGTATTCGTAATTCTGTTTAGCGTATTATAATGTTTTCACTACTCATTGTTCATCATACTCGTGCTATCATATATAGTTTGATTAGTCAATGTTAACGTAAATTAACTTATTTATACTTATATGTAAGTACTTCTCTATTTGAAGCAGGCAATTATGTGACAGTTTGATTACGATGATAATATAATATGAATGTGTGATAAAATGATAAAACATCAACTTAATTAAACTCGTTCTGCTCTTGTGAATCATTCGCAACATTATCATAGCGACCTTAACGATATGTAAATACGATTATTTGCAATAAAATGGCCTAAGTTTATAATACTTAATCAAACTTTAATCTTAATTCAATATACGTAAGACATATATTTCATTCGTACAATATTTAGTATGTTAATTGTGTACTCATTTTAATTAGCAGTCAAATGTGGACGACGCTCCATTAAAATTTGTTATTATTTAAATTATAATGTAATCTTTGTATTTAATATGTATAATTGTATAACGATCATTTGTTGCAGAGCGTGCATTGAATAATTCCTAACAATAATAGGTACTTAACTGTATGACTCACTATAAAAGTATTTGAATATTAAAAATAGCGTGATCGTGCGAATTTTTATACTGAATAATCTGCAAGGCCGAGAAATGGCACGGTATAATCAGCTATGTTGGCGGTGTACCAAGTTTAAGGTGATATTTGGCGACCACATTCGATAGAACCGTAACTTATTTAATTGTTAATAAACTTAACGCCTAAACTTGGTCAACCGCTAATATTGTTGACTGTACATTTTATTTATACATCGCATTTGTATAAATGTTAAATAGTTATCGTCACGATAACGTCATAAGGGTGAAGTGAACTCTACTCACACGTAATAGAGTTAAATTAAGCTTTGTATGCTGGTTTAGTTTTAATTGTAAGACGTCAAATCACAAATAGTGTTTTGTTTTTATAAAAACTGCTTCAATTTACTGCTTATTTGTGATTACATTAGGTCTAATTTACATTAGCAGGGTTCAAGTGCATAGTATAGTTGATCTCTACAGTTTCTTTACAAATGCAATTGACTACATAGTTTGTCAATGTTAGTAAAACAGTGATGTATTTACTTAATTCTGCCGGCAAACTTCAAGTACTAATGTAAATTAGACCTTAGAGTTTTATTTTCAATGAGTTGGCGCCGGTATTACGCCATTTTGTTTCTTTGAATAATAGGTACTTTGTTTTTTTATCCACGCTTTGTAAAACTTGGTTAACTTAAAAACAACGACGGAAAACGAATCTGTGAAATGATCAGCTAATCTTAATTTATTTATTCTGTGATTTGCAGTTATTTTGACACAAAACGCCAAATAAAAATGTTGTGTTTAATGTAATGAAATTAGTTCTATGTAATTTATTTTTAAGAAGTCTTGTATGTATGTAGGGATAAATTGTATTTTATCTGCTTTGTTGAAGTCAGGCTAAAGTTGATAGTGCAAAAAGATTTAAAACGGCAGTGACAATCAAATGGCCTAAATGTGGTCAATTTCAGTTTTGGTCTTAGGTTGTCTGGTCTTTATGTACTTACTAATAAAAGCGTTTGATGTTTTGGCATGATGCTATTGTGGTCATGACCAACTTAACAACTTTAGTCAGACTTAAATTAACTCGATCTCAATCGTAACTTCCTGTATATTTCAGTTACCTTAGACTTAATTTTTATTGATTTGTACCTGATTTTTGAGCGTTAATGTAACTTAAAATTACGTTTTTGAAGTGAATATTTGTCATTAATTTTAAATAGTTGTAGTTTCAGTAGTGAAGTGGGATAAGAGTGTTGTACGACAGGATAGTGAAACACCGCAAGGCAGCTTGTGCAAGTCTGCATTAATCTTTTTAAATTATTAATGTATTGTATTATGTAAGAATAAGCTGGCTCCACATTAATGGCTTACCGGGTCCACTTTTGGAAACAAAATCCAGATTAATTTGTTAAGAACATTTTCAAGGCCATTAGTGTGGACCCAACACTATATTACTTATCTAGTTGCATTATCGACTGTAGATGATAATTATACTAAAACATAATATTATTGTAATAACATGAAAAGTTTCAAAAACGTGTCAAAATTCTTTTGGTATAACTTATTTAGGTCCAGATCAGGATGTAGGTAAAATTATAGCTTGTAATAACGGTAGTTATAACCGAATATAATTTTGAAGGTGTAGTTTGAAATTGATGATGAATAAAAACGTAAATGAAGTTCAACGTCTTTTATTTATATTTAGTACCTTGACACTTGAGTTTAGTTCTTATCTAAGATTTCATAAATTCCATAAAATTTTGGAACACAAGATACATTTTATCCCTAAATTCCCGCAGGAACGGGCACAACGTGGGTAACACCGTGGGCCACGGCTAATAACATAAAATTCCCGCAGGAAATATATACACGGTGAGCCTTAATAACCCGAAAGATTTAAACCAACGATTACCCGTATAGTACCCGTTCCTGCGGGAATTTAGGGATAAAATGTATCCCATGTGTTATTCTGATGTATAACCTATATTACTGTAAAGTTTCATCCAAATTCATTCAGTAGTTTTTGCGTGAAAGAGCAACAAACATACATTTACCCTGACAAACTTTCGCATTTATAATATTAGCAGGATAGGAAGTAGGATAGGATGGGATAAGAAGTCGTAAAATTACTTTTTAACAAAAGTTAAAAAGCGCCATCTATGTTTAAACTCTATAACGAAGTTAAAGAAAAGCTTTAAAAGACGTATTCGTCAGAACTCTACAATTTAGTTATGTAATATTTTTACAGATGGCGCTTACTAAACTTAATTTATTTTATCTTCAAATTAGTTTCATATCATAATCAATAGATGGCAGTAAATACAACGTAGTTTCAAAATATTCCAATAGATGGCTCTTATCTTCAAATTAGTTACATATTATATCAATAGATGGCGGTAAATACAACGTAGTTCCATAATATTCCAATAGATGACTCTTATCTTCAAATTAGTTACATATTATATCAATAGATGGCGGTAAATACAACTTGTTTCATAATATTCCAATAGATGGCACTAGTTTTCAATGCAATTTATTAAACGATTCGTCATTTACACCATGCAGTTTACACTAAAAATAGTAAAAAATCATTTTAAGTTGAATGACCCAGATTTCGGATAATAAGTCCTTGGTTGAGTCATTAGATAATTTTCAGACTCGAGTCGACACGAGTCAGACACGAGCTTGACTGGCTTCAAAATCCTCAGGCTTCAACGGCCTCATTGTAGTAATTGTCCCATCTTCTTCTTCATCGAGTGGATGGCCTACCTGACCAATCCTGGTGTCAGAGTTATTGAGCTGCCAAAGGCCTCTGGCATGGCTCATGTAACGGCTACTATCCGTAGAAAGTAACCGGGACCGACGGCTTAACGTGCCCTCCGAAGCACGGAATCATCTTACTCTTCGGTCAATCAGGTAATTCAGCCTGTAATGCCCTAACCAAACTGAGGGCAGTCTCACAAAGAGATTTTTGTGAGATATCCCCACCGGGAATCGAACCCGGAACCTCCGGACCCTGAGCCGAGCGCTCAAACCACAAGACCACGGAGGCTGTTCCCATTAAGCGATGCATCGCTATAATAGCTAAATACAGGTTATTTGGCTAATAATAAAGGATGGAAAACTTTTTTATTATTTCCATCCATAATATAAATAACATCCTTTTACTTCGGAGTATGAAACCCAAGTGAATAAACCTAACGACATCTCATTTAAACTTCCTAACATGGGGACAGGACTTTTATTACAAATGCTTAAAACAGTAATTAATAACATGCTCAAACATAAAACATGTACCTTGGAGCGAAACTCGAGCAAAAACGAGCGCAATTTCCAAAATGAATGTGGTTGTCACTCTAGTATTCAGTGGAATGTTGAATTATTAAAACAATCTGCTGCTCTGGTTTGTTCCCCGAATATTATTAATTTACTAGCAGCGCCCCGCGGTTTTACCCGCGTTGTGCCCGTTCCCGTGGGAATTTCGAGATTTTTTTTTCATAAAAACCTTCCTCTTGAATCACTCTACCTATTACAAAAAACCGCATCAAAATCTGTTGCGTAATTTTAAAGATTTAAGCATACAGACAAACAGACAAACAGACGCGACTTTGTTTTATACTATGTAGTGATATTCGCTTTTTTGTGGTAGTAGGTATGCTATGACAGTATAGTATGATTAGGTAGAAGAGATACTATTGTTGTTTATGTAGGTTATTGTTTGTTTGTTTCTCTTATTCATTGTTTGTTTTCTTTTTGAAAGGTTAGTCGTACTTTTTATATTATGTTGGTCCATCCATAGTCGGACTTTCGTAAGGTACGTTTTTGTAGGTTAGTGGGAAATCAGTGCCGGAGTTTATAGACCACCTCAAGGTCTCCGACATGGTCTATCGATTGAAACAATTATTGTTCGTTCTTTCCGAAGCCCGGTAGCGCTGCGATAGATATGTCACTTCGGCCACCCTTCCAAGTAGGGGTCGAGCTGCACATTGCTTACCAATCGCTCAATTGATAGACTCAAAGTGAAGAAAAGTATTCTTAGCTCAAATTACTTTTAATACTTCAGTTGTTGAATTTTCTGTAAGTATGTCAAAGCTAAGAAAGATATTTGATTAATCAATTTCAGTTATTTAAATACGCAAGTACTTATCTGCTTTGAAAATCTATTCTAGTATAATAAAGCTGAAGAGTTTGTTTTTTTGGACTCGCTAATCTCATAAACTACTTATCCGATTTGAATAATTTAAAATATATATATATAGCCACATTCAACGGGAAGGTTATAAGCTATTATTCATTCCACAATTCGTACTTTAACCGGCACAACGCGGGTAAAACCACGGTACGCTGTCACAAATAAAAAACAACTGCAAAACCCTATCACGAAATATAATAATTCAAAAAGTTGTAACCCACATCCATTTTGTCATAAGTAAAACAAAATATTTGCAAATGTTTAGTGTACGCACTCTATACATAAATACGTCCTCTAATAACTGGTTTGTGTAAATTTGTTTCAGCGGACAAACATTATCTGTCTCGGACTGCGCAAATAGACTTCGCTCGGATAATTTCGTCCCTCAAAGCGGTCGCCTATATAAGTATAAACTGTGTATGTGGGTACAATATTAAAAATATAATATGTAGAAGAAGTGTATGTTACTCGACATCTAATGTATCCAATAGACACTTACATTCTTGTGTTATTTCGAAACATAATTATATGACATTTATAATAGTGTCTATAAAAGACACTAACTTTGAATTTCTAAGTTTAAGTAAAGTCACATTAGCTTGAAATGAAATTAGCCTGTAATGTCCCACTGCTGGGCAAAGGCCTCTTGTCTCATTGAAGATATCAGTATAGTGAAGAGAATTGGCGTAATCACCAGCGGGTTGATTACAAAGGTAGTCTAGTCAAAAATATATTTGTTTTAAAAGTCACCCTCTAAAGTTACCCTTATTTTGAATTGGGAATATTTTATAAAAATATAACAAACTAGCAGCGTCCCGCGGTTATCCGAGTTGTCTACGTTCCCGTGGGAATTTAGGGATAAATATAGCCTATCGGACTGGGAGTTCCGGAGATAGCGCGTTCTACGTTCTAGCTTTATTAAATTATTAGATACTAGCAGCGCCCCGAGGTTGTACCCGTTCCCGTGGGAATTTCGGGATGAAAAATAGCCTATAATCTTCCCGTTGAATGTGGCTATCTATTACAAAAATAATTACTCAAATCGGACTGATAATTCCTGAGATTACCTCGAACATACAAACAAACAAACTTAAAAATTTTACCTCTTTATAATATTAGTACCTATAGATTTAGTTTAGATAGATATATAGGAATATTAAAAAAACGTGTCGGTATTTAAAATACTATAAATCTCAAACACCACTGTTAGTGCATAATATGTATCAAACATTACTCATATCACAAGTGGTTAGCCATCATTGGTGCTGAGTGTACGTACCTGCATCTAGTAAGCTAGTGTACATAACTACTTATGTAAAATCGATGTCACTAGACTGTGCAACAAAATCTATTTCGTCTAGGACTTTGAACTTTTAATTCTATCAAGAGATTTGAACAATTTATGTAGTATGGATACTTTATCTAGTCTCAGATTTTGATTGAGAAGTTTACGACTTGCGTCTTAATTTTTATGAGTGTATTTTCTTTTAGTACCAAACTATATTTTAAAGCCTTTGTGCTGGTGTCCCATGACGAATTTGTGAGTAATAATTGTAATAGTAAATTATTAAAATGTAAGTTATATAGTTTATATATATAGGTACATACTTGTATATGTATCTCCGTCTATCTGTCGGTCTGTTTGGGATAACCTCTGAAATAATTGAACTGATTTCGACAAGACGTTCCCTCACAGGTAGCTAATGTGTAACTTAGGCTTTTTATTTTAAGACACCTTCATATTTAGCTGGGAATAAAAGCGAGTTCAACACGGGCGAAGCCGCGGGACGCAGCTAGTATATCAACTAATATATACTCGTACATATCAATTACACCCCTAGGTGGTTCACCACTAACTTTATCGAAACTTCGATAACCACATTGGGTGTAAGTGGTAACTACCAACATTGATGGATTATTTAACGAAGTAAATTACTAACTTACTTTTCTCGTATAATGTTAGCAAAAGTTGTTTAAGTAAGCCTGGAAAGTTTAAGGTGTTATTTACCTTTTCAAAGTTAGTAATAAGTAAAGGTTTCAGGTCAATTATTTACGATAATGTATGTAAGTTCGATCAGGCTCGATCAGGCGACCAATCGTGGTGTCGGAGTGTTTAGATCATCGTTCACATCGCTTAGTCAAACTATGCCACAAGCAACAACGAATAAGTAAAATAAATAGTTCAGAAACGTTGTTCTAAGTTGTCGTTCTAAGTTGAGCGTTAAACTGCAAATTGTTAAACGCTCAAATTAAAATATTTTCCACGATCACCCTTCTGAATCAGGTTACCTCCAAACAAATAAAATAACTAAATGTCAATATTCTATCTCAATACTTTCAAGTAATGTGCGATATTAATATACTGACTACATACACCATTAAAAAACTTCAATCGAAAGAAAAGTATCTCTACAAATCTTACACAGCTAACAACGCAACAAAAGAAGAAATATTTACATACGAATACTCCTGACATTGAAGCGAATAGGAATCTTTGGATCCTGTAACAAATCAAACAAACCGTATTAGATACATAGAAATTTTCTTTACAGATAAATCCCCAATATACAACATGAGAATAAATAAAATAAGTGATCGCGATTGTATTTACGTATACGTATATTGAACTATGAAACTAAATTACAATCACAATTATATGATATAATCATTATGATGATACAATTATATTATGATACTTGATACTGTATACCCAATATTAATATAGAAACATTTATTGAACATGAGGCTGAGAGTACACTTATGTATTTACTTGAAACATACGACCATACGCTGTTAATTCCATATTCAGGTTCAATATTATGTTCCAGGCACATTACATTAAGTCGTCCGTCACATGTAACACGCGGTGACCGTAACAATGATTACATTACCATATCTTTCGGCGACCGACAGTAGTCACATAACTTGCAAGGATGTCCGACTACGGACAGCTAATTATAGAATGGTGTGAAGAGAGTTTCGGTGACCGAAGACAATTTAAACCAATTACGCGCATTTGGCGAAAACAATATTTTAATTACTCCATCACTCTAAAATTCGTAATAACATTACATGGAAATTCTCAAGTATTTATTGAGGAGTCTAATTTCATCAGCTCGTTAAATACAGCTACTTTCTTAAAGTATCACTTACCTAAAGAATATTGTATTATCGAGTATCTCTTTCGATTCCCCCGAGAAGCAATAAACAGGCTGAAACAGATTTCGAATAACGTACCTTTATACCCAATTTAATTATTCTCTAAAAAGCTTTCAGTAATGAAATCGCTAAAATACTTTTAGGATTAGGTATTTCATTTAAATTCATTGTAAGATAAATAACAACATTGAAATCATAAACTTACCTACTCGCTCGCGTTTTGAACTCGCCGACTCAGATTGCATTTCGTTTCGCTTCGCACAGTGTTATCGATGCTCAAACTAAAAAAGCATATATACAGTCGAATTGAAAACTTCCTCTGTTTTGAAGTAGGTTAAAAAATAAAGACTTTACAAAAATATTCTTATTCCATAGTTCGTTTCCATAATTTATCTTCTATTTGATTTGAAGACTGCATTGACAATTCAAATCAACAAAGTTCAAACTTAAATAAGAAAGTTCGAAAGCTCAAGTAAATATTTCTCAAGCAAGGTATTTGTTTAATACAGTAATGATTTAAAACGTCACAACTTTTAGTTCAAATAGTTTGAAACTTTAAATCTAGTTATCATGATTTCTTTATAATGTCTTTTATTAAGCGTCTTATTAGTTACTATTACATATACTATAGTATAGTATATCGTAAAGCGTGATTTAGACGATACAATTTTCTTGTACATTCAAGTGCAATTATTGAATGCAATAAATGAAGTGCGATAATTGCCCTTCAAGAATTGTACGCAACTGTTTACACGAGGATACAAGTAAAAAAATTGAACGCAATTATTGAATGCAAGTCTTGACTGAAAATAGTTGCAAATGTCTTCTGTTTAGACCAATACAATAATGTTTAGGAGATTATTGCTTTCAAGTTTTGACTTGTCTAAACAGAGAGTTGTATGTGCGTGACCCGTCAATGAAATGTCATTGACGGGTTGCTTCAAGTATTGCACGTATTTGCGTTGTCAAATTTTTCATTCAAGTGTTGGGAGGTTTTGTAGAGTCTGTTTATTAAAAAATATGAGTCAAAAAGTATTAAAATTTGGTTCTGCTGACTTATTAAAGTTTATAGAGATTTACCGCAGCCATGAGTGTTTGTGGGACACTGAAAATGTAAACTACAAGAATCGTGATGCACGTAATGCTGCACTTGTAGCATTTGCACAAGAATTTGGAGTTGGCGGTTTAGGACCTAAGGAAATTACAAACAAAATAAAATTTTTAAGCTATTGCATAGCTTCTATCGCGGGCCTTGAGCGCGGGGACCGAATCCAGAAATTCCGTAACGAAAAAAGCTCACGCTCCCCACTAACGCCATCTAGTGATAGAAAAAATAACTATGCAATAGCTTTACCGCGGCAGTCCCCGAGTGCCACACGTCTTTTCTATTTGTAATTCTACACAAAGATTGTTAGACGCTCCAAGAACTCCTCTTCTTGCTATCCATTTTTTGATCCAACACCTCTTTTTACGACGATTTCTCAATATTTCTTGTCTCAGAAGAGCAGCAACGATTAACACACCTTCACTTACTGCACTCATGTTGGCAAATGAAGAGAAAATTGAATGCAAGAATCGCCTAAGAAATTGTTGTATGTGCTGTTTACACCAAGACAATTTTGGCAAGCAAAACTTGCGCAAAAGATCAAAATGTTACGTACTGTTTAGACCATGCAAGAAAATAATTGCTTCAATTTTATTGTATGCAACAGGCAAGAAACTTGTATCATGTAAATGGCGCTTAAGAGTACCATTAGTCGAGAGGAGCAGTCGATCGAAGTGACCGAATCGGGTTCAAACACATAGGTATATGTACAAGGAAATATCGTTCCAATTGTCTTTAGTTCTTATGGGTCACTTTTGACTAACGACTCGTCTTAGAACAGAAAACTGTCTGTAGTTAAGGAAATCAGATTAAAACGAGACCTAGAGACAGTCAGAAAATAAGATTTTAGTATAACCATTGTAATCTTGTTGTTGATAATGCGTACTGTAAAAAAATCTGTAAATAATAATTGTCTTATGTTCAAAAGCACAATTATTCTAAAAATAAATCTAAATATTCATACATACCATAGGTATATTACCTATTTTCGTGGTCGAGTATTTTAAACTCATATTTTATTCAAAACCAATTGTATGTTACACGTCATAATAATTAAAAGCATACCCAAAGTGAAATTAGGTTAAGCGGCCGATTACAAAGGTTCCAAAAATAGGAACTTATAACGGTTCATCGTGACCCATTTTGAATATTTAACCAATCGATATTTACTATGGAACCATCTTTATATGTTTGGACACAAGTGTGGTCGTCAGTAATAGCATTATGAACTCATCTGAGTTACTGGTTTGTGTATCAGTATACTATTAAAAGTTTTATCTACACTAATGTTGTAACATGCTACTTATGTTTCCAATACTTGACTTATAATTACTACTGTTATAGCGCAGACAACTAAAACACTCAATTTAAGCAATTGCACATGATGTTATAATATGTACATCGATATCGTAAAATCTCATTATAACATCGCGCCCTGCGCGGCGCGCGCCCTGCGGCCCTGCGCGCGCAGCTGCGCTCTCATTGGTTAGATTTTAATGGCGGCAAGTTCACTGTGACAATACACGTACGCGTGAATTTAATGTTTCGCAATGTGTTTTGTTTTTAAAATGTTGTTTGATTAATTGCATTTAATAGTGAAGATAAAGTAGTGTATGCAACTGCATATAACACGGGTATTAAAACACTCGTTACTATTATGAAACTCGCTGCGCTCGTTTCATAAACTCACACTCGTGTTTTAATACCCTTCTTTATATGACAGTTGCATAAACTACTATAATAACAATTAGCGATTATTATAGGAGTATATAAAACTTTCCTAAAATGTCAATGATAGTGATAACCTCATCAAAATCTGTGAAGTAGTTTAGAAGAAATTTTGTTATGCCCGTATTGATTTATTCACCACTTATGCGGGCCATACACGATCAAGGTTACCGTCAAGTTTGCAGCCAACTTAATGCGGAATCAGTAAACTCGATGGTGTATAGCTATGGGTGTGCATGACAGGTCTACTTACACCTCCTAAAACTTTCCTGGACTTCCATAACTATTTCAATACGAAAATTAGCCAGAGTCCCACCGTTCTTGACTTTTAAAATTGAATGAAATAAAGAATGATGGATTTTTAACGAATATCAATTTGAATGTTTATTTATGTCAATTAATACCACGAATTAATATGAGCGGGACGTAATAATACTTCAATTAAATTCATTATTGATAAATTAAATTAATCATCCAAACATATTATAATGTAAAACAAACTTCTCAAATGTGTGTATGTAATTAATGTTCCCAAAAATACTGAACGGACCTGTGATGTTGTGATCTGAGGTCTGTCTTCGACTTTTTCCTATCCATACAACATTCGCCTAATAACGACCTTCGCCTTAATACGTGTTTAACGTCACTTTTCGTTAATATGTCGTCTTAAACGGTCTAGCCTAGTCAAACGTCCTTACCTACTTACCAGCGTTTATCCCTTGAACTAATGAAACCATTGTTTGAAACTTACAAAATTAAACAAACATTCCGCTTTGTCTCGTTGTTAGTTGGTATCGGAGGAAACGGAAACATTGGTTACGTCATTACTAACTTTACATTCGCTTAGGGTGGTCCTCTACTATAATATCTGCTTACGTTGGATTTGTTTGATGAGTGTTTTTGTCCAAGATCTTTCTTATCATTTTTTATTTCTATTGGAGATATATTTTATTCTTGAAAGCGTGTTTCGAAGGTCACGTTTAAGTTACTAGTTCCGGTATTTTCAGTCGTTATTACTCGGAGAACTTTAAGCGGTCTAAAAATGTCGACTCTATTTGAATAGTAGAATACCACTTTTGCCACCAAAATTATGCAATGCTTTGTTTGATATCCAATCGTACTAAATGAAGTTTACCAAACTAAAGGAGTACCAATTACACCAAATGTATGTACCCAATGTTTCGTTCGCTATCTAAAAATAGTACCAAAGAAGCATAGCAACCTAACAATATGGTGATATGACAAAATATAGTTTGTGCATTACTATAACATTCAACGGAACTTAGACAAGAAACCTTAGATTTAAATTTATTATTATAGTCAGAGAATCAATTCCAAATTACATTGTATCTTGGTTACATTGTACTTACATTTTAGTTACATTGTACTTATCACATCAAACGTAGCCTATCAACCTAGCATAGCTGGAAAGGCACCCTAAGGGATAAACCATAAACTGTATGACTAAGCCAGTTAGAATCGATATTGTATCTACAGTCGGGCCGAGACCCGCAAACATGACAGATAACACGCCAGGAGTCAGAAATAATCGCATTACAATGAATCCAATATGAGCCTGGGAAATATTGAACATTTTCGAACGGCTATTATATGAAAATTTGCTTTTAGATCTTCGCTAGAGCTTTTAAAATTCAGAAGGCAAACAGGCACTTACCGGAAAAGCTAATACTTTAAACCTTTATAACCTCTTACCTTAAGAATTTTGGTTGAAGTCTTGTAAAATAATCTAATAGGGTTGTAAAGAAAGGCGTAGTTCTTAGATATTTATTTAGGTTTACTTTGTGGTCCGATGTTTGATATTCTTTACGTATATCGACGAAAGAGGGCAGTTTTCCTTTTTATTTATTTATTTTTTGCCTACTAGCTTTCTTTACAGTTCTATCTGCAGAATACCCGTTCTTTTAAGAATGTGATGGAAAGTGACCTTTGTTAGTCTCTAATCTTTATCTATGTCAAAAAACAGACTGCCGGGCAGACATAAAAAGACATGATGACCGACGGATAGATTTACTTTCGCTTATACGTAGAGAAGGGATACAAATAAATAGCCAAAAATAAACACCGGATATTTTGTCATTATGATTCCACTCAATATCCACATATATAAACTAGTACTTGTGACTCCAAAAGAAACAATGAACTGACAACCCGCCAATCATTTACCACCGCTAGTCCAATAAAGGCTTTCTCCAAGATTAATAGCAATATTCTCGAGGGAATTTTAGTAGATTAACCTACCGAAAAGATGTCAAATTTCGGTCACTGCCTTAGGACCTTATTTATGTTGTCTCAATTTGTACCGGTTTTATGTATTTGGGCAATTTGTTGGTCAACGATAAAGAAGACTTTTGCTTTCAAGCTTAGAAGATTGTTTTTCGATGTTTCTTGTGTGGTTGTGAAAATGTCATATAGAAATCAATGATGATTACTTACTTCGATTTTACGGTTACTTTCTACGGATAGTAGTCGTTACATGAGCCACGTCAGAGGCCTTTGGCGGCTCAATAAGGTTGACCATCCACTCACTGAAGAAGAAGAATGATGATTTTCTTAGCCAGTTTCTGCTTTCAAATAGGCACTTACAAAAATTACAAGTTTATAAAATGCTTTACAAAAAGTTGTTAAGAGCAACTTACTTGACTGAAGTATTGCAGAGGATGTCTGAAATAATGTATCAAGTAGGATGTAACCCTTAAAAACTTCTGACCTTGAATCTTACTACAATAAAAGCCACTCAATTTTTTTTAAAGTCAGAAGTGGTGACTCCTAAAACACACCAAGCGATTTTTCTTTTTGTCAACCCTGCAAGATAATCCACTTAACATTTTTGTATGAAGGGGATTAAAATGAAAATCTGATTTCAAGCAGCGAAGTCAAAAGATAGCTGACGTCACCAAGTGGATGTGGTGAACCGTGGGACACTTGAATATGAGAATATAATTCATGCGTCTAATTTAAGTGTCAGTCGTACTTTATTTAAGGAGAAGTGTTTGTGGGTTGTTACGATTCAAATAAAGAACAGTAAGGAATGTAATGTAGAGTATATCTGGAAATGTAAGGTATATCCAAAAATATGTTGATACCTTGAACTCGATAGGAATTGAGATTTAAAATAGAATATCTTTTTTTTCTTTCAAAACACAGAACGTCCATTAAATCAACAGTTAACTAATTGGCATGATTTTTCATACATTACATGTCAAAATGACTCATGAAGTCTCTGCTAAGGGTACTGAGTATAGGTAGGTAAGACTTGTTACCCTTATTAAGCTGTTTTAAAAAAGTTCTGTATTAGAGTAATGAAAAGGCGCTTAGCTTGGTAAGCTATACCCACAATCTAACAAATTTGAAGTATCGTAAATCTAAACCCTGATCAAATGGAGTTCTTGAACTTGTTAGTGTCACGTAAAGCCAAGCTAACTAATCTTAATCCGTAACCACACAACAATTGTTAGCTATAGAAAGTTTTGAGTCGTGGTCGATGAGATTTAGATATTATAACAACTTATATCTTCTTGTTATGCATGTAATTAAAGTGTGAAAGTTTTAATAATGTTAGCAGCGGTTCAAGACTTTATAGAATTTAATTATGTATTACATATACCCATTCTCTGGAAATTTAACCTTTTGAATGTATCCATCCAACTCAAAAATAATTATTCCTATAGTACTTATTTCTTATAAAACATGTTTCCCACTTTTCAAACATGGCTCGTGTTTGAGATCACCAACCCGCATTTGGCAAGCGTGGTGATTATCCCTAATCCTCCTCACTGTACTGATATCTTCAGAGAGATGAGAAGCCTTTGCCCAGCAGTGGGGCATTACACGTATACTTTACTTTTTTTTATGCCCATTCCCTGGAAATTTAAGGATAAAACAATAGCCTAGAATCTACCTTTTGAATGTGTTTATCTAACTCAAAATCATTATTTATTATAGTACTTGTAGTTCCTAACATTAGCCCGTCCGTTCCAATAAACAAAAAATCAAACTCTATCTTTATTATATTAGTATGGACAGAGTATTATCTATATAAGTATCCTTATATTCTGACTAGTGTCTGAAGCAAATGTTTTTCTGTAACTTCGTAAAGGTTATCATCAAACGCAGATCGTGTTAATAACAGAAGATTGGATCGGTTTCGAAACAAGGCAAACTAGGTAAAGAAAAAGCAATCTTACACTGATGCATATAAGCTGACTTTTCCTTGTACTTACTTATTATAACAGTATTTTGTATGACATCTGGGAATAACGAGTAAATAGAGGAATCTGGTTTTTCAAAAATACATTTACTTGTTCGTGTATCTTTGAGACCCATCTGGGTCTGAACTAGACTTTTTTGGTTTTGTGATTTGAATTCCTTAAGTTCAAGATATTAAAATACGAATCCGTCTTATAAATCTAGGACATGACACATGAAATCTTGTCCAACGTCTAGTTTGTCAGGTACAAAGTCTTTTCTTATGAAATATTCATTCGTCTTCAACTGTAGTTTCGCCCGTAGAAAACTCAGTATTTATTTATTTGTGAACCTAGAATAGAAACCTACAGACTGTTAGTTCACTTGAAACTAAAAGGAAAAATAAATGTGTTCTACTCAAAGATATGTAGAGAAACAATTAATGGCGGGTTGCTTCAACTTACTGTCACACACCGGTAATCGTTAAAATGTCAGTCACAACGATGTAAGAAAATTAAAAACCGTGACTTTCAACTTTCATCTTGACTAACAGACTATTCTATATCTTTTAAGGTTTAAAACAACGCTTTGCATTCAATAGACACTTAAAAACGTGTGTAATCTTGAAATTTTAACGAATGTATGTTACGATAGCCGACCGTTTGAAACAACCCACACCCTAAGAGACTGAAAAATAGTAAGAGCAAGTCGCAATAACAACCTCCTTTGAGTTGCCTAGTGGGGGGTATAGACTTTCCGATTTAAAACTTTAATGCAGTAATGCACTAGAGTGGTTTTAATAGGATAGAAAATGTTTCATATGGTACGGTTTAAGAACTAGCCACGCCCCGCGGTTTTACCCGCGTTGTGCCTGTTCCCGTGGGAATTTCGGGATTTTTTATTCATATAAACCTTTCTTTTGAATCACTCTATCTATTTAAAAAAAACCGCGTCAAAATCCCTGCAGTGGTATTTGAGTTTATCGCGAACAGGCAGACAGACAGAAGCGGCTGGGCACTTTGTTTAATAATATGTAGTGATACTTAAGAGCTATGTCTTATTAAAACACCTATAATTATTATGTCTATGATATGGTAATCTATACTCATTTAATAAAAAAGGTTTTTTCATCTTATTAAAATGTATGGGCGCGATACCATTAAAGCTGAAAAAAAATGTTACACTAGAGCCATCTATAGGATCGCAGGTGTAAACACCACAATATAACTGACTGTACTTAAATGCTTAACGATTCATAGACAGACTGTATGTAAATCTTTTAAAAAGTAAAACTAGTATTTTATTTGATTGACGAATGAAACTAACGTCCCTCAATCGGTTGGAGTGTTCATGCCCTGGGGATGCTAAGGATCTTTAGTTCATAAGCTTATTCCTAATTTGAAAGTAGACTGACAGTTGATAAACATTTTGACAGTGACAAATAATGTTATCTACAATTCGTCTGAAAGCAATTATTGTGACCAGCCAAAGTGTATAATACCTCTATGCTATATTTACTATCGTATTTACCTTTTTGGTTAGACTTTACTTGAAACTTAACCCCAATTTCAAAACGACCGGGACCGACTGCTTAACGTTCCCTCTGCAGCAATGGAGCGCTCAGATAGAAATGCCACTATCGGCCACCCATCTATGTAGGAGCCGAACTGCACGTTGCTTAACAATCGCAATACACATACATCACTTAGTGAAGCGACGTCACGAGCGTTAGCAAACTGTCGATTTATGGTCGTCTAACGTGAGGCAGTTAGACCGGGCGTAGGTTTGAGTTGAGTGTGCAAAATATGAGGACTGCTTTCTGTTAATAGGAAGTAGTGAAATAGAGACAGGAAGGGTTTTTTATGTTAGTTTGTTTGATGGCTGAAATTACCAGTTGACGTAATGTGTGCCACAATTAGTATTGTGTTTTCTGCCAAAATAATGATCAATATCTAAGCAGCTTTCGTGTGTTTAATTTGTCTCCATATTGTAGAAGCCTATTTAATTAGCTTCATAATCTGACGGAGTTTAAATAAATGATTGAAAATTCAGTTTCTGAGCACATTGAAACCTTTCTTCATCCATTATCAAATCTAAACGAATGCACAAAGTAATCTATCCCGGCTTAATTTCCGTACCCTTCAGTGTTCCTCCTCTTCATTAAGCAATCTGTATGATAAATTAGTTTTTGGTATTTTATGTTCATGGGATTCTTGTTTCCTACTTTTCAATTATGGTCCGAGTTTGAGATCACCAATCCGCATTAGGGAACCGTATCGATTGCATATAATCCTCCTCATTGTACTTCGATGAAATTAGAGGCCTTTGGCCAGCAGTGGAACATTATAGGCTAACTTTCTATCGAACTTTCCTATCCTTTTCTATGTCCTATGAATTAAAGTATACATTCACAATGCATTGCATGCTCTCCTGTAATCTAAAATTTTGGAGGCTTTTGTTGTGTAAATGTTAATTATTGTTGTGGTTCCCAAAACATAATATATATATGAATTTACGGTTTTAGTTTAGTAGTAAAGTGGTTTGACAAAATGTTGTTTATTGAAAATTGTGGTTTTGTTATTTATCGTACGCGAATAATTTATTATGTAGGCTTTGTTTCCATTAATAAGCAATACTCTGTAATATAAAGAGCAAATTTTTCTAGTAATGGGGCTGTGGAATGGCGTCCTAACTATGTCAGTAAATTAACTTTTCAGGCATTTTGAAAAACTACTGTATATGGGAAACGAGGTTTCTCTTTTTTGAAACTGTTGTATTAAACATCGTTTTAAACATTGTAGCTTACCTTTTAGTATGGAAATTTTGTTTGATAAACATTTTGATACTTTCCGTTACTTTGTAGTGCTATCTACAACTTTTGTATATTTATATACCTACCGTCAGTTCATGAAAATGTTAAGCATAATTAGAACCTGTGATGAATATGAACATGTCAATGAATGTAGAATGACAAAGTTCTAAAGCGTTTGATATCTTCATGGGTTTATTGTACAATGTACAGTACATACATATATAAAAAGTAAAAAAGTAAAGTATTAGCTTGTAATGTTCCACTGCTGGGCAAAGCTCTCGTCCCACCGAAGATATCAATACAATGTACATAACAATAATTTTAAGTACAATATTCTCTAAAGGTAGGCAGTAAAAATAAAATATTCACGATGGAAACGTATTCATTGTGAGTAGTAAACATCAAACCTTTCGTGTGTAACCGAAGAATAAAGGATGGAATAAAATATATGAGGTAAAAATAATTGTGTATTGAGTACGAGGAACTGGCTTTCAAATATTAACGTAGCTGATACAGGTGGCTTACAATTTCTGGAGAAATTGTGTAGCAATTCTTTTTATAGAACAGGGAAAAGCCGAGGAGTTATAAAGTTACTATATAATATGGTAAATTCCTAGCGTGAAAATGATTACATTGAAAATGAACCACCTATACTAAACGTCACGTCCAAACTGTCGGTCCCGGTTGTTTCAATCGTTAGACCATGTCGGAGGCTTTTTTAGCCGTCTAAAAACCGGTACTGGCACCTACTGAGCACTTGGCCATACATTTTATTGGTATCTATTGATGTCCTTTCAATTGATGTTTTAGTAGGAGGCTGCCATATTAGTGCAGAACTGCAGCATAAATCACCGAATATATTATAAGGACTTTACTGTCTATAAATCCTTTTAGAGTCTTCATAGACATTATAGAAGGCAAAAGGTCACATACAACTTACATACCAGATACAGTTATTCACACAAAAATTGTTACAAAAAGAAAACAATTTGTATTCCATGCTGTCAATACTTCACAAGTTGAAGTAAGTTAAAACGACAGGCAAAATCGCGTGCTTTACCGAAGGCTTTGCAATGAACAATGTTGTTCAAAAAAATCCCTTGAAATTCGGAGCTTACCCCGTGAATGAACTTGTCAGACAAATACGTATAACGGAAAGGGTTGACAAGGTAGCTAGTTTGAGGAACTATTTACGTCAAAAGATTTTCAGGATTTCTTCCACTTTTCCCCATTGTTGATCCCTTTATTTGTACCCCTTTGTTGTGAGAAAAAAAGTTAGGTACTTTATGTGCGTAGAACATTTTTTAGTCAGTGTAGTCCAAATCTTGGAAAAATCCACTCAACAAGAGCTTTGTCAACAAGACAGTATTTAAATCGACGCTACAATAAAGGGAGTTTTAACTTTACCTTGTAAATGATTTTAATTGTTTAGGACAATTTAGTATGTGTACGTTCTTGCTTAAAATTAAAAAGTTACTCACTCTGTCAACAGTATTAGCATACTATACAAAATAAACGACCTTTGGACAAATAATTAAAGGTATAAATCACCCCGTCGTTTCCTCAGGGATCGATTATGCTAATAGCTCGAAAGAAGCAAAGTAAGTTTTAAATTACCCAAGTATTTTTCCCAATTATAGCTGAAATATGATAATTTTACCCATATTAAATGCGGTTAAAGCAAATGTAAGCAAAATTATATTAAGTATTCATTTCACATAGCTTTCCTTTCAAATAGGATTCGAAAATAAAATATCGTTTGGATCGTGAAATATGATTGTATGGAAATGTGAGAACGGAAACAAAATATAAAGAGTGAGATATTTAAAAATGTTTATTACTTGTGTATTATTGTATTATTTCTTAACTCAACGCGTTCAGAAAACGCGGTTGAATGTTCTTTCTCTAATATATTCCGGTTTCTGTAGTTTGTCGATCCCCTTCACTACTCGCTTTATATGCAAATAACGACGTCGAGTCGAGATGCCATCGGTGCAGACTAATGATATACTGAAACACTTTCCAACTATTTGATCCAATGGCTTTTCACTAATATGTGTTTATGTATGTGCATATGTTGTTCATACTGATGTTATATTCAGTGTATTTTAATGATTACTTACGTCCGTACTCAGTGACGTCAAATGCAGATATTTAATGAGTGATTTTGACATGTTGAGTATGAAAAATTACCTCAATTAGTTAAGTGTCGATTAGAAAATAAAACAAAGTCGCGTCTGTTTGTCTTCTGTTTGTCTATCTGTATGCTTAAATCTTTAAAATTACGCAACGGATTTTGATGCGGTTTTTTGTAATAGGTAGAGTGATTCAAGAGGAAGGTTTTTATGTAAAAAAAATCCCGAAATTGACGGGAACGGGCACAACGCGGGTAAAACCGCGGGGCGCTGCTAGTTTTTTATAAGGCCTCTAGTAGAAACGTAGTACATTAGTTGTATATGCGTAACAATTATAATGAAAATAAAGAATTATTCTGCCCATCCACGAAAGAGCGAGGTACTTACTACAATTTATTTATTTCGCGTAGCCATCTAGAATGACGTTTAGAGCAAAATTACAAGCCTACGAGCTCAATAGAGTCACATTCTCACTTACCTTTCAAACATTGCTTTTAAATTCGCCAAAACTCAGCTAGAAAAAAGCTTAATATAAACAGCACTTTAATAAAAAACTTGTGATTTGTTTTCAACAAGGACTTTATTAAATAAACATAATACTGTTTTTAATAAAAACTTCACAATTAAATTCAAAACTAATAGTAACTTAACACGCCTGTAAAGGCAAGAATGCGGTTGTAGTAGGTCGCGGTCCGCCAGTAAATTAGCATACGCGGCCAGACGGCTCTATCTAGAGGAAATCCGTTGTATATAAATTAACAACCACTTTGTGTCTACCGCGGGAGAGCTACGAATTTATGTGCACGCTTCTTGAAATATAATGGTTTGAGGGTTTGTAGCTAGGGACTTGGATTTACGCTCGGACGGAGAGTTAAGGGCATTTGCCTGTGCGTTATGCATTTTCCTTAGGAGTTCTGAAATGAGAAATTGTATTTTTAACTCATTACGTAAAAGAGAGGTCTGTGGCGTAGCTTTAGCGTAGCGTAGCTCTCAAACGGATGGACGGATTTCGATGCGGTTTTTTAATTTGAAAGCCAGGTCTTTTCTCAGATGAGCCGGTTTTGCATAATTTTTGATTACTAATTATTATTAACTAGTTAACGGAAATATGTTTTATCTTTCGTATAAATTATGGGTTTTGTTCAATTTATAGTTTAAATTATTTTGTTAATTAAGCGGTCAGAAAAATTAACACTGAGGCCGCTAGTTGTTTACGTATACTAAGTGCGTTATTAAATAAATAAATGACTAAGTAATTATTGTTTGAAAACTAGTACGAACAACCAGACTTTACACTAACTTTTTCAACTATGGCATAACATTACAATCAAACCCAACAGTATTCAACGCAATAGAACAAAAAATAATACAAAATCAAATGTTTGTTTCGATTGCTTAATAACTGTTAAAATCGAAGAAATCAAGGTACTATGATAACATTTCTAACCTCCTTGGCGTTGCAGTGTAGCCGCAATACATTTGATCACGCGAGAGTTCCTTCACCTCTGACCTGCACAAACAAAACCAATCTAAGTCATTATACTATGCACACCGTTCCCCATTTAGCTGACGTTTCGATGCCTTGAGTTGAATGCACCGCATCCACTCCACTATTTAGGTTTGCATGCCAACATTGTAGTTCTAGGATTATTTTTGTTTGATGAAACCTAAGGAAACGCAGTAAGTCTTGGCTTAGAATTAGATTTTGTAGTCTGTTTTCGTAAAAGTCGGTCAATATTTAAGGAAAATATGTCGCTTTGATATTTACAGTGGCAGCGCCTCGCGGTTTTACCCTCTGTGTAATGTTTTAATTTTGTAGGAATTTCGGGATAAAGAATAGCCTATAGCCTTCCCGTTGAATGTGGCTATCCATTACAAAAATAATTATTCAAATGGGATTGGTAGTTTCTGAGATAAGAACAGATTGAAACATCCGCAAAACATGTCAATTATGCTAACACTAACAAAACTCAGCTGATCAAGTCCATTCTCTGTCTTGACTCTTTACCACTGATATAAACAGATACCCTAAATCTACCTAGTTTTTGCGAAAGTTATCGTTTGAAGAAATATGCTGGAGAAGCAGAGTAGACTGTTTTACGATCGCGTCCGCCTTGCAATATGCTTTAGCTCGAGATACTAGACAGCAAACAAGAAAAGTGGAATAGTAGAAAGCGCATTCCGCTTTTTACGAAACCCATTCCAGAGTAATGTATTCCTAGTAATTGATCAGTAACTTTTTTTGGAGCCTGCATCCACTATAATGACAACGTAATCACAACATGTTTGACGCAAACGAACTTTTGTCAGCTTAACAACTGTTGGCAGTAGGTTTCTTTTTATCTAAAAGCCAAAAACATCTGGAGAGACAAATAAGCATGTTTATATTCCAGAAGACTATTTAATCATGCCCGTACTCAGAGTCAAATGCTTCCTTAATAGTGATCTAATGAGTGATTTTGACGTGTAATGTATGAAAATTCACGTCGATTTAATGAATGTCTCTGAGTGCCGCAGTAACACTCTTATGGAGTGTCTCATCTCATCTCTCACTCCAGGTGATCTTTATCTACTACGATCGACAATCATCTATGCATTTATTACACTGTTTGATGATGCCAAGTAATTGTTGATTCATCGAATAAAACGTCTTTGGGTTATTGCGCGTACTTTCCGTTATTTTTTTACTAAACAACCTTGATATGTGTAAGGTATACAAAGTTATTGCATACGTCTCTGTACTTGTACAGAAAAAAGTTCTTCGCAGTCTGAATTTCACCTTTTTATTTGACACAATGACAAAAAGAGAAAGAAAATGACTACATTTTTCATTTAATGTAATGAGAGTTTTCTTCCATAAAGACAACGTTATATTACGATGGAATTCATATTACAAGTCGTGCATATGTAATGTTTTCTTTGGGTATTATTGTAATACTTTGGTCTAGAAAATGTTAGCATTTTTTCTTTACACTGAAGAAACTTTTCTGGCGTGATCGTCCTGAAATAATTGGTACTGCTTAGAGTTCGTATACTTGAATATTGTATTCTTACGTTTTCTTGGAATAACTTAGAATAACACATTTCTGAGAAAAGGAAATGTTGAAAATAGATATTTTCTACTCGAGCGTGCAGTCTTATCTTAGCAACAACATTTTCTACGAATCTACGAATAATATACATTTGCCAAGAATGAAGTTTATGAAAGACTTTTTATCTTATTAAAAACATAATACTGTCGAAAGTCGGTTGATTTGTACCAGCCTAATTGACACCAAGGTGTTTATATATTACCTGAAATAAAACAAAGCAGATTTTATTATTCCGTAAACATACATACGTATACAACCAGGTCAAAACGGGGGCATTGTCAGTATTAGTAAACAAAACAGATTTCAAAATACAAGACCAATTTCAAGTTTCCTGAGAGTCGTCGCATTGAAGAGTCGTCCTAAGCCACGGTTCTATTGTTAGTCTATTCAAAAGTTTTTCATTATAAACTTCCGTCTGCTTTCATTTAACTCTGCGATATACTTAAGCTGTAAGACATAGTTTGGAAAATATAATCTAATCACAATGCTCTTGAATTATTAAATCAAGCTAACAGCCTCCGTGGTCTTGTGGTCTGAGCGCTCGGCTCAAGATCCGGAGGTTCCGGGTTCGATTCCCGGTGGGGACAATATCTCACAAAAAATCTCTTTGTGAGACTGTCCTCAGTTTGGTTAGGGCATTGCAGGCTGAATCACCTGATTGCCCGAAAAGTAAGATGATTCCGTGCTTCGCAGGGCACGTTAAGCCGTCGGTCCCGGTTACTTTCTACGGATAGTAGTCGTTACATGAGCCATGTCAGAGGCCTTTGGTGGCTCAATAACTCTGACACCAGGATTGGCCAGGTTGACCATCCACTCGATGAAGAAGAATTAAATCAATGTTTTCTATTTAACTCAGATTATAATAATTCATCATATTAATGCAACAATATTTGATAAATGATGGAGTTCTTTGTAATAAAGAAACTGTACTGTACTATTCACAACAATTTTTTCTTGTATAAAAGCTTAACACCTCAGTCTTCTGTGACCACCGTTCCTGTAAAGGGGCCGAAACGTAAAATACAAGCAAAGTGTATCTTTAAACGTAGTTATAATTAAAAATTAAAAGTCTTAATTTATATAAAGCGTTGATAAAAGATAATGTGCATCAGAGGGCACGTTGAGCAGTCGCTCCCGATGATTTCAATCATCAGACCATATCGGAGGCCTTTAGGCGGTCTAAAAACTCCGACACCAGGGTTGGCTACTAACCTACTCGAAATAAATGATTGATGAATAAATGATAACGGTCTCTTGTCAGGAGAAAAAGTAAAACTATAACAAGTGACATAGAAAATTGGATAACCAATCAAAACAACTCACTAACATAATGCAAATTGACAATATTTTCTTAACCAATGACCGCAAAGTTAAGTCATAGTAGAAAAGAAGTCATTCGACCTGATATGTGTCCCAAAAATTTTGTATCCTTCTCACTGTAATGACGTTAACATGGCTTACTAATAATATATTTAGAAAGCAGATGGTTTGGGCACTTTTCTCTATATTAAGATTAAACTGAGTAGATTAGTAATTTTGTGAAGATAAGTTGCTAGAGAGTGACCATTTTCAATTGAATTATGTGTCTATTACATTAAAGAATACTCAAGAGATAATCTTATCACGATTCTGGGGAGTATAACTAGAATAAGATGTTATACTCGGTCCCCTTGACAGCAAATCAAATAATGTTCCATAATTCTCCTTCAACTACCGAGAACTTGTAAATTCAATTTTCATTAATTTCATCAAATTATCAGAAAACATTTTCCGATAATTACTTGTTACAAGCAATCATGAATATTATCTTTTGATGTTGAGTATAATTATTGAAAGAGCTATGAGATGAACACTTTTCATTTAATTTTGATGAAGAAATGTGATTTCATCATTCCATTTTGAAGAGACAAATTGAAATCTTGATTTCAGGTGTATCAATGAGATATTTTACAAGTTTTCACCCAATCGCAGCTTGTCGCACAAGGCTTAAAATTTTCATTTCGAGAAGTGAAAACCCTAAGTAAAAATAAAATATAAATATATCATAAAGGTTAACTCAGGAAACTCAGACAAGTAAGAAATAAAGGAACAAAATAAGAAGACGGAAATAGAATAGAAAAGGAAAATATTTTGAAATGCCCTGGAGTTGTTCTTAATTAATTCAGGCAAGCATGCAAGGAACAATTTGTAGAACAGAACAAACAAATGCAGTTACGGCATACGCAGAGAATAGAGAAAACACACTGCAATTTCACAAAAGCATTATACAGTGTTTTTCAAGCATTTTTTTCTACACACAAATATACTGATAATGTTTTATTAAAAGGGAGAAAAGTGGTTGTGTTGACAATGAAATAATTTCAAAGACAATTACAGAACAATGCGAAGTTTTGAAAAAGTTTGCTGTGGTAATGGTTGCACGACCGGCGGGTCGTCTAATTGAGAACAATTAGGTAATTCAAATTATTAATGCGAAATGAATCCAGTAATTTTGGTAGATAAGAAATGCTTCGTTTTTGTTTTGATACCCCAATTTTGTTTGTTTGTTAAAAAAACAACAAACACCATCTTGTCTTACTGCTTAGAGTCAAAGTCAGAGACGTGAAGTTAATCGGTAGTTAATAAAGTAATGTAATTATTAATACATCATAATTTTAAAAAACACTATTTTACCTTTCCTAAGGAATAATTGGCGACTATTGCTTAAGTTAAGTACATTTATCGAAATAAATGAACAAAAACGGAAAGACAGGGCAATTATATATACTTGCAATACCGTACCTGGTATACAGAATGAAAATCTGACTAGTATTTGACTTTGCTGGGCTTGAAGCTCTGTAAATCTGATTCAAACCTCAACTCCGGCATAGTGTCTATTTCACCAACATTTTCTTACTAGTTCTTTGCCGTAGTCAATTCGTTACGTAGCAACACTACGCCGTAGCCGCTACGATAAATGTAGGCTACAATATACAACAACCCACTCTTTTAATTAAGCAAACCTTGGTTTGGTCAGGGATAATATTTTTGTTTACAACCACGGATGGTTACACCGATATCGGAAAACACAGGGTCGTGTTTTTCAAAATTTCGGAGCCAAAATCAAATTGGCTATAAATCTAACGCATTAAACCCAAATTAATTTTGTTTTTTTGGTTAAGCAGTGATATAAATAATATACATTTTTAGATTTAGTTGATTGGTGTTATATAACTTTAACTTTAGATTATAAAACAAAACAAATAATACTATAAAATCCCCTTTTTCAAACAGTCCTTAGAACTCAACGAACATTTAATAAGTAGTAAAAATACGTCGTACATGTGACTGAAATCTCATTTGCATCCAATTAATGTCTAGACGGTGTCAACACAACAGTTTCGTTAAATATTGTATTACTTGCCGCGCCCCGCGGTGTTACCCACGTTGTACCCGTGCCCTCGGGTATTTCGGGACAAAATGCATCCCATATGTATAACCTATATTACTGTAAAGTTTCATCCTAATTCGTCAGGTAGTTTTTTCGTGAAAGAGTTCCAAACATACATACATACATCCATCCTCAGAAAATTTCGCATCACTACATAGTATAAAATAAAGTCACTTTCCGCTGTATGTCTGTCCCTATGTATGCTTAGATCTTTAAAACTACCCAACGGATTTTGATGAAGTTTTATTAACAGATAGAGTGATTCAAGAAGAAAGTTTAGAAGTATAAAAATTCCCACGGGAAAGGGCACAACGCGGGTAAAAACGCGAGCGCTTCTAGTTTATAATATTAGTAGGATGTATTCAAACTATACAACCATCAAAGTCGACTATTTAACGTTAAAATATGAATGGAGACTGGAAGATAACGTAAACAAGCGCGTTTCAGTTTGTTTATGCTAATAAAACTAAAGGTTATAGAATCGTAAAGCAGAACTTGTAGTCAGCTTGAATTTACAATGGATTGTAAACAAGTGGCTGTATTTTTGATCCGAAGTTGTCAAGTGAAATGGTTTATGGCTGAACCTTGTAATAAAGTGGAATAACAGAGTTTATATTATTTGTTTATCGTATTTACAAGGCTTTTGTTCTAGTTTTTTTTATTTTTTCTATAACACTTGCCCTTATAGCAGTTACCCGCAATTTCATGTACCTGCATCATATATTTTCCCGTGAATATGTTTAGAGATTGGCCAAATTTAGCCCAGGGGACGCTTGGAAGATGTTGAGGGCGAACTCTGCTCAGAAGTGGGACAGTATACGTTAAAAAAGAATAGAAAAATCTTATTTATTTTTATCAAAATGAAAAACCCACAGCAGGCAGTAGGCAGATATTTATTATTAACATATTTTTTACATCTTCCTAGACAACATATTTTAACACTAGATCTAGCCATTACCTACTTGTGTACGAGTATTTCGTTCATTTTCCCTTCCATTAGGATGAACAAACTCGATCGTAAATTGCGAGTTGCCTCACCTTTTACCCCATTTGTCGGTTCAATAAAGCAATAACACGTACACTTTTCACGTTATATAGGTTCGAATAGGAGGATACTCGGTTTTTCGATACTAAGGTGGGTTTTCATCATAAATTATTCACGACGTAGTAGGGGTGTCGCTTATCGACTAGGTCGGTCCGTGTTGTGTCGAATCCAAAGTGATTTATGGAAGCACCGTTAGCGACACATTGCATGTTTCCGACATAACCGGTAGGTGTACTGCGAAAATTTTAATTTTACAAATGACAGTTTTATTGCTTTGTGGAATTATAAACACCAATGTTTTTAAATATTCGAAAGTAATTGGGGTTTTGTGAGTGTTCTTGGTAGGGGTGTGTTTTGTATTTATGGGATGTGTGCTTTATGAGCTACTGGATCGTAAACGTAACTAACACATGCAGAGTGGAATGGAATTGGTTTGAAAGCAGCATCGTGTAGTATTTTTTACTACCATAACGTTAATTTTACTTTAGGATTCGTATCACGTCTCTTGAAAACGATTTAATTTCTCCGTGTTTATTACGACTGTGACGTTGATAAAAGTTGTTATTTGTTCAAGGAACACTTTTTGTCTTACTAGAAATAAGATACAACAGTAACATACAAATGTTACATTTCGTATTTATCAATGTTGCTATGTATTACTTAATTACAAAGGTTTAGTTTTCATTTGACATGTTGGGGTGCACAAAGGGTGCTACGGAGCAGCTATGGCGATGGTGACATGCGTCTTTTTGGAAAAAAAGATTTATAATGTTCTATTTCAAAAATGTCTCTAAGAATAGTCACCTTCGCCTAGGCTCCTCCAATGTAACTCCAAATCAGGTTATTTTATTTAGCAAACTGAATGGTGGCATTTTCCCGGATAAATATGTATCACAATCTCAAATCCTAAATTAGAATGCACGGCCATTGACTGTCTGCTTGCTAAAATCAATATTGATAGTTCAAATATACTGCTCTAGGAGGAAGGATACTAAATCAAAATTCAAGGGTATATCAATGTTAATATATAATTTCAAAGTATCTTCCCGATATGTAGGTTATTCCCAGAACAGAGTCCCACAGGAAGTAATACTATAACCGATCGACGTCTTGGCTTCCATATTTCATGAAAGAACACGTACTTTGGGTACATGCTACAAAGATTTTTTATTATACATGTTTCGATTCTAAAGTTACTCCCATGGAAGTTGTCCAATTTTGATTATTTCCTTGGGTTTCAAGAAAAAAGGTTACTTTCTTTGTCAATTCATCAAAATTATAAGTATTATGTGACCACGGCTCCTGTAAAGGGGCCGAAACGTCAAATAAAAATGTTAAGTAAAAGCGAAGTGTAGGTATCCGTAAACGTAATTTCAATTGAAAAGTGTTCACTTAAACTTAACAAACCAGTATACGTCAAATTAATTCAAAATTCAAAACTCAAAGTTACTTTTCATAACAACATCCTCCAATTAGTTCATCCTCCAACAACAAACGATCTATAAGAAGTATAACTTATTCAAATGTTTCTTCGCCGGACATAAAGAAGTTTCCTCTGTGTAGATCGTCAACGGCACTTGTCCTAGTCTAGTTGTTCGCCGGTCCCCTTCACTCGAGTGTAGTCGAGCTCAATGTTAAAAATAACTAAAAAATGGACACGATATCTCAGTTAATAAATATTTTATGCGAAATGTTGCCGAGAAATTTCAATTTTGACATTTTAAAATTTTTATCCAATTAAGATAAATTGGATTTAAAGTTATACTTAAAAAAATGTCCTAATTTGCTTTTCAGAACATTAAAATTTCAGATTTCATTGAAATTAGTTTTTATTAACCTTCCTATGAATAAAATGTCACCCGTTTTCTTTTTATGTTTCACTTTATATAAATGATACCTCATTTTATTACATTTATTTTTTCGATACAGCGAAGACGATTAGGCGTGATCACCAACAAAGTTTTTGTACAGTTTGTTTCTAAAATAACATGTACAAAATAACAGCAAACCAGCATAAGCACGGAACAATTAGCAACGCAAATATTGTGTTTGTAAAATACCACCGCCACAGCGCCCGCCCCCGCCGCGCCAACATAACTCAGTTTATTGTCCTCTTGTTTAATTGACTTCATTTGCCGTCTCTACATTAACCCCAATCAATTTTATTTTACTTTGGCGCGTGTATTCGTCTACGTATTATATTTTGTAATTAACGCCGTACTCAACAGATTTAGTGAAACGACAATTTTTTCCTTGGGAGAGGGTAATAATGAAGGATAGTGATTGTAAGTCATTTTTTTAATATAATAGTTCCAATTCTTGTTGTTGCAGTAACCTTAGTCACGATTTAATTAAATTGAAAAAGCCCTGTTTTCATTAACATCGGTAGTTACGATACGGTGGTAAATTGAACTTTATAAGCATAATGAGGGACGGTCACTGTAGAATATCGTACTAGAAATACACTGGCAAAGATCTAGTTCTAGCTCACATAATTATTTGCCTATATTCTGCGACTTTCAAAATACACTTTACATAGACATTTATAATAATTTACGCTCTTATAGAGAAGTCAAATGCTTCCTTAGTTAATTAGAGATTTATATTCTTTATAGTCTGTAATTATAATTTGTTTAAGTTAAAAAAAATAACATTATTATGAGGTATGTTTCAAAAGATCTTCATAGGCTTAATTTACAATTTCAAGCAACGTTTGTTTCCAACCTCTTTTTGAAACATTTCAAAACGAACTCATGTCCGTTTTCTTTAATAAATAAATACTTTTTCACATGAAATCAACAACAGCTTTCCTAATCCACATAAAATATTTCGTGTAAATCCTAAAAACCAACAAATCGTATATCCTCAACACTTTTCAGTACAAAACAGGCCTTAATAATTCAAAACGGTACCAACTGCTTTTGCCGCAATTTTGTGATATTTTTGTTCCCTTGTTTGTTTTACAAGGGCCGAGTAAACACGAATGATTAATTATGTATACGCAGCATCATTAGAGAGTTGACGATCTAAATGCATCTCATCGATTCTCACCGATCCCATTCGTTAGTCGAATGATATAGGTCAACGTATAAATCATCTTTACGTGTAAATAAAATAACTGTCTGTTTGTAATATTAAAATAACCGCTTTTTACTACATACTCGTACATATAGATATGTATACGGTCCATATACCAAAATAACATTTATTAATTTTTTGTCTGTCTGTAGTCACGGGCGAACTCGCAGATTAAAAATTAAGCTATAACCTTGCCGTTGAATGTGGCTATCCATTACAAGAAGAATTATTCGAATCACATTAGTAGTTTCTGAGATGATTTCTGAGCGTTTAAACAAACAATCTCTTCAGCTTAATTATATTAATATAGCAGTATGGATATCGATTTTACCTGCCGTTCAACGTGGTATTCAAAACAAGCGTGATTCGAATCCGAACAATGATCACTCGTGATCGATGCATACGTAATGTTATGCGGTACCGATGCTCGAACATTAAGAAAAATAATATTCATAGCATGGAGTTGTGTAGCTGACCATAACAATATTTTCACATGTTTCTCAAACCTTAATAGAAATTCTCGTACAAGTTTTATGATACTTTTAGAGAAACATTAAAATGCTTTAGCAATTTATTATTTGCAGTAAACCACGATATTTATGATGGTTTAAGTTTTATAGGCCATCATGGCCTAGTACAATGAAAATGTCATTTTAATAGATGATTAAAATAAGATATCCGATTATTTTAACCCCCTTCGCAAAAGATGGGTGGTGTACGTTTAACATATCTGGCATCTTGGTATCTCAATGAATAGACCAAATTTCATTTAGTTTTTCTACCGATATAAATGTATATATTGTAAAAATATTTTGTAGACGTTTTAGATATTGAGATATAACTTTTGATTCTGTTTAAAGTTATAACGGTTATACTCGTATATTAAATTAACCGTAAACTTTACTTCGAAGTAATAAATGATCGAGAAAACAAGACATCGGTCAATTTTGATAATTTGATGTATTGTGGTCGGTAAAAAGAATTTCAGTCAAATATCTATGTAAAACTAAAGTAACTTATTTTATAGCGCTCTATTAACCATCGCATTGTTAAACACCGTGCAGCTTGGCCCTTACTTGAAAGGGTGGCCGATAGTGGTACCTCTAACCACTACCGCGTGCTTTGGGGGCACGTAAAATAGTACGGCTCGATTGTTTCGATCGGTTAACCAGGTCGGAAACTTTTAGACGGTCTAAGAACTCCCGACACCCGGGTTCGTCATTAATTTTCTCCAACTTTCTGACTTTTAAAAAATCATACTCTATTAATTTAAATCCACCTGTTCGATCGTGCTGTGATCTCGATTTTAAATTCCAGTTTGAACAAAAACTAGACCCAATTTCGTTTAAACTCGATAGCATCAGATGTAACCCGACTAGTTTCCCTGGCGTATCTTGAATACAGAATAGGCACCTGTTATGTCTAAATTAATGTCGAGACTAATGCTTAATCAATGGCAGTATTGGAGAATATTCTAGGCATGAATATTGATTGAGGATTCTGAACATAACAGATCAGTAGGCAAATGTGGGCAGGCTTTGTCTTATGATAATAATGTATGACGGGTTTATGTTTGACCTTTAATTAATATATGCGTGGTAGGTGTTTGTGATTTCAGAAATAAATTCAATTTAATTAATATTTTACATAAAACGAAGGTGCGTATATTTCATAATCTCTACTATAGTATTGTACAAATGAAGAAAAATACATTGTTAGTGTTTTTCCAACGCCCAGAGTTTACATTACAAGGCCATAGTTTTTGGACGCGCTAAAAGTCGCTTGAACGAACAAGACCGCTCATATCATGACTGTATGTCAGCCTATTATGTTGACTATACCATATCCATTCATTCACAGATCTATGTAGAGAAGGCCTTCCCAGTACAATGGCTGACGGCCGTCAATTTTTAATTGGAGACATTTCCTTTCAAAGGCTTTTTAGGTCACCGGTGTAGTTAATAGTTAAATATGTATCGGGTTTACAATAACCTTTCAAACAATTGTGGCCGAGACGGAAACTTAACTACTACTTAAACTAAGTTACGATCGATTTATTTGAATCTGGAAATATTTCATATATTTCAGGGTTTTTTTTGCTTAAATATTTTGAAGATGGCATTCCTATCTGGGGGCATGTTAAATAGAGAGTTATTTCAATCATATGACCATGTTGGAGGCTATATGGAGGTTTAATAAATTCTAATAAGGTGGTCTAAGGGTGCTTTCAAATTATGCGTTTCGTGTCGGACCGCTGCGGTGCCGAAGCGGTGCGTTTGTCGTGTTGTGAACGTACGATCGTGTGTTTTCATACAAAACGAGCCGTGCGGCAACAGTGCGGCGTCGGTACCGCGAAATAATTTTAGTACGTATTTTAGTTTGTATATATACCTTATACATACATTATACATTATTAATAATAGTGTTGTAAAGACAATTTTGCCTTAACTGTCGTTTAAGAGGCTGAATTTGCAAAATGAACGCCTTATACGGAAATTTCTAGAGCATAAGGTTAAATTGCCACATAAAATTAAGCCTAAACACACGTTGTAAGTAGGTAAATAACTTATAATCACTATCGTTAATTTGGTTATAGAAATCGCTGATGTAAAGCGCACATGGAATAATGTAGTATTAAGTATTATTAATTAGACATATATATGCTTCATATGGTTTATATTAGATACACAAATATGTTAAACTTATTGAAAAAGACAATAATAATAATGTAATAAATATTACCCGGACAAATTCACACACGGTTAATTAGAACCAAACTAAGCTCTAGGCTTGTATTATGGAATCTAACTCACTGATACTTCTACTACATATACATACACAAATATTTTATGGGGTGCAAGACACACATAGTGCGGGGACGTTGTATTCCTTGTTGTTGATGTCCTTATTTTTCCAGTATAATGCCTTGTGACGCCTTTCACACATACAAATTAATATGATAATTTTTTCACCAGATAAATAATTAATAATACGAAAACTAACTGAACTGTAGAATCGATATTCGGTATTTTAACGTCCTTGAGAAGTGGAACAATGTTTATCTTCGATAAAATGAACAATTTGGCTTCCATAGATTAAATATCAAGCCATCACAATTAATTAATGTTCAATGAACCGAGAATGATAACGGGCTTTGCCGATGATTATATATGAATTATGTATAATCATTGGCAAATACTCGTGTTATGTTTCACAGATAGATACATACTCGTAGTTTTCAATTATTCTAAGAAACGTTGCGAATTGTTTAATATTTTAATGATAATTAATTTTAATAATAACAGAAAATTAGTTTGAAGTAGGTATAATTTAGTAATATTACTTCTTCTTCATCGAGTGGATGGTCAACCTGACCAATCCTGGTGTCAGAGTTATTGAGCCGCCAAAGGCCTCTGACATGGCTCATGTAACGACTACTATCCGTAGAAAGTAACCGGGACTGACGGCAATAATAGTATTAATGAAACTTAATTTAATATTAAAATATATCGTAGCAATGTACAGTTTTGTAACCGTGACGCCTACGAACATTGCTACGAAGTCTCTCGCTACGACGAAAATAATATGATAAAAAAAATTGTGACATTCGTGTGTTGTCATTAAATCTATAGTATCTGTGTGTGTGTGTGTGTGTGTCTGTCCCTACGGTTCTTGCTTAGATTCGGCTTAATGGCGCGAGTGTCTAAGAATATTGAAAAAAACACCGTATTGTGGGTAAAAGTATTCTTGAGTCGTTTACTCGAAGACTTTTACTAACGTGATAGTCCAGACCCACTATTCGACGTATCGGTTGAAAAACTTTGATTAATATTGATGTTTGTTTGTAATTAAAACTCCGCACGTAGAGCAATCAAATGCGTAATTGTGTTTTCTATAAGCAATTAACAGCACTATTTGTTTGCACCATGCTGTTTTATTATCCTTTCCATTTCAATGGAATACCAAATAACCCATTTTGACAAAATATGATTAACTAAGTGCGCCCCGCGGTGTTACTCGCGTTGTACCGTGGCATTAAACTAACCTTCCTCTTAAATATAACTTTCCTTTTCCAATACAAAAATAATTATTCGAACTGGTAGTACCTGAAACAGAAAAATCAAACTGTTACTTTTTTATTATTATAGATATAGCTTAAATAAAAAATATGACCGTTTTATAACTAGTATACTGGCAAATTATATTAATTCATTTTTTATTTATTGCAAGGTAAAAAAAATGTTTCGTTATTGATGGTAAGGTCTTATTAACTGAATTAATAATTCATTTAAGCTATTTTCACATTTATTTTAGTGGAAAATTATACTGTTGGACTTAGGATTCATGATTCACTAGATTACAAAAGTAAAGTATGTACTAGCATGTAATCTCTCACTGCTGGGCCCAATGTCTCTCATCTTACCGACGAAATCAGTATAGCGAGGAGTAAAGTTTTATTTAAAATGTTTAGCGATATCTGATTATAAGTTTATACATTTCTGTAACCTTATTAGTCTTCTTAAAAGAAATTAATTCCTTATTGATTGTGAAATTTTAATTAATTATTCAATACAAAAAATAGAATTAGATTTTTACTTAATCGTTATTTTATATTTTCCAAGTAAGTATTAATTAAGTTCTGGATAAGAAAATTATTGTTTAAAATTGGAATAACATTTTTCATTGCCTTATTAACTTCAAGTATAATGAGAATTATTTCTTAGTCAGTTCAGAAGTATACACTGGTCAACTAGTGATTCAGTCAGGGAGCACTTGATGCAGTTGAAATATTATAAGGTAAATCAAGATTCTAAACCTTTAACCATGCTTTCATCTATTCCACATTGCCAGTGTTTTTAATTCGGACATGCGCTTAAATTAAATGTAATAAAACATTTGCTTCAGACCAAACATGACAACTCCTTTAGACGCTGCCTATATGAAGTATCTAAAATTTTGGCTGAGCCTTTATGGTGCGTGGCCGTACAAAGAATTGGGACAAAAAAGATGGGTGCCGCGGATAAGGAACAAATACACCATGTTTCTAATAAGCCTAATTAATACTATTTTGGAGGCTTTGTATGTTATCAAGAATTCGGATTTGCCATTTTCCCGCCTCGGCCATCAATATATGACCTGCTTGATGACCTCTGTTAGCGTGGTGTGTACTTGATCATTATAATATAATCTTTGGCATAGTTTGAGTATCTTTTCAGCTACTGTGCCTCTCTTAATTTCGTATTATTAATACTTACCCAACCTACCGTAGCATAATCCCATGTATTGAATATTGATACTGCAAATCTTAAAATACCTACTGAACAAATTCATTATGAACTATTACCTTCGATACATTTACCAATTTGTACTATAAATTTCAGCAAAGAATGACAATTTCTTGGTCAAGTAAATATACTAAGACGATTGTTAAATTCATTAATGAAATACATCTCCTACATCATAAGAATAAAGATGACTATTCAATGAAGGTTTGTGTCAAACTTATTTACGAGTATATTATTCATAAAAAATGAATAACAAAATATTGATTTGGTCAGTAAATTTTCAGATATATCATCAAGTGGACCGCATTTCCCGTTACTATACTTACGTTATAGCTATTCAACTAATGATGGGCTCAATTTTGTTCAATTTGGCTCCGTTGCTGTTAAACACAAGAAAAGGAATGTTTGACGCTAACCGACCTGTCAATGCGTCATATGAAAGCGCTGTCTACTACGACTTTCCATTCATTGATTATGAGCATACATTTAGTGGATATATTATTGTATCCTTTTACAACTGTATTCTTGTCCCGGAATGTGCATCTCACTTTGTAAATTTTGATTTATTATTGTCAATAATAGTGTTTCACATTTGGGGTCATGTAAAAATTTTGAAACATAATTTATACACTTGTCCGAAACCCTCTAAGGAAGTAAACTGGGAGATGGACGGTCCATATTTTAGCGATGAAGAACAGTTGACTATAGAAAAATTGTTAAGAGAAAACGTTATTTATGAAAGGCTAATCAGAGGGTAAGTATAAAGAGCATAGAAATGTGAACCCATATCACTTATATTCAAATCAAGTTTTGGCTACAACTTTGTAATTTTTGTCAAATATTTGATCTGATGGACGCAAATATTTAGTACTGGGAAACCGTATAAAAGATGGAAAAAGTATTATATCAGTTACAAATGGTTTGCTTATCGTGTGAGTTCCTGAAAGTTCTGAAACTTTCATTTCAATGGATACTTAACTATATTATCCTGTATTTCAGATTCATGGATAAAACTGCTTCAGTATTTGGTGTCATGTTATGTTATTACTACTTTTTCTTTCAAGCTACTTTATGTATTTTGTTCTTAGAATGCTCTGCCATGGTAAGTTGTAGGTATTGTTTTATTTTTTATAAGGTTTTGTGGTATAACTGAGTTAGTATATGTTTCAGAATAAATGTATCATCTGTTTGAAAATTCTAAATGCGAAAACAATTCATAAGTGTAAATTGTCTTTTTGTCGGACTCAGTGACGTCCATTATATCGACACTTAAGTAATTGACGTAATTTTGCATTAATTTGATGTCAAATAGAGCGCTTACTGTATCGGGGTTTGCGGGTTCAATTCCCGCCCGGAGTCAACAATATGTGACAACATAGTTGTTGGCGACGACGTCTGGGTGTCAATTATGAATTCTTACAAAGTATTTGTTAATGTTCATGTAGTAGTATCAGTTAGATTCCATATTACAAGCTTAGAGCTGAGTTACGGTCTAATTAATGATGAGTGAATTTATCCGGGGATATATATTTATTTGATTTGTCTAAGTATGGGCGTTAGTGGGTATTAAATATAACAAGTAATAAAATATCACAGCTGTGACTGAATTAATTTAAAGGCTATGCGTTCCATAAGATTAGACAAATTACAAGAAGAAACATAAAGAATCGACCGAACTTGCTTAAAATATATATATTATGAATAAGCTTATATATTTGTATGTTTAATTATTTTCAAAATTTTAGACGGCAGATGCACTATTGATGTACGGCGTTTTAACATTGACTATGCTACAGCAGTTAATACAAGTATCGACAGTGTTCGAAATATTACAATTTCAGGTGAGAGGCTCCGTAATGTTCCTATAATCATCACTACATAGTATAAAACAAAGTCGCGTCTGTTTGTCTTCTGTTTGTCTGTTTGTCCGTATGCTTAAATCTTTAAAATTACGCAACGGATTTTGATGCGGTTTTTTGTAATAGGTAGAGTGACTCAAGAGGAAGGTTTTTATTTAAAAAAAATCCCGAAATTCCCACGGGAACGGGCACAACGCGGGTAAAACCGCGGGACGCTGCTAGTTTAAATATATATTACACTGACTCCTTCTTTACTGTTCAAAACAAGCCCGTTGGCACAGTGGCAGTGAGAGCGTTGCAGTGTCGGGGTTGCAGGTTCGATTCGTTCGACGTCTGGGCAGTCTAGGTGTCAGTCATGTATTTTTATAATGTATTTGTGTGTAGTAGTACCAATTAAGTTGATTGTATATTACAAGCTAAGAACTTAGTTTGGGTCTAATTAACTGTGAGTGAATTTGTCCGAGTGAATTTATTATTATGTTTATTTATAAAAAACACAGTAGAAGGTTCTCATTTCAACGATTATTTCTTAGAGTGAAGGAATTAAGGATGCAGTATACGGCTTACCATGGGACTGTATGAACAAGAAAAACAGAAAAACGGTTGCATTATTCTTAATGAAAACTCAAGAACCAATATCATTGAAGGCATTGAATATCATTCCTGTTGGATTTAACACTATGACAGCGGTAATCCTTTAAAATATCTTAATCCATTATTTCTTTAAACTCTGTGTGCTTATAAGGTTTGGTTAGCATTTTGCAAGTGCTTATTGTGTGCGCGGAACCAATACATGGACTGAGGTATTTGAAGATACTTACGTATAATTTTGTTTCAGGTACTCAAAACCACCTATTCGTATTTTATTATGATAAGAACTTTAGATAATTAAAGTTTTTATGTACCTATTTTGAATTGAAATTACGTTTACGGATACAGTTCCCTTTTATTTAAAAAAAAAATCTGATGTTTCGACCTTTTTATAGGAACCGTGGCCACAGAAGAAGAAACCAGTATTGTAGAAACCAAAAACCAGGTCTCCTGTCTGTCTGGTGTCTTCTGTGACCACAGTTCCTGTAAATAGGCCGAAACGTCAGATAAAATGTAAAATAAAAGTGAAGTGTATCTGTACGTAGTTTCAATTCAAAATAAGAAACCAGTTTTATTTTTTAATGTACTGCTTAACTTTTCTCTACTTTTCTTAGCATTATAGCATATATTCCCATTAAAATGCACAAATTATCTTTATATACAAATCAATTAAAATAACTGAATTTAATTTAATAGTTTTTTGCTAATTTAATTTAAAAGAAGTTGTTGGCAACGACGTCTGGGTGTCAATTATAATATTCTTATAAAGTGCTTGTGTGCGTATATGTAGTTATTATCATTTATTAATATTCCATAATATATAAGGTTATATGTCTAAGTGTTAGTGCTTCGAGATTAAATAACCGTATGTGAATCTGTATATTGGGGTATATACCCCAATATATATTCACAGGGACTAAAGGTGAATAGAGAAATATATAAATATTTATATATTTCTCTATTCACCTTTAGTAAAACGTTATTAATATTATAATTGGGTACATTTAATAACTAAAAAATAATTGTTAGCATGTAAAGTCCCATTGCTGGGCTAAGACCTCTCATTGAAGATATCAGAACAGTAATCAAAATAATATCACATAAGTAATATTTGACCTAGTTTCTCATCGTTCCTCACAAGTCTCAAGTAAGCATTGAAAGACTTCAAACTGACTGAAGGAAGTTAATAATTTAAATGCATACCGTGAACAATCTCAGTAAATCTTACTAATTCAAGTTCCCTTGGCTTTATGAATCTGAGAGATTGGAGTTTCGCGCAGATATAAAAACGATATAGATAACACCTTTATTACCTTTAGCACCCCACGGTTTTACCCATGTTGTGCCCGTTCCAGTAGGAATTTAGATTTTCGAATTTTTCCTTTTCGTTGAATGTGGCTATATATTTCAATTTTTTATTTCGAATTAGACTGGTAGTTTATGAGATTAGCGCGTTCAAACAAACAAACTCTTTAGCTTTATTATATTAGTATAGATATAGGACAAAAACGTTTAAAATATTTGATTCAAATAGAAATATCCGGTAAATGAGTTTTTGGGAATAAAAGAGGTATTTAACAATTATTCATTTCTGGATTATCTTCCTTAATTAAATCACAAAGAACAATATTTTTAGCGTAACATAAATCTGTTTGAAAACCTAAATTCCAATATCATCGGACATGTTTCCAACCTTTAGAAACGTACTCTATACAATTCTATTTCCGTGGCTTTAATGAATTTAAAATGGCATACAAGAGTAACCGAAAAGAGAACTTTCCAAAGATTGAAATATATATTTAATGACGTCACCGAGATTACACTTGTGCTGTTCCCACGAAAACTTGATATAATTCTTTGACATCATACGTTTATTAATTTTCATAATATTTTTTCTTATAAATTTTACTATTGTAATTGACGTCTCTGTGTACAGCAGTAAGTACTTAATTGTAATAATTGAATATTTTACATATTTTTAATGAACCCTGTATCTCTACGATAATTAAAAATAAAACTATTAAAGTAATAAGATATTTTTTTACACCACTGTAACAAGTTTCAAGTAAATGAATTTAGCAAAAAATTGTTTGTTCTTTATTTAAAAAGAACAGCTATTGCATTTTTTCAGGTTTGTTGGAGGTCAAAATATTTTTCAAGTAAAAAAATGCATTTATTATGTAGCATAAATTATTTAAATAAATTATAATAATAATAAAGATGATGATTAAGTGATAAGTTATAAATTATGTCATGAAAAATATCAAATGGAAAAGAAATATTAAATTATTATTTTATTAATTTGCATGGAAGAATATTATTATTGCAACCACTTCATACATAAATCTAGAGACAGAGAGTCAATACCTACACAAAACTATTTTACCGATGTAAAGGTAATATGTATTTACTACATATTATAAAACAAAGCCCCGGCCGCGTCTGTCTGACTGCCTGGTCGCGATAAACTCAAATACTACACGGATTTTGACGCGGTTTTTTAAAATAGATAGAGTGATTCAAGAGAAAGGTTCATATGTATAAAAATTCCCGTTATTCCCACGGGAACGTGTACAACGCGGGTAAAACCATGGGGCGCTGCACACAAATTATATGAAGGTAAAGCTATATTATTTAAGTATTCTGTACTTAAAATAGTACTAAGTATCTGTTTAGTAATTCTATCTGTATTCCTTAATGGGCACGAGAATCCAGTGCATATATAACAGAAACACTGTCACAGTTCAAAAAATAAATTAAAACGAAAGGGTTACTTACAGCACTGAATTGCTCGAAAACTGCGTTAGCGGTACGGTGCGGTCCATTATCTATACTAATATTATAAAGCTGAAGAGTTTGTTTTGTTTGTTTGTTTGTTTGTTTGTTTGTTTGTTTAAACGCGCTAATCTCAGAAACTACTGAACCGATTTGAATAATTCTTTCACTGTTAGATAGGTAGTCTATTTATCGAGGAAGGCTATAGGCTACATTTTATCCTGAAATTCCCACGGGAACGGGCACAACGCGGGTAAAAGCGCGGGGCGCTGCTAGTCCTAAATAATTGCAATGGCTGCCAACGAGGCATATCCTTTGGGAAATTACAAACATTTTCCACCTCGGACCTGCATAGTTACTGGTAATAACTGCTCGGTGACTAAACTAGCGACTGTTTGCCCTGAGTCGACATTGCAATCTGTACCGAACATTAAATTTTCATACAAAACTCAGTTGATTAAAACTGGACTTTTGATTTTTCATACAATTTTGTAGGTAATTAATTATAGGAGTTTAGTTGTATCAATAGCCTGTAATGTCCCGTATTAAGCAAAGGTAGGTATTTTACCTGATTATGTACATCGGCGCAATGAGAAGGATTAAGCATAGTCATAACGTTTGCCTAATGCGAGTTGGTGATTGGTCAAACCCAAGCCTACTTGTTTAAAAAGTTTTAGGAACATGGAACATAAAGTAAGTTCGAGTAGCAAACCCTGGTGTCGGAGCTTAGACCGGGTTTAGACCGCCTAAAGGCCTTCGACATTGTCTAACGATTGAAACAACCGCGTCCGATAATTCAACGTGCCCTCCGAAGCAGCAGAGCTCGTTCGTGTTCTTTTTTCAAAAATACCTACATCTCCTTTTCTATAGTCTATTGTGACAAACTAAGAAGGGAAGCAGTGGCGGACGTGACGTACATTGCTTCCGATTCAGGTAGAATAGCTTTGTCGGGAGCTTTCAATGTAATGAGTGTGTGATGGGAATACGGATGGAGTACTTTGTGAACTTGTAATGCAATTATAGGGCTCAGTTACGAAGCTAATTAAAACTGATTACGAATTATTTCCCCTAATAAGATTTCGTATGTTATTTTTACTGTGGTTTCTCCTTGGAGTCACGATACAAGATAAGTCTTTTTGAGGTAAATAGCAGCGTCCCATGGTTTTACCCGCGTTATGGGCATTTTTGGATGAAAGATAACCTATAATCTTTTAGTTGAAAGGGGCTATCCGTTACTAAAATATATATTCAAATCGAATTGGTAGTTTCTATGATTCAAACAAACAAAAATGCGATCACGCAAACAAAAATATGCGCAAAGACCACTTCTCTATCCTTTCGTGCATCCAGTTGTTTCTTTTTTTTATTGTTATTGCACAAAATAATAATAAAACTAAAACATTCATACAACCAGATGCACTAATTCGTTTGTCATGCCAAAATGTTATAGTTAAAAACTTTTGAAATTATATTTGTGCAAATTCAGCAGGCATACGTAACCATGCGTAGTCAAAACACAGTTTATATATTTTTTTAATAAAAAACGCCGTACAGAATTCATTCGGAAAAACGTTCACAGAAGAATCCTCGTTTGTGCATACTGAGCCTGGTAAAGCTTTTCCGCACGAATGTGTATTATTTTATTAGGTCTTTAAGATAAATACAGTTAACATAATACTCGTACATATGTTTCACATAATATACTACCATACTAGTTATACCGACTTCAAACTAAGTTCTTATGAGAACTACCTTTTCTAGAATTCAGTTATAAATGAGACCATTTCAGTACAGTTTAGATGGCATTTTTTATATAGTTCATCTATGACGTAAATATTTACGACACAACTATTTAAAAACCTAAACACGAATTGAAAACCTCCACATGTTTTTTTGAGTTTGGTAAAAAAATATGGTACCTAATAATAAAAAACTTGTTTATTTTAGTATAATACTCTATTTTGATTAAAAAAGTATAAAAGCAAACGAAAACACGTGAAATATTTCAATGGTTCTCACCAACCCGTGTTAATCACACTGCGCCATCAGGCTTCGTTTGTTGGTGGAGTTTTCACTCGAAAAACTGTTCAGTGTAAAAAATAGGAATTCAACGTGATTTCCAATCTGTGTGAATTCGATTTTTACAGAAAATAGTTAACAGGAAAAAGGTTATTGGTTTTACGAACTTTTTTCCGTGACTCTTTTTATAGTTTAGCTACATTTTACGAGTATTTTACTGGCCGATGGATGATTTGAAAAAAGAATAAATAGAATGAATATGCAGTTTTGAATGGATTTATTCTGTTTTTATTTGAAAATGGAAATTATAGAAATTCGACTTTGAATATACTCGTAGTAGTCCATCGAAATGTTACATTTTTTAGGTCTAACCTTGCGTTTTTTAGAGGACGCAATTTTATTTTTTTGATGTGTAGGGGGGGTCAGTGTAAAGCTAAAAACAAGTTTGTGGGGTCGCCACCCTTGTCCCACGGCTGCCATCTTGAAAATAGGGGTTGAAATGGTTTTTACGATATATCTCTTAAACTATTAATTTTATTTAAAAAAATTGTTAACAGTTTTGTTGCAAATTAAATTCTCCACAACTTTGGTCCACTAACTTTTTGTCGTAGAACTATAAATAAAAAGTTATAAACGAAAATGTTCAGAAATTCGAGAAAAAAAAATATATTTTTCGATGTAACTTTTTTTTAAAACATTTTACGAGAAAATGATATCAGACTATTTTTGTAGATCGTTTTTTGAGGAACAACTTTTACAAACAACATTTTTTCATTAAGTCAATAGCTAAGGTTTTACAGTGCTCCGAAGTGAGTACAACTATACCTTTATTATACAAGCCCGTTGGCACAGTACAGTGAGAGCGCTTACTGTGTCGGGGGTTGTGGGTTCGATTCCCGCCCGGAGTCAACAATATGTGCAGACATAGTTGTTGGCGACGATGTCTGGGTGTTAATTATAAATGTACATATTATATGCTTATAAAATATTTGTGTATGTATAAGTAGTGTAATTAGATTCCATAATACAAGCTTGGAGCTTACTTTGGGTCTAATTAACCGTGTGTGAATCTGTCCAGGTATATTTATTTATTATTATTTATTTAAACGTGTGTACTAATAATGTTTCATCAGTTATGTTTTTTTTTAATTTATTTTGTTTTTTAATTTTTTTTAATTAAAAAGGAAAGGGTGAATAATTACTAAGCCACGACTGGACCTGATGGTAGACTTGGAAAGTATGAAAACGAGCTGTGTATATAAAAAACTATTACACCCCGACACCCTTTCCTTCTCCAGTTCTCCCACTGATATTAAATTCAGAAAGCCGATCAGATGCTGTGGATTATGCCTATTGGGGATACCACGTAAAAAAAACGCGCCTCCAGACTCTAGCTCGTGGGTAGTGGGGAAAAGAGTATATAATTAATTATTAATAATTTTGCAAAATTTATAATAAAAAAATTTAAACAACAAAATAAATAAAAAAAAACAATAACTGATGACACATTATTAGTACACACGTATAAATAAATAATAATAAATAAATATACCTGGACAGATTCACACACGGTTAATTAGACCCAAAGAAAGCTCCAAGCTTGTATTATGGAATCTAATTAAGTACACTACTTATACATACACAAATATTTTATAAGCATATAATACATATAATTAACACCCAGACATCGTCGCCAACAACTATGTCTGCACATATTGTTGACTCCGGGCGGGAATCGAACCCACAACCCCCGACACAGTAAGCGTTCTCACTGTACTGTGCCAACGGGCTTGTATAATAAAGGCAAGTTGTACTCACTTCGGAGCACTGTAAAACCTTAGCTATTGACTTAATGAAAAAATGTTGTTTGTAAAAGTTGTTCCTCAAAAAACGATCTACAAAAATAGTCTGATATCATTTTCTCGTAAAATGCTTTAAACAAAAGTTACATCGAAAAATAGAATTTTTTTTCTCGAATTTCTGAACATTTTCGCTTATAACTTTTTATTTATAGTTCTACGACAAAAAATTAGTGGACCAAAGTTGTAGAGAATTTAATTTGCAACAAAACTGTTAACAATTTTTTTAAATAAAATTAATAGTTTAAGAGATATATCGTAAAAACCATTTCAACCCCTATTTTCAAGATGGCGGCCGTGGGACAAGGGTGGCGACCCCACAAACTTGTTTTTAGCTTTACACTGACCCCCCCTACACATCAAAAAAATAAAATTGCGTCCTCTAAAAAACGCAACCCCAAATGTAACTTTTCGATGGACTATAGAGTTCACTTGCAAAAATCAGAAATCGAGTTTAACCCGCAATCTTCTTTCTCTTGTTATCAAGTTACGCGCTGTTTGTAAAAGCTACGTGTTGGAAATTGTAATTTCACTGTAACAACGTTTAAATCCAATGCGCTGATTTAATAGCTTGAAAGTTGTTTTTCAAACATTTCATATTGATGAATACATTGTAAAAAAGTTTCGAATTGTAAATGTGGCCATGGTTAGATGTTTGTTAAACAAGACTGGAAACGTCAAAACGTCAAAATGTGTCAAACAACAGATTCTATTTTTGAAACTATTACGGATAAATTCAAAGCAAAGTAATAATATTGTATTGGGTTCATACCATAATCTCGGTTGGAAAAAGTCGTAACCGTTACAAAGATATACCACAAAAATACACACACACACACACACACACACGCGCGCGCGTACATACGTTGACCTAAAGGAGAGAATTTTGAAATGGACTCTCCAACCGACGTAGAATATTAACGTTTATGGACCATTATGTTTAATGACGATGCCAAATGTTATCCTGTTGTTAAATTAAGGAGGCTAATGATCTGATACAACGGATGTTCATGTTTCTAAGCAAAGTCAGAGCGAGAAAGGTCAAAAGTCATCACTGTTATAACTAACAGAGACTGAAAAACATTCTAGATAGAACTTCTTAAAAAGTTTACCTAATCTATGCTATTTACGTCGAACAGTAATATTTATGTAGCAGTAAATCTTCTTAGTTTTCCTTAAGTGCATTGTCCAAACTACCAAACCAGACATTTCAGCAGTTCAATGCATGTTTATTTTGATACCGACACCTTCGTATTTCCTTGACAGACGCCGTTGTGAAAGCAAGTCACTGAATATGTATATTTGTCTCTTTCACATCTACTGGAAATGTTTGAAACGGAGATAGCTTTCTATAGAGTTCTGAGAAGTGAGCGACGGAAAATGCTTCAGTGTACTTCAGTTCGCGTTGAGGCGGCAAACAGAGTGGTTGTTTCACTCGCCCGCCCGCAACTTGCCGCGGTATTTGAATATAACGAATTTATCACGAAACAAAAGTAATTAAAATTTTCCAGTAATGTTGACAATGGGAACTTTACTACAAATATTCAGCCGCAAGGGAGCGTCGAACTAATCAAATGATGCATGGAATGCACTTAGACGATGATTCAATAAGTGAATGCGTGAGCAATGGATTCGATGTATTATATTTTCGTCTTGGTTCCGTATAGTTTAAAAGTAATATTTATCTGAAGAAATAGTAATAGACAGTTAATTTAAATACCCTTTGGGCCAACACTGTGACTTATAGCAACTTTAAATATCAATGAAAGTTTCATATCGTTGTAAATATAATAAGGACGTGTAGTTGTGTTTAGTGGACCAAACTCGGATGTTATGTATAAGAACACTGAATACAGATACATATGAATGAGCCCTCTTTGTGCGACCAGTGACATCGAAGACTAATTGATATCGATTTTTCATTCAAACAAGGTAAGGCAGTATGTTCATTAATAACAACTTATTGTAAAAGCATTTTTGTATGTATTATTTTATGTATTTCTTATTGTTTTATACCCGTATCCAGGAATAATAGTTTCTAAGTTTCATTAGAGTATATATGTATCTGTGTGTCTGGTACATTAGTGTCTGTGACATTAGTGTCTAATGTAATGTATGGGTTTCATGTCGTCATCTATACTAATATTATAAAGAGGTAAAATTTGTAAGTTTGTTTGTTTGTATGTTCGAGGTAATCTCAGGAATTATCAGTCCGTTTTGAATAATTATTTTTCTATTAGATAGCCACTTTCAACGGGAAGGTTATAGGCTATTTTTCATCCCGAAATTCCCACGGGAACGGGTACAACGCGGGTAAAACCGCGGGGCGCTGCTAGTATTTCAATAAAAGATGACATTATTAATGTAGGACATATTTATTAAGTAATTATTATTTTGTATCTTTAAAAAGTTTAATTGAATTATGACTAGCATATTCAAATTAATAGCAATTCAATATTAAAATTATAAATTATGTTCTATCAACATAATATTATGTAAATATCAAGAAACCTTTCGTTTTTGACCTTTATTTATCCAAGAAAACGTATCTACCATATAATTATTAAATAATCCAGGCACGGACTGAATTAATTACCATGTTTATTCAAACTTTTGTAGAACATTTTTGGGGAGATTTCGTAAGTAAATAAAACCACGAGTAATTGTTATTAGCTTTAACCATCTTCTTTTAACATATTATTTTGATTTTTTCTTTAATAAAGCACAAAATGATTTCGTTTACACATTTTCTATTTACGAGTGTTCAACAGTCACTTCATTTCATCTACTCATCTGTCTTCGTTGCTCTAGATGTTTCTAGATACAATCTAGTTACAAGAATGAGCTCGTAAAACTCAATTTAGTGCAAAATTTAAATATGAAATTAAATTTATTATGTCCTTTGATACAAATACTATATTTAATCAAATCGTTTAGCATTGTATTTGGTTGTCATCTATCAAAATCTAAAATCTATCTAAATAGGAATGTAATATTTTGCTGTCGTAACTATTAAAATGTAAAGTCATTAGATGTCACATTGTTACTCATTGTCATAGATTTTGCGAATACGAAGAGATTGTCGCTTGTCTTGTCTATAAGGACTGTCCGAGTCCATCCTAAGAGCGTTTGTCCACCGCCGCCGGCACCGGACCGTCACCGGGAACGAGATGACGGCGGCGAAGTAGCGGTAGATACATTTAGAGCGTTTTGCTTTAGCCGCGTGACCACCGCACATCCGTCACGTCATAATAAACTCGGGCCGAAATAATCTCGTTCCCGGTGACGGTCCGGTGCCGGCGGCGGTGGACAAACGCTCTAAGGCGGCGAATATAATGGTTCTTTTTATCACTTCATATTATAAAATAAAGTACCCGGCCGCGTCCGTCTGTCAGTCTGTTCGCGATAAACTCAAATACTACTGTACGGATTTTGACGCGGTTTTTTTTAAATAGATAGAGTGACTCAAGAGGAAGGTTCATATGTATAAAAATTCCAGAAATTCCCATGGGAACGGGCACAACGTGGGTAAAATCGCGGGGCGCTGCTAGTAATGTATATAGTACGTGATGTCGCTTAGTATCATTAATACATGCCAGCAAAGGTTACCCTATAAACATATGGTATTCTATTTTTTGTCAGGTGACCTTTACATAACTCTACTATTGACACACTTACAAATAGCAGATACTTATAACTTATTGCTCACTCGTGAAATAATTAAGACGAGCTTATTATTTTGACCCAAATATTAAACAATAAATTCACGGTTAAGAATTATTTCCGAATATCACGAAAGAACTATTAAACGGTACTCATAAATGCCAAGGGCTTACTGGTTACCGGTTAACATTTAGAGTTTCAAATAAAAAATAACATAAGACGAAATAACTGGAACACTGAATACGTATCTTCTATACTAATACTAATATTATAAAGCTGAAGAGTTTGTTTTGTTTGTTTGTTTGTTTGTTTGTTTAAACGCGCTAATCTCAGAAACTACTGAACCGATTTGAATAATTCTTTCACTGTTAGATAGTCTATTTATCGAGGAAGGCTATAGGCTACATTTTATCCCGAAATTCCCACGGGAACGGGCACAACGCGGGTAAAACCGCGGGGCGCTGCTAGTAAATTATAAGATTTATAAGGGCCTTATTCATTAACAGCACTTTGGCTATCAAATGGTTTGTCTCTTTCCGACATACGCCATTTGCCAAAGAGCGAAAGAGACACAACACTTTAAAACACTGTTTAAGTTAAATATCGTTTATGAATAAGGCGATAAGTGTTTAAAATAAATCGATTTTTCAACCTCCCCTTAATAGTGATGTCACACATCACTATCACTACATAGTATAAAACAAAGTCACATTCCGCTGTCTATATGTCCCTATGTATGCTTAGATCTTTAAAACTACGCAACGGATTTTGATGCATTTTTTAAATAGATATAGTGATTAAAGAGGAAGGTTCATAAGAATAAAATAAATCGAAATTCCCACGTGAATGGGCACAACGCGGGTAAAACCACGGGGCGCTGCTAGTAGGTTATACATCTGAATAACGCATGGGATACATTTTATCCCGAAATTCCCGCGGGAACGGATACAACGCGGTACGCGGCTAGTTTTCTTTATAAGATAAATATTAAAAAGATAACTGCTCATGTCAACTTCCTCACATTTTTTTTGAATTGTATCTACTTAACCGATATAACGAATATACTTACCTGCATTACACGTACCTCAAAGGTTACATAAAGTTAACGACTCCAGTAGCTTCAATCAATACACCTATTCGAATAGGCTTTAAAACCTCCAACATCAAGGCTAGTCACAAACGTTCATGAAAGTACCGCATCAAGTAAATGTTGTACTCTATTTCTTAGAAATTATCTAAACTCTATACTAATCCAATAAAGTTGAAGAGTTTGTTTGCTTGAACGCTCTAATCTCAAAAAGTACCAATCCGATTTGAATAATTCTTTTTGGAATGGATAGATAGATTGAATAGGAAGGCGATAGGCTATTTTTCATCCCGAAATTTCCACGGGAATGGACAAAACCGCGGGGTGATGCTAGTAGAAAATAAACGGTAACTCATGTACAGCAAGGAATTCTCAGTATCGTTAATGAGTGTAATCAAACTAAAATCAACCTCACCTCAACGTAAACCTTATAAAACATAATTTATTTTCGTTGCTTAGCTATGAGCCACATAATGTCGTATCAGGTTTATTTTGAAGTACATTAGACTAAATGATATAAACAGGGGATGGCAATCTTATTTTAGAAAGATGAAGATAAATGATGCATGGAAAATGTGGGAATTCATAGCTTATATTTAGTCACTGGAGATTTATGGTCGCAGCACTTGGTTGTATTTGCCAGGGAAGTTTTATTTGCACTCTGTTTAGGGTTGATCTATGTCTGTTTATGTGGGTTGCAGACCAAGAGCTAAGCTAAGTTAGTTTAGCTTAGCTCGCGTACTGTACTCGTAGCTGACGCAGTTTTCCATACTTGTGTGCAGACCGGAAACTATGTGTATGTATGTGTGCACACAAGTATGGAAAACTGCGTCAGCTACGCGAGCTAAGCTATATGCTATAAGCTATATGCAACCCGCATTAGAGTTTCTAGTCTTTTTTCTTTAATTTCATGTTTTATTAAAGTACGTTATCTACGAAAGAAATAGTACCTACTAAAAAAACAGACCTACACACAAACTCACGATTTCGCTTATAAAGACACCCTTATTAATCAATTACCGAGTTAATTACCTTTCATTATTTTATTATTATTGCTTAAATCGTTATCGAGTATTCTCTGTACAAATTCCTTTTCTTTCAAGTTTCTTTCATATTTCCCAATATAATAAGCGTTAAACCGTCTAGACATGAAACTTTAATACATTATTGATCTTATTAGAATCGGGTCTCAATCACAATGGTAATTGAATAGAGCTTTGGAACTGTACAAGTTATATACAAAACACAATATAATGAAGGGCATTACGGACAATAGGTTGTAATTAGAATTGAAGGTTGCCTACTTGTTAGTTGTTAATATATAAAGGTTCAAGGGATAGAAAACGCGTAAGTGGTAATTATTCCAGACCTTGCCATTACAGCTAATTTCAGCTGCTCAAGAGAATGAGCACAAAATAATGTTGTAATTATGTTTTCTTTTTTCAGTATCTGAAAAAGAAAAGACTGGAACGCCAATAATTATAATTTTATCAAGGTATTAAGTCATAACTGAACGTAAAGATGGAGATTAAAAGTTATAAAAAAGCTAATTAGGTTTACTAACAAATTCCACAAAAAGATGTAAAATTCAAAAGTAATTTATTCAAATCAGTTTCGTTTACGAACTCGTGTTTTATTAACGTCCTCTCCGAAAACAAAAGAAAAAACGACCGTTGTCAAACTTTGTGGACCTAAAACAAAAGTATTTACCCCTACCATGATTCACTGAAGTCGATAGAATACTATCTCATACATGCGAAGGTTCGAAAAGGCCTTGTTTCTATTACACGTCTAATGAATATGTACATATTGTTTATATAGGTGTGACCCTGTTAGTGGGTGCAAACAGATCGATCGAGAACTCATCGCCGGTCAGTCGTAAAACATCTTAAGAGTATTTCTTATTTTAAGCACAAGATTCTACGGATAGTAGTCGTTACATCCATGTCAGAGGCCTTTGGCGGCTCAATAACTCTGACACCAGGATTAGTCAGGTTGACCATCCACTCGATGCAGAAGAATGATTTAATTCTTGTAGATGCTAAATTTATCACAACACAAACACTCTCTGTTAATAAACAAAATGTCAGTGATATAATTGAAATTTTGAGTTTATTTTGGTACTTTAAATATTTGCATTCTGAAATTGATTTCCAATTTAATTCATAAGTATTAAGCGTATTCAAACAAATATCCTATTACGACCAGTTATTAAAATGTATAAACTGTGTTTGATTTCTTCTTAGAAAACCTATTTACCTAAATAAATACGATGAAAAGAAGTCAGTTAGATCACTGTAGCAGAAGCTTGTTAGCTTCAAATATTTTAAGAGGTATTATCAAACAGAAATGTCACTGAGACGCGTACTGTAAACAAGTTATTGGAGGCAATGAGTAGGGTGCTCAAACGTGAAATTGCGATCAAGCGTAAATTGTTTCTCATAACGTTTAGGATAGGGATTTAGATATTTAACTCATGGAATGGTAGAATTGCTTGAACTAGTTCTATTAAGAGTTGCGAGTTCAAGGTACTTGGAAGACAAATATTTATGGTTTTCAATTTGGAGGGCGGGAGGCGTAGAAGCAGACCCCGGAAAAGATGGCGTGACAATCTAGACAATCTCGACAGGGATTGGCCAAACTTAGCCCAGGACAGGCCCTTGGAAGATATTGAGGGAGATCTTTGCTCAGAAGTAGGACAGTACAGTTTAAAAAAATTGGCATAATTGTGATGGTAAATTGTCATTTCATACTATTTTGTACCGAAATGTTGTCATTTATGTGAACTTACAGTACAAAGACGTATGTTATTAGAAATCCTTTTGTGTATTATCTAAAACAAAAATATGAACAATAGATTTTATAGTCTGAGCTAAATTCTAAATTGGCTGATTAAACTTAACTCGGTTCTAAGTCCTTTACTCAAGATTTTCATTGATTCTCACATTTTTCTTTATAAATACAACAACAGGTCAATTGGCAATATAACCCAAAACATAAACGTAGGTATATGTAAGGAATTTATGCCCAAATATTTTACCAAACTATAAACGGTTGCGTGCATTATAAACATATGTTCGTAAGTATATCTATTTCTGTATTTTCAGCGTCTGATACTCATTTATTCTAGCTGGGTATACTAATAGTGATTCTTTAGGAGTAATGAGTTTTGTGTACAGAAAACCAGACATTTATAATTCATCAGTGTAGTCTAAACCATCGGACAGAGTGTAATGTATCTCGATGTAGCTATAAAAGTTGAAATTAAAGTATAAAAAACATTTCTTTCAGTAGGTACCTAGTCATAAAGGTTTGCATCTGGTGCATTGGAATGCATCGCAAATATTTGTAATGTTCGTAGATTCCATTGAGTCTGCAGATGCGTCTATAGATATTCGAACGGTACAGTTGTAACGCATTTTTCAATAACACATTTGTTGCTCTCCATTGACAGAATCTGTATAATAAATATACAATCGATTTAAGATTATTTGTAAGATTTTATGTTATCGCGAAAAATAAGTGAAAGGAAAAATAATCTTTGGAAGTAATTGGACCTTGGCTTAGTGGGAAGAAACCAATATTAATGAAAACAGAATGTTATCAGATGAATCAAAATGATTGTACGATATTGACAGCTGCCACACTCGCCCGCCCGTCCCGGCCTTACCCGGCTAGTCACATCACTGGTAGACTGATGTGCTGTGTGCACCTGCAAACCTTCTATGTGGCATTGCAATTTTAATTTAATATACCTACACCTATTTACACATTTATTAGTTTTTCTAATAATTGGTAGGGTGCCTCTAAGGACTTTTCTAGCATGAACATATTGCATTGATTGATAACATAATGTTACTGATTGGTTTCTTAGGTTTTAGTGAACACTACTCATTTTGATTTGAAACACGGATACAAAATAAAACCGAAGTGTATCCGTAATAGTAGTTTCAATTCATAATTTCACTGCATTGGAAATAGTTCTAGATGCCATCTTTTATAATCGTGGCAACATACAGTTGACACTGGTTCGGGGGTCGGTAAGTATCGAATTGAAACTATGGTTGTCGTACTGTGGAGGGTAAGTGTGGCATCGCTCGTTCACGTGAACTAAGTCGTTGGGGGTGTATAAAGGTATATTATTGACGTAACGTAACGAGGAGAGAAACGTGACATTTTATGCTTCAATTCGCACGAGAATTTCCGTTAAGTAAGTACTTTAATGTGTTTATGAACATGTACATTCTTTAAAACTTTAGAGTGGGTACTTCTCACAAGGGTGTCGTTTAAAATGGAGCGATATTTTGTAAAAAGGTACAAGCTTTGTGACTTTATTTAAAAGGTCAAAGACCATTGAATGAGTACTTATCACTTCTAAAAAAGTAGAGAAGCAATAAAGCTGTTGTAGTTGAAGTCGTTTGCCCAGAATATTTTGTATTGATTACGGTTTAAAGCGTTTAAAAAATACTTTTAAAGAAAAAAACAAAAAACTCAATCTGCCATCTCATATATATTTATTGAAGGTCTTAAATTTATCTATTCCAAACACATACAAATGAACCTTTTCAATAACTTTATCAATACAAAGGGAATAAAGGAAAATTATTTTATCTATTCAATAAATTACAATAACAAGATCTGAATCAACTTTCCTAGGATACGAACGTGACTGCCAAACAGAAGTTGATAGTATCATGCGGTTCGTCCTATTGGACACTAAACAAAAGTAGGAAACTAAGGATCCTTCAATCATATAAGAGCCCATGTCCACTGTAGTCACAACTCCCAACCGTTTTAAGACTGACTAGTTGACTGGACAAAATAGTCTTTTGTCACCGTCACAACTGTTCTCAGTACAAATTCTTTCTCAGAAGTATTTTTCTAGTGTGTGCAAGTTATTTCTTTTATAACGAGGTGGCTGTTGTGTCTTCGAGCAGTATGGATAATTGGAAATTGGTGGCTCTTAGTCAAGAAGAGTGGAAGGAATAGTGAAAGAGGCCTTTGCTAAAAAAATCATGAATGCAGTTCTATTGTCACTAAAATTAACTAATTAATTAACTCTGACACCAGGATTGGTCAAGTTGACCATCCACTCGATAAGAAGAAGAAGAAGAAGTCACTAAAATCGAAGACATGGTTCCTGAAATCTTCGAATCTTATAGCTTCAGACTTGCCAATAGTGACCGATTTAAAAAAAACACCGTGTACATAAATAGACCACACTGTCTAACTACTGTCTTGAATATAGTCTGCACGGACTCTAAGTATAAGATGCGGGTCACGTATTATTTAGTCCTTAGTTAGCGCCGTCCTGCGGGCCCACAACATTCCTCAAGGTATCATTGTCTCAGCAGTTTGTAAAGGACTGACTGGAATTACTTATTGCGAATTCTCTTGATTTGTTAGATTCGTGTGCGAGACGTGGAGAAACTATTGTGTGTAAGCTTCAGAAATTGTCTGTAGATGACGTGAAATACTTGAAGCTCAGTCGGATAATTATGTGAAATAATCACACCGTTATCTCCCGGCAATTTATACTCGTAATATACACCCGGACAAATACATACATTCATAACAAAAAGAACATTCATTAAAAACTTCACTAAAATAACGACCGCCTTCAGTTGAAAAGGTGTAATGAAATTGGAAAAGATAGGAACTTGAAATTAAGAACCCTTCGGTGAATATTTTGTGTCCCTCTCGATATAAATAGTACCCAATTTATTACACGGACCTTGGCATTACGACAGAAGATTATTACATCGACATTTTATGTTTTAACGGTAAAGATATTTATTAGTCTTCCCGATATGAATTGTCACTTAGCGGATTAAGGCTAAAGACTTAGGTTCCTTTCTATCCAATAAAAGATTTAGGTTTTACCTACATTTATATAATTTACTAGCTGCGCCCTGCGGCTTCACCCGCGTTGTACCCGTTCCCGCGGGAATTTCGGGATGAATAATAGATGTTGTCCGATTCTCAGACATACCCGATATGCACACAAAATTTCATGAGAATCGGTCGAGCCGTTTCAGAGGAGTTTAATTACGCACCCCGTGACACGAGAATTTTATATATTAGAGATATAAAAGTCACTGACATGAATGCATTCATTCATTCATTTCTAATAGTTAACAGCCAACCCTGGGCATTTCTCTTGAATTTCTATCTATTAAAAAAACGCGTCTAAATCCATTGCATAGTTTTGAAGATCTAAGCATTCATAGGGGCAGAAAGACAGACAGCGGAAAGCGTTTTTGTGTTATAAAGAGAGACGGCGAGTTCATGTGGTGGGAGACTAGTAAGTACTGTGTAAAAATATCTTGTGAGTGTTTACAGAAAGTACTCGACTGCATTTCCTCACCCGATATAAGGGAAGTGATTATATATTTTCTGTACTTGAGTACTTTAAGGTACCTTACCTGTACCTTGAGGAGAGTGTGAACTATTATTATACAGTTAAGCTAGTGTTTACACTGTGACTTTTGCTCTATGAGAAAGTCTGATATGCGTTGTTTTATCACACTCCATAATACAATATAAGGGATCTACTATGTCCTATGTCTAGGTATATTCCAAGCTATTAGCAAAAGCAAACTTTGAAACTAGGAATAATAAATGATCTGGAAATTAGTTCATGGTAATTTAATAGTGAATCATACATAGCCAACGCTATTGTGTTTTATTAAACCGATTTCCGACCTAGGTACAATCAGCAAAATGGGCAGTTAACTTTTAGGCAATATTAGCTTCCATGCTGTAAAACAGAAATCGTTTAAAGTAATATTAAGTTAAGACAGATAGGTTAGATGGTATTCAAACTTAAAACGGCTCAACCGATAATACAATGATTTTTAATGTTTAAAAAAATTCAAACTGTAGTGTTCCGTTCTTACCCATAACAAAAACAAAACAAAATAATCAATCCATATTTTGTGAAATGTGGTCAGATCTTGGTCAGATGATTTGTTTCCGCACTTAAAACCATATATACATACATAGACAACAAAACTAGATTTTTTTCTATCTGACACTATCGATAAATGTGCGAAAATACGACTAACGTACAAATGTAGTCAACCGTCATTTTTTCTGATTTTACTTCAGTCGAGTACTTTCTGAATGTAATTTTCTTTCCTGGAGATTATTTCTGGAAGGAACATCATTTCCAAGCAAAATATGGTTCCTTCAATAATCTGATGCAGATGTGTACAACTAAATCTTATTAAAGTATTTGTAGAAGGAAAATGTTGGAGTAAAAGTTAGGTCGGAACACAGTGAAGATATTGAGGGAGAATAAGACCCAGGTGGGACATTATACAGGTTAGGTTAATTAAAAAGATTGAGTAGGTTAATGGCCTTAGGTGTCGGGGTTTCAGAAAATATCAAAATCTGAACAAAACAGAGTATACCAATCGATAGTTTGTCGCGTCTTTCAGATGATTTTAGTTAGCTTTTTAAAGCTGAAGTTTGAAACTCGAAATTAGTAAAGTTTTGTGCAAGCTTTCTGTAGTTCACGGCTTCGTGAGATTACCAAATGAAATGAGTTCGACAGATTCAAGCATAGTTAATATTGAGTGATTTTATAACTAAAACACTGTTATAAAATGTTTTATCTCGTTTGCTCTTTGGAAAATAGAGTATGTTGGAAAGGGAGAAACTATTTGATAGCTAAAATGCTGTTAATAAGCGCTTATGAATTGAAGCGCCCTTTGTCTTTTGAATTCGTCGGTTCGCTTTCTTTAACTTGCTCAATGTCAAAGTTATATACTTGTAGGTGTAAAGAGTATAGATTCGCGTATTTGTGTGACTACCAGTACCGTCGGCAACATCACTGTTTATATTCATTTGTCATAACTCACTGCGAATAACCATCGAATGATTGTTCGCCGTTTACTCAAACCTACTATGCTGTCGCTACTTCAAAGACAATTTAGACAAGGACATCGGGTCATGACGCACAAATAAGTCAATGTGTATGTACATTACACACAAGCATGGATCAAGACCGCTCAAGAGATGAAACTACTATAATTAAACTGATAAATTTTCGTTTACGCCCTTGTCTATGTAACTTCATACACCAATAAAAAAAATCGATTCCAAAGTCACGTCCCCAATTGATAAATAAATCGTACTGGCCATTGAAAACGTGATTCATTCAATTTAATGCCTTCAAATAAATTTTACAAAGGAAAATAAATGAATAATATAAAGAAGCTATAATAATAGATTGAAGACGGAGGAAGTGTATAGGCCAGTAAAGCTGGTGACACAACGACCCACACTTATAATAACAAGGTATAACACTTCAACGTGTTGACTTATGCGTACCACATCTGTAATTTATGAGATTTTCTCCGTAATATTGTTTGGATTATATTGTGTTTTATTTATGACTTTATTGGATCTAAGAATAGTGTAGAATGTGGTTTATCATTTTAGTGAGTTTATGTTACGTTATGAAACGGTTTGATTTACGTGGATGACGTTGCTTTAGTAGCGTCTTATAAAGATTTGTTCACTGATATCTTCGGTGAAATAAGAGGCCTTTGTCCAGCAGTTGGAAGCAGCAGGCTAATAATTTACTTTATTTTAATAAAACCTAGATTCTTTTTTTCCAAGTAAGTTTATGTTTTACTTAGAAATTAGGTTTTAATAATTCGTTGTAGAATATACTTAAGAATAAATAGACAAGACATTTTTGTCTATAACTACGTAAGAAAAATACTTGTGAAAGACCATTTACCTTATTTTCTAAACACAACAAAGGCACGTCAAAAGTTTTTCTAAGCTCGAATAATTAAAAGTTAAAATTATTTTCCTTTCAAAAATGTCAGGTTGAAACTACAAGTGAATTAAACTACAGCTAAGTTTGAATGGTATGACAAAACAAAGAGTAGCTTAACGAGAGGAGTCGGGTGGGACGGGGGTGTTATGAAGTGTTGCTACTTAGCCATATCTCGACTTTACCAAACACAGTTAAATACTGTTCCAACCAGAATTTGAACCAGTTTCTACAAATTAACTCTGTCAAATGTTGGAGTATTCCGGGTATGTCTTGGTTTAGCTCATTAATTAATGTTTTGTTATGATAAGGTATATTTACGCTCGTACTCAGAGACTTCAAATGCTTCTTAGTAGAGATTTAATGAGTGATTTCGACATTTTCATGTAAAGTTTTCTGAATTAGGTAAGTGTCGATTTAATGGACAGCTTTGACTGCATGTATCAATATTTTTTTTGCAACAGAGCCAGTAGAAAATCCATAACTTAGGTCTTTTACTAATTTTAGTCGAAATCACTGTTTGAACAATCTGAATTTATTATCACGATTTTGAACTGTATTGATGTTTTAACTTGACTTATTTCTTTCTCTGAAAATGAGAAAATTAATATTTAATTTATGCAAATGTAGATTTTCTGAACTAAAATATTTAACTTCATGTGATTTGATAAATTATGTCACCTTTTTCAGGTCATGACGGCTAGAAAACTATTTCAATCAATCACTTAAATTTCAATCAGTTATAAAACGTAATTATACTAGTTATGTTAAACTTTGGGCTAATTTGTTGATGGAAATGAGATTCAATTAGCAAACAAATTATATACCAAAAACAGTAAACAAACATCTTAAGGAATAAACCAAGCAATCGGTCAGTCAAGCTGCATCGAGAGCAAAATTAGGTAATTGAGTTACAATCTGAACGCACTTTAATCAAAACTAACACAGTCTTCTGGTCTATGAAAATATAGGAAGGAGCGTACACTAGAGACAAGACGTCTAACCAAAACTCTTTTTTCTGTCTCTGAATTCTTGTCTTAGACTTAAGGATATGTACTGACTTACACGAGTGTGAAGACTATTTTTTGCGTTGGAATAATTCGGTCTAAAGACTTTTATGGCTATAGTGTGCTCAAGCTCTTACAGCGGCTTGCACAAGAATTCTTAAATATCTTAATTGAAAATTGTATTGTTTGTTGCAAGAAATAGAATACAATTTCAAACGAACGTCATTTGTTTATTAAACACATTTAGGCGCTAAATAAAATTAAGAACAGAATACTTGTGCCTCCTTATTAAGAATCCCTCCTTACACTTGTATTTGTGATTGCTTGGGATTCTATGATAAGCACGTAGACAAACAACGTATTGGGTCATAATATTGTACAGATTGGGAAAATAAACCGACGATTTGAATCCGGTAGAAGGATAATACTGTAATATTATTCTGACCTCTCTAAACCTTTAAAAGATCTCCTTGCCATATACGATTCATATTTTTAGTATATTATGCTAACAGTGGTCTGCGGTTTTACCAGCGGGAATTTCGGAATAAAACCTTTTTTTTGAGAATCCAGCACAAACATAATTATTCAAATCAGACTTCTCAAGCTCATCAGTTATTTAATAAAAATATTATCTATAAAGTACAAACTCTACAAAACCCCTCGTCAAGTATGATATGTGATATCGAAGTCGTGGACATATCGTAGATTTGCCCACATAATGGAATGCTCGATAATTTCCTGAATAGGTCACATTATGTGGTAAAATCTATAATATTGCATGGCGACCACAACGATAAAGCGAAATCAATGTATACATGTTCATATATTTCATATACTAGCTGATCCGGCAAACGTTGTTTTGCTTTATAAAAATTAAGGGTCAACACTGCGTCAAGCGTGCGTCCGTCGCGTGCAACCGCCGCGTGCGCACGCCGCGGGCGCCCGCGACGGTTCACTTTTGTATGGAACTGCGGCGTGCACACGCTAAACACAGAGAAGGGGTGGATCAACATCCAACACCATATGAACATCCTTATCACCATAAACTGAGATTTAATTTATCCTATTTTTCAAGTATTTTTCAAGTTGGATCAAATTGCACACGGTGTGCAAATCAAATTTAAAATCGGTTCAGTAGTTTAGGAATGTATCGCGGACAAACAACGTGACACGTAATTTTTATATATAAAGATATACATTGTCATATAAAGTAAATTCTTATTCTTTCTTAAGTTATTCTGTCACTATATTAACAGACTAAAGTTTTACTTAGACGGACTTACTAAAGTATTAATACTTGTAAGCCTTCTGAGCTCTTTTAGGTAGCAATTAAAAGGCATCTTTAGGAATATACTTACAGTAAATACTTACATCCGTTAAACCTACTTACAAACTAAAGAAGTTTGTTCATCCTGAGTTATTGCCGCACTCAGAGACGTCCATTTAATCGACACTTTACTAATTGACGTAATATTTTATTATTACATTAAATGTCAAATCTGTCATTCAATCTCTATAAAAGCATTTGACGTCTCTGAGTACGGGCGTAAGAGAACCACTTTACATTTATTCACGCATCAAGCTGTGCATTCAAACGTGGATTTTATTTCGAACTGAATTGAAAACTAACTGCCTTATTCATAAACGCTCTCTAACTAAAATACTGTTAGTGAATGTTTTGTCTCTTTTGCTCTTTGGAAAATAGCGTATGTCAGAAAGTGACAAACCATTTGATAGCTAAAATGCTGCTAGTCATATGTTTTTAAACATATTTAGGTGCTAAATTAAGATTTCTTATGCAGTCCGTGCTAAAAGTTTAAAAATAAGCTGTCTAGCTGTTATACAATTTTAAACCAACCATAACTTCGCAGCATATTGTAAATATCTCATACTATAAGTTGCATACCTTTTTATGTAGCACGAAGCATGACATCATTACATATTCCATCTATTATTATTATAGTTGTGGTGAATCAGGGTTCCTTTATTTGTCCCCTCCGACCTAGATACAACAAATCGAATTATGGTTGACCGATATTATAGCATAAGCCTCAAAGGAGGTGTATTTACAAAGTTTATTACAAACGAATTTTATGCTCGTTTTGTTTACATCAGTTTAATGATGTGTGTGTGTGTGTATTTTTTAATGATTTGAGTAATGTTGTTGACAATAGACTAATCTGGTCAATAATGTACTAAGACCCAAAATCTGTTTTAAACATGCAAACGCATCAAGTCATTTTAACATGGAATACCAATATATCATTGAATCATCTGAACTAACTTTCACATCCAATATTAGTAATAATAATGTAATATAGGTATTCTATAATATACCCGGACAAATTCACACACCGTTAATAAGACCCAAAGTAAGCTTTAAGCTTGCGTTATGGAATCTAGTTCACTGATACTACTACATACTCATACTCGAATACTTTATAAAAATATATAATTGACACCCAGAAGTAGATGGCAACAACTACGTCTTCGCATATTGTTGACTCCGGGCGGGAATCGAACCCGCAACCCCGACACAGTAAGCGCTCTCACTGCCACTGTGCCAACGGGTTTTTCAGTACGTCGTAGATAGGACATATTTGTGAGGCAAGCGCTATACAGTGTTTGATCAATACTCTGTTGACACAGGGATAGTCACGCATACCGCATTTTCAATTAATATTTCGAAGCTTACTGTTCAATTTAGTTTAATGTTATTAATCTATTATTAATCTTATAACATAGCGCTAAGTATACTAACATAATTGGGACTGTTTGTATGTTTATGAGTACAGTTCTGTTGTATGAAGTAGATACTATCATGCCCTGAAGCTTAAAAAACACAAAATAAAACACCTTTGCAAAATAACAGCGGTAAAAGGCTTTTGACATCACAACCAACAAATAAATTTTTAACAAACCAATTTAAACTTCGTTTTTCGAACTTTGTTAAACCTTTTTTTTTTAACGTACTGTTAATTGACTTCTCTTGTCAATATCTAAACAAAAAGCAATTAGGTCAATTAAATTTTGTAAGCGATATGGGTCACTGAAAAACAAATCATGCCGTCCGCACCTAATACATAAATAAAACACTTTTGTTCACAGGTCTTTTACAAACAAGGGTAGTTTTATTGGTAAACCATTTCGGGGAATAATACCTGAGTAAAATTAAATATATTAATAAACCTACCTAATATGTCTGTCGCCGATTTTTTGTATCACTATCACTACATAGAATAAAACAAAGTCGCTTTCCGCTGTCTGTCTATCCCTCTGTATGCGTATGTATATCTTTAAAAGTACGCCACGGATTTTGATGCCGTTTTTTAAATAGATAGAGTGATTCAAGAGGAAGGTTTATATGTATTAAAAATCCTGAAATTCCCACGGGAACGAGCACAAAGCGGGAACGGGTAAAACCGTAGAGCGCTGCTAGTATAGTATAAAAAAACCTATACGTAACATTACTAATGATAAATATTAACTATTGAGTTTATAGAAAACCCTGATTAAGTTTAAAATTATTTTATTTGAACTATCATTGAAATCTCGTCTGAATGGTAATACATTTACACTGTTCCTAATCTTAATAAAAATACAATATTTATACGCTACTGTAAACAGTAACTGTAAACAGTATAAATCAGGAGTGGAAAGATGTTTGGACATCTTTTACGACACGACGAATTTATAAAAACTATAACAGAAGGACACATAGAGGCAAAGAGAGGAAGAGGAAGGCCAAGAAGGGCATATGTAGACAGCTGAAGGAAAGAGCAAAGGTCGTGTCGTACGAACAGCTGAAGAGGATGGCAGATGACAGAGGAAAGTGGAAAGAACTCCATCGACAAGAGCCCAGCTCTAAAGTTTAGAAGAAGAAGACTGTAAACAGTACTAAATAAAATCTGTTGCAGTATGCTACGAAACCATACATCACTACGTCCAATAAAAACATACAAAACTAAGAACTAAACATTTATATCTGCTCTGTAATTTGTCCTGTTCCGGTCAAGTAACCAGAGATTTCTTGTTACTATAGAAAAAAGATTATCAGAAAGCAGGAAAAACGTACAATCATTCCGTTTCTTTCTGTTTGATAGAATTAGAATGCAAAGCAAAGAGCTTTCTATTTTTATGAGTAAAACTATCCTCTTAGGATTAAATCTCTTAACACATTCAGTCTCATATTGTCTAAAGGAGTAGACGGCTCGAAGACTTTTCCTGTAAATAGGAATAGTTCAGAAGTTGTGGTCATTGCAAGAAATACACACCTCACAGTTCCTGTGTTTATTATAACGTACCGTGTATAATCTAGAGGTGATATAAATACTCAAAATACTTTTATCTTGAGGCCCGTAAACAAGTGAAAATTGCTTCAGTTTCTCTATGGGTGTCTACCACGGGTGTCTACTATCAAAATATATAAGAACATGTGACTGTCACGTGACATTCCTATCCTTTTATAGACAAGTAACGAAGCGATAATCACTTGTCTCGAAGATTGAAAAGTCAGTAAAGTTAGTAAGGGCAAGTGAAACCAAGTGGAATAACTAGGCTTGTTAAGATCGAACTCTTCGCCCAAGTATGCGACAGCTAGTGAAAGTATAAAGCCACAAATCCATAAATTTTATTTTAGTGCCATACTGTTCGTGTTTCCTGGCATAAATTAGTAGTGGTATGTGGGTTTATTTACGGCGTGAATAAATTTCGGTTTTCCTATATTTAGACCTCTGTTGAGAAAGTAATATCAAGGTCGCTTGCCAAGTGTAGGATGAAATTACTAGCAGGGTTATAATAATCATTAGGTACCTACCATGATCCTATAACGATTGAAGAGTTCCATGAAAGAAAAACAGTCAATCAAGCGCTTCTGTCGTTTGTAAATGCCAGTTTAAGACACTAAGATTATCCGATTTCGAATCGGTTTAAAATCGATCGCATAGGTGGCAATTTGTACTCTTGTACTGGTTACTCTATGAGAGTTAGTTGGGTGGTGTAAAGAAATTAATCTTATCCCATGTGTAATTTAACATCGTAGTCCGAAGCAACTTCTTAGAATACACACTAATGTTGCTGCAATTTAATTTATGTTTGCACTATAAAATAAACTGAATAACACGTTTTTAGTACATCATTTCCTGGCTCAAAGGTCACTTAATGCTATGAATATTCAAATTGGGGACGAAATTGTGTTTCAGTAACACCGTCGTTCTACCATGTAAAATGAAATGAACGACTACCTTTGGAGATTCCCTTTTGAGCAGTCGGGTAAAAACTTTGTGACCTTAAAAGGTGGCGGCGAAATAATATAATTTTTAAGAGGACCGAGGAAACGTCATCGATTTTGAAGTGTTCTTTACAACGAGGTCAAGATTGGACAAATCTCGCGTGTTGCTATCCTCACTTCTTACGGAAAAAGTTATTCACACGGCACATTTTGAAGAGCCTACATTATTTTTTAATAAAAGCTTGTGGATAACAAAAGAATGAGAGCTATCCGCCGTTGACAGGACGGATATCTTGTAGCTTTTTGATGTTTTTATTACAAGCGTTGGTTTTGGTTGTGATTATGTTTTGGACGGAGGTTTCATTAATGTGATCTACATTTTATAAGGAAAGCCTTCTATCTACCTGTATGACAAAGATATTTGCTCTGAACTTAAGAAAGTACTGAACGAAATTTACTTGCGGTTTGTATTCAGGCAGAATGGATTGAAAATAAATTAATTTTTACTAAACATAATCTTGTTAAACCGAAGCAAAGCAAGGGCTCAGCCGCTAGTAATAAAATAAAAAAATGGACTCAAAATTGATAAATATTTACTTAACCTAAACAAAATGGTGCTAAACATCAAAGTGATCCACTTTGAAGTATCAGTAATTATTATTAAACGCTACTGAGAAATCAATTCGAACAAATTGGTTTCACCGCCTCGTGTCGCGTGAGTCTAAATTTATTGCACCTTGATCAATAAGGTGTAAAATAATGAACTACAAACCATAAACTTCGTATTCTAAAAATTCGTTATTAGATTTGCTTATAGTTAAAAACAACAAACATTTAAATCTGTGATAGAAATACTCGAACCAGGTGGAGATTTTATTGACTCTACAAATAGATACATTAGGTATACAAAAAATTTTGTATCAACACTAACGTATAAAAACGAGGTATCCCACATGAACAAACTTCAACTACGAGTACCAATTGCATACAAACATACAATATAATTTATTTTCCTTTTCCCATAATTTGCTTTGTATGCGGAAGGAGCATTCCAACAATAATTCAGCACAATAGCCCGCTAATATGTCTTCTGATTTACTGGTTGTACCAAATGCGCGTCCTCCTATATATTACACCATACCTCGGCGTAGCATCGCACGTTCTAATGAACATCTGGAGTGGATACCAAGCCACCAGGAAAGAGATTCATTACTGCCGTAACTGAATATTGCGAACCTCTGCCACAAACTCTTCTATTTGTAATTGTTACAGCAGTTTTGTTTGAGTATCAAAGGTTGTTTAGTCATTGTTTTTCTCAGAGTTATTGTGTCTTACGACCGTACTTGACTTGACGATTTGATGAGTGATTTTGACATGTAATGTAAGAAAGATAACGTCAATTAGTTACGTGTTCATTTAATTTATGTCTCTGAGTGCGGTAGTGACTATCGTAAGTGATATAATTTTAACTATGAGTTTTTTAATGCTTTTCAGCGTAAAGCATTTGCCCATTATGGAATCTATATACTACCCATATTTTGAAATACCGTGTGTTTCGAAGGCAAGTAGTCAATTACTGCACTTGAAGATAGTGACAATCCCTTCAAATTTACTTCGCTACTGTCAAAATATATGGGAATCACGACATAACTACGCATGACATTCCTATAACAATAGTAGCATAGTGAAGCAAAGCGATTGCTCATCGTCCATAAGGCCTCAACGTATTGACATTTACACGATTTTATAGATATTTCCCTGGAAAATGTTCGAGATATTATTCAGTCCAAAGGGACTTGTCAAAACCAGGTATGTTCTGAAACTCACATGTCACGACCGAGTGCGCCGTTCGTTTTCATTTGAAAACAAGTTTTGGGACGGAATTCAATGGGAGACTTGGTAACTTTCCATTCACATTACATATGTCCTTATGAATACGAACTCGGGCCGTAATCTTAGTAACTGCAAAAGTGATGTTGTTTATTGTTAGACGTATGTATTTAGGACGAACCTTTGAGTTTTTTGAGAGAAGGTTTGAAAAATGTTGGAATAAGCAAAACAGAAATGTATCTCTAAATACTCGGTTAATAGAATTTATATGTATAACTATAATATTGAATTGAAACTCTGACCACAGAAGACTTCTATGACCACAGTTCCAGTAAAGGGGCCGAAACGTCAAATAAAGATGTAAAATAAAAGCGAAGTGTTACCAAGTGAAATGAAACCAGTTACTATAATATTGTTCTCGACATTTGTCGCCCAAAGAGATATCTCGAAAATATGATAAAAAATCATAAAGTAGTAATATTTTACTATGCATTAGTCTTGAAGGCATTAAACCCATACGATGCCTCCGAGTATCCATCATGATAGTGGAATAGGAGTCGCATTTCCGTATTTTATTACTCTCGAGCAATAAAACTGTTAGTTTCCATTTTATGATTTCGTTAAAATAAAACTGTTGAGATAAGTACATTTCAGATAGGCAGTTTTTATTCTCCATTTGTTGCGATTTCAAAAAGATCTTTTATCTAATCAAGGTTACGTATTCAAAAGGAAGAAGGATCACTTAATGAATCTCAGAACTGTAACAAGCGAGCAAAACAAAGAGAAAACTCATATTTTTGCAGAGTGGAAAAAGCTCTTAGCAAAAAAACATCTTAAAACTTTGAGAATTTAAAAAAATAATATCTACCTTGGTTTCTATGGGGTCATAACAATTAAGTGTATTAAAAATACAGATTTATATCAGTTTATTTCCCCATAAAAAAGTTCATTGTACCTGTTTCAGTTACGCTCATAAAAACCCTAAATTCCGCTGAATAATTTGGTTGGAAAAAGTTTAAAAACGTCAAAATTACTGCAACGTTGGAATAAGTATGGACTGGAGTTAAGAGGAAGGATTTTCTCGAAACTTTTAGCACGCGATTGATTAAATTTTGATTCAGTTTATCTTGCTTGAGGTTTTGTATTCTCAAGCGATTTTGGGCACAATCTTCAATCAAGAGCTTTTATCATAATATGGAGAACCTTCCAGGGATTCCTTCCTGTGTTTAAAAAGAAACAACGGCTAAAAATAAACCTTTCCGTTCCTATAAAGAGTATTAATATTCTATAATACTCGAATATAAATTTAAAAGCTTTCCATAAAACGTACCCGGAACATTGAGTGAAAAAATAAATTGGTCCAAGGTGAATTGGACTTAACATGCCATAGGGTGCGGTATATTAATAGCAGGTTAAGTATGTCTTGTATATGTATTAGCTGATGGTATTTCATTAAGAGTGGGACTATTTAAAGCCTGTTATTGGCTATTACGTCAATAATGGTGCTGATTTTCGTTTTGTATACAGAAACTAAAAATGTTGTTGTGTTAGCTCTGACCGAGAAATGAGAAATCGATTGCGTTGATTTGACGATGTATAAGTGGGTACTTTAAATATGAATGTGTGTGTATGTGTATTATCAGATGGTTTGGGGCTTATTCATGAGTATTCATAATTTTGCGAGGTGTCTAAACACGATAGCACTTAGAGAAAATGCAACCTATCCAAACATTGATCTAGGCGATGAGCTAAGATCACTTGTCCGAACTACATCACAAACGCCATAAAAGGTACCGATAGTAAGGCATCCAGTCAACTATACGTATTAGCCAGTAATGTCCCACTAGTGGGCAAAGGCCTCTCATCCCACTGAAGTTATCAGTACAGTGAGGAGGATTAGGCATAAACACCACGCTTGACAAATGCGGGTTGGTGATCTCAAACTTGAGCCATGTTTGAAAAGGAAACATGTTTTCGCTCGACCCAGGAATTGAACCCGGAACCTCAGTCTTGGCAGACGAGCGCACATACCACTAGACCACCGAGGCGTCACCAGTCAACTATACGTAAGTAAAATTTTAAATTTTAATAATCCGCAACACAGAATCGGCTCGACCAATTTTTTCCAAACATAGCTAAGAACCACCGCAATAATAATATAAATGGCTTTCAAATAAAGAAAATTGCATCAAAATCGGTCGATTAGTATGAGAGCCATACAAAAAGCATGCAAAAAGAGATATATCGACGTAAAACTTATAATACCCCGTCGTGGGTTAAAAACCCAACACTAAAATAGACATAACTTTTCCCAAATCGTTTCAATTTCTCTTGTATTTTACCGTGACATTTCCAAATGATAGACTCAATCTGTCTGGCTCCCCGTTTGCGAGAGTAACATCATTAATTTCGTTTACTTCGTGCGACTCACAGATTCGCACATCAAAGTTATAACTGAAAACAAACTGGCGGGATTAAATGTGTGCTATTTGTGTTGAGTAACTTAAATATTATGTGTTAGGATGCTGATGAAAATGTGTAACGTTTAAGATTTGTTTAGTACTTGTTAACGAAGTATTCAGCTGTAAAAATGAATGCAGTTTTAATATAATAAAACCGTAATCGTAACCGTAAAGTTTTACTTACGTATAGAATTAGGAACAAATGCGAAAGTAACTCTGTCTGTCTGTCTGTCTGTTACGCTTTCACGCCAAAACTACTGAACCGATTTTGCTGAAATTTGGTATAGACATAGATATGACCTTGAGAAAGGACATAGGATACTTTTTATCCCGAATTTCCCTCCGGATAAGATACTGTTACGCTTTCACGCCAAAACTACTGAACCGATTTTGCTGAAATTTGGTATAGACATAGATATGACCTTGAGAAAGGACTTAGGATACTTTTTATCCCGAATTTCCCTCCGGATAAGATACTGTTACGCTTTCACGCCAAAACTACTGAACCGATTTTGCTGAAATTTGGTATAGACATAGATATGACCTTAAAAAAGGACATAGGATACTTTTTATCCCAAATTTCCCTCCGGATAAGATACTATTTTTCTATATTATGTTTACTATTTTTCACCTAAGCAATTGTTTGATGCTTCGCGCTCACTGGGACGGCACGGCTAGGGATTTTAAGGTTTGCTAATATAAAATCAAACGTATTCGTATATAAACAAATGCTATACCTACTTTAAAATAGCGCCACGGCATCGAAAAGGATTTGTCAATCCCGCGGCGTCATTTGAATGCATAGCCATTTATGCTGTATTTCTATGAAGCTACGTTCGAATTTTCACAAGCAAAAATGATAAATCCCGAGACGTTCCGTCCCGGTGAGTGTGCAGCTTGAGTCATACTTTGGTAAGATCCTAAAGGTTAAAAATAAAACTACTGTCCAAAGTAACAATCTAATGCGGACGAAGTCGCGAGGTCAAACTATATAAAACACTAGCAGTGCCCCGCGGTTTCACCCGCGTTGTACCCGTTCCCGCAGGAATTTCGCGATAAAAAGTAGCCTATGTCCTTTCTCAGGCTCTGGACTAACTGCGTACCAAATTTCATTCAAATCGGTTCAGTAGTTTTAGCGTGAAAGCGTAACAGACAGACAGACAGACAGAGATACTTTCGCATTTATAATATTAATAGTTAGGATAGTTAAATTGCACTACGAGATCAATAACTTCTTAAAATCTGATTAAAAACTTCATTGAGAGCCGAATTCGAAACAAGAATCCGAACCTAAACGCTACGCTTTGAATGCTTAGGCAGGCGGCTTGCTTAGCACCTAGAATTTCGTGACTTGCAGTCCAAGTATGAACTAGCAAGGTAATATTCGGGAACGTTCGTTTTACCCAAATTACAAGTTGGGTTCTAGGCGCCAAGCAAGCCACCTGCCTGTATGTTCATAGCCTAAAGAGCTACAACTTTAGACGAAACAAATACTTAATCCACAAGAACATTTAAACATCAAATCAGATCCATTTACAATCCAACAAAGAGTTGAAGGGATAAACATCAAGATATACAATTCTCGGCAAAATTCAATTCCACCGCGTCAGTTTGAATGTATAAAATGTAAAATTTATTCGAAGGTTCCATTCAGACACCTTCGCGTGGTTGCGCTATCAACAAAGGCGTATATTCATTTAGAACGTTTGCTGTTTGTTGAACCAATAAAATACGATCAATGTGACTTATATAGGTCTCAAAGGCAAAAAGGTTAAATAAAATGTTTCCATGAAAACCTCCGATGGGTACTATCTTTTAATTAAAATAATGCTGATTGAATGGTGAAAGATAGACATAGAGTACAATAGAGAAATTTGAAAGAGAATAGAGCCTTTGAAACGCTCTATAAAGGGACAACTCTGGCTAAAAACTAACAATTGAACGAAAGAAAATTATTATTTTTCTACAGTGCATATACCAACAAAAACAACACTAAACAAAGTATATTAAATTTTTAGCAAATAAAGTATAACTACAAATCTTCACATTTATTTTACAACCGAAACATGATTCAAATACGTCTAAAAACATAGTAAAAGAGTTGTGTCCCGTTGATGTTATTACCATGTCTGGACTTTTAATAAAACACTTCTTTGAACTTTTCTATTATGTTGCATTTCACTTTGTCTCGTCGGGTAATTAACTTGTCTACTAAGTAATTGACTGTTTACTGTCTGTTCAGTCTCTTCTATGTTTTATTAATATACAATGCTATGTAGTGACTATATATGGCATATTGTTGATTTGTGGTGTCATAAGTTAAATTGATTAAATAATCATAACATAATGCAATGACTATTTAATTCAAATATCGTGTTTTAGAATTGAAAAGGTAATTATTTATTGTATTTTTAAAAGAACAGATAGGTTTTCAATATGTACTTTATAATTATACTTTGGCGTCATTAAGATAAACAATAAATGTGGGCGTTATGTCTTTTATACTTTATTCTTTGACCGACTTAAACCATAGGAGGTTCTTTTATTTTATATGTTTGGTACCTGACATCTCTTATCGAGTTTTAGTTGATACACCTACACTAATATCTAATACGTGTTTTATTAATGGCGAATAAAACATTAACACATTTCCTGATAACGTTTGTGGGTTGAATATTACACTTTTGACATTTGCATTGACCTTTCAGTAAGTTTTGAGTAGATAACAAAAGAGTTACACGTATAATAGGTGTACATATTCTGTAATTATTACTTTGTCTGCTATACGACTTTTAGAGGTTATTAGTTTACAGTCAACCAATTCCAGCCACGTGGTTACCAGAATAACACCATATTCTAACTTATTCGACAGAAAATTTAATAAGAGCTGAGTTTCCGAACGAAATCACTACATATTATAAAACAAAGTCGCCGGCCGCGTTTGTCTGTCTGTCTGTTCGCGATAAACTGCACAGATTTTGACGCGGTTTTCTAAAATAGATAGAGTGATTCAAGAGGAAAGTTTATATGTATAAAGATTCGCGAAATTCCGACGGAAACGGGCACAATGCGGGTAAAACCACGGGGCGCTGCTATTAAAAATTAATTCGGTTTTAGAACGATTCTGAATTCTGTCCAAGCGATTATTATTATAATTTAGATCCACTTCCGTGCTTATCGTTGAACGAAAACAGATTGAATGGAATAATATAAAATCTGAAGACGTTTGTAAAAAAAAGAAATCGTCAATTTGGAGTAACTGTTTTTGTATAGAATAATGTTGCCTTTCAATTTATTAAATCGTCTTATCTCTAGGTTCAGACTGATAACGTTTTAGTGTATTGGATTCAATACTTTTAAGTTAAGTAAGATGCTTTTTAGTTCAACTCAATTTTCCTTATCTATTCGATTATTTTTTATTATGTCGGCGTTTTAGTCGATATTGAGCAATTTAAAAACAAAATATATTTTCAGTATTAAATATATAAAAAAAATGATTATGTTCATAATTTAAACGTACTCACACGGGTTTTTTCGCGTTGGAAAGTTTATAAAGCAAATAAAACCCGTGTGAGTACGTTTAAATTATGTGTTCAAATCGTGTAAGTTTAAAAAAGACTAATGATTATGTTCTTCATCCACAGGATATCATTTTTTTTTTCTTTGATTAAACCTTAAGTGAAATTCAGTTGTGTAATAAACAAATGGTCTAATGCTGAAATAATACTTCGTTATTTTTATATTATCAAAAAATAGAGATAGACGCTTCAAACTTTGATGGATCCCGAACTATTGACAGTGAATGATTACTTCCTTAATACATTCCGCTTTCCCGGAATCTTATTTTCACATTAAGATTCCGATAGGAAGTTCTCTAATATTACATCCTTATTATTTACGAAATAAATATTTACGTGGTATCTAATAGCTTTCTGGATGACGTTCAACACAAACTAGGAGGTAGACGTCATTACATATCAAAGCATCAAACTGAATCAACATATCTTGCAGTCGTAAATTAGCATCTTCATGCATTTAGAAGCAGCTGCACAAGATCTAAATATCCAGACATTCACATAAGCTTTACTAGATCAAAAATATAGGATACTAGCCAGCGCCTTGCGTTTTAACTCGCATTGCTCTCGTTCCTGTTGGAATTTCTGGATGAAAATAGCCTTAACCGTCCCATTGAACGTGGCTATTCATTACAAAAAGAATCATTTAGATCGGATTGATCTTATGAGATACATATTCCACACACATACTTTGTATGCAGTTTACTATACTAAATATCAGACCTCGCAGCCGACAAACATGTCTGTGAAAACGAACGGACTAAAGAAAAGAAAGAATAGGTAATACCACAGCAATACTTAAAGTGATTTTATACTCTACCATTTTGTCATACAATGCAATACGATTGAAGGCGAAGCCGATGTCAAACCTCTCAATATAGTTACAATGCGGATTAAAAACTAGGGTTGGAAACTTATTTTAACGAAGCTACTTTTATTTTTAGATCCACATTAAGCTCTACAGCTTACATAATATAATGTAACCTGACTGATACTATGACATATACCTATACATTACATACACAAAATTGTTGTTGTTTTTTAAATATAAGTACGAGTACAATCAGATAAAATGAAAAATGATCTACAGATAGGCTTTATCACCTGTATCTCAAATACCTGTCGCTCCGCTTTACTGCCTCACTTCAATTAGACACGGTTCTATCAAATTCCGATATAATCAATAAATACAAATGAAACAATGGATCAGAAGGTAACTTCAATACAACCGCGTATTGGACGGAATTTTATTAAATCCGGACAAAGGCAAGACCCACAGCGTCAGCTGTACTGGAAATAATCCTGTTTTATTTGTTCATGGTATTATTGTTATAAAATATGGGCTTCTAACGCTTCGGTAGCCTTGTTGTATGTGCACTCTCTTGCCAAGACTGAGGCCACTGGTTCTATTCCCGGGTCGAGCGAAAACATGTTTCCTTCTTTTTAAGTATGGCTCGGGTTTGAGATCACCAATCACCAATCATCAATCATTCGCATTAGGCAAGCGTGGTGATTATGCCTAATCCTCCTCACTGTACTGATATCTTCAGTGAGACGAGAGGCCTTTACCCAGCAGTGAGACATTATAGACTACTAGCAGTGCCCCGCGGTTTTACCCGCGTTGTGTCCGTTCCCGTAGGAAATCCGGGATAAAATGTAGCCTATAGCCTTCCTCGATAAATAGACTATCTAACAGTGAAAGAATTATTCAAATCAGTTCAGTAGTTTCTGAGATTAGCGCGTTTAAACAAACAAACAAACAAACAAACAAAACAAACTCTTCAGCTTTATAATATTAGTATAGATTACTTTACTTTAATGGAAATACCTTCTCATGCCATTCGCAGATAGAATTGCGTCGATTGCCACACCGGTTTGTAACTTGAAATGGAAACTTCAAATTCAGTGCATTTATTTATAGATGTTTATTAATAGTATGTTTTGGACTTTGAAGGTGCGGAGGATTTGATCCGTATTAGCATACTCGTAGATGTCAAAATTAATCTGCTTTGTAATCCGATTTCTTGGTATGATTTAGGTAATTAACGGTATTCTTAGTATTGGCATATTTAAGGTCACAACGACAGACATAATAATTAGCGTATGGCTACAGATTTTTTGCGGTACGAAATTTTGTGTAAGCTTAGCAAGTCGTTATCCGTTAATAATGTGTACAAATTGACAAATGTTAATGTTGTTTTTTAGATAAATATGAAAGTGTTATAAAATATACTTTAGTCACAATAAGTTACACGTGGCAAAAATTGATTAAATTTCTTCATAATCTTCAATTTCCTCGATAAACTTTGACATTACGAGTAATCTGGTTTCCGTTACCAGAAAATAACTTACAAATTTTATTATTTCTAAGTAAAAGCAGTACCTACGGTGCGCAAACATGGTCACTACCAAAGGACAGAAGACCCGACTCAAGGTTTGCCAAAGAGCAATGGAACGTAGCATTCTCAGTATTAGGATAGCAGACCGCGTCAGAAACACCACGCTACGTTCCATAACCGGTGTTGCAGACGTGGCGATGAAAGCTGCCAAGCTGAAATGGGACTGGGCAGGTCATGTCTCCAGAAGGCATCCGGATCGATGGGCTAGGATCTCCACAGAATGGGAGTTCCAGAATGTTCGGAGACCTCGCGGTAGACCCCCCACGAGGTGGCGGAAGGAACTGGACGACTTCGACAAAGAGTGGAAAGAAGTGGCAAAAGATAGATCCAGGTGGAAAGAATTGGGGGAGACCTTTGCCCAGCAGTGGGACACAACAGGTTAAATAAAAAATAAATAAAAAAAAGCAGAGAGAATTTAATATTTCTTCTAAAATGCAATATGTACACAATACGTTAACAATATTAAAGATACAACGCTTCATTCACGTGGAATTTCATAATACTTTCCCCGTTTCGTTGCAAAAAAGCCGTTACTATGGTAACGGAAATCATAATTCAACTGTTTGAGAAACTTATTCATGAGTGACTGTATCAAGGTGCTTTTCCACCTCAGTAATGTTTCCTCCAATGATCAAACATAGCTTAGCAACGTGACATAGCACTAGTGATATTCACCAATCATATCAAACTAGCTGTGCCCCGCGGTTTCACCCGCAACTTACCCGTTCCTTTAGGAATATCGGGATTTTTATTCATTATTATCCTATTCCTAACCAAGACAAACCAAAAGAAAAAAAAAATTAAAAATTAGAATAATTAAAATCGGTCCAGTCGTTCTCGAGTTATAAAGGGTGTAACTAACAAGACTTTCTTTTATATATGTTACGGCTAATACCCGAAGTGCGGCTACACCTAGTTCTAACCGGCTAAAACTAGGTGTAGCCGCACTTCGGGTATTAGCCGTAACATATATATTGATTTAGTATTCCAACATAAACTTGCACTCATGGCGTAGCTTGGTAAGCAATATTAACTCATAAGCAAAGTGCAGCTCGGCCCCTACTTAGATGGGTGGCCGGTTCTATCTGAGCGCTACCGTGCTTCGGCTTAAATTGGCGGTTTTAATCGTTAGAGCAAGGCCTTCAGACGGTCTAAAAACTCCGACACCAGGGTTACCCACTGACCTACCCAAACTTACTTACTTTTAACGTAATGTAGCGATAGTCATCCACCAATTATATCAAACTTATAGCACAACTAGCAGCGCCCCGCGGTTTTACCCGCGTTGTGCCCGTTCCCGTGGGAATGAAAAGTAGCCTATAGCCTTCCTCGATAAATAGACTATCTAACAGTGAAAGAATTATTCAAATCGGTTCAGTAGTTTCTGAGATTAGCGCGTTTAAACAAATAAACAAACAAAACAAACTCTTCAGCTTTATAATATTAGTATAGATATGGTGGAAATGAACCAATAGGAAACCTCAATGATATACACATTTGTTTAGTATCTCACTTGTAACAGAAGTATTACTTTGTATGATTTATTGTTAAGTCTAGATTATTATGAGTTTTGTGTGAGCGTTATTAAAATACATTCTTCTTGGTCCATGAATATATTTGTAATTTATCGTTTTACATATTTTATGGAAAGCAGCAATTTCTTAGCGTTCAGGAGGTGAGAGAATTATTCCCCACTTCGAATTTGTTTGTGTGTTTGTGATTTGATTTCATATACAAAATCTTGGTGTGTTCTGTTAAACATATTAACTACTATCGTCTTTTTATCTTTGGATCTCTATAAAACATATTCAAAGTAAGTAGTATAGTACTACAACAAGCATAAAGTTATTAATCTGTACTATTAATTATTACTAGCAGCGCCCCGCGGTTTTACCCGCGTTGTGCCCGTTCCCGTGGGAATATCGGGAATTTTTTTACATAAAAACCTTCCTCTTGAATCACTCTACCTATTACAAAAAACCGCATCAAAATCCGTTGCGTAATTTTAAAGATTTAAGCATACAGACAAACAAACAGACAAAAATAGCGACTTTGTTTTATACTATGTATGTAGTGATAAGTACAAGTGTTCGGTGCTATAAAAGTGATTGAACAAAAGATTTAATCATAATTGCTTTCAATAAAACGAACCAGCGCTTCCAAAAATACTTTATGATTCTAATATTTACAAAATGTTGAATAGAAATGAATAAATGACTATACTGTCCACCGCCAGTCAGTATGTAACAATAAAACAGGTGTGAGGTTCTCATGAACTCAAAATTATTATGAGTTCGTCTTTTGGCCTTGATTTACTAACAAATTGTTTTGTTTTTGTGTTCAACGTTGGAAATAAGTAATTAGTTAATAATAAATTAAATGTTTGATTTGATTTGTCAAATATTTGATTTATTAAACTTTTAATTTAGTAAATGCGTCGGCTAGTTAAGTGCCGTTACCGCATGCTATACAATTGAAAATTTCGGAAAAATTAAAGAGTTGTTGGAAGACGATAAAATGACATTTATTTACATAAAAATATGTCAAAACTTGATCTGTTTCCTTAGTTTATCCAATTAGTTGGTGCTGGACTAATGGAGATTGTATTTAAGTACTCTAACTAAAAACGTATCTCGCCAATTTAAGTTACTAAAGTACAAATTAAACAAGTGAGGTTGGTAATTAAAATAAAATTTAAACAGAAAGTAATAATGAAATTAGGCCCATAGCACACGGCGTTTTTTAAACGCGCTGACGACGCGCAGAGAACGCGCGTATACGCTATTCAAACGAGATTCGATCGCAACCTTGTAACCTAGGCACACGGGGCGATCATGAAACGTGCGTCTCCTGCGCGTATACGCGCTGTAGCCGCTCGTAGCTTTTGCGTTTTGACCAGAGACTCCTCCAGTCTCCAGTTGTACAATGGCGTCGGTTGAGACAACACTGCTCATTTGTACGCGCTTCATGCGCGCGCTTTTATCATCAATGCAAACGCAACAATCAGCGTCTACGGCGCCGAAGACGCGCGTACCTAATACGCGCGTCGCCTGCGCGTATAAAATACGCCGTGTGCTATGGGCCTAAGCGACAAAATACTTAATTAGTCAGAAATTAGTTGAAAGGTCTTATAAACTTTGTTGATAAAGTACAATATATTGGCGTCAAGAAAGCAATTTGAACAATGTGGGGAACCTTCTCGATAATACGACTTGAATTATTGGGCCACCCGAAACTTTCTCACTGAATATTCGATGTTAAACTTTAAGAAGGAAACAGAATGCAAAACTAAGTTCTTTATATATAATTAAATGAAAAAGTTTTGTTCGTAGATAAAGCACAAAGTTCAAGACAAAAAAAGTTGGTTGAAAATGATGAACTTATGTTGCAACTTTGTTAGGCTGTGCAAAGTTTCAGACTAACATTTTAAAGTATTCAGTGTTAGTCCCAGTAACTTTTTGAGTAACCCAAAGTACCCGAAAATCTCTTCTAATACTTAAAGCGACAGGAAAATACGACAGGAGAATACTAAGTTGTTCCAGGGTGTTCGCTTTTGCGTATAACCCTCTCCTAGGCCTATCCTACTAATATTATAAATGCGAAAGTTTGTGAAGATATATATATGTTTGTTACTCATTCACGAAAAAACTACCGGACGGATTTGTATGAAACTTTACAGTAATTTAGGTTATACATCAGAATAATGCACAGAATACATTTTATCCCGAAATTCCTGCCGGAACGGGTAAAACGTGGGTAACACCGGACGCGACTAGTAATGTTTTAACACAGTGAGCTTGCGTAGTACAAAAATAAATAATGTTTGTATTTGTTTCAGGTAATTATCTCACTTCATATGACAGAGTATAAAACAATGGTGAAAATATAGTGGATTCCATCAACTATTGTTAATGGAATCTAAAGGTACGTATTATAATTTTGTTGTTAGAACAAACATGATTTGAACTGTTCTAAGGATGGTATTGAACAAATTCTTTATATTATACATACATTTCTAAAATAATAAAAACTATAACAAAGTATGAAATAATTAGTACGTAAAAATAAATTAATCCATTCATTACCTAAAGGCACTATTTATATAACAAGAAAAATAAATAAATCACAAGTATAGCGTGGCAATAAGTATTTTATTCTATATTTAGTTTCATATTTATAACAATGCTTGCCAGCTAATTAGCTTTAAATATTAACAACCCGAAAGTCGTAACTAAAGAACGGAACGTGCTTTGGCAATAACATTTTATTGTTTTTCAAATTTTATTGTTCATTACGTTTATTTGACGGCAAATATTAAGATTTAATCGATTGAAGAGATTTTCGTATTAGTATTAAGTAAAGTTGGGTTGACACGAGTAGAGTTTAGTCGGACCGGGTATGTTCATTCATTCATTCATTAATTTCGAATAGGTTACTGGCCAACCCTGCTGTCGGAGTTATTATAACGCCTTAAAGCTTCCCACATGGCCTTACGATTAAAACAACAACGACTGATTGCTCAACTTTGCTAACTTAACTCCGGTATTTTCATTATGAAATGTTGTCCATACTCACTCCTAACACGTGACTTGGTTGTGGCAACAAAACACAAGCTTCGACATGAGGTTCTATTATACATCAAATTGTACCTGTTTCGAACATGTCAGATCATTTCAAATTGCACGCCTTATGCTTATAAAGTCACTTATAGTCAATGTGACAACAACAATGACAATTTAGACATCTTAAAAGAAGCAGAATAAATGTCACTTGCTCCATAATAATGAAATAAGTTAATGAAAAATCGTTAGCAAGTAAAAGTTTCAAGATAAAGTCGTGAAAGTTTTGTTTTGTAGCAGGAAATGTTCGAATATTTTTCCACGGATAAGCCGAAGGCATCTTCAATTCAAATGATAAATGAGAATCGGATCTGTAGCGGCGTTTATTTGGAAAAAACCTTTGAGACTCATTCTGTATGACTGAAAAGCTTTGCCTTTTTCATCTAGGTAGAGCTGAGCTGAGTTTGCTTTACAAAACGATTTGAAAAGACCCTTTAACAATGTGATAGAATGATACAAAAGAAAAAAGTGAGGTTTTGAATATTTAAACTAACAGAGTTTACTTACAAAGGCGACCTTCTACTCTATATTCTGTATGTTAATACCATTATTAAATATTGTACGTCTAATAACGTTGACCATGAGTGTAATAAAAAGCTTTTTTTTTCATTTATTTTATCTCAAAGAAAACAGCTAAAAATACAAACACAAATGACATTACCTTACACACTTACATGTTTTTTTACCAAAGCCAAAAAAAAACATTTCATTATAATGAACATCCTTTTGATAACCAAAGCACTCGTAGACATACCTGATATTTTCACACAAGTTTCTCAAAGTACACAGATTCCGGTTAATAAAGGACTAAAATAATAAAAACAAAAACTATATGGGTATCTTTGGGTACAAAAGGGTTTGATAAAGTCATCCGAGGATGTTAGTGCGGGCGGCAAAGGCTTAACACGATAACAGCTTTCAGTCCAACGACACGGAAAATTGGAAAGGATGCACGATACTCTAAAACAGTAAGACTTGTTTATATATACCTCTTTCTAACAGTTGGTTCTTTAAAACAAAAGGATAATTTCACAATAAGTACTGATATTTTCGTGAGACGAGAGAGGCCTTTGCCCAGCAGTGAGATATAACAGGCTAATACTTTACTTTGACCACGGAAGAGCGAAGTACTTTCAGCAAAACATATAAATGTTAACACACACAGTTATACGTATGGTTTACCGTAAACAAAATGAAACCCGAATCGAAAAACTGTCATGTGTGAAACAAAGGTCAGGAATCCTTACTAATAAAATACAGCTGTTCAGTGTTTCGTAAGTTTTGATTAGATTTTTTATCTTTGTTACGTTCTTGAGGAAGATTTTTTATTAAACTCTGCAACAAGACAAGTATTCATCGAGTAAAACCGCGGTTGGATACAGTTTATTTCTTTACAACCTGTTCCCGCGACTTCGCTCACGTTGGCGTATGCTATTTTAAAAAAATTGGACAACTCAGTACATTAATTTAAATATTTTTGTTTATTTTAAGATTGGAAACGATTTCGGGACACTATAATTATGTCATACTCAAAGACATTAAATCGACAATTAACTAAATGAAGTAATGTTTCATAAATAACATGTCAAAATCACTCTTTAAATCTCTGCAGTCTACAGTATTTTACATATCTCAGTAGTAAGTGTATTGTATAGTTAGTACCCATTCTTCTTTTTAGTCAAAATGTATAACACTAAAGTGTTTATTTGTTCAAACCGCAATTAAGCTAGGTCTAATAGAACCCATTAGAATTTCGGGATAAACAGCACTACACTATATAGTACATAGTAAGTACCTCAGAATGATAAGTGCTATGCGAATTTCCTGCACAAACTGTATTTGTGTGCCAAATATCTAAATCCGTTTGACCGTTTAAGCGAAAATGAGCAACTAATATTCAGCCATCAATAAAGCAATCTTCACAAACATAAGGCACTTTGATTATTAGAATTCCAATATCGATACGTTTAGAGTGCCTATCCACTGGAATTATGCTTATAGGCTACACAGCAACGTTGCTATATCGTAGAATAATACCACCACGACGTAATTGTATAGCAACGTAGCTATGTTTTATTTTGATTTGGTGGTAATAGTGGTGATAGCGATGTTGGTATTATGTTAGTACTATTGCTATTTTTTGGTGGTGGTCGCTATTTTGTATTACTAATTGCTTTGCTACATTCAATTGATATAATTGGTCGATTCCAAATCTATCATTAATGAGCTCTAAATACATATTAATCTTTGATGTGTATACACCCTTAAGTATGAAATATTAATGCACTTTAACAGTATTTGAATCTCCAATATTCTATAGTATGCTTAATAAGTAGTTCTGACACAGATTAGGTAATAGTTGCTACGTGTATAATATTGGATGTGAAGCCAATCAAATTGGACCTTGGTTTATGGTTTCAGCGGCTGCCAACTATTATTGACTTAACAAACATACTACGAATACATAATTCTAACTAGTAATGCCCTGCGATTTCAATCGCCATGGAATCTCACGAAAAATGAAATTGAGGTGAATAACAAAAAATACACTAACAGTGTCCTGCGGTTTTATCCGCGTTCCGCCTGTTCCTGTGGGAATTTCGGGATGTAAAATAGCCTTATAACCTTTCCGTTGAATTTGACTTTATTAACTTTATTTTTTATTCAACCTGTTGTGTCCCACTGCTGGGAAAAGATCTCATCCGAATCCATTAAAAAAAAATTGACGATCATACAAACAATACAAACTTACAAATTTAACCACTTTATAATGTTAGAATAGATAAAATATTTAACAACAAAGACGGAGCAAAAGCATTGGAAAACATTCAGGCGTTCACTTTTATAATATTACACGTTGTCATAAAAAAAACATTTTTCTTCTAAAAAACAATCATTTCACAACCCACTTCCAGGAAGTAAGAAATTAATGTTCGTGTTATAATTTTACATTGTGCGTAATATATTATTTTTTCACTCTTTTATTATCTCATTCTGCCGCGTTATTTTGAAATAAAATGGCGTAATTTTTATTTACGCCTATAGTCCGCCCGGTTACAGAACTTGCTTCAAGTTAGGTTTTCAATAGTCTATAATAGTGGTTGATAATAATGAATGTCTATAAAAGTGTTTTCAAGAGCGGCAACACTGCAGCTTGCGGTTGCAGCGTGCTGCTTCGGTCGCCGAAAGGCGTTTTTACTCTTTACGGATCCATTAAAGTTTAAGGTATCCGAGTGCTCTAACTAGTTTCCGAACGTTTTAACAAACAATTATTTAACTTAAAACAATTTATCCTAATCCATTCCCCAAAATATTTTGTGTCCTCGCATATAAAACAAAATTGATCGTAGCATCAATAAGTCAGTCATGAACTCTATAACTACACAAAGAATTTGCTAGCCAGTTTCCTAAATCAACAGAGTAATTTGTCGAAGGCAGTTTTGAGGTATCTTTGACCGACTGCAAATACCGAAGGAGGATGTTCTCAATTCGGTTGGTATATTTTTTCTACCCAAAACTCTTTTGGAACATGTACATTGTACAACGCGAATTAACTACAGGATCCTGCCACTTACAAAAACAGTACCAATTAACTTATACAAGGCCTTATTCATAAACACTTAATAGCAGTATTTTAGCTATCAAATGGTTTGTCCCTTTCTGACATACGCTATTTTCCAAAGAGCAAAAGAGACAAAACACACAGAGCGTTTATGAATGAGGCAGACAGTATATAGGGTGGCACGTTAAGCCGTCGGTCCCGGTTACTTTCTACGGATAGTAGTCGTTACATGAGCCATGTCAGAGGCCTTTGGCGGCTCAATAACTCTGACACCAGGATTGGTCAGGTTGACCATCCACTCGATAAGAAGAAGAAGTATATAGGGTGCCTTCAACATTGAATTTTATACTGCAGTTTAATTTTCTAAAGATACATTTTCCTGACCCAAGTCCATTCTAATGTCGATCTCTCCTCGTAAACTCAGCGCAGCGAAAGATTTCATCCATACGAATACAATGTATTTTGCATTTTATTTTATAGTCCAATAAAACTTTATAGAGGAGAGCATTATTAAAAATAAAAGGTGTTAACGACCAATGGTCTAAGGTTATGACTTTGTGTTTATGAATATCAATTTAGTTGACTAGTGTCAATATAGGAATTAGGAAAATTAAGAAACTGACTTTCTACTGACGATGTCGCAATACAAGATTCGATTGGTGGTAAGGAGTAAAAAAATGCTACCATATTATGCCGTGGCATTGTACCTTAATTTGTCATCAACCAGTTTCCTAATATGCATTTCAATCAGTGATATACTGCATACTGAAATTGCATTTTTAAAGAGCATTTAAACGTTATAAAATGTGACAACATTTTATGTCAAAATTTAAACATCATTTCTGTTAGAAACTTCAAGAAATTAAGGTAATATTTACCTTAAAACCAATTTTCATAACTACTTCACTAAATTGCTATAAACTAGGCCAAATAGTCAAGTTAAACACAGTAATAGGTGCCCTAAAACTAAGTGCTTACTGCCGTTAAACGTAGGCTAATATTCTATCCAAATTACCAATGTGGTATTCTCGTAGGAAATTACTTTAACACAATAAACGGAGGAGACTATATTGAGTTCGTTCCAAATGCTTGAGTTTAAATTAAAGACTAAATTGGAAACTAAGTTAAAGACTGAGAAATAGATTGAAACAAATCAGTTACCTGCTGTAAGGGTTAAATTATTTCACATATAATTAAAAGGGTTAAATAATTCCACCCTTCTTTGCTAAGGCGCTCCACCTGAGAGAGCAATAAGTATTTTGCAAATAGAGGAATCTACCTTAACATATTTTAGTTGGACAGATTACAAGCTACAATTAGCTAACTATCAACCTAGCTTAACTAAAAGTCTTGGTGGAAAGTAAAATATTAATTTTAAAAGTTACTGGGTGTAAAGTAAATAAATTAATTAATATACATACTCCCGGAAAAATACACACACGGTTATTTAGAGCCAAAATAAGTCCTAATCTAACTGACACTTTATACCAGTACATGGACAATGAACAATTCAATTTATCCTTTAAATAAAAAACAAAAGAAAAATCTGTGAAGACAGTTAATAAATTATTCCTAATCCAATAACGACTGGCTTCCACTCAATCAGTAAATAAAATCTATTACCCATTCCTAACGCTTTCTAGATAAGTTAATCAATTTACCCATTGAGTGTCGAGTGTGTACATAGAATACACCCGTCAGCCAATTAGGACAACGTCGGATGCTGATATCAATGAGAGGGTATCCATTATCCACTACAATATACAAACCCTCTCGCGTACATATTTTATGTGTGTACATTGGTATGGCTAAGTACAATGTGCGATCAGAATATTGTTTTGCTTGAACATTTCTACTATGTAGGCTGTTCCTTATCTCTTCAAACACCCTAAATTGAGTCTTGATTGAACTATTGATACATCAAAAATAATTATAGTACGGGTGACGAGGTGACAGGTTTTTTAAGGGTAGGTTGTTTTTTAACGGTTGGTTATCGCAACAACGTATGGTTACTGTTAAATGCATAGTTCATAACTTAAATGACAGACTGTTAAAGTTATTCAGGCGGTTAGTAGAAAACCATTAAAAAAAGACTTCCGTCTGTTAAGACTGACATTTTGTGTTAACGTTTACTGGCTCGTAAGCGTAAGCTGAAGCAACCTACCCTTAGGCAGCCTCCGTCAGCGTATTCATCTACGTAAGAACTTTCATAATAACTAGGTTAGGTCGGGTAAACATATGAGCGAAGGGAATGTATGAGTTAAGCCGGCTCGGTTCCTGGAGGATTAGTTTCGTACAAATTGAAGTGTGGTTAAACTATGCAATTAAACAAGTTAACCGATCATGGGTATTAGGCATTTCTTAACATACTGGTCGCTTATGATTTTTAATTACATTTAAATCGGATAATGGTCGCCCACGACATTATGTATTCTGTATGTATTATATTGGCAGCAACCCACGGTTTTATTCGCCTTATGCCCGTTCCCATGGGAATTTCGGGATGAAAAGTAGTCCATGACCTTCACGTTGAATGTGGCTATCTACTTTTAAAATAATGATTCAAATCTGCCGGGTAACTTCGGGAGTTACCAGGCAGATTAGCTCGAACATACAAACAAACAGTCAAACTTACAAATTATACCTCTTCAAAATCACTACATAGTTAAAAACAAAGTCGCTATTTTTGTCTGTTTGTTTGTCTGTATGCTTAAATCTTTAAAATTACGCAACGGATTTTGATGCGGTTTTTTGTAATAGGTAGTGTGATTCAAGAGGAAGGTTTTTATGTAAAAAAATCCCGAAATTCCCACGGGAACGGGCACAACGCGGGTAAAACTGCGGGGCGCTGCTAGTATTTGTATAATAGGTATTAAGCGCAACACGCTGTCCGTATAAAGTAGGTATATTATACCAACTGTAATAGTTATTTTGTATTTGTTTCGAACTATGGTCATACTCGAGATACAAGGCGAATACATCAAAGAGCTTCAGTACCTTGAAAGCTAGTTCTAATTGGACTGTAGGTTGTAACATAACACCTAACTTGTACTAGGTAGTGGTAAATTGATTAATTGGGTCAGGGCAAGCATCAAAGTTAGAGTATTCGGGCTATAGTTTCCTAACAACAATGTGTTAACCTTAAGCTTTATCTCTACTAATAATTATATAGAGGATAATAATTTTCCTAGCAAACAAAACGTATGCGCGCACCTCACCTCGAATTGAGGGTAGAACCACATCTGCTACAGCTATTTGAAGATAGTATTAGAAGGAATTGCTTTTACTTATTGTCTTTGCTTACGTTAATCATCTTTAATAATAAATGTATGCATGATGCTTTCTCTTAAATAATAATCCTAATAAGTTCCTCTTCACAATCGGCGATTTTATAGACTGTTATCCGATTGCGTTGAGTTACTCGCGTAAGTCATCTATCATCGTCTGACCGTTCGCGTGAATGTGGCGATCGATGATTTGTCGGTTGTTCGGGCACCCATTAAATAGAATCTGATTGTAATTGAGTTAATTAATCATCGGCGATCATGTGCGACCGTCAAAGATGATCATATCTCCTAATAACTATCATTGGCGATAGTTAAGAGGACGCTTTAGATCATTTTCTTAGAACGAAATCAAATCAATTTTTTTTTTTTTTGGGACTGTATAATATTAGCCCAAACGAGTCACGTGTGTAGATAACTGCACAATATGATTACGATGCCACTTAGGAACACGAATCTTTCTTATTAAATGTCCTTCTGGTTCTAGTCCCCAGTAGACAAGACAAAGCAGTATATATTGAGTATAAAGTTTCCCAATACATTACTAGAGTTTGACAAACTTTAATTACACTATAAAAAAATGTTACAGCAAATTATCACCCCGTGCCGTGACGTTTATTAAAACCCACTTGTCAACTTGTTAAAATTGCACTATGCGATAGCTTTTTGTCGCTCCAAATTAACCTAGCTAGGACCAAAATAGGTCATCACTCGTTAACATAATTTAGCGAACGAACGAAGCCAAGTTTTATGAAAAACATAATTCACTTGTTTCTATTCCAAACGTAGTTGCATCGCTCGCGTGTTTTGTTTGAAATTACGTATAGTACACAAGTGATATTTTTCCATTCAACCATTTGCTTTTGCAGAACAAAAACCAATAAAAAGCTACAATTTTTAGAAACACCGTTTGAGCACGCGATGTTCCGCACGAAGGTGAATTTCTTTTAAAGTATTCTTTGCTGCAGCTCCCGTCCTTATAAGTTTAAATATAAATATTTTTCTAAACTCCCACAATCTCAAAGTAGTTTACACATAGCCCCGCCTGAACTATGCCTTTGAAAATTTTGTTTATATTTTTGTGCCAACATTTTCACGTATCCATAAAATCGCCGGATAGGTTTTATGACTGGTGATTTCAAAATTATTAACATTGACATTGGGCCGGATTTATAGTAGCTTTGATTTTATTTATTACAAATTTAACTTCCCTTATTTATTATAAAAGTAAAGTTCGTTATTACTTTTTTATCGTGATGTTAAGACATCAATCGATTCACTGCAAGGCTGATCGGATGAACAGATAAAAAGTTAATTTAAAACTGCGCCTCCATCCAACTTGTCAATTATTCGTCGAATCGAGATCTTCGATTGATAGCCAATTTCCTAAGATCTTTTCGATATATTTAATCAGGATTTTCGAAGGCAATAACGATGTAAGACTTTAGAATTGGCAGATCGTTTAAGACAGTTGCTACAAAGTTTTACGAAGTTGGTTTTAAACTGCCAATTATGACGATAAATTTGAGACAGCAATTTAACGTTCGAAACATTGGCTAATTATTTTTGATTTGGTACTCGTAAACAATTTGGCCGTGTTATTTGGTACCCTATCATCAACGTTGGTCACTAATCTCAAACTCAAACTTACTTTATCCTAACTGATTGTGAAAGGATAACATCTATCCAATAGGGTTTGTTGATGTTTTCATTTAAATAATACTTTGTAGCGTACCTGGTAGCAAAAAAGGCGTTGACATCACTCGGGCAGCAACTTTAATTAAATAAAACCGCTCCCGCCTTTGTACTTTTCATGGTTTAAGTACAATGTTGTGTTAATATATAAAGCCCCTGGGTAAAATTTACACATTTTTTTTCCTTTTATTTTTACTCATTCTAATAAGACAAAAAATATTTCTAGACTCTCTTACTCATAAATCTAGATACTACTAGCTAGTACAATCAAATCCATGGATATAATCGAATAAAAGTCGTGTTAATTCGTAAAAGGGGTCGATTCTGCTAAATCGTGTCTCAACTAAGTTTCAATTTGATCTCAATAAAATAGTTTGACATACTAGGTTTTCTACAAGAATTAGATGTAGTCCAATTGGGACTAAATTGATAGACTTTTAATTCAGGAGAATAGCCCACAGGAACAGGACCGAATCGTGCATGCCTCGCTTGATAATGTAAAAGGGTATAACCACGGGGAGTTGTTAATAACACATTACAGAAACAGTATATCGAATATTTTATATGAAAGGAAAATTGCGTGTACGTATACCTTCCGTAATAACTGTACATACATTATGCTAATGTTATAGTCAATGCTATAGAAATTATACATTAAGGTACGGTCAGTAATATTCTTTGTACTGTGGTTATATTATGGTGTAATGATGGTACCGTGTGGGTGTTAACATTTTTGTTTCGCCTTTATTTTACTAGTATAATAAGGGTACGTTTACATTGAAGCGGCGTAGAGCGGTGCAATTACAGCGCATTGTGTTTTTCGGACAACGCATTGACATTGTCAAAATCTCTTCGTAATGCGTTATGATTGGTCAGTTGAGCTCCACATAGCTCCGCTCCGCTTCAATAGAAAGGCACCCTAAGGCCTTACCTTCCGTATTATATGATACTAGCAGCGCCCCGCGGTTTTACCCACGTTGTGCCCGTTTCCGTCGAAATTTCGGGAATTTTTATGCATATAAACCTTTCTCTTAAATTTTATTACTCTATCGATTAAAAATCGCATCAAAATCTGTTACGTAGTTTTAAAGATCTAAGCAAACATAGGGACAGACAGCGGATAGCGACTTTGTTTTATACTATGTAGCGATGATGTTTAAAAAGTAATAAAAAACTTTGCTAAAATTCAGTGATCTCTACTAATTAATAAGAAAAAAGTTTCCTAGTTTCCATTCGAAGGAATCTCTCGAGTCATTGATTTTGTATCATTTCCCTTTCTTTGAACTTTCGCTTTTGTAAAAGTATTATTTTAATAATAACGTGTAATCTATCAAACGGATACCACACATAATACACGATTATCATCCATCTTTGAAGATTTGTTTACTTCTTAAGTTGCTTATTTCGTTTGCGCATTAGGAAAGGAAAGGTATTTTTATCTTGAGTCGATACTTACTTACCTTCTATTTTTTAAAATACTTGTTAAATATTAGTATCTGTACTGATATCTTCGGTGGAAAGAGAAGCCTTTGCCCAGCAGTCACGACTCTTTTCTTCGTTATTTGTTAGACGCAGACAAGTCTGCCTTTGGTCAGTCGAACATCGTCTATTATCGTCATACAAAATTAGTCTAACAGACAAATATGTTTATGACAGACAAAAAACGTCGTCTCCTGAGTCTGTACAGTCCAAAACTGATTAGAAAAAAGTCTGTGCAAACCCTAAATCGACATGCTACTGAGTGCTGCATATATTTCTTCAAGGATGTCGCTTGGATTTGAACCGAGGCGGTGCGTAAATTACTTCCGAGTTTCTGTCACATAATGAGCTAGTAAAAGACAACTCTCTAGCATCTAAATGCGTACTGTCATGGTGGATCGTTTGTTTCAGTAATTGGATAGCTTGTTGGTTTCTTTTATTACCTTTTAAAGAGATAAAATTAGTTCCATTAAGTAAGCTTCCTGGAATGATTGTTGGAAAATTCATGATCTGAATTTTAAGTGGTAGTGATTAAAACCGGTTTTGTCACAAAAGGATTTTTGATTTTGAAATCTATGGTTATTTTTACTATGCAATGTAGAGGGGGTTTTTATCTGAATGTATGTTGGTATATGATAAATTAACTATTATTATTGAGTAGTATTATTAAGTAGCGCTCGTGGTGAGTTTAGATATTGCAATTCTTGAGCAATGTGCAGCTTGCCTCTACTTGGATGGGTGGCCGATAGTGGCATTTCTATCTAAGCGCTACCATTCTTCGGAGGGAATATTAAATTGTCAGTCCCGGTTGTATAAAGCGTTATATCATGTCGGAAGCTTTGAAGCGGTCCAAAAAACTTGTTGACCACGAACTTACTCACTTTAAGTACCTCAATCAAGTATTTTTCATATTATTTTATTAATGTTTAAAGCAGGGATTCTACAACGTCGAATTTCCGTTCGTGTCTCTTTAAGTCTTTTACAAAAAATCTTTCTTAAAAAAGCTTTCAATTTTAAATCATCACTTTTTTAATAAACACGTCTTCTAAGAATTGCCAATAAATTCAGCTTCTCCCATTAACTCTAATGAAACGAAATCTGAAGCCGGATGTAGAAAAAGTGACGGAAAAAACGAAGCAGACGAACGAAATTTTTCTTGTATATTATTTCCTTTTGTCATTAATTTTGATTAAGTGAACGTTATGATAATACAGCTGAAAAAAGCGCTGGATATCTAAATGTCAAGCAGCTAAAGCCGAGATCTGCCTTTTGGCGTGATTTAATTATGTTTACCTACATTAAGTTACATTTTATATTAAGGCTGTCTTGTATTATTACGATTAGGCTTTTCAAAGTGTATTTTTACTTCTCGGGGTTTTGATGCTTACCACATTGTAAGTTTACTAGATTCAAATGTAAAAACATCATGATGAAATGAAAAACAAGATATTGTTAACACATAGGGTAATAACACTGAGGCAGGCGGCTTGCTTGGCTCGTAGAGTCTAGGTAAAACAAACGTTCGCGAATGTTCGTGACCATAAGCATTGCGCGCTTGGTGCCAATCTAGTTGATTACCTAGAATGCAAGCCACTTGGATCTAGATGCCAAGCAAACCGCTTCCTTCTGCGTCCGTTTCTTGTGCGTTTATTTTCTTAAGCATTGGGCAAGTTAATGATATCATTATAATACAATTTTCACAGACATTAAATTAATTTGGAAAAATTAACAGAAACCGCGTACGAAATGCCAACATGACAAGTCTTCTTGGTTAATTAATATTGCGGTATACGCTCATACCACCAGTTTTACTGAGAATATTCTAAGAAAACACTGTGGTATTTGTATGTGTTTTTAATGTTAATTCATTTACAATTTACTTCAAACATGGCTTGGGTTTGGGATAACCAATTCATTCACCATTCCTTCAAGTGGTCTAAAAACTCCCATACCAGGGTTGGCCCCTATCCTACTCGACATGAATGAATTAACCAACCCGTAGTAGGTAAGAGTGGTGGGTGTGGTGATATCTTTAGCAAAAAGGCATTTGCCCTGCCGTGGGACATAAAGAAGGCCTATGCAGACATGGCTTACGTTTTCGATCACAAAGACAGTAAGTTGGTGATACCTTAAATGAGAGCTAAGGCATTTTCCCTGCCCAGGGGCAAAACGAGGATTAATACAAACATGTCATAGGTATGGAATCACCAGCCCGTAGTAGGCAAGTATGGTGATATCTCCAGTGAGCTTACGCCTATGCCTTACAGTGGCACATTACTGAACCGACCATACCTTTTTAATGTCCATTAGATAATGATGTGATAAAAAGGCTACAATTTATATCTTTTATGTCTACCTGTAACTAATGTATCATTAATAGTGAATATTAACACTTTATTATAGTAATGATGAGTTCATAATGTTTTATGAGGACACGTCAGGTTGTTTTATAATGCAGTAAAATGTTATTAGATACAAAACATAATCCGCGTAAACGTGATAGTGTCTTATATACTAATGTTATAAAGATGAGTTTTTTTTGTTTGTTTGAACTGCTATCTCAGACTTTACTAATGCGAATTTAATAATTGATTTTGTAATAGATAGCCAAACTGAACTGAAGGGTTATAGAGTATTTTTCATCCCCAAATTGCCACGGGAACGGGCATAACGCAGGTAAAACCGCAAGGCACTGCCAGTCAGTAGTTATATGAGTTGAGAAAATTGGTACCTACTTTATTTTATATTAATAAAAATAAACTTTCAGAAAAACTTCTTTGGGGCCAAAACTGACTTTGGTATACTATAAATAATTTTATTTAAAATTCACTATATAACTTTTTTCAACAACCGTGTGAGGACAAAGGTTTTATAGGGCCGCAGATCCTTTTCAAGTAATCAGATGTATTACTATTCAAAATGTAAGAATATCCACTTGGAGGGATACGGATATTGTCGTAGTAAAGTGCAAAGGGTCTAAGGAAAAGTCAAAAGGGTTTTTTTTACTCGGTCAATACCCGGAATAAAAGGTTTATGTTATTTTTTTATACCTCCGTGATTGTATTACGGGATTTGTATGGTGGCTTTCTTTCAATAAATGGACACATGTCATGTTGTTGATCTTGGAAAACTAATGAGATATGGGTTTTTAATTTGATTATTATTAGGTTTCATTTCTTTACAAATACACGTTAAAATGTTAACTATGTTAACTTAATATTTAAAGATTAAAGACATATATATATTATATTTTATTCTTACCATGAAAATTAAAAAAAATGGTATACCCAAAGTGAAGAGTTTGTACCTAATTTATGCTCTTAGGGTGCTTTCAGTACTTTTAGTACTAAAAAATAACAGTTATTTTTTAGTACGCACTGTTGCCGCACGGCTCGTTTTGTATGAAAACACACGATCGTACGTTCACAACACGACAAACGCACCGCAGCGGTCCGACACGAAACGCATAATTTGAAAGCACCCTTATTGATAAATACATTAAAAACCGTTTAGTTAATTCGTCAAAAGATTTGTTTCGAAAAAATGCTGGTGAAAAATCAACAAAAATTCTACCGGAAATAAACCAGTTGACACCTTTAAAAATATTTCTCGTGGGCGTTAGGCTAAAATAATAGTGTCGCAGTGCAAACGAAAATAGCAAGTCTAAAATAGATCTTCCGCAATGTGATCTCACTCTTTATATTATTAATCCATGACTCACAGTTTTGATACTTTAAAGTGCAACGTACTAAGACTTTAAATAAAATGGCACATGAGTGACGTAACTGTAATCTGTATTAGTGATTAGATTGATTATCTCTTAATACGGGAACTTACGTAACCCAGAGGTTCTGTTGCAGCTGGACTGAGGTTACCGTTTTAACAAATTATAATGGCATTAACGTACGTTTCAATTAATAGTAAAATTGTGATTTGATGTTTCGTTATTTTTCTAATCATTTTACAGTTAGATTTTGTCTTTTGAAATGTTTTGCAAAATTATAAAACGAACTGCAAAATTAATTTAATTTTTATTATTTAAATCTTTCATTTAGTTCCGCTGTATCCATAATCACGATTTAATGAACCTCTGCCCCCACCCCTCCTCCAATTCCCCTAATTCAGCCCCCCAATTACCGAAACAAGAGTTACTTAAAAATGCGTGACGCAGTCTTGCTCAATTACGACGAAGGTTATTAAAAATAATCACCCAACTCGCTATACGTTACCAAATAAAATATATTACAAGCGCCCACAATTTCGACAAACTGCAAAGCATCACTTATTCCTAATTGCTTCCAAAATCGGAAAAAATCTTTTGTCATGTTCATCATCTTAACAAGAGATCCAAGCTGGAGACTAATTGAAGCGAATGCCCGCATATAAGTACAAAGCAGCGTTTGGCCAAGACACGTATAACATCTTTGATAATTTTGAGTTAGATATTTTGAGAAAAAACATAGTAGCCGTCTTTGAAGAATTCACAACTATAAACATATTAGAGAAAATATAATAATTAAAATGGGTTGTACGAGTATGTAACACAACAAGGAACATTGCTTGTATATATCTAGTTAACGGTGAAACGAATTTGATTAAGCAGATTTACACGCTGTGAGTCTAACTGCCATTAAATCGACACTTAAGTAATTGACGTAATCTTTCATGCATTACATGTCAAAATAGTAAATCTCTACTAAGGAAGCATTTGACGTTTCTGAGTACGGTTGTAAGTTTTAAAGTAGGTGGTAGTATATTTGGCATTCTACTGATCTTGTCTGCTCGCAGCTGGTAAAGTAGTAACTAGTTTTGTCTTCCTCAAAAAGCTTTATCAATTTAAACTGATGGCTTATAAGCTCGCTAAATGTAAACGACACTTAACTAATTTTCATTCTAACCAGATCGATAACTTTCGTCAATTCTATGAAATCGTCATTGCATAACATCAAACCATTAACAAATGAACAATTTATTAGGAATCGCCTATTAATTAATATCAAAATTTAATTAATTGCCTTTGTTATAATATTCATATAGTACAATTAATGGAACTTGATGAACAAAAGCTGAAATTGGTTAACCATTTTTGTTGGTGTTATCTTTATAAAACTTAATATATTAAAATATCAATTAATAAAAACCGAATAGAAACGATTTAATTACATTAACTTTATTAAAATACCTAATATTAACACAAGTTACAACCAAAATTATTAAACTGAGCGTCCCTACATAATATTGCGTACACTCTTTTTAATCCACTTAACGGAATGATAATGTACAAAAAATGTTAATCAAATAGAAGCTTTTACTTATAATTGAAGTCATATTATTACACTGTCATTTAATAACTTAGTTATTGTATCACGAAATATTCAGTACAAGCCTGACAAAGTTAAGGTCTTCCTCATGGAGTGGATGGTCAACCTGACCAATCCTGGTGTCAGAGTTATTGAGCCAAAGGCCTCTGACAAGGCTCATGTAACGACTATTATCCGAAGAAAGTAACCGGGACTGACGGCTTAACGTACCCTCCGAAATACGGAATCATCTTACTTTTCGGACAATCAGGTGATTCAGTCTGCAATGCCCTAAGCAAACTGAGGGCAGTCTCACAAAGATATTTTTGTGAGATTTTGTCACTACCGGGAATCGAACCCGGGAATCGAACCCGGGAATCGACCTAGGATCGTGAACCGAGCGCTCAAACCGCACGACCAAGGAGGCTGTTAAAAAAAGTTGAGGTAAACGAGCACTATCTCAAACCAACATAAATTCTAAATCGAAATAACACGGACAGTTAGTATTCGTGGCGTAGTTTGATCAAGCGATGTCAGTTTATTGCAATTGTTAAGCAACGTGCAGCTCGCCCCTTACTTGGATGGGTGGCTAATAGTGGCATTTCTATCTGAGCGCTACCATGCTTTGGAGGGCTCGTAAAGCAGTCGGTGCCGGTTGTTTCAATCGTTAGACCATGTCGGAGGCCTTTAGGCGGTCTAAAAACTTCGACACCAGGGTGGGCCACTACTCGAAATGAATGAATGAATGACCGACAGTTTAGCGTGATGAGATGTAGAAGAGACTAAATCACTATAACGAGATAATAATCCCGAATCCAGATCACAGCAGTGTCCAATGACCCTTAATAATAATAAATAAGGGATCATTGGATAGTATTTGGAGAGATTTTATTGAGCTCTCTGAGATATTGGGATATGGTGAAGTCGTAACATATCGTAATAGGATCGTTAATAAGGTTTAGCCATCTTTGATACATGGTGATTATTTGTTTATTAACATTGTAAAGTAATCTATCTAATCCTTAAAGTAAAAAGCAAGGCTGTAATGTTCCACAGTACAGTACAGTGAGGAGGATTAGGCGTAATCACCACGCTTGCCTAATGCGGGTTGGTGATCTCAAACGTAACAAATCCTTATATATCTGAAAGAATATTCATGCGAAAATGTTCTGGAAAGCAAAATGTTAGGGCGCGATCTCATCAAACCTGAAGATAATGATACTGTCTTCTTATTTACATCTTGCTCCATATTTGAGGCTGGGACCACGACAAAATTTTATTATTTGTATACATATAGCTGTTTTCCGCGGCTTAAACCACTTTTTGTTATCTATACTTATTAATATAATAAAGCTGAAGAGTTTGTTTGTTTGAACGCGTTAATAAGACAGAAATTACCAATCACATTCAAATAATTATTTTTATAATGGACAGCTACATTCAACGGAAAGGTTACAGGCTATTTTTCATCCCGAAATTCTTACAGGAACGAGCACAACGCGGGTAAAACCGTGTGGTGCTGCTAGTTTATAATATAAGTAACAAAGTATAGACAGATCCTGTTTCATTCGATAAGACTGTCTAAACTGTCTAAACAAACAGTATTAGTTCTCACACTGTGAGAAACAATGACATGTAGAGGACTTATTCGCACACTGATTGTCTAACAATCAAACCTAAACTAAGCTTTTATTTATTTATTTACTTAGCTTAAATACTTTATGCTTCTCACGCCCATACAGAGACGTTAAAAGCTTCCTTAGCAGAGATTTAATGAGTGATTTTGACATGTAATGTATGAAAACGTCAATTACTTAAGTGTCGATTTAATGGACATTTTTGAGTGCGGCAGTTAGGTTTATTTTATGAGAATTTGATCTTAACTAATACAAACCCTAAAACTGTTGTGGTACGGAACGTAATACACTACTAATACCTAATCCGTTAAATACCAATGAGAACTAACAAACACAAGCTTCTAATTGGAATGTTTCAAATTAAAATATAACAGTCGAGGTGGCAAAGCAAGGGTTTAAAATGTAAATTTAATTCAGTTGAAATGTATTCGCAAGGCTCGTTCTGTGAACTGTAATCTGCACAAATTACTCAAATCATTACTTTTGAGAGCACCTTGCAGTAATATTACCTTTATTGCAATCAGTCTTTTGAAATGTAAATCGTGTACTAACTGTGAATGTTCGTAAGAGGTTTGTGGTTTCATGTCTCTGTTTTAACATTCTGAAGTATAATTAATAATCCCTAGATAATATTAATCTTGTTGTTGTATTTGGAAATTTAATTTAGGATTTAAGCTCTTAGAGTAATGAAAACAGTTTAGATTAGTTTAAATGATAAGCAAGTAAGCACGCGAAATAATTTACTGAGTTTTAAAGAAGTAATATAAGTTTCATCTTTGTAGTAATATAATTAAGACTTGTGTTATTTTGATTAAGTTAAAATTAGTTTAGTTCTATCAAACCTTTTAGTTCGTACATAGTTATAATTGTTTACGTGGATAATGTATTACGAAATATACGCGTATTTTTTTATCTACATCATTATCGTTAGAGATTTAATAAAGCTGAAGAGTTTGTTTGTTTGAACGCGCTAATCTCAGGACCTACCAATACTATTTTAATAATTCTTTTTGTAACAGATAGTCACAGTCAGCGGCAAGGTTAAAGACTATTTTTCATCCCGAAACTCCCACGGGAACGGGCACAAACCGGGCACTGCCAGTTTATTATAATTATTATCACTAAGTTATCACTTTTAACCGTCTATTTTATAAGTAAACTGAGTTTTTTGATTTGATTGAACGCGCTCTGAAACTTTAAGTTGAATTCGAATGATTATCGCTGTATATCATATTTAAACAAAGGGACTACTTTTTATACCGAATTTCCCACCGAAAACGGCTAAAAAGCAGGTAAAACTACGGGGAGATGCTTGTAGCTGCTGGTTAATGAATTTTGCTTCAATTACCATATTTACTGTAAAATAGGTCCCCGTATTCAATTACGTACAATATTATATTCCTTCGTAACCGTATATTGTTCACCGTTTCCCGTATTAAGGAGGCAGATTTGGACGCCCCATCTGGCGAACAAGGGAATCTTATTAGTGAAAGCAAATACTCCTAATGTACTTGAAATAATGTTTTCATTAAGTCGTTACTCGTGTGTTAAATTATTATGATTGTGTGAATTAATGTCGGTGGTTAAATCTTCATTTTGGTTAAAGAACAAGCTTCGCTTTGGTTTGAGATCGTTTCGTTTTTATATGGTTTTTATTTTTAGATGTTTTGTTTTCCAATATTTATTAAGTTAGTTAGATAATCAGCTAGAATTTGTGGTAATTTTTTTTATTTGGTACGAAACTGAGACGCCAGGTATATGCTATGTTTGACATTCACCAATCATATTGATCTTAATACAACAATAATTTAAGAAATCCACCCTACTAATATTATAAATGCGAAAGTTAATGAGATGTATGTATGTTTGTTAGTCTTTCACGACAAAGCTACTGTACGGATTTCGATGAAACTTTACAGTAATATAGGTTATACATTAGAATAACAAATGAGATACATTTTATACCATAATTCCCGCGGGAACGCGTACAACGCGGGTAACACCACGGGGCGCGGCTAGTCAAACGTAATATTACAACGTAGCATTGTGCACGTACTATAGTTCTGGAAAGGCACGCTGATTGCTTGCCCACGCTTGCATCACGTCATACAAGTGTACTTATACTTGATCAGCCAATCACAGAGATCCTATTTCTCATCAGTCTAACTCTAAACCAACTTGGCTCGTAGAAGCGTGGCTTAAGCATTGATCATTGGACATTAGTATTTCGGAGTTGCAGTGACCTGTGTCCTAATTAGGAACCCGGGCGATGAGTAAACATTTCGACAAACAAACAGACTAATCACTCGTCTGTACTCAACCAAAATCATCGGTCATCGTGTCAACGGAATTGCGAATCACTGTACGTGCCTTTTACTAACAAGCAGTTTAGTGTATGTCTCACTGTTTTAACTAAGCTGACATTTATAGCTTCACTTGACCAGAGTCCGCCCAACTTTCTGAAGTTTTTCTTTACTTTGATAGTGTCCCAATATGATTGTTGCTTAAAGTTCCTATATCTATTGATATTTTTTTGGAAACATATTACCTAAGTTCTGGAAAATTTCTAGAAACTTCAGTAATATTTAGTTACAGAGAATGTGTTCGTTATTCGTCTGTAGAAGTTTTGTGTTTAAAGTTTCCAAACAATTTTATTGTTTATTTCGAATATAGGTCACGTAGAATTTCGGAAAGTCCTTATAGACATCTATTAGCAGCGCCCCGCGATTTTACCCGCGTTGTGCACGTTCCTGTCGAAATTTCGGGATGAAAAGTTACCTATGACCTTTCTCTTGAATGTGGAATAGATTAACGCGTTGAAACAAACAAGACATCCAAGGAGCTAATTTTTCAGGTTTGTTATACTAGTATAGATTAGATAAATATATTTACTCATATTATTTTTAAAGCATAGTCCTATTACTCCCAATGTTTCTCAATATTATCTTCAATGAGTGAAGAGTTTGTAGTGGAAAGTACATTTTTACATTTCTACATTAAGAACAGTTAAACTACCATGAAAAACAGCCTCCGTGGTCTAGTGGTTCGAGCGCGCGGCTCACGATCCGGAGGTTCCGGGTTCGATTCCCGGTGGGGATATCTCACAAAAATCACTTTGTGAGACTGTCCTCAGTTTGGTTAGGGCATTGCAGGCTGAATCACCTGATTACCCGAAAAGTAAGATGATTCCGTGCTTCGGAGGGCACGATAAGCCGTCGGTCCTGGTTACTTTCTACGGGTGGTAGTCGTTACATGAGCCATGTCAGAGGCCTTCGGCGGCTCAATAACTCTGACACCAGGATTGGTCAGGTTGACCATCCACTCGATAAGAAAGAGAAAGACCATGAAAAATGTAGAATTTTCCACATAGAAGAATAAATTAGGTACTTAGAACTTAGAACCTAAAGCATCTTATATAGTTTAATATGGACATGACACCAACTTCCTAACAATAGTGACATTCACCCTTCAAATAGAAAAGTTGATTGCGCCCTAATTTAGGGTAAATGAAATAGATTGCCAATTTACCTGAAAAGGGTCGAGATTGAAAGAAGGGACTAAACAGAGTAATTTGTTTTAATATAGATACCTGTTTATTTTGTAGTTGGTGAGATATAGGATGATGGTTTTTTAATATATTACCTAAACGTATCTTACGAAGGTTAGCTTTCAATCATAGTGATTTAGTTTTCAGACCGCCCTGCGTTATAGGGTTGGGCAGTAATCTATTCCAACGTACTTACTTTATAGAGTGACAATCCGCTCCTTTACTTACTTTAAAAAGTGGGCCGTCTCCGTGCAACGGACGCCCGCGCGGATCCCCGCGACGTAGCACTCTGCGCGGGTACCCGCTCGTGACGTCCGGTATCCGACCGCCCGCAATTTCAGGCTTAAGTGACTTTACAGTACAAATTGAAAATACGGTTTCCTTAGAAATATTTCCCCGAAAGCTGTTACTCTACACATTATTAACGTGTATGAATAAAAAATCAATCCAATCATATGGTGTTTCCTAAAGATTGTCTTGACTGTAATGGTTCGTGTCCATTTAATAGTCACATCGCGTGACTGGCCTCGACTGTAAATACTTTCATAGGGAATATTTGTGATGCCCTGTCGATACTGACAAGAACTTGTCAATTCTACTTTGTTCAACAGCTGTGATATCGAAATGATACGTTTGAAGCTGATTAATTACAAGAATTTTACTTGGCAGTTATCTAACAAATTAATTTACTTTACTATAGGTTTTATGAACTTTATATAAACCTTTGAAATCGGCGACCTTCACACCTGTCAAAGCTATTTTTACTTTCAGAAGTTGCCAACCTGCAGCTTGTAAGTCACTATCTAAATGACACCTTATCAATTTGACACATTAGTTAATTCAATAATAGTTTTATCCGTGGTTTAATGATTGATTCTAATCAACTTTTCCCCTTGATAGCATTCTCACACCAAAATAATACATGCCAACATTGACATAGTTACAATATTGACACAGTATATGACAAGTATGTCAATCACAAGGGGTGCTTCAACCCCGTTTGATGTGCGTTGCACCGTACGTGATTTTATTGCGTTTCCCATCCGCCTACATGAGTGGTTACTCTTCGACGACTAAACGGATTAATCCAATCCGTATATCGAACACACTCCCAGCTCTCACAAAGGAAAGTATAAATACTGGGAAGGGAACAATAACATTGTGTTTGCCATAAGATATTTCGACGGAATCACATTGGTTTTGTGTATTTCAGAATTAAGTGATTATACGACCGATACTCTATTAATTTTATTTTGAGGGGTCAATCAACTTGCTGAGATATTAACAACTTTGTCGTATTCAAAATTCTGCAATGACTACTTACATGCCAATGAAAATTCAAATTTATAATTTATCTGATGGCTACCGTGCTTCAATACAGTTGTTACAATCGATAGATTATTTCAAAGGTCTGAAACGGTCAAAAAACTACGACAGGTTAGACTAATAACCTATACGAACTTACATACTTGACAAAGTACGAAAGTGCATTTTGATTTTATAACTGTACCTACCTAAAATTACTGATGTTTTTGTTACCAGCAATGCCCTGGTAAAACAGCTAAATATCTATAAGAACGCCTTTATTGAAAGAAATCTAACAAACCACAGCATCGTAGTACTGAGTACAGTAATCAAATGTCATAACCAGAGATTGATATAATAGCGGCTTTTGACACAAAACACTATTAAGAAATCGTTAGAAACTGTTTGATTAATGGATGCGAAACCTATTACGATAACAGGGAAGTATGTTGTTCACTGAAAAAGTTGCAGTGCCGTCAAAGAAAAAGCTTTTATTAGCCGATATTTTTAGCGAAGTGACAGAGTGGCAGTTTTTGTCCCGTTCTGAAATTTTAGATTTTGTAATAAGCTATATTATTTACAGCAACTTATAAATTCTTAAAGTTTAATGGTAAAACTATCTGTACATTGGCCATTGGAATATACGTTTTGACGAAGCAGCTTTTCCTCATCATCTAGCTAGGGTAGACAGACCTAATATGTATTAATGTATTAAGCTAAGGCGGTGATAGACTTGGGCATTCTCATAATCCTCTCCAGTATGTATCCAGCACTCAAGTGTTAGCGAGAATGCTCGCTAGAAAATCCTGGATAAGTTCGATAAATTCGCAATACTTAGGTCTATTCTTGACTCTGTTCATTGTATAGTTTTAAAAGTGGCACCAGGGTTGGCCACTGACAGACTCGAAATAAATGAATGAATGAGCGGCAAATGCTTGGTGTTCTCGTCGTTGCTCTAGTCTAAAACCACCTTTAAAGCGAATACTTAGTTGGACCATTAATATTTATTTGGCTTGTAATAGGTTCTTGCACTTAAGGTCGCAAAATTAGCTTCTTTGTGACATGCTTCGGTTTTGTTATACCATAATGGATCTTCGTACTTTAAACACGTTACCGAAAGCTATTATGACTTTGTAATTGTGTTATTAATGGTTTGAACTATTAGTCTTTAATTTTGCTTTTTAGAGAAAAAATATTGTATAATGCGCCATCATTATTACAGTGACATGACTTAACTTCATTATCTTTTAATGGATCATTTTCTTTTGAAACCATGTTCTAAGTAAATTGTGATAAGCACCTTCGGATTATTAATGGTATTATTTGGCAAAAAAGATATAAAAATCTATAAAATAAATAGATTTTAAGAGCGTTTACTGTGTCGGGGGTTGCGGGTTCGATTTCCGAAGTCAACACTATGTGCAGATATGAGTATAGTTGTTTGCGACGACGTCTGGGTGTCAAATATGTATTCATATTAATAAAGTATTTGTGTATGTATAGATTATTCAGTTCATTAATAGATTAACAAGGAACAACAAACTGATACCATAAGCTATCAAACATATTTCGATGATGCTAAGGCTATAAACTTTGAGTAAACGTCTTCCATATTCAATATTCTTCGAAGTGTACGTACTCACTACATTTGCATGTGTATATGTAAACTTTGTTTATCCTAGATTAAAATGTATGAAACAAATTGGTCGTCCATTAAATGGATTAAAAATTAATATGATAGAATTAATTGAACTTAGAATATTAGTATAAAAATTGTCCAGTAGTTTTCGAGATGATAGAGCGAGAGCTGTCTATTATTTGTATTCTAGTATTCTAGTAAAGTAAGGACAGTCAGACCACAATAGAGACACTAGTTTGTGATAATATGTTGGGGGGGGGGGTCATTCTTTTACACTTTTAACAGGAAGATTATAGACCATATCTCATTCCGAAATTCCTACGGGAACGGGTACACCGCGGGTAAAACCGTGGGGCGCTGCTAGCTCCTTTACACATAACAACGTAAACTCTATCAACATCAACTGTCTGCACACAATGTACGAGAAAACCGCAATCAACTAGAGAGTTGATAACTTAAGCTATTGTAGTTAATATTTCATGTGGAAGCGACATGGCTGCCGCCTAAAACCATTATCTTGGACTCTTGGTTCAAAACAATGGTTATTATATTTACTAGCGCTTTATCTGTATTAAGGACTATTATCTTAACAGCCATTCTTTTTCATTCATTAGTTGCCCATTAATTTAATTAAGATAATAGGTTCACTAAATAGAAGTAATAAGATAAAAGGGTAGGTATTCAATTATTTTAGTAAAGTAAAGTAAAGCATTAGCCTGTAATGTCCCACTGTTAGGTAATTAATTATTTTAGTATTTAATTAAATTGTATTATAAACTTCACTACATATAAACAAAGTCCCCGGCCGCGTCTGTCGATGTGCCTGTCTGTATAAACTCAAATGCTACTTGAACGGATTTTGACGCGGTTTTTTTATAGATAGAGTGATTCAAGATGTATAAAAATTCCCGAAATTTCCATGGGAACGGGCACAACGCAGGTAACCGCGGGGCGCTGCTAGTTATTTAATAAAATAACCAGTAGTTTCTTACCCATTCTTCTCTGCTGATGTTCTTCCGAATGGTGCGTTCAAAACAGCCTCTGTGGGGCCAAAACTGAATACTAATATTTCACTTTGACTTTATTGTTCAACGTACATATTTAAAATATACCATCATGAAATAAAAATAACATTATAAACAGTCCGCCTAATGCACAATGATAATAATTTAATGTGACAAGGAACACAATTTAATATTTGTTTATTAATAAAGGAACCGACACTTTACGACAAGCGAGGTGTGAATAAATGTGCTCGTTTTCATTATGAACAAAACGATTTCGTCACGCCACAGTATCATTACATTTCGCTAAATAAATTGTAACTAGAAATAAAATTGAAATAATATTTCCGGAACGAAACTATTGTTTTATATTGTTCTTTTGTATTGCCTTAAGGCTTGTAACTTGAATTGATTTTGAAAACTTGACAGTCGGTTGGCCGTTTGCGTGTGCCATTATTTGACTTCCCAAATTCAAATTCAAATTATTTATTTGTTCATAAACATAGTGGCATGTGAGAGACTTACTGTGTCGGCGGTTGTGGATTCGATTCCCGCGTGAATCAACAATATGGGCAGATATTGACGACGACATCTGGGTGTCAATTATATTTATTCTTATAAAGTATTTGTGTATGTATATTATTATCAGTTAGTTAGAGTCCATAATACAAGCTTAGTTTGAGTGTAATGAACCGTGTGTGAAATAGTCTGATTGTATTTTTTTAATGTATTACGGCGTAACTATATCAAATCGTTTGCACTATGCGGTCACCGAACACGTTTCAATCTACTTTGGTTAACAAACGTCATCTTTATACTACTGGTCAATGGCGAGCTGTCGTTAGTTGCGAACAACGCTTAGATGCAAACTGCTGTCGTTGGCCGAATGCCGATTACCGTATTAATTACACTGTTACGGTCACCGCTTGTTGCTTCCAGTGTAATACCTTAATGTGCCTAATTACGCCATTAGCTTACACACCGGTGGGAGAATTCGACCTTAATTTTTTGCTTTAAATCTTATTTAGTATCAAAATATGTTAACAAAAGCTATTCGTTCAAAATTGTAGTTTATATTGCACTAAATAGAATACTATTTAAAACAGGTGGCATTTGTTATTTAGGCACTAAGTATAATTAAGAATGTTTGGGCAATCCGCCCTTAGTTTGCCTGAAAAATAAAGCGATTGTTTAAGTTACGTCTCAATTTGGATGGGAAGATAATGACATACTTTAACCGATTTCCAAAAAAGGAGGAAGTTCTCAATTCGGATGTTTGTATTTTTTTATGTATGTTCGGGCATACCTCCGTCAAATATAGATAGATTTGCAATTTTTTTTATATGAGCATTAGTATAATTTGAGGCTTTGGATAGTAGATTAAATTCTTCAATTTTGGTATTTTTAAAAGTCATCACACACCTATACTTACCTAACCTAGAATAGTACACAGGATGGAAACTTTTTTAGTTTCCCTTTTAGTCTTCACATTATAAGTGATATAACTATTAAAGGTTAAAGTTCAAGATATCTGCGTACATATCAAAACTATATTAAGCACATCAAATAGTATACAAGTATGTCCATACCTTATTCTATTCATAGGAGGACGGTGCCTTGACAATAGAAACCCATTTCATTACTTATCTGTATGGGAATTATATTCATAGTAATACTTGTATAAATGTGAGCAAGTTAAAGCGAGTACTAAGCTTAATATATTACTTCAGCGAAGTTTAGTGTTAAAGTTTATCTTCGAACCGAGATTTATTAATCAATCAAACATGATTCTCCAATTTATCGAGCGTTCTATCTACCTTAGCTTGCCAATAAAGTTAACAAATGAATTGTCGATAAAAACGTAGCAAATTAATTCATTTGTAACTTCTTGTTAATCTACGTTTACACGAACTCCAATAAAAGTTTTCACATTCATTTCTTCGTTATAGGTATCAATTTTCCGAAACATTTCACTCTACGGAATGTATTTGGTCCCGCAAACGTACAAAAATAAAACGGTTAACAATTTTTCGTAAAACTTTTTAACTGAAACTGGGGAATAGCTGTTTTAACTGCACTTTTAAGAGTTAAAGTTGTTACAGTTAAATAAGGAAACACGCAAGTTATATTTTTTTGTAAATAACTGGCATCTGTTTGAGTATTACGTGGAATTAACTTTATTGCAGTAATATTTGGGTCCTTCGGGATTTTATGTTGAAATTTGTTTACTTTATTTTTTAATAGATAGAGTGATTCAAGAGAAAGATTTATAATATGTTTAAAAAAATCCGAAATTCTCACAAGATTTTTTTAAATATTTTTTAATAAGTAAGTAACTCTGACACCAGGATTGGTCAAGTTGACCATCCACTCGATAAGAAAGAAGAATAAGTAAATAAATGAAAATCAGATTCCATTATTATCTCTAATTATTATTATCTCAACACAAACTTAAACTTTTACAAACTTTGTTTTATCCCAAAGCAACTTTCAATTAGCAACTAATGTAGTAAATAATATTTAACAACAAACAACGCTAGTCAGCCACAGCCAGTTTACGCTTACGTAATCTAAATGTAAAACGTATTTGGAAACCAACTAAATGTTTCATCAAAGTAGAAATTAATTGAAATAATATTTTGGTTCCAAATTCAAATACACGTGACCATCAGTCTTACGTAGGCAGGTGATATTGAGTACTCAATACTGGTAAATTGGGTAGGCAGTAGGCAATATGTCAATCGCACTGCAATACCACACTCCTTTGCCAAAGATATTTGAATAGCTATTGCAATACAATACAGGCCATTCAACTCTAAATATGCAGGAATTGAATACTTTACATGACAAAGCTGAATGTTAAATCAGATATCAATCGGTTTAAGTCTGAATAAATGTTTTTTTGTAAGTAATTTAATAGTAAGAGTACTCTTGGACATAATGCTGAATATTAAAACAAAAATTTTAACTTTATTTACTCTTCTTATCAACTTTAATATACTTTTAATCACTTACAACGCCGAATTCAAACATTTTTCCAATTTCCAATTAAAGTCGTCCAAGAATTTCAATTATAATTTACTTCACTTGAAAAGCAAAGCAAAGGATTGGAAAATTGGATTTCTTTCATTGTTAACAGCTTTCCATCGTTCGGCTTTACTTGAGCACTCTCAGCTCTGTTAAATATCACCCTTGTAACTACTCGCCTGGACTTGAAAGGTGAAAATTAATCTTATTTGGGTACCTATATACTTAAAACGGTAACGCTTACGAGGTGAATTCGGATCCCTGGGTTCTGATTGAGGTCCAAGGTTCAAATCCTGGATCGTACGAGTCATGTTAGTAAATTGGCTACTATACTAACCTTCTCGAAATTATTGAATGAGTTGATTTTCAAAATAATAGATATTAAGTAAATATATTTTAAGCCCTAGAGATTAATGTTAATAAACTATTTATTTTAGGGTCGCTAAAGACTAGGGTTTATATAATTACAAGATAATTTTAGAATTTATTAACATTGGTTAAATCCACGGGTCATATTAATTTACTTCTAAACTAGTTAATCTACGTTGATACCGTAATCAGTTGTGTACATACATTACGTAGTCACACCACAATAAAGCTGTGAGGTTAATTATCATGGAAACGTAATATTCCGAAACCTACCCAATTATCCTACAAGCTCAAGTGACCTTGTGAGAAATTGATACCCGTAGAACGTAAGCTTCAACTTCAAACACTTAGCAACAATTTTGTAAATGAATACTTTATACTAAATGTTAAATTATTTACCTTAATTTAATTTGTAACTACGTACGTTAGTAGAAAGCTAGATTTCTACAGAATAATTACTTCGTTTAAGTATCGAATGTTCTCTAATGGAATCAATCTGGTAGCAATCAAATTTGTTAAATAAATCTTACTTATTTTGTCTATCGTATAACGCGAGAATGGGTTAAAACTCAATAGAAGTTATACATGAAAATTAAATTCCTGAAAAGGCAATTTCGTGTTTTCTTTTTGTAAACTGGATTAGGTGTTGACTTTGCCACGAATCAAAGTTTTTTCACCTTTCTTTTGAGAGAACACATTAGGGTCACCTAGGTGGTGATTTAGTTATTACCTCTCAGACTTGTGAACGAATTCAGATTTATTCTTAAGTTGCCTACAAAATGTCCTTCAAACATCAAGTAAAAGTACTAGAAAGTTAAAATAAAATGTACCTTTCAATTGAAGTGTATTTGGGTAACTAATAAATTAATTCTATAAGTTGAACTGATCAACTCTTCTTACTTAAACTTTAAATTAAACACTTTAAAGAATTATTGCGATTTTAACTTTTTCATAAGTTATTCCAATATTTTATACAAGCACCACAAACGGATAGGTCTTCATACAATTTAACTGGTTGGTACATAAGTAATGTAATATATGAACAATACAGGTAACCATAAAAGTAACACTATTGAATTAAGACCATATAGAAATCAATTCAGCTTAAGTGTCTCAGCCAGCATTTCAATACGGCGCACAACCAAGCTTGTGTTACAAATAAATAAATAATGTATACCTAAAAGGGTATCGTTTTTGTATGTATAGTAAAGGATATCGTATGAGATTGGTACTCCCGAATCTTAAAACCGTTTCGAGAAAATAACAATTGAACATCGAACAACCTATCCGCAACTGTGCCGCAGATTTCATACAAAATTTAAATAAAGAAAAAAGTCAGTCATCTGTCGCAGTCAGGGACGTTCATTAAATCGCACAATTAAATATCAATTAGTTAAGTGTCAATTTAATTGACGTTTGTTATTATACATTAAATGTCAAAACACTAAATAAATATCTATTAAGAAAGCATTTGAAGTCTCTAAATACGAAAGTAAAAGTTCCATTCAACTTACGTAAGATCAAAACAGCCAATCCAATTAAAAGAGAAAGTTAACAAAACGTAGATATTACATCTGTTTCAGTAAACATTCTGAAATCGTGAAAAACTCCTGACCTTTACTACAATAGCCCTTAACGTGCAAAGCGTACAAAGTAATAATCATACGAAGAAGACATTTCCCTCCTTTACGAACATCTTAGTGCATTAGCAAATAGGGTGAAGGCAGTCTCATTTGAGTATTGTTATAAGGAAACTCGTTTGAAAATAGTTTCGCTTAAGTTAGATGAAATGGGACTTTAAGGGGTGTTCGTAAAGTGTTTTAGGGGATTTCTCTGAGTGGATTGGTAGATTCATTCATTAATTCGAGTAGATTAGTGTCCAACCCTGGTGTAAGAGTTTTTAGACCGCCTAAAGGCCGCAGACATATTCTGATGATAGACAACCGCGACCGACTGCTTAATGTGCCCGTTTATCTATATATATAAAAATGAAACCCGTTTTTTGTTGTCGTCGCATCACGCGTGAATGGCTGGACCGATTTCACTAATTCTTTTTTTGTTGTATTTGTTATTATTAGTAGAAGGTTCTTACGGAAAAAAATATTAAGAAAATCTCTCAGAAATATTGAAAAATATACATTTAATTTTGCATTTTTAAAAAAACACGCGTAACGAATGTCAATGTCATTCACAGCCATACATTATATTGAAAGAGCATTGTTTGTTCGGAAAGTAGTGCATCATTGCTACGCTAAAGCGGTACGAAGTTCGCCGGGTCAGCTAGTATAATTATACATTTAACCAATCAAAAATACATACATTGTTTTGCTAAATTTTATATACAAACTAGCTGCGCCCCGCGGTTAAACTCGCGTTGTACCCGTTCCCGCGGGAATTTCGGAATGAAAAATAGATGTTGTCTGATTCTCAGACCTACCCGATATGTACACAAAATTTCATGAGAATCGGTCGATCCGTTTCAGAGGAGTTCAACCACAGTACCCGTTCCGCTGGAATTTCGGGATGAAAAATAGATGTTGGCCGATTCTCAGACCTACTCAATATGCTCACAAAATTTCATGAGAATCGGTCAAGGCGTTTCGGAGGAGTACGGGAACGAACACTGTGACACGAGAATTTTATATATAAGATGTAATATTAGTAACTGTTAATTAAGTTACTACTTACTACTAAGTTACTACTAGTGCAGTTTAACAACTGCACTACAGTGTGAAGACATTGGTGGTAATATCTTGATGATAGTGTAAAAGAACTTTCAATTAAATATACTCTCACACCGAGCTCAACTGAATAAACTAAAATAATTATGTTACTCCATTCCGAGACAATCCAATAACATTTAACTGTGTGATTCCCATTACCATCTGTTTATAATTAACATCAGCGATCCCGATTTAATCCGTAGTTAAATGAAGGATTACAGTTTATAATCTGACGCTTTCGCCTCGTTTTCTCTGATTGACTATCTGAATTTTAAATGGGCAATTAAAAGTACAGTATTTATTTAAGGAAAGCAATGTTTTTGTCGATGTGTAAATATGTATTTTAAATTAATAGATTCGTTTGGATAGGGTAATTACTAAGCTTAATTAATTAGTTAATAGTTTACGCCGTTGATGTTTTTATTGCTGTAGGAATTTCAGGATAAAAAATTACCTACTCAATGTATGCCTTTCATAGATTCGTCGAATCGTTAATGATGCATTGCGATATCAAAAATGTAAAACCTATTTTTAAGGACCATAATTATTAATAAAGCGTGGTGATTATGCCTAATCCTCCTCACTGTACTGATAACTTCAGTGGGATAAGAGGCCTTTGCCCAGCAGTGGGACATTACTGGCTAATACTTCCTTTTTTATAATTATCATTGATAGCTTGCTTCATTTAGTATAATAAGTGCAAATTGTGTGAGTTTATGCAGCACGATAGCTTATTTTAGTTCATTTTCACTACAGCGCCATCTGTTGAGGAGCGAATCAAACCGCAGGTAAAAACAATTATGCATCTAATTATTAATGGAAATAGATGTTCTCTTCGTGAGTAGGTCGGCCAATATTTGCATGGATGGCATCCATATATAAACAGTAAAGAGCTCTAGAAAGTACGTTAAATTATTCAGCCTGTAGAAAGCGTTCTAGCGTTTGAAATAACCGGAACCGACCATTTCCCAAAGGAGCTACCATGTAAAAGGGTTTTAGTGGCCGAAACATAAGTAATGATAAACTAAATATTCACTGGAATAGCGAAACTTATTGTCTCATGTTTAGCTTTTTTTTTAAATTCGTAATTTGCGTTTAATTATATTTTTTGTTTTTCTTATTGTTTTTATGGTTCTGTACCCAAAGCTCCCTCCTCCTCTCCCTCTGTCTGTCACCAGGATAACACATGAACCGTGATAGTTGAAATTTTAAAAGCTGATGATGCATTTCTGTTGCCGCAATAACAACAATACCATACACGGTGGGGTTCCCATACAGCAAACGTGATTTTTAGCCGTTTTTTTTATAGGTTCGAGGCCGACTCGCACTTGACCAATTTTTCACTATATTCAGTAAAAGACTCATGCAATCATATCTAAGTAACTTAAACCACTACCTACAATTTGTTTCTGACATCGACGAAATGAGGTTGGTGTCTGGAGATTACATCAACTGATTAGGAAAGTTTTATTGCACATAGTCCTTTGAGATAGATACTGCAATATATTACTTGACAGAGTTTACTACACGTGGCAAAGATTTTCTGTTTTGTTGAACATTGTTAACATCGGGCGAGTTAATAAACTGCGAGTCGGCGAATTACAAAGCTAATGTAGCTGTAGGTACGATTCACCAAACGGGCGACGGTGGAGTCCGTCGTAACTATAAATAATTATGTATTATTAAAAAAGGTATCTAATTACAAAATAATGGTACACGATAATATACTTGTTCATATTATCGCCTCATTATTGCAAATTATTTATTTAAAACCGTAATAACATCCCAATTTCCTTAAACTAAATACAAACATCAGCAATGAAGAGTACAAAAGACAGTGAAGCAGAAAAAGGTTTTAAAATAAACTGAGAAATGTTATAAAGAGCTCGCGGTGAAATAAAACATCATAAGCCACAAAGGGTCTACCGAAAGAAAGGACATTGAATAAAAATAATACTTATCTGAACCTGTCCTTTGTAACACATAACCGTTGCTTTACAAAGGGGAAAATATCAGGTTAATACATTTCAGACTCTGTTCCCACTTTATAGCGCTGTATTTTTAAAGTAATGAGTTCTGTCATCGCTTATACTTGTATGCCATTGGAAATGACGAAGCTTGTTGTGTATTTAACGCGGACCTCGTGGAAAAAGTTAATGAATAAAATAAGATAATTTTTTTTTAGATAAAAGTAATAAGTAAAACTTAGTTTGATATGTTTCAACGAAGTTTATGAGACACAGCATATTTATAAATTGCTTTTGACTGAAATCAGATGCAGAGATTACACTTTTATTGTACTAAAAGCATTTTTTTTTGTTTCTTTCTTTCTTCTTCGTTTTTGATAAGTTGTCAGTTTTAACTACAACACAATATTTTGTTGGTTTCTATTATTTAGTTCACACAACAGTTGTTGCGGTTCTTTACTCCTAAATTTTCTCCGTGAGACTGAAAAGCATGACAGATACAATAATATTTTACCAACAATCTCCTTCTTTGTTGAAAGTGGATAAATTGTGTTCACATTGAACTGAAAAATAAATAATATGTTTTCGTTTTCTGAAGTGACAGGATTTTTGAAAGAATGGCCGTTATTTATTTCAGGCTACACCAAGTTGGTCGTCGATTAAGATTAACCGTCAACTTGTGGCTTGTACAACTGTTAAAGAGCTTTCAAATGACATATTATGTCATGTCACTGTTGAGCATGAGGCCAAAGTTTCCCAAGGTCCTTTAGGATCTAAAATGCCATAAAAAGAAACGTCTGACATACCTCTCTTTTCTGCATATAGAGGGATAAAATATATTAATCTATTTCATCACCACGTTAATTTTGGAACAAAAAAGTAGCACGATTTATCCTAATTAAAAGTTAATTAGAGATTTAATTTATCTTTGAAATGAATGAAACGGTTATTTCACTGGGACAATCGCTTTGACTGTGATTAATGCATTGTTTTACTTTTTTTGGACCCCAGAGAATAATACACGTTTTTAAACAATAAGTTATTGTGTTGCTGCTTTATTTTGGGACAAATCTATTTTTTCCCTAAACACCTTAAGGATAAAGCAATTTATAAGTGTCCCTGGGTGAAATAATGGTAAAAAGTGCTCTGCGATTTTGTTCCTATAAATATTTCTTTATTTATTTTACGGTCATTTCCATATCATACTTTTACTAGAGAGTTTTTATTCAGATTTGCAAAGCAGCATAAGCCTTAAGTGTTTTTTTTCTGCTACGAGCTTTCAAAATGTGAATGGGTGTGGCTGTACATAACGCTTAAATTGAATGAGCCCTAATACGCATGATTAATAAAAAATCAAAATAAAAATACGCACTCAGAGACGTCCATTAAATCGGCACTCAACTAATCGACGTAATTTGTCACATATTAAATGTCACAATCCCTCTTTAAATCTCTATTAAGGAAGCATTTGACGCCTCTGACTGAGTACGCTCAAATACACAAAATAATTATAAGATAAATCTGTTATTTTTAAATAGAGGAAACATATATTAAAGCAATGACGACTCGCATGATCATAAAGGTAAATGTATAATTAAAAAGATAACTCAGTTTTTAACCTTTTCTATCTAGATTTAACATAAAACCGTATAATATACTTACCTGTAACGCCATTATATGAAGTCACTAAATTAATATGCATGAAAGGAATCATGATATCTTCATGGCCCGGAAAATGGCATAATAAAGGCGTATGATCCTTATCTTACGACAGCATACAGTAGACGACAGTTCAGTTGGTAGATTTGATCAAATCATATCTCCTAAGATATGATCGAGATAATGGTAAATATGTATAAGGAATTGTGTAAACAGTTTGATGATTATAGATCTGTAGAAGTGTTTTATATTTGCTTTTTATTGACGTTTAATTACTGTCACTATGCAAATAAATGCAAAAATCAATTCAATCAGAAAATATTTAAATACTTATTTGCAGAATGAGTCGTTGTTTATAGATAGGTAGATACATTTTAAACCATTACTTTGAAATAACCAGCACATGTTAGGCATGGACTCTTATTCGAGCTTTATCGACATTATCTCATCTCATCGAATGTTTGAACACTTTAAAAAGGTCATAGTTAACCAAACCAAACCTTTATCTTCAGTGATAGAGATCTCTATCACTGAAGATAAAGGTCATAATTAAGATAAAGGCCTCGAGGCCTTAACCCTGAACTGTTTTTTTATAGGCCAGGATTCTTATATCTCAATCCATCACCCTAAGAAAGTGCCAGCTACTGTATATTACAACGTAAGCGAAACCACCGAACATGGATAATGATTACACTTTTATATTAATGAAACAATTCTTAGAAATCTACCACAAGTGTTGCTTTCCAATCACGAAATCGGATTTGAAATAAATGAAAAATTCAATTTCAATTCTTCAAGCGAGGTCTTTGAGTAAAAGTCGATATCAGTTTAGTATAGCGAACAGTTTCTATTGGTATCTATTGGTATTATTATTTGCTAAGTTAAGATGTATAGGTTCTGTCTTTTTCATTCACTTTTGGGTTAGTAAGTATGTTCGTGTAGTTAAGTGGGCAACCCTGGTGTTGGAGCTTTTAGACCGCCTAAAGCCATCTAACTTAGTCTATCGATTGAAACAACCGGGACCGACAATTTAACGTGCCTTCCGAAGCTCAGATAAAAAATGCCACTATATAATAAAATGATGTTTAAAAAATCATCCTTTATTAGATATGTAGATAGTACTAACTAACAATCTGATAATCACGAAATTTTGCCTTAAAGTGAGTAACGTGACTTCTCATAATTTTGTAATTTGTAATTGACAATTAAAATTATGAAAACCTTTACAAACATTTCCATAACGTTTTACTTCATCTTATTACGGGGGAAAGTGCCAACACGAAGCCTCTCAAGGAAAGTCATAAATATTACTCCTTCCTCACTACGCCAGTAAAATCTCATATTCCTTTGGGTGTTAGTACCGAAAATCTAACCATAAAACATGAATTCCCTGCCGAGAATATGAAAAATGTACACGTAATACGATAAACGTTAAAAAATGAGACAAAAGTTTCCTTTGGCGGTTTTATTTCATACTTGACTCAGATTGTTTATGATTCTTCCTTGATTGAAGATGTAAACAATTGAATGTAATATAACGTAAAAATTATAAGATGGATAGAATGTTTATTAAACGTAACGTTGTATTTTGTTGCAGAGTCATCATATCAGTATGTCAGCACCAACAACAGATAGCACAGAAGCCATCACCAACTCAGGATACGGTAGCAGCGACGAAACAGCCAGCCTCCTCGTTACCGGCCCAGCCGTCACTGTCATAGTGCCCACTGAAAACCGAGCGGTGAAACCCGTTCTCCAAAGACAAGACTGTACCACCCACCTAAGGCCACAACTCTCCGGAGGCCCGGGAAGCGAAGAAAGTGCCGCATCAATCCGCATAGAAGAAGCAGCCGCAGCCACAAGAAGCGTCCCTGACATAGAACTACAATGTCGGGACCAACCAGCAGACCGGCCTCAGACGCTCGTATCGCCGATAGCAACGTGCTCCCACCGAGGGTCAGTGACCACTTGCCAACTAGTTCCTCACTCCTACTCGAGATGTCGCGTTTGCGAACGAAGGCAATCCACCGCGCCGATATCGGCGCTACAACTAGCGCGCTCTGTGTCACGGGAGAGCGTACGATCTGCTTTGCACTACCCTTGCGGCTGTAGTTCACTCCACGCTGTCAGTACGTGCCCGGTCATTCAACCACCAGCATTATTGTTACCTACAACAAGTTCAAGAATCATCCGCCAGAGTTCGCAGCCGGAGTCTAGCGCATGCGCGACGCACTGCCCCCATCATGCCCACCAGCACCCTAGCGCCTCCCTGCGGCAACTGCGGGAACCTGGTGACGGAATAGCGGGCATCGCCGCCGACTCGCTCCGCATCAACGGGGGGATGCGACCCTTCAAACAGGTAAGTCTCAATCCGGTAGGTGGCAGCACTCGTTACCCGCACCCCTAACCATATTAGTATCTACTGCCACAATTTAATTTACGAACAAACGCTACAAAGGTTATCAGACGGTTGAAAGGTATCTATTATGATTATAACCTTATTATAAGATTCATAAGATGCTCAAGGAAATTAATGATTTGTTGGAAATCTTCCTTGATTAATTTGTTTTCAGCATAGACACTGCTTGTTAAAATATTTTAGGAGATTTTATGAAATTACAAAAGGAATTTTATGAGCTACTTCGCCCGTAAAGTTTTTCTTGGAAATATAACCAAATTATAACGTAATTTAAATTAGCGAGGAAGACGAAAATGATAATTATAACTGTCGGAATGAGTTTTTGTGCGATAACAAAATGCAGAAGTCTCGGTAAATAATCTGTACGATATGAAATCTACAAGTTGTTAAGATGGATTTGTATTGTATAACCATTGAATCGATGTGTAGATGTTGGTGTGTAGACATTGCATCGCATTGTACATACAAATCAATTAGTAGTGCATTAGAAATATCAATTGCAGTTAGAAACATTGTATTATACTAAGTCAATAAATTGGCTTTTTGATGTTGATTTTGCAAACGCTAGTCTCATTCACAAGAGTTGAAAAAATAATTTGGATAAAGTGAATCCACGTTGAAAATAAAATAGAATTCGTTTATGTACAGTGGCTTTGGTTGTTATTACGCAAATGACAGTCTTTATTCAACTCATTTCTTACCCAGTCGTTAAGTGAAGCTCTCGAAATTTTCTAAGTAACTTTGTGTAAGTGCTGTGTAAGGGTGTCGAGATGGGTACTCCCTTAATTAAATCAAATCAAATGTTAGTAATGTTTGATTTGATTTGTGTTTTTGTTCAGGGCCTGCTCCTATGTCCGCAAACCTTGTCGCAGACGCGTCGGGCTCGACTGAGGCGAGCATTCACTGAAGCCACGGGAGATACTGTTAACTACGTTAAAACGGTGGGCTTCAAACTATTGGATTATGCACCGCCACAACCACTATCGGCTGTACAATCTCCCCGTCGAAAATTTTGATCATTAATATTGCTTCAAGCAACTCCCCGAAGTTATCATAAATGCAAATATCAATGTTGCATTACCAAAAGTCTTTATTACCCAGGTAGAGGCAGCGTAGACCAGCATGTTAGAGAATAGATAGTAGGATTTGTGGAATAGTTTTAGTTTTATCAGGGACCCGTTTCAGGTTGTACAGTCGAATTGCTGGTATCTGTGAATTTATCACCGAAGTAATTTGTTAGTTGGCGAATGTGTCGTCCCTATAGCTTCGTTTAATGACCACCGTTAGCCTATCCCCACGCCCCTGACATTTTACCCTGGCACCAAACTGCTTGTCACAAACAAATCGTTTTCTGTACATCACGTCGAACAAAGCGTTCATCTTATCATAGCACATGATACTTGACATATTGGCTTTGAATGTCAGTCATTTGATATTTTATTGTGTTTGTTCTACAGGAACTTATGTTCGCAACTTTTGTTGGAGTGAGATATTGTTGTTATGGAAATAGAGGGTACTTTTAGTCATTGCTTGGAGACCCATCACTCAGACAGAGTACACAGCACCTACACTATCATCAGCTATTGCATAATTCACGGGTTGAGGTAGCGCTGCACTTTAGATCAATGAATAGATTGCACAAAATGCTGCTTATTTGTATGGAAAAGGCAATGTGCTCGAACTGTTTCAGAGAATGCACAATTAGCTTTAAAATAGACGTAGGTATGTTATGAAACTTATTTGGAGACGAATATAAAACCCTCTATATTATTATGTTTTGCTTCGTTGGAGTATAACGTTTTAGATAAGCGTATATTTAATATAATGCAGAGAGGCGGACAGTAATATGCATATCTCTTAAAATAAATTTAAGAGAGCGTCCACGGAAGCGTCTCACGTAATATCATATAACACGTACGCTATTCGAATTCTGAATCTGTAAAGCACAATTCTGCAACTTTACGAGATTTTCTGGTAACGAATTTCCACAAAGAAATTTAAAGCTTGCGGTTATCCCTTAATGTATTAACCTATAAATACCCTTGTAAGCAGAAAGCTTATTTAAATCTGCCTCGTTAATAACGGGGTGGTAAAAATGCAATACAAAAATACTCTGTAAAATTAGGGTATTACTACGTATTTCTGGCGGGGTTTGGCCAGATTGTTTCTGAAAGAAGTTTATGCTAGGTTATCAAGCGTGATATTGGAGAGTCTACATGAAGGCACCCCATCAATTTCATTGTCATCACACAATAAAGTTTCTTCATTGGATCGCTGACTTGATTTATTGAGGGACTTTTCTGGGTTTGAATAACGTTTATTTTATAAAGTTATACCAGACTAAGATCAAGGCTGATGATAAAATTTTGTAGATTTTTTGTTATCAAATATAGATAAGGTCATTACTGTGATTATGACTTCACTCATTTGCCTTGTCTAATTTTTCGTCATAACTGCGTTTGGCATTGTATCAAAAGTCGTTGATTTTATCACTATTAAAAAAAATACATTATCTTCTTATATAAAAAAAACAAAAGCCAGCATTTATTTAACAAAATATTATAATAATATGGATGTGGAAATAGAAGATCTAAATATAATCATATTAATCATATTTAAAAACGCATAAACGATAAATACGTTGACAACATAAAACTGGACTGGATTAGGTGTTGATAAATTCAAATAATAATCTTTATGCAAAGCTTTTTTCAAAGGGAAGATACCTACTTTGAAATGATAATAAGGCATTCAAATTGTAATTTACGGCTATATATCTCCTATAAATCCTGCTCAAACACTTCCACCAATAAATTATAGACGTAATCTGCTTGGAGAAGTTTTCCGTCAACGGAACAATTCTTTAGGATCAAATCTATGGCTTCTAAAAGTAGAAGTATAGGTAGTGTTTGTTTAATATTAAAAAAATGCTATGTATGGTATTAACATCATACATTTTCCTAACCCTAAGATATGATATAAAATGTACAACACTTCTTTAACAAAAAACCCGCGATTTTACCCATGTTGTGCCAGTTCCCATGGGAATTTCTGGATGAAAAATATCATATTACCTTTCTCTTTTGAAAGCAGTTCAATTGGACTGGTAGTTACTTAGATAAGTGCTTTCAAACAAATAAAAAATCAAACTCTTCGGCTTGTATTAGTCAAGATAAGACTAACGAGATTACCTATATTTTAGGCTAGAAGAGAAAAAATAAAGATATGTTTTTCTTAAATATGCAAGAAGGACACCTATAAAGCATTCCTACATGGAAATATTTCATAGTAACTCATATCCTACACTAGGAAAGCTCCTTATTGTGGAAGGCGTCGGTTGTACTGAATAATAGACATCTCAAATATACAAGAGAGCATTGGGAGAGGAAATTGGTCCAGGGACCTCCAATGTAATATCTTATTTAGGTAATCTAAGTTCTTACATACGCAACTGTAACTAGAAGAGCCGTTGAGTTGAATAAATATAGTCTTGTTATTTCAATGTGATACGTTTTTTGATGACTGGTCATTAGTAGAATAGTCCGAATAGTCTTATATCTGATAGAACGATTTCTAAACTACACACTAAAAGTAAGTACTTAGCCTGTAATGTCCTTTTTTGGGAAAAGTACTCCCATCTTGTAGTACCATATCAGTACTGCGAAGAGGATTAGGCATGATCAACACACATTTCTTCTCTTTATTGGTGCTTAATGATGGTCTGAAGCGTAACATGCTACCATCATAATATAGCCTACCTATTTTGTGAACCAGGTTTTGGATCCACTGTTCAGTAGGTAGGCGGTACGTAGTAATAAGACTATATACTGTACTTACTAGTGGTAGAATTAACTTGACAAAGCTGTTGGTCTAAGTGTTTTCCTGTTACTGCTAAACTATACTCAAAATAGGCTGAACAAGACCAATATTTTCTCAAGTACGAGTACATCATATAAGCAGAGTCTATTCCATACGTGATCATTAAAATTTAAACTTGCTATTCAACTTTACCAAAGTTAAGGCAATGCATAATTCCAAAAAGTTCGTATAACCGTTGCACCCAAACCGCATTATATCGAAAATTAAATTGCTTGAAGCTAACATTCATGATTAACTTACGAAACAAAAACATTTTGGTTTATTTGACACGTGATGCTTCACTGCTTATTTAGGTTAGCTCTAACAGATAATTAGATTGTGAATATACGGTATAATATTATTTTAGGGTGATTATGGCATTTGTGAGGCTTGTTAGAGCAAATATTCATAAATATACAAATGTTTTGACCGCTCCTTGGGCTTAAGTCAACAGATAACTCAAATCTCATCTATATATTTTTCCTTTGTTTGCAATTGAGTAATTTCATGAACTAAACGTAAAGTATCGTTTACATATTTTATTCAAATTAAATTTAAAAACTCACCCATGACACTATGTACACAAAAATCTTATAAAATATCCATTAAATTGTCAAAAACCGTAAGGGCCGACACTGCGTTAAGCGTGCGCACGCCGCTGTTTCATACAAAAGTGAAACACGTGCGCACGCGGCGGGCGCACGCGACGGGTGCACGCGACGGGCGCACGCTTAACGCAGTGTTGACCCTTACTTTTACGTCCAATTATTTGGTCAAAGGTTTTATGTATTTAACTAAAACTGAAAATTAATAATGCAAGCCTATCAAATCAAAATGTATCAAAAACCACGAGACTCCTACGCTACATTCTTATGCATTTTTAATAGAAGCATAGTGTAGCAAATACAATGTTTTGTCGATTAAATTGAGCCCTAAAATATACATTACTAGCAGCGCTCCGCGGTTTTACCCACGTTGAGCCTGTTTCCGTAGGAATTTTGAATGAATGTAGGAATTGAAAAATAGCCTATAGCCTTCCTTGATAAGTGGACTATCTAATCGGACGAGTAATTCCTGAGATTAGCGCGTTCAAACAAACAAACTCTGCAGCTTTATAATATTAGTATAGATTTATCAATCTAGGATGTCGGTACCACGGATAAGTATCAGTAATAATTATCTTTATCAATCAATTTACGTCTATATTGAAAAAGTCAGTCAAAATGCATTCTTTTTTTTAGAAGAATAAGTACTAGTATAAGTACTGTGCCTGAAATGCTGCGCGGCCTCCGGTCGTTAGAGATTTACGCCAAGACATTTGTGGTGTAATAACCTCGCATCTCGAATTAATGTCCCACAACAAAGTGATAGTGTACCCTGGAGTGCAATCTCGGATCAGTGGAATAACGAGAATTCATTATTTATTGATGCCTTGTAAAATCATGAGTTTTCTTTGTCGTAAAGTCAAAGACTTTGGCGGGTTAAGTTTTACTGGTGCACTCAGAGACGTCCATTAAAATTGACACTTTTTCTTACGTTATATGTCTCATCATCACTGAGTACGGACTTCAGTTTATTTATTTTTTTCTTCAAAAAATCAATGTTTTAGTCGAAAGTATATGAATGACAAATATTGAAATGTTATTAAGAGTACGTGTATAATAATATGTCTCTTAAAGTCAAGTCTCTTAAACATATTTTTAGTGATTCAGAATTTTAACCCTAAAATATACACCTTTTTTACAAGATACCGATTTCATAATAAATCTCTTTTGTCTGTACAAATTTTACTGCACACCAATAAATATTAACACAGCTTCACGCCGAACGGTCCGTACCAGATGCTACCTCAGCAGTCCATAATGATAACCCACGGATATAGCTATGGCATAGTTCCAAATGACCACAATAGACCGTCTCCATACCACCATGTCATAATAAATTAAACTTTAGGACAATATGTTCCATTACAATGAACTTATTCGCTGATCGGAGACTGATAGCATCGATTTAATGCGTTTGGTTATATTTGTGGGTCAGGTAAAAGCATCTATTAAAGGTTGTGGCTTCACATCATAACATTGGGTTTTCGTTCAACATCGTGGTATAATTGTGTTAAAACAGTATTATCTAATGGACTTATTGTATAATTTTGATTCAGATAAATACTATTAGGAGCATGTCTGTTATTTTTATATTACTAATGAGTTATTTGACATTGGCAGTACCAACTTACGTGTAATAGTTATGCAAATAATTTATAAAGAACGCTTTTTTATACAGGAAAATTAAAAATATATAAAGTATGATATATTTTATGTAAGAGTTCCAAATGCCAAGATTTCACATGATAACATCTGTAAATACTTCATGTTACATCAAGGTCCGTCATAAAATAACGCCTTCCACTAATTTGATATCGGTCAGTAAATAATTAAAACCGCTATTTTAGTTCATCGATAGAGAACTGGGTCAAGCAACTAGGTACTTTAGTATACTGCAAACGAAACAAAGCTGAGCTTAATAATGAGTTCAAAATATTAACTGACTTAAAAAACAATACCATGAGAAATATCTTTGTTTCCGCCGCCTCGGTAGTCTAGTGGTATGTGCACTCGCCTGCCAAGACCGAGGTCCCGGGTTCAATTCCCAGGTCGAGCGAAAACATGTTTCCTACTTTTCAAACATGGCTCGGGTTTGAGATCACCAACCCGTAATAGGCAAGCGTGGTGATTACGCCTGAAACCTCCTCACTGTACATCTTCAGTGAGACGAGAGGCCTTTGCCCCACAGTGGGATATTACAGGCTAATACTTACTTACTGTGTATCTACCCTATTGATTCTAACAACTATTGCGTAATAAAAGCTCTATCGATTCAGTTAGCCTTTACAAGAATAATTCATGATTTCGACCGATTATCGGCTGATTTCTTTTTGGAATGTTTCTATTTTAACGATAGATAGGTCAAACTGAATAAAATACTCGTTTCTATACATTGAAGTTCGGGAAAATGTGAGATTAATGATAATACTTTCAATGATAACGAAGCTAAGATGTCATTTAGATTAAGCAAGTTTACACGCTGTGTGAAATCTAAAGGCACAATATTGGGTTATATTATAAAAGACTTGCATTATTGAACTCGCCGACTGGAACGCAGTTTATCTCTTTCAGTACAAATGTACTAATATAATAAAGTTGAAGATTTGATTTTTTGATTGAATGTTTGGACTCACTTATCTTAGAAACTATCAATAAGAATTGAATATTATTTTTGTAATGGATAGTCATATTTTACACACATGGCTATTTCATATCCCAAAATTCTTAAAGGAACGGGCACAATGATTGTAAAACCGCGGGGATGGCAAATTCTAAAGTGGTTTCTAAAGAAAACAGTACTAATCACCCCATACAAAAATTATACAGCTGTAATAAAATTTCGCCACGGACGCCATCGTAAAAGGTCGCATTATGATTTTATTTAAACAATTTTATTGCCTCGACCATAATAGGATACTCATAGACACCTTTACAAGAGCGACTATAACTTTGATACCTCGCTGGCCCGCAATGGTCTCGATCCATTTAGATTAGGTACGTTATAAGCCGTAAAATTTTACAACCCTTAAGCCGTTTCTTCCGTGTCCGTGAGACCGTCACCGATTTAGATGTTCAAAGTGAGTTAATGCGATGATTTAATTGAAAAAAATATTGGATGGTTTCAATGGAGAGCATAAATCTTTTGATCTGTATTTGGTGAACATGTGAAATGGGTAATCGTTCTTCTTTTGTAAGTTGAACGTAATGTCACACTTGAAATAACTTATAGGTATCAGTGATGTGGTTTTTTCATCGGTTTTAAAGGGTTCTCTGTCACAAGCTCCCTATATGACTTAGTGAAAAGTTAGCGACTTCTCATTGGTAGTGCGACAGAGTCACCGCTATAAAAAGAAACGACTGTATCTATCTCTTTCCAGAGGTCGAAGAGCACGACATTCACAATTTCACAAAGATTTAATTGAAAATTCCTATTCAAAAACAAAATATAAGAAAACTATATAATGAGGCTCTAAAATGATCTGCATTTTAAGGATTTATGAAGTCCAAAAAAATAAGATTTGTTTTCAAAAACTTGATAATCGTCAAATGTTTTCACACGTACGAGTACTCTGTTATGTATGCAAAAGGTTGATCCGGTTTAGTGTATTACGAGGGACCTTTTCCGGGGTCCTCACAAATTGCTTACCTATGCTTTCGAGAGCCGTATCTTGGTCTCAATGGTTTACTTACAAAATGAGGTGGACCCGTTTTCTCCGGGTCTATTTAAATTTCTTAATCCGAATGAGTATACACATGATCGTGTACTTACTTATTTACTGTATACATACGGACACTGTGTATACAGGAAATAAATTGTATACAGTATGGGTAAGGTAATAATAATAGCGATACGGAAACGACTTTCGACCTCTGATCGAATGCGCATATCAAAGTTTAGGTAAAAAGGATAATGCAGGAAATTTTATTAATGATTTAAATTGGTTTACGGCTCTTTTAAATTAATCATTTTCGGTCGTGCTGCTACGTGCGTTTTGTATGAAATACAAAAAACAGCAGTGCGGCACGTAGTCAGATGACTCAAAACACCTAAATTGAAGAGGCCTTAAAGGCTAGGGACCTCAAAAAGGTTAAAAAAAACCTTATTCATTCATTTCGAGTAGGTTAGTGACCAATGCTGGTCTTGAAGTTTTTAGACCGCCTAAAGTGCCTGACATGGTCTTACGAATGAAACAACCGAGACCGACCGTAGATTTGTGCCTTTGTTTCGTTAATACTGAACGTTTTCCCCCCTTTAAATGAATACTTTAATTTTGCTATTTTCATTTACTCAAAAATATTTCCTCTTTTTGTGTCCGGTGAAAATAAGCAAAGCGAACGAACAAAAATAACATGGTTTCAAAAAAAGAACATAAAATAATGTTGGTCCCGTATTGCGGATGAAATTGTAAAATTATTTTGATGTTACTTTTTACGAATTCTGAAAGAGCTCTAAAAAGAAAACGGAAAATGTTTATTGGAAATTCGAACGTTATTATGAATTAAAAGGTATGTATTTAGAATTTAATTTAAATTTCATGACGCTTAAGGAGAGCTTTGGCCAAATATTTTTATTACAATTTTCCTATATTACCTGACGAATATTAAGAAAGTGAAGTGACTAATTTTGGACCAATGACGTGAATTGATTAATATTTTAAGGAAAAATCCATCGAAATTGGGCAAAATATATATAGCGGTATAATTTTCAAATATTATTCAGCTAAGTAAGAAATGTAATTTTAGACAAACTACTAAAAACTACTATTTTTTTTGTATAAGGAATCCCTTGGTAAAAATATATACAGCGTGATATAATTTTCACTGCAGTGCCACAGCAGCGATACCTATATTGTAAAGCATGTGACCCATGTCTTCAATACTACTTCCTATCTTCCAAATCCCTCGGAATTACCTGAAAGTTTAATCACGTTATTGAAATCGTTCCTACCAGTGAATGATATATTGCTGCTAAATTCAAGATAAACCAAAAGTTTGGGGAAAACGACTCTGTTTTTGGTAGTGTAAGGTCGATTTTTTCTTACTCGATTGCCTCCAGGTCACTAACGAGCAAAGTGATTGGCGTATGGTATCAGATTTATAAGGAATCAATCTAACTAAAGAGATGGTTCAATCGAGTTTGAGAGTTCTAGAGAATTTCCATGTGTTTGCATGAGAAATAAGAGATAATTTAAATATTTTAATCGTTAATCCATACAACGAACTTAAGAATCAAAATTAATTTCGCAAAATAATCCCAAGAGTCTAAATTGAACTAGCTCATAACTATTCAATTTCAGGGTGCATTATTGCACGACAGTAAACCCTAGTCTAATCTAACTTCTACAGAAACTTGAAAATTATTTCATCTTGGATTAGCTAACTGAAATCTTCGCTAACTAAATCAAAGTGAAGCACAGTAGCGGATTTCGGCTACAGTCGAATACAATTATATGCTGAAGTTCGTAATACTTGTTATTACGCTACCTGAGCTGAGGAATAAGATTGTTGCTTATTTCCTTGTCAGGCTGATTCTACATTATGCTTAGTTAATAAACCAATAAACTTCGACTGTTGGGTAAAATAGACTATATTCGAGTGGAATAAAGTTTAAATTAAACTAACATGATGCTGTTTGATATAAGTTTGATATCGTATTAAAGCTGAGCTTTTCTAATACCGCATTATAGTTTAACTGGGAAATGAAGTTGCTGTGCAATCTAGATGTCGGGAACAAATAACAAACTTGGTTGGAATACTGAAGGATGTTTTAACAGTACTGGTATATTTTATGTCTGCTTATAACATGAGGCATAATGAAAATTTTAGAAGCATTCTTGCATATTCAATAACTTGAACTAATTATTATCGTAATTATAACGCGTCTGTCTGTCTGCCGGTTCGCGATAAACTCAAATACGGATTTGACGCGGTGTTTTAAATAGATAGAGTGATTCAAGAGGAAGATTTATATGTATAAAAAATTCTGAAATTCCCCACGGGCACAACGCGGGGCGCAGCTAGTTATGTATGAAAATAATCATTTTGTTAAAAAAAAGACGTGTGGCACTCGAGGACTGCCGCGGTGAAGCTATTGCATAGCATTTTGTATCAACTTATGCAATTATATTTGATATATTTGATATCTCCTCTCTCACCCTACCCGCCTCCTCTCTCTCACCCCTCCCGCCTCCTCTCTCTCACCCCTCCCGCCTCCTCTCTCTCTCACCCCTCCCGACTCCTCTCTCTCTCACTCACCCCTCCCGACTCCTCTCTCTCTCTCTCACCCCTCCGCCTCTTCTCTCTCTCACCCCTCTCTCGCACCCCTCTCTCGCCCCCCTCTCTCGCCCCCTTCTCTCGCCCCCCTCTCTGGCCCCCCTCTCTCGCCCCCCTCTCTCGCCCCCCTCTCTCGCCCCCCTCTCTCGCCCCCCTCTCTCGCCCCCTCTCTCGCCCCCTCTCTCGCCCCACTCTCTCGCCCCCCTCTCTCGCGCCCCTCTCTCGCCCCCCTCTCTCACCCCCATCTCTTGCCCTCCTCTCTCGCACCTCTCTCCCCCCTCTCTCCCCCCTCTCTCCCCCCTCTCTCGCACCCCTCTCTCGCCCCCCTCTCTCGCCCCCTCTCTCGCCCCCTCTCTCGCCCCCCTCACTCGCCCCCCTCACTCGCCCCCCTCTCTCGCCCCCCTCTCTCGCCCCCCCTCTCGCCCCCCTCTCTCGCCCCCCTCACTCGCCCCCCTCTCTCGCCCCCCTCACTCGCCCCCCTCTCTCGCCCCCTCTCTCGCCCCCTCTCTCGCCCCCCTCTCTCGCCCCCCTCTCTCGCCCCCCTCTCTCGCCCCCCTCTCTCGCCCCCCTCTCTCGCCCTCTCTCTCGCCCCCTCTCTCGCCCCCTCTCTCGCCCCCCTCTCTCGCCCCCCTCTCTCGAAGACTGCCGAACTGAAACGACGTAAGACGATGCACGGCCTTCAAGCCACACCTCCTTCCCGTCGGATCGGGTAAGCGTGAGGTTTTTTTTCGTTACGGTATTTTTGGATTTGGTCCCCGCGCTCAAGGCCCGCGATAGAAGCTATGCAATAGCTTAAAAATAGGACACGTAATAATCATTCTATACCTCTCCAAATTGTTAAGTTCCTTAACTTTTGCATTGTAGAAAGTAACTTAAAATATCTCTAATAACAAACTCTGTTAAAATATTAACCACGAAAGAAGGAGAATCGACTTCACCAACCGCAAGAAATGATTAATTAAACATTCAGTAGAGAATGCCAAAACAGACGTAAATTGGACACTTTACCGCAATAGTTCCTTGAATCAGTAAATTGCTCAAAGAAGTAACTGACAGCTATCGGAGCATAAATGTTCGCAAGACATGTGGACTACATATTGGATGGCAGTGCATGGTACAGTTGGCACTCCAGCTTAGGGACTTAACACATTGACCCAAGATAAGTGGATGAGCAGAATGTGTTGCTCTCTTGACACGTTTTTAAGGGAGAAGCATCTGAAGTTTTTCTGTCTTAATGGCTTCGAATGTTGTTTAAAAATTTTCTATAGCAATAAAAATATTAGTGGTAAAACCCAAATAAAATCGCATCTATACTAATAATATAAAGAAGTCTTCCTGGCAAACAAAACGTATGGGCGTGACCCCAATAAATCTGAGAAAATAAAGTAAGTGCGTTCTACAAAATGTTCACATTAGCAACATCTATTGGATCGCGTGTGGAACCACCGCGTGGAACAGCTAGTATTATATTTGATATATGTGACAAACGAGCAACAATTGAAACCACCCGGTTGCAGTTGATTCTGTCAGAAGTGTATAGATGTATCAAGTCTTACTATACTATGCATCACGCACGTCGCACAAATCAACTGAATTTCCATATAACCCAATAAATGGTATATCCCTAACTTTCTCGTCGTTTTGGTGGCATGTGTACAACGCTTTACAATTTAAACGGTTGAGAACACCGTACGTTAGTGGTATCGAATGCACATTCAGCCAATGAGTAGTTTGATTAATCAAACCATTAATCAAATTGCCTTGCTTTATGCAAATGTTAACGTGTTTATCTTGAATAATGCATCATCTTACTTAATTTATTTGCGGTTGGTAAACAGCGGCTCCAGTTAATGAATTTGTTTGACTTAAATTGTGATTAAGAGTTTATGTGTAGAATGCTTTACATAAATTTAAAGCTAAATACTATAGTGTTTATTTTTAAAATATGCTTTTCAGTTTTAGCTAAAATATAGTCATATTAAGTTTATAATATAACTCTTAAACAACCTAAACTGATAACGAATATTAGCCATCTATTTCATAAAAATAAATAAACAATTAAGCTGGAATGTCCCACTGCAAAGCAAAAACCTATACGCTCACTGAACATGCATTTCAAAAATTAAATAAGAACATTACAGACCGCATTCAAAGCGTGCTAATTCTATTATTCCACCACTTTTATCTCATAAATATCCCAAAGAAACGAATAAAAGAACTATTCTTAAAATTTCATTACTGTCTGTTTCAAAGACAAAAATGTTGAAATCTCCTTAAGCGTCCGGTAGACCCAGTAGTGCATGCAGAGGGAAACTCTGTAAATTTAATAAATTCGAATATGGAAGCGTGGAATACTCCAGCCCTGTATAAGTTACGTTAGGCTGTTTGGAGTGGTTGATTCCCAAGCAGAATGTTTGTTCTACAATCTAATATCTGAGCTGTATGTTCAACATGATATTACGGGATATAAACAAATATGAATAAGGCTCGGTTGGAAATGCTGAAATTTGAAAGGAATAGAGAAATATTGGTTTACGAGTTTGATATCATTTTTATGACTAGTGATGGTAAATAACTAGGCTATAAAAAACCTGAAGATTTTCATTTTCGTTTGTTTGAACGCGCAGAATTATTTTGTAATGGATAGCCACATTCAAAGTGAAGGCTATTTTCCATCCTTAAATTCCTACGGAACCGGCATACCGAAGGTAAAACCGCGAACCGGTGCTAGTTAGGTTATATTATAAAACATCCTTAAATTCATCATTTAACAGCATTAGGATTCTTTTATAACAAAAACATTATATAAGGTAAGGTTATAAAAACCTTTGTATGCAACCAAAACAAATGAATAATAAACGAATTCATATTATTATAGTCTTACCACATTTTGTCAACACATCTTCTCAACACTATTTTTTTGTAATATCAAACTAACTGAAACTGAAGAATAGTTCAACCATGGACAATTTTTACCCTTGGTACAACCAGTTGGATAAAGATGTTGGCCTAAGGGTCAAATTCCTTTACCGCACATTTCATTGTCTTAACCAGATATCAAATCTGTGTTGGCAAGATAAAGTAATAAATCTAGCCAGCAAGAAGAACCTTGTGCAAGTCAACGACACTAAACTAAACGGCAAAGCACTGTTCGAGTTCTTTCCTCCTTTTGAGACCATAAACTCGACGAACACCGTAAAAACTTTCAACGCCATAAAAATAATCTTTTAACCTACGTTATTTGCGATTTTTATTTAGCACGTATTTGTCTTATTTGTGGGAAGATACAGGCTATTTTTGCTTGCAAATTTATTTTTATAATTTTTTAATCCTTAAGTGACAATCTTTTGGCTTCTTATTCGGTGGTTTACTGTCAAGTTGTAAGGAATGTGTCATATCTATGTGATTATTTCATGACATTTTGAAAGATGTCGATAAAATAAAATTAATATGGAATTGAGAAACCCTTTGGAGAAATCATAGTTAGTCTCTTAACCACGATTATTGACAAAAAGGACCAAAACTTCCCATACTCGTTTAAGATTAAATGAAAGCATTACATACTCTTAGTTTAAATACAAATTGTTTAATATTTGATAAAATACAGATTTACCTACAAGTGTTTTGTCACAACTGCATCTAAAAATATGGAACCAAAATACCGTAACGATCGATCCGCTGATTTGAAAGCCATCTGAAAACGTACAAAGCTCTCGTTCCCAACCATTAACGAACTATTAGTGACGTAACGGGTATGGGAAGGTCAAAGTGCTTCGCTTTAATGGACACAGCAGGTAAGCTGAATTAATACGAATGAATAATGTTTGTGTTCCAATTTAATAACTAGGCTTATCTGTTATGGGGTAAAGTGAAATTACGATGGAAGGTGAAATTTGATTACAATGCATAGACTTATTTATACTCGTACAGTAAACATGGCATAGTATTAATTTGCTTACATGGGTTTCCGGTAAAACAGTTTAAATCACTTCACTCACATTTTTTTTACTGGTGTGAGTACGTTAATTTTATGGATTCAAATCTCGATGACATACGGATCATTTTAAGTACTTTCATATAATCATGTGGGTAAAAAAAAAGACGTGTGGCACTCGGGGACTGCCGCGGTAAAGCTATTGCATAGTTATTTTTTGTATCACTAGATGGCGTTAGTGGGGAGCGTGAGGTTTTTTCATTACGGAATTTCTGGATTCGGTCCCCGCGCTCAAGGCCCGCGATAGAAGCTATGCAATAGCTTAAAAATTCTATGGTACGGTATTTTTCGCGGCGTAAAATATTTTTTTCTAATGTAAAAACAGTTACTTTGATACAAGGCACAACTTGTAAAAGTAAAAAAAATCTGTAGTGTTTGAAAACAGTTGCAAAACTAGTTATTTATTTATGAATAGTGATGGTAGCATCTCGTAACGGTTTTTGATACATATCAACATATTGTTACTTTTTCGGTCTGTGAACTCAACGTGCTCTTAGGTATTGGATTTCTGCACACCTGAGTTATCTATAACCACCCTTTGAATCTTCAGAAAATTTAACATAATCATAAAAAGTAATAAGTATTGAATATGTGTGATAAACATCTTTTAGTTAAAACAAATTGATTTCTAAAGTTTAACGTACTCGCGTGTTTTGTTCAGACTTTCGATCCACAGAACTGAAAAATCGTCATGTCTATAATGTTATTAAAGGGTGCCGTGCGGCAACAGTGCGTACTAAAATTTTTAGTTATTTTTTAGTACGCACTGTTGCCGCACGGCTCGTTTTGTATGAAAACACACGATCGTACGTTCACAACACGACAAACGCACCGCTTCGGCACCGCAGCGGTCCGACACGAAACGCATAATTTGAAAGCACCCAAATTGTTATAAAAATACCTAAAATAATTTCTTATATAAAATATTCAGAATATCAAAAAATATAATATGATAATATGACATTACTTTCTATATAAAATACTACCTGTGCTCGCTGTTTTACCCGCATTGTGCCCGTTCCCGTGGGAATACAAAATAGCCTATAACTCTTGAAAGTAGCTACCCCATATAAAAAGGATCACCCGGATTGGTCAGAAAGTGCCTGGTAGCACGAACCAACAATATTACAAATTTTACCTCTTAATAAAATTAGCATAGATTACAATATGGATACTGCAACATTCCTTATTTTAAACAAAGTTTAACTAAGCATATATCGAGGATAACAGTTTTATTCACCACACTAGCAGCGCCCCGCGGTTTTACCCGCGTTGTGTCTATTCCTGTGGGAATTTCGGGATGAAAAATAGCCTATGTTACTCGTGGATAATGTAGCTTTCGAATGGTGAAAGAATTTTTAAAAACGGTCCAGTAGTTTATGAGCCTATTCATTACAACCAAACAAACAAAGTTTTCCTCTTTATAATATTAGTGTAGAAAAAAAAGTCTAGAAATACCAAGCCAAACTACAAGCTCGATCTTACTTAGAAAATATTCCCGGACTATTTGCAAAATGCGCTTATGTATAAAAATTTGCATGTTATGAGATCAGTGAAACTACACGTGTTTGCCACACAACGTTTTTGTATTAAAAGCGTGTCTGTTTTTCATTTAACAAAAAAATATAAATACAGGGACGCTAACCCTTTTATTTTAGTAAAGGGACCTATAGTTCTATTATTACCTTTTCTGAACAGTTCAAAGGTGAACGTAAGAGGCAAAGTTTTAATACCATCTAGTAGCGCTCATGGTATAGTCAAAGCAATATTAGCTCATTGAGAATGTTAAGCAATGTGCAACTGGGTGACCTATAGTGGCATTTCTATTGTTACCGTGCTTCTGAGGGTACGTAAAATTGACAGTCTTAGTTGTTTCAATCAATATCCCATGTCGGGAGGCTTTTAGGCCATCCAAAATCTCTGACACCAGGGTTAGCCAGTAACCTACACGACTTACTTTAATACCATGTATGTATAGAGATCTTTGTACTTATTTCTATAGTAATGTTAAACTTATGTGACGGATGTGCTTACAGCGTCTTATTTTTCACATATTTGTTACTGGCAACCTAATAATAATATTTCCTCCAAAACCAACCATTTGAGTAGTTCGAAAAACTTCATTAAGTTGTTTACGAACTCAATTATATGCATCACTTCCTTCTTCTTTCCCAAAGCGTTAACTTTGAATTCAAGTTTTCATTCTATTCTAAATTTAAACGATTCCACTAACTTTTAAAACTAATTACAATTTCATGATCGCTAAAGGTCGCAGTGCTTTAACTTCGATATTGTTTAAGCTTTATTTTGTAGGGGTCGAAAACTCACTCTTAGATCATGGATTGAACTATAGGGTTATTTTTTATTTTTTGCTTCTAATGTTCATCAAGAATATACTAGATGTTTATTTAATCAGATGAGTAAATAACGAAAATATTCTTCCACTGTGATACCCAATATTTTTTAGGTAAGACATTTTAGGTTTCGTAGAAGCAGTGGATTTTATGTATTGATTTACATTAGAACCTAGTTGCATTTTCAGTTGATTACTTTTACTATTAAAAAAGTAAAGTACAAGTCTGTACTATCCCAGTGCTGGGCAAAGGCCCATCTGAAACCCGCGCCATGTTTGAAAAGTGGGAAACATGTTTTCGCTCGACCCGGGTATCGAACCCAGGACCTCAGTCTTGGCAAGCGAGTGCATATACCACTAGACCACTTTTACTATTACAATGTCAAATTTCAGACAGTATACAAGTTGAATTAATAGTTAATATCAGACCAGTATAGGGACAAACTCCTTTGAGGACTCAATCAATCAAGTTTGTGGTTTATCAATTACGATATGGACCACACGACAAGCGCAAGTAATACCACAGGCCCATAGTAGTTGAGTTATATCAATAATGTGATTATGATTATGCATCGACAAAATCTATACTAATATAATAAAGCTGAAGAGTTTGTTTGTTTCAACGCGCTAATATCGGAAACTATCAATCCGATTTCAATAATTCTTTTTGTAATTGATAGCCACATTCAACAGGAACGTTATAGGCTATTTTTCATCCCGAAATTCTCACGAGAACGGGCACAAGGCGAGAAAAACCGCGGGGCGCTGCTTGTATTTGTATATATTAGATTTTATATTATAACTATTGAGCCTATATAAAGTTATATTAGGTTAGGAAAATATATTTGTAGTATGATTTAGACATTTATTTCCATACAAAATGTATCAATATTGACATTATGGAGGTCCCGGTTCAGTTCAGATCGAGTAAGTTAGTGGCCAACCCTGCTGTCGGAGCTTTGAAACCGCCTTAAGGTCTCCGACATGGTCTTAGGATTGAAAGTTGAAACAACGGTGATCGGCAACTTAACATGCTCTCTGAATCACGATAGCGCTTAGATATATGTGCCACTATCGGCCACCCATCCAAGTAAGGGCCGAGCTGCACGTTTCTTACCAATCGCAATGAGCTAACATTCCTTCGTCAAACTAGTAGTGTTGTAAAACCGTATATTATTATACTCATACAAAGTTTTTAAAGAAGGTGGCTTAATGAAATTGAACCATTTTTTACAAACCTCTTTTAAAATAAATATAATGTGGCTATCATGTTCGAAATACTTTAACAAACAAAACAAAATGTATTAAAAAAATACAAAAACTGAAGCTTTGCAAATTTACTGATGTTGTTGTGCCTATCTCAAAAACATAAGACGGAAATTCTGATAATTTTACGCCAGATAGCGAAAACCGAGAACCGTATACAATAATTACTTCAAACACTTATTAACTTGAGTAGATGAAGTCGTTTTGGTGGAAGAAAGTAGCTTATGGAACACTGGTCTTGGAAAGACGGGACTTAGAACGAGTCTACTCGACAAGATTAAAGCCACGTGCAAAGTAACAAATTGAGTTTGCAACTAGTATAATATTAAAGTGCAACGTAGAAACAAGTGGTCCCAAGGAAGAACAAGACTTGTTATTATATGAAATTCTTAGTATGTTCAGTCAACTTGAGATATCTAATATTTATTGAATAAGATTTGAATATTATAACCGTCTTCTCTACCTTGCATATTAATTTAAATTATATAATTATTCAAATATTATCTTAAGAATAAAAAAAGAGTAAAAAGACGTATTGACTCCTCACATCTTAAAAAAGTTTCAGAATCGCAAACCTCATACAAATATTCGTACGTAAATAAGATGGAGAAAGTTGTATAGAAGTATAATTTTGTAAACTTGACTTCATAGATCGAAAACATCAATTTAAAAATCCGTACTTGGTTATAACTATTGAAAGCAATAGTAACTAAGTTGTGTGGACATCTTTTCTACATTCTTTGCTTAAAGTGGGGTCAGTAAGTCCTAATATTTTTATCCGATTGCAAGGAAGTAGCTTTGTAAAGATATGAAGTAAGTTTTAAGTTTCGAAAGCAAAGTACGTATTTCTTTCACTTCATTATTATTTGTCCTTTAAAAACCGCAATACACTAAAAAACAAGGTTTTCATCAAATTAATTTCAAACTTTCTCCTTTGATTTGTGCAGTTTGATTGCCAAAAATAAATTAAACAATAATTTTGGCAAAAACGTATTTATTGCGGATTTTTTTGCATAAAATATTCTGAACATTAGGGGATAATTTCCTAAAAATCAAATACTTAGGTTGAAACCAAGATATCTGCCGCTTATCGGATGCTTACGCGATATGCATCTCAATTTGAAATAACGATTTTACGTTCCTTTCAAGTAAGTGTACAATAAAAAGTATACGTTCAATAAATATACAGTGTACGAGACAAAAGGGGTAATAAATACATTTATAGCAAGAACAAACAGCTGAGAAGTTATGACGAGTGCGAATGTCTAATAAATTACACTTTTGTTTCATATTGTTAGGAATAAACTTGAGTTGTATCTACATCACTTCAATTATTCTCAAAAGGGTTCTGTTTAGGGTGTCTTATCACCAGAAATTTGTTGAACTACGTTTGATAAGTTTGATGGATACTAAAATAGCTAATTTATATTGTTATACGAGTATTAAAATTGTTGTGGATCATAGTTACCAAATAGGTAATTTTTGTTTGTGTTAAAAATGCATTGATGTCTCGATACTGTAGGTGTTTTTGCTACAGCTACAAGATTTCACGTATTTTCGACCGGAAAAAGAATTTCGGGTTTTATCCAATTTAATTTCATGCTTACGCGAAACAAATCGTTTTTCTGTGTACCCCATTACCTCTAAAATGCTACCTTACGTTTTTAAGCGAGGTAATCGTAAGTAAACCTCAAAACAACAAGAGTTGGGGAAGATTATAAAAATAAATTTAAATTCTATCTCGTTTTATCGTGAATCCAATCTCAACGGCAGAAAGTGTGTGTTTTTATAGGAAAACACGGACAAATAATATGTTATGGCGTAAATTGTTCGCCACATGCAACATGCGGTGAGCACAAAATAGGGTTGTCGACCGCATTCGGTGTGCAACTTCAGTTTTCACATAAAGTAATTTGGTTTCCGCAGTCAGTAGACAAACTAGTCAGAAGACGCATGCCATGACCGATGTAACGATTGAAAAAAAATCAGCAGCTTTGAGACGAATTCCTATTGAAATTACGCCATTTTATCTTAAACATTAAAATAAGAAGTAAAGTTAGCCTGTAATGTTCTACTGTTGGGCAAAGGATTCTCATCTCACTGAAGATACCAGAACAGTGAGGAGGATTAGGCATAATCAGCACGCTTGCCAAATGCGGGTTGGTGATCTCAACCCCTTCATGTTTGAAAAATAGGTAACATGTTTTCGCTCGACCTGGGAATTGAACCTGGGTCCTCAGTCTTAGCAGGCGAGTGCAAATACCACTAGACCACCGAGGTGTTGTTAAACATTGCCGACTAAAAGCCCATTTATTTAAGTGGTCCTTAATTGGATTTCTTAGAAAGATAGAAGAAAGAAAACATTTAATGTTGCAAAAAACCAATAAGATGTAGCAATAAAGGCATACCACTCTATGCAGTAGAACGAGAAAATTACAAAGAAACAGAAGAAATGAGACGATAAATAAATCTATGCAAACGAGCCCCAAACATACCGATGTAACAGAAATCTGTGCTGCGCTATTGCCATGTTGGCAAAACGCCAACGCTAAGAGCAGAATCACTTAGAATCAAACATTTAAACTTTGACTTTGCATAATATTTTATAGGATTCCGTATTCATTAGCGAAAATGTAGGGAAATGTACTGAACTTCAATTTAGTTAGATATCATTGAGTAGCTGTGGGATCTTATACACCAATACTTTACTGGTTATTTTCACTTCACGATAGATGGTACGATTTAAGATGATAGCGACTAATTATTATTTTTTATTAAAGTTTGAATAATGTGTGAAGCAAAAGAATTATTAAGTTCAACTTACTTCAATTACGTTAAATGTGGAACGTTCAAAAGAACCTCTTTGGGGCCAATACTGAATAAAAATATTTGACTTTGACTTGTCTTTGACTTTGAATTAGATTTTTCTGAAAAAAAAGACCATATCAGTCACCTTCGCATGCACCGTATCTTAATTTTCTTCTTAATTATTATATTGTTTACTTCTCTCATCCCAAAAAATTTACCACTTCAAAGTATAAACAAAAATTTCAAAAACGATATCAAAGGTACGAAAACAATACATCAATTATTGTTAAAGCATAAATTATTATTGAAAATGTTCGAACCACAATTAAGATTAATTAGGATTAAATACGTTGATAGAATGCGCTGATGAAATGTGACAATAAATTGAAATTATTATATCATTAGATTTAATGACGATTGTACTGTTATTACCAAAAGGGATGACGTGAAGCTCGTAGCGTGGCGTAACTTGACTAATATAATAAGTTGATGCATTTCTAGGCAAAGTGAATATCTTCTGAAATTAGTCAACCGTAAGCCATCTTAGCAAACCATAGCATATAAAAATGCCTTAAAATAATGTTTACTTACCAATTTTATTCAAAACTATAAAATGTAACTTAAACTGAATAAAATTATGTTAGCGCAACAAAATGTAATCTTTAAATGTTTATGATCTTTCCAAATGATCATAAAGTTGATATCTATTGCTTTTCCATTAAAAACTATCCAATGGTAGTTAAATAAAGTTTTTAATAAAAGGTATGTAAGACGCTTTGCAGAATAAACGGTGTTCAGGTATAATCTTATTCAATTCAATGACTGTATTCTTTTATGAGAGCGGCATAAAGTATCATTTCAATTCCAACTTTAAACTTTCTTATCTTCTAGCAGTCTTCTTCTGTTTTAATATTTACTTTTCAAATTGGTTTCATAAGGACTTTAGTCCCACATTGAATTGATAACTCACGGATAATTCCGATAGCAACCTCAGAATGGCCTATTAGTTAGAAAATAGATAGTTCCTTCGTTTGGTATTCTATTAAACTAACATGCATGTTAAGTTAGTTCAATCAAACAGTTTGCAACAATTCAATAGAAACCCAACTAGAGGATTTAAACTATTTGTAAGCGTTTGATAAACTCCAGAGTTCAACAATGTGCATGCACAATCAAACGCAAAAGGAATGTCAGAATGTTAAACTATTTAGAGTTTTAACCTGGCGATGTAATCAGGGTTGCCAGAGTGCAGACACATTTTTAAAATAAGAACATCGAATTTATCACTATGCAGTATGCACTATGTTTTTGTATTCTTTTTCCAAAAATATTTAGGCGCCCCGTCGCCATCGTTGCACCGTAGCACCCTCCCCACTAAACTTATATTATTTTCAGGGTACGAGAAATCTTTACCTTGCAGTGTGGTACTATACTCACCTACTTTTCATTATGGAGTATTCATCAAAATGTTTCCATATAATCTTCGGACTGAGCTGTTCTTATAGGCAATCGCTTGATCACTGAAGATTATTTATAATGTTAATGCTATTGAAAGCGGAAACAAACTAAAATATTGATCGTAATAATTTTATACAAACTATCTTTGAATTCTGTTTTAGGCCTGTTCTGGACCACGAGATCAGATGACACAGGTAAACTAAAAGTTAAACGTTGTTCGACCGAGTAGAAGCTTTGACCGAAGTTATTTTAGCGATGCTGCTTAATGTTAATCCCAGCTTACAGCCAACGAACCTGACTCATTAGAGTCTGAACGCACTATAGTCACTACTGTTGTTAGACAGTCTGGTCTATAAAAACATTTGAACGCACCCAATAGAGGCAAGACGTCTAGCAGATTATTTTGTCTGTCAAAGATTTTTTGTCTTTAAGGGTATTGTAGAAGGACTCTTAAATTTATTTAGTAAGTACCCAAATATGTTTAAAAACAAATGAAGATCGTTTTAAATAGTGTCCTATTTGGTGCAGAACAAAGTACATTTTCTAAATGAACAGCTTTTGTTTCATAAACATATTGAGGTACTAAACTGATTTATGAGTTATTTTGTAATATGCACTGAAACTTAAAAAAAATGTATCGACAACTGATATGAGACTGACAAAAGACAGTTTTGTTCGCGTCAGTCTATGGACTGTTGTGACTATAGTGGGCACGGACTCTTAATGGCTCCGTTTAATTTTCAATGCTTGTTTTTGTATGAACTCCAACTGGGGTTGAAAAATAAAAACACGCATTCGATAGCAAACGACGCCAATAATGATTTCGATTCGATTGCGGTGAAACTGAGATTTATTTTTATTTGTTGAAACTAGTTTAGCGATACGGTTTATGTTGTTTAAATGGGCATGCACCATTCGATGTATCCATTATCTGTGTCAATCATTTTTGAACATCAAATTCGACATTTTTACATTTTTTGGTCAGTGTAATGACACGATTACATAAAGAATAGTTCGCCGTTTATAACATGCTTTGACAGCTATGCTCATTTTTTTCTTGATTGTGCCAAAATGTGGACCAATGTCGTTAATTTTCCAGTCGAAGACAAATACTTCTGAAGGGGAAAATGGTTTAGAGATAGGGTTAAAAATGAAATAAAAATCACTAAACCTTTTTCCTCTTCAGGAGCAATCGTCTTTGGCTGGAAAATTGACGACATTGGTCTACATTTTGGGACAATCAAGAAAAAATAGAGTATACATATTTTTCAGTTTTCAACTCATGTACGGTGAACGACTAAATATTATCGCAGCTTTATTACTCTCAAAACAAAATTGGATCAACATACATAAAACAAATTAATCATTAAATTATATTAGTACAACCTTCCTACTCACAACCGATAAAATAAAACTAAATTAAACGGAATAGAATTCCTAAATGTTACACAAATAACTTTTTATCTTTACTGCCTATTACAACACGCCGATCTAGGTCAATTGATTATTAGGAAATAGTTATTGCCTAGGTATTACGTTAATCAGATCTAGGCTTGTATTTACTAGGTTTCTCAGGTGTCGTTCATGTTCCCGATGCTAAACTGGATTACATATTTTTCTTGTACTCAATTATTATTCTGAAGTTGGTAAGTAAGTGTTCAAGATCGTACCAAATAACTGAAATGAAGTAATTGTACTCGTGATGACTATAGATATACATATAGATAGATAATACAGGCCATAGCCGTATTTTATTGACACTTCAAAATTGGAACACAAACAGACAGGACATTATATCATTATCGAATTAAGTAAACATCATTACTACAAAAACAAGCAAAACTTATTTTGTGAGTGAGTTTACATCTTGTGAGTTTATAATTCCTGGTGTGTTGCAATCAATTTAATTGAACTCTGTAACTTGCTGCTCATAAAAATTCTCATTATAAACATGATAATTATATCATATCTAAACAGATACCTATATAGAATGACTTCTTTTTGTAAATTTACAAAAAGAAGTCATTCTATTAGCTTGAAGTTATTTTTCAATATGTAACTGAAAGCATTTCTGGATTTAATACATGTTACGAATAAAGATATTTATGGTTGGAGACTCCTTCATACAGTACACATTTATTAAAAAGCCTATTGGCTTACCACCAACAACTGAAGGGTATGACAAATTACTCGAGGAAAATATATTGCTTTCGCTTTTCGATGTTATTGATATAAAGGAATAGTGCTATCTAGATTTTGGCTGCGATATACATTCTGCCTAAATATCATCAGCTCAATTTTTATCACAGAACAGTTTTAGGGAATTCTCCATCAAAGATATCGGTCATTTTGCATATCATTTGCATGAATTTAAATGTTACATGAGTAGGTAGTTTTAAAACATGCTTGAAAAATTTAATGAAGACTTAAATTGTTTAGTGACATTTTCAGCTACCAAAATGAGTTTCAAGGTATGTAATAATAATAAGATAATTTTAAGATGAGAAAGAAAACGAAACATTTAGGCACCATCATTCTATCAAATTCATTGAAGGTAACAATAAAACCAAAAGGTATAGATAGATAGTAAACCAACCTGTCTTTAGTATCTAAAAAGAAAATAAAGAGAAACAATGGCAAGAATAACTTCCATAATTTTGTACCAAAACAAATGAGCGTCCTATTCTCCGTACAACACTTCCCAGAACATCCAACAAACACATTTTTCAGCAATATTTATGTGAACCAAAAAGGATAACAGTGCATGAAAACAATTCTTCCGAACTGGCAAATATAAATTTAGTCCAGCCCACGTTATGTTAATAAATGTATCTGGGACGGATAAAAATAAATATGGACCAGGCGGTCTAGGTAGATAATATTACAATAGTTATCAAACCTTTGAAGGTCACCCAACCACTTAGACCCAAAGAGAATGCTGACAACGTATCCACAAATATTTGACATGGTTCAAAATGGTCGTCCCATAGAGGTTTCCAAATAAAACCCTTTCATTTTTACGCTTAATTACTATTTTGGGTCAACATCCCTTTTCCTTTGTAAAGAATGTTCGGAGAATCTGATGTTATATTAGGTACTTATTTTACAATTATTCTACGGTACTTTTAAAATGAATTTTCCTACTTATTATTAAGAATTAAGAATTTTCAATCTTTACTTTTATCTTAGTCAACATATCTACTAATCCAGAGAAGATCCAGATTGATATCTTTTCACTCGCTATACTTTTTATGTTATAATCTGTTAACTATTTTAACAAAAAAACATCTTTTAAATTACTTTAACTCATGAAATTACAAAATTAAAGACCCTTTCATTTTTCTGACATACCGATCGTATCGCAATGATTAAAACATTTAATAATCTTAGGTGATGATTAAAATGATAGCGATTAATCAAATAGTATTAAACCATTATATCTATGTACATAAGAGCGACAAAAAACTAAGATAGTTGGAATATCTTTAGAACTTTTGCAGGCGTGTGCATAATAATTCAACAAAGTTTTATCGTGATCGGATTAAAGTTATGTAACGTCCCCATTTGTATCTCCTGCCTCATATATCAAGTAATTAGCGACGTAAAAGAGATTTATAATACTTAAAATAATTATCAAAGATATTATTCAGTAGCTAACCATATAACATATAAAACCATCCGTAGTCCTAATTTATTGCTTAAGTCTTAACATAGTTAATTATTACTAAAAGGCAGCTCCGATACCTTCAAGGTTCTAATGCATTATATAAGACGGGAACCACTCTATTAATCTCTTTGTAAAACTATAATAATGAAGTTAGAAACTACAAAGACCGTGCGGAACTTTAATAACGTTCTAATGCATTCTTAAGGGCACACAAACAAAAAGGTTATGAAGGTTTAATTTTCGAACTGGAACGGGAACTACGGTTGACCGATTAATTATTCGGTGCGGCTTTACCACAATGACGACATGACATCGATTCTCGATAGGTTACGTAACTGTTAAGCTGTATTGACACTATAACTATACAGTGTATACATACAGTCCTAAGTCGAATTCTATACGTCTCACACTTCAAATAATGCATTGGCATACGCGAGAGTTGGCACTGATACAAATATTGGAGATTCATAAATATGGAACGATTTTACACATTAGTTTGTTATATTGTGGAACATATAGTTATCTGTTTTAATAACTTGTGCTGTCTCCATTTAATATAAACTAGTGTTTACAATGAACATATATATTCACGAAAATAATTTTCATGAAAGGAAGACATTGTCCAATTATAATATTTCAAAGTTTCAATTGAAATATTATAATTGGACTGATACAGAAATATAAACTTGTCCTCTGAATATACTTCCCGCGTCCGTAGTTAGTAGTTTGTTACAAAACTTCATCTCGTACCTGTTATTAAACTTTATAATAAAATATGATTCAACGTCAAATAAGAACTGCAAATATCCTCCTCAGCTAACATTTCCATAAACTTCAATAATAAGGCCTTCAAAAGGACGTAGAACGAGTCCCAATAACGGCGTATTTGAATTAAGTTTTGAAAGGATACTATTACACGCCTATTTGATTTTAAAAGGATTCCAAAAACTAAAAGAATATTGGATGTCGAATTCCGCTGACAAACGGTGCCAGAAACCGTCGTAAAGTAACAATTTTCATTACTCCATTCGTCCGGAAATGTATTGTTCGACACACTATCGTAAAAAGCGAAGTGATATTAAAAAGTTTGAATTGTTTTGTTGGCTACTAAAATATCAACTTAAAAATTGCAGGAGAGAAATTCCCAGATTAGCTATGGTGACAGTAAGCTTTCGATTTATAACTTGTCGTGCAATAACGGCTTCACTCTGCCTTTAAATATGCCTTCATTTAACGCCTTGAATTTAATTATTATTGACTATCATACAAATTTACACATACCGATTAATCGATAAAATCTTAACGATGTTAAAATTGGAACTGTCGGTTTGCGATTTAACAAAATCGTTACAGAATTTTGAGTTCTCAGGAGAATCTTAAAATGGTCGACATGAAATCGTATTCAGCGAAATGAATTGGATGTCCGTTGGGATTCCAACGGATTATGCTATTGCATTCATTGTATAATCCGTTTGTGTATCTGGCTGAGGCTGGACTTATACGCTATAAATAAGAGAGATTATGCTTTGTTTGTAAACATAACAATTATGATTTTGAACTAATGTGGTTTGCTAATTAGAATGTAAACGTTAAACGACATGATGTTTATGATGTTTGATGTTGAACACAATAAATGTGTTATCACTTTAAAATACAAATGTTTATTAATACGTTGTTTAAGTTTGTGTTTTATTTTGTTGTTATGTTTTTAGTGTTTATACGATTCAGGGCATGATGGAACTGATAGCCCTGCTTGGGTATATCCCTAAAAATATTTAAATAATAAAAACTCGGATGGTGTCAACCCAGCTTTAGTGGAAATATGACAACGGAAGTAAACTTGTAAACGTGTTTTAAGACAAAAAGTCGTAGCCTGTTATATTTTACAACTAGACAAAGGCCTCTCAGCAAGAAAAGTTTGTGAAATTCAACGTTATTTAAATGAAACTATCTATATGAAATCCTTTTAAAATCCTGTCTGATAGAAAACAAAAGGGTGTAGACGACGAGCTTTAAAATTTTCTGTCTGGGTTATTATCCTCTTTGAACTGTGCGACTCGCGTGAAAACGTGAGATTAGTACATCTTGTTGTAACAAACAACGTTTTGATATAATATATAGGTACAGATGGGTTTGTTGAAGTGATGCAGTTAAAAAGATTACCTATTCACTTTTGCTTTAACAGATTTAACTTGTACGATTTTCAATTCAATATTAATCAGGCACCACAGCCAGTTAAACGATACATTAAACATGCAGAAATCCCACAACACTGTTTTTGTTGTTTAAAACATACGTTCATTGGAAAATATTCGTTTACTCCTCAAACAAAGAGATTATTTTTTAACAACATCAGCTTCATTAATACAATAAAAAAGGAAGTACCGATAAACGAACTGTGAAAACCTAGCAATTAATGCATACCATTTTATTTACATTTTGTTGTTGGGTATTACTGTCGAACGTTAGAGATCGGAAACACCTTTAGCAGAACAAAGGAATAACAACATTACTACAGAGCCAGAGAGGTGATTTTCTCCCAAATCTTATGTCGCTTGTGACGTTTTATTTCGAAGTAATCATTGGACGTTTCACTTGGGTGGGGTTTTGTGTAATAAAACGAATGCTTTCCTGTCTGGACATCGATAGGTATGCGTGCTTTGAAAGTTTGGTGGAAATCTATCGTATATGAAAGCCTTATAAGGCTACGCTGTAATGGGAACTAGTTATGCCTATAACTATTCCGCGTTCGTGCTGAAATACCGATCTCATTTCTAGTATACGAAAATCCTTATGTATTATTAAGTGGTAATACTTTGGTAATAGAGTGGTTAGTTTCATTTCCGCTTAGAATTCCTGAAAACGTTATACGAATTACTCGATAAGTTATTTCGGTTCGTGTAATGAAGTTAAAAGAACGATTGATTGGACCCATAAACGCAATTCATTCATTCATTGGGATTAGGTTAGTAGCCAACCCATGAGTCAGGAGTTTTTAGAACGCTTAAAGGCCTCCGACATGGTCTTACGATTAAAATCGACTTGCGTGCCCTACGAAGCACAGTAACGCTCAGATAGAAATGCCACAATCGGCTACCAATCTGAGTTGTGGCTGAGCTGCACGAAGCTTAACATTCGTGATGTGATAAATATCACTCAGTCAAACTACGCTTTAACCGCAATAAGTAAGAGTGATGAATATGAATATAAATTTTGTAAAACATGACAAAGTGAAATCTGCAAAATTGAACAGACTGTCGGAAAATAATAAATCAAATGGATTACTTTAAAAATGCGGATGAAGTAAAAACGAAAGCAGGTTGTACCAATCCTGCTTAATGGAGCATCGTGATAATAATTAATGATACCTCATGCAATTTTCCGGTACGAAGTAGGCACCATGTACATATGTATGTACTTTGTCAAGTTGACGAATCTCAGAAACTATAAGTGCTAGGAACTTTAAATATTGCATGGGAGTTTCTTTTAGGGTTAAGATTCTTTGGGGTTTTTCCGAAATACTACCCTTCTAACAGGGGGTGGCCGCTAGTCTTCTATAAATTAAAACAACTGCAGCTTAATGAAGATGTCTTAAAGATATTGGCTGTCTTTTTATAAAGTAATTAATCAAAGATACCATTAATGACATCAATGTGATAAATCTTCAGTGAGTGGATATTGCTTTGCAGTGCAATCTTACCACAAAATAAAGTGGTAAATTAAAATTGTATGTGATGGATTTAACTAAGGGAGTGTCTGTGCCACCTTAAGGGTTGGAGCACATAGGTCGCGTTATGCCAGAGTAGACCAGAATAGGTAATGAAATTTGGCCTTGCACTTAACACTTAACTGATAATCCGTTTGTGAGTCGACCAAATCACTTGACCACGACCGATGTACTCTCCCTGAAATGTGTACTGACCCTAACTCTCTCATATGCATCAATTTGTTTTATAAGTATTTGTTTGATGAAAATCAGCGAAATTACTATGAAAAACTTTGACATAACGAGTAGGTGCATCTGATTATCAACCTCTTAAAAAACAGTACAATAACTTTGCTCAAATGCTTTTTTCAGTTTAAGATAGGTATATTATTCTTACTTCAGATTTTCATGGAATTTGCAATAATATGTAACTTTTATTATTATTAAAGCCAGACTTCGCTAGCTTGTAATACATACAAGTTAGACTATTTCAAAGTGATATTTAACTCAATTCTAGGTCACTTGTGCCTCGTTTATAAATATTCTAGACTAAAAGCAAACCTAGAATATTTGATAGGCTTCGCTAGTAGAGCTGTCTGCACTGTAAAAGGTGATAAAAATAATGTTAACTAAAACGTTTCAGCCAATTGGAAATGATTCATTTTGGAGCCTATTTTCTACAGGCCTCAAAACGATCTATACTAGTCTATACAAGTATTTTAATGAGGTAAAATTTGATTTTTTTTGCATGTTCGAGCTAATCGCAGATTGAGTTTTCGATTCGAATAATTATTTTTGGTTTGGATAACTATATTCAAAGGAAAAGCTGATAAGGTTATGTTTAAGGGCCAATTCCCACAGGAATGGGCACAACGCGGGTAAACCGCGGGTTGCGGCTTGTTATGGAATAAAACCTGTTAAGTTTATTTTTTAATACATGACATTGAAACATTGCTTTCTTAACATAGGCACTAACTAATCAGAAGAATCTACAGTGAAATTATGTCTTTATTATAAAATATATAAGTATCTAACCAAAAACTATCCTAATGACATCTCCCAAGCATTAAATCATCTCAACGTAAATAGTTTTGAAAACTAAATTTTAACTAATAGTTTCAAACATATTACTAATTTATCTACAAAACAAACTGCAAATTAACGTCTTTGATATGTAACTATGTCACGAGAATATAAACTAGTTGAGATTACGCATACAAATAGGGGAAAGCAATATCCCATGTTCTCCTTTGAGAGCGTTGCCATATAGACTATTATGTTAAAAGTGTACACATGAAAACAACGATTCCCCTTATTTTTTAAACGAGAATTTCAGCGAAAACCTATTTCACAAAATGACGCGCCATCCAACCGTTTTGTTTTCTGCGGCGATGACAGAGACTCAACAAGGATTTTGTTGTTTTATACAGCTTACCTACCTAACGGTTTGTTTGGAAGTCACTGGCTTATTCGGAAAATATTGAATAATTGATTGATGAAAATAAAGCTTTAAAGAAGATATTTAAATAACTTGTGGGGTTTATTTGTTTAAAAGTTTATATTTTGAAAAGAAGATTCAATCAACCATGCTTTTATGAAGAGAGTTCTCATCTTATAAGTTTTAACAAGTTAATTATCCTCTATCACGTTACCTAGCTATTTAACAAAAGAACTGCATTCATTTGGTTCCTCCATGAAGGTGCTACTCAAAACGTAAACTTAAAACACTCATCTAATTGCGTCGAGTTATAAAAGTAATGGAATCACAAAATACCCTTTAATATTCGTATTCCTTTTTTACTATCAAAACTACAATGATCGAATACTTCTAAAAAACCAACCTACGGAACGTGAGTGAAGCCGCAGGCCAAAGCTAGTGAAATCATAAATGCACACTTGCAACAACCACTTTCAATACAATTTATAGAAATCGCGAAGAATCAAAAATTTCGAAGTATTTGCTTTCCATAAATCATTTTTGGCTTGAAATTCTAAACTAAACTGAAACAAGAGAGCTAGATAAACTTGGCAGGTTTCAATGGAGGTGTCAAAATGACGGGTTCTTTTAAAATTAGAAGTTGGGAAATAAAAGGCATATCGAGTTTCAATTTCGGTGGTTTTATAAACAGACTTCATTTGTTGCGTAAGACATTTTGTGCTAGAATTGGGAACCATACGATATGATGCTATTTTATAGTTCTTCAGGCAAAAATAAATATAGCTGCTAGATAGATATTATACGGGAACAACCACAAAATAATATTATACTTACCTGGCTTAACGTTGTTTATTCCAATCTGACATAGATACTAAATTATTTTGACATTTTTCCTTTTTGACTTTCCAAAGCCAAAATCCACAAAAAATGTTCAAGGAAAATCATGAAAAATGTAACTATTACAAATGGCCGCTGCTTACTTACGTTTAGGAATGAATGAAATTATTTGCCGTGTTATAATATTTTATCAAGTACCGAAACCGTACTCAATCTCAGAAAGTATGAAGGATTAACTGACCTACTAAATTAGGTTATCCTTGAGAATCTAGGGATTGGGAGTTCATAAATTATATTTGAAAAATGAAACACTTTTCTGAAGAACTTAGTGCAAAATGAAAAATGATCTTCAGATTAATTCGCCATCGTAATATTGTTGTATAGGTACGTGTAACGTGGCTTACACTAGTAGCAAATTTAAACCTCAAACACTACTAGCAAGTGGCTTGCACTATTAGCAAGTTTAAACCTTAAGACCTTAAACATGAAAATGATAATTGAAGAAGCTGGAATGTTCCTAAGAAAGTGTCTCTTGTAGTTGTAGACTTGCTCATACTGACCGGCTTAAAAAAGCCCTCCTGTATAGCCCAAAAAACTATCCAACTATAGTCTAAGCTAATATCAAAATAAATTAATAAATGGCGTGTAAAATATTATTAAAATACTGTGGATGTAATAAAAAGCGCTGTCAATTTTGGTTGGATAAAAATTACTACGAAAGAAGCGGTCAGTAACCTTAAGATGGCGGTTTCATTGTCTATTGTGTTTAGTTGTAAATAAAACAACACATAAAACCAAAACTTATTTACTATTATTTCGTATTTTTATCGCTTTAACTTTTTCTTCGGGGAGTTCTCGAAATTGTTGTTCTTCTTCTAATCTAAACAGTTTGTTGTAAACACGAAATAAATAAAAGTTTTTTTTGTTACTAAATTGTACTTTAAATAAATGTAATAGCAAATAATATTTTATTTTGATATGAAAGATGTCTGTTGGGTAAAAGTTAGTAGTTTTTCCAAGTTAGATATTTTCAATATTTTATAAGAATCAATATTTTCAATTTAGATGTGTCATAGTTTTTATATCTGAAATACTATTTATAGTTGAATACAAGATGTCGCATCATAATTTATTAACATCCAACCTCAAATAACCGAAATAACCCTCTCTTAACTGTTTAAATCCGAATTTGTATTCAGTTGGTGTGGAATTTCTGTTCTCTACTCTTACCGAATCCGACCGCAGTCCGAACTCGAAATCAGAATGCTACCCCATTTTTGGGCAGATTTTTTGCGGTGCGGTCACTCAGCAAACCGCACGAAGGCAGAAAACAATCCAAATTTTTTTAATGTTTCACATTACGTGAATACATTCGCCGAGATCAACGGATTAGTTATTCAGCTTTGATGCGGCAAAAACTCAAATAAAAGCATATAAAGGGCACTTATTTATTTTTATAACACAGTCCCAACAAACCCGTTTAGAACGCTTTGTGTACATTTTTATTTCAAAGCGTTTTTGCAACAGAGATTACATTTCCGATTACGGTTCATATTTGAAAATGGAGGTCAAAATGGAGGAACTACGTCCCGTTCGTTTTGATAAATATTAATCGATATTTTGTTAACTAAACTGGCCTATTTAACTAAACAAAGGATGAAAGAAAAAGGTATGTATGTAACCAAGCGGAAAACGGTTTTTGGGAGTAAAATTATTGATGACACAAAGGTAACAATACAATGGATTCAATAAATCTTTTGAAATAAGAAGGAAAAGGAGAAATAAGAAAGAAAGTCCCACTGTAGGGAAAACGCTCATTAACACTGATGATTGGAACAAGATTCCTCAGTCAGTTTTTCTTAACATCTAAGTATCTGACAGGGAAAAGGATTGTTATAGTTATAGAATTTTTTTGGAAGTTATTATAGTTCAAGACGTCACTCTTCACAATAATAGACCTGTGAAAGTTTGCGAATTTGTAGGCCTTTACCTTTGAACGGTGTAATGCGTTAAAATGCTATTTAAAACACTTTTGTAGCAAAAATACTCATTGAATAGTTGTTATCCTGAAATTCCGTGCAAAACTGATACAACGCGGACTAAATCGCGGCTTGTTCTGGGCACCAAAATTTAAAATTCAAATTGAGTAATCTTAATACAAATAAGGAAGCTTAATGAGATTGCGTCTCGTTTCTCGTAATTAGGAGCAAATAAAATTATAGCAGTCCATAAAGTCTTTATCTCGCTCGTAGTCCAGAAACGAAAATGACAATTTTGTAATTGCCTTCTCGTCAACGGGAAATGGTCCAACGTTGATAACAAAGGCATGTTGCGTGCTCTATCTAACAATCGCTTGAGTAATGAGTAGACTTCAATTCTCTCTGTATAACTAAAGGTATGAATATTGTTGTTGTACGGCGGAAATTGTATATTTAAAATGTTGTCTTTATTTTGTTTTGTATTTCTATTTCTAAACACAACGTAATATAGTAGGTTATATTGTCTTACGTATATTGTATTGATATTGGCAACAAAGATCTTAACATTTGTTTTATGTACCTTATTCTCATTGTAATAGCGATAATTTTATGTGAATAATAATTCTTATTGCTGACCTTCTGAGCCGATGGCACACGTTCAAGAACCTCTTTGGGGTTAACACTGAATCTAATCCTCTATTTCTAAACTCCTGTACGTTGGCAGCGTAATTTGGTTGCGTAGTTGATCACTTACGTTAGTCGTGTACGTCGGATGTATAAGTCGATTGTGTAGGTATATCGGTAGCATACCGAAGTAAGCTGGCTAATAAAAACAAGCTCAGCGCGATACTATGCGCTGGCACAGACGTCACCTCTTTTTCGTCGTCGCTTTTCTACGGAACGCAGCATTTTTAATGCGCAATACAGCGTATATTCTTTAACGCGACCGACGTATAAAATAAATAAATATAATATGTTAGATTTTTTGTTTTGTTTGAACACGCTAATCTCAGAAAATACCTGTCCGATTTTAATAATTATTTTTGGATCGGATAGCCAAATTGAAGAAAGATTAAAGACTATTTTTATACCCAATTTCTAACCAAAACAGGTACGACGCGGAAACCACGGGGCGCTGCTAGTAACAGAATAATTTGGCTCTGTACTGAAATCTTACAAGTTCCTTTACTATTACTTTCTACACATAGAGATGTTCTTACGTTCCTTCATATAATATAATTGTTTGAACGTGTCTCGCCATTCACTCCGAGAATTATAGTATCACATTTTTTTCTATGGATTAATTCAGTTTCACAAGTTTGCTTTATTGAAATTGAATTCGATGCCAATGTTGTTATCCTATAACTATAACATTGCAATGTATTTGTGGATTATGTTCTTAGAATAATTTGATTTTATTACTAGTAGTTTCTATTATTTTGATTTTTATCTTGAACTTTTATTTTGATTTGGAAACAAAAGTAAGTCATAGTATGTACAATGTAGGTACTCATACATATGTAGAAGAGCTCCACTTAAAAATATACTTATGTGTATACCTACTGTTATTGTTTAAGTAACCTGTATAAAATATTATACAAAATACGAAATGGAAAATTCTACGTGAAATATATTTTCGTGGAATATATTTTATTCGGAACAATAAACACTTGCAACACCTATATGGATTTTACACGAAAACTATAATAAATACTCAAATAAATAATTATAATCGAAAATTAAGATACTGGTTTCTTAAGTTTAAGCGAACGCTACCCATTTTGAATTGAAACTACGTTTACGGATACACTTCGCTTTAATTTATATTTTTTTCTGTCGATACGGTCACTTTTCAGGAACCGTGGTCACAGAAGACCGGAAGTCTTCTGTAAACGTAGTTTCAATTCAAAACGAAAACTAAGATCTGAAATTTATAATGAAAGCATTTTTAATGGTCCGAGTTAAATATTTTATTTTGTAGAAAATTTAAAACACTGTAAAAAGATTCCGTAATACATTTATATTTTTAAAATTGCTGAGAAAATTCCGCCTAAGGGACGCACAAGATATGTTTCTGTAATAAGAAAAATAGGAAACTGGACGTCCGTCCGCAAGCAAGTTGAATGTGTTTGAAATATTTTCTCTCTATTTCAAAGTGATATTTAATGATAATTAAATACTTCATTACAAAATAAACCTTTTTTATGAGAAGAAATCTGTTTACTAATTTCATTCAAAACAGTCAAGCCAAAAAGTACAAACCAACTTCACTTTATGTTGCTGAATAATTTGTAAATACACATAAAAACTTCACCAAAACAATGAATACTCTTCTCCCAATAAAATACTCCAGCATGTTTCACATTGACCTCTAAAAGGCGTATAAAAACAATAAATAACTGGCTGAAAATGTTCCTTACCATAAAACCTCCGAGGAACACCATAGGCCATAATATTTGCCGAAATAAAATAACTTGGTAACATTCTCACATAGAACTAAGGAAATATTCATTACTTTGAAAGGTTCCCGACGTTATATAATGCTTATTCAGGGAACGTTATGCATTAATATTGATCAACCAAGAATCAGGGTTGGCCTTGTATTGTACTATGCTGGCTATAGTTCAGAGTTTTTCACAATGCTTTTGTTTCTTTGGAAAGATTCATTAAAATAAACAAAGGATTTTTGAATGATTTGGCCTGCAATGACTTAGTACATTATGATTTATTGCTGTGAATGGGTTGGGTTTATTGTTGAAGCATTGTTGAAATAACGAAAGCATTCATTAGTTCACATGCACTTAGACATATTCAAGGATATTATTTGGTGAAGGATTTAACATGAGGGTCAGTCGTATTTACTACAGAAAGATGAATGCTTTAATGCTATTACTTTTATCATTTGGTTAAGCTGCAAGTTCGCGTCTATTTCTTCCTAAATTTCGCCAAGTGACAACTAGTGTACTCGTTCAATTTAAAAGTCTTACGCCCTCACTCAGAGACGTCCATTAACTCAACAATTACCTAATTGACAATTTTTTCATACATTACACGTCAAAATCTCTCAGTATATCTTGGCCAAGGAAACATTTGACGTCTCTGAATACGGGCACTTAGTTATTTCTTATCAACAATTCTTTCACAATCTCCTATCTAAACTATTGTTTGTATGTACGACCGTGAACGAGAAAAATGTTCTTTTTATCTTAAATCTTCAGAATGGTTGTATTTCCCTTCATAGTTGGCCTTGGCCAAATCATCAGACCGTCCAATTCCTGTCCTTGTCTTATGTATGCCACTCAAAAAGTTTCGTGTCTACTGACCGTCCGCTTTCACGCATAAAGCCTTTATGATGCCGTTTTACTTAGCTATAGTTGTATAGACGCGTAACACTTAGAAAAAGTACAATTGTTGTCTTTGAAATGAATACTTTTAGGGCTAATTGCTGTCATGTTTTTGGTTAAATTGAAATGATTATTTTCCGTCAATGTATACCTATAGTTAAATAACAAAAAAATCGCTGTAATTTAACAAAAGTTAATTAGTTTAAAAAAAGTTGAGTCTTATATTCTGAATTGATTAAACTCTATATCTTCATCAAATGCAATCAATATTTGAATAATTCTTTGGGCATAATAACACAAAAATAAATATAATGATGATAATATGTGCACTTGTTAATATCAGTACCGCAGCAATCAAAATATGCATATTTTAATCGAATATATCTTCGTTAATTTCGAATTTCAAAATTCCTTTACTTCAAACTAATTGAAAGCTCCTGCCCTAGTTAATTTCTTATTTCTTGAAATACAATAGTTCATTGATTGCGCTTTCATTGTTAGTCAATTAATTCTCAACAAAAGCAATTTCGTAACACAAAACATGTTACGTAGCATCCCTAATGTAGCATTAACTCTATTAGTGCGATTGACAAAAGTTTGTCGGTAATAAACTTTGGTTTTATGAGCTATGTTTGCGGTTGAACTTTTGTTCTACTAAATGTAAATTATTTTAATTCCTAATGAACTCAAACTAAATTAAAAGTCATAACTACTCGGTACATAAATATGACAATTGCTTACCTTAATTCAGTTTAACTTAATCAGCATCTAAATAAAGTTTAACAGAATAACATTTTTTTTACGATTTGTAATAAACAATAATTAATAATTAAAAATTGTAAAAACCAATAACAGTATTTTCCATTTTTTGTCCAAAATCACTTTGTGGAAAAAACTAAACTATCGATCGGTCGGTAATCGGTCCATTCGTTTGACAACCACAACACCACGTGACTGACTTACACGCGGGGGTTAAAAGTTAATCAAATCGTTACTGTATTTTAGTATAAACAACAAAATAGGAGGTTGATTTTATCATTATTCATATTTATCATTATTTATGATACATTGAAATAAAATCGCTTTTGAAGAAAACACTATGTTTCATTCAAAAATTGGATTACAGGAATAACGTACGAATGAATCGAAGCCCAATGCACAAAAAAGACCATCGAACATTCAAAGCTCAACCCTTCACAAGTATCGATGACCCATATTTTGCATATCAATTTCTTGTAACTTAATAGAGATATTCGACGCCCAAAAACTCAAATAGATAACAATAAGTCCTTGAACTCAAGAAAATCCAAATGTACAGGGAAACTATGCCCTCTATACGGAGTTATACACAATATCGTGGACATGCGTATTAGAGCTGGACGAAACGAAGCACGAATCTTCTTTACCACAGTGAAAGGAGCGAGCGACTTTAGACTCTAAGTTAACCACGTTGTGGTCGGTTGTCAGTTCGGGTTGGAGTCGAGCAAGCGCTGTGTGTTGGGCGGAGGCATCGAATCGGGGTTGATTCAGTTGGAAACGTGCCGCTCTAGGGGTTGTACTCAGTCTGGCCCAGTTCTGAACAAAATCACTGAACAAACCCTCCGAGATGACATCTCAATAAACATCCACGAGGTTACAACGCAAAATGTCAGTGTTCGTATAACTCAAAAAAATATTTAAAGCAATTATTTCCATCGTTCGTTTTCGTAGTCAATGCCGGCTGTCAAAACCGAAGGATCGTAACGTACGTGTCACTTGACTTCAAAATACAGTGTTTATTTTTATTTGTTGTGTTGATGTTGGTTTTTGAGTCATTTTAGAGTCTTTTTCGCAATTTACACTTTGTGGTTTGGTTGAAAATTTATTATTTCCGATGCTGAAGTGTATTTGCAGTGGCTGTGATATAAATCTTCGTCGTTGGGTATAAAATATTTTTAATTAACTACTTGAGCTTTGAAGCTTTGATATTTTTGTAAAACATCAATAATATGCTTTTAAACAGTACCATTCTTTATTAACGCTTTTTATCAAAAAAACTACCGTAGTATTTTGATATTCAAAAATTCACTTTATTTTGAACTTCATCTCTCAAATGCTATATTCATACACATAATTTCTAAGCAAGATAATCCAGAAACGCAAATAAAAAACATAATTAATTCTAGAAAAATAAAATACGATTAAATAAAAACATCAAATCATATACGACTTTCAGTCGTAGTTTTAATACGGAAAGTCGGATTAAACAAACACAACTAGCCAATTAGTGTTGTTCCCACTTTGACCGTAAAAATAGTTCCCCTCTTTAACTTGCGTTCCACATTTTAATAGCCTCGACATACCGACTCCCATGAAATATATTATATAAAAATAAAAGCACGAAAAATTACAACGCTCTTTTAGGATTATGAGCTTTTTATGGAATCTTCAGTGGAATAGAGATGTGAACTGAAAATTTCCGATTTGATGTATTACGGATTTAACACCATATTATATGAATGATCAGTAAAATGTTTTTATATCGAAATGAAACGTATCATATGAAGTCTAGCTATTTCTGTACCAGTACAAGGCAAAATACTTAAAAAAATATCTTAGATCAAAACTCTTTTGCACCTTTCAACTTTATCCCACTGTTTTTATCCCACAATTGGGCAAAACACAATTTTTCTTCTTCTACCTTTTTTAAATATTAATGTGAATAATTTTCCAAAATTTCTTAGTACTTTTTTATTAAACACCATCTACTTTACATCTCTATTCTATCAAGGACATATCGTTATCAGTACATTATTATTGTGGCTGTAATAACTTAATAACTAACGTCACGTCATCCTTTACCAACTGACTGAAAAGAGTATTGATAAGTATGTGACTGTCCTAACAGTAAAATATAAAACAGGTTCTTATGATTGGCAAAGCTTATTGTATTCTTTGGTAGAGTAATCGAAGGTCAAGTTAGCCCATTAATTATCATTATTAAAAAAAGGGTAATACAAAATAGCTTTTAAGTTCTCGATCTTAGAATTGAGAACTTCATAATATATTTCAGACCTTAAAATTAAATGCTTTTTAAGTTTAAAATTGTTCAGAATTAATTAACAAATTATAATGTCGTTCTCAATATCATTTCGAATTCTAAAATGGAACGATTATTCCCAATACTCGCTCGCATATTCCTCTAAAGAATTCAACCCAAAGCTATGTTCCCTAGAATACGAACATTCTTTGAAAATCGATATTTTCAGAGAGAAAAATTTAAATAATATTAGACGCAGATATAACAAAGGATTTTCCAGATATCCCGTTGTTTTTTAATAAAATGAATTGTATAATAGAGTATTGACGTCATCAGGCTATTATCTAGCCAAATATTAGAAAGAAACATATTAATTATTGTATTGTATTGACATAATCATTTATTTATGTTGAAAGTTAATTACTTTGCAAAAAATAAATCCATTCAAAGAAATGTTTTTTTTTATAACACCACACATTATGTCAATCACAGATTACTTTATGATTGAAGTAGATTTTTCTCGAGTAAAATACATAAAATAAGTGCTCACACCGCAGTAGTACTGAAAATTCAGTTCTTAACGTTTCAACCAAACCCTTTACTTCACAAAGAAAATAACTGAATAAAATCAAATAAAGTACTATACTCTCCTATAGCAATATACTCGTACTTAGTTATAACATGTTTGGAACAATCAATCACTGAAATCAGAATAACAATCATCCCTCACTCTATCCAACTAAAGTCCTTAGTAATTCCGCCCCAAGCAAGTCATGCCTACGATTTTTTACGATATACTCGTACGAGAAGAACATAAAAGCATAGTATTAAAGAAAGGGCCAAATCTTTCAGAAGGTATAAAGTCTCAAGACCTTGAAATGAGTCGTAATAATGTTTGGAACACATTTATTTTCTTCAAAAAGGATATTTTGATAAGTCAGCTTTATTTACATGAACCATAACGAAATGCTATGACATTGACTGCATGGAGATTGAATGCATTCGTAGATGAATGCATAATTAATTAAATATTATTTAAAACAGAGGGCAAGTCAATTAAAAAGCCCAGTTACATTGATTCCCTCGCCTCATGTTACATACGGTAACCATAACAGTATAGAAAATAAGGAAAACGATAGCAGCTGTCACCTAATTAGGTGTTCATTGTCAGTTGACAGGATAGCGTAAAGACGACGTTTGGATGTTGTAGTAGATTATTTACCCAAATCAGTGTATTTAATACGGTAAAAAGACTCTTTTCTCATCTAATGTTCTTACTACAGCAAGAAAATTGGAAACAGAAAAGACAATGAGTACTTTACTCAATAGTGGTATTGAGTACACTTCTTAAAAAAATAGTTTTATCCACGAAATAGAGCGTAGTAAGTACGAGTCTTCCGTGAGTTAGTCGGAGTCCTAGAAAATTATGTTTTCACCACACTAAATGTCTCAACTTCGGTAACCATACAAGTTGACCTACTTCTTTCAACTTACCATCATGAATACAGAAGGATGGGAATCGATAATTTTTACGTTTACGCCTTCTTATTTTAAAGTTATGATAAATTGTCTTTTCAGTTAATGATACCCAATATTGTTTGCTACGTGAAGGCCTGAGTATATATTGTTACAAAACACTGATGACAAAATCGATACTAACTATGTTTACAGATGAATATGTCAAATAGAATTGTGGAGTTATAATTTAAGTACACTTTTTTAACCTTAGAACTATTAATCAACATGTGTATACGATAGGAATTACAATATTGAAGGTGTGGAGAAAGTAAGAATAGTGTGCTTTGTGAATATAGTCCAAATCTATTTTTAAACCCTTTGCTAGCACCACTTTATGGCTTTTCATGGCCACTTCTTTATTAATACTTTAGTATTTTATCGAAGGTTGTTTATCTATTAATATATATGAAAAATCAGTATTGAATCGACTAGGTATATATTTACGTCGTGCATTGTCTCACTATTGAACAAAGTCTTCTTAGTCCAATTCTAGTGATTTCATCTCTTAGATTCCTACTTAATTGAAATCTCCAAACAAACCACGACAACGAACTTATATAGATAGCTTCGTTAAAAAAAGCAGGGGAAAGCAAAGGTTTATTATTCCCATGCATCGACCGGGTTCCGACGCCAGTATGTCTCTCGCTCTAAGATTGCTTCAATAAATACATAGACTATTCTCATTGGTTTCGTCGCGAAGAAAACTTTGGTCAGCACGGAATTGCAATCAGTTTTGTATTACTAAAAATAAAGATGCTGAAAAATGTATCTTGTTGCTTTGCTTCCTGGAACTTAATTTAGTTATTTAATTAACTTTAAATGTACTGTATAATAGATTTTGGTTAACTCACTTAATTGGAGTGTACAGTACACTCCATTCTACGATTAAAGCATACCAGACACTTAACTGATTGAACATAAAAATGTTCATGTCATTTGTGTACTCAAAACGAACATTTCATGTAAATGCCTGTAATTTGGATGTTACCTTCAAATGTATTAATGTTTAAATATAAATATTTTATTCATAAACTTACCTTGTTTACTGGGCTTCGGTATCTTAATAAACATTCTCATCTCATCATCGATATTTACGAGTCGATGTATTTCCATAAGAGAGGATCGCTTGATAAATTGTCATAACTTCGAATAATAATGTTTCGCTCATGAACTTTTTATTTAACGTAATAATAACAAATATATTTTCTCAAACTTAAGAAGCATAATAATCAGCAGTTGTACGATACAGATTCCAAAAAAATCCAAAAATTACCTACCTTAATAAAATATTTACTTACAAAAGACATAATATACTTTTTACAATGTCAGTCAAGTACCATGTAAGTGATAGTAAAAACTTGGCGCCATGAGAGCTGGGGTAACCACGGGGCCAAGAAATGGATGGATGGATTTGTTTGTGAGACGTGCCAACGGAGCAATGACATTAAAATAGGACATCGTGCCAGCCAATTATAGGGTGGCTTCACCAAAAATTAAAAGTCAGATTCAAATGTAGAATCTTTTACAGATTTAGTTGACTTCTTATTACTTTGGATTGAAGATGGTTAAGAAAATTTAAAATAAGAATTTTAAAATGTATATGTCAATAATATAACCCTCGACTGATGTTTTTGTTGAGTCAAAGCTAATACACTCGTGGAACCCTTGTAACTTTCCAAAAGCATAAACATTAGGGCAAGAGTTACGATTCAACAGAGACTTACAGACTTGTCAAACCTATAACATCCCTCTTTTTGTGGGGGATTAACATAGCTGATCACAATTCATTTATATGTTAACAAGTTTTTCTTTACCAAGTATTTCAAGTTTCAAGTGACACTTCAACAGAAAAGTTTATATGTTTAAAATAAATGTATAAAAACGGAACATCGTAGGTAATTATTCCAAAAAAGAACTTTTCAATTCGAGCCCTAAGTACAAGCACCGAAGAATAAAAATCGAACTAAGTTACGCTAAGATGTGTTTTCAATACGTAATAAAGTTTCCCTTGTAAAAGTTTATGTTGTTTATTTTGGGAAAGTAGACGTGCCAAAATATTGATTTTCCTCTTCTTTCTACCTTTGGACGATGAACTCAAACGTATTACAAGTCTTAAGATTTTAATTAGACCAGTTAAATATAAGGGCTTTTTATCCTTTGGGATTTCATCACATACCTTTCAAGTACCCACTTCGCTGGTAAGTCTCAGACGTAGAAGATTATCCATACACCAAACCACAATTATAAGCTCCAAAGTCCAAGTTAACTATAAACAAAACTCTTTGATGGCTAAAAATAAAAAAGCTTTCAATACAATGCTTTTTGTGAAGTCAGTTGAAAGAATAAGTAAAAAAAACGCCGGGTATCACAGCGCAAAACCTTTGTAGCATTCACAAACGTTTGGAGCAAATAAAGCAAGATTTAATCCAATTTATTCAGCACAAGTGCCAACATGTTGTAGCTCTGGCCAGTTAGTTATCCTGCAGCTTAACCGACGACACCTTGCATTGTACATGCATCTATCAACTGGCAAGGATTACCAATTCAATCTGCTAGTGATAGGTACAATGCCACTTGGTGTTCTGCAAAATTTACGTATCGTAGGAGTTTGGATGGTGTGTCCTATTACAAAACTAGCTATTGCTTTTGGCTTTTTCCGCGTAGAAGTCAAAAATATTTCGACTTGTACATGATTATTTTTTACTTATGATTGTAAATTGGTTTTTTACTTAATTTGAAGAAGATTCCATACGTCGTCAGGTCACGTGGTCATACAAACGTTTAATTTTGGAAAACGCTTTCTTATAGGATGTTTAATGTCATACAAAGAACACACCCTTTAAGTTTCATGTCTCTACGTATATATATCATTTTATACGTATAAACGAGTAGTTACGACGAAAAATGACTATTTTATTTAAATTAAGAATAATATTATGAAAAATGCGGTTAAGTCTTTATAGTCTAAAATTATACTGCTTAGTCCATACGAGTAATTTACTACTAGTAAATATCGCCATCTTACGTTACGTAAATAAAATTAGCATCTAAAAATACGTTAAATCATACAAATGCCAACAGCTAAACAAATTCAATAGCGAAATAATTTCCAACTTTACTATTTGTGGCTATTTAAATGAATGTCAAACTCTTCCAAGGTCCCCGAAAAGATTTTACTTCGAAGGGCGAATTCTCTAAACAATAGAAAGCTACAAATAACCTCATTAAAATTTTAAGTTTGGATTGTTTTGAGAAGTTCTGGAAATCAAAACACGTTTATAAAATATTATTTTTCTTTAAAACTCCGATCACGTTGAACAACAATTTATTTACCTTATGTTAGAAATTAGAAAGATTCATCACACACAAAGGAAACTAGTATTTTAAACAAGTGACACGATTCAACTCAAAAAACTAAGTGCTCAATAGTGAAGTGACAGACTATGATAAATCGCGAATGATGGAAGCGAGGTGAATAAATCGAAGACTGATGCACTCTCGACATCACCGGAATATGTTCTGTCGACGATATCGCCGACGTGTTTGTACATCTAGCTGATGCAGCGACATAACCCTGTCGATGATAGTCTGCTTTGTCGCTGAACTCACGTCGTTTCAGGTAAGTTGCCTCATCGATATTACGTACATTACCCGTCAAATCACCCGCGTGTCATAATAATAGCGTCACAATCTGTCAGAATTTTACTCACGTATTTTTGAGTAAAATACTGTTGTGAAACGTCATTCTATTGACTCGTATACGGTTTATAATAAGCTCGCACAATAAGCTTCATGATGATGTTGCAAAATCGTAAAAGGGACTTATAAATTTGACTTATATTCAAAGCTTTGTCGCATCATCAAAATAATAGGCTGGCCGTTTCACCTCTGGAGTCTCGGTTTTGTTAAAGATAAGAATAAAGAACGGGGGCGTTTGTGACGTGGTTGTTAAATTGCTGAGTTATCGTCGTCCGGTTGTTGCAAATTATAAAAACGTAGTCTGTTAAGTCTATTTTTGTACTTGTGATCGATAAAAGTAGGCTTTGAAAATAATATTTCTCGTTAAATCTAGTTCGTCGTATTCCTTTTCAACCAATTTTGTATTCATGTAGAAGTCAAATATGATAGTCACAATGTTCAGTGTGTTACAACCCTTAACAATAAACCTGAGAATAAAACCCTCAGGTATTTTACAAAAATATAAGTATAATAAAGAAGCTTCTCGAATTTCTGTTACTTGTCGAATTGTGACGACGTTGTTTTTCATTAAGAGAAGAAAACTCTCACCGGTCGGTATTTTCTCCGTGATTTATAAGCCTTTCGAGCGACTTCGTTACTGAGAAAGTTTTTTGCTTTTGAATTATGAAAATTAGAATTTAGCTGGGCTTAGATGTGAAATATAAATTGTGCTAGCTAATATTGAAGTTTAATTACTGTTCCGAGCGTTAGAATCGTAAAATATGCTTTGTAAAACCAGAAACAGGACTAACGCCGTTCCTCATACTCGTGTAATGCTTAAGTAAGTAAAGATTGAGTGAGCAACTTTGACATGTTATGTATGAAAATATGGTACGTAAAATTGTCAGATATAAAAAAAATATGAACGTTTCTGCGTGCAGCAGTAAAATAGAGAAATAAGAAAGATCAGAAAATCCGAGAAAAAATGTTAGGAAGTCGAATACTGAAATGTACTCGTACAACGCTTCTGTTTTACAATACCAACCGAAACTGCAACATTTTTGTCCATTTGTTAACACTGAAGGAAGGAAACAGAATCCTATTGTGTTTAAAAGATAACGTTTCCCCAAAGTACAAAACGTGGAAAGAAAAAGGGTGGATTCAGAAAAGGAAAACAGTGATAAAAGGTTTATCAACCAGAATGGATCCTTACACCAATAGAAAGGATTCTATCTTGGTATTACTCAACTAACGTAATAGAGATAACTAATAATAGTATGACAGGAAGATTGAATGGTTGTTTGTTCAAGGTGAACATTTTATTACGTTGGTGAATGTATTGGAAGTTTCAAATAACTTATTGATTTATAAATGAAATAATAAGTCTGTCGATATTGATAGATTGACACAGTTATTTACTTGCCTTGGTCGATAATAATTTAATTAAAGTTTTGGTATATTTAGGATCTTAGAGGTTATTTATTTTCTTGGTATCTTAGCAATGTCTTACGTTAAAGAGATCTATATATATACTTAATCATTATTATGAACCAATTATTCCAATTAGTTTCAGATTATTATTTTCATAGAAAGAAATTTTAGTAATAGCTATCGTTTGTGGTATCTATATTAAAAGTGAAATAAGTTTTTGAGTGTATGTTTATCTTCATTGCCATTGTAGAAACATGTAATGAAATGACACAGATGAAGAATTAGCATAAAAATAATCAGAATATTATATTCTAGCACTGCAGATACTTATGAAAATCAGCATAAAATAAAATGGAACCGACAAAAACCGGTTAGTTTATAAATATTTTGGCCATCATTGCGTGTTCGTGTCCAACCCTTGTCTAAATTACTAGCTGACATGCGTGCTTGTGACCCTGTCTTGAATATTTTAAGATTATATGTTCGGACAAACAAAGTTTTTTGGTCGAAGCTATGGGTATTCTTAATCCTCAGGGTTTTTCGCTTCATTGCGTTTAAGTGGATCCAAGGGAATAAACTCAAGGCGATACTTCCACCCCTGTTTCGCAATTCGCAACACCGTAACGATCTACGTTTCACATTTAGTTGTACTTGTCAGAAAGCTGCCTTGAATTTGGGCGTTGTTTTGTGCTAAATTTTCTCGCTCACATTAACACTCTGCTTGGAAATGTGACGAATGAAATTTAATATGGAGATGGCTTTATATTTGTGATTTTGGAACGGGACACGTAAGGAATATTATAAATGTTGTGTTCATGTATTTTTTATGATTTGCTTTGACATTCGCATTTTGATGTTAAAACTGGCTTGGATTATTCTAAGAAATAAACGTTACTAACCTGCGCTTATAATCACATCCGCCTCAGTGTTGCGATGACCAAGATGACAAGTGATTTCTGAAAAAGAATAATGTATCTTAGCGTTTACCGTTTATTTTAGCGTTTTGTGTTCTTACTTCAAACATACAATTGTGTCAGAACGCATTTTTATGAGCTAACTTTAAACCTATATTATGTTCGACTGACCCAAACCGCTTTCTGTTATCTAGTTTTAATCTATGTAACTAACTGTTCCCCACTAATAATAACAACGAAGTTCATTCCCTTGACCCCAATAATCTAAAACGTTTATTACTTATTTTAATAAACAAATACCAAATTCCCAAAAACTCAATAACGTAACACAACCAGTAAAATTCGGACCTTTGTTGTCAAATCACCCATTTTGTCCGAATAAATGAACGCATTAGCCATCCCAAGGCTTATTGTAAAGTTGTACTAATTCCCCTAATAAGCACACCAAGTGAACAAAACGTCTGTCCGACTGCGCAAACATCCGTTTAATTAAGCAGGAACTTCTGAGGACATTCGCTTGGCTTGTTTCACTCAGGGAGCCAATTTCATGTTTCCTTGTGCAAATATATATTTATGGTTATAAAAAAAACTGCCTTTAATGTCCCACTGCTGTGCAAAGGCCTTTCATCTCACTGAAGATATCAGTACTGTTAGGAGGATTAGGTATAATTACCACGCTTGCGAAATGCGGGTTAGTGATCTCAAACCCGAACCATGTTTGAAAAGTAGGATACATATTTTCGCTCGAGCCGGGAATTCAACCCGGGACCTCAGTCTTGGCAGGCGAGAGCACATACCACTGGACCATCGAGACGATATATGTTTATGGTTAAAGATAAACTCTGAGTTTGTTATCTTTGAAATGATATGAGAATCAATACTAGTTTATTGGTAACGGACTACTCATGAAATGAACTGGACGAGTGGGTGTTGTGTTAGTAGTGCATCTGGAAATGTAATAAAATTGCAGTAAAAACATAAAAGGATAGGGCCCTTATATAGGCACATAAAGTATTTGCTTCTGAATCCGTAACGGGGCATAAAACATAGGTGTTAGGGTGTGCACACACGTACCACAACCACACCACGCGGGCGAGCGTAAATTTTGTATTGAAAATGACCATATTTACAGTCATTATCGATCACGTGAGTGATACTGACCACATCACAGCTACAACGCAACCACCAGAGGCACAGCGAACTTCTGTGTCGCAGCACGTAACCACATCATAATTCTGCTAGGAACCACTCAATCTCAACGCAACTAAAAAGCTGTAGCGACACTTTTTACTTGTGACTATTTTTGTCTGATGTCTGATTGTCTGATGTCATTTTTGTCTGATGATCTGCGATGTGATGTGGTTGTGGTACGCGTGTCAACACCCTTGTATTAATACACTACGCTACGCTACGGTGTTTGTTTGATAACAACCAGTCATTTCCATTAGATAACATAGCATATTTTGATGGAAACCTACATGAACTTATTTTATGGTAGACATGAATTCAACTGAGATTTATTTTCATACGAAATGGTGCCGTCTATGTTATTTTATGCTATGATATTTACTACGGGACAGAAGAGTGCTACGGATGCGTAGCACTAGCATGGTCACATGGTATGACACTAGCCTACGAAGCGTAGCTTGTGTTTCGTAGCACTGCTACAAAGCGTAGCTCTGTTGGACATGATAAGTGATAAGATTGAAATAACGTGTTTTTACAAAAAAAATCGGAGCTACCACCGAATATCAATATAAATAAATTGGTCATAGTAGATATCATGTGAGGATTGCGGCCTCTAACCAATACCAAATATTAGAGAAAATACAGGTTTAAAAAAACAATCACTTCAGTTCTGTATCCAACACAAGCCACACATTTGCACAGCGCACAAGACCAACAAAACCTTTAAAAATCTCATTGTTGTAATGCTACATCAGACTCCAAATCCTATTATTCAAAGCCTCTGTAATTTTTAATGATGTTTCACACTGTACCCGCGGTACCCATCAACGCTTCGCAGCCAAATTTTCATGAGACCGTCACGTCTGTTCCGGGATACATTTTATTTACAAACACCGTTGAATTATTGCTGAAAAGTCAAAGGATTTATTGTCTGGTTGTAACGGTAACCCTTGGAATGAAATATGAGATCCTTATCCTGATTGCGGTCCAAACACAGGAAGCGTTTCGAATATTTCAGCAAGAGGTCATCAGAAGCAATACGCCACTTTAAGGGATGATAAATTAAGCGGACGCGCGAGTCTTCTTTAAATGAAGTTGCAAATATTCACAGCATCATTTTTCCACTTCATTTTGCTTCGGCAACTTTATTAAATCTTTAAAATATGGGCCGTAAAGCTGACGGTCGTCTTGATGTCTTTATACTGAAGAGGTATTTAAAATTGAAATAACGACTTGAATGTCTTATTTATTACGTTTGTTAGGTACGGCACTTAATGTATTTTTGGAACTGAATGGCGTTTTTATTTCGTTCATTCCGTACCTGTAATTAACACTTTATTGTGGAAATTACGCGAAAGGTATTACTATTATAAAATTATACGTTTATAGTATTCTTGTGATTAATGTAGTGATAGTTTAGTAAAAGTATTTACAGTAAAAAACTCGAACGTAAAATGTACTTAATGTCTAAAAACCTTTACACTTTTGTTCTTTTTTTTTCAGACAGTTAATTAATAATTTAACAATATAATAAGCACGCATAAAAAATAATTTAATGCCTAAAAGTTCTCGTATAATAAAGGTTAAATGATAACATTAGGGGAAAAATATTGTGCACTTTGCACCATCCCATTTAGGGTTCTAGCCCTTGAGTTGTTTGCTGTTGGCTGTCGGGGCCTCATTACCTGTTTCATTAAAGCGAGTGTACTCCTCAAAAGCGTTAACAGTCTTTACTAAGAGAACTCTCTTGAAAAGTATTTAAAATTACTTTTTGTATTACTTTTCACTGACTTAATGCACGCGCATGTTTGCGGGTTAATTTGTCTACATGGAGACGAATACCAACCTAAAAATAGTTACAATAATTATAGTAACATTTAAGTTTAAGTTAGTGACACGGTTACTTTAAACTTGAAATAAATGAGTGTACTGCGACAGCTAGACAATTTTAGAGAGACAAAAGTTTTTGTTCAGTAGCTCAGATAAGTATTTATTTTATTAGAATTAGATTACCGTTAGATTATTAGATTACGACCACGTTGAAGGCCTTTGAGCGGTCTATAAACCCCGACACCCGGCTTGGCCACCAACCTACTCGAAATGGATGCAATGAAGACTGTTGAGCGAAAGCCTATTAATATAGGAAATAAGGATATTTATAAATAGTCTCTAATAAATAATAATTTAATTTCAATTTAGCTGTAAATTGATTGAATTGAAAAATGCCCAAATTTTTATACGTTAAACAAGAGAATCCGATAAAATATCACTTCTTCGTTTCTTTATGTTCGCAAACGTCTGTTTTATGTGCGAACTGAGCAAAACTTTATTACACAACCGGACTGCTAAGTTACATGTTAACATACATTACAACGGGTTGCATTAGGATTCAAAACACATCTTCTGTATCCACGATTTGTGAAGGACAAAGGAAAATTTTCAATCCCTTTTTTATTCTTCTTTTGTATTTTATGAACAGTAAAAAGGAAATGTTTTGAAAGAGATGACCTGTACTCAATTTTATTCCGACGTGACAACGAATTTAAGATTCGTAAAACTGTGTTATAAAAATATGTATCGAAATTTTTTTGTTTAAATATAATGAACTCTTACTTTTATGATTTAAAGTTCAATTTCCAATAACTAATGTTCCTGCGAAAGCACAGCATAAGTTTGAAAATAAAGAAGAATTATTAGCCTGTAATGTCCCACTGATGGTCAAAGCTCTGTTATCTCACCGAAGTAATCAGTACAGTGACGTAATCACGAACGTAAAAGAAAGACGGCATGTCCGAACGACAAATAATACTTAGTAGATTTCTGTATCATTATCTCCTTCAAGTATCAAAGTACTCTACCAAGTTCTGAGGCTAATGATCCAACGAAAGTGTAACATTATACGGAGATCATTTGCAATACAATATCAATATCGAATGTCTAAACTTCTATCTTGCAATCGTAAATGATGCGTGAACTCAGTCTTGGCAAATGTGAAATTTGGTTATTTTCTTCCCCCGATGTGTTTTTATTGTTCCGTTATATTTTGTTGTTATGGTATAACTGTTGTGTTGTTATGTTGGGGCTTTATTTTAATCGATTTTTGGTATGAACGTTCTTTTTTTAGGGAAGTGCTTCGTTTAACAAACCGGGCTAAGAAGGTTATGTTTGTAAGAAACTAGTTGGTATCATAAAATTTAGTTCTTCTTCTTCATCGAGTGGATTGCCAACCTGACCAATCCTGGTGTCAGAGTTATTGAGCCGCCAAAGGCCTCTGACATGGCTCATTTTTAGTTTAGTTAAAAACTTAAATTCATTTATTCAGTTATAGTGTTGGTTACTGTAAAAGTTTCACTAAACGTTTACATAATATAATAAAATAGTTACATATTCAGAAGCGTGTTCTTTATAAGGTCACTAACAGTTTTCACAACAATTTCTTCACTTTCTCTTCGCAAATTATTCAAAAACAACGCTCCGGCAAAGTTTTCAACTACTTACTATAGTTAATAACTTGCTATAGTGGTAAATGTTGAAAGTTTAAAGTCTTTCTCGTACAATTCCTGTACTTGGACTCTCATAAACTGTTTTCACTATGAACGAGTATAAACGTAAAAAATAACGTTAGAAAAAAATCATTTGCACCATGTTAAATGACCTCGAAACGGTTTTATTCAATAAACATGTTCAAGTCACGCATGTCACTCACAGACGAACGTAGTACCTCATAAAATAATTACTGTTGTCATACGGAAAGGGCGTTTTGCTCTGCATTATGTATTACACAAACAAACTAAAACATTTCCATCATACACGTAGAGGCGAATATTTGTTTACATCGCTCGTCGTTGTTAAGTGAAAAACAAATATTAGTGTAGTGTAAGTTCCAAGGTTCCTTGAAAGGTAGCTTAGGTTACACTTAATTCAAAACTTCAGTGACTTTACGTCTTTGTGCCGCAGTAAGAAACATGATATAGCTTTTCTTGTGTCTAGTTAATAAAACCTTTCTACTTGACGAGAATATTTCGTTAAATAAACACTTTCCTGGAATATATAACAGTCTTTTCTTTGTTCATATCGTGAAAATATCTACTTTATAAATCTCTTTTCTTTGAAACACTTCTTAGATACTTTTCACTTCGGCGGTTAAAATTCTATATAAAATGTAAAGTAAAGTAAGTCTATAATATCCCACTGCTGGGCAAAGAACAGGTGATTTTTTTCCCACGTAAATACTTTACAAAATTCACACCTGAGCTAACGGACCGAAACTTATTTCAAGTACTTAGTTTTCTCCAAAAGAAACTAACTTAGTTCTCAACAACAATATTTTTATCGACCAATATTTTAGACGAGTTATTTTCTAAGTTTGACTTTTTCTATATTATTGATGTATAAGTTTGAACTGAGAAATTGAAATATATTATCACGGTTAAATCTTTCCACTATACATTAACACGTTCACTGCGTTACGGGGACTTTTCAACCCCGTGCGTTACTTTCATTCAGTGCGGGGCAAAAAAGTGCTGTCTATCCGCTGGTGCGGGAGCTCTATCTCAGGCATTTATGACTGCATGGCTGAGATAACTATATATTTGTGTGTTTTGTCGAATATAAAATTCATATTTGTTAAAAAAATATACGGGGTTTTATGAACCCCGTTCCGACCAGATAGTAAAAAATCTATTTAAGTGCGATACGGGGTTCAAAAAACCCCGTAGAAATAATTACTTGCCCGTACGGGGTTTTGACCTCATTTACATTAGAGATGTCTAGTAACAAACGACGTATCGATATTTTATTGAAAATGAAGCTATCGCGACGTAAGTTGGCCTTATCTTTCAAAAACGAAGTGAAACTTTGATTAATTTTTTAAATTTAATAATAGGACATAGAGTTTCATTTTTTTTTAGTTTTTATGTGGCAATTTTAAATAGTTTCTTTATCATAAGTGGATTTGTCAAAGATTGTTTTTTATCCTTTTTATATGCTTATATTTAATTAAAATACTTTTCATTCAATTATAAGATTGTGTAACACCTATGTGAACCAAAGGCTTCTACTTGTTTTTATCGAATTAAAATTATCGTTTTGTTTCATTCCCATCACTATCATTTCATCGACAAAAACTAATTGTGGGCGCTACGGGGAACTTAAAACCCCGTATTTCATAATTTGTAGTGCGTTACGGGGACAAGAACACCCCGAAAATTTAATTTCTTTATAATTTCTTGAGTTTTTGCTCAATCTACAGGCGAAAAGAGTGCTGGATAGTAAATTTTGTAATCTTTCGATTGATAAAAAAAAAATATTGAAAAAGTTAAATTTCAGGAAGTTATAGAGGTTTAAAGCAACATAGGTCTACGGGGCACTTTTATATCCGTAACGCACAATGGAGTAGATCATTACGGGGCACATTATTTCCCGTAACGCACTTGAATTAAGAATAAGTTTTTAGCCCCCGCAGCAACCGTGTTAAAGTATTTTTTTATTATTTTATTTTGCAGTCATTACATGCATGCATGACGTTTTAGTCAATTATAAATTGGGTCTTACTAAAAAAGCTAATATTCACGTTTTTTTTAAATTTCAGTGTTGAAATTATATATAAAACATCCTTTCTAAATTTAATTTAAAATAGAATATGAATTTAATTCCATTAACTTATAAACTCTTATAAGTAAAGTCCTGACAGAATACCTAAGGGCATATTATGTTCCATTTTCGTTTGAAAATAATTTGCTTTATGTTACCTACCAAGTATTACAATTGAAAATAAAGTAGATTCTGTGCCAATGTGAAATTGTCTGTAGCAAACTGTTGCAGGTAAACCTTTCGAGTCAAACACAATAGGTGCAGCTGTTACTTCCATTGTATATGTAGTAAATACTTCTTGCAGGAGGAAATTTATAGTAGAAGTGGAAAATTTAAAGCTCAGAACAGGATTTAGTGTTTGGTTTCTTTCAAGAAAATAGAGAGGTTCTTTTATTTCTATGAAGAAATTTTAAGCTTTTAGAGTGTACCTTAACTATATATAATATACGTTAAGTCTTAGGTTTATAAGCACTTAGGTTTGTAGGTTCTTCAAACAATCAGACTCGGTTAGGCAACAGGCTTTCTTTCTCACTTCAACAGAATTACCCTTATCTCAAAATTGGCAAATACATTCCTTTACTATTAACGTTTGATCTAAACAGTATCCGCCTTTACCAAACAATAGTCTTCTACATACTAATTAACATTTCACCATATTCTGATAATGTTCTCTTGAACACATTAGCATACTTGGCGCGATAACGTAGTCTGCTGAATATCAAACAGTGGTCATCACATATTTTTCTCATTAAGGTCTGTAATTACGTGTTAATGTGTTTTCATATAGAGTGCCTGCCAAACTATTTAGATACAAATCTGAACGACCAAATTACTAGCTATCTCCGCACATATTGGCACTTTTCTTAATTTATTAGCCAATATTAGCTTTAGGCACAGTTTTAATTATTTTAGTGCGTAACTTTATGTGAAACCGATGAAGATTAACTTCCATTACTTTAATTATTGGAAAGAGTTGAAGCAAAAATACAGGGTGAATATTCAGATGCTCGAATAAAGCTTGAAGTAACCCTTAATATTGAAACGTACCTACTAGAAAATACATTCGAATCCCCTTTTGATGTTACCAGGAAAATATCACAGCACCACTAAGATCTTATTTTGGACAAACAAGTAGGTATAAAAGTGAGTTGTCTCCGCAAATACGTCAATGAAATTATGGCTTTGTTTTCGTCGCCATATCTTGGCGGAACGATTCTTCTACGTTTTGTGCGATCTCTATTTTGATACGTTCTTCGTTATTCTTCATAAAATGTGGTATTTTTCCACCTTTTACTTGAAATGATTTGCCGATTTGTTTGTCGTTCTCTCAAATAACTGTTGCTGAAAAAACGGCTCGTTGAGACTGATTGAACTAACTTTTACAGTTTGAAAAACTTGAGACTTAATTGCGCATAAACAAACTTGAGCAACTAGCATTTGTCTTTGTAAAAGATACTTGAATCTCTTTAAAAGGTATATATTTCAAACTTGGAACTTTAACCCTTAGCAATGCCGTTATCTGACGTTCTCCTTAGGTGATTTAGGATCGACTTTGCTTAACGTTCCATTTTAATGCAGGTAATTTTTCAAGGATTCAGTGAACTTAAATCTTTGGTATTTAAGTGATTACTACTAAGCAAAAGAGATTTAAGGGTATTCTGGAAATTACACACTAATTCAATTTGAAAATTCAAACAAAATAAAATGTCTTTATAACAGCGAGAAAATTAGAAGCTATATCCGCACAGATTAATTGAAGGCAATTTCAAGCGAACTTCGGTGAGGAATTCAAATTCGTTTCTTATAAATGGCTGGAGGCCCGGTTTTGAATATTCAAATGTACGTACAGTACAAACTTGGTACTGTTTATTTGGAGTCATAATTGTCTTAGAAAACCCTATTCTTGTTTCGCGAAGACTTCATTTGTCTAAGCCCCGTGAGTTTTGATACTTTGGTTACCATTTTATAGGCTCGCTTGCTGAGGATGCCATAATTTATGTATGGCAAGTGTCTTCATTATACACCCTCTAGTGATGAATATTCAAAATTATATCAACAACTAGATGACTTTTGTTTAATTTGGATAATTACTATTCATCAAATAATACTTCATTAATGCGGAATCGCTTCAGTTTTCTGTCGTATTTAATAATTTACGGACAGTAAATATTTTTTGAGTAGGAAATTGGCCAACCCATTTAATCTATAAGTACTTACATTATTTACGTAATTTATCATACATTCCGTGGCAAAATCACTCATTACTAAGAAAGTATTTGAATGTCTCTGAGTACAGACGCCAGACTAAGAATGTTATCCACCTTAAAACAAAAGTCTTAGAAAGAAACAGATTGTTATTTCCTTAAGTAAAAATAATACCCATTCTCTACGGAAGTCGAGTCGAAAATAACATAGTACCGTCTTAATTCCGTTCGGGTCCTATTTCTCCCAAGATGTATTATTATCGTTGGGCACAAAACTAGGAAAGGCTGTGAAAGAATTGACCTCTGTTTCCTTCAGTCGCCTTATAAGGGCCAGATAAAGAAAGCTCCCGCCCAAAGTTTTATTTATTTTTATAGCTGAACATTTGTTAAGGCTCAACTGATTCCTCGGCCCGCCTTTGCGCATACGTTTTATAAGTGTGATGAATTCAGATACTATCATGAATATCCTGACACTCTCTTTTGAGTGTGGTAATACTTAGTATGTGAATGGCGTTATTCCATTTAGTGATGGGATGCTGTTTAATGATAAAGTTTTTGATATGTTTTATACTTTCTTCTACATTTGCTTTGTTGAATAAAAGTTATTTAAAAGAATGGATAGAAGTTAAATCATCGGAGCTGACATTGGTTAAACTTATGGTTAAACAATAAGACTGCTACAAGCGTTCAGAAGAAAAAATCTACAGCGCGTATGGCACTCCTTGATGGACCGCCATTTTTAACAATAATGTATCTCTTTTAATTGGTTTTACACTTAATCACCATTTTGTTAGTTAGGTATGTTAAGATAATATACACATAGAAATCAATAACATTTGTGTTACTTGGTTATGCTAAGTATGAGTTGTATTTTCCAAGTTATTGAAGACAATAAAGATAATAAACGTTAACAGATGGCTAACACTCGCTTGTGTCTAATTAGTCGCTCAGACACTGTGACCGATGTAATTGTTCGATAGTTTTTCCATTTCATATTCAGCTAGTGATTAGCCATGACGGTTATTTGAAACTTCTTATATAGGTACCTAGTTTGATTGAAAATAGGTATAAAACAATTCTTGATTACATAAATCATAAGGTGCCTATTTTTGAGTGGCTAGGGGCCAATCCTTGAATATGTTAGTTGCCCATCCTGGTATTAGAGTACTAGGTCTTTAGCCTAACGATTGAAACCACCGGGATCATTTGCCGGACTTGTGCAAGTTTAAGTTAACCATACAAGAAGAGACTGATTGGGTCAAACCGAACTAACCTTTAGTTCGGCTATGTCCTGTCTGGCTGTCCATTGTAGTGGAACGAGAATGCAGAGCGGAGAAACCGGAGAAATATTAACCAATATATTTTTTCTTAGGCGGTGCCTAATACGGTTTGGTCGGATCGGATTCGTATCCTCTCAGTTCAATAGTTCAGTTGCTCCGGTCGGGAAAACGAATGCAAATCTCTTAACAAAAAAAGTGTCTTCCAATATTTTACCGAATTACTGTTTGTTTTCTGTCCTTTAGGGTGCGTTTCCCTTAAAGTGCGGAGCCCGATTTCAACAAAGCATTGACATTGTCAGTTGAGCTCCGTGCAGCTGCTCCACTTTAATGGAAACACAGGGTGCGTTTGAAAACTGTCGCATTTTGATGGCATCCCGTCAGTTAGAACTGTACTACCGCATACGCGGTGGTATTTTGATAGAAATGATAGTATCGGCCACCGTCCACGTAGTGACCATGCTGAACGTTGCTCGCTGGGTGATCTACTCCGTTGGTTCGAACTGCTCGAGGTACTTCGCCCTTAGTAGCACTCGTGCCGTTGTTTGACGAAGCGCTGTAAGCTCATTGCGATTTTTAAGCTACGTGCAGGGCGGCCCACGGAAGAGCGAAGCACTTCTTTATTTCGTGGCGCGTAGTCCAGTCGGGGCAGACATTTAAATAGAAAAAAATCCGGGGAGCGATTTTTTCTTAACGTCGGGGTGGTGGTTGGAAGTATAAATCTCGATTTTCTAACTAACCCGGGTAAAGGATTAGCCGCCATCTAGTTTTAAAGTTCAATTTTTTCGTTTTTCTGAAATAAATAACTCGTTAATTTTCAACTTTAGAGCAAAAATTGCATGTTTTTTTAAAATAAATATTCTATTGTCTAATTTCAAAACACAATTAGTAACATTTGAGACAAGATACCATCTCTAACACTATTGTGAAATCACGTCCTTTGTTTTGAGTAGTATAAGTAGCAGTGCAGAGCACCAGGGAATCATATGCATTGATTGACATCGGCGAGTCACTTCCTAGAGTCACAGAAACCTGCAAAATCAAAATGGTAAGTCATACTTCACTCAATTATTAAATTACAAACGCCTTGTTTTTAGAGCATCTCCTAACGAAATAACCGGGACCAATTTGAACGTGCTTTCGGAGGCACGGCAGTGCTTGATGAAACCTACCATCACCCTCTGGTGAACGTCAAGCCAAACCAAAATTGTCTAACCCACTAGGAACAAATTGCAACGGTGTGTTAATCAAATTTAAAATCGGATCAGTAGTTTAGGATTCTATCGCGGACAAACAGAAACAATATTTTTGAAATGGATACCCCACATTCAACGGGTAGACAATGTTATTCTAATTATATTTTTCATCCCGAAATTCCCACAGGACCGGACACCACCGCGTAAAAACGCGGTGCGCTGCTCGTACTATCGTAAGATTGGTGGGAAAACTCGAATTTTTAAATATTCAACCAATCAACATGCAGTATTAATTTTGTCTAGTCTTGTCGCCTTCTGTCTTATTCGTTGCGCTAGAGGAGCTCGTATCAGTTCAGTGGAGCTAAGATGCGAAGAGATTCCATAATTCACTTGCGGTATGGGTTACATAGCTGCACTATTCAAACGACAAAATTCAATGGGCGTTTTTCCATTACCCGGCCCGGCACCGGCACCGGCGCCGGCGCCGGCGCCGGCGCCGTGCCGGTGCCGGGGACGCAAAAATGTATGAAAATGTATGGCTCGCTTTTTTGACTTACCGGCGCCGGGGTAGCAAGCTTCCCACCGGTGCCGGCCCGGCAAAATTGCATGTGTATTACATATTATTTATATGAATTGTAGCCGTGTGAGTGTGTAAGTCCGTGTCAGTACTGTACCACTCACCGGGCGTAAACCGGCATCGACACCGGCACAGTGGAAAAACGAAACCCCGGCGCCGGTGCCGGTGCACGGCCATGCCGGAGCCGTGCCGGTGCCGGGCCGGGTAATGGAAAAACGCCCAATTGCTTTATCCCGTGTTAGTAGTTAACCAACATTTATGTGGCTCGGTTTAAATCTCTTGATTAACCCATTAACGGCTAGCGATGCCATATTGCATCACTAAATAGTAGTTCAATTATTCGCGCAATTCTCGGTAAAACATATGTGATTTGAATTAACCAATCATAGAATTGTTTACTATTGAGACGAAGCCGCAGATTGGTTTTTGTTTTAACAAATTACAGCCCGATTTGGATGCACCATCGTCAAGAGAAGTTCAGTGTAAAAATAATTGCGCCAAAAACATGGATGCCATTTTCAAGTAAGTAATTTTTTTATTGTTTTTGGTACTTTTCCGTGCTATTATCGGTTTTGGTTTGTTCGTATGAAAGTATGTAATAAGAAAACAGTTGGATACAATGTGATTTGGTGTCCATTTTGTTTTTATGAAGTTGTAAATGCGGTGGATGCAATATGGCATCTCTAGCCGAATACGATATTACTTTTTTTGAATTTCGGTGAATGGTATGGTATGTCGGTAGGTATGTCTGTCTCTTTGTATGCCTGTATGTCTATCTGTAGTCAGTTTGTCTGTCTGTCTGTATGTCTGGCCGTATGCCTTTTTTATGTGTGATCGACTCTCTGTCTGTTTTCTGTATATATGTCGCAGGGAATTGAGGATATCAGAGATTTCACGAAATCCCTAGGGATACCACGAAATCACGGTAAATGTTGAATATTCTTATTTATGACGTCTTCTTACGAGTGATATGATAAAATACTAATATAAAATCATTTATATCAGTAACAAATTTCTTACTATTCGATAGGTTAGGGTTATTTTTTTTTGTATCAGTTACGTAAAAAAAAAACCCCTAACCTACCAAAGAGAGTGGTTGACTGAAGAATATTCAACATCTACCGTGATTTCGTGGTATCCCTAGGGATTTCGTGAAATCTCTGATATCCTCATTTCCCTGCGACATATATACCTGTCAGTCCCGCAGTATGAATACCTGTCTGTCTGTATTTGGCTGAACGTGTCTTTGTTTGTGTCTCGGTCTGTAAGTATAAATGTCTGTTGGCCCGTCCGTTAGTTTGTTAACAGGCTATTTTTTATTACATACAGTTATTTTTCCCTTACAGAAATTGTACACTGCACGACGCACTTGCTATTCTCGAAGACGAAGGCGATGAAAATTATTTATTGAAATATGTAATATGAAATAAATTATACGATGAAATAATTAATTTTATTACTTATTTATATATATAATAAAATAAATTCCTTCTGGATTCGTGTTTGAATTACCAAAATATATATAGACAAGATAATAACTACATAAGTTTCAGGCATATCTAATGTAGTAGTAAGCTTATAAAGACAACATATTAGGCTAGTGGTGCAATATGGCATCACCCCATATTTCCAAAAGTACATTATTTTTTTTTTAAATTTCGATGTATTCATATAAATCTAACCTATATTAACAATATATTAAAATTTCATCAAAATCGGAAGAGGTCAAGTAATCTGGGCGATAATGGGTTAAAAGAACAGGAGCAGATTTTTAGATTCTTGGATTTTTTTTATTTATACCGCTCCGCTACCCACCCTGGTAGACAGGTAACCTGAACCACGAGTTGTTTACAGATAGTGCTAGTTTACAAGCTGTGAACGAGTTTACTAGAGGGCAAATGAGTCATAAGAGTGTTCAATACTGGGTATAGTTCAAATCCCATATGTCTACCGCATGCCTCAGTGTTTGACTACCTATCTTACGAGATATATGTTTTTGTTTTTGACACGCTAATATCAGGAACTACCAGTGGGATTCGAAAAAATATGATATATTGGATAGCCACACTCAACAGGAAGGTTATATGCTATGCTATTGTTTATTCCAATGGGAACCGACTCAACTCGGGTAAAACCGTAGGGCGCTGCTAGTGTACCACAATAGTTGTTTTGAATGTACAAGTGTAAAATGGTTGTTGCTACAGGTGAACATGAAATGCCTAGCTGTCTTCGGGGTGCTGCTGTTGGCGATAGCCATGTGCCAGGCCCAGGACTCGAAGCAAAGCAGCCCTTCTGCTGTTTTAGGCAACTCTGCTCTTCGAGACAACTCTGCTTTTCAAGGCAACTCTGTTGGTCAAGGCAACTCTGGAGGTAGTCCAAGCGACTCTGCTGCTTCAGGCAACTCTGGTGGTCCACAGAGCTCTTCAGCAGTGCGCCCATCATCCTCTAGGAAATAAACTATGCTTTAACTTACTAAGTAACGTGCTACTTTAGTCTTCGGTTACAAAGTCTTCGTCCGACCTGTATTTTGATTTTGAAATTAATAAATATTTTTGTGCAATGTTTATTATTGTTTTTATGAATGATGCGAGTTGCTACTGGTGATCAATGTTACATTACAGTAGGAACATGCAGCGCTAAAGAAGCGGACATCTTGGTATGCCGAAAGGTAGCCCCGTGACTTCAGCCTAGGCCATGATTACGGAACACGGATGGGGTTTAGTGGGTATTACCCGACACGATTGTGCCGGGGTTGAGTCCCACATACCCCGGTTGTTTCCCCAAACAACTAGGGATGCGTAAATGCATTCCCCATCCATAAAAAAGTAATTCTTTGTTACATTCTAAAAAGGAATTTAACCATCGGATACGTTTTAATATCATAGTTACTACACTAAGCCGAGAAGCTTCAAAAATAGGAGATAAGCCTTCGAAGCCGTGGGACACACCAGATATGATAACTTCTCTCATCACTCTAAGGAAACGCGTTGATAGTCTAGGCGCAGGCACTCCCCATAGGTAAAGAGCTTAACCGGCTGCATCATTCATGGACAATCTAACCTAGTTATTATGAAAGTTCTTACGAAGATGAGTACATGAAATCTGTTAATTCATATTCTGAGTCGGGGGTTGCGAGTTTGATTCCCACCGGAGTAAATAATATGTGCAGACAGAGTTGTTGGCGACAAAGTCTGTGTGTCAATTATATATTCAAATAAATTATTTTGTATGTATCTAATAGTAACAGTCAATTGGGTTCCATAATACAAGCTAAGAACTTAGTTTGAGTCTAATTAACTATAAATATTTAAACAAAAAAAAAATTATATAGATGTATACCATAATTTATTTACTCCAAAAAAATTAAAGTTAGGTATCCCCTTTTCCATTGTTTTATTGAAATTTCATTCTGTCTTTGGCACTTACGAAATTAGATTGATATCAATCTGATTCTTAAATCTCGAAGGACAAACGAAGTTTACTGACAAACTTTTTTCATTTGAGGAATTACCTTATTTTAATATCTGATTAAAAAGTTCACAATCTTCAAAGAACTTTATTCGTATTTTTTTGCTTGGAAATATTATTGTGGAAGAGATTATAATACTAAGCGCCGATCCCAATAATCACTCTCAATTGGCAATATAAGAGACGAGCCGCGCCCCGCGTTGTACCCGTTTCCGCGGGAATTTTGGGATAAAATGTATCCTATGTGGTATTCTGATGTATAATTTACATTACTGTAAAATTTCGTCCAAATTCGTTTTAGAGTTTATGCGGGAAAGAGCAACAAATATGCGTAGTGCATACATCCTCATATACTTTCGGATTTATAATATGTATTGGTAGGAAGGAGTAAAAATGTATTCAATGGAAAAATATAAAATAACCTCTAATATTGTAAAGTTTCATCCAAATCCTTCCAATAGTTTTTTCGTGAAAGAGTAATAAACATACATAGATCGTCATAAACTTTCGTAATTATAATTTTAGTAGAATTGGATCATATTATGACACTTATATAAAAACAAATGACAAATGTCGATCTATTTTCAGCAATCAAACTTTGACATTTATTTACTGTCATTATCTTTGTTGATGGAAATCTGTTATTGGCACCAACAGTTAGAAGGTAGAGCGGTAAACTTATTTCTATTCGATTTACTGGATAAAAGAAATCGATATCCTCTTATTTCACGAGATTTAATTAACGATAGTATAAGGAAGAATGAAATACGTGGCCTTGCGATCGACATAGTGAAAGTACCGATATTGCAGATAGAGTAATAATACGTATGAGAAGAAGTACGACATATGTACGAGTATTATCAATAATACTAATAAAGCTGAAGAGTATTTTCCTGTCTAGCTAATTTGAAGGTGCTCTATGGAACTACTGGTCAGAGTCGAATAATTATTTTTGTGATGCACAGCCACATTAGAGAGAAAGGTTATATGGTACTTTATATATTTACTAGCAGCACCTCGCGGTTTTAACCGCGTCGTGCCCGTTCCTATGGGAATTTTGGGATGAAAAGTAACCTATGACCTTTCCGTTGGATGTGGCTATCTATTACAAAAATTCAAATCGGACAGATAATGTCCGAGATATATTTCACCTCAATATAATATAAGTATAGAAAACTCTCTTGTGTATTCACAACGTGAGTGAATCCGCGAGACTTTGCTAGTAACACAATATTCTATTAACTAATTTAAGTATCTCTGCCTTCTCCTTTCCACGTCAAGATATTAGGAAGCTTCCGGCCTAATCCTATGAAACCGATTAAGTGCGTATTATTTATTAAGATGTTTACTCATTACACATATTATACTGTTTGAAAGAGGTTTCGGGTTAGGTCAATACGATAGACTTATCTATAAGAAAAGAAATAGCCTGTAATGTCCCACTGCTAGGCAAAGGCCTCTCATCTCACTGAAAATATCAGTACAGTGAGGAAGATTAAGCATTATCACCACGCTTGCTAAATGCGGGTTGGTGATATTAAACCCGAGCCTTATTTCAAAAGTAGGAAACATGTTTTCGGTCGACTCGGGAATTGAACCCGGGACCTCAGTCTTGGCAGGCGAGTGCACATACCACTAGACCACCGAGGCCAAAGAAGAAAATTGCCGTGCCATATTTACCCACTAATCCCGCATCCCAAAAATACCCATATTGTGCCCATTCCGTGGGAATTTCAGGATAAGGATTAAACAAATAATCTTCCCCATAAATGTGGCTCCAACACTAATATAATATCGCAGGTATGGCTTCTTTGCCTTTGATTTTTGTACAGGCGAGGTACCTTTAATAATAATTTGTATTGAAAACAAACTTTTTGAAAGTATTTATCCAGTAAATCCAACATGCAACACGAAAGGTAAAATTGAAATGTTAATTAAGTAAAGTTGAGGAAAGGTTAATTAATAAAATCACTTTCTAAAAAAAATACGGACGGCAAAACAATGTATTAACATTTATTGTAGGGACACGGTATTCATTTTAAAGAATAACATAACGTTAATTTAAAATTTAAAAAAAACACTCGGAAAAATCACACACGATTGTAATATTAAAACAAGCGATATGTTTAAGAAACTAAAATTGTACATTCAAAATTGTATTGTATATTGCACGGAATTGAACACAATTTAAAACGAACGTCCTTTGTTAATTAAACATAATTAGGTGCTAAATAATATTAACAATGCTTGTGTGCAATCCACTCTTAGTGTGTTAATACCGTCGAATAACTAGGCACTAATACATATACATAATTTATTTTCTTTAGAAATAATAAGTCAAACTAAGGACGAATATCGAAGACTAGCAGTGCCCCGCGGTTTTACCCGCGTTGTGCCCGTTCCCGTAGGAAATCCGGGATAAAATGTAGCCTATAGCCTTCCTCGATAAATAGACTATCTAACAGTGAAAGAATTATTCAAATCGGTTCAGTAGTTTCTGAGATTAGCGCGTTTAAACAAACAAACAAACAAACAAACAAACAAAACAAACTCTTCAGCTTTATAATATTAGTATAGATTTTCTCTGTTCTTCAGTGTTAGTACATATACATAATTTATTTTCTTTAGAAATAATAAGTCAAACTAAGGACGAATCTAGAAGATTTTCTCTGTTCTTCAGTGTTAGTACTAAAATGTCGACAATATTGGGTTCAGAAGTGTATAGGTAGTAGGAGGCTCTACTTTATTACATGGAGAAGTGTGTGTTCTGCGTTGTGATATTGCTGAGTATGAACTAGGTTCAATTTTCTGAATGAAATTGCTATCATAAACAGCACTTGTGTTGATATTGTAACAAATATAGGGTATAAATCAAAGTTTTACGCAATTCTCTGCGCGTACATTTTATTGTATATTGTACTAACGCGCCTCGCAGATTCTTCCGCGTGGTTTCTTGTTTGTTTGAACGCGGTTATCTCAGAAGCTACCATTAATTTAATTTGAATAATATTTTTGTAATTGATAGCCATATTCAACGACTATGTTATAAGCTATTTTTTGTCCCGAAATTCCTACGGGAAAAGTCATAACGCGGGTAAAACCGCGGGGCGTTGCTAGTTATTAGTATAACCAAACTAGTTGCTGAAACTAAAACAAGAAGAGTCATCTTCACAAATCATTTTTCCAAAAACAAAAAACTTGTTCCATAAATCTCTTGTAAAGACTGAAGTTTTTTTCATAGCCTTTTACCTTACAGTGAAAAATTCTGTAATACGCTGTAATAATTGCTATTTTTTGCTCGTACAATTCTACAACTTTCGTACTTAATAAGTAACTTACTCACCTGACTAGCGTTTTTTTCTTAGCCATTAAAGGCATTTTATAACACAAAACACGTGTGGTTATGAATATGAAGTATTAATTAGTGTTCATCTGACAACATGATCAATTAAGTATTATTTTTATTTTTTTAATATTTATATATAGAAATAGTAATAATTCCGTTCAGCTTCTGCTAAAATGTATAGTCATGACATGAAGTGTAGTGCATTTTGATTGCAGCGAAGCGAAGAAAAACATTGCAAATCAATTGCCACTTATCTATAAGGGCTGCAGGTTATAGCTATATTCCAATTTTCAATTACATTTTAAGTATAACTATCAGATGTTATTTCAACCTCGTAAGATCACACAACGCAGTTTAAAAACTCCAACACCTGGGTTTAACCTAATGGAATTTAGTAATACTAGCCGCTCCCAGCGGTATTACCAGCGTTGTACCCGTTCCCGCGGGAATTTCGGGATAAAATTTATCCCATATGTTATTCTGATGCTGCCTTTATTACTGTAAAGTTTTTTCCAAATTCGTTCAGTAGTTTTTTCGTAAAAGATAACAAACATACATACATACATCTTCACAAACTTTCGCATTTATATTATTATTTTATGATTCCAATTTTCAATAACATTTCGGTACAGGTACCATAAAAGTTACCTCGACCTAGTAATATCGCACAACTAATAACATATTTGGAAATTCAATTTGGTATGCTTCTGATCGGAGTCCCAAATGGAGTGTAAAACCACATAACCACTGCTTAATGATTCAATTCAAATTTAACAACCTTGCTTGTGTTTCAGTCTGCTTATTACAAACACGTTAGAACACGTTAAATGTTTAGTCCTAAACGCACATTATACTGAACAAAACGGTACTGTATTGTCTAGATTGAAAGTGGAATATCATGTACTATTGTTAGATATATAAGGAAAAGACGTAGGCACAGTCAACTAAAGTACAATATTATAGTGCTTACATAATTTGATAGTAATAGTTCTTAGATATGATATGAACAAGTACTTACTCGTATGTATAATAAGTACATCTGATTTTACTGTTTATATTGGTATTATATTGTTCTAAATGCTATGTCTAAGGGCGGATTGTACAAACGTTCGTAGTTTTATTTAACCCCTATATATATTTAAAAACAAATGAAAATTACTTAAATTAAAAACCTTTGCCACTTGTCTGCAGGCGGCAGTTAAATGAGTGATCAACACACCCTTTTTCTAAGAATCTAAAAATAATTCCTTAAAAAAGAAGAAATCCAAAATCACTAATAACAATCAAACTATTGTGTTCTTTATTTAAATCGAGTTCAATTGTCACCGAAGAAACAAACTTTTTATCATTCTAAAAACAACCAATATATTCGAGTCTCAGACTGTCCACCATAGAGCATTAAGATGTCAATTTTAATTTGTGATGAAATATTTGGCTCACAGACGAAGAAAATCGATACTTTTTCCATCTCACTTGCCCCGACTGTTCTAAATTAGCCATAATACGAATCGGATATTGAACTTAGACCAAAGGTTATTGGATTCCCGTTTGTAGGGATAGAAGAATAAAATAACAAAATAGTAAGCAGTATAATATTGAGTGTACGACCGCAGTTTTGTGTTCGATGTATTTTATTGAGATGTTACCTGTATAACGATACACTTCAGACCAAAATAGTGCTATCTAGGTTTTATTAATGTGTTGGTAATAAAGTGGAATTGAGGTTCGTAAAAAATAAACTAATAAAACTATTTGGACACTAAATTATCTGAACGTGCTTATTGTCTAATAACTATTCAACAAATGGGTGTTATCTGGTAAGTTATTAAATATATACAATTTGGTGATTTTCTTTTCTGGCGTAGATGTTACTTCCATTTTAATTTCACCGATGCATATTATCATCATCACTACATAGTATAAAACAAAGTCGCTATTTTTGTCTGTTTGTGTGTCTGTTTGTCTGTATGCTTAAATCTTTAAAATTACGCAACGGATTTTGATGCGGTTTTTTGTAATAGGTAGAGTGATTCAAGAGGAAGGTTTTTATGTATAAAAATTCCCGATATTCCCACGGGAACGGGCACAACGCGGGTAAAACCGCGGGCGCTGCTAGTTTTCAATAATTTATAGAGAAAATTGTAATTTTATGATTATATTCTGTGTGTGTTGTACGAATAGACCCACATAATTGGATTTCCAAATTTAAACGCATGTAAAACAGTCAAACCAGTGTTATAGGGGCCATCTAAGCTAAAAGACAGTTCGTACTAATAGGATTTTATTGATTTTGATTGAACTTAACGATGTTAACTCTTGGTAATAAAATAGTTTACAAGTAATCTATAATTCTAAGATTAATAGCCAACTTAATCGCTAGCTATAACGATATTATCACTCACCGGTCTGCCTTTTGTTTAGACTCTCCCGTGCGGATCCGACGCAGCCTTTGTCCATATTCATTCGATTAATTAACTCGTATTACTGAGACAATGACAGTATAGACCATAACATTCATCATATTAAGACAATTATTAGAATTTATAACCATTATCAATGTTAAATGTGTGCATTACTCGGTTTTGTTAAAGCGAAAAATTACTTTTGTGAGTATATTAGTACTGATTAAGGGTGATATAGGTCATTTAGGCTTAGCGTAGATATAAGTTGGTATTATGTGAATGAATGAAATTAAATAATATAAGTCTTCTTCATCTTCTTTCGATTCAATCGAGAAAATAATGACTGTATTTATATTTTCCCAGACCAGTACCTAATTGACAAGCGTAGGGCCAGCTCAGCTGCCTGATACGTTTAGTATAATGCAAGTGGTTGAAAACTATTGGTGATTTAAAAAAGTTATTTTTTCTGATAGCAAAAATATTCATGTATCAAAGATATCAAGGTAACAGATTCCAAATAGGCATGTCAAGTACAATAACAAACAAAACTGCTTTACAAGAGAGGCAAAGAAATAATACAGTTACTTATTTAAGGAAATCATTAGCACCTAGTTTCGGTTTAACATCTTTTTCTTCCCAAATGAAATATAATTAAAATATTCATCAAACTTTGGTACTGTGAAACAGGAACGCAATGAAACAGTTAATTCGAGTGGAAATTTACGAGAGTTTTATTATGCCATTTATTTTCATTGCTTTCGGCTCGTTTTCTAACTGCAGTTATTGTGTTAAATTCATTACTGTGTTCGAATGTATTTTGATGTAATAATTAATTTTATTGGTGAGAAAATTAACTAGTAATAGTCTATTGGTCTGAGTATTATTGTTTTAGATTCAAGAATAGTCAGCTAGGACTAAATTTTTGGGGAGTTTTTTTTAATCGTATTTTTAAGCTCGGTAATATTTGTTTAAGTACACGTTTCTATAGGTAGAACGATGTATGTTTAAGGCGCAATGTCAATGTCAATTCTAAGCTAACTTTTAACCACTGATACTATTAAGCAAAGTTTCAAAACTGATACTGATACTGACTTACTTTTTTGTTGACTCAATATATGTCAAGGCTCAAATATCTGTACATATCTTAGTAAACTTAATAAAGCAAGTAATAACTTACTTTTTATTTCCCGACGTTTCGAGTGTGAGTACGTTAAAACTATGTGTTCAAATCGTGTAAGTTTAAAAAAGACTATATCTTAGTAAGTTATTTAATTTACTCCAGGAAAAAATATACAAAAATGTAATCGAAAACATTTTGTAATTAGTTGAAAAATAATTATGAAGCCAGCTCTACCTTCGTCAAAGACAAGCAACTTTTGAAAAGGGTAACCTTGTTTAATAAGATTTTCGATGCGGGATCAAAAACAGTCGCGTATGCTTTGTAGGTATAATAACTTGTCTCAAATTCAAAATTCCGGGAAACATGAAACAAGTTTTATAGCTCCGATATTGAAGAACTTTAAAAATAGAATAACATTGCTGTTTTTCAATTTTTAAGAGTGAAAAGCAGTGGCAAGGAACAGACCCAGGTGTCAAAGAAGAAATTAGGGAGTTTTGCCCAAGAGTGGGACACAACAAAATTAAGACCAACTATGTTAGTATCACTTTGATGATTTTCGATTATTTGTCCGTATTGGCCAGCCAAATCTGAGAAAACCACAATGGCGTTTTCTTCTTTGCATCCTAACGCCATCTACTGATAACGGGCGAAACCACGACAGACAGCTAGTATACAATATGACCTACAAAAGGACTGCAAAACATATTCCAGTTTTATCCTTGTTTCACATTTCATGTTCTCTTATTCATTTCAAGCTATGTTATAAGACTCAAAGCAGCAAACCGAAGCGAAAAACTTGCATGAATAATACAAAAAAAATCTGATTAAGACTTAAGTATGAGCCACTTTTCCTTGAAGTGAAAGGACAGAACTTATCTTTAACATTTTCATGGTTATTGGGTCGAGACACGCAAATGTCATTATGAATGAACTAAATCCGTACAAGTAAATAAAATAGATATGGCAGTAGCGTTAGAATAACAGCTTTTTACTTAATTCAAAAGTATTATACGGCGCATAATAAACCATTATTGGTTATAGATTTTTAATGTTTGTGGTTATGTCGGTTTCTCTGTAAGTGCCGAACATTATACTCGTAGTAAATAATAAAGCTGAAGAGTTTGTTTTTTGTTTGTTTGAACTCGCTAGTCTCAGAAACTATAGTAATCCAATTTCAATAATTCTTTTTGTAATGAATAGCCACATTCACGGGTAACGTTATAGAGTATTTTTCATGCAAAAATTCCCACGTGAACGGGCACAACGCGGATGAAACTGCGTGGCGCCGCTAGTAATTTATATATATTTATATAACCTATAGTATCTGAAACAATAGTAATTAAATAGCCAGTCATTGTCAAAGCAACAACATGAGTATATACAAACAAGTATAAACAACATTTTGCTAATAAAAATAGCAAAACAAAACACTATCGGTGTCACGCGAGAAAGTGACGTAATTATAGTAACCTCTGTTAATAACCTTGTGGAGCTATTTCTTTATAGTAATTAAATGAAGCTAAGTATATAATATGTTTATCTATATCAAACAGGACTGTATGTGGATTAGATACTTACTTACCTAGAAAATTAATGATTATGGTATGGGTAAGTTGTCTGTTTTAAAGGTAACGTTTTTCAAGATTTGTAATTCAAATTGAATTTTAGAAATTGTTATATTATGATCATTGATCAATGACGAGAAATCAAATAATGTGGTACTGTTTTCATGTTAGTTGTGTTAAAAAGTTTATTAAACTTATACATAAACCCAAAATATATCGAATTGGCCACGTTAACTTTCATAAGAAAAATATTTTCATAAAAACATTCTGTACATTTTCAATATATTATGTAACTTATGAAACATGAAAATGAAATTGTATATATTAATTCATATTCATTCAACTGTCAAATGCATGTTAAATGAATATTTACTGAACGGTAAAAGGATTGCGAAATAAAATATTTGAAATGGACGGCAAATCAATACATGTTTTTACTAGACTAGACATTGAAAAGTAACATGAACACTTTACGTGAATTTTCACTCAATATATTTTATATGAACAACCTTTAGGGTTCAATAACACTGTGATAATCGTGTGTGTGAAATTCAGGTAAATTGTCTATACTAATTTTATAAACAGAAAGATTGATGCCTGTTCAACAAAATGTAAAAGCGCGACCCCACTAAATCTAAGAAAATAACGTAAACACGATCTTGAGAATACTCACACTAACGCCATCTATTGGATCGGTGGTGGAACCCGCGCGCGGAAAAGTAAGTTTTTAATAAACAAGAAAGTTTGAGCTGGAAATCCTACTAATATTATAAATGCGAAGGTTTGTGAGGATGTATGTATGTACGTTTCATACGGATCTGGAATAAACTTTACAGTAATATAATATATACATCAGAATAACACATGGGATACATTTTATCCTGAAATTCCTACGGGAAAGGGTACAACTTGGGTAGCACAGCGCAGCGCGTCTAGTGAACCAAATAGTCGTCAAATAAACGTCATAGTTATGGTGAAACTAGATGGAACGTGCTTCGACTTGCGTAGTGAACCCGGTTAGTGGCTATATAACCCATAACAGTAAAGTAACGAATTGAAATCCCACAGGGACTTGTTAAAGGCCACGGAATAGATAGATGTTAGTATAGTGAGTTAAATACGTATTCGGAAATAGAACTATAGTATTCGTAGTCGTTTACTCCAAGTCGATTATTTTAAAATTATCACGTTTAAAACACGTTTCTCAGTAAAATCTTGAATTAAAAATGGGTTAAAGCAAAGTAGTTTGAATTATTATTTCATTCCTTCTTTTCAACCTCTTTAGTTATTGCTACTACAGGAAAAATAATATTTAAAATGACTCACATTTCCGCAAATTTACTTAATTAAAATCTCGGACACGTTTGTGTACTCTCGTTCTTCAAAATGCTCAGAATTATTTTAGCATTTTCATCTCAATCACAGAGTAAATAAGGTTTTAAATAAAAGTATCTCAGTTGTTGTATCCTTTACTAAGATCATGTAGAATGTGACTGAAGGCGGTCTAAAAACTCTGACACTAGGGATGGCCACCTACTTCAGCTTACTTACATAATAACCTTTTTAAGCGAATCACCAACTTCAAACCTGGCTTTAATGACAACTACCACCTTATATTCAAATTGCTTAGCAACGGGACTAATCTGTAACTAGACGCTTTCATTACTGAAAGAATATTTGAAGCTTCATATACGACGCTTCTCTGTATTTAGAAATAGGTTAATAATAGTATTGGCCACTATCGTACACGAACTTACTTACTAAATAGTGTTAAAGTATTCATTTGTTAATCAGTTTAAATGAAGCTTAAATGCCTGGGAGTATCTTGGAACGGATGCACCGAGTCAAGCTCCAGCCAACTTTGACCGAGTTGGCAAAGTTCCGTTAAGATCAGTCCCACCCCTGCTTTATTAAACTCCTTTGATGTTATCTATATGTTTACTTGATGTATTCCCAATTTAACTGAAGTGTTATTTGAATTGTTTGAAGTTCTACGTTATTATTTTTGTCACATCACTTTGTATGAAAATGTTTCTTCTTGTTTCTTTTGCGTTGTTATCGCTTCGTTAGTACTTTATTGAAGTTTTGTAAAATAATGGCAGTTGTATTTTATTTGGAACGTAAATATATGTTTTTACATAAAAGGAGGAATTTCGATATTTTATGTCATGTTTCGAGTTTGAGATCACCAACCTGCCTTAGACAAGCGTGGTGACTACGCCTCCTCACTGTACTCATATCTAAGGTGAGACGAGAGGCCTTTGCGCAGAACTGGGACATTACAGGCCAATACTTTACTTTTATACCCTGTCTTTTATCATCGAATCAAGTCTGTTGGTAGGAGCATGTCTATTTATTAAACTACTTACTACCGTTGATAGTATATTGTTAATGAACTTACACAAACGAGTGGAAGGGTAAATAACCTTCTCTGAAATTTCTTCGTCCCGACAAGTCATTACGCGTTCAAACACAATCCATTATAATGACAACGGTTTAACATAAACTAATAAAGACTCTCCTATTAATGAACAATACATAAATTATTTCCGCAACTTACCCTTACCTTTGAAACGAGGGAAACTTGGTTTCATATCCTTTAATCTGATAGCTTTATTCCTTGAGATGCTGTTTAAATTAATAATGATCAAGGATTGATGATCCAATATGCATAGTTTTATGCTTTAATGGATTATTTATATCTTCATTGCATCGTTCAACTTGCACTTGCTAGTGCTTTAGAGTAGAACATTTTTAGTATAGGATGTATTACTATTTGTATTAAACTTGTCAAGAATAAATGTATTGCGATTATTCTAGGTAGATTGTATGAATATTGAATAACTCAAATACCTACATGATCATTGGCTCTCGCTAGAAAAGTGGCAATCGATTCGCATTCCTTTTGGTTGTCAATTTCAAAATATCATTTGATGCGGTCATAGCTATCATGACAGATTTCCATCTATTTTGACAACAGATAAATAAATAGAATGCCAAGCGATTGTCACTTGTCTGTAGGGGATGATACGACAGTCAAATATGATGTTCATTTCTTCGTAATATTCCTTTATATTAAAAATACAAGCGTAATATAAAGTAGACACCTTAATACTGTCTGTATATTCAAATGAAATATGATGACAAGGTAAAATGTAAGAAAAATGGGCATCAAATAATTTACAGTCCCTAAACCTAACAGAGAAGACCCACTATTATGATAACACATAATTCTTCGAAAAAACCTTTCACAAAGGCTTGATTTATAGCAATAAACATCACAATAGTAACTACCGGAAAGAGGAAAGAGGTCTAGTGTGTGCATGTGAACAGTTTATCGCGAACATAACAGTTCTACTAAGTGAAGTAGCTAGGAAAATTCCCGCTTAGCATTCTGTACAAGTGGCTCTTTCCAACCTACTTTGTCTAGTCAAAACTTTTCAGAGAGGCAGCGAAGCGGCTTTATTAAACGTCGGTTATCAAGTAGATCTTAAGTGAAAAAGTAAAAATCTCGTGGTTAATATAAAGAGGGAACGTAAAACATTTTTACGACTTGTTTTGTTCATTTTAAGTGGTTATTATTACCGTTTTATAATTTTGTTTAACGTTTTTGAATAAAAGATTGAGAGTGATTAATGAGGTCATTTTACAGAGGACAATAATTATAAATGGGATTATTTTAATGGGAAGTTAATTTTTATAAATCATTTGAATGTTTTTTAAGGGCCAACACAGCGTTAAGCGTGTGCCCGTCTCGTGCACCCGCCGCGTGTGCACGCGGCGGTTCACTTTTGTAGGAAACAGCACGCGACGGGCGCCTGCGACGGTTCACTTTTGTATGAAACCGCGGCGTGCGCACGCTTAAGGCATTGTCGACCCTAAGAACATGTTGCTTATGCTTATATTACATTATTACTTGGAAACACATAAAACGTCCTCATACATAAGTTATAATAATCACACTCGTACATCTGTATCGTAAGATATTCATAAAATTTCCATAACGGCTAGATAATACCTGTTTGATGTGCAATAACATAACCGATGGTGCAGCCCATGTATCGCTATTGGATGCGATTGTGATATTAAATCTCTTTAATGGACCTTTATATTGGTAATCAAGCTTTATCGGACTATTATGCAGAATAATGAGTAAGCTATAGTATTTGCTCATCCCGATTAATAGGTTTATTTTAACAACTAGTACAAGTTTCTTGCGAATACTACTCATTTTGGATTGAGCTACGATTACGGATACACTTCGCTTTTATTTTAGACTAGCTGTGCCCCGCGGTTTCACCCGCAGCGCCCCCGTTCCCGTGGGAATTTTGAGATTTTTATTCCCTATAAACCTCACGGAGCCCGAGACCTTTCAAACGAATGCAAAATCGTGGAAATCGGTCCAGCCATTCACGCGTGATGCCACGACAACAAAAAACGGGTTTCATTTTTATATATATAGACTACCAATGCTTTTGTTGTGCCCGTCTCCGTGGGAATTTTGGGATCAAAAATAGCCTATAACAATCCCGTCGAATGTCGAATGGCTATCTATAACATAATTTTCATTCAAATCGTATTGATAGTTTTAGTCCAAAGATTGTCTAACCTTTGGCCTGCCATGGTGCGACACTGTCATGTAAAATATTTATTAAGTCACATTATGATATTCATACCTTCAGGGAGTTCAAAGTTTTGTATGAGGAATTATTAAGGACTTGCTGTCTGGAGAAGACGTTGTTTATACGCCAATGAAACTCCAACTGAATATATGGCGTTTTAATTAAATTTACATATTTGACAAACGTTTAACTATGTTTTGGTAATAGATTGAAATAAGTTTCAGTAAATATAAGGCTAACTGTAAATCGTAGACTTTTAATATAAGTACCAGAAAACCAAATCTTAACGTCAATTAATCAATTCAATTAATGTCAAATACTGTTTTATAATTTTGGGGTTAAAAACAATATTCAAACTGTATTAAAGATTTTGAATATAAACTGCGTTTATGGACACACTTCCAATTATATCTGAAGTTTCGGTTCCTGTACAGGAACCATGGTAACAGAAGAAACCAGTATGTATTAATTATCGTAAAAGTCCCATGAAATGTTGGAAAGTCACTGCGCTTTTGTCATTTCAAATGACACTAAAGCTGCAAAGCCGAAGCGTTGATGCACGTTATCCTGTCAAAGCAGTCAAAAGCCTATAATGATCGTCATTCCTAGGGATTTGAATGTGCCCACATATCTGTGAGATTACGAGCTTAACGTACTTTGTTAATGAATTCCTGCCAATGCAATCAACGGCTTATACTCGTATATCGTCACTGGCTGTGACTTCGTCTGCGTGGCAAAGACCTTTATTTAAATTTGTTGCGTCAAGGTACACTCTTATGCAATGGATACCTTTTATTATTGCTATTATTGCTATTGCTATAATAAAAGCTTAGAAGTTAGGTCGAGTCTTATTAACCGTATGTGAATTTGTCATGTTTATACTAATTCATTTATAATGTCGCAGTGGTTATTAAAAGTGTCAGAAACCTCTTTTAAAAATGTTAGAAAACCAATAATGAATTGATTTTTACCAAAAAATCTACAATATTAACAACATAATTTTAAACCATTTAAAGTGCAATGAAACAAACTAACAAAGTTTAAACAAACCGAGAGAAGGGTGCAAAATACAGTTATTGAAGTCGTTTTAAACTAAAGTCAAATGAAACACGAAAGTATAATTTAGTTAAAGTAATTCCAATCAATTTCCGCACACTCGTTCAGTGCGCTGGAATTGAATTTACATTCAATTGTCGCTACTCTTTTTGGAAATGCCGAGTTTATTATATTCAATTGACTTTTGTAATTATAAATGAATAGTTTCTGTAACGGTATTTGTGTGTTTTATTGTTTTAGGATACAATATTTGTTTTAAAAAATGAACAATTTAGATTTTCTAATCTACTAATGTTGTAAGAGCTTTTCATAGGAGTTACCACTGGCATGTCTCGTGAATAAAATTGGGGGAAACCTTTTCCAGCAGTAGGACTGCGACGCAGGTCCAAACCTCCATAAACAAAAAGACCTCTTGGAAGACCCGCAACTTATAGTGGGATGTAATATACCAACACACTAATAACTGGCCTACAATATAGAATAACGATCAGTGAAAGAGGGCAGGGAAGCTTTTGCCCGTAGTGGGACATTTATTGATAATTATAATAAGGAGCGCCCTGCAGTTTTACCCACGTTGTACCGGTTTCCTTGGAAATTTCGGGATGAAAACTGTCCCATAACCTTCCCGTTGAATATGGCTTTCCATTACAAATAGAATTATTCAAATCAAGGTGGTAGTTTATGAGGTTAGTGCGTTTAAACAAAAAGTCTAACTTTTCAGCTTTATTATATATGTACATTGAAAAGGATGAAAGCTTTTAGTAATAATCCAAAAAAAAAAATAGACTAAGAAAATGAATATGTTTCATTAGTATTGTAACTCTACTTGAACAACTATGAGGTACAAACCAATAGGAAACAGAATCACAATATTGATTTCAGTCGTTTCATGAAATATTCAGCTTATACATCGTAAACACACTCGTGTACGGACATAATTACGTCCAAAGAATATTAGTATATAAATATTGTAGACAGCAAAATGAATAAAGCATCGAATAATTTTTTTGAAAAGTAGTTGTTATAAAATAATGATACTTTCAAGCTGCGTCTGAAACTAAGCCATGGAGGTAATCAATTAATGTCTTGGTTTTTTTTCCATTAGAACTGTTACACAAGATATTTTATAATCGGGTATTTGTATATTAAAAGCTATCACAATGGTATTATTCGGAATCGATTTATAAAAGACAGCCGTTTTGATAAAAAAATATTACAGACCTTGAAGCGGATATTACTTACTGTAAAAAAATTAAGTTTAAATTTTTTTTTTGTGTTTTTACGTTAGCTTTTTCACACCACTACTTCGCAATGAAAAATTAAAATCTCTCTTGTATTCTTCGCGGCTCATCGGTTGAATGCTCCGCGCCCTCCTTAATGACATGGGCGTTTTCTGGTCACGCACGCAAAAAACACTACATCACCAAAATTAGACCATATTTTATAAATAAGAAGAGCTATTTTTGTACACAACACAATGCCAATGACCTCGATATTATAATTACCAATGGATATAACAAAAATAATATAAATTGTGATTTAATGCCGACCTAATTTCATTAAAAGGTGTCTGTTTTGGAATGTTTAATTTTATATTACTTTGTATACAAAATGGAACACCTTTCAGAAAAATCTGTTGAGTTCATGTTCGCAAAATGGAGGTAATTATAGCAACATCTGTTTGTCATTGTCACAATATGTTGTAACCGCCGCGCTACCCTAGTTATCAAAATAGGACAAAACAGTTACCAAAACAAGTGACTACAAATCCAAAAGCAGTGAAGATTGACTGTGGATTCTGTGGCTTATGCTATAAGATATAAATTGCCTAAGATACACTAAAGATTGAACAAAGCATGAAAAGTGCTACTATTGATGAGTCACATTATTAATCTAAAAAGAGAGACCATTTTCTACTTTAACCGCCTTATTAATAAACGCGGTGTAACTAAAATACTGTTACAATGTGTTTTGTCTCTTTTGCTCTTCGGATAATTGCGTATGTCAGAAAGTGACAAACCATTTGATAGTTCTTATTACACGTTTATTAATAATGCCCTAAGAGATTACCTAAAACTGGAGTAACGACCCCAAACTCCTTGTAACAATAAATCATAATGCCCAAATTACACAACAGATTTTCGCAACATTTTCTACCCTTCACCATTATCATAACGATAAAAGCATAGTTCTTGCCTATTATTTAGACAAATTACAATAAAATTGCTCGTTGTAACAAAATGGTATATTAGACCGTAATAACTGTTAGTTTTAACCCAGACGATGAATGTACGAACTAAAACAATAATGTATCCAACAAAACTGTGAGTAACATTGAAATTTTCACTTGTACACGACAGTTCGAGTGAAAAGACAATAAAAACGGGTGGTTAATGCAACGGTTCGTTAAACACAGACTACGAGGTTTTGGCACGAAATTTAGGATTCGAACCTTTTATTGCAACTATAGTTTCGTAAATGTTGAATTGTTTCCAATGTAGTGGCCAAATAAATAGTGACTTTGTGACGTAAATAGGGGTGGCTAGGAAATAATGCGTTTTATTTTAACGGACTTATAGTGTTTAAAGCTACAATTGTTTTGTAAATTGTTTTAATTTTCAATGTGTGTTCCTTTTCGGACAACATAAATGCGCGGATAAAATAAATTGAAAATTGGTGCATAGCCGGAATTTATCAGAATGTTAATAGCTTTAACACTTTTGGTTCTCAATATTTCAGACTTAAACCACGAAGTACTTACACTTCTCTGTTTCATGGCTTAGACGTTCACAATTATTTTTAACCGGAGTATTCAGTCACTGCCATTCTCAGTTTACATGAACTGTGATACTAATCTGCCACCATTATAATTAAAACATGGCTCCCATTTTTCACTGTCAACTTCAATTTGACAAATACATGTTAAAATATTTCTGAAATCGCAATATTTCTTAAACTCTTTCGTTTGATTTATTTCTTCAGCAGTTTGACTGACAAAGTTTTAACATTATTTATAACAGTTTGCCAACTTTGATTGGATTTTCACTTTAGTGTTTGTATTTATTATTTAGTACCTTCAATAACTGTTTAATATTTAGGCTCCTTTTCCAAAATCACTTAACTATGCTACTGGATCACGATAAATTGTGTAAAGTAAATCATATACAGTATGATGTATTTTTGTCTGTCTGTAAGTGTGGACTATCAAAAATAGCTAAAATGATTTTGACAACAATTGGACTAGTTCTACGGCACGGAACATTGAGTAGCCCTTGTTGATAAGTATCATATGATTCACATTGACATTCAGTCCTACTGTCTCATGTATGGAAATGTGTCATGAAAAAGTGACATTACATGAGATTTGCATACATTTTGACGATACGAGTAGACGAGTAGACAACCAAATAGAATACAAAACGATTGTCACTTTGTCTAATGAGGTTAATTATTATAAAGCAGTATTTGAGGCGCTAGTATTAACAACTAAAATATTTTCTCTTACACAAACAAACATTGCTATCCAAAGGAAAACACATTTTTCTTGTTTGAAGACGGCAATTTTTCATCTCCTTAACTTTGCAATTCTGAAGAATTGGCAAGATATCAAAAGTAAGTAGAATCCCTAGGTTTATTCATCGAAGTTTGCATTTCTTTGGGTAAACTTCTTTAAAACGATTATACTAAAATATTGGAAATAAGTTTATTCCTTTGTGTTATAAAAAGCATCTGAAATAGTACTTGAATATGTTAAATCTCCCTATATAGATATAGCAAAGATATAATTTGTTTTAATCAATTGTAATATATTACATCTTTAAATATAAGAAAAAATAGTATTAGCCTGTAATTTACTAATGCAAGGGCATGGGCAAGGGCCTAGTATACGGTGAGAAGGATTTAAAAAGTAAAGAACATATTTTCTTTTCCAATAAAATAAATCTATACAGTTTGTTTGAACGTACTTCTCTAGAACACTCCTCTTTGAGTTTAATAAATTGTTCGTTTATGATGGCCACACACAAGAGGAAGATTATGTGCTTCTTTCTAAACGAAAATCTCCAGAAAAGGTACAATGTGGGTAAATCCATTGTACTAGGCTAGGCTTTTTATAATGGCATTATTTTTAAAAGCTGGTATTATTGTGACGCGAAAAGATGCAAATTATTTCGCACAAAGGATCTCTTTTGCAATTCCATTTAGTGCACTTGGCTTGTTGCCTCGCCTTGAGATCTTTTAATTGAAGTACTTATTTTTTTTTTTAAACTTCATTGTTTTAATATTGTTTTCATTGTTATGAAGATTCTCAGTTTTATCTGTTAGTTCAGTTTGTGTAATCTGCTTAGTAGAGATTTTAACTCTGTACCGATCTTATAAGATCTTTTCTTATCAATTATGTCAGCGACTTGTCTCACCCTGAATACAAGATCATGATTTCATTTAATGACAAAGAAATGAGGAAACTTTATTTAGATATCATATGCTAATAATATTACTTCTATTTTGATAAGATCGCTTTCTTACTAAAAGTATTTAAAAATTCAATACGCTTATGATTACACTATGGAGTTCTGTTAATTATTGACAAGTTTTTTATAAAACCAATAACCATCATAATTAATCAACAATATTTTTATATAATACCCCAAGAACCAGTAAAATTATTTCGAAGGCCGAAAGCGGATATACGAACAAAAAACTTTGAAAGATATTTCTCACATATTCTACTTCCATTTATATCATCGCTTTCGAGCGTAGAGGACTCAACTCGACATATTTTGTGGTCTCATAGTTTACGGGCAACAGGATAGTGGACATCAGATATCGGAGGTTATTCGCTATGATACATAGTTTTAACGTACTCACACGGGTTTTTTCGTGTTAGAAACTTAATAAAGCAAGTAATAACTTACTTTTTATTTCCCGACGTTTCGAGGGGATTGCACCTCTCGTGGTCGCGGGTGAACTGAAGACATTGGAGTTACCGCTGTGATGGGAGGGTAGACGTTCCAAGTGTTGGAAGTACCCTCACATGGTCAATATTAGAGTTTAAAGGTGCGTTCACATTAGACTGACACACACTACAAGAGGATCATTCGGGAAGCGATTGAAATAAGGAAATATCCGAATTTCAATCGTGAAGACGGTTTTAAACTCTCTGCGGCTTGGAATCCGGTAATAACTTATAAGTGTTCGAGACGTGCCCAAAAGACCAAGTGCCAGGATACTGTCAGTGTTGTGTGTCAGTCTAATGTGAACGCACCTTTAAACTCTAATATTGACCATGTGAGGGTACTTCCAACACTTGGAACGTCTACCCTCCCATCACAGCGGTAACTCCAATGTCTTCAGTTCACCTGCGACCACGAGAGGTGCAATCCCCTCGAAACGTCGGGAAATAAAAAGTAAGTTATTACTTGCTTTATTAAGTTTCTAACACGAAAAAACCCGTGTGAGTACGTTAAAACTATGTGTTCAAATCGTGTAAGTTTAAAAAAGACTATTCGCTATGATATATTGTCGGCAGACTCTCGTTATTTCTATACCCATCATTATTTACCGCCCACCGGAATAGTTGGATGGTGACCTCTTTATCTTAGGTAGTAGGTTTAATTTTAAACCATTTTAAAAGGTTTTTTATTTGTTGCATGGTTTTTGATATCAGGGAAGTAACTGGAATTAACTTTCTAGATTGTTTTCTAGTACTAAATTGTATTTCACTATATTAGTATACAATATAATTTCCGGATGAAAAATAGCCTATAACGTTTATTGTTTTACAAAAATAATTATTCAAAGCAAATCGGTACTTTCTGAGATTACTTTAGATTCACAATTATTTAACAAAGTAACTGTTATTATCTAATTATAATATTTCTACTTTTAAATACTTTATTTATGTACATTAAGGTAGTATCATGCTTTAATTAGCTTAATAGCTCACAATATAACATAATGATGTTACATTAGTATTGGTAGCCAATTGAGCACCACCAATTAATTAATATAGTTGGATTCAATTAACCGAAACCAATTATCCAGTTATGTAATTAAAGCAATAACGGAATTGAATACTCATAATCTCATTGAATTCAAACTACCTAACTTTAAAGAATAAGTTAACTGCGTAAAGAGTTCCTTTATCAAGAGTTTTAAGAGTAACTTTGTTATCAAAAGTTAGTATTTCAAAGAGATAATATAAAAGTGTGTTTTCCATTCATTACGGTGGTGCAGGAGGTGACATTGACAGATGGTTCTGAAGAAGGATAGACTCGGAATCATTTGTTGTTCCAGTCAATTCTATTAGACATCCTTTTGTCTATTGACAATGATTCCGACGAAGTTTGTTCAGATGAAAATATTGAAGATTAATCAACTGTAATTGACTTTTAAGAGTTACTTTTCTTGTTCAAGAGGTTTCTTTTAGAAATACTTTGAGATACTTATCATTTTTTCGGGGTTGTTTACACTATTTGATCAGAGTATAGATCATTGTCATATAACAATCTTTATTATGTATGAAACTTTAACTATCTGCAGATGTTAAACAAAGAATACTATGAACACGGAACAAGATAACACTAACAAGTAAAAGGTATCAGAAAAAAAATCATGTACGTTTAAAATACTTTTGTTTGTTCTAAATTGTGAACACTCAGCTTTAAGCAATTATTAGATTAAAATCACATTACGTCACCCAAATCTCAGTTTCACTATACTCCATCCAACCCTTTCGCTATTCATCTATCCTTGTCGAATAAAAGCCAGTATTCTAAATATGAAACCAGCCAGACTTTTTTGAAGTGTTTGATTGATTACCAATGTACGTTATTGTACATGACTACTCACATTTATAAGTCATGTTTTTCTAACTCCATCGCTTCATATAGTGTTGCTAATGTCGAAGGGAAAACGTTGACAAATTACGCTTGTTCTGTTCATTGTGGCGGGGTTACAATATAACAATTATGTTGGTAGCTTTTTGTGTGTTAAAGTCGCTTGTTTGTGTTGACCTTATTTGTCTTATTAAGCGTTCTACTAAAGTTTTGGGATTATTAGCTTCGAGAATTTATTAGAGATTACTTTTTTATATTAGACTATGTTAGATAGAGGTCTATAGGTGGACTAAAAACTCCAACACCTATTCGAACTCACTCTCTTGTCCAGTCCCGTACATTTAAAGGTAATAATATAAAAAAGCTACAGTTTGATTTTGGTTTGTTCAGAACTACCGATTCGTTTTGAATTACTTTTTACACCGAGATTCCCGAAGGAACAGGGTACAAGGCAGATCATGGAGAAAAGCTCAGGGCGCTGCTATTTGTACTGATGCTACCAATGATGACCAATGATGCTACCAATGACCTATTTTTAAAGAGGTTTAAAAAGTGAATCTCTTAATTACATAGTACGTGCAATGTGCATAGAACTTTGATATTTTAGGTGTCAAAAGAGCAAAGTAAACAATATATTATATCTGTGGCATTTCTATCTGCTACCGTGCTTTGGAGGGCACGTTGAGTTTCATTTGTTTAAATTGTTAGACCACGTCAAAAGCCTTAAGGCGGTCTAAAAATCCCGATACCAGGGTTGGCTACTGGCCTAATCAAAATGAATGAATGAATGATTTCCCATAACATATTATTATTATCTAAACACATTTTTTTGGTAACGTTTAATATAAAACCATTATTAAAATTAGTATGTTCAACCCCAACATTTTCAAACAATGGCTTTTAATTATTCATAAAACATTTTGTGGAATTAGTTCAGCACAGCTTATATTTTATGTGCTAATTAGGTCAAATTCGCAATTTATAGTGTTGAATAAAATTATGGCTCCATTCGAACTATGAATAAGTGCATCGCAGCTTTGTTAGTAACCTGTTGTGATTTAACCAGTAAAATAATTGAACTACTTTCAACGTATCTTTTGAGTACATAGGTATATCAATAAAAGGTTACGGAATACATACTTAATATTTTGTTATTTTTCTATGTATATTTATTTAGAGATTTTAAAAATGACTCTACTGTTTAGTGAAAACATTTTTTAACAAAAATATTATCCCCGTAAAAAGTGCTTTTCCAAGGAAATTCGTAATTGAAATTAAAATAATTCATTATAATCGTTCTCTCTTTTGCAGCTCCCTCATTTGTATTCAGCCCGTCACTGAAATGTCCATAATTTTGCCGTCTCATCCATTTTGACCCACCGTCCATTTTCTTGTGACTAAATTAGACATTTTTATTCGCCAATTTAAAATTCAAAATAACAGCCATAATTAAATAAACTTCATCTTCAATACTATTTTTACGGTTCCATAGCTGAACAGCAAAAAACGGGACCATTTTATAAACCCGCCATATTTTTCCGTATGTCAGTCCGTTCGTCCATGTTTTGACTTTTAGAGCAACCTATAAAACTGATTTTGAACAAAACTTCCTCAAAAGATACGTATAACAATGTATGTTTAACAAATAAAACATTTCGAAGATATTTTTTGTCATTCTCAAATTATTTATTACTTACATTATTCAGTGAATTTCCTTATTCCAAACAAAAATGTACGCAAGAACCTTTTCGACATCGAAAAAATACATTTTCCTATATCAGAGTAACAAAACTTTGTAACAAAAAAGACGAGAAAAAAGTTTACTACGAATGCGTTATGAATATCAAATGAATTCTGTAATGTGCTAATTTTGTAAATAAGGATACTGTGGCTGCTTGTTCATAAATGTGACTGAGATTTTTCATATCTCTTTCGACGACGCGATGTGACGCTCGAGTTTCTCTTTTAATTTTTAAGACACAATACTTTTTAAAACTACAGAACACATAACAGATTCGCACTAGTCTAGAACTCAAGTCAAGTGAAAAATATTCAAATAGTTGTCACTATACCTATAATTACGTGCAGACCAATCTGCAATTACCATTTTCTCATGTAAAACCAATATAACGAGATAAAATGAACCGAAAACAACCTCATTAACACACCAACTTTAAATTAACTAACTGATTAATATCCCAGTCACTTCCTTCATTAAAGAAGATGGTCGTATAATTTATAGAATTTCCCGGTCGATACTTTACACGGATGACACCATTACCGAGGGATCGACCAAGTTTTCCCGAATTGCCGAACGTGATAACGGAACTCGATTCGGTAAATTCGGTAATATTGGATGCCCCAAACGAACGATCTTTCACGTCTTCTGTTTATTATTTGATTTTCGGACTGAATTGTTGTATGATATTTAGAATTTTGCTGGTGAATTGTCGGGTGTCAATTAAGATAAAGCTATGTGGTCGGTTTAGTTATATTAAGTATAGATACTTACTGTTACTGTTAGCCTGTATTATCCCATTGCTGGGCAAAGGCCTCCCCTGATTTCCGCCACTCTTCTCGATTCGAAACCAACAGTTGCCAATCCCTCTAGTATCTTGTAGATACTTAAGATAACTAAACTTGGATTATTAAAATTAGATTAAGCACAAAAGGACTAGACAGTAGTGATCTTGGTAAAAGCCTCTCATCGCACTGAAGATAACTATTGTGAAGATGCAAAAGATAAAGGAGGATAGTATTCAGTGTCATTAACACATTATATGATGTCTTATCACAAGAGGAAGAGATTTTTACGACCTCGCTGTCCCACTGTCGGACAAAGATCTCTCTTTATTATTTTAATGAAATACCTATGACTTAATGAAAGTCTCAGATGCTGCCCTTCTGTCAGCTAAATACTGGACAAGAAAGTTTGAAGGCCATTGACACGATAAGAAGAAGATTATTTAATGTCTTTCTTTCCAGTGCAAACTTCCAAACCAAATAAGAAAATGTAATATCATGCATACAAAAGAAGTGTAATAAAAAAACTATCTTAAACGTAAAACACTCATTTTATAAACAAACACCACACAAACTAAACGAAATATGTAAGTGAAATGCATTTTTCATGCAATTGAAATATTTTAATAGCTTTATCGTCTTTATTCGTAGCTTAATAGCGTTTTACAACATAAAGCTACGTTCATAATGGCAGTTTCTATTGCTTGCTGCGTTTCGGACCGTTTCGGATAAAATATGATACCTATTAGTTCTGCAGACAGATTATTAGTTATGTAGTGCTTTAAACATTAGTTTATGTATGAAAAAATTGAATAGTAGGTATAGTAGAAGGTATAGCATCAAATGTAAAACCTTAAACGTATTTATTAACTTTTTTGTCATTTATGTACATAACTTTAATAAAAAAATTAAAATAAATATAGTTTTTAGTTAAGTAATTGAATCATTTTTCAATATAAATACAATATTATATTCCCGCAAAGCATGTAGAAAGTATTATACTTTGTTTGACACGTAATCGTCAATAACTCATACTCATTCAAAAGGGATTTCGTTTCTCTCTGATTAAGATTGCTCCACTCACATTGTAATGAGAACGAATGAAGCTTACCGCGGTGTAATGAAATATAATTATAATTTGCATATTGTAAAGTTAATGACAGGATAATTAATTGTGGGGTTCGTTATGAGTCGGATTTATTACTGCGGTTTATAGCTGCTATCGTAATAGTTAAGCTTAAGGCAGTCGTTATAATTGAGCAAGTTTACGAGCTATGAGCTAGTAATTTAATAGAGATCGCTTGCTATTCTAGTTACCGGTTACGTCACACGTATAATTTTTTGTCATTTTTTTTCCTTAGAACTAGGCAAGACTGAGCTTGTAGACTTGTTAAATCTAAACAAGCTTACACTTATTTCTTTGCATCGTATTCAGGTTTTTATTGTTACGTAATAATAGGGAAGATTTTTGCCCAGCAGTGCAATGGACGTACTGCCTCGTAAGAATAGTCTCGTCACATACAACGCTCAAAATAATCATAAACAAAAAACACAAAGTAGTCTACCAAAATTAACATATCTATTACAAACTACCCAAACTGAGATTGGTAACACCGAACCGAATTTTAATCACATCTGAGCTCTCGTAACTCGCTCACGTACTGACATGCCCATATTTCATTTACGAAATGGAGGTCTCAATTTTGGCTTTTGGTGTATTTCAGCTGCGAAAGCCGGTGTCGACACTCTCCATCCCGGGCGCTATGAAGGCGTATTCGGGGGGAGGGAGGGACGCAGCGGGGGAAGAAGCGGGTGTCGCACTAGTCGGCGTCCATAGCGAATACCCACGCTTCGGCGAAGAGCGCGCGCTAGGTGGCGGCACCTACAAAGGAGGGGGGACAGCCAAGCACAAACCCAATATAGGATATAGGTTAGTGTCCAATCCTATTGTAGTAATTGGAGGACTGTGTCCGCTTTTTTATCGACGCCAAGGTGACAAGAACGTGTCTAGTCTCCAACTTCAAGTTGATGCAGTTAGTTCAACAGTGTTACGATTAGCCTCGTTTGTTAGTAGGTCTTGGAAGACGTTTGACGTGACTCTTACTGTGTAATTGTGTTACGTGGACGTTAAAGGTTAACTCCACTTTATTTAGTTTTTTAAGGTTTTCAGTATAAAAGTAACGTAGATATGTGAGTCTTGAACCTAGTGTTGAACTGTTTTTCATTTAGGTTCTTGTTTCTTATATTAGATTAGGTAATTATAGCATTATCAACGTTATATTAAGCATATTACAGTTGTCATTGCATTTTCCTAATTCCAATATTGATTAAATCAAAGCTAAGCAAGTATTTGTGCCGTGGTGTATTGACGTTGATGATGCTATAAGTACTTTTAAAAAGACATTTAACTCTCAAAGACTTCTATTTTAAACGTTAACGTCACCGTAATGTTATGCTAATAATAATGTAAGAAATTTAAATATTTCATCGTACATTAGCCAGGCGCATGTAAAATGAAACGCTTTATGCACCAACACAAAAGCGCAAATGATAATAATTTTTCAGACTAAAAGTTCTAGGAACCGACGTCAATATAGTTTGTACTTAGTGTTGGTATAAATAATGCTTATATTTGCGTGTAGCCGCACGACACAACGCCATTTCATACAATGCAAATAGAGTGTGTGTACTCGTATTCCACATAACACACTATCTGATCAAACACGATTTCATTCATGCCACAAACCCGCTAGGATTTATGGAGCAGCAATTTCGACGAGATTTGAACATGAGAATTCTATTTTACGCTGGACTCTCTCATCTGAAAGCGTTTTGTTTAATAAAAATAAACAGAAGGAACAGACGTTTAAAGGATTAAAGTTTGAAGCACTTTGACATCATTTCGCGAAAGTTTTAGTGCTAAAGTTTTTTCATTACTACTATAAAACAGAGGTTTAATGAGATGTTTTTGTCCGTTCACCTATGCTTACTTTTACTTTGTAGATATGTCACGGTTGATATTCTAAAGAAGAATCTATTATCTTCTATTTTACCATACAGATTAATACCTAACCCTCGTGTCAAATTGTTTGGACCGCCCAAAAGCCTCCGACTAGACATATTTGCCTCGAAAATGTATTTCCCAAAGGATTTTCAAGCATAATCCTTTGACAAAGAAATTGACCTAAACCAATATCATCTGTAAACATCTTAACCTAATACAAGACTGATGAACCGTATTGTTTTCGATAATACTTCTATTTTCATTAATTCCTTTGGGTTATGTGAAACCAATAACCGGTGTAATAAACTTGAGGTCAATCCTTGAAGACAAGTCTTACTTTATTCCCGCGAGGATGGAATACGTAAACGATGTATCATTCGTATCGAGTGTCTGATACTTCGCACAATACCCTGATAGATGGGTTTGTTTGTGATAGAAAGGTCTCTGCTTTATTTTGATGGTTATTTCTCTTTTTTCTTCGTGTTTTTTTTGGTTAAAAATGTAAGTTTTTAAAAAAGAAAATTTTGTGTCAAAACATTGAAAATATTATTATGGGCACCCAATGACCACAGAAACTGATTCGAAACATAAAATGTTCTTGGACCACTTGGACAAAGGCTGGGACCACTGTTACGGATAACTATACTTATCCAAACCGTAAGAAAATGCCTCTTTATAATATAGTGACTCAAACCACTGAGTTATATGTAACTCAATGACTCCAACATTCAGTAAAGTTAAACGTTTTCCACAAAGTAGATGCCTATCGATTTCTAATTGCATGAAGTAAATTTGTCAAACAACTGAATATTTAAACAATTTTTGCACCAGCCACATTAATTTACATTAACTTAACAGGCACATACATTATAAACCAGACTAAGTAACGAGTAAACATGTTAATAAATAATGTTTTACGGATCCCTCCAGTCGATTTCTAATTCATTGATATCACACTATACTAGCAACGTAATGCGTAATGCCAATCCAAAATAGATCGGATTAGGGTAGACACTATAAAAAACGTTGGTTATTCCGCATTGACACATCAAAGCCTACCTACCTGTAAATGGGACATTATTTGTGTAGTTTATGGGTTTGAGGCACAGTCCTATCAACATTGTATCAACCTTTTACCCTATTTACGGGACCCTTTTGAGGCACAAAGGAATATTATATGCAAAGCTATTTTTTCGGGACGTCTTACGCCTCTTTGATTGAACGATCATTAAGGATTTGCGACCTGCAATTTTCCGGCTTAACGGCTATTGGGGTCTCTTGTTTTATTGAATTCGAAGCTGTAATATAATTTTACACGTCAAAGCCTCCCAGTTGAGGTATGGAAATGGGTCATGTTTAAACGTGTTACATGTTCATTTACATTCTTGTGAATGAAGAAGAAATGATGGTTTCATGTTAGTTAGAATTTTTGTTTCATTTGTTGCTCGGATAAATACTTGTGTTATTTTTTTCATTAAATATTTAATGGCGCGGACTAACGATACACGAACACAGCCTAATCAATTGTTCTAGTATAGTGTTACAAAATACCTAACATCGAATGGGATGTAGAATTTCTTTGTTTCGTTTGTTACTCGGATAAATACTTGTGTTTTTTTTTTCATTAAATATTTAACGGCGCGGACTAACGATAATGTGTGACGAAAATACCTAATACTGAATGGGTTAATAACCAACCCGGGTAGTTAAAAACCTGTTTTCGTTGATACAATCGCTTAATAGTGTCATATACTTTTTTCGGCGCTTTAAAAAATGAGACAATAGAGTAGACCTTGACCTTTTTAAGGTTGATCATAAAAAGATTTACCCTATGAAGAAGAGAAATACCATAATATTATTTTACGGACTTATCACACTGCAGTTTACGTCCTTTACTCATTCCCTCCCGGTCAGATCGCATGTCTATTCAGAATACGAGTACATGGAGACCGACAATGTTGTTCACACAAGCAGCGTTCGTTTTGACCTGACCGCAGACCGCAAAACGCATCCAGTGTGACTAGTCCCTAAAGTCTAAACCATTGACCAGCAATGAGGCAAGCGGTGTATCTGAACTCTACTGTTATTGCCCGTATCATCCCATTGTTGGGCAAAGGGCATACTAATGTACGAGTACTCAAACACAACATATCGTAACCTACCGGAACAATGTTAACCTCCGCACTTAGAAATGTTTTAATAATGAATGACAACCTTGAACGAACTAAAATAACGTGCATCAGGGCCACATCGATTTTGTCCGTCTTCGGAACTGATATTTGATGCATACGGAACTAATATCAGTAATTTTCATGAATCGATTCCTTTGCAATACACCCAATTATCTATTTATTCATTGCTGTACTGTTTCTTGCTGACAACACTCGTATGTTGGAAATATGAATTGTTGTATGAAAAGTTTATTTTTCTTCTGAAATGTGGGTACACACACATAAAATATGGTGTTCAAATGTTACTAGTAAACAATACAAATGGTACTTATTAAGTTTGAGTATTGTTTTATGCTTCAATTTGAATAAATTATGATAAAAATCTTTTTTAATTCCAGGTTAGGTAGAAGAAAGGCGTTATTTGAAAAAAGGAAACGAATAAGTGACTACGCTTTAGTTATGGGCATGTTTGGTATTATAATTATGGTTATAGAAAATGAACTCTCAAGTGCCGGTGTTTATACTAAGGTAAGATATTATTTTTAAATTATGAATCCTTAGACTTTTTCTTTTTTGCGAGTCATTGGCACTAAATTGAACCAGCCCGAACTTGACCTACAACTGCGTCATCTCTAGCCCTATCGAAAACAGATGTAATACATCTAACAGGAAATAAAGAGCATTTAGCAAATGCGCCATCTTATCGAGCAATTTTAGTTATAATTAAGCCATTCAGCAATATTAGTTTAAATTAGTAAAATAAATCTTTCTCACCCCTTTTTTACATTGGTAAACTAGTAACATTGGCTTGTTTAAATCTTTTAGCTTACCTTTTACTGTGGATAACATTATAAACTTAGCTTTTATTGCTCTCATTAGCAGAGTACTAAATAACTTACTCTACTAATGTGACTTGACTAATTCAAACAATTGGGCTAAATAAATCCTTATGAAGGAATATTCCACAAAACAGAACATTTTGTTTGCTCTCCTGTGCTTACTGTGCTGAAAGTGTGAAGTATTTTATTTCACTTCATTGTCTTCTGCTAAAATATATAGGAACTTATACATGATAGCAATGTTGTCGAGACATTCCCAAACATTTTGATAGCAGACAACCGAATAGAATGCGAAGCGATTGTCACATGTCTAGGGTTGTTAAGCTTACACAGGTCAACGTTCATTCGTTCGCCACGAGACGGGCACTTTATGACCTTTTTAAAACTTTTATGACATGTAATGCGGCTTAATTACTATTGAACCCTGAGACTAACACTTTTACTATTATACACTAGTGTGCAAACAAGTATTTTACTTTGAAAAATACGGCTCAATTTAACGATGTTGATAATTATTTAAAAACACTTATAAACCATAAAAAAACTTCTTATCGTGACTGATTTGTCTGCTCAATATAATAACATTGTATTGCACCTTATCAATTCCAGGCATCAATATATTCACAGGCGTTAAAGACGCTTATATCAATGTCGACTGTGATTTTACTTGGCCTAATCGTCGCGTATCACGCTTTAGAAGTACAGGTAAATATCAAAATGCTAGCACAGAACAAATACCACAAGAAGGCCTACATCGGACAAGTCTACAACACAGAGACACAAAAGATACTCACACAAATATGTGTAACGTCTCGGTGGTCTAGTGGTATGCACTCCCCTGCCAAGACTGAGGACCCGGGTTCAATTCCCGGGTCGAGCGAAAACATGTTTCTTACTTTTCTAACATGGCTCGAGTTTGAGATCACCAACCCGGATTTGGCAAGCGTGGTGATTATGCCTAATCCTAATCCAGTGTACTGATATCTTCAGTGAGATGAAAGCCTTTGCCCAGCAGTTAGATATTACAGACTTATACTTTATTTTATTTTAAATTTGTGTGTGCTTACACTTATTTTGACCTAATCGTAAAAGGCATTAGTTTTCAATCTGCACCATGTCTCATGTAAGCACGCACCTATGCGTGCGTTAAGCTAAAGAAAATTTCTTTAGCCTTCTGCCTGTATTTATCTCATACTATAATATTCCTACTAGTAACTACATTATAATTTATACCGCCGATCTATATGTATACAAAAATTAGACTATTATTCATCGTTCACTGTTATGATGACTTACTGTAACCCCGTTTTTATTCTTCCAGTTATTTATGATAGACAACTGCGCTGATGACTGGCGAATAGCAATGACTTGGCAGCGGATAGCGCAGATTGGATTAGAACTCGCTATTTGCGCCGTACACCCCATACCGGGCCAGTACACTTTTACGTGGACAACGAAACTGGCCAACAAAGGCGGAGTTATAGGTGTAGAAGTTGTAAGTACAAACAAAGATAATCCTTCTAAACATATGATAAGAATTTTAGGAATTAAGACTATTAATTGCTATAATAGTTACCAACCACAGTAAAGCTGCGTTTTCACTTTTTGTTCCGAAAAAATCCGATCATATTATATCTTGTTCTTTTTTTGAAAACAAAGCGAGGAAGTTTACTGAAACACTAAGCAACACGAAGCACTTAGTGAAAACTTGGCTTAACAAATAGCACTATTTTTCAATTAATTGGGTGTAGAACATGACATTTCTTTGAATAAACTCTCACTGTACCATTTTTTCATCATAATTATGAATAATGAGGTGCATTTTATTTCGATCACGTAGTTTGATAAAGCTTTTTTCAACCTTCATCTTACTTAAGTGATGGAGTCATAAGACACATATTTCTCATATTCCTCGATCAATAAACGGCGCTTGCTGGAAAAAAATACTCGATGAACTATATTAACTACGTGTAAACATATATAATTACACTAAAGATATATTTTTTCAATCATATGGCCAACGTTTCTATTGATCTCTTGCTGTTTTACGGGTATTTCTGTAATTAATTGATTTCTTTTGCTATGGATTTTCTTATACCGAAACAGTACTGCTATAAAAGGTTTATAGCAGTACTGTTTCGGTATAAGAAAATCCTAATATGATATTTACGAACCTTAAGAAAATATGATATTTACGAACAATTTTTCTCCTTAGGGCACGATGTATAAGCAAATTCAGGTCTGTATTCATTAAAATCAATGGTAAAAAGTTTTAAGTGATGTTAGAGTCCTCGTCTGAGCATGATAATATGTTCGTGAATATTTCAGTTTGAAATCCACTTATTTTGTGTACGTGGTTTGTTTTAAGTGTGTGTTGAAATATATGTAGTAAAAGCGTTTACACACTGAAAACGCCATCTCGGCGATGTTACCAGGCTGGCTAAGTGGCCGGGCTCAGTGGATGTGATGGTGGCAAATTTAGCCCTTTCAACTTATCCGTGGGGTAATACCGCCGGGCTACCGAATTTGGTGTGTAAAGTCTTTTATTTTGTTGGTAATAACAAATGAGATCGTGATCGTGTTTTGTCTAAATTAGATAAAATAAATCGCAAAGCGTTTTGGATATTGATTTAGTTGTTAAATAAAGCATTATAAAAAGTTTTTGTTTATTTAACAGCTAAATAACACATATTGGAAGAAGTATACGAAACCCGTGTCGATATTGCATGTTATGTTCAAAGTGTGACTAAAAATAGACTAAGACGATTCACTACTAGCACTCAGCACTATATTCTGACGGAAGAAACTAGGGAATCCATGACTGACATCACTTGAACTGTGAGATTTGTAAATGCGTGCCTTAAGGGTGATTTAAAAGCTATGTATTCATCCGGTAAGATTTGAAGCAATATGCCTAGACTTTGCAGAAATTGCAAGATAATGTTGCCTTTTGAATACACGGCTTAAGCATGTTATTTGTAAATGAATTCTAAGATATATTCTGTATTTCGTTCCAGGTTCCTTATGACGTCACGCTGTCACTGCCGATGTTCTTTCGGCTGTATCTCATATGCAGGGTTATGTTACTTCACAGTAAACTATTCACCGATGCCTCTTCGAGAAGTATAGGAGCTTTAAACCGAATTAATTTTAACACTAGGTAATTATTGAAGTGTTTTTTGCTATTATTTATTTACTGTTACTGTTAGCCTGTATCATCCCACTGTTGGGCAAAGGCCTCCCCCCATTTCCGCCATTCTTCTCGATTTGAAGCCACCAGTTGCCAGTCCCTCTTGTAGGCGTCCAGTTCGTCTAGTCCAGGTAAATAAACGCTTTCTGATGTCTTGTAATGTATTCTCAAATTGATTTATTTCTAAAATATTTTCATGTACTGAATATACTTTAGAATACACGTGTAACTAATAGACAAGTTTGCAAAATGTAACCAAAACAAAAACAAACTGCAGTGTATCACTGCATTTCAGGTTAATAGTACCGTTTGCATAATCCCTCTGAAATTTGGACGAAGGTTAAAATATAACATTTCTTTCTTTTCCGAGGGTTCAATTAGATTACGCTTAATCCTCCCTACTGTACTGATATCTTCGGTGAGACGAGAGGCTTTTGCTCAGCAGTGGAATATTACAAGCCATTACTTTACTTAACTACTTTTATTAGTATGTGTGATTATACCAAATATTATTTTTCAGGTTTGTCTTGAAGACACTTATGACAATTTGCCCCGGCACCGTTTTGTTAGTTTTTATGGTATCGTTGTGGATAATCGCTAGTTGGACACTTCGACAATGCGAAAGGTTAGTACTGCTATAAATGTCGTAAGCGGTGTATTTTCTTTTGCATAAGTTATTGTATTGACATTAAATGAACCCTACGCCGATCTGTTATTGGCAAGTTATCTCTCATTTCAATTTGACTCCTTATATGTCTCGTTGATTATCTTATACATAATTTCGAACCTATATTTTTGCTTCCATTTAGTTTGTTGTATTATTGTTTTGACACCAAAAAAAATTATTGGATAGTCACCAATGTAATCGTACATTCGTTCTGCCTAAACGGGCATGCTATCGCTTTTGTGTTGTGGCGTTGTATAAATACAAATATTTTTCGTTGCTTTTATCAACCCACGTGTTATTATTTTTATGTTAGTGTTTAATTAAACAGAGTTTAGTAGCGACGCTAGGTTCATGATCATCACAAATGGTTGAATAAAAGAGTTTGACTTTGAATATTTTTGCAAAAAGTAGCTTCAAAAATTATCACAATTTTTATTATACTGATGTTAGACTATGTGTTATTGTATAGACGATTACAACTGTTAAGAAAGAGGGTGCTTGTTATGATAAGTCCAAATGTAATATAAACCTTCAATTTCACAGCTTCAAATTAACGCTGTGACCAAATATAAGTATTAATTTACTTTACACAAAGAGCACAGATCACTTTAATATTCACGTAATTGTTTTAATTAAGTAAATGAAATAAACGCACAAAATGGCTCTAGGGTACAACACTTAGTAAGCTTATGAATATTGCACAAGACCATTGCACTTTGTCATACTCATGCATCAGAACAAGTGACCTCTTCCTCCGTCTGAGCGACATGCTTGTGAATCTCTTACACTTTTACAAACAATTTTCCTTCTCTCTTCTCGCCAATACTTCCACTAATTGTCTTATCTGTGTTATCATGACCTTGATCATTTGAGGTAAATTCGATTTCAATTCACGCATGGCTACAAGTATTTGGTATTCAGTCCAGATTAATGTTTAGAATGCACGTTGTATTTACAAAATTTTATTCGGTATTAGTACGTTCATTATCTGTTTAGTAAAACCAGTTTTTTTATCAACGTTTTAGGCATGCAAAATTGTATTTTGTGGTGTTTAAAAAGTTTATTTTACTTTCTTAAAATATGTGGATAAAAGTTTCCTTTCAACTTATGGCCACAAAGGAAATTTGCGATATATTTTTTGGATTTGTGAAGTTGTTAAGTTGATGTCAAACGTTTGCATCGGTTATTATCTGTGGTTCTTGTCGGGCGTTTTCGCTCTCAGGTTTCACGATGAAGATCATGCCAATTTGCTAAACTCAATGTGGCTGACTGCTATTACGTTCCTCTGTGTCGGCTACGGCGATATTGTCCCCAACACTTACTGCGGCCGCGGCATTACGCTCACCTGTGGTATGGTGGTATGTATAACGAATAGGTCCATTTGGGTTGGTTTACAAAGCTTAATCTATCCAAAACAATCAATAGCTAGGATTACCCAAACCCTAGGCACGGCAAGATTTTCGGCACTTGCTTTGTCTAGAAAAGGCTAGGTGGGTAAAGGTGAGCCATTTTATGTGTTTTCAATGTTTTATTCAAACGTTTGAAGCAATTTTTTAATTCGATTCAAAGTCAAACTCTTTCCCACACGTATTCTTTTTTTATTTATTTCTTTCGTGCGTGAAGTCAAAGCTTGCGTGCTACAATCATTGCGGATTTGTGAATGAGTACTCGTAGTAGGTTACCGTATCGAAGATAGATCAATGAGTAAGCGATGGAATTTATTGACAATTCAGGTTTCACGACGAAGAACACGCTAACCTTCTGAATGCGATGTGGCTAATCGCTATTACCTTTCTCTCCGTCGGTTTTGGTGATATAGTGCCAAACACATATTGCGGCAGAGGTATCGCCGTTAGCACCGGCATTATGGTAAGTTTCAACAGACAAACTTTATTAATATTTGTGTTGACTGACACGAATTTGATCTGAGCACAAACTATTCTATCAACTTGATTCTTTATTTGAATTTGAGCAAAATCACGCCAACAGATTGGATGTTGGAATGCTTTCGCTATTGTTACTTAATATTTTGATACACAAATATCAATTAAGAACAAGTCAGTCAACACCAATGAATGTAACAAACAGTACACACACTACACTTATCGCTTAACACTTTATAACGATATTCTCTGTTGGTCACAGTTCGGTGTATTGATGTTAAACATGAATGTTCGCAATGTACAACCAGCCGTATATGTATCTAAACTTGTGAATGCAATGAACATAATTAATGTATACACACCTTAATCAATCACAATCTGTATATCACTTTCAATGTACACACTTGTTGATTATTTAGGTCATTAACCCCAATTTACTGTTCGTAGTTACTGCAGGCAACAATATGTTTTGGATTACCTCTTTGAGTTTTTCAAGTACGGTTTAAAAATGATTTTTATTGAAATTACGTCCATTTCCCTGTTAAAGCCAGCTATTAGAATTTATATATTTTGTAGTACGGAATGCTTCATTTCTCCTTACTATTTCTAGTTCTATTTTCACTTCGAATATTTCACTGAATTGCACAAATAAGTTTGTTTTTAAAATGGCTCACTTTTCCTAAGAATATTAACAGAAGTGTACAATAAATTTACTTGCACCAAATAAATAGTGTTTGTTACTGTTGTTCAGAATACTATGCATAGATGTTTCATGTTGAAGTGAAAGTAAGTTTTAAATGGATCAATTCTTTGTGCACTTTTTAGATGACAATGCACTAAAATACATTAATTATCTCACTTTATATTCGATGATAATAATCTTTGAGCTAATAAAAGTTGTTTCTAATAAAAAAAAATTGATACTTTTAATTAATATTACTTTTAACTATCCTAATAGCATCTATTGTCTTTCTTTTATTAGCTCTTTTTGAAAAATAAATAACTGTAGCATTAAATAATAAAAAAGATCTAAATAATTATGCTAACCCTATCTAAATAAATTATATAATTCAACTACATAAAAGTGGCGAGGATAATTGAGGCAATAGTCTAAATTCTATTAATAAGCATATAACTAGCTTTTATTAATCATTTGTGTCTGTTATCCTCTATAAATAAAAATTGATAATAACTAGCACATAGCTAAAATGAAAGTTTAATTTTTAGCCTTCAAAATTGCCTAATTGGAATGGAATCTCTTGAATGCTTCTACACATTCGCTTGCATTTTACATTAAGATATTCACTTAACAGGGAGCTGGATGCACAGCGTTATTAGTCGCGGTTGTTTCAAGAAAATTAGAATTAACTAGAGCCGAGAAGCACGTACATAACTTCATGATGGACACACAACTTACTAAAAGAGTAAGTATTGATGTAATATACGTTGATCACAGTTATTGTTAATCTAATTAACAGGGGGCGGGATGTACGGCATTGTTAGTGACAGTTGCTTCGAGAAAATTAGAGTTAACTAGAGCGGAGAAGCACGTACATAACTTCATGATGGAGACACAGTTGACGAAAAAGGTAAGGTGACTGTTACACAAGTAACAGGCAGGAACTCACTGAAGGTAAGAAGTAAGCTAGGTACTGCTAAGACATAGTCTATGTTGCTGAATCTGTTCGTCTTATTAATATTAATAGTACACAAAACACACTAATGATAAATAGAATACCTAAAACGAATGAACACTAATGGCTACTTTCACGTAAATAAACTAACGATATTAACTAATGATGAAGGTAGAAGGCACTTTCACGGTTATCTGAAGGTTAGTAAAGGGTATTTAGTAGTTTGTGTTTGGATTATTACAGCTGAAAAATGCGGCGGCTAACGTGCTCCGTGAAACATGGTTAATATACAAACATACGAGGCTCGTGAAGAGAGTCCACCCTGGCAGAGTGCGGACGCACCAGAGAAAGTTTTTGTTAGCCATCTATGCGTAAGTATTATTTGAGTTTTAAGAAGAGTAGGAAATGATTAATTAAACGCCATTATGTCACTACTATCGAGGACGCAGGAGTATGGTGTATACCACATGACAGATCACAGACTAATCTGTGATATGAGCCTGTAAGCTTATATGTGAATGGAAAAGTTAAAACGAAAAATAATTTATGCTAATAGTTCTGTAACAAGTAATATTGGATGTACTTCTAAAGAAAAAGTAAATATTCATTTCTTAATAGATAATAATTAAATTAATATAGTCACCATCCATTATTATCTTAGTAGGTAACCATTGAGTTATATGTACTAATATAACTCAATATAGGTAACTTAGGTTAACAGGATTTGGAAAAAAATTGAAATTTGATCGGAAAAAATCCTATTCCTCGTCGTCACAAAGTTTCAAAGAAATATATTATACTGAAGTAAAATGCTTGATGTTTCAGTCTTCGAAAAGTCAAGATGGATCAAAGAAAGTTAATGGATAACGCCAACACCATTACCGATATGGCAAAGGTATGTAATGATATTGATTTCCAGTAGGAATGCTACTGCTACACTCATTATGAACACTCATTTAGTTTTCTAGATGTCCAGATAGTACTTAGCACTTAGGTTTTCCAACCGCAAAACTTATAAAGTAGGTATATTCCCAATAAATTTTCTGAAAATTCCGAGAATTTAAGCATGGAATGTGATAAGTTTGTTAATATTTCTATTAATGCTATATTATTCTTCTACTAACGCATATTGGCATGTGAATACATGATTAATCTTATATTTTGTCGAAACATTCTATCGTTCTACCATTTTTAGACCATATCCTAGTCCTGCCATCTTCATCCGCTTAGCGCATGTCTTTTATCAAAAACAGATTGTAGCATGAGAGTAGTTTCGCATGAATTAGATGAATTAGATTTGTAGTTGACGGTAGCAAGACAGACATACATACAAACATACACATTTTTAAACACACATTCTTTTAGGAAACAGATACACATTACACAAACACATATTTGTTATTAGAATCTGCAGTGAATATTGAACTGCAAAGCGATTGATAGTAGGACCCCTTTTTGTTACAGACCCAGAACACGGTATATGAGATAGTATCAGATATGAGTACTAGACAAGATACCATTGAAGAGAGGCTGACTAGTTTAGAAGAAAAACTCACCTCATTGCAGGTTTGTTGATATTATTTCCACCATATCCACTTTTGAACACAAACGAATAACGCTCACTATTAATAAGTAAAACAGAACTATATCGCACTAAAAATAAAGTAGGTTTTCACTGAAATCCATACCCGACGTTTCGAGCGAATATCACTGCTCGTGGTCACGGTAAGACTGGTTGGCGCGTCGAGTGATGTCTGCATCTATAACATCGCTCAAACTACCCGCATTTGAGTCTATTATTTACATCTGCTAAGTTTACACTTCTGAACCACAACCCTACTATAAAGGTGAAACATACTATGCGACAACCAGTATTCATATAATTTGGTACCTATAATTTGGTACCTATTAATATTCCGCGTTACTATACCTGTAATTAACGCGTCAACTTTCCCGTCAGTATAATCAACCTGTTTCTTCTTTCCTTATCATGGTTTTAAAAAACGTTGTTTTGAATCTAGGAGCAAGTAAACAATCTGCCCGACGTGGTCGCTCGATGCCTCCAGCAGTGTTGGGAGAGAGCTGAACAAAGGAGGAACTTCCTCCACCCTGATACTGCCGCCGTGCCTACGCCACCATCTACTATAACGCCTTATTCTAGGTAAAGGCACTGCATAAATAGTATTAAGTTACAATAATATGTGCATACTTACGCCTGGTTCAATTCCCTTAATGCCTTATTTAGAGTCTTCACTTAGTTCAGTCGATTCAATTCAGTTTGATATTTTAATCTGAAACCTATACTATTTGTCAGGTCAGGATCAGGATCAGTTTGTCAGGATCACCTTGTTACATGTTTATACAAGCTGTAACCTAATACTTTCCAGAACCATGGCCTCCGGGTCGCACCCCTGGCCGCCGAGCCCAGTGCTGGCAGGCCGCACGCACTCTGCTCCCGAGAGCACCACCGCGCCCACGCCCACGGCGCAGCCCCAGCCCACCAGCCCCTCGCCCCACGCGAGGCCGCCGCTGCCCAGCTGAGTACCGCCCTCCAACTCCGAACTCCTGTGCTGAACTCGACGAAACTCGGCGCCCATCCTCTGACCCCCTTTTTATACCCCGATTTGACTCGGAAAATCATTTCACTTGATGTTCTAGTTATAATGAACAGAGCCAAATTAGTGTTAATTTGTTATTTGAGTTATGCAATGTTTTTAATTTTTTCTTCGTTCCATCATTTGACGTTATACGTCATCTAAACGTTTAGTAGTTCTTTTTTATCCTTGTTAGTAGTTTTGTTTCGAGATGTTAAATAGATTAAGATATCCACATCGTCAAGAAGACTGAAATAACCAATGTGTCAACATCTGGTTATTTTTGGTTATAATAACAAAATCTTAATAGTCTTTCAAGTCACGATTCACTTACAGAAACAATAAGCTTTAATAAGTAAAAGCTATAAAGAACCAATTTTAAATAGTTAATCCAGAGTAGGTTAAATAGAAGATGAATAGAATAGGATAGATTTTATCGAGTACATCTAAGAGATTCATCTTTTCAAACTCTTTCAATCTTCTCTTCACTGTTTATGCTTCTTAATCCTTTAGAATTTCAATCTTCTTCACGTCTTAATCGTAATGTAAAGTGTAAAGTAAAATGATTTTTCGAGGCTTCACGAACACCATGGTGTGAGATAAGGCCGGCCGTAGTTGTCTTCGGTGTTCCCAAAGTTTTCGGAAGTGCCAGACTGTTATTTAGTGATACCAATTAGATAGTGAAATGAATTGACGCGGAACGTTTCGCTGTTGTGATTATATAAAATGCTTTATCTAAAGACGCTTTAGCTAATAATTTAGATGATATTTTGAATACATTATCAAAAAGTTTATGATAGTCTTAACACGTTCACGTTTTGTCAGTTTGACGAACCAAACACTGTTTTGTATGCTGCGTGTGTTTTTAATAAGTATATTTTCATTGTGTTTGTTATAAAAAAAAGATTTAACTAACGATATTGGTCATTTTGTATTGTAATCAATTAAAGATGGACACGGGCAATGCGATGCACGCGCTGCGAATGCCTCACAACACATGCCTCAATCTGAGGTAAATTATGCATAAATGTAATGCTTAGCATTGCTGCGGGTGCATGTGACGCCTATACGGTACACGTTTTCAGTGATCATATAGAAGCGTCTACATCTGAGGCATGCGTGACGAAGCATTTTCGATACATGCCTCGTATCGTTTATGTCCACCTTTATAGATATAGTTGAAATAGTCTACTTTAGACACACGATTAGTCTGTTGCATTTAAAATATAATTAAATTCCTAAGTTCTAGAAGGATGAACAAAAAAATATTAGAATGCTTAGTGGTCCTTTTATTGGGTATGCTTAATTTTTATATCAAATTGATAATAATATTTGTCCATCCTTTCAGTAACAAATTTTATGTATATTTCGATGAGTATTTAATTATATTAGTCACTAGCTATAGTGTTGGATTGAGTTCCTTATAGGCTCATAGATAGATGAATAGAAAGTGTTAAGTTGAGTTTAAGGGGAACAATATGTAATGCCTCTAATAAAAATGGTGGCATGTTTGTTCCATTACAAAAATGGCTTAACAAATCACAATGCTAGTCAACTAGGTGCAGATTAAATTAATTTTATTAATTAAAAATCCTACGCTGAAACTTTTAAAGTTTTTTAATACTTAAAATGTTTGGGTATTCATATAATAGTTTCTTATTATGATTTATGAATAGGTAAATGAATTGTTACTACCTGCCTATTGACACGTAGATTGTAAAAATCTAAGTATAGTTATTAAAAAGCTTTTTATAAGATATAAGATTGATGGCTGTCTAAATAGTGCCTAAAACACTACGAAATTTCGATAATTCAGTTTTTAATACCTAATGTAACTTATATGTAAATATATATTACCTAATATTTGAGAGTATAATATTGAGTATTTATCAAAATTAGCTGTATGAGTATGTATGATGGGAACAAATTAGTTTCTATTTCTTATTTCATTCTTTTCAAATTTCTATTTAAAAGCTGTTTGGTTTGAAACAAGATTATTTTTAAAGTTTATAATTAATTTGTTTTTCAATAAGAAATTACCCATTAAAAATAAACATTGATTTAGACGTAGATTCCTTTCTTATTTGAATCATAAAGTTTTACAAATCTTTATTAAAGTGTAACAGAAGGTGAACAAAAAAATCACTAAAAACAAAAAAAACTTTGATAGTGCAAGTCTAAATTAAACTAACACTTTATGTATTCGTCATACTTTAACTCTACCTTTTATAATTTTGATTAAGTATCCTATTTCTTCATTGTAACAACTTATAGGTATTGTTAGAATACGTTTTACGAAGATTATCTATAGAAATTTACACAAAACACCAATTAGATTATAATGATAGAGTAACAAAAATATAGTGTAGGCATAATATATTAAAATATACCTACTGTATTTATTAACCCTTTCCTATATTACGTCCTCATTCCTCAATCTATCTTGAATTCAATTATCAAATTTTGAATCCTACTCTTTATCATTTCTATATCTAATAACTACCTCGATTATTAATTGTAAATACTAACTGCCACTTTTAATTTCAACCCAAGTGAAAAGACAATTCTTCTATCCGTTTATTTTTTTTATTAACCCTTCAAACAGCTTCATAGACAATTTAGTGTTTGAATTTCGTCTAATATTAGTTGTTAAAGTTTGAAATTTAAATTCAGAACGCACAATAAATAAATATTAGTGGCAACTTAGTATTAAAACGTTGAATAAAGTTTATCGATTCTTTACCATAATAATATAGCCTAATATCGAGTCCCCATTAACGTTTCAAAGGTCTAGATAGTAAGAGTGCTTTATAGTTTGTTAAAAAAACACTTTTATGCAAAAGTTTTTAAGGTGTATTATCGAACAACTTACTTGAAGGTTTATATACCTATAGACATTGAACTAACATGAATTTTAAAACGAATTCATTACTTATTTGATGTTTAAGTAAGGGATAATTTAAGTTTAATTACCATTTTTATTGTGATGTAACAATAAAACATACTGAAAAACTTTTGCAAAAAAGTGTCAGAGTTTAGCTAAAGTTTTATATAGTAAAACTATTTATTTATTAACTAAGAATTGACCAAAAATTGTTTAAGATTGATTATATTAAAAAAATATGTAAATAGTAAGTGTAATTTCTGTAAGACATTATGTAAAAAATAATGTAAATTCAAGTTGTATTTGCGAATTTTAGTGTAAATAGTTTAAGAGTATGGTTCCAGTAAATTATTTTTAACAAAACGATTCGTTCAATTGTATAAACATTGAGTTGTATGCCAACGGAATGTTCTTTGCGGTGCGTAAAACAAAAGATATGAAACTTTTGTGATTATTGTTGATGAAATGAAAGTGTAACTTCGATTATATGAGCTGTAGTATTTTTTAAACGTGTTTCTTTAATTTACACCTTGCTATCCTCCTCACTACACTGTACTGATATCTTCAGTGTGAGTGATGAGAGGCCAGTAGTGGGACATTACAGGCTAACTTACTAGGCTACCTATTTTTTTACCATGACTTAACTTCTTTTAGAAAATATAGCTTAGGGTTTGAAGTTAGCATGGTAAGTAATTAAGCGTCTATTTATTTTTCTCCTGTGTACACATGACAAGTCTACTTACACCAAATTTACTGGAAGTCGCATCAAGTCCGCTGCAAAACTTGATCGTGTATAGCCCGCACTATCCTATATAACTTACTAATGTCCTCCTGTCATCTCAGTACCAATCACTACTGTGATAGCTGTAGTAGCTTATCATCTTCCTTTGAATGTGGCTATCATAAACAACATACATTTTCTGAATAACACTGGTGGCTTCAGAGATTAGCCGATTAAACTTCAAACAAATAATACTTACTGGTTTCTTAAGTTCTACGAACACTACTCATTTTTCTACAGACTTCTGTGACCACGGTACATAAAAAGCGGCTGAATCGTCAGATAAAAATGTGAAATAAAAGCGAAGTGTATCCTTAAACGTAGTTTCAAAACAAAATAAAATCATACACATTATCAACAGTATACATGTGGATAATACGCCATGTTTCCGACCAGCAGGCCTATTCCCGGTCCAGTGTGCGCACTGAGATGACGTCATAGTGGCGTTCGTGATTGCCATTTAAGCGTTTGACAGCTCCGGTGCGCGCACTTTGACGTCGTCTCAGTGTTTAAACACTCAACGCCACTATGCTCATCAATGTACTAGAAAAAAAAACCGGTAAACTCAAATCGGTATTCACACGGCCATAGTGTTTAACCACTGGCCTTCGTTGATTGCAACTACTATCCAGTAGTGAGGAACAATAAATCACTATAACCCTACCATGTTGCGACTATCGAATAATGTATGAATCTATGAGTCATGATGAAACCTTTTTAAATTAGTAGGGTTGACTTTTTCTTTCCGCCAAATAATTCTAAGCATTAATTTCTTCTATTAGGTATTGATTTCTAATAATTACTATTAAAATGGCTCGTGCAATTATATTAGGTGCCGCGGAAGATATTCGCCAAAGACAGGCGCTCAGACTAGAACGGAGACGGCTGAGGGATTGCAGTAATCCATTGGATCTGCCGGAATCTCTTTTTATTCAACATTTTAGAGTGACAATTTGCCGGCAGATTCTACTAGAACACACGCCGTCTCTACTCCACCGCTCGGCACACTAAATACAACAATTGTGTTGAATGTGTAATGTGTAATTGAAGCTAGAGACTACAGTTATTTATAAGTAAATAATGCAAAGAAACATTCACTTCAATTCAATTCATTTATTTATTTCAAATGTACCTAATTACATTATATTTGGCTCAGTTATCAAGACATCACCTCCCATACTTGTATAAACTGTGTCACGGAAAGGTTACTTTATTAAATACCTTACAAACTAACATATATACATTTATATAACTATAACTATGGTCAGGGTTGTTTATTCATCGATTTGCTTCCCTGAAGCGGCGATATACGACTCCTGTGGGCCAAAAGTCTGGAGAAAAACATTGTCTTGTACTTCGCAGGCACTTGAAGCATGCTTGAAGCACATACGACTTGAATGTCGTTATGAATTAGAATGTTTAGTTTAGTCGCTAAGGGGGCGTCCATAAATCACGTGAGGTTCAAAAGGGGTGGGGGGGTCTTTAAAAAAATCACCAAACATCACCACGGGGGAGGGGGGGTTGTAGCAAATATCACGTGTATTTTTTTTCGGAATACAAAACCAAAAGTTTTTTCATTGCTACTGCATTGAACATTAATTTTGGTTATAATTGTGATCCTTCATTTTCTTTATTAAATAATATATATCCATTAAACCTGTGTTTTATTCATGTGGTTGCAAAGTTTTGTAGATATGGAAAAATACACGTGATATAGGCTGGGGGGGGGGGGGTTGACTGAAACCTCACGATGTATCACCAAGGGGGAGGGGGGGTCAAAAAATGGCAAAAAAAACATCACGTGATTTATGGACGGCCCCTAATCTGCCCAGTAAACGAAAGACATTGATCGATCAATCACAGAATTATTTGCCGTTTGACATGCTAATTTACTTGCACTTTCCTTATTTCTTGCCAATAATTTCATAAAGTAATCTACAAACAAAGCACAACACGCACAAGTAAAGTTATCGTTATGAAATATGAATTATTATTGTATTGTATTGTTCTAATCGCGAAAAAGAGTAAATAAATACCGCGGAATTTTGAAGGTTTCCAATCAATCTGTTGAACCTGTCAATGTCAATGACAAGTGCGCGCCTAGCCACCACAGACAAATAATTTGTTACAAAACCCGGTCAAATTAAGAAGTTCAATTTTCGTTTAAAATTGTACGTACGTTGGATGATATTTAATTTTACAGACTATTTATCGGTACTTACCGGTTTTTGTACATAATAATAAAGATGTCCAAAATTTTTAGTATGTTGGCAGCGTTAAGCACTGGGCACGAGATGCCGCGGGAATACCAATTGTTTCACGTCCTTCAAGCGCACTGAGCTTCAAGCACCGGTGCGCACACTGGACCGGGAATAGGGGGGCAGGAACGAACTCCTGTGCCACGAAAAGTCCAATAAGTCCAATAGTTATACGTTATTAAACCGTTATAACTTAGATTAAGGTTGCTTTTACCAATAAATTGGGGTGATTACGTCAGCTTACTTTGAAATAGGTAAGCGCTTAACTTCTATTGATAAAATTCAGAGAGAGAGAGGCAGAGTGAAAGAAAGATGGAGAGAAAAAAGTAAATACTGTATTATTAAACCGTTATAACTTAGATTATAGTTGCTATTACCAATAAATTGTGGTGATTACGTCAGTTTACTCTGAAATAGGTAAGCGCTTAACTTCTATTGATAAAATTGAGAGAGAGAGAGAGAGAGAGAGAGAGAGAGAGAGAGAGAGAGGCAGAGTGAAAGAAAGATAGAGAGAAAAAAGGTACTGTTGTAGCTGTCTGTGTTATACGTTATCTATGTCTCCAGTATACAAGGTAACATGTCTTCTTAAATTGGTCAGTTTGGGTTTTTCAGGAACCATGTTATCCAGTTTAGAGATAAAAAGAAGCCACACTGTATAAGACCTGTTATAAATAACTTTTTTTAATTTTCATAATACTGTTCCACCTACTTAAGTAATAGGTATCACAGTTTATGTCAAATTAGAAACAGTGCTTAAATATTTCTAATATCTAATCAACAGTCTATTTAGATAAGTAGTCAAACTATTATAAGAATAAAAATAAAAAAAGAATTATAATGGAACTGTTTCGGATAATCCTGGTCCAAACAAGACACACAAATTTTATACTGATGACGGTCCCAGTGTCGAGGTCAGATATACATAGAAAGCCAGAGGTTTTGTAAGACTACGATTTGTCTTATTCCATAAATTCAGAAACTAGCTATACCACGGGGTAGTCTACCCGCGACCCAATGGCGCTAGTATGGACATTTTGTAGATCGCGCTTACGATATTTTCCCAGATTTAGTAGCGTCGCGCACATACATTTTGTTGAGCGGGTAAAATCCTTCTCTTTATAAAAATAATATAGGTAAAGCCTGTTTTTTTACTGTTTTGTATATAACCAATCTATACTCAAATAAATAAACTAGCTATGCCGCGTGGTGTTTCCACAATCTATTGGGTTCTTTAACCACCTGATGGCTCTAGTGAGATATTATACATGCGGGAATCGTACCCACTAACCCGGACACAACGGGCACCAACGGGCTTGTTAAATGTTAGCCTTGTAATTAAGAGAAACAATCATAATTCGAAAACTTATTATTGTAATGTAAAATCGATCTTATTCTATTATTATTAAGAGCTCTTATTACAAAGTATGTCTTACAAATTAATTTCCTTTCATTAAGGAAAATACTTCGAGCACTTGAAATAGCAATTGTAATGTTATTACTTCGAGTGGAAATTATAGAAAGTTATTAAACAATTTGGTTGGACTTTGTTCAATGAGTACTTTTTGTTGATTTCCTGCAATTCGATTTTGGTTATGATTCGGTAAAACTTATCAAAAATGTTTATGTATAAAAATAGAAAAGAACAAAATTAAATTTATGAGCAAAATAAAAAAGGTGATTGATTCTTTTAAAACGTAGTATGGGCAAGTCTGAAATAACAAGAGATACGAAGTTATTTTTTTAGGAACCATGTCTGAAGAAGAACAGTATCACAAAATATTTTGTCTTTTCAAGAATTTCCAAAAAAAATGGCACAATAAAAAATCTAGAATTTTCGACAAAACATTATTTCTTTAATATTTCATTAAAACAAGCTATGTCTCGTTATCGTTTAACCTTATCTATTAGCACAATAAAATAGAAAGTGATATTTTTTCTACTCTGTTCAATTCCTAGGTAGTTAGCGTATTTCCAAAAAAATATGCAGTTTTCATTGTCACTTAAATCGATGACATTTAGACCTGCCCGTAGTTCCCTACCACTAATTTGAAAAAGCCCCTGTGTGTAATAAGTCTAAATATGTTTTTTTTTACATTCCATACTTACATAAGCAGTAAAATCATTACATTAATCATAAGTTTCTCAATGTGTTGATACTTACTGTTTATTTATTATTAAAAACAAATCATATTTCTTGCCTTATGTTCATCAATCATGATTGATTTTAACTACTTGTTGATTGATTGTAATCGAAAGAGAACGATTTATCTTTGACGTAGTCCATGGAATATCGTTTATATCTGACGTTCAAAGTTTTTTAAAAGTCCTTTACATCTATACCAATAATATTATAAAGAGATAAAATTTGTAAGTGTTTTTGTTTGAGTTAATCTTGGAAATGACCAGTCCGACTTTTATAATTATTTTTGTAATAGATAGCCACATTCAACGGGAAGGTTACAGGCAATTTTTCGTCCCGAAATTCCCATATTATTGTGCATACGGGTAAAATCGCGGGGCGCTGTTAGTTCACAATATACTATTGTTACGCTTACGATTCGCTGAACAAAATGTTCACTATCATTGCTTGTCAACATTGTAACATGCAGTAATCAAATCTGCAATACATTGTAGCCGAGCAACATACAATCATACAAGGACCATGATAATAGCAATATCTACTCAACGTATTGCTGCAACAATATTTATTAACAAACTAGCTGTGCCCTGCGGTTTCATCCGCATTTATTCCGTCACTGATTACCTTTTAAACCTTCCCAGGACTTTCATGAATATTTCAAGACCAAAATTAGCCAAATCGGTTCTGCCGTTCTCGAGATTTAAGCAGACTAACGAACAGCAATTCATTTTTATTTACATAGATAGATGTCTATCTTATACGTATTGGATTTAACTGCCGTTAAATCCAATACGCTAAAGCTTTGTGTATGGAATGCTAACGGTCTGTCAAACCACTCAGATGAGTTAAAAATTTTCCTACACACAAATAAAATTGACATCTTGTTAATTTCCGAAACACATTTCACATGCAAGAGCTATTTCAAAATTCCCAACTACACTCTATACCATACAATGCATCCGGATGGGAAAGCACACGGCGGTTCGGCTATCCTTATCAAATCAAACATCAGACACCATCAGTCTGCACCATACTGTAAGGATCATATCCAAGCAACGAGTATAGTTGTGTCTGACTGGATAAGTGATATCACAATATCAGCCCTATATTGCCCACCGAGACACGCTATCAAAGAGGAGCAGTTCAAAGACTACTTCACATCCCTCGGAAATCGTTTCATAGCGGCTGGTGACTACAACGCCAAGCACACCTACTGGGGATCCAGACTAATTTTACCGAGAGGTCGCGAACTGCTTAAATGCGTGCAAGCAGGGAACCTAATAGTAACCTCAACAGGACAACCTACGTACTGGCCCTCTGACGAAGGAAAAATTCCGGATATCATCGACTTTTGCGTATCCAAAGGTATATCCAAAACCAACATCTCTTGCTACAGCTGCTGGGACTTATCTTCGGACCACTCACCTATCCTAGTGGAAATTGGAACGCAAGTTAAAGAAACTCCCAAAAAATGTATATTACATACCAAACAGACAAATTGGCCTCTATTTCGTGCCCTTATCAATAATAAATTTGAAGAACATATAGCAATACAAACAGAAGCTGACATTATTAATTCAATCAAACATTTCACCTCCAGCATACAAAGTGCTGCATGGAATTCGACCCCAATACCCCATCAGATGTCTACTGACCTAGACATACCCTCAAATATACGTGATAAAATCGATGAGAAAAGAGCCCTCCGCAAACAGTGGCAAAATAACAGATGCCCTAAAACTAAAAAAAGCTTAAATTTTAAAATAGTAGAGATAAAGCGTATTCTTGAACAAAATAGAAATCTAGAGTTTCAGACACATCTAGGAAGCCTTGACGCCACTGCAGCTACTGAGTACTCACTCTGGAAAGCGACGAAAAAAATTAAACGTCCCACAAATGTATCCCCAGCACTTAGAAAATCGGACAATAGCTGGGCACGGAGCGACCAGGAAAAAGCTGACACTTTTGCTGAGCACCTTACACGTGTATTCCAACCTCACCCGTACGAAGGACCACCAGAACACAAATTATAGTTTAAAAAAACTAAAAAACACGCTTTTATTGCAAATTGAACTAAAAACTAGAAAATAATTTTTCACCTCAAATCAAAATTATAATAAAATTTAAGTTATTTACACAATGATTCAATTCAGAGTAAAAAGCGTGGGGTGCTTAATATTTTTTTTTAATATTACAATCATCATTGGTATCTATGAGAGGATAGTTATGAACTACAGTAAAATGCACCCCACGCTTTTTTACTCTGAATTGAATCATTGTGTTAATAACTTAAATTTTATTATAATTTTGATTTGAGGTGAAAAATTATTTTCTAGTTTTTAGTTCAATTTGCAATAAAAGCGTGTTTTTTAGTTTTTTTAAACTATAATTTTATTTTTTATTTTTTAGTAAATCTGGCAAATCCATATAACATTATATGCAACTTTTCATCCCGTAATTCCCACGGGAACGGGCCCATCACGGGACGCTGTTAGTGTCTAGTACCATTTAGTAAAATAAAACAGAACTCCCGTTCCGTCCCACAGCGAGCGCCCGTTGATGTCTTTTATATGAAGTAATATTTTTTTAGTAAATCTGGCAAATCCATTAAGGATAATGGGAAACTGTTATTAAATTATTGCATTGTCATCCGTCCTTGATACGTATGCAAAGTTTCAAATTAATCAGACTTCTAGAAGTTGGTGAAAATGATGTTCAAAGATTCCATTACATACGTTCGTACCTACGTACGTACATACAGGCCAAGCTAATAAAAGCGTGTTAATAATGGGAAACTGTTATTAAATTATTGCATTGTCATCGGTCCTTGATACGTATGCAAAGTTTCAAATTAATCAGACTTCTGGAAGTTGGTGAAAATGATGTTCAAAGATTTCATTACATACGTACATACATACATACATACAGGCCAAGCTAATAAAAGCGTGTTAAAAAAAGGTATTGCAACACCTCAAAAGAACAGACTCAGACATACTGACGCCAATGAGATTCACAACTAAAGAAGTCAGAAGAGTAATTAAAAAAGCTAACGCAAAAAAGTCACCCGGATATGACCTTATTACCAACAAAATCCTTCAGGAATTGCCTGACTCTGGAATAAAGAGATTAACATTAATATATAATGCAATATCAAAACTTAAATTTATCCCGCCACATTGGAAAACTGCACAAATAATAATGATACTAAAGCCAGGGAAACCACCAGAGGATCCTAAGTCATACCGGCCGATTAGTCTACTGCCCACTCTGTCGAAAATATACGAATCATTATTACTGGAACGAATATGGCCACTCGTAGAGAGAGTGATTCCCAATCACCAGTTCGGATTCCGCCGAAAGCATTCGACTATTGACCAGATACACAGACTAATAAACGAAATAAACAAATCCTTCGAAGCTAAAAAGTACTGTACCAGTGCCTTCCTTGACATATCCCAAGCTTTCGACAGAGTATGGCATGAGGGACTGTTATATAAAATAAAAATGCTACTACCCAACCACGTATACGAAATACTGAAGTCGTTCATAGAAAACCGACACTTCCTGGTGCAGTATGGTAACGCACTATCAGGTCTACAAAATATAAACGCAGGAGTTCCACAGGGTAGCGTACTAGGGCCGCTACTGTACCTAATCTACACCTCTGACTTGCCAACCTCAGACTGCATAACTACTGGGACATTCGCTGATGATACAGCTATCTTAGCTTCTCATCAGGATCCAAAAGAGGCGACACAAATTCTGCAAACTGGACTAAACCAGATATCAGACTGGCTCAAAATGTGGAGAATCAAGGCAAATGAAACCAAATCGGTCCATATTACCTTCACCCTGAAAAAGGGAAACTGCCCGAGAGTAACTCTCAATAACCTTGAGATTCCCCAAACAGACCATGTACGGTACTTGGGCTTACATCTAGATAAACGGCTCACATGGAAAACACACATCTTCACCAAACGCAAGCAATTGGGACTACAAATACGCAAACTCTACTGGTTAATAGGTCGGCGTTCACAATTGTCACTGACTAGTAAACTACTTCTGTATAAGGCAATACTCAAACCTATCTGGACATACGGTATACAGCTATGGGGGACAGCCTCACATTCTAACATTGAAATAATCCAGAGGTTTCAGAACAAAATGTTAAGAATGGTAACAAACGCACCCTGGTATGTCACAAACGAGCAATTACACCACGACTTACAGGTCAATACAGTCAAGCAGGAAATCTTACTCCATACAAAAACCTACAAAAAGCGCATTCAAAACCACCCCAACCCCTTGGCGAAGGTTCTGATGGAAGAAACCCAGACAAATCGTAGACTAAAGAGGAAAACACCACAGGATATACTCCGCATAATATAAAGTAGGATGTGACATCAGTCACATACCGAGCATGCCATGACATACACAGACAAACATACTATTTATTGTTCCAGCATGGCAACAGATTGTAGTATTAAATTAAATTAAAAAAAAAAAATCTTATACGAGTAATATCTGTGTTAACTTTTGTTACACGTTGTTTCAACGCGTTTATCTCAGAAACTACTAATCCGATTTGAATAATTATTTTTGTAATAGATAGCCACATTCAACGGAAAGGTTATAGGCTGTTTTTTATCCCAATTTCTTACATGAACGGGCACAAACGTTTAAAACCGCAGGGCACTGCTATATATACGAGGCATTTATCATAAAAACAATTGAACATCTGTCAATGAACGGCATTGTTCCTGAATTTATAGTCAGCCTTCAATGCGGGTTCATCGACAACCCAATGAAGTCCATTCAAGTTAGTGATTAAGGCATACGACGCCCCACAACTCGTAAAAATAACAACCTTGAATTCGGGAATCATTCAGTCTCGCATGATTTTTAAGCGATCACAGATGTGTAGAACAAAACTCGTTTTTTAAAATAGTTTTCGAATTATTATAGTTTTAAAAATATGCATTCTGTTAACATTAAGTACGGTGCTATTGTAGTAACATAATGCTCGTAAAATATTTTTACTGATATGCGTAAGTGATGAAAATTGAAATAATTTCTGTTGAGTGTTATAAAACTTTGTGATCATAGACTGTTCGAAGAGTAACAGAAAAAGTGCAATTAAAACAAAAGAAAAAATGAAAAGTTTAAGCGATTTAACTAAAAGGTAAGTTTTATTTTACTTTAAGCTCAACATTACCTACGAGAACTAAAATTAAAGTATCGATATTAAAAGGATAGAATCTAGTTTGCTTTATATAGGAAGCTTTCGAACCATTCGAGCTTTTAAGCTCGTATTAGCCATTTTAGAGATTCAATGAAACTTATAAAAAATATTATTATGAAATTTTACAATTAGGAGTATAGGACAGGTTTGTGTTTGTGGTGTTTGAGATAGATAGTATTTAATTCCACATCTTGTTAAGTCGTTCGTTTAGATCGGATGACTTTGCGAAGTGCTATTTACTATGCGCCATTTTACAACTTGTAAACACAGTGCTTGTAGGGTTGGACTTGCAAGCAAGCTGGGTGCAAATTTGTTCAATATCAATGAAAAGCTTGTAACTTTCCCCTCGTACATTCAACAAGATCGGGCTTGTCCCGTGACTCCAAGTAGAAATACTATAATACTAATAAAACATAAATATTTACAGGACAAAATCACACATTTAATTAGACTCAACTAAGTTCTAAGCTTCGATTAGCTCAACGATTTATTTAATAAATAAGTACATGATACTCAAGGGAATTCCACAATACTTTGGAGATTCCACGTTTTTAAAGATTAAATTACAAAAATACCCAACATAATTAAAAAGTTTTTATAAATTAAACGAAATATTTATGACTTAGCGATTTATAATTTGTTTCCTCAACTCTGGCTCAACTTAGAATGTGTTTGATATAATACTTTAATCCGTTAAAACCAATTACAAATTCATAGAATCTATCATTATTGCTCTTCAATTGTCAATTTTTTTCACATAATATGCTAATACATTGAAACATAAATAACTACACTACATGTTTATATTAATAATGCTTTATTTACCCGAGGCCAAAAGACGAGGTAATCCACAGAATCAAGATAAAAAGGCAGTTAATAACCCATTTGAAATCATCCAAATTCAATAGAATCAATTGATCTATTATTTGAATGTAGTTGAAGACTTGAAACTATCAAATCTCTCTTTTGACAAAAGCCAATATTGGCTCAGTGGAGCATAGAGTATGTTCAAAAGCACATTAAATGCTAAACCGGTATACTCGTAATAAATATTTTACGTTGACCATCTTGACTATTGATTTCGTTTGTACGATTATTAAGCTTTCTCACAGCGATTACGGCAGAGTGATGTTTTCAGTAAAAGTAAGATGTTCGCTTTAAGAACAAATAAATATTTGCGCGAATTCAATGAATAAGTTTTTATTTAGTCTAAGAACAATGAGTAGCGAATTGAAAGAACGAAACTTCTATGACACAACAAATTCTACGAACAAAAATCTACAATTTTCTTTTTTCGCAAGTATTGGAAGACGGCCGGAAAATCAAACTCCTTAAAAAACGAAGCCAATAGTACTTGCTATAGAAATACAATCTGATTAACTCAACATGAGTACCTATATTGTTAAAAATCGATGGGATTATTGGTTGTGACGGCATCCGACGTTGAAGGACAATCCTCTATAGAAATCTATCAAGCAAAGTCTATTCAGCTCATCCAAATAGGGGAATAACAGGAGACTATATATTTATACTTTGATAATTTTTGTGTCGTTACTCCCACGAATTGTATGTTATCAACTATTTCCACTTACCTGCTCGGAATGAATGAATGAACTATTTCTATGTATCTAAAATGTTTTACAACTATTTAGAAATGGAATAATGAATAACTTTAATATTAAAGGTGAATTTAGACTCTTGTCGACCTGAATATCTAAAAATAAATACTGATAGGTAGTTTTATTGGACTACAGGTCTGTTATCGAAAGCAGGCACGCTCAACACATTTACACATTGCGCTTGTGTAGTATCAGTGAATAAACGCGAGGCTTGACGTCACACTATGCGCATCATGAAAGTCACTCCGTCTCTCTCGCGCAGTCAAGTACGAAGGATACAGTGAATGTATATCTTTTGCTCCTGTTTATAAATAGTAATGTAAAGCGTGGCATTTGCCTTTTCAATTAAATTCATTTTTTTAAACATGGTACAGAGTATGAGTACAGAGAAGTTGTATTAGTTTGAGTACTGTGAACATGCAAGCTTTAACTAATTTCCCTGCAGTTTGTATACAGTAGGCTATGCGTTAAATATAGTATTTCGCAACAAAAATATTAATGTCCTCCTATTACTTGCCAGTAAAAATATTTCCTTGCTGAGAAGAAAATATAAGAAAAACATATGTTTCCCCGTAATATTAAACGTTGTTACAAAGTTTTTTGTATAGTTGTGCTTTGGTTGGAGCGTAGAAGAGAGAAACCAAGGGTATATGGAATAGAACATCATCTGTTAGACCGTATCGGAGGCCTATATAGTTGGTCTAAAAACTTTTATATCGTCGGCTACTAACCTACACAAACTTGTTAGCGCATAAATTATGATCAATGATTTTATTATTTTTATTCAATATTTGCTCTATAGATGTTTTATTATCTTCGACCAAAGGATATTAGGCGTTTTTCCATTACTCGGTCCGGCGCCGGCACCGGCGCCGGAGCCGGCGCCGTGCCGGTGCCGGGGAAGCAAAAATGTATGAAAATGTATGGCTCGCTTTTTGACTTACCGGCACCGGCGCCGGCCCGGCATTGAGTCCTGCCGGCGCCGTCGAACAGTTCGAAGTTCAATGGACCAAGAGCCCGCGAACCCCAGACCTTCGTCATTTTATAAAAGCTGAAAGTTTGTCAGCGCATGCTCCCAACACCAGGTAAGAACGATGGACTATTATGAAGTTTGGGTTATCGTGGCTTTGGCAGGTATACGGTACTAAAGGTCAATGGTCGAAAACACCAAGTTGGCCATCGATTTCGATATCACCGTCAAAGGGTGACTTGTACAACTCCTCAAGAGCTTTCAAATGACATAGGTCATGTCACTGTTGAGCATTAGGATCAGCGTCCATGGCATAGGCCAACTCCAATCTTCGGTGGTCGAAAACACCAAGTTGGCCGTCGATTTCGATGTCACCGTCAAAGGGTGACTTGTACAACTTGTCAAGAGCTTTCAAATGACATAGGTCATGTCACTTAGGATCAGCGTCCATAGCATAGGTCAACTCCAATCTTCAATGGTCGAAAACACCAAGTTGGCCGTCGATTTCGATATCACCGTCAAAGGGTGACTTGTACAACTTGTCAAGAGCTTTCAAATGATATAGGTCATGTCACTGTTGAGCATTAGGATCAGCGTCCATAACATAGGTCAACTCCAATCTTCAATGGTCGAAAACACCAAGTTGGCCGTCGATTTCGATATCACCGTCAAAGGGTGACTTGTACAACTCTTCAAGAGCTTTCAAATGACATATGTCATGTCACAAATCACACTTTATTATTTGATGAATTTAGATCGGTATTTTACACACCTTTAGTACCGTTTATCTGCCAAAGCCACGATAACCCAAACTTCATAATAGTCCATCGTTCTTACCTATGTGTGGGAGCATGCGCTGACAAACTTTCAGCTTTTATAAAATAACGAAGGTCTGGGGTTCACGGGCTCTAGGTCTACAACCTAATTACAACCATGACACCTAGCAAATCTTCAAATATTTAAAATTAATCCTGTCACTTAGAAACGAATATACAACATTTAGTGTGAAATCAACCTTAACGATCTACAAATAAAGTATTTTATCGAAGGTGTCAGTACTGTACCACTCACCGGGCGTAAACCGGCATCGACAACGGCGCAGTGGAAAAACGAAACCCCGGCGCCGGTGCCGGTGCCGGTGCCGGGTAATCGAAAAACGCCCATTAGGTACCTAAATAATAAATATTCTACGATAAACCGGTACAAATGTTGTATATATTTTTCCGTTAATGCAAAAGTTGTCAATCAACATTTCGCGTATTTTAATCCATTTTATTATTGACGTTTTTTTATGTTTTTGTGCAAAGGAAAAACCAGCCACAGAAACACTCAAATAAATCGTTAATTATTTTGTGTTTTGCCTATATACGTCAAAAAATAATGGTCGGTACAGTCTGGGAAATAATTACGACTTTTTGTACAGATTTGTAGATATAATTACTTTAACAATGTGTACTATAGATAATTATTAATTATGAGTCGTTAACAGAATAGTCTCGTGTGTATCGTTGCGATGATTCATAAACATATTCGATGATTTTTCTCAGTGATAATGTTTGGTAGCATGGAGCAGTACAAGACATACATAAAGGATGTAATATGAAAAAGAAATTACATGTCCCACAGCTGGGCAAAGGCCTTTTATCTCACTGAAGATATCAGTACAGTGAGGAGGATTAAGTGTAATCACCACGCTTGTCTTATGCAGGATCTCAAACCAGAGGAGCCATGTTTAAAAAAGTAGGAAGCACGTTTTCACCCGACCTGGGAGTTGAACCCGAGATGTCTGTCTTGGCAGGCGAGTGCACATATCACTGGACTACCGAGCCGTTCTTAAAATATGTAAAAATTTTGTTAAAACAAAATATGTTTGATGTGAAGTTAACTTTGACTTGTAAGTTAATAACTTTATAGCTTCGTTTTATTACAGTCAATTAAGTTAAGTGCCAATCAGTGATAATTCATAGTAAATCGCGTCATGAGTAATGGGAAAATTATTTATTATGACACAAAAATCGTAACCATAAATCATAATAATCAATGTGGTCACCTTTCAGCCGAGTATACCTAAAGCGCTTTATGCCTACTCGCGTCACGACTAGACGTAACGCGAGTAGGCATAAAGCGAAATAGGTCAACAGATATTTTGACCATCAGAGTTGTAGATCTATAGCGAAATAGGTCAACAGATATTTTGACCATCAGCTTTAGTTGTAGATCTACGTTGGATCTCATAATCCCCCGTAATGTTAACCGATAACTATGGAACTAGTAAAAAAAAAATAACCCTAACCTACCGAATAATGTTAAAAAAAAAACCCTAACCTACCGAATAAAGTTATTGCTTATTTAATTGTCGTTTAGGCATAACGCGATTAAGGCTTGTACTGATTATGACTGGTAAAGATTTAGCACTACTGAGAAAAAGGCAGTCTAAGATTTAGCACTACTGAGAAATAGGCAGTTAACTAAATAGTCCAATATATTTCTAGGCCAACAGCTCTTTTATTATGACATTTAGTCGTAACGCGACTTAGTCAATCTACGCTTTAGGTACACTCGGCTGTAAGTGAACATAGAACGTTCGTTTTAGAATTAATGTCGAATAACAAACTCTCAGCTTATAAACGCTTAACGCAGTGTCGGCCCGTGGGTCTTAGGTTGAGATAATAATATGAAGTGTTAAAAGTGTCTAGCTATCCATTACTGATTTCATTGAGCAGATGTTATAAACGACCTTGTTAAAAGCAACGCTCGTAATTAACGTTTTCAAAATATTAATACTTTCATTAATCCTTGTCAAGTAAAATTTATTCAAAATATTCCCTAAACGCCAGTTTAAATTCCATGTAAAATATTCAGCTATTATGTTTTGCGTCAAAACAACCATTGAGATATTACTACAATCAGGATTGGGTACATTTAATTATATTTGTAACTAGTCGCGCCCCGCGGTTTTACCCGCGTTGTGCCCGTTCCCGCGGGAATTTTGAGATAAAAGTAGCCTAAGTTTCTCCTAGTTACATCAGTTATCTGCCAGTGAAAGTCCCGGCAGAATCGGTCCTGCCATTTCAAAGGTTAGCCGGAACAAACAGAAAGACAGAATTTTTTTAAAATGGTGTTGGTAGGTATATGTATCGTGTGTATAATATCTATATCTCATTTAGTAAAAAGCGGTTATTTTATTATTGCAAACAGATCCTTCAATTTTATTTACATTACATATTTTATAAACATTTTTGCTTTGTATATCAGTAAACACAGTAAGAAATTAATTATATTAATATTAGTCGGTAACACAAAATCCGAGCCCAATATTATACAATTTACTCCCGTACTCAGAGACGTCAAATGCTTCCTTAGTATAGATTTAATGGCTGATTTTGACATGTTATGTATGGAACGTTACGTCAAATAATTAAGTGTCGATTTAATGAACGTCAGCGGTTAGCGTTTGTCATTACAATTGTACAGCAAACATTTTTGCAGGACCTCGTACTATAATCGCCTTATTATAACCCGGTGTAACTAAAACACTGTTACACTGTGTTTTGTCTCTTCTGCTCTTTGGAAAATTGCGTATGTCAGATAGTGACAAACCATTCGACAGCTAAACTTTTCTTATTACACGTTTATTAATAAGGCCCTAAGGCTGGTTTTAGAGTCATGCTGACCATCGGCGCTGACAGCTCAGCGCGTAACTTGTCAGCGCTGAGGGTCAGCGCGAAACGTTTCAGTATCGCGCTGATCACTGCGGAGTAAAGACGGACAAACAAGCGAAGTGCATTTATGCTGTTTCGCTTCGTCGCGGTTTACTGTACTCGTCAGCGCGTGCATTTTACGTGAAACAGTAACGATAACTGAGCTCGGTAGCGCGTCGGCGCCGCGCGCTCAGCGGCGCCGACGCGCGGCGCGTACGGTCGCGTATGCCTCAGCGCTGACAGTTGTAAGCGCTGAGCGGTCGGTGTCACTCTGAAACGCTTCTATAGTGACCATACATATTGGTCTCTCAGCGCCGATGGTCAGCGTGACTCTAAAACCAGCCTAAGAGTTTCTAAAGGAATTTTACATGAAAACACTAGTTTTAAATTATGGAATTTATAGATATTGGGATACTAATCCTTATATCTATAAATTCAATGTTTAATGTGGCTATCATATACTTAGATACAATAAATAATTTCCAATCTACGTTACTTCTAGAGATTAACGTGTTAAGTAAGTAAGCCAATAAGTTCGAGTAAGTTTGTGGCCAACGGCGCGTTCAATGTTCATTAATTATTTATGAACTGATACAATAAAGCTGAGTGTGATTTTTGTTTCTTTTTGTTTGTTTGTCTGAACGTGTTTATCTCAGAAACTACAATAATCCAATAGCCACATTCAACGGGAAGGTTATAGGTTATTTTTATGCCGAAAATCCCACAGAAACGGGCATAGCGATTGTAAAACGTGCTTAATATCCGTAATAAGTATCTACAATCAAATTCGTATAAAACTACATAGTGTTAACAATAAAATCTAACAATACATGGGATTTGGTCAGTTACGAGTATTTCAATGTTAATATCAATAAACTTAACTCCGGTAAATTACAGATCATAGTGACCTTCGCTTTTTGTTTTATGCAATTGATACTAATGTGAAGATAGATTTGTTTCGTACAAAATAAGGTTGTTAAGCAATTTTATGCAAATTTGTTTGGTAATAAAGCTTAATTTGTATTAAATTATATATTCGTGCGTTCATCACTACCTTGTTACCTAGAACTCTACGTACGCCACAGAACTATGTCGGAGTTATGTCAAAACTTTTGATGACTACTTTACGACCTCTCAGCAGTATAGATTTAGATTGACAAGGTACTAACTCAGATGGTAACTTCAGTATTAATAATTAGTTCCACATAATTATTATAAATTGTTATTATCTTAGTTTTATCACTGTAATTGTATACTATTGATTTGGTATCACCAATATTTTGTTTCACCTTACGTGTTCAATTTGTTTTAGGAAATAATTTTGATGGTCATTCTATATCTATATTGTTTCATTTTTATCTTTAGATTATATTTTACTAGCAACGCCCCGCGGTTTTGGCCGCGTAGTACCCGTTCCCAAGGGAATTTCGGGATAAAATGTATTCCATGAGTTTTGAACTGAGATGACTTATGTAAACGTACTCACACGGTTTTTTTCGCTTTAGAAAGTTAATAAAGTAAGTAATAACTTACTTTTTATTTCCCGACGTTTCGAGGGGATTGCACCTCTCGTGGTCGCGGGTGAACTCCTCGAAAAACGCGAAAAAACCCGTGTGAGTACGTTTACTATGTGTTCAAATCGTGTAAGTTTAAAAAAGACTATTTTGATGACCTATATTAGTGTAAAGTTTCATATACATCCGTTCACTAGTTTCAGCGTGGAAAAGTATCAAACAACCCATGCTCACAAACTTTCGCATTTATAAGTTTAGTAAGATTACATCTTCGGCGAGATAAGAGGCCTTTGCCTAGCAAAGTGTAGTGGGACATTACAGACCTAATACCTTTAAATAAATGTCTTTCAATATAGTTAACATTTGTAAGCTTAGCTTAGTACACGTCGTAAAGACCCTTTGACCCTTAAGCCCCAAATACACAGCTAGGCTTGCTTAATGCGGTGCGCCCATCTTGTTTCAATCTGTTTCGATCGCCAAACATTATCTACACAATAGGTTGGGTTAGCCGTATCTAATTGTTTGTGAGGATATTTACCGACTGCGACCAACTACTTAATCCTTTACACTGCTATAGTATTACATCAACGTGATAGCGGTCACCGCATGTTGGATGAACGACTCACGATGATGGCGCCATTATAATCCTAACTAATATTATAAATGCAAAAGTAACTCTGTATGTCTGTCTGTCTGTTACGCTTTCACGCCAAAACTACAGATCCGATTTGAATGAAATTTGGTACACAGTTAGTCCAGAGCCTGAGAAAGGACATAGGCTACTTTTCATCGCGAAATTCCTGCGGGAAAGGGTACAACGCGGGTGAAACCGAGGGGCGCTGCTAGTATTCAATAATATAATAACAAATACAAAGAGTTTCCTGTATTTTAAAGTTGTGCTTTAAGATCCGTAAACACGAAATCTAAATATTTAAAGCAAAAGTTTGGAAACAGCTTAAGAGATACCGCTACTGAGCATAATAATTTCTTTACAGTAAGTTTGTTGGCTGGTGACTAACCTTGGTGTTGGATTGTTTAGACAGCGTTCCGTCACGGAAGATCGCCAACGGAGATTCGCCAAGTGTGGCAAATGCCTAAATCTGATACCCTACAGTCATTCAATTAAACTGACATTCTATTCTGGTCGCTTTCAGTTGAACGTTTAATTAGACCTTACTAAAATGACAATTCAGAGGCTGAAGGCAATTTAGATTATCTTATGTTCATAGGAAAGTTGGGCAATCGAAGTTCTGTTATATATATAGTGTCCATAAACTACTACTGATAGTGTTGTAGTAATTAGTTAGATCTTGTATTTAGACAGCCTATAATATGCTTTTTAAAGCCGTTCGAGTTAAATAGGGTTAAGACTGCTATGGATAGATTATGAATAGAAAAATAATACCTTAAATTGTAAATGGTACAGTTCACAATATGTTGACAGATTTCAAGATTTATATTGCGGTTTTAATATTACAGTGGCATATATGTGTTAATCTTTGCTATCTTCTACCTTTTTTTCAATATATGCCACCAACCACAACATAATGTAGCAAAACCTAAGAAAAAGGAAAGACAGTAAAATTTGAATGTAACATAATATGCAAATTCCAACTAGTCTAAACTTTTAATTCCTAACAATACCTAATTCAAATAATATGTATGACCTAACTCTATAATCTAGTTATTAAATTAGACTTTAGGATATTATATTATAATGTCACTTCAAACAACGGGAAAAAATTGGCATATCCTAATTCACCAAAAAGGTGTAATTATAGTAAGGCAAGTAACAATACGGTTGCTGGACGCAGTCGACGAATGACTACAGCTGTCAAATAGTTATTGTAGCGTTCGTTGGCATTTGATCAATCTAGTGTGAAGATGACATATGACGGCCCACGAAAGAGCGAAGCACTTACTGCGTAAGTGTGACGACCAAAGTAGGCGAACGAAGTAGTATATTTGGGCTATAATAAGCAAATGTCACAGGCCAAGTTATTAGCCATCAACCGAGCATTAAGTCCGTAAATCTTGTTAGCACACTCATTAATTTAAGTTTTTTTCAAGAAACCCTGCAAACAACGTGCCAGAAATATAACAAAAATACTCATTGTATTTTTGTTATATTTCCCCTGTTATCTTTTATTTGCAAACATTAACTTGGGGAGTTCTCTTTTAAGTTCGGGTCAAATGAAGCTTTGTGAATTTTCGCGCAAAAAATATTAAAAACAAAAGACGGAACTCATCTTAAGATCCGAACTCATTTGGAAAATTATGGTTTTTGGGTTTTACCAACCTTAAAATGGAGGAAGTTTCCAATCTGTTGGAATCTTTCTTTTATTAGTGCATAATTCACGCCTTCTTATGGTTTGTTTTTAACAATGTAAATGGAACGCAAGATTACTCTTCGAAAAAATCTTTTAGGCATTGCTCAGGTTTACCAAACAAATGCGAGTTGTTTGGTAAACTTGTTGAATACAAACCCGTATATAAATAAATATTAAATGCATCATTGAGTATACTTACAATTGTATTGTGAGCTACTTCCTAGACTACAAACAAATTTTCAAACAAAAATATCCTCACATTTTGTCATAAATGCCAAAAAGTAGACAATTTATTTTGTGACCTTTCTGGGATTTAAATATCTTAATTATGAATTAAATTATAATTGTTCTAAAAATACATTCATAATTATACCTGAAGCAAAAAGCATGCCTTATGCGGAATCTTAAAATGAACATAAACATACATTTCAAACAAAAAAGGGTTCAAAACCTAAAGGCAATTAACTACATAATATTCTTTAAGTTGATCCGCGTCAATTCACTTAGCAATTTGTAAAAACCTATTTTCGTCATAAATTCAAGTTGTACCTACTGTAAAAACAAATCAAAATTATTTATAAACCGGTAAAACCAAAAGACCTTCAAATAATTGAAACAAACAAAGCATCGAAGACATTCTATAAGGAAGTTTCCTCCTCGAAATATTTCCTACATTCCATAACTGACTGTCATTGAGAAAGTTAACAATCTTGGTTATCTAGTCCCTTAGGTCTATAACTCATGGATGGAACTTTCATTTTGCTATGGACACGGCTATAACGGTCCAGAAATGTGTCCGTGACTATTCGATAATAAGTAATTTAGTACTGCACTATCCAGATAGAGAGGTTACAACCGCAAACGTTCGACTGAATTTGTCAGCCTAAGAGCGCAGTTAGACTAGGGCGACCGCTGCTTAGAACATTCGGAGACAGGTACAATTTGAACTTAAAGGCTTTTTGCAAACGGTTGGTTATTGTAACACACGTTTGTTAAGAAGTTCACGATTGCGCTGCTAAATGACTGTTAAAAACAAAGCGTTATTTCATAATTTAAAAGACAGTCTGTTGAAGTTATTCGTGCCGCCAATAGAAAGACACGATTTTTCGTTTGCTTACGTCTATTGGGGCTGACATTTTGTGTTAATGTTTACGTTTACTTTTGAAATGTTTTTGTCAACTCATGTTGCATTTTGTCTAATTACGCTCCAGTATGTCCGGTATGTTGCCATTATCGAGGGTAATGTGCTGACGTTGTGTATGGCTGTATATGTATGACATGTCCGTCAGTCGTCCGATAATATGCTCCGAGCTTTATAAGTCCCTAAGGGTTCACATCTCGGAAAAGGGACTGTCCAATCTCACCCTGTATCCGGGTGGTAGATTGCAATTGTATCTTTTATACAGCGCATGTTATTACCCTTCGAATACATTGTGTTTGCTTGAAGAATACGTTTCTTGTATGTACAAATTCGTTATTCTATTAGAGTGTATAGTTTATTTTCTATTCTATTACAGTGCACTTTTAAACGTGATTACAATTGAAACTAACTGCTCGTATATTGCTATAAAAAAATCATTCTGACAAATTTAAATACTGAACAGTTTGAAACAAACTATTAACTATTTTCCAAGTGCAATATAGGACTTTTTCGAATTTGTTGCGAATTTAAAAAAAAGTATTTTACTAAAATGTAGCATTTTCTATCAAAATATGTTTCAAAAATCTTATTATATCGACCGTGCTTTCCAGTGGAAACCTCTTTGTTTACCGTTGGAACAAAATACAACTTTTTTAAAATCAAAATACAACATAGTTTTTTGTTTCCGATTATTTTTTCCCCTGACATTATTTGAATACAAAATTGTTACAACTCCATACATACGTTATGTTATATCATTGATAGTTGGGGGTGAGGTTTTATTTAAGTTTAGTCGCACTATCAGATATTATATCATCGCGAATACTATCATATTATAGCAATATAACACTAGTTTTAAGTAGAAATGTTATCCGAGATAAGTACATTATGTTATGTTATACGAGCATCAATTTTATATACTCGTATTAGTCTAGAATCTGTCTCATCTGCGTTCTTTTATGAAATCTATTCCATTTCACTTTTATATTATACCAGCTGTGCCGCGGTTTCACCCGCACCGCAAATGTTCCCGTGGGAATTTTGGATTGTATATTACTAATTATCATATTCCTGACCAAGATAAATGAAATGGAAAAAGAATCACCAAAACCGGTACAGCCGATATCAAGTTATAATAGTATCTAACTCACGAAGAATAATAAAAATCGTTCCAGCCGTTCTCGAGTTATAAATGGTGTAACTAACACGTCTTTATTATATACATACCTATAGATGTAATTTTCGAAAAACAAACTAAAAATGCAACAGATACACCAACACAGAACAGAAAATACATGTTTCAGTATTTTAAAAATAAATAAGCAGTATTTTTGGTTTCTGAATTGATGTGGTTTGCGTCAGCAGAATCGCACGATTGTATTGAAAGATTTGTGGAGTACGGGCGTCGATATGCAGTAATTAGTATTGAGGGCGTCCTAATTCATAATCTGGAGGTAAAATAAGACGCATGAAAACAAGCGAAACCGTTTTCAGGAATGTAATTTCAGGTACACCTTTATAAATGAGCGACTTAATATGTTTTTTATTAACAGACCCAATTTGGGTCTGGACCCTTTTTAGGAAATATTGACAGAACGCATAATAAAAGCCAGCTTAGCATAAGCTTAGTTTTCTGTAAATTATTAAGCGTCGTTTACATTAATATGAGTTACAAGTAGCAAGCCAGTGAAATGTAAATACATTGGAAGACGTATTATATTTTATTTCTATCAAATGATACTTAATAAAGCGTAAGACACATTTAGTGCGAGTTCTGACCGGGTGCGGGTCGCGTATCGTTTCATTTCTTGTATTTGTACTGAGCCGGCTGGTCAGTGTGATACCTAACACCAATAAAAAAAATACAAATATAGTGCGAGACCTTTCATGCAAATACAAAGAATACAACGTGACGCGACACGCACCCGGCCCGCATTAAGCCAGCACTTAAGGTAAATTACAGACTCGGTATTGGTTCGTAACCATGGCCTGTGTCTAAAAACAGCTTCAATATTCTTTTAAATATTCACATAAAGTATATTTTTTGCGAAATCTATTCGTGAGCTTCCATTAGCTGAGGTCTAAAGACGTATGCCGACGTTAATCGATAAACGATTCTAAATATCTTGTCATTGTTATGACGCCAACAAAGGGAAGCCATAAGTATCTTTGACCCAAATGTAACAAGCATAACAAGTAAGAATGACTGTTTGTGTTGTTAAATACGTAGAAAGGTTTTTTTATATATTTAAAATTCAATGTCACTTTTCGGTCTTCTTCTTCTTTACTTTTCGTTGTAATTTTATAACTCAAGAACGGGCTCACCTATCCAAACAAAATGTTTAAGCTTTATTCGGACTATTTAGTAGATGGTTTATGTGAAGTTGGCACAAAATCGGCCTAGCGGTTCTTAAATTCCCACGGGAACGAGCACAACGCGGGTAAAACCGCGGGGCGCAGCTAGTATCTTATGTATTAAAGGCTCGAGTCACAATGTTCGTTACCATACTCCTCCGAAATGGCTCGAACGATTTTCATGAAATTTAGTGTGCATCGGGTAGGTCTAGGAATCTGACAACATATTTTTAACACGCTTTTATTATTTTTCATACCCTAAATGTTTTTTATATGGCAAAACAAAGTTTGTTGAGCCAGCTAGTATAGAAATAAATAATTAGGTAATAAATTATAGTTTTATGGTCTTCTGTCTCTTTGGATCTTATATTATATCTGATCTGCATATGGTGTTAAATCCTTGAGAAGGTCCAGCAACGAGCAGTAAGTACACATTAATGATGGGTAAACGTAATGTTTCTATTTGAACGTTGTTTCGGTTGTTTTAACTGTCAGGCGATTGAGAGTATAAATCAATTACGATTTAACAGTCATTCATTGTCTATGTTACAGTCAAATCTAATAACCCGTTCATACATAGTCAAATCTACTTTTGTCAGAAAAAAGTGTTGAGCTTTCGGTACCGGTTGTTCCAATTTTGAAACCATTTCAATATTAACTGTAACGTGCGTTGATTTCATTATTATTTGTTCAAACGGGAACTTACGTACGACGGAGGTTACTGTTGAGCCTCCGTCGTACGTAAGTTCCCATTTGAACAAATAATAATCTTGTGACCATGTCGGAGGCTTTTAAGCGGTCTAAAACTCCGACACCATGATTGGCCACAAACCTACCCGAAATAAATAAATGTTCTGAAAAATACAAAACTCATTAGTTAAAATCATTTTTAGCTGAAGTTTATCAAAATAATAAGTTAAAAAAATAATACGATTATTTCTCCAACCTAGATCATGTACTTAGTTGGTTATTTGGGAAATATTTTCAGTCTATAAACGTCTTTTACAGGACTTGTTGAAGAGGCGAAGGTATCTTTTTCTTGTGATTTTATCATTAAAGTCTTTACGAGTATCGGCTATATCCCGATAATAGGTAATATATATTTATGTAAGACCTTCAAATAGTGTTTACTAAATTGGGTTGTTTTCGTAGGATAATCGAGGGTCAATGGTAATTCTTTGTTGTCAATGAAATGTTAAGAATGTGTTCTATATTCTATCCTTTAAACGTTTTTTTCACGTTATCGGGTTATTTTAAAAGAAAATATTTTTTTGATTATTTGCCTACCGCCCACTACTTGAAAAACTGTTTTCACGGTTTTTTCCATTTAGATCTGCCCTTTGCCTCTATTTCAAACTCTTTATCGAAGACAAATATTAGTAAGTAGTATAAACCCGTAATGTCCCACAGAGCTGGGCAAGGGCCTCTCGTTTCACCGAAGATATCAGTACAGTGAGGAGGATCAGGTGTAATCATCACGCTTGCCTAATGCGGGTCGGCGATCTCAAACTCGAGCCATATTTGAAAAATACGTTAAGTAAAGGATTGAAAAAATAAGGTGTCCTATTTTTGTGTTCTCAAGTACTTATAGTTTTGACTGGTTATGAAGTTTGACTGCAACATCTATATTACGTAAACGATTATGTCGTCTGGCTGAGATCTCCCGCAGATTCTCATTCGTCTGTTTCAACGTCCAAATGTACGCTGACGTCATTTAATAGGACCTAATGAACGGGTAGATAAAGTCGAACGTTATGTAATAACGTTGAAAATGATACGTTTTAAGTACTTACTTTATGTTGGTAATCAACAATTTTGTTTCGGTTTGATATTTAGTTTCAACATTAGTATCAATAATTCAGCTTATCATTATAACGGTGCAAGTTTATGACGGCGACTAGCAAATGTTTCGAAAAAACTTCAAATTAAAATAACTTAGTAAATCCGAGAGGCAGTTAAAAGGCCTTCGACATGGTCTGGCTATTACAACAACCGGGACTGATATTTTTTCGTGTCCGAAGCGATAACGCTCGTATAGAAATGCCACCATCGACCACCCATTCAAGTATGTAGGTACCGAACTGCATGTTGGCAGCAGCAAGTTACTTAAAAATCGCAATGAGCTAACATAACTTAGTCAAACTACGCCTACGGCACATTTGTAAGAACTAGGCACATTTGTAAAAACTAACGACCAAAACAAATAGCTAATACCAAGTTTCTTGCTAGATAACTCGGTCTTTAACTTTAGTCTTTTGGCGAGTGTGCAAATAAATTACAACCAGGCCCCTATAGGTTACTCACTCTTTCAAGTGACCGCACTGAACTTTGCTACGACTAACTCTAAGCAGGATGTATTACTGACGGTCTGTCGAACTTCCTAGCTACCTCGGTATACGAGTGTTTACTCCATTCTAATGAAACCTCTTACTTATTCATATACACTATGTAAGTGATCGGAGAGCAACGATTAAAACTAGTATAAAGTGAATTGGAATGTAACGCAAAAGTATCTATAAGTAATTATGTTAGCTGAAGTAATTTGTTTTCATTAGGAAACTAGGGTGCAATTTTAGATGCACCTTGGAGTTAATTGAATCCCGTCCGGAGCCAACAATAGTTGTTGAGTACGACGGGGTGTCAATTGTATATTTATATAAAGTACAAGTTTGTATGTGTATGTGTTATAGTATCAGTTTATTAGATTCCATATTACAACCTAAGAGCTTCGTTTGCGTCTAATTAACCGTGTGTAATTTGTCCAGGCGGGTGTATTTTATCATCGTCCATATAAATGTTTGTGATTGGAGCGATCGATGACTGGTCGGTTTCTTGGGTACGAATCGAAAGCAATTCCTGTGTAGCCTGCCGAATTAATGAATGATCGCCGACAGTGTAAATGATAGCACAAAGATCGTGACGAGGACAAGATATCATGAGAGTAGCGAATAATCGTCGATAGTTAAGAAAAGCTTTAGTTCTTTCCATGATTGTGATCGCGTAATCGCCTAAAATCGGCAATTGTGAAGAGGTGTCATAATAAATAGGTGCCTTAAGCAGAATAGTGTAGTTTAATATTTGATGGGAGAATTTTAAAGCCCAATGATCAGGGTGATTATATAATAAAAAATAAATATACCTACTACCTAATAAATCATTACATTCATTATCATCATTAACGTTTACCACTTGCGGAAATATATATACAGAACAAAAAACGGAACAGACACGTTTCAAATCACGTGTTGAAAACTAACTGCTTACTGGTAAACCATAATTACAAAGATTTTTGACCTCTTAAAAATAAATCTACCAACCGACAAATAAAACAAAAGCTTAGATTTCATTACAAGGTATAATAAAGAGAATGTACCAAAATATTGTCCAAGGTACGTGTTTCATTCAAGATAATATTAAATTGTACAAAAGTACAATGTATTTTAACGTCTGCACCAGAGTTATAATTATTTTAACAATGAAACACATAAGTTAGTCGCATATTTCAGTTTCAAAGACAATTAATGTTTATGTACTCCTAGTACAATGACCCTTAAATAGATACTCAATTGTTATTAGAAACTAGCAGCGCCCCGCGGTTTTACCCGCGTTGTGCCCGTTCCCGTGGGAATTTCGGGAATTTTTTTACATAAAAACTTTCCTCTTGAATCACTCACCTATTACAAAAAACCGCATCAAAATCCGTTGCGTAATTTTAAAGATTTAAGCATACAGACAAACAGACAATAAAAAAAAAAATAGCGACTTTGTTTTATACTATGTAGTGATGGTACTTAATTTCATATTTTTTTGAAAAATACATGTTTTCCATTTTTACTTTCAATTTATTTTCATAGCACTGTCTTTGAATCAACCACTGATATGATATATGGAAAAAACTTGTTTCACACTTCAGTGTCGAAGAAAATGTTTCGAACAGACGAACAGACAGACAAACACAATTATTTAAATCTATGTAGGTTTGTTTGAACACGAGATGAATAAAACCGCCAAAATCCATGTTTTTTTCATATAATAACGACAAAATAATTAATGGGCATAGCGCTTACAAAAATAAATATTTTAACGTAAATTAATGGATGTAAAAGCTTTTCAATGTAAGCTTGTTGACAGTTTCACATGACACTTGAAGGCGAAACGTCTCCGATTGTGAGTAAAGTGTAATTATTTTCGTGTATTTCATGTTTAAATATTGGTAACAATACTGAAACCTCGTGAAGGTTTAGCTGACTATAGTATAGTACCAAGGATACTAGAATAGATGAGGGTAACCTATTATCTAGAATTAAAATTTAAAGATCAAAAGATCTTTAATACCAAAGGATGATAGTGTTTGGATTGAAAAACCACTTCTAATAACAAGTTACATAAGCAGTTGCCAAGCATAATATAATCATTACTAATAATAACCATATTGACTCGATAAGAAGAAGATCATTACTAATTAACCATCGCTGGCTGTAACTGCGCGACTCGAGAATTGAATCCTACACTTCAGTCTTGGCAGGCGTGTGCGTGCATATACCACTAGACCACCTGGACGTGATAATCATCAATATTGGTATAATGATCTCACATTCAAATGATGTTAAAGGGTCACACACAGACCGAGTTACTTTTGCATTAATTACAGCACGGATTATTTTCGTCCGTTTCCATTTAAAATACTGCCAACAACATTGACCTTCACACCGTGTCCTTTCAATTTCCCGAGCACCACACCTGATTGGTGTTTGCTGCCGTAATTTCAACTGGAAGTTCACATTTATAACAATTGAATTATGTATTTTAAATCAAATTGGCAGGAAGGTTTAAACAGCAATAATTTAATTTTATCTGGCGCTTTGAAGCTACATAAGTGACGAGCAAAGTTGGAAACAAAGAATATGTAGCAAAACGGCTGAGGCGCCATAAGTAATGTAATAAAACATTGAACCTTAGTGACACGATTGCATTACCCTCTATTATATTCATGAAAATGTATAAAACCATTTCTAGTTTTCATCCCTACTAATAAAACCTTATTATGAATGTTAAATTTTGAATGGAGAGGTATCAAAAAGATTATATGGATACTATATAGTCGTAGTTTGGCTAATTAAGGCTATTCAATACTTATACTATACCGTTACAAATTGATCTAGTAGATCTAGTAGTAAAATAAGGGGATGCATTTCGCTCAAAATACTGCCTAAACCGAACAAAAAGCATACTACAAATAAACGTTGCTTTTGACCTCAAATATAATTTCTTCACACTTATTACTCAATGCCAAAACATGTGTAAATAAGATTTCTATAGTGTTGATGAATAGTTTAAAAAATAATCTTATCAAAAAGCTTAATAAAAGTAGCATCAATAACTCACCAACAGCTATTAAGAATAAAGTTATTAATTACTTATTTAAAAACATCTTATGATACATAATTTGTGAACGCATTAAATGGAACGGAAAATTAATGGCATAAACGTTTAATGACTTAATAGACCTCGCATTCATCCGAAGTTTCTTAGAACATCTTTTAGTAAAAAAGTTGTAATACCTTATAGATTCTAAGACCTAAATGACTGAACTTGAACCCCTGAGGGATTTCAGTTTTGGTGGCCCTAGAGGGAGTAAAGGTAGTGACCTGAAAACTTCTTTTAAACTAACTAATTTAGCGAAAGTGACAATTCGGTGGTCTAGTGATGTTGTTTATTTGGCTGCCAAGACTCGGGCTGGCGTTTAATTCCTGCGTCGATTAAAAGCGTGCTTTCTACCTACTTTTAAATATAGCTCGGGTTGAGCGGTAGGCAAGCGTGGGGATTACGCTTGATTCTTCCCACTTTACGAGATGAGAGACTTGCCTATCAGAGGAACGTTACATTTTTTGTAGAATAGAAAAATATTAATTGTTAATAAAGTCTAGCTACTTTAGCGGCTTCACAACAGTTCACTTTGCTCTTCAAGCGACGTCCTTGAGTAAGTAACAAGAAAGTAATTAAAGCCAACCTTTAATAAAACTAAAGCGATAGATCTTTTGTTCGTTTGTTTGCACACTCTAATTGTTGCAGATTCAAGTAAATATACCTGTATAGGAAAACAACAATCTTGATTTTAAATAGTATAGTTTAATCAATTTCTTCCGTCCACTATAATGAATTCTAGACAAAGGTTATTATGCTACTTTCATACTGAAATTTTCACGGAAATGAGTACAACACGGGTAAAATCGCGAGGCACTACGACTGTAATCTAAATAGGGGTAGACCATTTTAAGTAAAAGCTCTTGTTAACAGAAGTTAGGAATACTATATTAGCCTTAATTAACAACAGAAAACAATCATCAAAAGAGAAACCCACATAAGTTCTTGTTTGAAACTTAAAAAGAGATCTTATCTCCTTGACTTACTTTTGTGATTAACTTTATTTCGTTCTCATTTTCATAATTTAAAGCAATTACAAAGACTACTGACCCATTGTTGTACCTTGAAATTAAAGCTTTTATTTAGAATTAGATAATTATCTTAGATAAGAGAAACTGAAATATCTCAAACGCTATTGTATGTTTGTTCGGTATAAAGGTGAAATATTGACTGTAATTAGGTTAATAAAGGTTAGGTTATTAAACGTTTTACATCGAATTATAAACATAAAATATTTAATGAAAAATCTTAATTACTTTGTCCGAATTCAATTTTATTCGTTACAAACAAATGGCCTATAAATAATAAACGCTGTGATCTTCATTTTATTACCAAATATCCCGTTTATGAATTGCATCTGCTTTTGGGTCAACATTGCGGTACTCGTAAATATTGCTTCAGTTTTTATTTACGGTCCATCGAAAAATTGAAGTGGATTGGTATTGATATGATATCATTATTTTTTATATGATCGTAACTGCCACACTCTAGAGTTACTTATGATGATTTTTGACATAAAATAAATAAAATGATTCGTCAATTAACTGTCGATTTACGAAACGTCGATTCTGAGTAGATTCGGTAAATTAAACGTTAACTTAATTTTAAGTTGACGATTATAAATGATTGTAATGATCTGATATAATAAAGACATTTGAATTTGTATCAGAATCAGTTTGATTACGGGGCCCCTTTAACCATCATAGCTGCACCCTAAATAACCTAAATATAATTATTCAAATCGGTTGGTAATTTCGTGGTAGTTCCTAAGATTAGCGCGTTGAAAGAAACCAAAAAAATAAAAACTTTATTATACAAGTATGTACTTTTACATATAAACTTTTAAAAGTCTTGCATACTCAATTCCTTAAGTCTTTAAAACCTAGCATACTTTTCCAATTAGGTACATACTCAAATGGCAGTCCTTTAATACATATTATAACACTAACGTATTCATAAAGTTATATCAATGGGTTGATTTCCATGAATTTTATAATGTCATGTTTCATCATATTCTAAATGAGTGAAATGCTATGTATGAATAATTCATACCCGCATTCAATGTGACACATATCGCTACGAAACCACGTCGTGTATCATAATAACATTGAAATATTTACTTTCGTAGTAGAATAGTGAAAGTAATATAGTTCTTCACAATAACAAATAACAATACTTGCATTAGTTTTGTATTTAATTAGATGAAATGAAACGAAAAGGAAATCAGTTTCTTTTAATAACTTTAATTTGTTGTAGATCTAAATAGTCTTACATAACTTAAACTTATGTTACCTACGTCACGTTTACAAAAAAAATTATAGCCAACATTTTTAAAACAGGCCCTGAAACGAGCATACACTAACAATCAATCAATATAAATTAGGGAAGATTTTGCAAACACCAAAATTTTGCCATGCTAAAATTTTTTCGACTAGTTTTAATAAAAACTGTACCAATTCGATAGAGAAAATAGTAGAGGTAACTCGACACGTGTATAGTTATTGACAACGGTCATAGTCAGTATCACACAGAAAGCGCATCACTGCCCTAGAACCTAGAAACTAATAGGTATTACCGAACACTGAAATATCGAGTTTACTGAGAATTGAACGGGAACTCCTTCACCTATTATGGAATTAGTTACTACAATTTATTTGCTACTGGTAATTAAAGTCGCTTAGATTGCTGTTGTGACTATTAACTTGTAGGTTAAGTATTGTTCCATATTTTATCACGATACATGATAATGAAATCCTTATACTATAATAATGACAAGCCTGTTGGCACAGTGGCAGTGAGAGCGCTTACTGTGTCAGGGGTTGCGGGTGCGATCCCCGCCCGGAGTCAACAATATGTGAAGACATAGTTGTTGGCGACAACGTCTGGGTATCAATTATATATTCGTATAAAGTATTTGTGTATGTATAAGTAGTAGTATCAGTGAGTGAGAGTAAGGACTCACGAAGCGGTTTTTACCCGTGCCCGCCGCGGTGGCGGAATGGAGTTTTATTTCCAAAACTCACGAGACCGGAGTTTTGTGCGGTTACGCAGCCGTCGCGGTTGCGATTATCGCCCGCAAACTTGGCGGTTGATAATCGCAAGACGGGCGGTTATTATATTATTAATGACTTAAACCGCCAACCGACCGCAGAGCGCGCGGGTGCAACCCGCCGCGGCTGCGGGACCGCGACCCGCGCCCGCCGGTACAAGATGACCGCTGGAGCAGCGGGACCCGCAAACAATCGCACACGCCGCGGGCGTAAAACGCGTCGTGAAATGTGCTTTAATTTTTTACATATATATCTGTATTCTACAAAGGCTGCGGGCCCGCAACCGCGGCGGGCACGGGTGAAAACCGCTTCGTGAGTCCTTAGCCTGATTCCATAACACAAGCTTAGAGCTTACTTTGGGTCTAAATAACCGTGAGTGAATTTGTCCAAGTATTTATTTATTATGAGTATCATACAAAAAAATCAAACTGTTCAGCTTTATTATATTAGTATAGATCCCATATAATTAAAGTTTTAACGCAAATTATAAACCCAACGACATGTCGTCCATTAAAGAAGCAACTTTTCACATAAACAACTTGAATACGATTATAACTTTGTGATTAGCACTGCAAAGTGTGGTTAGTTTGGTGTTGGATGGTGTACGGGCGACTTTATGTAAATTATGATAAAAAGACAGAAGTCCGCGCATAATTTTTAAACAAATTTTGTTTGAAATCATAGTACATACTTAAAAGTACACGCATAGCAAGTAAAACTATAAAGTACTTATAATCATAAAAATTATTGTATTTTGACTTTGAACCAGAATTTTCTTAAAATTTTACTCTTTGCAAAAATAACAAAAACATGGATAACTTTGATTCAATATTCATAAAACTATCCATCTTGAATATAAAAAGGATTTAAAAATACAATATTAAAGTAGAAAAAGGAATTTGTCCTTCATTTATATGAATTAGGTTATAATCGAGAATCTTGTTATTTTATGGTTCATCTTGGTATGGAATAAGAAAAATAATGTTAGCTAAGTAAAGTGGTAAGAATTAAACTAGAACACTATTATCATATTTTATAGACACGATTTGCACTGATGATACTAATTGAAACGGGTCTGTCGTCCTGTGACCCCGAGCGGTGTAATTCGCTCGAAACGTCGTACGTATTTTAATAAATACGTTATATATTCTGACGCGATATAGACCCGTTTCATTTAGTAGAACACTGTCTTTTAATAAATGAAACAGGACTATATCGCGTTCAAACTATAACTTATTTACACAAAAATACTCGTACGTGCCCGACGGTTCGAGCGGCTCACACCCACTCGTGACCATGGTAATACTCTTTTTCTACTCTCACTAATATATAATTGTGAACCCGGTTACTTGTGAGAATGTATCTTCTTATTCTTCATCGAGTGGATGGTCAACCTGACCAATCCTGGTGTCAGAGTTATCGAGCCGCCAAAGGCCTCTGACATGGCTCATGTAACGATTACTATCCCGTAGAAAGTAACCGGGACCGACGGCTTAACGTGCCAAAAAAAAAACGTAACGTGAGAATGTATAGTCAACTACAAAAGACGATGAATACATTCAATATTACAAAACACCTTAATAGAAAATTCCACCAAAATTTCTAGTAGCTGAACACATACATCCCTGTTCAACTACTTATGGAAAATTTGGTGTTGACTGTTTTTTGTAGATTACTATTGATAAATTTATTTTCGTCTGGTCATGATCTTTAATTGTGCAAGTGGTTTGCAATATTGCATATATTCATCGACTTTTGTAGTTGACTATACCAATGTATTTCTATGGATAGTGCATACATGGATGCACTTGTGTTTGATCGATGGATGAACCGTTGTTGCTCCTTCACGCTAATTGCTTAACGGATTCTGGTTTGGAACAGAGTATATATACCTAACTTGGAATAGTGCAAAATAGTATGCTATTTGGTAACAGCTTGTATATACAAATATAACCATAGAGTCTTGTTGGTAAAAGCCATAACACACTGTAGTGACTGTACATATTTTGAAAGTCTTCTGTAAGTGAATAAGTTCAAGTAGGTTAGTGGCCACCCTCGGATCGGAGTTTTTAGACCGCTTATAGGCCTCTGACATGGTCTATCGATTGAAACTATCGGGACCGACATTTTAACGTGCCCTTCGAAGCTTGCTAGGTCTCAGTTAGAAATACCACTTCTTCTTCTTCATCGAGTGGATGGTCAACCTGACCAATCCTGGTGTCAGAGTTATAAAGCCGCCAAAGGCCTCCGACATGGCTCATAGAAATACCACTACCGGTCACCCATCCAAGTAGAGGCCGAGCTGTTGGTTAACAACGGTAATCAGCTAACATTGCATCGCTTAGTCAAACTACGCAACGAATACTTACTAAGAGAAAAAGTCGTAAATATTTTTTTGTTTATTAAACTTGTACTAGCAACTTTTTTAACTGATATAAGACTGTTTGCATTTATCAAATCAGGCCGAAGACACTATAATAGACTCGGCCTCTAATACAAGACAATGCAATAAATATGTTCTCATTTAACAATCGACACTTTACTTGTCACTTCATAATAACGACTTCAATTAAGTGCACGGGCGATGTGAATCATTTCAATTGAAATAATATAAAAACTTCTTTAACAACATTGTAGATCAAAGATTTTAAACAATTGTACTCATATTTGATGTATGTATATTATCTATACTAATATTATAAAGCTGAAGAGTTTGTTTGTTTTGTTTGTTTGTTTGTTTGTTTGTTTGTTTGTTTGTTTGTTTAAACGCGCTAATCTCAGAAACTACTGAACCGATTTGAATAATTCTTTTTGTAATGGATAACTACATTCAACGGGAAGGTTATAGGCTATTTTTTTATCCCGAAATTCCCACGGGGACGGGCACAGCGCGGGTAAAACCGCGGGGCGCCGCTAGTTTGAAATAACTTTATTTTATTTATATATTCATTACTATTATTTTCAAAATAAAAGGTTTCGCATTGTAGGATATAATTCAAAAGACAAATCTACGACATGTAAGTTTGCGTGTCATTGAACTCATCTTTTAGCAACATTTAAAGTACCTCACTTAATATACTTAGAACAGATTAAGCAGTTCAAAGAATCGCAAAATCCATTTTTTTTATAAAAACTATGTAGAAGGCCACATAGAGATAAAGAGAAAAAAGAAGAAGAGGAAGGCCAAGAATATGTAGACCAACTAGAAGAAAGAGCAAAGGTCGTGTCGTACGAACAACTGAAGAGAATGGCAGAAGATAGATAAACATGGAAAGAATTCCATCGACAATAACCCACCTCTTAAGTATTGAAACTACGTTTACGGATACACTTCGCTTTAATTTTACATTTTTTACTTTACTGTAACCGTGGTCACAGAAGACTGAAACCAGTATACCAGCCCTTAAGCTTAAGAAGAAGAAATAATTTAAAAATAATGATTTTATAAACACACCCCGAGGTCCACAACGGAAATAGGATGACAAATATTTGCACTGATCTCTATCCCGGACGATCCCAAATATTTAGATTTTGTAAACTGAAATAGGGTCGAAAGGTTTTGTATTATACGGGACCTTGAACTTACCGAACCGCTTGTAAAAATATTACATGTTTTTATTGAGGCATATTGAAATATGGTCAAAATATTATTGTTAGGAACATTTTGTTATTTTAAAAAATGAGGGATCCCACACTTGTCGGTACAGAACGGCCCTCATTGATTAGAATTCGTATAACATTGGCTGATTGGCTGGTTGGTTCATTTCATATAACTCTATCTAACTCTATATAGCTGAAGAGTTTGTTTTTTTTGCTTGTTTGAAGAAATTTGAATAATTATTTTTGTATTACATAGCTACATTTAACGGAAATGTTATAGGCTAGTTTTCATCCCAAAATTTCCAAGGGAACGGGGACAACGTAGGTAAAATCGCGGGGCGCTGCCAGGTACGTGGAAGGAAGAACAATGGCTTAAAGCCGAATCCTTCCAAGACGCAGTCGTGTGCTTTCCATTTGCGCAACCGTCAGGCAAACCGAGCTCTGAATATATCGTGGCGAGGCGTTGACATTGAGCACTGCCCACATCCACGCTATCTTGGCATCACCCTTGATAGAGCACTAACATTTAAAACACACTGCAAAAATGTCAAACTAAAGATTGGAACCCGTAATAATCTTCTCAAACGTCTCACTTCAACCACCTGGGGGGCAGCCCCGCACGTTCTCAGAACCACAGGTCTCGCACTGTCGTACTCCGCAGGCGAGTATGCGTGCCCAGTATGGCATCGCTCTGCACATGCAAAAGAAGTCGACATTGCGCTTAATGAGACCTGCAGGACCATTACGGGCTGTCTAAAACCCACTCCGCTCAACCTACTTTATCCTCTTGCTGGAATCGCCCCACCCAAAGTGCGCCGACAAGTAGCCTGCGAATTGGAGAAACTTACTCAGGAAACCGACTCCAGGCACCCACTGTTCGGCCACTCCAAACCGCAAGTTCGTCTAAAAAGCCGTAAAAGTTTCGCCCAATCCACAGACAGCATAACAATTCACCCCAAGGCAGCAAGGAAACGTCTCTGGAGCTTGAATTGCCCCGTCCCTCCAGACTTCATCCAGCCAGCGGAAACTGTGCCTCCTGGGTCTGAACTGCAGTGGCCTACTTGGCGCACGCTCAACCGTCTCCGGACAGGAGTAGGTCGCTGCAGGTCAAACCTGGTAAAGTGGGGCTACTCCACTAAGTCGGAGTGTGACTGCGGTGCCCCAGACCAGGACATGGTTCACCTCTTGTCCTGTCCTCTGTGCCCTACCACCTGCACTAAAGAGGACTTACTGGACGTCTCAGACGCTGCCCTCTCTCTTGTGAATTACTGGTCCGGGAAAATATAAATACTGAAAATTATTTTGCGCCATTGACTCGAAAGAAGAAGAAGAATATATTTTAGAACCTTGGCAACGTACCGTACCGTATTGGTGCCGGTAAGTGATTCAGCAACCATTTCCGTCCATGTGTTGCCTATAATATCCCACTCCTGGGCAAGGGTTTCTCAACTCACTGAAGATAGCAGTACAATGAGGATGATCCGGTCATGTATTTTGGTGTATTAGACATTTATCTATATATATAAAATTCAAAGTCCTGACTGACTGACTGATAATCAAGGCACAGCCTCAACCGCTACACCTAGAAACATGAAATTTGGCAGGAAGGTTGTTCAAGTGACGTAAGTGCACACTAAGAAAGGATTTTCGAAAATTCCTACGGGAACGGGCTCAACGCGGGCAAAGCCGCGGGGCGCTCCTAGTTATACATATATTAGTAAATTATAACCTATTTTATATCACAGATCTTAGTAGCATTCATTGGCGAAATTACTGATCCAAATTATCTATTCTATTATTAGTTGTAGTTTAAATGATAAAAAAGATATTTTTCTTTGAAGGGAATCAGCGTAGTAAACGCTAGTAGCTCAAGGTTGACTAAAATTGGGGTGAACTCAATATAATCAAATGAATGAGAATAATCAAACATCGCTGTTGGATATGTTTTTATTCAATTAATTTTCATCGAGTCTGTTTATTATTTCATGTCGCAGGCTTTAAAGCGGTCTAAAAACTCTGAGACGAGGGCTGGCCACTAACCGACTCAAAATGAATGAATTATTTAATAATCACTCACTTCCTGTACTGATATCTTCAATGAGATGAGAGGCCTTTGCCCAACAGTGAGACATTACAGGCTCATACTTTTTTACTACTACTCACTTCCCGACTCTAAATTATATAATTAGATTAACCACAAGATAAAGAAAAATAAATATGCTTTAATGGTTATGTGCTGAATGCTGATTAGTAATTTCACTGCACAAATAAAATCAATAATATATTCAATAAAATCAGAGACCTTTGGCCTACAGTGGAGAATTTTATATCTATGTCACTATAAATACTTACAAATTACTTACTGCTACTAATTTTGTAAATCAAGGTGACTTAAAACAAATTAAATAGAATAATCAACATACATTTGCTTACAAAATACATTGAATTATTTAACTAAAACAAAAAGAAACGAATGAATTTCTAAGTTGTGTGCGTGCGTCAGACGCAAATTATAATAAAACCGAACTCTACATATGTTTCTTATGACAAATTTGTCATATAACCTTATTAAACAAAACACCAAAATTCCAAAATAATGCGCAGTTTATACTAATATAGTTTGACAAAGGCTGTATGTGGGTGACACCTGAAAGTTAACGGCAGCTGAACTAACATTTCAGCGTTCGAACGCTCGCTTTCAGTATCTTCAGTCGGATGGCGAACGTTGTTGAGTATTGTCGCATTTTCATCTCCAATGTTTACGCGGCATAACTTTGATTCACACTGGTAAAATATTTTGACTCGGAACAGAACTTTGTTTTAAGCAATTTGTATTTAGTTTGGATTGACATTGTGTGCTACTGTGTATTTGCCTTGGGATTTGGATTCGCAAGTAATATGCGAGTGAGTATTGAAAACTTTTTAACACTTTTACCGAATACTTCCGGATTTGTTAAAGCATATTTGAGATACTAAATATCGTTTAATTATGGTTTATAAAATATTTTTTGAAATATACAACTCAAAACCTATGTGAACTCTATGTACTTGTGCACAATTCTCTACTAAACATAAACTATTTATTTAAGAATAAGAACAAGAATAAGAATAAAATAAATAAATAAAATTAAGTTATCAAATTATTTTCATTTACGCTCAATTAGCATCCGACAGGCAGTAATATAACTATAATGCTCGTTAAAACAATGTAATTCCAATGCAATTAAAATCCAATAAATGTCAAACAATTAGAATTCGTTTAGAAACGATAGCTGTCACATCCGAACTCTTTTAATGAAGAAAGTGAAGTATACATTTCAAATCAATCGACTCAGTTGGATTGATGAGCTGTGAGTCTTCTAATTATGATTTAATTAATGAAATTCCAATTTGTGTAATCATTGATGGGCGTAACCTCGATAGTTAGTTGTAAATAATCTACATATTATATGAGTATAACAGCACAGGTGACGATTTGTATTTTTAACTGTAGTTTTTTAAATTAATTCTGATTCCATGAAAATGATATAAACCACGCTTTTGTCTAATACACCATAGAAATGTCAATATACCGTTGGACTTTTTTTATATTGGAATTTGTCATCACATGATTGGACTTTTTTATGTTAAGTATTGGAATGGTTAATGGTTAAGGCAGTTTGACCATATTTATTTTACTCATACCTATCTTTCCCAAAAACATTCAACCAAATTTTTTAACTGTTCAAACAAAATAAAATAGACAATGGTTTAAGTGTGACGAAGCAAGATTTGTAAAAATACCATATAGGTATTTTGTTAGAACAATTCTTAATCTTTTCTGCTTAGTGTCCAAATAGCGCTCGCGGCGTTATTTGACTATACAATGTTAGTTCGTTGCAATTAGCTTAGCCGATACTTTGATGGGTGGTCGATAGTCAAGTTGCAATGCAGAATGCATTTGAGCGCTTCCGTGCTTCGGAGGGCACGTACAATTGTCGGTCCCGGTTTTTTCAATGATGTATGAATCAAGAAATCAATGTGGCAATGGTGTGTCAAAACTATGTCGTAGGCCTTAAGGTGCAGCTTGGCCCATACTTTGATGGGTGGCCGATAGTCAAGTTGCAATGCAGAATGCATTTGAGCGCTTCCGTGCTTCGGAGGGCACGTACAATTGTCGGTCTCGGTTGTTTCAATGATGTATGAATCAAGAAATCAATGTGGTAATGGTGTGTCAAAACTATATCGGAGGCCTTAAGGTGGTTTAAAAATTCCAACACCAGGGTTGGCCACTAACCCACTCTATCTTAATTACTTTACTTGCAGTGAAAAGTACGTTAATGTAAGTGTTGCGGACGACGAACCCTCTCATTAAACCCCCTTGTAAATATTATAAAACTATTGTAAATAACCCCGTAGTCAGTTTTAGCTTAGATTCGTTTTTTGATTTGTATAGCGCTGTCTCTCTCACTCGCGGTGTTATTTTAATCACTATCTGTACAGCAAGTTGCGGGCACTAATTTGGTATATATTGTGGCGCATTTCGCCAGTAGTCGATGATCATTTGGAAGACATTCAACGGTGCTCGCAGTTTGCTACTCAACATTGGAAAAGTACGCAGAATAAAGAAGTCTTATTTGTTTATTGGAAAGTTGGTGTTTTTATTCAAGAAATAAACTCATCGTAGGCAGGCAGGAACCCTACACTCCACTACATATACACCACCAACAGTAAGTATATGGAGAAATAGTATACTTAGCGTTTCCGTGTGCAATGAATTATTTATGTGTAGGCACTCTCATTGTTTTAATTTTTATCTCATAATTATAATGACACTTAATTGCGGAGCACTTGTCGTGGAAAAGCTAAATGAATGCAACACGTGACGTCACGTACTGTGTAAACAAACTTGTGATAAAATTATAAATTGAAAAAGGCAAGGATTTTTTGTTGGATTTTGTCCGTGGTTGCAAAAAAGTTAGTTGATGATGAAAAACGGTAAAATTACTAACACTTTTTGTTTGTTTGGGTTTGGTATTGTAATTATAATTATAATGATACGTATTAGTGTTTATTTATAAAAAGTTAAACAATGCAGTCTGAAAGCGAGAACTCTATTAATTTTTTTACATTATTTTCAAATACAAATAAAACTTTTAATCTTTAGTATTTGTAATAGATTATCCTCTCCAGTTGGATTATTTGCGGCACACATAAAAAAACACTTCATCGCTTAGAACTATTTACCCACATTCTATAAATTCCTTTTGGCTCCAACCGCACTCGTATGTTTTGTGACACTTACGTAAAAAAAAAGATACTATCAACATTATTAAAACTACAGTATGTGTCATTCAACCGCAAAGCAATGCAAACGCTCATTTATAATTATCTTTCTATAAAGATTTAATTTGTATGTAAAATGAGTCAATATTTTTCTCTTATCTACTACTTGTTTACCTTCATAAGACTAAAAATACATTTAAGTATTATTAAATCCCTACGAGTATAATAAAAAGGTTTAAAAAACTACGCACATATTATTGGTACATTTACAACTTCACTCGAATCTGCATCGTAAAATTGACATAAAACAAATTCCGCGGTCAATATAAAATAAACATATTTTTAGAGCAACCCACTTGAATTTGTGATTTATGAATTCCACAGTGACTATATTTCACATTGGACATTAATAAGAGCTGCCCAATTTTTTCAGATACTGCCGTTACAAGATATTGGTTTTCAATAAACTATTGGCAATTTTTACTTTATTATTTATGATGTAAATATGGCAAAGAACCAAGTTTGTAAATATATATTGTACGTCGATATCTTAACATATTATGACAATTAGCGAGATTAATTCTTCAGACAGCTATATTCAACGGAAAGGTTATAAAGTAAGCTACTTTTCATCCCGAATTTCCCATGAGAACTAGCACGACACGGGTAAATCCGCGGGGCTGCTGTTACTATAATATAAAGTTTCTAGAAGACAGTGAAGCCGCCATCTTGAAAATATTCAGGGATCAATGCACAGCTTAATTGGCTGTCCGCTCTACTTTTATCCTTACTCGCAGCTGCAATCATTTTTCTGACACATTTTTGAGTTCACTTTCATTTGTCGGCAACAATTTCCTAGAAACGTAATTTAGTACAAATACCGGAGTCTCCTCTCTATCACTTCTTTTATAATGTAGAGAATATTATGGTTCATATCACATATTTTAAGTTTTGAAAATATTTTCCAAATATCCTACATTTCCTACTAACATTTAGTGGCACTCGTGAAATTGTCGTGTGAACTAGTTAAATGCGGTTGAAACTGCGAAGTACTGGATAGAACTATTCCTTCATATTATCAACTACAAGATGTTCCGTGGGGTCGCGCTCCTATAATTTGTTATTTGCGTGAAAAATCTTTCTATTTATAAAATTAGTATAGATATTAATAGTTATCTAATTTTTCACAAAAGAGTTGAAATATAAACTAATATCAATGTTTCTATCAAAGTTATTTTCCTTCTGTTAAGGAAAATGTTGTTACCCCATCATTAGGTAAATCTTTTTCCACTTTTTAAGTAATTATCTGTATTACTCGATTTTCAAACTCTAAGAATTAAGAATAACTCGTATACCGTAAAATATGTAAAACATTAATGATAAAATCCTTAATTTAAATAAATTTAACCGGAATAACCGAAACAAAACACTTAGAAATCCTTACAAATAACCTCTCTTAAGACTCACGCAAGTAGAAAATTAAAGATTTAAATGCAAAATTTATAAGATTTTCACACAAACCGTGTCGTAATAAACGGTAAAGATAAGCCTTGCTTTTGGGATTATCCTTTCCTGATACAGAATACAAAGTAATACTGTTTATGCAAATGTAGCATTACATATACTCGTACCGACTCGTGGTTTTACTCGCGTTGTGCCCGTTTCCGTAGGAATTTCGGGAAGAAAAATAGCCTATAACCTTTCTATTGAATGTGGCTATCCATACATACTTTTTAAACTCACACGATTTGCATTCATAATACTAATTTTTTTAGTAAAATTCGTTAAATTATCTAACGCGATACAGACCCGTTTCATTTAGTATAATGTGGCTATCCATTACAAAAATAATGATTGAAATCGGACGGGTAGTGTATGAGATTAGCGCGTTCAAACAAACAAATTCTTTAGCTTTATTATATTAATAAAGATTGCATTATATACATTTTACTGCTTAAAAAGAAATAATGTCTTCAGTTAGCATTTGCCCTGCAAAGGAACATGACATACATTTATGCGAGTAACTCATAAATTACTTTACGTATTTATGCACATCACTACAAAGTATAAAACAAAGTCGCTTTCCGCTGTCTATCTGCCGTTATGTATGTTTAGATTTTTAAAACTACGCAACAGATTTTGATGCAGTTTTTTAATATACTTATATAAATATAAGATAGAGTGATTCAAGAGGTAGGTTTATAAGTATAAAAAATCCCAAAATTCCCACGGGAATGGGCATAAAGCGCTGCTAGGCAGAAATATGCTAACAATAAAATGTGCTTAAATGAAACCTACAAAAATAGTTAATCCGCAAAATACTTCCAACGTTCAAACTATGGAATATATTTATACGAGACCTCTCAACTTAAAGAGTTGATCCATTCATTTAACTTTGCGGAAGATTTCAGTACGCTGTAAGGTAAAGCTTTATTTTATGACGTCAGTAATGCTTTTAGAAGGTATGTACTATTGAAGGTATATAGAATGGTCAGATGGCTTCAAACACAGGTTTATATTTGATCCATATAAGTAAAGGTCAAGAGAAAGTTAGGGTCGCGTTTCCTTTGATATTGTTTTTTGAAAGAAAAAAACGTGACTTAGTTAGAAGACCGGGCCAAGGAATATTTTTATTTCAGCACAATTGATAGAACAAACTGAAAAAATCAGTTTACCTTCAACTCTAGTTTCTCGAACCGTCTAGAACATTTTATTTATAACAAAAATTAGAAATTGCAATCTGGAATTTGTTGCAAACATTTTCATTGCGTTTTCAATAACAGATCCGCATTTTTATGGGTTCCCTCTTTGTCCTGGAAATCGTTTACGATTAGAGGTTTCACAAATAATTTTCCTTGAAGGCTGTGTTTAATTTATTTACTTTTTTGATAAATTTAATTAAATTTACTTTTGATCATGTTGTTTACCTTAATATTATGGCTGTTTCTTTCTTCAGTTACTATAGCCTGAGCGCACTATACAATAGTTAAAGCGCTAGTCACACAGGCCCAAACCAACCGTCACGCTGGCCCGCAGCGGGCCCGCAACGGGCCATCGTGACACCTTTCATACAAATACAAGGAATTCAACGTCACAAGACCCGCCCCCGGCCGGTACCCGCACTATATGTGTCTTGCGCTGATATTAGTCTATGAAATCAGACACAGCGCCTACTAGAGACAAGTCGTCAAACAGGCTTTATCTAGGTAGACTATATAATTTATACCTACTGCCAACTATGAGATCGACAAATTTTAATCAGTTTTGTTAGCGGTGAATAAGTTATTCTAAAGATTATCCGGGTTGAAGTAGGCTCAGGCTTTTAATAATTTCTTTAAATAATTTCATCTTTAAATATAATAATCGTACTTTTTACCACCTTATAAAACAAAAGATTCAATTACATTTAATGTTTCGTTGGTTGTTTTAAAAATACTTAAAAAGTTTTCTATACAACGTAGAAATTTCAACTTTACTAATAAAATCTGTAGGTGGCAACCCTTTTATAATGGTAAGCTAATTACCGCTATTAGCAGGGTAAAGTAGGTGATTATGTTTAATTAAAATTTAACAGTAACCGTTACGAAAGTACTGAATCTGACTTAGAGTTCAATGGCTATTAAGGTTTTAAGTTAGGCATCATAGAACTCCCTAAAGACTTCAGCTAAATTTTAAGAACATTACTTGACTTTGTAATAAAATGATACTGTATACATAATTAATTAGTTGTACTCATACTTCGTCCCTTAAGTATTGCATAAAATTCGAGTGTCTTATAATAATAACTAGCAGCGCCTTGCGATTTTACCCGCGTTGTACCCGTTTCCATGGGAATTTCAGGATGAAAACTAGCCTGTAACCTTCCCGTTGAATGTGGCTATCCATTACAAAAAGATTTTTTCAAATCGGACCAGTAGTTCCTGAGATTAGCGCGTTCAAACAAACAAACAAACTTTGCAGCTTTATAATATTAGCATAGATAAAATGTAAAAAAAACTTCTCTCCTATTAATACTATAGTCCATCCAGTATTTTTACTTTCACTTCCTACAATACTCGTTACTTCTGCAAGGACTTACTCGCAGACATGTTGTGTACTGGTATGTTCGGGATTGTGTTCCTGCAATATCATTAATACCATGACAATAAACATCTCCAAAGGGCCTCCACGTATTGGAACTGCATCCCCTCGTATGCCTCTCAAAAATACTGTCCGTGACTTAAGGAGTAACACTATAATATCTATTAAGATTATGACATTCCCCAGAAAGATGCACCTTTTATCGGAAATCAATCATACCTAGTTGTACTTTTATTTAACGTAATACTACGGGCTTTTCGCGGCGTAATATATTGTTTTAAGTGCAGATACACACAGTACGGCTGCGGGACGGATGCGGTGGCGGGTCACGTGACGTTGTATTCCTTGTATTAGTTAGTATAAAAAACGTCTGGGGCCCGCAATGTGCCAGTATGGCAACTTTCATACAAATACAATGTTACCTGATTCCCACCCTGCCCGCAAATATCACTACGTGTGTCTTACGCTTTAGCAAGTAAAAACACTTACTTTGATTTTCCAAAGTGAAAACTTTGGGTAAACAAGGTAAACCTTGTATCATGTGGTACAGAAACACTCGGTTCAGTGTTTCCGCTTTCCATCCGTTCTCTTAACAACTCCGGGATCAAAAGTAGCCTAAAACATTCTCGTTAATTATTTACTTGTTGAAAACCAGAATCTGTGGTTGGTTTTTGAATTTATTTTGTACTTACGAACAAAGCTATCTATCTCTTAATATTTATTTATTATTTTACTTAACCTGTAATGTATGTATGTTGAAAACCGTATGAAAATCCATGTTGCGGTTTTTTAGTATATTTTGAACTTATAAATAAAGCTAGGGGGATTTTATCTTCATATATTACCAACATTTTCTTTTACTTATATTTTCCTATCAAGGTGTCCGCAACAAAATCTTAAACTTGCAAGTTTAATTTCATCAACATACTTTGGTGCGATTGTGCAGCGAATTGAATGCACTTTAAAGTTTGAATATACACAATATTGGAAAATGAAAGCTAGTGGACTATATAAAAATATATGACGGAAACTCACAACCTAATACCTAAAGTAATACGCCTACTTCAATACGAATTGTCCATTAGTAGTTATGCGGGTTGGACTTTATACAAAAATATGAACAAATATTGTATTCGATAAAATAAACTTCACTAAAGGCAGGGCTTTGTTTGTTTGATTATGCAAACGGATCACCAGTTTCGCATTTGTTTGGGATAGACCTATACTTATATCTATACTAATATAATGAAACTGAAGAGTTTGTTTGTTTGTACGCGCTAACCTCAGAAACTATCCATAAGAGAATTATTTTAATCTAAGGTAATTAAAATAATTCTTGTCTTATGGATAGCCACCTTCAACGGTAAGGTTTATATGCTATTTCAAATTCAACAAATTCCCATAGGAACACAACGCGGGTAAAGCCGCGGGGCGCTGCAAGTCTCGAATATAATGTAATAATAGTTCGTAAAAGTTTTCGTTTAATAACGATTTATGCCTATTCAGAACAATTGTGACCTAACGGCTAGGCAATACAGTAATAGTCCATTGTATTGGAACTGTAATGGGTACTCTCTTGTAAAAAAGCCATTTACGAATAGGTATATAATTTCATGACAACCAATAAAAACTTATTGTTTTGATCCCCCAACATATTCGTTCTTTATTTGAATGATATAGTTTACAAGCAGTGCCCCGCGGTTTTACCCGCCTTGTGCCCCGTTCCCATGGGAATTTAAGAATGTTATATACATATAAACCTTCCTCTTGAATCACTCTATCTATTTAAAAAAACCGCGTTAATATCCGTTGCAAAGTTTTAAAGATCTTAGCACACATAGGGACAGACAGAAGCGGAAGGCGACTTTGTTTTATACTATGTAGTGATTTTACTTATTTAAATTGCGGGAAATGTTCCTGTTAACCAAATGTTGTAAAGGAGAGAGAGAAATAAGAGAATACTTAAGTTCAGTTGTTTGAATAGAGTTGATGAAATATAATAACAAGATATTTTTGAACATAAAGCCTCGTATTCATGGTAAACATTTGTTGAGCAACAGTTGATAAACATTGTTGATGAAACGGGGCGAATGTTGATTAAACTTTGTTTAAATCGATAAAGGTTGTCCACACGCCAGTCTGCGTTTAAATGTTGCCCGAGGAGTTTAAATGTTTATTTTATCATTGCTCCATACAACTGCCATGTTTATAAACTGTTGCAAACTCGTCCACACGCGTCAAGATTTGTTGCTAAACTGATGTTTACGCTCGTCGGGCGACAACTTGTCAACATGCCGTTGTCAACTCTGCAACACGCAGTGTTGCCAGCAACATGTTGGCAGCAACTCTGCAACGCGTTGATTCAACTCTGTTGCTAAACAAATGTTTACCATGAATACGGGGCTTTATTTGATGGCTTGTAATGCTAAAATACTATACTAATACGATAAAGCTGTTTATTTGAACGCGCTAATCTAGTAACTACTAATCCGATTATAATAATTATTTTTGTATAGCCACATTCAACGTGAAGTTTATAGGCTATATATGTCCATAAATTCTCAATGGACAGGCACAACGCGGGTTAAACCACGAAACCCTACTAGTATTATTATAAAGCGGTAGAAATTGATTGAACGTACTCATCTCAACGTCATCATCAGTCGGATTTAAAGAATTATAATATCTTAGCCACATTTAAAAGCAAGATAATATTATAAGACGGCAACTTGATATCAAGAAATTCCCACAGGGAAGAGTACAAGCCGAATAAACCCGCGGGGCGTTACTGGTTTGATAATGCGATACGTTCAGTAACATACACGCTACATGAACATTAGCTTGACGTAGTACCTAATTTATCTTAACAACACACATTTTTTACATTTTAAGTACTCTGTGGAGCACCTACTCTAAGTTTTTTCGTACGCGAGTTTAAATATAGACTAATGCGGTCGATTTTCCAGCCGAAAATGATCCCTTCTGAAAAGGAAATCGATTCCCATCACTATTGCACTGTCATCGTTTTTTATTGAAAGATCAGTCATGATAGTTTTCATTCATAAACGCAATGGTTTTTCCTTTCCGACATCCGCTATTTTTCAAAGAGTAAAAGAGACAAAACACTTCATATTAAAAAATATAAAATAATTATTACTTATATTATTTGTGTATTTTCAAAGTAGTCCTACTTAAATCCTAATTGGATTCGTAGAACAAAGCCCGAGGTACGCATCTTTATTAGTTTAATTTCGTGCAAGTTACATGCTAGTAAATTAACTCTCAAGAGCAGAAGGAATCGCAAACAGAATGTAATTTTAACATTCGGGAAATTATTACCTGTAATTAAGGTAGGAAGTAAAATATTAATTTAAAATTAAATGAAATTCAAGGAAAAGAGATACGATTCTCGTATTTAAATTGTTTTACCATCTAAGATAGGGAATCTAGAAAGTTCTTTTTAATTTGTAATTTGATTTTATAAGGATGTTTTTCACGCCGACTTCGGTGATAGTACAGTTCTCTAATAACAGCATTGGCTAATTCATACAATTCATTGGCAAGTAACTTCTTTAATATTAACTAGCAGAGCCCCACGGTTTTACCCGCGTTGTGCCCTTTCCCTTGGGAATTTCGTTTTTCCCTTGTTGATCCATTCATTACCCCACCGAGATCGCTGCGACCGGAGAGAGGTCAGATGCAACAGTTCGGTTAACAATAACGAAACCTCTATTTCTCTAATTGCAAATCGTGTGAGTTTAAAAAGTATTCCATGTCTGTTTTACCTGTTTTATTTTTGCACTTCAATACCAAGTAGTTTAAATAACTAGCTGTTCCGTGCGGTGGTTTCACCTGCAATCTAATAAATGGTTCTGGTGTGTAAATTTTGTAGATCACGCTTACGTTATTTTTTAGGATTCAGAAAGGTTGCGCCTCAATCATGTTTTTGCTAGGTAGACATTCCTACCTATATAATTAGTATAAAGATAAATCTCTTTGTACATTCCCTTTAACCAGTCGGCGAATTTATTTCAATCTAATTCGATAATTTTCAAACAAATTTTCAATTGGTTCGGGTTTGAGATCACCAACTCGCATTACGAATCCTCCTAACTATACTAATATCTACGGTAAGATAAGAGGTCCTTGACCAGCAGTGTGACATTACAGGCATTACTAATTCTATCGTGGTAAGTTCGTCTTCATACTAGATTGTCCATTAGCAGACATTACCTAATTAATTGACAGCTGGAGTCAGCTGTTTATTAATGCGACTACTGCATTTCAGACACCGTAACAGTTACTCCATGTGTCGAACACTTACTTAGTCTAAACTTACTGTAATACAAAACTAACCGTCATCGACCCTTAATACTTTTAGAGATTGATGAGTTTTAACTTACGAATTTTACAAAGATATTGTATGTCAAAGAGATTGAATAATAGTCAGGTAATTCAATGTTATTAAATCCTTAGTATAGTCTACTATATAAACTTATTTTACTCTAATACTAACAGTTCAAAGATATCGTTTGATACCATATACCATACTGACTACCCCCATTCGTCACGGTGGTGATTACGTCTAATCCCTCTCACTGTACTGATGTCTTCAGTGAAAGGAGGGGCTTTTTCAAAGCTATAATATAACTTAGGGAGAGGCTTATATTTTTTTACTATGGTCATGGTTAAATAACATAGTTTACCATAACATAGTCTACTACACGTAGGTAACGCTCGTGGCGTAGTTTGACGAAGCGATGTTGACTCATTGCTATTGTTAAGCAACGTGCACTTCGGCCTCTTCTTGTATGGGTGACCAATAGTGGCATTTTTATCGAGCCATGTCAGTGGCCTTTGGCGGCTTCATAACTCTGACACCAGGATTAGTCAGGTTGACTATCCACTCGATGAAGAAGAAGATTTCTATCTGAACACTACCTTGCTTTAGAGTGCACGTAAAATTGTCGTTCCCGGTTGTTCCAATCTTCAGACTATGTCAGAGACTTTTAGGCAGACACCAGTGTTAGCCACTGACCTCCTAACTTACTTTATAGTATAGTTTTCGTTAGTCAGTCAAAATTTATCCATGTAAACGTAATGATAGTGTGTTGTATAACGTTACAAGTTATCTTAATTAACCAATGACACAACAGTCAACTTCAATTATGAGATAGTAAATAGTGAAGGTTAATTACCATCAATTTGTAAACTTGATATTGGACTATAAATTACAGAACTGTAAGCGAGTCAATTATTTTGTGTTGTGATATATAAACTCTTATGAGAATAACGAACATTGATATCAATTTGTGATAGAAATTGATATCATAAACTTAGATATCAGCGTAGGATGCATTTTTTACCAATAGTTGACTGTCCATGTGCCTAATAAATAACTCTCCATAATAAAACCCTTAAGGCATTTATATACCATTGCCCAGCTGTGGGACAGCGAGGTCGCTTAAAAAAAAATCTACTAATATGATAAAGCTGCAGAGTTTGTTTGTTTAAATGTGTTAATCTCAGCAACTGCTAATCCGATTCGAATTATTATTTTTGTAATAGATAGCCACGTTCAACGTGAAGATTAAACGCTATTTTTCATCCCGAAATTCTTACGGAACGGGCACAACGAGGGTAAAACCACGGGGCACTGCTAGTGGTAAAATATGTTATTTGGAGCCAATTTAATAAATATATTTTCATTGGTTTCCTTTAACTAAGGTAAATATTTATGCCTAGTTTCAAGGCTAAATTTATAATGTTTCAAAGCTATTTACGTGTCATGATGAATATACTACTTAATAGTGCTGTAAGATGTTTAAATCTGTTTTACCTAACTGTAAACAAACCTCAAATCGTTATTGACTTGTCTAGCACTCGTAATTTGTCTATTTTTTCATCATCGAGAGTTGTATCTAAATCTATCTCAAATTAGATTTCAGGGCCCTCGACTACGGCGACTTATTGTAACGATGCTCTATTATGTCTCGCGCTTACGAAACGCGCAATTGTATTAACGCGCGTTATCTCATTTGCAACGCGTTTCAGAAGCGATTCGAACGCGCTATAGCATACTTAACGACTGTATGGATGCAAAAGCGAGTAACTTGTCGGACAACGGAGGGAGCGACTGGATCTTGGTTATGTGGATGAGGGCTCACTGTTAGCGGCCGTGTTAAATAATTTCGATAACTTTTTTAACTTAGAAAGCCTATTCAAATAATCATAAATAACTTATTAAAAAATAATAATGAGTGCATTTTCTAGATATTACCAGGTTTTTACCGGACCTGGTAATTGTATTTGGTCCTGGCGGTTTGTAAAGACTTTCAATAGTCCCTTTTCTTTAAAAAAAGAAGGAATATCGAAGATTATATGGGCAGCATAATACAGAGCAATTAAAAGTTATCTTTACAATTTTATTCTGATTTCTCAAAGTATATCAAACAATATCTCATCGCTTCTACCAGCTTTTACTTTTAACTTTGTAACAACTAAGTGATCGATTTATATCCAATTTTAATTCTAATTCAAACCTATTGGATCAATCAAATGTTAATATCTGTAGGTAACAAAATGATTCGTCTCGATTAAAGCGCAAAACACACATAGTGCAGGTGCGAGCCGGTTGCGGGCAGGGTCGGGGCCGGTCACGGGTTTCGTGAAGTTTAAGTCCTTGTATGTTTATAGGTGTTACCTACTGGTTCCTGGCCCGTTGTGAGCCTACAACGTAGTCCGTCACGCGACCCGCAACCAGCTTGCACCTGCATTATGATATGTGTCTTACGTTTTTTCGAAATGAAACTACGTTTACGGATACACTACGCTTTTATTTTTAATTTCTTATTTGTCTTCTGTGACCACGGATTTAGTAATGGGCCGAAACGTCAGATTAACAAGTAAAATAGTGTTCGTTTAAACCTGAGAAAGCCAGTACCTTTCCTAGTTTATCCTAATTTCATGGAAACCATTTCATTAAATGCGAAGAAGAATTTAAAATGACTGATTACGCCTAGGTAATCCCGAAATCCTAACTAAACCTGAAAATAACAATAAAATAGCTGTTATTTTAGATACAAAACGCTATATTAACGAAACATTTCTATTAAGAGAAAGGCCTTCAAGGATTTAGAATTTCTAAGTGACACTCCCTCGTTTAGATACGGGTTGAAATGTTTAAGGAATAACAATGTCATGTCTTACTACAGAAAAGTTTTCTTTTAATCTATTTTTCATGTTAGCAGTCCTTTGAGTTATATAACCGCTTTTTAAATTGAAAGCTTTATTTGGACTCATTCATTTTATTATTTTATGTTAAGCTTTATTTCATCATAAATTTAAGAGCCAGGCTCTTGTCCTATTTCCTATTCCTATTCAGTACAAGTTCCTTCACATCTCTATACGACATGACAGTTACTTTTTCTTTAATCCGACTCATGTTACTGATTCTAGACCTTCCCTTACCTCGCTTTCCTTCAACTTTACCTTCCATAAAGCCTTATTTATCTGGCAAGTAACATTAATTTGCACGTGCCTTCAATTTGGCATGTCTATACGCTAATACGCTTACTTCCTGGAAGGTTACTTCTAACCTATTAATTGAATGGAAACCCTAATTCAGCTTCTATGGGTATGTTTCAGCTGAAGGATGGATCACACACTTGTAGCACACTTGCTCACAACCTCCTTCAACTGGCTTAAGTAATAGCTAGATTACACAAAGCATACTTGCACAGCAGTTGCTTGCAAGTACTTACTGGCGTGTGCACATACTGTAGACTGGCCTGTATCTGACAATTGAGCATCGTATGTGGACCGACTACTAAGTAGCATGCTAGTGATTGCTCCGTACGACCTAAGCAAGGACCTATGAATTCCCGTTTTAGGCACATTTCCAATACTTAATAAGTACTTAGCCGTACATAGACGTCAATGCTTCCTTAGTAGAGATTTAATGAGTGATTTTGACATGAAATGTATAGAAAAATACGTGATTTAGTTCACTGTCGATTTAAGGAACGTCTCTGAGTGCGTCAGTAAGTTCTTACTTACTTTCTTATTATTTGAAACTACGCCACGAGCGTTACTTTTATGCTGTAATCAGGTATAGTGTTATAAAATAACGGCTTGGAGAAAGAACATTTATGTACTTTCTTGTCTTTAGCTTCAGTTTTTATGGATCATTTGTAAAGGTTTACAACTTAGGTTAAGGTCACCATTAAGATAGTTGAGTATTAAGTTTTATGGCACGTAATTATTTCAACATTATTTGTTTCACTTTTCTGTTTATGAGGGTTGTTTTGTGATGATTAATATCTAATTTGTGTAATATTATGTTATAAATATTATTACGTTTACTTTATTGTATTAATAATAATATTTTTTTTGCAATTGCCCTGCCGTACTCAGAGACGACTCGACTAAATCGATTTGGTTATTTTAAGTAAATAATTTAAAATATTTCACTAATAGTCTAAACAGCAAGTGGCCATGGGTGGTGTGGTGTAGCTAGCTTGATCTGGGACCAAAGTGATTTCTTCAGAAAATGGTTTATGGTGCTTAGGGAGTAATCATACTAAGAGTACCTCCCTCCGGGCGCCGGAGTAAGGAGATGGGTGAAAGTTTCCACCTTTAAGTTTATCGCTAATATCTTTTAAACGGTACGTCGTAGACTAGAAATATCTTCTACGTAATGAAATTTTATGACATTTCTAACAACTCTTACCACATAAACTTTTGTCTGAAAAAATATTACTAGTTCTTGCCTGCTACGCCGTTTGCGTTATTTTGTGTTAGGAAATAGTTAGTTAAGTTATGTTCCTAACCTTTTTTTTACCAAATTCCTTCCCAGCCCTATCTACCATTATATGTGTGGGTTGACTGGATCTTATCATGAATTAAAGCTTAATTAATTGAGTTTGAATGAATTGAGTTCATTCATACAATATTACGGATTAATTTAGACTTAAACTTGTTGGAAGATGTACAACGACCACGCTTTCACCGAAATATGTTAACAGGGGCTGTTAACAATACCCTATTCTACCATGTTTAATTAAGCTATTTTGAACCTTACATAGGTAAATTACAAACTTGACCTTTTATACTAAACACTTGTTTTTGTATAATTTTGAGGGAAACCCACATAGATTTCAGTTGAACATTGTAGATCATTTTGACAGTAGGAGTATAATTTGTACTGGATCGTGGCGGGTGCGACACGTGTAATGCAAGAAGACACGTGTAATGCACGATCGAAGAACGGATTCTTCTTCGTCTTACGTGTCAATTCGACTACAATGCTAAGAGCAGATTGCACAAAAACTCTTATATATCTATTTAGGGCCGACACTGCGTTAAGTGTGCGCACGCTTAACGCAGTATTTATTCTAAAAGTATTGTAAAGCTCCCGAATAGCAATTTCAATTTCCATTTTACTTATTTTGTTTATTAGATATTTCAAACTAAATTTGCGAGAGTCCAAATTGACAAAAATTGTATCAAACTAAACAAACTATGTTCAAAGTTATTTTGCAATCTAGGTTGCTATTTCACGATGTAAAATCAAATTGTCGTATTTCAAAACTGAAAAGCTCACGTTCAGAACACGTAGGTCAACTTACTCGGATATAAAAGGAATATGATTTGAAATTCTCTCGACAAAATGGCTGAACTTAATATGAAAGTGACAATATAATAATATACTACAGCGAGGTTTTAGCACGGTGTTAGAAAAACTCACGTACATAGAAACATCTTCACTGAATCTTATTATATGGTTTAACTAAAACGTCATTGACGCTGAATAAGTTTTCATGTTAAAAGCCTGCAAAAAAGAAAAAAAATAGACGACTTTTTCTTTCCATCGATACCTTAATTTCCATCACAGTTTGTAAATTCGTTTTTTAAAGCTTCAAGAATACTTTAATCATTGGTTAATTTAACAGTCTCCGTGGTCTTGTGGATTGAGCGCTCGGCTCACGATCCGGAGGTTCCGGGTTCGATTTCCGGTGGGGACAATATCTCACAAAAATCTCTTTGTGAGACTGTCCTCAGTTTGGTGCGTGCTCCCCGAACCACGGTAGCAAATAGAAATGCCGCTATCGGCCACACATCCAACTAGGTGCAAGCTGTTACTTAACTATTGCAATGAACTAACATCGCTTAGTCAAACTACGCCACGATACATATTCCTATGATCTCTTATCATTTGTTGGAAAAACCAAAGCGTAGTTAATAAGATCATAAATATTAATAACCAGTATCATTTACAAATGAGTTTGACAAAGAACTGAATACCACAATACAGATGCAATTACTCTACTTTTATCAGAACATATTTTTTTCAATGAAATGAATATTCATTACCATTCGTCACTGATACAATTGTTTGTTTACAATGTTTTTGTAACTATCATAGGTTTTTGTTTGACAAACAAATTATTGAATCATATTGTGATATGACCCCACGATTTTATTCGGTTTTGTATCGACGTATCCCGGTATCAGATACAATTAGCCACTGATCCCGCCAACTTGTATCCACCGATACTGAAATCCGTTTCCAATAGAAATTTCCTTTTTATCCACTGATCCCAGGACACGTGGTTACATAAAATTAATTCTTTAGTACTAATTCGATTTTAATCACTAGAAGAAGAGTTAAATATTTAGTAAAGTAAAAGAACATAAAATAGTTGTAAAGTCCTTATACTTCACCTCTTTAATAAATTCTAATAACTAACAAATAATTGGAATAACCGCATAATCAAGAAATACTTTACCAAAATACTTCAGGCTTATATCAAATTCCGTAAATGTTGAATAATATTCTATCGAGCCTGAAACTTTGTTTAGTTCTGTTGAGTAATGGGAACAGGATCAAAGATCAGACAATAGTGGTTAACTAGCTGATTTATATGAAACTAGCAACGCCCTGCGGTTTTACCCGCGATGTGCGCGTTCCCGTCAGAATTTCGGGATGAAAAATAGCCTATAACCTTCTCATTGAATTACAAAAAAAAATATTTTAATCGGACTGGTAGTTTCTAAGATTAACGACAAACAAACAGAAAACAAACTCTTCAGCTTTATTATATTAGTATAGATACTCGCAGATATAAATACGGTTTTGAAACTTCACCACCGCTTTTACTTGAACCTATTTCTGTTGGAGTATACCACAGGGCACTCACCTTTGCCTTTGATATTTTTGAATGCAAAACAAAGAGAAATGTGGCCCTACCTACAGCTTACCTAAAATAAGAAGAATTTGACTATACTAATGTCAAAGAGAATTACTTTACCGAATAAATTGGAGATTAATGAGGGAGCCCTATGTCCAACAGTGGACGACCTACGGCTGGCCATATGCTTACACGCGTATTAAGAAGTTTAGCTATCAAGTAGTTTGTCACTTTCTGACATACGCAAGTAGTTTGTCACTTTCTGACATACGTAATTTTCCGAAGAGCAAAAAGAGTCAAAACACAGTATAACGTTTAACACTATATCTGTTAGTTAAAAAATACTAAATTCACTTTTACCCATGATTTTACTATACTAAAGCGAAATACACACATAGCGCGGGTGCGGCTCGGTTGCGGGTCGCGTGACGTTGTATTCCTAATGTTTGTATGAAAGGTGTCACACTGGCCTGCAGCGGGCCCGCAATGTGAGTGTGTGTCTTACACTTAGTAAAGTAAAAGTAATTCTTTGGCCAAACAAATACGTTTGTTAGATGTCTTATCCTGTCCTGTAAATTCTCAAGTCTCTTCCGCTTGTAATTGTCTACTTCAAAAACCAACGTCACGTTTTAGGTAACGATATTTTCGCTATGTTGGCCGAATCCAATTACTTAAATTTAGAAATTCGCCAAGAACTCTTAAATACGTTTAAAGAATAAATTGAAAATAAACCAATTGTAGAACCGCTACGAACAATTTATTCCTGTTTATTTTATTATCATTTTACCCAGTAGGATACAAACAGTAATGAATAACATGCTTTAAACACATTTTTCAGAAACCGTTAGTACTCCCAATTGGCATGCCCTAAGAACGTTTAAATACCACATAATACCTTATGCAACACACACATAGGCAACACTAACTTACTTGTATTTTTTATAGAATATTATTTCTGCAGTAGTTTATGTGTGTTTTACAGAATTGTCTACAAAAAGAAACAAAGTTTTTAACATTTTAATTTAGAATATTTAGGTATTCTTCTCACAATTAATTAAGATTATACATTAATCACCTACTTAAAGTAATGATTACACACCATTTAATATAATTAAATAAACAATTAGAGTAATCCGAAACGAACAAAACATTAATACGAGAGAAAATTATCAGAAACCAGATTTACCACTTAGCTTGATTGCAAGTCGAGGGATAATCTAATAGTTTCATGAAATGATATAAATATCTCGGAAGGTTATTAATTTACAATGATTTGCAAGAGAATGGTTCTAAGCATATATTAATATGTTCATCTACTATGTAGTATATATGATTGTATATATGATTATCACATAGTACACCACATTATATAAGGATATTGTTTTAACATGATTTAAAGTATTAACACTTATATCACATAACTAGCTGTGCCCCGCGGTTTCACCCGCAGCGCCCCCGTTCCCGTGGGATTTTTTTTCTTTGCTATAAACCTCACGGAGCCTGAGACCTTTCCAACGAATGCAAAACCGTGGAAATCGGTTCGTGCGTTCTGGAGTTATAGCGTCAGGGAGGAAAACCTGACTTACTTTTATATAGTAGACTAGCAGCGCCCCGCGGTTTTACCCGCGTTGTGCCCGTTCCCGTGGGAATTTCGGGATAAAATGTAGCCTATAGCCTTCCTCGATAAATAGACTATCTAACAGTGAAAGAATTATTCAAATCGGTTCAGTAGTTTCTGAGATTAGCGCGTTTAAACAAACAAACAAACAAACAAAACAAACTCTTCAGCTTTATAATATTAGTAGGTATAGATGTATATATGTAGCACATAATGTTTGAAATAAGTAAGGTTTGTGTAGGTAAGTGGTCAACCCTGGTGTCAGAGGCTTTTGATCGCCTAAAAGCCCCCGACATGGCCGAACGTTTTCAACAATCGACAGCTTTAAGTGCCCTGCGAAGGACGGTAGAGTTCAGATATAAATCTCACAATCGGCCACTCATCTAGTGATACAAATATGTGAAAAATAATCTTTGTTCCAACCGTAAAGCAGCATATCACAGCAAAACAAAATCATAGAAAAGTAATAAATACGAGAAAAATAAGAAAATACGGTTATGAGTATTTCTCTAAGAATATCAATAAGAGATGTGCAAATAACGATATCCTTTCAATTACGTCACATCCTCTTCAACTTTGGATAAAAGTCTCATTAAAAGCTGAAGGACGTCGGATATATAAATCTTTACTAATATTATAAAGCTGTAGAGTATCTTATTGTTTGATGTGTTAATATCTGAAGTAAGTAATTGTTTTGGAAATATCTTTTCGTATAATGGTACATGATACAGTATGCGGTTACTTTATATTCCTAAATTCCCATTCAAGTACAAAGTGGGTAAATCTACACTAATATTATAAAGAGGAAAACTTTGTTTGTTTGGTTGTAATTAATAGGCTCAAAAACTACTGGATCGTTTTTAAAAATTCTTTCACCATTCGAAAGCTACATTATCCACGAGTAACATAAGCTATTTTTCATCCCGAAATTCCCACAGGAATGGACACAACGCGGGTAGAACCGCGGGGCGCTGCTAGTATTTAATATATTGGTTATCAACAAACGAAACGAAACAGAGACCTGACTAGCAACAATTAGTAAAATCCTTCTCAAGGGCACAAGCTCTCAATGTTATCGCAAAAATACATCCAATAAAACCAGACTTTGTACAGCTTAAAGTTAACTTAGGTACAATCGGAGTGTAATAGAAGTCAGACCACCGTAGCGAAATGAGATTACTTTCCCGTTTAAATCCCTTGGATATCGTGTCGCGTCACGAAACTTGAGGTCACCAACACACCAACACTGGCGGTTGTACTCGGAGTTAGTACTGTGTATTTCTTTGTTATGTCCGTATTCAGAGGTCAAAAGCTTCCTTAGAGATTTAATGAGTGATTTTGACATGTAATGTATCAAAAATTAGGTCAATGAATGAAATACCGATCCAATGGACGTCTTTGAATGTGGCAATGAGTACGTTGTACTATGCTTTTCTTTACGGCTAGACCCATTGAGTTAACGTTAGTACAAATATTTCAATGGCTAGACCTAATAATTAATATCGGTCTAATAATCTAAGCAGATAGATTTTAACATATTTTTTTTCTAAATAGGCGCCTGGTCCTCCTCACTGTGCTGATGTCTTCGGTAAGATCAGAGGCCTTTGCCCAGCTTTGGGACATTGCAATAATTTCTTTATCTAAATAAATATGTCAAATAGTGGCTGGAAAAAAATGGCTGGACAGTAAAATATTTGACACTAGCAGTTCCACACGATAGTTCCACCCGTGATCCAATAGATGGCGCTAGTGTGAAAATTTTGTAGATCATACGTTACTTTCTCCGATTTGGTGGTAAGAAAGAAACGATTCCCTTTTATATAATTTAATTAGTATATAAGTATAATTAACGTTGAAATCTTTGATAGGTTGGAATGGCAGATTCATATACTCGTATTAATGGGCGGTTATGTTTTGTATTTGTCATGTTTAATATTCAAAGTAATCTGTTTATTTTATTCTCTCTAGATCTTTTGGTTTGGAATAAGGTATTCTATGCTAGCTTATTTTTCTCAATCCCTAACTACATGTTTTTGTATTAATAGTTTGTTTGTATAATGAAATTATATGTGATTATTATATTATGAAATTTTAAATATGGTTAAAACTGATACCTCTACGTATTAGTATTTGAATATTTAAACTAAAGTAATATCATATTCCAGAATTCCTATAAAAACAAACAAGTATAAGACAAAAAATCGGATACATAATAGTTACACAAAAAATCGTACTAGTCCCGTAGTAAACTAACCACACGTTAACCACGTAATTAAGGACACGTAAAATTCTCGGTCCCGAGTGTTTCAATCGATACACCATTTTGTGGCTTTTAGGTGGTCTAAAAACTCCAGCACCAGGGTTGGCCACTAACCTACTCAGACTTGATTACGGAAAACTATATTAAAAAAAAAGACGTGTGGCACTCGGGGACTGCCGCGGTAAAGCTATTGCATAGTTATTTTTTCTATCACTAGATGGCGTTAGTGGGAAGCGTGAGGTTTTTTCGTTACGGAACTTCGTTCCGTAACGAAAACTTAACTTCCGTAACTTCGTTCTTTCGTTCGTTCTGGATTCGGTCCCCGCGCTCAAGGCCCGCGATAGAAGCTATGCAATAGCTTAAAAATAGGTCAACAAATTAATGTAACAAATTAGTTATTCTGTCTGAAGTTTAAAGCTTCTTTCTTCACCACATATTTGGACGGTAAAATATCAACTAATTAAAACAATATATAGACAGAGTTATTCACTTCCATATTTATATGACAGCAGAAGCAATCATTATAGTTCAAAGGATGTCAGCACAATGATGGAAGTAGGAAATGGGATAATTAACACGACTTAATTGCCTTTTACTCTTTGTTATACAAACCATATGAAGGCATTGATAAGCAAGCCTATTAATAATTGATAGTCAGGTACTTGGAATTTGCTTCCTTATAGTTTTGGTGTTAATGTCTGAAGATATATCGGTGGAATGAATAGCAAACTGAAAACTCACCTTAAAAAATCTATTTCCCAGGCATGGCTTTCAATCACTATTCACTGTTAGGATTATTAAACCAGTAGGTTACTGTTACCAATTGAAGGCATTTTCGTAAAATAAAAAGTAATACACAAACACTTCACTTGACTTCCTCACTTGACCAAAGTATTGTCGTTGGATCCCTTGACAAAGTTTACTTTGTCGTAAGTCCCTTGACATTCCTGCGAGCACTTATTGCGTTTGCTGAGCATGTTTTTTGCCGAACGTGTCGACGCGATTATAACAAAAAAATTAAAAAGCAAAGTATATAGCCTGTGCTGTCCCAATGCAGTGCAAAGGCCTCTCATCTCACTGAAGACATCATTACAATGAGGAGGATTAGGCGTAAATACCACGCTTGCCTTACTAAAGTTAACTATAAGTATTAAATAAAAAAATACGATATTTTGCCTTCACTTTATTTCCGGTTTCATCCAATAGGATTTGGTGCAGATAAAAGCTGATTTAAAAGCCCATAACAGTATTTCTTGGGTTACGATATAATTCCGTAGTCCATAAATATATGAAAGTGGTTCCATTATGTCGACTAGATCATCATCGCAGCTGTTATGGTTCAATTATTATAAATCATAAACTATAATATCATAAACTTTGTCTTGCTTTACGGGCATGGCACCCACTGTTGTAAATTATAATTAAAGGATTATGCAATCAGAATTTAAGCTACTTTCAAGATCTTTCATTATAATCTTGTAGTCTGAGATTTGAGACCGAATGTTTAACGATTGCAATAACCGGGACTTTGAATTTAATGTGCTCTAATGTACCCCATCTTACCAGCACCATGGGGCAAGATGGTGCAAACACCTTTTTTTTTTTTTTCTTAAATTCGTTAGCAAAAGTTCCTAATCACACTTAATCCCCTGCGTTGTTTTAAAACTTCGCCGCAAGTGCTACTACTATTAATATAAATATACATATATCGATAAGTGTTTATATTTCATGGTTTCATACATTTATGATGAAAAATTATTTTATTATAAAAAAGTTCAATAAACCACAAAGTCATAAATGCAAGCATAAAATGCTAATGTTCTTTTGAAGCACGTCAAAAAACATTTTCAAATGTTATTATTCTAAAAATAATCAATCAAAAATTCTTCAAACCCTGTAATGTGATTGTGGTGAAATCTTGCAAAAACATTTTCAAAAACCATTCACAAATTAAATGAGATATTCTTAACAAAAACTAGACGTCAAAGTGGATATTAAACGGATTCTCGCCTACACCTTTAAAAATTGATGACTCATGACAAGGGTTTACCTTTTGTATAAGAATCCAATATTGATTAAAGTTTGGCCATCAGGGAACGAGGTTTCATGCTTAGTCGATCGTGTTTTATTGGGTTTGATTTACACAGAAGGAGTAAATTAAAGCTAGAAAAGTCACTTACTTATTTCCCGACGTTTCGATTGATTGCGCCACTCGTGGTCGGGGCGCACTGCAGATTGCCATCTGAAAGAAATCGAAGCAGTTTAATTATTGGAAAGAAATCGAAGCAGTTTAATTTTATTTGCTTCACTTTGCTTTCATAAACTGTGCGTGAATAGTATATGTTCAAATCGAAATGGTAGCAAATACTATTACACCCATATGGTTAAGATCAATCAATCAAATCAAATATATTTATTTCATTTACCTTAAACTTATAACTACTACATTTTTGGAGAATACTCTTTAAGTAAATAAATACCTGTATCGGGATTCTCCGCTCTTCCACACGAGGTTATACATTATTTAAGTTGTGGTAGTAATGAAAAGATGTAGATTAATGGATAATTCTGTGTTGGTTAATCAATTTTCCGAAATTGACAGCGTTGCTTTGGAATTGATGGTTGGCTTCAAATCCCATAGGTATGTTCTATGTTGTAATAAGTTTAAGGCTTGAACATTGAACTTTACACAGAGTAACTAATTTGTTACATCTATTTATTAACCTATTTTATTAATATATGTTTTTTCAAAGAGGTCTTCTTCTTATCGAGTGGATGGTCAACTTGACCAATCCTGGTGTCAGAGTTATAGAGCCGCCAAAGGCCTCTGACATGGCTCATGTAACGACTACTATCCGTAGAAAGTAACCGGGACCGACGGCTTAACGTGCCCTCCGAAGCACGGAATCATCTTACTTTTCGGGCAATCAGGTGATTCAGCCTGCAATGCCCTAACCAAACTGAGGACAGTCTCACAAAGTGATTTTTGTGAGATATCCCCACCGGGAATCGAACCCGGAACCTCCGGATCGTGAGCCGAGCGCTCAAACCACTAGACCACGGAGGCTGTTTCCGAGGAGGTTATTGACCATCAGTGAAGTTTTTAGACAGCACAAGGCCTCCAATATTGTCTAAAATGATTGAAACAACCCTGCTGATAGAAATGCCACTATTGCAACAGATTATACGATACGATTTACGACGATTACGATGATACGATTTCATCAAGTCGTTCACCGCATGCAATATGCTTTGACAACTAAAGTCAAGAGTTTAACCTATTATTGTCAACGCACCTTTATAGACTCACTAGCCACGCCCGCGTGTTACCCGAGTAGTACCCACGGGGAATTTCGGCATAAGATGAATGATTTATAATACTGTAAAGTTTCATAAAAATCCGTTGAGTAGATTTGGCGTGAAAGAGTAACATCAATACATACATCCATCCTCACAAACTTTCGCATTTATAATATTAGTTGGAGGATATTGAACCAAGATCCTGAACTTATGACCGCAAGATGTGCAATCCTTTTGTAAACTTCGATAAATTAACTTCACCGTACATTGTGATATTGCATCAAAGTGACTATTATTTAATCTTAGTCCCAAGTTTAAACCTAACAGCGTAGTAAGAGTTAGCAAGGAAGTAAACTAAGTCTACAGGTTTGTCAAACTAAAACAACGCATAGTGACTTCAGCGGTTTTGAAGTTTCTCCTTAAATGCTTTTGTTGATAAATCTTTTGAGACTTTACTTAAAGAAATGAGTTTTGTTTAGTCACAGTGTAACAAAAACTAGAAAACTTTGTCAATTACTAAGTAAGTAAAAAGTATGCAATTTATTTATGTAAAAGTTTAGTTTAATTTAGCCTTTCGTTTAATCTTCGTTTTATAAATAATATTGAATTAACTTCATAGGTTTGCATTGCATTAATTCACCTATATTCATCTTCATTTTTGAATGCAGAAATAGATTTTCTAATTAAAATAAATTATGTTAATTTTCGTTTCCTAAGAAATATGGATCCCACGAGTTTATTTAGGGAGGTATCTAAATAAAACAAGAAAAATATCAGACAAACAATTTATCTCATCATATTCCTAACCAAACACCGATAGGAATCCGTACGACCCACAAACACCCTCAGCACGAATCCGAGAAACACCCACACATTCTCAGAATCAGAAACTAACCCACGCTACTACGTGTTAATCGTACTACAAGGATAGTGTTTTAACAAGATCAATTTGTTTTATTAACAATTTGATTAAAGAATGCAATTATAACGCCCATTAATTATTCGCTTGTCGCAACTCAAAGATAAATTATTTAACGAAAGAGACCCTTTAAATCATTGCTGGTTGTCGTGATTGGATGGAACTTTTTCGGTATATAAATAGAAGGACAAAGTAGCTGGAACTCTTAACAGTGGAGACGAAATTCATCTTAGGGTTAAGATTAATTATGAGACCCGGTTTTTTGTTGAATGATTGACGAATACGTTGTTTTTCTTTCGTTCATTAAACTTTTTCTCGGGAAATGTTTTTGTTCCAAATTGTATTAATGGTTAAGAATTATAATCTATTTATACTTAACTTTACGAATAGTTTGATTATTTGTTAATTTTTTGGTTTGTTTGAATGCACTAATCTCAAAAACTACGAATCTGAATTGAATATTTTTACTATATTAGATAGCCATTCAACGTAAAGGTATTTTACATTTCAAAATTACTATGAGAACGGGCACAACTTGTGTATACCGGGATTTTTTTGGTAATTTGATAATTTGGTATGTCAAAATTTAAGGGTTGCAATTTTCACAGCTTTTCTTTTCGACACAAAATAATGAATAACAATTCTAATATAAAATTTTCATAACATTTGAAAAAAATTCATTAACATTTATCATGCAATGAGAATCGCAAAACAATTTCTCCCGTTTGAACAAGAAAGTAAATAAAATATAAAGCATTACAAATCCTTTATTTGTAGACAGCTAATACCGAAATTGTACCGTCATTGAACATTGATATCAATTAGGATAAGTTAAATTAGGCGAACCAATGATTTAAATTCCGTAATTGTATTGAATTAATTATATTAGATCCAATGGACTTGAATATTTGATATTCCAATTGGTTTGTTTCTTTTGTGAAATACCTTTGTGTTTGAAATGTGGCTATTTGACTTGATGGATTCCATCAATATTCTGGAGTCAGTGCACTTAGACGAGAATAACTCATAAACATATTGTGAGATAATTGTGGAATTCAAAATGAAATGAAAGCATGCACTACGCTGGATGCATTATTTTTTGCTTAGTCTGCTAAAGACACAGAAAAGGCATCTAAAATTGAGCACTATTAGGCAATTTCAATCTTTATAACTCATCAAATATCTTTATTTTATGACTCATAACAATCGAAGTAAACACACAGGTACTTAGTAATTCTCATTAGGTTCTGGGTAAGTTTTATAGAAGTTTCAACATGAATATTCTAAGCATTTCTACATTTTCATGGTCGGATCTTTTCTACCGTAGCAAGTTTAGTATGTTACGTTATTAAGACCAAGCTATTATACGGGTTCTACAACATAATCGGTGTCATTCAGTCTTTAGTATCTTACAAAGGTCATTGGCTTAAGTGCCGTCTCATACTCTCCTCAGATGAATACCCGCACTATACCCGCTTATAGGGGTATAATACCCGCCCGCAGTAACTAGTTTCTTTGTTATAAAATAAACGTTTCAGTTCCTAATTGGTGATAGCTTTAAGGATACGTCTATTGCAGATAAAACCGTTTACCGGTTTGTAAACAAATTGAATAAACCTATAGGGCATTTCTTTTTATATGAGGGTCAAAGAATGTGTCAAATTATTTATTGAATATAACTAATTTTGTATCCTGTCTCTTGTCATTTAATTTAGGGTGTTTTTTATTAGTCCCTTATATAATAAATGTCTAAATAATTAAAAAGATAGGTCATGTTTGTAAAGGACCAAGGTATAATTAATGTTAATTTGCTGTAAACTTCATTATAAAAACATATTTAAAGTCAAAATATCATCCCTTTTTTCCTAACTGTCCCTATGGAGAATTTGACCCCGGACAGCCTTAGCTATTTCTTACTCAACTAGGGAGCAGTGAGATCCAAACTCTTCTAATAAAAGTAAGTAAAAGTATTAGTCCCACTGCCGGGAAAAGGCCTCCTATCTGACTGATCAGTAATTTTTCATACATTACATGTCAAAATCACTCACTAAGGCTTAGTGGATATTTAGCGACTTGACGTCTCTTAACAAAGAAGTGGGCTTCAAAATCGACCCGCTCGCGTAGTTGTATTGGTTGTGCATCAAATATTAAGAAAATTTGGAAAAACATAGCACTTTGAACTCCCCATCTATATATTTTTTGTTTCTACACCAATAATCGCTAACGACGTCATCACCTAAATAAGTATTAAACCGCAAAACAGACACGAATACTTTTGCCAAGGTCGAATATAATACACGTGTAAAAAAATATTATGACTGTTTCAATATATCTGAAAAATTTGGAATATTGACGTAGATTATTACTTGGTTTGAAAGATTAACGTTTTGAAAATATTGTTACGAAAATCAAGTTATCAATATGGTATTACTAACATTACAACTATCGCTCGTACTCAGAGACATCAAATGCTTCCTAAATTTTGACATGTATGAAAAATTACGTCAACTTGTTAAGAAGCGATGGACGTATCTGAGTGTGGCAGAAAATCCTTGATATTTTCCAATATTTTTTGTGTTAAATGAGTCTTTATGTAATTTGAGGCAATAAATCTTGATATTCGAACATTATCATTCAACCGTTAAGCCACGTTTTCACTTAGTGGTATTTTTCTCTTTGCACCCACCCTTCTCTGCGTGAATTGATAAAGTTAATACAATTTTTGCATGATTTATAATACTAGGATCATTTATAATGTTTTGTGCCTAAAGATGCGTATAGTTAGACAATCATAACGTACTTATACAAATACATATACTTACAAAATGTTAAAAAAATATTATTCTTATATTTTGATGTTACTTACTTAATGTTACTGACATGTTACATAATAGTAATTTCTTACAACGTTTTAAGCTTGTATCTAAGTATATTCTGGTACTGTCCCGGATATATCAAAGAAATGCTCAAAGATTTAAAAACACAGGAAACGTAATATAATTATACATATATTAAATTGTTATTCTGCTCCTTCACGCTAAAAAAAGAGGTTAATTATATACAGTAATGGATAAGGAAAATGTGAAGACTCAGTATACGGATTGGATAAGGGTTAAAAGATAATTACATGGGAAAACTCCCTTATAAAAGAAATTATTATAAGATTAGAGGCAATACTGAATTCGTAGACTCCCAAAATATTCTTAGTACTTGCTAAATGTTGCATGTCTCATCCTCTTAAGTTTTACTATTAATTTAGTTTTAGTTTTATATATATATTTTTAATTTATGTGTTTCTAGTACTATTAATTAAACTGTAAACTGTACCATAAGGAAGGAGGTCCCCAAAACACAGGCTGACCTAGTTTGGGGACCAACAAATCATTTGATGAACCATGTAATTTGTTCAATAAAACTTTATTATATTACTTTATTATATATAGTACTATCGTAGTTGCGCTCGTGGCATCATTTGTCTAAGCGATAGTAGCTCATCGCGATTGTTAAGCAACGTGCAGCTCGGTCCCTACTTGAATGGATGACCGTCAGTGGTATTTCTAACTGAATGCTACTTACTTGGGACGTAAAATTGTCGGTTCCTGTTGTTTGTTGTTTCAATTGGTAGACCATGTCGGAGGCCTTTAGGCGGTCTAAAAACTTCGACGATGGGGTTGGCCATTAACATACACGAACTTGATTTCTTACATTTATTATTCTCGAAAAAATGCAAGCAATTTTGAATATATAAAAAATACTGAAGCAAACTGGAAAATCCTATTGTAAGAAAAGCCTTTCGTTTACTAAAGGAAAATATCAGTACGGTGGATTGGATGTAATCATCATGCTCGCCTTAAAGGTCGGTGACCTCGAATTTGAACTATGTTTGAGAATAATAATATACATTCAATTCGCTACACTCGAAAATATACACTACCTTATTCCCAAGACTAAGATTAAGCAGATTTTGCTGAAAACTCATTTCAACTACCAAATTACTCTAGTACTAATTTTCCCCTTTACAAAAACAAAATTATGGATTATCCAAAACTTAAATTGAAGAATCAAGAATCGTCTATACATTTTGCGTCAAGTTTTTCTGAAGAGTTCAGAGCTTCACATTATATTTAGGGCAATAATGTGAGTGTAATAATCACAACTTGGTTTTATTTTTTATAGAAAACCACTTTGGTATTGCTAAAAATATGTGCCCTCAAAATGAACAAATGAAATAAGTTATTCGTACCCTTTACGCTTTTACACACGTTTAGGATTCCATTAGAATTTATTATTAGGTACTGTGTTCGGGATTTCATCTAGATACCTAAAATTCCAATGCCTTTAACATTATTTATATTTAGAATATGTATTTGTATCATCTTTTTATTACTAGAGTTAAAATGTAGACAAATGTGGTCGATTATCCAGCCGAAGATTCCTTCTGAACAGGAAAATGGTTAAGTGATTTCGTTCCATTCTGACCGTATTGAACTTTTTTTCTCAATGGAAAAGTAGTCATTGATTGCAATCAATCATGATGGTTTGAATTTTATTAAATCGTTTCATCTTATATATAAAATTCTCGTGTCACAGTGTTCGTTCGCGTACTCCTCCGAAACGGCTTGACCGATTCTCATGAAATTTTGTGAGCATATTGAGTAGGTCTGAGAATCGGCCAACATCTATTTTTCATCCCGAAATTCCCGCGGGAACGAGTACAACGCGGGTGAAACCGCGGGGCGCAGCTAGTTTCATATAATAAAATTCAAATACACTTTAATCATATATAATCATAGGATTACTGCTTTAATCATAAACTTCCATTAACTAAAACACTCTTATAAAGTAGTTCGTTTCTTTTGCTCGGCGGTAAATTGCGTATGTCGGAAAGGGATAAACCATTGACAGCTAAAATATTGTTAATAAGCGTTTATGAATATGACCTTTGTTTATAATTTGCCACTTCAGGCTTCAATGCTCACAGATAGATACAGTGACGACCAAAAGGCTTATCACCACGTTTGTAAAGGAAATTAAATCTGAACCCAGCCTTGTTGAAAAGATAATTAACCATATTTGTATGAAAGATCCGATGCGTACAATTTACCTTATCGATTGAAAAGTAGGTACTCAAATATGGAATTTAATTTTGGATTTATTCCCGGTAAGTACATTATTTTGGGGTTTATAGCTGAAGATTACTCTACTACATATTTCTGTCAAAAAAACAATACCTTAATGGAGAACAATATTTGTTACGTCAGGTGTTGTTTTGACGGAAAAAGAAATAAATGCCAAAGACATTTGTTCCGTTAATGTCATACCTTAATCTATTGTTTTAAGGCGGGGCAGAATATTATTAAAAACCGTACTGAGTTCTCTACTTGTTTTAAAATAATTAAAATTTCGACAAATTCCTATGTTACTTTCATTTTTCATGACTTCAACAATACCTGAAAATCCCTGACTTTGGACTTGGAATTGGGACAACAGTATATAATTTTCAAATAATGACTTTAACGGAAATAGACAGTTGCATTCAGAGATGTCCCTTATATCGATACCTTAGGCTGGCCTCACACAGCCGGAAAACCTATCTGAATTAAGAATCTTAATTCAGACTCTTAATTCCGGCTCCTTCAACTCACATTATCTTAAAAATTGAGATAGATCAGTAGTCACTTGTTTCACGACACACGCAAACGTCTCGAAATGGAGGAGGAATTAATACTAATCGCATTGCTATTGGATCAATACAGAAAATTTATAATCTGAATTCAATATGTGTGTGTTGCTCTATGCAAATGTATGGGATTACGTGCGTTATGAAGTCATAATCATTTCAGTTATGAAGTCATAATCATTCAGACCAGGAATTCCGGATGCACATCAGAATCATTCTTACAGATCGATCTGAGAAATTCATAATCTGAAAAAATCAGAATGTATGTGGATCATAAAGACTTTGTATGGGATTCCGGCCTTTCTTAATTAATAATATGAATTCAGATTATGAATTCAGAGACGAATTCCGGCTGTGTGAGGCCGGCCTTACTGATTGACCTAATTTTTATTTATTTGAATAATATGTCAAAATCACTCGATCAATTACTGATAAAGAAGAATTTGACGACTCTGAGTACGGGCTTTAATGTAACATCTTACATAAATAAAGTAAGTACAACAAATTCACTATAAAGATCATTATTACACTTCAAGTATCATTAATTCAGGGGTTGAAATTTATGTAGTTATGAATCTTACTCATTTTGGTACCGAATTTCTCTTAAATATAACATAGCAAGCAACCCACAACTTTTAATTACTACCCTTACATATTTGGGTTCATATTTCGCCATATTTCACAGCAATTTGTGGTAAAATGATTATTATTATGACTTAAATCTAAAATTAGAAATGCTTTGTGTTTATGTAAAAGTGGAGAATATTAAGTTTTGACGTCAAAGACAAAGTCTCGATTCAGATAATTAGGTACGAGTGAGAATCTCGTGTAGGGTTTTAGGAACGAAGTTATTAAGATTTTCATTGCTTATATTCAGTGTAAAACATTATGTACACAAATTTTCATATATTTTAGTTACTAGCTGTGCCCTTCGTCTTACATTGATTACGTTAACTTAAAGCCTATTCCGGAATTGGGCTTTTGAAAAAAAAATTTTTTTGTGATAAATTGAAAGATTATATTAAATTAGTTTTATAACAAAACTATTTTTATTTTATTTTTTTCGCAATAATTCAAAAGTTATTTCAAAATAAAAATTAATTTTTGAATCCAGTACCGAAGACACTGACAACTCCCGAACAAACCCGAGCGCGTGTGACGTCATAATGATAGCCTCATTCGGTTACACGTGTAATAGCCGTAAACGCTGTATGTACTTATGGTTAAATAGCTATAACATTATCACGTCACAACTATGGTAACCAATTATGGCGCGTTTATAGTCACGTGATTTTTATTCAATTTTTAATTGTTAATAATTAATTGAAAAAATATTTTTTTTAAGTTTTTGCATTAAATATCAATATTATTAACAATAAAGTTTTAAAATACATAAAAAAAATCATTTTTTTTTTCAAAAGCCCAATTCCATGAATTTATTTTTATTCAAAATTAGTCAAATTGAGTCAGACCTCGATTTTTGCGAGACTACCAATCATTGAGTTTTATATATAGATACTGATGCGTGATAAATTTTATAAGTGTAAGACGACGCCTATTTTGTATAAAAGCTACAAATTGGAATAAATGCTCTACCTAAGTAATTTATTGACGTCCAAAATATTAAATGAAATTTTTGTGTTGTCAGAATTCGGACTGAATTCAAAATTGATTGAAAATTAAATTTGTCAAGCATTGTATTTTATTACAATGGATTCCAACAGTAATAAACGTCTGAGCATATTTCCTCTTCCTTCCTAGAATTATGACAAATAAAAGAAGGAAATAATTTGTTTTATTTCCTTTTAATTTTTCTCGCTTTTAATTTTACTTAATAACGTGTTTTGTTTTAGTCAAAAATAATTTCAACCTCATTCCGTCATTTTCATATACAAATATAATTATATGCGTCACTGCTAATATTCAAATTTGTCGGGTGAGAATGTGACAGGAATATTAATTTTACATTATACAAATATTATTATGATATATGCCAATGGAATCAATTTATTATTTTTATTAGATACAATATTGTGTCATACTAGCACAAAGTTGTATAAGTAGCATGTGGAAAACCTTACTACGAACGACTTTAAAAGTAGCCTATTGTAATACAAAAGAATAAACGTGAATAAATGTGAAAACGAACCTATAGAAATAGTGTTTGTACTAAAAGTAATCTCATACCCTGTAAAACCTAAACTGTCTAGAACTAAAGCAAAGCGATTTGAATTGAGCTTAATAAGTCATATCGGAATTAATTCAAGCTGTTTCATTCAACGTCATACTTGACACCTGCCGTCACTCGACAAATAAATCCGAAAACAGTTCTATAGATTAGACTGTTGCGACATATTGCATGCGGCAAACAACATAGTCTTAGTGGCTACCGTCGACTTTCCTACACCAAAATAAAAGCTTTATAATATTTCTTCTCCGATATCCAAATAAACCATCTATAAAAAGTAATTACCAATTTCATATTATACGAGTACATCAAACGATTCACTTTATATTCCAAGTAACATTTCAGCCCTGCCCTGAATGCCCTGAAAATATGATCTTCATATGAAAGTAACTAAATGGAACGCGTAACGTTTATTTAGGCTCCGGATATGGTAGTATTGGTGTCTAACATACTCTGTGGAGTGGCAAATCAATATTGTATTGTTACTTCAAGGGAATAATTTGTGAAGTGTAATCGAAAACTATGTAGACCGTTATATAGGCAGTGTCTAGATTGTGTTGGGATTTCGAAGGATTAATTTTGTATTGTTCTTCTGGCGGCCTAAACCTGTTAGTGTAACTAATACAAGACCTTTGAATTGAAGCCCTATCTAGCCTTGTTAATGTCAAAAGGTATTTGTAGTAATAATATACGAGTACCTACAAAATCATATCGAAATTTTGATACTTTGTATGTATACTATAGTTTCTATCTTTGTATGTTTGTAAGAGCTAATCTTAGAAACTATCAATCTGATTTGAATAATATTTTTTTTAATGGAAAGTTATATTTAACGGGAAGGTTATAGGTTATTTTTCATCCTGAAATTCTGGCGGGCACAACGCGGGGAAAACCGCAGGGCACTGCTCTTTGTAATGTAAATATGTGGTTACCCAGGATCTCTTTTTTAGTTTTTGCTATTGTGATTTTCGATCATCAATAGTATTTTATAGGATTATCTAAAAGATTCCATCATCTTTATAACGATGAATATTAACAGAAATAATATGTATGCAAAATCTTTTAAGTGCCCGATAAAAATATTTACATACCTATACAAGGTTACGTAAATTAACGTATTACGGAGCTTAAAAGCTTTCAATTTATGATTCCAACGCTGAATTTACTCCTGAAGAATTCAGGGTTTTGATTATAAAATAAAATGTCTGATTTGAATAAGCGTATCAACTTTCAATTATCTTATTACACCTGGAAACCATGATCTTCAAAGTATAAAACGGTTCTTAAGTAAATCAAGATTATTATGGCTTCAGTTGCAAACGTTGTTGAAAGTCTGATAATTTCTAAGATTAAACTATATTTCTAAGTAAACGGGAGCGATTAAGAAGACTCTCATAATGTTTATCTTGGAGTGCAGAGTAGTGTAATACTCTGTATTCGTAGCTATAATGCTAAGATCATTTTTATATATAAATATAGGTACCTAAGTATAGCACTACCCAAATTTAACTACATATAAAAATATAAATAAATAAATCTTCTTTGCCAGTCTTTTAGATTTATATGCAGAAAATTGAACACTCAATTCAATTCAATTCACTGTATCATTTTAAAAGAAAATTGTATCCCAATCGGATAAAGTTGTATGCCAAAGAATAACTCTAGAACTGGAAGGGTAATTGAAAAAACCCGGTACAGAAGTGAATAAAACACACAGATGGCTTAATCAAACTTTTTTAATATCTGAGGTTTGGAAGCCGCATTTATTTTACAAAACATTTTTAAATGGATTGTAAATGAAATGGAATGCCTTTCAGCTTAACAAAGGTGGAATGTTATCCTAAACAGGATGAAGTGAGTTTGCGTGTACTTTGAGTAACTTTGCTCGCATCAGCTCAAACTTTCAGAAATATCATAACATAATTCAATATCGTTGGCAGAACGGTTGAGAGGAACATCCTGATATTGAATATTATGGGTGCGACTATACTTAAATACAAATATAATTCACCAACATTGGTCCCCGGTTACATCTGCATTCATCTCTATCAGAAAATAATTTGATATCTGTAAAGTATCATCGTTATACACTATGACACATAGTTTTTCTTCTTTGTCTAACTTTTTCGCTGTAATATAAAGTGTCATCATTGTTGATGAGGACTAGCAAATACCTAAAGATATTTTTTAAAGTTTAGCCGCTGAACGGGCTTACAAGGTGTAAGCTTTCAACGAGCATTCACGTCTATCAAAGTTACTGTTGAGAGTAAATTGGCTCGCATGTTTCGTCCATATAACACGTTAGCATCGCCTCGTGGTTTTATTTGAAAAGTACCTTATTGAAAGTAGCCATTCCCTTGAATGTGGCTATAGATATGTAAAATAATGATTCAAATTGAATCGCTAGTTTCTGAGATGAGTGCGTTTAACAAACTAAAACCTAAATGTAATCTTTTTCGCTTTTTTAAATTACTCCTTCTAAATAAAATAATATCCTACTAATATTATAAATGAGAAAGTTTGTGAGGATGGATGTATGTATGGATGTATGTATAGATGTATGTTTGTTGCTCTTTCACGCAAAAACTACTGAATGGATTTGGATGAAACTTTACAGTAATATAGGTTACACATCAGAATAACACATGGGATACATTTTATCCCGAAATTCCCGCGGGAACGGGTACAACGTGGGTGAAACCGCGGGGCGCAGCTAGTAATATTATAAATACGAAAGTTTGGGATGGATGTATGGATGTATGTTTGTTGCTCTTTCACGCAAAAACTACTGAACGGATTTGGATAAAACTTTACAGTAATGTAGGTTATATATTAGAATAACACATGGAATACATTTTATCCCGAAATTCCCGCGGGAACGGGTACAACGCGGGTAACACCGCGGGGCGCGGCTAGTATAGATATAAAATAATAAGAATCATACGGTATAAAGTAATACAATTTATTGAATACTGATTTGCTGATAGCAGTGTTTCATTTAAAGATATTTTTCACGGAAGAGCGAAATAGGTACCTACTTATCTCTATTTCGTGGTATTTCTAGTTTAATATACACGTACAAGTGTTGACAGCTTGAAGGCCAGTTTTGCTATGAGCTTCATCGTCGCCACCGAGCGATGACACCCAGACTCGGTCAACGTGAGAATAAAGCATTTCCGGTGTGTTTTCACCAAGAGATAAATGACTCGTTTATTTACAAAAAACTAAAAATATTTGAATAAATGGCGATAACACAACCAACATGCACTTTATACATTTATTGATATATTGTTATAAGAAGGTACAGTCAAGTATAAGTTTGATGAACTCATTCAATACTACAAAACACCTGAACACATTTATGGAATCTTTTAGTGTTAAAATGTTTAAAGTATTCATATTTTTGTAGTCGACTGTACCTTTTTAATTATAACTTTTTAACATCTTTGATGATGAAAGGTATTGACCAATAACGAGACACTCTAATACTGCTAACAGTATTTTGTAATCTAGGTACAATAGGAATAACCCAGGCAAGGTTAACCAACTAAAACTATCCTATTTACTCTTATTAAAACCTTAGTAGAGATATAAGGAGTGATTTTGACATGTCATATTGTTAATGGACGTGTCGATTCAATGAACGTTTCTGAGAGCGCCAGTTTGACATAGATTAATACTCAGATGCACATACTACGTAAGTCCCCAACAGTGTATGTATAGGTAACGTTAACTACCAGGTGACTTAGTAATTAAACTGAAACCCTTGATATTAATTAATAAATCACAACTAAGTCCTACCACTCAATACTAATGTGAATATCGTTTAATTTGTCCTCGTATTAAGTTGTAGTTAACGATGGTAATGTTATATAATATCTTGCACATGTACCACGTGTTTTTAATCTAAGTTATGGTTGATATTTCAAGATCTTAGCAGGCCTTGAATGTCACCGTAATTTTGTAAATACACTTGATTTATATATAGTAGACCTGAAGAGACTATTAAAAAGTTAGTTTGAATGCGCAAACCGAGTAAGTACATACCTCCGAAATAGAAGGTGGTGCCATCATACACTCAGAAAACACAGCTCTGAGCGAAATAGGGTCTTCAATAAAATATACCTATGGGAAATCCAACGAAATAAAATTGAAAATAATTTTGTATTCAAAGCAATATAATATTTGTAAGACGGAAATCAAAGAGGCAGCGGAAGCGCATAGCTACGAACGAGTATTGGAAATAAACAGAAAATAGAGTGAATCATATGTGTTCTGAGAGAGTCTTGTGATTTTATGATAAACATCTATATATTTTAAAACTAGCTGCACCCGCATTTTGACCTGTTGTACCCGTACCCGTAAGAATTTCAGGATAAAACATAGCCTATAAACATCCTTCGTCTTAATTATAGCTATCTACACTAATATTATAAAGAGGAAAACTTTGTTTGTTTGTAATGAATAGGCTCAAAAACTACTGGACCGTTTTTAAAAATTCTTTCACCATTCGAAAGCTACATAATCCACGAGTAACATAGGCTATTTTTCATCCCGAAATTCCCACGGGAACGGGTACAACGCGGGTGAAACCGCGGGGCGCTAATAGTCCAAGATAAAAATAATCATTCGAATCGAACCGGTGATTCCCGAGATTAGTTAGCACTGACATACAAACAAATAAGATTACAAATACCTCTTCATCATTCATCGTGGTTCATCTAATACCTTTAATTTGAGCATAACCAGCATTTATAACTATAGAAGCTTATGATGAAAATGTTCAATATACTCGTAAAATGTGTTTTAGGTGTTTTTTTAAGTTTGAGGTCTGTACGTGTACGTTTGTGAGGCTTTTTCAGATGTGTGCCTCTAGTTTGAGTGAACTCATTTTTGAACTATATTATTTAATTAAAATGGATTTTTGATTTAATAATATAGGTTATATTATTCGTCACTTGATTTTATTATTGTTTAATTGTTTACTTTTCTTTTACCTTTGAAGATACAAATTTAATTATGATCACGTTTTTACAATTTACTCAATCAATTAACCTTCGACACAGATGATATTTATGGGACCAATTTAGAGGTAGAAAGGTTTTTAAAAATAATTTGAATATATAATATTAATTTTGCTGGTCGGCTTTACAGTTTTATACAAGACTAGTATCTCGGTGTTTTTCCTAGGTTATGCTCGTTTCCGTTGAATATGGCTATCCAATACAAAACGATTTATTCAAATCGGATTGGTAGCCACATTCAACGAGAAGGCTATAGGCCATTTTTCATCCCAAAATTCCCACAGTAATGGACATAACGCGGGGAAAACCGCGGGGTGCTGGTTGTATTATATAAACATGCTTAAGAATTAATATTTTATGTGTCTCGTCAACACAAGTACATTGACGGAAAACAGAAAATCATTTTATGACTTAATCCCAAATGTAATACATTTCCTCTTTATGCTTTACATACGTTTTTTGCAATAAGATTTTTGTCAATTCTCCTAAGTATTCATGTATTTGTAAAGACAAATCGGAGAGACTCCATATGATAAAATATTCATGAGCGTTTCAAGAGTTGTTTCGACGAAGGTTTTCACCAGAGTTTGACAATTTTGTGTCATTTAATATTATAATGTTATTATGTTTCTGCTTCCTTTAATTACGCCGGTTTAATATCGCTTAATGACTGGGCTTTTGGAACAGCCTCCGTGGTCTTGTGATTTGAGGGCCTGGCTCACGATCCGGAGGTTCCGGGTTCGATTCCCAGTGGGGACAATATCTCACAAAAATTCCTTTGCTAGACCGTCCTCAGTTTGGTTAGGGCATTGCAGGCTGAAACACCTGATTGCCGAAAAGAAAGATGATTCCATGCTTCGAAGGGCACGTTAAGCCATCGATCCCGGTTACTTTCTACGGATAGTAGTCGTTACATGAGCCATGTCAGAGGCCTTTGGCGGCTCAATAACTCTGACACCTGAATTGGTCAGGTTGACCATCCACTCGATGAAAAAGAAGAAGAAGACTGGGCTTTTCAAACAACAGCTACATAAAGCAAGCAGGCATAAGGCTGTATATAGACAGAACGCCAGTAACCTACCCGTGGCGACCGGCTCAAATAAGCGCCGTTATTTTTCATTCCAAAATTACCACCTGAACGGACACAACGTCGGTAAAACCATGAAGCATTGCTTGTAATAAAACTAATATTAAAAAGGGGAAATGGCTGATAAAATATTATATCTTCAGCAAAGCGGTATGACCATAGAGCGACGGCGATGGCTACTAGGGACGAATGTTCTGTAGAGAAGCCGTGTTATGGTACCCTCCGAGTGACTCGTCAGTTTAACAAAAATCTATAGCTCATTATAATTGGCTTATGGGATTTGTCAACGTCACTTGGCGATAAAAATAATTTCCTTTACAGGAAACGTTATATTTTCACTCTACACTCACGGGATATAACACCTTTAGTGTGAATAAAGCTTTTTTTGTATTACCCAGATTTTCATACCATTAAGTAAATTAGGACACTGATATTTCAACCTCTATTCACGCTGTACGTGTTTCCGACGTTAATAATTCTTATCTGCTATAAAATAAGGTTTACTTTCGTTAGTTTTTACTGAGAAATAATATTTAAAGACGGTCGATGTAACATATTGAATGCTTTAATTTGCCTTGCATATTTGCTTTTCATATTTGAAGTCTTTATCAAATAAAGTTTTCTTATATGAAAAGCATTCATATCTGTACACATTTAATGAATAAGATATTTCCTTGCGATATCATTCCACGTATTTTAATATTTACTACGCAGAACCTATATTTCGTTTTTTAACACTTATCTATCATCAATCATTTTATCTGAATGAAACTGTTATTGATATATTACTATTTAGGAGAACAGAATCATATAGATAGTAAAATATAACAAAAACCGATCCGATTAGAATAATTCTTCTTGTTAAAGATAGCCACATTCAACGAATAGGTAGATTATTTTTTATCCCAAAATTCCCACGGGACGGGCACAGCGCGGGTAAACCGCGGAGCGTAGTTAGTCTAGGTATATAACGAAAACATTATAACTTTTTTCTACCGAACATAATGTTAAGTAAATTCAACACAAAAATAGACTTTATGTGATGACAAAAGAGCTGGATTTGATCAAAGTCCATGTTTCACAATAAGAATAGGGATGCAAGTAATTGACCAGGAAATGAAGGAAATACAAGGCAATGACAACACATATAAAACGGTTCGTTGCCAAACGGTTTCTTATCAGCCCGATAATCAGACACAAACCGAAACCTTGTCCCAAAACGAAGAAACATCCTCATTCATCAAGTATTCCGATCACGAAATATGTGTCAAAAAGTGAAAATCTCTCGCCCGCATCAGTTTTGGAATAATATAAACCCGCACCAATAAACCGGAATCTTGACATTTTATGAAGAGAAAGTTTTTATTTTTATGTGACCATTACTGTCACAAAGATCACCATTCTGTAGCATGGGTTTCATAACATTTTATTATTAGGAGTGATCTGTGCAATAAATCTTTCGTTTATATAAGAAGTTTATTGCGTTTTTACGGCATTTTATTCTTAAATCTATAATAATATTATGTTGTACCTATATTGTAGAACAAGTGTTTGATTTGTTTAACAATAAAATTGTAAAGCACGAAAAAGGTTAATCTTATTTTTTAAACTCAAACTATAGGAAATTGACAACTCTTTCTCTATGAGCGGAACCGTGCTTTGTAGGGCACGTTTAATATTCGATCCCGGTTGTTTCAATTGAGACCATGTCAGATACTTTTATGCGATCTAGAAACCACGACACAGGGTAGGCCATTAGATTACTCAAAATGAATGAATGAATGAATGATGAAGGCACCTCTTGTATTTGGAGGGCACAAAAAATTAAATTGTCTGTTGCGATTGTTTTAGATAAATCATAATATCAAAGTCCTTTAGGTGGTCTAAAAACGGTAACAAACGATTGTTGACTAATTTGCTTCAAGTTTTTTAAGCTGTCTAAAAACAAAAGGTTGGTGATGAATTAGCTCAACGTTTGATTTCGTTTACTAAAACCTATCGTAAAACCTTAACACAGAATACGCATTAAAAATCCATCATGCTTTTTTATAAATCTGTTAAAAGCTGCTAACTGGCTGAAAACAATTTCAACCCTTTCAAATCTGGACGTGTTCTACGTGACGCAAGGGTCAAACAACTCTGCTTGAGATCTAACATGAAGGCCATTCCAAACTTCAGCATACAAGTAATTATCCCACACAATTGGGTTGAATATTTTACGTCACTAAGTATTTTCTTTCACCCATTTCCAAGTCCAGAACCACTGACTAGAAGAGAAAGTAATATAATATTATGTCAGTCTCTCTTCATAACTTTGGCAAATATAATATGAGATGTAAAAGATGTTACATTTTATCTCGTAGGAGAATTCTCGACACGACAGCGTGTAATAAGTTACGCTGTTTAAGGCGTGAAATGGTGTATTTTTCTACGTTAGTTATATTAGTTCGGACTATTTCCATGTTATGTGATATTCCATGCAAAAATAATTGTCTTCTATTTATATATATTATGCAACTCTTTATTTATTCACTCTGTCATTTAAAATATTTAATTTTGGCATTGAGTTCTAAGTTATTAATTATAACCATTATATGGCAACAGTGGCGTTGACAAAAAGACTTTTAATCATTAGGATTGCACAGCATGTTTGTCAGCACTTTACAAGAATCTTAAAATTCCAAAATACCAAAAATTTTCAAGATTACATTTTTAATAAATTCTACTTGAAGTTATTAAAAAGAAGTATATTGAAATTCCCACGGAAAATCCAGAAACATACCCGAAGTTACGGGTCCACAGGAAACAGCTAGAAATATAATACAAATAACAGTTAACTACGGGTTAATTAATATCATTAATCTGTATGATCGTTATATGAAATATCTTCATCATTTTTCAAGATTTGAAACACTCGGCTCCGTTTGATCAATTTGTTACGATTTGTCAAACTAATTACTCTCTGTCAAACAATAACGCATGAGTTGAGAACTCATTCTTGAAATTGTGTTCAAGTTCTTGCGGTGTTTGAGTGTAATCAAGATTATTTTGGAGCTGAGATCAAAAGTTATATGTAACTCTGATTATAATCTTCAATTGTGTGCCGATAATGTAACGAATTTTGTACAGAACGCGTTTTTCAGTTTTTTTAAACTGAAAAACAATATAGAATACAATATAGTAAACTAAAAACAATATAGAAGACGTTGTCTGCAGGTCAAAGGCACATTTAACCTTCAAGTACGAAGAAACCGTTAATGTCCCGACACTGACATAGTTAAAACTTACATCAAAATATAATAAGATTCATAATGATTTAACAATAAATTGATCTTAAACAAAACCGTACTGAAACAATTGCGGCGAAAGGATTTATTACGTAGTAACAGCTTAGTATTATTACAAATTAAAGGGGCTCTTCAAATGCCCTGTTTTATTGAGCCGTGTATCTCCGACGTCGTAATTTGGATTTGATGTAATTTAGACAATGGAAAATAGAATCTTAAAAGGTTTTGTAAGGAATACCCAATTATTTTCAGTGTTTATTTAGTGGAAATTACCCAGTTAATGGAAATGATTACTAATTTTAATCAAATAGTTTTATAATTTGTCTTTTTTTGCCCCTAAAATCGTAGGCGTACTTTTAAAATGGTTTACTATATTTTCACTGAGAAAGATATTGGAGGATATTAAAAGTTATTATCGTTTTTCTTAATAAAATAAAAGTTTTCGTTATGAAAAAGGGTCAACACTGCGTTAAGCGTGCGCCCGTCGCGTGCGCCCGTCGCGTGCGCCCGTCGCGTGCGCCCGCCGCGTGTGCACGCGGCGGTACTTTTGTATGACACCGCACGCGAAGGGCGCACGCGACGTTTCACTTTTGTATGAAGCAATACACGGCGGGTGCACGCTGCGGTTGCCCGCGACGGTTCACTTTTGTATAAAATCGCGGCGTGCGCACGCTTAACGCAGTATCGGCTCTAAAGGTTCGTTTTAATTTGAATTATATTGATTAAACCGCTTGTTATATGGGCGAAACTGGTATTCGTTGGTTAACTAAGTTGTTATATCTAAAGTTAGTGGCTAACCTCGGTATTAAAGTTTGAACCAGGGAAAAGGCCTTCAATGTCTGTCAATTGGGACGATAAGCACATGGGACCGACGACGTACATATACATGATCCGATAACAATGTTGTTAGGGCTTATCCGAGGATATTCAATGACCTTTCGTCATATTTATTACTACCCTAATAGAGTGAGATTGTCTTAGTGGGGTCATAGACCTTGTCTCGAATTGTAACTTCGTCAACGCGATGAGAGTTTTATATCAGGACTAGATAGCGATCATTGTTCATAACATAAAGTTTATTTTTCTAAAATATGTTTCCTACTTTTTAAACATGGCTCGGGTTGGGAATACAAACCCGCATTAGGCAAGCGTGGTGATTTTTTAAGGACTAATCCTCCTCACTTTACTGTTAAGTTCAGTTTAGTGAGATGAGAGACATAACAGGCTAATACTTTACTCTTACTTTAAACGGAATGTTAACATGAAAGGGATTAGAACAAAAAGAACAATTCTTATTTTTTTCAAAAGTTTCGATCGTCGCCGTAGTTTGCCTGCACCGTGGTACTCTTTTTAATGATTCTTCCTATCTCATTATGACTTGGTATGGTATATACTTTAAAATTTTGTCAGTTAACAACATTATTATAAGTAACAGGAAATAATTTAATAAGTACCTACATCGCTTTGACTAAAACAACAAAATAAATGTGATGTTCTTTGATCTAAATATAACGAACATAATAATGTTATCTTTGAGATTCGCATCATTTGTAACAAGTTTTATGACAGTAAGCTAATTATTTTGCGTTTTAGTTTCACATTTCCTTTTTATTATTTCTTATTGATATCTAGAGCGAAATATTTTATTCAGTATTTTCTCTAAAAGTTTAACTAAACATAGATACATCTACTATGGTGCTTTTGTGTTCTTTTGTTTATACTTATAACAGCACCTTGCGGTTTAAACTGCGTGAATTTCGAGATGAAAATTAGCCTACAGCCTTCATAATTCATATTAGATTGGTACTCGTAGTTTCAAAACGTGTTCAAAATATCAATATTAGTATAGATCTTTTTTGAAGATTCCTCGACTATAACTGAAATTGCAAAAAAAAAAAAAAATTAAATAGTGCATTAACTTTTTATACAAAATAGCCATAAGAAGCATGATATAATGTAACTATTATTGGGAAACCTAATAAATAAATAAATAAATAAATAAATAAATTGCTAATCGTTAAAACATAGAGGTCAATCTATTAATATAAAATGTTTAGGATCACTCATGATATAAAAGCGATGTGTCTGCTTCACGGAGATAAAATATTTATAGCGTTCTAAATCGAAGAGCAAGTTCAAGGGTTTCAAATATAACTAACACATCGTTCGATTTATAACATACCTCGGTATACTGGAGTAACCTTTTTTTTATTACAACGTATTTCTTTGTTGCCACTTTTTTATTAGAGAAAAGCAGCCCACTTCCTTCCTGCGAGTGGTAACAATACCGTATTTTGTTTTAATTCTGCAAGCATTGTCTTATGTACAAAACAGATAGGCTTAAATTGCTATTATTATTTTTATTTAGTGCCTACGACAAAATGTCTACAACAAAATGTAGCAGAATTTATGTGAGGTTAAATTACCCGTTGCTTTTATATGGGAAAATATTTTTATGGGCCAGCATTCAGTTCAATTCTGCTTTGTATTGTGCGAAAGTCTATATAAACTATTAGATGGAACCTATTTCATTATCTTTACACAATATAAAACAAAATCTTTCAAGGTTTTTGTCTGTTTGTTCCTACATTAACCTACCGAAAAGATAGTAAGCGTAATCGCAGTTTTTTTCGCGTTAGAAAGTTAATAAAACAAGTAATTACTTGCGTATTATTTCCCGACGTTTCGAGGGGATTGCACCTCTCATGGTTGCGGGTGAGTTTACTATGTGTTAAAATCGTGTAAGTTAAAAAAAGACTACTACCGAAAAGATTTTCAGTAGACAAAATAAGTTAAAAGAATGGTTGTCGAATATTTTTTCTAACAGGAAATTAAACTTAACCGAAGTAAAGCAAGAGCAAGTCGCTACTTAAAGTATAATTTATTTGGGTAATAACTTCAATACAGAAGGGTCTTTTACTAAAATCCCTGTTCATAAAGCTTGTAGCATTAAAAGCAAAATAGTGTAGTAGTAACTTATCGCCTTCTGATCATGTATGTTCGAATAATAAAGACTATGCTATGAAGGTCGTTTCAATCCAGGGAGTGCCAGGATTTTGTTAAGCCCTTTTATTAAAGTGCCTTTAGCTTTTAATTAAATTCATAGCTTATAGTGATTACTAAGGGAACAAAACATTTGATTTTATTACTTTTAATAACAATATTTTAAAAGAGACTACATTATTTTATCTTTCGATTACGCTGAAATAAAAATAAAACTACTTTAGAGGTTTTTACCGTATATACAATACGTTAATAATTTGTTGTATGTATCTTTGTTTATTTCTTTCCTTCTACCTCCTCAGCCAATTGTTCCAATCCTTCCAACAAATAAATAGTCTAAACAACAACATACATGACAATTTAAAAGCAAATTTAATAGCTATTTATGTCACTTAGATTTTTAAACAAATGATCAAAAGTGAAGGTTCATGAATATGCGTATCAACTGTTTCCATTAAATTATTCCGTTCTCTGTTTACGCCAAATTGAGAAACATAAGTTTGAATAATAACGAAGCGTAACTAAACTAAGCAGAGACAATGAGGAGCGTTTGTAGTTTGAGACAGAGGGAAAGTAAATATAACTCGAGGAACGTACAGTAACAGAAACGTAAGTTCACGTTCACAAATAACGTCACTTTACATTGTGCACAAGAGTTATATTATATTCAACTAGCTACTTCCCGCGGTTGTACACGCGTTGTGCCCGTTCCCGTGGGAATTTCGGGTTGAAAAATAGCCTATTACCTGCTCGATGAGTTTCGTAACCGTCTCTCTATATTCACGTTAACCCCATTACTATCCCTTTCCTCAATGGAAGAACTGATCTTTAGTTGAAAAATCAGTTATAGTTTGAATTTCACCTCTGTAAGGCAAAATAGAATATACATTTCAAATTCCCAATGGATAACACTCAGCTTTTTCTTTTCAGATAGTGCACCAGACGCTAGCAGGATACGCATGACGAAACATGGACAAAGGCGGCAACAATACCACATTATATGACCATGATGTCTTCTATCCAACTGAAATGGCCCTTCATAGAGAGTTCAGTACGACTGAAAACACACTACAAAGCTATGTCACATGGCCCATAGAGAAATGTTTGAAGGAATTCTTCGTTAACGACACAAAGACTGATGAAATAACTAACCATTTATTCGTTTACAATGGCACTCAGGTGATGTGTCTCGAACACGCTCCTGTTCTGACAAAAAGCACAGTAATTAGAGCAAGCGTCGTGTCAGTAATGGCTGTACTATCATTCTTCGGTAATTTGGCCACAATTATTAGTATACGCAGAGGAAAAAGAGGCAGGGGAAGAGCGAGGCCCTCCTGGACAGCCATTTATAGTTTAATATTTCAATTAAGTGTGGCCGACTTATTAGTTACCTTGTTTTGTATGGCTGGAGAGGCCGCCTGGTCGTTTACAGTACAATGGTACGCGGGAAATATTGCCTGCAAGTTGTTCAAATTCCTACAAATGTTCGCCTTGTACTTGAGCACGTTTATTCTGGTACTCATCGGCGTAGATCGATGGTTGGCTGTGAAGTATCCGATGAAAAGTATGGCGACCGCAACCCGGAGCGGGCGACTAGTGATCCTGGCGTGGGTGCTCAGTGTGGTATTTAGTATTCCACAGGTTAGTAACTCGTTAAACTTTAAACTTTCCTGTTTAAACAGTATTTAATGAACTTCTTGGCATTGCAACTATCTAGTAGGTATAGAATATAAATGTCAAGTTGTTAGTCGCCTACTTGTAGCAATTAAAACTTTTGTTTTAGCGTCGTGCACTGTGACGTAACTTCTCGACCATTTAATTTTACCTTCACTTATAGAGACCAATAACAATGTAGTGTATCGGTTCCTGGTAGACGGCAACTTGTATAAACAAACGAACGTGAACATGTTTCAGTAAATTAGGGTATTGTTCTTAGAATAAGAATTATTTTAAAGTAATTTTGTGCGCATCATTTTGTCTGATGGTCCACAATATACGAAAATTATACACTTTTAAATATTGAATCCAGAAATAACCTTGGCTGTGTTATAGGTAACAAAACACTTGTGTTGGTTCTTCATTGTATTATTGATACTTATGTATGAGTAGATGTAACTGTTGAATAAGTGAAGTAATGTTTTCGATTACATTTAAAACAACCAAGGTTAAAAAAACTTATAATTTTCAAGTAAGTACTTGGAGGTATTTTTCGAACTTGTAAATGGACAGATATCATCCAACCCCATACTGTTGTAACATTCTTCATAATCGGCTCAAAGTATCTTATATTTGCATCTAAAATGTACTTGCATAATGTATACTAATTAATTAAAAACAAATCATTCATAATAATAATAATATGGCAAGGTCCTTTGGTCATATGATAGGCTTTCAGTGTATTGTCCAAAAATACATTATTTTATCTTAAAAAACCTGCAGTCAACTATTTTTTCTCGTTCAAGCGATATGCAAACAACCATTTAAGAGGTAACAAACAACTGAATGTCCTTGAAATCGATTAAGGAATTTGATTCGGTGTTCTCGTTTGTTAACGAGCGGTTACCAAACTACACTCAATTGTCTCTTAACTAATTAATATTAGTTGGAAACAATAAGGGAAAGGATTGGAGTTAAGTGCTTTAACTATTGTTCAATATGGGTTTCTATTTGTTGCTTACTGTAATTTCAAACTATGGTACCAAAGTATTCATGAACAATTCTAATCCTTAACTGTATTAAGCGGTTATTAAACGCAAGACTTACACAGTGCGGTTACGGGTCAGTGACCCGCATCCGAACCGCACCCGCATTATGTCTGTCTGTCGTACTCAGAGACTGCAATTAGATCAACATTCGACAATTTATTAGTCCACAATTTTTTTCGAAAACTACCTTTTTGTTTATACCGTTATGCAACTTACTCACACCTCTGATGATCCGGTGAAATGTGGTTCGAACTAATGTAACCAACACTCAGATGCTTCAGTCACGTCTCAGGTATAAATAATATGGATCTCAAAGAGATATCTTATAAGTAAATAAATGTACATGACCTTTGTTTTCTTCGCAAGAGTATCATCAAATTAATGTAAAAGAAATACAGGTGATCTTTCAAGAATGTGTCTTTTGTTCTTTGAAAGTTACTTTTAGTTTCGTGTTTGAAGGCGTAGGAGGACAGACATTAATTACAAAATGAATGTGTTGGTTTTTAGTAGTTTCAACGGAAATTTAATATAAAATGTTTAAGTAGTACTTGTTTACTACCGTGCTTCGGAGGGCATGTTAAATTGTCGGTCCAGGTTGTTTCAATTGTTAGACCATCTCGGAGGCCTCTAGGCGGTCTAAAACACCGACACCAGGGTTGGCTACTACCTACTCGAAATTACTTACTTTAGTACTTGTTAAGAAATATTTAGCTTTCTGATTATTATTGTTTTGCATTATTATCAAGCAAATGTGTATTTTCAATTTTGGGGAGGTTTACTCCTTGAACATTTAGTTCTTCTTAAACTGCCGTACTCGGAGACGTCAATTAAAGTGTCACTTAACTAATTGAAGTAATTTTCCATACACTACATTCCAAGATCACTCATGAAATCTCTACTTAAAAGCATTTGACGTCTCTGCGTACGGGCGTTTGGTTTGTGCCTTACTAACAAACATACAAACAAGCAAAGTAAAACCAACGATTGTATAAAACTTAATTATCTATAAGCGAAAGCCTAGAAGTTTATATTATTTGCTAAAAAAATTACAGAAAATACATATGTATTTACTTATGTGTATACCTACATAATAGTCAAGGTCTTGTAGCTACCAATATTTTAGTATCAACCCTTTTGGGGCCTTCATAGTAGTAGAAAGGAATGTAATATTACCAAATTACTGTCGAGATTACTATTTCACTAACTATTTCATTTGATTATGGACGAGTCTCTTCCGTATATACTCGTATACACCAAACAGAGAAGTCCTTACGCAGTAAGTACTTCGCTCTTTCGTGCTAGTACATAATTTTACCTTCACAAATATCGTATGTGCTTCGAGACTACAAACAAAGAGCACTTCAAAAGACGATGAGGCTTTATATTTAAACTTAGTGTCTGTTCACTGCTAGCTACGAGTAAGTTCACCAATTTCTAGGAAAACATAGAAGACTTCATTACTTTATCAGAATGGAAGTGAGTAAGTTCGAGTAGGCCATCCTTAACCCTAATGAGTTTTTAGACCGCCCAAAGGCCTCCGACATGCTTTAACGATTGCAACAACTGGGACCGACCATTTGACGAGCCCTCCGAAGCATGGTAGCGCTCAGATAGAAATGTCACTATCGGCCACCCATTCGAGTAGAGGTCGAGCTACCCATTGTTTAACAATAGGAATGAGCTAACATCGCTTAGTCAAACTACGCCACGAGCCCAACAGAAGAAGTATGTGGGGAAAACTCTATGAAAACTTTGATTTATTGGAAAAGTTGTTGCGATGCTTAAATAGCTTCCCAAAATGTTCCTGCTAAAAATGTTGATAGTTATTCCGCTAGTTTTTACTTACCTAAAATAAGGGATCATACTAGAACAGTAATATTAGAATGAATGAGATTTGCGACACTGAATTTCATGAGTAATCCATCACACGCCCATTCCATTGAATTCCCTATTGCCTGGAGGAAACGCAGTGATGTACAGTTCACTGTATAAAGTTACTCGTGCATTTAAACAATACGTTTGGAAGAATAAACATGATTTTTTATTACTTTTCCCCTTTTCTTATTTTCCTTTTCACTATAGATTCAATGGTCTGTAATATTCAGCCTTACAAATATTTTTTCGGATAGGATTATTATTTTAAGTCCATGTGGGATTTTTTCGATTGTTTAATTGTTTTCAATTTTTCGTGTTTTAATTTGCTTGATTTTAACGAAGTTAAATAATACTAACTGTCTTATTCATAAATGTTCTCTAACTAAAACACTGTCAGTGAGTATTTGTGAGTATTTTGTCTCTTTTGCTCTTTGGAAAATAGCGTATGTTAGAAAGGGACAAACCATTTGATAGCTAAATGCTCCTAGTAAACGTTTATGAATAATGCCTTATAGTTTTAATATTACCGTCCTTGACATTTGCAAAATCAAAATAATTAAAGGAATCAAACAGAGATATGTCATCAACGCGCGAAACAGCAACAATAAAGAAAAAATATATATAAAAAATGTCTACAATTGTAATTTCGGTGAACTTTTTAACATAATCCCTAATGAGTTGTTTTGTTTACTGAGGAAGAGTATAATTCTATTAAGCTCCTTGTTTCCTCATGGCGGATTGTTGAAAAGAGAGACAGGAATTTGTCTTATTAAAGAGGAGACTATAATGTAGTGAAAATTTAACGTTAAAAACAAAATTATCATGAGGAGAAATTGTCTGAGTCTGATTGTGTTGGTATATTGGTGATTTGTTTATATGTTTTTACGATGTAAGTTTACGAATATAACATCTACACCTATAATAAATGCTGTGAAACTAAAACACTGTTATAACGTGTTTTGTCCTTTTTGCTCTTCGGAAAATTGCATATGTCAGAAAGTGACAAACCATTCCATAGGTAAAATGTTCTTAATACGTGTTCATTAATATGACCCAATGGCAACAAGAAATTAAATTAAAATATGGGCTTGTGATTGTTTTGGTTAAAGGTATTTCTCATTGCAGCAATAACGAATTAATTTCAGTATTTTCCTTACAATATTCAACTTACAATCTATACGACGAAATAAAAATAAGTCTCGGTTTTAATTACTCAAACAGAAAAATATTAAAACAGGTGATTTTGCTCATATTTTTGTTCTGACTCACTGTTGTTAACATCAGAATGACGTTTTTACCATCAGTATACCTTCTCGAAGTATTTTATTATTAATTGTATCAACAATATTCATTTTAATAACAGTAATTGTACTCTTTATATTATTACTCATAGTTTAAACGATTTTTATATGGTAATATCCTTCTTTCATTTCATGTCGTTCACCTTTCTATATTGTTAATTTTTCTAGTGTGAGTACGAAATATTCGATAGGTAGAATATATAATGTGCCAAATCTCAAACAATCAGGAAAAGCAAAAAAATCTCCAAAGATTCCGATTTGATGAAAACTGCGTCATTGGATTTCTATAGCTAGGAATTGAAACAGTTGATTTTAAAGAAAGAAAAATAATAATTAATATAAATTTCAATATTGATTTATCAAATGATAACTATATCAGAGTCAAAGAATAAATACTTATTTTAAATAATAATTAAGGGTCGCCGGCGCCTCACACAAAACTTTCCAGAAGTTTCGTACGTTTTAAATGACCCGCACACGTTTGAGGCCGGTGGCCGCCACACGCTTCAAATCGTGGCCCATGTGCGGCAACCCTTAGTATTTTACATACCTTGTTTTCTTATTTCAGTAAAGGTATTCGGTACTTTCACGCTATGCTGAGCAAAAAATGCTTCAAACTTTGTACCTTTAAATAAAATTAAATGAATTCCGCTTCACATTTCTCAAATAATCTTAATCGTAAGAAAACGAATCAATGACTTGAACAAAATTGTAGTTTGTTCAAGAAAACATCCTTTGAATTGTTTGGTGCCGTTATATTTTTGTAAAGTTTAAGGAAATTGTTTGGGAAAACGATTAATTCTTGTTTCGGATGCGGCTGTTGTCTTTTCCAGCAAACTGTACCTTTAAATGTAAAAGCCATTACTTTCGGAAAAGCCATTTGTCTTTGTGTTGAGTTACAATGATTTAGTATCTGGATTTATCCTCAGATCTCAGATTTTATTCCTGAACTGCAAAACCCTTTTCACTGAACCCAAACCAGATCCAATAATAAGCCGTATCTTTGTATTTATCGTTTTGTTTCGGTCTTCTACGTGCCTTTTCCGGTAAAACTTAAAACATGATTAAATGAATACCTTTTTGTAGTTATTTATACTTAAAACCTGCTTCCAGGAATACCTCATTATTTTTATTCAGATACTTATAACAAAACCTATCCTATTCTATTTAAGGAAACACAAAATTAACAAAACATTTTAATGTTTACATTCTAAGCGAATTATTTTCCATATTAATATCAACTAGACTTGTTTTAAAAGTTCTTTGATCTTAAATTAATGTGATGCTTCGCCTACACCAACATGTTCCTGTAGTAACAAAGAATGTTTTTGTTCCAGTCGGTGGTCTTCAGGGTAGCAAAAGGTCCGTTTGTAGAGGACTTCTACCAATGTGTGACACATGGATTTTATACCGAGAGGTGGCAGGAACAAGCTTATACGACTCTCTCTCTCATCTTTATGTTTGTGTTACCTTTGATTATATTGGTATCTACTTACGTATCTACAGTGAGAACTATTGCAAGTAAGTTTCAAAAGGTTAAGAAATGTTTTAAACGGTTGGTAATCGTAACATACGTTCGTTTTAATTAAATTTTTATGGTGTTTTAATGCAAAGCGTTGTTTTGTAACATAAATGACAGTCAGTTAAAATTATTCGGAAGGTCACAATTTTTCATTGAGTTAACGCTTACTAGTGCGTGAACGTAAGCTAACATTGTACCACGAGAATTATACGTATAAGATAGATAGTATAGATCAGTAGGTCATTAAGGAAATTACAGTGGTTTTCTACAACAATTTTAGTTAAATTAAGGTCAAACAAGTACAATAATAATGTTTGTAGGTAATAAAATCAAAACAGTCATTTTCGTAATGATACACTAATTTTAAGGGTTTTATTTCCGCCCACAAAACGTCCCTAAAGGCCAAACAACGTTTATAAAAGCTTTATATTTACGTCAAACTTATAAATTTAGGAAAAGCTCAGTTAATAAAACAACTTCCATTTTTAATAGCATGCGTGTAATGTTATAAGAACCTGGTTATTTCCCTTGAGACTTAGCTTTTATGTTAGCAAATATGAAAGATTTTAGGTTTTTCCGTATATTTTTGCCTTCAGGTCCCAGATAAAGTTAATTTCGGCTACGATATTGTAAAAGATAAAGTCTGATTCGGTGGAAACATCGAATTATCTTGAAATGAAAAAAAAAACCAAATTATTTAATTCAGCGTTACTATTTTGCAAAACTTAAACGATTTTGTAGTCTCTATAAATAGTTTTAGTTTCATCAAACAGATTATCTAATGACGTCATGAATGCGGCTGAATTCTACTGATATTATAAATGCGTTTGTAAGGATGTATTATATGTATGTAAAAAACTACTGGACAGATTTAGATGAAACTTTACATTAATAAAGTTTACACATAAGAATAACACATGGTGATACTGAAACTGAGCATAAACTGAGTTTATTTAATAGTTGAATTCTAAGCATACTACTCGTACTAGTAGAAGTTTACTGTCTCGAAAGTTTTATTTTTATCAACTAAAAATTGCACCTGTCTCACCGGAGCTTACAAACGAGATAACTTGAGATAACTTCTTTACTCTGCTCTACTATTGATTTCATAATTTGCATGAAAACTGCAGTCTCAAATTTTACGGCTCTTTCAAATTAAGCTTCTTCAGTCGTACCGCTACGTGTATTTTGTATGAGAAAGGGTGGAACTGAAAAAACAGCGCTGCTTAATACTCAACCAAGCAGCATAAGCTGAGTTATGCTTCTTGCCATTTGTCCGTCTTTTTGTTAAACGTAAACGTGCATTTTTTATATATACATTTTTAGAACAATTATTTATTGTATTATTATAAATCTTTGCGCGCGGACGACTGCGCGCGTACACCGACGACTAAAAACGCTTAAATTAAAAAGAGCCTTAGTCGCTCCGTGTGTCGAAGACCTTAAAGTAAATTATATTTCTGACTTCTCTACTTCAAATTAAGTTAACAAGTAAAGAAACCTGCCACAAAATAACAAAAGTTCTGTTACAATGCTGATAAAGTTTTACAGCTGGACTTTGTGCTGTCACAGAATAAATAACAGTAACTACTTATGAAGTTCATTTCTCGCGCAATGAAAGCTGACTCGAAGCGAAATTAACAAATACGTTAATTGCAAAGTTTGTTCTTTTGACAGATTTATTTATTTTATAAATTATTGTTTTCAGAGAGCGAGAAAGTTTTTAAACCAGAAGTAAGGAGACAGGAGAAGTATTTTACGCCAGATATGAACAGGCGGAGATTAATAGATCGAGCGAAGATGAAATCTCTTCGCATGTCTGTGGTGATCGTGGTTGCATTCCTGATGTGGTGGACGCCATACTACGTTATGATGATTATATTTACATTCCTTAACCCTGACAAAATCGTAAGTACATACAAAACGTTTAAAGATTACTTTACAATCCATTTAACGTCTTTTAACACTTTACAAGTATTGAATTTTGGCTCCTCTACAGGAACCGTGGTCACAGATGACTTTATGACCACGGTTCCTGTAGCCGTGTAGGAGCCGAAACGTCAGATAAAATGTTTAATACAAGGTGAAGTGTATCCGTAAATTCAAAATGAAATACAAATAATAAATACAGTAACGAGAAAATATAATAACAGTTTTATATAATATCTGTACTAAAAATATAATAACATTGCTAAAGAGAAATCGAGTCAACTGTATATGAGGGCAGTATTGAAGCCATTCAGTGCATGTTTGACCCTCCTGTTATAAAAATGGACCAAACTAGAAATCTTACTGCTGTTCTCCTGCACTCAGAGATGCCAATTTAATCGACACTTAACTAATTGACGTAATTTGTCACACATCACATGTCAAAATCACTTAGATAGTTAAGCATTTGACGTCTCTGAGTACGGGCGTGAACTTTATTTCATTTTCAAAAAGAAATATTGTAAATTATTTCTAAGCATATATATTATTGTAATATACTACTCAACCCATGAATCATTAGTAAGATAAATCATTCGTGTCTCGTTTTAAAAACAATGTTTTTTTCCAATACCTCGCTAGCATTTGTTATCACTCGTTAATTACACAGAGCAATTAAAGGGCTTTAGTAAATGAACATCACTTTGACGATGATGGAGCGTTTGAAATATAAAAAAACACCTGTGTTTTTACAATAAAATGACGTCAAGGTAAAACTTATAACAAGGTGAAATATTTATTTGAAAAACCTTACTATGGCTCTCAATGGTTATATTAAATTCACTAAAGTGAGTTAGTGTCTAACACTGGTGTCAGAATTGTAAGACCGTCTTAAGATATTCGACATAGTCTCACGCAACAACCGGGATCGATCGCGCTCTGATAGAAATGCCACTATCGGCCACCCATCCAAGTAGGAAGCGAACTGCAAGTTGCTTAACAATCGCAATGAACTGGCGTCGCTTGATCAAACTCAAACCAAAAATCGGCCACCCATACAATCAGTACATCAATCGACAGCTAAGCAATCTTACGCTACTGAAACACTATTTCTGCTTTTAAATATTATTACATATCAGCATATTATTGGATTGGCTTTTATAGTCACCCAGTGATAAAATTATTAGCTTGGATTTAACGACTTGATTTCAAACAATAAAATCAGAAGTTTTATTGTCCTCAGTATAATTTTGATTAGGTGTTTACGCGCATGATATCTTTTTATAATATTATTATAAAGTTTGCTATTGGTTTTCACCGATATTGGACCAAGGCCAATGCGACTCAGGAACACATAGAGATATTCATTTAACCCAATGTTTTAGAAATTATTTTCAATATTTATGGTAGGGGTAACACTGGCCTTTAAAACATTTAAAAATGGAGAAAGTCCCACTTAAATATTTCCATCACTTTTACCTATAATTTAGTAGGCCACACATTATGGGAGTGGTCACACAACAGTCTAACTAATTCCTAATATTGGCTACGTTGGCAATTGGTTAGGCTTAGCAAAGTTGGTGTTAAGCATTTTCAACTCAACCCGATCAATACCGCAATGTTTGCAGATATCACATACCTAACCACGTTATCAAATACTGTTCTACTAAATTGGCTTAGAGCTACAAGATTTCAGAAGCAAACAACCCACAGTTTGAATAATAATATTTACTTCAGCAACATAAATATTACTTTGAATTATACATAAATTATCGGTATATGTTCGATAAATAATGTATTTAGTATACCACATTCGCAGAAAGGTCGTTCTTAGAACAAAATGAAACAACAATAGGAACAATTAGGTTTCTCGAAAATGTAACATGATGGTCCTTAAATATCTATGGCAAATATTTACATCACTTTGTTACATTACTTTGGGAACCGTTTTTGCAAGTAATGCGAATACCATTACAGTAATGACATGTAAAACGTGTCGGCTTGAGTGTGGTATAGTGCTTCCATTATAATTATAATTACACCTTTTCCCTTACCTGTTCCACGTATTGTAATAGTAAAAGCACTTGTATGTAAGCTTCATTTTCTTTGCAATGTTTAGACGCTGTTTAGAGTGGAAAATCATTAGTTTTAAACAACTATTAGGTAGCTTTGAGACAAAACTCTAATTTCATTTAAACAAAACAGTTCTCTAAATTCATGACGGTAGGATTTTAACATTGTACGAGTATCTAATCTTTGAGTCAATAATAATTTAAATAAATTATGTGTTGATTTTGAACAATATTATTTGAAAAACACATTACTGTACAGTGTACATCTATGTGTGCACACAAAACACCTATTGTTTTATAAAATTATTTTATCTTTAAAATAAAAAGTAAATTATATTTTTTCTTATTGGCATGTAGTGGTATTTTGCTTTCGCTCAAAGCTTTTCTTGTAAAGTAGATAAATAATATATCCTAAACAAATAAATAAATACCATACCACAATACATAAAAGACACAAATGTTTATTTGAAAAATATTCGTTTGTTATCACATAACATTTCCCAACAAAATTCATAAATTATATCTAAACAAAAGCTATTTAAACACAAGCCTTACCAAGAAACAAATAATACTTTCAAACATTTCAAAGACATCTTACGCCTCGGAACACCTTTCATTTAATTTTGAATAATACCTTCGAATTAAATCAAAGCGAAGTATGATTTACGACGCGGAAAATATTAATGTTAATTTGTTTACAGCAAAGCGAGGAGCTCCTCTCTGGGATCTTCTTTTTTGGAATGTCAAACAGTCTAGTCAATCCTGTTATATATGGAGCATTCCATTTGTGGCCGAAGAAGAAAAGATCTCACCGACATAGTGACAGGTAATTTTTATGTTAATGTTTTTGATAAATTTAAGTATTAAAAAACCATTTGTAGATATCAAATGTGTTTTCATTTATATTTCAATACTAACCGCGCCCCGCGGTGCTGCCCGCGCTGTACCCGTTTCCGCGGGAATTTCGGAATAAAATGTATTCCATGTGTTATTCTGATGTATAACCTATACTACTGTAAAGTTTCACCCAAATCCGTTCAGTAGTTTTTTCGGGAACAAGTAACAAACATAGATACATCCATCCTCACAAATTTTCGCATTTATAATATTAGTAGGATAAGGTCAAGAAAATTATCAACTTAATTTGAGTGCTCGTAAGAATTATTTATAAGTGTTTTTAACTTTACTTACTATAAATCTTAAGGTGGTTTCAGATAAGAGTTTTACATTACGAATACAGTAAGCTCTAACACGCGAGTGTTATGTATCGCACCTTGAAAACCAGACGCGCGTGCTCTGGTTTATTTGATTGCCTTCGCATCGTCGAGGTAGTTTCTCACGCATATTCCAGCTTATACGAGTATAATAGTGAAACATCGCCTTATAGTAAGCTGTTATAGGACGGTAAGAAAGGGCGATAAAGGTCCAATGAGTACCACTGTCTTGTAACAAAAGATAAGCGTGTACGGTATACACGTGGTACCAATGTGAGCTTACACGAGCGTGTAAACCGCTGATCTATAATCGGTCTTATGAAAGTTTAACTTTCAATGCCGATTCTTCGTTCATATAAAAGTACTTTAATAATCGATTAAACTTACATTAGACCGATGTGATGTGATATAGTAACTCATGATTTCTAGAGTAGAATTAGATCGTATAATTTAGCTCTAACATCGGTAATTCGAATCTGGCACATTTTGATTAATACCACTAATTCAAATACTAATTAAGAACGTCTTCAATTTTGCTGAAATTCATAATGAAGGTAAAATGTTAGTATTAGAACCTAAATCTTACCTAACCAAGAATATAGTATACTAGCAGTGCCCCGCGGCTTTGCCCGCGTTGAGCCCGTTCCCGTAGGAATTTTCGAAAATTCTTACTTAGTGTGCAATTTCATGTTTCTAGGTGTAGCGGTTGAGGCTGTGCGTTGATTATCAGTCAGTCAGTCAGGCAGTCAGTCAGGACTTTGAATTTTATATGTATATAGATTCTTCTAATACACAGTATCGAAATCGAAAGTTATTAACTTAAATACATGAAGTTATCTGTCTGGACCATCTAAGCTTCTAAATGGTATTTTATTTAGGTTTTTCGTCTTGATATGTGATTGAATCTATATTAGCAAATTATTATTATTAATTATATTATGTTCGTAGACACTTTCAATAAGATTGGGAAATTATAAGATATTAAAAATGTAAAGGTGGCAGTTTACTAAAAATTTATCTACATTTTTTCAAAATAATGACTCATAAATCTAGAGAATGTATATGAATTCATTTTTATAAGCGAATAAAACATTTTCTGTATTAACGGGACGGGAAATACTGATATAAATATTAACTTCTAATAACCTTCTTTCAATAAGCGCGAAAATCATTGAATTTTACGATGTAAAGATTTTATGAGCACGTATAGAGATTAGAAACATACGTATGAGAAGATTCCGATCTAAGGAGCTTACGTGACGGATAAAGTGATCTTGATTTAATAGCGGAAATCCGAACTCAAAAGTGAACAGATTTTCGCGCTTATTGATAGGTTTATATTCTGTTCTCATCCTCATATTATACCAGAATTGTTCCTCGATCTTACCCACGTTCTACCTTTTCCCGCGGGAATTTTGGGATAAAATCAAATGTATCCCATGTGTTATTTTGATGTATAACCAATGTTACTGTAAAGTTTCATCCAGGTCCGTTTAGTAGTTTTGGCGTGAAAGAGTAGTAAATATTCATCCATCCACCCTCAGAAACTTTCGTATTTATAATAGGATAGGATTTTCGTTGGAATATATTTTTGGATTTCATGATTCAAAGGAAGCGCAGAGTACCATTTACCTTTTAGTTGTACTTTTTTTGCACACTATGTTAAGCTCAAACTACGAGTATACACAAGTCAGTATACACGTAATAGAACTGTGCCTGAGTTATACTCTGTGAAATCCCGAAAGTAGCACACTTATGACAAAATGTCTCACAGGATTTTTCACTGCTTTTTTAAAGTAAAATTCCATGGCTTAAAATAGTAATGACTATCGTCTAACTTAGTTCGCGTTTATAGCTAAGTATGAATATTTTTATTACATTTTGTCTCCTTACAAGACGTGAGAACAAAACTTAAAAGTAATTTAACATTGTCTCGTAGAAAATATTTTAAATCATTATCAACATCAATCATGTCAAAATCAACAAAAACTGTTTGTTTTAATTAAAGAATAAACTTATAAAAGGTAAAAAATACAAACAATATATCTCAGTGTCGGTGACGGTACCATTTTGGTCTCTCTCATCATAATTATTGTTTGATTTAATCGTATTATCTATTAGTAAGGCCTAATTAAATAGGCTAGGATTACACAAAGATCAAATATGAGGCCTTACTAGTAGCTCAAAAACGATGGACATACATTATGTCTATATTCAGACATTTCTCTACATGAAGACATGTATATTTTCTTATTGTATTGAGTTAACGATACTATTAGAAAAGTAACTCTAAGTAGCATACAACTTTACAGCTACTTTATGTAAATAGACGAGAATAACGTTATCAGGAGCTCCCCACACGTATTTTTACTCCATTCAATGTGCACAGAAGTATCAAAAAGTCAATGTGTTTTCAAGTAGTTCGCAACTTGTATGAGTTGCTTTGTAGAATAGCAAACTGCATTTCAAGTGGAAACTAAATTATCTTCAGGGTTACAGTTTTAATGATATTCCCTTTATAGTGTGTTGCAAATTGGTTTCGTGGTGGCATTTGTAATGTATACCATTTACAAGTAACCATGACTGTTGGAGACGAACATTGTTTTAGCCAATTTACTTTAGGTAAGCTATCAATCTAGAGGGTAAAGAGCATTCTCTGTGGCTTTCCTAAGTCGAATCTGGGAGATAATGTTCCTATTTCGACCTCAAAATTCGTTTAGATTGCAATAGTTTACTTACTGTGAGCACAATAGAAAATTCACCAGTTTCACATATGTCAAATTTGAACCTTTTTTTGGAATTCTCCAATTTACAGATCGGGAACTTGTAAAAACCAGACCTTATTCAAAAGAATCAAATGCTTGTAGATTTACTATCCATTTACCCGTATGTGTGAACGCTCCAATTGAAACCTTAAGAATGCAAAGCTTCACCGTACGATAGCATTGACACTACTGTAAAGTACTCGTAACTCCGACAAGATTGTCGAGAAAACCGTAGAATACCTCCCATCAATGTTGACATACCAAAACCCTTGTACTGTGTTACATTTTCAAGTCAGATATTATTTTCAGAGAGTCTGGCGGCCATCATGCCTCTCTTCTTCGTCGGGGCGACAACACGTCATCAGTGCGGTTAACCACGGTGCGTTCCTTGAGATCTTCGGCCAAATACTCTAACGGGAATAACGTTAGCGTATTATAACCAATGCGAAAACCAAATACCTCAACTATTTTGGAAGAGACTACTGGACATAGTGTGGGTAGTACTCCTTGTGAAGTGTGTATCGAAATGAGACGGTTAAGACAAATGTGACGGAGTGATTTGTAAATATGTTTGTAAATGTTGTTTTGCTGTAAATTGAGATTATAAGCGTAAGTTTGAAGTAAATTATTGGCATTTATTCTGCATGTTTTATTTAACCTATCATTAACAGTCACGTATCGTCTGATAGAAAATATACCGGATCTAGTAGTGTACTAGTAGTAATAGAAGATGTAGATTAAGGTAAGTTAATGCATAAACAGAAAACAGTTTGAATGTGAAAGGACAGTTTATTACGCATAATAAGCAGAAAATTTTCCGTCAGACATTTATCGATCAGGCTAGCGCTACACTTGACGTAAACATCACAAATCTTCCGCCAATACATGTTATTGCATATAATTAATTTATAGCGGGCACATTATGCGGAAGATCAGTCGCGATCGTTCCGTTGATATGTAGATTATATACAAAAATACATATATTGGCGTTCCGTAGCGGCTCTTACCCGACACAATGTCCGTTAAATTTGGCTCTAGCATTGTTGAGCTAATTTACAAGCTATAAGTCAGTAAATTCCAAATGCAAAGTTTAATAGGCGATGCTCACTTTCTAGTGAATTTACTAGTTCTTGTCGGAGGTCTAAAAACTCCAACACCAAGGCTGGCCACTAACTCACTCGAACTTAATTATTTTGCCGCCTCGCAGTTTAAACGAGTATTTTCTTATAATGGTAACGACTTTGCTATATTTACGATTAGCAATCAGCCAGTAATCAAGGTTTACCGAAAGGAACTCAGGATAACATATACCTTATTTCATACTCCAATGAGCAACGGTTCTTTACCCTACGATGGAATTTAACAAACCGTCCGATATTTTCTTTGTATTGTATCATTAAAAAAGTCGTCTACGATTATATAGTTAGTTCCGAAACTATTGTCTATTTATTCTGAGCAATCTTAAAATGTAAACAAATATGGCCAATTTTCCCACCAAAGATAATAAAGTATAGAGAACAAGATATACCACCACAAGAGGTGCAATCCATTACTACCTATAAACAAACAAAGGTACTAAATAGATTTAAGATTTCTTGTGCAAGCCGCTATGATACGGAATATAAAACCTACTAGTCAAAAGGCATACGCATTGTATATTAAGGAGTCGTTATCAGTATCCCGCCAATCGCAGTGAAGAATTCGGTGGTACCATTGCCACCGCCTGTCTAGTGTGTAGACGAAGGTTCAATGATCGAAGCACAATAAAAGAAGGTCAACGACCGCTTTAGGCGTAAGCAGTTGTATAATCAATTATATTATGCTTCTGTTATCACTTGTATGAAACCAGTAAATTAAAAAGAAAGTCACTCAGTCTTACAATTGAGTGTTAATTAGGGAAAAGAAAGCAAAAATGAATCACCTGTTCATGACTGAAACAAAACTCCGAGTAAACAACAAGGCAGCGAGTTTAAAAACTAATTTAAGTCACAGAACATTGAGGTGTTCCTCAAAGACAGGAACTGATCAAACAAATTTATAAGTGAAGATATTCCTTTCCGTTGAACTGTTTTAATAAGAGCTCTCTCCTTAATTTTGTAAAATTGTGACGAATAACAATCCTCTTCGTATGATAATTGACCAGCCTCGCTCCGCGCTCTGTGGTACCCGTTCCCGCGGGAATTTCGGGATAAAATGTATACCATGTGTTATTCTGATGATATATATGTTTACCTACATTACTGTAAAGTTTCATCCAAATCCGTCTAGTTTTTTTTTACTGTGAAAGAGTAACAAACATACATACTTCCATCGTCACAAACTTTAGCATTTATAATATTAGTAGGATATTTTCAAATGATTATTTAAACAAGAGTGATGAGTGATTTTTGACATATACTCCTAATCTAAAAAAGTACTAGACCGATTTCAAATATTGTTTCCCCAATAGTAGCGTATTCTTTTTGTAGAGACACTTATATACACAGATAATATATGATTAAAAAACTTTATCAAATCACGACGTACTATTTGAAAGTACAGTACAGTGGGTAGACACCCTTTAATTATAATTCCGTCTTCCTACGCATTTAGTTTAAATACAAACAAAAACTTACCGGAAAGTTGATGAAACTTTATATATAAACTTATCCCATTTGAAATGGAGTTCGGTATTCGTTATGTAAACTAATAGTTCTGAGGTTGAATGATAAAGTAAGATTGAAATATGACCGTAGGAGTTGGATGTTGTTTTATTTGGACATGACTTCAGTCATTTAGTTAACCTAAAGCATAATTAATATTATATCCTACTTATATTATAAATGCGAATGTTAGTGAGAATAAATGTATAGATGGATGAGTTACTCTTTCACGCAAAAACTACTGGACGAATTTGAATAAAATTTTAGATTCTAAAAATGTTATCTACAGTCATAAAATTTCCGATAGTCTCATTATTTATTTACTAGTTCAATAAAGTTGTAGAGTTTGATTTTTGTTTGTGTGAACGAGATAATCTCGGGAACGACCAGCCCTTATCGAACTATTCTTTATGTATTGGACATAAAGAATAGTTCTCGACTATAGACTCGGGCTCGGGAGACCACTCCATTAATTGTAACGGTTTTTTTATTTTTATTCCGAGACAATGCGGTTAGTAAACAAATAACTTTACTCAAAAAAATGAGTTTTATGTCTGTCAGAGTCGATCGTTTATTTTGCGTTAGTCATCCATGAGTTTAGTCGGAGATAATTTTCACCGTGGGCCTGAACACAAAGCTATTCCTTTTAGCCAATTAAATAATTATTTACAGGATAAATTCACAGTCGGTTTATCAATATACAAATACTTTATATCATTTTATAATCGACGCCCAAACTTAATCGCCAACAACTATGTCTTCACATATTGTTGACTCCGGGCGGTAATCGAACCCGCAATCCCCGATTCAGTTAGCGCTTCCAAATGCCACTGTGACAAAGGGCTTGTGCAAAATTGCCTACAAAGTGTATTCAGATTATCATTATGTACGTAAGTTACGTGTAATAATAATGATATCGGTAAGTATAATGAAGCCTTTTTCTAAAACACCATCTTCTCTAACCCATTTCCTCGGAAACTCCGTAAACTTGCTTTTAACTTTTTTCTTGCGCCAAATAGACTAAAAGCCTTTAAGGAATACTCAGTCAGATTACTGAAGTTAAAAGCTTTAAGCTGCTTGAACAATCCCCTTTATACATCAGCTTTACAGTTTTGCTGATTTCTCCTACCGATAGTGGCATTTGATATCTGAGCGTACGTGCTTCGGAGAGCACGTAAAATTATCGGAACCCTTCAAGCGGTTTTAAAACTTTGACACCAGGGTTGGCCACTAACCTACTGAACTTACTTATCATCTATACTAATATTATAAAGCTGAAGAGTTTGTTTGTTTGTTTGTTTAAACGCGCTAATCTCAGAAACTACTGAACCGATTAGAATAATTCTTTCACTGTTAGATAGTCTATTTATCGAGGAAGGCTATAGGCTACATTTTATCCCGAAATTCCCACGGGAACGGGCACAACGCGGGTAAAACCGCGGGGCGCTGCTAGTAGTTTTATAATTGTATCAGATACTAGCAGCGCCCCGCGGTATTACCCACGTTGTTCCCGTTCCCGTGGGAATTTCGGAATGAAAAGTAGCCTATAACCTTCCCGTTGAATGTGGCTATCCATTACAAAAAGAATTTTTCAAATCGGTTCAGTAGTTTCTGAGATTAGCGCGTTTAAACAAACAAACAAACAAACAAACAAAACAAACTCTTCAGCTTTATAATATTAGTATAGATGATGTATAATTTCTAAGACAACTAATTAGGGCGATATCCAATTATTTCATAGACTATAACAAACAATTAAAAAACTATTCTCATTACTAACAAACTTAGCTTCGATTTAGTTAATTGTTTGTTTCATTACACAATGTACAAGATACAATTTCTCAATGCCATTTCGTACACAAGTTCTAGCGTTCGGTAATCCTATATAGGCATATGGGATTACAGAACGCGAAGTTACTTTCACATCTATGATATTGGTATGTATGTGTATCCCTACATAGTATAAAATAAAGTCGCTTTCCGCTGTCTGTCTGTCCCTATGTGTGCTTAGATTACTAAAACTACGCAACGGATTTTGATGCAGTATTTTAAATAGATAGAGTGATTCAAGAGGAAGGTTTATAAGTATAAAAAATCCCTAAATTCCCACGGCAACGGGCACAATGCGGGTAAAACCGCGGGGCGCTGCTAGTATGTTAATAACGGCCATCCCGCCAGAATACTCATGAGGCATTGTATACAGGGGTTTGAGGGTATTGGCGTACTATGTAGATTCAATTTCGAGTCAAGGTGTCATGTATGTGGGTGGCAATACATAGAGAACTATTTCAAGACTATTTACTTATGCAACAGAGGTTTGCAGCAGTGATCTTGTAACAATGATCTTGATTGCTTCTGAGACAAAGAATTACGATTCGACCAACGCCCGTACTCAGAGAAGTTTAAATATGCTTCCTTAGCAGAGATTTAATGAGTCATGTAATGAAAAATACGACAATTAATTAAATGTCGATTTAGGGACGTCTCTGCGTGCGGCAGTAAGATAACTACATTTTTTACTTAAAAAAAGTACTTATATTGAATTGAAGTGGAATAGCAATCCCTATGAATTTTATATGAACACCCTTTCTTTAGTATATAGAATAGTAGTTGATCATACGATTAGATACATGAAAAGCAATATCTATTGCTTATTCTCTTTTGAAAAAGATTGGAATGTAATGCATTGTTAAGATATTGTTTTCGCTTACCGGACAAATGGACCTAGCATTTATTGGATCACCAAATCTTGTTTTGTTAGAATTCTTTGACATATGATTGTTATTGGATTTCGGTGATACTATGCTGAATAGTGCCCAATTTATTTATTTATCCGCGCTCAGCTTAAAGTTCCGTTGACATTGAGTTTGCAAGTTAAAAGTCCGTTAATAATGAAAACTTGATAAAGTTAAAGCAAAGTTATGTTGAACTCGACAAATTGTTGAAAATTACAATGAAAGTAAGGCTACGAACTTGCATCGGAGGCTTGTTTCCCGCGGAGAGCCTAGTGGTTTGCATCTTAGATAAGCAACGTTGGTGATTATTTGTAATCGGCCGCTAGATGCTTACCTAGAATGCAAGCAACTAGATTATTAGGCGGTAAGCAAGCCGCTTGCCTGTGCGTTCTATTCGTGGACTTAGAAAAACATACATTTTCTTAGGTTATCTCATTGATGCAGATATGGTAAGTACAGTTACTACTAATGGTATTCGTTTTAGTGACATTAGTAGCTTATCTCCATAATAAATTACTGTTATTTGACACTTTCAAGAACCTTCAAGAGCTTTTATAGAAAGTCCCTAAATGAAGCCACTCCATAAAAGGTCACATCTCCATTTGGTTGAAATATGTTATAGAATGTTGAGAACATAAAATAACACATTTAGGTCACGGGATACGTGATGTGGGATTAAATTGATTTTGATATTACTCGCATCCCCTGAACTCCGCACTTCCTGCAGATAAAGGGCATCACGAGGCCACGTTTTGAGGACATTGGCTGTTTATACGTACATACAAAGTCATTACGTGTGTATATCATGAGGAGTAATCATGGCCTTTTCTATCCGGTTATATGATTTGTTTAGCGCTCGTGGTGTAGTTTGACTTAGCAATGCCAGTTCATAGTGATTGTTGAGCAACGTACAGGTTGGCCTCTACTTTATAGGTGACCGATAGTAGCATTACTATCTGAGCGTTACCGTGCTTCGGAGGGCAAGTAAAGCAGTCGGCTTGGTTGTTTCTATCGTTAGACCGTAACGTTAGGTCTTTGGGCGGTCCTAAAACTCAAACATGAGGATTGGCTACTAAATTACTCGAAATGAATTAATAAATGATACGTTTTGTGTCTCGGTAAGTTACTTTTTTTGGAAATTATTTTGTAAGTATGTTTGGACAGGTAGTCAGTAAAAAAAATCTTATGATTGTAAAATAAATAAGACTAGAACGAAAAGTCAAGCATAACGACAAACGTTAGCTAAAAACAAATATTTGATACAAAATTAATCGCCATTTGAGTTCGAAAAATGTTCAGGTCTGCTCACAAATGTCGATTGAAGACTAACAAATGACAAGGAAAAGTTGAAAAATTTAGATCGTTACGTACTCGTATTAAATAACGTATGTATTCAACTCGTATAGGGAAAGATCAAACAGTACTTCATTAAACTGACAAAAGAATGTCGGAACAGCTAACGATGTTAGTCTATTGATTGACATTATTGTTATTAATGGGAGCGCACTAATTGACAATGGGCCTTCAAAGACCTTGGCGTTACTTTAATTTACTTTTACCTATTTGAACCAAAATCATAGAGTTAATAAATTATATGACTTTTTAAAAAGATATAGGTAAATTATATTTCGTTTAACCATGTTTAACTTTTTATCTATGCTCATCTATACTCATTATAAAAAGGTAAAATTTGTAAGTTTGTTTGTTTGTATGTTCGAGCTAATCGATAATTATTTTTGTAATAGATAGCCACATTCAACAGGAAGGATATAGGCTATTTTTCATTCCGAAATTCCCACGGGAACGGGCCCAACACGGATAAAACCGCGGAGCGCTGCTAGTGTTTCATATTTAAACTAACCATTTAGTCGAAGATCGATTAGCCTTTTAAATTGCAAGCTTTGATTCCAAACACATATACAAACCAGGACAAGCGAAACAAAATAAAAGCGTGTAACAATATTTAATAAGAATACTTTTCCAACTATTTACTCCTTTATTACCGTTTCCCTTCTCCCAAAATCCCTTGCATAGTTGAAGGTATAATTGGAAATTCTGTTCTACTCAATAGTTTCAAGCCCCTTCAATAAATAAAGTGAGTAAACGAGAGGGTGGTTAATATCTTGATAACGATTCGTGATACTCATCAATTTTGAAGTATTATAGGATTTGTATCATTTGAATAATCATTTGAAGTGTACTTGTAATAGATTTGATACTCGTGTATCTCTCGTGTTTGGTGTTATACCGTGGCGCACTAGGTGTGTACGCACGCTTACTAGCAGCATTTTAGATAGCAAATTGTTTGACCCTTTCTGACATATGCTATTTTCCAAAGAGCAAAAGAGACAAAACACCCACTAACAGTGTTTTAGTAAGAGAGCGTTTATGAATAAGGCAGTATGAAGCACACTATAAAGTTAAGACAAGAACGCACGGCAACGCAGTACGGTTGGTGCAATAAGTAAGAAGTCGAGACAAAAGATAGTTCTTCGAAATCAAAAAATACAAAATGGCCGCAGTAGCTTGCAACTTGGCTACACAACTTGAGCCTTTGAAACTTGCAATCCCAATTTGTCTTTACGACATAGATTGTACAGTCGAGGTCAAAAATAACTTTACAGTTGAGTGTTACAAAAATACCTTTACATTAAAATACGTTTACACATTGCATACCAAAAACATGCTTACAACTCACATGACACATTCTACTTTTCAGTTAATGCTCCAAATTTCAGTTTACAATCAACAATTAATAATTAATAATTATAGTGGTACCACTATATTATTAATTATTGTGTTGCTCTATTATGCATAAGCAAGCCTTAATGTTTACTGTGGTTGGCCTCTATCAGATATTAAAATAACTTCGTTAAACGAATTACCAGTATTTTTGTTAGAAGCGTAGATCGTTCAACAGGTACCTATGTTGGAATGTAATAAGAAAATCTATATAATCGCAAATGCTAGTGACATCTTTCCTTTATTTGATGGCATTCTTTTATAACAAAAGCCAAAGAATTCAAGCAATAACATTTCTGAAATTGTTTCGAGGTCTCACAAAATATATCACAACAATGTATATCAGTAAATAATAGAATTTATAGGTATGGAAACAAAATATTAAAATAAATAAATATACTTGGACAAATTCACACACGGTTAATTAGACCCAAAGTAAGCTCTAAGCTTGTGTTATAGAATCTAATTAACTGATACTACTACATATACATACACAAATACTTTATAAGAATATATAATTGACACCCAGACGTCGTCGCCACCAACTATGTCTGCACATATTGTTGACTCCGGGCGGGAATCGAACCCACAACCCCCGATACAGTAAGCGCTCTCACTGCCACTGTGCCAACGGGCTTGTCAAACCTTAATATATATATATATATATTAGTTCTAAACTACATAGTTAACCATATTTTCATGGGTCATGCAGAGTATGTTTGTTTGAACGTGTTAATCTCAGAAATTACCAATCCGATTCGAGTAATTCTTTTGTAATAGATAGCCACATTAACGGGAAAGTTATAAGCTATTGTTCATCCTAACATTTTTACGGGAACGGGCACAACGCGGGTAAAACCGTGAGGTGCTGCTAGTTTTATTATGATACAATGTTCGTTTGAACCGAAGTAACTTTTTGAATGAAAAGTTTTGACGTCAAAGCGAAAGTAGCAATTACACACTTTACTATGAATATTACGAACTTTGCAACAATGAACTATACCGCTTTTATGAAAACTGCCTGAAAACAACATAAAAGCTTATTATTATATACGGTCGAAATGACTTCCTCATTTTTTCAGTTAAAAATTGAAAAAAACTCTTGAATAATAAGAACTTATTCAGAGTATTACTATTATGTTTAACTTAGTTGCTATCCGATGTATAATTTTGGTATTTATCCCCTTCTAAATAATATATATATATATTTTATTCCCAATTTTATTCCCAGTTCAACTATATCGAGACGCGGATAACTATTTGTTCAGAAAGGTTTGTATACACATGCAAATAAAAGAGTGTGAGTGCAAGTTAGTGTCTCGATTTGTTGAACTTAACAGAACATTGCAATAGATTGTTCAATCCAGTCGGGACCTCGATAGAAACGTCGGGAAAACAAAGTAAGGAAGTGAAACACAGTTTATTGCAACTTGTTACAATAAAACTTTATAGAAATACCAGTAAGTCACAAGTAGTAGTGATAGTAGTTGTTCGTAATGATCGTATACGTTCTTAAAAGCCCCTTATGTTTCTTACTCTCGTGTATATTTTGAAGACTTAAAATGATCCATATACAATTAATATTTATAGAAAAGGCGCAAATGACTGAGCATGATTAGTATCTGTAACATTAAGGGTAGATTGCTTCAGCTTACGCTCTTGTACCAGTAAACGTCAACGCAAAATATCAGTCTTAACAGACGTAAAAAAATGAAAAATCATAGCTATGACAAATAATGTTCTTGGACTTAAACTTCGCAATGGGCCTTAGTCTTATCTTACAAAGAATACCACTCTAAATTATTAGTAAAAATAAAAGTGAGTGTGATAACTTGTATTATTTTCCTAATATATTATTCTTCCACATCTGGGCAAAGGTACCTCAAACTAACTTATACTATGAATATGTAAATATTTCACTTCATATTTTCAATATTTTTTTACTATTTTCAAACATAGGTATATATAAATTGTGCCTAAAGAATATATAAAAGAATATTTGGCTACGTTAGTGAAGTTCTTGCAAAACTCAGTGGCAAAATATCTTCTTTGATCAACTATCGGAGGTGGCAATTAAAGATTCTATTCTCTACCACCAACCAATTTATTTCCCCTAATATATAACGCCTTTGATATATTACTTAATCGTTTGTCGAAGACGATTTAATTAGACTTGAGTATTTATATACAAAAGTTTGATGACCTTCGTTATGGTAGTATTAGTAATTAATTGACTTATGAATTATATGACTCTACTTAGTAGCACATTAACGAAAATTAAACATTAATATTGAAAGGTTTATTAGGTTTTCTATAGGGAAAATACCTTTTTCTTATTCGTAGAATATTAGATCTCTAAGGGGACTGATTTTATACGCAATAATGATACAATAAGATTTTACTCTTAAATATGTAAATTGTCGTATACAAACGTTTCAAACAGATATATTTGGAAATCATATTCAAGATTGTTACTATTAATAAAAAAGCTCCAGTTTATAACTGAAACAATGATAAGTTAATTGAGATTCAACTCCACGGAATAATAAATATGGTAAATACTCGCAAAAGTTTCATAATACACAAAACTTGCGATCGACTCCTCAACAGCTTTCCGATAAACCTTGGAACTTTGTGAACGGACAATAAATATTAATTTGTAAGAAAATTGTAAATAACGTTTCTTAGGAAGTTTGCTTTTCGACCAAATTGACTATTAAAATTCCCATGGAACCAACAGAAGTCATTAATTGAAAATCTTATTGGATCTGAAAACGTCATAGAGATTCTGTATTTATAAGTTAGATACCTAATATTGTGCTTGGACAATTATTAGTTGGGGTTACCCTTATCAAACTAATTTAAACGTCACATTGGTAAAATATTATTTCGGCTATTGTTTATTCAGTCAAACGTTACATCTCGGCCAAATTAAACATTTGTCATTTGTTTTGTTTGTAATTAGGCATTTTATACTTTGGGTCTTGTTTTCGGTAAAGTTAAGGGTTGTCACGCGTTGGTGACGAGATATGGCCAAGCCATTTTTTTTGGAGATAAAAATGAAAATCCTGTCTAAAAAGTACTTTGGAAGGTTCCTCTCAGAAGTATATATTAGTGACAGTTGTTTTGAGTCTATAGTCAAAATGTTGGCAAGAAAGTGCGGGTGATAACTTGTATTATTTTCCTAATATATATTCTTCCACATCTGGGCAAAGGTACCTCAAACTAACTTATACTATGAAGATGTAAATATTTCACTTCATATTTTCAATATTTTTTTACTATTTTCAAACATATATATAAAAATTGTAAATAACGTTTCTTAGGAAGTCAAAATGTTGGCAAGAAAGTGCGAAATATTTGCAACTTATCTCGAGGCAGGAGCTTAAAAAAATCCAACTATATACCAGAAGCCAATAGTCTAGAAACTTTGACACTAAACACCTAGTGAAAGCTGGCGTAATACCTGATATAATATTCATAATTTACACATTTAACCTTCACCACGCCTGGAGGGTATTAGCAACAAACAACTGGTGTACTGTCGGTCACAAAAGTGTTTGTTACCATAACGCATTGTACTATTCTACAATACAAATGACCTCTCGAAAGAGTTGTTTAAACTACGAGTTTAAGAAATGAATGTGGCTATTTTGCCGTCTTTGTTTGACAAAAACCATTCAAAATGACTGTCATCGCGATACCTAAGAACAAATATATATATTGTCATCTAGTTTTTTTTGTTTTGAGGAAAAGGACTGTCGAGAAAAAAGTTGGGAGAACACATAAAAATTAATCTAATAAAATTATCGTTGCAAATACAATTTTCACATATTATACAGATTCATACTAGTTGACCAAATATTAGGGATAATGTTATACACACGGACCTTAACAAAATGAGGGTTGTTTATTCATTTGAACTATACACTGGTATATCTCAAGGGAGTTAAATATAGTTTTTCAACAGTTATTTTATATTAAAAAACTGTTTAATGTCTGGTAATTGGCTACTACACGGATTTTGACGCGGTTTTTTTAAGTAGATAAAATGATTCAAGGGGAAGGTTTATGTGTATAAAAATTCCTGAAAATCCCACGGAAACGGGCACAACTCGGTATAAAAATAAATGAAAACAACTCATAATAATTGAATAAGTAACAAGCCGTCGCATTGTCAATGTAATTCTATTTTCCAACTTCTGTTGGCGTTTCATATTGCAAAGTAGAACGTGCTTCGAAACATGATACTGGAATTACAATTAATTATATTATGGTTCACACCGATTAACGTTAGCGCGTGTAACAGTGATCTTACTAAGCAGTTGTGACTCACATTTGAATCAACAATGTTGTAATTTTAAATTGAAACTACGTTTACGGATACACTTCGCTTTATTTTACACTAGCAGCGCCCCGTGGTTTTACCCGCGTTGTAACCGTTCCCGTGGGAATTTTGGGATGAAAAATAGTCTATGTTACTCGTGGATAGTGTGGCTTTCGAATGGTGAATGATTTTTTAATAACGGTCCAGTAGTTTTTGAGCCTATTCATTACAAACAAACAAAGTTTTCCTCTTTATAGTATTAGTGTAGATTAGTGTAGATTTTATCTGACATTTCAGCCTCTTTACAGGAATCGTAGTCACAGGTCAATAACATCTCAGTTTTATGTGACCCCGGTTCCTGTAAAGGGGCCGAAACGTCGGATAAAAATGTAAAATAAAAGCGAAGTGTATCCGTAAACGTAGTTTCAATTCAAAATGAGTAGTGTTCACTTTAACTTGAGAAATCAGTAATGTTGAAATTGTTACAATCAAATTGTGCTTGGAAAATAATAAATGAATAAGCTTTTTCAGTAGGCATTTGTTTGAACGATAAAGAAGTTTGAAAACTTTCATAAAGCTGAAGAGTTTGTAAGTTTGAACGCAATAATCTTTGAAACTACGAGTGCCGGTGGAGTTTTAATTTCTTTTAAATGTCAGCAACATTCATGAGGCAGATTATAGAAAAGGATTCAAAAGCGATTTAAGAATGGAAAGCGCGGCTTACTTAATAAAATAGCATGTCATGTCTCACTGCTGGGCAAAGGCTTCTCATCACACCGAAGATATCAGTACGCTGAGGAGGATTAGGTATTAGTTCTACGCCTGCCTACTGCGGATTAGTATCTCGAACCCGAGCCATTTTTGAAAAGTAGGAAACATTTGTTTTAGCTTGATCCAGGAATTGAACCCGGGACTGCTATCTTGGCAGGCGAATGCACATACCAAAAGACCATCGAGCCGTTAGAAGCTGCTAACAATAATTTGAAATCTTATCTAAATCCCTTACTTTATTGTGTTTGACCCTAAAAGTATGCGTCTTTTACATGGACGTAAATTCAATAAGATCTTATTTTACTTACTAACAAAGACAAGTTTGTAAATAAATCTTACAAAATATTTTAAGATTTAATAGTATTAATATAACTATTGCAGACTTTATTCCAAGTAATAGTATCAGCCTGTAATGTGCCATTGCTGGGCAAACACCTCTCAATTCACTGAAGATATCAGTACAGTAAGGACGATTAGACATAATCACCAAGCTTGCCAAATGCGCGTTGTTAGTCTCAAACCCGAGCCATGTTTGAAAAGTAGGAAACATGTTTTCGCTCGACCCGGAAATGAAGTACCTCAGTCTTGGCAGGCGAGTGCACATACCACCGAGGTGTTCGAAAATTCCAAAATTCCAAACTATGAGAGAAACGGTATAATTTGTTATAGTTAATTAGACTGAAAGATACAAATCTAAATCCTAATCGCTTCCATCTTGAAAACATCCACAAATCTGGGTAAGCCTTGATAAGGAGTAACAGGAAATCCATCACACTAACCCAATTCGGATTAGTGGATCTAATGTCTTTTCGTATTTAGGTTCGGATATACTCGCATAATTGTGTACGAGTATTACCCTGTTTCAGAAAACCGTCTTTTAGTACAGCCCTGTTAAGTCCTTAAATAATCAATGTTTTACAACTTAATAATATAAATACACCTGAGAAATTCACACACGGTTAACAAGACTAAGCTCTAAGCTTGTATTATGGAATCTTAACTGATACATGAATATATCATGAATGATATGAATGTGTAATTGACTGCCTAGACGTGGTCGCCGACAACTATGCCTGTACATTGCACATATTTTGGGTCCGGGCAGGAATCGAACCAGTAACCCCTGACACAGTTAAGCGCTCTCACATGCCACTGTGCTAAAGCTCAATTTTTTTATTTATGTTAAAGTATTGAATCCTAAGAAACTCAAATACGAAGTCTCACACCACAAACTTGTTTTCGTAGTAATCCGTAGTCACGCCGTAGACCATTGTAGCGCGACGTAGCGCTCTCGTAGCTGTTCGTAGTATTTACACTAACGCCATCTAGCTAACTCAATGATAACGAAAAAATTTCATTCTGAAACATATTTGAATTCGCGTAACGAGCGACATCTATTGAAAAATAAAAGAAACACTTATGTTTGAATAAAATAAAGCAAAAATAAATATGGTTCGAACTGTAAACCAACATGTTCGAACCGTTTTTCAGCGGTATTAACTAGTTCTATGTAGTGTGAATAGATAGCGCTGTTTTGTTTTGCAATATATTTTGGTGAAATTATTTCAATAGAATTATGATACGTTAAAATGTAGATAGATGTTGTCTTATTGCTACTACAATAATGATACATTTTTAAATAATCCTGCTTAACTTGTTGATGCGATGTTCAGGTCGTATTAACACGAACTCTTAAAATTATATTTAGTACCTCAATATGTTTAAGTTCAAAATTGTTTTATTATATTTCACGAAATAGAACACAATATATTGAGGCGATTAATAAAATTAAGAATGCTTGTGCAATCCACCCTCTGTGTCAATTAGATATTTGTCAATTTATAAGACATGTTAGGGCAAAAAAAACAAGACTGTAAGACACTGCTAGTAAATTAACAAAGGTACTCATAGCCTCAGAATACAGAAAGTACCAGAAACGGCATTCAAATGTATTTACAAGCTACACGCTGTGTCCAAAAACAGAACAAAGTCCCTCGCGTAGTGTTGTTAGCTCTCGCATTATTTGTCCATTTTTGGGGTAAATTTTGGGAGTTTCGGAGGTAATATGATAATAGAATAAAAATTGTCCTTTTCTATATAACTATGTACCTACCTGATTATCTCAAGAAATAGATATATATATTAAATAAAACACGGTGTTAAGGTGGATGTTTGCATACTTTTAAGGGGTGATGGAAAAATTATATATTTTTATTTTATTTTAAAGTATTCGGAAAACTTACAGCTAGGTACAAGAGTTACATAAAAAAAGAATAATAACTTAAGTCAAAATGCATCGAGCAAACTACGCTTCGCTTCGATGGTTTCCAGAACTGTTCCAGCCGTGCTCTTTGTATAATTTTTGTCCACACCGCTTTCCTCATCAGCAGGGAAGCTAAAATTTAAGATGGCTAATATAGAAACATAATTTAATACCCGCCCCCCCTCTCCCCTTCTCCCACACGCACACCAAAAATTTGTTTAGAAATCCTATAGACTAACATACTTACTATTTAATAGGATTGTTAGGTTAGGTACATACGAGCCACACTTACGCTTTATACTTTCTTTTTTCAAGTTGGTTAATTTTTATTATATTACTTATTAATATTCTACAACAAATTAAAGCCCCTCAAAAGGTAATAAAAATAAGGGTAAATCAAAACTCTTATATTGGCAACACTAACATAGATTGACGCATCACTCTCTATCACAATTGAAATCTGAGAAAATAATTAAATATTTAAATAAGACGATACCTAAATGCGATATTTACACGTGAAATGTGATCCCATCCTGTTTCTTTTTCAGACCCACTGCATTTTTACAGGTAGGAACGACACAAGACGGCATAGTTTCGTGAAATTGGTCACGGGTAAAACACGTTAGCGCGTTCCGACGGTCACAAAGTGACTGATCGGTTGCGCATCAAACTACACTATTTAAGGCTAGTTTGGGTAGCTACAGTATTAGGCGCGCTCACGGGTTCTGGTACTTTCTGTATTCTGAGCTCATAGCATATGTTTATTTTCTCATGACCAAAGAGTGTTACGTAAACTAATGTATGTAATTAATAAGCCCTACTTTATCCGTATCTTGTTTTGAGGGAATAATAAACGTGTCCTATATTCTGGTTATATTAAGCGAGATAAGGCTGTACAACAAAATATGTTATAAGATATTATAGTTATGTAATTTGTACCTTAACATTGTTTAATGTTATACTTGTACAGTAGTCTGTCTACACTAATATAATATACTAGAGCAATAAACCTGAACAGATATTTCTTTAGTTTTTCATTTTTCTTTTATTTTAGTATGATACTAGCAGCGCCCCGCGGTTTCACCCGCGTTGTGCCTGTCCCCCCGTGCGAATTTCGGGACTTTTTATACATATAAACTTTCCTCTTGAATCACTCTATCTATTAAAACCACGTGTAAATCCGTGCAGTAGTTTATGAGTTATCGCGAACAGGCAGACAGACAGACGCGGCTGGGGACTTTGTTTTATAATATGTAGTGATAGTAATTATGTCTTATCACTAGCAATTCCGTGCAGTAGTTCCAATAGCTAGTGTGAGAAATTGCTAGATCGCCTTTACATTTTTTCTCAGAATTAGTATGGAGGCAGCAGTTCTGGTAAAATCTTCTTCTTTCTAAAATTAGAGTAGATAACGTTACCACGCAACGGCATAGCATAGCTCTGATAAAAAGACCCCTTAAGCGAAAAAAATCCTTTTTTGACAAATACAATTCTGCTAAAAGCAATTCTTTCTCCAACTTAGTTTTTATCAATAAAACGGTACATGCCTTCATGTTCTGTACCTTTCTAATAGAATAATCGTATCGCATGTCCCTAAAATGTCACACATGTTATTTCTCACAACAGGGAAAATGTAAGGGTAACAATTGCTATGTCGGCGTGTTTTTCTCCTGTTACGCGAAACAGAAAGGTTTCTAAAGTGTTATTGTAATTTCTGTTCTATTACTTAATTAAGTTTATTTGAACTCATGGTTATTTGAAGTCGTAAAGATACATCAACGTATGAATGTACGAGTATATATATTCACTAGCAGCGCCCCGCGGTTTTACCCTCGTTGTGCCCGTGCCCGTGGGAATATCGGGATGAAAAATAGCCTATAACCTTCCCGTTGAATGTAGCTATCTATATTGCAAAAATAATTATTCAAATCGGACCGGTAATTCCCGAGATTAGGTCGAACATACAAACATACATACATACAAAGTTTACCTCTTTATAATATTGTAATAAGTATAGATGTGGTACCTACCCGACTTCTCCAAAGCATAGTATTAGCCATTGATTTCCCAAAGCTAGGCAAAGGTCTCATCTCACTGAGGACATCAGTACAGTGAGGATTAGGCGACATTTTTTTACAAAAATAAAAATAAAGAATATCAAATATGATGAATTATTATTAAGAACGACATAAAGCTTTTCATAACTCTTTGATACTGAACGTTCATGTACTGTATCGTATATTCACCTTCTTTACACTTTATGTACTTTTATATATTGCTATAAAATGAATATTTGTGTTCTAACAAGTGATATTATTAGAGATTTAAGTTTTACAACACAAATATCGTGTACTAGCAGCACCCCGCGGATTTACCCGCGATGTGCCTGTTCCCGTGGAAATTTCGGGATGAAAAATAGCCTATGACCTTCCCGTTGAATGTAGCTATCTATTACAAAAATAATTATTGAAATCGGACGGATAATTCCTGAGATTACCTCGAACATACAAACAAACAAACAAACTTACAAATTTAACCTCTATATAATTTTAGTATACATATTTGACGATCGTCTGATTTTTTATACATTTGCTCAGAAAATAAAATTGATTCACTTACCTATTATGATAGTACTTAAGATAACAATCTAATACCCGTACTCAGATGTTAAATCATTCCTAAGTAGAAATTTAATGATTCGAGTGATTTTGGTAATGTATGGAAAATTACGTTAATTAGTTATATGTTGTTTTCAAGGCCGTCTCTGAGTGTGACAGTAATATAAGATTATATTCCCTTCACTTCGGGGAAGGGAAGTTATTTGAAATGTGTTTTTCCTTTAAGGTTTTTAACTTGGATAATATCCGATGGTAATAAAGAACCAATATAAAAAAAAGTATGTTTCTACAGGGTGAGCAATCCAAATGGGTCAGTATGGCGGTTTTGGAAACCATAACAGATAGCGAAATCTTGGCTTAGGAACCATGACGTTGATTTTAGTAAAAAGAAAAACTGCATTCATATACTTACAAAAATACGTGTACTCGGCCCAGGAATCGAACCTGGACTTTTTGAAAAATTTAATTTCGTTATTTTCCTTTGAATATCGGTTATGTAGCTCTTAAATAGTAAATGTTACTAAGAAACATGATATCTAAAACGAATAAAATGCATTGTTTTTAAACAACGAAGTTTTATTTTTCAATACTTCAGGGCCGCTGCCGGCCCTTTGACTTTGTATGGGGAAGTTTTAATAAAAAAATAATAGAATGTACGATAACAATCTAACTAGAGAAACGTGTAATAATACTTTTCATCATCTTTTAATGATTTCGTTTTATACACGAAGAACAATTATTTGAGATCAAAGCGCTGTAATGACTCAATGTTTCAGACGGCATGGAAAGCAATTATTCATACATTTTACACGGAACTGTTACCGATTTACATTCAAAGGGTCGCAAAGATGTACTGATTTCCATAATACTGCAGGTACAAGATGGAAATCCATTCTGGGTTCAGAATAATAATGTTTGTAGGAAGTAACATTTCTATATAATCTTGAAGTTATATTCATTGTAATCCTCTTACAATTATATGATTAGTGTTATAAGATAAGTATTAGCCTGCACTGCTGGGCAAAGGCCTCTCAACTCACTGAAGACATCAGTACACTGAGGATTAGACGTAATCACCACGCTTGCCTAATGCAGGTTGGTGATCTCAAACCCGAGCCATATTTGATAAGTATGAAACATGATTTCGCTCGACCTGGGAATTAAACCCGCAACCTCAGTCTTGACTGGCGGGGCACATACCACTAGACTACCGAGGCGTTTAGTGTTATGTCGGAATTTAAGTTTTGTTTGAAACGTTTGTTTTATTGTCCATTAGAGAAAATTTAAACAATGTTCTGAATAAAGTTAAGTAATTTTTTGGATAAGTATGTAACTAGGCTTTGGAGGTTTAGTAACCAATGTTATGATAGCGGTTTGTCTTTGCCCTTTCCAATAAAATCTCTATTATAATTAGCAATCGAAAAAATATGTAAATGCTTTATCAACATTAACCCTACTTAAGAATGCAAATTATTTGAATGGATTTTTAATGAAGAAACTTTTTAAAGTCCACTAATATTTTAAATACATTTACAGAAACATTTACTCAGAATTGCTAATTGACTTGAATTTAAATGTGCAGTCAGCATTTGAAACAACTTAATAGCTTAACACAATAGAGCTTTTTGTTTGTCTTCGAAATTGAACTAATAAATATTATGAAATGCTTACCTATTCTTAGCTATTGGTGTTTAAATGATGAGTAGCATGATACACTCTGTGTCCTTCAAAGCGATCAAAGTAGGACATCTCACTTCTCAAAACCCTGATAATTGGGTTCAGGTGGAAAATTCCAAAAATTCAGTTCGTCGAAGGAAATTGAAAAAGCTTTCCCAAACATCCTGAGATACAGGATATTGCACAGAGGAAATGAAAAGTAGTTAATATGAGGACCAATATTGGTGATAGGCTTTCTACAAAAAAACACACAACATTGTCAAAGAGATTTTAAGGATTCCATGACCACTCGAGCGAAATAAGCGTCTGTAATTTTCTTGAGGGTCCAAAATTACCCAAAGCTGAGACCCTTCATTTTTCTACAATTTTATGTTGCTCATGATAATATTGGCGCGAAAATGTTTAAGAACCGCCAAGGGTAAGATTACAACATTTTTCATGAAAGAAACTCAAGATTTTTTATTAAGAAACTGCTTTGTTACGATCTATAAAATACCATGAAATAAACAGACAGTTATGAATATACCTTATTTATCCATTCCTTGCTAGGAAATAAGTGGAAAATGTGTTTTTATAAAGCTTAACAAATAAGCAATATTGATGGCTATAGATAGGAGACTGGGTTCATTTTTCCGTAACTAACAATATCAATTTGGGTATTTCCTCTAAATTTGACCTAATTCGGTAGCTAAGAGGAGATTCCAGATATTTATTTACATACTTAAAGTTAAGCACCGCCCGTTCTAAATAACTGGAAGGATTTTCCTGTGTCCAGTGTATGGGGGTGATCGTAAATAACACGGGACCCCTTCATGTGGTTTCCGAACAAATAATCGTTTAAACGGAGTCCATGATCAACATTTCGTTGATACGAAATAATGTATTCATAAGTAATTTAATTCGAGTATCCATAATTTGAGAGGGACGTTTTATCGAAATTTATAAAATGACAACACGTTTGGTTCGGTTATGGATTTAACGGGATTAAAAACGTGTTTTCGTGACGAAATTTTATCAATAAATGAGAAAATTTTAAAGAATACCGCTTTTTTGCCTAACCATTACTGTCCCACTGCTGGGCAAAAAACTCCTAACAGAGGAAAAGTAAATCTAAAAATTCTCAATATCATAGCCAAAGTGTAAATTAATGTTTATTTAGAAACCAACAAATTACAATTTAAATAAAAAGCAACCCGAAAATCCTAAAAACTGAGTACGCTATACTCCCTTTGTTTACGATTAGCGAAGCTTAATGTATTAAATAAATTCTCTTTAAGGCTTGTTTGCATTAAGCTACACGTAATTTTTGTTGTTAATCCTCAAATAAAAGTAGCGGTGGCTAAACCCGTAAACCCGAAAACATTTTAAATTGCTCTCGATATCCGTAGTCCGACGTAACTGACCACTCACCCTAACGTTATATTGATGAGATTCAGTCCCAAACCGTTTTGCAACGTTATAATTTCTGATGATTTTTCATCGAGTTTTATTTGTGGAACAAAACGCCTGCACCTAGTACTGTTGCGCTCGTGAGTGACTTAGTTGGCAATGTTAGTTCGTTGGGATTGTTAAGCAACGTGCAGCTAGACCTCTAACTAGATGGGTGGCCGATAGTGGCATTTATATCTGAGCGCTACTGTGCTTCGTATGTAATTGTCAGTTTGGGTTCTTTCAATCGATAGACTAAGTTGGAGGCCTTTAGGCGGTCTAAAAGCTCTGACACCAGGGTTGGCCACAACCTTCACTAGTTTATTTGCTACTAGCGACCCGCCCTCGCTTCGCTTCGGGTAATCAAGATTTCATGTAGGAAAATCGGGATAAAACATTGCGTGTCTCCCGCAGGAATATACACAATCAAAATTTCAAGTGGGAAATTGGGGATAAAATATTACATGTCTCGCGCGAGTATATATGTATACACAATCAAGATTTCATGTGAGGAAGAATTCGGGATAATACCTACATAGCACGTCTTCGTCGTTCGTAGTTCGTAGGTAGGTATATCCCCGCGCGCTTTGACCGCACGAAACAGTAAGTAGCCATAAGAGACCCGCCATCGAGCATTACTATTTTGTAAGCAGCGCCCCGCGGTTTTACCCGCGTTGTGGCCGTTCCCGTGGGAATTTCGGGAATTTTTTTACATAAAAACCTTCCTCTTGAATCACTCTACCTATTACAAAAAAACCGCATCAAAATCCGTTGCGTAATTTTAAAGATTTAAGCATACAGACAAACAGACAAACAGACACGAAACAGAGACGACTTTATTTTATACTATGTAGTGATTACATAAAAACCTTCCTCTTGAATCACTCTACCTATTACAAAAAAACCGCATCAAAATCCGTTGCGTAATTTTAAAGATTTAAGCATACAGACAAACAGACAAACAGACACGAAACAGAGACGACTTTATTTTATACTATGTAGTGATATTTCTCATCATAACTCTGAAACTAACTGTCCGATTTTAATAATTTAAAGAGGTACACAAAGAAACATAATTAACCTTGATTGTAGAGCCATTTATTTTGATGTAGATTCATATCATCATATGAATATCATCAACTTAAAATTAACTAATTAATTTTAACTTAAAACGGTTATTGTGTCTTAACTATAATAGTTAGACATATGCCCTCGCGAACTTATTTGTTCGCAATGATATGTACTTTGATTGTGTAGAACATTGTTTTTGTGTATCATCAATAGATTTAGTAGCGCACGCCAATAACCAATTTTTTTAGGCATGTTTTTCATACCTTGGGTTACATATACCCGCGTTGTGCCCGTTCCCGTGGGAATTTCGGGAATAAATATAGCCTATGTCACTCAGGGATAGTGTAGCTTTCGAATGGTGAAAGAATTTTTTAATTCGGTGCAGTAGTTTCAGAGCCTATTCGAAACAAACAAACAAACAAAAAATCAAACCTTTCCTCTTTATAATATTATTATTATATTATATTATATTATAATTATATTATTAATTATTAATATTATTAATTATTAATTATTAATTATTATTATAGTATAGATTGAGAATTATTATGATGGTCTATTATAATAACTTACTTGCTATTGAGAATTGGTACGATGGTCTATTAGTGATCGGTACTGATTACTTATTTCGATCGGATATCGAGTCATATTGCATTTGTCGTATTGTATTGCAAACGAAGCTTAGAAAATAGATGTCAAGTTGCGACAGCAAAAACAAATGACGAAAAGTTTTTGGCACCATTCGTAATTCGATAGTTGTATACAAGTCGTACGACAACCTACCGACCTATTACCGTACATCCTCAATGTCAGCCATGAAATCTGTAAGAAATCAGGAGCAAGGTTCTCTCTGATCGCATTGCAATCAATTTCAAAAACACTTGACGAATATGCTCCAGATCCGACTAGATCTGATGTAAAGTTATGCTGTTTTGCCTCTAAAATTCGTACTACAGATACATCCGGTCAAAGCCTTAACTGACGATAAATTTTTCAGTGTCACTTGCTTGCCATCCGAAACTGCACTCGCTTTAACTCAATTACTTCCTTGGATGATTTTAACTTCTAGTTCTGCGTTAAAAGCACTACTCAAACTTTGAGACTGTAAAGTTGCTTGTTTATTCAAGATTATAAATATTTACGTATTCCGTAGTAGCGTAATGTTGCAGATTTAAGATTTTTAACTACTTAATTATTAGTAATTAAGTAAAAAGTGTAAGTGAAATTGATTGCAATGATAAGTAAGTTCGTGTAGGTTAGTGGTCAACCCTGGTGTCGGAATATTTAGACCGCCTAAAGACCTCCGACATGGTCTATCGCTTAAAGAAACCGGGGCCGTCAACGCAATGAGCTCACATTGCTTAGTCAAACTAAGTGGACTAACTAGTGGAAATTATTATATTATATTAGCCTAGTGTGTCCACTTCTCTCTATTTAGAGCCTCATGACGCCAACCACGCAAAAATCCGTCGAGTTCATCTCGCCATCTCCTTTTTGGTCTGCCGCGGCGTCGCCTTTTTGGGTCTGGGTTCCATAGTGATGATTTTTGCCCAAGACTCATCAGGCCTGCGACAGACATGTCCGGCCCAGTTCCATTTTAGCTCAGCAGATTTGCGACCTACATCGGCGACTTTTGTGCGGGAGCGCAGTTCGGTGTTTCGGACTCTGTCCGTCAGCTTAACACCCAAGATGCTGCGCTCCATCGCCCGTTGGCAAACCTTGAGACTGGACTTCTGCGAATCTGTCAATGACCAAGTCTGTGCACCGTATGTGAGCACAGGAAGTATACACATGTTCATTAGTTGTCCATTAGTGGAAATAATAAGAGTTTTATATATCACCAGTTTAGGTATTATTTTATTAAATACAAAATTACTTGCTCGAACATTATCTGTTCGAATTGATAAATATTATATTTCTGTATGAATTTATCTTTATACAAAATCGTATTATTCCAATGAAAGTAATTACAAAAAGTAATTGACTCGTTTCTCAGCCGTATAAGATGTGGATTTTAATTTATAATGTGAATATTAATAACCTCTTCAGAAATATAATGAGAAAATGAAATATTAAGGAGTAATCAATATTTACACGTTCATGAATTTAAATGATGTTGTGTATGATTAATACAAATGAGTGGCTAACTGAAACGTCACTAGGACAAGTTCAACACTTACTTTTATTCTAAAAATATATATCTTGTGATAGCCTGCATATTATGGTTGCTGTTTAATACTCGGTAACAGAAATGGGTATTCAATTTTCCATATTGGTTGCTTGCCTTATTGGGTCGTCGACTAGCGTTAACAAGTATTCAGTTTCAGTGACCACCGAATTAGTAACCAACTTTATGCATGTGTTATTGTGAATGTAGCAAATGGGTCATTGTGAATGTAGTAAATAGGTCAATAGGTCTAGCAAACATACAAACAAGTACCTAAAACTTTGAATCTTGAATCTACCACCCTTAGGTTATGTTTTTCTCATGTAATCATCAATATTTAATTTAAATTCATCAATAGAAATTTGTAAACTTTTGTATAGCCTTTGGAGAACAAAATTAAGTGTCGACATACTAGTGACAAATTAGTTTCATATATAGACAACAGTCTATATAAAGTGTCACTTTTCACGAGTTAATCACTACTAATTTGTTACTTTTATAAAATAAAAATAAGTACCAACCTACTAGAGACAAATTCGCTCAATATACAGGCAATTTGTGTGATCAATGTTGTCTATAAATTTAGCTAATTTGTCACTAAGTCGATACTTAATTTTGATCTCCAAAAGCCTAAATATCAAGGTTTACAAATGTCGCACCAGTACCTATTGCCTGTGACAGGCAATTAACAACGCATCCATTGTGATGCCGCCACCGGTATCTGGCATTGATAAACCGATTGTCCAAATAAATGTATTGTAAAAAACATCCCTTATTAGTTTGTATGGAGTTACAAAGTGTAATGTTGGCAGCGGACCAAGGTTGAATGTATGGGAACAGTGCTTGCTATCATTTACTGTAATGTTATGGAGATTTTTAAAAAGCGAACAATTTTAGATGTTATTTTAAATGGTGTATAAAATGCAGCATTTTTCAATATACTAAAAACTCGTTACATTATATCATCTCATTTAATCATACATATCATTAGTACATATTGGTTGTCGGTCGCTGATGACCAAGTTGTTTTAGCGACCTTAAATAAATAAATTTTAAAAAAAATTATATCAACTGAATAAGGGCTCTATATGTAACTCCTTAGGGTCTAGACAGACGGACTGCAATTCAACTGCAATCCGACTGCCAAATGGCAGTTCAGATGCAGTTTGAATGCAGTTGGCTCGACTGCAATCCAACTGCACGCCAACTGCCCGTCGACGTGCAGTTTGATTGCAGTCGAGCCAACTGCATTCAAACTGCATCTGAACTGCCATTTGGCAGTCGGATTGCAGTTGAATTGCAGTCCGTCTGTCTAGACCCTTAATAATAATAATGATTTTTAGGTTACGTTTTAAACAGTATCTATGAAGTCAAATGTTTGGGCCCAAAGCTTTTTTGAACGTACAACCCATTCGGAAGAATATCGGAGAAGAGAAAAGAAGAAACTCGGTTGGTTATGTTTTTTTTATATAAGGTTGAAAATACAATTTAAATACTTATTATTATTTATATCTAAAGCTGCTAAACCAAAGCATCACGGACATAGTAACAAAGCACATATCTCGCGTTATGTAACTAAGCAACTCGAACTTACTTATACTAATCTTATCCATTCGTGGATCCTTTAATATCCAATGATATGAATATCGGATATGAAACAGCTCCTTTTGAACACTATAAATAGCAATGTTTCTGTGGATTGGTACATATTCAACTAAACCTATTCTTAGTACCGATTTGGAGACATCTGTCTGTCAGCGAGTTCACATTCGAATGATATAGGATGAGGATGATATAGGTTTACGGATACACTTACTTACTCTTTTAGACAAAACTTTCTCAGCGAATTATAAGTGGGTATGTCTCCAAACTTGATAACGGTCTAACGGATACGACTGTTTTCATTCAAATAGTATAAAGATCTTATAAAATAAACAGCAGTAGAAAATGTTCAATGTGAATGAAATGAAAACGTGAATGAAATCTTAGAACGCTGATAATAATATGATTATTCAATGTCAGCTCTCGGCAGATTATGTGCTAGTAAAGACTTGCAAGTATTATCATAGCCAACATCAACATAGAGACGGCATTTTTCTTGACACTACAGAGATGTACATACTTTCTCTGAGAGTTGAATTGACTTGTATTCACTGTATTATACTGGCATATAAAGTTGAAGATTGATTTTTGTTTGTTTAAACGCGCTAATCTCAAGAACTACCTACCATTTCCAATACCAATTTTCTTTTCGAAAAATTCGTTAAGAACTTAGTAGCTACATTCAAGGGAAAGGTTAAAGACAGATTTTTATCGAGAAATTGAAATGCGGGTAAAATCTCGGGGCACTGCTAGTTGGAAATAAACTAACTGGACTGAACTATCTATACTAATATTATAAAGCTGAAGAGTTTGTTTTGTTTGTTTGTTTGTTTGTTTGTTTAAACGCACTAATCTCAGAAACTACTGAACCGATTTGAATAATTCTTTCACTGTTAGATAGTCTATTTATCGAGGAAGGCTATAGGCTACATTTTATCCCGAAATTCCCACGGAAACGGGCACAACGCGGGTAAAACCGCGGGGCGCTGCTAGTGTTTAAATATATAAACTATTTTTACTATATTACTTACTAGTAACGCTGGTAGAGTACTTTGCCAAAGCGATGTTAAGTCATTGTGATTGTAAAGCAACGCGCAGCTCCGCCCATACTTGGATGGGTGGCCGATGGTTACTTCATCTAAGCGCTACCGTGCTTCGGAGGGTACGTTATAGTGTCGGTTCAGATTGTTTCAATATCAATCGTTAGACAGAAGATCGATGTTTAGTTATAACAGTGTGCACAGCTAGCTTTATAGTGTTGATTAATAAGCAACTGTCGTATTTTGATCAATTACCCGTAAATATATTAAGTCTCTGACTGACCAATTATCGTCTTACGATCGCTGAACCGTTCCATCTTCAGAAGCCACTAATCAGATTAGAAGCAAAACTTTCACAAAAGGTTGTCTTTGCCGACTTGATTGTTTGATGTTGTTTTCAAGTTTTTTGTGCTTATTTCAGTTTCGTTTAGTTGGAAAAGGTTTGAAACATTTGTGACCGAAGTTTCGTAGTTTTAGCGAAGTAACCATTATAATGGTTTAGTAACGATTCATGCATACTATGAAACTGGTAATAAGTTTATAGTAAAATACATTGTATACATAGTTTTCATGTAGCACTCACGTCTCAGAGACTCGGAGAGTTACTCAGAGACGTCAAGTCTCTTACTCAGAGATGTCGAATTCTTGCTTTAATGAGTGATTTCGACATGTTATGTATGAATAATTACATTAAATAGTGTCGATTTAATGAACAACTTTGAGTGTGACAGTAAGTAACATAACTGTACGAGTACTCATTGATTAATCTTTGTTGTGTTTAACTTAAACAGTTAAACAGTTACAGTAGTAATACAAACTTCGATAAGTTTATTCTTTGCTTTGTCATTTCAATTTCCCCGATACCGAATGCTACGAACATATGAGTTGAAGTTAAAATGGTTAAAACTTTCCACCAAAGTAAAAATGAAAAATATTCTTCACAATCTTGAAAGCTGCGATGCATGTTTGATACGTTTTGTACTATTTTATTCGGGTTGTGAATAGAACGTGTCTCAATTTGCCAAATTACAGTCCTTTTTGTTTGTGATTTCGTTTGAAGTAGAAAGACACGTTTCGGCTGTACCGATAGGAAAGAGATAAAGTTATTACAGTTTATTTTAATTGCTTTTATCTGTGATCTGAATATCTTTATAGATCCTTTATTAATGTGGGAGAGTATTAATAATAATGATCTTATTATGAACCTAACATAAATATGTAATCAAACAAATGGTAGAAAATGTCAGATATTTATGAATTCTAAAATGCAATACGTCTTCTTCTTCATCGAGTGGATGGTCAACCTGACCAATCCAATTGCTCATGTAACGACTACTATTCGTAGAAAGTAACTGCAACCGACGGCTTAACGTGCCCTCCGAAGCACGGATGAAATAAATTGAAAGGTCATTCGGAATATAGATGTCTGATAAAAAAAAACTTCTAAGACAAGTATTAAGATTAAATATTTCAAGCATTCCAGATAAATTCATAATAACAAATCTACTTTGCTTTAACTTTGAATACTAAATAATTCATCTCGAAAACTAGTATTTTGGCTACATCATTGCTATGCAATAAGCAACTTAGATTAAAGACGGTTTCGACACCACAATATTGGTAATCCCTTGAACATTTAGGCAATTTTCTGTAAATTACATTTCAAGTGACTAGTCGAGCTTGTAGATTGTACCAAATAGATTGATGGAGCACCTCTCACCGCACCTCTCTCTGGAGGGTCTCTCACGTGTAATAAAATACCGTGAGGTACCCTATTGGCCACTTGTTAGACACGCCAAGGTGTTCCTTGAAACCTAGTTCAATGGGTTGTGAAGACAAGTGTTCAAACACTAGGGATAATATGTTTCTTGGTACTGAATATGTTATACATAACATCTTCTTGGTATGAATCTATGTGGCCGGAATTCACCGTAGCGTCGTTTGACTAAATGATGTTTACTCATTCCCATTATTCAGGAACGTGCATCCCGGCCATTGAATTAAATTATATTTTATTTTATTTATTTTTATTTTCAGCCTGCCTTTTCCCACTGCAGGGCAAAGGAAATAATAATTAATAAATAATCTTTTTTCCAAACACTACAACCAGGTTAGTATTGATTCGATATGGATATTTTTATCTGAACACAACTGTACTTTGTAGGATATATCAAAACTTCAGGTATCATTTTGGCTTACTCCCTCAAAATGAAGTCTGTAAATTTTCCATAATTAAGTCAACATGTAAAGCAGAAGACTAAAATGATTACCTATCGTAACATTGGCGAAAAGTAACGAAAAGAAGTTGAATAATAAATAAATGGACGAATCTTATAAAGCAGTCGTTGTAATGATGAAATATTGTGTAGCCTGTTAAAAATATTAATGGAATCCTTAAATCAGAGGCGGCGACATAAGTAACAAATGAGGATAAACTTGATATTTTGCCGCTAAGGCCGCTTTCACATTACTAATGCTTAGTAGTTATTTTATCGAGGATCAATTATTTTGTACCATTTTTTATGAAAAAAAAATATTGATTACTGTTTTTAAATATGCATAGTCGTAGTCTGTGAACTTTTTTATAGATTTTCAAAATTTCATTTGGTTAAAAATCCAACAATTGTGAAATCGTGACATTTATGAAGTACTAAAAATTACTACAAAAAATCACCCTATTGCTAAGCTTAACCATGGACAGTTTTTATTATTTCAATAAATATAGCTTTCAAGCTTTAATTTTAGTAAGCAAAACAAGGTTTTATTTTTTACAAAGCTATTGTTAGTCTTAATATAATAACTAGTCACTGCGCGGTGGTTCCACCCGCGACCCAATAGATGGCGCTAGTAAGAAAATGTTGTATGTCGCGCTTACGTTACTTTCCCAGATTTAGTGAGGTCATCCATACAATTCGTCGGTCAGGAAGAAAATTACCCTCCTTATATAATTAGTATAAGTAAATATATTATTTACCCAATGACGTTCTCAGCTGTCCCCGTATTTGAATAGTAACCAATACCATTGATTCCGAGACGTAGACTTACATAAGCAAGCTTGCAATGTTTATCTGCAAACACGATACCCCCAAACAATAGATGCTTGTATTGTATAGCTTCAGAGTGCGTCAATACAAGTATACATGTCGAGTTGTGTAGTGCTCACTATTGATCTAAGAAAGGATAGGAAAATGTCTGTTCTAACATCAATTACCTTAATTCCTTAACCATTGTCTCATAATATTCATTTGTGATTAAATTTCACAAAGGTCGAGACTAGCTCTATTGTGAATGCTGACGGTAATGGATGAAGACGCCTCTGTAACGTTTTTGTTATTTATTTGTGATTGTCTGAATTGACTTAAACGAGGACATTGGAGGGGCGCGTAATTAAAAGTACTTTAGATAGAAAATTGAATTGTAATAGGAACGTTTTTCTTCTCTTATCGTTTAAGATTTATTACGTAATTAGTAATTTAAGACGACTATTGTTTATTTGTTTTGATATTTAATTTAGCCCTATTAATAAATCTGTTTATAACCATCTATAACGTGCCTACACATAAGTTAGTACCATACAATTTAATTAAAAGAAGCTTATAAAATAATAGGCCTCTAATGCATGCAAATGATTTTATGTAAATGCAATGTTATGCAAAGTACTGCTGAAGACTTATTTTCACTCTATCTATACTAATATTATAAAGCTGAAGAGTTTGTTTTGTTTGTTTGTTTGTTTGTTTGTTTAAACGCGCTAATCTCAGAAACTACTGAACCGATTTGAAAATTTTTTTTTGTAATGGATAGCCACATTCAACGGGAAGGTTATAGGCTACTTTTCATTCCGAAATTCCCACGGGAACGGGAACAACGCGGGTAATACCGCGGGGCGCTGCTAGTTCTAACATATAATGAGCCTAACGATAAATATGAGCAAGTTTTTCAAATTTATTGTTGTAATATATCCTTCACTTACTTACTGTGTATTATGTCGTAACAGTACCCGCGGTTTTTCCCCGTTCCCTTGAATTTTTCGGGGCAAAAAAAAACTTATGAAATTTGCTTTGAATGTGGCTTTCCATTAAAAAAATAATTGTTCTAATCTGATTGGCAGTTTCCGAGATGCATTCAAACAAACCAGAAAACCAAAAAAATAATCTTCAGCTCTATTATATTAGCATAGATCCTTTCTTTTTCCATAATCTATCTATACCTATAACGGAAAAAGGGAAGAACATAAAAGCATTACCGATGAATGTAACTGTCATATGCGGTGGTCATTCAAAGCCATCACACACATTCTAAGTACATTAGTTGCACGTGAAGCCTTCGTAACAATATTACCCGATATGTTTGGGAAGCTGTCTGTACAATTACAAGAGTTCTGGGTATCGCCTAACCGTATTAATGATATCTGTGTTTTGTTTTGACGATAAGGTTTGCAAAATTGTTTCGTTCACTATGATAGAATAATCCAATGTAATTAATAAAGAATAGGTTTTTTGAAAGACGCGTTTCGTTATAGCAGACTTTAATAATGCTTATTCATTCGTAGACTTTAAACTTTGCTTTCTAATATTTACTTTTTAGCTATCGAGTTTGTTTATAAGTATACATTTATACATTTGTATTTGGTTTTGTTATTCGAGTCTTTAATATACATAAAAATATCAATGACAAAATTGTTTTTTTTTTTAATACTTTCTTTTATGTATATTTTTCGGAGTGACTTTAATTAAGCGAAGACATTTTCGCCAGACGATTACTTTACAAACTTAAGGAGAGTTCCAATTGTTGTACTTAACTTAAGTACAACAATGTTCCTATTTCAAAACTTTTCAGTTATGGGGTTGATCTCAAAATTCTGTCCGTGGTTTTGGAATAAGTCAGGTTAATGAAATACAAACAGCTCGAGGCGATGGCTCTTATACTGACGGTGGGTTCACAGAATCTTCATTACCACTTCAATAAGTGACTCTAATAAGACTGCGCCCTAGGCGGGTGCCAGGCGGGATCGCTTGCTAACGACATTATTATTTGGGAACTTAATTGAGTATATTTTAAGTTTTGACGCAAATTTTCACTTATCTCATCCAATTACTTAAATATTACGAGTAGTTTGACGCAAAATTTGGTCAAAAATTATTATTTTTTAGCCAAACAACTTGTTACTTAGACAAAACCAATCTATTTTAAAACATTGTACCACTGTTTATGGTAAAGAAACGTGTTAAGTAAAAACATTTCACCATTTTTCCGACCTTCGTTTTTTGTATCAAAAAGCTTTTTAACATAAAACCGAAACATTGTTAGGAGAATGTAGGTGTGGAAGCCATTTTAAATTAACCTTGAAGTTTGCGAAATTATAATCTAAAAACATTTTATTTAATAAGAAAGTATGAAAGCGTGATAATTCCACTGCACGACCAATATTAAAAGGATCCAACAGTTCTTCAATACAATTTTAAAGAAAATAAATTGCACAAAATCACCATGTTATTATATACGCTTCCTTACAAATTATGTATGCTTACTTGTATATCATGCTTTGACGGCTACTTGTATGATTCATGATACGCCCGTACTCAGAGATCTAGAGATTTATTGATTTAATGAGTATTTTGACTTGTGCTTAATATAATATGAAAAATTACGTCAATTAGTAAATTTTCAACTTAATGAACGTCTGTCAGTGCGACAGTTACATTAAACATAGCGATAGTTGTAACGTAAGGTTCAAACATAGGGTATCTAGGTTTTGTCCCGTAATTGATATACGAATAAATTCGACGCGTGAAACCGCGGGGAGCACCTAGCTTCTATAATGAATGTAAGATCAACGTAAATTGTTGGTCACTTAACTTGTAAGTCAAGAAGGACTTCCTAATCTTTTATAAATCTATTTGCAAGCCTTTTGAGACACTTTGTTTACAAATATTTGTTAAGGAAATATTTTATGATGTTCTTAAGTATCTTTAAGGTAAAGACACTTGGACTCTTTTGATTAAACTTATTTCATAAACATGGAAATGTTATTTGAAGAATATTTTAGATATTCGAAGACGTTACTTTGAATTCAGTTTTTAGGGTTCCGTAGCCAAATGGCAAAAACGGAACCCTTATAGATTCGTCATGTCTGTCTGTCTGTCTGTCCGTCCGTCTGTCCGTATGTCACAGCCTTTTTTCTCCGAAACTATAAGAGCTATGTTGTTGAAACTTAGTGTGTAGATGTATTCTGTGAACCGCATTAATATTTTCACACTAAAATAGAAAAAAAATAAAATTTTAGGGGGGTCTCCCATACTTAGAAATGAAAAAAATATTTTTTTTTTCATCAAACCCATACGTGTGGGGTATCTATGGATAGGTCTTCAAAAATGGTATTGAGGTTTCTAATATCATTTTTTTCTAAACTGAATAGTTTGCGCGAGAGACTCTTCCAAAGTGGTAAAATGTGTGTCCCCCCCCCCTGTAACTTCTAAAATAAGAGAATGATAAAACTAAAAAAAATATATGATGTACATAACAATGTAATCTAACACCGAAAATTGGTTTGAACGAGGTCTAGTTAGTAGTTTTTTTTTTACGACATAAATCGTAAACCGCAAAAAAATACTGATTATTCATTCAATAACTCAAATGTAAATAAAAAAACATTTATTTCAAGAACTTCTTTATTATGTTACTCGCTGCTACGGAACCCTTCATGGGCGAGTCCGACTCGCACTTGGCCGCTTTTTTTATTAAAAGTGTATGGCTGATGCATACTTATGTTGCTTTAAATTTTTATGACTTACATTAAGACAAAAAATAAAAAATAGATTTTATTGAGCAAAACAAATACAAGTATAAGCCGTTGAATATATAGTCAGCTTTATATTCCAAGGTAATAAGTAATTATCAAAAAACTACAACATTTTTTGTAATATGAAGTAATATCCGCTTATTACGTTCATAAAACGTATATTCTTGTAAAGATAAATTAGTGTCATGGCGTTTTATGTCCTCCGTCGAGTCGGTCATTCGGCCAAGCTTTTGTTGGTAAAGTATATCATTAATCACAAGCCGTGTCGTCTTAACTCCGGTATTTTTAGGTCAAGCTGACAAGACAAACCTTTTCTCACCTATTCAGAGTGACTCAAAAAAACTATTCAAGCCTGAATCGACCCAACCTTTCAGATTTAGGAGCGAGATTTGTAAATGTGCAGATTTAGCAGTTTCGTCCAGATAATTCGTGACGCCTTTTTATTTATAATGAATGCCTTTGTGAATACTGATTTTATTTTTGTACCTTTTCTTAATAAAGCTATTGAGATTAGGGACAGGTGGGATGGGAGTCTAATTACCTTGTTTTAAGTATCCAGTCTTAGCGGAACATACAAATTACACAATCACTGTTCTAGCCCCTTACCACACTCACAGAAGTCAAATGTTTTAAGGAGAGGTTGATAAATGATAATATTTGACATTTCAGGTATGAAAAGCGTACAGATACGGCAAATGATAAATCTATGCTAACTTTAATAATCTAAGCTAAACAGTTTGATTTTTGTTTGTTTGATCGAGGTCATCTCAGTAACAATCAATGCCATTTGAATAATTATTTTGTAATATATAGCCAAATTCAACGGAAAGGCTACTTTTTATCCCGGAATCCTTACGGGAATGGCCACAATGTGGTTAAAACCGCGGGGCCCTGTTAGCTGTTAGTATACTCGTCAGTGACGTCACTGATTTCGACAGTATTTCCTAACGTATTTCAATAACCAATCCTGATAAGAATAGGCTGTAATATTAATAACACTAAACTAAGTAAAAATACAGTTCGCTATGGTTTTCCTTGATATTTCCTGAAATTAAGTGGCATATCTACTTACAGCACTTTTATTTAATAAAGCAGATACAATAACTATACGTGATATGTACAAGTTATCACGACTTGACCACCAACTTGATGTTTGGCACGTTTCCAATACTTGGCGAGGATAAATGCTGATAGACTGGCCAAAAAAATCTATCATCTCTGATTTAGTACCACGATTCCATTCCACCAAATGTTTTGGAAAGTCAAATCACAAAAGTTTGGTGCGAAACTTGCGTAACAAGCTAAGCACAAAATATTTAGGTACTTTCGCATAACCATACATTGTAGGTTATACGGATTTTTGTTATGTTTCTTTTCTGGAATCGACTGTATTACTTTGGTTTTAGATTCATATATATTTTTTATAACATTCTACAAATGGATATGTTATGCCCTAAATTGAGACCTCTTTAGGTGAAACACAGGCGGTGCTATGGTGACATAGACTAGCGAATTATCTGAGGAGTGTTATAAGTTTAACATCGATGTCTGTGTGCGTGTGTATCTGTTTGTAGCACTGACGGATGGAGGCAGTGGCCGGATTAACCAATTTCGATGCCGTTTATTCATTTGAAAGCCAGTTTTCTTGTAGTGGTTTTTAGGTATGTTTGGTAAAAATCAATCTAGCCGTTTTTGCGGGTTAATAACATTATTAATTGAACGGTTTCAAAAGACATTTATATCTTTATCGGCATCGATTACCATCGCTGTACCGTGACACATCTGTTAATCATTCATATGGGTAAAATTCAAGAACCTTTGTATACCAGAGCTGTAAGAGAATCGATGTTAACGCCTTACATAATATCCAATAAGTACGAAAAGGATAAGTACCAATACTAAGTCAAGACTCCGGTCAATAATGGCGTCTTCGTAACATCGTGTCAAATTGTGTCAGCCTTGCCTGATACATTCAAGGCTCGATTACCCCAAAGTAGAGTAAGACGTGAACATACTAGATATAGTAGTAAAACAATTTATAAAAAGATCAGTGATATATAGAGTTTGCCATAACTGAATAGGATTAAGAATGGTCAGCATAGACATTAAAAGAAATCGGTACTAATTTCGATAAGACGAGCGAAGCATTTCCGATTTCCTTTTTAAATATGGCTCGAGTTGTAGATCACTAACTCGCAATAGGCAAGCGTAGTGATAATGCCTAATCCGAGTGCGAGCTGGATGCGGGTCACATGCGGGTCACGTGATATTGTATTCCTTGTATTTGTATGAAAGGTGACACACTGACGAGCCAGTGTGGCCACCTTTCATGTGTGTTTCATGTTTTCAGTGAGATGATACACTTTTGCCCTTCAGTAGGACAAGACTGTCTACGTCACAAAAGACTAACTGCCTTGTTCATAAACGCTCTCTAACTAAAATACTGTTAGTGAGTGTTTTGTCTCTTTTGCTCTTTGGAAAATAGCGTATGACAGAAAGGGACAAAGCATTTTATAGCTAAAATGGTGCTAGTAAGCGTTTATGAATAAGGCCCATAATATTTAAGCAAATATGTTGTCATAATGGTTTAAGATTCTAAACGTTTCTCCAACCACAGGTTGAAGACTAAACTTGTGATAAATGCGATACTCTTTACGTTCTGTCGTGTATTATTCAAATCCAAACAATATGTTTAAATATTAAACTTGAAACAATCATCCTACTTCACACATGGAGCACGTTTATCTTGACTAAAAGCACTGAGACAGCAAGTTAAATTAGTGCGAAAACGTGTTCTGGTTTTATTATTTGCGGAGAGATTTGTGTACGACAACCATTGTAAAGTTTAATACTTTTGTTTCACATTGTTTGCTTTGGCAAATATGCAAACATTCATTTCGGTCCACGGTGTTCAAAACTGTAAAATTGAACTAATTTTTTTATTTTTTTATTTATTTGTCCCAGTTACAAACAAGTTTTGAATTAAAGTCCACAAAGTAGTCTCTAATAGTATTTACTTAAGGCACATTTTTCCTTTCCATACAATTTACTTAGTACTTCACGAAGATGACATGGTTTCTAAGAAAAAATCTTAGTATGTAAAAGTTTCAGACTTGCCCATACTGACCGACGTAAAAAGCCACCCTGGTATTATAACAATATCTAAATTAATATTGTAACACTTACAAGTTTCAATTAGTTAACTCACATTGTGAATTAAGCAGGGGTTTCGCTAAGTGCTCCTAATCTAATTGGCTGTTTATTTTATCTCTATTATATCTGTTACGTTCAAGCTGTTGAACAATATTTCTCAGAATTATTTGCACTGCATAATCTTTGCTCTCAAGACAATTAACAAGACTATATTTTAGTCTTTGTATTTTAATAAAATGTACAACAGAATATAATAGGCAGAAATAATAAAGAGAACTGTGTGAATTTCAGAACAGTTTGAATGATAAATTAATAAGATAGTTTTAATTTGGATCACGTAAACCTTTAATTAAGACTGTTTGATGTCTGACTTCAAACAAAAACTAATTACGTTTACACGAATATCTACGGGTACATAACGCAGAGGGTGATATGTGATATGTTTTTTTTCACATTTCTATCTTCTGCCATCCTTTTTAACTGTTCATGCGACACAACATTTGTTGTTTCTTCTGAGCTATCCCTTCTATATGGCTAGTTTTCCTATTACACTGACCGCCCCGGTGCTGGCGGTCGTTGCGTAAAGGTGCTCCCACACTGCTGTTATAGAATGTTAAGTAACGTTAGTAAACATTTGTTAGCTAACATTTAATCACCAAAGTCAAAAAATGTTTTCATGTTAGTAAATGTTAATTAACATTTTTGAACAAAATTTTGTTTGTAAACATTTTATACAGGTGACGGCGGGGTATGCGGTGAGTCGGGGGCCAATGCCAGATTCAAAATGTTATAAAATGTTAGTAAACACTTTCCATCAGTGTAGGAGCACTTATGTAAGAATTGACAACATTTGTTAGTAAATGTTTTAGTGTTCAAAAATGTTTATAAACATTTTGTAACAGCAGTGTGGGAGCACCTTATCTCATCATCAGCGGTATATGTCATAACTACATACATTTTGAATCATCAGCGCTGACTGTCAGGGCTCGGTCAGCATGACAGGAAACCCTGCCTAAAACAAAAACTAACCGACAGTAACCTTCTAAAGACCGTTAAGCGAAACATGTCATTCCCTGCAGTTCATATCAAACAAATCAAATACAAATTGCATGATAAACGTAGTGTGAAATAACCTGCACACGTATGAGGCAACAGCCATTATCGAAAACAAATTAATTTATTGTAAATATCGAATTTCTTTGATATTTACCAAAACCTTTGTGACCAAATTACTTTTGATCGTTAAAATGTTTAATTAAAATTACCAATTGGTTCGAAATTATTGTTTTTGAAGGAAATACTTCAGGTAATATGTGAATTTTGTTTGTATTTATTTGTGCATGATAATTGAGACTTCAATGTAGGTAATTATCATACTTATTATTGACTTTGTTAAATAACACATTAAAATAAATCTTCCTTATGGATTGTGCCCGTAATCCATCTATCTAAGCTGAAGAGTTGTTTGTTAGAACTCGCCGATTTCAGAAGTTACCAATCTCATTTGAATAATTATTTTTGTAATAGTCAGCCACATTCAACGGGAAGGTTATAGGTTATTTTTCATCCCGTAATTCTTACGGAAAAGGGCATAACGCGGGTAAAACCACGGGGTGCTGCTAGTACTAATATGTGAAGCTGAAGAGTTTATTTTTGCACGACTGAAACACTTAAATTGAAAGAGACCTATTTAGTAATATAATAATTTTTCAAACAAAACACTTAAAACCAGTAATTCAATACCAAATTAAGTCACTTAAATAAATAAAACTAAAAAGCTTTCATCTTAATAAATCAAAATTGTATCTTACAACAAATATCTTAAGCGTCTTAAAGAGATCAATGTTTGACACACGTGGCAGATTGCCAAGGGTACTTGCATAATTAAGGGGGTTGCTTCAGATGGATGGGCTTAGTGTGAAACTTCAAGGACACTAGACTGTAAGAACAAGACCCGTGACTTCATAATACTCGTACATTACTTAAGGAACTAGGCACAAAGTCAAATATGTAGCGCGGTTAACCCGTTTATCGTCTTCATACTATAGAAGACTTTCGGAGTAAAATATTAAAAAGATGTAACAAGTTAAATTCCCGATATTAGTAATATCGATAGCTTCATGAATGTATAAGTAAGCAATAAGATACTAATTGAGCTCATCACAACATTGCCGTTTTAGTTAGCCATGGGGTTTAGACTACATACTCGTAAGTATACATAAAAATACACTCGGACAATTCACACACGATAAATTGGCCCTAAATTAACCTTATAAAACAAGATTAATTTAGGTAGATTCTAATCTACCTCACCTTAGCCTATAGAAAGATAGCAGGTTATTATTTTACTTTTCATAGGAGGATTTTCTATTAAAAATGATAACTGTTTTTGCACAATTTTCAGTAACAAATATTGTTTTTAACGTTAAAAGCAATTTATTATTCAAAAATGTATAACCATTTTTGATGGTCACAGTTAGACGACGCACGCGATCAGCGACAATAAATTCCACTATTTACGATATTGGTTGGCGCAAAAAATCAGACCTCGATTAATTTAGAATGTTTCGGTTTAATATTTTTGCTGTATAGGATTCGACAAACAATGTTTTTAAATAAATCAAAAAGTTTACAAGTTTAGTAACGGATGATGTATGTATAGATACAACGTAGTCTCAATGAGTTGAAAACTGCAATAAATCCATTCGAAATTAGTTTTCAACGACAGAACACTCATCCGCGGAGAATTAATCGCCATCCGATTACCAATAGTTTGAAAAGTTAACTTGTTGAGTTACGACACTTTGAAACTCACCAAATTGGTAAGAAACTCATCATTTTTGGAATGGTTTGGCGATCATTTTAATATACAGGATGGAATCACTACTTCGTGTTCTGAATTCATTTCGATTGAAAACTATGCTCTAGCATTAAAAACCTGTTATGTATAATTTTAATAAGTTCTATGAAACTCACGTTTCCTACTTTTCAAACGTGGCTCGGGTTTGAGATCACCAACCCGTATTAGGCAAGCGTGGGGATTACTCCTTATCCTCCTCAACGTACTAATATCTTCTGTGAGACGAGAGGCCTTTTCTCAGTAGTGGGACATTACAGGCTAATAATACTATACTATATATTGTAACGGTCTCACATTAAATACAAAATGCAGTTCACAAATCTTATTTTGGCGGTGTGAAATTCCATGCGGTACTGAGTCGTCGTATGACAAGACGTAGGACGTGATTCCAACTCTTCTGACACATTTCCCTGTGGCATTCCGAAATGCGGGCCCGAGTGGATGCCTTCAACATTTCCGACAACCCTCACTACTAAAATCAAGACTTCAATGAGTTTAACTCTGGGCGAATGTCGTGGAATTTGTCCTTAATTTACTTAGTTTTATTTTGAGGATAAGTTGGTAATGTAACGGTTAAAAAGGGAACTTTGTTTTGGTTTGAAGAGGAACTTGGTGTCACAGGTTCTAGGAAATTTAAAGTTTCTAAAATTACTTTTACAGCAATAGTTTTTTTACATCCCATTTTGGTTCTTTGTTGCACAAAAAGAATGATAATATGTCATAGCCACGTGACTACTCTTAATATATTGCATAGAATAATTGAGACCAATAAAATCAGGGTACCCTCCGAAGCATGACAGTACTTAAATGGAAATTCCACTATCCAGCGAACACTGAAAGAGATAAATGTTGCTATCTCGTTGCTTAATATCACGCGCGATGCATAATCATCCCTCAACATACCACGCCATGACCGCAAAAAAACAAAATAAATCAGTACAAATACAGAACATTTCTGGTATCAAAATCAACACTGTATGTAAATATTAAACTACAGCTACATGAAAAATTTCATTTCCATACACGAGATTCTCATTTTACTGAACAGTCAAATTAAACAACCGAAACAAAAAACATATCAAATACAAACAAAGAATAAACTTTGTTTTTCATGTGTAACATGTATTGGAAGGAAAAACACTGGACAATGTATTAAACAGAATTGTTATCTATAAACATAAATAGATACCTTCTGTCCGATGCATATTAACATCATACAAAATAAAGGGGTATTGCCATCTAAAGAAATTGGATCGAGATCGAAGGTTGAGCCTTGCTATAAAAAGTGTCTATTGCCTCCAGCAGTATTGATGATAATTCCTCTTTACGTCTCATACCAGAAGGAACTCCGTTAAAGGCTGATATATGCCATCCGTATACTATAACGACAATGACCCTTACCACTGAAACTTGTTTCGATCGTTATTAGTTAGAAAAGTATTAGTTTTTATATAGAAATAAGCATTATCAGTGCAAAAAATATAGTTCAGCCTATTACTTTTAGAATCGAGTTCAATTTATCTTGAAAAGCTTTTACAATATTTGGTTTTATCAAACGTCATCATTTTTCCAATTTTTTGTAGCAAATGGTTTTCATTCGATATTTTGAGTTATTTCTATAAAGTGAACTATGATCGAGTATGTAATATGTCAGTAGACAATAACAAATGGTACTGGTTACAAGCATTGATGGTCCCATTCGATGTGCTCTGTAACTGCTCGCATTACGAACTGCGATTGACGCAAGCCTTTTAAGAACTCAATATCATGCATAGTAATAAAAAACTGAAATGAAAGGTTTGATACTAATGCTAGCTTTCTATCTGATGATATATGGGTACTTAATAAATACGACTTTACAAATGCATAATTAATTAAGAATGTCAGTGATAAACACATAATTGAAATTGATAAAGAAAGTTTTATAGACTCGTAATCGTATATCCCTATGGATACAATTTTGAAGATTCGGAATAAACCAAAACAAAAGTTTCGTATACTTTTCCTGCAGTGACAGCGATAAAGATATCTTGTAAACTATAAAAAGGGCCTTCTTTAAGGGCTTTTTGCGGACAAGTACGACATTTAACGTGTCACCATCGAAGGTTGATACAGGTACGTAATTTATATTCTTTGGAAAGTTCACATTAATGTCAGGCGCTAGCAATTTATCTTGGCATAATTCGCGTAAACGCTTATTGGCTGTCTTCCTATCAAGGATTTATCTGATATGATTTATACCCTCAGATTAATTAATTTCATTGATAAATCTTGTGGGAAGATAGCAGTAGAAGCTTCTATATAATTACTATATCAATATCTTCGAGCTTTGTATCGCCTCCACAATATACATTCAGAGCATAAGATAGTATCACTAACATAAAATCTACACGAATATTCGAATAACTATATAGAAACGTAGAATAGAAATGCAGCTACCAAAACGTAAATACGAAATAAACGAGCGAAACCAAAACACAGATCCAGGTTAACATTTTAAGGACTCGGGCTGTACAATAACTCAGTAGTGGGTGTGAAAATGACATTCGCACTAATAGCCGTGTTGCCGTGCCCACGCTACAAATATGCATTCACGGCATTGCATTTTATGTCACTTTGAACTGTTTAGTGCGGTCGTAGTAGTCCAGATTTCTCATTAAAATAGAAGACTATGCTACCATAAATTGTAAGTCGCATTTTGACTCCGTAGAGCTAGGCTAGTTTTTAATGATGCACGTAGATAATATTATTTGAGAACTTTATTTAATTTGAGTTGTAAAGTTTTTTAAACTAAGTGTAAAGATGGTATTTGGGAATTCTATTTAGTATTTTTGTTATAAAAGTATTGTAATATAAGATTTTTCAAATTTCTTCCGGAAAATAAAAATTTGAAGTGAATTAATCAAGTATATTCATATTATTTCACTCCGTCTACAAAGCTTTAGCTTCTGGCTTCCAGTCTTTTACTTTCCTTTTAATTATAAACAGGAAATAAGAACCCTTTACAAGAACCGTGGTTAATACAGGTTAACACAATACATTTTACAAGAACTGCTGGAGGCAAAAGACAAGGCAAAATCGTCAGATAAAAATGTAAAATAAAAGCGAAGTGTATCCGTAAACATAGTTTCAATTCAAAATGAGTAGTGTTCGCTTAAATAAAGAAACCAGTACATCTATACTAATATTATAAAGCTGAAGAGTTTGTTTTGTTTGTTTGTTTGTTTGTTTGTTTGTTTAAACGCGCTAATCTCAGAAACTACTGAACCGATTTGAAAAATTCTTTTTGTAATGGATAGCCACAATCAACGGGAAGGTTATAGGCTACTTTTCATTCCGAAATTCCCACGGGAACGGGAACAACGCGGGTAATACCGCGGGGCGCTGCTAGTCTAACATAAGTTTATTAAACTGCACATCATACATCCTGGCTTTCAAACTAAGACTTAGTACGATATTAATCACTTTGAAATGGTCTTTGTGAATGCGAACTATGAGTTAACTTGCTTAGTCTGCATGTCAAACTAGTCAGAACGATACATACGATTTAATGCTCCGTTCTAACTGCCGACAACAAGATATGAAATTCACAATAATTTAGACTAGACAAGTCATAGACATAGAAGCCTCTTTGATTACATAATAGTTCTACGAGACAAGTAGACTTAGGGCGGGTTGCATTCTTAAATCTATGATCTACTCCTAGTACCTAAATATGTTAAAGAAACAAAAGCTATTCATTCAAAATTGTATTTTATATTGTACCCAATAGAATACTAATTGACACGAACGTCATTTATTTCCTAACATATGTAGGCCCTGAGTAAAAATAAGAATGCTTGTGCAGTCCGCCCTTAATCCTTTTTTCTTCGTCTGATTGGTCTCAAACTAGACTGAAGAACTTTTATTGCAATTTGGTGACTTTGCACACATTTTCTAATCATTCCGATTGGGCATCTATGGTGAGTGAGATACTTTGATGTCATTCATTCATTTCTATTAGGTGGGATATAGTTTGACGATTGAATCAACCGGGACCGAATGCTTAACATGCCCTCCGAAGCGCGGTAGCACCCAGATAGAAAGGCCACTATCGATCACCCATCCAAGTAGGGGTCGAGCTGCACGTTGCTTAACAATTGCAATCATTATCACTTTGTGAAACTACACCACGAGCAGTATATATGAAGTACTTAGGTTACGTTAGTTGTAAGTGCAATATTGCTGTAGTGTCTAACAAAAATAAATAAACAACTCGGAGGAGGAGGAGTCCTTAGTGCGTCTTTACTCTAACATCTCTTGGAACTTAATGCTAATAATTCGATGTTTTGTATCAGTGCATCACCCTTATTTCAATAATTGTATTCTATTGGATAAATTCCAATTAGTCCTCGATTCTAATTAGTTTTCACCGTATTAATTATACGGCCTGCAAAAGGTTAGATGTTATTGACTTACAAATAAATAGCCATACTTTTTATAACGACTGATGCATTTTATACTCGAGTTGCACCTCTGAAAAGCAACGTATTGAGTGCAGAAAATTGTCGATATCATTGCATTGGCATTTCCATACGCTGAATATTTGCTGCTACGCGCTTAGAGTATAGGGTTATCAAAACATCTTCTACTATGTAAAAATAAGTCGGGTTTTCCTCCCTGACGCTATAACTCCAGAACGCACTAACCGATTTCCACGGTTTTGCATTCGTTGGAAAGGTCTCGGGCTCCGTGAGGTTTATAGGGAATTAAAATCTCAAAATTCCCACGGGAACGGGGGCGCTGCGGGTGAAACCGCGGGGCACAGCTAGTTTTTTAATAACAATAAATGTTACTATCATATTGCTATATTTTAACAGCAATATTAAAATCTTAATCAAAGCCATAACTTTATGAAACAACGCAAATAATATAACGTAACTATCATAAGCATTTTAATTACCATTCGTGATGACCAACCTCAATACACTCTATACAATATTTATTGGAATACTGATAGTTAGTTTTATGGCATCAATAACATTTATTGCTGAATGTTGAACATTTATGGTGATGGCAACCCTGACAGCTGCAGACAGGTATTGCGGGCGAGCAATTAACTTTTCAGATGGATTTTTCCTGGGCGTGCAATAGAGCAATACTGGCAATGCGTATGAGAGGGTTTTTGTCTTTTCGATGACGATCGTTGTGTCACAGTTGATGAGTTGATTAACGTTATTGATGTGAAACAAATGAGCTGGTAGTGTTAAGCAGGAGGCACAAATATTTTAAAGCAGGGTTGCACAAGGATTTGTTAATCTATTTAGTACTTAAATATACTTATGAAATGAAAGCTGTTCGTTTAAAATTGTACATGTTTTGCACGAAATAAAATACTTATTAAAACGAGCGATTGATTTTATTTCGTCGTGTAATAGATGAAGAAATTCTTGTGCAATCCATTCTTAATTTACCATTTAGTGTATATATGGTAATACAAACAGATACCGATACTGAATACAAACAAATACCGATTATTAAATAGTTTATGAACTGTTCAAAATTCAAACAAACATATTGTATAATATTGTGTACATAAATAAACACAATATCATACCCTATTGACCTAATTTTCCACCACCATTCCCATAAGTATCCCAATTAGTGGTAACCAATATTAGAAAAACAATATTAAGTAACAATTGCTTAAACAATTGAGTAAGTAATACAACATGATCGATGGTGATTGATAATATCTTCTTTGGTAAAGTGAATAGTTTCAGGAAAATGGACGTTCGAACAAACACTTCAATTGTGTTCACTTAGTTTGTATTGAGGACAAAGTCTATACAACTAAGAGGACGAGAGGGACTCGTCACATCGAGATTACAGACTACTACGAGTAACACTTGTAATACCTATAGGTTGGCTATGCTAGTAACATGATAATTTTTGTATATAAATAGATTGGCATTACTTTGAAAAGTAGTTCTATTTGAAAGAGAATATCTCTGTTCTTTATTTAAAAATATACCTTGTTTGACATACTTTATTCAGTTTCGGTGAGTAATAAATCTTTATTGTTTTTTATTTTTGCTATATACATATATTACTAGTAATAGGCTTGTTTCCACTAAGAATGAATCGGATGGCTTTTAGTTTCTAATGATTAACCATGATAATTAGTAAATAAATAATCAACTTTGCTATTAAAATAATAAAAGATTAATAATATTTTTGGAAAATAAAATCGACAAAATGAGGCGTTTAATCACGTGACATTAAACACCAATCAGAGAAGCGTGACGTCACATTTCGGATAAAACTACGATGTATAGTAGATTTCTAATTTTTTGGCAATTCATGTTAACAAACCTTTGATTTTACGACATTCACGTATTTATCTTAAACTACACACTCAATAGTTTGTTTGCCACACACTATACACTTTTTCCTAAGTTCTAAACACGGAATTCATAAATTTTATTAATTTTCAACATCATATTTTAACAAAAAGAAAAAAAGTGAGGTTGTGAAAATACAGATAGTAAAATGCTATTTTTTTGACTATGGCTATAGTGATGAGCAAAGCAAGCAAAAAAATTTAACAGAGTATGAAATCAACTAAGTGATTGAACTTTTTCAACTCACAAAAAGGCAAATTAAAATAAATCATCGTATTACTTTGAAAACTCACGACATTATTTTTAATTTAATATACTAGCAACGTACGTTAATATACTAGCGCTAAAGAGATTATATTTTTGTTGTATGTTCAGTTTTGAGATAATTAAGCGGTATTGCCACTGTCGGTTAACTAAGAACTGTCATTATGCTGGCAAGACAGGCCGATACCTAGTCAGCCGCCATGCTTCGTTCGTCATTCGTCTCGTTTGCTTGATGTCGTACGTTACGGGTGCTCCTCTATGTTCGATTTCCTAAAAAACTTGGCTTTCTCTCTGGACTTCGATTTGTTTAGTGATTTGGTGTGTTATTTATTAGTAGGATAGGATGGGATAGGATAGTAGGATATTATACGACTGACAGCAATTCGCGGTTTTTTATCAGCGTTGTATCTGCGTGATTAAAAGAAAAACTTAAAAACCCGACTGATTAACTTAATTAATGAATAAACCAATGAACAGATACTATGTCAGCCATTAAGCAACTTCTGAATTTATATCAGTCATATTTTAATATAGAATATAACTATCACTGCTATAAAAATTATTATGAACTCCTACCTCCGTGGCTAATGTATCAATCTTTACCTCTATATTATCTTTGTTCAGAAAATCGGCCATATTTATTTGTACATACGTCTCGCCAATGCGAAAGAAATCGACTATACATTGTGGAATTAGTTGATAATGACTTTCTTCGTATTTTTTATTGTTTGGAACGTATATGAATTATTTGTCGTTGTACTTTTACATTGGGGCACTATACAGTATTTATAATACGAGATATTCATTATTTATTAAAAAACACAATTGACTTTCATACACAAACACGGCTGTTCTGCGAAATGTGACGTCATTCAAGACGGCATGACAGTCTTGGCCTTTTTCGCGGTCAATTTCAATTTCATTTCTTAAAACTCAAAATACAAACGTAAAAAAACTATTTTTCTTAAAATAATATATTTTTGGGGTGAAATAGATGCTAAGCTATAGTTTTAAACTAATTTCCAAATTTTGTCAACTAGCCTATTATAAGTTACTGGCTTCTATTAAAGAAAGTAGGTATGTTAAAATAAAATAATTAGTAAATACGTTCTGTGGGTTAGTGGCCAACCGACACTTGGACACCTGGAATTTTTAGACCGCCTTACGGCCTCCAAATTTATCTACCGATTGAAACAACTGGAACCGACGGAACACGGTATCGCTTACATAGAAATAACACTATCGGCCACCCATTCAGGTGGAAGCCGAGCTGCACAAAAAAGTGATATTCATTGATGACTGCATAGTTTTATGAATTTAATATTATTCATTTAATATATCATTAAAAAATATTAAAGACATATTTCTTAATCTTGAACGTCATAAAAACCCAAATAAAAACTCCCAAAGAACAATAACAATATTTATGTAATAAGTAGGCACTTGTTTATTTTTCCCTTCGCAGACTTCCATAGCTATTTATCCAACTTCAGTTATAATATTTTAGTAGAACGAACAAACTCCACTTGTCATAGAAAGGAAACAACGACAAGAAACGTTCTAGTTAACAACAAATGACAGGCTCTGGCTCCCATTCGATCAACTCGAGTCTGGTCAGATTTACTCCACTGTCAACCAGTATTACATTGTTTTGGCCAATTAGATACTTTCGTCTGTTTATCTCAAGTGCTGTAATAACACTGGACTTTTATATCTACCAATGACAATATCCATTGGACTCACTATCAAATAAATGAACTAGGTGGGTGCGATTTAAGGATAAGTTTTGATAGAAAATAAAAGTTAACAGTCTATCAAGTTGTGTCTGTTATTTTCTTTAATTAGACGAGTTTTGTCTAGCTGGTCGGAGCAAGTTCGTAAGTAGTGATAACGCTTATCCTCTTCACTGTTACAATGAGATGAGCCTGTGGGATTTTGCTGTCAGGCTTTTGACAGGCTTGTACTTTTATATCTATACTAATAAAATAAAGCTGAATAGTTTGGTTTTTGTTGGAGAGCGCTAATCTCAGACACTACCAATCCCATTGGAAAAAATATCTTTTTATTGAATAGCTAGTTCAAGATAAAGGTTATAGGATATTTAATATCCCGAAATTCCCACGAGAAAGGGCACAACGTGAGTGAAATCGCACAGCGCTGCTAGTCTAATATATTACTTTAAAAATTCAGTTCAAATATTGGAAGCCCGAGGCAACTATTTTTTAATTAAAATCCGTTATCAAGGATATCATATTGTTTAAAAACACACATGATATTTTTAACCCATTTTAATGTTTCACTAAAAACTGCCCCGACGCTTGGAAAACTAAGTTGCACTGCAATATCGATATGGACAAAACGTGTCCAGTAATTAATCAAATTGCCTCGCGAACAAGGCAACAGACACCAATTTTAATGCAAGTTGAAATATAACCGGGATAAACATTCACAAGGGACGGGATATACAACCCAAATGAGAGTTAAATGACCCGTGGATTGATAAATTTGAGATTTGTGTGTTGGTATCAAATCAGTGTTAAAAGTCTCTTGGGAATTTCGTACCATGGAACAATAAAGTAATAACATTTGGAGGTGATTAGATTTTACCACAAATGGTTGTCTGGCTTGTTAATAAACTTTGTATCGTATGTTTATTGAATGGAATTATAGGGAATTGTTTTGTAGTAAGGATTTATTTGGTTCTATGTATTAACCTGTAATGACCTGTTGGGCGCAAAGACCTTTCACTGAAGATGTCGGTATACTGAGGAGGATTAGGCATAATCACCACACTTGCCAAATACAGGTACGTGATCTCAAACCCGAGCCATGTTTGAAAAGTAGAAAAATGTTTTCGCTCGACCCGGGTATTGAACCCGGAAACTCAGTCTTGGCAGGCGAGGGCATACTACAAGAACACCGAGGCGTTCGTTTTAAGTACTCATTTTAATATTTAAAAATTATTTTTGCCTATAAAATGCTGTTAGTAAACTCACTTAATGTCAAACGCAAAAATAACGCAACGCACAAAAGTGAACTGAAAGGTCACAAATCTTGCAACTAATTTTGAATTCAATCTAAGTTTATTTCGTCCACATAAATCAATTAATAGAATACAATCACAGAACATTCTGCAGGACGCCTTTGTCTAACAATGAGATGACACACGCTTACAGTAACAGAACATTCTAGACTCCAGAGTCAAGAGACATCATAGTATTGTGATCTGATACAACAGTCAGCGGCAAATATTAAGGCACCCATTCAATGAGCCTTCCAAAGCGTATTTCAATAACCTGAATACCGAATTGGTCTCATCGTACTACGAATACGGGCACACGTCCAATAATTTACGGCCAAACCCCTATTGTATTAAGGAATGCTTTATCTTGCGTATACCTTGACTGGGTACGAGCAAATAAATATGTTTACATTTCAGCACCTTGTTGTAGTGAAATAATTGGTTTTGGTGCGAAAGAGTAAGGAAATTGAATTATTTGAATGTGACAAAGGCTTTAAAATATTGAATGCTAATTCGTCGGCGTGTGTTACTTAGTTCTCTTTATTCCTTCTACACATGGTTTAAATAATTTAAAATTGTAATTATTTAAAAAAATCGAACATTCTGATAATTTGAATGCACCCATATTAATATTTAACTCATAAAAGTATTTAGGTACAAACAATTAACAAAGCCGGTTGTACGCATCAATACCACAACTCTTAGAATAACTCGATAATATGCTGCTTGTTTCTCAAAATTGAAGTAATTATAATTATGTTTTCATTATAATTAATTACGAATTCCGTAATCATAGGAAGTTATAGGAATGAAGGTTTTATAATGTGTAAATTATTGCTACATTCAGATATAACTAAACATTATTTACGAGTAATTATGAATTTAATTGATTGCTTGGTGAGAAGTGTAAATACTATTTACACTGTAGCTATTACTATTTACAAATTATTGAGCTACGTTAAGCAATTGGTGCTGGTTGTTTCAATCGTTTCAACCATTTCAAAGGTCTTTAGGCGGTCTAAAAACAACAGTCACACAAGGATTGATCACTAACCGATTCGAAATAAACTGAATGTATTGGGGAATTTAGATTACCGCATTCGGTTTCAATTTGGGCATTCAATACTACACGTATTATTTGGATATGACTGGTGGTTACAAATTACGTTCAAAAGAATAAACAAAAACCAAATACTCCCAAAAATAAGAAAACAATTTTTTTTGCGTCATATTCTTAAAGATTTTTAATAAAATATGAAATCGAAAAATAAGGTATCCTTGATGTTATGATACGATTACCTATCACTGGACTTTTTATTTTGGTCGAGTCATCGGTGTTTGCGACATTAGGCTAATGGAATCGCTTAGGTGCATGAGATGGGGAAAACATCTCCGCTACCTCTACCTACTACCTCACCGTTTTGTATAAATAAAGTATTTCTGAAACATTTGTTTTGGTAAAATTATCCGTCATTCAGCTTTGCATTACATTAGTTTGTTCGAGTCACAGTTTGACTTTACGCGTTGGAGAAATTCTTAATACTTTAAGATCCCGTAGAAAACTACAATCATTGTGATTATGGTATACTACATACAACATTAAGAGCGTTTGTCCACCGCCGCCGGCACCGAGATTATTTCGGCCCGAGTTTATTATGACGTGACGGATGTGCGGTGGACACGCGGCTAAAGCAAAACGCTCTAAGTGTATCTACCGCTACTTCGGCGCCGTCATCTCTTTCCCGGTGACGGTCCGGTGCCGGCGGCGGTGGACAAACGCTCTAAGGATAAATAATAATCATACAAATACAATGGACCGGGAGGGAATGCTATATGGTAAGTATGGTCAAATAGGTTGAAACAACATATATTAGTACACTAACTTCTAGTACAAAACGTTTCATACGTGTGAGAAGGCCCAGTCACAAACGAGCTTTATATGACCCAGGCTTGCAGCTTGTAAAGAAACCGACAACAACTATATACGATTCTTTATTACACTGTTTCGTTTTCGTTCACATCAGTCATGTAATTAACAAGATTCTATCACAATACGTACGTAGGTTAAGTATATCAAAGGGTTATTAATAAAAAAATTACTTATTTATAGTTTTGAATTGAAACTGCGTTTACGGATATACTTCGCTTTTATTTTACACTAGCAGCGCCCCGCGGTTTTACCCGCGTTGTGCCCGTTCCCGTGGGAATTTCGGGATAAAATGTAGCCTATAGCCTTCCTCGATAAATAGACTATCTAACAGTGAAAGAATTATTCAAATCGGTTCAGTAGTTTCTGAGATTAGCGCGTTTAAACAAACAAACAAACAAACAAAGCAAACTCTTCAGCTTTATAATATTAGTATAGATTTTTATTTGACGTTTCGGCCTCTTTACAGGAAACGTGGTCACAGAAGCCTTCTGTATATCCGTAAACGTAGTTCCAATTCAAAATGAGTAGTGTTCGCTTAAACTTAAGAAACCAGTTTTTTATCGTTTGTAAAACTAATTAAAATGCAACCCATTATCCATCGATCACTTAACTCCACAGTAACTACTAACTCATCTACAACTAATAGACTCTTGCGGTAGCTTAAACGCTTCGAACAACTAAAAGGAAATCCTGTCAACTATTTTTAATATCGAAACCGAGGGAAAGTCGTTAGCGAGTACGATATGGAATGAAAAATAATACTGCACGAGCGACGTTGCAAGCATTGTGTGAACCAATATGGCATAAAATAAATTTTATACCTAGTATCGACGATATCCGTAGCTCTTGGATCCCTGGTTGCTTTCCGGGTATTGTGCATTGGTGTTGTTTATTGGGCGCATTGTACGGCGTGTAATTTTAATATTTTATTTGAGCTTTTGTCCTTGGTAAACAGACTGTAGTGAAATCGGTGTCAATCGTAGTTGGGTTTTATAATTATGAGCCCAATCATAAATAAATAAAGTATTCGCCTGTAATGTCCCACTACTGGGCAACGGCCTCTCATCTCACCAAAGATCAGTACAGTGAGGAAGATTACGCGTAATTACTACGCTCTTATAAAAATCAAAAATAAAATGTTATTTTTTATCAATAAAAATCATTCGGATAAAGTTTATGGAAAACTCAATACCATTCCAATTATTAATGTTATAATTAATATAATAGTAGGTACTCAATTAAATTGTTACCAACAGCAAGAACATACAATGCTAGGTACATGTATTCGCGAAAAACCTACCAAAAAATATCATACATGTTGAATATTTTTTAAACGTAGCATTCAACCATTCCGCAACATCTCAAACGGTAATGGGAAAATGGTATAGAGAGGAAGAATAAACGTTTTTCATTTACCCTCCTTTTGTAACGTAAAAAAGCGGTCACGATACACGGAGAACATTAGTGAGAAACAATAGAGCTTTTGTATGGGATTGTACATCAAAAAGTTTTCTAAAAACAGATTGACTGGTAATATTTTTAGTCAACATTGTTCGAAAACAATGGATACAATTGATTTGATGGTATAGTTCGTTTTTAATCCAAGTAAATGTATATTGTGTTTCAAATTTTCATATTGTCTATGAAATATTAAATAGCTAATGAATGAGTTTCCAGAATTTGATAAAGTAATTAAGGTTAATATCACAATTGTCAAATCAAAGTGAGAAAATAATTCTTCTACAAACAGGTTAACGTTTTAATATTATAAAGTTATAAATGAAAACAGTAATACAAATAAAAATCAGTAGACTTTAACAAAGTCGGTAGCATATGTCTTTAGTATTTTAAAACATTTCAGAATATTTTAAATTGAAAGAGCGTCCAAATCAGAAATGCAAACAGCAAATCAAATGACGAAATTGACTCTCAAATGTTATTTCTTAAGAGTACAACCAAACTAAGGACTATTGTTGAGAAATTCGTATACGAAATAGGTACAAGCGTAATAAATAAACTTCAATATCTTAACATACATAACAAATCATCTAAACCGTCCATCTATTCCAACAGATAGCTACTCGAATATAAAACCGACACTCTTTTGGACAAGTCTTTTGAATAACAAAAATGATCCAAGATTTATTGAGAAACAAGGTCACCTACACAAAGGAACCTTTTTCGTTTATCTGATGGGACGTAAAAAATGTTTCAAGGGATTTCATTTCATGAAATACCTAAGCATTGAAATGTACTATTCTACTGAACAATGTAAAATTTTGTTTATATTTTAATCTATTTAGGGATTAAAGTCCATAGAGGGTACGAGAGGTTAACACTCCTTCAATAAAGGCAGGTTAAATAAACAAATAACACCCAAGTTGGAGCAAATATAACGAACGAAATAAAAAGCCCTTTATACTCGTATTTACTAAATCTCGATTAAGACCTTTCAATTTAAATAATATCATGTATGTCTTTGAAGTTTTGTAGCTATTTTATTTGCTTGATATTTTTATTTGAAGTAAGACGCGGGCGTATGGTTTTACTTGCATTCAGCCGATTCCCAAAAAAAAATTATGTATTAGAAATCTACGATACTACGATAATAGTACCGTTAAAATATTACTGTAGTTTTAGAGATTTAGCCAACACAACGACACATCTGTCGTATTTGTTAGTTTACGCCTGCAGGCAGATGTACTTATAATTTAACATTATAAATTTGTAAGTAAACATTTTGTTTTATAGATGCGCATTTTACATACTCTCATAGATTACTGTTATTTTGAGCTTACAATACAGCTCACATACAGATACAGATAATTTAGATAACATACAGATAATTTACACATACACACATACAGATAATTTAGAAAATAGAACAATTTAATCTGAAAAGTGTTACGAGTTGAACAAAAGTTTCAAATCAATCTGTAAGTTGGGCTTCAATTTGAAGCTTTGGAGAGACGCTCACGTTTCAAAGATATGTTTTTATTTTGAGTGCAAATAACTTAGTAATTCTATGCCTAGATTATCTTTTTTATTGAAACGATTTGTATTTAAATACATTACTATTTGTTTAATATCTTTTATCAATATATTTGAATTTATTGTCTTGAAACAAATTTTAATATGAACTTAGAAATACTTATAGGTTAAAAGCAAAGTGGCAGGGTATTTAAAAAGATTTAATACTTAATTCCTTCGATAGAGGAATAATTTTAAGTGAAGAGAAAATATTAAAACATTAATAGTCTTTGCTTAGAAAATAGGTTATATTACACGGAAGACCGAAGCACTTATTGCGTAATTGTTTCGTGTTATAGTAGCACAAATTTATGAAAAGCAAGAAGAAACCATTAGTATTACCGAATGTCTCACGAGAATATTGATAAATCTAAGATACAACTTTTGTATTACATTCGATTTTTCTATTAACAAGATATATTCAGGCACTCAGGTACAAGAAACAATTTAGGCTATCCGCTACCAACATAACATACGACCTCCCAATGTCAAGGTCGCCACGGCTAAGAGACGATCCTTAACAAATTTTCAACGACAAAGGACAAGAATTCCCCACACATAAAGGAGAAAATAGTCTGCAATTTTTCCCATAAATGTATTGTTTACCCTTGTCTTACAGTCTATTGTAGGCAAATTGCATGAATTGGCAGTTACGACCTTATTCACCTTGGAAGAAAAGGAAATATTGCGTTTTTATTGCTTGCGGATTTAAGGTGATATGAGGAAATCCTTTGGGATTGTGAACTAATTGAGTGATTTTGTTTTGAAAGTGTGATTTGGATGGACTATAGTTAGTCTTTGGCGGCTCAATAACTCTGACACCAGGATTGGTCAGGTTGACCATCCACTCGATGAAGAAGAAGAAGTCAGTTTTGTCTAGTCTATTTAAAGACGAAATTTATAATCGAATAATGATATAACATAAATCATTTATAAGCGAACATACAGTTAAATCAAACAGTTATAATATGTTTTTGAAATCTGTGTCAAACAGTTGTGTTCCCATTTTACTATTATATTGATTGTTCTTTTCCTAGAATAGTAACTATTCGCGATGACTAACTTAATCATTATTCTATTACAAAACAAGGTCTTCAAAAGCTGCCTGACTGTATGTAATTTTCTCAAAAAATACTGAACGGATTTTAATGCGGTTTTCACTATAGGTTATAGAAGGTTTGTGACTACTTTTACTGGCATTTTTACATACAATGCAAGTAAAACCGCGGGGCACTGCTAGTATTGTTTAAAGGACATTGCCAGAAGCATCTCTCCCATCACAATAACAGTAACAAGTGCCTACTATAAGCTTCTATTACTTCCTCCTAAAAAGCAATTCCAAAAACAATTTACTTCAAATAATTGTTATTCTAACTGAAATTGCAAAACAAATCGAGTTAGGCATAAAACGAAACATTTTAATATTTTCAAAAATTACGTTTGTCCCGAAGTTGTTTGCTTTGTGTATTTAAAAGTCTCTTTGTAAATGGTTTTATTTATTGCCATTTCTTTTAGCGTTTCACGTATCAATTGCAAGGTCTGTCAATATATTTTCTCAATTTAATTAAATTGTATTCGTTCATGGTTTTTACATTTTTTTTTCTATTTTTACATTTCAAATCTAAGCAAAAAGTTTGTTGCTATTCGAAACTATTTGATAAAAAAATGCATTAAAATAGTTTAAACATCAAAAAAAAGATAAAGCTGCTTTTACACAAAACATAAAAATCACAAACCAGTAACAATAATGATTACTAATTGCTCCAACGATCATACGGCGCGGTAAAGTAAGCCCGAGCATCGTTTGACGTATACATCAGTTTCCTCCTACTCCGCTACGAATTCAGTATCACACAGCTTCTCGTAGCGGTCGGTACGGTCCACAAGACGCGATACTCGTAGCTTATCGACGTTAAATAGCAGTGGAGTGCAGTGCTATATAGTTATGTGCAAGTGACTTTGGAATTAAAAGTTTATTCATAAATATGCTGGACGTTTTCAGTTTTGACTGAGCCGGCGTACGTTTTTCAAAGGTTTTTATTTTTTTTATTAGATAGGTACTAGTTTATGTAATAGATGTTGGTTTAATATATATAATATTATGGAGGAAGATATTATTATGATTACTTAATTCGCTGCCTCATTAGAATGTCAAATGATATAAGTGAAAGCAAAGCATAGCATTGATGCTAATAACCGCGTGTGTTCAGAAATGTTCATAAATATTCGACACTTAAATATTTAAAGGAATTATACAAAGCTATTTTAAGTTACTTATTAAAGGACTATTTTCTGTTACACTCACACATATATAATTTACAATGGTTTACAGTGAAACGTCGTCCCAGTTACGTCAATCGTAGTTAAACCTTAATTTGAATATTAGGTATGTGGAACTTTAAAGGAAAATTCGAAGTAGTTTTTCGTGTAAATTTTCTCATTTATTTACTGTTTATCTAAACTGATATTATAAAGCGGAAGAGTTTTTTTTATTGAACGCGCTAATCTCCGAAACTACCAATCCGATTTTAATAATTCTTTTTTTATTGGATAGCCACATTCAACGGGAAGGTTGTAGGCTATTTTTCATCCCAAAATTCCCACGGTAACAGACACAACGCGGGTAAAATCGACGGGCGCTGCTAGTACATACATATTTTACAAAATAGACATACTTCACCTCTGCTACGAAAAGCCCTAATTATAATTTGGACATGAGTCTTACATGTGTGACATGAGTGTCTGTGTGTGTATGTAAGTCTGCGGCTTCATACACTTATCGATGGATTTTAATTTGTTGTTTTTCCAGTTCACATGACGCCTTTTCTTGTTAATCGTTCATACCAAATGAATAGGATAAGTATGTTCTAGTAGGTTAGTGGTCAACCCCGATGTTTGAGCTTTTAGACCGCCTAGTAATGATTATTTCGAAGTACACTTTTTAACAATGATTAATGAAAAATTAATGTGTCAACGCCGCTGACGTAACAATTAAATAAATAATGAACACAGTTTTATTATATTACAAAAACTGTGTCTCAGATTTAAGGTAACACATTCTAAGGTTTAAATAAATCATTGCAAATGGCACATTGAAAAGAAATCCGCTAAAAACATAATTGTGCCTCGGTCAGACCGCTTGGTTTTTATGTGATAATTTAGTGTAATTTTTCCAGACCATTTGTTTTAAAATGATATGATTATTAATTGGACTTCAAGAATTAATAATCGTAAAAGTTTAAAAAAATACGGAAAAACGAAAGGAAATACCGACGTAAATTGTACAACCAACTGCGTAATTCTAATTTTTGAATATTTTTACATATTTGCATATATTTTTTACTTTTACCTAAGCAGGGTAGTTATTTAATCAATATCCCTTTCACTGTATGCGTTTTGAGTAGGCGGCTGCAGTATTTCTATAGAACAGCTAGCAATATCAAGGCTGCAGGGTGACTGTAGCCCGCTACGTTGAGTTTTTGTGTTAGTGATGTCACATCACATTTGACTTTAATTACGCGTTACTGCATTATACGAGTACGAATATATACATGTGACTAAAACGAAAAAATATATTGTGAAAAAGTAAACATACAGTGCTGTGGCTCATTAAAGTAAACGACTGCATATATCATTACTTATGTTGTCATTGATCCAGCGATTATCAATTACTTACCCTTGCATAGCATCTTTGAAAATTGGTGAGAGAAAGTAGAACATTACTTACGATAATGGAAAATTGAAGAGGAAAGATGATAAGCCATGGCAGATACATTAAAAACCATCATCCAAGGTAAAATTGAAAAGCGTGGTAGGGGAAGGCCTGGCACATGAGCAGATTAATGGAAAAGTGTCTGTCATGTTCATGTAGTATAGAGATGGGCATGAACTTTGCATAGATCGCGAAATCTGCATCGGACTCACCAACAAGAGTCCAGCTATTAAATGATGAACAGTACATCTAACTTAGTAAGCAAATAATGTCTCTAACTATATGCATAGGCCTGCATTAAATGTTTTATTCGCGATTAAGTCCCGTCTAGATTAGTGTTAACAAAATAATGTCTCGTTTGTATTTCTATAAAATACTCGAACTCGCTGCATTAGTAATAAATGACCATATGGTATTGGTGACGTACCTGCTTCGATTGTAGCTTCCGCTGCTGCTTCGATGAACGTGGGTTTGCAGGTCAATTAGCGCAGTGCAGCAGGACTGCAGCCATCCTGTAAAAACGCATAAATTAAAATTTAAAACCAACATTCATTCGCTAGTTAGTTAATGAACTAATATAAACACTTAGCAAAATATGAGTTTACTCAAATGTATGTGTGTATTTTAAATTTTGTACATAACATACATTTATACAGGCAAAAACAGCTTTCAAAAAGTTTTGTGTTAGAATAATCTGTTGTAAACTAAAAACTCTTAGATTTTTTGTTTTTATTTGAACGCGCTAATCTCAGAGACTTCCAATCCGATTTGAGTAACTATTTTTGTAATGGACAGCCACATTTTGTGGAAAGGCTATTTTCATCCCAAAATCACCACGGAAACGGACAAAACGAGGGTTAAACAAAAAACTGCGGGGCACTGCTAGGCAATCATTTCTAAATTTATTTAAAAAACCCTAAAGTTTATTCGATAAATGATATATATCTAAAATTCTATTTATAAATGACGTCAGCCATTCCTAGTTTGGCAACAACAGAATATATATTGTAGCCAAAACATCCATTTCAGCATTAATATATGCGCTATATTATGAACTTGATTCCCATCATAGACACAATGCCAAGTTATTTCAAATTCATTGAAAAACTATCGTAAATTTCATAGATAGCAAACGAACTAATTCCGAATGCGGCTTGAAATGTTGTTGACCCCGTTCAAACCGGATTATAATATTATATCATAAGCTAGAGTATATTGGGATAAAACATATCCTATGTCCGTCTTGAAAGTTTATCGTAGATTGGTGGCGCCCGAATATTCCTATGGGAACGTAAACATTGCGAAGTAAAACCGCGATTACCTGTGTTTTATCTGTTCCCTTAGGAATTTAAGGGGTTTGGGGTGAAAAGTGTATAATATAACCTCCTCGAACGTAGCAATTGTACACATAAAGATTTCTCCAAATCCGATTGGTGGTTCCGGTGATTAGTGCGCTTAGCCCTCGGAGAACGGGTCAACAAGAGTAAAACACTAAGATGCTATTACATTTAATTAGACAAGAGAATTGCCCGAGATTAGCGCGTTCAAACAAACAAAAAATCCAACCCTTAGTATAAATAGATATTGATTAACAAAATACATATTTATCACAATGCAGTATGAATAAAATAGTAATTGAATTTCTTAAAAAACACAGCATACATACATACATTATTTGCAGTTAATCAACATAGCCACCATTATTTCATATACGTAACGTACTATTCTAAATAATATGACGAAAAAACATGAAACGTGGTCACGGGATTGTGGTCGAAATAAAACAAATGAAAATCAAATTTACAATCACCCTTCATTTGTGACACTCATTTTTGGAAAGGTATAAAGGGTCAAGCGTATAAAAGAGGATTAAGGGCGCCCTTCGAGCAGACATCTATTGGCTGTTTCCAATAATAAAGACGTCTTAACAAAAGTAATCATCGTAGGGCTGACCCTTTTCAAATGATACCTAACTTAGAAACGATAATGAACCGCTTTCCGACCACAAACTCTTCAAAAGAATTGGTAATTTAAGAGACTAAAGAAGAAAATCATTAATTGACTGCGTCGTAACCGAACCGAGTCCTACTGTAACCGCCTTATTAATAAACGCGGTGTAACTAAAACACTGTTAATACAGTCTCTTTTGCTCTTCGGAAAATTGCGTATGTTAGAAAGAGACAACCCATTTGATAGCTAAGCTGTTCTTAATATGGCACTAAAGAGTGTAACATGACTGTGTATCTATTTGCAAGTCTCTAACAGACTTTATGTTGTTCACATTAGGGTGAAAGACGATTAGTGACCATAAATTCAATTGGTAATAATTAGGGTGTAAATATTAGGGTATGGTGAGAAAATTTGAATAGTTGATTGGACCGAATTGTACGTTGACCGTAGACACATGTTAAATTAAACTATTAAGATAATTGATATCTTTACTTCAATATTAATTGCACTGCGTTAGTGATTCACACGTTCTGAGTGATTGTTAGCTTTCCATGAAAAAACTTTTAACCACTTTTATTTTTTCACAAGATTTTTGTTAATCTATGTTAAGAAAATCTCAAGTATCTACCCAAAAATGGTGTTATAAAACATCTCTTAACTTCCTCAATTACTTTTATAGCTAATTAAACTTTTGAACTGCTTTCATTTTTCGTCTTTTTCTCCTTAATTTTGGATATACTTTCTCAAACATTAGGAGACGAGGTTGGAATAAAAAAACGGTATTGAAAATAACAAGAAAACGAATAAACATTGTAGCTAATTCAGCTAAATAAATCGAGTTGCGAATTTAAAGCAATAACATTTTTCATGTCACATACAAACAAATTAAACTTTGGAATGAGCAATTTTTCCGCTACCAAAGTTGAATACTAAAACGGAGTTTTTCATTGCTATTGGTTAATCTAACTTTCCATTGCAGTGTCCGGTTTTAGCAACTCATTTCATATTACAATCAGCTGTACCCGATGAGACCGCGGGCAGCGTACGTGACATTTTTAGCAATAAACTCGAACATACACGTATCTAGTTCAATTTGCAGGAATAGCATCTATATTAATGGTGGGGAGTTTATTGCTGGTTCTAAATTGATTAGACCGAATTGTTCAATTAATCATTGCTCTTTCGATATCTATGATCAGGGTTTAATTAATAAATCTTGAAAGTGAACTGCGAATGACTTATCAATTATCATGAACTTTATTATTCAAATTTAGAATTGCAGAACCAGGTTTGCAGTTAGTTCCTTTGTACTTATTTAGATATGCACTTTTAATGATTTTATTTCTAGTTTCTAGTCTACCAAGAATAGGTCTACCCAAAGACCCAACTCTCTAAATAAAGCAAAGTAAATTCCTTTAAAACCGCAATAAAACAACGAGGTGTGATTCAGGGAGGATTAAATATTTTAGTTCTAGCAGACACCTCTTTATTTATGCTGGTTGTTAACCACAGTGCGACGCAGGACGGGTATTACTATGCAATGCAGTGTTTACAGTATACTGCACTCATATTAGTAGGGTATTTACTTTCTTGTTTTTTTTTATGGTATAGACAACTATGACTACATTGTTTATCAATAAACAAATAAAAAATATCGAAGGTAATTTAAGTATAAGTTCTAAGTTCCAAAGACATTCTAAGTATAAGTTTACACATAAGTAATAAGTAACAAGCGCTTGTTAATCTAAAAAAACACTTTAAGCACGGGGTATGGCAAGATGGGTACCATAATATGTAGTATTCTCATTTTTACATCACGCCAAACATCACATACCTATAACAACAGGCTCGAAACATAAAATCCTTACATTTCCTTCAAAATGCTTCTCACAAAATCTAAAACAACTACTTTTATGAATATGTACATTATTTTACACATTACGCCGAGATAACGCCTCGTTTCACTCCATCCAAGCACTCTGTAGACACTGAAGTAACATTTGTATTTGAAAGTCATCGCTGAGACGACAAACGTCCACGCAGCCTGAATAAATTATGCACACAACATGCAAGATAGATTGGGGTAGGACAAAGCTTAGTTCCCTTTACTTGTAATTTCACCAGCGCGGTGATTAAATGAAGGCACGATTACAGTAATTCCTTAGCAGCATGCAACATTCAGTGTTGTAGTAGAGAATACGGCAATCATTCGGCAAATAACTGCAGCTGTGAAATAATTAGGTGTTGTCAGTACCAGAGCATCTGGGTTTCAAGATGACTATGAAAGATTGAAACATGATCAGTGACATTAGTTGAATATACTATTGTACTTTGGGCACACATACTAACAATTAATCCCCATCACTATAGCCTACTACAGCTCAACAATCACCAGTTACGTATATATTTATTTTAATATGTTTGAGTTCGCATTCTTACATGCAAAGTTCTCTCACACAAGCTTGCTAGCGATATTGGGTCGACCCGGGTCGTGATGAGCCGGCGATCACGATAGCAGGATGTCGATGTAGGATCGAACCGGGTCATAACGGGCTGGCTAGTATGGCCCTCAGTAACCAAAGATATTTTCTCCTGCGATACATTTAGCATCACGTCAAAATGTCAATTATTTTTAAACATGATTTTTCCGTTGTTCGGAATTCGCAATTTCCTGCCAATTTCCTTTTACAAAACTATTTGAAATGAAGTTAAAAGCTGTGTTGTGTTGAGAATTTGGGATTTATTTAAAAATTTCAGTATTTTTTTTTAATAAACTTATTCGTCTATTTTTGTTCATTCATATTGAGTAAGAACCTATTTGATTGAACATTTTTAATTGATTGAAACAAGGAATATACATTACAGTTTTATTTCATATCGACTAGTAGCCCCCTTGCTATAATTGTATTCTGGTATACAATAATGATCAGGGGACATTATAAGCTCAATGCCTATATATTATAAATAAATAAATGCCCAAAGCTTTTTAAAGTCTCATCATTATTTTTTTCCTAGAAGGCCAGAAAATGATAACAATAAGAAAATGTTTCCCTTCCTTTCATTCTCAACTTAAAGTAAAGGTTTGTGTTGTGAAAGGTTACTTTTGAAACTATTCGGCCTACATTTTATTGCAAGTTATGATTTTATGAAAATGGTATTTTTTTTTTTTTTTTATGTAAATTTTATTTTATACATTTTTTTTATTTTATATTCTTCTTTGCACTGAAAATGCACAACTGCACAGTATACAATATTAAGCTGCTATATCAAATTTAAGCCTGTCTACCGTCAGCAAGATCATTTTTTATATTCATTCGACATAACTCACTGCGAACAACCATCGAATGGCTTTTCTCCGTTTACTCAAACCTACCATGCTGTCGCTTCAAAGCCAGTTTTGACAGGATATTACCGCGGACCATGTTGCACACTAAGACATGTGTTTGTACGATTACATACAAAAATGGCTTAAAGGCGCACTTGAGATGAAACAAATATACATAAAACGCTACATCAACATGTAATATTTCATTTCGTTAAAATGCACAGTGGAAAAATTGCTGGGCCAAGGCCTCTCACCGAAGATATGAGTACGGTGAGGAGGATAGGCATTATCAACACTTGCCTACTATGGGTTGGTGTTCAAAAACTCGAGCCATGTTTGAAAAGTAGGAAACATGTTTTCGCTCTACCCGGGAATTGAACCCGGGACTCAGTTTTGGCAGGCGATTGCTCATACCATTAGACTACCAAGGCGTTAGTCTCAAATGCATAGAGATATTAATAATTTCAAAGTACTCGTCATTATGTCACGTATGAGTACTAAAAGCGTAAATGTAATCAGTTACATCCAAACACTTGGAATGTTCCCAACATGACATGTGGTACGCCAATAAAAATGATTTATAAGTCACAATATTTGTTTTTGGTCATATTATCTTCATGCTGCAGACATAGTCCTGTAATTTTAAGGGCCGTTATGTCGTTTTGGTATAATCTTATTTATTTTTATATCATGTCTCCCTAATTTATAAATGGGAGCAATAAGGAAGAGTATGTTTGATGATAAACTCGCTTTTTTACTACTGTTTTATATAGTAGTATCATCCGATTTGATTACTACGCTGTAAACTTCGTCATAATTTGGCTACAGAGTATTTTCATTTAGATTTGATACTGAAAGTACCATAGCTGGTTTAAGTATCAAATCAATGAAACATAAAATGCACTCCTGATTTAAACCGAAAAATTGCAAATATTTATATTTTTTGGTAGGCTTGTCTTTAAAAAAGTTTTAGGTGTTCGACAAGTCTTCCAAAAATGTAACATCTATTTAACTTTGTAACTTTTATGTCAAAGTCCTCACAGCATTACATGAACCGCTTCTATAATTTGACACCAAGCCAAAGGTCTGACGTAAAACGAGCAACCTAGCATATAATCCTCGCCAAGCTAATATTGGGGTCTCGGTTAACGGACTAAAAATAATAAGTTCCCTGATAAAAATCTTCATTTATCATAACCTTCGTCACATCATACCGTGGTGTTGACGGGAAAAGGTTCCAAGCCGAGCTTAGTCGCAGTTCCGTTTCACAATTTGTTCAGAATAATTTATTAGTTAGAAATTAATTCATAAATATCACGACGAAGTTACAACTTTGTCACAATAAGGGGTCTTATCAAAATAAAGCTTCCATTCCTATGTTTTGTGTCGTCCTTTAAATCCAGACACTTTTGGAATATTAATATGGCAACATGACGCATGGCGGTTATTAATTATAGGTGGTACATGTATCATTAGAACGGCTAGCCTATTAAATTAGACCGAATTTCTAACTTAAATTAGTATAAAGTAGACATGTTAATTACTGTTATCAGCAACATTGTGTGAAAAATATGCTGTAATTAACACGTCTGTAGAAAACTTGTTAAATTTAATGAAGTATTAAAATGCACGAATACGGTAAGGCTTTTTGGTATAAATGTTAAGATTAACCTTTAACTAGTGACGTGTAGTCTCACAGGCGTCGTGTGTTTTGTAAATTTTGAAAATAACGATTTCCCCCCGCTTGCCGCGACCCGGCGTCTCAGTAGCTTTTGTTTTAGTGCCAAAACGACGATTGAAGGTAGCAGACGTGCCGTCGGTTATGTAACAGGTTCGTAATTTTAATTTGAAATTTGATTGTAGCCTGTGAGGCTACATGTCCCTAGTTGTCATACAAATATTTTTTCGAACATTTTTTTTGTTTTTAGTGAAAAATGGCAGAAAACGCTAGGAAACGACAACTTCAGCCGTCGACTTCATCAAAAAAGAAAGTATTACGAGTGGATAGTCCATCATTTGAAGAGGAATTCAATACCCTCTTGCTAGCTTCAGACGAACGAGAAGGTGGCCAATGGTGGTATTCTACCGCATAGTGGACTTGAGCGGCATGAATGCTTATATATTATATAATATGCATCAACCCAAAAATATAAATAGAGGAGATTTTCTAAAGTCATTAGCCCGTTCACTAGTGCTACCCCACTTGCAAAGACGTGTTGTGTGCAGGCAATTACCAAGGGAATTACGCCTAGTGATAAAACGAGTTCTGGCTGACGATATGGTTGAAGAAGATGCCCAAACTCCTGAAACTAGTCAAGGCAAACGAAGGGCACGCAGTATTTGTCCGCCTAAACTTCATAGAATGACTGTGTACTCATGTGTCGGGTGTTGCAATCCCGTATGTTTACAATGTTCTCGACCCTTGTGTAAAAATTGCCAATGATTTATGCCAAACAGAGTGTGTGTCAGAATTTTTTTGTTTTGTTTTCAGAAGTTACTTTTATAATTTTTGTATCTTTGTATTGTTTAAGTTTTCATAAAAAGAGTTACATTTGTGATATCATTTATGTAAGGTCTATTAAAATGTTAAAATAAGGATCTCATGTCAATTAAGGCTGAAAAGTACAAGTAAGTGTTAATTTTGATTTGTGTTTAAAGTGATAATAAAAACTGATTAAATTAATTTCTATTTGTTTTATTATATTCCAACAAATAAATATAATCGCATTTTAAATCATTACAATGCAAATTTATGACACAATTTCAATTTCAAAGTAGTAGCCTGTGAGACTACATGTCCCTTATAGTGTTCTCAATTTGTCACGTCCCTAGTTAAAGGTTAACCTTTAACTAGTGACGTGTAGTCTCACAGGCGTCGTGTGTTTTGTAAATTTTGAAAATAACGATTTCCCCCCGCTTGCCGCGACCCGGCGTCTCAGTAGCTTTTGTTTTAGTGCCAAAACGACGATTGAAGGTAGCAGACGTGCCGTCGGTTATGTAACAGGTTCGTAATTTTAATTTGAAATTTGATTGTAGCCTGTGAGGCTACATGTCCCTAGTTGTCATACAAATATTTTTTCGAACATTTTTTTTGTTTTTAGTGAAAAATGGCAGAAAACGCTAGGAAACGACAACTTCAGCCGTCGACTTCATCAAAAAAGAAAGTATTACGAGTGGATAGTCCATCATTTGAAGAGGAATTAAATACCCTCTTGCTAGCTTCAGACGAACGAGAAGGTGGCCAATGGTGGTATTCTACCGCATAGTGGACTTGAGCGGCATGAATGCTTATATATTATATAATATGCATCAACCCAAAAATATAAATAGAGGAGATTTTCTAAAGTCATTAGCCCGTTCACTAGTGCTACCCCACTTGCAAAGACGTGTTGTGTGCAGGCAATTACCAAGGGAATTACGCCTAGTGATAAAACGAGTTCTGGCTGACGATATGGTTGAAGAAGATGCCCAAACTCCTGAAACTAGTCAAGGCAAACGAAGGGCACGCAGTATTTGTCCGCCTAAACTTCATAGAATGACTGTGTACTCATGTGTCGGGTGTTGCAATCCCGTATGTTTACAATGTTCTCGACCCTTGTGTAAAAATTGCCAATGATTTATGCCAAACAGAGTGTGTGTCAGAATTTTTTTGTTTTGTTTTCAGAAGTTACTTTTATAATTTTTGTATCTTTGTATTGTTTAAGTTTTCATAAAAAGAGTTACATTTGTGATATCATTTATGTAAGGTCTATTAAAATGTTAAAATAAGGATCTCATGTCAATTAAGGCTGAAAAGTACAAGTAAGTGTTAATTTTGATTTGTGTTTAAAGTGATAATAAAAACTGATTAAATTAATTTCTATTTGTTTTATTATATTCCAACAAATAAATATAATCGCATTTTAAATCATTACAATGCAAATTTATGACACAATTTCAATTTCAAAGTAGTAGCCTGTGAGACTACATGTCCCTTATAGTGTTCTCAATTTGTCACGTCCCTAGTTAAAGGTTAAATATTCAATGTCCAGATACCAATCTAATTCAAACCGCAGATAATCTTGTAAGTTGGAACGGAATACTGCGGTGCACTTAAATCTCTCATGTTGCCTGTATTTATAGGTTTAAAGATTATTCTGGGTGTATTGGGGATTTTGCTTAGCTTATTAACATGGATTTTTAGAATAAGAAATAACCGTGTTTTTAATAGATACATTACTTTGTACGTTTAACGTAATCGGAAATAAACGTTACATGGTCAATCCCGGTTATTTCAATCGTTGGTACGTACGTTCAAAAGAGCATCTATAAGGGCAAAACTGATAAAAAAAAATTGACATGTTAGAGGTCTTTAGATGATCTTATATGTCCGTAAACAGGGTTGGCTATTTAACCTGCTCAAACTTACTTTATCAGATTCGTTTTTGCCAATATGTAGAAAATGCTGTAGGTAAGTTTAATCTTCACTACAATAGTATAAAATAAAGTCGTCTCTGTTTCGTGTCTGTGTGTCTGTTTGTCTGTATGCTTAAATCTTTAAAATTACGCAACGGATTTTGATGCGGTTTTTTGTAATAGGTAGAGTGATTCAAGAGGAAGGTTTTTATGTAAAAAAATTCCCGAAATTCCCACGGGAACGGGCACAACGCGGGTAAAACCGCGGGGCGCTGCTAGTATACAATATAGTGTAATCATACTTCCAATGGACCTGATACCAGTGCCCTGAAAATAATAACAACGTGCAATGTTCTACTGCACGTCGTAACATCCCAACTCACTAAATATATTTATGTTCAGTGAAAAAGATTACGCGTAACTTTCACGCCTCGCCATACCGTATGATGAAATTTCTCAACTATATTCTTTACAAACTTACTTCTAATTATTTCAAAACCATTTATTTTCCATTACAAGCTGAAACATCAAAGGTCAATGATGCACGAGGTTGTGTATATCAAGGGTTATGTGACAAAACTCGTGCAGGCTCCTACGTACTGTTAAAAATAACTGAACATTTTTGAAAGGCAAAAACATTTTTATTTTATAAAAATCTGAGATGAAACTTATAGAAAACATTAACAAAACAAGTAAGATAAATGTAACAACTAAAGCTTATCAAGATAGTAAAAGCTTAGCTCATAAATAAAGTAAGCTCATTGATGTTAAAATAAAAAGGCCATATTCTGACTGAATAAAGGTTAGGTTAGTTTGGATCACAGATTTTTGTGGGTTGATAAAAGCAATTCGAATTTTATAAGATATTATAATGATTTCATTTATGTTTATAAATAGAAACTATTAAACTTGACCTTAAAAAGTTTGCTTAAGCACTGAAAGTCGAATTGATTCAAAGAAATTGGCAAATAATATTTAGTCCAATCATTTGGTAGTTTTACCTGGAAAGTTTTCCGGGAGTTTTGAAAATTGGTTTATTTATAAATTTGGGTATGCTCTTTTCGAATTTCAACTTTGCCACCTCGTACCACCGCCGCTCGCGCCGCCATATTGAAAAAATGGCGCCTAAAAACGGTTTTTTGGAAATATCTCTTTTCTGACGCATTTTACGACAAAAATATTTATGACAAAATTAAACTAGAGAAAATTTCCTACAATTTATGTATTAATATTTTTTTTCATAAAATCAATAGTTTTTGGCGTACGAGCGCCACAAAGTAGATTGCAATAGACGTTTTTAAAAAAAACTCATTTCCACACCACCTGTTTGTTTGAACGCGCTAATCTCAAGAACTACTGGTCCGATTTAAAAAAATCTTTTTGTAATGGATAGCCACATTCAACGGGAAGGTTATAGGATACTTTTCATCCAGAAATTCCCACGGAAACGGGTACAACGCGGGTAAAACCACGGAGCACTGCTAGTACTTATATAATAAATCTGAAGAGCTTGTTTGAACGCGCTAATCTCAGAAAATACCGATCCGATTTCAATAATTGTTTTTTTAATGGATAGCCACGTTCAACGGGAAGGTTATAGGATACTTTTCATCCAGAAATTCCCACGGGAACGGGTACAACGCGGGTAAAACCGCGGGGCACTGCTAGTATAATCCAGTCGAGTCCAATCGATTTCACGTGGGATAATTATTACAATCTGTTAGTTAATGCCTTGTTAGAGCGACCTTGATGCGTTGTGTTCGGAAGTATTTATGGAATTATGATCTCGTTGTTCACTGTACATTGTATACTATGGTAATCCTAACAAAATTGTAATGCGAAAGTTTGTGAGGATGTATGTATGTTTGTTACTCTTTCACGCAAAAACTAATGAACGGATTTGGATGAAACTTTACAGAAATATAGGTTATACATCAGAATAACACATGGGATATTTTTTATCCCGCATTTCTCGCGGGAATAGGTACAACGCGCGTAACAACACGTGACGGACACACTTCGCTTTTTTTTACCATTTTTATCTGAAACTAGCTGTGCCCCGCGGTTTTACGCGTTGTGGCAGTTCTGGTGGGAATTTCGGGAATTTTTATACATATAAACCTTCCTCTTGAATCACTCTATCTATTTTAAAAACTGCATAAAAATCCGTTGCGTAGTTTTAAAGATCTAAGCATTGTTTGTTTTGCAGTGACTACAAATGTCAAAGTTATATCTATCAACTAGCCGCGCCCCGCGGTTTTACCACTTAGTACCGGTTCCCGCGGGAATTTTGGGATAAAATGTATCCCATGTAGTATTCTAATGTATAACCTATATTACTGTAAAGTTTCATACGAATCTCTTCAGTAGTTTTTCCGTGGAAGAGCAACAAACATACATACATACATCTTCACAAACTTTCGCATTTATAATATTACTACGACTAGCAGCGCCCCGCGGTATTACCCGCGTTGTTCCAGTTCCCGTGGGAATTTCGGAATGAAAAGTAGCCTATAACCTTCCCGTTGAATGTGGCTATCCATTACAAAAAGAATTTTTCAAATCGGTTCAGTAGTTTCTGAGATTAGCGCGTTTAAACAAACAAACAAACAAACAAACAAAACAAACTCTTCAGCTTTATAATATTAGTATAGATAGGATATTTTATCCGTAAATTCCTTCAGAAATGATACAACACGTAAAACCGCGGCCGGTGCTAGTGTATACAAACATATGATGGTGTAATTGTTCCATATATAAAACCGGGATAGTTATGACGTTTGTAGGTCAATAGAGTTCTAATATAAAGTCGGAGTAACGTTAACTCGCGGTTAATATGTACTATACCTACTGTTTAATGTATACAAGACCCGGTTGTGCTTTGAGTAAACCAAATGAAATTATGAATCATGAAAGACTAGCACCGCCCGCGGTTTACCCGCGTTGTGCCCGTTCCCGTGGGAATATCGGGAATTTTTATACGTATAAACCTTCATCTTGAATCACTCTATCTATTTAAAAAATCCGCGTCAAAATCCGTGCAGTAGTATTTGAGTTTATCGCGAACAGATAGACAGACGCGGCCGGGGACTTTGTTTTATAATATGTAGTGATGAAAGATGATTGATTTTATGAAAAAAATTATTAATACATAAATTGTAGGAAATTTTCTCTAGTTTAATTTTGTACATAGATATTTTTGTCGTAAAATGCGTCGGAAAAGAGATATTTCCAAAAAACCGTTTTTAGGCGCCATTTTTTCAATATGGCGGCGCGAGCGGCGGGGTTACGAGGTGGCAAAGTTGAAATTCGAAAAGAGCATACCCAAATCTATAAATAAACCAATTTTCAAAACTCCCGGAAAACTTTCCAGGTAACCCCCTTTTTTTTACCAAATGCTTGGACTAATTCTTCTTACTAAAAATATTTAGCAAGTATTCTACTTCTTTGTCTACTATCAAAATGTATGGATCAAAATATACGTCATTTGAGTGTCATAAATGTCACGCAACAGCCTTGTATACTAAAAAAATGTATGAACATGTTAGTAGACAACCGACTGGGATACAATTGCCACTTGTCTAGAGGCAGAACAGTGACTATGTTTACGCTAAATACAAAAAAAATACAACGAAACCGTCGCTGTCTAATTGTATGATTTAAGCCTCACGAAGTTTTTAATTAGAGGAAGTTGCTTTCTTTCTAAAGAAAAGGGCATTTTATTGAGGTAAACGATTGGTTTCTTTAATTTGAAACCTTGAACTTTTTCAAAGGTTGATTTATGTACAGAAGGTTAGTACAGTAAGTGAAATAAGTATATATTAGTGTTTTTGGTGTCATTGTTAGTGCTTGATGACAATCAGAAGGTTTACAATATCTAATTATTTAAAACGCGAGACTGCTAAAATTCACAATCTAAACATATAAACCTTCCTCTTGAATCACTCTAACTATTTAAAATAACCGCGTCAAGATCCGTGCAATAGTATTTGAGTTTATCGCGAACAGACAGACGCGGCCGGGACTTTGTTTTACAGTATGTAGTGTTGAACAAAATTCGGTACTTTTGTTTGCAAACTTCCTTACGTTTCACTAATTAGTTTTTACAGAACAGTAAATCATAATTGAAGGAGACCAACAAAGAACTGGGCTAAGAATCTTAGATTTGAATAAATATCCATTTTTATTGAACTGAATGCTAGCTGAGGCCGAACTGTTTTTCTAACACTCTGACAGGCACATTTTAATTTCCATTACAAAGCTATAAAGACGTTTAAATAAGGAAATTGAATTATTTATTCATGGTAATTCTTTTATAAGTGTCCGCCATTACTTTTTTACGTTAAAAGCAAAAAAGACTTTACCGAAGTGTCGACAAAATACAATTTACTTCGTCAATTATTTTAGTTAATTATTTTTTGATAAAATGTCTTGAATTAATTTTCTCTTGTTTCTTTAAAGTCACGATTGTCAGTTCATTTTACAATATTGAAGTAACTCAAATAGTTATGTTAGTATTGTCAATATTCTTTGTTACCATCTTTACCACATATTTGAGAAATGGGTCAAAGATTATTTTGTAGCACGTCTTTGTATCATAATAATGTCATGGTCATCTATTATGTTTCTACGATGCTATTGGAGGTCAATTTTAAAATAGAATCAGAGAGAGAGAGCTTGTAATATCCCACTGCTGGGCAAAGGCTTCTCATCTCACTGAAGATATCAGTATTGAGGAGGATTAAGCGTAATCACCACGCTTTCCTAATGCGGGTTGGTGGTTTCATACCCGAAACATGTTTGAAGAGTAGTTGCAGAAAATATACAATTACTTTTGAGAATTCTATATCCTAAATCAAGAATGGGTTCTTTCCAATACTTTTAAGATAAGCCGATCCGATTGGATTGGCCATACTCTCTCCAAAACCTCCAATGTTAATATAATAGGAACCCGCTTCTTGTAAATAAACTATCGGATTAATCCGAAGTTGATATACTTTTTGAATTTGGAATTGGATTTGGAAATCTAGCACGAAACTGAAAATGTGGATGTAATTGTAATTAAATCGAAGAGTGTAGACGAAATATAACTAAGTAAGTTCGAGTAACGTTGAGGCGATATTTTCAAATAATTTAAATGAAAATGGAACAAATCTAATGGTTAAAATGTATCAGTTTGGCATGAAACGATATGCGTATCCATGTAAGGTGTACTTAATCTTACCTCATGTTATAGTAGTGGTAATAGTATATAATAGTTGTACGTTTTAAATTATGACTGTACCTTCTATGAAGTTATTGGGAACGTGATATATTGACGCCCGAAGAATAATGTGCTGTGAGCCTGATCGGAATGCTCAATGCGACATCATTCATGTCATTTAAAAGCTCTTTAAGTTTTCTATTGTAGGTACAAAAATTGTTTTGGAATGACATATGTAACCCGAATCATAATTTCAGAACAATGTTGTACGATCCAAATCTATTTCAAGAAATACGTACATCATCCATAATATTGCGATAAAGTTACAATGAGTAACATCGCCTACGAACTATATAGTTCGTCTTCAATTATTATCAAAGTCAATTCTAACGCTTCAAATAGACGAACAAATGACTAGAATATCCAGACTTTGTCTTTGAACTGTTGAAACACCAATGCAAATAGGATCATGTTTGTTATTCAGGCTTTACGAATGTCACGTAAACTGTAATGTAAACTAACAGTGCCCCGGTTTTACCTGAGTTGTAACCGTTCCATTAAAAATTGTAAATTTTGTCATTAAAAGTAGTCGCAAACCTGTATGCTAGTGAAAACCACATGAAAATCTATTGCACTTTTGTATGAAACCGCGCGGGTCCTCTCGTGACGGTTGCCCGACCATGCGCAGTTTCAGTAATTAGAACCTTCAAAGCAATTTACTTACTACTAGCAGCGCCCCGTGGTTTTACCCGCGTTGTGCCCGTTCCCGTGGGAATTTCGGGAATTTTTTTACATAAAAACCTTCCTCTTGAATCACTCTACCTATTACAAAAAACCGCATCAAAATCAGTTGCGTAATTTTAAAGATTTAAGCATACAGACAAACAGACAAACAAACAGACAAAAATAGCGACTTTGTTTTATACTATATAGTGATTAGGTACATTATTGATTGATGGTGCTCCTAATGATCAGTCAGACCTTCGAAAATAGTTGGTATTATACTTATTGTCTGATAAATGTTCCATCAATAGTACAAACCTATATTACGTCGCGTCGTCTGTGTAATCGAGATCCAATAAGAGATAATCTATTGATAAGACACTCAAATGTCATTAGTTCGTCCGAGTAATTAGTAGCAATTTCATGGTAGAAATTGTTGTAATAATACCAAGTATGATTAACCTTGTATCAATAAGAAAGAAAACGCTTCGTTATATATATATTATGTACAATTTGTGTATATTTTTAAACGAATTTTATTTTTAAGCTCTTCTTTATCTTTTTTACCAAGTACTACGCAGATTACGCAGGATTTCAGGATTTCAGGATTTTTTCCTAGATTGACATGCTTTGATCCTTAACAAGATGTCTAAAGATAATTACTAGGTAATCATATTTTTGTACATTCCTTTTGAAGATTAGGCTTACGGAATATTCTAGTTAAAATAAGCAACTGTAAAAGTACTTGTCAAAATATTCTTTGAATATTAATCGTGAATATAATCTTATGGTAAAAATAGGTATTCTTCCATGAACAAAATTAATAATACATTAATACAACATTATTTCTAGTTAATCATAATTTGCTAACCCTGTAATCACAATACCATTTCTTACAAAACTTACTGTAACCAAATGTATCACGCCTTATAAGAGTTAAGAAAATATGTGACTTAACCGTTTCAAAAAAGTCACGTTAACTCGTTTGATTGGCTTGGTTAATTTGTAAATTCGTTATTTTGAGTTATCAACAAAATTCTAGAGAACAGCCTACGGCATTTACTAATAATTAGCAGCGCACCGCGATTTTACCCGCGTTGTACGCATTCCCGTGGAAATTTCGGGATGAAAAATAGCCTATAACCTTCCCGTCAAGTGTGGCTATCTAGTACAAAAATAATTATTCAAATCGGTATGATAATTCCTGAGATTACCTCGAACATACAAACAAACAAACAATCTTACAAATTTTGCCTCTTTATAATATTAATATAGATACTATGTGACGTTCAAAATTAACCTAAAAATGTTACTTTTACTTACCAGTTTCAGATTAAGACCTTTCAAAACGAGCTTTGTTTTCACGTAAAATACACAAGAAAAGATTTTATCAAATGATTGGCATGAGAAACATTTTCATAAATTATACAACAGGCAGTTAATGATATGCATAGTATCGTTGTTACGGTTATTTAGTATTCTGCATAATTCTACTGGAAGTAATTATACACAAAAATTGCAACAAATGTTGCTTTGAAGAATTAGCTTTATAAAATTTGTATAAAAAATGTGGGTGCTGCACAAAAATAATGCAGAATTTCATTGTTGAAAACCCGTATAGTTAACCGCAAGCCCGAAAGGCGGGCGGGCGGCGGAAGCATGTCTTATTCAGCACCGTACAACCAATTACGGACGCTTAAATTTTATATCTTCATACATATCTAAGTACTGTAATCTAAGTTTAGAAGTTTATCAAGCGAGTTACAAGATTAATCTAAATGTGTTCTAGTTAGGCTTTGCGTATCTTTCGTAGTCTTTTATAACTCGCCTGTTTATAATTTTGTACTTTAATTAGTGCTTCAGCACGTTTAGCAGTCGGTCCCGGTTATTTCAATGGTTAGACCATGTCAGAGGCCTTAAGGCGATATAAAAACTCCAACACCAGGTTTGGTCATCAACTTACTTTAAATAAATGATTAATGAGTTGAATAAAGTTTCGAATTTTGAAAAACAATATCCAATTTATTAGACGAAAATAACAAATGTTTCAATTCAAAGCAATAACTTCTAAACAACCAAATATACCTAATAACACATTAACCTGAACATTTATAAGTTGTGAACATTTTCCCTGACAGATAATGTACGTCATTAAACCTCATAAACCCAATAAAGGCAGTTAACATTGTGTATTCATGATAATTGTTTCGGAAACGACCAAGTACATACTTAAGTATTCCTAATCGTATCTTTACAGGTAATGATAATTAGTATATCGATTAACAATTAACCGTTCATTCAACCATTTGCGTTATAAACTTTGCTTACGTTTTTAAAGATAAAGACCCTTATTCACAGTAAACACTGTTGCTAAACAAAGTGTTCAGTTATTGACCGTAAATGGCACACATACAGTGATCAACACACTTAAGGAGCAATTGTAGTAAGTCATACGCAATATACAACATGTGTGTTGATAGGTATAGTGTAAAGAATACAGTAGTCAGTCGCATTAGGCGGATGACTGCTTCAAAACTAATTGTATATTGACAGTTGGCAGACAACTTTGTGTGAAGACAGTGCTTGTTGGTATAAGATAGAAACATGTTTGACGGCTGCATTAAGTAGTACTGTACTATAGCTTTCGTTGCCGAGCAATATATAAGCATGGAAGGAACGTGTTTGCAGCAACGCAAAAACGTATTGCTACATCAGTGTTCATAAACAATATTGCTTACCTTAAATACAGGCTTAATGACATCGCTATAACGGTCATTAGGAGATAAGTATCTTTTTGGATCATTAAAATTCTTGTATCTACTAAGAAATGATTAAACGGCGATTAAAATTAGCAGTTAACTTGGGTTATTTTTAAGCGAATGGTTAAGTTTGGGTTATCTTGCAATTTATCAGTTTTTAAGGGCATTATTGGTACCTATATTATCAATTTTGGGGTTTAACACAATTTATTAAATAGTATGCACCGATTATTTGAATATTTAAAAAGGTTTGCAGGGTATAACAGGAGTTAGGTTAGGTTAGAACAGGAGTTAAGGTGCGTTTCCATTAGCTGGAGCAAAGCTCTCCGGAGCTCAAGTCATGATGCATTACGAAAAGGTTTTGACAATTTCAAAGCGTTGTTTGATAATTTCATTGCATTTTGATTGGTAAATTGAGCTCCTTACATCTCCGCTTCGCTTCAAAGGAAACGCATTCTTACGAACAAGGCTGCAAACCTCGTAGTTCACAGGAAACTTTCCCGTACTTTTGATACTCGGATGATTTGTACTCATCATAAATAAATTAACCGGGACTCACACGGGAAGGTTTCCTGTGACCACGAGTAGGTAGTGTAATCCTTTCAAAACGTGGGGTAGTTATTTATTTACCGTACTACGTACTGATATCTTCAGTGAGATGAGAGGCCTTTGCCCAGCAGTGGGACATTACAGGCTTATACTACTACTACAAGAACGCTTGACCGAATCTCACATTACCGAACACGATTCACCGAAGTTTCAAAATATCAATACGAGTCTGAATTCAAGCTAAACTTAGTATAAGTTCGATAGAATTGTAACTCGATACGGCACCGGTCACTTTGACGAGAAGTGGTATTCGTATGGAATTCTGTTTAATTTCTTCTATAAAAATATAATATAAGAGTCATTTTGCTTTGACACAATAATGACCATAGGTAACATTTTAACCGTTTGACAACGAGTGGTCGCCGTGGCTGAAATTTGCTAGGAAATGATTATTTATATACTAATTGCGGTTTGCACAGGACCATGCATTGAAATTTTTTTCTATGTGACACTAAATAGAACACTATTTAAAACGACCGTCATTTGTTTATTCAACATATTTTGGCGCTAAATAAAATGCTTTGCAAAGTCATCATCCGACTTTAGAATCTGAAATCGATTGCCCTTTCTCGACGTTTTGTTGACACATGTCTGAAATATACTTAATTTTGTGTCTTTTTCAGGTGAATGGCGAACGTAATGCGCCAACGCATGTGATGTCTCTAATATGCAGTGGGGCGGCCTCTACTTAGTGTGTTTAGCGTTATGCTGTTTACATACTGCTTCGGGTATGTATATACTTAACTTTCTCAGCCTTAAAACTGTCAATAATCTTCACTTTGATTCAAATAGAAGAAGAATATTAAAATATTTTTCAAAGGTTATTGGATCGTTTACATTACAACCCCCGCAGGCAAGTAACAATCGATTCAGTTTCATTTCATTGAATATAATTAGACAGGTTTATATTAAATGTAATGGAACCGTCATGAGGTATTAACAAATTCCTTTTACAACCATATAGCGATGGTAACAAGGCATAGCGATTGCTACTTGTCTAGGGTTAATTACATAGATCACACCTTGTATACTCTCACATCTTATTAAACAATACATTATTTTTATAAAGCATCAGTTAGCTTCAAAAGACTTTTTCAGTACGAAAATGTATTACATTTCAACACAATCAAAATCATTTCAAAGAAAAAAACATCTACTACAATTTGGCATTGAATATTAAATAACTAATTTCCTCAAAATTGTACAGCCACCTTTATATTCCTTTATTTGATTTGGGACTGACAGATTTAATGAGAAAATATTTACGGAAATTCCTGTCTCTCATTTTGATTGCAATTTCATTTGTATTTAAAAAATACGTAAAAAACAATATTGAAAATGTATATTTTATTTGTCATGCAGTGAAATTTACAGACGTTAACGTGATTTGACACGAAAGTTAGCAAACAATAATAAGTTAACTGTTAAACTAAAATTAGGTTACATTTTGTGCTTATAAACGTAAAAACTTTTCTTCATTATTTGCTATTTCGTGTTTGAAATATACAAAAGTGAAAATAAACATCACAACTTTGCTACATTCACTATTCGTTGCCTGAATATTTTCTTCAGTTTTTGTGTCTTAGAGCTCAAAATTAAAACCTTTTCGCCCTCGGCGTCAAACAATTTCAATGTTATTGTTCCATTTGTGTTCTAAATAAAAGTTCTTTTCAAAAAGCTTTTATTTCTATTTTTCAAAACTGTAAAGTTCAGGTTAATTTCGGTCATGAGTTTTGAAATTATTTCTTATTATAAATAAAGGTAGAATTAATGTATAAAAAAATGTTAAACTTGATTAGAAAGGCACGTCCTTTGTTCAAAGGTAGTTTCATAATTGCTAAATGTTGTCTTTTCCTGTTGGCAATCAAACAGGACGTCCGTTTTCCTTCCTTGTTCCCGTTCCTTAATACCTATTCCTGCCTAATTTTCGTATTACACACTCGGTTGCTTCCGAGAAAATTAAGAGATGTTTAATTTTTAGAACCCAGTTTCCATGAAGACCATGCTAATGGTGTCAGAAAACGTAGGAGTGAGGAGAAAGATAGCCTCACGCTTTCCAAAGAGATATTTAGAAACATCACGAAGCAACTTCGTGAAAATATCAACGCAGAAGGGCCGACTGACAGAAGCGATCATTTGTTACACAGTGAGTATCGATCTTCGTACTCTGATGGAACTTCTGTGCGATAGATATTTCTAAGTGAAATATTATGTGTTTGTGTGGAAACGTGTTTGAAAAATGTTGACTTTAACGGCGATACCGAGTTACAAATGTAGCAATTTTACGAACATGGAAGAGATTCTTGTTTATTGTACTTTCATTTTTGCAGATATTTATTTGTACATTTTCGAGTAAAATATGTTTTTCTAACAGAATATTTTGTGGATAAAATAACTTGTATATATCTACAGGATAAAATATATTATATATTTAAACACGGTTCCATTGAGTTATTAAATAATTCTTTTCTTTCCTAGGTAAGGTAGAAGAGTCTCGCCAACATGTCACATACCAAAGTTACCGAGACCACCACCACGAGCATCATTGGGGTCCTTACTTCGAACAAGAGAGGTACACCCAGATTACGGCGCATGTGGGCTCGGAGGCCCTTCTTAACTGTCGGGTCGTCATGCTCAAGGACAAAACGGTAATCCATACATAATAAAAGACTGGCAGTGCCCGGCGGTTTTACCCTCGTTGTGCCCATTCCCGTAATCAACATAGTTCAATATAATAGCTTATAACCTTCCCGTTGAACGGAACTATCCATTACAAAAATAATCAATCAAATCGGACCGGTAGCCCTTACAAACAAACAAAGTTAGAAATGAATAATATTAGTATAGAAAGTCGTGTTAATTACACCTATTATAACTCGAGAACGGCTGGAATAATTGTAATGATAATTTTTTTATGTTATTTATCTTGGTCAGGAATAGGATAACAAGTATTAAAAATCCATAAATTCTCACGGGAACGGCTACGCTAAGGGTGAAACCGTGGGGCACAGCTAGTTGATAGTACTTCTTCTTCGTCGTGTCATTTATTCAAAATACAGTCAACTACACAATTTGATGAATACTTTCAATATTACAAAACACTTACACTAAAAGATTATATAAATAAGTGTGTTCAGGTTTTATTTTTAACATTGAATGTGTTCATCAACTTTTGTAGTTGACTGTACATTTGCCCAGAACATAACAACAGTAAACGTATGGTCTGTGGCCCATTGACGATACTTGTTTTAAACGATCGGCTATCGTAACACACGTTCGTTAAAAAGTACACGATTTTTTACGCTGTTAAATATCTGATATTACCAATCGTCGATTCATAACTTAAATGACAGTATGTTAAAGTTATTTTATAAAGATAAATTAAAGCAACCTGCCCTAATTTACTAGCTTGTAAAGAACATTCACACGATCAATTTAGATGCAAAAACGTACCGTAAAGAATACGAATGTCACGAATATTATGCATTCTGATTTACCGACTATACGTAGAGTTTTTATTGATAATAACATACAGTTATGGATTTATTCATTAAAATTCCGAACCAATACTCTGTTTCAGATACCAAATTATGATTAATTTTGATATTGCGTTGCACATCAATTTCGTAGCGTCACTTTAATATACTTGTTATTGAACACAACTAGATAGTAAATGAAATTATATTATGTAAACGTGTAATACTTTAAATCGTAAAATTTAAAATGAAAAATCTTTTCGTAAGTGTAATAGATAAGATAAGAATAGATAAGAAAGATAAAAAATACCAAACATAATGCATTTTTCCACTACATAATCCATTAGGTGCCATTAGGACTGTAAAAGCATTTATTGGGAGAAAAGCATTAGCAGCTTTTATCTCCGTAAAGTACCTTCACAAATTCCAAATTCAATCTCAACATAAATGTCGTAACACCCAATCGTTTTGAAGATTTTGGTATCGTTCCTTACAATGTGTTTATTTTCAATAGCCTTCACAAAATCCGACGTATATTTTTCAATTTTTGAAGGTGGAATTTCTCAAGACGAAGAAAATGTATAAAAGACGTGTTCTCTGAATCGAGTAAAGTTCTTAGCACAGCACGGGCTAGAGCAATCATCAATAAATGTCCATCGGTGCACTCCGCGAGGAAAATTGAAAGCGTTGTGTAATTTAGCACAATAGTAATCCGATATAAAAATGTAGTTGATTCTGTTACTCTTGAAATAGTTTCTACAAAGACGTTCGGTGATATTCCAAGTTCATTGTGTACAAGCAATCGTTGTGCAAGTATTTCGTGTAGTCCAAACATCTGGATGCAAGAGAAGTTTACCTATTTCAAAGTTTATCCGAACTATAAGTTAGTATGGTAGCAAACTGAGAAACTTTGAAGGGACTCTAATAGTTCCTAGTAAGTCATATTTGGTTCAAAGTGGCTACATTTAAAATTGTTTGAAGTGTGTTTGTTTATCTACGTGCAACATAAGTTCGTTTCAAAAAATTTAATACGTGAGCGAGGCTGAGGTTGTTTGTATTTCGACAAAAATTACGCTACTTTGTCTTGCAACGTATTTTATGGTGGAGCATAGCTTTGGTGTAAAACCACCATTATTTTGCTGTTTACATGGTCATGCGATATTGCCGCAATTGCCAAGGGTCTTAACCAATAAACGTTAATTCTTCTATTCAATTATGGACTATGACATGCCCATGATTGAATGTTCTTCACAAAATATTCGTTTTTTTCATAGAAAATTAACACGATCACGATACGTTTTCCACTTATCTCAAGATTAATATCAAACAACACGTACTACGATCACTAATCGATGTTTCAGACTTGCAAAACCGTTTCACACATAAATTTTGTTCTACTCAGGTTATGTGGCTAAGAAACACGACAGAGTCAGCACAGCTGCTGACTGTGGGTCCAACAACTTACACAGGTGACAACCGAATAGCAATAAAGTACCAATACCCGAACAACTGGAGGTTAAGTATGAACCCAGTGAAGAAATCTGACGCAGGGAGCTACATGTGCCAAATATCTACTCACCCACCAAGAACTGTTTTTACTAATTTAACTGTTTTACGTAAGTATGGTTTGCTGATCAACTATATTGGTAACCGTAAATGACGCAAGACGGATATTAGTTTATGAAGAACAAACGTTTAAGATTATTATACCAAGCATTTTTGCACAATTTCGAACTGAAATTACAGATAGACTTCGGTTTTTCTTTACATTTTAGCTGGTTTCGGCCGCTTTACAGAAACTGTGGTCACAGAAGAGTGAGTGATGTAGAGAGAGAGTAGGTGAGAGAGTAGGTGATGTATATGTTGGTTAGCTCTTTGTATGCACAGTCCGTAACCCTAAATAATTTAAGGCTTTAAGCGGTATTAATATTTATGTATTAGTTTATTGCATTGACTAGTAAATCTTGTAAAAAAACATAAAATGTGATCAAAGGACACTGTTGTCGTTCCTTGTAACGTGGCACGTGTAGGGTTTGATTCATTATACATACATTGAAATGAATTACTGTCCTCGGGGATATTAGAAAAATAATAGATTCAAGACATTAATGGACTGAGACGTAATTATTAATATATCGGACTCAAGGGATATAAAATGAACATGAATTATTTCCTTACGGCGACGTAATTACCCCCAAAATTAGGTGACTTTAATTAAGCAAATGGAAACGTATTACGCGTTAATACTGTTCATAATCCTGCACGCGTGAACTTCAAAGAAGCATGTATTAAGTTATAAAGCTTAATATCGCATTAATAATCCAATGCCTGAATCGTAACTTGAAATCACAATTTAGTCATTATTACCTATTTGTGTATTCATGTATACCTATAGAATGTGAAGGTGACAAACTCAATAGGTTTAAAGCGAAATGGAAATTTATGTAATTTTCGTTTGAAATTATATTAACATAATTAATGAAGGTGTTATGGAATATTTAGTAACCAAATGAGAATTTCCAACATTGTCAGCTAAAGGCCATATCTCAAATTATATTTGTGTTCGTGTTACTAACGTACATATCTTTTGCAGCTCCAGTAATAACTATAAATGGTGATCAATCTCACGACATGAAAGATAGGTTTTACAAAGCTGGAAGTGCCATTAAATTATCATGTATCATATCGGATGAATTTTTATCGTCATTACCAACAAAATCAACACCAACAACAACAATCCGAACAACAACACCAATGGCTTCAACATCAACAACCGAATCCACAACAAGAATGAGCACTATTTTCAACAGAATAGATATAATGATGAATAAAAGTTGGAGTGTTGAAACAACAACTCTGACTTCTACCGTTAGTTTAAGTACTACAACAACAAAATTGCCAGATACGACGACAAAGGTTGAAGTGACAACAATGAAGCCGACATCACCACCTCTGTTGAATAACGTGTATGGCATTGCTTGGAAGAAGCAAGGCAAAGATTTAATTGATAACGTTAATTTTCAGAATATGAGGTAAATTGTGTTCCAAGTTTCTTATCTGTACTTTAAAAAAAGGCAGCCTTACCGAATATGTTTGATACTCTTTATTGCGAAAGTAAATTCGGAGACCGCGTATAGTCTTTCTAATTTATTCTACGTCTACTTCGTTTTACGACAACTCAATCAAAAAATGTACATTATATATTCAGTGAAATAGACTTGAAAATAATAACGTTATTTTCATTGCCAGGAAAGAGGCTTACGCCAAACAATAGATTAGCTGTTCACATTCCATTTTTCTCCAATTTACATTGTTGTTTTCTAATTAATTTTGTTGTTTTAGCGCTACGATAAGCGTTGGGTCTGCGTCACAGAATGACAGCGGGACGTATACATGTCTATTACAGAATCATTCGCAAGTCACAATCAATGTTCACGTACTAATTGGTAAGTTTTAATTCTAGACTAATGGATAGGTTAGGTTAGGTTAGGCTGGCTTATAGCTTGATCTTTCTAATACAAGTATAATTTAATTCTCCCTACGAAATTTAAATTGAAGACCATGATATGTAGTGACAATGTTAAAAGCTATTTTGGACTTGACAACCGATTTAACTAAGTATAGGTTTGTCTAAAATAGGTCACTTAACTTCATCTACTACTTGAAGGGTTTGAAGTCCTCTATGTGGACTTTTATTTTCAATATTTTATTTTACTGCAGATTATTTTATTTATTCTGTGGTCAAATATTTTGTAATCTTTCGACCCTTATCAGAGCAAAAATAACTTATCAAAGACAAGACATCTCATTTTTCATTTATGAATAGAAAATGAAAATTCATTCGCAAAATAAATCAAAATCTAAATTGTTCGTGGTCACAGACAATTTCAAAAGATTCATGATGCCAATGACAAAAATGTAGAATAGGATTTTTCGTGTTACCAGAGATAAACCAAAAATATTCCATATTATATATTTTTTCATTTCAAAAATAATGAGTAATTCTAGTGTCGTCGTTATTTCAATCGTTCTATATCACCATCATTACGTTGTGAATGTTTAGTTTATACGAAGTAAAATTTTCCACAAAAATCCCCGAAGAATAATAAAGACAATTCTTTAAAATAATATTACTAAAAGTTTTCTATTACAATAGCTTTACTATGGGCCCTGAATTATTAATAATGTTACAGCGTATTTTGCGTATTCAAATAATGTAATCGCTTTGAATAGGTCTTGTTAAATTCGTGGAAATCGAGGGACGGTTCGTAACTGTCAAATTTACTTTCAATTCCTTACAAATCTTCCCGGTCTATCATTTTGTATGAATATTTTAAACATGATACATTTATCAAGAATGTAATTTACCTATATTAACATTAAACTGTAGAAATATCTGTAGATTAGTGAATTTGATAAATAAGAAAGCTATAATTATTCTACACTTTTTCTCTTCTACTTCCTACGCAAAATCTAACTTTATCCAAGGAGTTTAAACTATAATTAAGTATTCATCAGCAGTGTCATTTTTACTCTGAAACAATTTATAGAAGAAACACTTTCGAAGAATTCTAAGTGTTGGAATTTAAAACTAAGCTTTTTTGCTTTATCATAAACCTATTCTGAAATATTTGATCAAATCATTTTAGTTTAGATAAAACCGTATTGATTCCCTGAGGCATGAGATTTGTTTGATGGTAAAACTTTAGATACTATTTTCAAGCAAAAGTTTTATTTAGATTTCATGAATTATGTAGTTCAATTTAACTTAATAATAGTCATAGGAACAGATAAACGCTGCGTTTTAACGCTCGTATTAATACATAATGTACTTGGTGAGATGATGATGATGTCTGTTGACAAATTCCTGCAACATAATATGATTTATGAAATCTATACTTATAAGTATTTAAGGTCTATTAACAAGCTTACTTTTAAAAAAAGAGCCTTTTTGGCGCCAAGACTGAAAAATAACTGGACTTTAACTTTAAAACCCCAAGAGCTGGGTAAAACCCTCTTATCTTCCTTAAAATATCAGTGCAGTAAATCCTAAGTAAAAGTTTAATAATATTTGTTGTTTATCAGGAGAGAATCAGGCAGCGGTGCACCACGACACATGGAATAAAGGCGCACTTTTCTGGAAACCCAAAGACTTGACTGTAGTTTCAATAACCGCTCTCCTATTGTTCTACCCGTGAATTGTTCCAAACTTTGTATTCGAAAGTTTGCTACGAAATGAGTTTTTGCTCATTTGGTGATACTTCATTTGTTAAAACTTTAAATATAGTTAGTGGTTAGCAATTGTTTTGTTTCCAATTATATCTAATAATGGTGGAGCATTTGTAGATGTTCATTTGTTTATGATATTATTTTGTTTATTGTTGAGTAAATATTGAATGGGAATGGAAATGCACTGGCATTGTTCTTTGATATGCCTTTCTGTCAATAGTGTTTTCGGTAAAAATATGATAAAGGTTTGTTTTGGTATGGGGCACAAACATCATAATACGATTTTCGTTGGAACCAATAATCGGGACATACAGTCAAAAGGATTTTCTAAATTCTGGAGATTATGTTCGTACTTCATTTTACTTATAACCTGTGAGTGATCCCTAGTTTAATTACTTACCTCTGTTTCTATATTTTATCGGGTGACCACAAGAGAACAAAACAGACAAGAATCATATTGAATCATTATTTACAGATTTGATTATAATTATTGCTATAATCCTCAATATTGAAACTAATTTGTTTATTAAACTGAATTATGATGATCCTATCTACAAATACTGTAAAGTGAAACGTTACGTTATAATTTACCCTAATAATTATAATATCATATTCTAAAACAAAGTTAAAGCATGTAAATATAAACAATAATCGACAAGTAATAAAAGACAAGTTTATAACATGCTCGTTGATTAGGACGATAACGAGAATATATACCAGTATTTCTATTTTAGATTAAGTATTAGATCTATTGAATAGTATTCTATTATGAAATGTACAGAATAAATGTTTAAATTCTTGTTATAAGTTAGTAATAGATACTTTTCTTGTTTATCTCGTAAGCATAGTATTAATTGTCAGGCTAAGCCATGTTTTCTTTTACGTTCTAGAATATATTTTATAATGTTGTTGCACTTTTTTGTTTTTTAAAAACATACACTCTCTCTGGATCTCATATGTATGACAAAACGTTATTATAATGACTGTAAACTATTGGATTAAGTAAATAAATATTACATAATACATTTGATTTTTTTATTTACCTTCTGTAAGGTTCTATATCCATTTAACGATTCATTATTCATCTTCTTTAATAGGATAGTACCTACCTTTTTTTTTTTATTTAACCTATATTGTCCCTCTGCTGGGCAAAGATCTCTACCTTAATACCTATTAATAAAAATTTTGTAGGGCATGTTATATTGATAGTTCAAGTTACTCATTACTCAATTAGACTGCTCAAATACTGCAACACTAGATTTTGCCTCTCAGTGCAGTATTTTTTTATAGCATTGTATTTCTTGAAAGACCTTATGAATTAATCCGGTAAGTATTCATGTTAATTAGTCATACCGTGACAACTTTAGAATTGAAAGTGATGTAACTTAATAAAAAGATTTTTCTACTACATATTCAGCAAAAAAGTCGATATTTTCCAACGAAAGTGTCGTAATATCGTAGCTATTGTAACTTTTGCCCTGGGGACGATCATTTTGGTTGCGTAAGAAGCCTGGCGTCTAAATAAGACTTAGTATGTTTTCTTTTGAATAAGCCGCTCGTATATCCACAGAATATCGGAAAGGTTTCAGGATACTTTCAGTCACGATAAATGTGTACTTACAGCTGACTTTTTTGTTCAGCTTTATTCAGCAAACGAATCAATACAATGAAGGGAGGTCAAATTGCCAGTCAAGGTTATTTTAAAATTGTAAACCATATCTGAGGCCGATATTCCGTCAAAATTCATTGCGATTGTTAAGCAACGTGCAGCTCGACCCCTATTTGGATGGGTGGCTGATAAGTGGCATTTCTATCTGAGCACTACCTTGCCTTGGAAGGCACGTTAAATTGTCGGTCCCAGTTGTTGCAATCGTTAAACCATGTCGGAGGCCTTTAGGCGGTCTAAAAATTCTGAGAGCAGGCCACTGACCTACTCCAACTTACTTTAAAATGTGCAAATAACAAAGCTCGCCTTTTTGTAAATAGGTTAAATAAGATTACGGTGATGTTTTGGAATTAATCGTCACACTCCAAATACTTTCATCAATAAAAAGTTCGCGTTTCCCTCCGTAGAAACTCTTTTAAATGTGAAGGTCCTTTCATGAGTTACCCTACTGATCTCAACTAATCAAATTGGGGACTTCCAAACTCTTTTTATATAAAACTTGTCTTTGATGTTCAAAGTTAATAATATAACTTTAAACTTACGTTGCGATGAAAGTACAAAGTTAGAGTAAATTGCCCGGCTTATATAGAAACTTAAAAAGGAATGATATTTTACTAGCAGCACCCCGTGGTTATAATTTAATTGAAGTATTAATTTAAGTTGTTAATGTAATTCTCTTAATTTTATATTAATTTTGTCACATTATAAGTACAATTCAGTTAAACGCGAAAATTTAACAGACTCATGAATAAACATTGGTTTATTAAGGAGCTTTACGAGTATGCATATACTGAGTGTCCTGAGTGTTACATTATCAAATATGAATTGAATATTTAAGAATTGTTGCTTGAGCATTGAATTTTAGTAACTTTATTCAAAAGTGTAATCTAATTATTATAAACAATTATGTTATGGGATTTAACATAGGTATAATAATTATTATATTATCAGTAGGTATATGTGAGGAAATGGTGCAAGAACTCTTTACTTTCAATTGGTTATTCACTTGCTTATCATACCAATACTTTACTTATGCTGACGGCAAAATATAATCAAAAATCTAACTCGTTTTTTTTTGGAGATGTGAAACAAAAAGACACACATACGCATATTACATTTTACACAATAAACCTTTTTTGTATCGTAAGTAAAAAAAGGATACCAATGAAACTTTACTTTGTCACAAATCAAGTATAAGATATTTTACACAAACAAAATGTATATTTTTAGTTACAAAACAATAAAATAGAACATTTTAAACACTAATTGAACCAAGTGTTGAAACCGCGACACCCTCTACATTAAGTACAAAGCGACTACTTTAACTCATTCTCATATTAAAATGGAGTACAATAGTTACAACCGTGAGGGTAATTTTGTATTTCTGATGGGAATTTTCAACGTAATAAACTTATACGTGGCTTTAATAGAAGGTGCGCACAGTTTATGTCTATTGAAGTAAGTTCGTATGTCGAAAGTTCGCGTCGGTTTAGTTCCAGTTTGACGCTTTGGCGGGCAAGGCTGGCGACATTTTAGTAAGCCGGGTGAAACTTTGTGTTATATTAATTGGTTTTATATTTTACTGGTACCGCTTTTCGGTTTAATCTTTTAAAAATAAAAATTACGTAACACGTTGTTTGTTTGCGATGGATCCTAAACTACTGAACCAATTTTAAATTTGATTTGCACACCGTGTGACTTTTGATCCAACTTTAAAGATAGGATAGCTTATCATATAAATTTATAGTGATTAGGGTGGTTCACCCCTTAATTTTTATATGGCAAAACAACGTTTGCCGGTACAGCTAGTCTTTAATAAAATATACGTTATTTTATGTTAATGGCAAACAATGGCGTCGGAGATGTTTAGACCGCCTTAAGACCTTAGACATGATGTAACGGTTAAAACAACCGGGACCGACAATTTGACGTGCCCTCCGAAGCATGGTAACGTCCAGATAGATCAAAGAGACTGTATCGCCTTACACTATTATAGCGTATTTATTATTAAAATCCGGTAGCCGACGTTTCAAGCGGATGACACCACTCGTAGTCACGTTAACTCTCACCAACTTTTCTTACAACAAAAGACAGTCTTATAATTGACTTGACTTTAATAATCTGCTGCACTAAAAAGGCCTTAATTTTTTTTTCAAATAAAAATGCCAACTGTTCCCATAACATAATAAAAAATGTCGCATTCCTTATCGTTATTTCTCTTCTTTCTCTTCTTATCGAGGTGTTGCTCCGCGATATCCATCAAAAGATCGTCTGCAAGGGTAATCAGACTTGGCAGGGCTTGAATAATTAAATTTTGACGATTTCACACAAACACAAGTAAGTACGTGGTCGGAATTGAGATCAATCACGATATCATGTTTAAAGCTTTTTGTTCCTATGTCGAGAATTATAATGATGTAGTAACAATGGATTCCATTTTTTTGAGAAGTATTTTTCAGATGAAAGAATTGCGTACACGAACGGAGGTTTTATTTATGCCATTATATTTTTTTTACACATAAAACAAAAATGTATATTATATACCCTTATATTGTCATTAAATTAATCCTCCTACCATTATAAACGCGAAAGTTTGTGAGGATGTATGTATGTTTGTTACTCCTTCACGTAAAAACTACTAAACGGATTTGGATGAAACTTTACAGTAATTTAGGTTATATATGAGAATAACACATGGGATATATTTTATCCCGAAATTCCCGTGGGAACGGGTACAACGCGGGAAAACCGCGGGGTGCGGCTAGTACTACTAACTGAATGACCAATAGTGATATTTATATCTGAGCGTTGTCGTGTTTCGGAGGGTACGTTTAAATTGTGAGTCCAAAGAAAAATCAACATCATGAATTCGAATATAGTTTTTCCCCAATTGTAAGTAGCTATATTTCATACTATGATACACTTAAGAATAAAGCTGGGCTCTACGTCATACAGCTCCCTTCCACACAATATTTCACAAAAACTATTAGGTGCGCCCTATGAATGTCAAATGAAGTAAAGTTTAGGGATGAAATAAAAGAAACTTTTCTAAGGCGTGATAAAGTGGGAACTTTTTCCTGAATATATTATGAGCCGCTTTATCCGTTTCAGTATTTCGGCGTTTCATGTTTAGTTTGAGAATATGAATTAATTTTGACTAGCTCTGTGATGCTGTGCGGTGGTTCCACCCGCAATCCAGTAGATGGCGCTAGGGTGAAAATTTTGTATATCGCGCTTGCGTTATTTTTAGTAGGGCAGGAAAATATATTTCATTATACAATCAGTATAGATGTACTGTTAGGGTGCTTTCAAATTATGCGTTTCGTGTCGGACCGCTGCGGTGCCGAAGCGGTGCGTTTGTCGTATTGTGAACGTACGATCGTGTGTTTTCATACAAATCGAGCAGCTCGGCAACAGTGCGGCGTTGTCGTGCGTTCGCGGTACCGACGTCGCACTGTTGCCGGACTGCTCGATTTGTATGAAAACACACGATCGTACGTTCACAATACGACAAACGCACCGCTTCGGCACCGCAGCGGTCCGACACGAAACGCATAATTTGAAAGCACCCTTAGATAATCCTAATATTTTATTATATACAAATACTGTTTTTACTTTTTTCACGTGTTTCGTTAAAAACATTAACAAGGGTATATTAATCGGGTTAAAATCACTAAACTAATTAATTGACATAAATAGAAATAGAATCAAAAGAGGTCTACATAATCCAATTAACCTTAAATTAATTGGATCCCGACTCAATATCAGAAAATCAAAGAATTACAGTAATTGCCGATGCCCAAAGCCAGTCACGGAACTAAAATCTCTTAATTGCTAATATAGACGGGGACTACGTTCATAAAATACTAAATACCTGTCAATTGTACCAATTTATCGGTAAAAATTTACTAACTTTATAACTGGATGAAGATATCAAGTTAGTTAATACCATTTTAGAAAGGACAAGATATCATAATATTTTGATATTAATATAACTATGATAAGATTGGCATAGTAGTTTAGTTTGTGAGACTGCTCATTAGGGGGCAGTGGGTTCGAATCCTGCCCGGAGTCAACAATATATTGGTGCGGTTGTTCGAGCTATGGATGTCAATAACGAATGGTAACAAATATAATATGCGTTAATAGGTAAATTTTTACAGTCAGTGGTTTAGTGGCACGTGCACTCGCCTGTTAAACCTGAGGTCTCGGGTTCAATTCCCGGGTCGAGCGAAAACATGTTTTCTTCTTTTCAAACACGTGATTACGCTTAATCCTCTTCACTGTGCCTTTAACCAGCAGTGGGACATTACAGGCTTATACTACGACTACTACTTTAGCTGTCAACTCATATAAACTTAAATGTCTCATGTGTAAGTACAAAATAACTTATTATGGAGTTTAATTCAAAGTTATTAATAGTGTTGACTTGCACGAAATTATAAGTATTCAGGTATTCCGTTTTTATTCATGGCAATGTGTTTATTACTACTGTAGACTCAAATCTGCGTAATTTTATTTATAAACAGTTCACGGGTCAATTCCTACAGGACTAATAAATTCGTTCGAAAAATTTCCTGATCCATGGGGATGCGGTGGGATGAACTTAATTTGTCTCAAAAGGAAAATGATCACAGAGTTGTTACCTGAATAATTATAAGGTATGATACTTTGTAATAGGGTTGAAAACGGTTCTCTCATAATTCGTAAACTTTGAAATGAGGCGGTGAATAAAAATGATTCGAATATTTCATTCTAAATTCAAAGCTTACTTTTTTAAGAACGAGCACTTAATTTTAAATTACCATTGTTTTATGTTGGAAATAAAATATTGTTTACGATGTAAGCACACGAAACCGTAGGAGGCGATAATCCTGTTTGTTTTACGAGGCAGCTGAATACTCCCTGCCCGCTATGATACTTCCACATTTATACATTTCAGCATTAATTTAACTTCTTGTAAATAACTATACCTTTTACGCAGTATTAACCGTTTCACCCTTGCGGGATGCCGCAGTGTTTAACGTGTAAACAACTCACAGGGTGCAGATAAGGTGAGTCTGTTAGCACTCATAGTTACTTTGGAAGATTATTACGTACCTCAACTTTAGAGAATTTTATATAAGCGGAACTTGAGTGCTGAAATTTGGTGTTGGCGTTTCGGCACGTGTCATACGTGACATATTTTTTAAATTGTAAGCAGTTGTATAACTGCACTTAGTGGTTATTTTATAAAAAACACTAATCCACCTATACTTAATATTTATAGATGGATTAGCAATCTACAGTGCCTCCCAGTTTTACCTGAGTTATGCCGGGTTCGTGATGAAAAACAGACTATAACCTCGTCTTGGAAATTGAACCCGGGACCGACTGAGGTGGCACACACACCACTGAAACGAATCGATTTAATTTCTAGATATAGAAACTTAAGAAATCTATAAGCAACTCAAAATGATTTGATGGACCGGTTTGTTTATTTTGTAATTTAAGTTAGGAAAATAACAATTTTACCAGCTAACCTCAAACCTCGACGGAAAATTAAAGTTAATCGGATTAAATAACTTTTAAAAGCCGCTATAAATGAATAACCATTGTACTAAGAACTAAGACTGAGTAACTTCATCTCCCTCAGTTATTAATTCTGTAAACGAGAGAAGATAAACTGCAGTTAGTTGAAAGAAAAATGTTTTATTTCGATAGTTATGGCTTCACAAGTAACACTGTTGATAAAAAATCTTGTATATATATGGCACTACACTTACTTCATCTTTCAAGGCATTTAGCTTATTTGTTTATAGAGTTCTCCCAACAGATGACTTTTAACAAGGCTAATATCCCATGTAATGTCCCACGTCTGGACAAAGGCCTCTCATCTCACTAAAGATGAGAGAGTACAGTGAGGAGGAAGAGAAGCATAATAATAAAAAGAATACCTCAAACAAATTGACACACGGCTTATTAGACCCATCACCAAAGCTAATAAGCTTGTGTTACGGAATCTAAGTGACTAATCATACCAAACCTAGCACATCAATGTTAAAGTTGCATAATTCTGGTGGGAAGTCAATCACCATCTAACACCTATCTAATTATACCTCGAGTTCTACTTACTATAAATAATACTGATCGGTCCAGAAATGTCACCCAACAAGACACACTGTTTAATAATAGTGTACAAGGCTGTGGTGGTAATTAATTTTACAGAGCTGATAGCACGTCAGATACACTCCCACTTGGTGTTATATTAGAACCGATGCAATTTTACGATGAAAACTGGAAGAAATTGGAAGCACCGGAAGAAAATAATTCACTAGTAGAAATGCTATAAGTGAAATATTTTCTTTTAAGTTGGAGATTAAATCTGTCAGGACTTTTTAGTGTTAGTTTTTCGTGTTTTGACTCTTACTGTCGCACTCGTTAGAGACGTTAATTCTAAAGGTGAAACTTAACGAACTAACGTAATTCTTCTTACATTACATGTCAAAATAGCTCATTTAATTTTACTAATGAAGCATTTGACTTCTCTAAGGGCGTTAGTACGTTAATTTGTTCTGTATTTTTTTCAAAAGGTTCCGTAATTATTTTTTGTTCATACTACTTTATATTCTAAGTTATTTAGTTTTTTTTCTCGTTAATTATTACGCAGCAACGAAATTAAACTTCGCTTAACTAATCATCCTTAAGAACATGAACATACTAACAAAACCGAGACACTATAACATATTTATACAAACAAACAAGGAAAGGGTGTGTCGTATTAGTCAAAGAACTCTCACGAGTTTTTTCACAGTTAAAAGTTTATAAAACAAGTAAACAAAATACTTTTTATTTCCAGGCGTTTCGTGTGAGTACGTTCAATCATGTTAGTTAACCCATTTAGACCTACCGTACCACATAGGGTACAGTAAGTTTAAAAAAATATAATTCGCTCCTAATTTTTTTTTTTTAAAGTTTAACTTGTTTATTAGTTAACTTGATTTGTTAGCTTTATGTAAAAAAATATAAAACATAGTTTTTACTAGTAATTTTGAAAATACCTGTGAATATATGGAGCTGGGTCGAGAAAAAATAATTGCAATGTTTTCGAGAAGGTAAGTACAGTATTATTTCTGGTAAATAATATTATTTATTAGTTATATCCTAAAGTTTATAATATAGTCAATACTATAACAACTAAACATGATCGGTAAATACAGTTTTGTAAGAATTATACAGTTTGAAAGTAGGTGTACCATATACGGTACAGTAGGCCTATACGACACCGAAAATCACTAGTATTTCATACATTTGAAAAATACTTGGTTAGTGACATATTTTGTATAATTTGGAGTTATTTAAATGGAATTTGGTATGTATAAGGTTCTTACTTTTTTACATTATATTTGCTGTTAATTATCCTGCAATTCCCACGGGAAACTAATATCTTAGGTACTATTTTGCTAAATTTTTTATAACATTCATATATTTGTATTCTAGGTCTTTGACTCTGCACGATATTGCAACAAACTTTGAAGATGAAGACGAGTACCAGTAGTCATTAGCAAGAATATGATATTTTTGTACAGCCTCCTGCAACTGCTAATGCCGATCAGACCGATGAAGATTTATAGGTGGACCAGGCAAGATTAGAGGCATGTACCACTTTTTGCCCTGAATGCATATTCGTAATGAATACTTTGGTGGTGTCTTGCCTATTTCACCCATAAATCTTGGATTCTTTTTGTAAGGACTCTTCAGATCCACGAGCTACGTCCTGATCAACCTCTGGATCTCCTGAACCTCTAGCCACTTCAGCTGGTGCTTGAAGTAAACTAGGAGGCAAATTATGGATTTCCACGCAATTTCCATCGTTTGCATTGACATGTCTGAGCAAATTGCGTGGCTGCTGTGCGGAGATACTGGTGGGAAGATGGATTTGCAAATTGTTCCATGTCTTATTATACATATATCCGAAATAAAATAAACTATGCCAAAAATCAGGTCCTATTCGTCCACCATCAATAGCATCTGATCATCTGATGACGAAGAACACCACGTTACTGAGCAAGGAAAACGGATGAAATATGGACAATGTCATAAACTATGCCTGACAAAATGTGCCAAGTTCGAAATATGTATCCAAATAAAATGTTTTATTATATTATACAAAAACTGAATAAAATTAGTTGCTAAAAATATCGGACTTTTTGTATGCGTATAGTCCTACCGTACCACATAGGGTACGGCCCCCCTACGACCCCCCTTTTGTTACAGATTTTTTTTAATGTGATTTTCCTGATCATGAGACTCCCTTTGATAGATATCAGCAATAAAAACACAAAATTATAACAAAAATAATTATCGGTCTAAATGGGTTAAAAAAGGTAAAGCGTATATTTCTTCAAAAAAGTCGTATCATTAAGCACATAAACGTTTTACAACACACGTTTTTCACTTAACTCAATTATTATTACACATGTAATCTGAAATCTGAGCGAGATTGGATTCCCCTAATTCAAAGTTAGGAAGTTTCAGACTTTAAGAGGGCTGTTAAAGTGTTAATAACTTGGCGATGATTTATTGCTCTCTCGTGAAGATAACTTAGTATTCATATCTGTTATATGCAAACTTCACATTTATTATATGACCTAATTTTGGATCACACTTTGCAGAATTATTTTTTAAACATAATCTGTATTTTAAGATAATGTAAAGTATTAGCCTGTAATAGCCCACTGCTGGGCAAAGGAATCTCGTCACACCGAAGATCAGTATGGAGAAGTGGATTAGGAGTAATTACCACGCTTGGAGTATTGTTAAAAAATAGAAAATATAATATTAATTTTGATAGCATATTTTTAAAAATCATAATAATTTTTGTAAATAAATTATTAAAAATAGTGTGAACGCGATATATTCCTGGTTCGTTTATTTTCAATCCTTATGACAAAATACTCATAACCTTACATTACAAGCAACGCAGAGGGCATTAAACCCCATAGACAATAGGTTAATCACAAAATGTATGGAAATGTATCATAACCACGTGACTATCACAACTCTGCTATTGATTTGTATAGTAGCGAAGCAAAGCGAACTCGAAGCGATTGCCTCTTGCCTAGAGGTAGATTAACTATTGTGATCTTTGTCAAAAGCCTCTATCAATGTTGTTAGCACCCCACTAACTAGTTCCTTTGTTTTCCTAAATGGTATGCTAATTATTTTTAAGTCAAGACAAGCTAATTGAACAATAGACACAAGATGTGTGAGATAACACTACACATGTGTCTGAAAGCTCTCTTGTTTTGGGTATGCAAATTAATTGGTTTGCCATACTCACTACGGCATACGTGGTGAGCCACATTCAGAGATTATTTGTTTAGGTATTATTGAAACATTTATTACTGCCTGAACATTTACTACGCGCTTGGTGAACACCAAGCGCGTAGTAAATGTTCCGACAAAGTGAACACTTTAATAATGAAATGTATTTTATTTGGTAACTGGTGCGTGATACTATTTTACGTACTGTACGTAATGTTCTAGATAAATAAGGATTGCGGAGAATGTTTTTTTACTCTTAGTCCTTTTATGCTAATACCGTTAGAACATAAACACATAATCCTACGAGGTTCAAACCAGGCAAATAAAAAACAAAGTATACATGCAACATTTGAACGGAAATTTACATAAAAAGTAGAACTATAATGAAATAAACAAGGAAATTGTATATCTTTAAGCGGTTACTGCATTCCCAAAAGTGTTCGCTAATTAAACCCGTATAAATAAATGCAAACTATGTCTTTGCTAAATTTGGTTTAAAAGCAGTTTTAGTAGTTGATAACGGTCAACCCATTGGGATTGGTAAGGCAACCTGAGTGAAGCTATCCGGCATACACGTTGAATACAAAATGCATAGTCGTTACCCACTTTGCACCGAACGAATTTAAAATTTCATAATGTAGGCCAATTTTCATGTATAAAAACTTTCGAATAAATGTTATTTTTTGTGAATATTTTAGCTGCGAGCTCAAGGGAAAATAAGAGATTTTTCTAGAATACCACGAAAGGAATTTACTTACGAATACTTTAAAATGATTTTATATTTGTGTCATCGTACTCATGAAATATGAATAATTCCGCTGCCTCCCTGTGTTGCCAAAAATATGAGTATGAGTTTCCAGATAAATGAGAATCCACTGTCTTCATACAAAATTAGTCTAAAATAAACACAATATTGCTTGCGACATTGATTTATGCGATAACGGTAAATAACACCCTCTTGTTTGCTCGAAGAAACAATTTAAAACATCAAACACATTTACGTTGTTTCCGAAACCTTGCCGAACTTTGCTTTGCTAACTGAATTATGTGATTAATTTCCATAAGAGTTTTCGATCTTCGACCGACTGTATGTACAATGTATAAAAATATTCACATGGAAACTGGGTATTATTAAAAGGTTAGAAAGGAATCTTGTGTAAGAATAACAGTGAAAAGTTTCTGAAAATTGGACGCAAATGGAAGCGTATCCATGACCAGCGAACAAACAGGAACAATGAAAAAGGAAGCCGAGAAAAACAGTATAATATTACCTGTATTACTTAGTGAGAAACCGTTGAGATCAAAGTTCGCAGCTGCCGGGCAAACTATGGGGTATCGAATATCCAACGTCTGTGGGGCAAGGAATAAGAATTTTAAACTTGAGCCATATTAATGCAAAATACTTTTCTAGCGGTGCCGTCTGGTATTGTATTTTGTGGAAACCGAACGAATATATGTTTCAAGTTTTACTGTAAAGTAGGCGACACATATTTCTATTGTTATATTTTAATGTTATATTTCTATTGTTATATTTTAATGTTATTCATACTTTCATGAATTTCTGTGGAAATCAAACTAAGTTTTCAGATTTGCGCCCGTACTCAGAGACGTCAAATAGTTCCTTAGTAGATATTTAATAAGTGATTTTGACATGTAATGTGTGAAATATCACGTGAAATGATAAGTTTCGATTTAATGGCGGCAGTTTTAGTTATATTTTGAAGTCATTAGGACTACTTGAATGTCATAAATAACTCATAAAGTGATCGTTATTGATTGGTATCAATCAGAAACGTCTCTCAATATCTTCTAGAAAAGGCCATCAACTAAACTACACACTTGTAAATAATTCTTTTGGTAAACTTTTCCGTATTCAATTTTTCTAAAACCTTTATTAAGGTGTTTACTTTAACCAATGTCAATGTTAGGAGCAAGTTTGTCAAAGGATTGAGACCGAGTCTGAGACAAGAGGGTACTTAAATAAATAAAGCGACAGTTCACTTTTATTTCGTATTTACACTACATTTAAAACCGAGAAAATACATCACATTTATTCCATTAATTAAATAGTAGAGCACATTTTATCAAAGTATTGGGAATAGTGATATAATAAATAAGAGTTCACTCGGTTGTTTGAGCTAATAAAACTAATGAGATACTCTCTTCGTTAAACAAAGTGCAACCTAGTTTCAGTAACAGAACTTTTTCTGTTTCCTCTAAAATCCTCAAAGAAATACATTTGCTCGGTGTTAACGAGTAAATAGCGTAAATTGCGGAGCAAATAGACTGTGACAAAAATCCTAAGAATACCTCGTGGGAAATCAGTTCTACTTGCAAGGTTTTCAGCGCGCTCTCGGCGCCATTTTAAGCAATATTTTAACGTTGCAATGGAGGTGAAGCTTACTAAAGTATTGAAAAATAAATCAATTTAAAAATGATTCAAAACACAATTTTCGATTTAATTCAAATAGCAATGAGTAAAACGTCATGTACATCCTCCTGTCGCACTCAGAGACGTTCTCAAAAACGAATCGTAATTTTTCATACATTATGTCAAAATCAGCCATTAAATATTTGCTTAGGAAGCATTTGATGTATCTAAGAAGAGAAAACTGATCTAAGAAGAACTGAAAGAATGTCACTGACATACTTTCTTTTTAGTTTAGTTTATGTAAATTATCGATCTTTTATAAAAAGTTCGATTCAAAGCTTACATTTTTGCAATAGCTACGTTTCTCGTCGTAATCTCGACAACAATAACATAATAATATATTCCTTCCTCAATATCTCGCAGGCGCTTGAGAAAAAAAACATATAATTATTTGAATTTCATCTATATATATAAAATTCAAAGTCCTGACTGACTGATAATCAACGCACAGCCTCAACCGCTACACCTAGAAGCATGAAATTTGGCAGGAAGGTTCTTCAAGTGACGTAAGTGCTCACTAAGAAAGGATTTTCGAAAATTCTACCCCCAAGGGCATAAAATAGGGGATGAAAATTTGTATGAAACTTTGTCAATTTTAAACCGATCGGGCTGAGACATTGCATGCATATAGCTGCTATGAAGTAGGCATCTCCTAAGAAAGGATTTTGATAAATTCTACCCCCAAGGGGATAAAATAGGGGTTGAAAGTTTGTATGAAACTTTGTCAATTTTAAACCGATCGGGCTGAGACTTTGCATGCATATAGCTACTATGACGTAGGCATCCTCTGAGAAAAGATTTTGATAAATTCTACCCCCAAGGGGATAAATTAGGGGATGAAAGTTTTTATAAATCTTCTTATTACGAAACTTAATGCGGCAGACTAAATTCCACGCGAGCGAAGCCGCGGGCAAAAGCTAGTTTGACATAAAATTGTGACTACTAGATCTACTTCTGAGTATAGTCACGGTAAATATGCAATATCTGAATTTAGAAGATAACTTTTGCATCCCATTTGGAAATTATTGTCTATCTATATATATAAAAAAGGTAAACCTACATATTGACTGACTGAATCACTCACTGACTTATAATTATATCAACGCAAAGCCGTAACTACTGTACCTAAAAACTTCAAATTTGATACAGAGGTTCCTTTTATAGTACAATAGTACAATTTTTTTATAGCACTAAGTAATAATTTTGCGAAATTCAACCCCTAACTGGGTGTAACCCTATCCTGAAGCGAAGCGAGGGCGGGTAGCTAGTAAATGCTTTCTACTAATATCAATAATATCTGCGTAAACCCAACGGTACTATAAAGTCTTATATATTTTTGTAATGAGAGGATATTTTACAAACCCATATTTTATGAATCCGATTTTTATCTTTTCAAGCAAATTTTAGCTACATATTTTAGTGTACTAAGTGAGGACAAAATAAAACTCTTCTTTAATTTTCTTTAGACGAATTAAGTAAATTGTCATAAAGATTGGAAGTTATTCAAGTTACCTAACAGTGCTTTGTTTTCCGCTGATTATTTTCTTGGAGCCGCCACCGTCGAAGATAACGAGCTCTCTTTCGAGACGCCTCCTCATTTCCCAAGAGATTTGTTATTTTTAATTTCATCCACCTTGCCTTATTTCAAATTGTTAACCATCGTGGATTATGAATTATTATTTATTAAAGACTGTTTTATTTTACTTTTTATCGCTTTATTATCACTTGGAGGGCCATTAATTTTTATTACACTTCGGATTCTCTTGTATTAGTGAGTTGGTCTCGCTAGTAGAAGCAACTTTATAGAATTTGGCAACGTTTTCAGAATATTATTGGATAGTATTTTTTTAATATACATAATTGTCTAGGCGTCGACTATGCTTGTATTATGCTAGCAGCGTCTCGCGATTTTACCCGCGTTATTCTCGTTCCCGCGGGCATTTCGGGATGAAAATAACCTATAAACCTCCCGTTGAATGGAGCTTTTCATTACAAAAAAATACTTAAGTACAGATGATGAATATAACAGTGTATCTGGGCGTATAAGTACTACAAGATCATCTGATATGCTGCCTAAGTAATACCTACTCATATTGAATCTTTATCGAAGTTGTCAAGAAACGTTATCATATTCATCACAAATATTTATTACACAAAAAAGGTAAATAATAAGAAAAGTGAAAAGTTTGTTTTTGTATTTAAGATTTCATTTGGTATACGTTTATTATAAGTTTGGTTTAACGTTTACTTTTACTCAAAAATACTTACAGGAACGAGTGAAACCGCGGGGTGCTGATAGTTTATCATATATTTTTCTTTCTACTGAGTGTTATTTGTAAATGTCATATTGAATAATACATTAATGATACCTGTCGCATATTTCACTATTTGATTTATTACTTTGATGAACTGTGGCGATAATATTGTAAAAATATTTTCGTATTGTTTCGCCGAAAAAGTGGTAAAACAAAATTAATAGTTTTTTTTCTGTTTGAGTGATGGAGTATTGTTGAAATATGTTTTTGGTTACATTGTTTTCAGTTTAAACGTAGAGAGATAGATTGCGTAAAATTGACGTGAGAATTTGGAAAAAAATATGATATTTTATAAGTATGTCACAGTGCGTTCTTATTCATTGCTTAAAAGAGATGCCACACGGGCGTTGACGCTATGTAGTTCTACATAAATATCTGCCCTTAGAAAGAAAGAAAGAAAGAAAGAAAAACATTTATTCAGACGATCACACAACAAGAAACGAAAAAACAAAGCAAAGACAGAAAGAGAACAACAGATATTACATATAAAACAATTACACGGACAGAACTACTGTGTGAGGTCTGAATAGGCCTCGTCTCAGCGTAATGCCGCCAAGATCGTGTGACCCTGGCAGCGCTGATTTTCAGACGAGGCCTAGACTCCCAGAGGCACGCCACTATTAAAATCAATAAATATACCTACATATAAATACATAAAAATAAATACATCAATATACTACATACAAATACCCCAAATTAATCCCATCACATATACATACATACATAAATAGTATTTATAAATATACAATGTAAACTAAACATTTAAACCTTACAATCGTCATTCATTCATTCACCGTATCAAGCACCTAACAGCTATCTGTCATCTGTCATCTGTCACGCCATTCACCAATCACTCAGGTCGGTCACTCACTCGAATCGAATCATTTATCTGTGGTTCATACCATCCATCCATACATAATAAAACAAGCACGCACGCAGCCATCCACCGATCACCATCCACCTAACAAGAAACAAAGGAAAAATACCACGTGAAAGGTTATACTACTAAGAAGAAACGACATACATTAAGAATAGACATTCAGAATCTACGAACATTAAGAATCAACAACGTTGAGATTCTGCAAATATATAAGAGTGTTTCAAGTGTGAATAAATATGTATGTATACGGTGTACCAGCGGCCACGACTGCCGATCGACCCCATGCACTCCGTGCCAGACCCAATGGTAAGTACGACAGTTCAATAAACTACAGACTACAGAATCTATCAGCTTAACTTCTGTAAGCTGAGTAATCGCTGTTTTATTGTACTTCGAAACGTCTGCAACGTTTTCAGGGCGCGACATGGCGGGTCGAGGGTGTTCCAGCATCTCGTGGCCGCATATCTGAAGGATCCCCGAAAAGCCATAGTGCGGTGCTTCGGTGTGACGAGAACGAACACGCCGGCACGCTCTGGGCGTTTCCTGCGCTCCTGGGCCCACGTCAACTTGCCGAGTAGGTACCGGGGAATCCCGTTACGTATTACGCCGAACAAGAGAGTAGACAAATGAAGTTGCCGCCGCGCGTCCATCTTAAGCACGTTGTGCTCATTCAAAAAAGGAGTAACATGCGAGCGCGGCGGTATATTGAAGCAGTAGCGGGCGCAAGCATTCTGTACTCTCTGTATTAACTTGGCAGTTTTGATGCGGAGGCAGGGACCGTATACAGTGTCACCGTAATTTAGCTTGGATAGGACAAGAGTCTCACACAACAGCTTACGCATTTCAACTGTGAGGTATTTCTTAAACCTATATAGAACTTTTAACCTAAAGAAGCAATTTTTGACACACTGTTCCACATGTTCTGAAAATGTCAGCTGACTATCCAGCACCAGACCAAGGTTTCTCGCCACATTGACTCGCTCAATTCGTGTATTGTCGATGGTGATGTTTAGTGTTACATTTTGAAGTTTCTGTGTAATCATCTTTTTGGTGCCAAATAACATGAATTTAGTTTTAGATGGGTTGAGAAGTAGGCAATTTAATTTCGACCAATTACTTATCTCACGAAGGTCCGAGTTAATTGCAGCCACCGCATCCTCACTATCCTCGAGTGCAAATGAGAAGTAAAGTTGAACATCATCGGCATATATGTGATATTGACAGTGTGATATACTGGAAACTAAGTCGGCACTATAAAGTGCAAATAGGATTGGCCCGAGTATGGATCCTTGTGGTACACCACGTTTGACTTCCTGTGTAGTTGATTTCATGGTGGAACCGTCTGGCAGGGTTATTTCAACATACTGGGTCCGATTGTACAAATAGCTACAGAACCAGTCTATCGCACTGTCATTGAGCCCATAATGTTTTAACTTAGCACATAGGAGCTCTATATTCAACCCATCGAAGGCCCTTGAAAAATCCAGTAGAGTTAGGACACTCAGTTTGTTCTGATCCATGGCATGAATCAGGTTGTCGACAACATCTGCCATTGCTGTAGTAGTACTGTGTCCTTTTCGAAATCCAGATTGTACAGCGGGCAGAATATTGTGCACCTCGATGTACCTGGTGAGTTGGTTACAGACTACCCTCTCAAGTATCTTGGACAGACATGGAAGAAGGCTGATCGGTCTGTAGTCTTTCAGTGAGGAGGGGTCTCTGACCTTAGGCATAGGATGAACAATGGCTGTCTTCCAGGCACTAGGGAAGGTACCGCTGGAAATGGATGCATTGACCGTGGATGTTATGGCCTTAAGAGACTGTGGGAGTGTAAGTGTCAGCATATCTAGACTAATTGAGTCACAACCCATGGCATTAGATTTTAATCTCTTAATGATTTGTAAGACCTCTGTTTCATTGGTTGTCTGCAGAGCGAAGGTATTGTCGGAGTTGTACTTATTAATGGTGAAATATGCTAATTGATCTGGTGACACCACACCGTCCCCTGGCACATTGAGGAAGTGATCATTTATATCATTCGGGTTTCTTAAATGCGGAGGTAGGTCAGTAGATTGCTTTTTGTTGGGCAGTACAGTGGTTTTTAGTTTGTTCCACAATTTTTTGGGGTATTTAATGTTCTCATTAATGTCCTTTGAGTAAAAGCATCTCCTCTCTGTTTCCAGGGCATCAATGACAAGCTTTTTCATTAGCTTATATTCTTTTTCCCTCCTTTTGTCAGACCTAGACTGCTTCCAATGATTATGACTCTCATCCCTAGCCCGAATCATTTGCCTTACGGTTGGAGTAATCCATGGCTGCGGTGGATGTCTGAACTTACGGGTTTTTAGGGGCGCGTGCCTGTCGAACAAAGAGAGCATCGTCTCTTGAAGAAAATTGACCATGGTGTCGACATCACCGCCCGCACGATCAATATCCGTCCAATCGATGCTATCTAGGTCGCGGGAGAAACTGTCATAATCCATACTTGCTAATGGCCGATACGTAACCCATTGAGGTGTGGGTGGCTCTTTTTTAATCTTAAATTCTGCTACGACCATGGCGTGACCTCCGAGTTCTGGCTTGTGTATGACAGTCACTGCCCGCGTCCTCATGTCCGTACATATCACATCGATTAGCGTGCTGCTGCTGTTGGTGAAGTGGGTGGGCTCCGTGACCACCTGATTCAAGCTCATGCTACTGACAAACTGCGAGAATAGGTCTGATGATGCACCGCTTGTGGCAGTTACGTTAATATTGAAGTCACCGACCAGAATGACACCTTTACAGTCTGAGAATGACGTCACCGAGTCGGTCAGTGCATCAAAGAACTCCAGTTTGTCTTGCCATGGTGGGCGGTACGCTGTCCCTATGGCGATGGTGGTGTTCTTGACCCTGACCTTAATCCACATCTGCTCGACTGTCGTCTTCGTAGGGTGTTCAGCTGCCTGTGCATGTAGGCCTCGTCGTATATAAAATCCTACGCCCCCCCCACGTCCACGCTTTATGCTCTCAGGCCTAGGGCTATGTATAAATCTGTAGCCGCTCACCCTAAACATGGTTACATCTTCACCACTTCGGAGCCACGTCTCATTGACGGCCAGAATGTCAGGCTTTACCTCCGCAATTGCCACCGCTAACTCGTCAGCCTTGGTGTTAAGGGACCCAGCATTGTAAGTGCCGACTATTAAATTCTTAGAAGCAACCATGAGAGTTTAATAAAGTACACAGATTGAGCGCAGCTACTATGGTGAGACTCCCGTACCCATCCAAGCCGTAATTACAAGACCTTAAAGATAAATAATGAAATGTAGGTTGATAAGGATGCACTATATACTTCGAAAATATTGTAAATAATGTAAATAATGTAAATAGATTTAGATTTAAGTTGTTTGATAAATGTACATAAATAAACCTAGTATAGTATATAAATTCATAATGTAGATGGATAAACATAATATAGTATATAAATTCATAATGTACATGGATAGTGATAGATAGATATATACAAAAACACAGAAATATAAAATATAACAACACGACCCCCTTTGAGTTGTACCTCACACACCAGTTCTGATTATAGGAAAGAAACAACATAACAATTAAAAAAGGTAATAAAAAATGATTATCTAAATGTTAGCTTCTCTTGCAATAAAATAATACAATACACAAGTGTTTCGTCACACTCTCAAACTCTCGATACACTCAGATACACACATACCCATCTTTCACACACACACCACCACACACGCACATAGCACTCACACACTCCCGAACACTCAATGTAAAGTTATGTTATATATTACTTTGTCAAAATAAATAAATAATATCATTATTTTAAGCATTAAATTATAATCATTGTAATAACTTAATAATATATCACCCAAACAATGTTATGGAAGAGCGTTGTCCCCTGGCACAGGCATTACGCTTAAAAGGGGACATCAACAAATTGTTATAAATGTTTTATTGTATTATTATGAATAAAGAATTTATTATTATTATTTTTGTTTAAATTTTTCAATTCTCGGCGAAACACCGGTTTTACAATGTACACGGGCCTAAGCCAAGTGTACATCAGTTAAGTGTGATGAGGTGGTGGCTATGATTATGTTTTCGGAAGTAGGTTGGTCGGTTTGTAAAAATTTGCGTACTATTCGGCATGTATTAAGTATTGCAGCTTTTTGAAGATGGTAAAATGTATATTCTGATATGTCTAGGGTTCTTAAAGATTGACGGAGTTGAATAGGAATGACACCAGTGGTGGAAATGACTATTGGGACTATTGTAACTCTATTGAGGTGCCACATGCGGGTAATTTCGTCTTTAAGGTCCTGATATTTCGCTAGTTTCTCAGCTATTGTCTGTTGCAGGTTGTGTGTATTGGGAACAGCAATATCTATGATGAGAGCTGATTTATTTGTTTTATTTATGAGGGTTAAGTCAGGTCTATTAAAGTGGGTTGTTCGGTCTGTTAGAATTGCCCTGTCAAAGTATAGCTTGTGCGTAGTGTTCTCTAGTACTGGGTCGGGTGTGTATTTGTAGTATGGTGTGTATGTGGTGATCAGGTGGTGTTTAAGAGCTAATTTTTGGTGAATGATGTTAGCAACCTGATCGTGACGATGTTTGTAGTCAGTTTGTACTATTGATTTACAGGCGCCAGTGATGTGTTGGATAGTTTCCGATGCACTGTTACAACGGCGGCACAGATCTGTAGGTAAGTTAGTGTTTTTAATTATGAATTTTTGGTAATTTCTAGTTTCTATCACTTGGTCCTGTATAGCCAACATGAACCCTTCAGTCTCCGGGAAAAGCTCTCCCCGATTGAGCCATTCGTTCGACGCATCCTTGTCGACGTTGGGTTGGCTCAAATCGGAGTGATGCCTTCCGTGTAGAGACTTCTGGGCCCAGGCACTTATTTTACTCCTTTGATCTACTTGGTTTTCGTTAGGTTGGGTGTTAGTGTCGTGTAAATTGAGCGGGGTAAATCTGTTGTCCTTGTGTACTATTGCTCTATGTAAGTCAGATTCTGTAGCTTTGGAGAAGAAATAATTGCGCAGTGTAGTTATTTGCTTATTGTGTAGGTTTGTAATGTCCAGTAGTCCTCTCCCTCCTTCTTTCCTTGGTAATGTCTGTCTCTGTATACAAGCTCTTGGGTGGTGTTTTCTGTGTTTTGTCATTGCTACATTAATATTGCGTTGAAGATTTTTTAAATCCGATTTAGACCAATTAATGATCCCGAAGGAATATGTAAGTATCGGTATTGCGAATGTATTTATAGCTTTTACAGTGTTTTTAGCATTTAATTCTGATTTAAGGATGGAGTTTAATCTATGTTTAAATTTATGAGTAAGGAGTTGTTTTGTTTCTTTCTGTTGTATTTGTTTTTGCTGATTAAATCCTAAATATTTGTATGTCTCGTGTTCATTAAGTGGCTCGATAGTTTGTCCGGTTTGAAGTAGAAAAGAATATTCGGAATTATGTTGCCCAGCGACAATGCAGTTGGTGCGACATTTATCAATGCCAAATTCCATCTTAATATCTATAGAAAACTGTTCAGTAGCAGTGATTAAATTGTTTATATCTAATTCGGATTCAGCAAAAAGTTTAATGTCGTCTAAGTATAATAAGTGGTTATGAGAAATTGTGGTAGGGTTAGTGTGAGAGGTATCCTTTAACTTGTAACCTATTGGGAAGGAATTTAGATGTCTTGAGAGAGGGTTCAATGCAAGACAAAACCACAGTGGGCTAAGTGCGTCGCCTTGGAATATTCCTCGGAGAATCTGAATCGGGTCAGTAGTTATTATTTCATCATCTGAATGGATCTGAAGACAAGTGGCCCATTTCTTGATAGTAACTTCTAGAAAGCTGGTTAACTGAGGGTGGATTTTATAAATCTTTAAAATAGCTAATAGCCAAGAATGTGGAACTGAATCAAACGCTTTTCTGTAATCGATGTATGTTGTATAAAGATCTTTTTTTAATTTAAGTGCATCTCTCAAGATAACGGAGTCTATTATTATTTGCTCTTTGCAGCCCTGACTGAACTTCCTGCATCCTTTCTGTTGCTCTGTGAGAATGCTATTTGTGTGAAGATGTTTGTAGATCATACTGGCAATGCAAGATGTCATTATTTTGTAAAATGTTTGTAGGCATGTTATTGGTCGATATTTAGATGGGTTTGTCGTGTCGTTAGGGTCTTTGGGTAACATGAAGGTTGTTCCTACTGTTATATATGGTGGCATATTTTCAGGATTATTTATGAAATCATTGATAAATTTATATAGGTGTGAATGAATGGTTGTAAGTTTTTTGTACCAGTAATTATGTATACGATCAGAACCTGGTGTTTTCCAGTTGTGAGATCTCTTAATGGTGTTATGGAAAATGTCAATCGGAATTTGTTCAAACTCCATGTCAGTAATATTATCATTAGCATTCTGTTCATCGGTGATCCAAGTGGCACTATGATTATGTTCTGTAGGTACAGACCATATTCCGGACCAATAATCGACGAATTGTTCCGGGGCAGGTGTATTGTTCGGGTTATTATTATTAGTTATTTGATTAGTAGTAGCGTTATTTAGTGCCCGGTAGAATCTCCTTTCATTATTAATAAAATTATTGTTCTGAGTTTTTCTGAGGGTGCATTTGGTATATCTTTGGAGTCTACTGCTTGCTATCGTTAATTTTTGCTTTAGGGTGTCTAGAAAATGGTGCAATTGTGAGTTTGGTAGTTCGTGTGTAGAATGTATTGCGTATTGGATTAAAATGTTTTCAACTTGTCTATTTAGGTATTCGCTTCTAGTCCCGTTCATGTAATGGGTAAGTTTACTGATTTTTGATCTTAGCTCTAATATTCGCTTCTCCAACCGTTTTTGCCAGAAAGGTTTACGTTTTTTATTTCTGTTGATAGGGGTTTCTATCGTTGTGAATGGGATATTTAATCGACTTCCGTTTAATTTTGCAGCAGTCCACGCTGAACAATAGATGAGGGTTTGTAATGTTTTAAATTCAATCGGTTCAGTGAGTTTTTGGGGTAAAATATTATTATTAATGTAGGCTACTACTTTTGCTAATGATTTTGAGCATTTTTGTTTTGGAATAAAAGGTCTGTTTATGGGTTCAGTGTTGATGAAATAATCAAATGACTGTTGGAAAATATTATCTACCTCTACGTTTCTTTCTTCTGTATTTGTTTCTGTATTTTGTGTGATGTTCTCTGTTAAAATATCAATGTCTATGTGGTTTAAAAAGTTAATATCGGTGGGTGTTTCTTGAGAGGGTTCTAGCGTATTAATTTGAGTTTCTGTATTTGTGTTGACATCATTATTAAAATGTAATTCTGCGGCTATTTCTTGTTTAATTATTTCGATTCTCTCTAAAGTTAAAAATCTATTGTTCACTATTGCTCGTCTCTGGTCAGATATTCTTTGTTCGCTAATGTGGGATAGGTGGGGGAATGTAGTTACGAAAGCTTGGTGTAAGGGTCTTCTGTAGGATGTTCTGTCTGTTTCTAACCTAGTAATTCTGAAATATGATCTTATTATTGATTCATTGTGTTCAGTTGTCCATTTCATTCTTTGTCCTGGTTGAATGTTCGGTTGTGTGGATGTGGATGCCTCATTGATTTGGTTGTGTGTGTTATCTAATTCGATTGTAACTTGGGCACGTATTTCTTCTATTTTGTTTTGGGTGATTAATTTATTTCTTATAATTGCGCGACGCTGATCGCCTAGTCTCTGTCTACTGACCTGCATTTGGGGGAATTTTTCAAGAAATTTTGAATGTAAAGGCTCTAAATATGTTCTAGTGTCAGTTTCCATTGAAGTAAGGTATAGGTATGTTCGTAGGATGAATTCATTCATTTCAGTGGTCCATTTCCTACGTTTTGATGTAGCACTGCTGATGGGCACAGGTTCACTGACAAAAGTTGTCTCCTGCACAACATCAGAAGTTGGGGTATGCAATTGGCGCTGATCTTCATCTAAGTCTAATATTGATGGAATAAAAGATACTGTGGATGGGCTGTATGGTTCGGCTATGGAGGAACTTGGTGATGAGTTCCCTTGGTTGGCTGTAGCATTTCCGGATGATCCGTAGGTAGGAGCCCGCCTATTCAACTCACTACCACCGATGGACCGCATACTGTCACACCCAGCACCGGCTCCAGGTGTGCCCCGGCGACCCCCGGGAAGCGACCGCAAATTATATCTTCCTTTATTACTTTCCATAGTGTAGGTTTACCATTGCCACAATTGCCACGAGTGGCCGTCCCCGCGTCGAGATCCGATGGTCGATCTCGGCGTGTGGTTGGGTTTTGGGGACTGTTGAGTTCGCCAGAGCCTCGTCCGTCAGCCAGCAGGGTGCACCACGTGCAGGTGAGGTTGGCTTGGACCCCGAGAGATGGCAGTTGGGGTCCCTTACACCCCTTATTATTATTATTATTATTATTAAATGTCCAGTGTGCATCGCCGATGTTGACGTTTCGCTATCCGTTTCAGCTCCGCGATTATGTGGCTTGCCGTTTGAGCCGCAAAGCAAGGTCGGTCTCAGAGCAGATCCGAAACGCCTGGGACCCTTCCTTACGCACAAGTTGTGAGGGAGACGAGGCGGAAAGGGGTGTTGCGGTGCGACAAACACTGTGACGACGCAGAACAGCGCAGTATTGTTTAGAAAATCGAAGCTATCGTTCAAAGACTACATACATTTTATATACACCTACATCTACGTCGACGCTGTGACACTGGAAGAAGCTCCGTAGCGTTGTGTCGGCCCAATGCTCGTGTGGCACTCATTGCGTTGAAGTCACTGCGTTGCGACGACGCAGCGCAACGGCAGCGCCCGTGTGGCATCTCTCTTGGAACTCCTCAGAGGCGAGCGTAGCGTCTAACTGACGGATGACAAATGACTCCCGAGGTTAAGCCCGCATTGTGTCCGTTCCCAATTGAATTTCGGAATAAAAAACCCATTATGAAATAATTATTCAAATCGGATGGGTAGTTTCTCAAATAATCGCGTTTAAACAAACAAAAAACATGTTCGGCTTTGTTATACTAGTGTAGATAGTATAGATGTTAGCTTTGTTTTTTCTCTAAATTAACAATTGACACTACAAAAGATACGAGAACGCGGTATCTTGTATTTTCATTTTAAACAAATGATATAAGAAAACGTAATCTTGAACTTTAATTTAGAATTGAATGTAGTAACAAAGTGAACCTCAAAGACGCACCAGTTTCTCGACCCCAACTATCTGGGGCAAGTCTTGATTCCTCGGATTCCAGTACAATGAAATGGAATGTTAATGGGTCAACACATTTGGAGCAAAACTGTCCGAAAGAAACAATGCAATTTGTGTTAGTTGGTTAAGTTTAATTTATCCATGTAAAGGTGCATCTTGCTTCGTTTTTAACTGAAATTCTACTTTCAATATAATTCTGTGTTTTTCCTCTCTTTTGTCTATATTTATATATTAAAGCAGAATAGTCTTATTAGTGTTAACGCGCCTGTATCCGATTCAAAAAATAATTCTAATCTTTTCTTCATTCAGAACGAAGGTATAGGTATAGGCAATTTTTATCTCGAAATGGCCACGACAATAGCTAGTTTTATAAAAAAATAATGTATTGTTTCTTGCTTGGCTATGCTTGACCCGGGATTTGAACTCGGAACCCAAGTATTGGCAAATTCACATGCCATCAAACCAAAATCTACACAATGTTTATGATTTGACTCACCGTTTCGGAGATTGCAAGTTCACTAACGATGAAATAATATTATCTCACTAAACAGAAAAATAACTCATTTTCAATTGAAACTACGTTTACGGATACGCTTTTGTATTACATTTTTATATGACGTTTCGGCACCTTTACAGGAACCGTGGCCACAGAAGACTGAGGTGTTTGCGTGTATACAAGAAAAAGTAAAAATATCGCAGCTACCGCCAAATACATTTTGTTAGTTAGGGAACGTTACGATTTACGCAAAAATAGCTAACAGTGTCTTGAGATCTTGCAGTGTAATAATGTTCATTGTACTAAATTAAACGGGACTGTACCGCGTTAGAATATATAACTTATTTATTCAATTATACGGCAACGGGATGTCAACCCGTGACCGCTAGTGGTGTAATCCGCTCGAAACGTCGCGCGTCGTGTAGTCGGGTAATCTATACTAATATTATAAAGCTGAAGAGTTTGTTTGTTTTGTTTGTTTGTTTGTTTGTTTGTTTGTTTGTTTGTTTAAACGCGCTAATCTCAGAAACTACTGAACCGATTTGAAAAATTCTTTTTGTAATGGATAGCCACATTCATATTAAATAAATACGTTTAGTATATATTCTAACGCGATAAAGCCCCTTTTCTTTTAGTATAACGAGTGCAGAGTTTAAAAAGTATGTTCCAATACAGTTGTTGAATTAAGTTTATATTCCCGATATTGATACAACCCTACAGACTAATAAAATAACAAAACATCAAGAATAACAGTTAAACAGACTTAGCTTTTACAACCCAAACATAAACCAATAAATTAAATAAAACAATATTATAACAAATACCTTTTTTACAGCCGAACAGTGAAAACGAGTTAATACTAATTTTATTACGCAGAACGGTTTATGTTCTAATGTTTTGGCAAGTATCTTGGATATCGTTTATAGCAACAATTCGGGAGTAATGGCGCCAGAGCCAGCGACTGCTATAACCTCCTAAGTCCTCGCATCCTTTATACAGAACAAATTGTCCAACATGATTAAGACCCGACATTTTTCTTAGTACTCTCGCAATATGACCGCATGTCCTTCCTAACACACAAATTACATTTTCGTTTTAAATTCGGCGCCGATACACGTAAACTTCAATGTCAATGACAAAATTGACAGAGAAAATAATTAACTATTGGATAAGCCAATCAGAGAACAGATATTTTTTCATTCGGCCAGTGTACAAGATTGAAAATGAAGCGCCAACGAACAACAGGTAAGTAAACACTTATTTATTCGTGTTAATCGTTTATAAAATGTGTTAAACTTTTTATTTATTATTAAGATATTGTTACGGTCTATCGGTGAACATTAAAGTTTTATCGAAAATTAATCATCTCGATTGAATAATTAGCCAAACATCAATATGTCCTTTTTGAAGTACTTTCGGTTTTAGCTATACAATTTGGCATATTGAATATGTACGCTAAAAAGGCCATCCGGCCTTTATTTAAACTAATATTATTAATGGGAAGTTTGGGTGTTTCGATGTTTGTTACTCGATTTCGCCAATATCACTAAACAGATTTTGATGAAACTTGGTAGTGTTGTACCTTATATACCTGAATAACATATAAGTTACTTATTGCAGAGAGACTAGTAGAAGAAAATGACTACAGAGGATGATTTGCCAGATGATAGGGGAGAACCAGAAGAAAGAAGAGGCTTCCACCGATAGTGCCTTTGCCTGTGCCTGTGCTTTAAAGACGATTTGGAAAATGGTTATCAAAGAGACTGGAAGAACTTTTTCCAAGGATACCCTATTTCTGTGGCAAACCATTTTGATGTGTTTTTCAGTAGTATACCTAAAGAAACCACCAAGAATCTCGCTTCTTCTTCAGTTAAAGCTCTTCGGAAAATTTTAAACGCTCAATTCCTGGATTCCTGGTCTCTATTTCGCAGCTTAAAAAAGCTTTTAGATCACTGAACATGAAAAACACGGAAGAACAATGGGGTATTTCTGTAAAAATGTTATATTCTATTATCAACACTATTGCTCCTGAACTTACGAACCTCTTCAACCTATGCCTAGAAGCAGGTACTTTTTCAGATCTAATGAAACACAGTCACTCCAATTTTCAAATCCGGTAGTAAGGATGATCCCAATAATTAAAGGCCTATTTCAGTTCTTTCAGCTCTTAGCAAAATTTTTGAAAAATGAATCCTAGATCAGTTAATTTCCCATTTTGATGAGCATAAGATTCTACATAAAAATCAGTTCGGCTTTACAAAGGGTAACCATAGATGCTGGGACTAAATTAGTTTCTCATATATTTGACGCTTGGGAAAGTTTGCAGGATGCTCTTGGAGTATTTTGTGATCTTTCCAAGGCTTTTGACTGTGTAGATTATTTAACGTTAATTTTGAAGTAAGAATGTTACGGCATCCGTGGAATCATGAAATCTTACTTAGGCGGTCGGCGTCAAAAAGTAAACGTTAACGATAATCTTTCGGAAGGGTCTAATATTGAGTTAGGAGTGCCTCAGGGGTCAATTTTAGGTCCGTTTTTGTTTTTAGTCTACATTAATGACCTCCCGTATCTAATGGAAAGAAAATAATAAATGAAGAAACGGCAAGGATTCTTTACTTTGCTTATTTTCACAGTATACTATCTTATGGTATTGACATATTAGCCGACGTACAATCATTTTTTTACTTCAAAAGAGAGCATAAGCTTGCTGTTGTTAAGTCCAGGTTAGCACAATTTTGATATTATTGAGATTGAGAATGATATAAGTAGCTTAGGTTACTTTTGTTTTGGTATTTTCTTTGATTTTTACTAATAATTCATTACAATTTTGATAATAATTGAGACTGACATAAATGAGACTTTTGAGTTCCTTGATTTTATAACTTGTTTTAGATGATTTTATATATTTTTTAAATAAAAGTTGATTATTTTGATATAGAAGAATGTGTTTTTATTTGATAATATTTCAAAAACATTTTCCACTTTAAGTCCGGGATTCCTTTGTAACGGACAAATTCTACCCCGCCATTTTATGTATTAAAACCCAATGACCTTTAAACAGAACAAATTGTACGGAATTATTTTTTATGCTAAAATGATCTTTAGATCTATGCCAATAATGTTTGTTCTAGCTAAAAATGTTGAATAAACTTTACACCCTATTTCGAAGCGCGCAAAGTCTCGGGTCTTAAGCCACATGTCTAAATTGTTCTTTATATAGGACATGCGGTCAAATTGACAACAAAAAAAAAAAAATGTCAGGACTCAGGAGGATAAATCATAAATGAGTAACGGATGGCGCGGATACGAGATTTAATTACAATCTATTCGATTTAATGATAGTATTGATACTGGAACATTGGGATCTCGATTGATTCTAACAACGGCAACCGCAGTTGGATACACGAATAGAGGACGGTTAGTACTTTGCTCTTCTGTGGTTGGATCGAACGCTGTTTGTTGTGCTGGCATACGTTTTGTTCAATATTAATACTTTGTTCAGTTGGATTAAACTTAATGGGATATCAACGGTGATAATATCAGGTTGTCTGTTTTCGAGTAATCTTCTCTTGTCTATGATTTAAATATATATTTTTTAATTCGCTGTTGTTACATATAAAACCAACGTCATCGATTTTCTTATTCAAAAAACTAAGTAAAAATATTTTTCTTCAAAATTAATTTTTAAATTCAAGTTAGTACAATAATCTCATACAATAAAACTTTCAATTTATTTTAATTACTAACAACCTTATTATATGCGTTACAAAACAGCAAAGCCTAGTAAATTAAATAATTTGAACACGAAATAAGCCCTCGCTTTCTGTTACGTTTGATCATAAATTGCTTTATGGAAGGGTTAAAAGCAAAACAGAGATAAGCAAAATTGAAGATTTTCCTCCCTAGCTTCCTCCCTGCAACTTCGTACGCATGGATTCTCACAGAAACCGAACATTTTCGGGATAAAAAGTGTATGTCAGTGCCAGTCCATATACTATCTCTATGCAAATTACCTATGTCGATCCATCTGCTCCGTTGTTGCGTGAAGGGACCAATCAAAATCCGACACTTCTTTGCATTGAGTAGGTTGCGAAAGGCATTAATTCTGGGTGTTATATTCTAGACTAACTGTGCCTCGCGGTTTCACCCGCAGCGCCCCCGTTCCCGTGGAAATTTTGAGATTTTTATTCCTTATTTTTCTTATACAAAAACCTTGTCCTAACAATAAGGAACACATTAAAAAAAGAATCATCCAATTTGGTGCAGTCGTTCTGAAGTTATGCGCTTAGCAACAGATTCAGCGATTCATTTTTATATTATAGACTATATATGCCATTGCATACGGTCCAGATGCGGTCTACACACATATAAATCTAAACATAGTCTTTGACAAACTTTGGAATAAATAATAGGTCTAGTTAACCTTATTTTGTACTAGCTGTTCCGCGAAGTTCCACTCGCGATCTAATAGATGGCGCTTGTTTTAAAGTTTTATCGATTGCGATTATGTTATTTTTTCAGATTTAGTAGGATCGCGCTCATACATTTCTTTGCGCAGAAAGAAAATGTTCCTCTTTATTTAATGAGTATAGGCAGAATTAGAGGACTGTATTTCACCTGCATTCCGTAGATATCTTGTTTGATTGCTCAAAGACAACTCAAGACAAAGGCACCATAGGTGTCAGCGACGTCAAAGGATAATTACTTAGTCACATCACTAGTAGTCTAAGCCACGTTCATGCACTGGCCTTCTCTCACCCGTATATAGTACCGAAGTAAGTACCTTAAACTTTATGTGTAGATTTTCAATATTTTTAATCCAAATCATAATGATATCACTTGTATATTATACCTACTTAGGTATAATATACAAGTGATTACTAATAGAAAACAAATGTATTTAGTTTAATGAAAATTAATGCCAACAATAATATACTAATCTATATACAGAAACAACTTTAAAAAAATATTAGCTTCTAATGTCCCACTGTTAGATAAAGGCCTCTCAATTCACTGAAGGTACACGGAGGAGTAATCTTAAATCAATTTACATCGAATAAAAGTATCATGGTGTAACATTGACATGAATTCCTTCCCACAACATAAAAACAATTTTCCTTTTATATTGGACAAAATTCTTAAAAACAAAGACATTATTAATTTCCAAAGAGTAGTTAAACTTAATTCACCAAGTTTCGAATCTTGAGAGTGTTTTGTTACAATATTGGTTTAGTTCCGACGTTCGTGCGAGTAGATGGAACATTAATCAACTAATAACATTCATTGTTAATGCAACTGCTGCTTCACTTCACTGAATGATATTTAGTTTAATTTGTATAAGTACTGATGGTGTTTAACAAAGGTAAGATAATAAGTTAAAATTATACTACGAGTATCTTCAAACCGTAGAAAATTACAACTATCATTTCAGTACAAAGTTTGCTTTACATTTTACTATGGACAGCAATGCTCCTATATATGAAAACGACTGAATTAAAACCAAAAATGCTTTAATGTAATAATATGTTAGTTAATTATAAAGAGATGAAGGAGACATTTGATTTCTTAAGCTAATCGGCTTCTAAACTACAGGACTTAAGTTACAGATTAATTTAAGTTTCGTATTCCCATTTCATTCATAAACCATAATTAAAATTCTTTGAATTCACCACACTGATCTTACGTATGTTGTTGACGCGTTGATAAAATATTAACAAATACTCTCAAATGAACACTCAAAAGTTTTGCGTAATGAAGAAACTTGCAAGGGTTAAAACTTAGAACCAACTTTATTATGAACGAAATTGGTAATTCATTGCTAAGATTGCGCGTCTTTCACCGAACGATACCTGAGTATTGGAAAAACTTTTCGTCGCTAATAAAAACGTATGACAGCTCTAACAATCGTAATACGACTTTGTACTACTTTTTCGCAAAGAAGTTATTATACAAAGAATGTTTCTTTTACAAAATTTGCTAATAGATACTTGGAAATGATATATGATTTGATTTTCGAACATGTATGAACAGTTATGAAGCTTCACATATATGTTGGAATTAAAGCAAGCGATGCGTAATTATTACATTTTGGATATAGAACCACTGATCTAGAGAATTCACTTTAATAGGAACTCAATGACACAAATACAAACCCACAGACACACTCAGAAACACACACACACGTTCACAAACACTCATACCTACACATTCCTACAATTAAACAATACAGGCACAGGCAACCCGTATATTAAAACAAAAAATGCGAATCAAATGATCTTCAACTCCTTTGAAACATATTTACACGCTGTAAATGAGTTCAAGTGTAGGTAAGAACATTTCACCAAATACACGTTTGAGCGAACATTTCAAAAACCAGGCATACTTTTTGATCAAAGCAATTGAGTCTTTAATATCACATGAAAGTGCCGCTTTAATAACTGGGAAGTCCATTACGTGTTTACAGTCGTATTTTCGTTCGTATCCAAACCACATCTGTCACTTCATACTATGCAGAGCGATCCTCTTTGTCATATGTCAAAGCTTAGGTTTTTCTTTCATGTAGGTAACGCCAGATAAAACAACATTCCCATCTAATCCATTTAAAACACGATAAACCGTTGCCCTAAGATTAACATAATGGATAAAGTTAAAAGGGACTGAGAAATACGTTATCTACGGATGTGACGAATAAAGGATGCAGAGAGATTTTCCCTTTTTTGTGGACATGGGTTAACTATTGTATTTTGGACAAAGAAGTGGAAAGTAAATAAAAGAAGAATTCAGCTATTTTGAATATCCATTGTGAGTGCGTTGCGTTATACCTCCTTGTTTGCTTCCGGTAATTTTCATATAGAGTTGAAATTGCAGGTGTTATAGAGAGTACCTATTGATGGTAGTAGCGTTTTTATGGTCAAATTGTAAGGTATTCTTGTCAGTGTCTTTAACGGATCGTCAAGCCAATGAAGAGCTTCTTATACATTTTAACTATGACAGAACACGCAGAATCGTTTATGTATTAATCTTAAACTACAGATGTTATTCGCTTTTTACATTAATACATTTCGTGAACTTCCCTAATCTTTAGCCTTTTAAGGATCCGTTAGCTCAAAGGTTATAAAAAGATAGGTAAGATGAAATTCGTCAGACTTTTTAAATAGAACGGGTATCTATAACGAGATCGGGGGTAATTTAAGATTTATACCTTAGATTTTTCATGTTGAATTTAAAATTTGAGTTATAAAAGGTATTTCACTTGGAAAACGACGCTTGGCTTCTTTGAAAAATAGTTCCGAGAAAGTTTTATAAGTAATAGTATATTGAAAGAAAAAACGTTTATCCATCATTTATTTGTTGGATCAAGTTACAATAATCCATTAATATCGCCCTATTATTTATAAAGGATTATATTCATAAAATATTTTATATTTTCTCATATGTTTCCATTAAACAAAATATACCGAATAAAATACAAAATAAATACAAACATTCAATTTCGCTAAATGGAATCTCGACATGAAAAAAATAATAATTACTTATATACCGTTTCTCCAAACATTGGTAGGTAATCCATTACGATGTGATACGTAACCCTGAATCGAACATTTTACGATTTGTTTGACACGAATGAATATTGACATGAATTATTACCAGCCATACATTCCTGTCAGACGGATGGAACATCGTTTTTATGACGAGAGTAATGCGTACAGCATTCCGCCGAGTGGGAAGAGTGTGATCCTTTTCATTGGCGATTTATTGAATTATCAACGGTTTTTATTGATAATTCCAAATTATACGGTCCATCAGTCTTTGGTTGAGCATTGACATTACCGTGAAGTACTGATTGATGATTATTGAATACAGTTCAGTTTGATAAAACATAAATTTGAAATTTGCAAAAAGCTATCTTAAGCTACGTTGCGGTGCTGCGTATCTATTAATCGCAGTGTTACTTATCTTAGGCACTCTAAGTCAAATAAAACTAAGGTCTATTACTAAGCGATTATTATCTTAATTTCAGTATTTTCGCTGTCAATACAAACTGCCAAATACACAAGTCTGCCAATGGCCAAAAAACAAAAATAAATAATTATTATATTTACTTTAAAATAGTGATATAATATCTAAAAGGAATACTCACGGAATACTGTTTGAAGCAAACGTAATTTGTTATGACCAATGATGAGTTTTTGCTTTATAAACCTAGTACTCATTTACGAAATACCTTTTCTTAGGTTCGATCAGTAATTAAATTGGAGATTGTGCCAATTAGTGAAAAAGATTTGTATGTGACAAGAAACTTTACCTAGGTTACACCCGTATCAATGTCATGATAACTGAATGGATCCCGAACAAATTGGTCAATTACCCCAATCGTGATTTGATTATTTAGAAGCTCATATGTTCAAAATTAGGGATTGGACTAGCAATTATTTTCTTTACATGGCAGTATAAATGACGGATTTACGAGTAAACGGAAATAATGGTAGGCAAACTCTAGGCGCCAAGCAAGCCGCCAGCCTATGCGTTCATACTCATAAACAAACAGCGTTCAAATTTTCTATCGTGTATATAATAGGAGATAAAATATAATATGCTACCTATATAGGAGATACGTATATTATATAAAACTATAAAAACGTAATAATATTTTGCCTCGCAGCATGACTCCGTCTTATAGATATACAAAGGTACAAGAACTTCATATTATGAGAGTCAGCCGACACCCTAATCCTCGTATATGAGCAATGTATACATACACTATTAAATGAATCATGAATTATGTATGCTTTTCATACATATTATCTGTTTGTGTACATTTTCTTAATACCTTTTTGTTTGTATAATAATGGTGATGAATAGGGTAACGTTTCTTGTCAATTACTTTATAGATTGATTTGATAAAGGTACTAGTTAGGTAGCATATCAAATGATCTTATAGTACTATGTAATGCATAAACAGTAAATATAAATTGCAAAACCTTCTGGATAAATTACTCTATAATAGGCAGGTTGAATACGGCCAATAAAATGAAAAATCCGTGTATTAATATTAAAAGCAACTTTTGTTAAATATTGACACAAAATATCTTCACTTTTGAAACCAAAATATATGATAATGAATGTTTAATAACGTAACCCCATTCATCGCTATCGAAACAAGTATTAAAATTGTAAAATTATTCTCAACTCGAATGCAGGATGGGTTGCTCAAAGATTAAAAGGGTTTAAACAATGATGCGTGAAGTTTACTGTTTAAGTTCTTGATCCAGAAGATCAGGGGACAATTAAACAAGTAAATAAGGTGCAGAACAATTCCTAAAGAGATCACTTGGTGAAAACATTTTACTGGAGAGTACTTAAAAGTTTCCGGACCCTACCCGTTGTCGCTCCGAGGCTTCCCCCTTGTTTCTCCTATTGCGGACGAGGCGTTAACCACCTCAGAGATTTATGAAAGTAGCTTGTCTTTTTGTACCACTCCAGGGCAAAGGGGAGTTATTATCTATGTTCACAGTCGCCTTAATTTTGTTTCTCTTTTTAGACTGTTCCTTTTAATTTTGAGGGTCAAAAGTTTTGGATACTTTTATTTGAGTAAATAGAGGCGAATTAGCGTCTGGGAGGAAATGGTCGGGTAGAGTGGAAGGTCCCGTTCTAAAAAGCAATTTCAAATTTCCACGCTCCGAATGGACGAGGGCGGCCGCAGTCAGTTACAGTCGACTTCCCTGACTTTTGATGCAGCCTGTTTGCTGGTTCATATTTTTATTTGCTTCTATTTTATTTCTGCCACTCAATGATTTTATAAATTTATATTTATTTGAACACTGGCAGTTCTTCGTGATTTTGTCCGCGTCGGAATATTAGAATACAAAGTAGTTGTCAATCATCCTCTTCAATTTAGCTATCATATAATAAACTAAATAATTTATCAAAGAAGATATAGAGAATTTTAGATGCATTTTAGTATAAAGAAACAAACAAAATCTTTAGTTTAACTATATTAACGGTAAAAGAACTTAAAATCAATAAGAATCAATCAATATCTATATATATAAAATTCAAAGTCCTGACTGACTGATAATCAACACACAGCCTCAACCGCTACATCTAGAAGCATGAAATTTGGCAGGAAGGTTCTTCAAGTGACGTAAGTGCACACTAAGAAAGGATTTTTGAAAATTCCTACGGGAACGGGCTCAACGCGGGAAAAGCCCCGGGGCCCCGCTAGTATTGTATATGCCCCACATATAAAATTGCGCGTACTGTACTTTTTTATTTTGAGTATTCTGAAACTTGATACAAATTTAGCAATAATCGCAATTATTAACGTTGTAAGTATATGTCATGGTACAGTTAAAGACAATCTACATTCAGAGTTTAACGCTATCTGAAATTAATTTAAACTTCGCCCTCCACCGCATATCAATTAGTTCGATAGAACTCTAGTTTGTAGGTAACAGTCACTGATAAGGAATGACGTAATTTAATAGCGATAAAGGGTACTAAAGCCACAAATTGAGAGGGCTTTCCAATGTTTCTGTATAAAAACACCCCGACTATATGTTATTTAATGTTAAAATGACGACAATTTTACACTAATTTATTATTATGCGAATTTTAAGCTCAAATTTTGCGTTTGACATGTTTTGTTAAACCTATTCAATATTTTGGAGTATAACATACAAGCTGGACGCAATGGTAATTGTGTTTTCCTAGAAATGTTGTTATTTGGCCGTCGGATATAAATCTCTGAAATGAAATGCATTCATAAGTTTCCCCACACCACTTAATCAACCTAAAAAGCATTTCTTCAGCAAGCGAGGAAAATTCAAATTCACTTAAAATATTAAAGGAAAACAAAACATTTTCCTGTTTGGATAAAGAGTTTTTATTAAATAGTATACGGGTAGTTCGGTAAGATGTATCGGCTGTTCATTTTCATGAAACTTCTATAAGAAAGTTAACCCAACCACGAATGCACTATAAGGTCCATAGTTTAACCATATGCGGGTTGATAAGAATGGCCACTAACCCAAAAACCTTTGAAAAATTCTCGCCATCAATCCATCGCCCTCATGCGAGAGGGGTATCTTTTACAAGTCAAGCAATTTTACTAAGGTGTTCCGTCTTTTCCTTCAGCGTTTGCGAAACCACTTTTCTTTAAGAACGAAAGTAAACTTATTCATTACTCTTCTCAGTAACTTTACATTCATGAGGATATATTTCATAAAATATTTTTGTAGCTAAAGAATTTTTGTTTTCGGTAAGCTTTTATAAAGTTACAAGGTTATCGGGTTACGGGTTAACAATCAAAGTGTGGATATTGTTCTAATTAAAGCGTTAAAGTGGGAGAGTTTTTAAGGCATGTCGTTTATTTTCGCTGAAAGAATTGTAGTTGACTTCCATTAGTTGTTTTGGCTCGTCGCCAGCGAATGAAAGGGGTCTTAGAGACCTTTGTTTTCGGATAGCCTTTGTCAATATTGTCCGAATTCTAAGCGGCAGCTCTCACAAGCGCTGGAGACGCTTTAACAGCCATGATGCCTATTTTAACTATGATAACGATGAATATTAACACAATGCTTTTGAATTACTTTAATGAAGAAAAATAAGGAAATCTCTAGCACTGTACTGTGTACATCTTCAGTGAGATGTGAGGCCTCTGACCAGTATAGTTTTATGCAATTAGGTTTGAACATTATAGGGTGATAATTGTACTTTTTACTTTTTTTATGACAAGAGTTTGCAAGAGACTTGAAAAAAAACAGCAATCAGTGATATTTTTTTTTATATCTTACTCCTCGGCCTAGCTATAGGTATAGGTTGTTTCAAATTCGATTTCTTCACCTCTGTAATGTTTAGTGGAATTGTACTACATATATACGACAAGATACAATAACACTAACACTATACAGAAACAAATAGATTGCTAACCCAATACAAACATTCTTGAACGATTGAAAACAGATTCTCACACGTCCTCATAAAATCAATACAAAAGAAAAAACAATTTCAGAAATGTTTTTGTTCTAAAATCGTACAGATTTTTTCACAAATTGATCTAAGACTAAGACAAATATCGTATTATTTAACCCGGTCACGTTCGTACGGAAGGCAGCCGGCAGTTGCCGTATAGTGGCATTATACTATTTGGTCAGTCGTGTGTACTATCCTATTGTTTGTCACACATATTGGGGGTTAAAAGGCTCGATTCCGGATTCAGAAGGCGATGTGGGTTAATATATGCCGTGTTGAATCTGCCTGTTTATTTATGGTAGTTAAAATGGATCGTATTCATAATGGTTTCTTGGTTAAACTTATTAATGTATTCATGTTTTAACGGATTTATTCTACAACCCAAAATTGAATTCCATAAAGTGAAAAAATGTCATACTGAACTCTGCCTAGCTTATTTTGAATTTTCAAAGAATTTGTACAGTGTAATTGCATTATTTTGCTAAACAATAATACAATAAAATCAACAATTCTAGTTGACGTATTTTTTATATATTACTTATCAAAACGGTAGTTATTTATTATAATAAAAGTTATAATAACAAAAATCAACTAAATAAACTCTCAAAAACAAGTGAATGAATTCCAATTAACAAACATTCTATTTTTAAATCACCACATTGATTTTTAGCGGAAATAATTCACTAAAACTGGAAACAAACGAATCGCTTTATTCCTGTTTCATAATCTACATATGCAAATAACTCAATGGCTTTTAAACTTAATGGACATTAAATTCATATGCTCAGTGCTCCCTAATGTAATACTTTTAGACGATTTTAACATATTTTGCAACTGAGTAGGCACTAAAGTGTTTACTGCAGCCTAAATGTAACATTATCTTGTTTTACGTTAATTTTAAACGGAGTTTATGAACGTTCGATAATAGTTTTATGCAATTTATAGGTTTGTTTAATTATAGTAGTCTATACTTAGGTGTACTAAGGTGCATAAGAGCGATGTCCACTAGTCATTTTTAAATTAAACTTTAGAGTATTTTGTATGGTTATTAAGATAGCGTAACAAATAATCTATACCAATTTAATAAAGCTAAAGTTTGATTTTTATTTGAACGCGCTTATACTACTACCAGTCCCATTTGAATAATTCTTTTTGTAACGGATTACCACCGCCTAGGGGAAGATTCTAAAATATTGTTCATTACGAAACTAAATAAAACTGAAATACAAAAAAACCTGCGGTCTTTTTTGCACTTCTGTGTTCGACTATAATATTAATATAAATAATGAATTTCAACCATGAAAGGTGAAGTTTCGAACTAAAATATGTTAACAGTAGAATTTGGGGAGCTGAAAACTACATTCTAATTAAATGAACCATAGATTAAAATGTAATCAGCCGTACAAAATAAACAACTGGAATGGAAGTTCAGAGCAAACACTAGTTAAACTTTGTTTACTAAACTAATCGAATAAAGTTGGTCGTTGTTGCACGTAACGCATTTGTACCGCACCACCTAAGGGACTCTTGACCTAAAACTCTTCTTTTGTGCGACACTGTACCAACACTTAAACCACATTTTTGCGGATGAAACATTTTCCACAGCACTGTACTTCTTAACCATTTTTTCAACGTCAATTCACTCTCTAAATTCACGTCATTTGTAAAGATTAGCTCCAAACATCTGTTTTGGTTGACTTAAAAGAGTTTTGAATCCCATTCCCACCTATAAATAATGATGTAATTTGCATCAATTAGTACTTACTGAGTTCGTCTTGAAACTAAAATACCTCATTCATTCAGATTACTCTTAAGATTAATAGGTTTTTCGTTTCTTTTGCTCTTTTTAATGTGGTGATTTATAAGACTCGCGTAAATTAATGAAAATGAACTTAAAACAGTTTTAAATTATTTTTTGTTAATTAAACTTAGGTATCTTGGTGTTAAAAGACTAATATAACTTTTGTTAATTAAACAGAAGAGGTGAATAAAAGACAAGATCGTGAAGCTCTTTTTCAGGGAAAAACCTTTATTAATATTCCCCTTAGTTAGAGAGAAAGTCAATAGAAGGTTGTTATAATCTTTTCAAGCATACGAGTATATTAAAGATACAATCATATAAAATCCCTTCCTTAGTTTAAATATCAAATTGGCACGTCGCATGTGTTCTCAAATTACATTATCGGAAAGCTTGTCTGGGACTTGTGGTTATGAAACGAGCTACTTAAAATGTTCCGAGAACACGATTTTGCTACTAATAACGTTATTTTAACGATACTTAATAGAACCGCTTAAATGTATTTTCCTTTGAAACCACTAAAACGCTGGACCTTAGAAGGAAATGCAAATTTCAAAATGACTACTTTAAAATGTTGAAAGTTGAGGTTACTACTGACTTAAAGTATAACTTAAGACAAGTTTAATTTGTTCAAGAATAACTTGTTAATTTTGTGTTTCATTAAGGTAATAAATTAAGATTATAACAATGGTTTTAAAGATTACATTCTGTAATCAAAATCTATTCATTGACAATAAAAACTTGGATGGGTATTAAGTATTTTAAATAGGTGTTTCCTACTAGTTTGTTTTATTAGTAATCTTTGGCAATTTCTGAAATAAGTATCATCTTTATTATACTCGTATTTTCAAATAAATAAAATATTTGATATACTATACAGACAAAAGTCTCTCAGTTCTGGAGGACTGCGTGCCCTCCGAAACACGGTAGCGCTCAGATAGAAATACCACTATCGGTCACCTATCCAAGTAGTATTTTGTCCTATCGCAATGTACACACAGCGATCCAAAAAATAATGAAAAAATCCGTTGGTTAAACATTATGTTTTCTGAGGAAAAAACATTAACACCCAACACACAAAAAGTTTGAGAACATCTGGCCTTCATTACATACTAAGTGAAGTAATTTTCTCAATATCTGGCCTGTTTAAACATTTGGGTAGAGGTCAAACTCCACATGGATGAAACTACTTACACACTTCCATAGAGATTCGTAATATTAGCCAAATAATATAAAGTTAATAATATCGCAATTAAATTAGCTTCGCAACGTGTCTTACATATTAAGCAGAACACACATTAAAAGGGGTTCGGATGAAATAGTTGACAATAACTGTAACTGATATTAACTTAATTCCTTGTTTATGGATTTGTTTGTTTTTGTGGTTCGAAATTTAAATTAAATTAACACTAACCATTTGCGGTTTTAGTAGCCTACGCTTTAGTACTTAGCTGTAAAATCTTCAATCTTCATTTATTACATAGATTTTAAAGTAAAAAACATAAAAACAAGACTAAGAAAAAACACAACAGTAAAACGAATTTATCGTTAATCGCGACTAGGTTTCGATGCTGAATATTAATTAGCTGATTATTTACTAATAAGCCGCTTAGCATTCGGCGAATATGTCTAAGTTTAACTGACTATAGATCAAGAGGCAATAGGTATTAGACGCGCGTACCACGCAGTTTGTACTCATTAGTATGCTAGACCAGTGAAGCGGAGTTATGTACCGAAATGTTAAATCAAACTTTAAATTTTAAGTGGACTTTAGAGTCTCATGAGTTAGAAAGACCTTGGTAATTGCCGGCTGGTTGGTAGCTGGTAGCTATATAAAATTTGAAACTGTTGCAAAGTCGGACGACGGGTGTCGAGATCACAAATTTGTATTCCGAGCTCACAATAAAGTTCATTTAAATATAAATGCGACAAGACCTTTACTCCCGTAAACGCTGTTACTCCAATGAACTTTGTCGTAATTTTTTATGATTATCCCCAAACTTGCCTTCTGCGTTCAACTCTCTGAAAGAAATAATTATTCTGTAGACGTCAAAACGAACGTACGGCGTTTTGATAACGAACATTTTATTTATTTTTAATTACAACGATATAGTATTTACAAACCAACGTCAAACAAACATTGATTAATCATTAACCTTGGTGTCTAAATTTTACTGACATCAAAAATCCATTAAATTGTACATTGTTTCAAATATTGTATACTGAGTCAAAACTTTAATTTTTGATAATATATTGTAATCAATACAAAGTGCTGTTGAGTAGTCGGGTCATAACTTTATTGGGAACGGAAATTTTATGTAAATCCAATAAAGCAACTGCAGCTTCAAAACAAGGAACTGCAATACATTATGTAGGACAGCGACGCAGCCATAAATCCAGACATGATTTAAAATTTCATGCTACGTCTTCGGTAACGTCAATTTTCATATAAAGTTTCATGGGTTTAGCATTAAATAACCATATATCATGACGGACCAAATTATGACATTATTAAGAATAATATCAAAATTAACTTGAATATTTCTCGTCCAAATCATTGCTAATCAAAAGAACATTTAGCCACACACATGAAGTTGCCTGAGTTGGGTTGACACTTAAACGTAAAGCTTATTTTGCCGTTCATTTACTAAGAGTAAAATATAACTTAAAAAAGAAAATAATAAGTTGCGACATTCCATAAAGTTCAAAATAAAGTTATAAAAACAATCTCGAATTCACACTTCATTGATTTCATAACTGTCGTGACAATAGCTTTGAAGAAAAAAACGCAAACAAAAAAATCATTCAACTGCGCTAAACACTTTGAAAACAAACAGAAGTAAAAGAATACTAACTGAAGTTCAAATGCGTTTCTCAGATTCGAATCTTTGCTTTTATTCTTTCAATAATAGTTAACTTTTATTCTCATCAGCATTTCCCCTTATTTTGGATTCACTAACAAACATATTAAGTCAAGTGATAGCGGAAACAAAGACTCATTTCGGTTCGAAGCAACTTGAAAGTTTTTAATCACTGGCTCTGTTTACTTTCTCTCTATTGGAAGAAATTCTGTTTAATGAATAAACTTAAGGTGTTCCGTTTAATTATTGTTAAGACGAAGTGGTAAGACCAGAAGCGTAAAACATCGCGAAAGAGTTGTGTTAGAAACAGTTTTTGGATATCAACCGCTAAAATTTATGGAATGATATTCCTACTGTCGTAAAGGTAAAAATATGCTTTGTATTGTTATACACTTCGAAACACGATTAGAGTGATTTGCCTCGATAGAAAAAAATCGTGAAAATCGTAAAAAATCGACATTTTATTGAAATTTTACAGTTTCACGGCGATTGTAAAGAAAAAACAAGTACAAAATTTATATTTTCATAAACCTTACATCAAATCCCATATGGTAGTACAGATGGTTTTTCTCTAAATTGAAGTTAGTTTATTCAATGAAATAAAACATAATTATTAGCGCTCGCGTTGACGGTGCTCTAGTCACTCAGTCGGCCGCGGGGCCTTGTTGGGAGTAGACACGTACTGCTTCGTCGCGCACGCTCGCTCTGTACGAACATCGCAAATAATATCTTAGGTGCAGCGCAGACGACAGACTATCCGTGACGCACTTTTTAGTCTGTGAAAATAGAACCTATGTAATTATATGCAGTAACGCACACAACGCGCAAAAAGTCCGGCGCACATAAAAAATCCGTGTAGCTGACCCGGCGAACTTCGTACCGCCTTAGTGAATGACATTGACATTCGTTACGTGTGTTTTTTTAAATATGCAAAATTAAATGTATATTTTTCAATATTTCTGAGAGATTTTCTTAATATTTTTTTCCGTAAGAACCTTCTCCTAATAATAACAAATACAACAAAAAAAGAATTAATGAAATCGGTCCAGCCATTCACGCGTGATACCGTGACCAAGGAAAACAGGTTTGTCCCACTGCTGGGCAACAATATTTTTAAATGAAATTACCCGAAGGTTCGACACATCTGACCTCCTACATTGACAGTGTCAAATCTTGACATAACTTTGTTTACATAATTGATCTGGGATTTTGAACCATGGTATAGTAATGCAGAATTCTCAACAAATACAATGCCTTCTCAACAAATTCAATGAATTCTCAACAAATTTAACTTTAAAACAAGATGAACAAGAAGACGAACCAGAGGGTTCGCCGCCATCTTGTTTAAAAGTTAATTTTTTTAGTTTTTCTGAAATAACTCGTTAATTTTCAACTTTAGAGCAAAAATGGTCCTATCGAAAGTTGTTGGAAATTTAATTTTCCACAAGTTTGGCCATTATCATTTTTACGCTAGGATCAATATTTGCAGTGTTATACTACCAAGTTTATCCTAGCGTAAAATTTTTATTAAATTTTACGAAAAAAATTAACTTTAAAACAAGATGGCGGCGAACCCTCTACCGGGATTAGTTCGAAAATCGAGATTTATACTCCCAACCACCTGACGTTTAATTAAAACATAAATCGCTCCCTGGATTTTTTTTTATTTAAATGTCTGCCCCGACTGCGCTAAGATAACAATACCGATATTACCGATAACACGTCAACTCATTCATACTGATGAAAAATAAATTGGTATCTGTAAAAGACAATACCGATAGCCGATCAAGTGTACGGGGACCCTTATTAGATTTCCAGTAACATAAATTTATAAAAGTGACAGGTCCGCGAACATAAAGCGCGGGGGGAAGATACCTCACCCCTCACAAACGCGATGAGCGTGTTCACACGTCGTCTTAAGTGTTCTTTAATACACCGTTAAGAGATTAGGAACAATTGATTTAGTTTTAACAGTTTAAAGATAATGTTTGACAGAGATTAATTAGTTAACCAGTTCTAATTAGCACTGTAAAAAGTTTTTACTACATACACTCATGACGATCTTAATAAGAAAATTATCTCCTTCGTTACATGAAAATATGAAAATCTCCCCATTAGCTTATCTAATGAGTGTATGAAAATAAAAAGTAGTGCACAGACTTGCGAAAAAACTCGTTACGAAAACGACGAAGATAAGATATGTTTTTAATAACGTAAGTAAATATTTTTAAACTACAAAGTAAACAACGTAGATTAGATTCACCTTTACCGTATAGTCTGTACAGTGAGATTACTTCTAGACGCTACTTATGAAAAAGGTCTTCAATACAATTTAAATTAATGCAAGTCAAAGTATACATACTTGTAACAGAAGGATTAATTTCAAGATTAATATAAGTTTAGCAAATTCAAATTTTCCAACATATTTTCACAATTATGTGTAAGGGTAAGTATACAAGTTTATACGGAATTCTACGCCGCGAGTCCAACTCGTACTTGACCGGTTGATTTTGTATAAACGGCACCAATATGAATTACTCCTACTTTGCAACGGCGTAGCTTTATCAAGAAATCCGTAGCACCGTAGCACGTCGTAGTCTTTTTACAGGAAAATATTTTTATACCATCGATTTCAACTTTTTTTTACTATCGAATAAGAAAGGTTTCTACGAGTATTTTTATATTCTACTCGTATATTAACTCATGTGAAATATCCCGTATAAATGTAAAGGATACTTATTCCCCAATCCTAAACTTAATCCTAATTCTATACAGAATTCTCCGAACAGCTAACAAAAGCTTTCGTATCAAACTTAGTCCGCTTTTGAATTGAAGTATGTACTGGGTATCCCATTATTTAGATGCACAAAGAATAAACGTGAATACCTCGAAACGGAATCGGTTCAAAGTTAATTACATTCAACTGTTGTGTGCGGACAATCATTGGTTGAACAAAAGTATTACGAGTATCTATTGTGTTTGGTTTCCAAATGACATTTTTAATTAGCGTTTATTTTCATATTTTTATTTTGCAGTCACAAAATGATAGTTTGTCAGTTTCGTTTATATATTTCGGGAAATGTACGTTTTAAAATCCTAATGCCGCTATAATTTAACATTAATTTACATAGGAACAAAATAACCAACAATATCCGAAAGAAACTAAATGTTTCATCTTAAAGAATATTTAGATAAGAAAAGTAAGGTTAGGGCAAGTTTAGTTTGGGAAAGGATTGTGATTTGCTGCATACGTACTTTTATATAAAAATAATTCACTCAAAATAATCTTATTCAAAAGGAGATATTTGTTAACTAAATCAAATATTTGAGTGATTCCAACGAGCTAGTCAAGCATTCTAGTGAAATGCAAACAATTTGTTGTTTTAGCAAAGTTTAACGAATTTAAGACTTCATTTGTAAAGATTATTATTTCACTAATAGTATAAGAAAATACAGACTAAAGCAATCAGCGTTTTTGTAGTTTTTGAAATAGCTGTCACAAAAGTAGATTTGAAATTATTTAAAATCATAATGTTATTCAAAGTTCGGTAACTTTTAAGTTATTTTCTCTTTAAACCTATTTAGTCTCAAAATATAAGTGCAGTAATTCTGCATCGATAACTTTGATGTAAGTCATAATAAAGTAACTTAGGTGACTAACATTACGATACTCGTCATTTTTCAAACGTTTAATACATTGGTATATTCTAAACACACACGATATCTACTCATTGCATCTTTAAACACTTTCTTTTTTATAATGCGGCCAAATGTAAAAAAAGAAAGGGGCGAAGAAAGGAGACAGGGCATGGAAGGAGTTTAAGGATTCCTTTTGAAATAACAACAGTAGCCAGTGAGTCACCCTAATAAAGCCAAGCTGAATCACTCACCCAACTTAACCGACCATAACTACCAATCTCAGTAAGTCCGATTAAAAAAGTATTTCCATTTCCATTCCCTGAAAAAATAGGCAATTTGTCACAGGATAAAAAACTGGAGGGCCTCAACCGTCGCCCGTCCATCCGTCTGTCCGAAAACCTACATCAAAAACCCGCTGACTGACACTTCGTATTTATAACGCTGTCTGATGCAATGAAGAAATGGAAAGAAACCAGGAGCGGCCTAAACAATTAAGGAACGATATTTTATCATCCACATCAGTGACGCCCCCTAGAGGAAGCGGTGTAGCTTAATGACTCGCCTGGACATTACGTCCACTTCTATTTGATAAAGAGGTGTACTAATAGTTAGGGTCTTTTTGCCTGAACTATACTATGCTTAATCTATATAATATATATAAATTAAAGTCGTGTCAGTTACACCATGTATAACTTAGAACGGCTGGACCGAATTTATTGTTCTGTTTATTAATATTTTAATAATTTTGATCAGGAATAGGATATTAAATGATAAAACTCCCGAATTTCCCACGGGAATGGATGCACTGCGGGTGAAGCCGCGGGGCACAGCTAGTATACGATATTATATACGATATACAGTGAGTATTCAACAATCAAATCAAAAATAGCATTGGTAGAAAAGCACCCTACCTCTAAATCCTACTAACTATGCGCATTTATAATTCACGTTCCGAAATATCTAAATTAATGACTGATGAGTTAATATAAACAACCAATTTATTTTAGTTAAAAGCATAATAGATTAGATGAGATAAATTAAAACGCTTTAAATATTATAATATTTACTGGCGCTTATTAATTACAATACACAGCAATAGCCTTTTCATGCAAAGTTCACGGGTCGAACAAACAGATTTTTAATTAATACATCGTTCGCTTTAATTTATTACATAGTTTGTTAACATGTGCGTGTACCTTGGCTACGGTATAAACAATATAGTGAACTACAGCAATTATAATTTCACTTTAAAAGTTTAATCCGATAGTTTACATTTTATCCGATACCTGATACCCGAATCAAAAAGAGGGCTTTATCCATGGTATGATAATTATGCTGTCATAACTTTGCCCAGTATATGAATCTGTCTGTGTCAGCGTAGCTCCTATTCGAATTATAAGAAACATGAGAAATGTTTAAACTATGATTGTATGAATAGCATTAGTCGGGTTATACAATTTTTTAATTTTCTTTTTATAAATGATACCTTGACAAAAAATACCTCTAGATCTTTTTGTTAAAAAAATGGTTAACTTTTACGCTTACAAAGTGGTTGAATAAATGAAACCAGATAATTTAATCTTGCTTTCAAAGACGACCGAAACAATCTTTACTCAGTAATTTCTGAATAAATCTTATAAAAAACAGAAGAATAAAACTATACCTATCCGAACCGCCTCAACTTCTATCGATCTTGAGTTGAATATTCAGGGTAAGCTCCAGCCAATATTTTTACAGTTCAATTCGCATCCACCTTTCTTCTTCGTGACTAAAATCACAAGAACCTCGAATATTACATCGAAGAAAACACGTTATTAAACCACAAAACACTAAGAGCATTCGACGACGTTTTATAAAGTTCAAGCATTCATTTAGGACCTTTGTACAGAGCCTTTTTATACTTCTTCGATAACACAATATAAAAAATAAACATATTCAAACAAGAAATTAATAATGATTGTAGAATAATGACTGAAGTCCGTTTTCAGAGACGTCAAATGCTTCCCTAGTAGAGATTTAATGAGTGGTTTTGACACGTATTGTATGAAAACATACATTAGTTAAGTGTGGATTTAATGGACATCTCTGAGTGCGGTAGTAAATGTAGTAAAAACGAAGCAGGCTTTTGTTTCAAACTTATTAAGTTAACAAAATCTAATTTTACTTTCCTAAAAAGAGTAATACTATTTTGATAGGTACTTCCGTTACAGACGCACTTAACTTTATCTCTGAAGATAAAGAAACAAAAGGGCAAAGTATCATTATCTCTTGTTATTTCCTCGGAAAGTAAACGAAACTCAACAATTGCCTAAAGATACGTGAATATCACATTTTATAGGGTGATTTTATTTTAATAAGCTTCTCTAAGCGGCAACTTACATTATCAACTGTCATTGCGTCGCTTTACTCCCGTCCTCATTGTCCCAGCGATTCACTTCAAAAGAATACTTATTTGAGAAAATGACGAAAGAAAATATTCCGGGGATTTTAGAGTCATTGTCCCATTGTTTGGGTACATGTACCGACGACTGTTTCGCCTCTAACTTGCAGACTTACCGTTTGGCCTCCGTTACAGCCAAAAATGTAAAGCATCCATCTTTTGTGTCTTCATTCCCTCAAATTGATTAATGGTGACAGAGCGAACGTTTTATTTACGTTGATCTGTCTTGTAGAAAATGTGTACCTTTGTTTTATACAATGGGGTTTACCTGTCGTAAAAAAAGTTTGTCTTTGTGTCACTGTTTATTTAAGAGAAAAAAATATTGTCATAGCCAAACATTTTCATATTTGTATAATAATCCCGCATTAATACATAAAAAAGCTTATTTATACCGAGTTCAGATAAGCTACCGGAAACTTTGTTATCAACGGTAATGTTTTTGAGCACAAAATGTACAAAATCTCTGGCTATTGAAAAGCAAATTTTACTTCATATTCCATTATTGTTGGTGCGTATATTATGCATGCATTTTCGTGTCTCATGGCCCATCAAACGACATATGAATACATTTAAATAATTTCGAATGTCGAGTACAAAACTCGACATTTTGTCGAATCATTTCGTAGCAAATTGTCCAACATTTGCGCTTTTAGAACAACATTTTTAGAAATACACTGGTGTAGGCCATGATTAACTGTCTACCATCTAGTTCAAAATAACAGAATACTGTTAATCAAAAACCAAACTAATAACCATAATATTGCTCAAACATTTCCAATTGCATTCGACTATTTCCAAGAGCATTCATTGCGAACAACAAAACAAATGAAATTGAGTTAAAACTTAGTTCAAATTTAACAGGCGGCAGTCTACAAATGGATCGATTTATGCAAAAGTGTTGTTAGCTTAAGTGAACTATAACAGTGCCCATTCAAAGGCGTAAATGAATCTTCCAATTGTCACTATTCGCCGGGTGTTGGTATAATCTCGTTTTGTTGACTCGTTAAACTGCAATTGCTACGATAAATTGCAAGGTTTTCTTTGGACAATGGAATTGAACTTCTACGCTGTCTTCTCTCACTTTTTAGCGTAAACATTCTTATAGAGTATCATTAAATTAAGCACGGAGTTCCAATTGCTTTATCTGGAACAAAGCCTTTTTGTAAATAGAACGGTACACATTTCATACTTTAGTTGCAAATCAACGAGTATTCGTGAACAAAATATGGTGGAAATATATTTTAGATATTGTATTGTTGAATAACAATTGTTGTATTGGTATTTTAAAACTATGTCTATTATTTTTTGACAATGAAACTCTATGTACTGTAAATAAAACTTTATCATATCTATTCGAACCACAATGATGAGCTAATAATGTATTGCTGAAGTAGCTCAGACCCAAATATAATGTTAACAATTGAGCCAAGTTTCCAATCCATTAAACTTAGCGGTACTTTTTGATTTTCTGTATATTTAATACTTAGCTCAGCAGTTCGTCTTAAGAAACATAAACCTAAATTATATAGCGCTCGTGGCGTAGTTTGACTAAACGATGCTAGTTCATTGCGATTGTTAAGGAATGTGCAGCTCGGCCCCTACTTGGATGGGTGGCCGATAGTGGCAAATCTATCTGAGTGCTACCGTGCTTCGGAGGGCACGTTAAACTGTCGGTCCCGGTTGTTTCAATCGTTAGACCATGTCGGAGGCCTTTAGGCGGTCGCAAAACTCCGACAAGATTGGCCACTAACCTACTCGAACTTACTTACTTTAACCTATATTTAAGGACTAGCGGTGCCCCGCGGTTTTACCCGCGTTGTGCCCGTTCCCGTAGGAAATCCGGGATAATATGTAGCCTATAGCCTTCCTCGATAAATAGACTATCTAACAGTGAAAGAATTATTCAAATCGGTTCAGTAGTTTCTGAGATTAGCGCGTTTAAACAAACAAACAAACAAACAAACAAACAAAACAAACTCTTCAGCTTTATAATATTAGTATAGATTATTTTAAGCGATAGTGATGTCTTGTACTTTACCACTTTTTACAAACAACTAAAATAATGTTAATAGAGCTCCAAATGCTATCGTAACGTACCGTTTTACACAGAAACACGACAATACCATTACCATTTCAAAAATCGTTTGTGAAAGCACTCATGTCGATCCATAGGCAGTAACGGAAAAGTAAAGACTCACAAAGTGGACTAATTAAAGCATCGTAGTGATATAATATTTACTCTACAAGGATGGTTTTATTTGTCATTTTCTCTTTTTAAAACTCTTCTGTTGTAATGGAGGAAATTAAAAATTATCGAGTTTGAGATCACCAACCCGCATTTGGCAAGCGTGGTGATTGCCTAATCCTCCTCACTGTACTGATAACTGTGAAATGTGAGGCCATTGCCCAGCAGTGAGACATTACTGGCTAATACTACTACTACTACATGTGTGGAAAAACTCTTAGTAAATGACTAAAGGTTTTGTTTTTGGTAGCGACCGCAGTAGCAGGCAGCAACTACCAACCGCAGGCAGAGTATCGCCGGGCTCGAAATTTCATAGAGATTCATAGAAACCTGTAGTGGTGCTCGCGGTCTGCAGTGGCTGCCTGCTACTACAGTCGCTACCAAAAACAGACCTTTACTTTTACAAGAAATTGTAAAATAATTCACGCAAAAAGTATAAAGCCTTCCTCGTACAAGTATTTACCTCAAAAACAGTAGTTAACATAAAACGATCCCTGTTTCTCAGCTGGCATCGATTCCGCCGCAACGAGCCTAAGTTTTTGCCAAAGTTTCCTTTTTTAGAGTGTTGGTTCGACTCGGTATACATAATATACTTTTATCGCGAAAAAGAAGTTATGGAATGAAGACTCCTGAGGCAACTAACGACCCGCTTTCGGGTAACACAAATGGAAGTACTTTGTGACTCTCCGCCTATTTTTAGATTGAGGATGGCACTTAAATCTTAAGTAGCTAAGACGCTTCGATAAGACATACCTTTGCCATTATATAAATAGGTTTTTTTAGTTCGCAATCCATTGTTCAAGTATAATAGCAGCTTGGATGATCGACTTCCAATTCTACTTGACATGAACTAAAGGGTTATAGATATCAGAAGTATTTTGTGGAAAGAAATATGAATAAAAGCTTTCATATCCAATTTCTTAAACATCCTTATTGTGTCGTCAATTTATTGTTGATACGATTTTCCTCTTCAGTACCTTCAAGAATGGTTGGATTTCTTATTTATTAGTGTAAGTAACTGTAAGTAAGTTCGAAATTTCTGATATACTCAGAAAATTTATGAAATATCTCGATTTATTTTTTGTAATATTATTAATACATTTCTATCAACTATGTATGTCTGTTACGCCTTCGCGACAGAATCACTCAACCCAATTTGATGAAGAATGAAATTATTGAGGAACTCATTTCAAACTTCTTATCCTAAAGTTCCTAAGGGAATGGCTACAAGCCGGCTTTAATCCAGCTAAAGGAGTAGTATTTTGTATACTAAAGTTTTCTTTTATCTTACTAACATATTTAGAGGTCTGCCGTTCCTTGACGTCCTTATTTTTAAATAGATAGACTGATTCAAGAGGAAGGTTTATATGTATAAAAATTCCCGAACTTCCCACGGGAACGGGCGCGACGCGGGTAAAATTGCGGGGCGCTGCTAGTTATAACTATTTACTAATCCTTCCTGCAATACAACAATGTGCATAGTAAATTACAACTGTCTACAAAATGTATACATGAACTATCTCATAACAAAAGACTTGGTGAATGCAATAAATCACTGGTGCAGCATCGGAGTATAACTCTAGGTATTCTTGTATCTTATACGGAACATTAGATATTCATAGTCTCGTATATGTACGGTAAATGTTACGCTTATTCATAGTAAGTTTAATCAGGGACCAATAAAACTAAAGCGGCTTTTAACCGACTTAAAAAGGAAGTTCTCATTTGGGATGTTTATTTGTTTTTTTATGTGGTTCGGGAATAACATCGTTGTGGAAGGATTAAAAAATAAGGTTTTCTATATTTGTTTGAAAAAGGTTTTTATGCAAACGATCCAATATAAATTGGTCGTATGGATTAGGGTCCAACCCTGGTTTCGGAGTCTTTAGACCGCCTAAGGCCTCCGACATGGTCTAACGATTGAAACAACCGGGGACAACAATTTAACGTGCCCTCCGAAGCACGTAAATTTAATAGTTTTCGATTGATGATTTAGTTAGTTACTACGTTTGTGTTCGTAACGCTTCGTATTTTCGTTCGTATCTAAAAACTAAAATGAACACTAGTGTGGGAAAAGACGTTGCAATAACAAAAAACGAATACCAAAACTAAACAAAAAAAGTTATTTTGTAACCTGTTAATTTATACACATTCCATTTGCATTAACAAAACGAGCAAGGTATCATTAACAAAACAATGAAACCGTATCACCTAAAACAAATAATGCAGAACATATTTGCTAACTAATATTGGAATATTATCAACCGCACAACGTTAACCTCACATTCCCACACATTAACTCCAACACAAAAATGAGCTAAAATAAAATGTTATAGCATCGCTAACCAGTACTTATTTATATAGCTGGGGTATAACAGTTATTCTGTCCTCGCAATAAAGAAGACGCGATACAATTACGAATGTTACCTAATATGTCGCTCATTTTGCCCAATTATAAAATAGAGTAACGGAAAATTGTAAGCGTCGTTGGTTCGTAATCCAACAAGCAAAATTATGGCGATAGATTGTGAACTGTACAAACAATTTAGAATTTAAACGCATATTTTTTTCATTAGTTCATTATCTGTCTAAAGCGAACCGTTAAATTATAAGAGTACATTTTCATCGCTTGTCACCGTCGGTGATCGCTATTGTACCGTGGCACCACCGTAAAGTTCAATATACAAGTTACGTTTTACCAACAACAGGATGAGTACATTTTTGAAGCTGACGTCTATAGTAAAAGCGTAGCCATCAGAAACAACTGCCACAAAATGAAACAAAACTCAAAGGTTAGGGTTTCTTTGATATCAGAGTTTTTAGACCGAAAGGCCTTCAGCATTTACAATTACAAGTTCGGGAACTTCTGTACATATTTTGACTGAAAAATTCGATAGTGAGAAATTAGACTAGGCCGACCGCCGCTTACGTTTTCAGCTACATATTAAAAGATTAAGGGCGGTTCGCTTCAGCTTAGCGTACGTCTTACTGGACAGTGTATAAACCGCTTAATTGATTTGCAATGTGGGTCAATTACACGGAATCATTAGTAAATCAGCTAAGTGACGTTTGACGAGATTGAACTCCGACGCATAATTACTGAACTTGTTTTAGTATCATAATTAGATAGCCAAGTTCATAAATTCAATCATCAATAGTCAATACTCTTATACAATTTCCAAGTAATTACTAATTGACAGCAAATTCTTCATAATCGTACAGTGTAATACGTGCATCAATGATGAAAATTAAACATTAAATATCCTTTGAATTGAAAAGAGTTCGTAGAAAAAATATTTAAGCAAAGCCTAGAAAAAATATAGAAAACATTTTCTAATTACAAAGTGCGAAACAAAGGTGTCAGCTGGTGTCGGCCATTTGATACTTTGGCGTTTCGTGTTCGGCAAAGCGAACGGTCAACCTACGGTAACATACTCGTACAATTATGAACTATAGTGTACAAGAAAGCTGAAGATTAATTGTTTATTTGAACGCTCAGAAACCACCAATACGGTATGAATTATTAATTATTTTTGTAATGAATAACATTTAACGGGAAAGTTATAGGTTATTTTTGTCTGAAAATTCTCCCGGGAACGGGCACAACGCGGGTAAACCCACGGGGTACGACTAGTAATTTTATAAATCATTCGCATACATCTCAAGAATAACTCAATAAATCAATTATGCAATACTTATCCACTTAAGCAATATTTATTCACTTATGCAATACTTATTCACTTATGCAATACTTACTCACTTATGCAATACTTATTCACTTATGCAATACTTGTTCACACAGTCTGGTCTAGGGCAAGAGTTTTTAACAAAATTGCACCGGGTTGAAGTGGGTAACAATAAAAAAATACCTCACAAGCAAATTAGGTCGCAGTAAGAAGTTGTTGTTAAAAGTGTACCCTAATTAGTTTGAGAGCTTTCGGATTTTATAATGTTAAATAGAAAAACATTTTATCATTTGCACATTATCATAAGAAGATAGGAGAGTGAAACATTAAATATTTAAAAACAAGCTTTTGTTTGTAAGGTAACAGCCTCCGTGGTCTTGTGGTTGAAGCGCTCGGCTCACAATCCGGAGGTTCCGGGTTCGATTCCCAGTGGGGATAATATCTCACAAAAATCTCTTTGTGAGACTGCCCTCAGTTTGCTTAGGGCATTACAGGCTGAATCACCTGATTGCCCGAAAAGTTAGACGATTCCGTACTTCAGAGGGCACGTTAAGCCGTCGGTCCCGGCTACTTTCTACAGATAGTAGTCGTTACATGAGTCATGTCAGAGGCCTTTGGCGGCTCAATAACTCTGACACCAGGATTGGTCAGAAGACCATCCACTCGATGAAGAAGTTTGCAAGGTAAGTGCTGTGTTATAGTTGTTTTATTACAAGTACCCCTGAACCATTTTTGTAGTTGTAATAAGTATACAAACGCGTTTATGCATACGTAACTATCAGTACCATTAACTACATTATTTTATATTTTCATTTGATGTAACTTATTTTTCTCCATTTACTCAAACCTACCATGCTGTTGATACTTCAAAGATAATTTAGACCACGGAAGACTTACTGCTTCTCTATTTCGTGTTTTATATAGGTCTAGCAGCGCCCCACGATTTTACCCGCCCGATAACCGATTTCGGGATGAAAAATAGCCTATAACCTTCCCGTTGAATGTGGCTATCTATTACACAAAGAATTATTCAAATCGGACTGGTAATACCTGAGATTAGCTAGTACATATATACAAACAAGCATAAAAACTTAGAAATTTTACCTCTTTATAATATTAGGTATAGATAATGACGCGGACTATCATGCACACTAAGACAATGCGTATGTGTGTGTACAATACCTATACAAGATGGCTTAAGTGCGCACGTGAGATAAAACAACTATACGTTGGTACAAATTGTTAAAGTAGCACTGAAATCAGAATGACCAAATTTCGGGTTAATTAGAATATTGAGCAGCTAATGAGGATATTGCTTTAAAATCTAACGACATTTAAATACATGCTACATAAGCTTTACTTAAAACGATTACTGAAAATACTAAGGCTAAAGACCTAAGTAAATATATCTAAAACCTCTAATGAATATGATTAAAAATGGAGCTCTTATACTCATAATAATAAAGTTGCTTATCCAATGCATTATTTATCCAAATTACGACGACGTCACATGCTACATTGCCTCCGATGCACGATGTACTAAATAGATAGATCATGCTCCACACACAGAAGTACAACTGTGATACATTGATTGCCAATTTGCTAGTACTTGTACGTGGTTGTGAAATTTAGATATAGGTATCAAATATTTGCATGAATGAATCCTAGAGCTTTGATGTTTGATATTAACGTGCCTACGAATTAAAGGCGTGAGGAAGCTACTATAACGCACTAGTCACCGTGTTACTAATAGTTTTCATATTTTTTTAGTTAGCATATAATATATTATGATTTTATTAGATCTCTCTGATAACATTTACATCTTTTTGGAACTTGATTTGGTTGTCTATTTCTATACTAAAATATAAAGCTGAAAATTTGTTTGTTTGTTTGAACGCGCTATTCTCAGAAAAAATAATTTGATAAGGGATGGTTATAGGCAATTTTATATCCCAAAATTCGAGGGGCGCTGGTAAGTATAGGACATTTTTATCCCTAAATTCGTAGGGCACTACTAGGCCTTACTAATAAAAAGTTCAGTGTATAAATTTCCATAGCTTCATATTTATAACTCCTCTGTTAAAAAAGTCAAATTAAACTATAACTAAAAACAAACCAACCTCAAAACAAGTGAAATAACACACAAACAGAATAAACAAAGCAATTCCAACACGATATAACGCGTGGCAGTTACTGAGATGGTCATTAGAATACATGGTGTAATCAAGGAAACTGCTTCAATTGCGCGTAAAAGTGTCATTTACTTACACGACGTAATGTTGTGTAAATACACAAAGAGGCGACAGTGTCTCTAGAAATGCTAACATCTGTAGACAATGTTAGATACCTAATCTTTCTCAGTGTAATGATAGTCATTTTTTGGTTCTTAAATAACGTAATACGAATTTGGGTTCCAATTTTTCTTCTGTGAAACACGTTGTATAAATACATCTTATTTAGAATCGGAAAGAACTTGTTTTTATTTAAATGTTGTTAATAGACTTATTTTTAAAAGGTGCGCAGGGCTTTGCATAAAGTTTTATAATTTCGGTAAATGTCTTCATACAAAAATAAACAATACTAGTTATCGGCTGTAACATCGTCCGCGTAGAAGTCGAAGTCTATTTAGATTTTAAATTATATTTGTCTATAATTTTGTTATACTTTGCGCAATGCGGGTTGGTGACCTCAAACCCAAGCCATGTTCCAAAAGTAGGAAATATGTTTTTGCTCGAACCTGGAATTGAACCCGAGACCGCAGTCTTAGCAGGCGAGCGTATAAACCACTAGACCACTGAATCGTCTATAAATATGATTAACATAACTAGACCATAAATATTATTTACATAACTAAATTAACTTTTACCCACAAGCTGGGAACAGTAAATTCAATGAGTTAATTAACGTCTCCGACCTTATTATAGTCAAACGCCTTCCAATGTAATCAGTTGAAACCAAGGGTAAAGTTACAGTTCTGTGGTAAAACTGGATGCCATAGTTACCTACAACGAATCGCAAACGTATTTAAAGCTAATGAATTCCTCTACCCGTCACGTTCACTTTGTAATTCTAAATGAAAATCACGTGCTGATTGTTACCTACAAATCCTAATTTGAAGGTTTATTTAACAAGCTGTAAGGAGATACTATTGGAAGAGTTTATTTACGTGTAAAGTTTTCTTGGCATCGGTAGTCATGTCAGAGGAATATAGGTCATCAAACAATTCAAGACAAGTTAAGGTTGTCGAAGATTACTGGTAAAAAAATAAAAGAAAAATATTTTCTAAAAACATTCGTGTTCATTTTTTAATGCCCTAAATATACCCTATATCATATTATTTATTTAAAGTAGTAGCCTGTCCCACTGCAATGGCAAAAAAATTGGGAGCATCTCACACAAGATATCAGTACACTAATAAAATATTATGCCAAAATCATTATCATAATTCGATAAACCAAAACAGCAACACACCTCCCGAAATTGTGTATTCCATCAACAAACGCAGAACCAAGTTATTCTATAAAGGTATCGTTTTCATTTTGAGGTCGTGGTAAAGGAAAACAAGATAAATCTACGCAGGAGCAAAGAGCATCGACTCAGCTGATGTTATCTAAAAACCGGGCCTTGATCTCGCCCGTTTTCTGTGGAACCCTCCTTATAATGGTATGCGGAAGTAATGAAACATTAGGAGGTAATCTGTCCGTATATCTAACAACGTGAAAGAACAATTACGTTCCCCCCGCTATCAGATAAACGTATTCCCTATTTAAATGGTACAACAATAATGACAATGCTTAATTGTATTAGAATAAACTGATATCTTGTAGGATCTATATAAAGTATTTTTAACATTGAGCCAGTTTAGAAGTTGCAAAGCGGCGAGTTAAAATGCATGTTAGTTAGCTGAGTAATGAACAGTGGGCAAAGTTGTATGGGACTTGGACCAAAAGCCTCTACAAGTGAGACATCGATAGAGCAGAGTCGGGTCTACAAGCATACCGACCGGATCCAGCCGCTGTTCTTTCAGTTTGTCTTTTAAGCTTTAAGCTATAAAATGCGCTCAATGTCAACGAAGCATTTACCCTGCAGTAGGATCTTCCTTAAAGCAACGACTTTACTTTGTCATAAAACTTATATTAATAAAGCATAAACTAATAAACTCACTGTTAATATATTCATTCAGTTAAAACACTCAGCTGAGCCTTTAAAGACGAACCTTCGAACTAATTTACGTTAACGACACAAACATTGTGGGCGAAGATAGTAGATACTAACTTTAATCATATTAAGACGCAAATCAAGAGAGATTCGGTAGACAATCTGTAATAAAACTGAGTTAGCAAACTTTCAATTGCTTATTAACATAATTCAGTTAGAAGGAAATATTTGCTGGATTGTGAAACATAACCTTGAAACAATTACGAGTATACATTTTACTAGCTGTTCCGTGCATCACATGATTGAATAGGTGGCGCTAATGTCTATTTTTTTTAGACCGCACATACACTATTTTCCCAGATTTAGTTGGGTCGCTCTCATACACTGTGATAAGCAGGGAAATCTTCCTCTTTATAAAATAAATAATCACAATATAGCAGTTTAGATGTATTACATGTATACAGCCTAGTTTGTTTCTGACAAAAAAAGTATAAAATGTGAGACTGAAATATGAGACGCTCTTTTGTCGCCGTCAGCTCAGTCTTTAAGAACAGCTCCAATTTAATTTGTTTGGGCATAAATTGCTAAGAGTAACAAAAGTATAGAGAGGTTCCACATAATATTGAACAAGTCCTAATATTTAATAAGACTCGAGCTATGACAAATTCCAACAAAGCTTCTCTGCCGTTTGCCAAGCAAACAACTACTCTAACTTATAATAGACTGAAGTGAAGATAAATGAACGCTATTATTATTAAGATCATTTACATTGCTTCAGACGTAACACTGTATGAAGATTCAGTTTCAAGAGCATAATGTACTGATTATGATGTAGAAGTCAGACGTATTGTGTTTCAAGTTCAATGGGTATTCCATTAGTGGCATAAAAAGATTTAGGTACCTGAGAAGTGGCTCGTGTTATATTACGTCAAAAGTTATAAAGTATATGTGCATGTATATGTAATAGTATCAGTTTGTTAGACTCCATAATACAAGCTTAGAGCTTAGTTTGTGGCTAATTAACCGTGTGTGCATCTGTCCTGTAAAAGTGTGTGTACAGTGAAGAGGTTAAAAAGATAAAGAAAGAAAGTAATAGCGTGTAGTGTCCCACTGCTGGGCAGAGGCCTCTCATATCACTGAAGATATCAGTACAGTGAGGAGGAACCTGTAAAAATTTATTTATATATTTGTCGGAGCGTGGCATCAGTGGCGCCACACCAGATAGCGGTTTATAACGTCACTACATTATTTTTAGTCTGTAGAAGTTTAAGAGTAGTTTGTAAATTCAGTTGACTGATGGAATCGGTAGTGTTGTTATTCCGTGACGTGAGTTCTATCTTCGTGGTGTAGTCTGTGGTATGAGAATAGACTATGTTAAGTCTGTGGTGTTACGCACTATGACAGATGACAGTTGTTCGATAGAGGGATGTGAGTTTGTTTGGTGGTCTGTGGCAGTGAGTGAGTGAGTCTATGATATGAAAAGATGAGACATTAGAGTTTTGGAGGGAAATGGAGACGGTTGGATTGGGATCAGATGGGAAACGTAGATTGGAAGGATGAGGTGTTGACGACATCACGATCGTATTGCGAATCGAGTATAGAATAGGGAAAAGATATTCTATGGCGTGGACAGGACGACTAATGGGGTGAAGGGAGGTCGTTTAGGTTCCATCAATTAATTGAATCTAGACGTATCCTAACTGTAATCTGTAATCCATGATGACCGTGTGTAAAATACAAGCAATGTCATTGTAATGAAGTCCTGTGAGTTATTATTTCAAGATCAAGACCTAGGAATCCTAAGATATCTGATGTTGTATTGGCGGTATAATGCTCGTGCTTATCCTGATGTGACATGTCCCCAATAGTGGGATAATTATCGCTGTTTCCCCGACATCAGAAGTGGGATCAAGATCGCTATTGCCCACCGAGCGTCCAGCAGAGAATGATCAAGATCGCTATTGCCCACCGAGCGTCCAGCAGAGAATGATCAAGATCGCTATTGCCCACCGAGCGTCCAGCAGAGAATGATAAAGATCGCTATTTTGCCCACTGAGCCACCAGTAGAGAATGTTTGAATTGGTCAATGATTTGGTAATAAAACTTGGAATGTTCTGTGAGTATAGTTAGTTAGTACTCTATTCTATTGTGGAGTTAAGAAGGTAATTATGAGTCAAGTGTAATCTTGTGATGTAATGTGATATGTTCTAATATGTTTTCTTATTTTCATGTTGGTTCAATGCTGGTAATTATTGTGAGCATTGATGAACCTCGTCCAGGGAAGAACGTGGTTCTCTTCTCAATCCTGTAACCTGAGGAATATGAGGGATTGCGGTATTCCAAATTATTCAAGAATCTATCACGACAAATTCACATTGGATGTTAAATTGGTGATGTATTGCGGTAATGATTGGTTTGTTGGGAAATATCCGGTGAGCTATTTTGTGATATTTGAGTCAGTTAACATTGAGTTTTGTAGTAAATCTTCGTACCACTTGATAAAGTAGAAAGCTTATTGAAAGTATTTTGGATGTTTATCCCGTTGTAAAATATGAGAGTATGAGTAAGGGTTTCATGTGACTATGTGACTTATTGAGTTCAATGTTCGAACTCGGCGATGGTCGTGGTCTGGATTGACCGTACTGTGGAGTGGTCTGCTGAGACCGCGTGTTGTTGAGCAATGTGATTGCTGGTCGGCTGGTTGCCGTGACTAAACAAGCTTAATGTTACTTACTCATGGCTCATATTGTAATGTGCATTTGAGATTAATAGTCTATTGAAGTTAAAGTTGAAAATGACGTGGTACCTAGTATTCATGTGTTACATAGCATTGAAGATTCCCGATTGATAATAATTGAAATTAACTTTTGATTGAAATCAAGAATTTAAGGAAGAATAGTCAGGTTGACCGAGCGAGTGCAAATTACTGTGGCCGCGAGGTTTAGAGGAGAACGAGTACACAATATAGTGTCATTGACTGGTATAGGAAAATGCCTGAAGGGCAAGTACCCATTGTTAGTAATTCTGAGCCTTGTGATGATGAACTGTAGTCACTTTTGACTGTGTGGTATAGTTGTGCGTGTCCTCTTGAGTCTGGGATGATCACGGGAGTGACTGATCACAGGGATGATCAGGGTTATGGGTGATCACTGGGATGATCACGGGAGTGACTGATCACAGGGATGATCAGGTTTATGGGTGATCACTGGGATGATCACAGCTAGTCACAGGGATGACTGCGTATTAGGGCTACGGGGATAGCCGGACAATGGAGACACACACACTTTACTTTTACTTTGATTTGAGATTAATTTGATTTTTAATGGGTACTTGTGCCTGACGATGTTCTAGTATTATGTTGAGATAAGCAATGTGATTATGAATATTGAGATAGTTAAGATTGTTGATTGGAAAAGAATAGTAGTTTGAGCTTTACTAAGTCTTTTGTTGAAGTAGAGTTATTTAGGTCAGGAGTAAGCGAACGATGGTGATCGTTACACGTTGAAAAGCTTTGAACTCTAAACGTACTTACAAGTATGCACATGATCGCGTTAGGAAGATGCCTGTGGGGCGGGTAACAGCTGACTCAGACGAAGGTGGAGACAGTGAGGTTGATTAAGCTGTTGATTGTTACTGGGTTTTTATGTCGGTGAGTCAGTCTGAGACCGCACCAGGGTGCCGTAGCTGTAGCCCGTTAGAAATCGGTGTCTACTACTTGTAGTAGTCCGTGGGTAGGCAGTAGGCGGTAGCCCTGGGTAGTGTGGTCGGGTCTTGCCTGGTAGCGAAGACCGTAGAGTCATGGGACGACTCGGCATTCCGAAATGGAAGTGCATAAAGGGCAAATGCGTTTGCTAAATCTTGTGTTGTGACCACGAATAAGGGCTCAGTAGTAAATCAATTGTGATTAAATTGTTAATTGTGTGTGAATAATGAACCAGAGTCTGTCACTGTTACTGGCCTCAGGGTTTTGGTAGATGAAACGTTATCATAATTTACTTTGTGATTTCTTACGCAAGATGCCAGTAGGTCATGTACCAGTCGAAGTTGATGTTAATAGTGATTCTGATGAGGATGAGTAAACTTGTTTTGGTGGAAACTCGAGTAAGGACTCTATCGGCCGTATTGTGTTCGACCGTACCAGTAGCTATTACGTAGTCGTAGCCCGGTAGAAATCGGTGTCTCTTGGGGTAACTCAAGTAGTCCGTGGGTGCGCGGTGCGCGTTTAGCTCTGGCGGAGGTCGGGGTCTGCAGAGACCATAGTGTGTAGTCACAGGGTGATACACATGGGCGATCCACTTGATGGATAGGCATAGTGTGCAGTCACAGGGTGATGCACATGTGCGATCCACTTGATGGATATGCATAGTGTGAGAGCAATTGCGATTGCTGGTCGGCTAGAGAGCCGTGGCGATAGAGGGGCTTACTCTTGTGAAGTTTAGATTTGTGTGGTTAATTAAATTGTGTTAATTTGTTGTTACAAGCGACAGTGGTACATGGCTCTGGTTGATATTTTCTTATGGCTCTTTTATGGTTTTATTCGAGTAATTTAAAAGAAAAAACTATACAGTTACGAAGTTTCTTTATTTGAGCTGTTTGTAGAAATATGATTGGTCAGAAGTGGCCGAGGCGAACAAATACTCTCGTTGGTTATTTCTGTGCAGGTTAACCAACACACGAGGACGTGTGCTAGCAGGATGGCCGTGTCGGAGCGTGGCATCAGTGGCGCCACACCAGATAGCGGTTTATAACGTCACTACATTATTTTTAGTCTGTAGAAGTTTAAGAGTAGTTTGTAAATTCAGTTGACTGATGGAATCGGTAGTGTTGTTATTCCGTGACGTGAGTTCTATCTTCGTGGTGTAGTCTGTGGTATGAGAATAGACTATGTTAAGTCTGTGGTGTTACGCACTATGACAGATGACAGTTGTTCGATAGAGGGATGTGAGTTTGTTTGGTGGTCTGTGGCAGTGAGTGAGTGAGTCTATGATATGAAAAGATGAGACATTAGAGTTTTGGAGGGAAATGGAGACGGTTGGATTGGGATCAGATGGGAAACGTAGATTGGAAGGATGAGGTGTTGACGACATCACGATCGTATTGCGAATCGAGTATAGAATAGGGAAAAGATATTCTATGGCGTGGACAGGACGACTAATGGGGTGAAGGGAGGTCGTTTAGGTTCCATCAATTAATTGAATCTAGACGTATCCTAACTGTAATCTGTAATCCATGATGACCGTGTGTAAAATACAAGCAATGTCATTGTAATGAAGTCCTGTGAGTTATTATTTCAAGATCAAGACCTAGGAATCCTAAGATATCTGATGTTGTATTGGCGGTATAATGCTCGTGCTTATCCTGATGTGACATGTCCCCAATAGTGGGATAATTATCGCTGTTTCCCCGACATATTTAACATTTTCAAAAATAGTATTCTGAAGAAGACTTTTCGTTACAGTCAACGAAATACCATTAAAATTTACAAATACATTATGTAACACAATAAATTATATTCCAGGTCCATTCCATATATTTCCAAAATGAAAGAATAGACGTCAATAAATGGGATTTACTTAACCAAATAAAACAAGTAGGTTGTTGAATAATAACTCACGCACTCAAAAAATAAGAACAAAAATGTGCCCGTCTTGTCAATTGTTTTGTTTCAGTAGTTTCCAAACACATCCGGTAAGAGCCCCCGCAGACCACAGACTTTTTATCGGCCGATAGTTTGGTCGGGCTCTTGATCAGTACTCAGATGTAAGCAAGTGCGCACACTATGACGATTTGGTATCGGCCAATAAAGAAGTTTGATGGGCTTCCCGATTCAATTCAAACTAAACTGTCGGCAAACTATCGGCCGACCGTATAATCAGTATTGGCTCCCTACCACACGCGCACACACGACGATTTTTTAGTCGGCCGACTAAGCCGATAGTTCAGTTCGCTCCGAGCTTTGACAGCGAATGGTCGGCCTCCTCCACAGGTATAGATAGTCTTAAATTTATATCCTCCTTGGCTATTCCTGGTCCAATTAATTTGACAAGTTGGTTGAAGTTAGTTATGCTCATTCGATAAAAGGCGAAAAATGTTTTCGGGTAATCGAGTAATTTGGAATGCATAGTGTAAAATTTTCTCTTTTTAATTTTCTTCCTCCGGTGTATGAGAGCAATAATAACTATGCAATGATTTATTAATTTTCATTGTGCGATGCGACCACTCTTTTCAACAGTTGGTTATAAACTAGCAAATAGAGAATAGTCGGCAGACTGTTGGATAGTTTGCGCACTCATCACCGACTGAACTGTTTAGTTGGTTCGGTGTGCGTACTAGCAGGCCAACCCGACTAAAATATCGGCCGATAAAAAATCTGTGGTCTGCGGGGGCTCTAAGTATACCAATCAATTTTTGTTTACATAGATAAAACCACCTACTTCAAAATCAGTTTATATTAAAACCCGTTCTCAATTTGTTTTGTCACATTTCGACAAGCCGAATCCAAAGTGCGAACATCTAAATCCCGAGCGATTCTGATTTGAAACCTCCGGGGTTTTACCCACGAAAGGATTTCTAAGTCAATTTAAGTAAATAGTTATGTAAAGAGGCTAATGCTTATGCAGTACGTAACCGACAGATAACGTTGAACAAACGATATTAGAATACTTATTCCTGTCTTAACACCAGTTTTGTAATGGATTTTATGACGTCAATGTAACAAGATTAGAAATACCCAGTGGAAAGTGTTGGCTCTGGTTTCAGCTTTAAACTATAATCTTTTATAGCTATTATCATTGTGTATTTCCTCAGCTATAGTGTTTATTGTAAGTGTTTGGATAATCACTGTAACAAGTACTTTAAAATATACCTTATTCGAACAGAAAAATCATTACTCAAAGTAACTCAATGAAGAAAAACTATAAGGCCTCTATTTTTGATTTCGCCACAAAAGGTAATTACTTTTAGATGTATATTATAACAGATGTCATCCTCCGGCAAAAATAAAAATGGCTTCTTTCATTGAAGATTCTTACTATCAGCGTCGTTCCAAAATAGGAAGCTTTAAATGCCTTATTAGTGAAGTTAAGTGCATTTAAGTTAAAATAACTATACAACTATAATTTACTGTATAAAGAAACTCCAACTTTTATTTTCGTTCGGTTCTATGAATGTTTCAACGGGGAATCAAAATGAGAATCATTTACAAAGCAAAGTTATTTTATTACTGCGACAAATGTACGTGCAATCCTAACGAATAGATTACTGTGCATATGCATAAAACAACACCGTTTATGCTGTTATGACCGCCCACTTAATACCATTCCCAAATAATTTGCTTTATACGAATAAAGCAAGCTTGTAAGAACTTTAATTCAAAATTGTTGCAGACAATTTCTCATTTACAATTCTGTTTATCATTCTTTTTGAAAAGAAGCTGAGTTATTCTGTTTAAATACAACAATGTAGTATATAAAATGATAAACATTGTTCGATCTTTGCTCATTTTTAACTAAAGGGTAGATGAATTGTGTTTGCCATCTGCCTTTTCTGCGACTGCCGTCGTTTGAAATCGGTGGTTGAGGCACCCCCCCCCCCGCCCTCGCATCATCCTTGCCTGCGCGGGCGCGCATCACCAGTGTCCTTGGACGACCGCCCTGATTCGGTCGTGATCTCATCCTTGAGCTGCTATCCGTGATAGCCAGGATTACGAATTTCATACATATTCCTGCCGTGCAGACAATATTGTGTGTGTGAGACGTTCTCGCAAACAGTGCTGTGCCATTTTCGATACCTAGCTGGTGTTTGGACTTTACAACGCTGCTCCATCATCTCCACGCCATCCAGAAACCTCTGTGCCGATCCATCTTTACAGACGACGTGTGGAAGCAATAAGGTTGGTGGTGGACTTGATTTATCTACTTTTGTGAGCAAAGATCTTTTCCAAATTCTAGTGGGTATATCGTTTATGTACAGGCTTAAATTTTACATACTAAGGTCCTTCGAATCTTCCCAGCCCTAACAGACTCCACATTTTGGTCCTTCGAGCCGGATAATTTAACCTTAGTAAATCTCATACTTAATTTCATACTCAAGTTCTTCTATCCACGTTGGTTAGTTAGGACGCCATTTTGAATGAACCACGTTGCCGTGTAACCAATTTATTCAATTTGTGCATACAAGCCGTGCTTGTTTCTTAATTAAATATTTACATTGTCTTAGTTTCACAACTGTTTAGGTTTTCAAAATGCCTAATTCTGATGAAAAAGCCTCTGACAAAGCTCCCTCCAAAAAGGAGTTAGAAATTGCTCGCTACATTAATAAAGCCATTGCTAAAAGGCAACGTATTTATTCTCAACTTCAGCAAATATTTGATTTATCAAATAAAATTGATACCCAATCGGATGTTAAAATTATGTTCCTCTTGCGTGCCTCAGAGATTGATTCATTACGCGATTCATTTGAAAGCACGTGCATGGAAATTTATGATTTGAAATTGACTTTAGATCCCGATGCGCAATTCAATGACAGCGATCTAAAGGCCTTCGATGACCTGTACTTTCGCATAAAGCTGTGTAAATCAAAGCACGCTTCCAAAATGGCGGACGTTCCTCCATGCGCTAAAGATAATTCTAACGCCGAAGTACGGCCGCGTTTACCCAAATTAGAATTGTTCACGTTTGATGGGAATATTGAAAGTTTCACAACATTTTATGAAACATTTTGCTCCTTGGTGCACAATCAAAGAGGTATCTCCAATATAGACAAATTTCATTATTTGCTGTCGTGTACAAAAGGTTCCGCACTCAGCATCGTCAAAAGCGTGCCTATAACATCGAGTAATTACGAAGTGGTATGGCAGTCCTTGCTTGATAAATATCAGGACAATAGAATGCTAGTAGGTAAATATCTGGATAAAATGTTGAATTTTCCCGCGTTAAAAAATGAGTCACCTTCCAATTTAAATAATTTTATTGAGACTTTTGATCACTCATATCGCGCAATAAATGCCCTCAACATCGATAATTTATCTAGCTATGTACTTTGTCATATAGCATTGAAAGGGCTAGACCCAAATACCCGAAAGACGTTCGAACAAAGCATTGACCAGAAAACTATACCTACTTACGAACAGCTGATGTCTCACGTACATAACCATATTAAAATCTTGGAACATTCGCAACCTAGTTCTACTGTTTCGCAAAATAGGAATTCTACACCTAACGCTAATTCAAACAAAAGAACGAGTGAGAATTACATAAGAAAAACCTTTTCTTCACAGACGCAATCTGTAAATAACAAACCGGTTTGTTTACACTGTGGCCAAAATCATATGATTTTTCGCTGTGAACAATTCCGTGAATTGACACCCGCGAAACGACTCAGCCGTGCTGATCATTTAAAATTGTGCCACAACTGCCTCAAACAAAATCATTCGTCTGCCGATTGTCGTAGTCAGTTCAAATGCTTTGCTTGTAATCAGCGCCATCATGCGTTATTGCATCTAGATACCGTAATTAATACTATCGATGCACGATCTATAGATACACATAGTGCGCACGCGCATACGAAGCTATCATTCTCGAACGTAAACAATATAAAGAACTATATGGTTCTACTTGGTACTGCTATAGTTAATGTTATTGACTCGTTTGGTAATTCGCAAGCTTGCCGTGTTCTTATCGATTCAGGCGCTCAATCGAACTTTATTACAATGGAATGTTTAGAGCGATTAGGATTGTCACGACAAAAATGTCCGTATAATATTTTCGGCTTAGCCGGTAACAGCGTGAAGAATTTTGGCATGACCTCATGTACCATTAAACCGAGACACTCCGAAAATCCGACGTTTAAAATCGATGCTATTATTTTGCAAAAAATTACTTCCGACTTACCTTCGGTGGAAATTTCCGAAGAAGTTTCCCACCATTATAAAACCCTTTTGCTGGCGGATCCCTCATTTTATAAAAAATCCCCTGTTGATATTATTCTCGCAGGTGACATATTCCCTGACATCTACGACGGGAATAAAATAATCGTGAGCCCCACACTACCCGTAGCACTAAGTAGTGCCTTCGGGTTCGTATTGTGTGGAAGAATGGAAGTACCGTGTACTTCCGATGATGTCACTAACATTGCAACATTATCTTGCAATTTGGTGTCGTACACCAATGACAGTGACACCATCAATGCATCCTTAAAATCGTTTTGGGAATTAGAGGAGTCGCCGTGCGACAACCCTAAGTTCAGCCCACACGACGAACTAGCCGAGGAGATTTTTTCTAAGCAGCACTATAGGGACGAGAGTGGTAGGTACGTATCACCTATTCTGCTCGACCCGAACCGTGCCACCCTCGGTGAATCACGTAACCAAGCCGTGCGAAGGCTACACCACTTGGAGCGACGTTTCGCTCGAGCACCTGAGTTGCGTACTCCTTACGTTGAGTTCATGCGCGAGTATGAACAACTCGGACATATGCGACTGTACACCGGCACAGAGCCGAGTAAGTACACAATTCCACACCACTGTGTAGTAAAAAGCTCAAGTACCACTACGCCCGTGCGAGTGGTATTTGATGGTTCAGCGGTCACTTCGAATGGCGTGTCATTAAATGACATATTGCTCACAGGTAGGAAGCTTCATCACGATATTTTAAAAATCATTTTCAACTTCCGCCTGTATGATATTTGCCTAACAGCTGATATAGCTAAATTTTATAGAATGATATCTATAATTCCCGAGGACCGCTGTTATCAACACATTCTTTGGAGGGAATCTCCTTTTGAAGAAATCAAAACGTACGAACTTCTCACGAATACCTACGGTTTGCGTTCATCTGGTTACGTGGCTGTGCGCTCTTTGCAGCAGTTAGCTCAAGATGAGGGTAGAAATTACCCTCACGCTGCTAAGGTTTTAATGGAAGGTTTTTTTGTTGACGACCTGTTGTGGTCTACACAGGACCTCGCCGAGGCCTGTACGTTACAGGATGAGCTCGTAGCTCTATTGAAACTCGGCCGCTTTGACCTGCGCAAATGGGCGAGTAACTCCCCTGAGTTACTCGCGAGAATAGACGCTGAGCAATCCGTCGCTATAAACTTTGGTGACGACACTGTGTGTTCTTCACTAAAGGTACTCGGACTGAAATGGCTGCCCTCTGATGATTGTTTTTCATTCGACTATAACATGACGGACGATACCTACACTAAACGATCGGTGCTAAAACTTCTTGCAAGTATTTTCGATCCTGTTGGATTTCTATCTCCCTGCACATTTCTCGCTAAATGTATAATGCAAGACTTGTGGAAACTTAGTCTTGGTTGGAACGAGTCCCTCCCAACTCAATTGCGGGAAAAATGGTCAATGTATATAACATCATTATCGAGTCTCTCGTCTATAAAAATCGAACGGCACTTGCTTATGCCGAAATTCTGTGAGGTACATTTAATTGCATTTTGTGACGCATCAACCCGTGGTTATGCGGCATGTGTTTACGCTCGAAGTGTCGACCCAAATAATAAGGTGAAAACCAGACTACTTATCAGTAAAGGTAAGGTCGCACCGATCAAACCTCTTACGATTCCACGACTCGAACTTATGTCAGCTGTTTTGTTATCTAAATTAATTTTATTCATTCAACAGAATATAAAAAATATAAACCTTCAAGTAACGGCTTTAACTGATTCCAGCGTTGCACTCGCTTGGTTACAAACACCTCCTTACAAACTTCAAACTTTTGTGTCTAATCGTGTCGCTCAAATAGTGGAGGTAGTTCCGTCGAACAGCTGGTATCACGTGAGAAGCGAAAACAATGCCGCTGACATTTGTTCGCGTGGCGCCATGCCGACTCAGCTCGTAGCTGATTACGAACAATGGCTTCACGGACCAGATTGGTTGGCTGATGACGTTCATCAGTGGCCAATCAGTCCGTTTTACATAAAAGATGACTCGGAAATATTAGAGTTAAAATCAAATAATGATACTTTCTCCTGTCTATCTCAAACATTAACTGACGATTTTTCAAAAACGTTTTTTGAAAGGTATTCCTCATTCACGAAACTTCAACGTGTTCTTGCATGGTGTTTACGATTTGTAAAAAACTGCAGACTCACAAAAAATGAACGTTTGTTTGGACCCTTATCAATTGGCGAGTTGAATGTGTCGCACGATCTTATAATTAAACTTACACAAAATACCTATTTTCGTGACGAAATAGATAAACTTAAAAATAACAAATATGTTCCGTCGTTACGGAAGTTAGCACCCTTCGTCGATTCCCATGATTTCCTCAGGGTGGGGGGTAGGTTATCCCAAGCTAAACTACCTTACAATAGCAAACATCCTCTGCTATTGCCAAAAAAATGTCACGTAACTTTTCTAATAATCAATTATCTTCACGTCATGTACCTACATGTAGGACCTCGCTCATTACAAGGTATATTGTGTAAACGTTATTGGATAATTTCCGCGCGCAATGTAATCCGTAGTGTGTTGTCGAAATGCATCGTATGCTTTAAATGCAACCCTACATCGATTCAACCCCATATGGGTACTTTACCCGCCGAAAGATTGATACCTAACAAGGTTTTTGATCATGTCGGTTGTGACTTAGGTGGTCCGTTCCTCATTAAATCGAGTAATAAACGCAACACAAAGGTTCTAAAATGCTACATGTGCCTTTTTGTGTGCTTTTCCACAAAGGCCGTGCATATTGAAGTCTTAAGCGATTTATCAGCTGATTGTTTTCTAGCTACACTTGATAGGTTTGTAGCGCGACGCGGCCTATGCTCGTGCCTACATTCAGATAACGGTACAAATTTTGTCGCCGCTGCAAAACATTTGAAGGATGTGGTAATCTTTTTTAATAAATATAATGACCCGATTGCTGAAGGCTGTGCTTCTCGGTCTATTGATTGGAAAAATATTCCACCTACAGCTGCGTCGATGGGCGGACTGTGGGAAGCCGGGATTAAGTCAGCCAAGCGTCATCTTCTTCAGGCAGTAGGAAATAAGGTGCTCACATACGAGGAGCTCACTACTGTCTTTTGTAAAATCGAAGCAGTGTTAAATTCACGTCCTCTGTGTCCATTGTCTAACAGTCCCGATGAGTTTGAAACATTAACACCGGGTCATTTTTTAATAGGTCAAAGCTTACTCGCCGTACCCGAGTACAATGTTGAAGACGTGAGTGTGAACCGGCTGTCACGTTGGCAATACGTTCAAAGGATTTCCCAAACGTTTTGGAAAAAATGGTCCGATGACTACCTACATACATTGCAACAAAGAGCAAAGTGGCACACACATTCTCCAAATCTCATGGTTGGCGATTTAGTTCTCATTAGATCTGATCTAACTCGCCCACTCAATTGGGTTCGGGCCAAGGTAGAACGTGTTCATAATGGTCCTGATGGGGTAGTTCGTGTTTTAACTTTGAGGACGCAAAAGGGACTATTAAAGAGACCGGTAAATAAAATCTGTCCTTTTCCTTATTCGAATTGATAAGTTCATAAACTATACTAAATAAATCTTATTCATCTTATCATATTTACTTATATAGCATCTTATTATATTTACTTATGTATAATTAGTAATTACTTATTAAAAAAAAAAAAAAAAAAATTTAGGTACACTATTCTGCCTATTAGCAACATTTCCATTGCCGTAGAAATTTCTTTCTTATTTCATGTACATTTATCTACTGGAAATTATCATGATAATTTCGGTGGGGGGAATGTTCGATCTTTGCTCATTTTTAACTAAAGGGTAGATGAATTGTGTTTGCCATCTGCCTTTTCTGCGACTGCCGTCGTTTGAAATCGGTGGTTGAGGCACCCCCCCCCCCGCCCTCGCATCATCCTTGCCTGCGCGGGCGCGCATCACCAGTGTCCTTGGACGACCGCCCTGATTCGGTCGTGATCTCATCCTTGAGCTGCTATCCGTGATAGCCAGGATTACGAATTTCATACATATTCCTGCCGTGCAGACAATATTGTGTGTGTGAGACGTTCTCGCAAACAGTGCTGTGCCATTTTCGATACCTAGCTGGTGTTTGGACTTTACAACGCTGCTCCATCATCTCCACGCCATCCAGAAACCTCTGTGCCGATCCATCTTTACAGACGACGTGTGGAAGCAATAAGGTTGGTGGTGGACTTGATTTATCTACTTTTGTGAGCAAAGATCTTTTCCAAATTCTAGTGGGTATATCGTTTATGTACAGGCTTAAATTTTACATACTTAGGTCCTTCGAATCTTCCCAGCCCTAACAGATTCCACAAACATGTTTGTGATTAAAGATAATATTTTAATTCACATCACTAATAATCTTACTTAATGTTATTCCTATAATCTATTGCAACTAATATTAAAATCTAACTAATATTATCTAGCAGGCGAATTGTTTTTTTCATTGTTTGAACGTGATTTCTAGGACTGCTGGATAGATTTAAAAGAAAATATAAGTATTTTGTATATGATAGCGATATTCTTTTGAATGTCGTTCTTTTTCATCTTTTGAAAGGCTACATTTTATCGAAATGCCGAGAGCGAGAACGGATATAAACGTGGGTAAAGCCATAGACATGGAAACCTCTTCACTTCTATATTCTAGTTCTATTGATAAACTCACGTGGTGCTAGTTATTATCTACATTCATACTAGTACTAACAGAAAAATATAAACATTTAATTCTTTAGCTTTATTATCAATAAGCCAAGTCCTGTGGATTCACCCGCGTTGTACCCGTTACCACAGGAATTTTGGGATAAAATATATCCCATGCGTTATTCTGATGTATAACCTATATTACTGTTAAGTTTCATCCAAATCCGTTCAGTAGTTTTTGCGTGAAAGAGTAACAAACATACATGCATCCATATCTATATCCTCACAAACTTTCGCATTTATAATATTAGTAGGATTCTTATTTATTAAAACTGCAGACTTTATTTTTTTGGATGTTTAAACGCGCTTATCCTAAATTCCGAAAATCAAAATTCCCACGGGAACGGGCACAACGCAGATAAAACCGCGAGACGCTAAAGTTTGTATTTTGTGAGTTTAGCCATAGTTGTCAGTTCTGTAGCCTAAACGTACGTTGCACGTCTTGTCTCTAGTGTGCGCATTTTCATATGTTTTCATATTGTCTTACTACAAGCCTAACCTTAGTGTCCTCAGACTAATAAACTACTAGACAGACTTCCACTAAAGGACCAACTTTTAAAAGAATAAACCAATAATACAGGATTAATTATTTGAATTCCGGAGTCAAAGTTGAACGATTATATTGAGTTAAGGAACAATGTGGGAATCGTCTAGATTGGCTGAATCGTCTCAGCTATTGTCACCCGAGGTTGTTGGCTTAACAAGTTGGGAAGGCTTTTAAAATATGCGGCCGGCCTCGTTTTAACGGATGAAGGATATTGTCTTTTACATATTGTGAATGGTTATTGTAAAGCTTATACCGTAATTGGCAGTTATTGCTATGTAGTAATTAAATCCAAAAATTTTAGGGTGAGTTGTATTTCATAATTTACTAGCTATGCTCCGCGGTTTCACCCGCAGCCCACCCGTTCCCGTGGGAATTTCGGGAATTTTATTACTTATTACCCTATTCCTGATCAAGATAAATAAAATAAAAAACGAATCATTAAGATCGGCCCAGCCGTTCTCGAGTTATAAATGGTGTAACTAAAAGAGACAAAACACATTAATTAGACCCAAACTAAGCTCTAAGCTTGTAATATGGAATCTTACTAACTTATACTACTACATATATTATATACACAAACATTTTATAAGAATATATAATTGACACCCAGACGTCGTCGCCAACAACTATGTCTTCACATATTGTTGACTCCGGGCGGGAATCGAACCCGCAACCCCCGACACAGTAAGCGCTCTCACTGCCACTGTGCCAACGGGCTTGTCAAACTTTATTTTATGTATATAGATTAAATACTTACGTCCATACTCAGAGACGTCAAATGCTTCCTTAGTAGATATTTTGATTAGTGAATTTGACATATTATTATGTATGAAAAATTTCATTACTTAGTTAAGTACCGATTAAATAAACGTCTCTGATAGCGGCAGTTAGTATACTTTTAGTACAATAGTTCTAAAACATTGTATGCAAGTATTTAATGATTTCAACATTTTTCAACTACAGCAACATTTGATCAGTACGTTATTAATAACTTGATCATACCAATGATACCTAATCTCCATAAACCTAAAACTAATTGCATAACAAAATGGTATTACAACATCACTATTCATAGCCACCTACGGCTTATGTTCAAGGCGCTCGGTTATTATAATTCGCACATAAGATTGAAACACTGTTGTGTATTAGGTATAAGTTCCACATAGCTTTACATAACAAGGTTTGCCTCGGAAATGTACTGTACTAGATGTTAGTAGTTCCATAATTTATGATCAACTAATCTGCAGGCCAACGATGCTTAGGTCCTCTTCATTAATGCATTATGATGGTATACGTAGCCTAGTAGGAGAGTTAGAGTAAACCTAATGTGTGTTAGTACTAACTCTAGTATGTGTTGGAGTTTAAGTTGGCACGTGACTCTTGTTAATGTTAACTTTAGGCATGTCTCTACTTAAGTGGTAAATAAATAAGCACTTTCAACAATGTGAGATGAATAACGTATGTAATAGTACTCGTCGACCAACTATGATGTCGGAATTTTTTGACCGTGTAAAGACCTCAGGCATGGTCTGACGATTGCAAGAACCAGAACCGACAATTTAACGTAAAGCACAGCGTTCAGATAGAAATCTCATCACTATCGGCCACCCATCCGAGTAGAGGCCTGCACGTTGCAATCGCAATGAGCTAACATCGCTGAGACAAAGTACGCCACGAGCGCTACTCGTATTTTAATTAAACTACATTAAAAAGGGCAAATGTAGTGTCGTATAAAAAAAGAAGATAACGGATGACAGAGAGAAATGGAAATAATTTTACCGACAAGAGCTTTGTCCTTAAGTTAATAAAGACATTATGAATTGTGTAATAATGTACTACGACAAAAATTAAGATTGTGCAATAGGAACCTACCGTACTGTAAGGCTTTCAATTTAACAGTTTTAAGTCGTCCGGCTACGCGCCGCAGTATCCGTGAAAATTTGTGGACAATGCGCAATGTGTGTGAAAAGTGTAGTCGTCCTCGCACACGGATTTTCTTTTGTTTTTGATACAAAACATACGATGCAGGACGCGTGACAGCGTTTAATTTGAACAAGCTCAAACTTCGTTCGTCAACTCTCCCTGATTACTGTAATAGTTATTACTAAAACGTTTTGCCATTAAGAACAGTCGTATCTGGTCGTTGTTTATTACTAAAATTGAAATATCGCACTGAATTGAGTCGTCTCGTTAAATACCTTTAAAACTATTAACATTAACAAATTTTAGTAGGTTTTGATACTAGATGAGTCCTTTATGTCATTTGCCTAGATAATGGATTTGTCTTGTACTTTAATAACAAGTTAACTTCCTTGATTAAATCACTAACATGCCAAAAGCATACGAGCCGTTAGGTTTGTATTATACATTATACGGCAGTAGCGGCATGTCAAAAACGACTGTGCGCTACTGAGTGATGGATGGATGGCTAAAACATTAATTTTAAACTTACACGACCCCTCTCTGGGTGAAAATTTGATAAGCAAACTTGGTATGTAGGTGAAGAGGAAGCGCGATGATGTTCAAGTAGATACGAGAACGTATTTTATGTAAAATGTTTCCATGATACTCTCAGCTTAATTGAATACTTTTTGCCCAAAAGTTTTATTAAAATTGTATGACGCACTGGTTTCTTAAGTTGCGAACACTACTCATTTCGAATTGAAACTTCGTTTACGGATACACTTCAGTGAGATTCAAAAGACTGTCTTCTGTGATCACGGTTTCAGTAAAGGAGTCAAAACGTCAGATAAAAATGTAAGGGAAAAGCGAAGTGTATCCGTAAACACAGTTTCAATTCAAAATGGTATGATGCCTCAAAATTGATGGCGCATACAAATGAATGCAATAATTGTATTAAGCTCTTATTGTTTTCTGATCCCGAGCAATGTAAAATAGTTAACTAACAACAGTAACAAACAAAATAATTAATATTTTTGAAAACTGTAGAACAAACAATCTATTGTTAAAATGTAGTTTACAATTTACCAGCTTTCGTCGAAACGTAACGAAAACAATACATTGCAATTTTCTGGACCTAAAAAACAAAAATATATAAAACACAAGCCGCCTTATAAACACGGTGTAACTAAAACCGCTACGTTAGTAACTATTTATTAATCTGTGCTAAAACACTGTTACTCAGTGTTTTGTCTCTTTTGCTCTTCGGAAAATTGCGTATGTCGGAAAGTGACAATCCATTTGTTAGCTAAAATGTAATTCATACGTGTTAATTAATAAGTCACAGAGAGTTTCCTAAATGAAGCTTAATAATTTCAGTAACAGAAAACCGATAAAAACTGCTATGAACAATTATAGATAATTTTTTAGGAGCCAGTATGCATTATATAACCCTAGATCTTTTAATTTAACTGTGTATTTGTGTATTTTTTATGATGCACATAACACACACACACAGTGTTATATGTAACATTATATAACACACACACAGTTATAGGTAACATAAAGTTTTACACATACATGTTCTTTATAATATGTAACATTCCAAAAAGCTAGATTGATATAAAATGAAAAATTCCTATACAGAAGTCTTTGAATCGAATGCTTATTGTGAAAGCCTATATCCTATACAGTACGTGTATGGAGAAATTGATAACTTCTCGAGACAAGAGCTGCATAGGTATCCAAATAAAATGGGAAGCACGTCGCTACTGAAATCAGATGCGCTCTCTAATATTGAACCCGTATTTTTGCATTGACATTCTTATATTCTGTTCTATGATGTAAACTAGAAAGTTTCTTCGAGATTTATTTAGCAAGAGTGTGGACTCTTACTCGGCACTCAGAGATGTTCATAATCATTTTTGCACCTTATTTCATTCTAATTGAAGAACAGTAATAAATGAAGCTTCAACCGTCAAAGTACACAGTATAAATGATTGCATTTTAATTAATTAATTAAAACTATGCAAAACCTCCAATTAAGATTACACGTCGCAACACACAACATGAATGTTCTCGTTAATAGCAAAACTTATTTGAATATTTATAGCAATTTATAACGCTTGAGCACCAACATTTTCTACCAAAATACGTATATTGTAAGGATTATTTAACGTTAAATTTCCAGCGATTCAGAACGTCTAACTCAAACTTATATTTCACACTTTAGGTACGAGAAGTTTTCGAGATTTAAAAAAATATATTTTCCAATTTTAAAATGTAAAAGAGGACTGGCAATTGGTAACATCTGTTGATAAAGTCGCGTTTGCACTATCGTCGAGTCGTTTACATAGATCACTGGTTCTTTGGAATAGATAAAATTGAACCGATCCCCGTTCGCGGCACAAGGCAAAGATTTTCATTTGTTTATTTTATACCAATCCACTTGTAGTGCATTCTATCGACAATCATGTAGTACATTTTCTTCAGACTTTTTTAGAAAAAAACATGATGTTTTTCTGGGGAAACAATATTGTAATGATAATTTTATCACGTTGAAGCTTAATATAAATAATTAATGGCATAAAGAAACGATTTTACTTTTATTTAAACGTAAAATATATAAATGCGTACATTTGTCTAACATTATTGATATAAACCCCATAATTATTACAAACATGCAAATATTAAACAAGTATCAACATTAATTTTGTGTTACAAAACCGCTTTATTTGCTTAAGGTTCACCTTGTTAAACGAAATCTGATTCATACTACACACTCCCTTTGAACGGGCAAACATTTGCGTTATCTTATTAGAATCAATAACATCAAACCAGAATATCAATATTTATAAACAAAAACATCCGCTTCCGCGAAAAAAGCGGTTCCTGCGAAACAAAAATATATTTTAATTACAGTTTCCGATGTGAATCATGGCGTGTGATTTAGAAAAAACTGGAGTATAAATGTACATTAAACATCAAAAAGATACAAAAGGTACATTCGCACTTGACCAGTGTGCTTAGTGCGAGTTTTCCAATTATTTTACTTTAACTTCACGTTTGTGTTTAAATGGGTTCCCAACCAGTGGTCCGTGAACCACTGGTGGTCCGTGAACCACTGATGGTCCGCGGAAGACAAAATGTGGTCCACAGACGCACCAAAAGTCGAAATATAATTCGCGAACATTATCAAATTAATTTATGAAAATTTAAGGAAAGTCGTTGATAAAATACTGAACGAAATAATATTTCACAAATTCGATCGAATAGAAAACTTTTCTATTCTTATTTCTAAGAAAAAAAATATTATTTGGTCACTCAATTATCATTCTGTAAGTATAAAAAGGTAAAGTCGGATTTAAAATGGCTTTAAGGGCCAAGTAAAACATGCACAAACTTCGATCGCGTTCCGCGCTCGCTCAAATGTTTGATTGAATGAAGTCGAAAATACATTTTCTTTGAGGTCCAAGATAATTAATAATTAATGCTCAAGTCGGACTCGCGCACATTCAATGTGAAATACAAATAAATTAAATCGCTAATTAATGAAAAAAAATTGACTGGAGGTCCTTGATGACAACAATAATTAAAAAGTGGTCTCCGGTCTAAAAAAGGTTGGGAACCCATTCTTAACTCTGTACGTAGTGAGCATCGAATAACTGTGAGTACGAGTATACTCATTTATTACGTTTTTTCACCGTAAACCGTGAGTATTTTTATTTCTAAGTTGGTAGCTCTGTGGCGTCCAAACAATAAACCGGCAAAATTGAATATACCATATCGACTGTGTTTTCATAAGGTATAAAGTACATATAACATTTATGCGGGTTATTTTATTAGACATCGACCATGGAATTAGTATGTACTAGTTGTACGTAGTACATACTAATTCCATGACATCGACATCGCGCACTTGACTGACATTGTTTGTTGTTTGTAGGTTGCCATAGCTCCTTACTTATGACATTTTTAACCGACTTCAAAGAAGGAGGAGGTTTCTCAATTCAACCGTATATTATGAATTTTTGGTAAAGCGATATCTTTTTTAAAAATCGTTTTCCGTCAATTCCGTCAGAGGTTCACTAGGAACTCGAGCAGTAGAACGAACACTGGACATTATAACAAAGATCATCTTGAGCTCTTGCGGTCGTAAACATCTTCCAAGCGAAAAATCGTTTGTTTATAACACTACTAGAAGCACCCCGAGGTTTATTTACCCGCGTTGTGCCCGTTTCTGTGGAAATTTCGGGAATCATTATACATATAAACCTTCCTCTTAAATCACTCTATCTATTTAAAAAAACAGCGTCAAAATCCGTTGCGTTGTTTTAAAGATCTAAGCAAACATAGAGACAGACAGACAGACAGACAGACAGCGGAAAGCGACTTTGATTTATACTACGTATTGATAAATCACTATAGTTACAAACAAACAATTACATTTTACGTCCGTTCGCCCGTCTCTCACCAATAAATTCAAAGTGAGAACTTTACTTTACGCACAGTGAGCGTAACTGTCAACTTGCAACTCACACTCGCGAAATGTACAGTCCCACCATCTTATCTGTTCAGTTGACAGCGTCGCTAGTGGAGAATTTGGTATACATAATATAAGAAATTCACCAAGAAACAAAGGTAATTAAAACATGTCTTGCAAGTCAGTCTAGAGATATCATTAAAATTTAAGAAACTACAATATCAATCATATAAAGCCTAACTAACATAGTATAGATTCAATATGACGCGGCTGTAGTTCCCATTTTGCCCACCTGAACAGTTAAGTTGGTGGCACTGTACATTTACGCGCTTACTAAGTCGATGGCAGATTTTAGTTCGCATTGTGACCACTAGGGGCGCTTTTTAGCTACATATATTTCTGAGTTAGGCAGTGGTCCCACAGCCGGCGAGAAAACGAGTAACTCTCGGCGATTTTCTCTCTCAAGAAACGCACAATAAATGCATATTCCGTATACTTAAACGAAAGAGGTGCAGATATTAAAAGTTTCTCGCTGACTGTTCACACTGCCGGCATCGACTCGTTTTACTACTTAGTTTTGTCGCTGAGCGAGGAGCTTCAAAAATAAACTCGCTCAGCGATACTCGTTCAACGATGCTAGCTCGAATTATCATTTCTTTACAGTGCGACAATGAAAGTAGATAGAAGTAGGTTTGCACAGGATTGAGCAACTGCGGACGAGTTGCGCGAGTAATCCCTCGTCGCACTTGCGCACTCTCTTTTATATAATTCAGCTACAATACTATCGAAACTACACACTGACTTCCTGTTGATCGCCAACTCGTTTATACATAGTTTCTAATTCTACTCGTTTCTCGTTCATCGTCGGCGTCGGCCTTAATGTTGACGCTGTGAACGCGTAAAAATAACCATGGCAACTTAAAAACAACAGACTCACAGAGTTTTTTCGCTTACGCGACTGTAAAGTTATTTGGAAAACTCCCACTAAGCACACAGCTACTTGACTAGCGTAGGGTTACAATGTCATAGTCGAAATCAAACCACATTTAAAACGGATATTCTGTCGTTTCGTACTAACTAGGACTGCGGCACTAATCGATAGAATAACAATCGTTTCGAATCCGGAAATCAAAAACAAAATCGGACAGTGTATAGTTGGTAACCCCGCTGACTTTTATCTAAGAGAAGAAAATACAAGTCCAGAAAATGCACGGAACGATAAAAGGTATAACAATGCCATATTTTAACGTAGTTATTTATGGCTACAACGCCTCTGTTTTACCATTTTATATGAAAGTTAAGTTGTAACAAACAACACTTCGGAATATTTACTACAGTCTTCAAATAACTATTTGGAAAAGGTATGTTAGTGTTTACATGTTTTATTGTTCTTTTTTATGTATTTAGATAAAATAAAGTCGTCTCAGTTACACCATTTGTAACTCGGGAACGGCTGAACCGATTTGGCTGAAAATTGGTGGGGAGGTAGCTTAGAACCAGCAGACGGATACACAATACTATTTATCCCGTATTTCCTACGGGAACGGGTGCGCTGTGAGTAAAACCGTGGGAGCTAGTTATTTATAGATTAAAAACACTTACTTATAATTAATTGAATATTACTTTTGTCGATGTAGGTATCTCATTTTAAGTTACTTGAAGTACTCAGTCACGTCATGATTGTAATCTACAACAATAAGAGTATAAAATATTAAATTTGCGTTTCCATTGAAGCGGAGCGTAGCTCAATCCACCAATTATAACGCATTACGAAAAGATTTTGACAATGTCAATGTCTTGTTGACAATTTCAATGCGTTGTGATTGGTCAGTTGCGATCCGTACTACGCTCCGCTTCAGTCGAAACGCAACCTAAATGTTGTAGGTCATCAATTAGTTATTGGTACATGCAACTCTCTGTCAAACCAATACTAAATCATTTCTGGGTCGAGCGAAGTATTTTTTCAATTTACTTTTCATACATTACTTGGGCTTGAGATCACCAACCCACATTAAGCAAGCGTGGTGATTACGCTTAAGCCTCTACAGACCACACTGTGCTGTTATTCTCAGTGAGTTGAAAGGCCTTTGACCCGAAGTGGTATATGCTAATACTACTACCGCATATAGTAGGTACTTGTTATACAGCAGTGTTTGATACAAAATAATCTCACATTAAAAGTCTGGGGTCGGGTTCTGTACATAAAAGTCTAATAGAACCTATAGACCGTCGAATTTGAAATGTAAATTGGCCCCAACAGTAGACATTTAAACATTTATTTATTCAATTCCACTATGTATTAGCCGAGTGCGGACAACCACGGTTTTACATCAAATCCGTTTCGGGAACCCTCTTAAATCCAAATAGGTTCTATTAAAATTAAGAAAATATTTTATTGCTGTTCACCGGTTTGGTTATAGACTTTTTTTGGCTGGTCTCTCTGTGTCTTTACAACATCAAATTACTTGGTTATTTTATACGGTTAGGAACAGAACAGGCACTAAGGAAAGATACATTTTTTATCCTCGAATCAATTATTAACCAATGGTTCATTCAATAAACGTATAACTATTTCCAGCTAACAAATAAACATATTGAAACTATTCCAACATAAAAAATTGAAAGTCTATTATGTCTAAAATATGTACCTAAGATGTATTTTATCATATTGAAACATGTAAAAGTAAATTCTACGTATCGCTTATGGATCAGTGAATATACTAAAAGATCTAGAACTTTTCACTTACTTGTTAGTTTTTTAATAATTTGGTCCAAATAAGCATTGAGTTATATAAACTAACGTAAGTACATATTACTTTATATTGAGTTATATGTACTAACGTAAGTACATATAACTCAATGTAAACAAGAATTTCACTAAAGAATATAAAAAAACTTTTCCAACCTTCGTAACATGTTCCAGGAATTTATTCTCAATTAAATCAACCATGAATACCTGTAACTCGAGCAAATGGAAAATAAATAATCGTTCACAAACAGAATTGTGTTTACCTATATTCCTCTTACCTAATGGGATATTAAAAGTTAAGTTAAACATAGCGAAAAACAATTTAGGAACTCCCATTAACATCTAACTTCGTCTATAATTTCATATTTAATTTTCTTGAATGGGGAATTTATGTATCAATTTTGTGTTAGATGAAAGATTTATATAAGAAACTTTTCTTCTGCTGAGTACAAGAGTTAAAGAGTGTATGAATATAAATTAATGGACTTACTTACTTTAAGAGGAAACTGTTATTGTTGGCCAACATGTTTGTACACTTAACTTTTTACACTTTGAAAATATAAACTTTAGCTAAATGTAGAAGTTTGTACAGTTAAGATATGTGGCCGATTTAGGCATTTACGTTTACATTTTAAACGTACTCACACGGGTTTTTTCGCGTTAGAGAGTTAATAAAGCAAGTAATAACCATTGAGTTATATGTACTACGTAGTACATATAACTCAATGGTAATAACTTACTTTTTATTTCCCGACATTTCGAGTGGATTGCACCTCTCGTGGTCGCGGGTGAATTGAAGACATTGGAGTTACCGCTGTGATGGGAGGGTAGGCGTTCCAAGTGTTGGAAGTACCCTCACATGGTCAATGTTAGAGTTTAACGGTGCGTTCACATTAGACTGACAGACAACACTGACAGTATCCTGGAACTTGGTATTTTGAGCACGTCTCGAACACTTATAACAAATAACCTCGCCTTGGTGGTCTAGTGATATGTGCACTCACCTGCCAAGACTGAGGTCCCGGGTTCAATTCCCTGTTTGAGCGAAAACATGTTTCCTACTTCTCAAACGTGGCTTGAGTTTGAGATCACCAACCCGCATTAGGCAAGCATGGTGATTACGCCTAATCCTTCTCACTGCACTGATATCTTCAGTGAGATGAGAGGCCTTTGCCCTGCGATGGGACATTACAGGCTAAAACTTACGTTCATAGTATTGAAATTATGTATACCTAGTGAAAATACCGTACTTAACTAATTAAACACTTAACTGACCCAAATACTCAGGCTAAAAAGAAATACCTTACTTTTAAATTTAGATACAGAACTGACCCAAACGGGCTAAAGAATACAATACTCTCTGTGCTAAATCAATATCGACAAAGTTCCCGGGCTCTGGAACGCGGTGTAATGTTTCAAAGGTTCAAATATCTGGAGTTAAGAAAAAAATATACGACAAAAAGTCTTTGTATGAGTACAAACGGAGTGTTATGTTTATAGCTGAGTCAGTAATGGTCGACATTTGGACACCCGCAAAAACTACACAGTAACGGAACGTGACCGTTCCGGGCCTCTCTATGAATTGTAGCGAAAAATCCTTATTTATTGTATTTTCTTTCCAAAACAAAAGGCATTTCGCACTGAATTTCATATAGAAGAAACAAATGCAAGAATTTTACCAATTAAACCGATATTGTAGTTGATACTTAGTTGTATAGTACGATATTATGGTAAGTGAATTTACAGGGGTTTTTTCCAGAGCATGATGGACTTTTAACGCCTTTTCTGCCGTGGTGTAATGAGGCACCCGTCCAGAATATGAAACACCTACTACAATGCCCTTACTGCCCCGAGTCATACACTATCTATAGAATAGAGGATCTATGGAAAGTCAGTAACAGTCCGATAGAGGTGGCCAAATTCTGATCCGGACTTATATGAGTGAATACTAAATGTTAAATATATTGCCTTTTGAGGTCATAACTTAATTGAAGGTATCATCAACGTCATAAACGTGTGAAAATACCATGTGTAAATTACGCACTACTTACGCACATTCAATTGGTGTAAATCAACTATTTAATAGTATTGATAATACCTATACGAATATAATTACAGCCAATTACATTCACAAAATCATATTAATTAGTACTCAAATTGCGTAACCCAAACGTTTCCCAACAAATACCGATGAATAATATTTTTAGGATTTAAAACTAATTTAAAATCAATTACGTTATTCCAATTTGCTGAACTTGGTGTTCTGAAATAATTCACGAATAATGATATCTAGAATGAAAATTGGATTTAAATTGCCGATCGAGACGGCCCTCGCTATGTTAGAGCGATCTCAAAGAAAACTGCGATGCCATCTAAAATATGCACAGGCCGTAATAATATGATTTCAAGGAAGTCAAATGGCATCAGGTAGGTAATATGAGTACTTATTAGAACGATTTTGATTTTCCCGCTCGTTATAATGCAATCAAGAGTCAACTTACCTTTATTTACCTACCTGTCTTGAGCTTTGTTATTTTCCTCGTTAACATATATTGGTTGAATATATTATTGAAAAGATTGCAAATAAAACGTATAGGTACTCGTACTAAAGGCAGTTACAAGAATTCTATAGGAAAGGACTATTCTTGTTTCCTCGATCGTGTCTGTGAGAGTACTGCGATCAATCTTTGACCCCAGTTTATTTACTGTGAATGAAATTTCCTATTTGACATTTCCACGGATCTCTAAGGATCGTAATTCAGTATATATTTACCCTGTGAATTTACTCAGGATCAATTTATTCGTCGCGATCTTGGACAAATAATGATTTATTAGGTAAAGCAAGTTAACCGAGATGTTACAAGCGTAGTTAGAAGGAGAAGTCTTATAGAAATAGTACCTAGTCAAAAGTTGTTTAACTTACTTCTATGTAAAGTTCCATTTATAATTTTGTAATGCGATCTGTCTTTTCATACATTTCTTATTCAAAGAAGGGTTACCCGGAAAATTGCTAAACGTGCTTGTGTTCACAATTATTCAAATGCACAATCTCGCTTGCAATGTATTCTGAAAGCACCGACTAGACCCATATGTCCTTTAAATAAAATGTGGTGACTTCAAAATATCTTGAAATAAATTGCTGTTGACGTTTACAAATTGTCGTCATATTCTTCGTTGAAATAAGCTCTGTACCTATTAGCAAGGTTCTCTACAAATATACCTTCTAGTTGGAATAATAAAATGCTTGCTTTTGTGTTATTTTATACTTACTTAATGCTTAGATTTAAAATTAATTCAATGGTTCGGTTTTGTGTAGCTCGACTTGCTTACATTTTTGGTCACTTCAAACCCTTGTAGCTTATAGAACGCTTAAAGGCTTCTGAAGGTCTTACGATGGAAACAAAAGGGGTCGAAAAATTCAACCTGCCAACATGGTAGCGCTTATAATTGGTGACCGATCTAAGTTGAACGTTGCTTGTCATTTACAGTGCACTACATTAACAATTTCGTGTGTGACCAGTTTTATTTGACCATTAAAATGTCGTTAGCGATCGGGTAGTTGGCTCAAACTATCGAATTCTATCAGTGAATTGTAAAGTTCTCTCAGTTTTATAAAACGAATAAAGATTGACTTTATCCGTGCTTTTGAGCACTGTGTTTGTAACTTTCAGGCCGATCCTATGCAAATGAGTGTTGCATACTTCTGAATATGCATGCTGCTGCAACAGTGCTTTTTAAAAACTTGATTAAACCAATACCGTTTGCCGTTCGTTTCGTTTGACTTTCATACAATTATTAAATGACTTTTTTACTTAAGTTTATGAATAATGTTTTTGTACACTTTGTGATGGAAGTTGCTTTAACAATGTTAGGATAAGTTACGCTTTGATTTACTTAGTAAGATGTTGAAAATAACTTTTCTATTATCTTTTAAGACCACTTAAATAATTTAAATTGGGGAGCCAAATAAAAGTTTTGATACAATAGAGTTGGTTCACCGCATCGTTTCATAGAAAGACAACTTTAGGGTGTCTTAATAAAGAAGTCATATAAAAGTTGTCGCGTCAATGTTTCTGTGGATCTTATTGTCTTAGAAATAAGAGCGAGAACTGTTAAACAGTTAGTGGTTGAGTGGCACATCATTATGAAGTGTCCTTATGTCTCGCCGAAGTTAAGAGAAGGCGCCGAGACATTATTAAAGGTTACTCAGGACGCCGTTTTATTGTGCGATTGTTAATAATAATTGTTCATTTATGTTTTTGTCTGTATCGATATGAGTTGTATGGTTTTGTGTATTTATCTAATACATAATCGAAATTATACGTAAAGTAAGCAAAATTCAGTAGGATTATATAACTTGGAGTATAGCATAAGGCCACATGATTTACTTATTTGCGTCTTGCGTTCGGCGTTATTCTGCAAGTGTTGGTCGTTTGTACTAACCATCCTAGATGTAGCAAGATATAAGACCGCATAACCAATAATAAACTTCACCACCCGTGGCTACAAAAATTGGACTAAAATAACTAAATTTGAAACAGACCAACCATAAAATTGTCCCTTAACCAAACAAACAATCAATTTACAAATTCGAATATTGACAATGACCGCCAAAATAATTATAATCAGGGCAGTTAGAATATAATCATACGCAGCCGTGATTGTCCAATTACGCAATTAACACTGACTAATGAACGCTCTAATTCAACTGGATGTTATGTTGCCTACTAACTGTCAATGGTGAATGATTTGTTTGGGTTATTATCTTCAATTATATCGTTTGTACGAAAGCTCTTATAATATCCGATAGTTTGAAAATGGAACTATTTTACGATTCTGCGTTCATGGAAGACGACAAACCCGGGATATATTCCCGGGTCGAGCGAAAACTTGTCAAACCCGTATTAGGCACACGTGGCGATTACGTTTAATCCTGCTCACTGTAATATCTTCAGTGAAAAGAGAGGCCTTTGCCCAGCAGTGGGACATTTCAGACTACCTACCTATATATAAGAAAACGAACATTAAAATACTTTACTCGTTCTCTAAATGGAAAACTCTGGCTTTCTAAGTTATTAACCAAATATAACTGGGCTAAATTATAGCTGAATCTATTAACACCAGAAATACTTCAAATCAAGAACAATGTCGTAAACAAAACAATACAGAGAGGAACACGAAAGGAACTAAATAAACAGATGCCATAACAACCCGTTAACTATTAAATTACAAACTTTACATCAAATATTATCTTCTTAGAACTAATTTAGGTTGGCCGCTAACTTCTGTGACCGCCTTGTCTTTACTCAGATAAAGGTAACGAAACTATTAACAGCGGAATTATCTAAGTTGGAAACTATCTTTACTGTTGCTCAGGAATCTCTTTATTATCTACCCGCGAGCCGCTCTCGTTTCGCATCGGTTAATTACATTTTTCGAAGAAAAATAGGGATAGATATTTTGAATGAAAACTACGTGTTTCATCCTTATCCGTATTCCTTTTAATACGAGTTTTTTAGAAGTGAAAAGTTTTCTTTCTTATAGATCTGTATGGGTCAACCTGAGAAAATAATGTAAGGACGATCTACATGATTTTCACACTGGCACCATAATAATATAGAGCCTATAAAAACGGCTAATAAAAACAAATGAATATGACAACAAATTGTTTGAATAGTATTATTGAGTACTACACGACAATTAGGGTTACCCTTGTTTCGCCGAAATACTTGTGCTTGTCAGAAGCCAAATGAGCAGTCTTAGAGGGCCGATACTTCGTTTTCGCGACTGAAGACCGACTGGCGACCATCTCCCCTACGGGATGAAAGACCGAGACGGGAGACGGGTTCTATGTTTTCTTGAAGCCAGAACGTCAGATAGAAAGTCATCTTCATAATCTCATCAACATCTTTCAAAACTTGTAATACAAATTGAAGTTCGCTAAACCCTAAGAAACCGAATCCTCTCACGTGAAGAAAATATTTCATTAATTAATGAGAACAAAACCAATTACAATTATGGTAGAAATAACAGTATATTCAATTCACATTGAAACTTCAATTTCATTTCACACAAAATTATACCCAGCACAACAAATATTTATTATATTTTATTAACGAATTCTCCAGAAACTGTATCAGATATAATTTATGTTGCTCTTTATGGGCAATAGATTTATGATTTTAATATTAAATGTAAAGGATCACCCTAGCCGATATGAATGGATCTAATTGAATTTGGTAAAATTAATTTGAGCAAACCTTTTAATCATTGTGATCGCAACCGTTCCAAACACATTTTCTAATTTGGTTCACGAAACAATGTAGGGGTGTTTGACCGGTCTTCATAATCTATTCCATTAAGCTGCCCGAATAATACTGAAAACAAAAGATAATGGTTTCAAATAGTAAACTAAAACTGTTGATATTATGTGATGATAATATGTAAGCAAACCTTATTATTCATTAAATTTTGCATGTTTGCAGGCAATGAAGTTATTTTTATGTAAAGTAAATTCTAACAAATTATGACAGTAATAAAGCTATCGAAGTAATCAATGTAACTCGGAACAAACGTATTTTTTTTACATACCTAAAAAAATAACAAAAACGATATTCCCAAAAAGTAAAAGTAATCCTCCAACGAAAAAACGGCTAAACCAATTTTTACAACAATACTATCTGATCTACGATATGATAGGTTCTGAGAACCACAACAAGAAAACTGGCTTTCAAATGAAGAAACCACATCAAAATCAGTCCATTCGTTTGAGAGCTACGGTTGCCACAGACAGATGCACAAAAAACATATAAATCGACGTCACACTTATCACATCTTTTCCATCAGGGGTTAAAAAATATACGTTAAAATAAAGCTAAAACGTTAATAAGTTTTGTTGATCATATATCCCCGTCTTATTTATGCGAGAAGGGCTTAATTTTCCGCTTTTCCATTCAGCTTAGCTAAAGAAGGATAAAAAGTTGCAAACGATTTACATAATTATGTTTTTATCTGTCTTTCCACACCTCTGGGTTTCTTCGAGGAGCAAATATTATACTTGAAATTGCACAATAATATCTCAACAGAAGGCGTGGGACTTTACAAAGGATTTTCCATTTGAAACTCGGCCTGTTTTAAAAGGAGAACTTATTGTATCCACTTTAATAAAAGACGTATATTTTCGTATCGTTACTCTTCACAGTGTTTCTTTTGGTGTAACTGTGGTGTGCGAGATTCTTATGTGAACACTTTCATTAGTTAATGTTTTCAAAACTTAAATTATGAGAAATATCAGACATTTTAAACGTATTTCGGAAATGAAGTAGTTATATTTTTAATTTATATAATATTCGTCTGTCTGTACTGATTTTTATTTAGAATACATATATTTTTTTTAATGAAAGTGCAAAAGTTGTAAAAATTATTTTAATGAAATTGCAAATTAATGCATACCGCATTTATAATCACATGATTATGATGACAGTTAAAACGTTGACACAGAAAATAACGCCAAAAAGCATTATCTCTTTTTTAAACAGCAAAATCAAAATTCAAAAACATTTGTCGCAATATTAGTTTGTACAAGTTTTATAGCTTTGTGAGTGAACGTTGAGTGAGGGAAACTTTAATTAGAAGGAAATCCTGTTCTTGAAGTAAAACTACCCTCATTTTATATGTTTGAAATGTCTTTTCAAGTATTTTCAATAATTAACTTCACACGACGTTCTAGCTCGTTCGTATATAACCCTGTCTTAATTAGATAATTAAAATTACTGTACATTGTTTTAGAATTTTCTTAACTGGTTTATATTCGTTATTCCTGTCGTGTTTCATTTACGAATTCAAAAATATATCCTTATTCAATCGTGCGGTACCTCAATTCTTGACGTTTTTTGATAAACTTTTTGAAAAATGTTATTTTTTAACGAAGAAAGTCAAATTGAGAATACCCTGATAACAGAATAAAAACGGCGTGCAGTAAGCATTTATTTTGATTGCAAGTGGTCAAAAACAAAACACCAAAAAATATACCACATCCCGCATGCTCCCTATTTCAAATACAAGCTCTATCTAAAATACCGAACAAGAACAATAAAAATAATCATATTTATATTTCAGTTAGACTAACAAAAAGCTTATTGTTTGCCCGACAGAAAGCCAATGCGGGCTTTCCGGCATATTTTTTTAAATATTTACTATACTTTTTGCAGAAACAGCATGAAAAATATTGATAGTGAAACACGTCAAACAAAATGGATTTATAAACATTGAGTGCTTCATTGGACGTGGCAGGGAGTGCGTCGGTTCATACATTCGTAATGGATGAACAGCACAATTTTTGTAACACTCACGACACTCACAAAGTGACAATTATAATCACCGACAACTGTTAACTCGTCCCGACGCATAAATCCCTAACAAACACTCATTTTTATTGAGTGGCTCTACTCAGCGTTTCAGCTTTATTGAAACGAACCAACGTCTAGTCAAAGTCATTGGAGAGCTCTATTGAACTATAAGTTTACTAGACGTACCCCGCGGTGTTACCCGCGTTGTATCCGTTTCCGAGGGAATTTCGCAATAAAATGTATCCTATGTGTTATTCTGTTGTATAACCAATATTACTGTAAAATTTTATATATTTTTAAAGTTTCTTTAATTTATTCTTTAAACAGGTTTTCACCGTTTAAAGATAACGGAGCATAAATGTTCCAAAATGTTAGCGAATCCATTTATTCATCCGTGTAAAAAATGTGTTCTGGATTAATTCCATTATTGCAGTTGGTTGGGTTTATAGAAAAACTAACAAAACCTAGCACCACATTTTGTTGCGACATTTTAAATACTCGTTGTTGGAACTTTGCAGCAACTGCGCGTTGGAATCAATGAATTTTGTTACCATTTATAATAAGTGAGTAAATTAAATACCACTTTTCCCAAACCTGGCGGGAACAAATTTACCATCTCAACACCACCTATGTAATCTTTAATCAGCGGGAGACTGCTAAGACAATTGCGAGGTTACATCGCTTATTCAAGAAAACCATTCATAAAATGAAATTCCGCTTTTAATAGTCCACAGAATTGAGAGACGGTGAAACTGCGAAATATACACTAATGGTGCGTAACCACGTTAGTTAATGTTGCGAGAACCGGCGGAGCCGAGCGTGTAAGCCGCATATTGTTCTTACAACTGATCGATTTCAAATCAACGTCAAAGAAAATTATTGCCCTTCGTCAGCAGATGGTGGGAAATACTTTTCCCTAATAGAAATAGTCCAGAACTTATTATAACTTGTCCTATATGTTGTTTGATTTTATTACATCACCAGTGTCAAACACCTTACTAGGAAAAAGAAAGTTTTTTTTCTTTAAGATAATCCTACAATTTCTATTGATAGGACGGAAACTGAGATTGGAGAAATGTATACAGTTCAGCAGAAGCAATATTTTTTTGTATGAAAATTTAATAAAAAGGAACTCGCTCATTGAGATTAAGTGGATCGCAGGTGAAGTCAAAGGTCTGGTTCGTCCTGAATTTTACGATTAAGCCTGAGGGATCTAATTCTTTTTTTAAATTACCTCATTTCTGATTCAATAACGTGAATTAAGGTAATTCTCATACGGCGCAAGGAAATTAAACGCAAAATACCTGCGACCTCTGCCAATTCAAGGAGAATCCACTTGGGCTCAGGTATAATGGATCACCGTTACTGATCGTCACGTCTTTACGGAGTTTTAGAGACGTATTACTGTAGAAAATATTATCTTATTTTTTTATGTTTATAAGGAGTGTTTTTTGTTTGTAAAGTAAACAATATTGTATGTATCAACAAATATAACTTATACTAGAGCTTCGCACAATTTCCTTTCTAGGTAGAATTTTTTTAAAATTCGTTCACTCATTTAGAAAAGTTTTACTCCATGAAATTAGTAGTTTAGACTTAATTTATTATGTAATCTACTTAAGCGCTTATTCACACGGTTGAAACAAAACCACTTATATCTTATCTAAGTTAGGTTAGGTTAGTTATATCACCTATACCGGGCGCTAGCCCGGGGGCGGCGCGGGGATGGCCAAGCGGCCATAATTTTTTTTAATGAATAAATTAATTAATGTTGCGCAATTTCTAAAAATGTTTAAATGGGCTCATTAGACTATAAACTAATGCCACTATCGATCCCCATCAAAATCCCAAAATAGGGACGGATCCGGCAGTACACTGACGAGAGGTTAATGAGTCATAATTAATTATAACTCCTTAGTAATCATGTTTGCCTGGTACGGGTGAAGCCAAGTGGAACAAAAGGTCAACGGAAACGTTGACATTTAAAATGACAGTTAAAAATAATGGAGGTATTAAAGTTTTAACTGGAAATACCAAAGGTAGCTGACCATGGGGCAGCTGACCTAACCTTGAAAATGGTGAAAGTTGTTACAGTGCGAATGTGAACCTTAAAGAACAGAGATACAATATACAAAGGGCTAGGATTTATGAGTCACAGAGTGGTATATAAAAGGTGTAAAACGACACAGAGGCACAGTGCAAGTCATCACTACCAGATGGCTAGTACACCACTATTCGCTCTACACATCATCTCAAACAGTATCCTCGTGGAAACAGAATACGAATTAACAAGCAATGGAACACGTCCAGGAGATCCCGACCCGCACTCCGAGTCCCGACACGGGAATAAGCGACAACGTGGACGACATCCAGATCCCGCCGTCTCAGTACAGAAAACTCATCAGAGAAGATTGGTACAGCGAAGACGAAGACGACGAGCCAGGAGACTTCAGAAACTATGGAAACACCGAAACGGCCGCCTCCGCAACACGCCGAATAAGCAACCCGCAAGAAATTGAAGATAACATCATCAGACACGAGCTCGACGACTACTAGGAAGGAAGAAGGAACACATACTACGTCGAACAACACGGTATCCCAAAGACAAGTACCAGCTACGTCGGAGACGGAGTCGACGAAGGAGACTATGAACTATTCGCATGTAGTATTGCTACAAAAAGAAAATTTAAATTATCAAGTAATGACAGAAGCCCTTGGAAGTATGTCTCTAAACATACGGGAACATCAAAACAACATTATCATATCATCTACATCTCTAATAACCAAAAATGCAATTTTGATTATTAGAGATGTAGAAGTATAATCAAAATTGCATTTTTGGTTATAAGAGATGTAGATGATATGATAATGTTGTTTTGATGTTCCCGTATGTTTAGAGACATACTTCCAAGGGCTTCTGTCATTACTTGATAATTTAAATTTTCTTTTTGTAGCAATACTACATGCGAATAGTTCATAGTCTCCTTCGTCGACTCCGTCTCCGACGTAGCTGGTACTTGACCTTGGGATCCCGTGTTGTTCGACGTAGTATGTGTTCCTTCTTCCTTCCTAGTAGTCGTCAAGCTCGTGTCTGATGACGTCATCTTCAATTTCTTGCGGGGTGCTTATTCGGCGTGTTGCGGAGGCGGCCGTTTCGGTGTTTCCATAGTTTCTGAAGTCTCCTGGCTCGTCGTCGTCGTCTTCGCTGCACCAATCTTCTCTGATGACTTCACTAAGTTAAATAAGCTATGAAGTATGTTATTTCGCCCTTGGGAACTTGAAGAGTTATCTTGGTTGGTGCCTTTTTGTTGTTTTGTTTGATTATAAATTCCCAGAGAATGAGCTGCGCACTGGAAAGCTCTTTTATCTTCTACGGTGAGAATATTTCGTAGTGTTTGACGATTAAAGCCGGGAGTAAGATATTCAAGTAAACAAGATATACACTTATCAAGTAACACGAATACGAGACGAACAAGATTTTCTAAAATCATAAACAATGGCGTCGATAAAAAACAAATGAGTTTAGAAACTGCATATTTATTTCTAAAAATATCTGACATGTGTAACGTCTGTGAGCGCAATGAATGGACTAACTATAGAATTCACCAACAGTAAGGGTGCATTTCGATTGAAGCGAAAAGGAGCTGTACGGACCGTGAATTGACCAATCACCACACCATGTACTCGTATTATGGAAAGATTTGACAATGTCAATGCGTTGTTTGATATTCATAATGCGCTGTGATTGGTGAATTGAGCACCGCTCCGCTCCACTCCGCTTCTATGGGAACGTACCCTAACTGGACTAATCAAAACATTGCTTTAGAGAACATTAAATTAACACAGTCCATTAACCAAAATATGTCACAACAGGCCAATAACGAAGAATTACTATTTAACATTATTACAAGCCGAAGCAAGGGCAATAGCAATTGAACACCGTGAAATTAACTATCACTAATTAGTAGATAATTGAATCAATTGTTCATCAAATAAATACACAGCTAAAGTAATTAGCATGTGCAATTAACATTGATTATTATCATAGTAATATTGCATTATTAACTCAAAGAGATATGTAGCAATAATATACATACATCTCCATAGCGCTTCTACGAGTTGGATCTAACAGATCCAACTCGCATGCCTCTCAAAAAGGACCTTCCCGTGACTTTAAGGAGGCACAAAATCAATTAAAATCAATTGCTTGAAGACTTGATGACTCTCGTCTTTATTAACTCGATACTGACTCAGCTATTCTAGAACTTAGTTTGGATCTAGTTAAACATGTATTAATTAGTCCTGTACATATCACTATCACTACATAGTATAAAACAAAGCCGCTTTCCGCTGTCTGTCCCTATGTATGATTAGATCTTTAAAACTACGAAACGGATTTTGATGCGGTTTTTTTTATTAAATAGAGTGATTTAAAAAGAAGGTTTATATGTATAAAACATTCCTGAAACTCCCAAGGGAACGGGCACAACGCGGGTAAAACCGCGGGGCGCTGCTACATTATATTTATATTGAATATTTAGATATGTCTGATATGATCTGATCATTATGGAGGAACATTTTCAGAAATCCTTATGAGGGATTACAACACTAGAGAGCTATTAATATTTGCATGTTCATTTGAGCGCGAGTGGTACTTTGTAGCTTATTAAACCAAACTAATTTGATTTCGTTTTGATCTCATTATCGGATTCCCTAATTAAATTAGTTTGTATAGTCAATTGTTCGATTACATGTAAATTTAACATAATCTATTGGTGTTAAATTGGATTCTATGAAATTAAATTATATGACTACGTCAGAGTATTTACGCTTAAGTGAAGATATTAGAACATTGTAACATCTACGGAGAATATACGTTACATTGTGTGATTTAGTTACTTGTTAATAATAACTATTATTATTAATAATAACTTGTTAGTAATTTCACTTCTTAATTAATGTCGAATAACCTTCAAAAGCTTTGCCTAGTTGACATGCCCGTTAACACATTGGCAGTGAGAGCACCAGTGTCGGGGGTTGCGGGTTCGATTCCCGCCCGGAGTCAACAATATGTGAAGACACAGTTGTCGACGACGCCTGGGTTTCAATTATATTATTATATTCTTATTAGTATTTGCGCATGTATAGGTAGTAGTATATAAGTGAGTTCGATTCCATATATCAAGCTTAGAGCTTAGTCTGGGTCTAATTAACCGTGAGTGAATTTGTACGGGTATATTTATTATTTATTTTAGTTTACCTAGCATTCTTTAATATTATTGAAAAATGGTTAATGTCAAGTATATTAAAGCTTTACTACTAAGCACCACTTGTAGGTACTATACGAGTACAAGTGGCTTTTCTGTTTCGGCAAAATCTTCGCATTTGTTTGTTTGAGACTTGCCCATACCGACTGTTGTAAAAGCACCCTTTAGTCCATAGTCTTCAAAATACGAAGTCAAACAAACTCAAAAGTTAAACCTTCCTATGGTCTATAATTTAATTACTCAGCTAACATCGGCAAACATGAGACTGCCGCAAAAATAGACGAGTCACTCGGAGTGAATCTGTGTGAAGCCAATTTCACTTCGAAAAGGAAATCGGTGTCGCTGCGGTGTACCGAAGCAAATCTGGCGTACTGAGAGATAGTGTGAACGTACCTTTAAGGTTGCCACATTATAAACATCTCATAATGATTTAACGGTTATTCTATCGCTTTATATTGTTTATCTACGCTAATATTATAAAGAGGAAAACTTTGTTTGGTTGTAATGAATAGGCTCAAAAACTACTGCACCGTTTTTAAACATAGGCTATTTTTCATCCACGAGTAACATAGGCTATTTTTCATGCCGAAATTCGGCGGGACTATCCAAAATAACTGAAATGAATAATTGTGATACGTTCATGCGGACCACTGATGATTGCATAGCACATGAATTTTCCAACTTTATTGGTAAAGAAATAAGTCAATACTCCATATTGAAAATATAGGTCCTATGTAAACTACGCTGACAGATAAACTCGATTATTAAGAGTCAGTTGTATCTATAGGTATATATCAATAAAACTTGGTATGAAAGTAAAGTATTAGCCTGTAATATCCCACTATTGGGCAAAGGCCTCTCATCTCACTTAAGATATCAGTACAGTGAGGAGGATTAGGCGTAATCACCACGCTTGTTTAAGGCGTGTTGGTGACGAAAACTTTATGAAATATGATTGCTTAAACTCAAAATAATGTATGCCTAATGTTCTAGTTTTCTTGTTTCGTGTCACCGTCAATAATTCCTTTAAAACTCGCTCTTGTAACAGTGCCTTTAGAGCCCTTAATAACGTTCGGATTAACCATGTAACTGATACACCGGAACAACAACCCTATGAAACCCGACGAATACCAATTACTAGCCACCACGGCAACCGAGTCCGGTGAAATTACTCTGTTTATGAAGTAAATCTAGTTACACTGTGACTCGTATTATAAACTAGTCACGCCTCGCGGATTCACCCGATTTGGATTCATTCCCACTCGAATTTCGGGGTAAAATGTATCCCATGTCTTATTCTGATGTATAATTTACATTACTGTAAAGTGTCATCCGAATTTGTTTTGGAGCTTACGCGGGAAAGAGAAACTAATATGCACAGTGCAAACATCCTCACAAACTTTCGCATTTAAAATATTGGTAAGACAGAGCAAAAAAATATTAAAAAGGCAAAAAGAAATTGCGTGCAATTGCAAAGTCTATAATATTTTTCATCATAAGCTAAGTAATTTCTACGTGAAGAACAAACATTCATCCATCTGTATTTTGCGTTTAGTATAGGATTTGGTCTGTTTATTACCTAGATAGCTATAAAACTTATGTCAATAAAATCTAGGAAAAACTAACTCTGATAAATCCTATAAAAGATATTGCTACGGGAAAATAAACTGAAATCGATCTAAAGGTACTACAACGCTTAATAGAATATATTTTTGATAAGAATCTTCACTAAACGAAGATAAGAAGTAAGCTGGTAAGTGGGAAGATAACGAAAGTGAATAGGTATGCGACAAAATGACAAACATGGCGATAGAACAAAGAAAAGTTAACGCTACATAGAAACACGAGCCTTAATACGGGAACAAAATGTATTATTTTTTTGTAAGAAAACTCTTGTGATAAGATATAGCAAATATATCTTATATTTTAAGAGAAAATTGGTGTTCTCTTAAAATGTTTGCTTTGCTTGTGTGGAATTGAAATTCTTCCTCAAGTTTATTTCAAAAACCTTGAAACCGAATATTAATTATAACCTAAAGTTTTCTTGAATAATTATGGAAATTATAAAATTAGTAACGTAGGCAATAATTTGATAATTATCCAACATTCAATTTATACACTCGTACCAACTCGCGCACACTTTAAAAAACAATTTCAGTTTTAACTCTACTACTCCATCCAAAAACGGACTGCACAGAATTGTTTAAATCAAAACACTGTAACAAATCACCACCTTACCAGTATTTGTTGAACATTTATTTTTAAGAGCGAGCAGTATAAACAACAAAAACATTTCTAGATTTACAAAAGCAATGCTTCGCCTAACAAAGCGTCCGGAAAGAATGAACTATTTGAGATTGCTTTAAAATGAACCGTGAATAATAACCGTGCTACGAGCTTTCTGCTTCGTTATGAAGTAGTTCTTTTGCTGGCATTTAGACTGCTATTAGTGAATCAAAAGTTTTACTTCCGTGCAGTTTTATTACCTCAAATAGAAGTTTCATGAGTACTCCGTTTGATAAGACTACGAGTATACTCTACTATTTACTGGTTATGGTCAATTTTTTTTTTGATGTTTATTTTAAGTTTACCAAATACGACTCACTAATTATTCTTCTTAAACATAAGAGTTGCGACGGCGTTCTTTCTACTTCTCTCTATCATCTGTCATTCATAACTCCTCTAAAACAAGTTTTGTTATAATTTGATTTTACTTCATTTTTTGTACACAATCATTTTTTGTACACTAAAATATTCATTGTGGCACCCCTGGTAACCATTACGAACCATTTTCAATCACCAAAATATTAAATAACTTATTTATTTAAACTTATTTACTATACTCATTTATTTAGTTCAAATAAATACTAACTTAAAGTTAAAACACAATAAAAAAATGACATTAACTAATACTAAATAATATTAAAATGTTCGTGTAAACGCTCCTGAGTGATGAATGCCTAATACTTGTTTGTTTGGTCCGAAACAAATTTTAAACTTTAAGTTTGAAAAGTCATTAAAACTCTAATTTTGTATTGCTTCATTATCATAAATTAAGGTAAATTACTCTGAATTTTAAAACAACAAACGGTTATTTAACGTTGTGATTATTAAAATTTGTGTTCCCTTTTCGTGAAATCGAAAGTTAAAATTGAGATTTTTTGGTTTCCTTTACTTAATTGATTTCGCTTCAATTACACGGAAAATCACGTGATTACTCTAGAAGATATGTGGTATGTCTATACTCACATTACCGGCGATACAAACGTTTAGGTGTTCAGAAAGGGTTTAAAAAGGTTTAAGAAACGACCTTGAGATGGATCTTGTGAAGGTTGTTTTTGCTTCTATTTTTAGGTGCGAATAAAATATAAAAATAAATCTACACATACTAATGTGAAGCTCAAGAGTTTTCATTTGAATGAATGAATGAATACTTAATCCCATTCAACGGGAATGTTATACGCTATTTTACAAATCGAAACTCCTACAGAAACGGTCACAACGCAGCTAAAATAACAGGGTGCTGTTTAGTGTTTTATTTACTCTGTGCTTTTTATAAAACCTAAACTTCTTAATTTAAAAGTAGCGTGATCAGTTTAATCCATAAACGTCAAACTTGCTCCTCTTTGCGTTAAGCAAAAACAAAGTATAATTTAAGTGTTAAAAGTATTAATTAATCATGTTGAAGTTGTAAACATAAACTAGTTGGTGCAGCCGGAAAAACTTTGGAGCTATCGCTTGTTACAAGTTAAGATGGAAAGAACTAATCAAATTAAAAGTAGTTCCGTGTTCGGCCCGCAACTTTGTTGCTGTTGTCATTAAAGCCGACTGAAACCTTATATTGTCTAAGAGTAAGGTACTAATAAATAGACCAAGTTTTAGTCTTGAATTTTTCGATGAATTTTTGCTAGTTAATATAAGTTTTTAGTTACTAATTAGGTTACACCCATAGTATACTCAAAATGGACGCAACTTTGAAAGCCAATAGCGATAACTCGAAGGACAAAAAGTAACAAGCACTAATTACATTAGGGTTTTATTTTGTGTTTACACATTAATAGGTAAATGATTAAGAATCATACGTACACTAGTCATCGGAAATTTAACTCACATTTTTTGAATTATTTTGCTTAAAAACGATGGAGTAGATGGTTTAAGACGAAATTAATTTAAAATGTCATTTTATTCTAAAATGTTTTCCCATTGCTGGGCAAAAGTCCCAAGCATCTACAAACCTTTAAGAAAAAGTCTTTTGCGGAGAAATTTAGGCAAATTTTAATGAAAACCTAATTTTGCAACAATATTGAGTGCTCAAACCAACCAGCATATCCCGGATTTAGCTGAGATTGAACACTCCACTGCAACAACGTACACTGAACATGTTGACAGAAACATCGTCATCTCAATGGCACTCGTGGCATGCCATTTCCGTACCACACGTTCATGCAGACCTTGGAGGCGAAACCTTTTTCATCACTTCCCAACACACACTTGATCCAATACGAAATTGGATTTGTACTTGTTACCAATTCTTTTTGTAACAATATTGTTTTGAATATCGAACAGATTTGGGCGGAGTTTCTTTATGTAAATACTGATTAAACATCCTGATCCCAATGTAGTCACAACAGTCGTAAGACTGCCTTGTTTGAACTGTCTTTTGTCTAATAATAACAAAAGTCTGTTAGATGTATTGTCTCAAGTGTAGGCTCCTTTATTTCATACGCCATCACTACATAGTATAAAACAAAGTCGCTATTTGTCTGTTTGTCTGTATGCTTAAATCTTTAAAATTACGCAACGAATTTTGATGCGGTTTTTTGTAATAGGTAGAGTGATTCAAGAGGAAGGTTTTTATGTAAAAAAAATCCCGAAATTCCCACTGGAACGGGCACAACGCGGGTAAAACCGCGGGGCGCTGCTAGTTAGATTATAAAACTACAGCCCCGGTAGTAAATCATAAAAATGATTATAATAGTCCCTGTGAATCATAACAGATAGAAGTACAATTTTCTTGATATCATGGTATTCAAATATAGTACGTAATGTAACGCCATATTCCATTTAAGAAGAAGAGTTGTATTTGCATAGCTACGTCTTGTGATATTTCAACTTTCATCAATCACATACGCCCGTCAACGATGTTATTTATAGTACTTTCTACTAGCGACGATGGTAGTTTCGCTCGTGCCTTCCTGATTTAACTTGTGGACTCGTTGAATTTTCCATAACCTCTTGTTAGTTTACGCAATTTTATAGAGATGAGATATAAAGAATAGATAAAGGGGTATATTGGCATTCGTTTTAATTTAATTTTTATCTTATAAATCCTACTAACATTATATATGCGAAAGTTTGTGAGGATGTATGTTTGTTACTATTTCATGCAAAAATAACTGAACGGTTTTGGATGAAACTTTACAGTAATATAGGTTATACATCAGAATAACATATGGGATTCACTTTATCCCGAAATTCCCGCGGGAACGGGTTCAACGCGGGTAACACCGCGGGCCGCGGCTAGTTGATAATAATCCTGTAATTCAAAATAACCATTTCTATATAATGTATGAGAAGTAAGTTAGGCTGTTTGTACATCAGTTGGAGTATCTTAATTAAACTGAGCCTTTCATTCTTACAGCAGTCGATTTCCTTTAGGTTGAGGTCAATATTAAATTTCCATAGGTTTCCCAAGAAATCGTAGAAATTGTTTAATAATTTTACGTTCCCTTATAATTAATGTTTGATAAAGGAAGAACCCTAATAAGAATTACGCCCGTACTCAGAGACGACAAATTGTTCCTTAGTATAGATTTAATGAGTGATTTTGACATGTAATGTACGAAAAATTCAGTCAATTAGCTAAGTGTCGATTTAATGGGCGTTTCTGATTGAGGCAGTTAGTACAATTAAACATGTTACATACCATCGTCTATTTTCTTAGAATTCGAAATGTCTTATTACAACTTTCTTCAAATATCAAATATCTCTGAAACGTTCATGAGAATAACTTTTAATTCAACACAAACATGAGTTAAAGCTCGAAGATCGACGAGTAATTAATACTTTTTGTTCTATTAAACATTTTATCGTTTGTGTTGGAACTTTGCACCTCATCTAATGTTTTGACGCCCTCACTCGAGTATAGAACTTTTCATCCTGCTAATTAAACTTCAAAGTTGTTCCCGCGAATTTTCTTGTTTTCTTCGCAATTCACAAATAAAGGAAATAGAGTAAGAAAAATTCACACAATTGTAATTAGTTTGAGATCCTTATCTTAAGAAGTTTGGTGAAAATATGGGTGTCTTAGTACTCGCTGTTCGCATTAAGTTACTTGAAATTAAAAGTTAAAGTTTTGGTCACCAGCTCCGCTGAAGGTTCTTCATTGCTCTTTCTTTAATTAGAGATTGTTTTTGAATTTTACTGGAACACTAAGTGAATTTATTCGGTATATAATTAAGTCCAAAGTTTTAATACTAACCGTATAACATTTCAATTTTATAAAGATAACTTTTCAAGCATAATACAGGTCCAGCATGAATTTAATGAGAATTTACTACCTTTATTAAAACCGGTTAAAAATGGAACCAATTCGTAGGCATTTATTTTCCTATACCAAAAGAATTTTCGTGATCGGTGCATAAACGTCGGAGATATCAGGTAACAAACATACACAAAAAAACAACATAGAGTTTGTTTGAGCAGAGAACCTTCTTTGGTTTCAGAAGTCTGTTAAAAATATGGTCGTACTCCTGCTTTTATTAAAAGTATTTTCTTTTAGGCAACCAATAATATATTTCGTGCATAATTATTTGTGATAAAAGAGAACATAAGACCTATTAAACAGCTTAAAGCTTACTTTGGGTCTAATTAACCATGTGTAAATTTGTCCGGGTATATATATATATTTATTATTATTTTACAGATATATAATTTACAAAACTAATATCCCCTACCATTTGCCCCAAACTCGAACGACAAGTCACCATATTGTTTCATAACTCACACGTGTCAAATCACTTTCCCCTTTTTTATACAAGAATAGGTTGATAGAATACTCGTGATAAATTCCACAAAGGAACCACTAACCTCGAAGGTTACGAGTAATTTCACGAGGGCACTATCGTCCCTTGTCTACTTGATAAATTGATGTCCACTCACTTGATGTATTAATATCAGCCTAAACATTCTGTTAACTTTCGTTCCGTATCTTGGAGTGGGGACAGTTTTATCTCGAATGCATTCATCATATTTGACTTGTATTAATTATTCTTGTTTATTGAGTTTTGTATGTAGATGTTAGGAAGAGGTTTTTGGGTCGTTGTGAGTTTGTGCTGTGTTGAAGATAGTGTTAAGATTCATAATACATAAGTTAAGTTATACTTTTCAGTTTCAATACAAGTAAAGAGTAGTTAAGTAAAAAATAATCCTAATCCTCCTCACTGTACTGATAACTTCAGTGAGATGAGAGGCCTTTGCCCAGCAGTGGGACATTACAGAGTAACACTCTACTTTACTTTAAGTAAAAAAAAGTTGAAAAACAATCAATACATATAGATTTTTAAAAAGGCTCCAAAAGCTGTCCGTCTGAATCTATTGATTTTCCCAAAAACTACAAAACAGATTTTCATACGGTTTTCAATGACACACAAAATGATTCCAGAGGAAGGTTTTTGACTACTATTTTTCCCAAATATCCATAGTAATGGATACAACGCGGGTGAAACCGCGGGACACTGCTAGCTGTAGTATAAATTAAAATTAATGATAAAATTATAAATTAATGATAAAAACTTACGTTAATTTCAATGTTTAATGCTACTTTAGTATGAATATTAATTATTCCAGCAGTTATTACCTAAAGCAAACGAATTGCTAATTGTGCTCAACATCGTTGAGGAAAATTACAAAATAAATAAGATGAAAGTTTAATTTCGTTCCAAGTTTTAAAACAATTTTGTTCAATATAGAACTAGGGAACAGACCGAAACTTTGCTCTTAGAAATAGAATAAGTTACGACGGAACGTCTGTCTGTAATCCTAGATAGAACGCAACGCGTCAGTACTCTTTCGGTGGTCGAAATGATGCTTAACATTGGATCTCTACTCTCATTCAATATTTTCTGACTTTACATTCAATTTCGTGTCATAAACTTGACCTTTGCTTTACTTTGGAATCAAAAGTTCTGACAACGTGAAGAGAAAAGAATAAAACTCCAATTATATTCTGATATACAATTCTAGCCACTTCAAATCATTGTATGTATTAGAGTTGACGTACCTAATAGATTTCTTTTGTTTATGCAAATCAAACATCCTGTTAGCAGCGCCTTGCGGTTTTACCCACGTTGTTCCCGTTCCCGTCTTCTTCTTCATCGAGTGGGTGGTCAATGTGGCTATCCATTACAAAAAAAAAAATCGAATCAGATTGGTAGCTTCTGAGATTAGCGCGTTCAAACAAACTCTTCAGCTTTATTATATTTGTATAGATTTAATATCAAAAGTTTACCCAAATGATAGATCTATTGTTATAACTAAACGTAGATGACATAATTCTAAAAACACAATCCCGCCTAAATTGTTTTTTCACAGGATTTTCTACGAGACAAACTTTACATAAATCATTGTATTCGTTGTTCCGCCATCGCACAATAAACAATTCACCGTTTTTGGACTTTGACGTTTTTATGTTTCCGAAATGTATACGATACAAAAAAAATGGAACAAATACAGGCATTCCAAATAACCTTTAGATTAATAGATACCATAGTATTGACTCAAGAGTCTCTATTAATTTCAAGTAATAAATCAGTTTCCATATCTTATATCTATATAGAACTCGTGGCGTAGTTTGACTAAGCGATTTTAACTCATAGCGATTGTTGAGCAATGTGCAGCTCGGACCTATTTGGATGGGTGGCCGTTAGTGGCATTTCTATCTGAGCGTTACCGTGCTTTGCAGAGCACGTTCAATTATCCGTCCCGGATGATTCAGCGTATTGACCAAGCCGGAGGCATTTAGGCGGTCTAAAAACTCCGGCACTAAGTTTGGTCACCAACCTAAATTTATATTTATTATATTTATATTTTTAATACATCTTAATGCATCCTTCTCGAACTAACGATTGACACTACAAACACTGTGTAATCATAAATTTAAGAGCAAGGCTCTTGTCGGTGAGTCCGATGCACACTTCTCCATCTATTCCTACTGTGTAATAGGCATCTAATAAAGTTTGACTACACGATGTCCGCACTGAAAAGGTCGCCGATATAATAAAGATTGACTCGGCCCCGCGTAGGCGGAAACACACACATGCAAACCTTCCAGACCCAAGAACAAACATCTGGCCTTATCCTTAAACAAATGTCAAACCCGACCGGGATCAAAGTTTGGACCACACAGATTAAATAAAAGTAAGTACCCGACTCAGTGAGAGTGGAGTGTGTGACTGCTCTGTTCTCAATCCTTTGTTGCCTATAAACCTTCTTACTTAATTTACATCCGTACATTATTTAAGATGGTTTCTATAATACAACCCTTGAGCTAAGTTTATAAACGATTGTTATCTTAATGGTCATACTTTTAATATTACTTCATTTCAATGATTTGAAAATATAGACTCGTTTATAATAGTAGTTTATGCAACTGTCATATAAAGAGGGGTATTAAAACACGAGTGTGAGTTTATGAAACGAGCGCAGCGAGTTTCATAATAGTAACGAGTGTTTTAATACCCGTGTTATATGCAGTTGCATACACTACTTTATCTTCACTAATGCAATTAATCAAACAAAATTTTAAAAACAAAACACATTGCGAAACATTAAATTCACGCGTACGTGTATTGTCACAGTGAACTTGCCGCCATTAAAATCTAACCAATGAGAGCGCAGCTGCGCGCGCAGGCCCGCAGGGCGCGCGCCGCGCAGGGCGCGATGTTATAATGAGATTTTACGATATCGATGTGGATATTATACCATCATGTGCAATTGCTTAAACTGAGTGTTTTAGTTGTCTGCGCTATAACAGTAGTAATTATAAGTCAAGTATTGGAAACATAAGTAGAATGTTACAACATTAGTGTAGATAAATATTATTATATGTTTAGTGAATGTAAACGTAGAATAATTTGCGTCAATCATAATATAATAATATATTGCCTCGACAAAATCACACACGGTTAATTAGACCCAAACTAAGCTCTAGGCTTGTGTTATGGAATCTAACTAACTGAAACTATTACTTATACATACACAAATACTTAATAGGAATATATTAATATTGATTGTATGTTTTAAACAATAAAAACCATTACCAAAGCTTATAGCTTTTGCGGAAATACCTACGTTATGTATATGCTGGTGTGGTACTCATAATCCTATCAAATAATATATCATTTTAAATGCACAATGAATTCGCAATTTATACACAATTGACGGGCGTTTGTGGTTCGATTATGTGTTCAAAAGCGGTAATTCGACTCCTTCATGTTTAATTACCGAATTCATATGAATTGTCATCGTAACATCGGTAATTAAATTAAAACAAGTGACAAACTGAATTACTATGTCGATTTGGATAAGTGATTTTGATGTTTAATACTAATTATAAAGTTGGTATTTCCATTTTATCGTGTATGTAGTTTTATATTATTTACTGTATACGGAATACTGTGCCATGTGTGAAGTCGCTCATACAACTACATACGCCATCGACGAAAAAAAAACGTACACGATAAAACGGAACAGTAAAACGGAGACATGTGTGAACCGGCCGTAACTTTGTTTGTTTGTTAGGACATAACTCAGAAACTATAAATCCGATTTGAATAATTATTTTTGCAATGGATAGCCTCATTCAACGGGAAGGTTATAAGCTTTTTTCATCCCGTAATTCCCACGAAAACGGGTACAACTCGGGTACATCCGGGGAACACAGCTAATATCATATAATTTTGACATATTTTTCCTTAAAATCAAAAGGATGATATGGAGTTTTCGCTCACTTAAATTATTAGGTGATTATCGCCGCACTTGCCTAATGCGATTTCAAACCCCATCCATGTTTGAAAAGTAATTAGTAATCACGTAATTCGCTCGACCCAGAAATTGAATCCGGGACCCCTGTTCCGGCATAAACACTTATTAGAGAAATTGGGTGGGAATAATAGGAATAGTGACGTCATATATTATATAATGTATATGGTTGTCTACAGATTTTCCCCTAATGCCATTGGAATGAATTAAAATGTTCTAGACATATAGCCATTCATTTCGTATAGATTAGTGGCCAGAGGTTTGTCAGTGTTTGAGACCGCCTCAAAGCCACCTATAAAATGTTTAATGACATCCACTGAACCTTTATTTCTCAAAGTTACGTAACCAAATTATAATTAGCTATAACTTTAAAGACAAGTACATTAAACCGCCAACAAGAAGGGTGTAAACCAGAAAAACTTTTCAAACTTCGCAAAAAATTGTCTGTGGGTATTTTTTTCTTGTAATTATATTTTTCATGACGTGGCATAATTAGTGAACAAACTTTTGTTGGTTTTCGCTCTGTTTCCCTTCACTTTGGAATTGAAGAACGACGGCGTTATTCATTAAGAATTCTTAAAAACTAATGTTGATTCGTTAAGACAGACATCTTCAGGTCATGATTTAAATAAATTTCGTTCTATGATAAATGGTAGTGATGAAAAACCGAACAATACTAATTGCGTAAACCCTGGCCGAAACATTTTCATTATTCATGGAGTAAAATGATCCAATGACCATTCATAGAAAAGAAAATTAATTGTATATAGGTTTATGAAATTTGAAAGTTATTATAACATCGGAATGTTGGAAAATCGACTTCAGAATCATGGAATTATTTGATCCAATCACCATTCATATAACATAAAAGAAGTAGTAAAGAAGTAGATTAAAAAGACCATCCACACAATTTCATTAGCTCTACCCATCAATATCGACGTCGATAACAAAAGTACTTCAACAAAGACAGTTGTGTGTTTCATTTGTTATTTTCTGACGCATTTCATAAGAAAGATGTTCGTCCTAAGCTAAAGACCCGGGACACATAAAGCGAGATCTCTATGCATTGTTATCATATTACTCGGGTCAGCTTCGTCCTCACTAATGTATCTAATGAAACGTAGATTTATATCCCGCTAAGCTATGCGGTTAACCCTCTATGTACTATGTTTATCTTATCTTTATTGTCAAATCTGGGATCACGATGACCTGCTTACAAACTTGGAACATTCTTGTCTGCCTAACAAGAATGAGAAAATAAAAGAATTGCATTTCTTTTTCACTGTGAAGGATAGTATTATTTTTTATGTTTCAACAAAATCTATGATTGGTTATTTTAAATATTCATCACTTGGTCTGTCGATAACTTTTACACGTATAATTATTTCCGTTAACATGCAAAGTGTTTTTAAATTGACCACTATTGTATTAAATAAAGTGACAAAAACCGCAGACGAGTTAATAACTTTATTTTAATATAAAAGGATCTGACGTATCGGATACATGCCACATAATGCCAGCTCGATTTAAAATGTTAAACATTGCGGCCACGTAATACTGGCTACTATAATTTGAATTTTGATCGACATTAAAAATTTACAACAAATTTGCAAGTATAATCCCCAATCACGTACACAGATCAGTAATACGGTATAGAAATAATTAATTAGTGATTTAATAATCTGTTGAAACAATATATTGTTTAATCATATTCTCAACTATTTAGTGCTACTGAACTGTATATGTACTCGTATCATATAACTAATCGATTGGAAAGAATTCAGTTTGTGTCATGTTAAATCCTTAAACCAGGAACTGCGAATGCTTCTTTAAAGAACTATGACGATATTCTCAGAGAGGTTCTCTGAAGCATTAGCAATCTTGATTTAGCTTCGATCAAATGCTCAGGGTCGGATCTTACTGTCTAAGCATCTAATGATGTATGCAAGGGTTAACAGTTAATCTATACTAGTATAAATCTGTATATACTCGTATAAAAGAAAGTCGTGTTAGTTACACTATTTATAACTCGAGAAAGGCTTAGGACCAAGAGAAGGATATAGGAGAATATAGGATACTATTTATCCCGTATTTCCTACGGGAACGGGTGCGCTGTAGGTGAAACCACGGGGCAAAGCTAGTTTATTATAAGGCTGAAGCTGAAAATTTAGTTTTGTTTGTTTGAAGGCGCTGATCTCAGAAACCACCAACCCGATTTGAATAATTATTTTTGTAAAAGATGGCCCCATTCAACAAAAAGATAATAGGATATTTTTCATCGTAAAATTCCCACGGGAACGGGTACAACGCGGGTAAAACTGCGGGCGCTGCTAGTTGTTTAATAAAACAAGAGAGAAAAGTAGAGACATTTTCGTAGAAATTTATAATTTGTTCAATTTATGCGAAAATGTAATAAGAAATAACTATTACAGAAATGTTTTTTAACAATGAATAAATGGAACCCGTTTCTAGTTACCCAAATAGGTCGCACTGCAATATTTTTTGAATTTTTATATTCTTTTAGATTATAACTAAAAACGTAACACAATACGAAACAAAAAGGAGTGACAGCTATTCTAAAAAGTATTTTAGTATCAAATATTTGTTGTTGACGTGATTTATGATACACGTATTTTAGTACATAGAATATAAAAGTGCTATTCTAAAATATATTTATTTTCTCTTATATTTTATTCTTTTGTTTTTATTTTTATCTTAATTGTTATAAAGAGATTAAATATGCATGTATTTATATTTTTAAACGGTTAAATAGAAATAAAAACAGCACCCGTGGCATTTCTTATCCCAAAATTCCGATGGTAACGGGTAGAATCAGTTCATAATATTATGATGCTCATAATACGAACAAAAAAAACCAGTTTAATATCAAGACTATCGTTAACTAAAAGTAAACAAAGATTAACCTGCTACCACACAAAATAAATTACACGGTAAGCATCATAAATTGTCAATAAGTTTAACAAAGGTGTATCACTAAGACTTAAGCTTAACAAAAACCACTAAAACCTATCAGTACTTATCCGCAAGTGTATTACGCGATACGCCCGTTCAATCTTCCCGACGGGATTAACAGAACAAACAGGGAACGCCGTACTACCTACTCGATACAACCTACGTTCTATCACGACGGAATAAGATTCGAAATCAACGAGTTTGTACACACATTCACACACAAGTTGGACCTTAGGAGCCAATCAATGCCCTTGTCTCGCAAGTCAGCATCTAAAACAATGGCGTATTCAAGACCAGAACTGATAATAAAACTAAGTGTTATACACCTAAAAATTGGGTAGAAATGCTAGTCGGCAGTCTCGGAAATTATTCGATCGAAATCGAAAAATGTATGAAAATCTGTGAACTTTTAATTGAAGCAAATATCATGTTACTACAACGATGTGGACTTGGCTTAAACGATGACCCGACTGGATGCTATGATGAACTTTTATAATAATCTCGACCACACTAGTTTCGCAGAGCTGAAACTTTACGGTGTTATGACCCGAGCGGTAATTTTCATCCTAATTCCATTCCCTTATATTTGAAAAAACTGTTCACTTGGGTAGGATTATTATGAATAACAATTAAATGCCTATTAATGCTTTTTGCACGAAAACATACATCTAACACACCACTAATTGATGGTAAAATTATTCTCAACATATTCGAGTAATTTGCCCTTTCCCACATAAAGGGGTGAAATTGTTCCCGTTAGATAGTACAAAAAGCTGACAGGTCTTGTTATTATGTCGGTTCGTGTGCTCAAATATTATACGGTTCCGTAAGTTTACGACTGGCCACCATTAATCTTGCCCGCGTTGCGTTCGGCTGTCCGTACAAAAATATCTGGAAAGTAATTGACCTAACGCGGAATGTTTGACCAATCCTTTTTAGTAAATTAAACACAACCTTGTTTCGTTGTATGTGAACTATTGAATATTTTATGTATCTTTCCCTGTTCTAGAAATATCTAAAAGAACAGCTTTTTAACAATACATTTACGCAGATCTTGAAGGTAAATGTGTTTACAAAAACGCTTTTATTCTGTTTATATAAAAGGTTTCTAAACTTTTCTGTTATTGAATATAACAACAATTGAAATAAGAAGTAAACCAACAACAGTAAAGTAACTTTCGGACTCCAAATAATCCTAATTATGAAATCCAAATGTAACGCACTGTATCACATGCCTTACGTAAACGGATAAAGTTCGGTAATTTTTCATGTCCCCGGGTTAGAAGTCCCATCAGAACGGGCCAGTAGAGGCAAATGGTACCAGACATATACGGTCCGTTGCGCATTTCTGTCCATTATGTAAAATGTAATGGGTTCCGCCGTGGGATAAATGGTTTTTGATGCGTTTGCCCAGGTGTGCGTCCCTTCAAGGGTTTTTGATTTTGCATTAGGTGTTTTTCTAAGAAAATAATGTACCTGCCTTATTTGAATGAGAAATCGAATTTTATGGGCAGTATAAGCCATGAAAGGAACGTTGTTTTCTTTGAAATACGAATAGTGGTGACTCAGAGTTGCGGTTTATGTGCACTAGCAGCAGGAGCCATAATATAAAGAATAATAAAATCCTGTTTTAATCAATTTGGTTGCTTTCAATTCACTTATACATGGATATAAAAGTTCGTCTGTGAGTTGATATATTGGTTCTCGTTGAACAAATTCAAATAAAATTTTCATTGAAGACACTTCTACTAGCTTGTATAAAACATGCTTTTTTGTAAAACAACCAAGAACCACTTTTATACACTTGATATATTATTATAATGATAATAATTATGTGTCTAAATAATAAGATAAATACTGATATATTATTAATGATAATAATTATGTGTCTAAATAATAAGATAAATACTGATATATTATTATGATAATAATTATGTGTCTAAATAATAAGATAAATACTTGATTTACCTATAAATATAATTATGTTATGTTTAATATTTAGTACTTGATATATTGTTATAATGATAATAATTATGTGTCTAAATAATAAGATAAATACTGATATATTATTAATGATAATATTATGTGTCTAAATAATAAGATAAATACTGATATATTATTATGATAATAATTATGTGTCTAAATAATAAGATAAATACTTGATTTACCTATAAATATAATTATGTTATGTTTAATATTTAGTACTCGATTGTTAAAATGAATTGACAAATTTACTAAATGATGTATTGTAACAAATAACAATTTAAACACTAATTTGACTCAACTGTCACTTTTTGAATACTGTTTGTTAACGGATATAAAAGAGTGAAGCCAGAGTGGAGGGAGCAGTTGCTCTTCGACTTTTAAGGCGATAACATCTAAGGTATGATATTATTCGGATTCAATTGTGAGTTGCAGAACTGGAAGGATCCAATAACCCCTAAGTTGAGTAAGCTATTTATTTTAATAATTATTGTCTTTTGTGCCCTTTCATTTTATATTGTGTATGTTACATTGTACAACATATTAAATTATGTACCTATGTGCTATATTTATATACTTCAATAACGAACTGGATTATTAGTGTTATTGGAGATGTTAGTATATGTATAAAGTAAGGTAATGTGCCCTAATGATTATTAAAAGATAACCAGCAGAGTTTCTTGCCCATTCTTCTCTGCTGATGTTCTTCCGAATGGGTGGTACGTTAAAAGAGCCTAAAAGAGGTTAAGCCTCCAATAAATTAAATTATGTTAAATGGTTATTCCTTGTTTTCATTACTACCCTCCTAACCATCAAAGATTAGAACTATTGACTTTAAATATTACCTAACGTTAGATACTTACCTCGTTAAATTAACTTTATGGGTTTCAAATATCTAACACACTCATCTTTCGATATCCTTTAAATGTACAATTTCAATCTACATTATAGCATTAAACCGCGGTGTCGTGGACATCAGCGTAATGAAAACGTCTCATCCACAACAAAGCTTCAGTTAATGTACATTTTTATGGCAGAATTTGTATAATTTTTCAAATGTAATACTTTTATATTTGATGCATTAACTGTGCAGAAATACCTCACGTCTGCTGTATGGCAAATTGTTGATGCAAGTTATATTTTTGTCTTTTTTATTGAGGTTTACGTAGACAGTATTTTGTTTTTAATCGTCACTTGTTTAATCCCACTTTTATGCGAAATTTTTCTTCGAACATTTGCCATATATTGGCATATGACATTTGCCAAGCGCTTATTTTGACTCCCCTTCCTGCATCTAAACTCTGAGATGGTTAGATAGCTAGCTGGCTGGAATGAATACAGCCATTTATTGTTTTTAATTTGTTCCCACTACCGTGCGATATTATCTTTCAAACATTGCTAATATGACATTAGCCATTAGCGCGTATTTGAAGCCCTCAGATTCATAGTCCCCCCCCCCCGGTCCCCCAATGTAAATTCTGCGATGGCTAGTAGCCTGAGATGAATAGCTATTCATTGAACTGATAGTCAGTGTCGTCTCTGAGTATCCATAATTACAATTCTCTGATACAGTCAACAAACTGAAACTCATACGGTACTGTTCAACAATCAAATTCCTTAGCCGGTTCTCGGTTAGCTCCATAAGATTAGTTCGTAACTTTGTGCTGGAACAACAATAATTTATTATATCTTATATTTAATAGAAACGAGATGTATTTATAATAATTAAGATCCTAGTCCAATGCAATTCAACTTTTCATTTAATGAAGATAGTACAATAAGAAGTTTGGAGTATTATTACGTACTTGAAATTAAGGATTTGGCATGCAAATTCCTATTCCAATACTCTGATACACATCAAATTTGACTACATAATCAGTACCTACTAATAACATGATCGATATCAAACACTCTCACGTAATGACCTATTTCTAAACAGCTGAATGTTATTTAAAATATTATAGTGTACATGTTAATACAGCAACCTAATTCTAAAAATACGATACAATTTCCGTGTTTCGTTCCAACCTCGAAGATAAATTGGTATGTAGCTTGTTACCTACTAAATTACTTCAAGGTATGGGATACTATCCCGGGAGAACAACAAATTCCTAACAACGTTTCAGTTTAGGGAGCGCGGTGTAGACACAAGTTAATTAAAATTTCTGTTATATTATTTTACCTAACTACCGCTTGCTCTAGGATTATTCTGGGTCTAACATAATTATTTTAGGAAATTTCATAAAACACATACAACGTACTCGTATTCCATCACGCCTTAACGAAGTAGTTATATCAAATGTAAACAGTACACTGCTTATTAAGATTAATGAGGTATCTAAAGAAACTTTATATGGTTTCAAATGGATGCTGTGCTCAACTACAAACAGCAAGGCAAAGTCTTCGCGCCGTCTCATCAAACTAGAACAAAGAGGAACAACTAAGATCCCTACTCTAGTAACACTCTACTTCATTTAACTATTTATGCCAGCTCATTTATTCATCTCGACAAAGTACTTCGATAAACTAAATAGCAGTTATTCTTAAAAATGACGCAAAGACGACAAAACTTACGTTAACAACGACAAAGTATCTTGTTTACAAGAAAAATAAAACACGTTTTAGTAGGGTAAAGAAATAAAAATCTTCCGTAACAGTTGGCAGCTAATACAGTTTCCCACTTATGCTGAAATATTAGGCTGAAAATACACGTGAGACGATTTCACGGTCGTGGGCTACTCGGAGAGGCCGAATTGCAAACCAATGAGAACAATAAATTTTGTGGCGTGCTCAACTCACCGAGAGAGATTTAAGGCAGTCGATAAGCGAATGTTTTGTCGGCGGTTCCGCGCCTTGAGACCAAAAAGATATATTATTTTAGTGCTAAAGAACGGGGCTAAGTTTTAACGTGTGTGCGTGACAGGTAGCATGCACTGAAACTGATTTACAGGCAAAATATCATCCAACATTTTTGCGAGTTTTGTCTTAAGTGTAAAGGATGCCTTTAACCCGCATAACCAGTTAATATTCTGAACCTTTACATTACACTGCATTGCGATCTTCTACACCGACCCAGATTAATCAGCCAATATCCAAACTATTTGGATTTCTGCGTCATAATATTTCAACTGAGATTGCAATTCGTCGTATACTTTTAATACTCCAATATTGAGACGTCCAAGATTGGATCCAGGCATATCAGCTACGTACAGTACAAATTGGAAAAAGCATCGTAGTATGTACTCTTGTATTATTGGTCCGTTATAGTACCTAGATAGTTATGAAAATGTTATATATTTACACTGTATGAACAACTCTTAACAACGGTTAGAAAATATTGATAGCATGTTTTAGAATATGGAGCGCTATCTAATGATTACTCTTATTTTTTCTTACACTGCAAAATCATTAATATGCAATTGCCACTCTAAGTTCATATTCTTTTTATTGCATAACTATACTCATCCATAGATGATACACGGTATTCCTCCTACTTGGATATTAAAAAGCACTAAAAAGTTTTAATGAACAGTTATATCATCTGCTATATCGCATACTTAATTAAGATTAAGCTCATCATCAAACATTTTAATGAGGTCGTAAAGTTAAGTCCTTGTATGATATAAACGCGACACAGAATCCCCTTTACATTGTTTTGTTTATTGCTAGTATAATACTATATTATGAGAAAACGCCCCTGGTTTTACACGCATTGAACGAACTTTTCTCACAAATTAGGAAAAAATGCATTTTTATATCATTCGGAAAGCACGTTAAGCAATCGGTCTCGGTTGTTTCAATGGTTACACCTTGTCGGAGGCGTTAAGACGGTCTAACTTTCTTTTAAAATTAACCTTACAACTAAGTTAATTAAAAGGTATGCTCAAATTAATAAAAATACTAGAACAGTTATCGACTCGTCTTCACAAATAAGGAGTACTAGCCGCTCCCCGCGGTGTTATCTGCGTATACCCGTTCCCGCGCGAATTTTGGGATACAATGTATCCCATGTGTTATTTTGATGTATAACCTATATTGCTGTTAAGTTTCATCCAATTCCATCCAGTAGTTTTTTCGTGAAAGAGTAACAAATATACATACATCCTCACAAGTTTTCGCATATATCCTCAGAAACTTTTGCATTTATAATATTAGTAGGATATTTTAGAGGGTCGTTTCTAAACGAGTACAATTTAACCCGAAATCGTCGTAAAAAGTCTAGATTTCTATTCATATTCAATAGCTACGGAGGAGTTATCTGTATTGACCGATCGGGGTACAATTTATTAGCTTTATCTCCCAATTTTGGTATTGCCCTAAAACATATCTGTAATACCGACCTATATTTTGATGTAAAGATAAAACTGATCTACAGATATGTAAGCACTACTATCATCTATATATAGGGCCGCAAAGGATGCAGCTATCCGTTAAATGCATATTAAATCGTGTGGAAGTTACCACAGCAAGTAAGGAGGACTATTTTTAGCCGCAACATTTTAATGCCTCAAAGCCGTGGTAAATAGAATAAGAAATACTGCAGTTAAAATAATTTCACGCTTTAGCGAACAGCTAAATGTCTTTTTTAATGTTTATAAGAGAAAAAAGCTTTTATACATATTTAGTGGCACGAATTCTAATTTATATTTTAAGTCTCTGAATTTATGCGTTTTCGCTCTTGATCGTCTTGCTACGTACGTTTTATATAACAAAACAAAAGAACATCCGTGCGCGGACAACTCCGTACTACTGCGCGTAGATGGACGACTAAAACAGTTAAATTGAAAGAGTGCTAAATGTAACAGAATTGACTACGTTATTGTTATTAGCTTTGTCATTGTTAACAAAAAACAAAAATTAACACACAATTTTACCCTCAGCTTTGTCGATAGCTTTGTGACACCAATTCAAGTTATAATTAAACTAATTATAGTTAACTAGGGCAGTGTACTGAATGACATCAGCAACTACAAAAACTGGCAATGTAAATGATACTCGTATGAATATTTATAATGTTATAAACGTACAATTTTTTACACTTGTAAGTAGATTTTTATTCCAAAAATATGGTAAATTAATTTCACATACGAAAGTTTTCTGTAGAAAACACTTATTTTCATTTCTAAAGCTTATTCACATAAGTTTATTATAGCTGGTAACTCGTGAATGTTACCGCAGATTTTAATTTTGCTGCTTGTGCTCTTAATTTAGTGTGCGCCACTTCCACACCCCTCTCAGGTTTCACACTCTATGTAATATTAACTCGCGAAGTATCCTCACAACTTTTAGTTGTTACTCTACTTTTATTTGTGGCAAGTCCGCTTGGGAAGGAGCGAATGCGGGAAGTTGTAATAGAAATTCATAATGTTTATATAGAACAGACCGGAAATGTAAGGCAACTTAACTTGAAATGAAGAGCGTGATATCCGGTTACCATTGAACACTGTCTGAATCTTACAAGAAAACTTACCTTGAGCTAAGCAAACTGACGGATTACAATTTAACACAATCAAAGATAAATCGAAATTGAAACAACTAATTGCTAAAACGGCTGTTTAAAAACTACACTTGGTCTGAAAACTCTGACACAAGCGTTGGCCACTGACCTTTTCGAAATAAATGAATAGTGCATGATCGAGTGTGGTTTTTCAAATAGATATTGGATGACAAAAGGTGATCTTTCTAGGATTGTGGCATCGGACTATCGAATTATGTGTTGTGAATCAGAAACATGAGCGAACTATGTGTAGATGGTAACACCGCTGCTGTATTCATTAGATTGTGAAATAGCAATTTAATTGGTTCCTCATTGAGAAATAAAAACACGATTTTAAGGGGTAGTGTTGCATTGGTTCACAAAGCGTAGGAAACAGTTCAATTAATTACGTTAGTTTTCCAATAATTGCTTCGCTACTTGGCAGCGCTCAAATTAGAAAAAGGGGACCAGAGTGAATTTTTGTAACGTTATTTTTGCCAATTGTCGGCTTTTTGTCCCAAAAAATATACAGTTTTTTCCCTCACTTTTCTCTTTGAGGAAGAAGTAGTATTTTTTATGCATATTCTATTTAATATTTCCTTTCATGTTTATCGTTTAAACAACGTTACATTATGTCGGATATTTTATGGCCACATTTTTCGCTACATTTTTCTTATAACAATTTGGAACCTCACGTGACGCCTAAAATGTGTTATCAAATAAAATGTTCAGCGCGTTATTGCAATAATAAAGACAATATAAGCAATTTACCGATAAACTCAGTAAAGTAAAAAACAATGTTATGGCAACTCACAAACATTATTGTACATAATTTGACATACGCTATGGTTCAAATAAAGTATTGATATAGAGACACAATATGATACTGCCAAAAAATTTTTTTCCCAGTTTCATAATCTCGCACAATATTCTTCCGCCGCTTTTTTTCAAAATAGGGGCTGAAGTTAATATTATAGTTTAGTGCTCGCTTACAAACTATGTGATAACTTTAGTCTTACCTATAGTTAACCCTATTTAGGACTCTAATTAATTCTCTAAATTCCTCTAAATTCCTAAATGCTATCTTTCTCTAAATTCCTAAATGCTATCTGAATTTAGTCATTGGACTATTACTGGACAATATTATAACAATAGTAAGTTAAGGAAGATGAAAAAGTGAGACTAAAGTTATCGTCAACTTTGGTGTTAAATACCTATTACCTATGGTAGTAATTACCTATGGGTAATTACTATTTACAATTGATTGATATTTTCAGCCTACCAGTAACAATTCTTGACAAACTCAATAACTCCGAGCTTCAGATCTGACAGTGCAGTGTAGTGGTGAAATGCCATTTTCAATTCTGGTGCCCGTATCGGATGCGTGAAATAAAATTCCCGTCTAGGAAACGTGATCTTTGTGGCACAGTTGCCGCGAAAAATCGTGACTCTTCTTTGCAATATAAGGGAAAATTGCATCTAAATATTGGTATTTTCATACGTCAAAGAGGCACTGCCTTACGGTGTACTTCGTATATTGCTTGACGGTGCGTACGATAGGTCGCAGTGCTATATGAGTTCGGCGAAGTGGAAAGAGTAGTGGAATCTTTTTGGTTCAGATATATTAAAGACATGCCTTTACTGCCGCGTTCTGGGACTTCTATTAAATCTTAATTCTTAATTGACCAAATTTTTCATCCATTACTTGTCAAAATCACTCATTAAATCTCTACTGAGAACGCATTTTACGTCTCTGAGAACGAACGTTAGACAAACTAATCTGAACCTATAAACAATTTGTATGAAGCTAAACTCAGTTTGTACTGACTGACAGAGTGGAAAGTAAAAACAATCTGTCATATAGATAAGTGGTCAACGGTTCCCATTTGCTTTGCTTCGCTAATATCAAAATGTTTCATGAGACTACCACATAAAAACTAAAAAAACAGACAAAAATGTTGAAATCAATCCCCTTATCCACTTGTGATCCATTAAAAAATAAGATTAAGTATTAACAAAGCTAAGTTCAACGAAACATATAAATGAATGTGTATAATTGAATGTAGAAAACTAATACGACTCAACGATCCCAATTAGACGTTAACCCTAAAACATTATAAATACAATCCCAACGCTTGTCTCTCGAGTGTCCAAAACAAAATGCTGTTTGTTCTCCAACGGTTAATCCGTTAATCTTGTAGGATTAAATCTTTGCTGCAAGTTGCATTTTCCACAGTCAGGGGCGACACCATGTGGTTGGACAGAATTAATTTAAGTAAAATATTTTAATTAAAAACGCTCGGATTATGAAATATTTTGGGCGCAGCGTGGGTCAGCGGAGCCTTTATTTAAGTTGCTGTTATTAACGTAATGCATTTAGGTTTAGGTGCTGTGTATTATTTAAGTATGAAGCAGAATTTTTGATCAGGTAAGATGGGAGTACGTTAGTGCAGTAAGTTTAAAATATACTCTTTAAAGAAAATTAATTAAAAAGATTTCACAAAGTTTTTGGCACGCTCTCTAAACTTTAAACTACAGAAATAAAAATGCCAACTCCCATTACACAATTTACAGTCTTATTTCATTACAAAGTCTGGCGTAAACCATAAAAAATCACTCTCTAAAATTGTATTTACTTTACAATATTGTGAATACACGAGTCGCATTACATTAAGAAAATGCATCAGAATCGTCTCTGTAGCGTCGTAACGATAAAACCGTGTACACACCAGGGGACAAAACAACAAACTTGCACGACACGGAATGTGCATAACCCGCAGGATGTCGACACAAACCGATAAAACTGCACTACGTAATGCGTTAGCGCTGAATAGTTTCCAAACAATATCTCTTCGGAACTACTTTAAAATATCCACAAATATTGTTACAGAGTTTGAGCACAAAATAACAAGGGACTTAAAATTCTTATTCGCTCAAATCGACTTTGGCTTGTAAGAATAAGAATATTTTGTTAGCCAATAACGTATATTATAAGAAAATAAATTTACGTAATTTTAAAATCCCCTTAATTTTTGTATATTGAATGATCGGTATGACTATATACTCGAAGTGTCGAAGGCTTTGGAGATTCATATGTCTTTGACTATTTGTTCGTTGTGTTATAATGTGGTTAGTTTTAACCGACTTCAAAAGAAATTATGTATTCGACCTATGTATCTTTTGTTTTTTATTACTCCACGATTTACTCCCACTTTAATTTAGTAATTAACATTCACAGATAAGAAAACAAAATGGGCGTCCTAATATGGTACAGATTAGACGTAATTAGGTACCACTTATCCTTTAGTGGCTCCCCCACATTTAATTGGATAATGGCTTGAAGGTTATCTTTAGGTCTAGCTTAGTTTAGTCTAGGTGTGTTGAAAGAGATGTGAGCCTCCGTAACTTGTCGGTGCACTTAGTCTTGCAATGCAATTTGTGGCTTGCACCGTTTAGCACGTACGTAGGTGAATAAGGAAGCCGTTTGCCGTTTAGAGACATGCATTTGGGACAGCAGGCCTTTGTGAACCGTTTTTATTAATAAATCAGAGAATGTACTTATAACTTTACAGTGTAAAATACTTTAAAAATCAAGCCGATATCTAACTAGTTCCATCACTTGAAGCTGGTGATTGTATTGTCACTACATATTAAAACACTAAAGATGAATTGCACAAGCGTTCTCAATTTAATTTAGCGCCAAATTATTAACAAATGACATTCGTTTCAAATAGTGTCCTATTTCTTGTATTATAGAATACAATTTTGAATGAACTACTTTAGTTTCTTAAACTATTTAGGTACTAAATAGATTTAAAAGTTCTTGTGCAAGTCACCCTTAGGCTAAGGACTCACGAAGCGGTTTTCACCCGTGCCCGCCGCGGTTGCGGGCCCGCAGCCTTTGTAGAATACAGATATATATGTAAAAAATTAAAGCACATTTCACGACGCGTTTTACGCCCGCGGCGTGTGCGATTGTTTGCGGGTCCCGCTGCTCCAGCGGTCATCTTGTACCGGCGGGCGCGGGTCGCGGTCCCGCAGCCGCGGCGGGTTGCACCCGCGCGTTCTGCGGTCGGTTGGCGGTTTAAGTCATTAATAAGAGTAACAAATAATCCATAACGATCTCTTTCCGCAATCAGTGGATGTATCCAGAATCTTTTAGGCCTTCTTTTTTTAATTCTTCTGTGAAGGAAGTATAACGCAACAGCTCGTTTCTGGTGTGTGTCCATGACGGTCTGGAACTCAACTGATCGTTTAACCGCCCGTCTTGCGATTATCAACCGCCAAGTTTGCGGGCGATAATCGCAACCGCGACGGCTGCGTAACCGCACAAAACTCCGGTCTCGTGAGTTTTGGAAATAAAACTCCATTCCGCCACCGCGGCGGGCACGGGTAAAAACCGCTTCGTGAGTCCTTACTCTTAATAGTCACGATCCAATATTAAAATGCAATTGGACCCACCCGCTTTGCCACTCGGGGGTCGAAGCTGTTTGAAGCGTTCTGATAGAAAGCTATTCTAACAGAAAAAAAATCAAGCTAATGTCGTCTTAAAACAGCTGACTGGCGACTTTTACAATCGCAATAATACAAGTAAAGTAGCTGCAATAGAACATTCCAAGTCCAAACTGAATTTTATATGTCCCCATAAAATGTACCGAAGCGCAATGTTAGTTCACAACTACTATTGTGACTGGTGACAAATCCCCTTCTGTCGTTACTTGTTACCTCTTTTTCTTAGCAAACTGTATCTTGAATAATGACTTGTTCCAACCGTGCCATTCCTCTAACGTTGCACAATTTGTATCTCCCTCTTTGCAATCTAATGTTCAGACAAGTTATTTAAGCTTTTTCAACTTTCTTTTATACATTGCAACCTTTGAGTCTTCGAAGCATTAAACATTTCTTTACAGTTTTTTATTCAGAATCTTTTCCTAATTTTACTTCGCACTTTCAAATTGAACGTCTCGTCTCTCGTCTTTTTTGAAGCTCCTTTCCGCTTATTGAAACCGAGTTTAATCTCGGTTCAGAAATCACGAACTTTGTGAAGCTTTCATAATCATAAACCAATAGCGCTAATTAAACAATAACAATAAACTGTTTACCCGTGTTTTTAGTGAAATGAGCATTTTGTGTTTATTTGACCTTCCACCCCTAAACAGTTAAGATACAGTATGCAAGACTCGGATGTGCGCTCTGTGGCCTCATACTATTGTTTACCTTTGAAATTGGATATAACGGGAGTATTATCAGGGATAGCCGGGACGAAAATTTAATTATACCACATTGTTTTACCTCCACCTGGCGCTAGTCACCCCAATTTGTATGGAAACTTTTTCCATTTGTGATTTTTGGTGTTAAAATATTGGTTTTATAAAAAATCAATGACTCATTTTTTTACCGGGATTAGTGTTGATACGAAAATTGAAAAGCTTACGAGATATTTTTTTTATAGAATTTCTTGTTCGACTGGCTTTTGTTTTTTTATTGAACTTCAATTTGCCAAAATAGACTTATTAACTGTACGTACACTCTAAAACCATGTCACAGCAAATTCATTTTCATTTACACCCAATTAAGTTCTATCGATAAACCTTCGTTACAGTGACAAGGTACCAATTTGTTACTGTAGACACTTAGATCTAATGTCAGACAATTGATCTGATATGTAACTTGCTAATCTCTCATTGTAAATGAACAAGGCATTCATGCTCGATGTCACACCGAATGAACTGATCACGTATTGTTAATAGGAAATCAATATTAAAGGCGTTTGATCACACTTAATACGTACGGATTAGATCTGGTCATATGGTCATGCAACTAGTCAATCAATGTTGCTCTTGAGGTACTCACGTCTCGACTGTTCCTTGATTTGATTACCCTCTGTGAATCGGAGGACTCTGGAGTATCGAGGGTTTATGAAGATTTAGGTTGAGTGTCAAAGCCTTCATCAAAGCAATCGAATCGATTGAATTGGCAACTGTCAAAGTACACGTTGAAGATTTAACGGTCTTGGTGCTGGTTACAGTTTGGACGGAAAATTTCTACTGTTCTACTAATGTTAAAAATCGACTCCTTTGACCCCAAAGAGTATATGGATATTATTGATATATTGATGGATTTAAATTTTATACATGAAGCAACAAAAATAACTTTTATGTAATAGCTAAAAAATAACCTGGATCATACACTCGTACAGTTCTTAATATCTTCGAATAAATAATATTTTAAAAGCGTTGAAACCCGGGGGTGCTGGTTTAAAAATAAAACTATGATCGATTTGGAACTACGTATCAAGGTCCGATAGAAATTAATTGCAAATAATTTCTGAGAACCCAAATATAACTCTGATGAGTATCGAAGATAAATCAACAAAATTCTTGTATTGTGGAATGTTTGAGAAACTTGAGCTTGTAGCTTTAATTAAAGACTGGGGTGTTAAATATAGATTAATTTATATGACGAGTACTTGATAGAAAATGTTTGATGAACTTGAACATCGACTAAAGATAATAATGGATTAATGTACATCAAACGTACGCGTCAAAGTTGTCTTTGATGTATTAACAGCATTGAAAGTACGAGTAAACGGAGAAAACTGATTCCTTAACCTTCATGAAAAAATCTCCTTCAAACATCACCATTTCCTTCAAAATCTTCAGCAATTTCAGTGCCATCAAATCCGTACTTACTGCAGGTAATTCATAAAAGTACAATGTAAATTAACAATAGAAGTGAGCACATTATGATCCCGACCATCTCTGACTTCCGATGGATACCGCCCATTTTACGGTGTAGCTATAAAGTTACCAGTGTGTACATGACGGAGGAGCCATAAACACTCGGTTGTAAAAGCGGGCGTGTCCAGTATCTCTATGGACCGACTCTAAAGTCGTGTTGTCTATTTGTTTGGATAGGTAATTGTTGTATGACTGGAACTGGAATACCTTTGCCTTGAAAACCTTACCTTATTATTTCGTATATTATATCAATATCATCATTATAGGTATGCTAGTGTAAGTGATAACGGTTAATTATGGGAATATTCAAATTCAAAGCAAAAGCTGTATACTATGTTTCATCCCAAAATTCCCAAGGAAACGGGCACAACATGGGTAAATCTACGGGGCGCTACTAGATTATTTTAAAAAGTCATAGAAACTACTGTACTCTCAGCATCAACTTGCATTGTGTGGTCGGTCTTCTACTAGTACCTTTAATAGACTCTCTTAGTCACAATTCAATTTCAGGTCATGCTCAATATAATCATCTCAAATTAAACCGTGAGCCAATGTCAGTAGTACTCATATGATATCAGTGTTAGTTACATAACACAGCTCATCTGTTCTGTGTAGTAATGATTAATGATATAACTGTTTGTAGACCGGCGGTCCATAACTAAGGGGGTATAAATCATTAGAGGAATCCTTGTACCAATAACTGAAGATAGTTTGCTCTGTAAACAGGATTATGTCATGTCTTAATTATGTGTGAATAATGACATTATTAGAAAGTATTTATTTAAATTGTTATATCGATTAAAACAACTTCTTTAGGGCTAAAACATATTTTAAGATATTATCCACTCATAGCGTTGTCGGAGGCCGGTTGCAGGTCACGTGACATTTTATTTCCTGCATTTGTATGAAAGGTAACCTCTGGCCGGTTGCGGGCCCGCACCCGGCCTACACGGCCTTGCGCTAACAACTTCAAATTTACATATCATATCCTTCTCAGAAGTTAATCACACTAAAATTATAATTTTTTTATTATACTTCAAAACATCGCCATACATACCAAAAGGCTCATTATTCCAATAAGTTGGGTTCTGAATATTGGGAAATTGAGAAATGCTTTCAAAGTAAGCTTCTATTTATATCGAGTTACAGGAAAAATATTGTGGCCGGAACAGTCATTCTAGTAAATAGATCCAGTTACTTTTACTTATAAATATCCAAAAATATCTTTCGGATTGAAGTAGATTCGGATTCCATTTCTCATGTTACTCCGATTATGTTCGCTTAACATCAGTCGTTTTTATAGAAGATACAAGTAATAAGAAAGAAGGTATGTATGTATACTTCTATGTATCAAGATAGTCCCATGAGAATTATGTTTTAGAGCCTGAGAACACTATCTATAATCAAACCTGTACATGAGTAGTAAGAAAGTGTTATAAACGACGGCACACTATCATTTTTATTATAGAGACAACACGTCTAAAATCACTTTCAAATTATGCGTGTCGAGTCTTCAAGAAAAACAAAAGAACATCCGTGAGCGCGGACGACGGCGCACTGTGGTGCGTAGCCGGACGAGTTTAAACGCTTATATCCAAATGACCTTGCTCGAGTAATTTTATTTAAATAATAAAATGAAGAAAATACTGTCTGACGTGTCTAAATTAACATGTATTTAGAAAAAATGGTTTTGGTACAGATTTTGAAGAAAAAAGGTTTTAATCCCGTAGTGTTTTAGCTTAATTCACATATACCGTCGCCTTAAAAGAGGCTTTACAGACTTTGTTACTCTCTTTTTTGTGGGACAAATGTTGTAGACTGACAATTTATGTTCACTACGAACTCCTCAGTCTCAAAACTTATGATTAAAGTGGGCTCAGACTTAGTACAATAACTTAGTTTTAAGTAAAATATTTACGTAAATAATCTCATATTATATGTATGTAAATATTTATTGACTCTACTCTTTTTTATATTTAAATAGCATGATATATTCTACCAATTCTCATGATTTTGACAACGATAAATAAAAATACAAGGTAAAGTCATTGTTAATTTACGTGTGTTTTTATAAATGACAACTTTCTGCCTTTGACTTAATGTTCTTGACGTTCCACCTTTCAAAGACATTTATACAACAGCCTCCGTGGTCTAGTGGTTTGAGCGCTCGGCTCACGATCCGGAGGTTCCGGGTTCGATTCCCGGTGGGGATATCTCACAAAAATCACTTTGTGAGACTGTCCTCAGTTTGGTTAGGGCATTGCAGGCTGAATCACCTGATTGCCCGAAAAGTAAGATGATTCCGTGCTTCGGAGGGCACGTTAAGCCGTCGGTCCCGGTTACTTTCTTCGGATAGTAGTCGTTACATGAGCCATGTCAGAGGCCTTTGGCGGCTCTATAACTCTGACACCAGGATTGGTCAAGTTGATCATCCACTCGATAAGAAGAAGAAGACATTTATTAGTTAAGGAAGAAGTTGGATGTTAATATCAATCTTTGAACAAAACCTAAGGTTAAACGTCAACAGACTGACATACCGAAATACTTTCATCTTTTACAATGTATGCTGAACATCCTACAACATGGCCTGACGCGGTATTGTCTCCGGGACACAAAGGCATTCATTGCCTGTGAAGGCCATTATAATTTGTAAATGTTATAACGTCCCCGGTAACAATGATTATGATGATATTATGCAAATTATTGTTTAACAAAAAGGACTAAACAATTACGAATTTGTTGCCCTTTTCCTTGAATATACATGTTAATATTTCGTAAAGTTAACTCGTTGAATTAGCTTTGAGCATTCCATTAGAATCACTGAAGTTTTTAATTAGATATTTACTTTATAATATTAAAAATCTTTCCAGGCGCCTCAGCAATAAATTAAGGTAACAGTAAATTGCTTTTTATTTTTAACATTGACTCGAAATATCATAAGCGTTCGTAATGTACCAACCTACGAATGTTTTTATAAGTCTTCGATAACCTATACACCCAATCATTTACTACAAATAGATGTAGTGATATAACACAAATAAAATGTTATTTTCTACGGCATGTAATCAAAGTATGTTTAGTCAGTAGACTCATTTTTAGTAAAAATATTATTATCTCTTAAGAAGCCGGGGGGTAATTCGAGTCTCGGTAAAGCGTCGTATCTTGCTTGATCTGATCCCGACTGTGTATGAGAGCCCAATTTAGTCTGCACGTTTTTCTTCAAGTATTTGACTTCTTTCCACGCGTCGTACGTTATTTTCTTTAAGCCCGAATGGATGATTCTTTTATTATCCAAAATACTTCTGATTCAAATAGCCTTTTCGGGGTTCTTGTCACAAAAGAACGGGGCCATTCGGGAAGCAAATAAAACGTGCTCGCTGCTCACGAATTGTGATTTACATAATGTTTTTTTTTTCAACACAATCACGATAAAAAGTAAATAAGGTATACCTGCCACCAAGTTTATGAGTGCGACCTATTAAGTTTTATTTTGTTACATTTTGGAGTATGTTCGTGTTTATTTCTTCGGCTTCATTTTCTTTTCGACAGATTTGTCTCATTCAAATAAAATAAATTTGATTCACCTAATTTTACTATTGTACTTTTTTATTTAGTACTTACACAAAAGTGACGCAACCTGTAAAAATCCTCGTAATAATTAAGGTAGATAAGATTAAAATTTTCTACTAATATGTAAAAGTATAAAAAATAATGATAATTACTAACTACATATCCATCAAATCGATTCGGTAATATATCTGATTCCAAAGTAATTAATTTAACTTCACGCACATTACTGTTATCTTGTTTGGATGTTGACATACTTGGATCTGAAATTATGTTGAAAGTCAGATGTATTTACTCTGTTTAATGTAATTGAATTACGTTACTGTAACGAGTAATATAATACTAAAGGTATGTATTATTGTAATAAGAGTCAAGTGTTGCCAATAGCTATTGTACAAAAGCCAAACAACACTAAAAGCTCATTAAAATTACAACAGAAGTTTGGACAAATTAAACTAACTTCCTACTAAACAACCTGTTATTATCTCTATATGCTTCAGAGTTATTATAAGATATATTTTCTTCAATAGTCGATCAAATCGTCTACTTTGAAAATCTAAATGGAATTCTGTTTACCAAACATCCCACACATTGTAAACCCACTCGTAAGAGCGAATTATTACTGCAATTTTTCGCGGTTATACGCGCAGTTACCACATTTATTATTACGGATATTTCAAAACAGCAGACAATTTAGTAATATCCAAATTATAATCAAAGTATAATCACCAAATTATAAATCTCATTCATTCTAAATACAGCAAGGCCAATTAATCTTTGAGACATTTTCATTGTTTTACGGCTCGTGAATTAGTACCTCCAGATGTCGCGACGGAACCTTAAACCTGTATCTACGATACAAGGGAACTCTGCTGGTTCATTTGGACATTCATCAATGTCATACACCTAAGCAGATAACTAACAAAGTGATGTATGGAGTGAATCCAGTGTGAAACGAGCCTGCACGTACGTCGCTCGGCAAAATACCTTTTATTTTTAAAATTTCGAATGTTTCTGTTTCAACGCGCTCTTTGTTTAGATGCTTTAACAACTTTATTATGGTTGCTTGATATTTAAACTGTGTTTTTATGAGAATTAAAATACATAATTCAATTAATTCTAAGTTTAAATCTTATCGAAACAAAAAGCGATCGTGACGATCGACCTTAAATTTATAAGTTTATATATGCGTAGAAGTGAAAAGCAGGGCCTCTTTATTAACCTTAAATAAAAAGTTCTGTTTGTTAGTCCAAGGTAGTAAAGTAAAATGATGAACAATATTTTTTAAAGAAATAATTAACCAAGTTACATTTTATGTGACGAAAATAAACACAATGCTATTTAAAATACAATAACTGAACACAACTTAGTATAAAATTTAAAAACCTCTTCTCGTAAATTGTCAAGTCAAGCTGTAAAATGAAAATAGCTTTTAAAGTGTTTATAAAATTGTCTAGAGACCCATAAGAATATTATCCTATAAAAATTTGAATATAACCACGGCCGTCCTGATTTTATAGGATGTAACTGGTATCATTATCATCATGTAAGGGGTGTCACGATGCAGCAACGATGACAGCACGGTAAACGGTAATGCTATCTATAGAGTTGGAGATTTTAAATTTATGAAAAAGAGCTCTAAAATTAGAGTGGTAGAGTACAATTTTCTTATTTAAAAAAAAGCTTATTCCTCACGCAGTAGCTGCAATGTGGCATCCTCGTAAGGGTGATTCTAGATCATTCACACTAAACGCATCCTCTTCTTAGTAAATCGATGTTATTTCTCTTAAATGTGATCTTGTAAAGGACTGTTGGTTTGGCTCTAAGAAGGGTTGTTGGTTTGGTCCTGAAAAAGACCGTTGGCATAGACACTTTTAGTATAGACACGTTATCTTAGAAAATCTTTCTTTTAGTAATACTATCCGTTCGACTGACGCAATGTCCTTTGAAACTGCATACCATGTAACTTCATAGCAAAGGCTAAGAGGACAAAAGTTACTGAAAGTGTTCTATTTAACTAAAAGACGACTAGAATGCCTTGTAGGTTATTCAAAAGTGTTTAAGGGCTCATTTGTAATGGGCATAAAAGTATACGGGTTATTTGTTAAGGCGAAACATTTGCTTAACAAACTTTATATTAGAAAATGTATACAAGTATCCGCATTATAATAAAATAATAATATATATTTATATTTACCTCATTATGTTATATTACGTTATACATATCTTGGATACCCTGATTTATTCAAATAATTTAATAAATAACTGCCCAAGTAATTTATTTAATAACATTACCTGCAATAACATGGGGTTTAAATAGCATATGTTTATTAGCCCTCCCCTAGAGCTTTCCACCCTGACAAGGGGCAGGTTGTTACCCTAACGAGGGTGCGAATAGGTAAATTACCTTCCAACAGAGTAACTAGGCTCCCCACCACTACAATACTAATATTAACGCTGTATTTATCTTTATAATACTTGCGGGTTTCTGGTTATATTCAACTCTATATCGTATAACTATTAGTGGCGTAGTTTGACTAAGCGATTTTAGTTCATAGCGATTGTTAAGCAACGTGCAGCCAATACTTGGATGGGTGGCCGACAGTGCCTTTTCTATCTGAGCGCTATCGGGCTTCGGACGCTACGTAAAAATGTCGGTCCCGGTGGTTTCCATGTCGGAGGCCTTTAGGCGGTCTAAAAACTCCGAAACCAGAGTTGGCCACTAACTTTCACGAATTTACTTGCTTATCTAACTATTTTTGAAATCATTTTCACCGTAGTAGGTCAAACATATAGCATTTTTCATTTCTTTACTTTATTATTTTTGACAGATATGACCCTCCCCCCACTACCTCTGTTTGAGTTTGTTTTTTTTTATATTTGACGATTGCAGTGTGCTTAACAGTGTTCTGGTTTTGCAATAGCAAGTCTATTAATAAATCCCTAAAACAAAGGTTGTATGGCAATGTTCGTATAGTGAACTGAACTGAACAATAGAGTTATGTAGGTGTTGCCTACAATATTTTCAATAGAAAGCTATTTACTGCCCAAAGCAAGGACAATGTCTCTTTGTCAACGTTTCTATCAATTAACCATAATGAACACCTTATGGTTGTGCATGTAACTGAAGACACGTGTAAGATACTGAGAGCCTATCTCTTCAGATCTTCAATTTATTTAAGACACAGGATATAAGAAATGGCTACTTAAGGAAGCAATGTTTTGAGGAAATTATTTACCCGAAGTTCAGGCGATCGCTCGCACCATCTGTAGCCTTCAAATTTGAATCGGGGACATTTATTAAACAGAGTACCCATTGTTCCTTTGATTTCACGTCACATTGAAAGATTGAGCTTTCTTCAAGATATTAAGCTCGTTCACCGAGACACGGCTATGGTGGCATTCGCAACGTAATTTAATAAATCCGGATGGATTTTGAACAAATTGAGTTCTAAGCTCCTTTTGTACTTGATCTTTAATTAGAGATTTTGTAATATAAAGTATCACTTATATATGTATAACGTTCTTTTTTTAATTCCAATTTGTCCAAAAATGATGGATACTTTTTGGATGTCACTGATCAGGGAATCATAATATTAACAATACGAGTATGGGATTAACTTCATTTGTCGAGATTTAAATTGTACAGCTCTTTCATGTTTTAATGAATGATATTTAATACAGAGTTACCTATATTGTAACATAATATTATTAAAACACTTTGAATTTAAATTATTAAAAAACTTTGAGAAGATTTAGAAGTCTCGTGGTACATAAATCCTTTTGGTAATTAATAAAAGAAAACATCAATAAAATGAACATCACAAAGAATTCAACTAAAAAATTGCTAAAAATCAAATTCCAAAGTATAAATACCGGTACCATAAAGAGATCAAAGAATTATTGAAACAAGAACCGTCAAAATCGGCTTACAATCGCCGGAAATGCGGAACGAATGGGAAACATCTATTTTTCAAGTCGATCGATTCTGATACTAACTAAGCAGGCGGTTAATATCGTTGATTCGAATTCGAACATTTCTTATCATGATAAGGTAATAAAGGTCATAGAGATTGCGCTGCACTGACTCATTTAACTATAGTGAATTGAATGTTAGTGAGGATGGATGTATGTATGTTTGTTACTCTTTCACGAAAAAACTACTGAACGGATTAGGATGAAACTTTACCGTAATATGGGTTATACATCAGTATATCACTATACAAATAGGATACATTTATCCCGAAATTATAACGCGTGAAACACCGCGGGGCGCGGCTAGTCTATACATAAATTTAGGGTCTCATAATAATATCGGAATGCCAAAAAGACGATGTTTTATTATAGCTTCCATAGGGACTAGCATTTCCTCAGGTGACATTCCCACAAATAGCCCATCGTGACTAATTGCAATATCATTCTCCGCGTCGGTTCACTGAGTAGCTTGGCCAAAAGGACAGTTTGACTATAATATTAGGGTATCGCAACGTAATTGAGAAATAATGAACAATTGTATTTCAATAGTGTTTTTACTCTCCTCGTATGAAATAATGTCTAAGGTGAAATGTATAAGGTATCCGAACACTACACATTATGAATTGAAACTAAGTTTAAAATAAAAGCGAAGTGTATTCAACACTTCGCTTTTATTTTACATTTTTATCTGACGTTTCGGCCCCTTCCTGTAAAGGGGCAGTTAGTAAGGGTACTTTTGAACTATGTAACATCAATTTGGACATCTGACACCCTGACATGTTTCCTACTGGTTGCATGGCCTTACAATTTCAAGAAAAATAACATTTCCGTACTTTTCTGCGACGACATAACCACATAACCACAAGCACACGAGTAAGTGTCGCTTAAAAACCAGCAACTCATATTTTATTTCTGATTCGTAAATCAATATCCGCATAGGCGGCGCGTCGTAACTTAGATTGAATATTTTAGTGGCCATCAAAACCACTACGTACATCTTACCATACAATAAATGTGGTTGAAGCTATGTTTTGCTCCTTATGTAAGTAGCTTATATTGTAGTGGAGTTTATTCTGTTCAATGTTTATTTGACATTTTGCTGAGGGAAGTATCGAAGAATATATTCTGAAGAAGGATCTTTACAGGAGAATCCCAACACAGGTATTATTTTACTTAAAGGGATTTTTCCATATTGTTATAATTTATTAGTTATAACTCTACGTTTCATATGATAAAGTAGTCTTAACAAGCACTAAGCCTAAATTGATGATTGTAGGGAAGAAAGAGAATGAAACGGAGGAAAAGAAAATGAGTTTAATGCAACCGGTTCTTAGGACAATCATCATGGCCGAGTCAATGAATCGGGTAAGAATTTGGTTAAGGAAACTACCACTGACTATAATTTATTATATGGTTGTCTTGAAGGAACTTCTATACTATCAACTTTTCTCATTTATGTTGGTGTAAATAGTGTATTTTTTTTGTTTTAATTTATTGTGTACTAGCAGCGCCCCGCGGTTTTACCCGCGTTGTAGCCGTTCCCGTAGGAATTTCGGGATGAAAAATAGCCTATGACCTTCCCGTTGAATGTGGCTATCTATTACAAAAAGAATTATTCAAATCGGACTGATAATTCCTGAGATTACCTCGAACATCTTCTATTCTTCAATTTCATCTTCTTCATCATTCATGCTTTTTGTGGTACTAGCTAAGATTTTTACTTACTAAAACCTTATATTTTTTTATCTGTTAATTATCCGTTAACTAATTAATTTGGTTATGACTAAAAGTTGCAATTCAAAACGTTTTTTTATATAATATTTCAAAAGAAAATAAAAATAAGAACTATTACTTTAACGTACATTAAATCTCCCAATAGATTGGGAGATCCCAAAAGGTTTCCAACGCACAGTAAATGTTTTAACTGGATCAGTTTGTGAAGGATTCACTGTAGACATCGTTTTCCTTCTTACCTTACATCCCCTTTGTCAAGGATAGCGGGTCATTTATGGGATCAAAATACCTAGGGATTTTTAATATAGAAGGTTTAACATGCCATATGAGGAAACACGTTCAGAAATTGATACTTTATTCGATAACATGATAAAAAACGAACTTCACAAGTTGCTACTGTTAATACGAGTTCATTTCACCACAACACAAGACGTAGTAAAGAAATGTGCAAGTAAATAAAGCCGATACAGTTCATAAATCAATATATCTTTAATGTTTGCTTTCTGCATAATAACTCACAGAACATTGTGTTCTTGGTGAAATATTCCGAGTTGCGTTATTGTAACGGTTTTTCCGTGAACCGTAATAAAACGTTTCACATGTCGACCGCAGTCCGGACGGCGCGTGCGGTCGGCGTGAAGCCAAATTGATGGGTCACTCCATCGGCAATGTAATGGTCCTTCAAAACGAACCGGCCCTGGCTAGTAAGTGAAATTCACGTTTGATTAACTTTTACTCAAGAACTGGCCAGCGAAAGTGGCCGGTCTTAAGCGCGACAATAATCAACAGACTTGCCAGTTTAACGGAGACAAAAACATAACATTCAAAGTTAAAGTATTTGCCAATGATATTCTATAAGATGCTATGCCTAAGATAGGCATAGCCGAAATCACCACAGAAACTGGTATCCGTTTTACATATCGTTATTTTAGTTACATAAAAGTAACCATCGCTTTTCATTGCTTTTTACTATCCACGTTATTTAAAACAAATCATTTTATACTAGTGTTGATCGTGTTTTTCAGTAAACTTTACGTACTACGTCAAATAATAGGTCCGCGCACCGCAAACTAATACTATCTAACAGATACTCGATCTTTCTAGTAACCAACATCCCGAGCAGATAATATTTACTCTCATCACGTAAAGCGTAAAAGCAACGAACCAATCCTTTGAACTGAAAATACTTTACATTGCTACTATTTGCGTGGGTGCGAGATCTATAGACGAGGTTTTAAATAAAAAAACTGCTTCATAAATCGACTCTGATTACCAAAAGAATAAAAATAGAACTAGCTTCCCACCAAAATACTGAAAAATCTAAATCACGGAAAGCAGAGACATGTCAGTATGTTTTATTTGACAGTGTTAGTTGGCTATAAACAAGGCACGTTTGAATCGGACACAAAAACCTCACTTGCTTTGTTATTTGAGCTGCCTCTTATTACAAAGTACTATATAGCTTACAGTTTAGAGTATACATACGTTACAGTCCAAACTCATAACAAGTCGAAACCACTTTTGACTAAAGGCATCGGTCCAAACTATTTTTGCCTGATATTTGCAGTCAAAAGTGGTTTTGACCGGTTATGAGTTTTTACTGTAACATATAATATATAATACTTGCTATATTTGGTTACAGCTTACCCTCATACATGCCTTAACAACGAACGTAGTTACCATCTAACAAGAGCAAATTCAAACTTAATCCAAATCAGATAAACTTAGTACCAAAACGGGCATTTTAAAACGACAATAACACACGATCGAGTATGTACTCGTATCTCTCTGAACTAAACATGTGAGAAAAAAATTGTCTCTATCATTCTGAAATCGCCCTATCGATCAAACGATCAGATTATAATTTTCAAGTTTGTAATTTAAATCAGAAACAATACCGGTTAGTGTGTAGATGGTAACTCCGCTGGTTCTTGATAGTTATTTGCTATTCAAGAATCAATAGCAATGAATGAACGCAACCCTCAAATTCTGACCCTAAACTTCTATTAAACGATCACCAACTTCGATATTATCTCGAACGAATCCAATCTCAGAATGCGGAACTAGAAATAGAAATAGTTCTACACAACTCAATACGAAGAATTTCTGGAATATTCAATTACTTAATGCTAAATATAGGCAACTATTTCTACTTAAAATAAATAATTATGAAATAGGTAGTTAAAAGAGATTCTTACCAAATGTAATCATTGAACAAAATAATTGTACTCTAAGAATAGGCTCTTATTATACGACTGAGAATTGTAATTTAAAACTTGACCTTGAGTATTGGAACTTCTGTTTTATTATTTCTTTTGTATACTAATTTCGAATATACTAATGGAATATTTATAACTACGAGCACCGCCCAAATATTGTACTACACTTTTGAACCAAAAGTTTTAGTGATGGATCGATGTATAATTATAGTGTTTCCTATAGTGTCACTGTCAACAACGTTAATGGATACATTAATTTGAAAGTTTCAGACACAAAAAGAATAAGGCATACTTATATTTCAATATCAATAAATCTTCCTGGTAACATAACATATAACAAGCAACAAACTCTTATCCATACTTGAAAGCCTATCTCAGTATAAATATGTTTAGATTGTATTCACGTGTTTAAGTAAATAAATATTTCATTATTCCGTGCCACTAGTGTTTGATACACAACATCGTTTCGCTTATATAACATCAGTTGTTATGTTAGTCATCAATTGTAAGATTACTATTCGCTCAAGTGTACTTGCTGGTATCAAATACAATTTAATTGAATTGGTAATTAGCCCTAATTAGATAGCGATCAAAGTCTACCGTTCAATTATTATAACCTGGTAATCGAAATAGTGATAAAATGGTTAGTAATATAAATTATCAATAATTTAACATCTATTAGAGTTTTTGAATTAGGTAACCTTTTGAACCTACGGGATTTTGTAGTCCTATTTATGTAAGGTATTCCGACTATGCGAGATGAAGAGAAAGTTCTTAGAAAAGGAATACTGAGAGGGTATTTTATTTTAATTATGAAAACAAGTCATCCGAGACTTACCCTGTATCCAGTATCGAGCGCCTAGTTATAACAATCGGATTTCAGACAAAACTACGTAAAAACTTGAACAAAACACCCAAAACATTCCAAAAACGTTATTCAAATAAAAGGCATTGTATTTCATACTACAAAGCGATAAAAAAAGAAATCCCAGTCATAATCGAAATACTTTATGATTCCACGTTTAAAAGGCCTGCGAGACGAATTTAAAGTATCTTGTATGCTGTGTGAAAGTGGGAGATGGGAGGACCCACTAGGGAGCAACACAGCTCGTAAACAGGAAGCAAAGACCCGATGAGTCTTTGAAATTTATGCACAAACATTTATCGCGAGCTTTTCGGCAAGGAAAACATCACGGAGCGGCCCGTACGTCTGGGAGTAATTTCCAACATGTACAAAGTACCCTATTGCTACGGAACACCGATAAGACCTTAACCAGGTTCCCTGCGAAACAGTTTGGTTTAATATTAGCGGGTAATCGGACCATTTTAATCGGGTCTGTTATTTGGCTACTGTACTTTAGCTCCATCAAATATTTGTTGACTTTGTTAATGACTAGAACTCATCGCTTTTATTTTACATTTTTAGTTTATTTTACATTTCGTTATTTTTAACTTTACAGCTGATATTATTCACTAAGTATTTGTATTATTTGACGTATTTATGAAACTCTGTCAATAAGCTTAGTAAGTTCGAGAAAGTTTTTATAATTCCGACTGCCGGTGTCGGAATGTTTAGACCGCAAAGGTACGATTCCCACAAATCGGAACGAGCCGGAGAGTAGCGCTTCGCTTCACATCGGATGCGCGAGCACATAATATACCTACGTACGCGAGGATACGCGCGTGGTCTAGCGTGCATTCCAAGAAACGTAAATTCCATGCAAATATGTTCCTTAACATTTGTATCAGAAGTCTGAATTCACCTTATCATAGTGTGAAATGCGCTCCGGTGCACTTCGTTCGGTTAATATGAATCGTACATTAAGCTTACTAAAACACCGTAATCTTTGCCCGGTAAAGTCGTACTCCGTATAAGATGATGAATTTAAATATTGTAAATGTTATGGAAAGAAATTATGCTAAGGATACTCTTAGGGCTCTTTCTCTTGAATAACTTAGGGGAGACTGTCAGACTTATTAACTCACAACAGCATTTGAAGTATCACTTTGTGGTTCAATTGATATTCGTTAAATATAAGAGATACACATTTCGTGTGAAATACTTTATATTCAATGCCAGATGTTTGTAAATTGTTCTTGTAAAACTCAAGTACTGTTTGCGTCAAAATCGATATCGCAAAGGAACCATAACGCTGAGTTTCGGTAAAATATATGATTAATCCGGTCAAATTAAACCAAAAAATGAGGGTGAGTTTGCATAAAGTCCCAACAAGCTGAAAATCAGGAAAATTGTTGAAAACATAATTATAAACAATGTGTAAAAGTTCCCCATCATTCCCGTGTATGGAATTTTTTTTATTCAAGGTCAAATGTCAAAAAAGAGTGTTTTTCGCGAATATCTGAAAAACGGTGCAATGTAGCAAAAAAAAGTGTATGATGAAATGAAAGCTTATAAAATTCTCTATAACTTTAATTCTATCCACTTTTTCCATATTCCAAACCGTTATTGAACTACACGCTCCAGAAATGTCAAAATTAAGGACCTCGGGCAGGTAACTATGGAGCCTGCCCCAATGCTCAACAGTGACATGACCCATGTCATTTGAAAGGTCTTGAAGAGTTGTACAAGTTACTCCTAGACAGTTATATCGAATTCGATGGCCAACTCGGTGTTTTCGACCACCGAAGAATTACCACTGGAGGTGCTGTGGAGCCTGGACGGAATGCTCAACAGTGACATGACTTACGCATTTGAAAGCTCTTACAAGTCACTTTTTGATAGTTATGTCGAAATCGACGCCAAACTCGGTGTTTTCGACCACCGAAGAAAAACACTAGGTGTATGTGCAATAATGTGCAGTTGACCCTGATCGTATTGCTCAACAGTGACATGACTAATGTCATTTGAAAGCTCTTACAAGTCACTCCTTGACAGTTATATCGAAATCGACGACCAACTCGGTGTTTTCGACCACCGAAGTATCGACACTGATCGTATTGCTCAACAGTGACATGACACATATCATTTGAAAGCTCATAAAGAGTTTTATAAGTCACTCTTTGATAGTTATATCGAAATCGCCGTCCAACTTAGTGTTTTCGACCACCGAAGAATGGAGTTGGGCTATGCCATACCGAAGTATCGACGCTGATCCTAATGCTCAAAAGTGACATGACCTATGTCATTTGAAAGCTCTTGAAGAGTTGTACAAGTCACTCTTTGACACTTATATCGAAATCGACTGCCAACGCGGTGTTTTCGACCATCGAAATATCGACACTGGGTGTATGTGCAGTTGACCCTGATGGTATTGCTCAACAGTGACATAACTTATGTCATTTGAAAGCCCTTGAAGAGATGTCCAAGTCACTCCTTGACATGTCTATCGAAATCGACCGCCAACTTGGTGTTTTCGACCACCGAAGAATGGAATTTTCTCAAGGTCCTTTATTAACTAATGTGTACATATTTTTTTTTATTTTTGGTTAAAAAACACCGAGTTAGCCGTCGATTTCGATATAAATGTCAAGGAGTGACTTGGATATCTCTTCAAGGGCTTTCAAATGACATAAGTTATGTCACTGTTGAGCAATACCATCAGGGTCAACTGCACATACACCCAGTGTCGATATTTCGATGGTCGAAAACACCGCGTTGGCGGTCGATTTCGATATAAGTGTCAAAAAGTGACTTGTACAACTCTTCAAGAGCTTTCAAATGACATAGGTCATGTCACTTTTGAGCATTAGGATCAGCGTCGATACTTCGGTATGGCATAGCCCAACTCCATTCTTCGGTGGTCGAAAACACTAAGTTGGACGGCGATTTCGATATAACTATCAAAGAGTGACTTATAAAACTCTTTATGAGCTTTCAAATGATATGTGTCATGTCACTGTTGAGCAATACGATCAGTGTCGATACTTCGGTGGTCGAAAACACCGAGTTGGTCGTCGATTTCGATATAACTGTCAAGGAGTGACTTGTAAGAGCTTTCAAATGACATTAGTCATGTCACTGTTGAGCAATACGATCAGGGTCAACTGCACATTATTGCACATACACCTAGTGTTTTTTCTTCGGTGGTCGAAAACACCGAGTTTGGCGTCGATTTCGACATAACTATCAAAAAGTGACTTGTAAGAGCTTTCAAATGCGTAAGTCATGTCACTGTTGAGCATTCCGTCCAGGCTCCACAGCACCTCCAGTGGTAATTCTTCGGTGGTCGAAAACACCGAGTTGGCCATCGAATTCGATATAACTGTCTAGGAGTAACTTGTACAACTCTTCAAGACCTTTCAAATGACATGGGTCATGTCACTGTTGAGCATTGGGGCAGGCTCCATAGTTACCTGCCCGAGGTCCTTAATTTTGACATTTCTGGAGCGTGTAGTTCAATAACGGTTTGGAATATGGAAAAAGTGGATAGAATTAAAGTTATAGAGAATTTTATAAGCTTTCATTTCATCATACACTTTTTTTTGCTACATTGCACCGTTTTTCAGATATTCACGAAAAACACTTATTTTTGACATTTGACCTTGAATAAAAAAAATTCCATACACGGGAATGATGGGGAACTTTTACACATTGTTTATAATTATGTTTCGAACAATTTTCCTGATTTTCAGCTTGTTGGGACTTTATGCAAACTCGAATGTCTAAATTTACCGGGGTATAATTCTTCTGAAGACATGTGTTCTTTCTTTTATAAACTTGATTATTTGTTCTGTATATCATCAGTACGCATTGAAAGAAAACACGCCTGGGTTCGGCAATAGGTACCAAAATACGTAGTACCAAAACAAACACGTTAATTCAATGAAAATAATGGCTAACATAATATCTTGAGATTATGTCGAGTAACAAAATAAATATTGTGTTTAAACATTCTTCATAAACATAAATGTTTCGCAAAATAAAAAAAAGTATATTCATGCTCTACCGATTCCTTCCATCACTAAATTCTATCCTAAAACAAAAGAAACCACACATTTCATGATGCCCCAAATGTTTGTCAAACCAAAACCGTCTTTTATTTTGAATTAAATTAAGATCACAATGCAAATGAGGCCAGAATAAAGCTGGAAAATTGCTCGCGGCATTCGCAGACCTCCGAAATGCAATAAATACGATAATTGCTTGTATAAACAGCCCTGACACGGGTTGTAAACACAATATTAGTACTTGTAAAAGCGAAGACAGTATAATAAGTACATTACACCGGTCCAATGACCGCATCCCTTCTTTATCGTCCAATAAGAACGGTATAGGAAATTTTATAAAAGCCATTACAAAATAACGTCGAAGTTTACGAACTGTGAATTTCACTTACAACCATTTATTTTTTGTTTTGTTTTTATTCCAATCGTTGGGTATTGATGGGATTGTTGGAATTCGATTTTATGATAAATGACGAATTTAACGGAACAACGGAAAGGTTTTGGTCTCATTTCGGAAAGTTTCATTTGATACTCCTGATTCATTGCGTTTGTAACAAATCAAAGGGCAGGAAAAGCGCTGAATATTTGTAGGTTAGATTAGTTAGATAGAATAGGTCGAGACGCATTGAGGTTAATTAACCTTATTACAGTGACTGAAACCCTTAACCACAACGAGAAAAATGATGGTTCTTAAGTTTAAGCGAACGTACTTCATACATGTGTTTCCACGGCAATGGTTAGTAGAAACACATTCTTATTAGTTATCGATTTACACCTGAGTTTCTGGAGATTTCGTCTCTTACGTATGTGATGAATGTTTGTAAGTTTTTAAAATATCTCATCCTGTGAATGGAATTTAACTTTCTTGTGTCTATGAAAGTACATATTTTATTGAATTCACTTTTTTTGGTTATTTTAGTATCATACCAATAAAAATCAATATAATCTGAATATCATAGTTATGATAACCGACACGTATTCTAAACTTAAACTGACGCTCAATAATAGACCCGTCAACTCTCCTAACCAAGTGTTCTATAATAAATTGTTTGAAATTATATACGTAGAGTACTCGGCAATAACTATTAGCAATCAACCTATTTCGTAGCTTGTTTGGGTTTGCAGAACGCTAATCGCTGATGCGAATTTTGTCGCAATGACACAAAGACTACACATTGTTTGTATGACGTACTCAACGCTCTAAAAAACTGAATCTTGCCGACCAACTTCCAAAGGTCAATAGGTAAAGACTTTCGCCGCTAACTGTACCAAGTTCACAAGTAGCAAGTTATTTCCACTTCCCACACATATGTTGAATAAACATGACAGATGTACAGGAAGTTAATACCACTGACAACTCAGTTGAGACTAGATACAATGGTTACATAACATTTACACTTACTAGTAATAAGTTTGATAGTGAACTATCGTCTTTTGGAACTTACCTTGAGATATTTAGATGTAGATATAGGCGTATAATGTAGATGTAGGTTTATTACGATATTATATAAAAATAGTGCGGATATTATCAAAAGCCCAGTTAGAGCCACTGGCTACTCAAGTGTCGCGTTTGCCACTCGTTTTAGAAGAAAGCAAATGAATATAAGAATAACGTTTATTTGGACCATTTTTTTTTGTCTTGATGTGAGTGAGTACCGATGTATTAATTTGTTGTGTACTTCCATTAGTACTGATTTAATATAATCGTATGTACGATTAGATACGAAGACGCTTATGTAAGACACCGATACCATTGCTGGCAAACATCCTATTCTCATAAAGCCATAGATTGCGAAATAGATACTTACCTGCCAGTCCATAATACACATTTTAGTAAAAGGTTGGACTTTCCCTTTCAGAAAAAATATATGAGTTCTTAACTGATACCTGCGATGGGCGATATCAGAAAAATATGGTGGTCATAATTTACACGTTTTGCGGAATCGGTAAAAGGAGCAGGCGAGTTCACTCGGTGTGGCCGATTAAAGGAGCCAATATCTACTAGAGATGTGCCCCGGCCGACTTAACGATTTATCGGACAATTAGATATCGATAAAATTTTGTACTTTATTAAAGAAAACGTTTTGGTTTTATCGGGCTGTTGGTTTGGAAAGAATAAGCTGTTGGTGAAACTTTTTTGAGACTATCTTTTTCTTTTACATGTTTTTGTTTTTTATCTGTTTATATCATTCTTTTACTATGTTTTCTTCGACATAACTCCTAAATTCTATGACTATCATCTAACTGTTTTAAAAAGAGCAAAATGTCTTATTTGGACCTATATCAGAATCTGCGAACGCGACATTCTTGGCTCATCTCTAATAGCTCCCTAAACTACATTATAACATCACTAATTACGTGCCAACCAGTTCACTATCGTAATATAAAACTGTAATAAAAGTTCCGCTTTAACAGCAGTTCCTAAAGCATCGAGTCTCCGGCTTGAAATTAATTTAAGACCCTCAAGTTTCTTCGAGCAGCGCTTTTTAAACTAGTGTAACCACTTTTGGGACGAAACTGATCAATAATTAGTAATTAACAAGGCAAAAAACTGTATGGCCTAATCCTTTTCACTGAACTTATATAGTCAGTGAGATTACATCCCTTTGTCGCAGTGAGACATTACAGGCAACACTTTTTTAACCTGTTTATAGTGAGATAATATCATGATAGTGGAACTGGTCTTAAATATTTAGTAGTAAGCTAGTTAATGTCTACCTTAAATGGTGGTAACGTGGTTCAAAAGCAAACATTGTTTCATAAAAAGGTATCGTTTTAATCGTGTTACCGTACAACCGTATTTAAAAAAAATTAGATTCGTACGTGGTTAAAAAGGACCTTCGTGGTTTGGTATCTCCTCAGTATCAAGACCGCGTGATATTTAGATGGTTCTCCCGCTGAAGATAGATTTGGATCCAATATTGCTAAGTAGAGTCACACGCAGACTTATCGTAGCATCGCTTATCGAATCCTTTTCATAGTAAAAAGGATATTACAAGCTTACTAGTACTAATCTATGACATTAATAAAGTTCTGGGCATTCCCTTTGGTTACACGTATGGGATTAATTCCTGTGGGATTTTGGATTATTAATTCCCATGGAATTTGCAAAATATATCGCGGTACCTTTTGTATTATCTAAAACGATTTTTAATAATTAATCGAAATCTTTGTGAGATAATGAGAAAAAGATAATGGAATTTCCCCTTATTCTTCATTAAATAATGGAATGTAGGTAAAGGAAGGTTGAATATGGTAGAGGCTTTGTCTATGGTGTGAGAAATGATGGCTGGATTTGTTAAGCCCATCGATCTGTTTTACACGTAACATTGAGAAGCAACTTTACTATGTAAACTTACCATGTTTACTTTACATTAAATATTCTATTGATATATTATATGATCAATTCCAAACTATTTAGGTTTTTTCCGTTTACAAGGGGGTATTAAGATGTAAAGTATACCCAAATATACCCCCTAATTTATCCTCTAGTATAAAGCTCGCTCCCCTAAATTAGTGAAACCCTAATTCAAATTGTCAGGTATTTTTTGAGGTTATACCGAACTGACAGACGGACACACATATATGACGGGATATTTCATAACATACTATAACTATAACATAAAGCTGTATGTGACAATAGCAGTCTTGCGTAAAACCTCTCATTTTTATTAGCTTAATGAATACTTCAATAAGAAGCATTCACATAGTCAAATAAAGTATTAGCCTGTAATGTCCCACTTCTGGCAAAGGCCTCTCATCTCGACGAAGACATCAGTACAGTGAGGAGGAGCATTCACATAACCCCAACAAATTGGCCACACCATGTATTAAGAGCACTCAGCTAACAGACATAGTTTGCACACTACATTGAATATCTTGGGACCGAATTGGCAATAGTGGTTGTTAGATTTATTATCGGCACGCTTGAGTGATTCAGCTGCCTCCGGGGACTCTAACGTGACCGAACATAATATTTTACTAACAACGTTATTAGAGAGCCTAATTGTTTAATGGTGCTGACTTTCATCGATACTTAATAACGTTATACGAGCGTTTGAGAAGGCTAATGTTTATTTGTAAGAGGAATTGGTATTGCGTTGTGTTTTGTTTATCTACGGTCGTTGTGACAGGTTCTATGACACCTAAACGCACAAATAACTTTTTTCGTTTGTCATTTTTATTAAAAAACTGAAAATCATTCACATATAAAACAATTGGTGTTGATACAATTTATGAAGTTAAATTAAATAAATCTATTTCCTATACGCAAATAAAATCTAACAAAAATAAAGAAGACAAAGAATTTCGTTAAATCCAGTTTATTTACTTTAAGTGCACACAATGTCTATAGAATTCATTCGTTTTAAATTAACACAAGTAAAATAATATTGAAAATATTACACAAATCCGTACCATCAAAGCAGTTTAGACACCCACATTTCCCACTTTCAACTTCACTTTACCCCTATTCTGAACTGTAAGTAAACAATGCAACGATTGTAATACGCAGAGTTGGGACAAAGCCTCATGACTTTATTAACTATTTCATACAACCCAGTTCACTGGTTTACTACTATTTTGTTGCTTTACAGAATAATATCTTAAGTTTTAAAACTAAAGCGGTTGATATGTTTCTTAAACTAAAGTAATATGCTACTTTGGTATGACTGTTGTGATAAGATACTATGACATCGTTTAATTCATAGTTAATGTCCCATTGCTGGACAAATGCCTCTGATTACCACAACACTACCAAGTCGTCGTTAGTTTTTAGAGTTAAGATTAATTATATACCCTATGATGGCAACATTTTGTGATTCATCATTTCCGTTTGGCGATCCCAGTGCAAAACATAGTGAAATTTAACTCCTGAGTTCTTATTCAAAACAATTCTACGGACACAGCGTCTACAAAACATTACATAGCAACACCTGCACTGAAATACGTATACATACAACAGTTTATTATGGCAATACATTATAGGTAACTTAAAATAACGTATACAGACGTAACATATATATACCTCCACCAAACGCCTCGTTTATAAAGAGGAATAATAAACGGCATAAATAAAAATGTCGATGCTTCAAGCTGTCTATTGTTAGGCGGTACAATAGAGACTGTATAAGATTCAACGTTAAAAAGAGATCGGAATATAACATAGAAGGTACAATAATCCACTGTATCAGAACAAATATTTGCATTTGAATCGAGAAGCAAACACTCGAAGCTGACAAGTATCAGCTCCACCTATCCATCGATTCCAATGTTTATTTACATTTACACCGAAACGTTTTTAATATTTGAACAATTTGTTAGTTTTTCAAACGTCACACGTTTAAAGTGACAAATCAAATGGTTTTAGTAAGTTCATATTATCTATTTTAAATATTTGGTGATTCTTTTTACCTCGTTTCTTTTCGTTGTTCCAAATTCTATTAAATTGTTCTTGGTAGAGTAAATTATCCAATTATGAGTAAGTTCGAGTAAATTAGTGGCCAATTAAAAGCCGTTAAAGGATTACGTTGCCATAAACCTTCAAATATTGCCAAAATTCTATTCTATATTCCAAATCTGTTCTACAGATACTTTCGTAAACAATTCAAGATTATTTGATTTTCTGATCAAATTGAAATAATTCAATATGTTTTCAATAATTCAACAAAATGGCATTCTGTTTACCTAGACGTTGTAAAGACAATTTTAGACACAAATAACATACCTTCAATATTACTTAGGGCAACTATTGATATTTACATAAGTCTAGTTATTAAACTATCTATTCTAGTTATATAAATATAACCAGCTCAACACAATGTTTGGATGCAACCCCACTAAATCTGGTAAAATAACGTAAGAGAGAACTACAAAATTTTCACACTAACGACATCTATTGGATCGCGGGTGGAACCACTGCGCAGAATACCTAGTGAATCATAATAACAGGGAATCATGTAGGAACTCATAGAGGACGAGACGCGACTCTTTTAAAAGGATTGTCATAACAAGAACTTCAAAAATACATCACGTCATTATTTACGTAACATTTCCGTTCATATATTTATATCCATAAATAATAAGAAGTGACAATGTTTGAATATTTGGTACTCAAACATAATTTACAAGTTCCCATCTTTCGCTGAAGATGTTTACTGAACTCTTGAGCTTGTGATGAAAATTCTGTTAACACAATAATGAATGGTTTATCCAACCCGAAGCTTGCTTAACTCCGAGATGAAAATTGTTAAATGTAATGAATTTAATGTAGAACCCACTCGTACATCGCTTTTAAATAAACAGTTACCTTAAATCACCTTCACTTCTAATAACAATTTCTTAAATAACATTAAAAACATCCTTTTCGTTGAACAGATTCTACTCATTGCGTGAAGTTTGTCGGGTTTTAGGAGATCACTTATCAATACCAAATCATTGATTTGTTTCATGTATATAATTCTTCTTTACTACTTTTATAAAAAGGAAGATTTTATCCAGATCAGTCAAATGTTATGCGTGACCCCATTAGATGGGAAAATGTTCACACTATCTTTTGGATCGCGGGTGAAACACCGTTCGGAACCGCTAGTTTCAATTAAAACGTCATTATATAAAGAATTCTAGCAACAACCTACTTAATATGTCATAGTACTATTATAAAAAGAAACACTAAAGTAAGGTAACGTACAGAGAATACTTAGCTAGGCATATATCGTATGCAATGACACATGCATGTACACAAATGTATGTACAGGATACACTACATCTCTACGGCTTAATAACAGTAATATGAACTATAGTCCGTCCTATACTGAACAAATGGGTACATCACGCATCTGTGACCATTTGTATGTTCTGCGGTTGGATAGCGAGCTGTTTGCATTGGTCATTTGTCGACACGGCTTATCAAGCATTATTTGCGAGTCGACCTCATTCAATTTCCTAGCCGATACTGTCCCTGAAATACTGGATACATTTTCGGAGCAAGAGAGTCACGTATTTTGAATTAAGTGCTTGAAGTTTGAGCGTCGTTATGATTAACACCCTCTGAGGCGTTTAAGGAGACCGATAGGGATTTAAATGGCCTCTGTCTGGTCTAAAATTGTAGCTCTTCATAATATACTGCATTGCCTCAAGGCCTCAGATATGGTCTAATGATTGAAACAAACTGGACCAACAATTTAGAGTGGCCTCCGAAGCGGTGAAGTAAGCAAACTTAGTAAGATAAACTACTATTGGTCAAAGATTCTACATTATCGTACTACTTTACTAACATACTGAATATACATACTCGTAGAAAGAACTGGTAATAAATCTTACATCTAAGCAATGATCCTTAAACGTCTTGTTGAAAGTGTAAAACAAATATATCCCACAAAAATAAACCGAAGAAAGTGTACTCAGTAAAGTTTCGTTACAACAAAAACATATTTTAAAGCGTCAGAGCAATCGTTAAGCACAATTCTTTGAAAATGTTTTACTGTTTGGTGTTTGAACCAGTATTGTAGTTGGAAATTACAGATATTCGAGACTCAGACCAGTCAACGTTAAATGCAATTGGAAGCTCTTATATTGTTATTGTTATCTTAGATTGAGACGATTTTGTACGAAATCGGATTTTATTCTGAATACTGAAAATCCGAAGCGGTACTTACGTAGACAATTATTGGTTCAAGAGCTTTATACAAAAAAATGTGAATTGAAAAAAATAAAGAAACGCTATTTTGTACGAAATATATTTTTTGTGCTTATATTTTGTAATATAATAAGAAGTAAACAAGTGGATTCTTCCAATTTGTGATTTTGTGAAGTAATTGACGATTGTGCCTTTCATTTTTTTGCTTTAGAAGAGCGTTGTCTACATGACGTATTTTCACTTACGTATTAGGAAAATTCCAAACCGTGAAAGCCATTTTAAAAACCTGTTATTCTTGAGAGTCGTTTCACGCTGCAGTTTAAGCCATTACCACTACCCACACTAAGCACTTATAGAGAACCTTCCCACTAGAGCTACGCTGCACAAATATGCTACGAAAATATATATAAGGTAAGCTACGACTGCTATGTTATTCTATGAAGATTTGCTGCCACTGTGCGAGGAAGGTGCGTAGGTTGAACGCAGCGTAGCAACGTAGTAGCAGACTACTAGTATGAAGGCACCCTTAGTCTCAATCATATCATACGCTCTACAGTCAAAAAGTTTAGTAGAAAAATATTACTTATATTCCGGTATGTAATCTTGTACAGGATGTCAGTCTTTATAAAGAAACGTATGAAACCGTCACATTCACTTACATTCGTAATGTATAAAGTATATTATTATATTGTAAAGAATGACTACAGTTATTTGATTTCTTTTTGTGTTATTTTTCTTGTTGATTCAAAGTGAGACGGCAGTATAGAATGCCAAAATATGAAATTCTTCGAGTGAAATAGTTATTACTATTCGACGGCTTTTTAGACCGATTCAAACATTTATATAAGTACTTTAACTCTTCAGAATAATATCACAATATTTAAAATATGGAAACTCTGAACGATTTATATTATTTTGAGTCAATGGTACTTAAGTCTCGATAACCTAGATCTAGGAATCTAACTGCCGCCCCCAGAGATGTCCATTAAATCTACACTTAACTAATTGAAGTTTTTTTCATCCGTCACATGTCAACTACTAAGAAAGCATTTGAAGTCTCTGGACGATGGCAAAAATAATATTATGACATTTTGACATTTAAAATACAACAAAACAAACAAAAGTATTCACTCAACCAATTACACTGATCAATCAAAACTTGTACAACTCTCGCAATGGCTCCACAATTAATAATACTAAGATTTATCACCACGGGGCGGTCGTAAATTTTAATTCCATTGTCAAAGTAAAGAGTTATTTCGAAAGTTTAATTCAGATATTTAAATCAGATTGCAGCCTTCACAGTTGGGCTGAACCGTTGCACCCAATTTGTTCTGGAATTACGGTCGACAACAGAATACCGATAACTATCGCCATTTTTAATTCCATCCCGATCCAATCAACTGTTATATTGTGGTTAACAAACATATCAGCAATCATTTATTTTAATTCCTTTTTAAGTATTTACATTTGATCTTTTGTTTGTTGTTTACATGTCATTATTGTAATCATTGATAAATGACGCGAATTAAGTACTAAATGTTTGATTAAAAACCATGTGTCTTATTATTGGATAGACTGTTAAATGACACAGCACACAGCAGAAATCACATAACAGAAATGGCTTATCCAATAAACTGGCTTATTGTACTTTCATCGCCTTGCAACACTTTTCTTAAAAATATGATCAGTAGTCTCATCTCAATTCTAGTATGGTTTTTATCATAACATGATAAAAAATGAAAACATACATTAATGAGATTGGAATAAATTATAACCTTGCAATATGAAGGTAGACCTCTCGAGGTTAGTGGAGTTCCCCTCGTAAATAACTTAACGCAATATCGTGATTTTCGGCCAATTTTCTCTGCCAAAGTTTTAATAGGTATGAATACTGTATATCGTTTCGTCCATAGAGAAATTATGTTGATGATACTCCAATGATTGATAAGTTTATAAAAAGAAGTTGGTCTCAATGCCATAATTTTCAGTTAAAAGTTTTTTGCTTTGCAGACTTAGATCACTTTTATTCATATTTTATTTATAGCACAAGATAATTATACTTTATCTTGAATCAATAAAACACCCATTTCAATAAATAAACATACCGAAACGATACTGTTTCATCATCTCCCGAGTTATCCGATATCAATCAAAATGTCTTGTCTCTACCCAATTGTCTCAAGTCGTCTCCAATTAATAATTGTAAAATATAATTTTGGAGATATTTTAACCACGAGCGTTCTCGCGGGACAATTGATTACGTGCCCTAACATCCGTTCATCAATTGTAGAGAGATAAACGTCAAGCCGAGTTTGCAAATGACAAATGTTTGCTAATGACTCGCTCGTCGAAAACCGAATAATTTCACGAATATTTTACAGGCCGGCTATTACCGGCCGGCAATAATTATCACAGCTATGGCTCTATAGGTGTATCCCGAAAAGGTTGTTAAAATCTAAATACGTCTATAATCCAGTCATTGTCGAAGCGTCATTAGTATCCTTTTAGAATTCCGGTAGAGCTTTGTAAAGAAATTGATAGCAATTTTTCACAAGAAAACTTATTATAAAATCTGATGTCAAATACAGGCGGTCATAACAATTTGTCATTTTGGATAAAGGAGACATTACGGTGAGGATTTGTTGTACCAATATTGGTTTAGGAATAAAAGTACCATTTCAGTAGAACAGAGGCTATAATCCGCAGTTGAATGACAAGAGTAGTTAGGCCCTTAACGTCGCCATTAAAAGGGTGCTTAACACCGACCGGATTGCTGTGAATAATGGCGAAAGAATAGCTCAAGCACCGTTTTTAACGGTGGCTGAGAAGACTCGTAACTCCAGAGTCACTCAGAACTATAATGTGAGGAGCGTGACCGCCCGACTCTCATCGGAGTATCGACTCTACCCACGAGGCTAGCGGATATGTCACGCACATGCCTTTATTGCTATCAGATACCTACCTCAAATATATTCTTTGAACCTCTTAAATTTCATCCAGTAACAGACACCTCATTTACATTACTATCTAACTCGTTTCGTTATTAATTGCAACGCGATAGTGATTCAATTTTAACATTTGAAAAAGAAATTTGAACGTTCGAATAGGTTTTATTGTCGTTATAATAAATTATTTCTGTACTTTGTGTGGCTTTCTGTTTAAAAATTATTTTATAAATATTGTTATGTAAATATTTACATTAAATAACATTTATCAGTAAACTAATAGATATAAATTAAATAATGAACTAATTATTGTAAACCTAATTAAAACTAATATTATTAAAATAAGCCACCCAAGTTCAAATTGTCTTTACACTTTGTCCGTACAATTAGTAATTCAATAAATAATGTCACGGTTTCAACCTTCCATTAATACAAATTAAACTAAGAACAATACACTTTTAATCCTAACGACTAAAGAGATAAATAAACGTAATAAGCGGTTTACGGGATTGAATATTTATTTTCTATTGTCTGGTAAAGCGGTTCGAATAAAAGGATATTATTCCATCGTAGTCTAATAAATTTAGAATGGTCTCTGACATTTTTATAGAAAATATTTTCCGGTAAACGCTTTGTCATGTGAAAGTTGACCAATGGCGAGGCAGTCAACTTTACCGTTTTGTTGGAATGCTAGTCACGTTTGTTCAAAAGAAAAATGCATTTTTCACATTATCCAGTTCCTTTTCCTTGGGAATTTTTATCCCTCTGTTTTATTTGACCAGTATATTTTATAACATACGCGGTGGGCTTCTATCGTCTTTAATCTGTAATCATCTGAAGGGAAATATAAAAAAACATCGTTTAACGAGTAAAGAGCAAGAAACACATAGTGCGGGTGGGGGTGCGGGCATGGGTGCGGGGCCTTGCCATATGTACCTATGGACGATGTCTCTAGCGCTTTAGTACCACTGGATACTATGTAAGTTCATTTTGTGCTTTTTGCTCAGTCTTACATATCTTTTGTTTATATTTAGAACTCGACATGTACGAGTATATCTTAATAATGTATGGTCATAGTATAGTGAAACAAACTCCATCAATAAAGGTACAATTACAGTAAATCGTTCGTCGCATGCAGCATGCTTTAAAAGCTACAATGAGTCTTTGAAAAGTAGCTGTCAAAGTATGTTGTATGCGGCGAACATCATACTATAATCAAACCTTCTCACTACTGTTTCGAGAGGATAAAGAGTAGTATTCGTTCGGTTCGGCCTTCACATTCGCTGAACACAGTTTAGTCGATCCCTTACGCTCGTTTCAGGTAACCAATTTATTTCCTGGACTCTTTGTTTCCCCTTGAGTAAAATGAATGGCCCATAAAGTTATTTAAGTATATAGAGATAATATACGTATTAAGGTTAATGTGAGTGGTTATTAAGTAAGTTTGTATGAGAGGGTTTAACTCACGCAGATTATTCAGATATTGGAGATAGTAATTTATTATGTTTTGCAAACGTTAGGATACAATATGTTATTGGTTGTTTTATTATTATCATCTTTATTTACACTCGATGGACATCTTGATAAAATCAGTTATACTGAAGCGAAATAGACATATAACAATCAATTATTTTGTTTATGCATCACGACACATTTTAATTAAAACCAAAACAATTTCATTAATTAGTTCTAAACTGAATCTGATCTGTCGTCAATTATCAAGTTGTGACTCATTGGAATGTTTCTGTTTCTGAGCCCAGTCTGCGAAGTTTGGATTTAATTCATTTACTAATAAAAATAGTTTTGTTTTTCCAAACAACGTGTTTTGTTCGACATTGTGATTGTTCGATTTCCATCGCAATTTAAACTTGATTTAGCAGTCATGGCGTCAACTGCCGTGGAGGTAGTATTAGTTAAATCGATGACGTTACCTCCATGTGTACAGTGTTACGGATTCAAAGCACGTCCAAGTATAGAGCCATACAGAGCGTCAATGCTCTCTCGTAGACAAGAAATTGCCCTCTTTACGGCCCCATGGCGAAGATTTTATGTCTTCCACTTACGAACATTGACTTCCGAGGTCGACAATTTCCTGTATTCTAAACGTGTTACCTCGCGAAGGACTCGAACGTGATGCCAAAGTGATGAAAATGATGTTTTATTCGGTAATTGACGCCTTTTTTACGCTGAGTGTCGCTAGTCGGTACAGGCCGGGAATAAAGATATATATTGAATTGTCCAATTTTATTTGCTGTTCCTTTTATTACTTCACTTATTTTAAGCACTAAGAACACGGTAGGCTATTATTGAAATACTGGTATATTCCAGCTAGTGTGAATGTTAATAAGAGGGTCTTAATAATAAAGTATTTGGTCAAAGCGTTGTTCCAATCTTGCGTATGATTAATAAATAATATTGATACCATTTTGGTCGCTATCGTCTGGACCCATAGCGCGGAACAAATAATCGTTGGATCCTTTCCAATGTTATGTCTGATATCGGGGCCAAAATGAGCGGATAGTAGTCATTAGATCATAAATTATAGTGCCAAATTCTTAATAAACCACTATCAGATGTCTGACGCATCTAATCACTATAAAAGTTTATGTTCGTGTTAATGCATGCAATTAAAGTGTTACGCCGGAGATTACTGGGCTTAATTGCTTGAATAAAACCTTATTAGTCTTCAGCTAATATTCTAATAATGGATCAATTCCCGAAATCACATTAAGGGTGAAAGAATCGGATAAAACTGGAAATACAAATACAGCTGTTACCGCAACTTTCTAGAGGGTTGCTTTCCTAATTTTTCTTAAGGTACATTTAGACTAAACGAATAAACATTGAGCTTCAGCGACATACATATAAATACAATTTCATTCAACGAGAAAAATATGAAAAATAATCTATAAAAAGGAAAAGGAAGAGTGAGTGAGCAAAGGCAGAATAACCTAGAATTGCTAGCGTACTTAACTTATCCTTAACACCGTTTACAATGTAAACTTTTATGTAACTTTTGTCTTTCGGAACTTACTCCGAATATACATCGTTTGGTCTAAATACACCTTTACCAATCAGCGGTGAACTGTTCTTAGGAAGTTTGTTCGTTCAAGGTTAATTCAAGTTTACCAAATATAGGTTGTGTAGGTAAGCGTAGCAACTTTTGCAAAATAAAACAAAGCATTATATATGTGTATAACAAGTTTTACTTTAGATAAAAAGTTTAGATAACTTTCAATGCTTGTAATTGTTTTTCGATGGGTTTAACTGCAATTCAACTATCTTTTATATCATAAACATACTCGAATTAAGAATAAATTTAATAATAAATACACATTTTTTCAAAGACGTTATTTCAATGGAATGAGAACAAATTTATTTAAAAAATCATTTTTTCGTGTCGACGTCTTGTTATATGTTTTCGATTACACCTAATAGATTCAAATAGACTTTTTATTTCATAAGTAGTTGCTTTGATCGTAAATTCATGTTGGCACAAAGTAAGTATAAGGTATATACAAAATTCAAAAGTGTGCCGTCTAAACCTCAGATGTTATTGCTTCGTTCTAATATTATACAGCAAACATTTCACACAATTCTCTCATGCGACTGAATTGACACTCTTTGCTTATTCATACATCTCATACATGCGGCAACGTTTCAAACGTCTGCCATACTTGACATATTTTAATAAGAAACCGCATTTTTCTAACTTAAAAATACAAACAAATGGATAAATATGTGCATAAAATGAATAGATATTTACAGAATCCATGTCCATGTATGTCTACAGTTACCGGTAAACCGCTATTGCGTTTTAATGACTTTACTGAAGTTTTCAATACAGCTATGACTATAAGCCGTATTCATTCAATGTTCATTTGAAAAATAAGCTTGATAAAACACTAATGACAAATGACTAGAAACTCAAACTCACTGTGAAGTATATTTCTTAATTACAATTAAATCATTCATTCATTTCGTGTATGTCAGTGGCCAATCTTGGTGTCAGAGATTTTAGACCGCCTAAAGGCCTCCGACATGGTCTCACGATTGAAACAACCGGAACCAACTGCTTAATAATTAAATAAAGTACTTAATTAATAACGAACAGTTAACATAGTATCTAGGTACTAAGCATTTTCACTCTCAATGCCTCTGCAATGACCAGTTTTGAATAGAAGCACTCTCACTAATTTCCAAGTCGATTTGTGCACTAGCACTAGATCATTTTACGAATTCATTCATTTAACGTATTCCAAAACAATTTCAAATCGGAGTGTTACAAAGATAGAGAATTTCCGCATTCTCTCTTGGAAACGGGTCAATGTGGGTGCAGAGGTGAAGTTAACTGACCTCTGTTATTGCCGCCTTGTGGTTGCCAACGTTATCCTCTTCCAGGCTTGTTCGACTTTACACAGGACATCGAAAGGGATTCATGGGACGCTTTAAGAAACTTGTTTACCCAGTGTCCTTGCGTTGATGTCTGTGATCGTAAAATTGAGTGCACAAACATGACGTGTTACGTTTTGTATTGTAGACTTGAGTTATGTGTCTTCAAGATATGTTTTAGGTTCAGCATATACTACACTTGACCACCTACGGAAGATGTTTGTCAAAAGTTTGTGTATGTTCCACATACCGCCCATATACCACGCCGCGGTTTACCCGTACCCGCTTCCTTAACCTAACGTATAACCTTCCCGTTGAATGTGATGAATCCATCACAAATATGATTATTCAAATCAGATTGGTAATTTCTGGCACGTTGTAACAAACAAAAATCAAGAAAACAAAAAATCAACGTCAACTTTATTATATTAGTAAAGATCCCTTGGCTTGGTCTGGTCATTTATCATCTTTTTAACTTTTACACAAACATATGTAATATGATGCTTAACCAAACCAGCCATCCATGTAGATATCCGTACGGTGCGTAAAAAAGTTACCTCCACCGCGCAGTACAAACTATAAAATCTGCTCCTTTGAACTTAGTATTCCCATGGCGCGTATCTTTTCCTATATTTGCTAGGCGACCGACATTCAACGTAATACTTTTTGCGCTACTAAAGCTATTCCTTTGAAGGTAAAGAGCATAATTAATAAGTAACGAGACCACGTTATAAGTTTTACTGTTGCTTTCACTAACAACGTTATACGCAAAGCACTACATTAACTAATTATGATTATTTCGTTATATCATGTCGGAGGCCTTGAGGCGGTCTAAAAACTCCGATAACAGAGGTGGCCACATCAACTTGCAGACTTTATTTAAACAGAAATCAATTAACTCAAAAACTCAATATGCTTTCGTAGATAAGTTATTGAAACTTTTACTATTAATTGAAACGTACGTTTATGACATTATTATTTGATAAACACGTACGACGGAGGTTACTGTTGAGTATTTCTCAAATAAGTTCCCGTTTTAACAAATTATAAGTTATTGCAACGTTAAGTGATTGGAGTATATAACGTAAAAGTATCGTTACACCCGAATAACATAGATGTATAAAAGAAACGAAGTGCTCGCTATGGATACAAACTGGCTATCATAAAATAGTCGTATTCAGCAATTCATAAAGCAAGGTTACAGCATAAACAGAGCTCGGTTGAAACGTGGCCGCTGTATTTTTGTCTCTTTGAAATCCACAAATGAATTCACGTCCACCGTTTCATTCGGTGACTTTTCATTTATAAATCTATTTAGCACTATATTTGTTGAAAAGTGTACCCATAGATTTAGTGAGAGATTTTAGAATTGAAGAATCGTCCTAGCCATTTTTACAGTTTTATATAGCAAAGTAATTGAATTTTACCCTTCATATTTTCAGAATAAATGTAAGGAAAAATATCTTATACTAATGAATGAAGTAACATAAAAGTAGATAAATAAAATTAATTCATCGACTACTCTTTTGTAAGTACAGTAAAAAAATAGATTCATTTCCAGATCAGAATCGTGACAAATAAACAAATATGTTACTTTTCCCTCGGTGAACAAACAGTAGTAGAAAAGTTTTAACGTGAAATCCGAGTTCCAACAAGGTAGAAACTTTTATATTTTAAAAACATGAACGCTATACGAGGTATCCATTAGCTCGCGTAATGTGAAATAAAGACAAACTTTTAATGTGAGATGCGAATGAAGACCATTTCATTTGATATTTTATCTTATTTTTACCCTGACACAAAAAGGGCGTAACAATTTATTAACGCTATGTGTTTGTTTGTGTGTCTATTGACCATTGAAGTCATTGGAGCTAGTCGTTCAGATACTAGTAGCTAGCTAGTATCTAAAACGATTCCAAGAAACGATCAATAATCAGTGTTAATCAAGAGTTGTTTTTGTTTGAATAGACCTGTCACTACAGATAATGCTCCTAGCTATGATAGAATAAAACAATCAGTTGGACGTTAAACAATCTTAAAATTTTGTTTTACTTGTTACAAGGAAGTTAGAAGTTACACTACTAAGCAAAGGCCTGTCATCTCATCGAAGATATCAATACAGTGAGGAGGAATAGGCGTAATCACCACGCTTGCCATAATTATGTGGGTTGGTTACCTCGAGTCATGTTTGAAAATAATGAAACATATTACGCTTAAGTTTAAGTAAACAGCAAAAAACGATAACTATTTTAATGAAAGCGTACTGACAGAAAAACGTTCGAAACGTACCCTTAGGCTACTTGCGACTGCCGGCTTCGGAATTACTCGTATTATACGCGTAATAAAAACACTTTGAAATCGCGTCGTTTATTAAAATAACTGCAAAGAACATCGCCGCCTGAAGCTTGTTTACATTTTAATGTATACTTAAATATGAAATATGCGGTCAAACTGACTCCCAGTGTTATTAATAACATCCTATTCATTGTGGGCAGTGAAATATTCTCATAGGCAGTTATTTTGTGACGAAATTATTTATTCAGTTATCTTGTGGGCTTCCTTCCACATTAAAGTAACAAGATAGATACGCCCTTGTACCTTTGACAGCTTAGTTCCAGGAAATTTCGTTCCATTAGATTAAGAGCTAAATATTTTCGTAAGTTCCTTATTCTTATTTTATCATGTGAGGAGAATTAGGCAATCTTTTCGGCTAACGCGTTCTATTCGGTCACGTTACGTTTTATTATGAGCCCGTACTTAATGTTGTTGGGTTAACAAACTGCTTTATTACAGAACTAAATGTTTATTGGGTAATTCTCTACTCATGTATTTGTTAATATTAAAATAAAGCAAGTCCGAACATGACTTATACAAATTTTAAGCATACCTATGATCATCATAACTATTGACATGTCAATGAGAGTTTATAAATGTTATAATGTGACAAAGTTCTAAAGGGCTAAAGGTTTTTATGCTGACAATACATACCGACCAACATTTTATCGGTTTTTGTATTCGTAACCTACAAGTATTTGTGTCGTACGAACAGCTGAAGAGGATGGCAGATGACAGAGGAAAGTGGAAAGAACTCCATCGACAAGAGCCCAGCTCTTAAGAGTGTATACTACCTCAAATCGCTTATTTTCAACTCGGCGGGATCTCCATATATTCCTCGTTACTCAATATTTAACTTTGAAACGTATGTATGGTAAAGTTCATGATATAATCTATCGATCATATGTTTCGAAAACACGACTCCATGAAATTTTCTCGATAGAAAAAAATCGCAAAGTTATCTCTAAATTTTTACTAAAATCTTAATATCTCAATAAATACAAAAGTTGTTGAATTAAAATAAAGTGTAGTAAATTGAATAGGGTTTACAGAACAATTCATATGTTGCGGTTTTTTCAAATGAGTACCATAATGTTTGTAGGGAGCAAATACCTACAATTCGCGGGCCGAAACACCAAGCGCTCAGGTGTTTCTGTCCCGCTTCGGCTCAGGGGAAAATCTGAATACGCGAACTGAGGTAGTGTACACTCTTAAGTTTAGAAGAAGAAGAACCTACAAGTGGCTACGGCTCGTCCATGCTTACAGCGTATCCAGCTACGAGTTCCAGAACCATACTACGACTGCTACGAGCCGCCTTGGTGTTTGTAGTGATACGGCTACTCGTAGCCACTCGTAGTCAGCTCGTAGTAGGGTCGTGCCTACGAACATACTTGATACAGTATCAGAAAGTGGAGTAATCTAACTCTATCTAAATCTTACTAATTGGACTAACTTATATACGCTGTTCTGACCATTTGGATCCTTGAATTTAACCTATCTGACAAAGTAATACAATAAAATCCGGATTTAACGACAAAATTTTAAATGATATCATAGGGAAGAAATTCAATACTTTCCAGAATACTAATTTAGAGTCGTTTACTTTACAAATTACTTTACACGATACTCGTTTTAATAGGGACGAAATGTAAAGTTATATTGGCGTTTGTTTTTGTAACACCTGAACGACCCTCCCTTCAAGGAAGGGTTGCGTGAACGTGATTTAATTAATTTATGCTTTCTTTGTATTACATATTAGGCTGCTAATATCTCAGAGGTCGAAAGGGATCGAGCAAATATTATTTTCTACGGAATCGTGATCTCGGGTTTAATTCAATACTCTCTTTGTATTATAAGAGCAAATACCAGAAATAGAACAAACTTTAATATGCCATTATAATTATTTTTTTTTTAAATTGATAAATGATCACTGATCTCGTTAATCTAAGTAATGAAATGAATAAGGAAGCACTCTAAATAGCCATTGTCAATCGAACTAGCCCCCGAGGTGAACGCTGCTCAATATCCTTATACTTTACTCTCATTTTAAACAAAATACCCCACTAGCTGCCAACTGAAAACTTTACCAATCTCAATTATTGTATTAATACTTTAAATTTGAAAGAAACTGTACGTATGTTACACTTCCACACGTTAACCACTGAACCGATATAGATCAATTTTGGCCTAGTTAGTTGAACTATAGTAGCACTTTTGAATTGAAAATACGTTTACGGATACAAGTCCGAACCGTGGGCAAAGAAGGCTAAAGAACTAGTGTTTGCTTAAACCTAAGAAGTCTTAGCACTACTACAATTAAAGGTGAAACCGCGAAACCCAGGGAAATAGCTAGTTAAATAATATATTATACCCATTACTCACCTATCACGATATGATATCAGCTAACAAGTAGGCATTACAAACAGTTTTCGTTCGCCCTACTTTCTCAAATAGATATCCATGATGCCATGTTGATGGATTCTCCCCAGAATATAATATTTATAACAGTATTATTCTGTATGTTACACTTTAATATGAATTTTCCTGTAAGGAAAACTTACTTTGAAATACAAGAGTCTGGAGCTTAAGTTTCTTCTTAGTCAGATAGATTATTTACTTTGACTTTTGTAAAAGAAATATTATTAATGTTTATCTAATTATATATATACTCAGATTCACTTGAAAATGTTGCAGGTAAGATGCGTACCTTATGGGTCGGGCACAACGCGGGTAAAACCGCGGGGCGCAGCTAGTATGTTTGTAAGTTTAGTTTCAAAAATTAATTTACAAATGTATACATAATATGAAGTTCTTAGTTAACTTACATTTCGTTTAAACTTGTAAATTAATTAAAAACCATCACTATTAAATAAAGCACAGATTTTAAAGGCTTTCTTGGAATAAACAACTAATGAAAATTAATGAGATGATGGTTTCTAACACAGAACACATAAACAGAGGTCCTCTGTTTATGTGTTCTGTGGTTTCTAAGTATTGTTTCAAGTTTGTTAGTATTTAGTCAATTTAACTTGTAACATTAAATACTTATTGTATTAATTTGAGACTGTTTACTATTCTTATTGTTTCATTGTTGCTATTAAATCATTATTGTTTCAATATAATTCACTATGTGACACAATTATTTCGAAGACTTACCGCCGTACTCATAGCCGTCAAATGCCTCTTTGGTGAGTGAGTACGCTCGTGGACTCTGCGGGAACGTGACGAGCCCCGTGTCGAGCGGGCACCCGCGCGGTGTGCTATGTCGCGGGGACCCGAGCGGGCGTCCGTTGCACGGAGGCGGGACGGACGCCCCGCTGCGCGGACGGACGCCCGCGCGTGTCTCCACGCGGGCGTCCGGACGTAGTACTTTGCACAGTACCCCGCGGGTGCCCGCTGAACGCAGTTTCAGGCCTTAGGGAATTGTCAATTGAATGGTCGTCTCTGAGGGCGGAAATGAGGCTTATTTTCTCATTTTATCTATCTAATATAATAACAGTAATCATTTCCAATTATCTCCAAGAAGTCATGTCTCTAGTGTTTATTCATATGTTTTCATAGAAAATACTATCTAACTACAGTACAGGTGCACTCAGGCTATGAAACACATCATACGAGTGGTCAGCCATTTACGTACACGAATATTGGTTTCGGTTTCAATCCCTATCTAGAGATAAATCTATGCTTTACGACGCGGAACAAAATTACCAGGCAAGAAAATCTGGTCTAACTTCCTCTGGGTGTGAAATAATTTTAAAAGCTGAATTTTCCAGACTTTCTTTTAAATCCAAACTTTGAACTTATCTCCTTTATCTCTAACCTTAAAATCTATATCTTTTCCATTATTTTATATATTATACCTAAAAGTAATTACATTGATTCCATAGTTATTTATATTTGAAATTGGCTCATACATTCATTAATGTTGAGCTTTTGAGGTAATGTTTATCCTCTGCCCAACTGAGATACGATTTTGTATCGCGGTGTATAATTTAAAATTGATACACAAATATTCAATATAAATCGTGAAGATACAATTCTTACAACCTTAAATTTGTTTTCTTAAATAGAAGAATACTACTAGTATTCGAATCAGACCAGTTAAACGAACCAAGAGTCAATAAGAAATCTTGAAAAATCTCCGAAATCCTTCGTGGTAAATCTTTACACAAAGATGTTACTTTAAAATAGCTATGTTCAAGATGGTTTTCCTGTTTGGGGCATCCATCAACGTCCCGAAGCAGATAACTGAGCGAGTGATGTATAGACGAAAGGTTTGCGGCTTCGTTCACTATTGTACTTTGGTATTTTAAAAGGTATTGAGAGGCAACGTAATGACAACGCTTGTACTACAGCAGAAACTACAACTCGATAACAAAACGTTACGTATTTTGAAAAGGAATATAAAAAGAGCATGTTTATTGAAAAAATATTCAAACATAAACGGCTTCGTACCGCAAAACCGCTCTTGTTTGTTCGAAGGCAAATGTAAATAATAAAAAGCGAAAAAAAATTATTTTCGTCCAAGAATTCTTGGTAAAGTAATGATCAAACGATGACAACAGGCACTTACAATGCAGGAAATAAACGATTTAACCTGTAAATAGAGAGCCTCGAACAATACAAAGGCGAGAGACGAATTGGGATACACAAGTGTGTCAGCGTTTTCTTTTGTTCATTGTAATTTTTCCTAAGAATGCTTCAATTGTTCTTGTAAAACGAACTTTGTGTTAATCAACTAAATTTCATTAAGTGGCAATCAACTTCGTTCTAGTACTTTTACAGTATGAAGGTTTGGTATTGTCATGACATGTATAGTGGTTTTTATTTGAGTGGTTCTTTATAAATTAATACATGTATGTAACAACTCGTTAGTTTAAAACTAGCTTGAATCTTTGTGCGTCTTCCCATCTACTTGAGGTAGCGCTCGCGCTCATATTGTAGTTTGACTAAGCGATATTAGTTCATTGCGATTGTTAAGCAACGTGCAGCTCGACCCCTACTTGGATGGACGGTGGATTTCTATCTGAGCACTACCGTGCTCGGAGGACACGTTAAATTATCGGTCCCGGTCGATACGTTAAACCATGTCGGAGAAAATGTATCTACAAGTAAAACTTTGTTATGTTAAGATGGCTGTTTTGGTGTGATTTTAATCAAAAAAATGTCAGAACTTGAGTACTTAATGGATCTCATAAACTGCTTATGCAACTTAGTTTAATCAGCTTTAGGGCTTTTAGCACGCGTCTACGGCACTCGGAAAATTAGCCGAGTAAATGGATAAAAATGATTTGAGGTTTCGCTTTAGAGCCACTTTGCAGACGTATTTCTTGGAGCATTATCGTAACAGATTTTATTTTCAGAGCTGCGCAACTGTTCCTTTTTAAAAGTTAAATTTTGAAAGCTTTGACTATAATACGTAATACTCTATAATGGAGAATAACACTCGATTTTAGGAAGAATAATTTACAATATCTAAAAACCATATAGTTACATATATAAAATGTCTGTCATAGGCAAACATAAATAAATAATGCTAGTATACGTACGAAAGATTTCTGAAATTGTAGGTAATCATTCAAACAGCAAAATTAAGTGTAAACAAATAAAATGACACGAAAATTAAACGAAATTTCAAAATAATTAATTCTTGTTTGCAAAGAAAAACAGATGCGAGAACACGCGTGTTTCGGCCGAAGTTATAAAATGTTAAATCAAGTTTGTTAAGAAAATTTTCAACTTTCAAGATTCCTGTAAGCCTTTCAAGCCTAAGATGTTATTGAAATTAAATATTACGCAAAATTTTCTTCAAGCTAAGCATGGAAAGGCGTCGGGTGAACACAGAAATTGAATTAACCAAATCCCTTTGACGAAGTTCGTGTTTGCAGGCAACTTGGTTAAACTGCGAAATTATTAGCGGCGAAACGGTGCTCTTTTGCGGCTAACGGCTATGGTATGTAGTGTTGCTTACATTATTAAGGTCTACTTAAAACCTTTGGGTTAACTGGCTTTTAGGATTGTCGTTAGGTCACGAGTAGGAATAGAAATACTCCCTGTCATGTGTTTCAGGCTTGAAACGACGGGCAACCGTCGCATGTGCACGCGTGTGGTCACGCGCGGTTTCATTCAAAAGTGCAACGTCGCGGGCGACCGTCGCACGGAAGCGGGCCCGTTGTGCGGACGAACGCCCGCGCGGATTCCCGCGTACGTAGCAGTTTTGTATGACACCGCGCGTGCGCCCGCTTAACGCAGTTTCAGGCCTTAAATTGCTACACCAAAATATTTCATTTGTAATCCAATCAGGTCTTATTCATAAAGCATCTGGCAGAGACATCGAAGCGTCAGTATAAGTTCCAGACAAGTTGAGATTATCGGGTGAATAAATCAGGAATGTAGGTGCCCTCAGATATTTATTACGGCAGTGTGGATCGTGCGTGCTTCCCTGCCTTGGTATACGACTACAGGTTATACATATTTTATGAAAAAATATGTCAGAACTAACATCGTATTATGAGATATGGTAGAGATTAGCTTAGTCTTTTTCAATGTATTCCGTTTGTAAGAGCGTATTTTGCTTTTGGCGAGTAAATGTGTCATGTGTATTTTTATGCTTATCGCTAATCGCTTTGCAAATGTGTTTACTTGCTATAGCAAATAATGATAATAGTATCAATACTTATTACCAGCCTAATTAGCCGGTAAAAAGTGTGAGCTTCTAATATCTCTCTTGGCTTCTCATCTAATCTAAATTAGATCACTAACTCAAAATGAGTTTCAGAGTCACTTCATTCGTGACGGTTCCTTGATGACATTAATACGATAAATGTAACGAAATCGTGTTATAAAATTCTGTTTAAACCGTAACATTTTTTCTTCGGTTTTTATACGAAAAGTTTCGACGAATAAAATAAAGCTACTACACATCGGTGTTATAAAACGCAAGGGTTTCGTCAAGTTTTAAGGCGAATCCTAAAGTTTATTCGTTACGGCAAATGTGATGTGGGTGAGGAAATAACTTTTATACTCTAACAAGCCCCTTGTTTCTTGCTGGGATTAATTTTGCATACAGTAGAGGTGGTTAAGTTGCTTTTTTTGATAAACACCTTTCCCGTGAATGTGGTTTATTCTAGTATTTTCTATGAAAGTTAAAAGTTACATAAAAAGCTCTTGTTTTTCGAGCAGCTCGATAAAGTCTGTAATTCCAAATATTCAATTTATCGGCCATATTTCTTTACATCTCAACATAAAGGTTTCATAAAAGTGAAACAGTAAAGTAAAGTTTAAGCCTGTAATGTCCCACTGCTGGGCAAAGGCCTCTCATCTCACTGAATATATCATACAGGCGATTAAGCGTAATCACCACGCTCATCTTCTGCAGGTTGCTGCTCTCAAACCCGACGCATGTTTGAAAAGTAAATGATCCTGGGTTACATTCCCAGGTCGAGTGAAACATAATGATGGACTAACACACAGGTTTTTCAAAGAAACTGTGATTTAAAAAACAAGTAAACCATTAAAAATGGCATGTAACAACAATGCTATGAACAAACGCCTGACGTGTTAACAATTCCGCTCATTTTATAAAACTCAAAAAGCACATTCATACAGAGGTTTGTGGAAAATTAAGAGAAAAAGCGGAAAACATTTTTAAATTCGCATAACAAAAGATGGAAATCCAAATTTACCTGGACACGGGATGTATGCAAAAATGTTTTTTCAACGTTCAACTAACGTGGCCTGTAAAAATTTTGATACGCTAGCGAGAGATGGCTGTAGGTATTCAAAGCAGAGTCTCTGTATTTTCGTAACGAATTAACTGATTTCGATTCAGTGAGCGACGCTATAAATTAAACGAACGTTCGTTCGATTTCAGTTTCCGTAAATTTTGTTAGTTAACCATGTTTTATTAAAATTACCATTACGAAATTGTGTTTTGCATGTAAACTGCGGTCATTTGTGTTCGTAACTAGGGTATAGTTACTATTTTATAATCTGTACACGTAAGCTCTAACATGGTCTATCGATTGAAACCACCGTGCCCGACAAATTTTCTCCGAAGTACGGTAACACTGAGAAATACCACTATCGGCCACCAATCCAAGTTTGGGCCGAGCTGTACGTTGCTTAACAAACGCATTGAACTATAATCGCTTAGACAAACTACGCCATGAGTGCTATCAATATCATAGCAAATATAGCATAGCAACATTATATTATTATAGAGAGAGAGGTCTCTAGCATATCAAACGTGGTTCAGATGAAAAGGCACTATCGGGCAATACCTTTGAACATTAACTAAAGTAACTATAAGATCTCACTGCAGAACTAAGTCCTCTTGTTCATTGAAGATAGGCGATAGATGATGGAGATAGGTTTAAAGCTGCAGAGCGAAAACTAAGCTAACTTACTTTAGCTCACATAGTCGAATAGTTTATCGTATTTGCATAGGTATTCACATCTGTTGTAAAACAAGGGAAAATAGTCATATTTGTTTGGATAAATAAACGTCGCGGCTTAACCTAAACTAATATAATAATGCTGAAGAGCTTGATTGCTTGTTTTTGGTTTCATGGAACGCGCTAATGTCAGAAACTTCCAATGCGATGTAGGTAATTATTTTCTAATGGATAGTCACAATGGAAAGGTTAATAGTAGGTTACGTTCATCCGGAAATTCAAGTGGCAATTTAATTACTTGTAGAAGAAGAGTTCACTACTGTCAACATTGACGAAACAGACTGTATAAATAAGTTTGTATAAACTCTAAAACAAAGCATTCATCGGCGATAATTCCATTTAAATTGTTGGAATAAAGTCTCGACGTTTAAACTCCCGAACTTGTAACAGCCAGCTAACATTGTCCATGAATTAACAATGAACTTGGGTCTAAATTGGGCCTGTTCGGACAAATTGCGTATGCGTAAACCATCGAGGACATTCGCTTTGTCACACTATTTGGCTCCACATCGAAATCCTTGTTAAACTATTATAACAACACTAAATAGTTCGCTCTATTGTACTAATTTAACTGGTAGTTGGAAATACTGATCCAATCGAAATTAGTTGGCTCAAACAACATGAAATTACATCTATAATCGACTATTAAAACCTGGAAGAGGTTTTTAAATCGTTTGTTCATATTTTGTTTGTTACTTTATCTACGGCGTTTGTAAACAAAGTTTCAATATTAAGATAAATATACTTACACGAGGGTCTCGGTTAAAATCGATTTTAAGAATTCTGGTAAAACCTTTTTCGTAGGTTTTTCGCTACAAGTTTTCGTATTAATACCCGGGCGGTAAAAATGTGATATTATTTTTCATCACTTCATGTTGCTCTCACCACTTTCATAAAATACCTGTAGGAATTTGAACGTAAGCGGTTTACATTTTCCCGAGATTCTTACTAAATATATTCAATTTCAAACAGTAACATAATAAATGTTATTTACCAACAAAATGTTCACGTTACAGTAACTTTATAAACCGGATGATAGGTACTTGCATAAATTCGATTCCGACTTCCACATGTGCTATGAAAGCCGCCGAGATTTTCTTCGAGGAAAATATTGTGAGACAGACGCAGGATAGATAGACAAGTAAATTGAATTTTAAATTTACAGTAGCAATTGTGAGGTAAACTTCCCGAACGAAACTATTTCTGCCTTATTTATAGTAGCGGGTTCAGTGCGAGCTACCACAGAGCATTCCGACTGGTATTAAACAATCGCTACAAATGTAGCAAAGAATGAAAGTACTTGGAAGAATTTGTAGAACCTCAAATTGAACTTTAACTTTAAATAGTACCGAATGAAGTGAAGGCCCCAATTAATTATTCCGGCATAAAGTTTGTCACAAACCTTCTACTCCAAAGGGTGCAATTTTTTATTGAGATTTCGCTAACTTTTTTCATTAAATTCCCAAAAGTATTTGAAAAGTTTTTACTCGTTTTTAATGCTAGGAAAAAATCTTTCGCCGTTTTTCACTTTGGTATTGTCTGATTTCCCTCAGAGACAATCTTACAGCGCATTTTAAAGAGCTTTAACGCAATTCGGGCCCTATCCTGTCCAATATTTAGCTAACCGACTTCAATAAAGGAGATTCATAGTCATAAGAACTTTATATGCCTTGAGAAACAAAAGAAATCTTCTTAAACCCTAAACACAAAATGCCCTACAGTTATTATCATACAGAGCTCCAATAAATAGTAATTATCAAACCTTTCCCTTTTCTGAATTATAGAACAATATTCAAGATTCACTTACACAATTTGTGATTAGTGGCCGAATTTAAGCGTACATGATGTTGCGTGTTTCCATCCCATTAAGATAAGCTCGCCAAACGAGACGCGTGGCTTAGGATTAATGACGGGAAGCGAACTGGTGTCTACAGCGGTGTTACATTTGAATGGCCGTTACAAAAACCAGCTTTGTCGGGGAAAAATAACGGGAACAAATAACAGGCGCAACGTTTTCAAAAATGATAATAAAACGCTTGCAAATTCCAACAAATCATGAGGGCGCTTACATTGATGTTTTTGTGTACCATTGAGAATATGTTTTGGTAAAGTTCATTCTTTTGCTCAAATATGTTGCTAATGGTTTGTTGGTGTAGCGTTTTTGGAAAGGGTACATTTAATCGTTAACAAAATGTATTCTTGTCAATAAATTATGAACAAGGAATTAGAAAAAAATCCATGGTGATTATTAGGTAGTACATACAAGTTAAAATATAAAATATCGTACATTTCTTTAATGCATTTGTACGAAAAGTTTTTACAAAGCGCTGAGCAAAGCCGAATACAATAAAAAACGCTGAACGGAAGCGATCCCGGAAGTTTAAGACACACGCTTAAAGCGAATTGTGCACAAAAGCTTTAACGTTTTCTTTTCAATTAAAATGCAAATTTAGACGAATAACTCAGAAAAAGGAAGTTTTTATGTCCTCATTAACTGAGACCCTCTTTATAGGCCTTCGTGTAATCGCTGAATATGCTTAATTGGTTATAGGTCAACCGCTTAATGCAACAAGATTTATTGTTCATATTTTAAACTTAGGATAATTCTGGGCAACATTTTAATTTAATTTCCTGCTAACCCAAAGTTGCCTTAATATATACATAATTAGCCCCAAAGGTCGAGTTAAACTGTCTGTCCCCGCTGTTACTATAAGACCAAGTTAAGAGGCCTTTAGTCCGTCAAAAACTATGACATCAGGGTTGATCACATAGGTTTGTGATCAACCCTTACCCCCGATTCAAACTTACTATCTTTACATCTAAGTCTCAATAGTACCTCTTATCTTTTCTATTTACTCTAACTTCTAAGTACCACCATCCACCAATTTAACATTACCACCTTCGACCAATTTCGTCTACCATTCGTCAAACCCGACACAACATAAATTTTCATACTAATATATAACTTGGATAATTTAATTAGGAGAATCAAAAGTAATGTTTCGCTAATACAACATTATTGAGTAAACAGCTTCAAATTATTATCATTTACAACATTCCAACGAGCCTATTGAAAAGCGTGAAAACATTTCATTTCACAAATAACATTCAAATTACACTAATAACAAAGCAATAAACCATCCTAACGAAGTTTACATTGTATCTTTATTACTGAAACAATTTTGACAGCAGAGCTGTGACACTCAAAACCTTGGAATGATTTAATTTCCTTCAAATATCTTTAGAGAAAACGCAAATATAAATTGAATTTGTTGTTTTCTCTCCCCAATGAATATTCTAATACAAGAATTGAATTCTGCTTTCGATTTAAACAAATACACCTTAAGCTGAAATTCAAGACTAGATTATTTTTGAACTTATTTTGAAATAACATTGTTTAAATTTATAAGCGTGACTTATCAAACAAGTCAGAAGAATGTACGGATTTTAAGAGCCAAATTCTTAATTATGGTAATTATATTCAGACGAGGTAAAAAGTCAAGTTATTGCAGTCGTAAAAGTGTTGGGAATTTTCTGAATAATAAGTTTGTACGTAAAAACTTTGATTGCGTAAAAATTTCTCTCTATAAGAGATATAACACGCTTACAATGTATAGTTGGAAACTTGATTAAATGTTTTAAAATTGAGATTTTCATATTCAAACTTAAGTTCAGTCTACGAAACTAACTATACTATTTTATTAAGAAGAGGAACCATTTTTCCTGTTAACAAAATGTATGCGTAACCCCAGTAAATCTAGCAAAATAACGTAAACGCGATCTACAAAATTTTCATACTAGCGCCATCTATTGGATCGCGGCAACAACTATTGTAAACATACATTTTAAGTTTACTGCAATATTATCATTGCACAAACCAATAAAATACTTTAGAATTTTAGGATTCCTGTTAACTTTTCTACCAAGTAGTGATAAGCAAAAGATCAAACTTCAAACTTTAATAAAACGTTAGATACATTCCAAACTCTCGTTCCACAGATATCGTAACACAAAGTACAAATCGTTCCCAAATGGTATAAAACCCGACCGATATTATTGTAAAACTGGGCATGAAATATTATATACCCTGGCCGTTCATTCACCAACACGAAATCCGTCCATTTTATCTGGCTCTTGAGGCTTCCCTGACAAATGATATATCCGGGGCGACCCGCGAAAGTATCCTTGGGTCTCTACCACATTGATCTGAGTTTCGCTGGACACACGGACGGTTTGTCAGAGTATGATATGAGACTCGTTTGAAACATTGACCTTCATTCTAACCAGTCCGGTTTGCCTTTCCTCTATTCATTTCTCTAAAAAATGATATTGGAATATTTTGACAGATTTCTTATTAGAGTGGTTCAACTTTCCCGTTACATAATAGTGGTTATTTTGGACATATTATTAGCACGGTATAGAGCGAGTTTTATACTTCGGTGTTATATTGTAAATTATAAAATATTAGCAGCGTCCCGCGGTTTTACCCGCGTTGTGCCCGTTCCCGTGGGAATTTCGGGATTTTTTATACATATAAATCTTCCTCTTGAATCACTCTACCTATTTAAAAAAACCGCTCTAAAATTCGTGCAGTAGTATTTGAGTTTATCGCGAACAGACAGACAGACGCGGCCGTAGGCTTTGTTTCATATGTATGTAGTGATAGTGATATAACTATGGACTATTTTTGTTTTGCTAATGTAAAGTATCTGCAGTATTTTATATTATTGTACGAATTTTATATGTAAAGTAGATATTAGAGAATCTTTTAATCCTACGATAGGGTCAGTCAAAGAAAAACTAACTCTTTTAAAGAAAAAGGACAGAAATCCTCCAACTTTACGTAAAAATCAACCGTATCGGCGAACTTAACTTTCAGTAAACTAAACAAGATTTCCTTCTTTGCTCTACCTTGCTTTTAGATAAGGGTGTATTAGCAAGATTTCGTTTTAAAGGTTAACAAAATGTTAAAACAAGTACTCCGTACGTAAGAACTACAGTTAAACAAAATTGTAATAACAACTCCAAGCAGTTTGAACTAAAACTTACAGTTGTAATTTTAATAGGTAGATAATCTTTAGATAGGATAAATTATTTTACCAGTTGATACAAAAAATAGATAACGGTACGAAGAGCAACCACGATTCAACAAAAATGAAATTCGTAATTCAGGCACATTTCGGGCATCAAATCTCAACTGAAATCCAAGAAAAATATTTGATTAGATTGACGAAAACTTTTCAATTCGTCCAAAGTTGCTCGGCCAATGTATTAAACAAATGGCGATTACGTAAAAGTTTAATTGAAAATCCTCGAATCTGTGATGATAAAGGTTTTTATTATTCTCCAGGTAACGCATAAAGTTTGTAGTCCGTAATTGAAAAGGGCAGTAAAGTCAAAAATTTCGTTACGGTTATACCAACACGAAAGAAAATTTGAAACGAGCTCTTGTTAAAGTAGATTAAAAGATACAAACTCTTTTGTAAACATTAAATAGGACAACACTCAAACTTTAGTGTTACGTTCGTTTTAACTGATAATGTGATATAAAACGTTTACAATCATTTCGATAGTCTTCAATCAAACGTAAGTGCTAATCTTATCGACTGACCCGATCTTTGCTTCACACAACCTCAATCTCTTATGAACTGTAATTACTTAGATATATCGGAGACCACTTCGATTCCCACAATTTAATCAATTTAATTTCACTAATAGTAAAGAGCTAAATTCATAATACAATAATGAATTAATCTCGGCGCTGTGAAACCAAAAAACGTGTAAAAATCCAACTAGTAATGGATTTTTTAATCCGGGCGGTCTTTTATCTGATCTGGGCCGGATGCTTACTCAGGATACTCTGAAAGTAGTTTGCGCCGGATGCCTCTTCCTGAACTAACTGAAATACTTGCGTAATGTGTAGGTATACCATTTATTTATATCGCTAAGATAGATATATACACACTAGCGGGTATGATATTATGGTATATAGCAGCGCCCCGTGGTTTTACCCGCATTGTACCCGTTCCCGTAGGAATTTCAAGATGAAAAATAGTCTACAGCGTTCCTCGATAAGTGGACTATCCAACAATGAAAGGATTTTGTCTATTAACATTAGATAGTGTAACCATACAGAAACCTCTGTGTTACCTTTTATTTTTCATTGTAAACATTGATTCTTTGGCCACACAGCGTAAGTTTAGAATATGTGTAAATACCATTCATGCAGTTAGGTAAAATAACTCTGACACCAGGATTGGTCAGGTTGGCCATGCACTCGATGAAGAAGAAAGTTAGGTAAAATACCATAAATAACAAAACGTTAAATTATTGGTAATTATTGGTAATAATTAAATCATTGGTTGTATCAATCAGAGACTATGTCCTAGGTCTTAAGGCGGCTTAATAACTGACTTAGCCACCAGTGTGCAAGATATTGCTTACCTACCATAAAAGTGTAAAGGCAACTTTGTCACTAAATGCATTCATCATCAAGCGCCAATGCGAGAAGTAAGCGCGAGTGACACAGCACTAATGGAACAAATGAAGGCGCGACACAGGAAGCAAGAAGCTAAGTTTCAGTAGCTTAAGTTTAGTCGAACCGCTTAGTTATGCAGTGAACAACCGTCTTTGTTAGGAGCAACTTATGTACAAGTTTTCAAACTTATGCACGTGTGACGTCTAGTTGAAACAACGCCCGCCTATTTTAATTCGTTTACACCGAGCCGCGGTTACGGATGGATAACTTCTCTTGTCTTAGACTTTGACGTTTTAATTGTATTTGCTGAACTTAATTATATAGTTCTAAAGACGGAATGTTTGTCACTGTGTTATTTGCCAGCAATATTTGTAGAACAGCAGTTTTGTCTTAGTGTTGTTCGCGATAAGTTAAGCGTCATTATTATTATTAATAGACTTTACTTGTAGTTTCTTAGTTTCTATGAAGTTAGAATACTTAGTCAGCGTCTAGCATTCAAATTTATCATTTGGGAGACATAAACTCATTTAAGGCTTATTCCAAACTTACTCCATAAACCGAACAAATATTATAGTTTTTGAGACATATTTTTGTCTTCATATTGTAAATAATATTTTTGTAATAAAATTGCAATGATCATTTCTAACAATTCTATTATTGAAAAACATTCTTCACAAAATCGCTGTAAACTAGACAACCCATTTTTTTAAGTAAAAGTAAAAAAGTGTACAGACTCTTTTTTTATTAAACAAGATCTTACCCTATTTCCCTTGAAACAGGTATTAATGAGATAATAAAACCTTCGAGAAACTCAAATGGTAGTGACAGGAAATTATTACCTTGTTTAATTAATTAGTTCGATACTTTCCGTAGATTTTGAATGAAATTGTTTGTAGCACATAATTTCACTAATAATTTTCCTGTTAGCTTATGATTCCTTTGACAATTCAGATATTTTGTTGATATGGATCACACAAATTTTACAAACATTATTATTTAACATTATTTACATCATACAAACACAAATTTTATATGAAATGTTTCAATGCTATATAAGAAAAATATGTTATTTTAAAACGTATGTAATTCATCATTATTTCATATATTGCCAACATTACTAACATGATACATATTCATGGTATTAATTTGTTATTTTGAAGTAAGTAAATGTAGCTTAAATGTAAAACCTCTCGTTGAATTGACTTTTTACCGAAACAGTTTTTCTCCAATTTAATCCAAGATTGTATTATCTCACCCAACTTTGGATCTGCTTATTCTTTTATTCCTTCTGTTCCGTCTTATAACCTAAGTCTATCCTTATCTCTCGAAAACAAACCGCTCCAAGCGTCAACTAAATCCGAAGGTTCAACAAACCATTGTTGTCACCAGCTTTTCAGAATATCCATAAAAAGGAAGCGTGCTGTGCAATATAAGGCCTCCCGTAGCGTCAAGAATTATTTCATCTCCCACACCCACAACGTTCAACGCAAATTGGACTCTATTTCAGGAACGCTAGGACGTGTTTTGAGTTTAATGGATTCGCAGTAATGTTAACAGCGACTGGGTTCCTTGTGACACACGCAAATTGTAGTTGAAAGTACCATAATCGTAAATAGCAAGTAAATTGGCTTTATTAAACGAACCGTCACAATGCAATATGGGACAAATAGGAACGTGGGAACATTGAGGTACTATTAGGTGCTTTACGACCTTTGCAGGTTAGCTCTTGCTTGTTATAGACTTTTTTCTTTAGCTTTTTATTCTTCACAATGGAGAATGTTCTTAATTTATACGCCTCTGGTCTTTCAAACTAAATGGGAAACAAAAATAAAGGGAGAACATTAATTATTTGAAATTTTATGGATAGTTGCAGTTAAAAAAGACCTGACGGAGATGGACATCGATGCTGTAACAGCTAAAGATAGAAACCCCAGATAATGGGACAAGGCTACGGAGAAGAAGCTCAAAACACACTTTAAAATCCGTTTAAAATCCAGTTCCGACAGCCGATAAGTGGAGACGGGCTTCAGACCGCGAGATCAGTAGGATCGTACTCGTATGACATAGATTTGATGTAAGGAAATTGGATGAGCTCTCAAACCTAACTTTATGCAACAAATATTCGTACCCCAGAGTCAAAGATGAAAGATTTGATAAATGGTTCCGTATCAAATCAGGAAAAAATACCCAAAATCTATTCTTTATAGATAGGGAAAATCATGAATACATATACATAGAATAATGTAGATACTAGATACTATTTTAACCTCCGACGCAAAAAGGGGTATTTTAAGCTTTTGTTTTTCAATTTTATCCCATTATTTAATTTTAATATCGTTAAAACAATTTGTCAAATGTACTATACAGATAATGTTTCATAACTATTTATAGTACGAATAATTTATAGATCAACTTCTCGATTTTAATATAGTCTTTTTTTAAACTTAAGCGATCTGATAACATAGCCCGCGACAACGAGTGGTGCAATTCACGCAACGAGACATAAAAAGTAAGTAGTTTACTTGCTTTATAAATTGTCTATCGCGATAAAAACAACCGCTGGACCTAATCACCGTACTCAGCGGCGTCAAGTCAATCTACAATCAACTATTTGACTTAATTTTACGTACTACTTGTCAAAAATCACTCATTTACTTCTCTTTAGTAATCATTAGTGAATCTGAGTGCAAAACTAAGTAACAGCAGTTTAATGATAACATAACCACGTATAACAGATAGCTATTTACGTCTTCGGGTTTCTTCTGTCTGGTGCTTCATCAAAAAGTCTTGCTCAGTAAGTGTAGATTTCCCAGGAGTTCATAACACTGATAAAAGTACTTTCGCGAGTAAAAACTTATCCCTCCAGAGGTTCGAACTTGTTCACAAATAGATTAGTATACAGACCTTTGGATGTGACGATACTTAGTCTTAATGTTTTAATAGTATTTGGTACTTTAATGGCGCGTTTGGGCATTCTAATATTTTAAAATTATAATTAGTTAACTAATGATAAGAAGATTTGGTAAATAGTGCTTATCAAGACCATAGTCCTATAATTCGGAGTACATTATAAACTCTTAAGTCAGAACAGGGAGAACTTTGGTTGTTTTTTTTAAAGAGCTTAGTTTGGTATCTATGATATTTAATTTGTCAGCCATTGATTAAGTAAGTAGCAGGTTCAAGTAGGTAAGTCGTTAACCCTGGTGTCTAAATTGTTAAAAAGGCTCGTTTTTTATTTGTTTATGAAACTATCTTAACTTATTATCAGAAATCAAGGGTAAACTATTCATTTGTACTAACACGTGTTTCCATTATAAACACTAACAATAATCTGATCGTAATAACAATCAAACAACCAGAAATAGATCTTTATTTGAAAGATAAAGTATAAATAAATACAATAATGTAGTACGAAGTAGTATTTACTCTGAGCTCTTTCTCAGCGGACCACGTCGAACATCGTATTTGTCTTACTTCCCTCCCTGAAGGCAATAACAGAAACTTCACTTCTTTGTATTACCACTTATTGCTTCGACTTCTTCAATTAGTAAACTATATAAGAGTAAGCTGATTGAATGAAATTTCTCTAAACTGTAGTTCAATTAATAACTACAAAATATATAATTCATTCATTTCGAATTGGTTAGTGGCCACTGGCCAATCCTGGTATCGGAGTTTTTAGACCGTCTAAAGGTCTTTGACGTGGTCTAACGATTGTAACATCCGACTGACGTACGATGGCTTAACGTACTAGCTAGTCAGCACGGTAGCACTCAGATATAAATGTCACTAACGACCACCCATCCAAGTAGAAGACCTAGCGGCACGTTCTTAATAATATGTAATGAAATTATTTGAAATTAAAAAGAAAAGTAATAGCTAGTGTTATAATTAAAGCTGAAGTTATGAGTTAGTATTTATGTGCTGTGTAACCTTTCCGAAGCATGTTGGATGGAAGCTCATATTACGTGAACTTTTAAGAGGGGGTCCAAAAAATATAAGGTAACATTTACAAGTAACGTGACATGACACAAAAAAATACGTATTCTTCTCATTTCCTTTCAGTAGTTTATTCCCCTAAATTACCGTTATATTCTTTATATTGTCAAGTTAAGATATATCTGGTTAGGTCGGGACGTCTGTATATATGACGCATGATTTCTCGCTCACCGACAGGTGTCATAAAACACGTAATAACAATGTTACTTCACACAGTATATCCGCAATTTTATTACATCATGACTATACGACATTTATTTGCAACAAAAGTATCATATAATTTGATTTGTTGGTTACAATTTATAAGTTATGTGTATAATTTCTATTAAAGGTGTTTGAGTTCCTCCTACAACATTTTAAATTAAAAGAAACATAAATACATGTTTTCTATGCCGCCTAGTTTTTGCAGGTGTTTACTAAACATAAGATTATCTCTACATATTATTTTAAAAAATCCCCGGCCGCGTCTGTGTGTCTGTCTGTTCGCGATAAACTCAAATACAACTGACGCACGGATTTTGACGCAGGGTTTTTTTTAAACAGATAGAGTGATTCAGGAATTTCAGGAGGAAGGTTTATATGTATAAAAATTCCCGAACTTCCCACGGGAACGGGCACAACGCGGGTAAAACCGCGAGGCGCTGCTAGGTAATCATAAGATACACTAACGAAAAGTTATACTTGTTAGTAACTGGGACTGTAATGAGATATAGATATCGTTCAAGATAAATGATGTCCCTCGCATTTTGTTGATAAACAATCGGCTATGGACTTTGAGGAAATAAGCATTCAGCAAAAACAACCATTTCATCTATCTACCTATCGCTGGATCATGATTCTGCGTGTCTCTACCACTTTCTTTTAAAAATTGTTAATTTATGTAAAACTCCAAGAAAAATGTTTCACATTTCCACTGTTGATAACACGCAACAAAATCCAATCTCCAAAGAATATCATACAACTCCTGAACAAAAATATTCATAACAAAAACTTGGGTAGAATTCAAAACGATATGCTAACTCCACTATAAACGAGAAAAGGAAAAATTAACTTGCCGCAACTGGGAATCTCATTTGTCTAGGAAAAAATCTTTGAGGCTTATCTAAGCCGAAAATAAAATGGAGATGGAACGAAAGGATATCCGAGGTGAAGTCAGCCGTAGAGAATAACCTTTGAAATATTAGCGGCTTTTAGCGGGGAATTGAGGAAACCGGGTAACTCTTAGCACTACGCTAATCGACTACAATTCATATTTAAAAACCGTTTTTTAAATATAGAAAAACAGATGCTTGAGAGATGAGGACCTTAACTAAGGAGTGCAATAGTTAAGGTCAGTTAAATCTGCCATGTCAGAGGCCTTTGGCGGCTCAATAACTCTGACACCAGGATTGGTCAGGTTGACCATCCACTCGATGAAGAAGAATTAAAATCTTTATTAAGATAAGGCCTTTGCCCATCAGTGGCACTACATAATAATTACGAGTATTTACTTTTATTTTCAGTAAAATTTTGTTGCAACTTCAATATCCAATAAGTCCAAAACAGAATTCTCGAAGACGATCAATCTCCAATATTAAGGTTATATTACATGTGAATAAACGTTGAGTGATTGCTATCGTATATTAGATTTATTCCATAAAACGTCGGTTATAAAAGTAGTAAAATCTACTTTAATGAGTTCGTGAGTCTCACGCCGCAATATGAAATTGTATGATGAGAAAATTTATTGGAAATGCGTAAAACTTAATGCGTACGCAAACAAGAGGGGCGTATCGCGGCGAAATGAATTTTTTCATCCCCTTTATGTCTGCCATTACAGTATTTTGTTTAGGTAATAATTTCTCTTTGTTTTTCTTGAAAACAATTTCTTGGTGGCATATTTAAAGTCGTTTTTCTCTTCCTTTAAATGGTTCAGAGAACGTGACGCAAACATGCATGACTCCAGTTCGCTATGGACGGTCTTAGCTACTTAAATATTTGGAATTGGCTACGTCTTAGATGCAACAGGTCTGCGATATACAAGTGCTTTTTATAAGAGGCATACAGCAACAATTATTGAATTCCTATGAGATTTTTTTAAACTGACTGCTTTGTGCTGCTGATGCTGAGTGCTTTACTGACCACTTGTTAGTTACATTAAGAGCCGTATACTTGTTTCCAATTCAAATAGAAATATAAATTCAAGCGAAGATAAATCCAAGCGAGGAATGTAACTTGAATAAACTCAATATAAAGCTGTGATTACTGTTACTTATGTTCACAATTTGTAGTCAAATAAATAGACAACTAGAGTTGAATGAGTAGTTACGAGTTACAACGACCTCGTCTGCTCGTTGAATAAACAATCAGACACTATTTCTAAGCATTCATACTTGTCACGAGACAGAGCGGATAGCCTAGAGTGAGCTCAAGACAATCTACGAAAAGCATATTGCGTTATAAAAAATGATGACGGTTTTCTCGGGAGCAACCTCGTTTCCCGCTTATCGCCCTAAGGACTGATAACGCAAAGACCATAAAAGGAAGCGAGTCGACGAGAAATACTTAAGCTTATCTTATATTGACGAAGAAATACTTCATAATATTCAGATGGATGTCATCGTGACTAGACTTTTGTTTATCGCAAAAAGCTCCAAGTTTTTATGTTCAATTTACCTTCCGAAGGAGGGAGGATTTACTGAGATTTACCTAAGAAATTGTGAGATAGTTTGTATGGAAAACATAAAAGCGTCAAACAAAAAGAATATATTAGGAACATAAGCCCGTTGTTACTGCTGCGAATATAACACTATCTTGTACAACTACCTGCGTCGGAGCAAGTTATGGTATTTCGAATACTCTTCTCCTCCGAATTGTATACCGGGTAGAATATAAAACCTTGACAGAACAAATTGCTGGATATATTTGTTCCAAACATTGAACATTTTGCTATCTACACGAATGAACAGACAATAAAATATGCCACAAACAAATTGAAAAAAAAAGCAATAACGCTGACCTTCAATTCAAACAACGATATTTAAATATGGAAGGTACAGGTGAATACGAAATAGGGAATACGATATTTTATTAACAGTTGTTCGTTTGAGATGTATCGTTCCAGTTTTATCGGCCGCCGCTAATTGCTCGAGGGAGTGTGGCAAGGAATTATGACTCCCTGGATAACGATGCTGAAAATTAACACAATTAAACACCGTCTTGAGCCACCATTGTATTTAACTGTACCGTATTTTTTATTTCCACTGTGTCATCGCGTTTCGTAATTAAATAAATACTAATTTCAATGTTGAGTTCTCTCGAAGCTTTTAAGTATCTAATTTTGTTATCTGCAAATCTAATAACTTGAAATGCGAGGTTTACATTAGGAATTGGTTTTAATATTCATATTTGTCTTCATCTTTGTTTTGAATTACGTAGCTGGTAGTCGTAACGCTACGTCTTAAAGTATAACTCAATTGCTTTCACGGTAGTGTTTATCTAGCGAGCATTTAATGTTGACTTTACATTTTATGGCATAGTATTTTTCTGTTGAGTTAGTTGAGACGTTAGTTTGAGTAAGTAGCAACTGAGCCACTGGGTACATAAGACGGCGGTCTCCATAAGACCACTTTATGCTTTCTCGAAAGTGCACTAACACATAAAGTCGCATTTTCTCACGAATACGTGCTACGTTTACGCGTAGACCTCCAACTATAGTGCACTTATCAAAATACACTTTTTATTTCTAAACCATAAAATATGATTACGTTTTGCATAAAATACGTGTCGTTCCGCTAGTCAATATTTTATAGAAAAATGCATATTTATTGTGCAGTTTGATGAATAGTACAAGTAAATAAGTGAATAGTAATAAGTACAATTTTATAAAAGCGAAAATGTTATCTTAAAGTTATCTTTGAAGTAGTTAAGTTTAAGTATTCTTTAAGTTATCTATAGAATATAAAGTATCTTAAATTTAATTCTGATATTTTCTCCAAACAATATTGACATATTATCTACTTTCCTAATTTTTAAAAGCAACAAAAAATAGATCCTTATGCAGTAAGTACTTCGCTTATCTTATAACTATGCCGAAGGTAACATTTTTATCAGATAAGCAGCTAAATCGATACTTATAAAATAAAGCTGAAGAGTTTGTTTGTTTGAACGCGCTAATCTTAGAAACTACCAATCCCTTTCGAATAATTATTTTTGTAATGGATAGCCACATTCAACGGGAAGGGAACTCTTACGGGAACGGGCACAACGCGGGCAAAACCGCGGGGCGCTACAAGTTTTATTATTACAGGGGTGTAAGTTAACAAGTGTTCTTTGTTATTGAATTAAGCAGTAGCAGGCAGTAAACACCCCAGCATTCACCGTGCTGAGAAACTAAATCCATCAAAAGCTTACAAGGCGATCAGTTTTCCAGGAAAAAAGCTTTTGTATAAAATTGCTACGGCTTACGAGTAATACTTCAAAATAAAAAGATTATGACTCTATATATACAGGGTATAAGTAATAAATAAGCTAGATTAGGTAGAAGTTACCGCATTTTTTATAATAAATACATAAGCAACGTCTTAATTACTTCTAAACTTATCGCCTTCGATAGAGATTAATAGGAGAAGGTGAAAGATAGGGACGGTTGGTGGCGTTTGGGAAAGACCTTTGCCCAGCAGTGGGACAGTAAAGGTTAGATAAAAAAATAAACAACGTACTTATACACTAGTTATTTAAACGCAGCGTTGACGAAACAAAGATTTTGTAAGTTTTATAAAAGTATGTTTCAAAATTAAGTATACTATAAACAACCATTATAGAAGCTTTCCTGAATCAACTGAATTTAGTGAGGTCAAATGGTCAATCCAGGAGGATTAGATCTTATCACCACACTACTACCGCCTTTTGCGAATGGTTTTGTTCTTAAAACCATTTCATAAACACTCACATATTGCTATTCCTCTCACACGGCAAAGAAAGCAGACAGAGTACTGCACGTCAGCAATTAGGGGCTTATTCCCAAAATGAATATTATTACTTCAAAGTGAATTCAGTAAACATGAAACTCCGAAGCCATAAAATAATAAAAATGCGAATTGAATCCGTTTAAAATAGTTTCAATTTGTATTGTTTGCATAAATACATGAGATCATGAATATTTTATTACGCGGTGTGTTTAAACTGTTGAATTGAAATAATACTATCGAAGGTTAACACTGTAAGCGCTAAATGATTTTGAGAAATAACTTTATGTGGAATGGAAAACAAAAAAGGAGTTGAATGCTGATTTTTAAAGCTTAAAACAGTTTTTTAGATAAACCACAGGATAAACCGTAATTGAAAGTTTACACTGCAAAACAATCCATTTTTTGTAGTACAAAAAGCCGGCTCGGTGTAAGGCGACCCTTAACTTTGTTCTTGCGGCCGCGATCAGACTTTGATCGTAATATTTTACCGGTCCGGTTCCAACGCTTTTTGTTCCACTTCGCTTGAGGTTACCACGCTCCAAGGAATTTAATAATTCCTCAAATCCTGCAAGTGATGTTTCGAGATTTGGACTTAAGATAGTCTCGGCCACCGACTTAAAGTTTGACGGAATACCGAAAGTGCGGAATAATTTCAGGGATGGTATTTCAATTAATTCCTTTGAAAGAAAAATATTAAAAAGACGTAGGTGAAGTTATTTATGATGAAAGTAATTCTGTTTCTATCTTAAGACATTGTTTGCTCGATATAACTGTTAAAAGTAGTACATATAAAAAACTGATGTTTATTTGTTTCAACTCCCCCAGAATTGTAAGTATAGATATTTCAGCGAAATGTCGCCTTGATAGATTGTTTTAGGTAAAACGCAAAGAAACAAAGTTTATATATCAAGTAAGTAATGATCTGGTAAACAAGGCAGACGAACAAGATTTATTAGGGTATTGTTTTTGACATTACAGTGTAAATACAAATCGATAGGTGTCGGGAGGTTAAATAAATTTTTAGGACTTTTTGTTGAACGCGGCTAATGAGATCTTCATTACTTGCTTTTAAAACCTTAATGACTAGGTTTTTTCAGCTATTGCTTTTCGTTTTACTTTTTTTCGACAAAGTGTTTCTGTACCGATGAAAACGTGTTTCTGTAAAAGGTTCTAAATAAGGTTTAGATAGATTATATTATCTACTCTAAGTAAGATAGTTCTATTAGGTTAGTGGCCCACCAGTCTTATGATTCATTACGCTTGATTGGACATGGGACCTTGTATACTTAAATGCTACTTAGTTATCGTAGCTTCAATATTTTTTCTATAAATACGTCTACTGCAATTTAAAGGCGTCGAAACGATATTAAAATATGTTAGCCTTAAAAAGTAAGTTCGTGTAAAGCCCTTTAGACCGCCTAAAGACCTCCAACTTGGTCTATCGATTGAAACAACTGGAATTGACAATTTCATGTGATCCGAAGCACAGTAGCGCTCAGATAGAGATATCACCATCGGCCACCCATCCTGGTAGGCGCCGAGCTGCACGCTTAACAAACGAAATGAGCTAATATCGCTTAGCCGTCGTTTGTCTCGCTAAAACGCGATAACGGCTAGGCCGATTTGACTGATAATAGTTTGTCATAATCCAGAGAAGATTTAACGGTAAGATGTGACGGAAATAAACGCGGGTGAAACCGCAGAGCACAGCTAGTTCCATACAAATATTATTCCGAATAGATTTACTGTCGACCTTTTACGATTTTCGTCTGTCTGATATAAGGGACGTGCGTCAAAGCTATCTGTCTTTATCATTGAAGTGCAAATGATGACCAAATTACATCAGCAGACAAAAGGGACGCGATCATTGATATCTGTCAGAATACTGAAGTGATCCGTTCCATTGATGTCCCGTCTCAGTATTCCAGACACAAATAATGTTTAAAACATCCGATTCTATATTCGAATGACACTTTAATGCTACCACGCTGCTTCCACGGATATGCATGCTTTTAACACGAAAAACACATTAAAATACTAGCTTTATTATTGTTTACAGTCTTCTGTGTTCCTTTATGCATTTCATAGCTATGAAATGCATAAATAAAGACCAAAGAAAATGTCCTTGTTAAACTATTTTATTACTCCTTAACTTATTCCTCGAGCAAGAAGCGTGCAACAACAAGTATTTTAATAATTTAAAGAGAAATTTAATAAAGCCACACCTAAAGTAGGAGTAATAAGTATAAATGGGCCATTTCATAAGTGTACGTTGAATCACAAAGCACTGAAACGTGCTAATGCGACTCCATAAAGGTTTTTGTTATAAAACTAACTTATCCTCAGACTGCGACTAAAAAGGATTACTTATAACGCAACTGTGCACACTGGATTATAAGAGTTTAGCTGTTTTTTAACTGAACCAGTATTTATTTAACGCAAATAGCTTTATAAAAAGAAAAGTTTAGTGAGGTATGCAAGATAATACTGTTCTATTTGCACAAGCAATTTCCTCACTGTGCTTATTTTTTGGGTGTTTGCCCGGCAGCTTATTGGCTGATACTTTGCTTCTACATGTTATTTAGGTACTTCACTATTCCACTGTTTAAAAATAGAATCGATTCTTTGGATACAGCAAGATTTCAAGCTAAACAATACAATTAATAATAAAAGCAAATCACTGTTAAATAAGCCCAAATAATTTACGATTCACATTGACGTGTAACTTGTTTGCCTAACCTCGTTTAATTAGGCTAAGCTGCTGCTGTTAAAGCCAATCACATTTGGGATTTGATTCACCACAATCTCCCGCAATAATACTATTAAACTTCGAATTGTATGATTACTTATTTATTATTACTACCTATATTAAAGTAAGTAGATAGTAATTCGTTAGGAATGGCTAGACTAGGCTTATTTCTTTTTTTAATGACTTTACATTAAAAATAATTAAAAGACTAATTTAAATAAATCTTATTTATATCTAATATATAAAATTCTCGTGTCACGGTGTTTGTAGTTAAACTCCTCCGAAACATCTCGACCGATTCTCATGAAATTTTGTGTGCATATCGGGTAGGTCTGACAATCTGACAACATCTATTTTTCATCCCCCTAAATGTTAAGGGTAGTCCACCCCTTAATTCTAATATGGCAAAATAACGTTTGCTGGGTCAGCTAGTAAATCAATAAAAAAAGTAAACCTTAACCTTCTTTTTTTTCAAAATTTTATTCTACTTACAAAAGTTGCAAATCGTCTCACTGCTCCGCCTCTCCATACCAGTCTGGTGATATGAAAAGCCAGTCTGAAAAGCCAAGCTTTACCTGATTCATCTACTTGTTAGCTAACTTTATTATGCACCTTTAAACGGAACAAAAGCAGGTCACTTGTAACTTATTAATTAAAGATACCCTGTACTCGATACTGGGCCAATGCGATCGCTACAAAAATGATCGCATTATTTAACGAGTCTGCAATTCTCGGTATGATTATATTTTTAAAAGTCCTGTGAAACACCCACATAGATCGTTGCAAAGGCAAAGGCCTCTCCTCTCACTGATATCACCACGAGTAATAGTGGTACAATCCCAGTGGGACCACGAGTCATCACCATGTTTTAAACGCCAAAGAATTTGAAAAAGAATTTTTGAAAAATCAAATTTTGAATGTTACTCAAACTTTAGACAATAACTATAACTTATGATAAAATCCGCCAATAACAGTTCAGCCAGCAGGAAAAGTGTTGTAATATTAAACAACAGTAATTTCTACCCCAATCCAATTAGGGGTAGTACAGACGTTACCTAATCACTGAGCACAAACAATTTCAACCGACATTGGTTGTAGCCAAAACAACTTACATTAGAAGTTGTACTATATTGGTGTTAGAAAGAGTCACAAGATTCTATTATGTAAGGAAGCGCTTATGTAAGCTAGCTTAGCTCTTATCTCAATCTTAAATCTAGAAAAGGAAAAATTAGAGATAACGTAACAATGTCCGAACATGATTATACATGACATAATGGAAATGACACGATTAGTATCTTGATGAAAAAAATATTTTCTTCGTATTTTATTTAAAACCGAAATACAACGTGTTAAGCATGTGACAGTGGGATTTTTCAGACATTTGAATATGTTTCCATTAAAGGTGAGCGGTGTGGAGTCCAATTTACCAATCAAAGCGCATTGGGATATATAACGCATTGACTGTGTCTAAATCTTTTCGTAATGAAATGTACACAGCTTCGATAGAAACGCACCCTTACTTAGGGTCTAGACAGACGGACTGCAATTCAACTGCAATCCGACTGCCAAATGGCAGTTCAGATGCAGTTTGAATGCAGTTGGCTCGACTGCAATCAAACTGCACGTCGACGGGCAGTTGGCGTGCAGTTGGATTGCAGTCTGAGTGCAGTTACAACGACTAACGACACACGGACACACGGCGACACTTGACATTAGACACTCAATGTATACATCGAATGTCTGTGTGTGTCCACTGCCGCGACACTTACTTGCAGTTGTTGTGGCAATGTCGGTCGGTGTCTGTGTTGCAGCCGTGGAGTGCGCAGTGTCCGACACAAGTGTCGCGAATTTCGAACTTGCGCGAAATTTTTAGCTAGACCAATAACCGCTCCGTTGTACATGGCGAGGAAATGTACCACACTGAATTGCAGTGTCTCCGTGAAGACAGCTAACCACACATAACCGGGACATTAAAATGTTTACACCGATGTCGACACAAAAAATTGCTTACCATGAGGACGCAATCTACACTAGTGTCGACATTTGTGATGAGTGTCAGTGTCGCCGTGTGTCCTCAGCATAATGTTTCATTGAACAAAAACAAATATAGCTTGCCAAAACTAACAAAGCCTTGATTGAAAAACACATTATTTCCTTCACATAATGTCCACAAATAGCAGTAACAGTTCTCAGTTAGTCAAATGACCCAACTTCGATACATAATTTAAATCGAATGAGCACACCACTGTCAGTTGCAGTATCGTGCTCATTTGTCAACAGCGGGTAGGTTAGGTATAGAGACATTTGCATCGGCGGCGCCACGAAATGAGACCGCAGGAGTACAGTAGTGAAGTTTAGAGTTTTAATGGAGCGAGGAACAATTGTCGATAGAATGGTGATGGTGTTTGAATAACTCTTATAAATAATTTTAGTTATATCAATGACTAGCAGCATCCCGTGGTTTTACCCGCGTTGTGCCCGTTTCCGAAGGAAATATGGGATGAAAAATAGCCTATAAACCTTCCTGTTGAATGAAGCTATCTATTACATAAATAATTAATTCTCGAGATTAGCTCGAACATGCAAACAAACTTAGAAATTTGACGTCTTTATAATATCAGTATAATTACCTTTACTTTTAAAACTTACTCACATGGTTACTACTACGCTCTACAAATTCTACAATGTTACTTAGCTTTATTTAAAAAATAATGCTTTAAATCTGCTTTAACTTTGGTCATTTGAAAGCCATATCCCAACAAGTTATCACGTGAAAGCAATTAATATCATACGAGTATAACGTTCATTTTTACGCGTATCGCATTTATAACAAACGTAGGTACGAGTTACAAATCCGAGCCAAAACTCAAATTGCAAAACTACGTGATTGATGGGTTTGTTTTGGCTCATTCATTCAACACGGTTGGGACGCAAATCTATTTCAGTGTAAACTGCTGGGGCTTTAAACAGATTTGAAACGAATTCAGAAAAAACTCAGCATAGAAACAAAGGACTTACCCATCAAACTAGAACAATTGAAACGGTACGTTTTTACACATATTTAAAACAACAATTTACACGTAAACCTTTTCTAAATCGACTTATCCCTCGTATAATATAGTTGACCCAATCTCGCGATTTACCTTCAAGAGCTTTTAGGAGATCAAACACACTAAATAAATATACATGAACTTTAAATTGATAAAAGCTTAAGTTCAAATGTTAGTTAATAAAAAGCGATCCAATTTGTCTACGATAACTAGGTTCAACATTAACACTATTACTATTAATCACCGTTTGTAGCGGACGCCCGTCAACAACAATTAAATGGTTGCACGATTGGTGCTAAGCTCTATTGTTCGCCGACGCTGAATATAGCAATTACCATTACTCTAAAAGGTAGAGCGAACCCAATAGTCGGCGTTTAAGTTCACCAAACAAGTAGCGTTTGTGACGAAAATAATTTTAACTGTGAAATTGTTGTGCAGTAAATTAATAAGCAACATGCTCACTGCTCTGCCAGCGTTCATTACTATCGTGTGGCGCGAGTGTAGCGGCTCGTCTGCACACAGCTTTAAAGTTTGCGTTATCACCATCTGCAATATTAATATTAAAAGCAATTTATGATATGAAATTTATAATGTTCGCATGAAATTATGTGATTTCCGCCGACTGCGAGTCCGGAACCACTGGATTGTATAATATAAAACAGATTTGTCTCTGTTTTCCACTGGGCTATTTTCGTCAGGCCACTCGTCTATTGAATTTACATGCACCAGTCGCGCTACCCTGCCTGTCACTTCATGCATATGTATGGCCTTATGCAAACTGCAACTTTGCCTTTCATTGAATAAAAATATTTGAAATGTGACGACACTTCGCCGAGAGTTTCGATTCACAGTATTTTTTACAGTTTTTACGAGCACCTATTGTTTGGTTTGTACGTGTCGCAATTAAGTTCTCTTTTGGCTTGTTATTCAATCGGTATTTTTTTCTCCGCAAAAACGCTTTATTATATTTAGATGCTTCATTTATTTCTACTTGGTCATTTAATAATAATCCCAGTCATAAAGATGACTGCAGTAGGAACATAGAGACGACATAATTACTTTTGTACATCTGAGCTGGATTTTCAAACATAGTGTGTTCTAGTTGGTAAATATTTTCGTAACAGCTTGCTAGTGCAGTCGACTAGTTCTAATCTTAATTTACAGTTTCCTCAAGGACTTTGTTCCGTGTAGTCGCAAGTTCGCCGGCGACGGTCTACAGACGCTCACTTGCTTCAGGTGAATTGAACAATTTTATTCAATAAATTTCAGCAATCGCCTTCGAATCTCGCTCACATTGATGTAAACCACTAAGATTACCATACTCCAGCGATATTTTATGAAACTCATAAATTACACATTTTATTAAAGAAAACTAGTTTCGTGTTACAGCGCTTTAAGTTAACGCGATGCTACTCACTCATAATTAATTAAAAGTATGTCCGAGACGCTAGAGACAGTTTTTAATTAATTTACAAACGTTATAGTTCAAACTTTACTGGACTGCCCCCAACATGACGAGCACCAATTATTTTCTCATGACCTTTTGATTTCAAAGCGCTCAGCAAAATATTGTCCAGTACTTACTTTAGCAAATCAACTGAAATAACTTCTTTGCAATAAATGGAACGAAATGAAATAAAAGGAACTCAAGTTAATATAAAAGTTATAAGAAGCAATTTAGAAATGAGAAAATATGATCGTGGAATTTCGTATTCCGTCAAATAAAATTATTACAATTGAAATAAGCATCTTAGTTTTAATGATGTGATTTGTTGGTAAGCAAATCTTTTCCTGGAGTGTCTCCAAATATATGGTTAAGTAAATATAATGCTAAAAATATAAGTTTGTCAAGTGTTTCATTCATAATTGTTATAATTAGGTAATTAATAAATTTATATTTAATAACTGGCAACCAATACAACAACAATAAATTTAAATACGTAACACGCGCGTGTAAAATGACGTATATCGTTGTACAACGTATATCGTAGTGAACTAGTTAATAAATTTCACAGTTAGTGTAACTGAACAAACTCAAACTTTGGTCAAAGGGATTCGACTAATTTGATTTCTGTGTTCGTTTGCCACAAGAGAGTTGTTCGGAGCCAGGTCACAGGACGCACCGCACGCATTTACGAAACAACTCACCTACGATACTACATTTATAGTTACTAATTTAGAACATCGTTTTAGTTTTTACTTTATGGAGAAATAGCGGCGCCCCCGGTTATATTATAAGACTTTATTCCTTTTACTGTGGGAATTTTGGGATTAAATGATGGATAAAATACAGACACATATACAAATAGAACAGTGCTATCAGTTAATATAAAAGAACTACAAGTTCAATATTCGAAAACTTTTCAAATATTTTTTCCCATATGCTTCTAAATCGGAAACGACGTCTGAATATCGGATGTAACTGAATTGGCTCACTATTTTATTGTTGTCAATTTTATCCTTTGCAGATGGACACGGTTTCTATTCCTGTGAGTTCTCGTTTGAATAACTTAATTTGTGTAGATGTAGTACAGAGATTCCAGTGGAGTTGGAAGAAATTCAAATAAGAATAAACACGTTTGAAAATACATTCCAAAGATACAAAATCGTTAAACTTGTTGAAATAATGTTTACATTAAACAGATTCATAAATATTAACATCTCCAAGAAATTCCCTCAAACTTGCTCTTCTTTAATTAAAATGTTGTTCCGACTTGAACAAAGATGATCTCTGAGAATCGTATCAAATATTAAAAATGTAAATCCTATTTAAGTTTCTTAAGCGAGTTTGTCCCGTGTTCCCGAGCTCGATATGCCTATCTCAAATAAGGTGCATCTCGTGAATAATCCTAATGTAATTTAATATTTAACCTGCGGGACGAGAGATTTTCTCTGGAGGAAAATTGGCGGTCGGTTATAGAGTAGTCAGTTTAGTTATTCAAAGGGTGGTGATAGCACTTAGTTGCGCGCATCAAACCATGAGGCCCGCCAGATTCTGACAGTATTCGTCTCACGGAGCGCACATAAACTTTCATGGGTAACTTATTGCGTATTTGTGTCGAAAACCAATTACCTACGCAAGAATCCGCATCCCTTTTTTTCGCTTTCTCTTAACGTAAAAGGGACCGACGCGAACTGTTTTAATTTGGAAATAATACCGATATATTTTTGGACGATATATTAGTTTGGGGTAGACGTAATAAAATGAGAGCTCATGTGGTTCATATTTTTTATGTTCAGGACAGAGGCAATCATGCGTTGTAAATGCAAATAAGTCATGGGGATGTAGGGTGTGGGAGCGATACTTTTTCCCGACAAATGCATGAAAACAAATTGCTTTTATTTGTTTTATAAACGACTAATGATAACTGGATTGCTTCTGTTATTTTTCTATTATGAAATTCAGTATTGTAACTCTGTGTCATTGACCTTTGCCTCATGGCACAGTGGAATGAGACTACAAAGTCGTACTCAGCCTCTTACAGGATTGAATTCTCTCAGCGATATCAGGTTTTGGATTTATACCATACATATTATAACTTGTGTTGTTGTTGAGGAGGTTCAATTCTCGTGTAGGAATTTTGAGACCGCCTAAAAGCCTCCGACGTGGTTTAACGATTGATACAACTGGGACCGACTGCTTAACGTGCCCTCTAAAGCACGGTAGCACTCAGATAGTAATTCCACTATCGGCAACCCATCTATGAAGGGGCCGAGCTGCACATTGCTTAACAATTGTAATGAACTAATACGCTTAGTCAAACTACGCCACGAGCGCTACTTATTTTCAAACTAGTCTCTTTATTATGTTTAGATAACTATTTAAAATCATCAATGAACAGTCACAAAACATTTATCATGAACGTATTGCCGTCAAGAAACTAAATCTGTATAATTTTGCAAGACATTTAACTACGTAAACATAAATAACGACCCGAGATCTACAAATATCATTTCGATTAAACTTATATGATGTCTCAAAAGCAATTGCAAACTGTTAATATCACAGTTTGCAAGTATTGCCACTCAATTAATATTATTGATACTGTGATACTTAGCTGATGATTTCCGCAGATCCTCCGCTTATACCCGCCTTCGTAGTATTGGGAAACAAAAAGTATCCTATACTTGAACCAAAATCGATGATAACCATCTCAATACTAAACACTGAAATGGGTAAAGGTTTAACCGTAAAAGCATAATAGACTGTGTATAATCATGGGTCCCATTCAATTCAATAATACGTCGTAGCCATGACTACATGAGGCGTAGCCGTAGTTCGTAGCCGTAGCCGAGAGTCGTAGCAAACATCGTAGCTGTAGGCAAAATTCACTCTTATTCACGAATTTTAGTTATTCATTCCCTACGTACCATTAATTATGTTACAAAGTCATTACTTCAAATCAGTCGTTAAATAATTTGAATACCAAATGACAATGCACGTAATCAAAACTTCGAACCCGAAAATCAACAGATTTAATAGAGTTATACAAATGTTAAATACATACAACGTTTGGGAAATGGGAAAGTGTTCTGCCGTCAACATACGAACGAAGTAAATTGCAAGTGTACATAAAATCCAACTCAACAGTACTGAATGCCTTAATTTAAGGTGCTAAATAAGCTACCTCTCTGACGCCGAAATGACGAGCTTTGAGTCGGGACTTACCTCTTACTTGCCGTTTTCGTTCATGTAAAATCCTTGCCTTGATTCCGTTTCTCGTTCCAGGGACGTAGAGGTATGGGCGTAGCTTAGGTTTAGGTTCGTTTTTAGAGGTTGTTTGTTTTTCAATATTTGTGCATATTGTAAAAAGTAAAGGAAGCTTGTAAGTTGAAGATATCCGATTCTTCTTAATGAGTAAAGTAAACTTTCTGAATGGGCTATGTTTTATTTTTAAGAAATAGGAACGTCCTTTCATTAAAAATATAAAATAAAGTAATAATGCCAATCCTGCCCAATTTCAGTTAGTTGTTTTAGTTAGTTGCTGGTATAAAAACATTTTCCATTATAAAACTATAACTAAGTAAAGGTACAAACATTTCTCTTAACTTAAAATATTTTATGTAAATATTTAAACACTTTATATTTTAAATGTTAGTTGAAAAGTTACTTTTTAAAACTGGCTTTTTCTTTGGTTTTATTTGAAGCAGACTTTTTAGCGAGCACGTTATATTATTCCGAGTATTTTTTGCTGTCGTTTCTATTGCCAACGTTTATTCTTGTTTATAATTCGTAAGTCATTGTATTTGGCTTTGTTTCAGAAAGTTTATATGCAGTGTGGGGCTGCACATAAACATTGATAACATTAAATATTAGTAACGGCTTCTACGAAAAAAGATACGAAATATTAAATTATCTGAAGTATGTAAATTAAATTCTGATATTCTGCACGGCACTACCAGATGTCAGAAAGAATTCTGGTCGGCTAAAGGCCAGTTGGTCTGAAACCATTACAGAAACTATTAATCGTGATGGGCTTTAAGGTGAATAAATAATATATTTTTTAAAGTAAACAGTTCTAGTAACAGAATAAAACCCGTTGCTGTTTAATTCAGATAATGTTTCTATTTTGTTTGTAAAAAAAAATTATTTACACTTTATATACTCGTAACTACGAAATCAGTAAACAATGACATGCTATACTTATAGTATGCATACTTTACATAGCTTATTCGTCAGACCATGACGGCGGCCTTAAGGCGGAATGAATAGCTTATGCTGACCATTACTCGTCTCTTTTGTCTGAAAATTCAACTTAAACAGTGTAGCGAGACTTGCAGACTTGTTTTATCTAATTCTATACTAATATTATAAAGCTGAAGAGTTTGTTTTGTTTGTTTGTTTGTTTGTTTGTTTGTTTAAACGCGCTTATCTCAGAAACTACTGAACCGATTTGAATAATTCTTTTTGTAATAGAAAGCCACATTCAACGGGAAGGTTATAGGCTATTTTTCATCCCGAAATTCCTACGGGATCGGGTACAGCACGGGTAAAACCGCGGGGCACTGCTAGTTCTACATAAACATGTATCTAATATTTAATGTTATTAGTATATCTTACTTACATATCATTTACAAGTATCAATTTGAATTTGAAATTCTCATCTTCTCAAAAGTAACATTTTATGGAATCAAATTAAAACACATTAAAAAGTTAAGATGGTAATCTAATTCATTTTCATTGTTGTTAAATCCGTATAAACTAGCACTCTTCCTATTTAATCCGATAAAACGTAGGTGTTAAAGTTACCGTCAATTTTTCACTGAAATGCACCGTTTGTAGAGTACGTGGATGCTTCTTATACAAACGAGTTTAATTAATTGCTTTTCCGCGCCAAAGGAAGATTTAACTGCAGTTGAAAAAGCTTTTATTGTAGGTACACTCAATTCCGACTGCGGAAATTAAATAGTTTACACTACTAAATCAATTTCATAAATAATTGACATATTTTTGGATTTATTTCGAATTGCAAACATGTCCCTTTACAGGAACCATGGTTGGGATACATTTTATCCCAAATTCCTGCGGGAACGGGTACAACGCGGGTAACACTGCGGGGTGCAGCTAGTCACTTACAAACGTTATCAGCTTAAATTGACAAACATTTGCACCGTATTTAAACATAAAAGTCACCAAATAAGTATTCATTGTACAGTCAAATATTCATTGTGATTGGCCCTCTGTATTGCGATAGGGTCGATAGTTCAGGAGCCGTCACCACGTTTGCTCTTGACATGAGTTCCACATTCGACCGATGGTTTATTCATAGATTCCTGAGCCGCTCCGTTAGTAAGTGCAGTGACGATAGATTGTTCGCTTCGCTTCTACATTCCACCTGTACGAGGTGCGAGCGATATTTAAACAAGTTTAATAATAAACGTGAATATGCGATACAGTGTCGAAGTTCTATATTCATTTGGATAGGTCGACTTGTTGAATATATTAAGAACCTTATCATAGTATGCAACCTTGTAAAATAACTTCTAATATGTCAATGAGAATTTTCGAATTTATATTTTGACAGAGTACTAAAGTACATTTTGTTTTACCGACAGTATATGAATACAAGTAATATATATGAGGTATTGTGTGTCCTTTTATTAGTTTGATTTACTGATATAAGAAAGTTTTCAGCTATTTCCATTGTGATCGAAGCGAAACTTTAACCGGATTAGATGGAAGCTATAAAATTAAAGTTTGTAATAAAAGTAGAAAACATTTGAATTTATTTTGGTTGCACTTTGAATTATTGGACAATAGTGTATGGGACATTTAGTTTCTCTCACATTATCCTTGAACCGCATTAAACAAATTGCTGGAGTGCAAAACAACGGGTCGCAGAGAACCATTAGCCGTGGTTACATTATATCTCATTGTTACAATGCGGTGTTTTATTCACTTTAATATTAGTTTTGTGCTCCAAACATTTCAAAGCTCTATTCACACATTAAGTTCATTACGTTCGTTTTAACGGATATTATTTTGAACGCAAAATTAACAAATGAATCTAGTATTTAAGCTTTTTTAACCAAAACGCAATATGTAAAGTTGTCCATTGTCTCCTTAAAAAAATTAATACTTCATTACTTTCGTATAAGCTTACTTTTTCAACTTTTTATTATGTATATAGGTGGCCAACTGTCAGAGTTTTTAGACCGCCTAAAGTGACATAGCTTAACGATAGAAACAATCAGAACACTTAGTCAAACTAAGCCACAAGCGCTACGAAATAATAATATGTCAGTAGAGACGCAGTCCAAGTACGCAGAACATACAATAACTTAGTCTTACTTACCAAGTAAATCTAGTTTCCATTTAAGTCATATATCTATTACAGTACCTAATACCAAGATTACCGGATTTATTTGGTATCCAGTCTACAGTATCACATGTGGAAATTGTTGAAGGAAACGAAATGATTTTTGGCAAGTTGAAAAACCGGTTATTTTAAAAGGCCTCTACATTTTTTGACCGACCCCAAAACCAAAGAAAGAGGTTTTACAATTTGACAGTATGGTTTTTTTACAAACTTAGAGCTTATTTTGGGTTTAATTAATCGTGCGTGAATTTTTCCGAGTGTATTTATTATTTACTTATCTATGTTAATTATGTGTATGTTAAAGTTATATACAATAAGATTGATCTATCTATCTATCAACGAGTATATATATATATATACCTATACGTATCAGTTAAGATAAACAAGGCTAAACTCATGAACCCGTTTCAAATAAAACACCCAATAAATTCTACTGAACCCAAAAACGCAAACTAACTTACGTCTTTCAAGTTAACTCGTATGTGAATTTGCTAAATTAATTCATGAATCTTAGACTGCGAGTAGTATGTAATGCGCTCGGTAGTTGACATCGCTTAGTTACAAGCACGCTGCCTTGATTTAACGACTCCCCGCATGCAAGGCAATTTATTCTATACTACACAGACATAAGTAGCCATTTCATAAATGAAATTACTACGTTTAGTTAAGTAGCTTACTACTTCTTTATATATTAGTTACTTTGCTTATATACTAATGTTATAAAATTATATATACCATTCGCATGGAACTCAACATAGCAATGTTTTCTTTTTCGTAATTTAGAACAACGCTAAAAGGTAAAATTCACCTACAAATTGTTTAACGTAGACTTCTTAAACATTTTTCTTTTTTATTTATCATGCAAAAGAAAATAAATATAAATAAAAATGAATCTATTCATGAAAGAGTTCAAGTCAAATGAAATACTTCTGCTCAATATCGGAGATGGAGGAATTTTTCATAAAATAATAACGCACGGTCTTGTAGGAGTAACGAGGAACGTGTTTATTTGAGATTCAAACTATCGGAGTTTATCAAAAAGATATCTACATTTCTTCCACAGCGAAAACCTTTGACTTTACTTCTGCAATTCTATTACTGGCACATCGCTGTGTGAGCGTTAATCTAAGAAATTAAAGACAAAAATGTAAGTATATAACGTCCCACTGCAAGGCAAGTAGCACTAGGCTCACTGCATAATACACAGGAATTATAGCAACTGGGTGAATGCAATGTCGTTCATAAACCAATGCAGCTTATTATAAGTCTAAGAGGTGCCCTGAGTGGAATCTTTCAAGGCGTGACTTAAATTTACCTGTTGGTCTTTGTTCATTAATCAGTTTCATTATTAATCTGATTGTAGGTAGCCCTCGGAACAACACTGCTCCGTCGGGAATCAAAAACTTTACAAATTGTTGAATTTCGTTTCGCCCCGAAGCTCTTTCCGATAATCGACTAAATCCATTTGAATTTCTATCTGTATAACCCCGAACCCTTGTTGATTAATTAATATGACTTGGGTACTGTTGTAAAGATTAAAATGTTGGATACAGTAAATAAATAAATATTTACACTACAAGTTCACACACGGTTAATGAGACCTAAACTAAACTCTAATCTAAGCTTGTATTATGGAATCGTACTAACATACCATATATATGTTAATTATGTATACATACACAAATACTTCATATGGATATATAATTGACACACAAATTAATTTACCAACAATACGAGATAATACCTTTTATAGTGATCGCATTGCTCTTGATATTTCAAAGAGGATCAATACAGTCATAATACCAACTAGGCGTTTGATTTTAATTCATAACTTCTTAAAACAGTTCACTTTATTAAAACAGTTGGTGTTTAACCTTTCCAATGTGAAATAGTGCTCAAAAGCAATTTTCCCTTTTAGTTGAAATCTCGCTAAAATAGTTAAGCCCAGTTGTGAACAACACATCAAGCTTTTCAAAAGTTTCAAACTAATTTGGCCATCCATTTTCATTATAAATTCATTTGTTGTAAATTCGATCTAGATTATAATGGACGGCTGGTTCACCCTTTTCGTTTGATAACTATTCCTCGTCTCCTGAGACCGCAGACTGTTCTAAAGAATTCCAAAGACCATTTCCGACAACGATGTCCTTAATCAGTTAAGGTAAAAACTTTCTCTAAAAGTAGATTTTATGTGGAACATAAAAATGTGAGGACATAACTAACCGACAGCATGAAATTAACTTTCTGAACTAAGTTTTATGTTACATTACTGGGAATTCAGTAATTTGAGATGGGAAAATATTTTTGCACGAGAGCAAAGTTCTGAAAACAAACATAACCTTGAATTACACACAAACAAAAAATAACTTCTTTATTAATTTACATCTGGACCATCGCTATGTCAGTTTACTAGCTGTCTTTTTCCACATGTTCAAATGCTCGTTTTCTATTGGACCTACCGCATATACTTGACAGCTCGCAGCTTGCTTACTCGCTGAATATAGATGTGTCTTACAAACGCCTGAGACAAACGTTATAACCAAGTACTTGTATGTGTATGTGCGAGTATGAATACGTACGTAGAGTCGTAAGCTGAATACAAATAAGCCTTCATTACGAACAATATTAATTAAACAGATTATGATCGACTTAACGTTAACAATTAATGAATTCAATTAACATGAATTGAATTGGCTTCAGATAAACGTGTTGTGTGAAACATCACTTACACAAAGTGGTCAAACAAATGCCCGCATCTTGCGCGGTAGATATATCGCATAGCGTTCGCAATCCCAGCATTACAATAGTCGGCACAAAGGAAACATGGAGCGTTAATTTTGTTAATGAACTGCAGTTTACGACACTGTGGTTACGAAACGAGGACTATTACAGCCGCCCACTTCCGCTTTATTATCAGTTACGTCATATTTCACTCTCCCATGTTAATATCGCAAAGCGTAATCCGTTGTTCACTTTTAAATTAAATCATGTTCATTTTGTTTTGTTTAAATCGGTTTATGTCTCATTTTGCTACATCATTACGTTTAACCGGCAACCGAAAATGAAAGAAGGGAGAGTTTCAATTTGGTATGATTATTTTCGTCAGTAATTGACTTTTAGAAACAAAAACAAATGTATATTTGTTTCTACTTTGTCATCTATCAGCTACGAGGCTGTATTTCAATGCCTTTTCAAGTCAATGCGTAAAATTACGATCAAACTGAAAATGTCAGATATATGAATACACAAAATATCACTATTGTGTCATTCACTGGCTATGAACATCCGCCTATTTTTTTTTACAAAAAATCTATTGACATAGGTATTAGATTTTTGAATTTTTCTCTCGAAGAGATGAATATATTTCCAATGGCGGAAACTGAGTGTCATTCACAAGTTTATGCGACGTACCTCCCCGGGCGGTGCCATAGAAACTTGTTATTTTACAAAATTGCTCCAGTTTACGCTTTTCCAAGTTTTGAAACACAGAAAAGGGTACATGAAACTTTGTATCTGAACATTCACATAAAAACTGAAGGAACGCGATGCTACTTCGCATCGGTGTAAGAAAATAACCGAAATATTTTATGTTGGCAATGTGGATAATATTGAGAATACGAGAAAATTCTTTGAATTTTTTTCTTTATGTATGAAATTAATAACCATATGTTGATACCTGCAGTTTAAATATATGACTTCTGACGCAAAAAGCTGGGTGTAAGTTTGACCGCTACTGTTTGTCTGTCTGTGGGATCGTAGCTCCCAAACCATATTTTCATCTACTTTGTTTCCTGTGAAAGGTGCCTACACGAGAAGTGTTCTTATTGAATAAAAAAAATAGTCGGGGTATCTATGTATTGATTCCACAAATTAATTAAACTAAACGAATCCTAATCCACTAACAAACTAGATATAAACCAACTCTAAGGGTGCTTTCAAATTATGCGTTTCGTGTCGGACCGCTGCGGTGCCGAAGCCGTGCGTTTGTCGTATTGTGAACGTACGATCGTGTGTTTTCATACAAATCGAGCAGTGCGGCAACAGTGCGTACTAAAATTATTTCGCGGTACCGACGCCGCACTGTTGCCGCACTGCTCGATTTGTATGAAAACACACGATCGTACGTTCACAATACGACAAACGCACGGCTTCGGCACCGCAGCGGTCCGACACGAAACGCATAATTTAAAAGCACCCTAAACCGTATACCAACATCTAAACTTGATCGATCTTAATTCAATTAAGCCAAAGTATCGTCCAACTACGGACTAACATGCACGTTAGTTTTTATCCTAGCAAATGAGATTCTAATTTAGCTCGGTAATGGTGAACCAAACACAGACGGATTGGCAAAAACATTTTTACCCAGCCCTACTGTTTTTGTATATAATCAACAATACAACTAGATAGAATAATAAAGATAAATGTTATTAAAGTATTATAAGCTATAGTTTATTTGTTATTTTAAAAAATATTAATAGACGAGGAATATTGCGTGTAATATGAGATGTAATATTCAGAGTAACGTTTAGTCTACAATATTCCACTTTACGGTAAAGATTCGCTTCTAAAGAAAGCTTCTACACCCACAGAGTGAGATATAAGGTATTTCCTTTTCTTATATACTAAACTTAATATACTGAAACATAAAAGACTAACAACATTGAACATATTTTCTCTATCTGTTCTAATATTATACAGAGGTAAAATTTGTCAGGTTGTTTGTTTGCATGTTCGAGTTAATCCCGGAAATAATTAGTCCGATTTCAATAATTCTTCTTGTAATAGATATAGTCATATTCAACGGGAAGGTTATAGGCAATTTTTTATCCCTGCAAAACGCAGGTAAAACCGCGGGGCGCTACTAATGTAAATATAAGTTAACAGCGATGAAACGCTAAAGTCATTAAACTTTCACGCACGTAGGTACTGCAGTACAAACTAACTCATTTGCAACGAAGGATGACATTTCACAAACACAACGCCGAGGCGATTTACGTTTCCATTACTAACTTTACTCATATTTTGTCGTAAACGATATGATTTCATAATTGTATTGTGGTCCAAAACTCCCCTTGTAATAAAGTGGCTCTTATTATAAACCTTTATATTCAAGTAAGCAATTTATTATTAGGAAATTGGTCATGTTTACGTCATAAATTAACCATTTCGATTGCTCTGCTGTCCACTTCAAATTCTGTTTTGAATTGCAAATCATCAGTTTCATGAAATATTCCATTAATTCAGGATCAAATGACCTTCTCAGGTTCAATAGAGGCTACTGCGAATATGAAAATGGCATCGGAAAATATTATGCAAATTGTTTTTGTACTGAGTATAACTCTATTTATCAGTGTCGGGGGATCTTTGGAGTTCTATGATGATATCGTCAAAATTCAGTGTATTTTGGGGTGAAGCTGTTTCAGAGACTGAAAGTTTTATTTGATGGGCCCAAGGCTTTGACAGCGTTGTGTGGTCGCACCATAAGGATTACTTAAAAATATCTTGGAATAAAATATCTCCGTTGGACGAGGAAATTCCTTGAAGCATCCGGGCATAGTTTGTGCATGCCTCGTCGCTTGCGGCCGGCATATCGCGGCAGAGCTCAGTGATATAACTCGAGACCATTGGTCGACCTACTTCCTGACTACATAAGACTTCCTTTAAGGAAATTATATCTTTGTAGGCGTATGATATGCGCCAACGGTTGGTGTGCACTATACTGAAACCATCATGGAAGATTTTTATTGTATATTTATCAGTTAGTTAGATTCCATCATACAAGATTAGAGCTTAGTTTGGGTCCAACTAATAGTGTGTTATAAATAAATGATTTGATTTGAATCAAAAATAAGTACTGGAAGAACAAAAGAACCTATCTATAACTAGAATTATAAGTTTAAAGAGCTATGTTATTTCCTTTGGAGCAGGGTACACAAGTATTCATAATTTTATTTAACGCCAAATATTTTTAATAAACAAACTACGTTCATTTCAAGCAGTGTTTATGTACAATATCGTTTTGAACAAATTCTGAAATGTATTTGGTTCCTAAATATGTTTTGTACCTTAATATGTCTAAGAACCAAAAACCGATCTTTATTCTTTATTTGATCTTGATCTTTATTTTATTATGCAAGAAATAGGACACAATTTAAAATGAATGTAATTTGTTTTTAAACATACTTAAGTACTAAATAGATATTAAAAGAGTTTTTTCTGCAATCCGCCTTTAATAGTAACAGGTTTATATTAAGAGGCGTTATGTTCATTTTTGAATGACTCGTTTTACTCCAAATGTGGTCGGAATCCAATTCTACTCAAACTTTAACTAATTCCATTTGCAATCGGAAAATGACCTCTTTGGTGTTGGTTTGGAATGCCTCCAGGAACCCAAAGTAATCAATTTCGAGTAGCTTGAATGGAAAGTTTTTTGGCGGCATAGGCACCTTGGTAAATTCGTAATTACCCTGAAATAAAAAAATTTAGTCAAAATCATAAAAAAGAATAATTACTTCCAATATCTCAGTAGCCTCAAAATCTCAATGTGGCCCTTATATCGCTCTTAAATCATCGCCAAATAGCCTTTAATGTCCCACTAATGAACAATGTCTCATCTCACTGAAGACATCAGTACAATGAGTAGGATTAGGCGCAATCATCACGCTTGCATCGTGCGGGTTAGCGATTCAAAGATAGTCATATTTGAAAATTAAAACTGAAAACATGCACTGCCCGATCTGGTAATTAAATCCTAGTATTGGCAGGCGATTGACCTATGTTCCTGGCCAAGTGAAAAGCTCCGAAACGTTCCATATCTATACTTACTAATATTAAAAATAGGTGAAATTTGTAATTCTTTTTGTATGTATTCACCCGATCTCAAAAAATCTTTCATGTCAGGCTATGCGTTTTTTTAAATAGTGATCGCCAGTGTATTATATCCGTAATAAATTAAAAACAATTCAATAACAATTAACATACCGGGATAACTGGACAGGTTGGTATTATATTGGAATATTCTTTCACAAAATCTGTTACCCAAGACATTTTCAAGGCATCACAAAATTTAAACTCCATGTGCATAGGAATACTTTTCAAATATTTTGCACCGTAGTTAAGTGATAGCTGAAAAAAATATAAAGGTTTAATATAATAATATATCTTCGACTTTTGTCATATTTTTGATCCTAAACACGCGAGAAAGATTAATTCCTGTTCCACAAAATTTTCACACTAGAGCCATCCGCGGATGGAACCACTGCGCGGTACAGCTAGGAACAGGTAGAGCCATCATCATTATAGAGAAGTACCTACTTCGCTCCTCCGTTGTAATGATATACCAGTTATAAGTAGTTAGTTTTCGTTTTTAAGTTTATATAAGTTAAGCACACTGTGACACCTAACCTAACTTAACCCAAAAAAATTGCATTTAAATTTAAAGTAGAGTATATTCACGAAATAGAAGTGCAGTAAGTGCTTCGCTCTTCCGTGAGTATATTTATATAGTGCCACTTTTACCGGCTGTTCTAAATAAATAAATAACTACTGGCGACTATGTTGTACCAATGTAAAACGTAAAAGACCATACTCACGGTCAAATTATTTTGTGCAGTCACCAGTGAAGTAAAGTTTAGAGTAGACAGATAAGGTGAGCGTCGATTTTCCCTTCGAGTCCACAAAGTCATATTATATATATATTTTGTGTTAAAATAATCCACTTTTGCCATTTTTTGTTGCAATTCCTGTCAAGTTAAAGTTAAAAATTAATAGAAAAATAATAAAATATACTAATAACAAAAATAATGTAATAAAACAGTATATCTTACCGAATCGGTTTCACGTACGAAAACATAAGTAAAAATTATTAAAAACAATACGCACATGCGTGCCATCGTCGTATTCAAAATGTACGGATTTTACTTTATAATATCACAATATAAATCCAGACCCATCCGGCTCATTAAACATGATAGTTTAAATTTTCAGAGATTAACATCACTATTTATTTGTATGATTCTCGTAATTGCATGTATTATTCCAAACACACTTCATATAGGATTCAAAACCGAGTTAGTTGGTACTTTTTGTGAAGGTCAACGTCCTATACATTTTTATACTGATAGTTTAGTTATACATTAAAATAGATAAAAGGTAAATACCTACTTATATTTAATGAAGTGGATTAATACTACATGACTACATGGATTATGTATTTTAAACAAATGAGTAAAGCTAAGAATACATTGTCGGATGTGTCCTTGCCGCGACTGACGGTTTAAACGTCAGCGACTTACGTCTGATAATTTGTACTGTACATCAAATTAACGCTTCTAAAAACAGTAACCGCCTTATTAATAAACGCGGTGTAACTAAAACACTGTTATAATGTGCTTTGTCTCTTTTGCTCTTCGGAATTCCGTATGTCAGCAAGTGATAAACCATTTGATAGCTTTGGCCCTAAGGGTTTAGGAAACACTATTTGGATTGAAGCTACGACTTAGAATCTTAGTTCAATTCGGTTTGGAGATTCAAGACATATAAGGTGATTTGCATGATCTATTTATGTTTTTTTTTAAATTATAATTGTTCTCACCCGTACTTAGAGACGTCGAAGCAAGGACAGATTTTAACATGTGTTTGAATAGTTACGTCAAATAATTAAGTGTCGAATTAATGACCGTCTCAGGGCGGCAGTTTGTTATCTTATATTAATCGTGGAATCGACTTACTTTAAGCCTGTTTCACACATGTGTGAGTCAGTAGTGGAGATTAGTAGTAATCAGAAATAGAATATTACCCTCCATATTTTGTGTAAAACCTATAGAGAATGGGGCAGACTGAAAACCAGTGCTGTGGGGTGTAACAACCCCATAGCGTACACTAAGTCTGTCCTCTACATCACTGCCACTGTACCTAATGTTCATTACATATATTTTAGTATTTAGATCATAGTATATAAGTATTGCTTCTTTTCATGGTGTGGTGTAGAAATAAATGGTTTAAATAGTATCTACGTTCGTCAGACACGTGACCGGCGATCGTTCCGTGTGACATAATATACGAGTAGTACCATTCAAATACGAGAAATAAAACGCACCGTCTTTCTTAACTCGATTCACTCTCGACCCGCGCTTGTTCTCTTACAACTTTCAACTTGCATGAAATCTCTGAACATGTACTGCCATAGAAGTCAATTAAATCGGCAATTATATGTATACCTATTTTTCATATGTTGCAAAATATGTCAATCACTTATCAACCTCTTAATCTTTGACGTCTCTGAGTACAGTGGTTAGAGTTCGGTTAAGACAATAATAAGTTTAAGATATTGTTCAGTAAAATCATGATCGTTTATTGATTTTTGAAACAAAAATATATATACCTATGACATAATTTTATAGATTTTTTTAAACCCACACCATTACAAACTCACTTATTCCAGAGTAATTAAATATGGAAATCAATTCTTCTTAGCTTCTAGCTCTAAATGTAAACGCAACAACGACTTTTTAGTGTGCGTTTGGTACATTTCCATTGACATGAAATAATCTATATCGAGTAACTTATAAGGAAAGTTTGGGGGGGGTATGGGTACCTTTTGAAATACATAATTATCCTGAAACAATTAATATAAATTAAAATCTTCAAATGTCATAAAAAGCATATTATATTAACGTATAGTAACCTAACCTATACACATACTTGCCAAAAAGTTGTTGATCAATGTATTTTTATTTTAAACGGGATACATAGTGCAACGGGGGCGGAGTCTTTTCGGTAGTTCCAGGTTATTTTCTTGCTTGTACAGTCGTTCAACTTATACGACATCTTCAACACAAAATAAATATAATTTAAGTAACATATTACTTACAGGGGAGATAGGGCATTTTGGGTCTACATTTGTATACTCCTTCATGAAGTCCAATACCCAAGGCAACTTAAACCCATCACATGATTTAAATTCAATTCGTAGTGGAATACTTTTAAAATATTTGGCACCGAATTCGAGAGCAATCTGAAACAAAACAATTATACATATACTCTTTTGTTCTCGTTTAAGGTTATAAAGTATAGCTATGAGATCAGATCAGGCGGAATTTCATCAGTTCGGTCAGATCCGTGCGACCTCTCAACGCAAGCTAGAGTTTGGGGTTTTGGGTGCTTCGAAGTCATGGGACTTGTTGTTAAAGCTTTCTTACGTCCCGAGGCCTTCGGATCGAGACTCGAAACAAGACATGGGTGTGGGAATTTAATATTGTAAGTTTTGGTAATGCAGAAGCTGGAATCGTATTTTTGATATATAAATATAATTTTACCAAGAACTTTGAAACTGCCGAGACGTCCCACCCCCTATGCTTTTCGGCGAGATAAACTGCCACAGGGCGAAAAACTATTTAAAAACTATTAAAACACCATATGATTGTCCGAATTAGTTCGTGCTCATACTTACAGTGACGTTATTTTGTATGGTCATCAGCGTGGTAACGTTAACGGTTGTCAGATATGGAGAGCGGCGGTTTTCTCTTCTGGTCCATACAGACACATTACTTACAAATTTTGGATCGTAGTTATCCAATTTTGCCATTTTTTGCTGCAACACCTGTCAAAGAATATAAACCAATTAATAATTAGGTATTGTCAAGTGTGGTGATTACGCCTAATCCTCCTCACTGTACTGATATCTTCAGTGAGATGAGAGGCCTTTGCCCAGCAGTGGGACATTACAGGCTAATACTTTTTACTTTACTTTTTATAGTCTAGAGAGATACAATCTATCTATACGAGTACTGCTGAATATAATGAATACGAAGGTTTGATATTTCTGTTATATAAAGTATGTTTGTTTCAAGTACTATGAGTCCAAATTTTGTTACTATGTTGGATAGCCTGAAAATATAATATAACCCGTACCGAATCCGTCTTATGCACAAAAATAAATATTACGAAACACAATCCGTCCAATCGCGCCATTGTCGGATGGATAAATGTTATTTTTTACTATATAATTACTTTTAATCACGCATAATTATCCTATCCAGTTATAGTTTCTATTAAACGATAAAAATCGCTATTTATGGTCCAAAACCAACAATGCGATGCAAATAATCAAGAGTTTAATCAATGATACGAATGAGCGATTGTGATATGATCCATATCCATAGGGATAAGGGGTTAAGCGGGCACACGCGACGGGCGCACGTGACGGTTCACTTTTATATGAAACCGCGCGGGCACTTCGACCGTTATGGTATAACAATTTTCGAAATTAAAGACGATTTTTTAAATTTGATAACTAGTTTTATGGACAGTTGTATCGTAATTGCTAACTGTCTACGCAGGCTCTTATATGTTTCAAATCAATAATAAATTAAATGAATATAATGTAGACTAATGACCTTAACATTTAGCAACAATTTATCTGATCGATATCAATTAGTGTGTCACTACTAACTATAATGTAACGGAATGAATGTAGCGCTCGTGGCTTAGTTTGACTAAGCGATGTTAGTTCATCGCGGTTGTTAAGCAACGTGCAGCTCGACCCCAACTCGGATAAGTGGCCGATAGTTGCATTTCTATCTGAGCGCTACCGTGCATCAGAGGGCACGTGAAATTGTCGGTCCCAGTTGCTTAAATCGTTAGACCATCTCGGAGGCCTTTAGGCGGTCTAAAAATTCCGAGACCAGGGTAGGCCACTAGCCTACTCGATCTTACTTACTTACTTTAACGCGATGAATGCGTTTCAATGGTAGAACCTTCAAGGTTTCACGTTATGTGACGTCATGTGAGCCAATGACAATGGCGTCGATCTATCAATGCACTGTGGTCCTAACAACAACATGAGCCATCGACACCAAAAAGAAGTAGATTAGTATCGGTCTAATAACAAGAACGACATGCAGTGCTGATGCAGAGTAAAAGTAAAGAATTCGCCTGTAATGTCTCACTAATGGGCAAAGGCCTCTCATCTCTCAGAAGGTATCAGTACAGTATCAAAGCTGATGCAGTCTTCACAAAACAGTAACTCTCTAACAACCATTTTGAGCAAGTAAGTGTTTTCGCTCAAACCAGTAAATGTACTATAAGTCTCGGAACAAAGTTTCAATAACTGGCTTCATCCATTCATTTGCCTTTGTCTGTACGTATTTGAAGAATCCAATAAAGTGTTACTTGTTTCTCTTTCATTGTCCACATGAAAGTTAGCTTTCGCGGAAGACCGTCGAAATGTAGGATTTAAATTGAACTCTACTATGCCTTGTAAATTCATATTGCAATTGAATGAATGTGTGTGTGAAATGCAGATGTGTGTTGTTACTAACTATACAAATATTATAAAGCTGCACAGTTTGTTTGTTTGAACGCACTTATCTCAGAAACTACCAATCCGATTCGAATAATTCTTTTTGTAATGGATAGCCACATTCAACGGGAAGGTTTTAAGCTATTTTTCATTCCTACTGGAACGGACAGAAAGCGGATAAAACCGTGGAGGGCTGCTAGTCTACCTATATATCTCTCACTGGTTATATATTAACTAAAACGTTATTAATGCATTTTGAATAGTTGGTTGTGATAGGGTTATGATATTCGTCAAACTATAATGGAGGTTTAATGTTATATACAGGTTGTTCTACGAGTAAAAACTGCCGATGCTGAGGTCTCAGTACAGTGCTAGGTTTCAGACGTAGACCCTAGTATTAGATGTTAATTTTAGGGCACAGTTAGTTCTTTCTTCAAAAATTTTAAGGAATCGAGTGTCTCGCAGATATTAAATTATACAAATCTTAACTTATATCTGAACAAAATAAAACTACAAAAAAAATGCTTTTAAGATGTTTTTTTTATTTATTTTTAATCTTTACTATTTAATTTACTAATCACTAATAATGTTACTAGATATCAATATTTAACTTCCTTTGACCGTCAACCAAACAATTATTACTAAAACGTGTATCTAAATCTTTACACGAGATCAAAAACAAACACTAACTTGGCAAAGCTCATGACAATTATTAATTAACAGCACCGGCAGATGTTAGCGAGCGAGAGATCTCGTACAAATAGAGCGACCAATATCTGTAATTACCTAGAACCAATATAATACAATAGGAAGTAATCCTTTCGATTCATAATAGAGCCACAAAGCTACCCTCCCAACGACATTCCTGATCGCCGCTTGCACAGAACCAAAGTGAGAGGTTTCAATTGGCATGTGTCCAATAGTGATTGGATTCTGCCCAAGTCACGCTAACTGCGCCTTGTTTGGTCTCCTCTGTTAACGACCTCTAATACTCCTTTTGAAATAAAATGGTAATTAATAAAATATACCGAACTTTTGTAATAAGCGAATAAAATATATAAGTAGTAACAAATGTAGTTGATTCTTATTTCGATTTGGGTATTATATGGCGGGATGGACTCGACACATATCTCAGCAACTGGAGGGAGGTGGCCCAGGATAGGGATGCATGGAGGGGTAGGGGAGAGGCCTTTGCCCAGCAGTGGAACAGTAATGGCTAAAATAAATATAAAATCATTATACGAGTATACATTTAATTTATAATGCTATTTAGATTTAAACGATAACGTCAATATGTTGATAGAATATTTAATTCTTACCCGGCATTTCTATATTCTATTCATAGAGACGGATAATTTGAATGATTCCGAATAATTAAGTCTAAATCATTAACGCGAAAGTTCAAACAACTGAAACTAAAACGACCCCTGAAACATAATATACATGGTCCGTGCAAAGCAGTTCCTCAATGATATTAAATAACGTACTTGTATTAAATAACCAGCAACAGTTAATCCTCAGAGATACGGGTCATAGTTCTGGAATCGACCTCTCAGTATGCGTTAAGCTTCTTGATATACATCATTTCCATTCACATGCTATACGTGCGAAGCTACTGATCTTCGCTACAGTATTCAAGCCACGTTCACATCATATAAAACTTATATACTTGTACCGATACATTTATATTTCAAGTATTCTAAGACCCTTACTTATAAACATTTTAAAAATGTATATAAGGGTGTCATATAAAAAAGTAAATGGTGTAGGAAACAGATTGGTTTGCGAATGCATCGTAAATCATGTAATATAGCATCGTGTTTTCTATCGCAAGTAAGCACGCACGGATTTAACGAGAATTTCAAGGGTATTAGGTACATGAGTAGTAGGTACCTAGAGAACACGGTGTTCTCATATTCGCCGTGTGGTTAATCCTTTAAGTCGCCCTCTGCACATTCTGTATCCAAGTAGTTTCTTGTTTTAGATACGTATTGTAGATCCTTTGTTAAGCTTAGTAGTAGCTCGGTATTATAACCCAGTCCCGCAGGTTATGAATAAAACTCAAACTCACTGACAACAATATTATGAGAATCATATTTCAGTTGAAGTTTCAAACACTGTGTGTATGTGCCGTCACAGACCATTTAACTCTAAGTACCCATGTAAGTACTATAATTAAGAACTTTTGTCCATAACCTACGTGCGGTCTGAATGAGATCTTATTTAACACTGTTTAAGGTATATATTTAAACGCTTGTTGTAGTATAACTTTCCGCTATAACATACAGGAATCGTGTGGGTTGCAGTTTCAGTGTCTTAAGTTATGATAAATTTATTAGTTTCATGAATATACAGTGGTAAACAAACTAGATTACACACGTAGTAATTAACGTTCGTTCTATTCTTGGATAAATGCCAAATTTTCCAAGTTATCTTATTACAATTAAAATAATTTAAACTTCCAATGTGCTCTGCGCAATTTTCAAAGCCTACAGAGCTAGTTTGGCTTAATATCAAAACGTTTTACTTAAAAATGGAAAACTTAATTAACTTCTTAATGGTTAAACAAACCCGTTTTTGTTAGTAAAACAGCAACATAATATTTTCTGAAAATATATTTTTTGTTTCATATTTAAATCTCCTCACCGTACTGATATCTTTGGTGAGATGAGAGGCCTTTGCCTGGTAGTATTTTTACTTTTTATTTGTCCATTGACATATTTCAATATAATAAAAAATGCGTTCACTGCATACAATTCCAATACATTAAACTCAATGGTAGGTTAAAATAAAAAGACTATTTCACTAGTCCTTCCTACTAATATTATAAATGCGAAAGTTTGTGAGGATTGACGTATGTAGTGATGTATGGATGTATGTTTGTTACTCTGTAACGAAAAAACTTCGCGACGGATTTGGATGAAACTTTACAGTAATGTAGATTATACATCAGATTAAGACACTGGATACATTTCATCCCGAAATTCCCGCGGAAACGGGTACAACGCGGGTAACATCGCGGGGTGTGGTTAGTTAAGTAATAAAGCAACATTCACTATACAAACCATAAAATGAACTATACAGGCATAAAACCAAATGAGTTGGATGTTTTCTGTAAGTACAATCGTAACGCTGCAACTATCACACTGAATTACAACTTGGAATTAGTTTAACCCAGCCCGAAGTGAAGTTAGATTAGACTCGAGTTACCAATTGACATAAAATAAGTATATCATTAAGATCAAATAAGTTTACTATACCTTGTTTTAGGAGCCTCAAGTAATTGAGGGCGCTACTCTGTTCGTTTTTAGATTGACTCAATTTATCTGTAATTTTTTTACAATCTATTTCGTTTAACTTTTGCAAAGGCTCTTTCAATCAAGGCATTTAGAGTTGTACTGAGCACCGATATTCATTTGTTTATCGTACAAAATGCGCGATGCAAAACAAGTAAAAAGCGCAAATAATATAAATAACTACTACTAAGTATTCAAATCCAATATAATGTTAGGAGGTTATGTTAAAATCTTACTAAACTTTAATATTTTCATAGTATCTAATATCTGTAGGAGTACTGAAATTTCCGCCTTCACACTTAGGAAGTAAATAACCCCTTCGGAAATAAAGGAAAAGCAGTTGATATCGTCACAAACATACCCTTCAAATGGTTCCTAAAACCTTACGAGTGCTCTTTCCTTCCACAAGTACTAAAATCCCCTACTAAGTAAGGTTAAGTACAAAATATTGTACTTCCAAAAATCGAAGCATTCCCTCGTTACTCACTTTGATTTACGTTTTCAAGCCAACTCAAGAAGTCTCAAGAGCGGCCGCGCCAGAAGTTAACTTTAATATATTTCTCAAATCACACGAATTTATCTACAAATGGAAACTTTCCACAACAATTCTTATTTTCAATTGTAAGAAAAATAAATAAAGAATTCTATAAACTCTTGTTCTTCGAAATTCAATATGATGGATGTTGTTCGAAACGCCGTAATTTTATTTAACTTGATATCTATGAGCATTTTTTTCGGATTCTTAATAGAGATAGTTCGTAGAAAGAACTTCAGAAAGAAACCTTTATGATATCACAGTATTTATTATACAAAATCACATTATAGGAGCGCTTTTCCACATATCTTATGCTATACTATTAGATCACATAGCGCTGACACACATGTGTCAGTTTCCAGCAGGAAATAGCTTCAGGTAAGCTATGTACGTAAATCTATATATATAAAAGTCGTGTTAGTTATACCATATGTAACTCGAAAATGATTGGATTATTTAATTTATCTTGATGAGGAATAGGATAATAATTAATAAAAATCCCGACATTCCCACGGAACGGGTGCGCTCCGGCTGAAACCGCTTGGCACAGCTAGTTATCTATACTTAATATTATAAAGAGGAAAGGTTTGATTTTTTGTTTGTTTGTTTGTTTGTTTCGAATAGGCTCTAAAACTACTGCACCGAATTAAAAAATTCTTTCACCATTCGAAAGCTACACTATCCCTGAGTGACATAGGCTATATTTATTCCCGAAATTCCCACGGGAACGGGCACAACGCGGGTATATGTAACCCAAGGTATGAAAAACATGCCTAAAAAAATTGGTTATTGGCGTGCGCTACTAAATCTATTGATGATACACAAAAACAATGTTCTACACAATCAAAGTAAATATCATTGCGAACAAATAAGTTTGCGAGGGCATATGTCTAACTATTATAGTTAAGACACAATAACCGTTTTAAGTTAAAATTAATTAGTTAAAAAAGGAGTGTAATTTTAAGTTGATGATATTCATATGATGATATGAATCTACATCAAAATAAATGGCTCTACAATCAAGGTTAATTATGTTTCTTTGTGTACCTCTTTAAATTATTAAAATCGGACAGTTAGTTTCAGAGTTATGATGAGAAATATCACTACATAGTATAAAATAAAGTCGTCTCTGTTTCGTGTCTGTTTGTCTGTTTGTCTGTATGCTTAAATCTTTAAAATTACGCAACGGATTTTGATGCGGTTTTTTTGTAATAGGTAGAGTGATTCAAGAGGAAGGTTTTTATGTAAAAAAATTCCCGAAATTCCCACGGGAACGGCCACAACGCGGGTAAAACCGCGGGGCGCTGCTTACAAAATAGTAATGCTCGATGGCGGGTCTCTTATGGCTACTTACTGTTTCGTGCGGTCAAAGCGCGCGGGGATATACCTACCTACGAACTACGAACGACGAAGACGTGCTATGTAGGTATTATCCCGAATTCTTCCTCACATGAAATCTTGATTGTGTATACATATATACTCGCGCGAGACATGTAATATTTTATCCCCAATTTCCCACTTGAAATTTTGATTGTGTATATTCCTGCGGGAGACACGCAATGTTTTATCCCGATTTTCCTACATGAAATCTTGATTACCCGAAGCGAAGCGAGGGCGGGTCGCTAGTCTAATATAATCTTTATGTATAAAAATCACGTGTCACGTTGTTTATCCGCGATGGACTCATAAACTACTGAACAGATTTTAAGTTTATTTTACTATTAATTGAAACGTACGTTAATGTCATTGTTATTTATTGAAACGGGAACTTACGTACGACGGAGGCTACTGTTGAGAGTTCCTCAACACGTTTCGGTCACATACGGTGACCTTCATCAGGAGGTGGGTGAAGCGCTCGCGACAGCGTCTCTCCCCGCAGTGCGGGGAACTCTCAGGAACTCTCAACAGTAGCCTCCGTCGTAAGTAAGTTCCCGTTTAAATAAATAATAGATTTTAAGTTTGATTTGCACGCCGTGTGCAATTTGATACAACTTGAGAGATAGGATAGCTTACATCACAATGTATAGTGATTACGGTGGTCCACCCCTTAAATTTTATATAACAAAACAATGCCGGGTCAGCTATTAATAAATAATATAATATAAATTTAATAAATTCATAGACGATAAATAAACGCAAACTAAGCTCTAAGGAGGTATACTATACGAAATGTCAGCGCATACATATGGTAAATCATACTCGTCCGTTTCATAGTAATAGCACCAGTGGAAACGGTAACATAGCACATTCCTGGTATGAAAGCACCCTAATAATTTCAGATCTAGAATAAATTGGTACTTGTTAACAGTAAACGTGTGATAAAAATACATATTTCATTTCTGAATAATATAATGTTAAAAATAATCTCACAAGTCGCCACTGGCAACGTTTTATAAACTCCGCAGATGTAATTTATACGCTTATCGACGCCTGAATTATTTACGAGGAGCATTTTTTATTTGTAACGTGGAAACGTTAAGAAATATAGAGCAGCGAGATTAAAAGGTTGAGATGTTTCCCGCATCACGCACCTACTCCCTGGAGAGTCGTCAACCATGGCCATAACATTTTCTTATCAAGAAAACGCAGATACCGTCATGAAACTGGAAATACGACCTCCAATATATATGATATACTGCACAAAATAATTATACCGTACCAAAATATACTTTATGACATATCACAACAGCGTATTAATAACAAAAGTGCCATTAACTTAGTATTAGTAAGAGCTTCTTTCTTCCATGCTAGTTTGGAAGACTCAACAAACACGTTATCCTAAAACGTATAAAGCTGTAGAGTTATTGAATAAAATTGATCGATAGCACAAAAAGTTTAATGAAGCACAAGCGATAGATATTCGTTAAAATATATCCTCTGTATTTTACGAGTGGGATCTTAAAATAAAACTCGCTTCCTTAACCTTACATAATCCGGCAGCAAACCATACCGGAGGGTCGATTACACACGCGATAAACCTGCAAAAGGATTTTAGACCGGCCTTTGGTTAACTGTCCTCTAGAAAATCGTAAATCTGAAATACGATAACTCTGATTTGATCCATTCTCTCGAACTCTCAACAACATTCCTTGATATACAATCTCTGTTTTTCATTGCACATTTACTTTGAAACTTTATTCGAGACTCAAAAAAGATTTATCTTGATATTTACTCGTACATTGCATTCTATAAGAATAGAAAAAATTAATACAGTTATAAGCTACTAATATTTGAGTTGTGCGTGCTTCAATGGCCGTCTAACTGGCTTAGTTGATTCTGTGTATTAGATAAATTGTATTGGTTTGATTTATTGGAAAATAGTGAGGATTCAGGGATAAGAAAAAGAATAATAACTTACGTTTTGAAGACGTAAATTATAGGTATAAGTTAAGAGTATACTCATACGAGTATACTATTCACCTTACTGGATTAGGTATCTCAAATCAAATTACTAGATTCACCTTACTAGATTAGGTATCTCAAAACAAACAAAACATAACAAGTATTACTTTCTTAACAATACGAGTACAGCACTATAGTTAATACGTCATAAGCTCTAATCCATCTTACTTGGAAACAAAATTAGTGGTATAGAAGACCGTCAAATACCTTCAGTTTATTACTTTGAAAACCCAAGAGGCCTATCCGGGAGTCTAATATTGGACTCGTAAAGGCCAGCCACGCATGAACTTGCCAATTAAGCGACTAACAACGTTCGTCTGGATATCTCCTAATGGAATATGGCGTCCGGGCCGCAACACATTGAATACTTCATACGTTTGGGGGAAACTGTAGGGTTTTTTCGGTTTACAACGACAGATTACGTCATTGCAATCTACCCATACATTCACGGGCAGTTTCAGGCTAGCGTTTTCTGCGCATATACCTACGGTCTTTTTGCATAAACGCTAACAAAAGACGAGCGTCTACGCACCTCCATTGCCTCCCAAATGCGCCTATAAAACGCAGGCCTCAAACCGCCCTTATGAGTTAAATATCTTTAAATTGACCGACATAACTATTAAGAACCGCCCTTTCCTATTAAGCGAACAATATGAATGAAGTTCAGTAGTTTCTCCGGGAAGTTAAATCGACCTTTTCTCTTCATAACATTAGTATGATAGACAGATAAGTGCTTATTACCAAGTAATGATTCTTGATCGGAAAAGGATTTTCCTGCTACATCCAAAAATTCCCTAAGGATTTTGGAACATTTACGAGCCAGAGATATTTACATAAAAGATATTTGTTGTTTCATCCTTTGAAGAAACGTACAAATACAATTATAATGTGGAAACAAAGAGCATTCTTCCCGTTTTAACTTTTTTGCCGCCGAAATTACACAGCTTGTTTTCAGTTTTATAATAGAGATTTTAATTTGACAAATGCTTTGCCTTTTTGTTTTAAGAATTTAATTTCGGGGTTTATATTTTAACTAAAGTAAAGCTTTAATAATGTAATGAAACTAAGGTTTTATTGCAAAGGTTTGAGTTTTTTATTCGTTTTGTAAAAAAAAATATTTTTGCGTATTCTCAAAGAAGTTTGTGTAAGCGCCGCTTAATCGTTTTAATTATCTATGCATATTTATATTATCTATATATCATTCACTCACTCGTTCACTCTCCACTCATCTACTCACTCATTCACTTTCACTCATCCACACACATTCATTTTCTCTAGCTCAATTCCCGAACCAAAGTTCCCGCTCACGAAAAATGCGAACTCCAAAACAACGCATCTCGCAAAATACTTAAAATAAATACTAAAGTGCTTGTAAAGCTCACTAAAGAACAACCGCGGCCGCGAGTGAAGTGTCCAAAAGAAAGGTGTAGTGGAAGGTAAAGAAAGGATTGAACCTGCAGCCCTATCGAAGACATTATTTGGAAATCAACGTGAGTTCCTTTTCCATACCAACGCTCCGCAACTCCAAATCTGATCCAATCGACCCGGATTCCTTACTTTTCCATCCCTAAACGCCATAATTTCATCTCATAAAACACTTACAAGCATATTTTATCAGTATTTATTTGGATTCTCATTCCGGAAACGCCATTATTCACTCACGCGCAACCATTCATAATGTGGAATTCGCATTAGGTATATATCTATTTTTCTCACCGCAACACATATTCATCGCATATTAATTCACGCACAAATAACGCATTATTATATCTATTGATTAGTTATTGGTTCGTATATATTTACTGTAATTCTAAACAATTAGCAAATTCACCAAATCATCTCGCCTACTAGGTACCTACATAATTCGAGTAAATTCCTTAGAGCCCATTCACGCTAAAATCACTCTTATTTCGCTACGCTAAAGCTCTTTTCCCCATAATGGCAGAGAAGGAGTTACGACGTCAAAGCGTCCTTTTGGAGGCTAAAAAAGAAGTATTATTTTCACGTATACAACAATTGTATGATCTCAGCCAAAAGGTTTCCGATCCTATAAATGAAAAAATATTTATGGCTCGTTTTCACTCGTTAGAAAAAGCTAGAACTGATTTCATTGAGATAGTCGATCAGTTGAGTTTAATTCAAATGAAATTGGACAGTGACACCACTCCCGCACTCGACGTACTTAACTCGTTGGACGATTTGTATTGTAATATAATCGCTGTAGAAAGAAATATCACGCAGTTAAAGACCTACTCCCAGCGTAATCGATTTGAATTTTCTAAGAAATTACCTCCACTTGAATTAACCTCCTTTGATGGGAATCCGAATAAATGGCCGGTTTTCTATCAAAATTTCAAAAGTCTCATACATGATAACAATCTTTTAACTCCAGCCGAGAAAGCTCAGTATCTCATAGGTAAACTTTCTGGGAAGGCTCTGTCGATTTGTTCTGGAATACCTAACACGGGCGAGAATTACTTAATATTATGGAACAATCTGGTCGAGAAGTACCACGATTTACGCGTACAAGGTTCTATGTACCTCGAGCAAATGCTCCATTTCTCATCGAAGTCTTCAGACGCATTTTTAGAGCAGTTCTGTCCCGCTGAAGCGGCTTTGCGACGCTTAGAAATAAAAGATCTCTCAGACTTCATAATTACGCACATTGCACTCAGTAAATTAGATAAAGACTCGGTTACGCTATTTGAACAAACGCATCGCAGTGAAAATATACCTACCTTTACTCAACTAAAACAATTTATAAAGGAGCTGAATAAAATTCATTCTCTTCGCTCATCTTTGACAACGAACGCTAAAACTACTTACGCTAATAAACCTTATACTTCGCAAACAAACAAACAGTCTAAAACGCACGCATTTGTTATCAACAACAATGCCTACCCGAACTCGAACTCCAATGCTCAAAATGAGACGCATGCTCACTCACTCACTCATCCATCGCAGTTACCACGCAACTGTATTATTTGCAAAACTCAGCCGGCACACGCGCTTTTTAAATGCAGTTATTTCTTATCTCAGAGCGCAAACTCGCGCCATGCATTAGTAGCCAAAAATAACTTTTGTCTAAATTGCCTCGGTTTTCATAACATAAATGATTGTAAATCTTTAAATCGTTGTGCTGCAGGCCTAGCCATATCACAGACGCTTCGTATCTATTCTCTTTCTACAAACGTTAACGCTTTAGCGAAAGCGTTTGTAGAAAGAGATAACTTGCTAGCCAAGTTGACGCTACTGTTTAAAACGCTCGTTCTACAATTCGGATAGAATAGATTACCTCTTTTGCCTATGGTTAGCGTTCTGAAACGTCAAACCAATGCCAATGTCAAAGTCAGTGTTGCCGTTCTAGAGACTTTGTCGCTGGATCTAGCGGAATTCATAAGTGGTTAGCGGCAAAAAAAATGAGCCTAGCGACAAAAAAATATTTAGAGACTTCTAGCGGATTTTGAGCCGTTGTAAATGTGACTTTTTTTTCGAAAATATATGAAGAATAATGTGTTTGTTAAGACCACCACTACACCTGAACAACCATAAACAGGGACTAGGGACTAGGGGACTAGGGACTTTTAATTTTGTAGAACGGCAACACTGGTCAAAGTCACAGGCTGTCTTGTGAAATTCTTACACGGCGCGGGTGAAAAATTATTTTATTAATATTAATATTAATATTGTTTTGTGCTGGAAAATGAGTGAAATAAGGTAAAAGTATACTCTTTTTATCATTTTTATGTTAATACATTGCATAATTATAAACATAATTGTAGGATTATTATAGCATGAACATGTTTTTTGCTTTGTAAGCCACGAGTTATAATTTTATTAAACTGATCACTTTTATAGGATGGAATCGAGATCTCAAACTAGCCTGGAGCAGTCCGAGGTACATAAATTAGAAGCAAAATCAAATAATTACCCAAAAATCTTGATTTTTCTAATACTTCGGAACTTGAAACATAAACAATGACGTGATGCAACATCGACTACCTACTTAATAAGATGATTGTTTATATTGCTCATCATGTAAGTAGTCCTTTTGTTTCTCTATTATAACATTTAAACTTTTTTTAGCCGAGGTGATATAACGAGGCCCAAAAAGGGGGCACAAGGCAGAATAAAAGCTGACCGTCTGGGGTAAGAACTAACAGAGTTCATGAACTCCGGTGGAGGGGTAAATAAATGAATGAATAAATGGAAAAAAGTAAGCACCATACATATCATTAGTTATTCAATAACTCATGAAAATCTACCAATTAAATCATATTGAAATAGGATGTAAATTATTATGTTTATCCAGCTTTGAATAAACAAAACAAACTAATCACACTTATTAGCTCATGAGCAGGCATCTCCTATGTTAGAGATACTTTGGAAGACAAACAAACAAACACGTAATAGTAACAATTTGATTTATTACTTACTGAACAACAAACTAACTCATATTACTTTACATATTACATTTATTTGTGTGTAATAGGTATAATTTTTACTTCCTCAGCATCTCCTGTCCCATCTCCGCTGCCCACTCTCTCTGAAGTTGCTCTCTCTCAGGAGGAGATGGAAAGGTTACGACTGGAAGCTTGGAGAGTTGAAATGGCGGAAAATCGAAACCAAACTTTATGTCGTTTGGTCCTGAATAATTTGGCAGAAATATTGCCACAGTTGAGACCATCACTACCTTCAACAGATCCATTGTAGCCTCGAATCACCTCAAATGCCATGATGAGCATTTTGAGTTAATTATGTTTATGATTTTTAAGTTAATTTTTTACTCTTTAACTAATGTGCAGTTGTATTTTGCTAATGTTTGTGGGTTTTAAGTTAATTTTTTATTCTTTAACTAATGTGCAGTTGTATTAAAGAGTTATATTCCTACTTACCTTTCTTACTTAATGTATATTAACGAATATTAAAATTTTATTACACTAATTATCATATATTATGCCACAAGTTAATTAAAGAAATAATAAACAATAGTTTAACAAATTTATTTTATTTTGATAAGTACTTTCTTATACGAGATGTGAATTAAAAATATTATCGGTAATTATTTAATGGTGTGAACAATAAAAAATATCTATCTACATAATATCCTCTTTTATTAACAAATTCTGTAAAATTAACATAAGAACTAATAAAACTAGTAATTTCCCCACTTACTAATCACAACTTAAAATGCTATTATTGTAATCTATTTAACAAACATCTTAGCATGACTCTTCCCTGGATTCCCTCATTTTGACTACCCACAGGATCGGAGGTGGAAGCTTGCATGGGTATATCATTAGAATAAGAATAATCTTTATTTGCCATAGAAGTTGGATACATATGTGCTTATAATTACTAAGAATAAGGCTAAGAAGTTAATTGTAGTGTTACAACTGACCCCTAACTAGATTATTTATAATCTGTATGTAGGGATATCATTCCCATTCCCTCGTTGATTGCCTTTACTATAGAGTTTAACAGATTATGAGGTGGGTTTACATTGGCCTTTATACATTAAACATTTTGAATACTTAAAGCTAGTTATAAAACAGCGGTTTACACAACTTTTTAAGTACTGATGGGTTTCTTATATATTAATTAAGAATACATATTACTTACACAAGTTTAGAAGCAGGATTTTGTGTGTGTAGTAGAAGAGTGAATTTAGGATAATGATGGATATTAATGTGTGATTAAGTTAAGAAGGTTAGGAGTGTCTCTATTTCGTCATAGGTTTTTGATGTAAGCCATTCTGTCAGCACTTGTTTACAACGTGGGTAGGTTAAGGAATGGTGGGAAATGATTTTATTGATCTTATTGTAAAGGTGAGGGCCTAAGAAGTAGAAAAAGTGTCTTGTGAATGCGTATTTTGATGCTGGAACATGACATACGGTGAAGTTTCTTCTGGAAATGGATTTAGTTAAGGGTGTGAGTGAGTGCACTTTTAGTAGGGCGTTTAAGATGAAGAGCTGTCGAACTTTGCATTCCTTGTATAGTTCAAAGGTGGGGTATATTCGCGGTTAGAAGGTGCAGATCTTAAGCAAGGCTCTTTGTGCCTTCTCTAACGAAAGAACATGAGTTTCGACCATCCTTGTGGGCAGCCGGAGGTAGTGTTGGTGGTGGTAGCCCGGCTCTCAGTGCGATGTTGTGTAGCACACAACATGCCATTGTTATTTTGCTAACCACATGCGGGTCATAATGAAGAACCCTGTCTTTCAGTAAACATCTCCACCGTCCTTTGAGTAATCCAAAGCAGCGTTCAATGGTGTTTCGGGCTTGAATATTCCTTTGCGTATATAGCTCTTCCCCTGACCCTTGTGCTGCATTCAGGATTTTTGTTGAAACGAAATCGCTTCATTTCAATAACAACATTTCCCGGATGGATTCTGTGCACTCTCGATACAAATTTCTTCACAACATGTTTATAGAATGCATTTTAAGATGCTAGAAGGCAATTGTGTTCAAAAAATCAATGATTTTTTCACTTCCCAGTCACAATTCTCAATTACTTTCACAAACAACCACTCAAAAACAGTGATAGCTGAATCAGCTGATGGTAAATCCGCCATTTTCTAGCGTTTTCTACAAGGTCCTAGCGATCGCTTCCCAAGCGTTCACAAACTTAGAATTCGTTTCGTTTGCGCTTGTCAAAAGTGCAACTTGGCTACCATTTGTATGGGATGAAGCGATCAACACTGTAGAATCGACAACGTTCTATTCTCTTTGTTTTGACGAAACGATAAATTGTAAACTTGTCTACGAATTATCTATTCGTTCATTCTGAACGCTATAGTAATGTCATTCCCATTCATTATTTTAGTTTTCTATAGCGCTAGCGATCATAGAATTGCAACTTGGCTAGGCCTGCTGTTTGTCTAAGGAAACATCACACGCTCATTCATTTAGATAACAGAACGCAGCAATCTCGTTTGCGCGGCGGTATGCCCGCGCATCATCAGGCGCATTCACCCGCTACGAACAGCGAGCGCCCGGCGTTCGAACCGAGCGTTTCGCCCGCGAGCGACTCAAATAGTAAACAAACAACGCATATAAGACAGGATATGTCTCTTTCCGCAGTTATGCCTTCACCTAATAGTGACAAAAATACCACTGTATTGTTACCGACTGCGACTGTATATACCTACGGTAGTAATCATAAACAACATAAGCTGCGCTTGTTTTTGGACACAGGCTCGATGAGTCACTTCGTATCTAAGAGTTGTTGTGATCGACTTAACTTAAAAATTCATCCCGCACCCAGTACCGTTCAAGGTATAGGTAAATCTCAAAGTGTTTCTCTAGGTTACACTTATTTCACGATTTATTCGCGCTTTGATAACCGATGTAAGTACACAATTAACGCTCGAGTAATCGATTCTATAACCGATTATTTACCAAACGCGCGCCTTGATTTGTCACAGTTAAAACATTTAAGCGATCTACCCATGGCAGACGATTGTTTTAACACACCCGCCGAGGTGGATTGTCTATTAGGCAATGAACTCTTTCCGTTGTTGTTAGGCGGGAAAAAGGTAGCTTCACCTCAATCCTCAGTCATTGGCGTCGAGACGACACTAGGTTATATCGCAATGGGACGGGCGGATTGTGACTTATCTTTATCGAACTTCAATAATAAAACTGATAAAACATTCTTTTGTAATACTAATGCGCTTACATTGGAAACACTAACGCAACGCTTTTGGGAGCTTGAAAGTGTTCCTGATAAAAAACACTTCAGCCCAGAAGACGAGATATGTGAAAATATTTTCAAATCTACATATACGCGTGACAATAACGGTATTTATACGGTTAATCTCCCATTTAAATCGGACGCATCAGAACTCGGTAGTTCTCACTCAATCGCTAAACGACGTCTAATTAATTTAGAAAGAAAGTTAGACGCCAACCCTGAAATACGTAAGGACTATAACGCTACTATACAAGACTACATCGACCGCGGCCACTTAGCTAAGTTGCCCAGCGATGACTCACCCGCACCCCCAGACGATAACGCATATTACATACCGCATAGGGCCGTTTACAGACCTGACAAGACTTCCTCTAAAACTCGAATTATTTTAGATGCATCTTGTAAAACCAGTTCTGGAAAATCGCTTAATGACATATTATATGCAGGCCCCAATTTACAACAAAACATTTTCGATCTTTTAATAAACTTACGCATATTTAGCATCGCTCTTACAGCCGATATAGAAAGGATGTATTTTTGTGTCAAACTCACTCCTAGTCATCAACCATTTCAACGCATATTATTTCGCTTTGATTCTGAGTCCGCGATTGATACCTATCAGTTTAATAGGGTTTCGTTTGGAATTACAAGTTCAGCTTGGCTCGCTATGCGCGCACTACGCCAACTCGCTTCCGACGAACGCGACAAGTTTCCCATAGCCGCGCACGAGGCGGAACGCAGGATGTTTATGGATGATTATGTATCGTCTATGGATGGGTTACCTGAAGCCGAACGCACATATCAAGAGATGGTAAAAATGTTTATGGCAGGGGGTTTTAAATTAGTTAAATGGGTCTCGAACAGCTCCGAACTCATGAATAAGATTCCAAACTCACATAAGAATCCGCAATTAGTAAATTTCGACACTGACTCTCAAATTAGTACTAAGATCATAGGTATGCAATGGCAACCTAATGATGATGTATTTCGCTACGAAATAAATGACGCCGCAACCGACGCATGCACAAAACGCTCAATACTTTCCGCGACAGCGCGTCTTTTTGACCCGTTAGGTATTTTGGGTCCCGTGACTGCATTTATGAAACTACTCATACAAGAGTGTTGGCAGCGTGAATTGGATTGGGACCAACCAGTCCCAGAATCAATTCGTCTTAAGTGGACTCAATTTAAAAACGAAATTAAATGCCTGTCAAAAGTTATCATTCCGCGTCATGTAGGTATTAGCGCAGGTTCTCACGTGGTGCTATTAGGATTCGCCGACGCGAGCGAGAAATGTTACGGGTCCGCTGTTTACGTCCGCGTAGGTACTAACGCAGATTCGCCCGGTTTAGTAAATCTTATCGCTTCCAAATCGCGAGTCGCGCCGCTTAAGAAAGTGTCACTCGCTAGACTAGAACTTTGCGCCGCGTTACTCTTAGCTAATCTGCTTACGGCTGTACGCGATGTTATAAGTCAACGCTGTCATATAAATTCTGTATACGCTTTTTCTGACTCAACCGTCGCATTAACATGGATTCATTCGCCCGCTTTTAAATTTCATACTTTCGTGGCAAATAGGATAACTGAAATTAACTCAAAACTCGTAGCTTCTAACTGGTTTTTCATCAGCGGTGATCAAAATCCAGCTGATATTATATCGAGACCGACAACTCCAAAACAATTATTAAATCAAGATAATTGGTTTCACGCGCCGCAATGGGTCTCATACCCTATCTCGGAGTGGCCTATTGAGCCCTTCATTGTCTCGCGGAACCATGAAGAAAGGTTAGAAGAGAAGACTGTAGCTCTCGTCACTGAAATTGACGCACCTGAATCTCACTTAATCGACAAATTAATAGATCGCATCTCGTGTTATAAAAAGTTGCTACGCGCCACAGTATACGTACTGCGCTTCGCTAGAATATTACGCACAACCGGTTTAATTACGCCTTTAGATTTAGATAACTCAGAAATATTTCTCATACGCCACGTACAAGCTCATTGTTTCGCTCAAGATATAAACGCTATTAAAAATAATAAACGCATTAGTAAAACGCTCATCAAGCTTAACCCTTTCATCGACGACGAGAATATACTTCGTGTCGGTGGTAGACTCACTCATTCTCAACTGAATTTCGGACAAAAACATCCGATTATTCTCCCCTCTAAACATCGCTTAACGCAGCTCATTGTTGATAATTTTCATGTGTGTAATTTACATACTGGTCCTTCACTATTACTATCCCTGCTTCGACAGAAGTTTTGGATTCTGGCAGCTAGGAACCTAGTTCGTCAGAGAGTTCATCAATGTAACGAATGTTTCAGACTCAACCCTCGATCGTCTAACCCGCTAATGGGTGATCTTCCTCATTTTCGTGTCTCTGAGGCGAAAGCTTTTGTTTACACCGCAGTGGATTACGCTGGTCCTTTTTTCATCACTCATATCAGACGTCGTGGTGTTAAAAGTCAAAAGGCATATATCTGTATCTTTTGCTGTCTCGCTACCAAAGCTCTTCACCTCGAGTTAGTCACCGACTTGAGTTCAGATCTCTTTCTCGCTGCTTTCAATCGCTTCATTTGCAGGAGAGGACCTGTAAGTGTAATTTATAGCGATGGAGCTACCAATTTCATTGGAGCGAAACGCAAACTCAATGATATTTACACTCTATTAGAATCTGAATCGCATAAAAATTATATCGGTCAACAATTAGCTGATCAACGCATAAAATTTTTACATAGCCCTCCATACGGTCCGCACTTCAACGGTCTCTGTGAGATTAGCGTACGATGTGTAAAAACTCATCTCTTTAAAGTAATTAATCTTCAAGTTCTGACATACGAAGAGTTCAACACTGTCTTGGTACAGATTGAAGGCTTATTGAATAGTAGGCCGCTCTGCAAGTTAACCTCAGACCTCGATTGCGTATCCGCGCTTACGCCCAGTCATTTTTTGAATGTTACGCCCTTGAAGTTTCTTCCCGTTGAAGATGTGACTAATGTGGCTGATAATCGCTTAACTCGCTATCAGCTTTTGCATAAGATTGTCCAAAGTTTTTGGCGACGTTGGAGTCTGGAGTATTTAACTTCACTTCAACAACGCGCAAAGTGGAACGTGCATACCAATCCTATACAACTCGGTACAGTTGTAGTTATAAAAGATAAAAACGCACACCCTCTTTGTTGGCCATTAGGTATCGTGGAGGAAGTATATCCAGGCAAAGACAATATCATTCGCACTCTTAAAGTTCGAACTGCTTCCGGTAGTTACGTACGTCCAGTAGTAGGAGTGTGTCCTCTTCCTCTACAGTAAATTTAGTCGCTATAAAGCCCACGCTCATAAATTAGTTTAAGTTTTTTCTCTCTGCTCTTAATGTACTAATAATTAAGTAATAATTAAGCTTTGTTTCTATTATACAGCGCTCTCTTAGTTCTCTTTTCTAGAGGAAACCTCTAGGCGGGGGGAGTTGTAAGCGCCGCTTAATCGTTTTAATTATCTATGCATATTTATATTATCTATATATCATTCACTCACTCGTTCACTCTCCACTCATCTACTCACTCATTCACTTTCACTCATCCACACACATTCATTTTCTCTAGCTCAATTCCCGAACCAAAGTTCCCGCTCACGAAAAATGCGAACTCCAAAACAACGCATCTCGCAAAATACTTAAAATAAATACTAAAGTGCTTGTAAAGCTCACTAAAGAACAACCGCGGCCGCGAGTGAAGTGTCCAAAAGAAAGGTGTAGTGGAAGGTAAAGAAAGGATTGAACCTGCAGCCCTATCGAAGACATTATTTGGAAATCAACGTGAGTTCCTTTTCCATACCAACGCTCCGCAACTCCAGTTTGAAAAGAGAAATCTTAATCAAAATTTAAGCAGAAAGCAGGTGCCTACTTTATTTCGTGGAGTTAATTATATGTTTTTACTAAATAATTGTAGCTTAGTATTAACTAGATAAGCAGCGTGCAGCTCGGCACCTACCAGGATGGGTGGCCAATAGTGGCATTTCTGTCTGAGCTCTACCGTGCTTCGGTACCGCAAAATTATCGGTCTTGGTTGTTTCAATCGATAGTCCAAATCGAAGGCGGTTTTAAAACTCTGATACCAGGTTTGGTTTCTAACCTACTCGAACTTACTATACTATGGATTTGTAGCCACTAATGTCTAATACTGTTGATATCTCCAATATGTCCAATAAACCCTCAAGTCACACGGCACTGAATGCAAACTATCCGTGTAGCCGCAGCTGAGCTCGTCCCCTCGCGACTCTGCCGAAAGCCACTGATGTCTCCGATCGTTTTCGTTTATGCACATCTACCCAACCAACACCACTTTGTATGCAATGAGGTGGACTCGGTGTTACAACTTGCTGGCTTGTCAATTAGAAACTGGGGAATGTCTTTTAATGGCTATTATACTCGTAGTGTTATGTACAATGATTTTCTTATATAGGTACTAATGTATATTTGAATGTAATGTTTAGTATTACGAGTATTACATCAAAATATTCACTCAAAATATTACGTTATGTAAAAATATTCTGTGTTTTGTATTTTGCACTGAGGAAATAGTGTGTAGTGCGTTGCAGACTATTAATATTTACCAATGCACTGTTTTGCATTACAAATGTACAATGTACGTAATGTCATACTGAAGGTGGTTAAGTCGAAGGTATTATTGGCAACATCAGCTTGTCTTATTGCGATTATTGGCAACGTGAGCTTCAACATCATCGCAATGTTTTACCAATCACCTGAAAATATTTCAATTAACCTTTCAAAACTATATTAATGGATCTAAAGTTGGTAAACGTTTCGGTCTGTCCATGTTGGTCGATACCCGTGACGAGACCCTGTCAAACTATGTTAATATTAGACGAAATAGGTCCAGGCCGTTCAATCTAACATCTAGGTAGTTAATACTCCATTAACTTCAGGGAGACCCCTCAAGCCTCGAGTCGCCCGTGGGCCCCGACACGAACCTCATTTGTTTACAACAATGTGCTTTTGTTTGTCATGTTCGCTCTCCATTGTACACCAACAGGCCAACCTATGAATTTGAAAACTAAAACCCCCCATTAATATTCAAGGCATAAAACTACCAATAACAAGCCAATGTTAATGGATATAGACAAATAATTGAAGACGATACTTTGTTTTTCTTTTTTAATTAAATACCCGGTTCTTAACAAAGTGTATTGGATCAAAGGTCGGGTTGGAGTGGTTGTTGGATTAATAAAAACTTTATTTTCTAGTCCCAAAGCGTTAGGTTTTATAAAGATTTTTTTATGTTTGTTAAGGACCCTTTTAAGGGCTCTTTACTTTGTGAAAAACGTAGGGTTAGTGAATTTGTGTCTATTATTAACTGAATGTTTTCCATTTGCCTGGTTATTTAGAACTCTTTACATTTTTAAAGTGGTTAAGTGTACTGGAAAATTCTTTGAGTACTAGCTGCCTTAGGGTACCTTTCCACTGAAACTATACTGCTATGTGTAATATGATAGTTGGATGCCACCATCAAATTGGTCGATACCAAATGAAGCAACGAAAAGGCACTTTTATGTTTGTTTGCCCTGTTAGTTGGTAGTTTGGTTACGTATGTTTTTTAACATTCAAAACCATACCGAAACTCAAATAAAAACTGAAAACAAAAGAAATTGCGTTTTCAGATTCAATGAAAAAAAGTCATTTGTATCAAAATTAATAAGTATAGACATTTTCATTTAAATACAATTAAAAAATTAAAATACAGTTAACCAAATGCCCTTCTAATATAAAAGTAATTTGTGTCAATTGTTATCTATCAACCGAACTTGTAAATTGCAATACAATTGAATCTGAATGCTATTATTTATTGGTGTACCCTCCATCGGTCGTGTTGGGTCAGCTGACATCCGATGCCAAATACAATTGACCTTGTTATGTCGTATTGATGCCATGTGCACGAGATTTATTCATCTGGGCGTGGACCGTGGCCCCTGGTTCTGACACAACCGGAAACTATCATTTGTCATTGCTAACGGTTTTTAATTGTTATTCTATTGTTTTCATTACTCTTCTATTGTAATGCCCGTACTCAGAAACGTCAAATGCTTTCTTAGCAGAGATTTAATGAGTGATTTTGACATGGAATGTGTGAAAAATGATGTCAATTAGTTTAGTGTCGATATAGTTGACGTCTCTGAGTATGGCATGGCATATGGTATATGGATAACGTTCAAGATTTTCTTCTAATAGTTTTTAACTATCTGTACCTCTTTTTGCATATGGTAGGTCACTTAATGTCTATCAGAAAATTAAAGACACCGTCGGGATGAACATCTTTAGCCAATTAAGCGGCCCCTATCGGCCTGCAAGATTATTATTAATTTATAAATACTTCAAATGTAATTGAAATTAAACCATAATAAAACAACCAAAACACAACCGAAGAATTGAGAGCCTTCTCTTATTCTTGTAGTCAGTGAAAAATACGACGCACTATTCGATATTAAAAATAAATAGAAAGTTATTTTTAGCCAAGTTTCTCTATGGAATCTCAATGACAACCAATTCATAGATATAATAGATATTCATTCAAATATACAATATAAAACTACTTCCAAAAATACGAATCCATTCATATTGTATGATATGAACTTTTGGCAATAATATGAACTGTATGCCAAGTTCACTTGACTACTGTATATTGTTATTATGCAATAAACATTTTCTCCGTATCTCAATATCTATAACTTTTATGAGCGTAAAACGTATGATATTCGAATAGAACGATTCTAGCAAAGCATCAAAGCCTGGGGGCGCAATCAACATCGCACCATTCCATTCCCATAATACTCGGGATACTCCATTCAGCTCAAAGACGACCTACATACATACGAACACACAGACGAGCACATGGTGGAAGTAATAGCCACAGATATTGGCACAAAGAACAAATAAAATATTATTACAAATAAACTGGTTTTACCTTGAACGTTGGAAAAATACGTATTCTAGGCTGGAGGAATCGAAAATAACTTTATTTGTCATGAATATTGATGTCAAAGTACGAGTATCCTTGAAATATAATTGATACTACTGATTTCCTATAGTTGTTATATAAGTACCCAAAAATATTTCGTAGATGTCTAATACTTTTCGTACAAAATATGTTGATGTTTACCCAAATTCTTAAGTGAACACAATTATGAGGAGAAGAAAACTCTTAAGTGATCATACTCGAAGTCAGCAAGCGTATTGTAAATACACCGTTCGTTATCAAAATTTAACACACACTTTGATTTACCTTCCAATAACAAAAGTCAACAAAATTGTTTAAGCAAATATACTCAATAAACTCTTGATTTCAATAAAATATAACTCGTAATAGAACGGAAATTGAACACAAAAGTCCATTATCACAAATATAATTTACGACGGGTTTGACTTTAAGAAATCAATAGCTTTAAGCCGATTTCCTTAAACGTAAATCATTTATAGAAAATGGATTTATGAGTTTGATTTTATTAACGGATAACTTTAACTTGTAAGATTTTAAGATAGTGATAAAGATATCACTTATTGATTGCTTCACAGGAGTCGAACTATTTTCAAGTTTAGCAAAGCTGGAAATTTCCATAAAGTTAAATAAAATCAAAATGAGCTGTAATCAAAAGATCACAGCTCATAAACGGGTTTCTAACAGGAAACTCTTAAACTTATTTTTCTGTTTTCGTTGGGCAAAGAAAGGAAGGAACACTTTCACGTGCATAGCAAGTTTAACCAAGGTATCTTTACAGTCTGGCGTGTTGCCAATGTTTGTGTGAAGTTCGCTCCACACCAGGACTCTTGTAAGGCACCGATAAAGTTTCCACAAAACTACTTCTTGCCTTTGTACTTGAAACTGTACCCTCTATTTGGGAGTTTGAGCAAAAGTTACAAATAAAGACGGGTTTTTAGAAAAAATCTCTTTAAGATATATTGTAGAGTTTTAGATAAAAGTTGTGAATTATTCGGTGAAGTTAGTTCTTATACGCGAAAAGTTAAGCACATGGTTAAAATGGAAAGAGCATTTTTTATGTATAAAAGTCATATTCTTATGCTTCACGTGGCTGTAGCGAACATAATATTACGAGTACAACCGAACATAATAACGTTTTGACGTAACAATATATTTATCAAACCGGCTATTGTGACAATAAAATAAAAGTTCATTTCAGTCGGCGGTGTTGTAACATTTTTATATGATACCTAGTAGAAACATCAGAAGTGTTACGCCTTGTCGATTTTCTGTTTACTGTCCCTGTAGAGCTATAAACACCAGTACAGGGAAATCGACTGGGAAGTGCGAGATATAAAATATATTGAATCGCCCACATGTATGCAGAGTGTTTAGATATTGTATGTAACACATACTATATGTGTGTGTACAAAAGGAATTGTAAAATATTGATGTTCTTATATTTTGTTAGGGTCTTATAAAATGTTTGATACGGTATTTCGGACCTAAGTGTTGTAAATGTTGTGGTACATTTTTAGTGTGCATATGTCAATATTGTTGCTACTTAAGTAAAGAATATTGTATTGTATAATAGTATAGTAGTATAAGGATGTAATGTCCTACTGCTCTCGTCTCACTGAAAAGAACAGTGAGGCGGATTGAGCATAATCATGCATAAATAAAATCAAATTATTGTATGTTAGTAAACATATTGTAAGAAAATACACCTACTTTACAATAGTTTTAGTTTTTGTTAATTAGTTTTATATATAAGTAACATATACTTGTACATCTCCGTCCATGTAAAGTAAACTATCATTACTAAAGCATTATATGTTAGACCATCAAAATGGGATTCGATACACACCAGTGCCGTATCACTTTGTGTAAAACTCCCCAAGGAGTTTCCTGAACAACTGTAGTGGAAATGTCCAAACTGTGGCCGGACTTGCGGGACCATGCTTTACAAAGAATAAGCTTAGACATAGCATGTTGTGTTTACCATTTACATTAGTACTGGAAATAATTTACTTTTGATATGCATTATTGCCGTTTCATTTGTTGTTGCTCGTTAATTAATCGGTCCCGATCATTTCAATCGTTAGACCATGCCGGAGGACTTTAGACGGTCGAAAAACTCTGACACCAGGTTCGCCCATTTAACTATTCTGACCTACTTAGTTACTTAGGTGGTTTATAAATATCTCGACACTAACACTTATACTCAAGAGACTTCTACTGCTTCCATACTAGAGATTTAATGAGTGATTAGGACATGTAATGTATGATAAATTACGTCGTTAGTTAAGTGCTGATTTAATGGACATTTCTGAATACGGTAGAAAGGTTGACTTCTCTATGTCTAAACAATATGAGTGCACGTAGGTCTCAGGGAATGTTTAGAATTTATGTGTGCTGTTCAGAGAATATAAAACTAGACAAGTCTACTAGTCTCGCTTGGGTTTTATAGTATTGCACCATCTCTGACTTTCCAAAATTATTCGAAGCGATGCACTAAACTCTACAAAACTGAACTTCGTATTAACTCTATGGTAGGTTCTATAAATGATTTACCACTAGAAATAAACATAGGAGTAACTTTGGGATTAGCTTTAGAATGACATATCATAGCCCCACGGTTTTACCCACATTGTGCTCGTTTTCTTGTGATTTTTGCGATGAAAAATACCCTTTAACCTTTCTGTTTAATGTGGCTATACAGTACAAAAAGAATTATTCAAATCGCATTGGTAGTTTCTGAGATAAGCACGTTAAAAAAATATACCCTCCAGCTTTATTATATGGGTAGGATTTTAAGTAGTACCCATTACTTGTTTCACAAATGTCTAAGATCACGACAAACAGTATAAACAATTCCTAAAGAATTCTTTAAACATTCGAAATATCTTTTGAACCTTAGAAAACTCCGGATCGAGATTTTAATAGCATCGTGAAGGAAATAATGGAGCGAATGAATATTAATATTAGAATTGAATGGCAGTCTTTGCATTGCAAAGAGATTTACCTCCAAATGAATGTCACGTAATCTATAGAAAATAGCTTTTTGAAAGCCAAGTTTCACTTAGCGTAATACTTTTATAAATTACACTTCAAGTTGCAAGTTTGCAGTTTTAAAAACAACTTTATATAATATTTATATCAGCTCCTTCGCTGGTGTCATTGAACTTTTTCTACTGCTTCACTAATATAAACTTTAATTTACTAACCTAAGCATAATTTTCTTTATTGTATGTAAATATATTTGTATCTAATTTAACTATACCAAAGATACCGTTTGCATTATAAAGGTAAAATGAACAATAAATAAAACATTATATTCATTATTTATTTTGCGTGTGGCTTATGAAGCCAATCTTCTTTGTAAAGACGCTGAAGTAGCTAATATGCAGACACTTTCAGTAGTAGTCAAGTATTTACAATAATCGGTTACCAGGCCTTTACTGCAACACAAAGCAATTTCGGACACAGAAACAATATCGCGCGGGTAGTCCTCCGAGGCTTATCCCATGATCACCCCCATTTACCACATTTGAAACGTATTTGCTACTGTTCTGTTACCATATGTAAATACGTAGATTACTCCGAAATGCTGAACAAGTAGAATGGACCAGAGAACTGCCACATTTGCAAATATAATGACGTCATATTTGATTCAAGTTTTACGTCCGAAAGGTCGTTTTAATCCGTTTTATTGAGTCTTATGACGGTATGTATAAAAGATAATTTGGATCAGTCAAATGCGTTTTAAAATCTTTTTTAGAGATGTCATGTTTCGTAATCTCCCCATGACTTAAGAAGTAATGGCCAGTACGATTACTTCAGGTAGTAGCAAAGTTAACTTTTAATATGTAATACCTTAACAGCAGAAAAACATATAATACAGATACACAGAGATAAATATAAAGAGAAACATTTATTTCTTCCTGCTTAAATCTGCGAAAATTACGTAAGCGCGATTTACACGATCACACGAGCGCCCTCTATTAGATTGCGAGTGGAACCACCGCATGTTACAGCTTGTACGGAAATAAATCTCTATTTTTCCACCGCTCAGTCCCCCGTAAACGGATAAACGCGGAGTTATCAATAGTCAAACAGACAGATACAACTTTCCCATACACATTCGCCAATTAACGTCCATACATAATAAACAAGACAGCCCACGAGCTGGCAGTGAGAAATGGTCGGAATAAATCCTAATTCAGTGCATTACATTATACGGCATGGACTAAACCTCTTCATGATAATCCTGATTTATGATAAGCTAGTTTTGTCGCCTGTTTTCGTTGCGGTCATACTGTATATGGCAATAAGAGTAGCAATTGTGGCAGAATCCTAGATCCACGACTGGCACTTATGACGTTATTTTACTGAGACTGAAGTGGAGTGAACCAACTTGCTACACGGACGCAACTAGGATGAATTACCGATAGTATCGTTTCTAAGTAAGCGCTACCTTGCTACGTAAAGCATATTAAATTACAGTTTCTTTGTTGTTTCACTCTTCATATTACAACATAATCCTTTGGGTGCACTAAAATAGGTTTTATCCTACTCGAGGTTTAGTTTGAAGCATTTAGCTATTAAAGTTTGTATAAATACTTGTTTTATAATACGATGTATAGAACTGTCGTTGTAATAGCTTTTCGGGGAACCGGACGTTCGAAATTCGAAGTAATTTAATGGCGAATTAAATTGTGGTACATACTTTGATATGGAATATCTGCTATTATAGGTGATGACTTCAAGCAATGAACCATCTAGCAATTCTATCATATGACATTCGAAATTCGGTAAAAGTTAAAAATGTATTAGCTTGATGTCTTACGCCTGGGCAAAGTTCACACTTAGGGTGCTTTCAAATTATGCGTTTCGTGTCGGACCGCTGCGGTGCCGAAGCCGTGCGTTTGTCGTATTGTGAACGTACGATCGTGTGTTTTCATACAAATCGAGCAGTGCGGCAACAGTGCGTACTAAAATTATTTCGCGGTACCGACACCGCACTGTTAGCGACAAAGCACCCTTAGAATGAAGTAGAACACCCAAAAATATGTAATAATGTAACCAGCACTATTTCTATTTCAGTTGTTATAAAGCAAGATAACATTAAAGTAACCGCGATTCGTAGAGTCTCGCGGTGAGATGTCTCCATCCATTTGTTAATAAGTAGTTCATTCCGACCGGCTTTGAGTTAACTTTGAAGTTCTTAGTCTTGATACAAAGACAGCTTACAGCTTATTAAATCTTGAACTTTAACTAGCTAATCTTTGGAACTACTGAGGATTATTTCATTGGTATTCTGATAAATTAAGTACAGTTATAGTCATTTTCTTTTATCTTCAAACAGAATAAATAGTCAAATACAAAAATGGTGAGAAAAGCTAATTTTCATAATCAGATGGTTTTTTAAGAATAAGAGGTTAAAAAACCACTTTCATAAAACCACCATTTGTATACATACCCTTATACGATAATTATTGTATATACAAAGTTTAACGTTTTATGAGGACCTAGGTATTTTCTGGGTAATTATAATGGAAGATATTGAGGTAGGCTATCCAATCCAACTTCCTTATAAAAGAAGTATAATAAATTAAGTTAATTCTCAATAAATAATATGAAACTGGCTACTTAACTACTTACTTACTTAATACATTAGATTAAATTCAGTATTTTATCAAAATCCACGAACTACAATTAGATACCAATGTTCTAGTTATTGATGCAGCCACCACAACATAAACTTGATCCTCTTGTTACTCAACTTTATCGATCAAAACTTTGTTTATTGCTGGACTTTATAACGTATATCAAAACGTATTTACAACTATGTATTTTACAGTTTATTTAACAAACATAGTGTGCTGAAAACTTAAGACCTACCCACTGTAGATACTAACTGTTATACTCACTGAAAATAATTTCTCCATCTTGGATAATTGCTCCACCATCAAAACTTATATATGTAGGTAAAAACAAATAATATAATATAGGTGTGTTAGCCTGTAATGTCCCACTGCTGGGCAAAGGCCTCTCATCTCACTGAAATTATCAGTACAGTGAGGAGGATTAGGCATAATCACCACGCTTGCCAAATGCGGGTTGGTAATATAATATATATAATAATATATTATATATCCGGATAATTCACACACGGTTAATTAGACCCAAAGTAAGCTCTAAGATTGTATTATGGAATCTAACTAACTGATACTACTACATAAACACACACAAATACTTTATAAGGATATATAATTGACACCCAGTCGTCGTCGCCAACAACTATGTCTTCACATATTTTTGAATCCGGGCAGGAATCGAACCCGCAACCCCCACATAGTAAGCGCTCTCACTGCCACTGCGCCAACGGGCTTGTCAATGACGGTGCACACACAATTCGGGTTTAACTTTAATATAATCAGACAACGAAATATCTTCTTATAGATTTTAATATACTTAACCAAAACATAAACAATTGTCTCTAAGGACAGAAATAAATAAGTTCGCACCCGTGTATATTTACGACAATAAGTATCAAAAATTTCACAACAGACACATAAAATCAGAGATCACCGATCTAATCTAACAATAGAACGTAATAAACACGTCAGACTTTATGGACATCGTATTTATATGGTCACCCAATAAAAACATGTAACTATAATAACACCTTGCGAACCAAAAAACATAAGATTTATGGATCACTTCGGGTCCGCATAATTCATAAACATCTGTCGGGGCAATAAAGCTTTAACGATGGCAAGATTTCCATCCCCGGTGCCTTGTTTGGAGGATGTACCCCGGTACCCTTTGGTTATTAATATAAGCCCTACCCGGCCCGGTCACTGTCTAATGTATTATCCTTGCTCTATTAAAATCCCGGTAATTATAGGTAAAGGCAATTGAAATAATTAAATGAAATTATGCAAAACATGATGGTAATCATTGATAACATTTACTGTAGTTGTTGAACTGTTATATATGTTTTTATCACACACATACTTAGCTCGAAAATGTGATGTCAACGATCAAACTTCTTTCCGACTTTTGCTAAAAAGAATTGTGACTTCAAGATTATGCCGTAGCTTAGTCAGGAGCTTACCGAGGCTAGTGCGATATAGTGCCTACGTTAAAACAAGGCCGGGAGTCACCTGTGTTTTACGACATATATAAAAAAGCCTTCCACTCTAGTACTACAATATATTTACGATCCACACTTACATTTTTGTATCGAATACACTTAGTATAAAGTTCTTGTTTTATTACTGGCCGTCATAGCGTAACACCGGGATCATTATCGGTAAAATTTGGGAAATTGGATGGAAATATTGATAGAGTATTAATAGTGGGAGGAAGATTGAGGTGTCTCGTTTGAGATAATAGGTTGGTAATAAGGAAGATGGAGTAAACCGCAGGGTCTTTCGGCTGCGATGAATTATGATTGGGCACATTTAGATGGCTATTACAAATGGATCAATCTTGACAATTTGGGTTATAGATTTCTTACGATTTTTTTTACTTTCATCTTATTCTGAATGGGTCGGTAAATATTGTCTCGAAATAGTTTCATTTCTTAATATTCCTTATGTAAACAAACATCCAGACTATATTAATATAATAATAATGAAGATTATGTAAAAAAAAAATTGCGTAGCAATATAAATGATCTGCTAAAACGACATGTTTATGACTAATTCAGTACAACCCTTGTCCAAGCGTAATAAAACATCACATGATACATTAACCTGACGGGTAAAACCTACATTACTTCGCGTACCATTCTTTTGTTTATTGATATTTATTATTGTACTACAGATTTAACGACATAATAGCTTCGCGTAGACTCTCTCGTTATTTTAATGCACTGTAATACATGTGAAGTATAAAACAGCATATTGTTTAATGAAACTCTCTAACGCACGTTCGCGGGTGTGTTATCCGCACTCTTTGTGAATAATGGAAGAACCCGACCATTAATTAATATAATTTACACTGCTGCAATATCCTTTTTATGGCGGGCGTAGGTCTAGGTATTCCATTTAGGTAAATTGTGTTTTGTTAAATAATTGTCGTTAGTTAACTTTGTATGTGGAACTTTAGAATCAGTGGCATAGTGTAAAACACAGAACACATAAACAGAGGTTTATGTGTTCTGTGGTGTAAAACTTAGAAAACCTAAAATTTACGTTCATTTATGGTGAGAGAAGCAAAGTCCGGTGAAGGTAGATCCGAAAGTATGTGCGAAACCTCCTTGCACGCTCTGACAACACACATCCTCGCAACAACAGTAAACATCACTTTTATACATCAAAGGCTCCTATCATAACAATTAAATTAAACTACCTATTAAACCCATCCGTCATAAATGCGCCGACAATTTATAGCCAAAGGATTAAACACCCAATAAAACAAGAGGATACATTAACACAATTAATGCCGTAAAGCCGCAAGATTTCAACTATGAAAATAAAGTGTAGTGCAGATGTTCGAAAATCGGGGGTTTCACCCCGGAACGTAAACGAGATAGGGAACAATAACAGGCAAATATTATCAGCTGCGGGCGCGCTCATAACGGCGTTTATGTCTTTATCGGATAGGGTTCAGCTCGTAAATTCTACTCACAAATGTTGTTTCTTTTACATAGAACGTTACTTGGTTTCGAGGACAATGTTCTGAAAATAATCTGATAAAAGTTAACACGTTTATACGTCCTAGTCGCGCGTTTCTAGGAAATTGTGATTGGATCAAATAGGTGAGTAGTTGTTGGGTCGTATGTAAATCGTAAGCAAGTAAGACTTGTGTTTATAATTAAATCATATTATTAGGAACTTATTTGCATATTATTTAGTATGGAATAAGGTTTACACGCTATAATTTAATCATTTACTATGCTTGAATAAAAATGAGAAACCCGAATGAATAAACATTGAATACCAAATTGTACTTAGGTACATTACGTTCTTAAGTACGTACTGTGGTTCGAGAAATAGATATTTCAAGAGCATTTAACGTTCAAATTAAGTATCAACATTGTTTGAAAGGGATTCGGGCCACGATTCAAAGTATCATCACCCACTATCAAAAGTACGTAATGTAGGTAATTTATTGTCGGTACATTTAAATACAAAGGCGTTAGAACAACCGACCCGTTGAAATCGGGAACCTCACCACTTAGTACGTCGATGTAAAGGTCTCTTCAGCAAAATAAAGCCGTGGAAACACAATCATGGGACATTTAGAGCGTAAATAAGGTTCTAAGGTGATGAAACGTTTTCCGATAATGGCCCCATTAGAAGGAATCACTATTACTCGTCAAAATCATTCGACTGGATTTTAATGCATCAACTACTTTGTGTAACGGTCATTAATCAATTCAATTATGTCGATACAACACTTTAAATCTAATTAACCAGTTGGGAAAACGTTATTTTACCTGAATATAATACTCGGTTAATATTTGATACTTACTAGCGATTGTTTATATGTATAACGATACTAATACGTTAACGGATACGGACTTTCGGCTCCTTCACAGGAACCGTGGTTATGACTGACGACTGAGCCGAAACGTCAGATAAAACAAATGAAAAATAAAAGCGAAATGTTAGGTACTATCCGTAAACGTAGATTCAATTACTATAAACGATTTATATCAAAAGAGATTTACCTAGCCCATTTATATAAACACGCAGATACTGAAATAAATAGGCGTCGGCATCAAAAGCAATATAAACGAGGATTTTTTACGGAAGTATTAAAACAAATAGCGCCGAACTCGGCATGAAGAACAAAGCTTTACAAAAAAACTAAGAAAGAAAATTTACCTTAGAAGTTTCCGTTCCCGCAGGTCGGTAATAAGTAACACCACAGGAGACCATAAATTCCGTAAAGAAACCACGTTTATTACTCGATACTCTGAACATTAATACAGATTTTGTAAGATTATTGTAACTTATTTTCAAAAGCCGCGTGAAAATTCAGCTTTTTGTTTCTGTTGAAAAATGTACGGTGGGTACGTCGGTTAGATAAACTCGGGGAAGATGATTTATTAAAGGATTAGGACGCCTCTCAACCGTTTCCGTGTACGGTTATTACACTAACGTTATACTTTTTTTAAACTTTTTATACAGATTAAGGGATAATGGAAAACCCTTAAAATCACTGGTAATAAAACCACTGCAAAGTACACCTACGAGTATACTTAAAATAACATATTATACTTAAAATAACATAGGTACCATTGTGGTATTAAGTATTATGAACAAATGTAACAAAGTATCTACATAGTTAAGTTACACATTTAATGTATTCCCGAATCCGAATAAATACAATGAACATTTGAATAAAAGGAATATTTAATTATAAATTAACACCAAACCCAGATTCTGGCCAATTGTCGTCGCTGGAAAGTAAATCAAGTAGACATAAATTAGAATATCAATCTTTACATTTGTTACTTTATATGTGGCCCCTTTAAATACATGTGGACTTTCCTCCGGAGTAGAACTGTAAATATTTGAGACAGTTCTACGGCTTAATTAATTAAACTAATTTTAAAACTATAATGGAAAAAGATAAAGTTAAAACAACAGCATCACTCGGTGAAATATTTCGCACATTTGAGAAAAGTTTGGGATTTAAAAACGATATCAAATGGACGAGTAGTATCGCTATAATATTATATCACATTGTCGGAATATATTGGTGCTATTATTACGCTTTACCCGTGAAATGGCAGACTCTTGTTTTTGGTGAGTTTTCGCTATTTATATTGAAGGTTTAAATAAATGTTTTTGGGAAATTGAAGAGGATATTTTTTACTTTTTCCTTAGCTGCTATTATGTACGTGGCCACTGGATTTGGTATAACGGGCGGAGCGCATAGACTTTGGACTCATAGATCATACAAAGCCAAACTTCCACTCCAGTGCTTCTTGCTGCTGTGTTTTGCGAGTGCCGGACAGGTAAATGCATTTGTTACCAAGTTTTTGAATGTTTCTGGTGATAAATACTTTTGTGAAATAGCACTTTAATCGACTTCAAAATGCGGAGGTTTTCATGTTGCATGTTACGTAATTTCTTGGGTGTATTGAAAATTCTTTCATATTATCCATTTTATTAAAGTTGTAAATGTCGTTTTTCAGTTCTTTTTTAAAGATTAAATTAATTATATTCTCTTAAAGATATTTTAGATTCCTAATTAGGTAAATAGATACGCATTCATAGGTAGAATTTGCATTGGGGTTATGAACTATTTCATAAAATCTGAGATAGCTCATAATCAATGGCAGGTATCAATCATATTCTCTCAATATAATTTGCTTTACAGTAGCTTCTTACATGTCAGCAACAACAAATAATTACTAATTACTCCAAAATGTTGGTCCACAGAATTCCCTGTTGCAATGGGTGCGAGACCACAGAGTCCATCACAAGTACAGTGACACTGAAGCAGACCCGCACAATGCTAACAGGGGCCTATTCTTCTCCCACATCGGTTGGCTCATGTTGAAAAAGAATGACGAAGTACTCCTCCGTGGGAAACAGATGGACATGAGCGATATTGTCAACGATCCTCTTTTAAAGAAATTCAATAAGTAAGTTCTATAATGATACCGGCGCGCCGCCCGTCGCTTCGGATGAAAGGGTCACCCACTATAAGGAGGTTGAATTTTGCAAAAACCTTTCTGAATGCTCATGATAAGAACCCTTCTACCAAATTTCAAGTTACTAGGTATTGTAGTTCGGATAGGAATTTGAATAGGTTTACAGTAACTATTTTTCAATATTCAAGTTGTTCTTTTTGATATTATCTAAATCATAGAAGTGTATGAGTGTTTTATTGGTCTCTTAAAAGAAAATATAGAAAACCATTATATTGTTCGCTATTATTTTAGAACCACGTTTTTTATTTAACCATGACCACTAAACGTAGGTGACGCTTGATGTAGTAGGTCATGTTTTCTTCTCATCGCAAGATGTAAAATAATAGTCATGGCCACATCTAGTTCTATAACTCAATGCTTGGCAAAACCCTTGATAGATCGAAATATAATCCATTCACAGTCTTATAAGAAACTTTTTAAGATAAGATAAACTTTTTCTTTCAGGCACTTCAATACCCTAAAGCTAGTATTCTGCTACATCGTGCCAACAATGCTCGGAGTAGTTCTATGGAATGAAGACTGGAAGTGTGCGGTCGCTTGGCAATGTTTCATCAGGTTCTTAGGAATGTTTCACAGCGAGCTTACTGTTAACAGCCTGGCTCACACTTACGGATATCGGCCTTATAACAAGTAAGTTGGAGTAATTAAATGCAGACTTTGGCACGGATAACACTGTTAGATCTTTTCAATGTAACGTTTCTAATATTTAATTTATAGACTACTAATGATAAAGATGAAAATTCAAATTTAGGTTGTTTTTTCAATTTATCTCAGCAACCATCAGTGGGATTTTACTATTAATTGAAACGTACGTTAATGTCATTATTATTTGTTCAAACGGAAACTCACGTACGACGGAGGTTACTGTTGAGTGTCCCTCAACACGTTTTGGTCACGTCCGTTGACCTTCATCAGGAAGTGGGTGAAGCACTCGCGACAGCGTCTCTCCCCGCACTGGTGCGCTCGCGATAGCATCTCTGTGTCCGCGTCCAGTAGGATTAGATTTTTCTGCAATTCCCCCGAAAAGGGACGCAAAGCAAAAGAAACCGCAGGACTCTGCTAGTATAGATATAAACTATATTATACGGATATATTTAATATTCTTATAATACATGGAATACATGGATTTTGTTATTTATTACAATCTATACTTGCCACTTGCAGGAACATAATCCCGGCGGAGAATCGGTTCGTGGCCATTTGCACCCTGGGCGAGGGCTGGCACAACTATCACCACGCGTTCCCCTACGACTACAAGGCAGCAGAACACTTCGATTTCCTAAACTGGGGAACGAAATTTATTAAACTTTTTGAGAAAATCGGATGGGCTTACGATCTCAAAGAAGCTACGCCTCAAATGATAAATTCTTTAGCGAAGAGATTAGGTGACGGAACCCCCGTACACTTTCCGGTTCCAATTACGATAGCAGAAAGTGAAAAAACCTTTGAATAATTCTATCTTTTGTAAGGAATTTGTATTGTATTTGTGTAATTTGTATAATCAGTATGAGCAGGCCAGTTATATTTTTTAATCATAACTTAGATAAAAATCTTAAGTTCTTTTTTTATTTTATTGGTTATTTTATTACAGAACTTAGAATAACTTAAAACCTAATTTAATAATAGTATTCTCGTAGGGCCATGTCCTTGAGCTCCTGTGTTACCTTCACGTTACCTTACAGTTCCTTTCCCTGTTTGGCATATTGTTCTTTGGAGAGCTTTGGTCTTCAAATAAAACCATGACTATCCTCTTAACATAAATTGTCTATACAAAATTCTGCGTATTTTTCTACTCTTTGAATTTCTTATTTTATATTGAATTGCGAGGATTTTCTAATGTATTTATAATATAATTTTAGAGAGTTATACTTGTATTTCGTACGTTATTTACAATGCCTTTACTTGACTATTCAAATCCCGATGTTATTAAGTTCGTGACCGAAACCCAGGAAAAACAATCCAAACTCCGGATCAGATGGAACACGTTGAATAAGGAAAAAATCTTGAAGGCTGCTGTGTTACACCGGGAAGAGAAAGGAATAACTGTAGACGGTGTAAACGAGTATGTTATGGCTGGTGGCTTGGCTACAATCACTAGAGATAACAAAGTTTCCCAACTTAACAGGAGAAAGAAGCCTATTCGCGACGCTATACACGTTGCGGCCATAGCTGATCTCGTAAAAGAACATTCTATACCAGCAGTCGGTCTTGGAGATCCCGAAGTGGATCCGCGCCTTGCCCGCCCCGACGATGATCTCAGTTTAGACCCGAAAATGCGACCGATAGACAAAACCATGGAAAGTATTCTCTACAAATCAAAGCCCACTTTTGGTAGGGCGGTGTATTTGAAACATAGAGAGAGGATCAAACCGGAAAATAAGTATTATTTTTGTGAGTGTTCGGGATGGCTGTACGGATGGCGATTGGGCGATAGTTTCTTCGGTCACAATTCCCCACAGTACGGACGCGTGTGGAAGCTTACCCGCAGTCTGAAGAGTAGAACCGGACCCCAAACGGACCCCGATCATTATATGTCCTCTGACATTCCTCAAGGAAGCAAGTGTATATCGTAAACACTACTTATGTACCAACTCATTTTTATTTCATATTTTTTCGAATTCGATTTAGAGTTGTTTAATTAATTGCTTTTGTAATACATTGAAAAATAATATAAATGTAATCATTTTAGTTTCATAGATTGAAAGTGTTTTAACGCGATAGGGTCAAAAAATATTATACCTACAAAAAAATCATACCCATACATATCAGTTGTCAATGGTTTCAACATTTCTCACATTCTAATACTAACTTTTGAGTGCGTAACTAATTTAACCTTAAATTAAGACTAACTTAATTGGTAACGTGTTTTGTAGAGTAACTACCTATTTACAAAGGTCAAGGTATAGAATTTAGGACTTAAGGCTAAGCACGTACGAGCAAACATTGTCTAACGACCGCGTTGCGTTAGTCTGAAACTTTTATCATCCACCCAAATCCGTTGGTAGCCGTTTAAACTTTTATTTTAGTCTTAAACGATCTCCGCATACTGCGTGAACCATTTCGCCGCAGAACAATTATTTACGCGTTTAAACTTTGGGTTTTATCTGTGCTGTTGCTTGCCAACCCGCAGGCTCACTATACTCTCAAAGCGTGGACCACAATAAACCTAATTTAAATATATTTTGTAAAAACTGTGGCAAAAATTATGGCAGAATTTCGCCACATCGAAACTTATTATGTTGAGTTAGAAGATGCTTATCACGACAAATGTTAATCAGACTTCCTATACAGCAACGTAATGGTATTGTAAACACAGAGCTCAAAATTCAAGAACTTAGAAACAACACAGGAAACGATTTAGAATATGGGTGTTTTAGTTTTTTACGTCAATTCACCAGGTTTCTACACCTTAAGTATAAACTTAGGTAGGTAGTTATACAACCTTAGCGACGATATTTCCTTACTTCGAATGAAGGTAACGTCTGGGGTTCTGGGAATTCGTAGTACCTATTTTATAGTATATAGACGACGTAAAATGTGTGCCTATAGCGATACTTTTAGAAAGGTATTAATTACTGTTGTAAAAATGTTTACAATTCCGAATTAGGACAAAGTTAACGCTAGATACCCCGTTGAGTTTCAGGCCATCCAATTTCTCTTTGCCAGTACATAAACTCTAGTGCCAACAACATTTCCAATTACTGTAGTAACTCCACGTAGATGCCTTCACCTATATCAATTAGATTAGACAGCCAAAAATCTAATATGGGTTTTAGCACAACCTAGTATCTACTGGAGCCGAAGAAAACGAATGACGTATCCGTGCACTTTCAACTTTATCGTCTCTACGTGACTACTATGGAATCTAAATTCATCACCATGTAGGATCTAAACCGAAGCGAAGAACGGATTTAAGAACGAAGTTCCATCGTTAGGAACTTTTATATAATGCGACTTCAGCGGGGGCCGACGCAAGAGATTTTAACTTGATTTATGAGTAAGCCTTTCAGCTTAGAAGTGAATTGTGGCATTTATAACTCGCACTTGACCATAAATATATCTGCACTTTATTACCATATCTTGAGAAACTGTATTACTATATACCTACGTGTTGGATAAGGTTGGCATATTTTTTTTTTATAAGAAGTGTTAAAATCTATTCTGAACAGACATGGCCGATTTCCTAACCAAGGATATTTTTTTCTATAAAAATATTAAATCACGAAATATTTTTTCTCTCGTCTACATTGTGTGTTTAGTTGGAAAATCGGGTAGGTATATCTGTTCAGCTATATTTCAAGTTTAACCTTTCTCTGAGTACTAACTTAATATAGCCGATAATGAGTCTACAAAGGGTCTAGAAAATATTTTTATTATTTAGATTTTTAACTCTTATTACAAATAAATAGATCATTATTTGCCATGTACGTTCACGAAACTATGGTTACTACACTCGAAGAGCTAACACATTTGGTTAGCCTCATTGCATGTGAGGCTGGCCGCAGGACGCGGTTCGTATTGCGGCTAGCCAGGAGCCCTAGTGCATGTAGATGACTGGGTGACTGTGACCTATAAAGTATGTATCTATATCAGTGCCATGAATACATATTTGTTCCTTATATAATGTAGGCAGGGCCTTACTAGCAGCGCCCCGTGGTATTACCTACCTGCGTTGTGCCTGTTCCCATGGGATTTTTGGATTTTTTCCATTTAGAAGAACATTAGCAGAGAAGAATGGGTAAGAAACTTCTCCTCTTTCTTGACTCCTCATCACTCAATGAGGTGGCTAAATCGAAATTTTTTGCTCTACAGAGTAATATTTTGCTTTGATATTTGCATACGTGGAATCTAAACTCAATTGGAGAATTGTTATTGCGAATCAATATTCCAAGTTTATACGGTACAACTATTGCACACGATGTGACCACTTTCCGGTTTCAAATTTGCGAAAATCGAATTCCGGATATCCAACTTTGTGGCTATCGATCACCATTGACTGGTGAACTAATTTCCATCTGTAAACTTACGGTACCTAATTAGTTGTTTTAAGTCTTACTAGGAAATAGAGTATAGGGAATGCTTTGAACATGGAAACAATAATAATTACAACGAATTTATTGGAACACATTTATTTTATAAACTTACGATAGTAACTACGTCTAATATTTACAAAGTTTGCTAACTGAAATCAAAAAATGACTGCATTTCATTAAATTAACTTTTACAGTAATTGGCAATTTAAGCAGCTGATGTAATTTGGACATAGATTCCAGTTTTAAAATGTACTTTTGTCTAACTCCAAAATTAAGATAACGTTCTATTTATGAAGATTTATATCAATTTCTCATGCGTAGCGATTAAACACATAAGCTAATTGGATTGCCGACTACTGCAAGTGTCATTCATTCATGTTCTCTGATTTCTTCTAGGTTTTTCATGAAATCAAGTATAATGAAATTGTAAGTAACTAACTGGTCCCCGCAATTTCATCCTTGGTAGGAATTTCCGTAAAAAACCTATATTTGAATTAAACACATACAAGGTGGGCCATTTTTAGTGCAAGTTTAAAAAAATCTCTGAATACAGTTTTATTGAGACTAAAATTTATACATTAATGTTCGCATGTCTTGTAGTAACTCCACCATACTAACCGTTGTAAGTAGATCTCTATTTGACCTCAAAACTTCACTAACGATTACGACAACAAAACCGGGCGGGAAAAAAATTAGTACTAAATAAAATTAATAATGCGATCTAACTTTTCATAGTATCTTTCGGTCATTTATATTTCCTCTTAGCTGATGGCTTCTCGAACACTTGTTTCAAGCCCCCTCTGAAGTTGGCTAGCCTCGTGGCCGAATTCTCGCTGCTCCAAGCCGAGTCGAACTCTGTAGTGTCTTGGTCGACGAGATGCGTGTACTTTGTGCGGCCGGAGCGACCGAATTTCTTTACTTGCATTACCTGTTGAAAGTAAATGATGATTTAATTAAATATTAAGTAGGTAAAAGGTAAACGTACATTGTTTTAAGTAAGTATGTTCGAATAGGTTACTGGCCAACCATGGTGTCAGAGATTTTAGACCGCCTAAAGGCCTGTATATTGTCTTGTAGAAATAAGATCTGAGTGAACATGACATCAGTTGAGGAGAGATTTATGAGAAGGATAGCATAATTATTATACTTGAAAACTGCAAATATGTTTACTAGACCCATGAAAAAAATGTTTAGTATTTCTTTTATATGTATAACCAATCAATCATAATACATATTCATAAAGAAAAACTAACAAGGTGACATATTTTTTATAGTAGATGAATTAATTCTTACCTTTGGCAGAACAGTCTTATCAAAGTGATCGTCCAATGTGGCGCCGGAGAAGTCTTGTTTGAACACCTCTTCCTCTTTATCCAAATAGAAGGCACCTCTGCAAATAAGTACATACAATATTACCATCAAATATCTTCACCAATATAACATTGTCTTTAGAAATATTTCTTCTTAAACATAAAAGCTATGCTCTTGTCGATGGACTTCTTTCCACTTCTCTGACTTTTACGATCCTCTTCGCTTCGACTCTTTATACGTCAGTAGAGACTACATTTGCTTGTCCAATCTTTATTAATATTTCTTAGATCAATCTTTTAATAAAGACTATCTTACCTGTGATAATATTTCTGCAAGAACTTGTATTTCCCCTTGACAGCCTTGTTCGTAACCTGTTTAGGATTCATACGGAGCTCCACTCGTCTCTCTTCTTCAGTCATATTCCGCATTCTTTCAATAGACAGCAATTCTTTTTCAACTCTGTAAAAGATAACACGTGTTTATATGATATACTTATTACATCAAAGGGAATGATCTAAAAGAAAGTAAGACAACCACTAAAAAGATGATTGAATTGCAAGCGAGACTATATTAATCAAATCAAAACTCAAACAAAATTATACCACAATACAGCAACATAAAAAAAAACCCGTTAATAATATGAAAACATTAAGTAGCGTAATGTAACGCATAATTATCACACCTCTACATATAAAGCGTTATAAAGTGTAAAATAAAGTAAATGTCTTACTCCAGGCGAAAGGTCTCTCATCTCGCGTAAGATATCACAAAAGGCATTATAATAAACCTAAGATTCATATGTATAAATTAACTTACGCTTCCCGCTCTTCCTTGTCCCGTTTTATGCGTTTCATTTCACGCAGTTTCCACGCCTCGTACTCCAGTTCATCGTTTTCATCGTCCGTGCATACATCATTGATGTTGCCTTCTTTTTGTTCACCCTAAAACATTAGTATGTACTAGTAAGTATATACTAGTTATAAACCAAGTCAACTCGAAAGAAGAATTGATAGTATATCTTTTTTGTACACGCGATTGTCTTTGGTTACGGTCGGCCATATTGGATTCTAAGATGGCCGACTTTCAATCGAAACAAGTTACTCTATAAATCAAGTAAGTTAATACAAGCAGCCACATTTGGAATAGCTTCCCGCGACTTGTTTAAAAACCGCAAATTGACATATAATTACTCGCGGGAATTGCGGGTACAAACCGCCCGAAAATTAGTAATCAATAAAACATAATTTACTCGTGTAAATCGAGAACATTTTGCGGTTTTTAATCGTTCTGTGTACGTTTTAATTAATCGGTATTATTTAGCGGTTTATCCACTCGGAAGGACATCCGTGGACTAAAATATGTAATTAGAAGCGTCCCGTAGTTTTTAATGTATTCTTGTAGGAATTTCGAGATAAATGTTACAACTGGCTTTCAGTATTTCCATGCCAATTTTCGTCAATTTTTTTTTGTTTTAGTCGCCAACTGACTCACAGATTTAGAAAGATTTACGCCATTACATTAATAACTCAGGGACGTGGATACTTAAATATTGCAATAAGAAGGAATTATGTTACCTATAAAATAAAAATAAACCTTACATTAGCATTCCTCTGCTCAGATCTGATAGTCTCCTCAACTAGTTTGAGTGCCTCTCGCCTCCGTTCTTCCTTTTCCTTCCTTGCTTCGGTTTCCTCTTTCTTCTGTTGTTTCATTTTACGTTCTCTCTCAGCTACCGTCATTCTGTCTGAAGCTCTGACGAATACCGGTTTAACTCTAGGACCTGAGAATATTAGTTTATGTTAGCTAATTTCTTCGCATTTACAAGCTAAGCCACAAATGCATCAACATGGTATAATTTTACCTGTGTCCTCCTCACTGTCTGTATACTCTGTATCTGAAGACCCACTCTCCTCCTTCTCTCCTTCCATTATGTCTTCCTCTTCATCTCGGCCCATAACCTCTTTTTCAGCCTCTCTATAATATGAAGACATTATTTTATAGCTGTGAGGTATGTTGAATGGTATGAAACATCCCATAGAAGTCAGAATAAGTCTGATAGATAGGAATAAGTCACCCATTATGGTGGGATAGTGAACTGATTGTTACTTTAAGTTTACAAAAAAATTCTTTCATTGGTACTCAACTATCAAAAACGAAGTAAGTTATATCTATAAATATAAAAATGAAACCCGTTTTCCTTGGTCAAGGCATCACGCTTGAATGGCTGGACCGATTTCCACGGTTTTGCATTCGCTGGAAAGGTCTCGGGCTCCGTGAGGTTTATAGGGAATAAAAATCTCAAAATTCCCACGGGAAGGGGGGTGCTGCGGGTGAAACCGCAGGGCACAGCTAGTAAGGAATAAAATATACCTTGCAGCCAGCTTAGCTCTAAGAGCTTGGCGCCTCCGCTCAATTTCCTCCTCATCAAGCTCATCCTCACTCTCCGAGCTATCCTTTGCCTCTTCATCATTGGACTCTGACTCCTGTTCTGGTTCAGCATCAATGATCTCAGGCTTATGTTCAGCTCGGCGAGGGGGTGAGTGTTCCACTTGGCGAAGACGTCGGAGACGAGGGTCATCAACCTGGAGTAATTAGAATATGTGACTTGTGAGTTACATAGATTTGAAGGTATATGGGGTTTAAATGGGAAGAAAATGTTTGTTTTAATAAAACACACCACTATATCATCAGTTTGCCTTGAACTAGATACTCTTTCATGTCTTATTATTATTAAATATTTGTAATGAATTCGCTATGAAAACTGGGTCAGTTTACCTGATTTTGATTTTGAAATATAAGGAAGGTTTAAATGGTAAGCAGTGACAGAACAAATGCGGTTGGAACCGCTGGGTACAGCTAGTAACATGTAATAGAAATAAACAGAGAAATAACAACACACAAACCTCTTTTTCTGAATCACTATTTTCTTCTTCTTTCCGTGTTATTATCTGTGGCAAGGTCTGTTGTCTACGCTCAGGTCTCTGTTGTTCAATAAAGTCTTCAGCATCAGATTCCCCTGATGAAGACGCTCCTTGGGCATAGTCAGGTTTCTTTCCAGATATGTATCTCTGGACTTTCACCTTTTGCATAGATATTTCACCTGCAATGAAATGATAAAGCATGTCAAAATATTATATCATGTTTGCAATACAGACCAACACATTATGAATGCTATGCACCTTCTGTATCGTTAACTTTAAGATCAGATTTAAGGCCTTAACAAATTTCATGTTGTAATATGAAATATGAAATCTGAAAAATCTTGCACTATGAAATCTAACTAACTGATACTAATAATGGTTTTGTTTGGCTCTGAATTAGGAGCAAGACCAGACATTAAGAAAATATATTATCTATACTAATATTATAAAGCTGAAGAGTTTGTTTTGTTTGTTTGTTTGTTTGTTTAAACGCGCTAATCTCAGAAACTACTGAACCGATTTGAATAATTCTTTTACTGTTAGATAGTCTATTTATCGAGGAAGGCTATAGGCTACATTTTATCCCGAAATTCCCACGGGAACGGGCACAACGCGGGTAAAACCGCGGGGCGCTGCTAGTTATATATATATATATATATATATGTAAATAGTAAGACTCTATCAGAGGCTTTGTTGTATGAAATCTTTCGTAATAGGGTTAGCTTTGGTAAACCAGAGTAAACCTTATTCAGAGTGCTAATTAAATGACTTAAAAACATTACCTTTTTCATTTCGTATAGGCACAGCACCTGCTGTGCTTTGTATGCCAATCGGTTGAGCTGGTAACACATTCATTGTGTAAAACGTAAGGACCTCTTAAAAACTACACTATTGCATTCACGTTCTCACGTTTCCAAATTACAAATTTGAGTGCTCAGTATAAACAGTATACACTCAATATTGGTTTGGATTCAGAATGAGTTCCTTCCTTCCTTGGATTCGGGACGACCAAACACGACGAAACAAACAAAAAACTTAATTTAACTTGCTTGCATTTGCTTGCTTTGCTTGATTGACTTGACAGGTAATGTCAATTATTGTCGTCTTCAAGGACTTTTCAAACTAGTAAATCCATGGTCGTCTTAGTTGGTTCGTAGCTATGAATCTGTACTGTCAATGTCATTTCACAATTTAAAAAATAACCTAGTTTTTTCTTTTTAAAAAATCAAAATTTTATGAATTCCGAAAATCACACCGAAGAGCATCTCGTGAAGTTCTTTTTTCACTTAATTTTTAAACCTTTCATAACATATTGACGTCAATGGTAGGTATTTTCTATATTTACTGTCAGTATTTTGACAATGATAGAATGTCGTGACAAATTGACATTGTCGACATTTGTCATGTAATTTTAGTTTAGAATGGGTGGTGTGATGTGATTCCTATCCTAGTCCTATCCTTATCTGTCGTAATCATAAGAGTACTAGTAACTTAACTTTTTGTGTTGTGTATTATTCACGATTGAAACATTGAGTTGTTTCGTAAATAATCTATTAAAAAATAAAATTATTTTGAATCAATGAGATACATAATGAGTGCCAAAAAGTGAGTGGGTCATTATCACTTTATCTTTCCAGTCTATCCTGTCCTATCTTATCTTATACATATACAAACAAAATGTTGATAAAATTGCAATTTTATTTTAAATTTTGTTGATGATAAATGATTAAGTTCGTTTGAAAATAATAATTAGAGCCACTGACAGCTATTGATTTTTATAATATTACATTATTCAGAAGCCGAAGTAACAAAAACCAGTTAAGAATATTAGTTGACTTTTTGGCATCAAATCCTGAGCTTGCACTCGGAGATTACTACGGTCCCGTAGACCACCGGAGATCGGAAGCGCAATGGGAAAAGATAAAAAATATCCTCAAAGAGTACGGGCCCGAGAGGTCTGTTGCTCAGTGGAAACAGGTAAAGCTATTTCTCAATACCTACATAATTTTTTTTTAATGGGAATCTTATTTCCCAAGCTATTTCATTTATAAATTGAAAATGACAGTTTGTGTTTTTGAGGATAAAATAAAATTAATTCTGACTCCCAAAATGTTAAATTATTTTACACATGTAATTGTATCCGAAAATTCTAATATGTACCTAATAAGCAGGGTAAACAGCGAGTTTTTGCGTAAACACTTTCAATTAATTTCAGACTTGGAGAGATTTAAGAAAATCTGCGCGGGTAGAACGCGAGACGGCATTGGCAGCGGAGACCTCATTATGTAGCTCAACAGGCAATGTGGTTACTATGGTGAAACCTATGTCGGAGATATACCAGAAAATATTGAAAATATTTGACCAGGTTCCCACAGATAATGATACTGATGTGTCAGTGGTGATAGAGGAAAATGTATGTAATAAACAATTATTTTTATGTTCTTTATTTGTGAGTTACATTGTTCAAATGTAAAGCCCAATCCTACTTCTAAATTTCAGGTGAATGAGGATAATGATGTATTGGCTGAACATCAATATCAACTGATAGATGAGCCAACAGATGACTCTCAAGACCATGAGAGAAATAGCCCAAATTATGAATTGGATGAAGAGAATGACTCCGATGAGCACGAGAAAAAGAGTCCCAAATTCAAATTGGTTTTTGAACCAGAAATCAGTGATCCTCTTAGGAACATCCCAAAATATAAATACCTTCATGTCTCAGATGCTCATGAACCTCCAAGAAAGAAAACCAAGTACATAAAAAGATATTTAAATAGGTAATGTTTTAACTGGTTTATGTAAATAAACAGGTGCCATTTCTTTTAAGAAAATATCTCCAGTCAATGTGAATAAATTATTTCTATTCTTACTTTCTCCTACTTTGACATTTAGGTGATATACAATTTTATACTGACAGAATGGAATACCTACCTAGTCTTAACTATGTTTATATCTGTGGTATCTTAATTGCTCCTCAATTGTGATAAAATAGTAAATTACACAACAAATTATTTTGCCATGCAAGAACAAATCTAATATAGTCGCAATAAGGTCCATTATTCAATCATTCAAACGTAATATAAACAAACCAATCTTAAATTAACATTTAGCTCAATGATATCTGGTTTTTATTATCAGTAATTTATGTAGATTTGTTATTTCTTCACTTCACAGTCCTTTGGCTGGTCTATCTATTAAATATATTTTTGAAATATGTATGAATGTTTACGTATAAATTCCTTCCTTTTGTACAACTATGTTATGATGCTAATAATTTATTTATGTTGTGTGTTACAGGTCTACCAATACAAGAACTTCAGAGGTGGAAAGTTTAGACAAGTTAATAAGTAGAACTCTATCTGGTAACGACCTTCTGGAGTTCAACAGGATTCATTATGGAAGAGCTGATCATCATGAGATGGATCTTACTAAAGCAAGTGAAGACTTTTCCATGAAAAAGGATTTTGAAATTGCAGCATATGACTTTCCCGCTTTACAGGAAGAGATGAGAGCTGCCCGTATAGTCAAAGTGGGCATCATACAGAACAGTATCATTCTACCCACCGACGTTCCATTGAAATTACAACAGCAAGCTATTTTTGAGAAAGTAGGGTCCATGATCGCATGTGCAGCTTTTGAAGGAGTGAACATTATTTGCCTTCAAGAGGCATGGACAATGCCTTTTGCGTTTTGTACTAGAGAAAAACACCCATGGTGTGAGTTCGCAGAGTCTGCTGCTGATGGCCCCAGCACAAAGTTCTTAAGTGAACTGGCAACTAAGTACAGGATGGTTATCATATCTCCAATCTTAGAAAGGGATGAAAAACATGGTGATACTATTTGGAATACAGCTGTTGTTATTAATGAGTGTGGACAGTATGTAGGTAAACACAGAAAGAATCATATACCAAGAGTAGGGGACTTCAATGAATCTACTTACTACTTTGAAGGCAACACTGGGCATCCAGTATTTGATACTATATATGGAAAAATTGCTATCAACATTTGTTACGGTCGTCATCATCCACAGAATTGGATGATGTTTGGTATCAATGGAGCCGAGATTGTTTTCAATCCATCAGCCACTGTTGCTGGGCTGAGTGAACATCTATGGGCAGTTGAAGCTCGTAATGCAGCAATAGCCAACAGCTACTTCACTTGTGCCATAAACAGGGTGGGCACTGAACGGTTCCCCAATGAGTTTACATCAGGGGATGGGAAGCCAGCTCACAATGACTTCGGACACTTCTATGGGTCCAGTTACATTACCGCACCAGATGGTACTAGAACTCCAGGGTTATCTAGAACTAGAGATGGGTTACTCATTGCACAAATAGATCTGAACATGTGTCGTCAAATAAAGGATAAGTGGGGATTCACAATGACTCAGCGACTTGATCTCTACGCTAAAAGCTTGAATGCAGCCACCCAACATGACTTTGAACCACAAGTGATTAATTGCAAGTAATATGTTATGATATTGATAAACTTGGCACATTATTTTTTTAAAAGCCTACTATTAAGTAAAATTGTTATTTTTACATACTTTTACATTTATTCAATAAATAAATATTGTTACGCAGTATTGTTTTTATTTTAAAAGGTATAAATGAAATAATATTAATGTTATAAAACAATTTATGTACCAATAATTAGGGTAATACAGAGTGAGCTTTACATAAATATAATGTAAGAAAGGAGTACATTCAAAATATATACCACAGAATAAATGTGCAAATAATATGTAAAATTCATATAAAGTCATGTAACAGAAGTGTTATTAACTATTTAGCTACTTGGTGCCTTCAATATTATCTAATGTTTGTAATATTTCAAGGTTAATCAGAAATCAAAACATTATAATAGAAACAAATATATATTTTTAAATAAGTATTACCATATAATACAAAAGTAGATGTTAATATTACAGATTTAGGATAGGTTGCACAAACCGTGAAGCAATGAATATAATTGAATGTACCCCGGATCCTTGAGTGTGTAAAATTATTTTATCACTAAGCACTAATACTCTATGCAGTCTTTGCACGGATGGCAGCACGCTTTCCTGTCACGGCCTGGAATCCAGACTTGATACTAGCAACAGAACAACGGGAACCACAGGTTTCACATTGGAGGAAGAATAATCGAGTATCTTTCTGAAGGATTGTGTCGGGGGAACGACATGTATGACACGTCACATACTCCTTTATGTATCTACGTAAAACATTTTCTATCTGTTTTTGTTGGAAACGTCCCTTGATAATCAACTGACTGTTACCATCTACCGAGCCACTTGTACCCAACTCGGCCAATAGGAAGTCTAGTAAATGCTTAGGCTGTCTATGAAGAGTTTTACAAATTTCTGTAAAGTTGGCAAAGGATGTTTTCTTGGTACCAATTCTTACTACTTGGGGCGGTCTCATGATGAACTTTTGTTTCTTGCCGGAGACCATGCTTGGGTTCTTTTCCCTCATGATGTCGAACACTCGCTCCAGCAGTTCATCGTACGTGTAGTCGCGGTCGCTACCGACCCACTCCCCGTGGGGATCTTCGACGTTCTCTTTGTCGTCATCTTTAATGTCGTCCTCCGCCACCAGCTCGTCAATGTTTTTCTTCTTCTTCTTCTTTTTCGTTTTAGAGAAGTCTATATCGAGGTCCAGGTCATCGATGACTTCATCTTCCTGAGGCTCTGGTTCCTCCGCCGGGGGAGTCTCCGGTAAAGTATTTTCGAGTTCCTCCAAGTTGAAGAATGTCTTCTTTTTCTTTTTTTTCTTCTTTCCGAAATTGTCTAGATCAAGGTTATCGTCCTCTGGCAAGTCGACGTCAGCGGACTCGACAGGCACATCCACGCTTGTGCTCTCACCTTGCTCAGCAAGTGCAGTTTCCATATCAAAACCGGTCTTCTTCTTTTTCTTCTTCTTCAAAGAAGGGTCGAACACCATGCTATCGTCATCCATGGTGAAGAATTTCTAGCTTTTTTCAGTAAAAGTTGAAGATTTTGGTTAGGTCGGTACGGTACTGATGGATGACAATTTGGCAGGTGGTTAATGTCAAAATTATTGCATCAGATTACCATAGATCTTGCGAATCAATGGAAGCGGCACAAAGTGTAAATGCATAATTCCAGAATCTGTGGTCTATATTTTATTATCTGTTCACTGAAATATATGCTATGGACTACGCCAACAGGTTACACAATAACCGATGTTTACCAAAATTTCCTAATACGTTTGCTATCTGTGGTTTTAATTTTATTACACTGTGGTAAATCTAGTGATCTATGGTCAATGAAAACAGGTAATATAACCGTTGTTTCCAATAAAATATCTCGCTGTCACAGTGTATTAATGAATGAATGAAATAAATAAATCAAAATAATATAACCTCAAATTTCATGCAGAGCTGGTAAAATTTATTTGCTTTGAATTAGATATAGTTAAATAAAAATGCACTTAGCGAGACTGCATAGAAGTTTCCCAAAGCTCAAAAATGTAATATCAAGACATAGTTCCTCACCAGCAGTTCTAGTCCAGGATGAGTACACCGATAATCCTGAATATCCACCTATTCTGGACATGTCGAAAGAAGGCAAGAAGAAAAGGGAAAGGGAGACTTTGCACGGTAAAATAAGAGATCTTAATACCGTCGAGGAAAAACAAATAGCTTTGAATATGCCTCGATATTATGGCTGGCGATGTGTTATGTTGACAGACGACAAAGTCCCTTACAATGCTATAAATATGATAAAGGCATACACAAGAACTCATTTTATACCCTCGGATCAACTACCGGAGGCTTATGCAGAAACAGAACCAATGGCTGCAGAGGTAGTGCAAGAAATAAAGTCGCAGATTGAAGATGCTATTAGTGTCGAACTTGATGGGGTTCAGTTAGTAGATTTGCTCATTTTTTTTCCTCAACCTGTATCGTACCACTCGTGGGTAAAGGCTCTAAATGTCTTCTGTCATTCGCGGTTTCCCACCACTTGCTGTAGATTCTCATTAAGTTCGTAATATTTATCTCATCCTATTATGACCTAAATTAAATTACTTATATCTAATTTGTTGCTCAAAAAAGTGGCTGCGTAGTTTCCAGCCACAAAATGCATATTGTTATCTATTTGAGTATTAACCTAGCTAATTACATTCATAGTAAATCTTTGATAAAAGCCAAGGCTAGTTTGCAGTCACCTAACACCTGTTATTCTTACTATGAAATGAAAACTATATTTTTTTTTTTTGCAGGAGAAACTTCAGTTTAGATCCAAATACAAATAAAAGTGAAGTTGTCCAGAGAGATAATAAGCAGGCGGCCTGTATTGCTAAACAAATAAACAGGATAATATCCAACAATTTAACTGATAAACTACCTCATGTGTTGTCTACACAGGTCTGTTATTAATCTTGTAATTTTTGTGTATTTAATGGGTATTTGTGTAGAGAGGCCTATAACCTATAGTGAGATTATTATAGGTATTAATAATCAAACTAATTGGCAGGCATTGCAGGCATTACTAATTATAAATTACTTACTTAATTTAAAAGGATATTGTAAACATATTTTTTTTTACAGAGAATTAGTCCTTTTCTAATCTCTAGCAAACAATTAGTCCTAAGATACAGATAGTTTCTCAATTCTATTTCATGTGGAAACAAAGAAAAAACAGAAAAAAATTGAGAAAGGGTGACATAGCAAGAACATGCAAGGCTGTGTTCTTGCCCCCAGACTTATACAATCTTAATTTCTATTGCCACACTTTATTCATAGGTTGACTATGATGCCCGTCACGAAGCCTTCTGGTTTGTTGGCGGAGTGGATGTTCCTTACAATGTCATCAAATGGAGGAAACAGTACAAGTGGATGAAGGATAACCTATATGATAATGTGGACAGAGCTGTACAGTATAAAGGTATATTCAATATTTCTTTTTCTCTTTATTTTTTATCGAAACTGAGTCTATTTGCCTACATTAATCTTATCAAAATTGTTTCAAGAAAAAATACTTATAGAATGTAGTTTTTAATTAAATATATATCATAATTTTCTGTCGCTATAAATAAGTAGTAGATATCTACTCTAACTGCCATAATTATGTGTTTTGGATTGATATAAGTTTCCCACTCCAGTGCAAAGCTATGACTGATTGATTCTAATTATTGTATTGATTCCAGGTTCCCCAATACTAACACTAAGATACAGACATCCCTTAAGACCATTGATACCATACTCTGAATCCGAGAATCCTGAATTTAAAGTTGAAAAATTCACAGCGGGACCTAAATCAGTTGGATATGTTGAGGAACATCGACATGGCACTAATATTCCAGGTAAATAACTTATGGGTGCTAATACTAGAAACACAGCTAGATGTAAACTAAGACTTTGTAGATTTCAAATGCTAGTTTAAGACAGGTCTCTGCGCTGTATCATTTTTTACTTCTAATGCTTCTAACAATATTGATGAATCATTTGGGGGTCAGAATGAGCTAGTGGATAATGTATATAATAAATATGTTACACACATATTTAGATTTATATTGACACCTACCATTTCAGGATATTGGCCAGGGGATCAAGACGAATATGGACTTCTTGGCATTCATAACCGAGGCCACATACTGGAAAGAAAGGAATCATATGGAGAGGAGGACAACATCGAAGCCCTACACTGTCAAGCGATGAAAGCTAGCTTCGGATGGCTCTTGGGCCAGGCTAACATGCAAGGATTTACCACATATAATGACTTAACATACCCATTGGTTACTCAAACCGCTATAACCAATGGTCAGTTATGGTCACTCTATGCCTACCAGTTGAATACAGTTGAAATGTTTGATGAAAAAATTGATGAGAATCCTAAGCATAATATATGTTATGGAACCAAACCAATGAAGTTATATGAGACCATTGAAGAAGGAAAGGTGAAGGGATTGAACGAGGATGTTTTGAAAATGATTGTTCAACTGTATATTAACTCCCCTGAAGAAAGAGAACATGAAATGAAACCTTACTTGGGAACAGAAGAACAGGTTGTTGCTGATATTGATGACGACAAAAGACGATGCTGGCTCGAGTCTACATACAAGCATGTTGTTTCAAACAGACCAAAACATTTGTTGAGGCCAGAAGTCTACATGTGGGAGAAGATTTATAAAATTGAACATGATACAAGAGGGTTTGAGGCTAAGAGGAGGCCATTTGAACTGGGTATCAACCCTTACAAGAGGCGTCTAGACGAACATTTGCCTCCTTATATTCCTAAAGTGCTAAGGCCATATCCCAAAGCTAAGAAGAAGTTCGAGACCACATATTATCCAAAAGTATAAATTACAGCTTTTAATATGTATTGTATAGTCTAGTTAATTTAATGTAGTAGGTAATAAAACAAAATAAATACATAATATGAAACTATTTTATTGTACTTCTATAAAACTCGCCTAAAATAGAAGGCCATGCATAGTAAACTACAAATTGTAGAGTCAAGATTCAGTGTTATTGAGTGGTAGTTGTATACGTATTTTATAGGTATTTGTTTTTGTGGGCTATCCAGTTAGAATGTAAAAACTCGAGACTCACAAACTATGTATATGCTTCCGCCTCATTTACTAATTCATTAGCAGTAGCAAGACATAATAATTATACATTATCAACCTTTATGCCTACTTAATAAGGTTTGTTTTCAATTATGGCAGTAAGACCTTTTAAGTTCGCACTGCCGTCTACCGTCTTATTCCTGACTGCGCGGCGCGGGCAGTCAGTGCTTTCCTGGTCGGTGCTCTGCACTAACGCTTCACCCGCCCACCAGCAGCCACACATGTGGACACAATACCAGCTCAATTTGTAATACTTGGTCCATGGCCCGAGATAATATTCGTGGTCTGGGCTACATGATCATTTGATAAGACATGGTGTGATAAAATTATTCTTATCTTGTCTTATCGAATTCATTTTGCTTTGCCGGTTTTTTTTACACAATAGTGAAAACACAGAGTGAAAAAGTTTGTGATGTAGCACAGACTATTCCTGGTCTGTGGCACAGACCAGGAAACAAAGTAGGTAGGTTAAGTATTGCTTTGTTTGTCAAATACAGTTACACGACTGTCTGTCACTGTCAATGTCAATTGAAAACAATTTTATAGTTATTGTGGTGGTGGGTGTGTGGTGTCTAGTCTGTGGTGTGGTGTTGGGTTTGTTGTGCGCACATTTTTGTTGAAATATTTTATATTTTACTATTGTTTGTATTTCAATATTTCGCACAATGAGGAACTTAAGTCTTTGGAATGTAACCCAACAGAATCTTATATTAAATTCTGAGGAGAACTTCGTATTGTGTCGTGGACGCGACGAAGATAATTCTACCGATGTTGTATATGTTTGTACACATAACCTTGTCGTAAGAAATTACGAATTAAATGGACAAATTAAATGGCAAAAGGATTTATCACAGGTGTCTCTTCCTCGGAACAGACCGCTAAATGTTACTTATTTATCTTTACAAAATATATTGTGTGTGGGTCTCGAAAATGGAGAGTTATTTACTCTTAGCGATGCCGGAAACATATGCGATTTAACTGGAGTTTTCGACACTGGTTTGTTGGTAAGTCCTGTGAATTTTGTTATAAAATAGATACTATTTACATAATATAGCCTTGACTCAAGTAGAGTACCTAGAGTAAGAGTAAATCTTACAAGATTCTAAATGCGTGATACAGATACGTCAGATGCAATATTTCATGAAATTGTGCATTTTATTGATTTTCTTTGTGTCATAATAATATGAACATGCAAATGTTTCTTTTTAGGCTTTGGAATGGAGTCCAGACCAGGAATTATTAGCTTTAGTTACAAAAGACTATAATATGATACTATTATCATGCACTTTTGATGCTGTTTGTGAAGTAAATTTGTTAAATGAGGAGTTTGGTGATAAGCAGTTTATAACTGTGGGGTGGGGCAAGAAGGAAACGCAGTTTCACGGGTCAGAGGGGAAACAAGCTAGAGTTAAGAATGAAGTTTGTGCAGGTCAGTTATAATTGATACCAGCATTCGGACTATTGCAGTTTACTTTAAATTAAAATTATTCTTCATTGAAATGTTTATTGTTCTTACATTATTCTATAACATTTAACTTTACAGTTTACCGTGAAATTAAAATGATTCTTTATTAAAATGTTCATTGTTCCTATATCTTTACTTCTAAAAATAAGTAATTGTATTTTAGAACCCCAAGCTGATAGTCGAATAAAAATAACATGGCGAGGAGATGGACACTTGTTTGCCATAGGATTTGCCATGGATGGAATTCGCAGATTCAAGGTTTTTGACAGAGGAGGACATCTCCAATACACAAGTGAGAAACAGCAAGGATTAGAATACAATCTGTCATGGCGGCCAAGTGGAAATGTCATTGCTACTTCACAAAGACTTCCAGATAAATACGTAATCTCATTCTTTGAGAAAAACGGCCTAAAACATGGAGAATTTAATCTCACCGTCAATTCAACTACACACATTGAAGGTATCGCTTGGAATGCAGACTCGGAGATATTATCACTTCAATGCTATGATTCAAACACAAAATCACAAAAAATACTACTTTATACTACAGGGAACTATCACTGGTACTTGAAAAAGACTTTGATTTTTAATGAGAAGCAAAAAATCAACAGAGTTATGTGGGATAGTGATTTTGATATTACACATAATAAAAAGTTGCATGTGTTCTTACAAAATGGATACCATTATTGTTATACCTGGGTTTGGAACATTGATCATAGTAGAGGAAAAACCGGTGATGATAATGGTGTTGTTGCTGTTATTGATGGGAAAAAGTTGTTGCTCACTGGGTTTAGACAAACAGTGATCCCACCACCAATGTCTGCTTTTGAAATTAAGTTTAATGGTGCAGTAAATGCAGTCCATTTTGCCCCGTCAAAACAAAATGACACAGATATTGATACTAACACTTTCTTTGTATTAACTTCTAATGACAGACTAATTTTCTATGAGCAGACACAGAAGTTTCCTCTGCAATATAAAGAGAAAATAGTAGTTCAATTCCCAAAACAAGATTTTCCCGTGCAATTTTACAATTTCTGCTGGATCAATACCGATACTTTGATCTGTATCATGATGGACAGTAAAAATGTCTATACACTTGTTGAATTTAAAATTGAACCTAATAATTTGAATGTCATCAACACATCAACTATGCCTTCTGCTGTCACTAGAATCCAACCACATACCCACGATAACACTAAAGCATTCTTACAGCTTGATAATGGTGATATAATAGAGTACCAGCTGGGAGGGAAAATTACTCCTTTAGATATATCTTTCAAGAATGCTTGTCCAAGATTTAGCGTGCTTGAGACTGAAGAAAATATACACTTTCTTGGGCTTTCATATAAAGGGATGTTTTATATGGATGATGTCGTAGTTGCAAACAGCATCAGCTCCTTTTTTATTCACACACATTTTCTACTGATCACAACTTTACACCACAATATGCTCTGTGTAGATCTTAGCGAAGCTGGCATTGATGCTATCAAAGAGCATCAAAGGAAAGAGTCCAATAAAGTTTATAAGAGGAAGATTGAAAGAGGTGCTAAACTCGTAGTTGCACTACCATGTGATACTAGAACTATATTCCAAATGCCAAGAGGTAACCTTGAGGCTATACAGCCGAGGCCTCTCTCCCTGAAAATTATAGGGGAATTTTTAAACGAGCTCAAATATCATGAAGCGTTCGATCTAATGAGAAAACAGAGAATCAATCTGAACTTAATATATGACCATGATCCAGAAAAGTTTATCAAAAACATTGATGTATTTTTGGCATCAGTAAAAAATGTATCATGGTTAAATCTCTTTTTGTCAGATTTGGAAGATTATGATGTTACCAAAACTATGTATTCCAGTAGTTATTCTGATAGGGCTGGGAAAGATGATAAAGGTGTTAACGGCTCTAAAATAATCAAAATTTGTGATATAATGAGAGATCATTTGAGTGAACGATCTGATACTAACAGCAAAATCTTGCCATTGATGACTACATTTGTGAAGAAAAATACTGTAGAAGAGTTGGAACAGGCTTTGCTGATCATTAAAGATCTTAAATCGCAGGAGTCACAATGTATAAAATTGCCTGTAAGTTCAGACGAAGCTCTGAAATATTTACTATACATGGTTGATATAAATCGACTTTTCGATGTTGCTTTGGGCATGTATGATTTTGACATGGTTTTGTTAGTTGCAACCAAATCCCAAAAGGACCCAAAAGAGTACATTCCTATGCTGAATGACTTGAATGGTATGGATGAGAATTACAAAAAGTTTTCTATAAATAAGCATCTGAAGAGATTCAACAGAGCAGTCAAATGTTTGGTCCAATGTGGTCCTTCAAGACACGAGGAATTGAGGACATTTGTGAAATATCACAGTCTTTATAAAATCGCATTAGATTTGTTTTCTAAGGAGGAAGAGGTTTTCAAGCATATGTCTGATGACTATGCTCTCTATTTGAAACTCAAGAAGCATTTCACTCACGCTGGAGTTATTTACGAGAGAGCTGGTAATATAGATAAGGCCATAGAATGTTACAAGGAAGCTCTTGAATGGGATCTCGCGTTGAGTCTTGCTCATGATTGGCCTGAAGATGAGTTTAAGAAATTGTGCTGGTGAGTTTAATTCTTGGTCTTGTTCTATTAAATAGTTATTTAGTTGTATCAGATATTGTTATTAATAATGCGAAATACCTGTATACTAATATGGGGCTTAGCGTAATAGCAAGAGCTAAATATAGCTAGGCGCTAATAAGCCATTAGGGTGTTCAATATCATTGTTCAAAGCAAATGCGAAATTAAATTAATTTACATTAGAATTAATGCTCACGACATAAATAAATGCGAAAACATTCGCATGTATCGAAGTTTATTACGGGAAAATTGCTGAATGGATGTGAGTGTTTAGCATAGTGATAAAATTATAGTCCAAAATAGTACCTAAGACTTAATCACAGGAACGTGGGGGTTGTCGCTAAAATATAAATTCATTGCAATAGTCGATCTTCATTTCTCTCGCAGGGACATGGCTAACCTTTTGAAAGAGGAAAAACGACACGACGAAGCGCTTTCAATCTTGCAGCAGTATTGCAATGACATCGAAGAGATAATATCGTATGCTCTGGAATGCGGCCAATACAAGACGGCACTCAGACTATGTACGCAGCATAAGAAATCTGATTTGAAAGGTAGGTTTATACTCTATTACCCTTTTGACGTAACAGCCCTAATTACAACGACGTTAATGCGCCTAGGCTTGATAGCAGTGTTGAATGGTGAACAATTATAATTTCCTAGTAAAATATAACTGCATTCAAACATTATTGATAAGCATTTCTCCTAGACCTTACGAGTCCAATCAGGTAACCGAAAAAAGAACTCCCTGAAGTATTGTGGTTTGACATTGAAAAGATACTCAGTAAAAAATTAACACTTTCAAAATTTCCAGTCGGCAAAGTTCTACCAGCAGTTATAGAAGAGTACAGCAAAATGCTCGAACTGATTGAGAGCAATGGGAATACGTTCGTCAAATACCGGGACAGACTGCAGGTTGTGCGAGAGAATAAAACCAAAAACCCCGTCGAACATTACGACTACTACGGGCACAAAGATTGTGACATGTATTCTGATGCTGGAAGTACGCTCGCGTCATCTTCTAGAGGCTCTACGTAAGTATCAATATCAATGCATTGTTTGAAGGTCTTTCTTGTTTCAAGGTCCTCTACATGAGGCCAGGGGTAGTAAAACAACACCAAATTCTCTTGAGTTTTATCTACTTTGCCATTCTCTCTATCCCTATCAATTTGTCCTCCCTGACAGCTGGTGATGTTTGTTTTATTCTATGTCTGTCTGTTGGTTCGTAGCTGATACAAGGGTTCAATCATCTTAATCAAATTCAAATCTTTATACTTCTATTCTATTTTTAGACGATCATTCCGCTCGAGTAAGAACAGAAGAAAACACGAGCGTAAGGTGGCGTCCCTCAAGGAAGGCTCTCAATACGAAGATGTTGCGTTAGTGATGGCTCTACACACTCTCGTCACTTCCACCTTTGAACTGAGGCAGCCAATCAAGGAGTTGGTACTTGTGCTGAGTTGTCTCGGAAAGGACAGCAATGCGTTGGTATTGCAAGTAAGAAATAACTATTAATTATTGGAACCTATGCAAACGAAGTAACTATTTATTAATGTATGGCATTACAATATAACTTTTCGTGAATTTCGCGCAGGGCCAATAGACTGTAAGTAAAGTAATAGCCTATATGTTCCACTGGTGGGCCTCTCATCTCACTCACTGGTGAGATAGTCCTACTCACTAGGATTATTAGACATAATCATCGTGCCTATGCCTTATGCAAGGGTTGGTAACCTCAAAAATCTAAGCCATGTTTGTAAAGTAAACTGTACTGTAGTGCAAAACTAATTTGATGTTTTATTTCAGACATCACTACAAAAGTTATTGAAGGAAATGAAAGACAGTTTCAAAGATATTTGGACCAATGAACTAGTAATTGAATCAACGAATGCTTTTATAGCAGCTCAGAATGTTCCGGAAGGAAGCAGTGTTATACCACAAGGAATTGCTTCATTAGGTAATTAACGATTTATTTATAACAAATCTCCTTCGAAGGAATAGTTGATTGAATTCTTATTGATTTATTTTTGTTTCAGAACCACACATTCGAATTGCCCCAGTCATTCAAGAAGTAAATTGGACTCTAAATGGTTTAGAATAAGATGTATTTACATCAACAGTTTATTGTTAACCATTAATATTAAGTTTATATACTAAGTTTTAAATGTTTTGTAAATAATATCTCGTTTTAAATTATATCTACATTTATTATTGGACTACTACATAAATAACCTTAATATTAACATTCATGTGACTTCATATTGTAACATTGGAAAATATCTTATTAAATTTAAACATTGAATGGGACTAGATAAAAATAGAAATACACTCAGTTAATCAATTTATGGAAAACTTTACTCGATAATTTGATAATAAACTTTCCGAGATCAATGTCCACAATAATTACTCAGTTCTGTTCAGTTCTTTAATCCCTCCTGATAAATGCACTTCCTTATTCAATTCTAAGGTTATTAAACCTTTCCAAATACATTTGATAAATCATAAACGAAAATATGTCTCATAACTTTTTACTAAAACATTTTGGTGAGCAGAAGTAGCATTCGAAACCGACTGCACCATTCCTGGTATTATCAAACACAACAGATCTGAAGAAGTCTTTTAATTCATATTCTTTGGTGACAAAGTATGTGTCATTTAGGACAGGATTACCACATATGCACATGTTTGCATTGTCCAAAAATTCTACAACAGTTAGTGGAATGATATTAGGTCCGTAGAACATCTTCTGTTTGAGGACAACCTTAGCCGACATGTGGACCAAACTCCCCACATAGAAGTCCCATGGTGTGTGTTCTTTTTGTTGGAACTGGTTATCGTGTGCGCTGAAGTTGTTTGACGAAAGGTCTATATGTTCTAGTTTACATTGCAGAAGACCGCAAGGCAGTGATTCCAGGTGGTTACGGGATAATGTGAGGTACCTGGAAAAGTGAATAGCTATAGCAATATATATGATATATCCCCATCCTGATATATTAAGATTAAGACCACCTAAAGACCTGAAATGGTCTATTAAGGCGTTAAAGATATTCAATTCACAAAATGGCCAGTAGTTGCGAAAAGGGTATAATTCGCAATATATTCCTTTTAAAGACGAAAATTCGTAAAGTACAATCTATACTCTAATGTAAAGTAGGTAAAGATCGAAATCCAATATTTTACCTTAGACTGCTTATCCTCCCAAGAGTAGCAGGTAATTTAACAAGATCATTGTTGTCAATCTTCAGTGTTACCAGGTTTTGCAATTTCCAGATTGCTTTTGGAAGATATCTTATACTGTTCCCAGACAAATCAAGAAGCTTAAGAGTTTTCGTAATCTGAAAAGAAGAATAATTTTATCAATAAAATTTTGAATTAAGTAACTAGAGTGCAGAGTGGCCAGTAACAGTGCTGTCCCTAGCTGGTTATGGTCACTCAGGAAGCTGGAAGCAAGGAATGTAGGTCTTTCTCCTGCAGTGGGACAAAACAGGCTTAAGTAAAAGTAAGCTTGAGTATGTTAGTGGCCACCCTGCTGTAGGGAGTTTTTAGACTGTATATAGGCCTTGGACATGCTTTGACAATTGAAACCACCAAGATTGACAAAATAGGCACATAAATATATTTATTTCATTATCTATTTTAGTACATATCTACACTAAAGCTAAATAATAAAGATTTTGATAGGCAAGTAAAATCAGTTAAATTTAAGTAATCAGGAGTGGAATATTCAAATTTGATCATTAAATCAGTACTTACACATTGATATGATATGATAACTGAAAACCTCCTTATTTTTAATTGAATAATGGAAAATATCTTACTTGAGCTCCGAGCATCCATCTGTAATCTATCTCCCCTTTGTTTCCAAGGTGATTGTTAAACAAATGCAGCTCAGTAAGGCTGGGCATTCTCCCTACAATTAATAAAAAAATGTCAGATCAAAGAAAAACATAGATGTTTTAGGACAGATACCTACATTAAATTGTGTGAATGTTCTAGCACACAGTTCTAGGCTGTGTAGATTTTAAAGAATTATGAAATTAACCTTTGACTTAAGTAGGTTTCAGAAATTGCCTTTATATAATAATATGTAACTCTGAAAAGTAGAAGAATTTTCAAGACAATTTAATGAATTTCAGTATTTGTACAAACTATAGCTTTTAAGTTTTAGTACAACTTTGAGTTGAACAGTATTCAGTTGTTAGAACTTTCAACTTACCAAATTCTGCTGGTAATTTCTCAATCTCATTATTACTGATATCAAGAGACGTCAAGTTTTTTAATGTCAATATCTCTCTGCGGAAGTTGACCAAGTTCAGGCCACTTATGTTAAGGGATTGTAGTGTTCTTGGGAGGCCTTTGTCTGGGAATTCACTCCGGTTGTTTATGACTAGCTTTGTGGGTGCAGTGTCTTTTGCTGTGACACTGAGGCTTGTGAGAGAACCAACTTGTATAGCTTTTGTATCTCCTGTGATGCAGTTTTTCAGCATACGCATGAAGCATTTCAACTGTATGGCTTCGCTTTTGATACAAAGGTCGTGAGGGGGATCTTCAAAACGAATCGTGCTCTTCCCTTCGTTCAAGCATTTGACAAACACCTGTTTTATTGCTTTTACGCGGTATTTCGTGCCACTTTTATTTGCAGTTGAAAAGTGCAGTATGAAATACTCCGTTTCAACTTTCGGTTCCTTGCCTATAGCCAATGTCGATCTAACATATTTTCCATTATTTTTCACGTTCAAACTGCTGTGCAAACGATTGATGACTTCGACTTGACACTGTAGCTTCATTGTTTAAGTTTTAATTGATAAACAAGAATTAAAAACTATGCTATTGCTAAATAAATTAATAATACGTAGTTAGGTACAATTACACTGAAAGAAACTATAACTATATTAGGTTAGTTACTGAATGAATACTTTCGCTAATCCATGAATTAAAATTGTTCTATATCAAGTTTATCATCATTAAATTTTACTTTAGCAAACATAGAAACGCTGCCGTCCGTTATTTAATTTAATATCAAATAGGTATTATTTTATTTCATTATTTCCCGCTAGCTCAATTCGGGCGGCTCACACAGTTTTCGCAGAAAATTGTTTCCTGTCAACTTAGCTGTCATGTCAATAGGTACATACTCAATAATGATCATGACAATGACAGTCAGCTGATGTTCTTGCAGTAGAGATAAAATATCGGTCATTCATCAATCTATGGCCACAAAATTTCTCTTTGTATTAAAAAAAGTATTGTCACAAATAATATGTTCATTCAATCAATCAAGCAAATTCCGTTGATACTTTGATGTAATTTTATTGTCCGATTTTATAACATTAATTCCAATTTGCAATAGATTCCAATAGTAATTCTATTTAGCAATTTATATTAATATAAAAATTAATCCAAGAGTTTACCTGTGTGAGTATAGAGTGTATTTATTTATTTATTTATTTTTTATCGATCACTTAGACCAATTTTACATCGAATTCTTTACGACTTGTTTTGGTTTTTAAATTAAAAGCCTGAAAACCCACGTAATAAATATAATACTGTTTTCATTTATTATCCTTTTTTTTTATAAAAGAAAATGGCTTCGCTCGTTGTTCAATCTCGTTTTGCTGGGCTGAAAATTGAAGATGACGAGACTCCTTCAAATAGCCAGAAAGGATCGAAAACTGGAATATCAAGTGCTAAAAAACCTGAACCTGCGAAGAAAACAGTTAACAAGAATAATAATAACAATAACAAATCTCAGGTGAGGCCTGTGCAGTTGTGTTGTAAAAACATTCCAGCAACACATTATTGTTTACATAAAAATGCAAATGATTCTTAGTCAATCCCATAAATGAATAAGATATATTTATTTACTTATTTATTTATAAATAAATAAATATTTTATTTAAATATTGACTCCTTGCAGGTACTACCTAAGAAAAAAAAAGGAAAAGGGAATCCTCTCTCTGCCCAGCAGTGGGAACAATGGAAACAAAAAGATGAGGAACTTGTTGATGGAAATTTTGAAACTGAATTACAGCAGGTGAGCAGAAAACAATAAACTAAAGATTACTTGATTTTATGTTATTCTTATAAGATTCTCTATACATTTTACATCAACTGTAAGTTCTGTTTATCATTAAACATACAATCGGTTTGTTATTGTATGATTAATATGAAGTTAACAAAGAAAAAGTATTTATTTTGCCCTTAAAATACTGCAGGTCATCAACCTCTATATTAGTTGGTTACAGTTTGGTTCACAGAATAATATCTTTTAAATATTGTATGCCTGATTGTCTTTCTATATTTCTAGGCAATACTTCTCTCAAAGTTAGATTACGAAGAAAAGAAAGATGTTTATAAACAAATTAAAAAACAATCGGAAAAGGAGAAAAAGCTTGAAGTACAAGCGACAAAAAGCAAAAATAAGAAACAGAAGAAGAAAAATGTTATGAGCCTTGAGCAGTTCAATGATATGGTGAATGGAGACGATACTAAAAGTATGTGGGACTTTGTAAAACTACATTTCTAATATAATATAATTAGGTTTTCATTGTTTCAAATCCTTGTTAATTACAATAGAAACAATGTCAGTGTGATCATACTTATTTTTAGTAAATAGGTATTTTATAAATTACAATTTTTATCCACCTTTTAATCCAAAATGACATTTTATTTATGAAGACCTTTTTCCTAACAATTGGAATGGTCTTCCACACTGTGTGCATTATTTTCTTTATAAAAAATATTTTCTCGCCTTTCAGACAGTCAGGATGAAGACAAATATTCAAATGAAGAATCAAAATCACCCGACAGAGACACAGAATTCTTTGAACGTGTTAAAGATGAGACTAAAAGTGAACTTTTAAAAGACAAAATCATAGACCGAGTGAAGAATCGGCTAACAGCCTCGGACGAGGTTATAACTAAAGTTCAGTTTCTGGATGCACTAGAGAAGAAAGACGAAGAAATAGCAGTGTTGAGGCAAGAGGTCATTAAACTAAAACAAGAACTATTAACAGTGAAAAGTAGGAATAAGAAACTATGTAATATACTTGGGCAAGGAGAGAGTAAGTTCCATGTATTACTATGTTTATAATTTGATAGTTAAAAAAATATTTCTCTAACTACTATACAAAAATTCACTTTCATCTTTGCCTCCATATTGTATATATGTAGTTGTGAAACACTAGACGTTATATTTCAAGAAGCATTTGGGTTAAATAGATTACAATCTGTCCTATTCTGCAACCAAGATACATACAACCACATACTAATCATTTACACATTTCCCTTAACTTAATCCAAGATTGTTAGTGTTAACATCACAAGGTTAAACTTTTAAGTGGTCCTTAAAAAGTTACAGATAGTTTGCACGGAACTACAATTTGTATTAAGTACTAGCTGTGCCCCGCGGTTTCACCCGCAACGCCCCCGTTCCCGTGGGAATTTTGAGATTTTTATTTCCTATAAACCTCACGGTGCCCGAGACCTTTCCAACGAATGCAAAACCGTGTAAATCGGTCCAGCCATTCACGCGTGATGTCTTGACCAAGGAAAACGGGTTTCATTTTTATATATATAGATGAATTATTTTGTCTTTAGTGAAAGATAAGGCGGAAGTGTTGGTGGAAGTGGAGAGGCTGCGCTCGGTGCAGGCGGAGCTGACAGCTGAACTGTCCACACTGCACACCGACCTCGAGAAGGAACGCTCCAAGAACACAGACCCTAGGACCAATAAGGATAAGGTAAAAAAAGAGTCAAATAAAATAAAGTAATATAATATAAAGTTCACTTAGGATAAAGGTACATTCATGTCCATAATTATAATTAGTTCACACATGCGAAAGAGGGATATTGGTGGAGTCTCAATGGAAATAAAAATTAAACAATAGAGTTTTGGGAGACTGCCCAGTTCTGGTACTAAGTAGGTTAAGTAAAACTACTATCTGCCGCCAAAGAAAGATTTCCCCACATTAGCGGCTTAAAAACTCTAATTCGGGAATATATTAATTAAAAGTTTGTTAATTTTTGTTTCAGAAAAATTCAAGTAAAAAGAAAAATATACGTTTCGACGTATCGTCAGAAGCTCTACTATCTAAAGAGTCCAGTTCTAGTACCGCAGGTTAACCATAGTTAATTTTTAATATATTTTTATTAATTACATACAAAAATAAGAGTTTAATGTCTATTAATGTTTCTAGAGGGTTAATTTCATTTGAGACTGTTTGTTTTTCTAAATTTTTTAAAATTCCCTGTCGTAGGAAGTTGCCATTATATTGTGTCAAAAAAATGTTTATGTCAATTTATAGAGTAATTTACGTTGGTATCAACTTTCTATGTTAAAAATTGATGTATGAGTGTATCATTGTTATTGGAAATACGTAATTAATAATTTGATAGTTATTCGAGATTAGTTCTATGATCAGGCAACTAATTTGATTGTATACGATATTCATTGCAGATTATTTTACAAATTTAAATCAGATTTCTTTGAGTTACTTTCTTAAAATCTTTATGGTGTTTAGTTATTTGTCGCATATTGGAACCACAAGCGTAATTGCTATCCATACTTAAAACTGACTGACCCATAAAGGGTGTTGATCTTGCATGTTTTTGATGATTTTTAGTATGAATCTAAAATTTTGATTATATTTAAAATGTTTCTGCAGTGAAGTTTGAAATCGGTTTAAATAATGGAGCAAAGCTTCGATCAACAATACAGAACAACATGTCGAATCAGCGCAAAAAATACGTCTCGGTGAATAACAGCTCACTTGAAACATGAGCTCTTATTTTATTTAGTTAGATTGGCTACTTTATTTCTGGGTGTCATGGTTGTAATTAGGTTGATCTTAGAACTGTTTTAATACTTTTATCTCAGTTCGGTAGTAAACAAATGAAGCTGTCCCACGTCATCCACGCGGACAGCATTTAACTTTGATTTTATACGTGACCTATCAAGTTGTGTATTGTTGATCGAAGGAGCAAAGTTTGAATATTGATAATAGTTATGTGAAAAAAAGGCTATTCTGATTCTCTCTGAATGGCTGACAGAATTAATCGTCTACATGACATTACGCACATCACGTTCCTATTTTAAACAATCTGATTATTTATTTTTCTTAATTAGTATTTGGTGCTTAATTATGTGTATCATTCCTTCCTAAGTTTATAGTTAACCCATAGAGTATTAACGCCTAAATTGTTTATAAAGATCTCTGAATTAGTTTATTTTATATTATTTTGTAAGTTCTGTTTCTTCATGATACTCAACCGTATTTTAAATACAAAGTAACTGTGAAAAACGTATAAGATTTACTTTTATTCATTTATTCATTCCCTATGTTTGCGTAATTCTATGATATGGTAGACCTACGGGAAATGTAATAGAAATTCATTGTTTATGGACAGCATGGACACTATAGAGTATATAATGTTTCAAAAGAAATGGGGGGTAGGTATGAAAACGACATATTAAAAACAACGCATTATTTTATTGCCATATCTAAGAATACACAATAATAATCCTATGTCCAACCTAACATTAGATTAAGTATTTCTTTACAATCGAACCTACGTAATAAGCTAATTGAGTGTAAGTTGAAAAGCTAAAAATTATAATTGTGTATCAATTGACTTGACAAATGTTTCTGATGAGTCTTAGAACGGAAACATCAGAAAGTTGTGAATATCATTTACATTTATTTAATACAATAATAAGTAAACTTACGCTATGGTAGGTACGAGATAAATAAAGGTTACTACATACTACCTATTTTAATAATTATGCAAAGTCTAAAGTAACGCTCTGAACTATATAAAAGGTTATATATAGTTGTAAATAATTGGCATTTTGTTCCTTTTCTACGTATTTTATAAAGGCTTTGTTAACTAAAAATATTATAAAAAACTTACTTTTAAAAGCGGAAGACTGTTAGGTTTAGAGTATACTAATTATTTAAAATATATTATTGTAATACCTACGTTTTAATAGTAGGTAGGCGACCACTTCATCCGTCGCTTGGTAATACAAATGCCTAGGGATTTGACTAGCTGTTTTTACATTCATTAATTTCTAACAGATAATAAAAAAAATATATGAAATAGTGTTACACAATGCGTACTATGAGTGATCAATAATTACTTTGTACAATGTATGATTATTAAATGAATATAAAAACTAAATATTATCTTATAGGTACAAGTGTCATATTGGCAGTTTAAAAAACAATGATTATGGCCACGTGAATTTGATTTCTAAAATATTTTTGGTCCAAAAAAATAGTATCCTATCTACTTAAACGATTTTCATAATTTGTAAATAAAGAAATACATACACCATTTTAATACTGATGTTATACAATAAAGTATTTATTAGTAGACATCTAAGCGGGGACTATGTTAAAACTAGTACTTATAGTATGGCAGTGTTAACCGGGCCGTGCAGTGGTACAGTGGTCACACAGTATGTACTTGCGAGATTCGCCTCCAATACGATCCGGCTCGTATTGCATCCTACTCGTTACTTCTATTCGATGGGCTTCTTATAATATAACAAGTACAAGTCAAGTCACTCAGTCATAACATCTCCACCGCAAACATTCAACCCTACACTCGGACTCACTGGTTAACTTCATGTGCAACATTCGTAAATGCTCCTCAGATTTGGAAATCATATGTTCAAAATATTGCCCGCCCTGCAGGCATTATGCGAGATTGCATACATTCATTTCATTTGAGAAATTGTTAATTTCTGTTCTTGAAATGTTTAATTGAATGAGTCGTTAAACTATCGGTAGTCAGCTAGCATGGCGGCACGTCTGCGCATTTGATGACGGTGATCGGTTTTGTCTTGGTGTCGCATTGTGATTCGTCCACCACATAGTGGTATTGCCACTGCGTTTTTCTCACGCAGTACACGTTGCGTTGCTTCGTTGCTTCTTTACCCTGTGAATAACAATCACTCGATTAGGAGGGTAGGAAAGATGCAGCTAGTTTTGGACTTTTACTCCAATAGATAGTGTTCTTTCTATGTGTTTTAATTTAACTATGCTCTTAAGATAGCGAAGACAGAATGAAATAAGTACAATCACTAAATCTGTTCGCTCTCTATGGATGGAAAAAATTAGCTATATGTTGAAACTTTTTTCTTCGCTTATATTTTACATTTTTATTCGACGTTACTGGCTATACGAAACGAGGTCAAAATGAATAAATATTTTAAGTAAAGATCAACTCACCGGCATATGACAAGGCCTGTTGCACTTGTTGGACTTGCCGACCCACCAGTAGGTGTGCGTGGGCGGCGCGGCGCACGGCGCCAGCCGGCACTGCTGCATCAGCGGCTCCTGTCGCGGCGGCTCGATGTTGTAGCACTGCGACTGTTCTACCACTCCTGGACCACAAGCGAACAATACATTATATTGGAAAATATATCTGAATATCGACAGTGGAGGTTCCAAAGAAGGGTTGGTTAAGGGGACTTTAGCCAAATCTTTCTCCCAAAATAACAAGTTTTCTTTAACCTTCACTGGACCCAAAAAAGTAAAAAATATAACATGCTGGGTAAAAAAAACTCAATTAAAAAATCAGAGATAACCACCGCCCCATTCAAAAACACTTATTTTCTGTCCAAGAAGTTTTTCCAGCCATCACTGAACAAAATTACTCGTAAGAACGAACAGAACTATTCAGGACACCGTTCTTTTCTTTTACCATCTCCAACCCCGGTTTACTTACTATGATGCTGGTCGACGCACTGCAGATGCCTCTTCATGTAGCCGCTGCCGCACGTGACGGAGCAGGGGCTCCACTCGGACACGTTGTAGTGGAACTGCTTGAGGCGCTTCGCGTCCACCGTGTACTGGTACGTCACGCCCGGGTTGCGGTGCTTGCTGCCGTGGTACAGGCGTTGCTGTGGGGAGAGTGTGCTTTAATATTACAGGGTTTTCGGAGGGTCGTTGGAATTGAAGTCGGTTAATGTTTTCTAGTTTTCTTTAGGGTAGTGGGTCCACAGGTGAAACAAAACACTGAACAAAATTCTGTGCACCGAAAGATCTATAGTTAGTTACCCGCGAACCATCTATCATAGAATGTATTGTATGATGTATTATAATACATCATACAATACATGTAAGGAACAACTTACGTAAACTTTGATATCTTCTGTTATTGGTCCTGGAATCCTAACTTTTTCCCAATCGCGATCTCTTTCATATATTGCTTGCGTGTCTCCCGCCACAAAGTACTCCGTCAGAGTTGTGTTTCTGCAATTCATTTATGGTTTTATACAGGTACAGGTACATTTGGAAAGATTTAAAAGGACCAATGAATAAAGTGAATGTCATGTCCTTACCGAGCTCCTTTGAAATACATTTTCCTTGAGTTTGCGCTCCCAATTGAAATATAGTTTCCAGGACTAACTTTCTCTTGTATTTTTACGTTTCTTGATCCAGCCGGTATCACAGCCACCTGTTGGAAAACATAGTTATCGGTTAGAGTTATAGTTTGTAAACCAGGACCAGGGATGGCCACTAACCTACTCGAAATGAATAAATGAACAATAGTGAAGGGTGTAGCGTGGCGGTTACCTCGTCGAGCCCCGACTGCTTGGTGGTGTCCTTGGAGTAGCTGCCGAGCACGGTCTTGCAGGCGGAGCCGTCCCCGCCGCACACGCCGCACGCGTCCTCCTGCGTGTCGCTGTCCACCGCCCAGTCGCACCCCACCTTGTAGCACACGCCTGCACAATATTCTAATTGAGACTCTGCTCTAAGGAACAGTGGATTCATACAAAACAGATATTTTGGAGTCAAAACTGAATATTTAATGTTCACTGAAGATAAGTTCAAGAATTTTTTTTTACATTTGAGACTGTGAATGTGTTGGTGTGATTCAATTTTAGATAGCTATTGAGAACTGAGCGATCATGAATGAAGCAATAAGCGGTAAGTATCAAAGCAAAGGTTACATTATAAATATCAAAAATATGTATAATAAACATCAATACACAAAAATCTAGTCTAAAAAGTAACCATGAAACTTACCAGCGATGCACATATCTCTAGCGCCGATACTTTGCTTGCAAGGCGTTCCGTCGGCGACGAATCCTCCCAACATTTCCAGGTCTCTGTCCTTCGCGACACATTGCAGCTCGCACGGTTTGTCTAAAATAAAAGAAAAGGTCTGAAACCAAGTGTTTTCTCGAGTGCCATATGAAGCGTTGATAGTTTCATACAAAAGACATCAACGGGATCCATGCATTGTTACGGTAGCTAGTAGGACATCCAAACTTGTGGACATAAACTTAAGTGTTATTTAGACGGAGAGAGTTTATCGTCTCGTAGATGTGATTATCGAAGAAGTAAGACAAAAATCTTCATTTAAACATCCATGATTTCCACGAGGGCAGTACAATTCAATTTCCAAACTATTATTGCCAAGTGGTAGGACAAGAATCACTTGCCTCGTGAATGTTGACTTAGATGGAAAAACTTTTTTATCCTTTCAACATTTGTATTTTAGGGCCGAGCAATTCTTTCACTTTAAATAACGCTAAGGTCCGAGTTGGGACGCAGACCGCGCCCGTAATCGTCTGTTCCTGAACAAAGATGGTGCTCTCTCTGTTTGCAGTATGTTCTAATGTTGCTTAACCGCAGTTGCAGTAGCGCAGTTGGCCTGCAGTTGCGGTCCGCAGCCCTACTTGGTACTTAAACCTGTCCTGTAATGTAATGATCTCGAGTGTTATGGTGGTACAAACCTTGGTCGAAGTACGGCACCCACTCGGTGATGGTCTCGTTGTTGTACGTGTAGTTGTTGTGCTTGGCGCACTGCACCTCGCGGAACGACGGCTCGTTCAGCGGACACGGGTCCGTGTTGCACACTTTGGGCCTGTACGGATAAGGATGTCAGTTTAATTGGTACTTTTGGCTACTTTTTCTTTTCATATGTCCAAATATATAAATGTGGATAATACAAAGTAAATGATACCATCAGGAAGTAAGAATTTCCTATTTTGGAATTCAAGAGGGAACGGGCTAAATGTGTTTGAAACCAAAGAATACTGTTGGTGGCAATCCACTGCTGGAGATTCAATGACGTCTCCTATATCGTCACAATAGCAATGTTTTGGATCATGAGAACTGAATTACTATTCCCAGATTCCCTTTCGACCACGAAGTTCGTAATCCTTACCGACTCCTCCGCCCGATGCAGTAGACTCCGTTGTTGGTGGGCGGCGGGTTGTTGCACTCCCTGGTCTGCATAGAGACGCCGGCGCCGCAGGTTCGGGAGCACTCGCTCCACTCGGACCACTCGCTCCAGCCGCCGTCCACGGGCGCCGGCGACGGACTGCGAGCCACGCACGTCTGGTTCTGACACCACTGTGGAGGTAACACGAGGTGAGGTTTTGTTCACTACTGAAGCAAAGTTTGACATTATAGAGTACTTACTATGTGGTTGAGATGGCACACTTTTGTGGATATAAACGAGCTGACATCAATGTAGAAGTAACGAGATAAGTTTGACACTGCTATGCCAATGCAAGGTTTATTGTCAAGGTCACCCTTGTGATTGGAATAATATACGATTTGTGATTGGAATAATATACGAATGAGACGCTCGCTTTACCAATGCAAAGTTTGAAATGGTTCTGATACCAATGTGGATGTAAACAAGCTGACCCTTAGCTTATTTTACCATTGACTTAGCTACTTACTTTACCATACTAGGAAAGGAGAGTCAGCAAGTGTGTGCAAGGCAAAGTAAGCATTCCGGTCAACAGTATCTATCATGGCATGATCCGCAGACTGCACTGCTGACTGCATTGTTCATTGATTTAGTGTCTTCTGGAGGTACCAAATCATTCTGCTTACCATATCCGGTCCGCACTTGGTGCCGGCGGCGGCAGGCTGCAGCATGGTCTTGCACTTGTCGTCCACCTCGCACCAGAGGTGCTCGCACAGGTCGGGCGGGTTGGCGCACACCACCGCCTCCGCGCCGAACTGCAGGTGGCACTGCGACGCCGAGTCGTACAGCACGCCTGGGGAGTGGTGGTATGTACGTTTAAAGAACAACTAGCCTAATGCCAGCCTGTTAAGATAGTTTTAGGTTAGAAATCGATTACACGTATGTTAAAAGACTATATACCAACCAAGGACCTCAGCTAGACAATCTTACATAAAATAAGAGTTATATTTTTTTAGTTACCGATGCGTTGTTAGCAAAAGTTTAAAATCCCATTTATGCATCTATATCATTATTTACCTGCGAGGTCAGCCGGATAGTTATAATCTTCCTTCAGAGACGGTCGATCACTCAGGCATTCACCCAGTCCAGCACTGAAAATACACAATGTATTAAATATGGAAAAGATAGGTGTATAAAACTGATTTGCCTTCACATAAAAGTTCATTCAAAATAGGTACCTACTTGACTTTAATATAAATCTCTTATATCTTAAAATACGCTAATAAAGTAGATTCATTTAAGTGATATTTAATACTTAGCCCCTTAACAAAGTACTTTAAAAGCATTTTGCAATCCACTTAGTACTGAATGAGTTTGGTTTTTGAGAAATCATTTGTTAAACGGTGAAGCTCATTCGAGTCATAAAATGTAAGAGAACGGTCAATGAATACAAACTGTATTATGGAAGGGTAAGCAGATATTTTAGTAATAAAAATACGGAGGATGTTATGATAAGGGCATCTGTATAAATCGCGCCAAATTTTATTGGCCCCCAGCGAAATACATACATACAAGTGTTCATTATGTTTGTTAATCTAAAAAAAGGTTTTTTTCCTTCTTCTTTCTTTCGTTCAAGTGTAATGGTGATAATGATGGGGCATAATAAAAAGTGAACAACATTGTTTAATTGGTGGACAATGCTCTGGTAGACTTGATTCGATTTCGGCCACCTGCGCTCTCTACGGCGGCTATCACTAGATTCTTTATCATTATTTTTCGACATACGAAAGTCGACCTTAATACCAACTACTGCATCAACGATTTGTAAGCAACACAAGTGATTTTACAAAACACACCAGTGTATGTAGATTGTCGGTACTTACTCTAAAAAGTTGGTGACGTCTCGTTTGCTGCAGCGCGACCAAGCCACCTGGATCGAATCTGCTTCGAAGATAGGCGTCATGATGTGAAGAGTGGATCCCTCCCGTCGGTGGCATCCTATCTTCTCAGTGTCGTGATATAAACCGAAACTGCGGACAAAATAACCTTTAATACCTGACGCAAAGAGGTCAAAGTTGGGTGAACTAATTTTGATTTAGTAACGTGTAATGTGTTGTATTATGCTTCAGAGGTGGTATGCTCAGGGGTGGTATGCTCAAAGGTACTTTATAAATGACTATTTTTTACGTAATCTACACTACTATTATAAAGAGGAAAGATTTGTATGTTTGTAATGAATAAATTAAAAAACTAGAGACATATTCAACGGGAAGGTTATAGGCTATTTTTCATCCCAAAATTCCCACGGGAAAGGGCACATCGCGGGTAAAACCGTGAGGCGCTACTAGTATAGTATAAAGTAAGTGAATGATCAATAAAAACTTATTAGGTAAGTAATCAGATAGCTAGTAAAAGTTTAAAGCTCATTCAATTTCCGTAATAATTTATTACAAGCTTCGCATATATTATCAAGTTTATTACAAATTAACGGAACTTCGTGAAGTCTAAATCCAATTATTATGATTAAGAGTGACTTAATTAAAACATAATTAATCAACTAAGCACTAATTTTGTTTAATCGACGAGTAAAAGTTTTTATTGCTTAAATTGGTAAATTTATAATTGTTTAAAGTGAAAGAGAACCAGTCTTAGTAATTAAGAGTTGTTTTGAATAAAATATAAAAATATTCTAAGACCAAATATGTTTCAAGTTTAATATAAATGTCAAATAATAGTATTATAATAGTAAAGAAGCAAATTATTAATTTTATTAAGATTGTCGTGTCAAGATACAATAAACGGTCGTATTATATGCGAACTTAAATTACCTATTACCTACTATGTATGTTATCTGCCTACGTTTTTAGGAATATGAATCTTTTAAATTTATTAATATACTTATCGCGGCTAATAAAAAGAAAAATCTAGATATTAAAATTGCCATAAAGAACATGTTTAATTAATTTAATAATGTCAAGCGCCGTCGCGCGTCGCCTGGCGCGCCTGATATAACGTCGCCTACAAATTGCTTCGTTTTATTAATAACTCGTTCCTTATTCTTTGTTTGAGATAAGTAAATGAAAAAATAATGACCATGTGTGGGCTGATAGCGGGGTGCATTGCTCTCTCCCAATGATGCATTGATGCATTCACGTCTAGGTCACCGGCTGTCGCGCGGCGGTTGCACTTACATAACTTGTGTTTGTACGTTGGCATTTGTGGGCGTTGTCTAACCCGCCTCGACATCACACCGTACGCGTATAACTATCAATAGGTTAACTCTATACTCCTTGCATTATAATCTTGTTAGCTATGCAACTAGCTGCAACTAAAAGTTATTAGCATTTCATAATTTAGTATCTGAAAGCAACGTCCTTGCGGTAATCCCGGCTTAGAAACATGACTCAGTAATGTAACGATAACCGAAGCGCTGGGCAACGGTTGCCAAATAAAACTAACACTTGCCTATTACCAAAATAATACAAACAGAGCGCCCCGTCTGTGGCGCAGTTGTACGCGGCCTAAAACATCATGGGATAGTGGATTAAAAGATCCCAATAAAGATATACAATACAATTAAAAATATCGTTATTTTATCGATAGCCTCAGTATTGTATTGAAAGATATAATATTGTGATAATCCGCGCGGGACCCGCTAGGTCAGGTAAGGTCATGCAACAGTGTCAATATTTATTTTACGCTGAAACGTTCTGGCCGCGTACCGTTATTCGTGTGGTATAATTTTGGTCCAATTGCGGTTTGTTTTGTAGTGTTGACTAGACATATTCGTGTGAATCTCATCACTTATTAAAGTAGTGCGGGATCGAAGCGAATGAACATGGTGCAATGTTTAAATAACCTAATCTTGCACCGATACTTGCACCACACTCTTACCTAATCACTTTACATTATAATTTACTCGTAGCTATCAACTCCAGCTTTATTTTCAGGCAAGTGTCAATAGTAAATTATAATGTAGCCATATTGGCATATAAAACGATTTATTAGAAACTATTAACCTTTTATTGGTGTTGTACTGTTGATCGGTTCGGTTTAGCAATGATATTCTATTGGCTTATATTATGCAATATCTTCCTATACTATATCTACCCAAGTGGGTTTTATATAGAGATCTTTGATGTTTTTATGGATAACGTTTGAAAGATGATGAAGTCCAAGGATTTCCACTAAGCCTATTAATAAACCACATTATACACCATTTAACTATGTAAGATTATCCGTATTTAAGTAGCGCCGATTACAAATTGATTGAAGGACGCTAGGATTTACATTCCTAAAGCGTTTATTTAAATAATGGTTACCTTATATAAATGTGTTAAATCATAATATGAGTAATATAATCCACTCCAGTGTTATGTAATGTTTATGGTTCAATGACATTCGAGTAGGTATTCTGCTGATTAGTCAGTCTTTGAGATCTGCGAATTATATTTTTGCATTCGATAACGTTGATATAGGAGGTACCTACACATCGATCAAGAGTCGAGCAATACACTAAATCATTTGTAATCTTTACGATGTTTTGGCAAGTTGCCATTCTACGATGCCGTACATGCGAAAAATATCAGGTTTTTTATATTGCCCTCTACTGATAACAAATGCACAGCTTTCAGATAATGTCTTCGAGAGATCAATGTTAGAGCGAAGCACTTACTACGTAAGAAAAAAATACCTATCCTACCTACATACTGAAATAGATTGCACATTTGTTTTAGAATTTAGAGTAACAGTATATAACCGCACTTAAACTGCAAAAACTGTATTAAATTTTATGATACCACTTTCAATTTTATAACCTTTTTAGTTTATTACTTTCAGTTATTGATCATGAATGTTGAAAAATGGAAGCGGATAAAATTTATATCGCAGAAACAAGAACAAGTGAAAGCGAAAAGAGGAAGATAGAAAAGACCAAGAAGGGAGTACCAACTGAAGCAAAGGGAAAATGTAGCTTCCAGCGTTAAGGGGATAGCGGAGAACAGAGAGAGAGATATGAAAAGAAGTTCTCATAAGGAAGAAGATTTATTTTTAATTGAAACTACGTTAACAGATACTTCGCCTTAATTGTAATTTATTTTATCTGACTTCGGCTCTTTTTCAGGAACCGTGGTCACAGAAGAGACTTCTTTGACCTTGGTTCATACAGAAGAGTCTTCTCTGACCTGGTGACTGTGGTCTGGGAAATGAGTAGTGTTCGCTGAAACCTAAGAAAATAAAGATTTCTTTACTTACTTGTGGCCGAGTTCGTGAGTGATGGTGTGAGCTAACATCATGCCGTTGTCTTCGTTGACAGAACAGCTGCGGTCAGGCTTGCACATCCCGGCCACGTGGGCCACTCCCAGGGTGCTGGAAATAATGAACAACACTGGATTAGGCTCCCTCTATTCTCTCTTTCTGATAGTCACGGGTCATTACGCTTGTGATGAGATACATAACCAACTGGAAGAGCCTTTATACAGTACAACTACACGCACACACACATCTACAATGATACATTTACAGCATTAAGTAATTTGCATAACTTTGAAGTTGAATTGGAATCCTATTAATTGGAGTTATCGCGAGTGGCTCAGAGATGGCGCACTCTGACTCATTTTCACCTCCATTTCTGTATCAACCAATCATAATGCAGGAATATATTATATTCCTGCATTATGATTGGTTGATACAGAAATGGGTATGGCGAATGAAAACAGTCATTCAAACAATGAAAAGGAGTTTCAGACTCGTCTGGCGAGAGCTACGCACGTGTGCCGCAAGCGCCAGACATTTTCCCTTCACGTTATTTTTCATCTTGATTTAGATACTAAACTATATACCTATAGTGTGTTGTCGACTTGTATGTTGTTGTGTGTGTTGTTTTTATTTAAGTTTAATTCCTAACAGATCGTGCTCTCAACGTTGTTATTATATCTACACGTACGTCAAGAGAACTACATTGAGTTAAGTTAGTACATAATATAACTCAATGGATAACGTCACATTACATGTGACGTTATTAAAAGCAGTATCATTGAGAAAATTTTGTAAGTACGCTTAGTAAAGTTGATAATTGTAACGTACGGACGGTGATGGAACACTTAGTGCAAAATCGATACGCACTTGACCTTTTTTCGAAGTATAATCGTCTAATTCACAGTACCTATTTAAATGTACATGTGTATAACATTAGAATCTAACTATCAGCAGCTTGAACATATTGTCACATTCTGAATTAATCAGTTTACGTGTAACTCATTATTATTCCGCGATGTACAAGTACCTTATATCTAACTAGCAGCGCCCCGCGGTTTTACCCGCGTTGTGCCCGTTCCCGTGGGAATTTCGGGATAAAAAATAGCCTATAACCTTCCCGTTGAATGTGGCTATCTATTAAAAAAAGAATTATTCAAATCGGTTCAGTAGTTTCTGAGATTAGCGCGTTTAAACAAACAAACAAACAAACAAACAAACAAACAAACAAAACAAACTCTTCAGCTTTATAATATTAGTATAGATTAGGGATCTGTCACACGGGAACTTATTCACACACGTACATACTGCGGCAATTAGCAACTTTTATAGAGAGTGGAGTACTAATGACCGCTTAATTATAGAATCCATGTTTACACATCAATCCAGTTATACAACTACGTGTATTACTTGGCTGTATTTTGCGTACGAGCTTGGCATAGCTGTGCTTTGCGGTTTGGCGTGTGAATCTGCTTATTTATTTCATGCGTGTCTTGAGAACGGAGGTATATCCACCTTTTCTATTTGCTAGTACTACAATAGTAAGGGAATGAGTATAACGGACAGTTTGTTAGGATTTTTGTTGCTTTTTCCTGGTAACATGGTCGGGCGGATTTTCACGATACCTCATATTAATTCATAGGTAGCTGATTCGCGGAATTTAAATATTAAGGAATGGAAATATGGAAAGAGATATCATAACAAAAACTGCTCACCGAATTCAATAAAATTAAAAGAGTTTGATACGTGGAATAACAGTTAAATATTTTTTATTTGCTAAAATTCAATTAACTAAATTGAAAATCAAATAGATTTGTCAGAACCGTCCTTTTTAGGGTTCCGTAGCCAAATGGCAAAAACGGAACCCTTATAGATTCGTCATGTCTGTCTGTCTGTCTGTCCGTCCGTCTGTCCGTATGTCACAGCCTTTTTTCTCCGAAACTATAAGAGCTATGTTGTTGAAACTTAGTGTGTAGATGTATTCTGTGAACCGCATTAATATTTTCACACTAAAATAGAAAAAAAATAAAATTTTAGGGGGGTCTCCCATACTTAGAAATGAAAAAAATATTTTTTTTTCATCAAACCCATACGTGTGGGGTATCTATGGATAGGTCTTCAAAAATGGTATTGAGGTTTCTAATATCATTTTTTTCTAAACTGAATAGTTTGCGCGAGAGACTCTTCCAAAGTGGTAAAATGTGTGTCCCCCCCCCTGTAACTTCTAAAATAAGAGAATGATAAAACTAAAAAAAATATATGATGTACATAACAATGTAATCTAACACCGAAAATTGGTTTGAACGAGGTCTAGTTAGTAGTTTTTTTTTTACGACATAAATCGTAAACCGCAAAAAAATACTGATTATTCATTCAATAATTCAAATGTAAATAAAAAAACATTTATTTCAAGAACTTCTTTATTATGTTACTCGCTGCTACGGAACCCTTCATGGGCGAGTCCGACTCGCACTTGGCCGCTTTTTATAACAAGCAGGTATATTAATTTTAATTCATTAATCATAAACACACAAGCTGTAATTTCCTTACATTTTTGCAAAAAACTTTGATCGACGGTTGACCTTATCAAGTTTTTGAAGGATTTTTGGAAAACATAGGTCACAGCGACTACCCGTAACCACGGGGGGTTCTGTACCAAATCGGTTCTTAAGATCGATTAGGTTATAGCCAAGTTTAAGCGATCTAGTTCCATTGCCCTCTTCAATCTTCCAACTCTATCATCTATCAACTCTTTTTGCTTAACTTCGCAAAGTTTTTTTTTACTGCCAGTGGTTTTCTCTACTCAGTTTAACTAGCGAGACATCAACATTTCATTTCAACATTGGATTTCAGAGGTATTTGTGTAAATGTATTGATTGCTCTGACACTGTCAAACAGCAAACGCTGCTATTTGACAATGTTGTATCCACGGGATCGAAGTCATGGGGCACAGCTAGTCTTAATATAAACATAACTTCATAAAATATAGTAAGTAAGATTAACCTGTAATGTCCCACTGCTGGTTAAAGGCCTCTCATATCACTGAAGATATCAGTACAGCGAAGAGGATTAAAAAAAAACAACATAAAATTCATTCTAAAAAACCTTCTTTCAGCAAAACCGTAGGCCTATTCCTTTTCTCACCACATTATAAACTCGCCTAGGATTAGAAGTAAAACGTGTTATTTTCGCAAATGGTTTCCTACAGTAAATTACGGTTGGATGTAAGTAATTGGGTGTAACGTTGTATTAACAGATTGTACAGAATTACGTAATGTAGTACATAGTAGCTAGGTGTGGTGTAGTCAATTCAATTAGGACCAGTGGTTGGAACCAGAATCTAGATATATCTACTAACCCCTATAAGAGGGTCTACTGACATCACTGGTTTCATAGTCATTTGTCACTCATTTGATATAAAAAGCTTACTCAGAAAGTTAAATTAATACAAATAAGTGATTTTTTGAATAATGTTTACATGTCTGTTCTGTACTATTTGGTTACACACTACACTTCAGACTTCAGAAAAAATGAATATGCCGAATTGACTAAACTACTGAATTCTTGCCTATTTATTTTGAGTAAGAAAGCGAGCTATTAGAAAAATTTAAGAATGAGTAACATTATTTTTAAAGCTAAGAATGTCGTATCTTTTCCTAGTGTTGGGTTATTCTGCGGGGAGTCGGGAATAGTTCGCTAATAATACATCGGTGTCTGACTCACTCCACGCGGAAGCCGATGATATCCAATATAAATTCAACAAATAAATTCAATACTCTATACGTGTGCCTTAAGAGCATTCAACTTAATATTTATTGCACAGTAAAAGATATTTCAGTGACTTCTCGTGTCGATAATTCAATCGGTTTGTAAGAGAAATCGGGGTGTGATAGGACAGCCTATTTTGTGAATGCATTCTCTATATTATATCTAAGAGCATGTTACTAATAAAGCAGATGTAACTCCTGTATATGCTATATTTCACGTTATTGGGATTTACTCCAGATTCGTCATCTTCGTAACTGGTCATTTTCAAAACTTGCCATATTCCAGATTCGTCATATTCCACACTCGACATTATACAGTCGCCGAAATATTATTGACCTCTCATGCAATGCTTTGTTAATAGCTTTTAGCTAGCTTTCTCCAAATAAAATCATTTATTCGTTTAAATCTAATTTATTCAGGACTAAATAAGAGAAAAAGATGCACAAAGTTTCCTAAAAAGTAATACTTAAAAATAAATTATTTTTAACATTGTTTACTATCTCAGATCGATATAGAATCAATTTAAATTTAAATATTGTGCGCCTGATCACTTCATAGAGCAATACACAATTTTAAAGGCGACACTTAAAACGTTTCATTTATCAAGATATCTTATCTTCATCAAATTCAATTTAAACGTAAAATAAACTCACTTTATGGTCAATATCTGACATGATGTTTAATATAATGTCCTACAAATATGATATTAGCATACTTCAACAGTATACATAATTAAGCTCCAATTATATATCATTTATATTTCGATTATTTCATCTAATTTGCTTTAGTAATGACGGTATTAACATAATCTAGTCTTAACTAATATCATAAATACGAAAGTAACTTTGTCTGTCTGTCACGCTTTCACGCCAAAACTACTGAATCGATTAGAATGAAATTTGGTACACAGTTAGTCTAGAGCTTGAGAAAGGACACAGGCTACTTTTTATGTGCACGGGGAAAACCGCGGTGCGTGGTTAGAACTGTATAAATAAAATTGACAGCAATAACATGGAGCTTTTTGTTTAAAGTTCTCTTGTACATACTTGTAATTTTTATTTTTAAAAGCTAAATGTTACTCTGGCGAAAACCTTACACAAACATTAGGTAGTTATAATAAATAATGTACCTATTTACTTATACAGGGAAATCCATAGGCGAACAAGGCAGAGCGAGGCAACTGGTAAAAGCTTCTTAGTCCCTAGTAAATATGTTATTGTCTGAAACGTTTACTGCTGGACGCAAGCACAATACGTGTTGAATCTAAATTGAAAATGCTAATTGCGTGCATACATCTCCGGCTGGTTGCAGCATGGTTGTAGTTAAAAGCTCGCGAGTAACACACCGCGGCGGCGCGTTCAAACACACAGCGAAAGCCACTTTGTGAATACAGATAAACATTTTTTTCAACAGTTTACAATACCGATTTTGGCCGATAATTGCGTGGTATTGGGTCAACCGTGCGTGACACCGAATACCTCCTCCACCGGCTCGTAAACATGTCACGTTTTTGAATTATTAAATAACGTTCTTATTTAATCGTTTAGTCAAATATCTTACCGCAGTAATGACTAATGTTGATGATGATGAATAAATAATCATAGCAGGTTAGCGTCACACTTTACATATTTATCTAAAATCAATGAAGTTTACTACCGCAAGTTAATACGAAATCAATTTGTTTTTACTGAGATATTATACATATTTGTTCGTAAGAGGTTCTTTAAAACCTGTTTTTATTTAATTAGAGATCAAATAATGAAGCGGTTGTTCCGTGTACGTGAAGTGTGCACTGACTGAGATTAGCACGTGTTTGTGAACTCGGCGGCGAGATAAGTTGCGACTCGCGGCGGAGACAGCGCGGCGACATACCGACCAAATTAATCGATATATTATTAGCGAGTAGCAACTGAATGGATTATGTAAGAGGGTCTCGCTACAGAAGTAAAGTGCGGTATTAGTAACGCCTCGACAGAGTAGCAGGATGTGTTCCCCAGGGAGGTTTCCTAACAAGTTAGGTAAGTCCTCCAAGTTAAGCTTTATCAATAATCGTAATGTAAGTTATGGCTACTACGAATAATACTGTAGGTACATACAATTACATACATACAATTTCCTGAAATCTTTAGTGATCTAAAGGTATTTACGCTGCCGTTGATTTACAGACCATAACATAGGTTTATGGATTATGTAACTTTTACTACCTTACTGAATCAGGAAAATTTTCCAACAAATGTTTGCACCACATAACCACCAGTCACACCTAGTAAGTAGTAGGTACTATTAATGCAAGTACCTACTTCGTATCATGAATTGAGAAATACTAGCATCATTTATAATACGCACAGTACCAAGCTGTAACGTACACACAATAGTTTGATATATTACGACAGTAATTGTTAATGTAACAACTGTTTATTTATTATACACGTGTTAAGAGGTTGATAATAGTTTGACGTGAACCCATCTAATACATACCGGGGCTCATTAGTAGTTATTTGAATAACTGACATGTTTATTTAACTGAACCTGATGGGGTCGAGGACAGGTCACAAATAGTTACGCAGATACGAAATAATAAAATGTCAATGATGTGGTTATTTGTGTATGTTGTCAGCAGTGGTCGGTCGTCCGTACCGTCAGTATGTAGGGCGCAAGACCGGCTCTGACGCGGAAGCAATTAAGGAACAGGAGTTGATAATCTTTACGAATAATATTCATAGATGTTTACATATTGATGATTGCAGTTTTTATGCGTTCGATGCATTATGAATGCGGCCGCGGTAGCGGGCCGCGGGCCCTGCGGCGCGACACCGTTACATGCGAGCTCATTGTCTTTTGATCGCCGCCTTCCAAGAACATTCGACTTCTCGTTTATGCCGTTTACCGAATGCAGCCTTCCGCATTGCAATCATTAAAATCACTGTTTTTACAGTTTAATTTCATGTAAGGAATCTTTAATACTATTACTCAATGCAGCAGGTTAATATTGATCGTCTGACATGCACGAAATTATGTTTAACATACTAACATTGTCCTCGCTAATGTGTACATGACTTAATGCATGTTATCCTGTGGAGATCTTCGCGCTGGACGCTGAATCTATTTACTTTATCTCGCTACATCTTGATAGTAATCTGACGTCCAATACTCAAAACTGCACGTTACATAATGTATGCATAGAAACGAAGTGTGATTTATGTGTTCTAGAAACGGTTTTGAAGATAATATCTGGTCCGGATAAAAGTCATTGAAGATTTAAGCTTGGCAAGATATTCTGTATCGGACATTTCGGTAGTAGTTAATGTGCAGCTGCGGATACATTTAACGATTGCAAACCGCAGTGGTTGGCAATATCTCATTTTACACGGCGTGTTAGAAACCTAGAGCGATCTGCAGCGATTGATGTAAATATATCAGAATCAAAGTAAGCAGCTATCAGTGGCGCGGGCGTTGCGTAACGTGGCGTCTGCTTATCATCAGCCAGGTGTACCCACCGCGCGGGTTATGTTTTGTTGAAACTTAAATATTTTGTTAACTGCATAACATTTTGTGCGTACAACTTCGATGAAAGATTTAAAAAATTAAACAACGTTGCGCTTCTGAATAGTTGCGAAGTTACCGAGCCAAATGCTGTTAACCACGAATTATGCAAGAATCTTGTTTAAATGGAAATTCTTCGCAAAAAATATAAATTAAAGTCATTACGACCATCTTATTTGGAAAATGAATATTAATAAAATATTTTAATGGCCGGTTCTATAGAAGTTGGTAAATGTTTTGATTTCTCCCGTGAGATGTTGGATGGTGTTTCATCTCGCCGCTGTTCAATCAGCACCTTGTGAGAGATCGACGAGCGTGTTGCAATACACAAAAACTTCACAATAATATGTCCAAAAAAACTCTCTTGAAATTATATAACGTTTTATGGGTATAGGCTTTTGTTAAGATAATTAATGTCAAATTTGTGGACACCCAACATCCTTGGCCTTAATGTCTGTATGTTTGGCGAGACTATTGAGTTCAGATATAGCCGTTAGCGATCTCCAAATATAAAAATCCTGATAATTATGTAAACACCAATTATTTCATCTTCACGACATTTTAGGCAATGCCACCAACGATTATTAATGACGAATATTGATATGATAAATGGTGCTCATCGTCACTCTTCCGGCAATTCGTTGCATTTAATTAATGTATTAATTTTAATGATTGGATCTTAAACTTTTTATAACCATAAAATGACTTTTAAATTATTGACTTGCAATCATTCGATGCAATTTGTTCGTTAACAAAAAGAAGGACTATTAAGTAATTATTTAAGAATGATTCGAGTCAAATAAAAATTGTCGAATTGTTGCTACTCAAAGTTTTTCTTTTGTTTGTTTGAACGTTTTATCTCTTTATCTATATTTTATCGGCTACTGTACGGAGACATTGTAACTGAAGTGGTGCCTAAATACGAACAGCGCACTGCAACAGTCCGTACTTACCTACTTACAGGTTTATGTAATGTGTTTATTTACTTTAGGATCGTTGCGTGATCAGACATCGCGGTGCCTACTGGGACTCGAGTGTGCTTCCACGGATTTAATATAATCTTAATAACTTCTAGACTAAACATTAATAAGTAAGAACCAACAGGAATGTATAGTACATAGGTACAATGTTCGTAAAAGCATTGATATTGAATACAGCCTATAATTTATAGAGTAAGAAGCTAATATCGTTTCAGGCCTATGGTACAAGCAAAAAAACTGTAATTTAGTGTTTGATATTAAGTTTTCATATTCGCATGTATAAGAGTAACGAATTGGCTGCGAACCGATACGGGCCGCCAACACACTCCAGGTGCCGACACTCTAATATGAAAGTGTTCTATTTGTGCCGAGTTACTCATCGCAGCTCTGTTTACCTTACCCACAGACGCCTGAGCTCCTGCCATTGACCTTGTCTCGAAACGGTCAAAGAAAATACGACTATAGGATTGTTTGTATGCAGCCTTTGTGGCTTACTGTCGTAATGTGAGTGTGACTGATCGGGCAGATCGTGTTGCGCCGGCTACTGACCCAAACACCGAAAGATTAACAACCATTTTCACGGGGATAATGTTATGCGACTTCCAGTCAAGGTTTATGTAGATGATGATATAAATTGTGAGGTAACTTATATTACCGCCGATGGCTTTATGATTTAGGCACTTTAAAATTCAAATGACATCAATCTGTTGTGACCTCATAGGTGGCCCGAAACTTGATAAGTTGAGCGTATAAAACTAGTAGAATAAATTGTAATGAAGAGTGTTTTCATACCTACAAGGGACGTTGTGTTGGCTGCAGATGTCTTTTCTGGTGACGAGGATGGCTACATCGTGGTGCTGTGGGTTGGTGTCGTCCGTGGGGTTCAGCCTCTGTTGCCAACTACAGAACGACGCCAGCGTCGAGTCTGCGTTCGTCGATACTTGCAACCCAGGAGCTGCGTTGAACTCTTCAATGAGAATGATTTTAACCACAACCACTTTGATATAGTTGCCGATTGAGGGATCCATGTAGAGCGAAGATACCTAGTAACAAAATGACAAATGCATAAATCAATGTTGCACTCATAGACAAAAATCAATTTACCATGAAAAGTTTGAGAAACTTACAATGTTCATTATAGTTAGTAGATATGTTTGTAAAGCTTTTTCATTGACGTGGAAGTCTTTCATAGACTTGTCAGCGACCAGCAACACTTCAACGTGTCTCGGTTTGCTGACAGACCGAGTCCCTCGTTTCTTGTTGTCGAACTGTCGACGGTTCAGTCGGTTGTGATGTCCTCGTGGATTCTGGAAGTGATTCCAAATATTAATTACCTTTGATATTTTTGACCTTTCCGGGGGAGAAGACGGGGTTCCATCCATCTATAGAGGATATATTAGTTCAATTTTTAATCATGTTAAGCGTAGTCCAAACATAAATAAAACATTCTACAAAATCTGAGATGGCTGTAAACATGAAATGAACAACGTTCATTACCTTGTATTTTCCGTCGACTTGCTTTGTCTTCCACTGGTACGGCGGTTCTCTCGTAGCGCAATTTTTAGGCGCCCTCTTCTTCCTTCGGTTTTTGTTCCTCAAGCGCCTCAATCGACGCCCTTTCAATTCTTCTTTCGTTTTGTTCATATTCCTATTTCGTTTTGTTTCAGTGGACTGTTCCACTGATTTGCTGCGTTGATTTGACTCGATAGAATAATTCTGTGAGCTATCGGTTTTTCTTCTCCCTTCCATTCGAAGTTTCGGTTCTTTTCTCCTAAATTCAACAGGATTTCTTCGCATCGCTTCTAAGCGTTTTCTTCGTCTTTCCAAGAACTCTCTCCTTCTGCGATCTTGGTCAAGTCGATATTGATTTCTATCGCTACTTTTATTCATGGATTGTTTATTGTTTTGATTCTGTAGTGTATTTATACTGCTTCTGTTTTGTAATGATCTCTTCTCTCTATGAAATGCTTCAACTTTGTCTACAGCGGATCTCCTGAATATGATGTGCGGTCTTCCTTCTGAACTGTCGTTGTCGATTTGGTTTGAGGGTTCAATCCAGTATTCTCCTTGTTCAGTTCGTAACTGTCCCGCCTGTTGACAAAAACATAGGTATGTCTATTTAAGTTTGCTTTAAATACATACATTTACTGGAAGGCATCAATCATTTACGAAGGACTTAGAGAGGTCTAATCATTGCGCAAAACTGACGACCTACAAATCCTACGGTGATTTACATTTTACAACTTAAATCTCGCATCTAGTGCTACTCAACGCTCAGAGACATTGAGATGAATTTCCTGTTGAGTGAACATGGCTAATTGGTCGAAATATATCACTGTCAAACTTAGATCGATACGCGTTAGATTTAGCACTGAAAATATTTTATATCACTTGTTTACATTGGCCTTGAATCCTACTTCCGTAAATAATTTATTGCAGATTCAAATCGATTCAAGTGCTTCGTCTATTATTTGCATTTATTTATTCGAAATTTTAGCACATAGGCGAAATAAACCCAAGGATATGTTGCAGGACTCATCGGTAAATGTCCAAAGTAATATTATGTAAGTAAATCATTATTGAATAGCCGCGTACCCACCTAGCGCACCTAACCTAACCTAACACACAGCGCTCATCCGAGGCACCTTTGAGCGCGTCAAGTTTACCGACAACAGATGGCTCGGGGCCGAGCCGTGCTCGGCCGAGCAAACGCGCGCCCGAGGCAGCCCGAGGCACGTCCACACCAGCCGAGCATTTGGCTCGCGAGCCATGGCTCGCGAGCCTGTGCGCTAGGTGGGTACGGTTATGTTTTGGCTCGCGCGCGAAGCTAGGAAAATAGCTGCAGCTGAATATACACGACTTATGATGGCTCAGACTGCCTCGCGAGGCGGCCTCGTGTAAATTGAACAAAACTACTGAGGCTGGCTCGCGAGCCATGGCTCGCGAGCCACGGCTCGCGGGCCTGTGCGCTAGGTGGGTACGCGGCTAACATAATGGCGTATCGTATCATCCATTGACTGTCGATTGAACCGGTTGGACGACTAGTAGGTCAACAAATCCTTGTTTTATACTTTGCTCTTAAGTACATTGTACTAATCTGTGGCCGGGCCAGATAAATTGATTGATAACAGACCAGAGGCGGCTTGCGCGAAATTTAATGGAAACTATTCCATCTGAACTGATATCTTGATCAATTTACATTCGTGTGATTACACAATGATTTATAATTGATAAATGATTGGCTTGGGGGCACTACTTAGCTATTAACGTATCAGTTTAAATATCTTGTTTTGTTTAGAAATCTAGTTATATCTTGGGGGTTTTACCACTATTAAGTATACTTCAGTAGAAAATTATATCTCCCATAGTTTTCCTATTCAAACCATGAGGAGGAAAAGTAGGTATATTATTCCGTATCTATTCACAATTTATTGGTCAAGCAGATAAAATGACTAGTTAAGTAACTTGATCTTTATCTAAAATCTGATCGTAACTTAATAAAGGAGGTACTCGAAATCAATTTTAAATAAGATTGATATAATTATAGCTAACAGCGTAACGCTAAGCTATAAATACATTATAATGATGCAAAAAGTTTGTACGCGGATATTTTTTGTTGGTAACCAGTTGTATCGATATGAATTAGTATATCGGATGTGAGGTTGTAAGTGCGAGCTGTGGGGGAGCGCTGCCAGCCGGAGTGTCGCCGGCCTTGCTCACAGAAGGCCGAAGACATTCTCACAACACCACCCATTAAATTGATTAATGATAATTTTAATTTAATAGCTCATTGCATGCGGAGGCATCGATTGTAAATAACTATATTTAACATTTACTTATTCATTTTCACGCCTTTGTGATCGGACGTTACTCATGTTGATTATAAATGTTGTAATTCTTATTATGTTTCTGTAATCTTTATTCAATTATTTTCAATAAATTAGGTACTATGTTGCAAAGTGTTACCCACTAATATCATTACCCTATGTCATTACCCTATACGAGTATTTTTCTTAAATAACACCGTTTTCCCAAATACAACGTTACTCATCCGTTATTATAGATAACACTTTCAATTTCCTCGGCTATTTCGCTGAAGGTGTGTAGAAAGTGAATGGTGCGGATGTGGCCACTCGTGGTCGAGTGGTCGAGTGGCCGAGTGGCCGCTCGAGCCAAGAGGCCGGTCTTATTGATGTTCCATCTCTGTTTGGTTTTCCATTTGGTATAACGTTAGCTTTATATCGTAAAATATATTTTATTTAGGTATCTACTTAGATATGAAGGTTATTGAAGCGAAATGTTATGTTAAATGCTTATACCCTATACATATAAGTTGCCATAGTATCACCCATTTCAGTTAAACTTATCTGATTCTGTAAACTGAATCCCGTATGCTTAAACTCTTTTAAAGATTAAGCACAGGGAGCTTTACAAATAATCTGTTAGATCTATGCTGGCTATATTTTAATTTGGGGACTTAGGACTAGCTCTACAGTGGCAAATGTTCATTTGCATAAAGTGGCGAATATGGGGGGAACTCTTTATCAGCCAAAATTTGAACTTTATTTAGAATTAAAGGCTTTAAGAACAGGGTGTCCGAGTGGTGCGATTTTTACCAAATTACACTAATTTAAAAACGCAAGGAATTTCGTTTGAATGTTAGGAAAATTATAGGTTATGCGGTTACCATATTCAATATTGAGCTCAATTTACCGGATCAATGGTCTGCAGACGTTCATTAATGAAGCTTTTATAACCGAGAACAGGATTCAATGTACCACATTGTGAATACGAGTCCGCCTTTTTCAATTAAGTGTAGTAAATTGTTTATCATAATTATTATTTTGTTTCTTTTTACACGTTTTATGATGTAGGACGATAAACTTTAGTTGTTTGTTTTAATAAATAAGTTTTTGTCTACTAGTGTGCTGCGCTTTGATGGAGCATATCTTTGCTTATTAAATAAAGGTCTCATTTATAATAGTCTCGGAGAATATAAGTATAAAACATATCTATGATCACCCTGAACTGAGAGTCCATTGAGAACAATAGTGAAAGCTTTTGTAAAACAGATGAATAGTTTTAAACATTGTCTACTTATTGCATTCAAACATACAAACTCATCTTTGTAATATTCATGTATGTAAATAAAAATATAGTACTTAAAGTTATGTGGGCTTATTCGAATGTAATTTGGATGTGTTGGTTTGGAATTGTATATTTTAATCAAAATAAATTAACGACATCAAATTATAGATATTGGAAACAACCTTCTTATAATTTATTCAGAGAACAAATTGACTAATCGTCTAATCAAACACCGGAAAAAAGTAAAAAATACTTACAAGTAAAATACTAAAGACTAAAGTTTAAACTTGTTAGTTTTTAGAAGTAGTTAAGAATATATTTGGGTATAATGAGGCACATCCGGTGTCTACGCAATTAAGTTGTAAAACAAGGAAAATGTTCTTGAATTATTTTAAGTATCGAAGTAATTGTTCAATTTATGTTACAATACAAAAAATACTCAGTGACTTTAATGACTACAGTTGAGTTGACATACATTCTATGAAAATAATACTCTAGAATGCATCACGGATGCACCATGAAAGCTTATAAAAGCTTTCGCAATAAACAGCATTAAGAGTTTCAGTTTCTTATTTGGAAATTATAAATCTTTACGACGATTTATTTGATTTTTATTTATGATATTTCAACTATCGCTGTGTGTATTTTTATTGTTTTATTTCACACGTTTTCTGTACTCTATAATTTACTTCTAATCTTCATACGCGTACCGTAGTGTACAATAATTTATGTAGCGACGCCCCCGCATGAACGACGTAATTAGATTGTTTTTATTTCTACTTTTTGTTAAACATCGATTCAATCTAGATATATCTTTTATAAACTACGCTATAAAGAAACTTTTTTAACCATCGCAATATTAAATACAATCGCAAGGAGGTATCTGCTTTAAGTGCGGCAACAACAAAAAAAAACTTTATGTTTTATTTTAATATTCGAATAAAATATTCCTACCCACAATTAACTATCATCTCAGATACGATAAAAAGATATTTATGTGAATTAAAATTATACATAATATCTGTTAGAAGATGAAGCGTGTGGCTATTGTCAATTTATTTCATAGAACACAGTGCATTAATAATATCGCAATGTTAGGACGTATTGTTTGTTTATCTGCGGAGAGGAAACATAGATTAGCAAAGGTTGTTAGCACTAGAGCGGTGTTGCTATTAGTCTCGAAACAGAAGGCGACGAGAGTCGATTATTATCACTAGTAACTGGGTAATACAAACACAGCCTAAAGATTTACGACACTCTGTGACATAACCTCTCATACACTAATGTATTATGATCGATCACCTCGGCCACTGTAATCAAAACTAATTAGTGCGCAGTGTCAAAATAAATGTCATTAAATGTTAAACCAGCTTAAAACTACGCCCACTTTCATACAAACTTTTTTTGTTAATTCGTATCTATCTATGATAATGTTTGCAAATAATTTTTACGCCAAGGCTGTTCGAAACGTGTATGAATGGTGTCAAAAAAGTTAATTATCATTTTATTAATAAAGTTCATAAATTGAGACTATAAAATAACAATAATATAATAATTTAATCAAGTAGTTAGCGAGATAACAAAAAGTGATAATTGTTAGAATTTTACGATTTGCTTCTACGAGTATGTTAAAATTGTTGAGCATAAAATAGATTAGTTACTACCTACTTTGGCATTAATTTAGTAAAAGTTGAAACCGACATAGTGTAGCTTTAATGTTGAAAAATAAATTAGTTATTCAATATGTATAGTATTTGATTTTAATTGAATGCGAAGGCGTGGCTGCGCCGACGAATTAGATAATTAAATGTAAGTCAATAAATATTATTTGAACAGTGGGCGAGGTACTATTCATCTGCGACTTCTTCGGGTATCTATCAATTATTTCGTCTCACAAAAACAACCTCCTCTCGTGCAAAGTAATTATCTCTCAAACATTTCAATGAAAGCAATTCTTTATTGATTTTGCAAATCACATTTGAAATAACTTTCATGTGAAAGTGTAACCATTAAGATCAATATTTACATTTATCGTCGTAACTTTCAATCCTAAACGATTCGCGTTGAAGTCAGTTTACTAGTCAGTTTAAAATAACTTAAGTACTCAATTTGGTTTTACTACTTTTATTAAAAGAAAAAGAAGAAGAATGTCGAAGGTTTTGGGGTCGTCCATAGACCATCCATACGTTGCAATGCTAACTCTTAGCTATAATTTTTCTGACCATTATTTCTATGAAAAATGTTCTCTGTGGTTAACCAGAGTTATGTACAGCGTTCTCTGTTGTGTCTCTGTGGATTGTCATTTAGTGTCAATATATTGCATTGTTTTATCAGTTAATCAGCCAAGTCGTAAAGTTTAGACACAGGGCAGGGCAGCCATACCTGGAACTCATCAGACTTTGGCGCCTATTATATTTTATCTCAATGGCCTTGCAGAAGAAACAATCTTATGTGATTTATCTTACTATTCGTTTATTTATAACTGACAATAAAATTAACGATCTACAATGTTTTCGAGATAAAAATGTTTGAATTTCGAATTACATTGTGTTGTTGATTTTGGCATTGTGAATCTAATTGTTGAAGTTGAAGTATTCAAATAGGTACCTAATATCATTATAAACACTATTTAAACAACGACCCACTTTCGCGTCATAGCAGTGGTACTCGTAGGTATAGTATCTACCAATATTGAGCTGAGTTTCAGAGCCGCTGCTTCAGAATCTGCTTCAAACACTCTTAGAACTGACTTAATTAATTAATGTAAATAAAAAGCACCATCGCTATACGACCATGTATTAGTCGGACTTAACACATGCACACAATGAACTCATGAAAACTATCTTAGTCTTAGAACAGTCTTGTGGTTTATGGTTTCCTCCATCAATATGAACTAATACGAGCTTCACTGTTGGAACGGTCTTAAAGTGTACAAATTGTACTGCCTACCGGCGCTGCCCGGATTAGCATACTCTAGCCAGCACAAGCTGAGCCTTCTCCAATTGCTTTTTATTATAACTTTCATAAGATACCATTTTGTAATTTTTTGTAAGTACTTAAAAAGAAAGAAATAAATGATTTCTTATTTTTCCTTGATAGGTATCTAATATCGCTTATAGAAAAATTACTTGTTAACTAAGGTGAACTTACAAGTCCATCGCAGGCTGAAATGGCGACAGCGGACCCCGGCTGCCCCCGCACGGAGCCCGTGTAGTGGCACGAGGTGGCGTCCAGGAGCGGCCGCTCCCTGGTGCGCTCCTTACTCCAGTGTCTTTCAATTATCATCCCCGGAATTATGAACGCTACGGATGGCCTGGAACAAGTAAGTTTAGACATTTATTTTAAACTAGCAGCGGCTCGCGGTTGTACCCGCATTGTGCTCGTTCCCGTGGGAAGATTTGGATGAAAAATCCTAATGACCTTTCCGTTGAATGTGGCTATCCGTAACAAAAAGAATTATTCAAATCGGACTGGTAGTTTCTGATATAAGCCCCTACAAACAAAATTAGTAACTGTACCTCTTTATAATATTAGTATAGAATGAGATAGTACCTAGATGTAAAGAGATTTCGTCGGGGCTGCAAGACTTGAATGGTTCAATAACATGAAACATTTGTCTAGTGTATACTCTATACGCACATTTTGTGATTATTTTTATGAGCTTATCTAATGATCTAAGTATCAAGATCTTGTTTTAAAGGTAGTAACGGTAGGGCTGTTGGTATAATTTGTAATTTTGTATCATATCAAAGTTGATGGTTTGTAATCACCGGACCTCATTCTCATTTGTAGGTGAATTCCGATGTTCAGATAAATTGTATCTCCCATAATATCTTTACTTAATAAGGTGGTAATAATTTACGCCCCGATACATATCTAAGCACGACGGACATCATTAGAATCTCTGCCGGAAGGCACGCCTTATTTGAAAACCTCCTAAAATTAATGAGAAGTCAAGTTCCCGTGAGTTCTGAATTCCTGCGCGCGCCAATTCTAATAAAACTAGAATACGCTAAGCACGCGATTTTCTTGTTAACGCTTAAATTCTTGTTTCAACACTCAAGTTGTTTATTAATACTCTAATATCTATAGACCATTAGTGGAATACCGAAGGCTTTACTCGCGACATGCTATCTGCGATACTGATTTACACCCGTACTTCTCGAGAATGCAACAGAAATGTTTAAATATCGAATGGTTCCAAGAAGTCCATCCTCTATTTTCGATTTGCAAATTGAACTTCATAAAACGTCGAAGAATGCGAACTGGCGGTAATAAATCCATTTTGCGGTTGTGCACATATCGGCCAAGGAATCTTTCCACTAAGGCGACGACAACCGGACAACCATAAAAAGTTGATTTCGCAGCACATGGTCAAGATTTATCGAACACGACCTTAGATACTTAACAATCGCGGGAATGCCACAATGTGTTAAGAATTAACATTATAAATAATGAATTGCCTCTGAAAATGGTAACATCATGCAAGTACTGCGAATTATCGATAGCCACTGCGAAGGCTGTAAAGACCTTTGTAGGTTTTTTCTTTACATAGTATGGAATTTACCACATGGTTATCGTCAATGTAAAGGAAACGGCCACCTTTGAACCGATCACCTTTTAATCGATAGCGGGAAATTATGCGCTACTTTATACTTAACGTAATGTTTTTGCAACAAACAGATAATCTCCATTTTAGAACTACATCACTAAACTTTAGCCAAAAACTGAGGTCGACGTTTTAAAATAATTTGTAGGAACTTTCTTACTTCACTGTTTAAATTTGAATGGACTTTCTTTGAGCATTTAGTTAAAAACATATTAATTTCACAAGGCGGGCTGAGTGCCGTTACGGTACTTAACCAGATAGTTAAAAGATATTCAGTTGTTTTATGAGGCAGTCGCGGAGACGGTATCGGGGCTTGTCTGCCTGTGAATATACCGAGTGGCGCGGCACTAAGATACCTCATTATTGCTATTAAAGATATAAATAAACCATAGACAACTTAACATTGTAATCATATTAGAATCTTATCATATTCATACTTTTGTAATAACAAAAATCGTGTGACGTCAATTAGCTATGGATGGCCCCCATCCATAGGTAATTGACGTCACACGATTTTTTTTTACCTCACCCCCGTTCTTGTTACAGCTGGGTCACATTTGGAAGAAAAAAATCTAAACAGAAGATCTAAGATTATATTTATTTTTCTTAAATGTATTTAAGTACTTACAATATTTCCCAGTATGACCACTATATTAAATACCGATTTATCAGATTCAATTCCCGGAGCGAACGAAGTATACCTATTACATACTACTTAACTTTTCAAAGGGTTGTTTGAGTTTGAGGCAAGTGTGCATAATCGTCCAAACTGTACTGATAATTTCAGTGAGCGTAGAGGCCAGTAGGTATACTAGGTATACTGAGAGGCTATCTATCATGTGCTTAGTTAATATCACACGCAGTCAATTTCATTCAGACCGTTACCATATACTTATCAATTGAAAACCGCAGTTATCTTTTATTAATTTGATCAATGAATAGTTACAACGATGACATTATTTATATTTTATCTAACTGAATGGCATATCTATCGACACCTCACGTGTTTAGCGTTTATCTATTACTAAAGCTAGAGAGCAGTATAAACATTCAAATAAAATTAGACACGAAGGCTATAAACGTATCACTTAAAAGCTGGTTTACATTAATTAGTATGAAACTGAAAATCAACGGTTCAACGGTACTAACGTGTTATTTTAAAACATTGTTTCACACTTTATGTTTTACTAAAGAGGTTTATTGCGGTCGTTAGCTAATTTTAAAGCGATTATTTGAACACTGCTATGTAAATCGCGATTGTTATTACGAGTATTGTCACAAATGTGTAGTTCCGAGCCGATGAATAGGATATTTAATAAACAAATGAAATTTGTAAATTACACATTCTATTTATTAGTTTTAATGAGGTTGTGTATTTTTTGAATATCTATCTGCATTTAAAAATAGAACACAGTTCGTATAACGAAACTTCGTTAAGAGTTTTCTGGGAAGCAACCTCTTTTGATAAAGTTTGATAAGCAAAGAGTTTTAATTAATGCACTTTTTAATTTATTACTTCCAAAAAAGTTACACTTTAAAGTTTCTATGGACGTAAATTATGTAAAAATATACCCAAGTGGTCCATACTGGGGTATATTTTAACCTATTATATAAGTAGAAGTTTAGTGTGGGCTAAATTTCTGCGTATTGAACTACAATCTCACCTTATATGTTTAGTCATTCAAAAATTGAGATCTTTTATAGACGAAATGTCTATTTAATATGCTTTGGTTACAAAAATGGGAAATACTAAAAAACTTATTTAGATATAACACTTTCCCCGATTTGCTTCAACAAAACACAATACCAACAAACCATTCAAAGTATTCTTTAAATAAAGAAATAAAAATGTGTAGTCACGATTTCATTTAGGATTTATTCGAAAATGATTGAAAAAGTTTTGTGTAACTTAGATCTATTTACTAGTATTCCGACCGAATTGGATATGCTTTGAAAAAGATATTTCAATTTAGTTTTTTAATGCTTTGAAAAAGATTTCCATTGTCAGTCCCTTCAGGTACCTACACCTACCCATAACTCATATAAGAACTTTTTGGGTTTGTAAAAAGAACACCTTCCTAGTAACAATTCTACTAAGAATCAAATTCAATTTTATAAAATTAAAGCTTCATTCACGCTTAGTCCTTCGTGTTAAATAAAAATAAAATGTAACAAGGGTATTGTTTGGAGTGTTCAATTTTGTTCCCGGTATCGGGTATCGCACCGATGCCTCCAGTAAAGGCGCATAGTTCTCGAGAGGTCCCAGCGCCTGTGGTTTTGGCACCCTGTCGTGCAAACCCTTTTATTTTATTACATCGCTCTCAAGAGTTCCTTGCTCTTGGACTTGCCTTTGTATCTGTAGTTACTTTAACGACATGGTATTTAAAGTTGTTCGACCAGTACGAGGCGTGAACAGTAAAAATAAGACTAGAAAAAGATTAAGAAAGTAAATTCTTGTTGTCTGCAGAATTTATGGATTGGTACTATATTCGTGTGGTAAGTTGAGCTGCAAATAATAAATTGAGCCACTTATGACTCACAAAAGAAGTTAAGTTACCTATAGGTTTTAAATTCCTCGTCTTTATAAACTTCCCACCAAATTAATACTAACATTTATGAATCAACGTAAAATTGCAGAGCATTATTGACCTTATCAACAGCATTAAATTAATCACAGACCATTAAATGAAACCATTTTATTTGACGCAGATGTTGCCATTCTCGAAAATTGTGTGTCAATGGTCCCAATTTGACCACTGGCCAGTCCACCATTAGAGCACTGGCAACACTGCGCCGATCGGATAATTCGATTATGGCCGGTAATAAAAATAAAAGCTAAATGAGAAAGATATCCTTATCCGATAACGTATTCGATTCCCGAAATTTATTTTAATCATTTTATTTTATCGTACTTTCTTTTGTGAAAGAATGGTGATATCAAACTTCTTTATAGTATAGCATACTTTTTAAGACTTCTCTGCAACCCAAATAAAAGATCAATAAAATTACTATGAATTACGGTTTGATTTTATAAACATTGCGTTAATGAAAACTAGGATGTGTTTAGAAAAGTTGTATAACAATTTCACATTATAAAAATCCTCTATTCGAAATCATTATACTGAAATCGCTTGAATGTCGAGCAGTAAATTTAAGGAAAATGTATATGTATTAATTTTATAAAATGTCGAATGATTCTACTACGGACCGATTATAGAATATGAAATTTGATATACTAGGCAGCCTTGAAGTCCTCTTGCTGCCTCCGATGGTGAATTACCCACTAAGTGCCTGCGAAATATGTAATATGTATACTCGTATAAGCAAAAAGTACTCCACATTTTATGAAAAATGTAAAACCAACATCGTAATCGAATGGAATGAGGCATTTTATCTCTTTTCAATATTCGTAGCATAAAGTGTTCTATTGTTTGTTGAATCTGTAATGTATGATTTCACCTAATGAACGTTTTTGCAATTTGATAGCTGATTGAACATAAACAATCAAAAACCTTGAACGGCGTCTAACCTTGGCCTTCCCATTACAATTTTACATCGATGAGTCTGTTTCTATTCCTATCCGCTAAAATAGCAAAAACAGAACAAAAAGATTTTCTTCGAAATTTCCAATTTTTTAACGAAGTATATCGGCCAATATGCCGTTACTAAGGGACTGGTTTTAAATTCTATGTAAATATTGAAAAAATACATGAATAATGTAAGCGACAAGCTCTACACCTAAAAGCTTCGCTATGTACTTTTCCAATAGAGTACGTCGGAAAATTCGTGTATTATGTTGATGGCGAGGTCCCGTTATTGCCGTGCGCATTGCGCAATCCTTGCAATATTCATTGCCATTGTATTACAATAATTGCCACATAAATATGTATGAATTAAACTTCGAAGACCATACTGCAACTTTCAAACTGTCGACTTTTTGTCCCAATCCCATTAAAAATGTATGAACCTGGCGAATTTACAAAGAAAATCGGCAAGGCCATGCCCGCACCTTAATTTCAGATAACTTGAATTAACGTAATCATGTCATTTTTTATAGAACGAACATTTTGGTCAGTTGTTAATATACATTAGCTGTGGTTATTTTTGTACATTACATTTACATGATGTTAAACACAACTGTAAGTAAGTATATTTAATTTATTTGAGTAATGACTTTGGTTTCAAGGGAGATTCGACGCCATATAAAGGGCTACTTAATTACTTGTATATTGTTGGTAAAATATATTGAAATACTCGAGTAGATAGCACGTAATAGATGGGTATATAATTAATAGAAGCCGTAGGCAGATCGTCTTTAGAAACTGCCCATGTATCGCAATAGGCCACTAGATAAATTATCATGCAGTATTAAATGTCCAATTTATTTAACGCTCACGCATCGAATACATTGCCTAAGTGCAATCAAACGGGAGGTGCGTAGGAATTAAAAGTGCACGGATGGGTTCTGAGTAATGGTGCGTTCACACACAGTGATAGGCGACTTCCGCGAAACTATTGCAGGCGAAAACGCGCCGCGCTTCCGTCCGAGCTACCGCCTTTGATCGTTCCTAACATTAAATTATTAGAGATAAACTTTAACTCTATAATATGATCTCATCGCCAAAATTGGACACTCCTCTGTAATAATCTAGGCTAGACATTAATATTACCGGCCAATCTAAAATGATTAAATTAGCGGAAAATGTCATTAGTATATTTATATCGGGTACTTAAAGATTGAATAGATTATTTAACTAGTTCCAACTAAAGATCTTTTTTGGTTTTCATTGTTATATTTAATTTGAATTACCAACAGAATGATAATAAAAATCTGTTTTAAATTATGTTTGGACAAGCATCTTGTCATCTGTTAATTTACGGCCCCTAAGTATTCCTCCGAGAAGCGTCGGTACCTTCCAGTTTAGGAACTCATTATATCTAAAGAGATAAAGCTGTAAAGCTAGATTAGGAAAACTGTTAACATTTATTTTAAACTTCAATAAATATGCGCGCGCTTGATTTACTGCAAGTCGTATAAATAAATTATTTATTATAATGTTTTGACTACTTATGGCTTTGTATTTATTAAAAGTTTAATTTACAGTTTTACAACTCTAATAAAACATTTGTTTGTAAACTGTTTTCTGTGTCGTTTATTACGAAATCTATGAGCATGAGATCAGAAAAGATACTTTATCCCAAACATCATTCTGAAAGGTCACTCATAGTGTTGGCGGATGTAAAGTCATATTTTTTAACAACGAGCATTTTAACCAACCGACATTAGGCCGGTTGGCTATTAAGTTTTACTGAAAAAATCGTAACGGAAATAGCAAACACAATTTATTAGTTCCAGTAAGTAGTGCGTGCTGTGAATTAGGCGCCCGGCCAACATCGTGTACTAAATTAATAATATCTTGTATCCAACACATTAATGAGCGATGTAATCATACTACTATTGTCAATTTTTGTATAATATATTGCAATAGAGTTTGACTATTTGTTGTTCTATGTTGCCAAAACTCTAGCCTCACAATGTCTCTTCGTGTGTAACTGACATTAAATCATTTATATACTAATTGTATTGAAATAGTTCGACATTAATAAGTAGTTTGATTTTACAATTTGCATATTTACGTATCATTGTATAAGAACAAACAACAGACATTTAGTTCATTCAATTCGAAGTGAAACAAAAAAGGTTATTTTCATAAGTCGTGTCATGAATATTAGTTCGCGAAGATGAATTATAATGACTTCCCGAGAACCGCCCCGACCAAAATATTCCCTTTGTTTCAAAATTGCACGCTAATGTGATTATAACTGTTGGCAACGACGACAAAAGTATGATTATTTAAATATCAGACACATCATAGTGGGAACAACAGAGAGATTTATAAGATTTACGTCTCTATGTATCCTGAATACAGAGCGTGTCGCATCGCCTCAAGGCCGACGATTGTGACTTTTTAACGCGATAGTTTCAAAAGAACTTGTCAAATATTTCCCAAAATATTAAAATAATAGTCATTGATATTTTTTGTGCGTTTCGATGGCTATCAGTGATCACATCATGGGCCGATGATGTAAACAATAAATTGGTATCGCTGAATCCTATAATGAGCCTAACGACAATGATTCCATCGGCCGCCGCGCCGGCCGGTACCTATATTAAATTGTGATTGATTAAGTAGGTACAGTTCATAAAGTTTTTGCAGACCTCTCTCACCAACCCAAGTGGGCGTTTAATGAAGTGAAACCTAATTGAGAAGTTCAATAACACTTAAATTGATTCATATTGTTTGCGAACATCAATTGCTATAAATAATAATCTAAGTTTTTCAGAAGTTTAAGCAAAACCATAATCTATTTAAACATTTTCAAATGCATCTCGACGATAACGTAAGATAAATACAACAAGGCATTAGTAGTGCCCCAAAACGTGATAGATACGAAGCCAAGTTCAAATATTTGAGAAGGTCGATTCGCGATAGGCAAAAAATAATGTATGTCAGTTGACTCTGTAACAGCGAAGAGGACACACGCTACTTCGTCTCTGTAAATTAACTACTCGTAAAATCATTCTATCATCGAAAACCTGTTACCGCATTACTCCTACAATTTATTATAAAACGTTTTTCAACAATGTTAGAGATCAATGCTTCCTCTCAAGTAGCAAGTTCATGAACTTCAAAACTCTTATCTGGTAATACACGTTATCTGAAGCTTGGAAATAAGACAATGTTATTTATAGAACTTTGGTTATGGTACTTTACTTTCTGAATTGTTATTACAGGGGATAATGTGTTAAATAATTTACCAACAAAATATTTTATGTAGACCACAAAAATAATTTGAGTTTTGTCAAATTATTTCTGAAGTTTCCTTATGTTCAATTTAACATTGTTTGTATTACAATACCACTACTAATTAAATAGAATAATTAAATACCTACTCCGTCCTACTATTGTATTATAGGTATAAATGAAACAAAACTATAGTAAATATGTTTTATGAATTACGCACTGTTACGCAACTTACTCGTAGCGTAGCGCAAAATCATTGTCACGCTGTTTTATCATTTGTACATAAATAATTGTACGCTGAACGGGTCAATAGTGACAGTCACGCTTCATTAAAATCTTATGTTTCTAATAAATATCTGTTACTGTAACACAAAAGAGTTGTATTGTCCGTCTATACATTTAAATAATAGCTTATCTTTACGTAGGTAAATCACATATGTTTTATTTTTAGCGTGAGAGGAGTATTATTGAAACGAGAGTGATAGTGAATATTCTGTGAACACTTGTTGAAGGTCTACTTGATACGATAAAGTCTTACCACCCTGTTCATAATCGCTTTTTATTTAAACACCGTTTTAAAGTGCTTCTTCTCTTCTTTTTTTTTTGGAAATTTGCGTTTGTCAGAAAAGGATGTTAATAAACAAACGCTTAGATTCATAGGTGTGTACTCGCCCTCTCTACTGAACTGTCGACCACACATATTCCCACTTTTATTATTGTCTATACTAATATTATTAAGAGGTAAAATTTGTAAGTTTGTTTGTTTGTTTGTTTGTATGTTCGAGGTTATCTCAGGAATTATCAGTCCGATTTGAATAATTATTTTTGTATTAGATAGCCACATTCAACGGGAAGGTTATAGGCTATTTTTCATCCCGAAATTCCCGCGGGATTTTGAGATAAAATAGGAAATATCTATTACTTTGTAAATGGTTCTAAATCTGAACGGAATTTGCGATGTCGTTTACAACCCTCGCAAACGGTTATCTACCTTTTACGATATTTTAATATCCCACAAAGATTTTATGTAGGAAACATTAAACGGTACCATTAAAGATTAATCTCAAGTTTCTTAACTGTATTGCAGCATATAAGTTAATATCGTAGCCTATAAATAATTTTAACTATTGACAAAATTAACTACTTACAGGAATCGAACCCGCAGCTCCCGGCATTCTACTCTCTCTCTATACTATAATGTAACTGAACAGTTGGATTTTCCGCTTGTTTGAACTTAAGAACTACGAGTCAGAATCCAATAATGGTTCAGTATTGAATAGCCACATTAGAGAAGGTTATGGAATAAAATCTACGGGAATAGGTACAACGCAAGTAATACGTGGGGGCGTGGCTAGTTTAAAGTACATTTAAACAAAGAAATATCTTTATTGACATTTTGAGTAGGTATCGTAAGTATCGGTATCGGATTTTTTAGACCGCATAAAGACATGGTCTAACGGTTGAAACAACCGGGACCTACTGCTTAAAGTGTCCACTGAAGATAGAAAAATCACTATCGGCCACCAATCCAATTTAGGGGTCGAGCTGCACGTTGCTTAACACTATGAACTAACATCGCTTAATCAAACTACGCGACGAGCGCTAGCATCTAGTACCTATTAGTAGGTAAGCTAACCTCAGCTTTATACCAATAAACAAGAAATGCTCACCGCAGATCAAGCCGAAGCTCTCGGCCGTCCACCGTCAGATTGTAATGCAGGGAGTGGTCCATGAGATGCTCCGTATCGTGCAGATCCCTCCGTGCTCTCGCGTGGCCGTGCTCGTGCGCGTGATCCACCACGCGGGAGACCAGCTCGCCGTGCCGGGAGACCTTCACCGGCCGCGTCACCTGCACCTGGGATGGGTCCAGGTGCTTGTGAGAGTAGATACCTGCGGATAGTAGGGAAAGGTGAGTGGTTTGTTGGGGTAAGTTGTGTTACAGTGTGTAATTCTATTGGTTTAGGTGGAGTGAGTGAAGATCGTCGGGATCCTTTAAGTTAGCAAATTGTTCAGTTACGGTGTCTTTACAACTCTTGTTATTTGGGACAGCAACGTTAGTAAATATTATTGACTTGATTATCTACGAGTATACCTATGAATGTACCTCGTAAAAGACAGTTCTTTACTTGCTGGAAACATATTAGAGCATATGTAGAGCATAGAGTAACGTTCGTAAAGCTTAACAAGCTCAAAAACCACCTACCTATACAAATGCTACTTTCTCGTTGAAGATAAGCAACGTTTTTACCATTACATGTGCTTGCTCAATGTGTTAAACCAAAGTCCTTCTAAAAGTAATTTACAAACAAACTTGATTCGAGATTTGAACTCAGGACCTCGGGTCCCCGAATTAGAATGTATACTCAGGTAAGGTATATACTACACTGTCTATGTTTTATTGATGTACTGACAATATGATATTAATTCGTCAATGTCCACTAACAACCACACCTGGAAACTCATATGGTTACAACTCAAGCAGAAAGGTCGTCAATGGCACTGTGTCACAGATGTTACGATAACTAATCGTGAACGTAATGTTTCACGTGTTTTTTGCATTATTTAGCATTTAATTAATATTATTTGCAGCTTCAAAACACCTTTAGTGGTATTGCCAATTGTTCTGTGATGTTGTATGTTTGCATCTGATTATATAAAATGTTAAATGGCGTTATTGCAACTAAGTAAATAATAGTGGTTCGATAATATTAATTTAATGCATGCGAACATAATGTGACGCCCACCGGGCTGTCTGGCTGGTACAAAAGACTCCGTTAGTTGCAGTCTGTAACATCAGCAGGACAAAAGCCTTTCGTCACTAAATCTCACATCATACTATAGGGTGATTTGTGATGTGTACATCATACAGTGAGGAGTAAAAATGCAAAGACATTTTTTGAACAAACATATGACAAAGATTTTTGCTTTTAGATATCTTTTGCCATTTTGCTTTCTCGCAGCTTGTTATAAATCAGCGATGCTTTAGATTACTCGTAGTCTCTGGTGTCTATTAAAAAGTAGATTTGATATGGATAGCATAGTGTTTAACGTAGCAACGTTTCCGTAAACCAGTTGATCTAATCATTTCAGACCACCCACATCGATACGAATAATTCTTATAAAACATACGATTTGACCTGAACTCTACATTAGAGGTTATTTATGGAACATTGATATTTTTTCAATAATTTTAATAAAGTACGTCATTAATGTTATTAGTCTGTTCGATAAGGGCTTTAATTGAAGAAAAATGATAAATTGTTACTTTATTTATCAGAGTTGACCCTTTGACGAGTACTTTAGATTGGAATAACACATCGTAAATCATTGTCCAGGAAACAAATAAAAATAAATACACAAAGATGTTTATTTTATATCTTTGAATGAACTAACTATTACTTATAGCCGTAATCTATATTTCCAAACGTTCTTAACAATAATGATGTGCCTCAAATCAACGTTTGTGCTCTTAGTACGATTATGAGTGTCCTGAATACATTCTAATAATAAATCCCACTACAAATTCCACTATTTGAGACGCCTGTTTGAAAAATATAATCCCAATACATTTTAAATCAAATAAAAGTCAAAAGAATACCACTGACGTTTTATATGTAGCTGTAATTTTCGACTAGTTCCAAAATAGAGTAATCCAATCTCAATATTTTGATGGAAAATCTATTTAATTAAAAATGAATTCCAATTATTTATTCCAAACAGCTTTTTAAAAAGTGGGCGTTGGTTATATTTTTATCGCGTATTCTACGTTAAATATAAATAGTAATTTATTACTCAGTTCGTTTCATACTTTCGACGACGCCTTAGGTATATCTACTCGATTCGTTATCTAGACCATTTCCCAGAATTCAGTTACTAGGTGTTAATAATATTATAATCATAAGCAAATTCCAATTAGCTCACGAACTACTTAGGTTTTTATAACTAGGTTGTTTACCTACTGGGTTTCACTTACTTTTAAATGTCAGTGCATATGTGTATTTTAAACTTTTTCCTACTTTTAATGTTTCCTTTTACTTTAAATATAATTAAATAGTTGTCCTTTTTCCAATTTTAAATTAAAACTCAAACATTTACGGTAAGTCTCCAATTAGTCGTGAAAAGTGAGATGACATGATAACCTTTTATCAGTTATCTGTTATCTACTTCGTACTTATCTTTAAGATTAAAATTAAGTCACACAATTAACAATTATCAAAGTAAGTATACTCTGTATAACAACCTAAGATATATATACTGTCCTATGTTATAAAGCTCTTACAAAAACTTTCTTTCCAAAACCCTCACCCTAAAAATTGATCATTCTCCATTTTTAAATTTTGATTCAAAATTAAAGTTTTATCTTATTCACAAATCAAAGTTGAAAATGCAACCGCTTTCCATTCTTAGGATTGGATTGCATTTGAAAACGTACTTTTTAATGTACCTTAGAATTAGTTAATGCTTTAGACTAGGTAATAGGTAGTATAATAATTGGAGCACCACCATGCTAAATACAGACGTGTTATACACGTTAGTACAGAGTTGCCACTCTGCAGTTACATACATGTCTAGTATGACGATGCTTTCCAGGAATTACGGAAACGAAATAAACAAAATGCAACGACAAGTTGACCCGGTGACTGTTATCGCTGATGGTATACAAATACAATACTTGATACAAAATAATGTAGTTGATAAAGTAGCGCGCGTGAATAGCGGCTACCGATGATGCAAGTATCGCACCATATCTGAAATGTGATATTTATTTCACTGTATAAAACAAGGGTGACTAGTCCAAACACTAAAAAATTAAAGGATTTACCTAGTTTTTTTTTTTTACATGTCTAAGAATAGATTTAGAAATATTAAAGTATTCAAACCTTGATTATTTAGCCGGTTCAACATTAATCGCATTATCGATTCAATCGCATTAATTTGTATACACATAAACTGATATCAATTTTCATAAATGTAAATACAGAAGACTATACTAAGATGTAACCGCAAACTCCTCCTTAAATAAAACCTAATTAAAGGAATGCGGAAAGCAAGAAGCACGTAGCCAAAGGGTTACACGCAAGAGGCTATATTCTTTCATAATAATGTACGTGATAAGTGAACTGAGTAGATATGAGAAGCGATGCGAGGGTCCCTGTAGGGGTCAATGTCATGTTCGAGCCCTACGAGTATCTACTGCTGGCGCCAGCACCCGGCGCCAACCATGTACATAAAAATTATACTCCACGTTCATTATCGCCTTAATTATATACAAACAACCTCCTAATATATCACTGTGCGTACGTGACGATCACTTTTAGGTCACTCCAATTTTCGTGAAGACTGTATAATAGTATAACAATCTCAAAGTTGTATAATGATACATCTCAGTGTGGGAACGTATGTTCAGTATCCAATGGTCGATAGCAACACGTCCAGTTCTCGGTAACGAGTTCTATTTTCATAGATAATCATAATTCCTAGTTTATCATTCATCATATGAACGATTTCTTGTGAAGTTGGTAGCGCCGTCAGCGGTCGGCCGTGGCGCTAGTCACCCGACACGCCGCAGACTGCACAGGCCACACATGTTCCACTTGCAACTCGTGTTTTTCTCACTCTATATTTGTCTAAACGCGCTCATACATATGGATTTAAACACAATAAAAACAGCAATCATTCAATACCAACTTGATTTGATGCGATTATCAACGTGCACAGTAAAAAGCTATGGGAACTGTCTGAAGAAATCATGCCATTCGATAATGGTATTTCTATTTATGATTTATGATATCGCTTTTATACAAGATAATTTATGAACTTTTTAACTAAATCCAATCAAAACAAAGAGCAATAAAAAAGTACAGTTTGGAGCAGACAAATAAATAGTGAATTACACCGCCCATTCCATGTGTCAATCAGAATCTGTCCACCAAAAACTAGCAGCGGTTGTTTTTTGTGATGGCACGCGTGGGCGCGCAAATGTTCGAGAGTGGCAATTACAGGCCATTACCAGCGGCCTGCAGCCCGCCCGCGGCCTGTGACGGCGAGGGGCGGGGGGCGGGGGTCGCTCCATGTCAGAGTTGTCAAACTACTACGCGTAGGAGGATCGCTAGACAAATAGCACTTGACCAAGTAACACCTTCATTACTGAACAATCACACGCTCCGATAAACAAACACGATAAATGACTATTAAGTGACACGCATTAACTTCAAATAAAATTCATCTTAATTGAACGTAAGTACTTATAACTGGCTAAGTAATATCTAATTAAATTACTGCTATAAATAAAGCTTAGAAACTAGTTTTGTTAATTAAAGCTCTAGTTGTCTATACATAACAGTTGTAATAATCAATAATCATTAAATATATTCCTCTACATAAACCTGTGTAGAAACTAATTGAAATGTTAACTATTGTATGGCCGTCGGTCCGAACAATTCAGACTTGGAATGAAGAGCATAAAGCAGCACTATAAAATCTGTGCAAATGGTAATTTCGTTGGTAATAACATTTTGTTGTCTTTATGTCGGTCGCCACAGACCTCCTGCGGTCGTAGTAACTGCGTAATCTAATAGAAATAATTAATATCTGTGTGGTGTGCCGGAGCCCGCCGGGTCCAACGTGTTATCGACTCGGTATCGGATCTCCAGCAATCTTCATTATTTCGGCTCTCTGCCCCGGTCAAGGCGGTTCGAAACGATTACTTTGGAATTTTAAAGGATTCTGTTTTTCAAGAATCATTGGTATGATTGATGGTGCCACGTTTAGGTGGGTCATTAAATAATATTTTGAATTTCGAATAAACTCCCAATGAAAAAAAACCAAAGCATCCTTAAACGTACGTTGGTACGAGAGTCTATCAGTCGGAGTATAAAACCACTTTACATTTGGCAATGAAAAATTAAAATAGATCTGCAAGCGAGATACGGGTATAAAAGTAAATAAAGCGATAAAAGTGTTACATCACCCTAAATTACACATAATAAGAGTAAGCAAACTAAAACATTATAATGTGATGTGACAAGTGTAAACTGTATTGTGAGTTTCCTGTCGCTAAACCCAATAAGATGCGTAACTATTTACTTTCTGACTAAACTTGTTTATAACAAAACTATTGAGGAACATCATAACTGTTGTGATAATGGGGTTAGTCTAGTGTCATAAACTCTAAATTATCATTCAGGAACCTTCCTATTTTTTCTATTATTGCTCTTTCTTATATTATACCAATCACCAGCATTATGTGTTTTCATTCAGCCTTGGTGCACGGTATTAACATAGTTAAAGAAGTCGATAGAGTAAGGAGAGGTGTCGATAGAGTAAGCTTTTACTTATCTACTTACTAAGTTTCCATAATAGCTTATTGTATCATCCCAAGCTGCTGCCATATAAAACCAATACGTTATCAGTGTCTCAGGTATATTTCTTCAGCTGACAGCTTCACGTCATCGCTACGTCACCACGACCAACTGATTCGCACCTTTTTGCAGCACCAGATAAGATTCGCTTGGTAAATATTTAACAAGCCGATAACAGAATCAAGATCGTTATACTTTACACTTTCCTGAGATAAAATTTGGTTATAATTAAGTACTTTTACGACACGTTTATCGAACATTATGTTGGTTATGGGCGGTGTCAATTAGGGTTCAGGTCTTGTGAGAGGTGCTGAAACTAATTTAAATGGGTGCGTCGACCTCGCGCTGCAGCCGGCGCGGAGGTTTGTTTCATAAATCCCTCAGATTGCTAGTTTACACACTTTACGGTTATTGGTTTTATTAGGTTTATGGTTCATATTGACGCTTTCTGTTCGGCTCAATCTACGTTATCCAGACGCTATTTTCGGGTAGTCCGCAAATAGTTTCGTATTGCAGCGATACGTTGGCGAACATTTCTCAAGTTACTGTTCGCCGCATGTAATGAACTTGTACAGAGTGATACATCTAACACGACAACCTTTGAGGTCAACTGATAAATCATTCCATTCAGTTCTAGCGTTGATATAAATAACTGTAGGTTAGTTACGCGCGGGTTATTATTTATATTAAACATTTTACTCCGAGACGGTTTATAGTGATAAGCGAAATATGTACTCATAGATAGATATTTCTTAAATCTGACTTTTATCTTACTCAAATAAAACTAAAATTTAATATAGAAATAAAAATTATATAATTTAATATAAAACATGCTAACAGAAACTTGTCTCTTGATTGCGGTAACTTAACCCGGAGTAATTTTATGATTTAGGGTTTTATCTTACAATCTTACACGTTTTAATAACAGGTCAGTACGTGCGGTATGCCTTATTTTAAATATATTATTAAAAAAATAATCAGGTGTGGTCTTTCAACGATTTTTAATAATTATTAAGTAAATTGCATACTTGTCCTTGCGTAACTAAATATTAAGTAGGTTCATATTATTATACGAACTATAATTAGCTCGTACCAACAATTTGTTGCCTGCATAACGATATTATTGAGATATATGGTTATCAAGTTATTATATAAAGTAAGTGTTGAACTGAATGAAAGAACCTTTTATAATTTTTGGTTACGCTCACTATCACAAAAAAACCATTTAATGAATGGTGGACATTTTGATTTGCATTTGTTTCTCTAAATTTTCCAATTATGAATTTTGCTATAGAAAGACGAATCGACTTTTCCTAAGTATTAAAAATATACTCGTACCATCTGCATCTTACTGCTCCACTTGTTGCATCAAGCGCAAATCTTCCGTCGATTTATTTAAAAGGGCTATACCACCTGTCATTCAAAGTTTACAAACTGACAGTGACCAATCCATTCTCAAAAAATGTTGAATTCATATTTAAAATCTAATTATAAACGTTTCAAATGTGACATCTGAAAGGGAGGCGTTTGATTAGCAACCGGGCGGTATCAGCGAAATCTTTTAAGTCATATTAGGTATAAGTAGCTGGATTCTTATAAGTAAGTTATTATTCTTATAAGTAGGACGTGAATTGATTTGAAATGCAAACCCTTGTCAGTTCTTTTGAATCCTATCACGGGTCATCTTAACGATTAATAATATTAATGTCCATCCTCGTCGTTTAAAGAAATACAGAAATTATTCTTGGACTTTAAAGTATTAGTTTTAGGAAATTGCAATTTATTTTAGCGATATTAATAACTGAGATGGACCAAATGATTGCACTGATGATATATTTTTAAACTCTTTTATTAATGAGTTAATTTAGATTCTTTTATATATATGATACGTAGAATGAGTATGTAGATATATCGGTATTCATTCGATACTTTTTTATTTCCGGATTGTTCGAGAGTACAAAACGTCAGTTATAAAACAAAATCTGTGAAAAGAGTAATTTTGTTTTTGCATATTTCGGATAAGTATGCATTATCAACTTTATTATCAACATCAAAAAAGCGATTTACCTACTCGTTCTTTATTATTACAAGTAAAAAAAACAAAACAGTTGATTTTAAAATAAACATACATACTTGTTAAAAACTATACTGATATCTTCGATACATTACAGCCTAATGCTTTTTAGGGTTCCGTAGCCAAATGGCAAAAACGGAACCCTTATAGATTCGTCATGTCTGTCTGTCTGTCTGTCCGTCCGTCTGTCTGTCTGTCTGTCCGTATGTCACAGCCTTTTTTCTCCGAAACTATAAGAGCTATGTTGTTGAAACTTAGTGTGTAGATGTATTCTGTGAACCGCATTAATATTTTCACACTAAAATAGAAAAAAAATAAAATTTTAGGGGGGTCTCCCATACTTAGAAATGAAAAAAATATTTTTTTTTTCATCAAACCCATACGTGTGGGGTATCTATGGATAGGTCTTCAAAAATGGTATTGAGGTTTCTAATATCATTTTTTTCTAAACTGAATAGTTTGCGCGAGAGACTCTTCCAAAGTGGTAAAATGTGTGTGTGTCCCCCCCTGTAACTTCTAAAATAAGAGAATGATAAAACTAAAAAAAATATATGATGTACATAACAATGTAATCTAACACCGAAAATTGGTTTGAACGAGGTCTAGTTAGTAGTTTTTTTTTTACGACATAAATCGTAAACCGCAAAAAAATACTGATTATTCATTCAATAACTCAAATGTAAATAAAAAAACATTTATTTCAAGAACTTCTTTATTATGTTACTCGCTGCTACGGAACCCTTCATGGGCGAGTCCGACTCGCACTTGGCCGCTTTTTTTTACTTGTTAAACACGTATGTGCCTACTAAGTTACAAAAATATAAATCAAATTGTCTAAAGTCAAGCATCTACAGGAGAGGCATGTCCAGCAGTGACCGTTCATTGGCTGAAGAATGAGTTAGTTTATCAAAGATTGTTAGTTATAACATTTGTTAGTTAGTGATTAATAATAAAGTGTAGTACTCACCACTATGGATAAGGTTCCTAATGCTACCCTGGATGCCCTCGTCTCCCGCGCCGCTCAGGCTTATCGTGACATGTTTGGCCCCGCACCACGCCACCAAAGTTTGGAACAACAACAGTTTCAATACTACACAACTCACACCCATTTTGTCAAACCGGGAATCACTCACATACATTTCAAAGTCACTTTACACAATTTTCTCCTCAAACGTCCAAAGTTCTATATCAATTGATCTGATACCAACATTCGCTTACGACAATTTGTGCTTATAGTTGGATATTGATAATGGATACATTATTCGTTTTCGGAACTCCCTCACTGTCATTGTAAACGACCTGCAAATAAAAAAGATCATATGTTAATCTTGTTACTAGTCGCTTGATATTTTTTGTAGTCGGTCAAAAACACCATTAAGCAACTGTCACATCAAGTCATATCACTCCACATCAATTAGTTACGGATTGTTTGTAAAAAGCAAGTGTGTGATCAATTCAAGGTCGATGGAAACTGTCTTATTTATTTTTGGTTAACTTAAAATATACGATTATTTAATCTACTATGAATAAAAACTTGACGAAAAATATTTTTAACCAATAAAATTTTAAACTTTTTCATAATCTATATTTACTCACCATTAAAATTTGTATAAAATTTTACTTAAAAATAATAAACTAGGTTATTAAAATAAATATTAAAAATAACTAATTTATTTTTTACCAGAGTTACTAGTATTAATTAAATATTAAACGTTGCTAGAGTGCGTGTAGCGCAGTTTACGCGTCCGTTGAGCCCGCTATCTCTATCTGAGAATGAAGCCACGTTACATAATTGTTCATTAACGTATTATCTCGTGTTCATTATGTACCTATCTACGTACACACACAACGTCTGCTGGTAAAACCGCGCCATTTCAATAAAAGCGCTGCGGTTAATAAAATCACAATACGAAACGTATTAAAATGATTCCGCTGACATTAAGTACGAGAACTTTATAATAAGACGGTTGATTGATACCAAAAAAGTGGTCATATTAAAGGCCGGAGAGCTAGCCGTATACGGTCGGAGCTTTCTTCATTGGAATCGCGACAAAACAAGAATGATTGACGGCAACTGACATTATTTGCAATTTTAACCTATTTGGTAAACACTGTCTCATGCAGAAATGCACGTTTATTATATTTGACCCACATCGGAATAGGAAAGTTTTTACAGAGGTAGGGCGAGCCGACTCATCATACATTATTGCAATGACCTGCTAAGCTGGCAGATCGATACTGGGCCTATAGCATGATATATCATCTAGTACATGAAATAGATTTCATACAACTCCGAATATAAAACCTTCATAAAAGTGCATGACTCACATTTGTAAGTCAATTGAGCCCAAGCTTAGAAAGGTACAAAAACACAATTGAAATAAATAGATACAATAAAGTGCACCCTCTCCTTGTTAAGCCGGAATGTGTTCTAAGAAGAAGATCGAGGGAAGGGTCCACATATGGAGATAAGGCAGGCGCCAGTCATTTCGGCTCCTAGCAGCTTGTTTGTTTTTACTTTTTGTTGCCCCTTCGACGGCACCCAAATGACTATGGCGCCTCGACATTTACTAAACCTCAATATTTACTCCGACCCATGGTAATTACCGACTCCGGAAATAATGAAACTCTCTTTTATCCCTCATTTTAAACGAGCAATACGTCTGCGTGTCATAAACAAATGTTTGGGATGTTTAACTGAAATCTCTTTTAGATTATGACAGTTTTAGGACCAGACGCGTTTGTTCCAATTTCGAATGGCGCCTACAGGGTTGGCGGCAATCATTTAGAACTGATTGGATAAGTTGTAATATAATACTCTTGTTAGCAGTATCACAATTAAGAGTGCAAATATCCAAATGGCAACAATATGGTTATCGTACGTATTATTATATCAATTTTAAAACGTCAAACGCCTCGTGCCGTAGCCACCACCTGTACCAATCGTGTCGAACCATACCCTCCCACCTGTGCAAATGTGCGTCTCTTTATGATTGTACAATAAGAGTTTAGAAGGTTGATCGAACGCCTATGTGGGAACTGCAAATAAATTCTGCAAATTAATTTGAACGTGTTTTGTGTTCGAATGCCTCGTTAGTGATACGTCAATTACCGGTTGATGGTCTTCATAACCTTCGACGGTCGTACATGTAAATTGAACTTAAGACATAGAATTAAATATGTGTTGGTTATTTTTATGTTCTTCTGTTGTATCGGAGACCTAATTACACTAAGGTAGTAGAGCGATTAGCGCTTCGCCTCGTAATAAGTAGGTAAGCCCTCTAAAGAGTATCTACCTAAAATATAAAAATAAATGAGCAGCATCACACCACGTTAGTATAAACAAATTAATCTTTACAACTCTGGTTTCCCGGTACCACGTAATATCTCCGTTATCAGTTCAGATAGTGTCTGTATGTACATCTAATCTTAGTGTTGACCTGATTCGTACCTAGACTAATAATGACGTATGACCTAGACTCAATCTCTTCCACTAACTTAATCAAACAATAGATAATGGAGATTTAAACGGCCTTTAAGGCTGTATTATATAAGTACTAGTATATATTTAAAACGAGATAATTTTAAATTGGCAAAAACTGTTTTTTTGCATTGTAAACGTAAATTGCTTACGCATATAATTATGAGGGTAATTTTAATAATTATTTTTAGTATTGACATTTTGATATTTTTCCGTGAAAGGAACGTATGTAGATGCTTTCAACGATACCGATGAAATTCCTGAATCGACATAATAATTAAAATTAAAAATCAGATTATAATAACTCCGTTTTCGGGCTTTGTCAATCTAATTATATGTCCATACAATCAGATATCAAGAGATTAACGAGTAGAAATACACCGTAAATTTTTGTAAACACACCGTAAACTTATAATTGTGATGAAGAAAGTTGTTGAAGAAAGTAGAATGCTTTACATACAGTGAAGGTAGGAGAATAGTTCGGATTGAGATAAGATCCCTTCAGTCGATCGGAGTATATCAATTAGTCTTAGTCTTTTGTGTATGCGTGGTATGTGTGGACAATGCGCGCGCGCCGCCGCCCGTCATCGTCTCGCGCACCGCGCCGCGCGCTTTGTCTCCACACCAACCGGTATCGCCGGTTAGAGCCTCCCGACCTGGCTCAAATTATTACCCTTTACAACTATTTACACAATTGTTCTCAACATCTTGATAAGTCCACTTCAATTTACGGTAGAGTTCGCTATTGAAATATTCTCGTCTATTTTGAAATAGAGTCCAGATTTTGTGCATGTGTTTTATGACGTTGTTTAGTGAGTATATTCTGAAGTTTGAACTCATATATATCTACTTCCTTTAATGCTTAAAGTAAGACCATGGTAGAGACTTTAGGCTCTTAGATCTAAGTCCAACCCTGTAGGGTAGACTCCCCTGAAATCTCGACTAGAATATGTTCTACTTATTAGTACTTACTTTTAGTTAAAAATCTGTCCTTATAAGCCTCACTATTTACCCAGTTTCTCACCATTTAAAGAAACCGTTGACACAAAACATGCAAGTACCCATTATAATATTATATTTAATAACAATAAAACTTTAACAATACTACATTTTACTATCTTATCTTATAACTAAGTAACAGATGCTGTGACGTATGTTGACGTAGGTAGTTCGCCTTTAAACTTTGGTTCAACATTTTAAACCAAGCCACCTAATACAGTAATCCTGCTAAGTCTATCTACTTAATAATTCATTTTAGGAGAGGACGTACGTATGTAACATTATACTGAATGTTATATTCATGTGGTCAAAATTGTGTGCGTCAAAGAAAAATTATCATAAATCAGTGCAAATAAACCAATAACTTTCTGATTTTCAATGACATAGACGATTTCGAGGTAGGTACTTACGCGAGTGTTTATCTGTTTATAAAGACACTTCCAAACCATTTCGCAACGCCCAACCACACAGCGAGCCGCAACGGTCCGCGTAATTTAATTCCATGCAGTTTTCTGAATGGACCATAAAGATCATCGCATTATCGTTTAAGTAAGTGGTGAGCGTTAATAATCTTGTTTTATACGTAAAGAAACGACCCACATTTGCATATTTGCAAACGAGAGACACAAGTCCCACCGTCTGTATCGACGGCTCACGTCATTTCGGCCACTAATTCAATGCCCACCGATAGCGAGAGCCTGACACATGATCGTCTTATCACGTTTGTGCCACTTTATCTCATCTGATACCGCCTACGTATCTGCCTAACATTTGTCACATATTACACCACCGACTAAACGCAATCTTTCACTTCGCGAAATATCCAATTGTGTAAAATAAACAAACTCATTTAAAAAGTTCAATATCGCCACAACATTTTGTCTTGGGAATAATGGTTTTTTTGTTACTATTTCGGAGCGAACAAACAGTCTATTTGTATTCAGCTCGGTGGAGACGAATCTGAGGCGGGCGTTCATCTCTCTAGGACACCTATGAGTCAGTGTCAAGGAGAGACTCGCATGCTCGCTACTTACTACGTTTAATATTGACACTTTCATTGTGAATTATGTGTATGAATTATTTATGAACGCTATTGTTTATTAAAACCGACAGCCTGTCAAAGTTGTTGGTTTATAGGTTACATAACGTTTACATTGAACGTTCAAAAGGATCGACGGTATTGGGAACTTTTAAATCGACAATTGACAGTTTTATCGCCGGCACTGTTGGAAGACTTTAATGCAGTTCTCGAAGCGATACAAACACGCAATGTGGATTGCATTCTGATAGCGATGACTGTGAGAATGTGCCGGACTAATGGTTGTACATACTTAAAAAATTACACTTGCCAAGATTTTTTTGGCTTAGGATGCGTAATTGTAACCAAAGTTGAATGACTTACGAATAAACATACACTCATACAAGAGTCTCATCTGAGTTGTTGATTGGCAGATTACGTACGGTGTGTACATATAGTCACAGGTATAGTATTAGAGACGTGAATGAAATCTGAACTGCAACCAATGACATTGTTTCTCATCAACTCCACTGACCGCGGGATTCGTAGAAAAACTTTTTAGGATCGCAAGCTTCAAATACTTGCAACATTCGAAATGCGTAGGCCGAGTACCTATCGGTAAACGAATCGTGTAATGTCCCATTGTATTCGACATGTACCGATACAGATCTTTTTATTCAGGTTACAAATTGCATATGATGAGCTCGAGAGAATATTGAAAGACAATAGTTATTCATACGAGCTTCGACGTCTAGGACTTATATATTTTTAAACAGAAATACCGTGAAAGCGTCGTAAAGTACATGTTAATGAACTCCGGTTTATTGTGACGTCGACCTATTTACAAGACACGCGTAAGTAGTAAAATAAAATGAATAATAGTTCTAAACAAACAATGCCTGGTGTATATTTGTTATATTGTTTCACAAAGCTTTTTAGAACTCCGACGATCCATGAGTGATATATGATGGTAATATTTTCAAAAACAATCGATATAATAAATCGATAAATTGCGATTACATTCATCCTTTAAAATTGTAGTGAAGGTCGGTCTATTTAGGAACCGGCCGATTTCAACACGGAGCGGCCGAACGCGATTATGTTAGCACAAAACTCGTAATAGAGGTACCTACTTAGTATTCATTTAATATGATTAATCACAATTTATTCCAACATTTTTACAAATAAACAAGGAGTGAACATATCATAAATAATCTCCAGCTTTTCTGCAGTAATGATACTTCTAAGAAGTATTAATAAAAGTTAAGAGCTAATTCCTAGTACACTTCTAATGTGTTAATATATTCTGTGTTTATTATTTATGTCCAAGTTCAAAGTGCTTCAAAATTAATTAAGAGAATAGTTAAGATTGAGTGTGGAACTAGTCATCTTGGATGTATTCTTATGAATACCGGTTCTGGTAGAAAGAATGTCAAAAGGCCGGCAAAATTATGTGGGTTAGGTAGTTGTCACGCGTATTGCGTGTTAATTTGTTCGACGTGTTTTACATAAAACATTATCTTCTTAGCATAAGTCTAGCCTACGATTGCTAGCGGCTAATTTACAGATTTTCTACTCGATCAATTTACGTCGATACTTGAGTAATTTCATGTAAATTACGGCTAGTTACATTAACCTTTCATTAAGTTTACGCACCTAGTTGGCGAGTGTGTAATTGCGAGAACTATTAAAATACAGAGCCGATAACTCGAGGTGCTTGTGTGCTTACCTACATTGTTTCAGTCTGAGTAAGTTTGCATTTATCTTTTCATAGTTTAAAGGAATTTAAATTAACACTATTAAATAAACGTAACGACCCCATCTGTCTTAATACTAGACTATTTATTAACATTCCAAAGGAATGGTTGCAAAACTGTTTAGAGCAGTATTGTAGAATATTTTTATAGTTTAAAGGCTCGTGATTAACTTAAATTTATAGACATATCTTCCATGTAGAATAAAATGTTTAAAAAATAATCTAAAGTTTGAAATAATAACAGTAGTGTTTTTAAACATATTTTTTTTGTACTCTATTAATGTTCGAGGATGGACGGATAAAATAGATGTTTGTATCACTTTCAGGTCAAATCAGTTCTACGAGTACATTTGGTCGCAATTTGACTTATTATTTTATGATACATACAACTCGGACTTACACATGGGCCCGTTTTATTCTGAACTTTTTATAGGAACAAAGATCAATGCAAACTTAACTATATAAGGTGCTGTAGACAGCAAGTAAACAGTAGAACTATTAAAAAGGTTCTTAGAAACAGGATTGATAGCTTAAGTAGTGAAATGTGCCTACCAGAGGTTGACCTCTATGTCTTCAGCCCGTGGCTATGGAGAACTTCACACTTTGCAACATTTACAACACACTTCCGCGGCAAAGTTGGTGATAGATAAAACTGTGCATCATCACAGAATGCAGAATGAAAAAAGATGTTGCTTTGTGACTACAACTGGTCAAGTTGACTATCACTATTCAAGAAAATATTACGCTTACATGCTGATAGATTAGTGAAGTATTCATGATGTTGATATATGAAAGATGTCAAATATGAAATAATAATCTACCACCAAAACTTAAATCTGCAACTGTCCTTCCTTAGAGAAGCGCAGACTTATGAGGCACCCACTCTACATGCAAATTATACACAACTGACTATCTCATTAACATATTCACCAGTTATATTACTTATTCAAACTCCAATGTCTGTATTGACATGTTCGTATTAATAATATTACATTATTCATTGATGAAAACCTTAAATCTTCATTTTTAATATGCACTTGGTATCGAAATATTGACAACAGAATTTCTATCAGGAAAGCAAGCACTAAAACCGTTAGTAGCAATATTTTGACGTGCCCAATAGCACGGCTTTACAGAATCCGATTATCCGATCGTAAATCTTGCATGTTTCGGTATAATAATAACAAATGAATAAAGAAAATAAATTAGTTCTTTCCCGTGGATCTAGATTCGCGTAGGCAGATGCAAGGATGCATAAATCTGTCGCCTGATTGTGGTGAAAACCATGAAATGTAACGTACCATTGATATTAGTCCATGGCGAGCTTCGAGACTCCGTGGGCGGTTATTTATTTATATCTTGGCTATTAAATTCATTACAATGTCTGTATTGACATGTTCGTATTAATAATATTACATTATTCATTGATGAAAACCTTAAATCTTCATTTTTAATATGCACTTGGTATCGAAATATTGACAACAGAATTTCTATCAGGAAAGCAAGCACTAAAACCGTTAGTAGCAATATTTTGACGTGCCCAATAGCACGGCTTTACAGAATCCGATTATCCGATCGTAAATCTTGCATGTTTCGGTATAATAATAACAAATGAATAAAGAAAATAAATTAGTTCTTTCCCGTGGATCTAGATTCGCGTAGGCAGATGCAAGGATGCATAAATCTGTCGCCTGATTGTGGTGAAAACCATGAAATGTAACGTACCATTGATATTAGTCCATGGCGAGCTTCGAGACTCCGTGGGCGGTTATTTATTTATATCTTGGCTATTAAATTCATTATTGTTATGTTCTGCAAGGTATGAAATATCATACAACTACTTTCAGATGACTTTCAGTTTAATTTACGATTGGTTTGTAAATATATAGCTTTACATTAATTTAAATTGATGTGTTCGTGCAAGATTCGTGAATCGATTGGACGTAAGGAACTAATATTGTGGCCTCATTAAATAATAAGTATAAAAAACTATCCAAACACGATATGTATAAAACTCACACAATTTACAAAAGCTAAATAATGATACTTAACGCAAAGCAACAGTGGCGCTAAATGCAAAAAAGATAGGCAACAAACAAGTCTTTAAAAACAATTAGCATACGACTGACTTTTTATTAAATCGCTCACAAAGTATACTAATTTACAAAATAAATAGCCGCGAGAATCCGGCAGGTGAACAATTACTTAATAATATTATACTTTTATTGCATAAAATCCTGTATTAATAGACTAATAGACTAGACTAAAATGAAATGGTCATGGTCAGAATTGCAATGCAAGTTATATCAATAAACGTATGTTTGTTCAATCAGTTACTTCTCATACGGACTGTGACATTACGGTATCTCTGTTGCCAGTTGCCTTATTTATACAATTCGTTTACACTCAAATTAAATTGATAACCAAATTTGGGCTAACAATATATATTTTACCCTGTATAGATATTTCGAGTGGTTTATAGGTATCTCTTCAAATGGACCGATTTGGGTAGTATTTAAAAGTGAACTTGAACTTGTAAAGGTTATCATTCGATATCATAGCGCCACTCAGTGCGTGTTACCAAATCAAACGACGAATCTATTTCCACTCGCGAATTTATCGTCGCGGCCTCCCTACTCGTAATATTGGTCGGATTCAAATGAGCTGCCAGTTACAATCAATTTTTATTTTTGTAGCAAACGGATGTACTAATTACCACAAATTAACATTTTACTCAAGTTTCTTTCTTATCTGGACGGTTCACTGCTTAACATCACATATTTGTTTATCTCCAGGTCATTGTATCTAGCCTATATTTGTGCTTTTACGACGACATTTTATAAAACAAATAGTTATTAAAACACAATTAAATTGATGTTTAATAAAAACAATGTACTTTTATGTTCGAGAACCGATAAACTTTAATCTTAAGGGTAAAACACGTTAACAGCTGGTGGTAATTACATTATGTAAAGTTGACGAATGGAAAGCATACTAAGATAACTTAATTGATAAATACCTAGAAAAAAATAGTCTGTAATTATGTTACTATTGGGCAAAGGCCTCTCAATAAATATCAGTACAGTGATGTCGATATTATTTAATTCATATATTTTAATTGTGAGAGAATCTAAAAGATCCTAAAAAAATCTTGATTTGATTTGAAGAATTGAAACTACATTTACGGATACACTTCGCTTTTATTTTACATTTTTATCTGACGTTTCGGCCCCGTTACAGGAACCGTGGTCACAGAAGACTTGATTTGAATATTTTAATCTGAATGCTTGGTGCAGCTAATGCAAATTCACAGGCAAAGCTCGCAAAAGCTTTAACAGCTCAATTTCACGATAGAGCAACTTACTATTTCTGTACAGTTTGCATGTTGATAGACAAACCATAAAGTACGAGTAGGTATGGAGTAACGTTTAACGACTAGACTACGCCCGCGCGCCATGCTTGCTCCGGCCCATAATAAAATCTATTACTAAACCTCATGGTATATTTATGTGTGCAAATTGTGTACTACAATCAACTTTGATGTATTGTTATGAAATAGTAATCGCGCCGATTAGCCGTCATCTGTATTGCAAATTATCGCCATTTATACAAATATTAATAACATGAACATATTATTATCTTAGCTGTTAAGGAAAAACCGCAACATTTGTTTTTATACCTTTTATTTAATGTAAAAACCGAAGCATGTACCTTAGTTCATATAGTATCGCAAACTTGGAAACAGATAATTAAGGAAAATTATAGAATAATTAACGACAGACATTACAATAGGTACAACTAATTCAGTATAACGAAATTGAAACGATAATACATTATCAGTTAGTGCTTCGAAACATTTGACTAAAATCTAAACATACTGTTACCTAGGGCACAAAATCTAACAATAAATACCTACAGTTTTATTATTCAGAGCATGATGTATGTTGAATCTATTTTCGTGCGTCCGTGTAGATCCGATGCGAGCAAGTTCAGGGAAACCAGACGAGGAAATGTTTTATTGAACTCCGAAAATTGGGGCAATGTGTCAGCTCCAGAACATTTGATACCCGCAGGTTAAAGAACTTTACAATTTTAACGCCTTTTTGCTCTAACTACGGGATATATTTAAACCAATATCGGGACCAGTTGAACAGGTCCCCACGGATTTAGAAATGAACTCCGTTACGTATTCGGAACCAATCACGTATGACCCAAATATAACCAACAATGTTGTAAATTGGACTTCATATGGTGTGTTCATTATGTACCTAGAATTAGGATACAGACGTGGATATTCAATATACATAAGCACCTACAGGACAATAATTATCTATGACTCAATATTATGATCACATTGTCATCTGCAAGGCATATCTAGTGGTGGAACTCGCAAAGTGCATATCAAAACAGGATTCTTCCTCATTGAATATGTCTATCGTTGTAAGCACCTTGTAGACTGTAAATACAAACAAATAGATGCGATAAGTGATTTCATTGACACTACGGTTTCTTTACGCATAGTAAGTGATTAAACACCGCAGGCTTGTCAATTTAACCCAACACTAAACTGCATTCTGAATAGTTTATCTTGTCCGTCTGGATTTTAGGGCAATGACTGTATTTGAAAGACAAACACGGTTGTAACTGCATTATATGGAACTTCATCCTAAACTATTAGATTTCTCTCCAATCTGGTCTTTGATGACCTAGGACTCAGAGTAATCAATGTGTAGGTTTATTAAAGTTAATTAACTAGCCTTTGTCAGAAGTGTTCAGGCCTAAGCTTTCCAACGCTTTAATGCCTTCCAATAAAAGTTACTTAATTACTGTGAAATCGGCCCTATCATATCACAAATTTTACATCATTTTCTATTGCAGGTATAAATGAAATTACGCATAGAGATTAGCCAAATAAGTTTCTGTGGACGCGTGTATCGTGTTAGTTCGATAACAATGGTCCTTAACAATGAGATGGCAGCGAAGGCCACAGCGCAAGTTCACGATTGTTCATCGACCGCTATCATTACATTACCATTCAATGCGAAGCGGATCATTACCGAGCGACGACCGGCGCGGGCGCAACTAAAGCTGCGCGCAGGCGACGGACTTTAGTCCGCAGCAGACATTTGTGACCGTTAAAAGGAACTTTTCTAAACTTTATCAAATCATCATCAGTTGAGATGTTATTGAAATTGAAACTGGTAAATTTTTTAGGGACTTTTCACTCATCGCGAACTAACGCCACCAGAATTAAAGCAGTCTACGGAGGCCTTAAATGTACATTAACTTTGTCTCGTCCTTAACTGCTTTACATGTTAATCAATACGATAAGAATATACTAAAACTCAATTACTTACGTGACAACGCCGTTTTACAAACTGTTTATATTACGACACTAAGGTGTAAGTAGGTACCTAACTTTATAAGGATACGAATATTTCCTGCAACTTCGTCCATGTAACAAATATTTGGGATGTAAGATTTTATTATTTTTAACTCAAAAAACAGAATAACAATTTTGTTCTTTAGAAATAAAGACTTGACTTGAACGCAAAAATTGACTGAATCTGACCTTTAATACTCCAGCGGAATTGAGAATCTCCATCACTTTTCAAATAGGTTGAAATTGAATGCCTAATATAGAAAATTCAAATCAATGTTATCCATAAAGTGAGCTACGGACAAGCCATCAAAATATGTCCGAGTCCAATCCAAAGTAAACTACATATTTAGCCACGGGCATTCGTTTGTTTCTATTTCGTGAGATCAATCCAGCATAATGGCTCAACATTCCCAGACTCCAACTAATATGGCACAAGCAAAAAGATTCAAGAATTAAACACGAACCGACGAACAGATACACCAGATTTTCTTACGTTTATTTATTTATACGAAAATGAAACTTTACAGATGGTAATTAAACAAACTGTTGGTTAAACAAAAACTGTTCGATAAGTAACTGTTCCGAGACAATTTTAGCAACTGTTGAAACTTGTAAGTGAAACGAATCTTTAGTTGGTATCAAGTAGTTTCGAAACAAAAATATAGATGTTATCAGTAAAGAGATATATGGGACAGATAATATTGTTGGCATGGCCTCCAGCCGGCCGGGTTCACGGTGAGGGCTACATTTATTGCCTCAGTCCATCTAACCCATTTCTCTGACGTAATCTCCGATGTTTTAACATAGATACAGCTATCGGTGCCGGAGTAATTGAAATGTTATTAATAAATCCGGCTGAAAGCGTAGGTTTTCTAGCTACTTTATACTATTTTTGACTTGCAGTTTGTGATTATGAGTAACCGTTGAAGTGGGTACGTACTTATTTAAATCCCATTCAAATGGCAGATTTCACTTCAGACAGATTGATCTTTTATGATAAAAGTTTCTATTAGAACCGTCAAAATGGATTGTTTGTTTGTCCAAGGGCCTCATCGCCTCTATTAACTTGGCGACCTCTTAGATCTGAAGTGGCAGTTCTCACGAGGCTAGCGCGAAAATTAACAACGACTATTTAATTGATATATACGGCTCGTGGGGACGATTTGGGCCAATGGCATGACTAATAAATGAGCCTACTGCTCCCAGACAATGAAGCCGTGCAAGATATTGATGATGAATAATTGCCAAACATATATTTCTTTAGCAACTGCGAGTATTGTTAAACGAATGATCATCACTCTTTATAAAAGGCTTAATCTAAAATTGAAATGCCGTTAAATTTTTCAATGAACAAATAACCTAGAAACGTAAGTTTTAAAATCATTTTTAATTAGTCGAAATTTACAGGTCGCAAGGTCTTTGTACGTTTACGTACCGGACTAATAGCGAAAAACATTTGTGCTAACCAATGACAAAAGCAGAAATTAGCACTTCTGAAACATTAAGACGTGGGTTACGTCCATTCACCCAATATAACTCCACACTTACTAGTCCGGACATTCTTTCTTACCTAAAGGCCACGGCGCTACAAAATACGTTTATATGATTTTCTTAATCTTATCTTCATCAATCATAGTTCATTGCTTTCAACAACCATAACAAATTTGATCTATTCGATCAATGATTTAATCGCTAGCGATATCGTCACAGATTTGATTAAAAAATCCATATCATAGTGATGCAAACCTCGCAAAGGTGAGTGGCCAGCTGTGGTACCACAGATTTTAAACCGATAGGGCTTTTTGAACCTTCGAACCAACCAACCATATAATATACCCTCCGAAGCTGTAAGTGCTCTTGTAAATATATCACTCGGATCTACCTGTCGAAGTAATGACTGACCTGATTATTGCTTTACTTCGGCAATACGTTTTATCGGTCAATCAAGGTACATTACAGTATGGATATCATCACACACACACTCGAGTAACTATGGAGGTTGTAGAATTACAGCGTTGGAAGTAACACCTATCTAATAACATTAATTTATTCAAGTAGAGTCACCGTGTTAGTGTCAAATGTCAATTGTCATAGTTCATACGAGGCTATACACCCGCCATATCGATATTATATTTATTTTAATTACCGAGATGACCCACGTAATATGATTGATTTATTTTTATTATACCTCTTATGTAGAGCTTGTCAAAACCATTCCTTATCAAGGTCGTTCGCTTCTGCATTAATTTGTACTTCCTCATTTTAATTGATGTTAAAATATATTTTGCTATCAAATTATTACAGTATTAGCGAAGTATATAACTTGTTTGTGTATGCAAAAGTTGCAAGTGGTGTGGCTACCACGATATATATAATTAAGATAATAGTACGATTAAAGTAACATGAAAGAAATTCGATAGTTTTTAAAAGACATTTTGCTAAATCTTTGACAAAAGAATATAAACGTTGTCAAAATATAAGTAGTACTTGATAATATTTAAATAGTAAATATATTACATATTAGGTCAGTTTACTAGCCAGTGTGTGCTAATAAGTAGAATAGTGACAATGTAACCTGGACAAATAGATTCAAGTGGTCTCCAATTCAATAACTACTATTTGGGTTAATCAGACAGATTATGTTTCTACGCAAACATTAACCAATTACCCAATAGGCAATATCTGGAAACTATATTCCATTAATTTGTTTTATAATATTGCGATAAGTTATTTCGATTTAAATAGTCGTATAGTGTATGAATTCAATCAATAAAGTAAGTTAGAAACATAATCTGACAAATGTGATGCCTCATTCAAGTATAGATATTTTAAGTAACGTAATATGACTTGATACGACACAGAGCTAATAAAATATCCAATTATGATAAAGCGGTGTACTCACTCGATCCAGTGGTGCGATTTCCCCGCCACTTGTTAGTGTAGACGCAGCTCAGACGAGATCCTCGCCGGTAAAAGTGAAAATCTACCGGCAACTTCGCCCCGTAATTATTATTCACTAGTAGTGAAAAACGTGGACCGGGTACACAATTCGCGCCAATTTTATTTATACATAAACACGTGTTATATTGCTATAAAACGGATTATTATTTGAGTTGGTGTGTAGGGTCGGGTAGGTGTTTGGGTGTAGGGGTGGTCGTGTCGGAGGTGTCGCGAGTAGGCCGAGCGCGTGTGAGCGAGCGCGCGGCACGGCGACTTGCGGGCCACTGAACGGCGCGCGCGCACGATTGCCGTCGATCTCCAACTCTTCCAATTTTAAATACCGAACCGCCCGCTTGCATACAATTTTCCAATATACAGCAAAAACATCTCTATACAGAGGCGCTATAACAACGATTGCAATTAGTGCGGTACAACTGATTTTGGATTAATTGATGTACCTTATTTAAATGTCTGGATGACGTTAATTCAGTAGTTTTAATATGAAGGGTTTTCCTCGTCAATTTTGGACTATGATTAATCGCAAGTGTTACTTAGGTACTCAGTTGTTAAGCTAGTATACTATGTAGTAACAGTTTATTTTACAGAAAATTTGTTTTAAAAGTTTATTCTTTAAAAGGATAAATAGTACTTACATCCTGTAATTACTGAATTAAATCCCGAATGACTTCTTTAACCCGCGAATGTACGACTGAAAATCTCAAGAATTCCATGTTTTCAATTTTATTTTGACTTTATTTACGTTACTGGAATTGTTTAGAGTGTTCGGGAATGATAAAATAATAAGTTAAAAAGAGTGCAAGTGCTTGTGTGCCGTTTGAGTTCTATAAAACACGAAAAGACATAACACAAAAAGATAAACAATCTACCTATACATATTTAAATAAAACCACGTTTACGGATACACTTCGCTTTTATTTTACATTTTTATCTGACGTTTCGGCCCCTGTACAGGAACCGTGGTCACGGAAAACTGCTTTTAAATATTATCTAATATATAAAATTCTCGTGTCACGGAGTGCGTGGTTGAACTCCTCTGAAACAGCTCGACCGATTCTCATGAAATTTTGTGTGCATATCGAATAGGTCTTAGAATCGGACAACATCTATTTTTCATCCCGAAATTCCCGCAGGAACGGATACAACGCGGGTGAAACCGCGGGGCGCAGCTAGTTTAATTAATAAATATTTAATTCAATTTAAAACACACAACGATCCCAGGTTAAAGTCATGTAAGTAAGTCTAGCGATTATTTGAGGAACTAAAAGTAAATTCATAAAAGCCCTATTCGATACTGAACACCTAACACCTCATATCAAACGTCGCACTACACAGTAGACTGTTAAAATGATAGGAGCCTATATTAGTCCTGAAACTCTTCGTAAAAAGCTAAATCTAAACTTCTAACAACACTTTTGCCGCTGTCTGTACAACACTTTTGCCGCTGTCTGTCCATAATCACGGTAACAAGATATTTAATGACACTCCATGACATCTCAATATAAATTCATAAAACCACACAACATTCCCAATTCGATTGAAAAGGACAATCTAATTAACTGAATGAATTCACGAAATGTTATTAAAACTGTCTTAAAGCTACTATATAATAAAGCTGAAGAGTTTGTTTGTTTGTTATGCTACTGTTTTTGTACATATATCTGAAGAATACGATAATTTGAAAGCTCTAACCTCTCGATCTCGAAAATCGACACTAAACTCTCATTCGATTGTTTTTATTATCTAGTTACTTACGAATTACTTACCAAGTAATTGTACGCGAATGTCGAATAGTCTTTCCTTCTTCAAACCCTTGAGTTCTACGGGCCATATATTTTCTTCAATTTATAGTAAAACCAATCGAGATAGACTTTATAAGAACAGAGAACGTTACGCAAACTGTAAACTGTTCCGTCAGTTCATCTTACTGTTACTGATAGCCTGTACTGCCATTCAGGCCACTCTTAATCTCTTCGAAACACTAGCCGCACCCCGCGGTGTTACCCGCATTCCCGTTCCCGGCGGAATTTCGGGATAAAATGTATCCCATGTGTTTTTCGGATTTCTGATGTATAACCTATATTGCTGTAAAGTTTCATCCCAATACGTTCAGTATTATTGTCATGTAAGAGTAACGAATATACATACATCCTCACAAACTTTCGCATTCATAATATTACAAGCCGCGCCAAAATGTATTCCGTGTGTTATTCTGATGTATAACCTATATTACTGTAACGTTTCATCCGAATCCATCCATTATTTTTTTCCTGAAAGAGTAACATAATACTATACAAACTTTCGCATGTATAATATTAGTAGGAAAATGAAATAAAATCCGCGTGCCGCAACTAGTTTCCTCCAATTGAAGTGAATCCCGGCCTAGTTTCGTAGCCACCACCATGATGTGGCTGCTATTAACCAGAAGGTCGGTCCTGAGATGATGTCACCACCGCTCGACTGATTTATTGACACTTGGCTAAGGATTAGGCCCCTCGACAGACTGGAGGCGCACAATGTGGACCGAATCATCATTTTGTACGACAGATTGTGGTACTTGTAGTAATTTATTGGCATTGTCTTTCAGATGTATTGTATTAAACCGCTTCTCACATAGGTTGTCATGATGAAGTGATAGCTAAACAATCTCTAGTCGCCGTCACTGTACCGTGGCACCCCGGTGAAAGCAAAAGATCTTATATTTTAGTCTAGTTTTTCTATAACATTACATAACCTGCCGAGGTAATATGTATGTAGGTGCAATGAATTTAGTCGATGACTTCACTAAAATAATTTATCACGCAAGCAGGTGCAGAGCTGCGATTTACAGCTTAATGGAAACTATCATAAAAATACGGTCTTATCAAAATTAACCTTCTTGTAGATTTTCAAACTCTACATAAGACGCGAAGTACTCCCGAACGGTATAGTTATTAGAACGACGACGGTTAATAAAATAACTTTATTTATTGTTTTGATATCGCCAGCCGTTAGCCCTTGTGGTTCAGGGAGCAGTTAGTAGTGCTCTATGGTTTACCATATGTAAATATTCGGTACCATCGGTCAGTCATATATTAGCTTTACAACGTGAGATAAAACTAAACGTTGGTAGCAATAAATCTCGTAAAAATCGTTTCAGACTCAGTTATATACATAAATAAAGAGTATATAACTCTTGGACTACTGACCTTCAATAACTAATGTGTTTTAATAATAGTTTTAACTACGATTTACATCAGAATTGACACAGTAAATTAAGGGATTAGTAAGACCTTGGTTGTATTAATTTTAATAATTTTATTGCTTACGTCTTTATGTGATGGATATGAATCAAAGTAATGAAGAAATACTACTATAATAAAAGCTGTGACGACTTAACTGTGGACGTTAACTCTAGGTCGAAATGAACGGATTCCCAAGCTTTATCAATAAACTAGCAGTGCCCCGTGGTCTTCATTGTGCCCGTTCCTGAGGGAATTTTGGGATCAAAAATAGCCTGTTACCTGCCCGATGAGTGTGACTGTCCATTACAATCCAAACTCTTCAGATTTATTATATTAGTACAGACAGATAGATACAGAACTTTCAAAACTGCTCCATCTATTTATACACCTTGATGTTTATTTGTTTACATTGTCACAATATCTTTGAACTTGTTTTCACAAACTCTATCGTTATAATATACTGAGAAACCATGAGTAAGAATAACTAATAAATAAAAGTAAAATATAAGTTTGTAAAATCATAAGACGTGTCTATTATTGCCATATTTAACCAATTTCTTCTTCAGGACTATCTACTCGTATATTTTATCATTCAAATTATACTGAACATATGAATGAATGAATGATTTCGCAAGGCTAGGCTTGCTTCAGTGGGTGACCCAAGTTTTACCGATTCACGTTTGATCGAATTTGAATTTGTTTAAAACGATTAGGTCAAATGATAGAACAGACAAATAAAACATCGGCGAAACAAGGCATCAGTCATTTGCTACTTCACTCAACCGTTTTCAGTAAATTGAGCTTCGGTGGGCAAACTACTTCGGCAAATAGAGTGACCCGTTTATGGAGGTACCTATACAACTTTTTGCCCTGTTACTAGTGATTAACTCCTATTATACAACAAGCGAGTATATTTATAAGGTATCTGATTATAATTCGGCGTGTGGTCTGCGACTGTCAACTGGTTGTCGGATCATATCATTTGTCGCGGGATCTGATGGATGTCAGTGATCCTATCATCGGACCACTGTTCCGAATACGTTCGTACACGTTCTTAGTATTGTATTCGAGGAGGTATTAATATACTTCACGCTTGTTATGTATTATGATTAACTGATTCGATTTATTAGAAAATAGTATTAGTAGTTTTATTTTTAACTGTAGTTGATAAGAGAGATTTTAGACAAAACTATACAACTGACAATAGCTATATTTTTCATTTTTTGATATTTGGTCTATCAGTGGTATTATTTATCCCAACTTGAAGCACAGATAAATTAGAATTACGCTTTAAGTTCGATCATGTAATATAACTGCTGGTAAGTTTAGATATATTTACTATAACAGCTTCTGTTACAGAACATCATAAAGAGAACTCACTCAGTAACATTACATTAACATTATTAGACGTTATTATGTTTGCATTGATCCGTGAGACGTCCTTTCCCGCAGCTGTCGTTAAGACAGTTCTCGGTATTCGATTCGAATCTGTATCTGAATCGGTTTGCTCGTTTTGAAGAGAATGATAGTCATAACATTACATCACACTCCTCGCTGTAACCACACTTCAAACAAACCTCAAACTAACTATTACACGGCTCAAATAAAAAAGACGTGTGGCACTCGGGGACTGCCGCGGTGAAGCTATTGCATAGCATTTTGTATCAACTTATGCAATTATATTTGATATATTTGATATCTCTTCTCTCTCACCCCACCCGCCTCCTCTCTCTCACCCCTCCCGCCTCCTCTATCTCACCCCTCCCGAATCCTCTCTCTCACTCACCCCTCCCGAATCCTCTCTCTCTCTCACCCCTCCCGCCTCCTCTCTCTCTCACCCCTCCCGCCTCTTCTCTCCCCTCCCGCCTCTTCTCTCACCGCTCCCGCCTCTTCTCTCTCACCCCACCCGCCTCTCTCACCCCTCTCTCTCACCCCTCTCTCATCCCTCTCTCTCACCCCTCTCTCTCAACCATCTCTCTCACCCCCCTCTCTCACCACCCTCACTCACCACCCTCTCTCACCCCCTCTCTCTCCACCCTCTCTCACCACCCTCTCTCACCACCCTCTCTCACCACCCTCTCTCACCCCCTCTCGCTCACCACCCTCTCTCACCACCCTCACTCACCCCCTCTCTCACCACCCTCTCTCACCACCCTCTCTCACCACCCTCACTCACCCCCTCTCTCACCACCCTCTCTCACCCCCTCTCGCTCACCACCCTCTCTCACCACCCTCACTCACCCCCTCACTCACCCCCTCTCTCACCACCCTCTCTCACCCCCCTCTCTCACCCCCCTCTCGCTCACCACCCTCTCTCACCACCCTCTCTCACCACCCTCACTCACCCCCTCTCTCACCCTCTCTCTAACCACCCTCTCTCACCACCCTCACTCACCCCCTCTCTCATCCCCTCTCTCACCACCCTCTCTCACCACCCTCACTCACCACCTTCACTCACCACCCTCTCTCACCCCCTCTCGCTCACCACCCTCTCTCACCACCCTCACTCACCCCCTCTCTAACCACCCTCTCTCATCACCCTCACTCACCCCCTCTCTCACCCCCTCTCTCACCACCCTCTCTCACCACCCTCACTCACCCCCTCTCTCACCACCCTCTCTCACCCCCCTCTCTCACCCCCCTCTCTCACCACCCTCACTCACCCCCTCTCTCACCCTCTCTCTAACCACCCTCTCTCACCACCCTCACTCACCCCCTCTCTCACCCCCTCTCTCACCACCCTCACTCACCCCCTCTCTCACCCTCTCTCTAACCACCCTCTCTCACCACCCTCACTCACCCCCTCTCTCACCCCCTCTCTCACCACCCTCTCTCACCACCCTAACTCACCACCTTCACTCACCACCCTCTCTCACCCCCTCTCGCTCACCACCCTCTCTCACCACCCTCACTCACCCCCTCTCTAACCACCCTCTCTCACCCCCTCTCTCACCCCCTCTCTCACCACCCTCTCTCACCACCCTCACTCACCCCCTCTCTCACCACCCTCTCTCACCCCCCTCTCTCACCCCCCTCTCTCACCACCCTCTCTCACCCTCTCTCTAACCACCCTCTCTCACCACCCTCACTCACCCCCTCTCTCACCCCCTCTCTCACCACCCTCTCTCACCACCCTCACTCACCACCCTCACTCACCACCCTCTCTCACCCCCTCTCGCTCACCACCCTCTCTCACCACCCTCTCTCACCCCCTCTCGCTCACCACCCTCTCTCACCATCCTCACTCACCACCCTCACTCACCCCCTCTCTCACCCTCTCTCTAACCACCCTCTCTCACCACCCTCACTCACCCCCTCTCTCACCCCCTCTCTCACCACCCTCTCTCACCCCCTCTCTCAACACCCTCTCTCACCACCCTCTCTCACCACCCTCTCTCACCACCCTCACTCACCACCCTCTCTCACCACCCTCTCTCACCCCCTCTCGCTCACCACCCTCTCTCACCACCCTCACTCACCCCCTCTCTCACCCCCTCTTTCACCACCCTCTCTCACCACCCTCTCTCACCACCCTCACTCACCACCCTCTCTCACCACCCTCTCTCACCCCCTCTCGCTCACCACCCTCTCTCACCACCCTCACTCACCACCCTAACTCACCCCCTCTCACTCTCTCTCTAACCACCCTCTCTCACCACCCTCACTCACCCCCTCTCTCACCACCCTCTCTCACCACCCTCTCTCACCACCCTCTCTCACCCCCTCTCTCACCACCCTCTCTCACCACCCTCTCTCACCACCCTCTCTCACCACCCTCTCTCTCCCCCTCCCTCACCCCCTCTCTCACCACCCTTTCTCACCACCCTCTCTCACCACCCTCTCTCACCACCCTCTCTCACCACCCTCTCTCACCACCCTCACTCACCCCCTCTCTCACCCCCTCTCTCACCACCCTCTGTCACCACCCTCTCTCACCACCCTCTCTCACCCCCCTCTCTCACCCCCCTCTCTCACCCCCATCTCTCACCCCCCTCTCTCACCACCCTCTCTCACGCCCTCTCGCTCACCACCCTCTCTCACCACCCTCACTCACCACCCTCACTCACCACCCTCTCTCACCCCCTCTCTCACCCCCTCTCTCTCACCTCTCTCTCACCCCCCTCTCTCACCCCCGACGCACAATCGCACACAACGCCGTGTCGAAGGCTGCCGATCTGAAACGACGTTAGACGATGCACGGCCTTCAAGCCACACCTCCTTCCCGTCGGATCGGGTAAGCGTGAGGTTTTTTTTCGTTACGGTATTTTTGGATTTGGTCCCCGCGCTCAAGGCCCGCGATAGAAGCTATGCAATAGCTTAATAAAGAACAAATTCGCACGCATTAGCGAATTTGTTTTTTTACTACTTGCTTGTTAGAAGGTGACTAAGTTGTTATTTTAATTAAAGGAAAATGGATTCAAAAAGCTTCTGACATATTTATTTAGGACGGTTTCAGTCGCTATAACGCAGTCCTGGTGAGGACTTATGTAGTCTCAATGAATTACCAGCACCGAACTCAAATATTATTTAATAGAAACCGTAGGAGCATGCTGTAAGTTACTTATGAGATAAATGAATTATTTATATCATTATCGAAACTGTATCGACAATAACTAAAAAATAAGACATAACTAATTGGTATCGAAGTATCGAACTATAGATGACAGCCACTTGGTTTTACAAACGATCTCCTCGCTAAACAAACACAACTGAAAAAATAATATTAGTTATTTTCAGTTTCTTGGCACAACATTCGTCATCGTTTTTTTGCATACCTACTTTTGTTTATGATATAAATTATTTTTATCGCCAACGACTGTCGTAATTCTTACCAAATAGTAGAATGCACTTTTTATTTGGCAGAACAATTTATTAAAGAATTTCGACTTCATGTAAATCATTATTTTTGTTCATCCATTTTCATGCCTAATGCGAGAAGTCGGGTGATAGTCTAATACGAGTGAGTCAGCGTTGCAACCTATTTTCATAGTTCCGCGTCACAAGCCTATTGAAGACAATAAACGAGATACATTAGTATTAAAAATGATACCTTATGTTGGCACGATATGTCTCGTGTCATAGTAAAGTGTATGATATATGCTCGGTTATTGCACTGCTAATTTTGTTCTAACGTTTCATCTCGACTCGAGCCGTCTGGGAAGCTACTCCACTAGATTACGCACACACGCATAACGCAATACAGTTACTAGACTACTTTGATGATTTATAGTTACATTCAAATTCAGCAAAATATTAGTAAATAAAATTGTTTACAACATCCGGCTGTGTTGTAGGAAAAACTATTTGATTTGACATACTAACCCCTACAGGAAATCATTTAGAAGTGTGTAAATTAAACAATCAATTGCGGAAAATTATGAAATTATAGTTTATTACGTTGGATTACAAAGTTTATTTTTATATCAGGTTTTTCACATCACTTTTGTTCGAGGAAATAACATTTATCGCGTTATTCCCAAAACGTAACGGAAAGGATATATTTAAATTAATTAGGTGAATCAAAGGGTGACAAATATATTGAAACATTTATGAGATTTATGCAACTAATTTTATTTTAGGTTTTTTCTTATACCTTAGCCACCCAATAGAGAAAGTATTTTCCAAATCTCGCCATCTCTGTCGGTACTATGGGGTTTCAGACTCTACCAAATTCGTTTCGAAATTTTTTAACAAATATTGAAGTCTTCGATAGGAACAATCCTCCTTACTGTATTGATAACTTGAGCAAGTCAACCTTTATCTTGTGGTAAGATATTACTTACAAGATTTCGTATTTCTACCCTCTTGTTTTAAAATTATGTTAACAAGGTATGCCAGTCATGGTCGCGCTCACAGCTGCCGCGTTCGTTCGACGTCTCCGCCTGAACATCAGAGCCCTTCGTTTTAAAATTAAATAAATGTTTAATTTAATTCACTGTGGTCAAAATCGTGCAGCAAAATTATTATCAATATGTAACAGGTAACTACAGTTCAATCAAACCATGTCGTAACATTTTCCAGCAAAAATAAGCCGAAGCATCGTTTTTGCTGCCGTGAAGTGAGCAAAAACCTAATTGTGTCATTCCCTCAATTTTGCGGTAATCGTCGTCCGGCGTAATGCCAAATACTATGATTTAGTGATTTCGAGTGCGCGAGCGCCACTTCATAAACCGAGATCGCAGACACGATTTCCGAAGTGTGTCAACTATTTATATGAGACGTTACTATCTTTCCGCGTGTGGAAAACGTAGTGTATTCAATCAAAATTATATTATGTTGGAGTTTTTGACGATGCTCGTAAAGTACGATCTGCCGGAGACACGTCATGTGCGAGAGTTACTATAAATGTACACTTGTCCATTTATTTTTAACACATGCCAATTATTATATTTTCATTATAAAGCTACGTTACCTATCCATCACATATGACTTTCATGGCAAAAGGAATTGCTAGTAATAATGCATTACAAATCTAAACAGCGTAACCAATAATTATCTACAATAAATCCTAATAAAAAATATATTATCAAACGTGTAATGTCATCGGAGTGCATCCAATACGAACCGGGCGGAGACTGGCGCCTATCAATTACGCCAATCAGGCAAATTGATGACAAGCTATCGATCAAGACCTCATAGTCACGACGATAAATGGACCACTTAAAAACGATGCCAATTTAGTCAGTCTTAATCATCTATCGGAATTTATTAGATAAAAGAATCTTTAACACAATTCCAGATTTGATTTACTGTCTTTTTAACCGACTTTAAACAAAGGAGGTCTCAATTCGGCGGAATCTTTTTATGTTTTAATTGAAGCTTTCTTCGAGAAGCTCCTATGGGTCAGTCAGTAGTGGTATTTTGTTAGACAAGACGTAGGTATAGACATAGGTATAAGTATAGACATATGTAAAAACAAAATAAACGCAACCTATATATTTGTTTATAGTTAAGTAACTATTAAATATTATATGATATGATAATAACTGGATCTCCTATTTAGTATTCAAGTCTAGGGCTTACAACATTACAAGTTTAATTACTGGATTATATTTAACTTTAAGTATTTATATTAGTTACGTGCATATTAATGTGTAACTGAATTAAATATATACCTACCTGTAATCTTTACAAATTAGGTGGTTTTCAGTTTTCGATTTAATTATGGACATTGACGTGTTTAATAAAGATATTTTTATAATTATTTGAATATCCTTATTCAAATAATTATAAAAATATTTAGGTAGGCAAGTAAGTACATTCCTGTTTGAAATCATTAACACGCAATCACCTATTGCGTGAAATCCATATCACCTCAACACACCACCATCCTAATGTATCCGAGAGAAAGATTTTCATACAATTTTGTAATCACTGCTTTATAATTAACTCGGACCTATTCAGATGTTTGAGTTCAGACTGTAGGTACTTCTTATCCCGTTTTACATCCTGAGTACTTTAATGATTATTATTTCTGGCCTGAAGCCAATCAAATTAATGGTGGACGACTTGCTATGTACTAAAAATCAAGGTAATATTTATTCTTTAATAAATCGTCTGAAAAAATCTTGTAACAACGCAATTCTTAGCGAGTTAACACGTTGTTCGACGTTTTATATAGATCCTAATAATGAGTAACCGGCTGCGTGTGTTTCTTATTCTGGGATTAAGAGAGCTTTGTCTTATGTAAAAGTAATTCGGTGCGACGCGCTAACCCGACGTCTCAGTTAAAATAACAATCGTGTTGAGTAAAAGAGTTACGACACTCCTAAATTACATTCTCGTCAAACCTCAAAGAACAAACACTAGAATTCGTTTACAACTGTTTTTATTTTTTTCGTAATTCTGTTGTAGATCGAGTTGTCACCGTCTCAAATTTAATTTAATTTCCGTTCCAATATAAATACTGTCGTCTAAGAATTTACACACAAAACAGATGCTAAAATATTATTTTAGAATAGTTTGTTCTATTAACAGTTACGCTAACGATATAATTTAGTTTCAAGTAGTCATGTCACATGTATTTCTTCGCGTAATAACCGGCCTAGAGAATATCTGCATGATATTTACTATTAGCGCCAAGTGCCAACATTTTTCAACGGATATTCGAGAGATTAAAACAGACTCGTGTCTGTCAAGTCCGCTGACAATTAGCTCTCGATATTTCAAAAAGAAATCAGGCAATTTTACTCACAGATGCTATTTAAATTCCTCTAGCAGTTAAAATAAATCGGGTTTAACAATAGATTGGCGCCACTTAATGCTTTCCTTAACAATTAGGCCGTGAATAGAAAGCATTCCTCTGCTCAGTATAATATGGCAAAATAAAGCATCATAAACCTATCCACCAACAGTGATGAATAGCTTCATGAAACAAGTAATGTCATGGAAGTGTAGGCACAAAGCTTCGGTGACCTATTTCATAAAATTTGCCCAGCACCGGGCGTTCACCTAATGATCTCATCGTATCAAAATAAAAATTCTCTCGTTTAGACCAATTGACTTTGTTTATAGAACGCTTTCTCGGTCGAATCTAGACGCTCCAGTTTGGTTGAGGTTCGTCTGAAATCCTTCCGCGTGCGAAGTTTTACAACGCACGGCCGAAGCTGGGTCAGTAAGCTTACGCATCCGTTCTTTAAACCGCTATTCATTTTATAAAGCAATATATCTATCTTATTTCTTGTAGATAAGTTACACTGTGAAGCTTTTATGAAACAAATACTCATTTTTCACTGCAATAAATCATCCTTTACGATTTTTTTATTTTATTTATGGACTAAATAAAGGGAAAATAATGTGTTATAGGAAACTCTGATCGATAAAATAGGTAATCTTATAAAAGCTCTGAAACCCTGAAACCGTTTTAGTTTCTTCAGCAAGTAACATTAAATAACATCGCTCAAATAAAATTATAAGCATAGCATAGGTTCGCTGTACGTACATAAATATTTATTTTCTGCCCAAGTCCAAGTGTTTCAGGCATCTGCAAATTGTCTGTTAGTTAGTTCTAATTATCGTCAGAGGCCCGGCACAACGCGCCTAGCAGTCTACGTTGGGTGTTGAACCTGCACCACTCATGACCGAACCAGGTAACCGTAATCCACACAATAGAAAACTCACAAACACCACTTAGCAGATTATAAAACGTACCTATGGGATTGTTTAAATGGAAGCCGTAATAAAGTTAAATTAATAGTCTGTTCCGATTGCGCGTGCTAAATATGGTTACCTACTAATCTCGCTAAATAATAGCTCTAATTAGTCTATGGCAGTGATATCACGAGTTTCGCACTTAATCAAGTATTCGCACACTTCTCTTTAAGAAGGCTTCTATACTTTTAATTGTGCGAAAGTGTTCGTTTAACCTTTTTAATTATTAATTTATTTACTTAGCTATTACAAACGTCTGCGTTTGTATGTAATAAATAAATAAAAAAAAAAGACGTGTGGCACTCGGGGACTGCCGCGGTGAAGCTATTGCATAGCATTTTGTATCAACTTATGCAATTATATTTGATATATTATTTGATATCTCTTCTCTTTCACCCCTCCCGACTCCTCTATCTCTCTCTCTCTCACCCCTCCCGCCTCCTCTCTCTCTCACCCCTCCCGCCTCTTCTCTCCCCTCCCGCCTCTTCTCTCACCGCTCCCGCCTCTTCTCTCTCACCCCTCCCGCCTCTCTCACCCCTCTCTCTCACCCCTCTCTCATACCTCTCTCTCACCCCTCTCTCTCAACCATCTCTCTCACCCCCCTCTCTCACCACCCTCTCTCACCACCCTCACTCACCACCCTCTCTCACCCCCCTCTCTCACCACCCTCTCCCACCACCCTCTCTCACCACCCTCACTCACCACCCTCTCTCACCCCCTCTCTCTCCACCCTCTCTCACCACCCTCTCTCACCACCCTCTCTCACCACCCTCTCTCACCACCCTCTCTCACCACCCTCTCTCACCACCCTCTCTCACCCCCTCTCGCTCACCACCCTCTCTCACCACCCTCACTCACCCCCTCTCTCACCCCCTCTCTCTCCACCCTCTCTCACCGCCCTCTCTCACCACCCTCACTCACCCCCTCTCTCACCCCCTCTCTCACCACCCTCTCTCACCACCCTCTCTCACCACCCTCACTCACCACCCTCTCTCACCACCCTCACTCACCACCCTCTCTCACCCCCTCTCTCACCACCCTCTCTCACCACCCTCTCTCACCACCCTCTCTCACCACCCTCTCTCACCACCCTCTCTCACCACCCTCTCTCACCACCCTCACTCACCCCCTCTCTCACCCCCTCTCTCACCCCCTCTCTCACCACCCTCTCTCACCACCCTCTCTCACCACCCTCTCTCACCACCCTCTCTCACCACCCTCTCTCACCACCCTCACTCACCCCCCTCTCTCACCCCCTCTCGCTCACCACCCTCTCTCACCACCCTCACTCACCACCCTCACTCACCCCCTCTCTCACCCTCTCTCTAACCACCCTCTCTCACCACCCTCACTCACCCCCTCTCTCACCCCCTCTCTCACCACCCTCTCTCACCACCATCTCTCACCACCCTCTCTCACCACCCTCTCTCACCACCCTCTCTCACCACCCTCACTCACCACCCTCTCTCACCACCCTCACTCACCACCCTCTCTCACCCCCTCTCTCACCACCCTCTCTCACCACCCTCTCTCACCACCCTCTCTCACCACCCTCTCTCACCACCCTCTCTCACCACCCTCTCTCACCACCCTCACTCACCCCCTCTCTCACCCCCTCTCTCACCCCCTCTCTCACCACCCTCTCTCACCACCCTCTCTCACCACCCTCTCTCACCACCCTCACTCACCCCCCTCTCTCACCCCCTCTCGCTCACCACCCTCTCTCACCACCCTCACTCACCACCCTCACTCACCCCCTCTCTCACCCTCTCTCTAACCACCCTCTCTCACCACCCTCACTCACCCCCTCTCTCACCCCCTCTCTCACCACCCTCTCTCACCACCATCTCTCACCACCCTCTCTCACCACCCTCTCTCACCACCCTCTCTCACCACCCTCACTCACCACCCTCTCTCACCCCCTCTCTCACCACCCTCTCTCACCACCCTCTCTCACCACCCTGACTCACCACCCTCTCTCCACCCACTCTCACTCCCCTCCCTCACCCCCCTCTCTCACCACCCTCTCTCACCACCCTCTCTCACCACCCTCTCTCACCCCCCTCCATCACCCCCTCTCTCACCACCCTCTCTCGCCACCCACTCTCACCACCCTCTTTCACCACCCTCTCTCACCCCCTCTCTCACCACCCTCTCTCACCACCCTCTCTCACCGCCCTCTCTCACCGCCCTCTCTCACCACCCTCTCTCACCACCCTCACTCACCACCCTCACTCACCACCCTCTCTCACCACCCTCTCTCACCACCCTCTCTCACCACCCTCACTCACCCCCTCTCTCACCCCCTCTCTCACCACCCTCTCTCACCACCCTCACTCACCCCCTCTCTCACCCCCTCTCTCACCACCCTCTCTCACCCCCCTCTCTCACCCCCCTCTCGCTCACCACCCTCTCTCACCACCCTCTCTCACCACCCTCACTCACCCCCTCTCTCACCCTCTCTCTAACCACCCTCTCTCACCACCCTCACTCACCCCCTCTCTCACCCCCTCTCTCACCACCCTCTCTCACCACCCTCACTCACCACCCTCTCTCACCACCCTCTCTCACCCCCTCCGCTCACCACCCTCTCTCACCACCCTCTCTCACCACCCTCACTCACCACCCTCACTCACCCCCTCTCTCACCCTCTCTCTAACCACCCTCTCTCACCACCCTCACTCACCCCCTCTCTCACCCCCTCTCTCACCACCCTCTCTCACCACCCTCACTCACTACCCTCTCTCACCACCCTCTCTCACCCCCTCTCGCTCACCACCCTCTCTCACCACCCTCTCTCACCACCCTCACTCACCCCCTCTCTCACCACCCTCTCTCACCACCCTCACTCACCACCCTCTCTCACCACCCTCTCTCACCCCCTCTCGCTCACCACCCTCTCTCACCACCCTCTCTCACCACCCTCACTCACCACCCTCACTCACCCCCTCTCTCACCCTCTCTCTAACCACCCTCTCTCACCACCCTCACTCACCCCCTCTCTCACCCCCTCTCTCACCACCCTCTCTCACCACCCTCACTCACTACCCTCTCTCACCACCCTCTCTCACCCCCTCTCGCTCACCACCCTCTCTCACCACCCTCTCTCACCACCCTCACTCACCCCCTCTCTCACCCTCTCTCTTACCCTCTCTCTAACCACCCTCTCTCACCACCCTCACTCACCACCCTCTCTCACCACCCTCTCTCACCACCCTCACTCACCACCCTCTCTCACCCCCTCTCTCACACCCTCTCTCTCACCCCCTCTCTCACCCCCCTCTCTCACCCCCAACGCACAATCGCACACAACGCCGTGTCGAAGGCTGCCGAACTGAAACGACGTTAGACGATGCACGGCCTTCAAGCCACACCTCCTTCCCGTCGGATCGGGTAAGCGTGAGGTTTTTTTTCGTTACGGTATTTTTGGATTTGGTCCCCGCGCTCAAGGCCCGCGATAGAAGCTATGCAATAGCTTAAAAATTAAGATGTTCTTTTTATTTTTTATAATGCCTTAATTACTAGAAAGATTTATCTATTCCACTAGATATTGTAAAGATTTATGTTTATGGTAAAGCTCTTTCAGGCCTGTGGGATTTTTAGATTTCGTTCACAGAATGTGACGTCAAAAGTTCTTCGAATATCAGTAACAGAGTACCTCTTACTGCACTTAACGCAAACTTCTTTATTTTGTTTACAAACAACGATAAATATTATTTACTGTTCTCCTTTCAATATTAACCTTCGATTTGCACTCCACTAACTGGAGTTCCGTAAACGCGACGAGCTTTTACTCGCAATATTTCAGCTGCTGAAACATTAATCATTACCGACCTTATGGCTCACACAACAGGAGCTATATTAAACTAGTTCAATAGTTGTTTTAATGGTGTTTATTTGAAAATTTTAAATGTTCATGTTTACATTCGAAGCACGCGCTAGGGACGCACGGCCGTCCCTTTTAACTAAGAACAAAGATTGAGTATTGTGTACGAGGTTTACAGTTAATATACGGTTTGCCTTGAGATACTAAAAGTAGACGATATAAGGAAACATATTGGTGTAAAAAGAAACAAACACGAAGCTTTACATCACAATGCTATAAGTCATTGGAGAAATAACTACTCTATCTTCATCGGAACTGTCAGAAATTATAGCTATATATATTTTAAGTAGAGCTTTTTATTCGACCCAATCATTAAATTAAAGATCACCGTTATACTTAAGCAAATCTACCATTAGCAAACAATTGCCTATAATTCTTCCTTAAACCGAACCTTTGACAACAAAATACGAGACATCACCGAAATCCATCTTCATTACAATTAACTCTGATTAAGATGAGGTGCATCGAACGTGGGCGAAACGATCTATAGCCCATTCTTGTGATAACTCTATTAACTTTACCGGGTAAACCGTTTTTTAATTCACACAGTATTTAACAGAAGGTCAAGTTCGTAGAATCACTGGGAAAACATGTTTCACAGTTTGCACCAAATAAGTCTGCGAATGGTGAAGTTTGACTTAGCTGTCTTATCTAGGTAAAGTTAATGTTATGCAATATGCAGCTTGTCCATGGATGGCTAGTGCTAAGAAAGTCGGATTGATCGATCTTCAAAGAGTAGTCTGTCTGTCCCTGTTCATTCAATTATAAATACAAACTTCAAAGAGTTCGTAAGGTAAGAATATGGAGGTACAATTTATTGTCAAAATTGAGTGAGGTGCATACTTGGCTAATCGGCGTACCTCCCTACGGATGGACGTACAACACCTAGAATAGAAATAGTAAATTGTATTAATATTAGTATACTTCATACCTTTATTCTAGTTCTACTGCAAACACACTTGTCTGCCAAGAGTAATACTTTTAAAGTACCTACTGAGCTCTGAAACTGAAGGGGCACTGTTGTAATTCTAGGTAAAGATCATCAGCATAATGTTTTATCAGTGTGAGCCATCGTTCTTGAACTAACTTAATTACTTTCATTACCTACATAACCCCATATAATCAAACCTACAGCGTATTGTAGGAGGACAAATTACTCAAATTATTACCCGTAACCTACAATTTGCATGGTGTGACAAAACATAATTTTCATTGTATGATATTAAAGTTATAATTAGCGTCCTAATGGCCTATTCAAAACCTTTGTACCGCCTCGCTTAGATTAGACTAAACTACCCTCGCTTAGATTAGAATAAACTAGATTTCCTATAACTAAACTGGTATATCATCATTATTAATGTCAATACGAGTAACCCTAAAAATAGACAAGTAGGAAAGTATGGAAAACATAACGATAAAAGGAAATCCTATACGGAAAGCTCTTTTGAAATATAGCTTAACTAAACGTTAACCCAATCAAACGTTTAAATGAGCATTATAAATTCTATATTTATTCAAAGCGTTAATAATACGAAGTCTATCTCATAGCGCACATCTACAATTTAATTATTATTGTGTATACTTTAAGATGATAATAAAATTAGTTGGTACAATCAGCAAATACGATATTTGGTAACTTTCGAACACAGAAATATTAACGTCAATTTTCAAAACACTCGTCGACTTGCCGGCTAAAGTAGTTGAAAAGTCTACCGCCTACTTTGCCGACAGTACTATCCACTTTCATTATTTAACAAGATACATAGGTAGCTTATAATTTTATAACCAAATGCTTCGATTAACGGTGCAATATTTATTTTATTACCATCGGTAGTTTCTATTATATTTGCAAATTATGAGCATTAAATTTGAAATTGCGCTTATTTTATTACCTACTTAAAGTTATCTACCTATTTTTTTATTTTGATACTTTAGTAATAAAATTATTAGTGCCATATCTAGAATTGAATAAAACTTTATAGACTTAATAATAAATGGGTTTCGGGTTTTAAAAAGCTTTTAAAAAATGCTCGATAGTTTTATGCAGGCATGTATGGGGTCTGTTCAAATAAAACTATTCTGTAGTCCTACTGCAAACAAATTGACATTCAAAGAGACTTTCAAACGGAACTCCTTCCCGTTGATATTTAGTATTCCTCCATAGAATACTAAACGAATCGAAATGACCGTCAAACACACCGTGTGACTCAACTTCCTATGTTTTTAGGTCTAGGGAAGGAGCTTTTCTGCAACGTTTCTTGCAATAACTATCCAATAAATTCTATTAGTAAATAGCTACACAAACTGAATTACAAATTATTTTTATATTAAGTTAACTCTAGCGTTGCTCTACTATAGTAACTACTTAACTCTACCTTACTCTACCTAACTCTTTCACTAGTGAGTGATCTCTATGACTAGCTAGTAAACTATCTATAGATCCATTCATTAGATTGACCCTACCGATATGTTAATAGTATATTGTCCAATAAATTGATTCATATCGTTGACATTTTGAAACAATTGATTCAATAACGCGTAGGGAGTAGTATCGGTGTTTAATCGAGATAATAGCTGCTTTCATTACTTTTTAACATGTCTAATAAAGCTTTCATTACATTACATTTTATATCAACATTACAGAGGTACATATTTCGTATAGGCCTTAACTGATATTGGAAATCTATTAAGTGTGTAACAGCAAGTACCTATCTATATGTTCTTCTTGGAGTATTTAAATTGTAAGTTACTTTGACTCTCTAGAATCTATCCAAATTTGTAGCTTTTGTTATTTAACTGCAACAACGAATTATTTTTTTGTTCCATACTATTCTATGTCATCATCATATTCAGTGGACGTATACTGAAATTATATGAACGAACATACATTACACTTACACCTAATTATTTTCATTATCTGCTGTATCTGTCTGCGGCTCAGGGTTAGAGGGGTGCTAACCGTAGCATGCCATCTTCACGGATGGTCATGTCCAGACTTTCATTACGCTGACAATACCGAATTGTTCCCACCGGCCTTTATAAATAAACCGAACTAATTTCACGGCTATTAACCGACTAAGATGCAAGTGCCATTGTCTTACATTTTATGTATTTAAGGCAAGAACCAAATCGCTTTAGTAAGTAGCTATGTAATAATAATTGTTCGTTAACCGGGGTAAGCAAATTGTGGGTGTAAGTGCGAGAATATAATTGTCGATAATTTAGTGTAATCATAAAGTGCGTAACAAATATTTGTTTTAATTGCTTTGTGTTTGTATTTACGACTACAGATACGTACGATTCCAACAACTAGCCTGGCCCTAAAATTTATTAAAAGCATCATATTCCACAAATGTCTCAAGTATCCTATTTAAAATTCATCATCACTAAGTCAACTGTAACGTGTGTGGTCTCCAAACTCATTTTTATAGTAATTTATATTCGATACACAAAAGAGTATAGGGCTGTATCGTAAGGACAGAAACTTCGACTGATATTAATTAGCCCATATGTTTACAAGGTAGGGTACAGCCGAGCACAAAATTATTTATCGCCGTTTATAACACTGGCGGTTATTACAAACTGAATATTTGTTACGCATTTAGCTAGTGAATTAATTTTACTTGTTCACGTCCGTGCGATGCTCGGTACAATTTGACATCGCGACGGGATCGAGTGAAGAGTAATTTGAAAGTAATGGAGCGTGTAATAGTCGTTATTGGGCGTGGGCTTTAGGCGGCCTACTCGCATCAAACGGCTCCTGCATATAACACGTTACATTATGATCATGGGATGAGCAGTCAAAACAAAAATGAATAGAGTATGCTAGCTGATTGATGGCTAATCTTCAACTTAAACTACTTTATGAAGCCTACTAAGACGCAGAACAAGTTTTTTTATTCCTTAGATAGATTAAATTGTCAAAATAAGGCATTTTTTTATAATACAGTGTTTTTCTTATTAAATATCGAAAACTTTACAAAAAAAGTTTATTTTCAGACTAAGATAGCCACTTATTCAATTTAGCGAAAGGTGTAAAGAATATGATCTGAGTACCTATATCATTATCCATCTATTGTTGAAATAAATGTCCTAGTTTTGTTATACAACAAATGTAAAACGATGAATGTTCCAGTCCAGTCCAATAGTATTGACCGGCAATAAGGTCAAATCATCAGATGTACCAACAGCCCAATAGATCCATTCGAGCTCCTACTCACATTTCAATTACATTATTTTGATTCCTATACGTTACAATTGAATTAATTGAATAAAAACTTTTTGTTGCCTTCTTTTATGTATGACTTTATGACCTTTTCGGGAGTTCAGTAACATGGTTTACTAATCGGGATTGTGTGACGCCTTACAAATACGACCAACTATAATAATAGTTTTATTCCGAACGGATCATGGGTTTTCATGTGAATTTGTAACTGATATAAATATAGAATTGCACGATAATTTGCTAGCTGCAACTTAATCACATTGACTTTGGATCAAGACTCCTCTTTTACCTATACCAAAGCCTAAGAGGTTATATCAATAGTATTATACTATTGATGAGAAATACTACTAATTGATAATAATAGCTACTAATAGATATTTATAAGTAGGCAGTTCCAATTATCATTTCTTTAATAAATATAAATGAGCCCAATCAATTCACCAGTACATAATCATTAAACAAATGGACTATTTTCAGCTGTTTATTAATTGTCTTCCAATTCGATGAAAGCTGAATCTCCGGTGCCAAAGACTGTAGTTACAATCAGTTAGTTACTTCTCATTCACGAGTGATGAGTGTCTACATTTGTCTCCCGCTGTCTACTTATGTCTGTATCTATAATTAGAGGAAGGTGCGTGAATGACCGACCTGTGATCGGTGAAGGCCGCTGTTCGTCAGATGACTGACGACGCCAATAGACGCTGTAGTTGCGTGGCCGATATACTGTCTATGGGTATGGGAATATATTTAGGAACTACGAAACACTCAGAATATTTATTTATAAGTACTCTAGGACGATTAAAACTGCATTAGTCCTATCGTATTGTGCACAAATATCACATAGTTATGTATACGAACGAGCTGCTGACATGTATTTCACCAAAAGCCTTATTTTAGTCTTCTATGTCGTGTCTTATATTTTGTAACGATCATCTTATCGTTCATTCGAAAATGGAACACAGAAGGACCACTAATTCGAATCCTTCGTTCAATGGATATAGACCCTACCTGGCGCCCTAAACTACTCTATAAAAGTGTGACTAAGTTATTATGCCGGCGGCTATGACTTGTCAGTTCCGGTGTATAAGCCCTATGGAGATAATAAGTGAGTAATGTTTTATAGCTTTCCTATTCTTTTTGGAAATGACGCGTGACTTGAGTAAAGTGGAATAAACCGACTCTACAATGGCATACTTTTTATAGTCAGTCAAGGTTGCATAAGGTGTTACATTGGTTCTTATGAAAATTTAATTTGAGAGATAATCTATTGTAGCTTCTAAAAAACGTAATTAAAGCTGCCAACACCTTATGAAAGTAAGTATCAATTTATAATGCAAGTATCAATCAGAGTCTACCATTTCAAATGACGTCCAAAACTAAATAGGAGAGTGCATGCTACTAATTGACAGATCTCTTATAAGGACCAAGACAGATTGGTCTAACTACAATAAAATACAACTTTAATGCTCTTAACTACTATTTGGGCAATTCATTCAGTTAACTGGCGCCTAAATGGAGACCGTGTAATAACAAATTGAATTTATATTACGTCATAAAGATTAATTTGGACTATTCCCACGTCATTCATTAATGAATTGTTGTACATTACATTATTATTCAGTAAGGACTCCCAAGGCTCCTAGACTTGTATGGAGTACGAGCTTATATGGTCAAGATATAAGCTTGTATGGTATAAAAAACGTTGTTCGAGACGTTTTATAATTGCCACCACTCTATATCTGATTGGATTTTGACGTAATGCTTCTGCATCTTTGATATGTACCTTGCTTTACTAGATACTAATAGTGAAATAGCTGAGTGTAAATCGATACATTATACTTTAAAGATGTCATTTCATAGTCTGGGATGGAGGCAAATTTTAGATAGACGGAAAAGTTAAATGTATACGAAATACTTATCATTTATGAGGTATATAAAATATACTAAATGGTTGCTATTCAAACAAGCAAAGCAACAAGACGGATTTGAACGTTTAGTGCACACTAACTTAAGTTTATTAAACCTGGAAACCTGAAACTTATGCCCTGAAAGGTCATTGGGAACACACGAGTGAAACCACACGGTGCACATGTTTCGCATATTTGGGTAATTTCGAAATTACAATGTCGAAGTATGGTATGGTTATCTTTTTTGTCTCGAGTTTTAAATTGTTTTTTTTTTTTCAATTGTACAGATCGATATGATTTGCAAATTGTGCCCATTGTGTTCAGTATTAAATGAATTTATGTGCATATATTATTAGAGCCGGATTTCATTAATCGTTTATTGGTTCCCAGAAATATTTTGTATTCAATTGATATAACCACGAATTACTACATGACTGATTTTGACTACAAATAATCATTTCAATCAAATTTAACGGCGAATGGCTAGGCGCCTTCCAAATGTTTAGTTTACTTAATTTAATTTAGTAAACTGGTTTTCGTTTATGAAAAACCACTAATTAGGTATGTTTTTCTATAGCGCGTATGTGTATTAAGTATATGCAATACAAAAATATTAATGTATACACATCACTACATAGTATAAAACAAAGTCGCGTCTGTTTGTCTGTATGCTTAAATCTTTAAAATTACGCAACGGATTTTGATGCGGTTTTTTGTAATAGGTAGAGTGATTCAAGAGGAAGGTTCTTATGTAAAAAAATTCCCGAAATTCCCATGGGAACGGGCACAACGCGGGTAAAACCGCGGGGCGCTGCTAGTATATTATAAAACAAAGTCGCCAAAGCCTATATGTAATTGATTTCCTCAAAAATCACTGAACGGAGTTTCATATGGTTTTCACAAATATACAAAGTGTTCAAGACGAAGGTTCGGAACTGCTTTTCATGCCAAAATCCTGCTGCTAAAACTACTGCAAGCTACTCTGGTATGAAGACTTCTTAAACCCTTACCGTTTCCAATAAAACTATAGATGGTTTCCCATCACAAGTTAAAAAAGTAGTACTTAGCAATTAAATATAAAAATATAAAACCTTCGATCTTATTAAAAGTAGTTGTTTCCATCAGATTGCGTCTGGTATTTAGGTTAGTGCATCTAGATTGTATGTGGAGTTAGCGCATGCAGAATTTCATAGTTAGTAGCCAACGAGCCGTGAACCAAATTGTCTGCAAACATAAAACAACCATCTCGTAAATTGTTCTTAATTTAGTCTAGGTAAATACGAATTACGTCTAGACTAACCGCGTAACGCCTCGCTAACATTTGTTAAACGTTGCGCTAACTAATAATTTGAGTAAGTTTATTGGCTAATTACTGAACTAAAGTTAAAACAGTTTTCGGTCGTGGCAACGTAAATGAAAACTAAACACAATAGTTTACTATACTCTGAGGCTTTATATACATATATTATATATATACTTTTGCTATTACTAATCACTTTGTAGCCTATAGGTAGGTATGAATTATTTATCTTGCTCTCAGACTTTTTTTTTATTGTGTTATAAGTGGTAGGCATGGCATATATCTTGTACATATATCTATAAAATATTATCTTCTCCATCCAATAACGCCTCGGCTGTCCAGTGGTATATGCAATCGTCTGCCAAGATTGAGGTCTCGGGATAAATTTCCGAGTCGAGCGAAAACTCTTTTTAAACCTAGCTAACGAAATTCGGTTTAGGCAAGTGATATTTGCAGTGAGATGAGAGGTCTTTCAGTGGGTTATTGTCCATCTCCCAGCAGTGGAACTAATACCTTTTTTACAGCCAACCAAAAATCACACATAAGTATAGTAAGTATTACTTATTTAAAGTAAAGTATTAAACCCTTGGTTGGGTCAGCAATATTAAAATCTTGATACAATTATGATTAAAATACTCTTCGAGCATGACGTTAGTTGGCGCCGTTTCTCATTTCCATTCACAACATAACGCGGTGACTATGCCCACTATATTTATCAATAGACGAAGGTTCCATCAATACGTGTGCCCTTTAACTGTTTCTTTTATCAATTAAACTCGTACTTTACCTACACTATACTATTGAATAGTTAATGAAGTTTTTTTGTATGACTTATTGATTGGAAAACTTTCATTACAAAACCTCTTACTTATTGGCACATTTCAGAATAGGAAGATAAGTACTTAATAGAGACGATTTCAACTTGAACTTACTGAGGATGGCAGCCGATATAACTAACTAACAAATTTAAAAAAAGAAGGAAATGTAATTGATAACTCTTATCATAATTAGACGACTCTAGATAACACACTAACGCAGTGAAAATACTGTTTTAAAGAGGCGATATCTTAACTACACCTATTTGTAGTATTACTATTCACATAGTTAATACATATGTAAAGAACTTAATTAACTAAACCACGTGTGAAACAGTACCTACCTGAGTATTAAATTGGCGCCAGTCGAGTCAATAAAAAGCATCAGTATAAATAGATACCTATGGTTGATAGGTTAGCTTTAACTTAGATATCTGTATGGAGACCTACTACTTGAACTTACTACAATGAAAATCCATTCAATAAAGAAAGTTTGAGATCAGTTCGTATTTATGTATGCCCTCCCCACAATACTGATATCTTCAGTAAGCGTAGAAGCCTTTGTCCTGCCATATTGTCTCATTACAGGCTAGCACTGTCCATCTTTATTTCATTTAACATATAGATAAAACTCTACTTGGCTCATATATCTAACACTACCAAGCCGAGAACTAGGCTAGCTCTACCTAGTTTCTTACATAGCAAGGTATTTCAGTTACAGACCGTAAAGAAATCAATTTAAACAAGAAATAATATAAACTCAGTCCAGTTTCTACTTTCTATTCACAAGTAACGAAACAAACTCCTGGTACCCAACCAACAACAGTAGAATGCTTACACACTACACTCCCTGTTCTAAATTAACTGCAGTTTCCTCATACCAATTTCCATACGAATGCTCACCAACAAATAAAGTAAGCAAATTCTCAATGAAGTCCAATGAATAGCGCATACGAGCTACATTAACATAAATATTATTGTGCAACATGACTTGAATTACAACATGAAGTCCTTTATAAATATACCCCTATCCACTTTAACAATTAGGGCTGATTGCTTCTAACAGACAAAATAAAGACACAACGAAATTAATGTGCCTATTTCGAAACATTGCTCGCTGTGTTCGATATTAATTTGCATTGTTCATAGTTAAGCACCGTTGGAGCTGAAAGCCCTGGTCGTAAAAAATATAAAGCTGAAGAGAAGTCCTCGGTGACATCACGATTGGCGCCGCTACGCACCAATTGCGAGCAATTGTCTCGTGCTACTACTACTGCGAGATAATTTACGAGTCATCTAATGAAATCATTGCAAGTAAATAATTACATTACTTCACGCCGAGTCCAACACGCATTACTCATTTCGATTCCCTTTAACTTTTTCAAAGAAATACTTAACTTTAAGGTCTTTTCAATCATCAATCAAAACAGTTCACATCATTTAACTTCAGCCTGTAGGGCAAACAGAGAGTAATCCGATATCTCAATGTTTGTTTCATATAAACATTATCTCAACTCCAATGTGCCTTAATTGGATGTGTGCACGTGACATCTTGCGGGTTAAATCATGATTATAAATATAATTGTGGCCTAACTCACTCCCGTTGCATCTCAGGAATAAAAATAAAATTTAAAAACCACGGTAATTGTGTAGCTGAAATTATTCAGCATTGATAATATTTTATGTACAGGGACAATCTTTGGGATGCTTTGGAAATTGCAAATTACAATATGATGATGTCAATCACATCAGAAATCGAAATAGCGCTGTTGAATCTTCCACCAGATAGACTGAGTTAGGTTCGTTATGTGTAAGTAGCGTAAGAACTTATTGCGGTCTCTTATACTTTACTAGCAGCGCCCCGCGGTATTACCCGCGTTGTTCCCGTTCCCGTGGGAATTTCGGAATGAAAAGTAGCCTATAACCTTCCCGTTGAATGTGGCTATCCATTACAAAAAGAATTTTTCAAATCGGTTCAGTACTTTCTGAGATTAGCGCGTTTAAACAAACAAACAAACAAACAAAACAAACTCTTCAGCTTTATAATATTAGTATAGATGAGTCTTGAGCAAAAAATCGCCACTTTTTGGGACCCCAATCCAAAAAGCGACGCCGCGGCAGACCATAAGGCCCATCGCAGACGACAGACTATCCGTGACGCACTTTTTAGTCTGTGAAAATAGAACCTATGTAATTATATGCAGTAACGCACACGACGCGCAAAAATCCGCGACAATCCGCGACCGAATTTTTGTGCGCCGCAGACTCGATCGCACAAAAAGTCTGTCGTCTGCGATGGGCCTAAGGAGATGGCGAGATGAACTCGACGGACTTTTGCCTGGATGGCGGCGTCGTGAAGTTCTTAATAGAAAGAAGTGGAATCGATGGCGGAAGCCTTTGCCCAACAATGGGATACCCGAAGCTAATGTTATAATATATTTATAGAGAGGAATAAGGTGTGTAATGAGTCCTCCATGGTTTCTTATGACTTTTTTGTTTTAAGCTAGCTTAGTTAGTGTCCTTACAAAAATTTCAGCAAAGTATTAGGTGAGAATTTGCTCAAAAAATATCATAAGGCGTTATTTTTTCGCTGTACGTGTTAACATTTTTCTTCTTACATTTTCAGAGGGGATGCCCCGAATATACTCCGGCATAGAGTAATGAAAGAATGAGTATATTGTGTGAGCGATCAAGGAGCGATCTGTTCAATCAATCTCGTGCCCTTGCCAAACCCAAAGAGAAACCCATTATCACAGACCAAGTATAAAACCAACGAGACCGCACATAACATTGCAGTGATGACATTGACAATACGTTGACAATGATTCACGGAATATCTATGGTAAAATATGTCAAATGACAAGTTTAGAAATTGACGTTATGACGTAAAAATGACGTTACGGAAATGCCATGTTTTGATCATCTTATTGGTCAAATTGTTAGCAATCGTAACAAATAACAACTGTTCTCTATCTTCATTGGTTGATATACATTGTATTTTTTGTTACGCCAATAACTGATTAGAATGTAAACGGAAACAAACCATGTGCTAACATGGCGATTTTTCACTATCCTTCGCATGTCGTTTCTTATTTTTAATGCGTGGCTGTTATGGAAAGTGCGCTAATCGTGCTAGATTTTACTTTTTGACACGTTTTCTTTATTTAAATCCCTGTAACAATTAGTCTGAAAAATGAGCGTTGACGCATACGGCCCCAGCTCTCAGACGCTCACGTTTTTGGATACTGAAGAAGCGGATCTTATCGGTGCTGACACTCAAGGCTCTGAATTTGAGTTTACTGACTTCACACTTCCATCTCAGAGCCAAACTCAGGCCTCACAACACGACCACGGTCTCACAACTTCCAATCAGGTGCGAAATAATGTTTGTTATTTATGTTTTATAACCTATGAATCATCGTTTACTATCTTCTATCCTGAATGTTGTTTGAATAGTTTATGTAATGTTCTATATTCTAGGTGAATGGACTGAGTCGTTCGGACCTCACATCGAAGGTTTCGAGTGTAACTAATGCTATAGCGGAGTTACAATTTGAGGAAGAAGATGAGGCACTGTACAGTAGCAAGGAACTCCCAGACCATGCCTGCAAGTACTGCGGGATACACGACCCCGCTACGGTGGTCATGTGCAACATCTGCAACAAGTGGTAAACCTTATTTTTTCCCTAAAACATTACAACCAAGCAAATAATCAGTACAAAAGTATGCAATGTAAACTCAATGACCTTGAAGTTGTTTTCTTGAGTCAAAGTGTATGTTTACACAATGAATAAATATTTTATGAGATATACAGAAAACTAAGTTTAATGAACAGCAGGCCTACTATCAACTTTTAGAAAACGATTCAAATTCAGAGCAGTTTATTTTAGGTTCCTAAACAAAATCGCTCACATTCGTACCATCACCTTAATAGAACAGCACCTCAATTGAATCGTTAGAGATGCGAAAAGAACGAATGAAATCGTTAAAAAATAAATACATTTGTCTCTGAACCGCAACGCCAAGGTCGAAGTAGGAAAGAGACAACGCTATACGAATATTATACTGTTTCTCTTGATTCGAATGTTGCGTTCTAAAACTTTATTTTTACTAATAATAACTTTTTACTTCTTCTTATCACTGTATACTGTTGGTTTTATTTTATAAATTCTAATGAAATAGTGAAACAAATTTTCTAATGATCATATTGTGAAAAAAAATATTTACAATTATCTACTTCAAATAATGTATTTGTTGTATCAGAAACAATATTTTATCAAGTTTTCGAACGTGCGTTGTGCCTAGTGTGACAGTTCGTGACGTGAGTGTGGCGGCCGCTTCGAAATTTTGTTTGTAAACAAAAGTGCCTACTTTTTGTTGTGGTTTTTTGTTTAAAAAGTACACAGGGTTTTAAATATGTAATGGCGTAAGTTATTAAAATACACCACCCGCCCCCCGCGGACAGTCTCCACCCCCCGGCGCCGGAGGGTGCGTGCGGAGCCACCTGTGACTCAGCAAGTAGCTCGTCGGCAGCTTGTGCAAATAGCGAATAGACGAGCTGAAATGGAGGAGCGCAGGAACACCTTACTGGAGCTATTGGTGCAGGAGCTCAGAGAAATAAAACAAGTTTTGCGATCACGGTAATACATATTTAATATTGTTAAGTTTAGAGAAAATAAAATCCGGTATTTAATACACTCTATAAACATTTGAAAACTAAAAGTATATAAATAAATACACTTAAATAAAAACTATATTTAAAAATAAATTAAAATTTCATATTTTTCAGAAACGGCGAGCTTCCCACAACCGAAGAATTAAGGGTCTAGACAGACGGACTGCAATTCAACTGCAATCCGACTGCCAAATGGCAGTTCAGATGCAGTTTGAATGCAGTTGGCTCGACTGCAATCAAACTGCACGTCGACGGGCAGTTGGCGTGCAGTTGGATTGCAGTCTGAGTGCAGTTACAACGACTAACTGCACTCAGACTGCAATCCAACTGCACGCCAACTGCCCGTCGACGTGCAGTTTGATTGCAGTCGAGCCAACTGCATTCAAACTGCATCTGAACTGCCATTTGGCAGTCGGATTGCAGTTGAATTGCAGTCCGTCTGTCTAGACCCTAACTGGTTCCTCGTAGAAACTCCTTGTTGAAGTGCCTGGTTGTTGGTATTTGGCTGATCTTCAAATGCCACACCTAATTGCATCTGTGATTCCTGCATTATTTCTCTACTACGTCCACACTTGTAATTTGCATATCTGCATCACAAATCTGTAATTCAAACTAAAATACTAAATTAAAGGTTTTTATTAAATTAACAGACTATTGAATGTGTAAAGATGTATCTCTACAACACTGATGAACTAATACTATCTATACTAATATTATAAAGCTGAAGAGTTTGTTTTGTTTGTTTAAACGCGCTAATCTCAGAAACTACTGAACCGATTTGAATAATTCTTTCACTGTTAGATAGTCTATTTATCGAGGAAGGCTATAGGCTACATTTTATCCCGAAATTCCCACGGGAACGGGCACAACGCGGGTAAAACCGCGGGGCGCTGCTAGTTAAATGTAAATGTGAAAGTGTGTATAATTGTATGCTGTTTCTATGTGCCTGTGTAAGATTTTTTAAGTAGCAAATTGTTTTTCTAATTGATAATTTGACTGATTGATCTGAAATTAATATTAGTTTTGTTATACAAAGTATTATTATAGAATAGATATAAGTGAAATTGATGATGTTTTATTGTTGTTATTGTTGTTGTATAATATGTTGAAACTAAACTAGGTGAGATTGTTTTTTCATAGAATATAAGACATAAGTAAGTAAATATAAGATTAAGTAAATGTTATTGTAATGTATGTATATAATGTACATACATTCAGTACATACATTACATTATGTGTATGTTGTTATTGTATTGTAGTTCTTGTTATTTTATTTAAGGTACTAATATGAAACAAAATATTTTATGAAGAACATGGTATTACTTACAAGTTAGACATTTAGGGAATGATAGTGTTTCCTACAAAAATAACACTCCTCATTTCTATTTGGCCTGACTATTGCTATTAGTCAATGCATCCCACAACACCCGGTATGCTTAATTATTTATAAAACCTGTAAAATATGTTAGTTAATTTAAAATGTTATATTTAAAATGTTATAAATGTCTTATTTCGTAAAATGTGTATTTATTTACTCACCTTGCTCTAATTTTGTTCCTTTCGTCATTGCTCTTTGGGAAAGTGATGTATTTTCTTCGCATTTCAATGGAATCTATACATGCAGTCACTTGAGCTATCACTGATGAAACAGTCTGTTGTGCCATTGAGTGTGCACTTATATCTCCTACGGGTCTTTGGTAGGAGCCGGTTGTATAGAATGATAACGCTGTTAAAACCTGAAAAAAAATAGTACTTACTGGTTTATAGATATTACATAATATTAAGTTATTATGTATCAAAGTAAGAAAAAGGAAGCATTTAAAGCAACTAATTGTGTGACATACATATTGCATATTTGAGTCCTTACCTTTGTTTCTACAGATATATCTGTGGACCTCCTTGGTGCATTCATCGCCGTTCTTATATGGTCGCACAATCCGACTACCAATTCCTTGGAAAGACGATAACGTTTTATGAACTCATTATCTTCCAAATCGAATGGGTCCAATTGTGCTCGAGCTTCCAGTCTCCTTCTCCTCAAGGAGTTTTCCTCACTATCGGCTTCCGTGAACTCAAAAAGCATCAATTCGTCGTCACACATCCTACGAATAATACTGCACTTAATTTTTTTTGTGGAACTATCGAAATCAATGCTATTTAGATACCAATTAATGTTTTACCTCGCAACACTTAAATTCACAGCTATTTCTGACTTTACCAAGTAAAAATTAAAAAATTAATGACAAAAGATTCAAAATCGGCAACAAATTTACTAACTTATTTTGAATCGCTAGTTTTGACAGTTGAGCGATTTTGTTTAGGCTCGAACGTCAGTTAAAGTAAGGTGATGGTACGGATTTACCTCTAAAAGAGTGAACTATATTAGAATGCGATTATTTTTAGGTGTCGACCGAAATTGATTCGTAAAACGAAGTTGATGGTACGAAATAACAAAGCGATTCAGTTTAGGTCCTAAATTGAATCGTTTTAAGCGTTGATAGTAGGCCTGCTGATATGTTTATGTTTAAAATTGTAATTATAAAGGAAATGTTCATGTATGAATATAAGAATAAGACGAAATCCTGTTGGGTTTATTTTTAACTATAATTATTATTAATATGTGACATATGAAATGTAACAGTAATATAAAACTATCCTGTATACTTTTTTCATTCCTTGATACCTGATAAATAATATCTATTGGATTTCATGCAAATAAATTTATTTTACATATAAAATTGTCACAGGTTCTGTAATGGGCGTGGTAATACATCGGGATCTCATATAATAAACCACCTAGTAAGAGCAAAACACAAGGAGGCTGCTCTTCACAGAGACGGCCCTCTCGGTGAGACACTGTTGGAATGCTACTCATGTGGGGCAAGAAATGTGTTTGTACTCGGTTTTATACCAGCTAAGGCAGATTCTGTTGTTGTTCTACTATGTCGGTAAGTGAAAACTGTTTATCTCAGTCGTCATGCAGTTATTGCATAACTTTTCATTTAAATAATGCAATCTTATATATTGTAGATATGTTGTTTGTTTAAGTGGAATAGAATTTGTTGGAAGCTACTGAAATTGTATTTGTTTACAATTAAAGATTTATGATAGATTCCTGAAGCTTTTTAGGGTTCCGTAAAAACCGTAAAAACAGGACCCTCTTACTGAGACTTCATTATTTGTTTATTTGTATTGCTCACTTAAACCTAAAAAGACTATTAAAAGAAATTGCATCAATAATTATTGATTTATTTGAAAGAGCTGTGTTGCTTCAGCTTATAATCCATCTATTAGTATATATTATATGATTATTTATTTTTCAGCCAACCATGTGCAGCTCAAAGTTCTCTGAAAGATATGAACTGGGACCAGGAACAATGGAAACCATTGATTGGTAAATATAAATGTTTGATCTACATACCTACATATATATTATACCTGTATATTATATGCTAACAAACTATAAATAGTATCATAGAATTGGACGAAACTTGCCACATAGCTATAGACAAGACATATAGACTAAAGTGTAGAATACTTTTACCCAAATTCTTACTGCTACTAGTTTTAATATGCTTTGAATATGTAAATTGAAACATGCAGGATATACATAAGTTGCAAACAAATTATGTAAATGCTATGTAAGTAACTTATACCAGAGTTATGTAAATGTATCGGAAGAGTTTCTGCTGTTGTATAATGTTTTAGTTTCAACTATTCGGTTTACATGAAATATTAATAGTTTCTTGTTCTCTTAGTTGGTCTATACTAAAACTAACTCAAATAAAGAACCTACTGCACTATCTTTGAGTTTGAGAAATCAGTAAATTAGCATTATAAACACAGAAATATTATAACTTTGTTATACATAAAAATATCTAAATTAAAAGAGATATTTAAAGAGAGTTCAATTCACAAATGGAGAAATCATTGAACTCTCATTTAAGCTCTGACTTATAGACAACATTATTAATCTATACTTGTATACTGATATTATAGAGGTAAAGTTACTTACTTTGTTTGTGAGAGCTAATCTCAGAAACTACAAATCCGATTTGAATAATTCTTTTTGTAATGGATAACCTCATTCAACGTGAAGGCCATTGGTTATTTTTCATCCCGAAATTCCCACGGGAACGGGCAAACCTGGAAACTGGTAAAACCGCGGGGCGCTGCTAGTTCTGATCTAAAAACATTCCCCTTACAGCGGACCGAGCCTTCTTATCATGGCTAGTGAAGGTGCCCTCGGAAGCGGAACAGATGAGGGCGCGTCAGGTGACGCCGCAACAGATCGGGCGGCTGGAGGAGCTGTGGCGAGACAACGTGGACGCCACCTTCCAGGACTTGGAGAAACCGGGCGTTGATGAAGAACCTCACCAGGTTTTGTTGAGGTAAGGCTCTCCACTTCTTGTTTGTCACTGGCACTAAATTGGACCAGCCCAGTACTTGGCCAGGGTGACTACATCGTTTGTAGCCTTGTTGAGAACGGGTGTAGTACATCTAACAGGGCAGAGAACACGTCAGAAAATGCGCCATCGTTTGGGATTATTGTCAAAAGTTTCTCCAGGTTTTATATGACTTGAAGAGCTTTTACTACTAATGTAAAGATGATTTTTTTGCTGCTACAGAAACTGTTATTCTTTCGCGGAAAGTTGTTGCCGAAGTTGTGAATTAATCTCACTTTTGATAGCCATCGGAATCTTCCTAGATCTAGTTTTAAGACGAATAAATGTTTGTCGGCATATAATCCATAGGCTTGACAGAATTTGATGGAAAAATTATTGATGGATAACAAATGTTATATGAAATAACAGACCCACCAGGTTCATTAATAAGACAGTCTTTATGTTATTCATATACATTTATTTTTTCAGATACGAAGATGGCTACCAATACCAAAACATCTTCGCCCCATTAGTGAAGCTAGAGGCGGATTACGACAAAAGGCTAAAGGAATCACAGACCCAAGAAGGCATTGAAGTGCGCTGGGACGTGGGCCTCAATAAGAAAACAATAGCCTACTTCACTCTCGCTAAAACTGATAGCGACATGAAACTTATGCACGGAGATGAACTAAGATTGAGGTGAATATTCGTGAAGATCATATTTTGATATCTGATCAACAAAAAAATTCAAATATCTTAGATAAATTTTGCAATACTTCATTTTTGTAATTAGTTAGAAAACTTATAATCTATAAGTAGGCTGGCACGAACACACTATTTTTTGTTTAACATCATGAATGGACTATACAATATATAGGGCATTCAAAAATCCCCTTTTACCAGTCGGTTCCTCTCCGTATGTGAAGAAAATAACTAACTTATTTATTACATAATTATGATTATGTTATGCAGTTTTTGAACTTAAAATTAATGTATTGTATGGTGTTCAGGTACGTGGGCGAGCTGCACAAGGCGTGGTCCGGCGTCGGTCACGTGATTAAGGTGCCCGACAACTACGGGGACGACGTCGGGCTCGAGCTCAAGAGTGGCGCCGGCGCGCCGCTCGACGCCACCTCCAACTTCGTCGTCGACTTCATATGGAAGAGCACGTCTTTTGATCGGTACGTGGGTGCCAATAGCACAGTCGTACTAGCAATATTAGTGGAAAAGCAAGACAAACACAACAGGTCCAAAAATCTCGTTTTTAAAATATGATCTTGTATTGTTTATGTATATATGTCTTGTTTCAGAATGCAACTGGCTTTAAGAAAATTCGCAGTGGACGATTCCTCTGTGTCGGGCTACATTTATCGAAGACTGCTGGGACACGAAGTCGAAGAAGTGCTGTTCCGCGTCCATCTGCCGAAGCACTTCAGCGCTCCAAACTTGCCCGATCTCAATCGCTCTCAGGTAAAGTACTGAATTTTTATCTAAAATCGGAACTATTTTTTTTTGATGAAATGTTTTTGAACATTAATTTCGTTCGGCAGGTGTACGCGGTGAAGCACGCGCTGCAGCGGCCGCTGTCGCTGATCCAGGGCCCGCCCGGCACCGGCAAGACGGTGACGTCGGCCACCATCGTGTACCAGCTGGTGCGGCAGAGCGGCGGGCCCGTGCTGGTGTGCGCGCCCAGCAACACGGCCGTGGACCAGCTCACGGAGAAGATCCACCGCACCGGGCTCAAGGTGGTGCGGCTGTGCGCCAAGTCGCGCGAGGCCATGGAGTCGTCCGTGTCGTTCCTGGCGCTGCACGAGCAGGCGCGCGCGCTGGGCTCGGCCGACTGCGAGCTGCGCAAGCTCACGCGCCTCAAGGAGGAGGCGGGCGAGCTGTCGGCCGCCGACGAGCGCCGCTACCGCGCGCTGCGCCGCGCCGCCGAGCGCCGCCTGCTGGACGCGGCCGACGTCGTGTGCACCACGTGCGTGGGCGCGGGCGACCCGCGCGTGGCGCGCATGCGCTTCCAGTCCATCCTCATCGACGAGGGCATGCAGTCCACGGAGCCCGAGTGCATGGTGCCCGTGGTGCTGGGCGCGCGCCAGCTCATCCTCGTGGGCGACCACTGCCAGCTCGGGCCCGTCGTCATGTGCAAGAAGGCGGCCAAGGCGGGGCTCAGCCAGAGCCTGTTCGAGCGGCTCGTGGTGCTCGGCATCCGCCCCTTCCGGCTCGAGGTGCAGTACCGCATGCACCCCGAGCTGTCGCGCTTCCCCTCCGACTTCTTCTACGAGGGCTCGCTGCAGAACGGCGTCAGCGCCGAGGAGCGCCGCCTGCACAAGATCGACTTCCCGTGGCCGCGGCCCGACCGCCCGATGTTCTTCTACGTGACGCAGGGCCAGGAGGAGATCGCCGGCTCCGGCACGTCGTACCTGAACCGCACCGAGGCCGCCAACGTCGAGAAGCTCACCACGCGCTTCCTGAAGGCGGGCGTGCGCCCCGAGCAGATCGGCATCATCACGCCGTACGAGGGCCAGCGCTCGTATCTGGTGCAGCACATGCAGTACCAGGGCAGCCTGCACGCCAAGCTGTACCAGGAGATCGAAGTGGCGAGTGTGGACGCGTTCCAGGGCCGCGAGAAGGACATCATCATCATGTCGTGCGTGCGCTCCAACGAGCACCAGGGCATCGGCTTCCTCAGCGACCCGCGCCGCCTCAACGTGGCGCTCACGCGCGCCAAGTACGGGCTCATCGTCGTCGGCAACCCCAAGGTGCTGAGCAAGCAGCCGCTGTGGAACCATCTGCTCGCCTTCTACAAGGAGCGGCGCGTGCTCACCGAGGGCCCGCTGTCCAACCTCAAGGAGTCGGCCATCCAGTTCGCCAAGCCCAAGAAGCTGGTGAACGCGGCCAACCCCGGGTCGCACTTCATGTCCACGGTGATGTTCGACGCGCGCGAGGCCATGGTGCCGGGCTCGGTGTACGACCGCGCGCGCGCGCTGCGCGACCCGCTGGCCTACGTGGGGCCGGGCGGCGGCGGCGGCGCGCCCGTGCCGCCCGCCGCCTTCCCGCGCGGCCGCGCGCCCGCGCGCGCGCCGCGCCGCCGCCCGCCGCGCCTCAGCCAGGAGCCGCTGTCGCAGCAGCCGGCGCTGTCGCTGTCGCAGGGCGCGTCGCAGGCCGACCTGTCGCAGGAGTCGGCGGCGCCCGAGTGCCCGTCGCAGCCGGACGGGCTGCTGTCGCAGGACTCGTCGTACCAGGGCGTGTTCCGCGCGCGCTGCAGCCAGTACTGAGCGAGCGGCCGCGCCGCTGGACCCGCCGAGCCGCCGCCCCCGCCGCCCCGCGCCCCCGCACCCCGCGCGACGACAACACGAAAATAATTGTTTTGAACTACCGACGCGAAAATACCCGCGGTTGGATCGTTACATTTTAAGATACAAAATTGATGTCACGCACGCTGGGAATGTGTAGGACGGACGAGATCATGAAACGCATCGAAAATCGTAGAGGGAAGACGGAGACGAAAAGCGATACGGATAAAATTACTTTTCAATCCATTTATTTTCGTTTATAATCTGTAGGAGAAAATCACTAGTGCCGATTACAAGGTACGCGATGGAACATCCGGGATCGCATTTAGATTTATTTTCTATCGTTATTTTTCATTGACAGGACGTAGACGATTAGTATCAGTTTATACACGCGACTATCATGATTTTTTTCTCATCTGTTATCTTTAATAGGTTCCGTAAGTCACAATCATAAAAGCAGTTTCGGTTATTTTTATTGCTTTTCCATCAAATTATTTGTTTTACAACAGTTACATATTACGTAATCTAAATTAAATTATATAATATTAAATCTACATAAAAATAAGTAAGTGGGGAGCGACCTGTCGCCGATGTTAAAACGAATAAGTAATAGTATAAGGTTTTGTTCTTTTAATTTAGTGCTTATCAGTTTACGTTTAGAAATCTTAGCTAAGTAAAATAGTATGGCAAATTTTAATATATTTAAACAAATGCAATAGCTGTTCATAATAGTGAAAAAAGTGGTTTTATATTTGAGAAAAAATATTTTCAGTGATGCTTGCAGAACATAGATGTAAAAGATTGTCAAAAAATTGGTGATATAAATAATAAAAAAAATATAGGTGTTTCTATAATTTTGGGATTTATTTTTATATTATGATGGGAAATCAATAAAGATTGTCGTTAGAACATTATTGAATTTTATTACTAAAACCCTTTCTACCTTTCGGGTCCCCAATTCCCTTCCAATATAAAATTCTCGATGGCAAACATATTACGAGTGTGTTATGTATTAGTCGTGGGTAACTCATGAGTGAGTGATTTAAATGAGTTGATTCACCACTCCGAGTCGAATCACTCTTTGATTCAGTGTAGTTCTTCTCAGTTCATTTGAATCATCAACTCATTTCGTTCGGGAAAAGAAGGAAGGGAATGCAGCTCACTCAACTCAGTAACTCAACTCGGTCAGTTCAGTAGGAACTAAGAGGGACTGAAATGAAAGCGCTATATTTCTTAAAGTTTGCGTTACTACTCACTTACAAATCTTACAATCGGATTATTGAAACGCTGTTATTCATACTCTGAACATACAATTTGATTTACTTAATTAATTTTATGTCACAAAAAATTAACTTGCGCTGTTTTATCGATGTGTTAATGATTGTTATTGCTTTATAAACTCTTTTTACTGTAAATACAAACAAATATAAAATACTTGAAAATCTGTAACATACCTACTAACGGATTTTCAAATATCTACTAATCAAAATTTTTAAAGCTAAAAATATGCAGGCAAAGCTGAGGGTGCAACTTCTACGATTCGTTCTTATTCAATTTGAATCAATTGAATAATTGTAGTCCTGTGAACTAAATATCATTAAATCGCTCTTGAGCCAAACTGAACTAAATGAGCTGCTGAACTAAATGAGTGATTCAACTCCTTTGATTCAAAGGATTCAAATCGCTCTGCTCTTCAAAGTGATGCATAGTTCCCACCTCTATTATGTATGTATTTCAATATTCCCGTAGTCAGCAGAAACCAAAATTTTCTGTATAAAGCCCAGTTTTTTTTCTTAAACCTATATTGGCCCACTGCTGGGCGAAGACTGTATTGTCAAGATTCTCGGATTATGTCGGGATTAGTTGCCGGACTATGTCGGAGCAGTAGCCTGATTATGTCGGATCCGTTGCTGGATTATGCCTGTTCAATTCAATTCAATTTTTAGTTTGATGGCATGCATGTCAGTGTACCGTAAAGCGTAAACAAGATGGGGAAAGTTACTCGGTAATGATGTCTTGAACGGTAGATTATGTCGTATCAGTTATCAGTTTATGTCAAATTAACTCATTATTTTTAGGGTTTTTCTTAGGAAATCGACAAGTTGTATGCGATTTAAGCAAAAGATAATTTACCAACAGGTAGGGAAAGGTTATGTAATGACTAAAACATTTATTATACGTAATTGTGAAATATATTTTTACATAAACAGATTCTAAAATCTTAAAATTAAAATAAACATTTAAAAGTGCAATAAAAATCATCTTATATTATTGGTACAATATATTACATAAATCTAATTAATGGCCACACCAAGTCTTTAGTTAGCGAGATTATACGTTCAAATGCACAACCTTATTATAGAGTTAGTCACATAAAAAGCCTTTTATATCATATTTTGGAGTATAGAGATATTTTTCGAAAATAATTCATTTTGAAATATTTTTGTCCTTTCTTTTTCTAATTGAGCCATAGATGCCTTTTTCCTTCTTTTATTTTCTTGTTTAAGCTGCGCATGTTTATTTAACTGCATTGAACCGTTACATAAGCATCAATGGCGGATTTGTAATATTAACAATATTGTGCGTTTTTAAAATAAGAAATAAAGCTCGCACCCACTCATACTTAAAACAAATTGAACGACTTTCTGTCGCGATGTAGAACGGGCTTAATATTTTGAAATAAATAATCGGCTTTTAAGTATAATGGTCAAAGATAAATAAGAGCGAGCTTCTAAATAATGTTTCTCAAAAATAGCAAATATTTAGAAGAGTAATATAATTTTATTGAGGTAGCGGCGGCGGTTGGACGGCTGCGTAAGTAGGGTAGAACGGCGCGAAGTTGGTCGGTCCGTTGATAGCAGTGTAGTCGTTGTCACCTCGATCTTGGATAGTTTTCGCGGAGTACACAGACGCTTGGTAAACGGGTTGAGCTGGAATTGGATAAACGGTAACACTGAGTTTAACACAAACTTGTCAGGATCTAGTATACGTTTTGATAAGAGTGAAATGAGAAGGCTTGAAGAGGATAGCGGAGGACAGAGAAATAAAAATAACTATATTGCTCAAATTTCATGCCAAAAAATACAAATTGTGATAAAGATGGAAGATGTTGTAGTTAGTGTGGCACACTTGCACTTGTGATGATTGTGAATAATTGAATAACTTACAAAGTGTAGGGTACAGCGACTGGAACGGCGGTTGTTCGGGCGGCGCGTTCGGGTTGACCCACCCGCCCGGCGCGCCTTCGCCGGCTGGAGGCGCCTGTTCATAATAAAGACTTGCAGTTTAAAGAATTTTATTGCCGCTATAACAACAAATACTAAAAATAAAATATTGAAGGGGGTCTCCCATACAACAAACGTGATTTTTTGCCGTTTTTTAAAGTACGGAACCCTCCGTGCGCGAGTCCGACTCGCACTTAGCCGGTTTTTATTATATTTATCTTTGTTGGGAATAGGATAATATATAAATCCCATAATTTCCACGGGAAGGGTGTGCTGCGGGTGAAACCGCAGGGCTCTGGTAGTATAATAATAGTTTAGAGAGGTCGATCGGATCGGGCTGAACTAATACAGTTTGGCCTGTGGTTTGGCTCAGTGCATTTTGATTTATATTTACTAATATTATAAAGCTGATGGGTTTGTGTTTGTTTTTTGATCATTTCAATTCAATGTTAATCTGTGTTGTCGGATTCAAGCAATTAGTTTTGAACCTACAGTGACGTTCAAGAGGAAAGGGGGAAGGTCGAAGTCATTTTATCTCAAAATTGCTACGGGATCTTGTACTAGCTAATAATGTCGTTTAATAATCATGTTGTTGGGCTCACTGAAGGAGTAACAGAAGCCCCGGGCGCCACGGGCAACACTGCCGGTTGACTCGGCGACGGGGGCGTGGCTGCGGGTTGGGCCGGCATGCCCATAAGTGGGACTGTGCCGATAGTAATGTACTTCTTGTCGTGCACGTTCAGGTGCATACCTGGGAATATGCATTCCACCTGGAAACATTTATTATCTAGACTAGAAGGATCGAATAAACATTAATAGCGTTATCCATAAACACTCTTACTAAAACACTGATTTAAAGCGTTTTCTCCCTTCTGCTCTTTAGAAAAAGTCGGAAAGGGACAATCCATATGATAACTAAAATGCTGTTAATAATTTATTTTATTTATTTATTTAATAATTGTTTATATACAAGGCCCTAAGCCTTTAATAAGTGCTATCTCAACAATTCCACATTGCTTGCCAGTTGCCACATACTCGCTCTTTGCTTCGATTAACGAGCGAGCGAACAAGTGTGCTCAATCAAAGTTAAACACAGCTTTATGTCAGAAGGAACGACACTTCACACTTGTCGTCGCCTGTTATCCAAATTATCTCAATAAAGCATTGGTGTGGAGTCATTAACAGCCAAATTTGTAAATATGAAATCCAACGTTATTCGAAATTCCTGTGTAAAAACGCAAGTCGAACTTATTTTTACGAAAACACATTTACATCATTTATTTAGAAAATAATGTCTTCCAAACTTTAAATAAATATAAATAATATGAAGTAACTAATAGTCCAATAGATATGAATGTATATCAGAAATTGAATTTCGACCTTGGCGCACATTACATCACCTAGCAAAAAATAGGTGGTTTGAAATACAAGTGAGCCATTATTATAGGTTTTTAACCTTGATTTACATGAATTTTCGAATTAAATTACCGAGTTTTGTAACAGCTAAGTGTTGTTTTATGGCACACAGATAACATGTTATTGACTTGACGTTATTGTCTTACTAAATTAATCCTCCACTGAATGGTTATTTAAATCTAACTATATTACTAAAGAAATTGCAGTAAGAAACCTTAGACTAGACTTTACTTAAAGATTTCAATACCTTATAAAGAGAAATAAACAGCTTCAAAAATATATAATTTTGGTGGGATCCACATTAATAGTATTTGATCTGGGTGTTCCCTGAGCCTGACAAGAGAAACGTGTTCATATAAGCTTACCTTAAATGCATAGTCCAAATCTATAATACCACAGTTGACCAAGTTAGAGGGTGGTATCGGAGGCACCTGCATCTGCAAGTCCCAATGTTTGGTAGTGCCAGGAGGTGCAGGACCTTGCTGTATAGTCAACACATCATCCTTAGTCTTTTTACTTGTGAGTGAATGTGAGTTTGCTCTGTATGTCACCACCTAAAATACATTAATACAGTCATACTTTTTTATCTTTTATGTGACTAAGCCAAGTTTGAACAAATAATACTTAACTAAAGAAGTATGTATTGTCGACGCAATTTGAATACCTATCTTAAATAAAAATCAGGGTCTTATGTTAATGTTGTCACATATCCCACTAATTACTAACCTTCCTCAAAGATATTTTCACAAATAGAAGTTCCACATTACTCTTATTCTCAACATCAACTTGTATGGGTATGATTTGTCCAGGACAGTACCCCGTTACGGGAGCTTGAACGTCCACTGATAATGGTGATGAAGCGCAGCACAGGAAACAGAATGTCTTTTCCAGTTGTATGTGTATTGGCGACTGAAACAGATGGATAAATTATAGAAACTATACAATGAATGTTTCAAGAAGGTATTGGATTTAAAATGGAGAAGGATAGAAAAGAATACCTAATAGACCAGAAATGGAATAATAAGCACCACAAGAATATAAATTGTAAACAAAATTGACTTCATAAAGAATGATTCAATCACACTTAACATATTAAAAAGCATAGTTAAATCGTCATTAATATGAATAATAATATATTTTTACTTCTTCTACTAAACTAGTGAAATTAACAAAACCAACCCTGTATGACGGATTGAGATTCAAATCCAATGCACCGACTACTGTAAAAGCCATCTTGGTCTCCTGATCAAATTTCCTCGGACGATCAAGTATCACCTTCACTGTATACCTCACATAACCAAATTCCCCTTCAAAGGAGGATGGCAATACTGGAGGGAGGGCACAAGTGAAGTTATACACATTTTTACCGGCAGGAATTTCTATGTCGTTACCTAAAAGAGTTATACAGGTTGTTATTACTGGTTTCTTAAGTTTAAGAGAACACTACTCATTTTAAATTGAAACTACGTTATTTTACATTTTTATGATGTTTCGGCCCCTTTACAGGAACCGTGGTCACAGAAGAGTCTCCTGTGACCGTAAACGTAGTTTCAATTCAGGTAGTTATTAGTTTCCCATCCCAGTCCAGGAACAAAGTTAAGAATTGTTTATCAACGCTAATACCTGAACTACTTCCAACAAGATAATAAGTTATGTTGAAATATTCCTCATTCCCAGTTACCATTTCATCTCTTGTTGATTCGGTTTTATCGACAGTGTCACGTTGTTTACTTTCGATCCACTCGGTGTGTGCTTCCCCTTTGAACTTGACGAGTATACCTGGTGAAAGTTATGTTATTACTTTATTTACTTAAATACTTTTACCAACAGGATATATTAGTAATGACTAATTAGTCATATCATACTTGCCTCTAACAGTTTTTGGACTATCAAATACGTATTCTATTCGCCCATTTATAGTTTGGCCGGGATAATAAGTATTCAATTGGTTATCTAAATAAATATTAGCTTCTCTTATACCCATATTTATTTACACTGCTCAAACTATTACACAATCAATTCCAACAGTCTTATTACTTCTTTCTTGGGTGTTCTTTATTTTGTGCCAGCACTTTATTATTTTCCCCAGTACTTTCTGTCTGCCTGCTGAAATTTCTGTTTGTATTGGTTTGGTTTGTATAAAATTAATGAATGAATGTGAGGTGAGTTGACTGAGTTGCGATGAGGTAATCACAAGGTTTTTTTTTTTACGTCAGCTAATTGTTCACCACAGACTGCAACTTTTAATTTTTCCCGCGCCGCGACTGACTCATAGGGTACCTTATACTTAACCCAACCTATCGAACTGTGCAGAGCCAGACAGCATTTTTGTCATGGTCATAAAATAATATAGGTACTTTGCCCAACAGTAGGACGATACGAGCTAACAGCAACAGTACAATAAAACCATGTTTTCCATAATTTGATCGCTGCTATAGATGGTTCCTTCCACGAAGCTAAAACAAAGTTTGTTCTAGCTTCGTGGTTCCTTCTTTGTTAGCACAGGTCCTTAGTTTATTTTCTGACACCCGCCAAACAAGCGAGATTCAATCAAACGTCAAACTCAATCACTAGACAGCAAACTTGGTCTGTGCAGTAAACATTTTAACCCCCATCACCCCTCACTACACTTCACTAGCACTAGGGGGACACAGATCCCCCAAAATGAAAAATCAGTTATTTTTACGTAATTACGAAATTAACTAAAAACATTATCAGAATATAAAATAAACATAGAACTTTAACGTAAAATTCTTTATACCTTATTTTAAAAATTAGGTATAATGAATCCATTTCTTTAGAGTTTACTTTAAAAACCTCATAATATTATGTATAATAAGAAACAAATTACGAAATTGATAACAAATTACGTATTCATTTGGTTTATTGTACCATTCGTATGTATGTTATAAATAAAATGTATTTCTGTTTCGAACCGAAACAGAATCAGTACGGAACTCTTCCCCATTGCGTTTTAATATTGATTATTTTATTTTTATTTATATTTGTACTTGTTTTTTTTGTCTCTCTTTACTTTTATGTTAAGCACGCTGTGGCGCCTAAAAAAAGTGCATTTATATTTTAATTTTATGTTATGTATAGTATAGTATGTGTATAGTGTAACCTTTACTTGCTGTCCTAAATAATTATATAAGGCAGGTAGGTACCTACTTGAAATATTTTTTCAAAAATAAATATAATCAGTGGGGGCCGGGGACCTAACGGCTAACTCACCCACCCGCTACGCTAGTAGTGTTGAGTTAAGGGTTAAATAACATATTTTCTTTCGTGTATAATCACTTAATCAGTACCGTAAAATGGGGTGAAGCGGGTCACTTTTGAACTTTGTTTACAATTTGAATACATGAGGACTTGACAAAATCAGATTGAAGGTTTTTTTTTAGTGTTCCGGGACTCTAAAGTTTAATAAAAAATACATAGTTATAATGTTTTATTAACAAAAATCAGAGAAAAATGTAAAAATCTGATCAAACCCGGTTCACCCCGTGCTCGGGGTGAACAGACTCAGAACTGGGGTGATCAGGGTTTTAGGCTAGGGTTGTCAAAAAAAAAATGTTCCATATTCAACAAGTCTTTAATCTTTGCATTTAGGTAGGTAGGTTAACATTTTTTAAAGAGAAATAAAATATCAAAAAACGAAATAAATAGGTACCTAACAATTAAGTACCTACTCGTCTTCTAAAATCTTCATAATTTCTTCAGCATTATTAAAGTAATTTAAACTTATTTTCGAACCTCTTCGGTTTGGGATCGGAGCTGCATTTTGAGTAAAAATCAGTTTGGGTTTTTTTATTGTGCACACCATATTTTTATCTTCTGTCTTCTTTTTCTTTGTAAGAATACGATTCGGTGTAACTATTTCGTCAGATAATATTTTGACCTTAAACTCCTTTATAGCCTCTTTCTTGTTTACTTGTTGAATGCAGACATCTTTGTCTACATTTGTGTCTTGTTCCGTTTCTGTCTGTTCTATCAAAATTTCTTCTCTTTCAACAAATATATCATCCTCTAAAACAATAGGCATCGATTCTATATCCATGTCAAGAATCGCATTCATAGTGGAAGTGCTAGCACTACTGATAGATGGATTCAGAGGTATGTGTGTATTTAGGGACAAAGGAATCAATTTTTCAATAATGCGACTGCTTGAAGATTGCGGTTTGGATTTTTTTCCTATTCCTTTTTTTTTCTGCATTGATACAATATTGCTTGTAGTTTGTTGCTCATCTTCTTCGGGTCTATTTTCATTATTTAATTCATCCGGACACACACTTCTACCAGCTACAACATTTAATTTCTTTTTCTTCTTTGGTTCAGTAATATCCAAAGTTCCATAACGCATTTCTTTTAAATACTTCACAAATGACTCGTTCACAGCATCTTGGGCAGTCTCATCTATTTCGGCATTTGGAAGGCGAGATATGACTTCATCACTATTTAAAGGAACAATACCAGTTTTTTTATAACCAGAAAGTATATTGGATTTAGCGTTAATATTAAGCTGATTGATCAATAGCTTCAAAAGGCGAGGAAAACATCCCTTTGGAATGGAGCTTAAATTTCGTCCATCAGTTTCTTTCCACTTCTGCAAAATACTCCGCCATGCCTGTTTCATCGGTCGGAAGAACGCCACATCTAGTGGTTGGGTCAAATGAGTGGAGTTTGGTGGCAAAAACACAAAGTGTATGTCCTTTTCTTTACACAGATCTATTAAATGCGCTGAAAGATGAGACGATAAGTTGTCACCTATAAGAAGTTTTTTTCCGGTTTTTTTGTCAAAATATGGAATAATGACATTTGTGATCCAATCACTAAAGATTTCTCCATCAAACCAGCCAGATTTCGACCTGTTATACCAGGTTCCTTTTGGGCCATTTTGTATCCAAGTATCGTAAAGGTAGGTTGACTTATACACTACATAAGGCACCAATAGTTCTCCTTCTGCGTTTGCTGCAATCATCAAAGACGTACACCCTTTTGAAAAATTCCGGACCCTTTCTGGATACTTACATCCGCGCCGAACGATGACTTTTGGTCGCCCAGGGTCATCTGATAAATTGGTTTCGTCGTAGTTGACTATGTTAGAGTGAGGTACGCCTTCAAGTGACTTTTCTAGTTCTGCAAAGTAGCTTTTCATCATTTCAGGTGACACTTCTGCTCTCGAACGTTTGATGTTTTGAGATATCCGCTTTGATATTTGGTCACTATGTCGTTTCAGGAAGCTCTCAACAAAATCAGGCCCTGGATAGTTGTTTTTAAACCTTTTTACAGTAATGTTTGATGTATCAAGATACATTTTAACTATATATCTTAAATCGTTTTGGTCCAGCGGATAACCCCAATCCGCACAAATATTTAAATTTTTTACAATAAAAGCCTCGGCCTCTGGCGTCATTGCCGTTTGGCCACCATGGGGTTTCATTGGTTTGTTATTGCGTCTCTGTAAAACTGAATATGAAATTCCATATTTCTCAGCAATACCCCGTATCGATGTGTTTCCAGCTGATATTTCTCGTAAAGCTTGATTAATTATGGCTACGTCATATTTTTTAAGAGATTTCGCTCCCGGTTTGGGTCTGTAGTTTCTAGGCATATCTGTAGATAAATAAAAAATCACCAATTAAATCACTACAACAACGCACCACAGCAGTCAATACCGCGAAATTGGCAACAGAACCAAACAAAAAACGACCATAGATTTATGCTATATTTTCGTTTAGAATGAACGCAAATATATCAAAGAACGGAAATAACCAAACTTCTTCATACAAAAGTAGTCTGTAACATTATTAAAATAAGGCGTAAAGTCGGTCGAGTCGGTGCGGAAGCCGGCTTCCGCTTGGGGACTTAGAGGTTTAACGTGTTGACAACCCTAACAAAAAAAACCCCTTCGCCCCTTTCTTGACCCTGTACACCCCATTCTTGAGTCTGTTAGCCCCTCAAGTGATTCTGTTGCCCCCTTTCTATGACCCGCTTCACCCCTCAGGTGACCCAGATAACCCCAAAAATCTAAGTAATTGCCTTAAAATAAGTTTTCTCTGATTATGCAAGAAAACTATACACAAATTCACTCACCTATGCGTTTTTACAATAATCCAAAAGACAAGGTTTGCTCAGAACCGGGTTATATCGCTGCAAAATCACAGAAACCAAACAAAAAAACTAAATTACACGGAACCAAAATACGAGTGTTTTGAAGTGGGTCTTTTAAACCGTTTATTCGTTTATTCTACTTTGTCTATGAATCGTGTGTTGCCATTTCATAAAAATTCAAATCCTTCTTTGCTCATGTCAGTTACTTGAACACAGACAAACTAAGTTTTCACGCCAGAAAATGAACGTGAACAAAATTAGACTACATGATTCTGTTCCCCCCTGGGACCCGCTTCACCCCATTTTACGGTAATGTTTACTTATAAACCTCTTCCATACCTTTTCGCTTCGCTCATTTAATGTAATAATGTAACTAACACAACTGATAAAGTGATAATAGAATACTTAAATCACCTCGACTAATATTTTTTAATATATTCGTACCTATTTCTAGTTTTATACCTACCACATTTTGTGTTAATTTATATTTTGTTTTCCTCCGAGAAACAAACTTCCTGAGGATTGTGGTTAGATAATGATGAAGCGAGGTAAAAACCATTGAGTATTATCTGGTATTGTTCATATTTTGTGTGTGTATTTGTATTGTAAACTGTATCATAATGTGTGACATTCAAACCACCACTGACGCTACTCATCCACGATTTATGCAGAAGCCGGTAAAAAAACCTAGGGGTATAGTATCTAATTCATAGTAATTATTCAATAGCCCAATCATTATAATATATTTTATGCCTATTCATCTCAGTTTCAATAAATATTTTACCTACATTATTTTCTCGCAGAATCATTCATATATTTTGTTTCTAGGTTTGAAAGTAGCACTCATCCAGCTGCAAGTATGTTCTGACAAGTCCAAGAACATAGCAGAGGCTGTGAAACAAATATGGAAGGCTCGGGATAACGGAGCTCAACTTGTAGCTCTGCCTGAGTGCTTCAACTCTCCTTATGGAACTGGTAAGGAATAAATAATCAGCTGTTATTAAAAAAAAAAAAATTAACATTTTATTTACTTATTCCATATATAAATAAATATAAAATAGGGCATATAAAAATCTTTGGAGGAATTCAGCCAGTTTGAATTAAACTCTGGTATCTTGTTCCATATTAGATACTGATAACCTTTTATTTAGCACTGTAATGTTATGTAAACGTAATGTTCTATAACAGTATTTGAAGCTTCAGCTGATAACGTCATAATAAGGTTAATTATATTTATTTCTACATAATTAAGGTACAATTAAGGCTACATATCATCTCATTTTCTCAGTTTTCTGTTTACTTTTGATTGGCATCAAGAATTATCACTTGACTGTAATGTAACAATTATTTTGCACTTTTGACTTGAAAGAAGAAGAAAATATAGTGAACAATTGTGTTTCAAGGCTTCTTCAAAGACTATGCTGAAGAAATCCCTTGTGGTGAGACCAGCCTGGCACTATCGAAGGCGGCAGCTGAAGCAGGGATATGTGTTGTGGGTGGAACCATCCCCGAGAGGTGTGGAGATAAGTTGTACAACACATGCACTGTGTGGGATAACAATGGAAAACTATTGTCTCAGTTTAGAAAGGTATACTTACATTGAACATACATTATTAGTTAATCTTAATTACAAGATTTTTTCAGCCTTTAATAAACAAAGAACTCCAACCTGTGTTTGCTACTTCAATTTTTATGCTTTATTATTTATTTTTACCAGTAACTGATAAATAAATACTTAGGAGAGGTATCTATACTAATATTATAAAGCTGCAGAGTTTATTTGTTTGTTTGATCGCGCTAATCTCAGGAACTACTGGTCCGATTTGAAAAATTCATTCAGTGTTGGATAGTCCACTTATCAAGGAAGGTTATAGACTATTTTTCATCTCGTAATTCCTACGGGAACGCGGTAAAAACCGCGGGGCGCTGCTAGTATAAGATACTAGTGATGAATAGATATTTCATGTCTTTTGTTTGTCTTACAGATGCATCTATTCGACATAGACATTCCAAATAAGATAACATTCAAAGAATCTGATGTTTTATCTGCCGGTAACAAGATATCGATGTTTGAATACTGCGGCGTGAAGATCGGCGTAGGTATCTGCTACGACATGCGGTTCTTCGAGTTAACCCACCTTTTGGCGAAGCAAGGTTGGTGTTGTAAATTTGGAAATGTCTCATATTACTTTGTATAAGCTTTTATAACAAAAAAATGTACTTTCTGGATATACAATTCAGTCCACTTTTGATTTGTGAAGCAATGATTTAAAGTCATTTACGCCAAACATACTATAATAGAGATCCCATCTTTATGTAGATTTCACTCACAGAAAAATTTCTGTGGTTTCACTTTACTTACTAAACTTATAAATCTAATCTGTACTGTAACAGAATTGCAGTTGTTACAGTAACATATTTGATTTGATTGAAGTAATAAAATAAACGCATACAGTCGTTTATTTTATGTTTATCATATGTTACACTAATTGAGTTTGAATAATACATAGAGGTAACGATATTAGCAGTAAAGCATATCGTACATCTATCTCGTATTATATCAGCTTCTTTCGTTTCAAATCATCATTGGCATTAATTTGACACTTTCAAAACTCGTGCTCCGCGAATCTAAATGCGTGTAAGCCTATTTCACGAGCGTAGTTAGCCTTATGGATGTTCTGACATAGCATTTAACTGTTCCAGGTTGTTCGATCGTCCTATACCCGGCCGCGTTCAACATGACGACGGGCCCGCGCCACTGGGAGCTGCTGGCCCGATCGCGCGCCAACGACCACCAGCTGTGGGTGGGGCTCATCTCCCCCGCGCGCGATACCGGCGCGCAGTATGTGGCCTGGGGACACTCCATGCTCGTGGACCCCTGGGCCGCGGTCAAGGGGCAGCTCGATGAGAAGCCGGGTGTGCTGATGGCGGATATTGGTATGTTGATGCTCAATATGGATATGGCGTAGTTTGACGAAGCGATGTTAGTTCATTGCTATTGTTAAGCAATGTGGAGCTCAACTTACTTGGATAGGTGGCCGATAGTGACTTTTCTATCTGACCGGTATCGTGCTACGGAGGGCACGTTAATCAGTCGGTCTCGGTTGTTTCAAACAAGACCATGTCGAAGGCCTATGGGCGGTCTAAAACCACCGAAACCTGGGTTGGCCACTGACCTACTCGAAATGGAGTTACCTAAAAGTAATCTCGAAAGTAACCTATTTTTGACACCACTGGACGATCTATGACACTACTGACTGACATGAACACTTAGAAATATAGAAATGTCCGAGGAATTAGGTACTTATATAAAAGTATCTAGCCAGTCTTTTCGTCGAAACAGCGAACTGTTTTTTTTTATTGTATACGTTGTTTTAGATGTGGATATGGTGGAAGAGGTTCGCAGCCAAATACCAGTGAGAAACCAAAGAAGAAACGATATTTACGAGATTGTCAATAAAACTGATTGTTCATAATAATATCAATTTAATATCAAAAAATTATATTTTATATTGTTATTGTTACTGTGTAAGTGTGTATATGAAGAGGATATAAGCAATAATTGTTATTTGTCATGAGATACGTTTATATTTCAAGTTTTATAATTAAAAGCACAATAAATGTGATCATTAAAGCTTACTGTTTGTCTTGTTGAGTAGATGTTGGTCTAGGAGTTGTAGCACTTCGCTTGCGCAACCCCAGAAGAGGGTTAAACCACTTCCACCTGGAACATCGAACAAATAAAGACACTACCTTTTTGTGACATTCAAATATGACTTTTATGGTTGACTAAGTATAAGGGTGTGTTTCCATAAGAGGAGCGGAGTTGTACAGAGTACAATTGACCAATCATAACGCATTACAAAAAGATTTTGACAACGGTCATGCCTTATTTGACAATTTCAATGCGTTGTAATGTAACTGATCCGTTCCGGTTCAATGGATATGCATCCTTAAAAGTTAGAATTATCTGTTATTCTCCATCCAATTTTAGAAGTCAGTTTAACAAAAACTAACGTAAAAATCAGCTCGACTAATACAGCAGCATGTTGTTGTGTGAAGCCTCAGAAATAGTAATTATTTATTTAAGTGAAGTTAATATCGTGTCTGCCCAACTGAACGATCTAACAGCTGTTATACTTTTTAAACTCGCACGATTTGCACTCATTATACCGCTCGTGGTCACGGGAAGACACGCGATACAAACCCGTTTCATTTAGTATAGGTAATCACAGCTGTTGTTAATAATCTTACCGTGTCCATAGTTATGTATGTACAGTTGTCCATCTTTGTTTTCCGATTCCAATCGTATTACATTCCTGCCTGGCCTAAGCCCAACCCAGTGATATAATATTTTTGCGTTCTGAAAAAAAAAAAGGTTTATTTCAAAAACAGACATTCTAAGTTGCAAAGTAATTTGCTCAATAAACTAGATCACACGTAAAAGTAAGTACCTAACTGCCGAGCGCAAACAGCAGTGTCGTCGCGCTCGGAATTTTGTAGAAATTCTTAGGATCCAGTAGCCTTTTTTCGGACTGCTAGACAAAGGCAACTGCTCCACAATGGAGATATTATGAGTTCAGTTAAGAGGACATGTAATCACCACGCTTGCTACTGCGGGTTGGGGATCACAACTCACAAGCTTACCTTGATTGATGGAATCATATTCTTACATCCATCCAATACAAATGCCGTGTCCACTTCATTGACACGTCTATCAAAGTTATTTTCCTGATGCGTCCCGCCGAACACGCAATTATGCTCGCTGTAACAAGAAATCCAGACAGAGTAACGATACAACATTTTGTAGATGAGGGGCCTCATTCATATCATAACAGACAGCATTTTAGCTGTCAATGGTTTGTCCATTTCCGACATACCTAAGCTATTTTGCAAGAGACAAAGCACTTCGTGTTAGTGTTTGAGTTAAAGCGCGATAATTTATTAGGCGGGAGTTATTTAATTAAACAAAATTATTTGGATTTCAATTAGGGGAACAAGTTCTTGGTGTCCCACCAGTGGGCCACAGTGGCATATGGCCACTCTATTTTAGTTCATAATATGAAGAGCAGTCACATGCTATAATTATATAAAAATACCATTATTCTTACCTCGGAATTATATAATTACCGCTATCGTTATCAATGATGCACTCTTTAATCCATGGAGCAACTGCCTGTAAACAATTATTTCAAAGCTAAAAACACAGTGTACTCCAAATTGTCCCCGCATACTTATTATTTGAAATGTGTTTCCGACTGACAGAATATATGTTAGTGAGCTACTCGAAAGAATATGTTACCTACTGATAACTGAGCGACTAAAAAAAGATATAAAACATCAATCCATGATCTCTTACTTTAGCTATTTGCCCTCTAATCGGAAACACTGCATCATCAGGTACAAGCCACTTAGCGCCCAATCCAGTGCAGTTGATGACCACGTCAAACTCCTTTATCAAGGGGTCTTGAAGGGAAGTTAGTGTCGCTTTCCATATCTCCCCTTTTAATTCTTGGTATCGATTCATCAGGTAGCTTAGGAAGACTGGTGGTGGTACTACGAAGGTAGAGAATGTGTGGCCGGCACTGGAAGATAGATATTGCAATTGATATGTCACAAACTTCCCAAAATATGAATGAAAAATATTTTCTTTCTATATTTTTCTTAAAGACTAGAATATTGTATTAGATGTACTTGAAAGGTTTCCATCGAATCCATGAGTCTGTTGTAACTCGTCAGTATTGTAGGTAATAAAAATCTTATATTAATGATACTACCTACATAATTAATTAATTATATCATCAAACTTACCGATATTCTTTAGAATATAATTGGTTCAAATATTGCAAATGTAAGCCATCCAACTTGTAATAGCCGAACACTCTCTGGTGCCAAACGGGTAGGCTCCAGTTGTTTTCATCTTGGTACAGAGTGTAGATGGGCAGCAAAGAGATGCCATAGCCGCCTTCCAACCATAGTTTGTGAAGGAAATCATACGTTTCTCCACCCCATTTACTGGAAAACAAAGCATCAATATTTTAATTCTAAGGCCATAATACTAGGTAACTATGCCTCAATACTATAGTTTCGATAAATGACAATTTTTAGTTTAAATCACTAACAAAAATGTAGGTACCTAATATGACAATTCATAACGGAAAAAGCATCTAAAGTCTACACTAAAATTCCTGTCTGAAAGGCGCAAAGTGAAAGTTAGGTAGTATATTTATAATTACCACTTTTTTCTAAACTTACCCCAGCAATGGTTCAGGGGTCGATCCACACAGGTACGGGTACCAAAGACCGCCCGAACCATCCCCTGTCGTGTCCGGGGTGAATTCCTTTGATATAATGACCACCTTTAACACAACATGACCATTAGGAAAGGATATCAGCCCCTTTAGCCTTCTGTAATTTCTCACTGAAGAGCAAAGGCATCTATGTTCATTAAAGATAGGCAACACAACCAAATACAACTATCCTATCCCATTTTCAGCGTTGAGAGCGAAACGACTTTGAATAAACGATTTAAGCTCATCACGATTGTTAAGCAACGTGCAGCCCGACTCCTAATTGGATGGGTGGCCGATAGTGGCATTTATATACCGCAGGAATGTATTTATTTGAATGAAAGAAGAGGTGAACGCGGATGAAACCGTAGGACGCAGTCAGTTAAGGCAGTGTAATATGAAATTAATGTAATCATGTCAACAACTGTAATATTTTAGTACCTATCATGTGTTTTACCTTATATTGACTGTAGTTCTCCTTAATTTTAACTGCACATGCTAATCCATTCACACCCGCGCCTAACACAGCTATTTTTAAGACCATTTTTAATAAATAAAACTTATGTGCTCTCTTTAAACTAGTCACTTCTTACAGCCAACAATTGATTGAGACATTGTTTGTACTTTCACAGTATTGATAAGTTTGGGGTCATAAGTTAATTAAACTAGAGTCCAAACAAATGATTGTTGTATGCACACAATATTATTATCGTACTAATTAGTTACTCTTCGTGGCGTTACTGTTTATTACTCATTTATGATTTTTATATTTGAGATTATTTTTAGGTGCATTTTGGTTATGACTGGTTAGGGTTTCAATAAAGAAAACGAAATATTATATCTTAAATACAATATTTATTAACTAAGAGTTACACAGAATCACACATCCAATAGAAAATAATGTCAGAGATACCTATGCATTATTGTGCGGCTAATCAGTCTATGATAATTACTTATATTATTTGTCTAAACCTATCTTATATTATAATTATACTAAAGTGTACTTAATTGCGTAAATAAATGCTCATAACTGCCTAAATTATTCAAAAACTTCACTGGACCAAGCATAAAAATAATGAGTTCTATTTCGGTACGTATAGAGCAAATAATGTGACAAACAAAATAATGTTAAAGTCACAAAAAACATAAACCTTAAGAACTGCTACTGAAATGCATTGTTGTTGAAATACTTACAATGAAAATAATACTTTAAAAATCTCACTACATATTCATAATTACAAATCGTATTGCACTCTCAGATTGCACTTACGATAAGAGGTACAATTTCGATCACGTAAAAAAAAATCGTGAACTTTTTAACGAACGTGTGTTACGATAAACAACCGTTTGAAACAGCCCACCCTTAATAATAATTAATCAAAGGGTTCAATACAAACGAATATACAAACTGTTGAATGCACTCATTAACAACTAAAATAAAGATATTTTTTTTATTATGCATAGTTTACTATATTTTCCCTTTAAAAAACTATTTCGTTCGGCCTATATTTCTGTTCGCACAGAGTAATCTTTATTTATACAGAATGTGAAATCTTTAAAAAAAATATCATAATTTTGCAAAAAGTCTGAATAAATAACGATAGCGTGTTCTCAGTTGTATACTAGCTCTATCTCTTGAGATTACGGTTAACATCTAGTTTCTTAATAAACAAAAGGCATAGCTGTCTGTTCCTTCTGCAATTTCTTCCTCTCCTGTCGACTTCGGCTGATGAAAGGCGCCGGTTGTTTGAGGTGCACTGTCCGCACGTGCAGCTTGCGGCTGTTGGACTGGCCGAACGCTTTGCCACACACCTCGCATTCGTAAGGTTTTATACCAGTGTGAGTCTGAAAGAAGATTTGGAAAATACGTGTTATATTTTGTCACGTGTCAAGCGTGGTGAAGCGTCACGAATGTCCGGTTGAGTGTCAAAAGTGTCATGAGTGTCAAGACGATTGTCGCAAGTGTCCGGGTGAGCGTCATGAGTGTCCGGTTGAGAATCAAGTGTCGAGGCGACTGTCACGAGTATCCGTTCGAGAGTCACTCGTGTCCGGTTGATGGTCAAAAGTGTCGAGTCGAGTGTTAAAAATGTCGGGTCGAGTGTCACGAGGGTCCGGGTGAGTGCCCCGAGTCTGTGCCCGAGTGTTGTGTTTGTAGGAGCGAGTAGGTACCCGGTAGTGGCGGTCGAGCGCCGACTTGCACTTGAAGGCCTTGGGGCAGGCGGCGCAGGGGTGCGGGCGCAGGTCGGAGTGCGTGCGCACGTGCAGGTTCAGGTTGGAGCGGTTGTGGAACGACTTGCCGCACGCGCCGCACGCGAACGCGCGCTCGCCCGAGTGCGTGCGCTTGTGGTACGTCAGGAACGCGTTGCCCTGCGCACACCCACATTACTCTCACAGCTACTCTAGTATAACTTAATACACTTATATAAGTTAACTAGTCGCGCCCCGCTGTGTTACCCGTTGTGTACCCGTGGGAATTTCGGGATAAAATGTATCCCATGTGTTATTCTAATGTATGACCTATATTACTGTAAAGTTACATAAAAATCAGTTGAGTAGTTTTTGCGTGAAAGAGTAACATACAAACATACATACATGCATCCTCACAAACTTTCGCATTTATGTATAATACTAGCAGCGCCCCGCGGTTTTACCCGCGTTGTGCCCGTTCCCGTGGGAATTTCGGGATAAAATGTATCCCATGTGTTATTCTGATGTGTAACCTATATTACTGTAAAGTTTCATCCAAATCCATTCAGTAGTTTTTGCGTGAAAGAGCAACAAACATACATCCATACATCCATCCATACATACATCCATCCTCACAAACTTTCGCATTTATAATATTAGTAGGATGTATTAGTAGGATTTAAGTGTAGATCAAGTGGATCGGTTTGACCTACTTCCGAAATATACCAAAAAGTGTATGGTTAGTAGTCTGGCTTGGTGTCACTGGCCGAATATGACGAAGGCGACCAAAATTTAGGCGAATATTGCATGTTGCCAGGTCAATTACTTATTTTAGGTTCAGATTACACCTATATCATATAGTTTGCCACACAACTTTCAACAAGTCAGCTTTCACAATAGTAATAATTCTTACCCTGAAGCTCTTGCCACAAATATCACAGACGTAATTCTTCTGTATGGGATACGGTTTGTCCGGGTGGTTGCGTCGGAAATGCGTCCAGTAATCTCTAGCGTTCTCTATTACTTCGTTACACTGGAAAAAATGTTTGTCAGAACTTTAAACTTTTTGGGGAACTGACAGATCGAGTTATATTTCGAAATTGTTGCTAGATTTGAGATAATTTCCGATACATTACTGAACCTATTTTAATCCAACTTTAGTGAGCGTATAGCTGTTTTAAGAAGTAAATTCGGCTCGTGCGGACATGTCTAGGACAAAAATTTTTAGGTTTAGAAATATAAATAAAAGATGTATTCTTGCGTGACTCACATGAAGAAGAGAAAACAACTCAAAGACAATGGGAACAGAAGATAGAGAAAAGTGGTAAGAACTCCATCGACAAGAGCCCAGCGCGTATGTTTCAAAGTCAAAGTCAATAATTTTTATTCAGTTTTGGCCCCAAAGAGGCTCTTTTGAGCGTACCACCTATTCGAAAGAACATCAGAAGAAAAAGAAAGTTTGAGAAGAAGACTGACGTGCTGGCAGTTGATGGGCCAGGTGAGGCCGCTGGGCTTGCGGCCGTAGTTCTTGGGGCGCTGGCGCGCGTGCTCGCTGCGGTGGTGCAGCCGCAGCTCCTCGGCCGACGGGAACGTGGCGCCGCACACGCGGCAGCCGCGGCTGAGCACAGTATCAACATCTCAACAGACTTCAATAAGGGACTATGGCAATTTAGTATTGAAAGACTTCAATAATGTTCTTACTTCTAACTAACTTCAATATGTCAATTTGGTATTTAAATTAGTGTCATTTAATGCTGTAAATGTTAACATAACATTCAATGAGACATTCTATGAGAATTTTAAAATTTTCTAATATGACAAGGCTAAGTGCTATGATACTAAAGGCTCTAAGAGGTTGAGTTTTGCCGCTTAACGCTGAGGGATGAAGCTTAAGCCTTTTGGCTACACATGTAGGTTTATGTAAATAAAAAATAAACATTTATGAATGTGTGTTATAGTTAACGTAGACGAAAAGACGCTAATAGTAAATGGTCGTAGCGTTACTCACCTAAAGTTCTTGCTCTGTGAATGTTTGACAGATGTCACCATGTGCCTCTTGTACGCTTCCAAAGATATGAACTTCACGTCACACTCTTCGCAGTACGACCCAGATTCATAATTTTCTGGCTCCTGTGAAAATATAACAACTTATAGGTTTTGTTGATTTTTGGTATAGAAACAAACAAAATGTTTTTATCCTGAACTACCCACAGGACACAAGGGTATGCGACTAGAAAAGAAAAGTTAGTAATATAAATATTTAATCCTGTTAATTCCATTGTACATTCAAAATAGTCTCTTTAGTGTAAAAACTGAATTCTTTATATACTCTCGACTTAATTACCGTGCCTTCATCAGCCAGTATTAAATTTCATTTACCTTAACATCCTTATGCATCATCGTCTTATGCATAGTCAAGCCGAGCGAGCTGACGAACGAATACCCGCAGACGCCGCACACGTGAGATGACGGGTGTTTGATGCGCACGTGCGACAAGTACGACGTCCACTTACTGCAACCATACCAATAGGAAATAGTTAGTATGGTTGTTTTATATCACCTGCCCCTGAGTCGTGCTTGTAGTTGTGATGAGTACTCGCGTCTATGTGTGCGTAACTATCAGTATCGTCGGTAAGATTATTGTTGCTAGCCCAACAAAAACGGATGTAGTGACCGATCGCCGCGATCATACCAAAGATGTTATAATTATAAACGATGAATAGAATTGTATTTTCTAGGAAAAATAAGTTTAGTTTACTCACGTTGAAACTTCGTCACAATATTCGCAGGTGTACGTGACGCCTTTATGCCATCGTTGATGCTGTTTCGCTTGAGTTCTAAAAAATGACAATCACAATTTAAACTATGTTGGGTACATCTATAAAGACATGAAAACCAATAACTTCAGTAAAATCCTCTCCTACCATTAATATTCGTAGGATTAGTGCTAATATTATTTATTAAATTACTAGTGGATATTTTTTAATATCTAACAAAATAATACTCACCGGATTTGGATGAAACTTTCGAGTAATATAGATCATCTGAATAACACATTTATATAAAAACTTACGTAGTCTTCGAAACATAGGAGCATGCCTTACAAGCATACTTCTTCTCGTGATTAGTGGCGTGCTTATGAAGCGCTCGCTTGTTGATAAACCGGAACTTGCACACTGGACATTCAATGTCTCCAGATTTCTGAAATAGGACATTATAATTCAAAGTTAGGAGAAAATTTTTATCGAAACAAATGATAAATGGTGTATTTAAGATATCTATCTCCTATTTTGGCAGACCAAGGAGGCGATGGCGAGACGAGCTCGACACCTTCATGAAGGATTGGCCCAATCTAGCACTCAATAGAGAAAGTTGGAAAGAGGGTAGCGAGGCCTTTGCCCTGCAGTGGGACAAGTCAGGCTGAAAATAAATAAATAATAAATATATTTTATACGAGATTCTCATTTTCTGAAAATGTAAGCTATACAAGAAAACATTACTAAATCTATGATTTTGTCTCAAACATGAGCTGACGGGGACTTGTCTGGTTGGTGCCAGGAGGCTCTTGACAGAGCTAAGTGAAAGAAATCGGAGAAGGCCTTTGCTCAACAATAGGACATTTAGTAATGAAACTTATATAGTAATGATAAGAAAAACATATGATGGGATAAAATAAAATGTGCCTACGTTACGCCAAATGAGACCCTATTCCCTAGACTTTAATGATCGAATTACCGGCTCATGTTTGGCGACGTGGTGCTGCCATGCCTTGACATCTATAAACCCTTTGTAACAGAGGTTACATTGGAACAGCGCGTTCAGATAGTTGTCGGATTCCTTGCGTTTGTTTATCTCCTCCATTTGTTCTTCTAGCTGGAAAAAATATGGTGAGATAAAGAATTAGATAATTTTACTCATCTTAATAATACTTTACGTCCGTACTCAGAGATGTCAAATGCTTCCTTTTAACATGCACTGTATGAACAATTACGTCAATAGTTAAGTTAATAAATTTTAAACTGAAGAGAACTGTAGGTAACATAATAAAGCTAGTTTGATTTTATGTTTTTTCGTAATGATCTCAAATACTACCAGTCTGATTAAAAAAAACCTTTTGTGTAATAAATAATAATAATCACATTTTTATCCCCAAATTTCCACAGGGACAAGCACAATACGGTAAAACCAGGGTGCTACTAATCTGAGGAATAATCTTCAACCATGGCTCAAATTGAAACAATTTTATTTTACCCTCCAAGATATACTAAATATATTTACCGAGAGTGATATTATATCCACATATTCTTCTAAATTGATGTCATCGGGGTAAACACCACCGGTGTTCGTCGTTCTCCTGATTTTGGGTTCCTTTACTACTTTATCAGTCTTTCTGGGGCGACCACGTTTTCTTTTTACAGGCTCTATTGTTTCTGATACTTCTTCTCTTTCTTTGACCTAAACAATGGATAAGAATTAAGGGAGATTGTCAGATATTTTTATATAGGGTTAACTGAGGTTGAGGGTTTAGAAAATTTAATTTATATTGTTTGTCTTTATATAAGTTACTAGCGGCGCCCCGCGGTTTTACCCGCGTTGTTCCCGTTCCCGTGGGAATTTCGGGAATTTTTTTACATAAAAACCTTCCTCTTGAATCACTCTACCTATTACAAAATACCGCATCAAAATCCGTTGCGTAATTTTAAAGATTTAAGCATACAGACAAACAGACGCGACTTTGTTTTATACTATGTAGTGATGAAGGTTAATTATTTTAAAAAGAGGTCGAATTTAAATTCGAATGTAGTAAGTGTTAACTGATTTGCACTACTGAATAGTGAAAGCAGTATTGGAGTACAGTGTTGGAGCTCATATTAAATATGTATTAGTTCCAATACTTACTTCACTTACATCAGCTACATCACCCACATCAACCACAGGTCCCACATCAACTACTTCCCCCACATCACCTACATTTAAAAATGTTTCATCCAACTGAAAATTGTCATCAACTACACAATCTTTCTTCTTCTTTTTTTTCTTCACTTTTTTCTTGCCTCTGGTCTTGTGCATAGACAATGGTTCATCATCACTAGAGATTCCTAAATCGGGGAAATCATCCTCTTCCTTTAGATTATCTATTCCCACAGTTATAGCTAAATTGTTTTCTGTATCAATTAAAATGGGTTCATCTTTTATTTTTATTATTTCAGGAATTTCCAATAAGGAATCAATGTCAAAAGGTAGGCTTTCTGCCTCTATTTGTTTTACTGATATATTTGAGGTAAGTTCTAGTTTATTTCTGTCTAAATTTCTTATATCATGTTCTGTTATCTGGAATAACATTTAAAATTATAATATCAAGTTTTAAAAAAAATGTAATCTGAAGCAGTTCTTTGCCTAGTTTGAGAGGTTCTAATTGTCTCTTCATTGGTTAAGCAATTTTTGTGTAAAAATATTATGAAGTTCTGATAAATTATTTGTTTAATACACATTGCCTTACCTGTCCAGTGCTGTTGAGTATCCCATAAAGTGTAGCTTGCCCCTTATGACACTTATCTTTGAAGTTATAGAACTTATTCACATAGCATGCGCACTCGTAACACAGGAACATTGGTAACTCAGCAGTATTGACAACCTATAATAAATTATTCACACTTTAACATGTAATTGTGAATAAGATTTAGTGTTCATCAGAAAGTATGTATGTTCAGGTAGGTTAGTGGACTACCCTGGTGCCGGGACTGGTGTTTTTAGACCACCTAAAAGCTTCCAATGAAAATGACTCAGTCTGTCGGGAAATATTAATAATTATAATAATATCTGAATCCACAAATGCATTAAATATATCAAACACAATTAGTAATATTATTATAAGTTATAAAAATTAAAGATAAAGGAATAAGTACTTACAGGAATTCCAGAAACAGCTTCATAATAACTCTGAAAACTGCTCTGTAAGCTGTACATTTTTACGTCCATCACCAAACAAACTCTACAAACTCTGACCGGATCAACGACAGTAGTGGTATGGAATAAAAAACTCATTGTACTGTAAAACTGTATTGTTTATTTAGATTATCCACAAATAAGTGTATTTGTATAAAACTTCGCGATATGTAAGTAAATCTTATTAAAATTGGGAAATCATGACACAGTGGTCAAATTTATTATATACATACAAACAATCATCTAGATAACTGACATAATTTTATTAGATTCAAAATATGTGCATTATCTATTTGTAGTACATAATTTTATTAATTTTTATTCTATCAAATAAATTGAAGCCTTAGCACAAGATAACACAACAACACAAACCACAGACCGACCAAAACGAATGAATAATGAATCGAATCGAATCAAACAAACAAACCACAGAATCAAATAAGACAAATCATTCAACAGTATGAAGATGACAGTGACGTGAGTGACAGTCCCTGACAGCAATCCATCAAATTGATAAATTTTTGTCAATGTCAATAAAACTTTGACACGCTAAAAAATATCAATGTCAAGTGTGTATTTGACAGTGACAACCATGTACATACAATTAAATTTAAATGACAGAAAATACAGGCCGGTAAAATCTGGAAATTAAAATAGGTACCTACGAAGAAAAAAGCGTTGGCACATTGATTGGCGCGCACCTTTCGTTTCGTCGTTGCGTTTTCGCGCCATAAATAAAGGTTACTTAGGTAGGTACTTCTTCATAATCACATCTTTGATTCTGATCATAACATATTAACCGATTAACTACAGCGACTGTAATTGTTAAAGCATGTCCTGTTTAGTGTCCAGATCGCGCTGTCTCTGAACTTCAAATTGGTCTATTCAAGTTAAAGGCTCTGTCCACACTCCACGCCCCACGCCTTCATGTGTTTCTTGAGCACATCCTTTGGACCAATCTCAGAAACCGGTCGCCGGCTTTCAGCATGTAATTTTCAATGCGCTTGGCTATTCTATGCTCTCTTCGGGGCGGTCAATAAACTAAAATAGGTATTATGTTAATAATTAAATCTCAAATTAATCTTGAAATGACCATGATCGACAATTAAACGTGCCCTCCGATGCATGGTAGCTCAGGTAAAAATGCCACTATCAAAGTAGGGGTCGAGCTGCACGTTGCTTAACAATCGCAATGAACTAACATCGCATAGGCAGTGAAACAACGCTACGAGCCCTACCGTAGCTTGGTACCAACATAGGTTCCCATTGGGTCCTATAAGGCCCATATTGACGTATACGTTATGAACAGGCGTTAAAATGAGCGTTAGCCTATACGAGGCTGTATCTCAACTCAAGAACGGTGATAGCTAGACAGTTGAGATTTTCACAGATGATGTATTTCTATTGCCGCTATAACAACAAATAATAAAATAAAACAAATATTTAAGGGGGCTCTCATACAACAAACGTGATTTTTTCCCGTTTTTTAATGTACGGAACCCTCCGTGCGCGAGTCCGACTAGCCCAGTCGTGGGTAACTCATGAGTGAGTGATTTAAATGAGTTGATTCACCACTCCGAGTCGAATCACTCTTTGATTCAGTGTAGTTCTTCTTAGTTCATTTGAATCATCAACTCATTTCGTTCGGGAAAAGAAGGAAGGGAATGCAGCTCACTCAACTCAGTAACTCAACTCAGTCAGTTCAGTAGGAACTAAGAGAGACTGAAATGAAAGCGCTATATTTCTTAAAGTTTGCGTTACTACTCACTTACAAATCTTACAATCGGATTATTGAAACGCTGTTATTCATACTCTGAACATACAATTTGATTTACTTAATTAATTTTATGTCACAAAAAATTAACTTGAGCTGTTTTATCGATGTGTTAATGATTGTTATTGCTTTATAAACTCTTTTTACTGTAAATACAAACAAATATAAAATACTTGAAAATCTGTAACATACCTACTAACGGATTTTCAAATATCTACTAATCAAATTTTTTAAAGCTAAAAATATGCAGGCAAAGCTGAGGGTGCAACTTCTACGATTCGTTCTTATTCAATTTGAATCAATTGAATAATTGTAGTCCTGTGAACTAAATATCATTAAATCGCTCTTGAGCCAAACTGAACTAAATGAGCTGCTGAACTAAATGAGTGATTCAACTCCTTTGATTCAAAGGATTCAAATCGCTCTGCTCTTCAAAGTGATGCATAGTTCCCACCTCTATAGCCCTTGGCTATATTTTTATTTTATCGAAACAGGTAGGTACCTAACTCTCTTTTGCCATTTTATAGAAAGTATAGCGCCTACTTCTTTTTTTAAAAGTGCGGTCGAATGCGTTTTGCTCTTCTTAAAACCACAGGGCATTTATTTAAATTCAACTTACTTTAAATTAACCGATTAAACAAAAGGCAATGTAAGTATTTCAATTCCTATTCCTACCTCCGCCAAAATTTCTTTTTCTGTCTGTTTGTTGAAGTAAGATAATGTTCCGAATCAGAACTATTGATCCAATCCATGTAACATCTAACCGGTCAAGTGCGATTCGGAGTGTTATGTAATGTAAATAAGTACCTAACTAATTATAGTATAGGTACTCTCAGGATTATCCCTTTACTTTTACTTGTGCTTTTACCTACTTCACTGTAAGATCTCGCTTGTTTTATAATTAACTAACTAAACTATTACTTACTGGAAAATTTGAAAAATCTAAGTTAAGTAACTAGTACTTACTTAAATATAAAAAGGTGTGAATATACCTATCTACCCACGGGTATTCCTTATATTTTCGGATTACATAGAGCGATGAAATGCATAAGTAAGATTTTATAGCAGTTATGCGAAACTAGCTAGGAAGAAACAGGAATATCGCCTAGCTAGGTAGAGGCGCAAACTTTCGCAAAAATATAAATCCATATTTAGATATTTACTGCCATTACGTATCTATCTTTATTGCGTTGACCTAGAAAATGTATTTTTTCTAGCTAAAACAGTTCCTATGCCTCTTAACTAGATTTTAGTTATATAACTAAGTACCTATATCGCCCATCAAGAACGTGGTATGTGATCTACTAATCCAAGTCCAAGCTTCTATCAACAAACACGTAAAACGTAATGAACAGACAATGTCAATTAATAATGAAAATAATGTCATTTGTTTTCATATTATAAAAGGCGTGGCTTTAGTTAACCCGTGAGGTATACGCACAGTTGTATACATACATAGTTAAATAATAAGTAGGTAGGTACTCATCGTGATTATAAAAAATGACATTGGGATTAGATTGCTTTACAAAACGGGCAACAAAACAAAACGTTTCCAATTACCTACCCAAATACCCTAACTTCCTGCATAAATAAAGTTTTCATTGAACCGAGATCGGTAGTTAGTTAAAAGTACACTTAACTAGAAACTATCTAAGTACATACTTGCCGAACCAACCTACATTTCTATATAAATAATTGAGTTAGGTACTACCTAAACATTTGACATAACTTTTTTACTTGATTCTGTCTCGTTCACTCATGCAGGGGATTATTGTTCATGGAATGCGCGCGTCGGCTAGTCTCGCTACGAGGCAGCAATAAGGCGAAGTTAGCGCAATTCCAAGAACAAGATGAGCCTTATGCGCTCGGCTTAGAGTCGACTTTCCACGAGCAACCGTATTGAGAACGCTGAAGCGACAGTCAAAACTGTTACACGAGACTACCAACAGTGACTACTTTGTAAGAGTACATTCATAAATTAGTTTTACTCTACATTATGATTACAAACTTTTAGAATATAAAAGAATCTTATATCAAGTTTTAATAAATGAAACGCGTAGAGCTCAAAAATAGTAAAATCCTATCTTTGTCTAACAGTTTAGGATAAAAATAGGTTATCTATAATTAGAACAAAATGAAAAGTCCTTGAACGATTGTCTCGTGAGGAGTACGTCTACGTCATCAACGAGTAGGTAGAGTTGCGATAGAGTGGCTGGATTGGCCAGCAAAGCCTTGTCGGCGGCCATTTTGTACGATGCTGAGTCACCAAAAGGTGAAAAATGTACACGAGATATGAACTCCCCACGAGACATCACAACGGTATTGGGCATTTCACAAATTTTGGGTTTCATGTTCCTCACCTCAACTACCACAGTGTGGGAAATAATCGGAAAAAATAGTAAAATTGTGTTATTTGTCGGGGAAATAATTAGAAACTGTTTATTAGTGAATAAAAAAGCCGCGAAAATAGTTTTATGAAAAGTTACGGTGTGTGTGGAACTAAATTATCCAACAAACTTGGTTGCCTGCCTCGCCTTAGCAGTCGTTGCACCGCATCACATGGACACAGTTTACTAGTGAAATCAGCATTATAAAAATTAGTTATTTTAATACTAGGTATGTGATCTTTGATAAGTGATCTGTCAAAAAGTTGTGTGGAGTGATAATGCGCGCAGTCTGATTGTTTACTTGTTGGTGATTTGGGTTTGCGATGATGGAAGTGCAGGATGTAACTCTGATAAAATAAACCGTTTGCTTACACAAACCTACGTAAGTAATAATTTACCAGTACTGTTCATTATATTGCGGATAGTTGAAGTGATATAGAAGTAAAGATGACGGATCCAACTGTCAAGGTGAAGACCGAGAGGCCGGACGAGGCCGAGATAAGGGAGTTAGCCGCCAAGATGGTGGAGGCCAACAAGGCGAAGGCGCTGGCAGCGTCAGCGGCGGCGGCGCGGCCCCCGCCCGGCACGCTGGGCGCCCCGCAGCCCGGCTCCGGCGGCCAGATGGGAATACTCAACTTCCTCACTCGGAAGCCGGGAGCCACCACCGCGGAGCAGGCGCGCCCCGCCTCCGTCGCCAGTTCCGCCGACACCGAGAAAAAGTCGCCGGCTCCCGACGAAGCCAGCTGGAAAGGACACTTTGGCTGGGACATGCTGGGCAAATGTCACATTCCATACATCTATCGCTCCGGAGAGAAGTATGTGGCTGTCAGAATGGTAGAAATAAAGTTATTGAACAAATACCTGAACTATCTCCATGCCGATATCTACTCATGTACCTGTATCAGAAGCTACTATATCACAGAGATTGAAGCCCGGCTCCTCAACGAAATCAACAACAGACATTGTGACGGACAGTTTGGCCGAGAACCATTCACTCCAAAGGATTTAGTTGTTAGATTATCAGACGCTTATGAGTTCTATAATTTCTTAGATGTATGTTATAGTAAATTAATGAGAGGTATGACAAATAACAAGGACAAGTGTGGTTTCATAAGGATAAATAAGGAGTCTGTAGTACCTTACACAGTGAGGGACGGTCAGAAGTTTGTGCCTTTGTTCTATTTCGAAGGTGAAACGGACAATCTTAAGTTAAAAGCAGATCAGTTGAAAGGGTGGGACTTATCGTACCTGAAGTTCTGTTGTAAAGTGCAGGGGATCAGAAATGAACTGTTTGCAAGTGAAACATGCTCAGTGATTAGTTTGTCGGACATTAAAAGTTATTTCCCTCCGGGCACCGAGTTCGAGGAGTACTGGCCCAGCAAAGTTATGGACACACAGCTCCTTATTTCACCGAAAGGTAAGAACACATACCATTACATTTATCTTACATTCTTTTACAGGACTTATTTCAGTATACAATACATTTTCTGTATGTTCACTGTACTGATATCTGCAGTGAGGGACATTCCAGGGTACTAAAATACTTATACTAAAGTAGGTCTGTCTCTACCTCCTATAAGTACCTACAAACTAACTTAAGTTTTGTCCAAATCGGTTCAATGCAATGGAGCAAATACTTGAATCATTACTGTCTGGGTAGGCCTATATTTAATAACATCTGTTGTAATTTGTCCCGATATCTGTTCTAATTCGATCAATTGGGCTTTGCCCCACAGAAGTGTCTCTGATCATTTTTACTCCTCTTCACTGTAGTGATATGAGAGGCATTTGCCGAACAGTAGGACATTCTAGGCCCTAGAATGTCGTACTGTTGGGCAAATGCCTAAAATGTAGGGTAATACTTTTTTAGTTGGTTTATTTGAAAACCAAAATTATATTCTTTATTTAATATCTTATCTAATTTTCCTATGACTGCTAATGATGAAGATGTTTGTTTATTTTAAAAGCAAAGCTGCTTTCAAAACATTGTCTATCTGTTTAATTAATATGACTAAACTCCTCTTTAACTAACTGGATAGATAATATAAATTTCTTTATAAAAGAATTTATAAACAAACTTGCAGGTACAATGAATGTTATTTTATATTTAAATAAGTTAATTAAAGTAAAGTATTAGCCTGTGATGTCCCAAAGCTGGGAAAAGGCCTCTCAGCTCACTAAAGATCAGTAGGTATAGTGAGAAGAATTACTTAGATTAAATGATAAAAAATAGTCTTGTTGTTATAGTCTAGGGGACTAACTCATAGCTTAAGCTAACACCTTCAAACATTTATAATACTATGAAATGTCAAATATCTATTTCATGTAATAGGTAAAACTCTATTCATGGAGTATTATTATATTTCTCTATGATTCATAGACGGCTGTTAAAGTATCTTTTATTTATTTTCCATTCTCACTAAATCACCAACACTTCCTCAAGAATAGAGAAAAAATGTCATTGTTGATTTCAATTTGTTTACAAAATAATAAACAGAGTGCAAACACTAACATACCGATACCAAGTACAGAGTGGTACATTTATTCTGACTGGTACTTGTCTATGTACCTATTATATATTTAAAGCAGAATAATCATATTTATCTCCTTGTTACCTATTCCTAAAGCAATTATTGTAGCTAAACAATTCTACTAATATTATAAATGCGAAAGTTTGTGAGGATGGATGTTTTGATGTATGTTTGGATGTGTGATTGTTACTCTTTCAAAAAAAGTACTGGACGGATTTGGATGAAACTTTACAGTAATATAGGTTATGCATCAGAATAACACATGGGAAACGTTTTATCCCGAAATTCCCGCAGGAACGGGTACAATGGGGGGTAATGCCGCGGGGCGTGGCTAGTAATATCATAAATAACACCTCTATTATATGGTGACACCTCTGAGGTAACTTTGGATCTAGATCATTATCCCTATTAGGTATATGTATTAAAAATCCTATATGATTTATTTTATTATTTAACATAAACATTGAATAAGTAATCTCTTGGATATTAACTAAACTACCTATCTACTGGTCTCTTTTTTGTCTAGACACAAAACATACCCTGAATTAGGATATAGATAGGTGTTTTCTATGTCTTTCTCTGAATACTTGTCTACTTGTCTTATTTTTGTCTAGAAAAACAAAGTAAAGTATAAACCTGTAATTTCCCACTGCTAGGCAAAGGCCCCTCATCTCACCAAAGATATCAGTACAGCGAGGAAGATTAGGCATTATAGGTAAAATGCTGAATTGAAAATAGGTAATGTAAAAAAAAACACTTTTAATTAGGATTCAGGCTATGTTCGTTTTAATATAAACCAATAACAATATAGGTACATTTAATACATTATTTAATAGCATTGATAACTAGTTTTAATACCACTCTGTCTGTTATATCCAACTTTCTTAAAACTGTAGCCTCAGAAGGTCAGACCTTCAACAAATCCTTGACATGTTAAAATAATTTGCATTTATGTTGCCAGTATAGAATATTAAATGTTCTTTTACAAGTTTTATGTAATTTTTTATTGCCATTTAAGAAAAAATAACCATGTGCCCTAGGAATGACCTACATTTAGTTTTTAACATGTATGATACTTACTTTACCTAGGTACTTTAAAATCACTACATGGTATAAAACAAAGTCGCTTTCCGCTGTCGGTCTGTCCCTATGTATGCTTAGATCTTTAAAACTACGCAACGAATTTTGATGCGGTTTTTGAAATACAAAGAGTGATTCAAGAGAAAGGTTATATGTATAAAAAATCCCACAATTCCCACGGGAACGGGCACAACGCGGGTAAAACCGCGGGGCGTTGCTAGTTATTTATAAATGAGAAGGTCATTTTTTATGTATTCAACAAGTTTCAATTCAAATGCTATGCTATTGATGTCAATATTTAAGTAAAGTGCTATGGAATCCTACTAATGCTATAAATGCGAAAGTTTGTGAGAATGGATGAATGTTTATTATTCTTTCACGTAAAAACTACTTAACGGATTTGGATGAAACTTGACAGTAATAGGTATAGGTTATACATCAGAATAACACGAGCTCACAATATTTAATTTAAAGTAAAGTAACGCCTATTAAAGTATTAACCTGTAATGGACCACTGCTGGGCAAAGGCCTTTCATCTCACTGCAGATATCAGTATAGTGTGCAGGGTAGTAATAATCAACATGCTTGCCTACTGCGGGTTGGCGTTCCATGCCTGAGCCATATTTGAAAATTCTTAACATATTCCGATAGACTAAATCAACATAAGTCCTCTTTTTGCCGACTAAAGTTTTCTTTTTTAATTCAGGATCAGTATCTGGTGGTGGTCAGTGGACTCGCGCACCTCCAGCGCCGCCACCGGGCGTGGTGGGCGGCGTGGGCGTAGGCGGGGCGGGCGCGGTCAACTTCAACGCCGTTAACAACTCCAGCACGCGCGGTCGCCGCGGCGTCAACCAGCGGCACACGCCCGCCTCTGCCGCGCTACAAATGCCTCACGCCGGCATTTCCGCGGCAACCGTCCAGGCATTGGCCAATGGATGGAACATCCCCGGCATCACACAAGCGCAAACACACCAAGTTCTCAGACTCGCCCAAGTGAGTATGTTTGCCATTGTGTGAACTGACCATATTTCATGCACATTTTTTGACATAATTATGCATAATATTAGAAGAAGATCCAGAAAATCCTCTAAAATATTGGATAAGCTCTTGAGTGTTCAAGTATCTTAAAGACCTAATTAAACCCACAGAAAAAAAAATCCAATGCTCTGAGAATATTTTCGATTACTGTAAGAGACCCAACTAAACTGTCTCAATTAAGACATCAACTAAATAAAACACTGATGCGATATAGGCACAAGTGGCTGCGCAAGCGCAAGCGGCCGCGCGGTACAACAACGCGGCGATGGCGGCGGCGGCGGCGGTCGCGATGCCGCAGCATCGGTCGCAGCATCAGCGTAATGTACAGGTAGATATCAATCAGATCATAAATAACTATTTAACGTAGCATGACGAGGTGTCATTAAGTTTTAATCAAAAAGTTTGAATTATATTGAAATCTAGCTGTCATTTTAGTCAGGCGACAGTGCATAGACTATAATTTTTGTTTTACTTATCGCTTCTTGTCATGGCCAAGCTAGACTTTTTTAGGGTTAAGTACCTCATAACTCAAAAGGAATCTAGAATCACTGTTTTTGAAAATATTAATTAAATTATATTTTTTATTTTATTAATTATCCTGTAGTCTATGTATCAATATTGCTATTTATTTACCTATATATTGTAATTAATTTATCGACATCCACATGAAATATGTTGTGTTCCTATTTATTTCAGTTCCCAAACAGTGCAATAACAATGGCGATGGGTCAGCAGCCCCCTCCACCTCTGGTGAGGAGTACAGCCAACACCTCCACTATGAAGTGAGCAACTTTTCACTATCAAATACTTTTACATGGGAACGGAACAGCCATTTATGCCTAACTTCAGTACTAACTATACATACATGTGTAGAATTAATCAATGGCCTAAAAGTACTATTGATCTTATGTTTTTGTCCAGTTTATAACTTGCTAATCTTGCCGTTATTTTCCTATGAATAATTTACATCATTTGGTGTTTGAAAGCCATAAGTAAAATTGTCCAATACATTACTTATTATCCCATGTAGGAACCTTTTGAATAATAGAATTTGGATTTTTTGGTACATTGGCTGTTTTTATATTTGAAGAGTTCCCTCCCTCTCCATTCGCCATTGTTTGTCACTGTGTGCTTTAATGTTATAATTATCAGTTCTATGTAGCAGTATATTTTATCTCTAGTAGAATAATTAGAAGCTATTTAAATTTATCTAAACACATCTCATTTAATAATTCGGTTGCTAATTACGTAATACTAATAAATACCTATCATGTTTTTGTTTTTATATTCATTCAATTGACGTCATTCGTCTTTTAGATTAGGGAAACATTATAAATGAATGGTTAGGGAAGTTGGTGTTGACCATATTATACGGGATATACCTACAAACTACTATATTGTGTCACAATGTAGTGTAGTAATGAGAAAATATGTAATCTACATCTGGATTCTGGAAATACCCTCGCTAATGGGCGAACATTTTCTGCAACGATTTTATGTTTAAAAAGTAGTCCATAACTTTTCTGACCATACAATAGCTATAATTTAAATACCTATTAATACTTATTACAATGTTTTAACGATTTCCAGTGTGCCGCCGCAAGTGACTGGGACAATGAATGGCCACTCAACCTCTCACTCCGCGGACAGCCGCAAAAGGTTAACCCCTATTCCAGACATCAGTATAAATGGCAACCATACGCCGTATAAAGTAAGTTTATGCACCAATTCTTCAAAATTATCTTGAATTTAATGAAAAACTGGTTTTGAATTTCATGAATGGTAATGAGTTCATTCAAAGAGTTGAGTTATTCGATATATAGATAAATGCAAGCTCAATGGTATCTGATGCATCATTTCCAGTTCAGTTAAGTTTAACCTCCTGCTAATATGTTTACACAATTTTGCGTTATTAAAATATAATTTGTTTGCATTTGATTGCATTGTAAAGTAATGGTCAGTTAACACCTTCACTGCCAATCTATTATATGATGCCATGTCACTCCCAACCCATGGCAGTTAACGTGTTAAGTTATAACATTAGAAGGCTTATTTAAATCTCTTTTTCAGGTACAAAAAGCGCTAGTAGAGAACACAATGGTGCCGTGCATAAACGCCAAACCATTCCAGTACAGTGAACTGTTGATGACTTTACCGGATCTGGCGAGTCATTTCTTCCCGCGAGTCTCGCTAACCACTTGCCGCGCTATGCTCGACGCACTAGGACTTACGCTTTTCAAACCAAACACGTAAGTGTACTTTATATATTTAAAAAAAATGAATTGCAGCCGCCAGTTATTTTACCTAAGTTAAGACTGTTCTCTTTTTGCATATAAACTACTTAATATTTTGTGGTTTTAAACCTAAAAATACGCAAAAAACGTATAAGTACCCAAAAAACCAATTACGATTCCTTGCCAAAGGAAAGTACATGTATGTCGACATTAAACATAATCCCTTTTTACAGAACTCAGCTCCAAATTCTCCGCAACTCCGGGAAGTGCAAATACGCGGCGGGCGGCGAGAACGTGATGGCGTTAGTTCAGATCCGAGATGTAATGCAACACATGCCCCAGTTCAAATACATGCTGCGCTCCGGGCTGGCGTCTGACGAGCCCGCCGGCGCCGCGCCGCGCCCCGCACACGCTCCACCGCCCACGCACCAGGCAAAACGGGCACGGGCTAACTAAGATACAGTGCCAGTGACAGCCCAAGTGGGCCCATGTTAACATAACAACAAACAATGCAGTGAATAAGTTTATGAAGTCTGCCTATGGTTCCAAATGCTTGTGTATGGATAACATGATCAAAACCATGCACCAGGCTAAGGCCGACTAACTGTAATAACACAAACATGACACCAAACAAATAGTGCAATCAGTGATTAAGTTATATGGTTTAGTATGGTTCCGGACGCTTATGTATGGACACCATATTGTGATGTGATCAAAAAGACCTACTTAACATTCGAATAGTGCATTATTTAAGAGTATGATTTGGACACGTCAATTTTTCTATTTATCATGTACAAATTGTATATTACTGTACTTTATGTAAGTTGGAAGATCTTAATTTATAACGATCTATGTAACTATTTAATAGAAGACTGAGAATTTTATTTTTAATAATCTCCTAATAAAAAGCTGTTGAAATATATTGGAGTATAGGTTTTAGTTGCGCTATATTTGATGTGTTTCTGTATGTGAGTTGGTATTTGTTGAGTTTATTTGTATACGAGAGTTTGTGCATAGTATAATAGTTGGTAATTGTCTGCATTTATGCAGGTGTTTCTCTTAGCTTCTTTAATGCGAGTATTGGAGTGGGAATGATTGCTTGCTGTAAACAACATTCTCATCCGCATTCACATTTGCCTTTATATAGTACTGACGGTTGTCATACTTACGCAATACATTATAGACATAATATAAAATAATTCTTAATATTTCTGTGTACAACTAAAATATAAGTGTTATTTTATGATAGATCGAAGTATTGTTGATTGGAAACGCTTATTAATTAATTAATCATCACAAAAACGCAAATTCACAAAAGGTCACATTTACAAATAATTTTGATGACCAAAGTTATTTTGAATTGTAGCAAATACTGTACCTGGAAGCTTTGCTTTATTTCTAAAGTGTACTGACATACAAATACATTGACAATTTTTATTAAGTTGGTGATCAGATAATAGTACCTTTTTGTATACTTACATTTTTTGTGTTTGTGTATGAAAGTTATTTATTTACAGAAAATAATATTTACAAATGATGGCAGCAATAAATCACTTATAATTGAATTTGGCTTTTTTGTTTGTCTGTAAATTGTTAAGAAAAAACTTTAAATGATACAAGTTCCTACTACATTATTGCTCTACTCTAATAACTTCCAATCTTTAACTGTAAATTCAATAAAAAAACAGTTGATTCTGTAAATGAAATATTATTATTGTTTGATTATTTATGACATACATATCTAAATTAAATATCTAGTTAGTTAGATAGACCTATTTATAACTGTGCAGATGAGGATCTGCAAAGGGGAATTTTGTCTGTCAAAAGTAGAACACCTTAAACCAATATCACATACTACTACAAGTAAAACACCAATATTGTTTCTGTTTTGATGAACGAAAGTCCACGGCAGATAGGCTCTCATCACCCCAGATCTTAGTTAAATTCGGATTTTAGAAAGGGTTACTCAAATTCTATTTTAAAATATTGTGAAATAAGCTGCCATTATATTATACTATTTCAATAAAAAAGAAAGTGTTAAGTTACAATTTAAAGTAGTAATTAGATCTATTATTTATTTGATGATGGGTTGGCTAAACCAGGTGGTAATAACTTCTTTTCCATAAGATGACGTTTTTTTGACAAAAATTACTGGCTCTAAAAGTCGTTAATATCGCCTGTGTGCGCTGACCCTATTTACTATAGGCAAGTGTTTGCCGTTAAATGCAATAGGAAAAAAAATGGAATAAATGGTTAAAGCCGCGTATACACTAGGTATCGCATAAATTGTTGCCTAGAGGATACGCGGCTTTATTGGTTAGGTTAGCCGCATTGTACCATCTAAGTAACTGATTGCAATAATCTTTGTCACAATCCCTTAAAAAATATTTCGGTCACTCGAAACTTAATTACCTTCAGCTAGACTAGCCGGTTAGATGGTTACAATTTTTGCCGTCTGGCCAACTGCATTGCGAATAACTGAATAAAGCGTATGAATTCTTCTATCCATCTCTTTATATAAACTTTTCCTATTTTCATGTGATCTGTGAACGCAGGTCTTAACTCGGAGCTGTGTAATTAACGCTAATTTATTTATGATGTAGATGTAAGCAACATCAGTATAAACAAATTGATATCGTAAGGTATGTTGTGGTATTCTAACGCAATACATAGTTTATTTATGGCGCAGTGTCTTCTTTGGAGTCATTGATTCTGTAAGTATTAAAAAAATAAAATGTAATTTATTTTTACATGTTTCGTTTCTTTTTTGTTCACCTAAATACCTATCATCTAAACTAGAAAGATTACTCGTAAATTCTGCTATCGGCACTCAAAGTGTGAACACGTCTTGTCCAAAGTTTAACTAAAGTCAAAGAATCTCAAACTTTTATCACAATGTTTTCTTGTGCGAGTTGTGGTGAACAACACACGGATGGTCCAGTTTGTTCTGTCTGCAAGAAGCAGTATGACTTCCAGTGTTCGGGTGTCACAGAAACTGGCTATAGAAGACTTGGCGATCGTAAGAACACTTGGCGGTGTCCCAAATGCAAGTCCTGCCTTTCACCCACACCTGCTGCGGTCTCGCCGCAGCCTAGTCAACTTGACAAAATTCAGGAGCAGTTGAATAATATAACGTTCAAATTGGGTCCACTGTCTTCGCTTGCTGATGATATGAAGTCTATTAAATGTGACCTAAATGACTTAAAGGAATCTCTGGAAATGGCCCATCAGCAGATACATGACTTCAGGGGGCTGGTAAATGGCCTGGAGAATCGAATCTCAAATGTAGAAAAGGTGGTGGTGGAGATACCATCACTTCGTTCTGAGGTTGCCAGTCTTAAATTGGAGTTACATGAGCGAGATCAGTTTGCCAGAGCCAACAATGTCGAGATTAGAGGGATTCCACTCAGGAAGAATGAAAATCTTTACGACATTGCAGAAAAGATTTGCTCGTTCACCAAAACAGCGTTTAAAAAAGAAGATTTAAACTACATCGCTCGTATCCCGACCCGTGTACCGAATGCTGATAAACCTATAGTTTTATCATTCAACAATAGGTATAAGAAAGAAGAGCTCATTTCAGCGGCACGAAAGCTAGAACTTAAGCTATCTGATATCGGATATAAGGACGTCGCAGGACGATTCTACTTAAATGATCATTTAACGCAGCAAAATAAAATCCTCTTGAATAAGGCTAAATCCTTAGCTAAAGCAAATAATTTCCGGTATATATGGGTCAAACATGGGAAGATTATGGCAAAAAAGTCAGATGCGTCACGCTTTTTCTACATAAAATCAGAAAACGACCTGGCCTTCATTATTTAGTTTTAGTTTTAAAAGTGTTTAATTCTAAGTTATTTGTATTAAAAGTTGTTGTGAGATGCAGTTTGAGAACCATTGCCCTGCTATACCAGTTCTATTGTTCGAACGTAAAGGATTCGGTCAGCCAGTTTACGCTTGTAAGTACTCTAACTTTCATTCGACTATCACCCGTATATTTATGTGCGTTAGGAGTTATTATATATTGTGTTTGTTTTTATTCACTGTGGAATTTGCTTGCACTTCTTGTTGAGATCGTAATATTGCTCTGTCATTCTACCTTTGTTTTGAGTATATTATTTCTACTTATTTTTTGTGCTATATCTGTCGTAAAAATGAATTATTATCATAACTTTATGCAATTTTCTAATCAGTTAAACCTCGATTGTGTTGCTAATCGTTTTATTTATCATTGTATTGTCTATCTTTGTTTGGGGTCATTCGCATCGGTAATTAGTTTACGTAATACATTATGCGTTTATATTTTAAAGTATTTAATATTAAATAGCATGTATTTTCATATATTTTTTTATACAACTTTAATCGTAAACAGAAACATCGAATTGTCTAAATTGTATTACTTATATAGCTAGTCATGCGACCTGAGTCCGGCCCTGTTGTATTCACCAGAATAGCTGACTGAGCGTCTGGCTCGAATACCCGGTAGTGATAAGACGGTCATTGTGGGCGGTCTGCGAGCCCGGTAGAACTTTAAGTTAGATTTTATTTTCATTCCTTTGTACGTTACTCAATAATAAACTTGTCTTGAAATATTAAATTAATTTTTAATTTTTAAAAAGTCGCCCCGAAGCTCCCAAAGTAAAACTGGCGCAGCCGGTAGGATACCGTGTAAACCGTGTTGCTTAGTGAAAAACTCCAAAAATCGGGTTTTGGGCAAACTGTGTTCGGTATCCTCGAACCAAAGAAAATAAGTTTTCCGGGACGGGCAACAAGATATTAGTGAACTGCAGAGGAATCACCACTGGAGGATTATGGCTGGCTTGTGAGTAGTCCAAATTCACTATTCCTTTTCCATTCATATTCTATTCCTATTTAATTAACTAGATTGTAGAGGTTCAAAATCACCTCATAATTATTAGTTAACTTTTAGGGTAATTGCACAGAAAATAGGCAATTATCTATAGCGTACATCGTGTACAATTTTATTTTAATAAGTTAAATTAAGTTAAATTGTAAAATGACTCAACCACAACTGGTGTCAATTCCACAAGAAATTTCATCTATTATACCTAAGTTCGATGGAGATGAAAGGCTCCTAAATTTATATATTAAGAAGTGTGAATATGTTATAAGGTGTTATAGACGGGAAAACAATCCGGCGCAGGATTTATATGTGTTTCATGTAGTGTCGAGCAAATTAATTGGCAAAGCGGCCCACTTAATTAGTGAGCGCCCAGACATAGAATCCTGGACCGAATTAAAATCTGTATTAACCCAACATTTCGGAGATCCGCGTTCGGAAGAATGTATAGCCATCCAACTAGAGACATTAAAAATTAATACTAACGAATCTTATCTAGATTTCTGTAACAGAATTCAACAGGTTAAGAGCTCTTTATTGGCAAAAGTTAATTTAATCACCGATGATCACATTAGGAGAAGTAAAATCACTATTTACGACAATATGGCACTTAATGTATTTTTATATAATTTACCGGAAGATCTTATTCGTATAGTGAGACTTAAGGGTACTAACACACTGGAAGATGCCCTCAAGATTGTTCTGGAAGAAGTCAATTTTAAATTTCAATACGAGTCGCGCAATAGAATAATGAGACCTTTAATGAATAAAAACCCTTCACAGCCTTCAGCTATTACGAGTAACCCTTATGTAGAGAAGTTTGGTCTTAAACCATTCTTTACCACTAACTCACAACAAAATCAGGGCTTCAGATTTGGTATACCGAATCAAATACGCCCTCATGTTCAGCAACAGCCTAATCAACAATTCAAATTTGGAATGCAACATAATCAGTTTAGACCTCAAGGTTTTACTAATCAGCCTAAATTTGTGAACCCACAAGTTCCTCAAGGTTATAGACCTTCGTTTGGACAATCTTTTAGACCAAATGTCAACCCTCAGACTCAATTTAAATTCGGGATACCCCCAACACATCAGAATAAACCAAAGGTAGACACCGATGTTACTATGCGTACAGCATTACCGAATCGAAATCAGGCTCACCATAACGAGTTACACGTAAACTCACCCTATGAGACAGATCAAGACTATTACGAGCAGGACGTAGTCATAGATGACTACCTGTATGACGGTAACTGTGGAGTACCGGAATACACACATGAGGTAAATAACGAGACAGTGGAAAATTTTTACCAGATAGCCTCGGATATGGATCGACCGAATTGATTAATTTAAATTGCGAAAATGTTGCAAAACTTCCGTACATTTACTTACCAGAAATCAACGCTAAGTTTATGATTGATACAGGCAGCTCTCGTTCCTTTATCAGCCCTAAAAAGGCGAATGAATATTACAACCAATATAAATTCCCAGCTCCATTTGAGGTAATAAGTACACATGCTCGAAGCTTACATAATGAGGCAATTTACGCCCCACTTCCTGAAACATTTAAATCTATAGTTTCACACACATTTTATATTTACGAAGTAGACAAAGACTATGACGGACTTATAGGATCTGATCTATTATCACAACTTAACGCTAACATTGACATGAAAAATTTGATTTTAAAGACTTGCGATGCTGAAATCCCTTTCGTATATAATCCTCAAGTTACAATTAAATTAGAACCACGTACCGAGACTAAAGTTACTTTACCGACAAATCTTGCTAATGGTACTGGAATTATTAATTACCATATATTTGAACCTGGTGTTAGAATGCCTTCTGCACTTGTTAATTGTAAAGATGGTCATGCTGAAACATTTATACAAAACAGTTTAGAAACACCTGTTTGTTTTACAATAAACAAATTAGTTTCAGTTACTCCATACACACCTGATAAATGTGAAGTTAATGCTAATACGGTACCTGATAACGACCTTGACATCGATGACCATTTAATAGAGAACCTAGAGAAATTAAGACTTGAACACATGAACACTGAGGAAAATAAAGCAATCAGTGCCTTGTGTTACGAATTTAGAGACATTTTCTACTGCGATAAAATACCCTTATCTTTTACAAACAAAGTAAAGCACCATATTAGAACCAAAAACGAAGACCCAATCTATATACGACCTTACAGACAACCCCAAAAGATAAATGACGAAATTAATAGACAAGTTGACAAATTACTAAGTGAAAATGTTATCCAAGAGTCTTTTTCTCCTTGGAACTTTCCTGTACATCTTGTGCCAAAGAAGCTGGACGCTTCGGGAGAGAAAAAGTACAGAATGGTGATAGACTACAGACGTTTAAATGACTTGACTACCGATGACAAATACCCATTGCCGAATATATCAGACTTATTTGACCAATTAGGAAACGCTAATTATTTTAGCACAATAGATTTAGCAAGTGGCTACCATCAGATCGAAATTGACGAAGCTGATAGGGAGAAAACCGCGTTTAGCACTCAAAAAGGGCATTTTGAATTTTTACGCATGCCGTTTGGCCTAAAAACGGCACCTGCCACCTTCCAGAGGGCCATGGATCGCATACTAATAGGGCTACATTGTTTAGTATACCTGGACGACATTATTATATTCTCTAAGAGTCTTCAGGAACACATAGAAAAACTACGTAAAATATTCGAAACACTCAGAAAAGTGAATCTAAAAGTACAGCTAGATAAATCCGAGTTTTTAAGAAAAGAAGTTCTATACTTAGGACACTCAATCACGCGTGATGGGCTAAAACCTAACAATGACAAGATAGATGCAGTCCTGAGATTTCCGCTTCCAAAAACCCAAACTGAGATTAAAAGTTTCCTCGGTTTAGTAGGGTACTATAGGAAATTTATCAAGGATTTCGCTAAACTCACACGACCCTTAACCGTTTGTCTAAAGAAAAACCATAAAGTAGTAATCAATAAAGAGTTTATAGAATCATTTGAAAAATGCAAAGAATTACTAACAAACGCACCTCTTTTACAATACCCAGATTTCGATAAGCCATTTATTCTGACAACCGATGCCTCCAATTATGCAATTGGCGCGGTATTATCACAAGGATCAGTAGGAAGTGATCGTCCTGTGGCATATGCGTCACGAACACTTAACGATGCGGAAAGCAGGTATAGCGTTATTGAAAAAGAAGCACTCGCTATAATTTGGGCTATAAAACATTTCCGCCCGTATCTATATGGTAAAAAGTTCACAATTTACACCGACCATAGACCACTTTCATGGCTTCATTCATTCGAAGAACCCAATAGTAAGATCACGAGATGGCGATTAAGATTAGCGGAGTATAATTATGACGTTATTTATAAAAACGGACGTCAAAACACAAACGCCGATGCGTTGTCGAGGGTTAAGATCAATGCATTAAGAAAGGGAGCTAAAGATAATAGTTCAGTAAAAGTAAACGTAGATGAAAAAGACTTAGAATTACAAAGGCACTGTGAACAAATTACACAAGAAATAACTAAATTAGGTAAAAAGAAAGGAAAAGCAAAGAAAAAGCCAGATAGTCCAATTTCTATTTCATCAGAATCGGAAAAACCCATATCACTTTCATCGGACTCTGAGCGTACCGTTAGCATCCCCAAACGTTTGCGCTCACCCTTTCCAATCACTGAATTTTCAAGCGGAACTGTTACTGCCTCTGAGTCAGAATTACACGTAGGATCAGAAACAGTACACTCTGCACATAATATGGATTCTACAGGAATTCCAATATTAAAGGAATCAATAGATACCAAACCAAACCAAATTTTGGTATATACTTGGTTCAGAGATCAAATAGCAGTTAAAAATATTTCTAATGTTAAACAGAAAATATTGGAAGTACACTTACCATTAGAAAGACCTGATTTAATAAAAGACTTTTTGAAAAGATATATTCGTACAAAAATTAAATATTTTATCTATTTCGAAGACCCACAGCATAGGTTAGAATTTACTAATGCTGTTTTAACACTTTTTAAAAAGGGAACCGTTAATATATTAGAATGTACTGAGCGAGTAGTTTACGTAGAAAATGAGGACGAACAGAAAGCAATTGTAGAAAAATATCATGTAGGTAAAAACTGCCACCGGGGTATCAAAGAGACTGTAGCACACATAAAGCGCACGTATTTTTGGCACAATATGGACATAACGGTAGCAGCAATCATTAATGCATGTGAACCGTGCAAAAAGTTAAAATATGACAGAAAACCACTCAAACCTAAGATTCAATTAACACAAACCCAAAACAAACCCTTCCAAGAGATATTTATAGATTTATTCACAATTGAAAGTAAAACATTTTTAACAATTATTGACGCTTTTAGTAAACTTGGTCAAGCTTTCGAGATTCCTAACAAATCTGCCCCAGAAGTAGTCAGAGCACTTATCAAATACTTTTCTTTCTATGGATGCCCAAGTAAACTAAGTTCCGATTCAGGATCAGAATTTAACAACGCACTTATTAAGGAACTTCTAGATTTTTATAAAATAGAGTTACATCTAGGAACCCCAAACAACCCTAATTCAATGGGTTTAATTGAGAAATTTCACTCTACTATAATAGAGACATATAGACTGGCTAAGTACGAGCAAAAGTTAACAGACGCTTCATCAATTATGACCTTTGCTGTATTAGCCTATAACCATAGTATCCATTCAGTAACAGGTTTTACACCTTTTGAGGTGGTATTCGGCCATACCGAATCAGCAAGCCCCTTTAACGTAAATTTCGACAAAGAATATATGCAAGTACTTATTCGAGATCATAAGAAAAGGACTAAATATCTTTACAAATACTTAACTGATAAAATGTTGCAATTAAAAGAAAATGTTCAAAATAAGCGCGGCGGTGAGACCGATTTTAATATTCAACTAGATGATGACATCTTTTATAGAGGAACGAATGTAAGAAGAGGTAAAGATAAACCTAGATATAACAAAGGTAAAGTTATAGGTGAAGTAGATAGAAATGTAGTGACAATAGCAACAAAGAATCGCGTATCTAGGATCCCCATTAAAGATGTTAAACGTCCTCCACAGAATCGGCACAGTCCTGTGGCTGGTCCTAGCCGCAGCAACCCAGGCCCTTCAGCTGCACCCCCTTGAAGGAAATCCAGGTGTTTTGCCTATAAAGGAAGGAACAGCTGTTAAAAGTTCTGAAAAATGGACAATTATTAAAAGATTAGATTTAAATTTAATTTGCGACGATATAAACATTAATATAGCTAGATTAAGTGACCTTAATAGAATTATAAGAGGTAATTCCGTTACAGATAATCAAATATTTTCTGATTATAAAATACAAACCGAATTTGTTATGAACTTAACTATAAATAAGATTAAACAAATAGTTCCTAGATATAGAACCAAAAGAGGTCTTGTCAACCCACTGGGTTCGATTATTAAACTTATTTCTGGTAACCTAGATAACGAAGATGCGATTAAATACGATAAGCTTATAGAAAATACTCAGTTAAAACAAGAATTTTTGAGTAAGAAACTGACCCTGGTCTCCGAAGTAGTTAAAAACTTATATAACATCACACACAAAATTAGAGAAAATGTTATACAAATTGATCTTAGAATGAAAGAGTTTCAGAATGGTATAGATAAAGCAAAAGAAACAGAAAAGATTCATTATTTGAATAATATAATAATTAATGTGTATTCTATGATTTTACACAATTTTCAAATTATAATTATAAAGCTAAATGAAGTAGAAACAGCAATGTCATTCAGTAAGCTTGAAACCCTACACCATTCTATAATAAACTCTGATACCTTGTTAATTTTACTAAAAGAAATTGAACTTACTGAAAGATTAATTTTCCCTGCTGAGCTTGAAAATCTTGTGAAAATTGAACAATACATTAATGTAAAATCTTTTATCAAAGAAAACCAGTTAACATTCGTAATGGAAATTCCATTAGTATGTAAAGAAACATATACTTACTATAAATTGTATCCTATCCCTATTATTCATGATCATATGACATACATTATCCTTCCTAAATATCCTTACCTCATAGTGAAAGGACTTATCTCCGAGCCGCTAGCCAAACCGTGCCAGCGAACAGATAACAACAAATTCGTCTGCTTCGAAGATTACCTTGATAAAATAAATGAAGATCTGTGCATCTCCGAATTGATGCAATTCGCCAAAAACATCTCTTCCTGTACGTTGATACCTGTCAAATAAAAAGGTGTCCTTGTCCAGCGCTTCCAAAATAATAAATGGATTGTATTTTCTGAAGGAAAGACAATAATTCGCAGTTTAAGAGAATATCCAAGGAACATACATCGTTACTACAGAAGATACATGTGAAGTGAAAATAGACTAATACTCACTAAAATCACGCCCTCATCGGACAACAAATTTGAACTACGAAAAACTGCCAACTGTAAACCTACCGCACATCAGCGAGATAAGGGCGGAACAGAGAAAACCAGTAGAACTAGAAGAAATGAATCTGGATAACATACGAGAAATAACGAATTCCGTAAAGTTCAATACCAATAGTGAAAGTGAAATAGTGAGAGTCAATAGTGTCAGTGTTTGGACCATTGGGTTATATTTTATTATAGCAGTTTTTGCAGGAATTATGGTTTATATTAGATTAATAAAATTAGGTTATAAATGTAACTTTCGAAATTCTCCGAATCAGGTAAATTCGGATAATCTCGAATCTCAGGGGGGAGAAGTCATGCGACCTGAGTCCGGCCCTGTTGTATTCACCAGAATAGCTGACTGAGCGTCTGGCTCGAATACCCGGTAGTGATAAGACGGTCATTGTGGGCGGTCTGCGAGCCCGGTAGAACTTTAAGTTAGATTTTATTTTCATTCCTTTGTACGTTACTCAATAATAAACTTGTCTTGAAATATTAAATTAATTTTTAATTTTTAAAAAGTCGCCCCGAAGCTCCCAAAGTAAAACTAGCTTATATGTTATGTTTACTTTATTAATATTATCTTATTATGAAGGTATTTATTTTGAACATTTTTTGTTATACTTTCTGTTTAAATATTTAATTAACATTTGTTTTGACGTAGCTTCAGTTAATGTAACAGGGATTATGTTTGGAGAGGTGTTATGTCGATACTTTTGCGATTTCATCAGTTATTGTTTGCATATAATTTCATTACTAACTGCCTATATTAAATATGTATGGTATACTTATATAACTTGGGATGCTGATACATTTGTGAGTTGCATATTGTTGTTGTTGTCATGTAATCATAATGGGGAACTTTAAGCTTAATGTATTTTATCAAAATACTCGAGGACTACGTACCAAAACGCATATCTTTAAACGTAATCTGTTATTGCAAAATCCTGATATAATATCTCTGACGGAGACGTGGTTGGTTGAGGGCATTAGTAATAATGAGCTTTTCGATGACCGGTATGTTGTGTTTAGGCGCGATAGAAATTACTCCGTCACTAATCAAATATATGGTGGAGGGGTTTTGATTGCTGTTCGCCGCGATTTACTCACGTTTGAACGTCCAGAATGGCGATCGGATGCTGAGGATTTATGGGTCACTATACTGATTAAAAATAAAAATATGAAAACTACCCGCAAAATTCATATATGCACCCTATATCTTTGTGCTGAGAATCTAGGGGGATCTTTTAATGATAAATTGAACCTATTTACTGATAAACTTGAACTCGCAACGAGTGAATGTCCCGACGATCTATTTCTTGTTATGGGTGATTTTAACCTAAGTAATATCACTTGGCAACAAAATACGCAGTTACAATATTTAGACCCATTGGGAATTTCAGGATCGAATCAATCATTTTTCTTTGATATATTAGCGCAGAGCAACTTAAATCAATTTAATTCAATAACTAACGTAAACAATCGTATACTTGATTTAGTCCTATGCAATTGTGGTGTTTCCGTTTCTGCATGTAGTGACCCCCTGGTGCCGGAGGATGTCCATCACAAAGCTCTCGACATATTTTTTCATGATATTGACATAGAACCGTTATCTACCAAACCAAGATTGAAGTATTTTTATAACAAAGGCAACTTTGAAGCTCTGACGTCGGCTTTGTTAGAGACTGATTGGGTTACCCACTTAAGCAACAATTCGTTGGAACAAGCTGTCACTTCATTTTATGACATTTTGTATAGTTTGCGTGATAAGTTTATCCCTCATAAGTTGTTGAAACCGCATAGTTTTCCTCCGTGGTATAGTAAATCTTTATTAAAATTATTAAAAGAAAAAATTAAATACTTAAATAAATATCATGTGTATGGCAATAGTAGTGATTATGATTTATTTAGTAAGGCACGCAAAAGGGCCAAAAAGCTAGAAATGGAGTGTTATGAGTCATATATAAGTAAAACTCAAGATGCCATAATTGATAATCCTAAATATTTTTGGTCTTTTATTAAGAACAGTCAGTCCTGCTCAAATAAACTCCCTTCTACAATTAAATATAATGGCCAATTATCCGATTCTGGTGAACAAGCATGTAATTTTTTTGCAGAGTATTTTCATTCAAATTTCAGGTCCTCATCTGATATTGAGCAATCCTCGAATCGTAACCCTTCTTTAGACTCTCAACATAAACATTTCTGTGACAATCTTGGTAATGTCGATGTTAGCTCGGAAACTCTTTTAAAACTATTAAAATCTGTTGATCTGAAGAAGGGTGCTGGTCCGGATTCCATTGGGCCTATTTTAGTCTCTAAATGTGCTGATGGACTTCTTAAACCTTTGCTCTTATTATATCAAAGGTCGTTGGTGGAAGGTTATGTTCCTAATATCTGGAAGTCAGCTTATATCACTCCAATATACAAAGGTGGTGACAGAAATGATGTTAGGAACTACCGTCCCATATCTAAATTGTGTATATTTGCCAAGATATTAGAAAAAATTGTTTACACACATGTACATGACAGTTTAGTTACCTTTTTTATACCCGAACAACACGGTTTTCTAAAAAATAGGTCCACTACTTCCAATCTCCTTCAATTTACTGATTTTCTTTTTAGTTCTATGGAATGTGGTGGTCAGGTTGATGCAGCGTATACCGACTTTAGTAAAGCTTTCGATAGAATAGATCATTTGTTACTTTTAAAGAAATTGTTATTGGCAGGTATCCATGGTAACCTTTATAGATGGTTTTGTTCCTACATCATGAACCGAACTCAAGCAGTAGTTGTTAACGGCTTCTGTTCCCTTTGGTTCCAAATTCCCTCTGGTGTGCCGCAGGGTTCTTTATTGGGGCCCCTCCTCTTTAACATCATGGTCAACGACATTGTGAGATGCTTTAAGTATTCTCAGGTTCTTCTCTACGCAGACGATATGAAAATATATAAAGTTATCTATACAGAAGAAGATTGTCGTCTCCTGCAGGAGGATCTCAACTCTTTTGAGCATTATTGTCGGAGCAATAAATTAGAACTCAATGTCGCTAAGTGTAATATTATCTCTTTTACTCGTAAACTTAAACCTATCGTGTATAATTATGTGCTCCTTGGCCATGATCTTAATAGAGTTGATTCCGTACGAGATTTGGGAGTTTTACACGATAGCAAACTTATTTATGATAAACATATTGATTATATCGCAAATAAAGCTTTTAAAAGTTTAGGATTTGTTATGAGAACGTGTTCTCAGTTTAGTAAGGTAAAAGTGGCAAAGGTGCTTTTTTGCTCATTTGTACGTAGTATCCTCGAGTATTGTTGTCAAGTATGGAACCCTCGGTACAATGTGTACAGTGACAGGCTGGAGTCGTTACAACGTAGATTCCTTAAGTACGTGGAATATAAGTGCAATGTCCATGACTTGCTATATGAAGATAGATGCCGTAGACATCACTTGCTTCCATTAAATGTTAGACGAGATATTGCGGATGTCACTTGTTTAGTAAAGATTGCGCAAGGTGGCATTGATTCCTCCCACTTACTATCCAAACTGAACTTAAAGGTTCCCAATCGTACAGTAAGAATATTTAGTTACTTCATACCTGCCTCCTCTGCTACTAACTACAGGCATAATTCATTTTTTATTCGATCTACTTTAAAGCTGAATAAGCTGGCTGTCGATCCTGATTTAGACATATTTAATTCTAAAGTGAATACTTTCAAGAATATTATAGCCAGGGAGTGGTTTGAACTTTGAACTGATTTTTTGTGTTTGTTTTTCTTAAAAAAAAAAAAAAAAAAAAAAAAAATTCTCTTACTTTGGACGTGATGTGTTTTTAGTTTCTATAGGCGAAAACATTAATATGGTTGTCAGTTTTTTTAGTTTTTATGTTAATTATTGAGTTCAACTGTTTGTTTTCTTAATTCAATAAAATAAAATAAAATAAATAAAATAAAATAAAATTAAGAAATTTCACTATCGGCCAAGTAGGGACCGAGCTGCACGTTGCTTAACCGATTCCTTGCGGCTCCCGATTTCGCAAACTTTTAGCCGTGGCGGCGAACAAATATTTCATGGCACGCCTGTCGTGTCAGCCGCCACAGAAGATAATGACACACCTAGTGTGCCATCAGCCATGTGTAAGAAAATATATACTTTTTATGCTTTTTACGCATGTTTAGACCTGATTTGGTTTAGTTGTCATCGCAAGTGGATAGTGAACGGTCTTTTAAGTGGTATAAAGTGGCTAAATACGTGTTCTTCTACGTGATTTCCTTGAAATGTCGGGTTAGTGACTTTTTTATGTAGATGTTACAAACCTTTTGTCGTATTGTTATAGTATGACAACAATTTAACCAAAATTAAACCATAAGTCATGGATTTTACGTTCTTTTTATCAGGAAGCTATCCAGAAACTTGTTTAAGTTCGTAAGTGATGAATGGTACATAAGTTACACAGTATTTTTCCACAAAATTATTTAAAATTATGACCCATTCATTACACACAGTAGGTACTAACTACTATATTTCAATAGCGGACATCCTATAAAATATTTTTAAATACCTAGTATTCCATTGAGATGTATTACGTCTGTCCATTCAATTTAACGATAAAAGACGCATATCCGCTTTTAATAATAATTAATAATACTATGTCACAAAAGGTTTCCACCCCTGGAAATTTGTAATTCACAAAGTATCTAGAAACGAAGGCTGTGGGCATGTACTACGTGCAAAATAATGCATATTTTTGTCTTGGATAAATCGTCCAAAAACGTAATTTGAGCAAGTTACAGCAATTTTATAAATGGCACGACTAGCGTGCCATCCGCACACAAAGAAAAGAAATCAATGGCACGCGTGTCGTGTCATCCGCAACGAATCGGTTAACAATAGCAATGAACTAACATCACCTTGATCAAACTAAGCCACGAACGCTAGAATATAAATTAATACCGCAGAGACCGCATAGCCCATTCCAATTTCAATTTCAGGGACCCATCTTTTGCTTAGGTCAGAGACACGATTCTCTAAAGATTGATCAACCTATTTACCTAGTTCCGCGATCCCCATCGGCCATGTGAAAGGTTTAAAAATATATTACCTGTGGTATAACATTTGATTTTTGAATTTGATGAATTTTTATTTGTTTCGTCATTGTCAGTAGTTGTCATTGTCAGTGTTTGTCAGCAATGTCAGTCAAGCAAAATCAAATTATGCTTGATTTGTTTGTTTGTTTATTCTGTGGTTCATTTCGTCATTCGTTTCGTGAAATCGTGAATTTTACTGAAGAAAAATATAATTTTTTTCATTAATAATTATTAACTATAGTTATGTATTCATTTTGAAATTCATAGCTTCGGACCCGGGAGCAGGACAATGGATTTTTGCACTCAATTTGGACGATGTTTGGGTCATTTATTTCATACATAATATTTTTTATTTTGCTTTTTTGATTACATTACATTAATCTCATTGTTATAGTCTAGTTTTAAGTTAGAAGATACTTTGGTTCATTTAGGATTAAAAATAGTATATTTAAGTAGGTTGGTAGGTCATAAAACACAATGAATATCCAAGTGTGCAGGGATACATCAGACGCCGTGGCGTTGTATCTGCCGCAGCGTTTGTATCTAAAGCCTTTCGCAAAGCTAAATATTTCTGTCCAGCTTCCTCCGCACAAGGTAGTCGGCATGTCGCTGTCCAACTGGGATCTAATGGAGAAAATAAGGAAAATGGTGTTACCTGAGAGTTTCTCAGTGTTAAAAGTGTCGAAGCATAGTTCTGAAGTGATACGGTTTGATGCCGAGCTAGATAACCATGATAAGTTAGAGCGTGTTATATTGAGGCTGAACGAACGCATCGTGCAGCTGAAGTCTTATCCAGATTCATTGAAACTAAAGGTCACTGAACCTAAGCCGGATTTCCCCTCTCGGCATTCCTGGGACTCCTTCTTCCGGGATGCCACTGACATGGACGAAATGAAACCCGGTGAAAGGCCTGATACTATACACATCATGAACTTGCCTATCCGTTGGTTTGTCCATTACCGAGATAGAGATGAAGATGCACCACCTTCAGAGAATATATTCAAAAAAGTATTTGAAAAGTTTGGTGATATTCGTCAAGTAGACGTACCGGCTTCGGACCCATACAGAATGAGTATGAAGTCCTCAATGAGGGGCATACACACACCCCCTCAAGATTCTGTTTTGTACTTCGAAGGCTATGTGCAATTCAGTGAATATGTTGGCTTTGTACGATGTATGGATGAGTTGAGAGGCAAAAAGTTGCTCCGGAAACAGGATGACATTGCAGAATGGTGTGGAATAAAAGTTGATTTTGATAAAACTAAGCATATGACTGATGCAGCTGTGAAACGGAGGTCTATCGTCAGAGAGAGACTTACAGCGAGAGAGAGGGCTAAAGATGATAAGTTAAGAGATGACAAAGAAGAAGCGGCTATGAGGGAAGCCAAGGAAAGGTAAATTACACAATCGTAAAATAAAAAGTATATTTCTAATAATAACTTACATGGCCTATTTTTTACCTGAAATTTATTTTCTAGACAAAAATATGAAAAGAGTGAAAGAGAGAAACTAGAAAAGATGAGGGAGAGAGAAGAGAGGAGGAAAAAGAAGCAACTGGCAAAATTGATGCAGAAGGATAAAGTAGATTTGAATGAGAAGGTTTCCGAGGAACAGAAGCGATTGCTGAAAGCACAGAAGAAACTGCAAGCTATAAGATTGATTGAGGAACTTTTCATGAGGATAGAGGTGAGATGAACTTATTATTTTATCGTTTCTTGAATTAATTATAAAAACGAAGATCTTTTTAATAACCATTTAGTTTTGTTTATTCAATCATAGGCAGTATCTTGGCTATGTAATAAATAAGAAACAACATTAAAATCAGTCCATTCATTTGAGGAGCAATCTACCCATTACTAACACCCTTTTCTGATGGGGGTTTAACAGAGATATTTATACTTCTTATTAAGATTTATCTCAATAAAGATTTAGGTAATAAATAACCAAATATCCTATATTTATTGTAGCTCCGTCCTGAAATGCATCAGAACAGCGAGCGTCACCAGAGGTACTACGACGCAGGGGAGCGGTCGGCGCGCGCCCGCGTAGTGGAGCGCCTCAAGAGACAGCAAGAAGCTACCGTGGAAGATCAGAGGAACCAGTTGAAATGTGCTTTAGATGGTAACCATTTGTTTTATCGTATTTTAACCTTATTGGTACTAATGGAAACTTTAAATTTTGCCATCTGTTCACTGCCTACCATTTTGATGGATAATGAAGAATGATTACCTTATATCTTAATTTTTCCTAAAACAGTAGTTCCTCATGTATTGCCCTGCAGATAAAAATAAAAATAGTAGTTACCCAGCACATCAGGATAGCCAGATACAAATAGCATTTTTAAAACTTTGCGATTTAAAAGCACACTTACATTTAACCACGAGTTTTTTCTCAACTAAAAGTCTGCCGACAACCACTTTTATTGGTGCAACCCCCTCAGAATATCATGATGAAATAAAAAGTCTTTTATAAATTCTTTGCCCAACAGTGTAATCCTGCACAATGTTTATTTGACCATGTTTCCAATGGTGTACAGTGTACTGCTGTAACTGTATTTGGTACTAATTAGAATCCATTAACATTTCAGGTCGCATAGTAATCAGATCTGCACTTGAAATAAAGAAAACACAACGTGACTCGTCGTTGAGCTCACTGTCTTCCGAAGAAGATAGGAGGGAGTCCAAAAGAATCAAATCAGAACCGGTCAATCCACCAGGAAGAGATATGGACTTCAAACCACCAGGTACATTGACTACTCAACTGGTTTTGTACAAATAATATAAGAATACGTTCTTGATTTGTAGACCATGGGCCTTATTCATTTTAGCTGTCAAATGCTTTTTGTCTTTCCGACATACGCAACTTGCCAAAGTGTAAAAGAGACAAAACATTTTAAAGCAGTGATACAGATTTATGAATAAGGCGATTCGTAGCAACATTTGAGCATTACTGACAAACAAATGAGTTAATAAGTTTTAGGAAACCAATAATAGGAAAGTTGTAACAATATGTTAATAGTTAGTTCGATAGACAGTAACTAATGCGTGTAATAAACAGTTCCAGGGCTCCCGTACGGCCTGCCGCACCCGTACGGGTACGGTTACCCGTTCGCCGCCGTGCCGCCGCCGCCCGCCTACCCGTATCCACCGCAAAGTATGAGTATCACTACAATATATGTCGTCTTCCTACTCCTAAAGCCCGGTTTCCACTGCAAGCGGAGCGGGCTCATTAATGACTCCGTTTAATTACCATTGCGTTACTTATATAGACGCATAACACCTCAGTCTTAACAAAAACACGTAATGGCTGCCAAACGGAGTCATTAATGGGTCCGTTCCGCTCGCAGTGGAAACCGGGCTTAAGTGCTGAAAAAACAACAAGGAGTTAACTTCCATCATCGGCGAGTAGCGCTCGTGGCATAGTTTGACAAAGCGATGTTTGCTCATTACGATTGGTAGGCAAAGTGCATCTCGGTCCATATATGGATTGGTGACCGATAGTGGTATTTCTATCAGAGCGCTGCCTTGCTTCAGAGAGTGCGTCAAATTGTCGGACCCGCTTCTTGCAATCGTTAGATCAAGTCGGAGGCCTTTTGGTGGTCCATAAACTCCGATACCAGGGTTGGCCACTAACCGAACTTACTTTCTTTATCGACGAGGATGTTGATATTGCCGTTCAAACGATTAAAACTCGTCGATAATGCGAGTTAACTCGTTGCTGTGCTTGTTGATGTGTAAATCTGCTTTAATACCCCGTTTTTACTCGTATTCTGAATAATATCGAACATATTACTTTCTCGCTCTCTGAAAGAGCGAGAAAGTAATATGTTGCTTGCAAGTGTTGGAACTTTTTTTGAAACTTTGGAAAATACAGATGATTGGCATTTTACTACCACTTTTGGGTAAGGAGAGTATATCACTTACTCAAAAATTACTCTTTTTGACCTTTATGGCTCGGTCAAAACGGTATTTTTTAATAATATGGTTAGATTAGTTGCTTGAATTGAATCCATAACTTAGATAGAACATCATTGTGAGACAAAAACACTATTCATAACGTTAGGTCCTAATTTTATTTATATTCCATGGGCCGGTCAATAGTTCGAGACATTTATTATTATTCTATAAGAACTATAAACTGGCCTTTCATACTAAAAATGTTAATTTATATATATTTTTCCATGAGTGTTTTCTTCAAAAAGTAGTGTTTTTGTCTTTAATTCGTTCATATCGTTCATCGTTTCTAGCACTAGTTAGTGTCATGGTTTAAAAAACGGAGGCCCTAAATAGGCCTTAGTATACCGTACCGTCAAGTACCGTGCAAGTATGCACAAAGTGTAATTAATATCTGTAGTCACTTTCAAAAGGGATTGATAACTTGGTTGTAAATGTAAATAACTTGATTGGGTCACGTGTTTCACAAGCTTAAGTAACCGATCGATCTGGGCTTTTTATTTGGTCGAAGTATAGCAATAAGGGTGCTTTTAGAAAATGCTATCCTACGTTGTTAAGCTGCGTTTGTACCATCAATCATATCACACTTAGCATAGCGTAGCTCTAGGTGGGCATCCTAAAGGTAACATTCCGATCTCACTCTCAGATCGTAACCGCACGCGTTTCATAAACAGCGTTGAACAGTTCATACTCTACGGTTGCCGCACACTTCCCGACTGCGGTTGCGATCTGCAGCAAAACCCGATTGTCACCTTACGAATACATTAATACTTACATTCGAGACGTAACATGACAAGTAAGAGTGAGAGTGGTACGTTCAAAAGAGCCTCTTTGGGGCCAAAACTGAATAAAACATATTTGGGTTAGAGTTTGATTGGCGTGTCCGCAGCGTCGATGTTCTTCGGCGCGCGCGCGCAGTACTACCACCCCGAGCTGCGCGGGCGCGGGCGCGCGCGGGCCCGCGGCCGCGGCCGGCCCCGCATGCCGTACTTCGACGGGCCCGACGCCAGCCACCAGTACTACAAGTCAGTATACCTACACTTCTACTCACGGCCGTGCCAGCGAGCGTCGGCTAGGGGGAGGGGAACTGCCACCTATAGTCTCAAGATTTGACCACAATAAATACTTATTTTATTTCCAATTTAGCCTCCCCCTCTAGACCCTCTAGACTCGCTAGCGAGTCGCTCCCAAACAAATAATGATCCAACCGAAACAGAAAAACAAATATTTGCGTTCTTTCTGCCTTGCCGCTGAAGATTAACTAACCTCCACAACCTCCACGGGGTACTTCAACCTGGTGTTCTTCAAATGGCTATTATATGCAACACTTTCTGAAGTTGATGGTGGTGTTTGACTAACATATTTTCAATATTTTTCATCCTGTAAATTGTCTAGATTATATTCAGTAAGTGGTATATTATATTCTACAGGTACTTCAAAAAACTGTCCGCCGAGGAGTCCCGCAACGAGCATGACGATCGCACCCGATCGCGCTCGCGCTCCCGTTCTCGCTCGCGCGGTCGGCGTCGGTCGTATTCGCGTTCGCGTTCGCGCTCGCGCCGCCGGTCGTATTCGAGGAGTCGCTCTCGATCTCGCTCTCGCCGGTCCAGGAGTCGCAGCAGACGATCTCGCTCGCGGAGCAGACGGTCACGGTAAGATTATATTTTATGAAATAAATAAAACAAAGGCTTAAACGTCTTGTTAGTTATACCATTATTTTATTACTCGGATGGATCGATTTTCATTATTTTTTGGAAATAACAAACTATAAACGAAGGTTTGATTTAAAAGTAATCACAACGTATTTGTTGAAAGTAATAATTGAGCCATAATATCGCTGAACGTTGTTAATCTTATAGTTAATTAAAAGTTCTGTTTGATCAAGCCAAATCACATCATGATGTCAAGATTCTTGCATGAATAACATATCATTCGTCAAAACGAAAAAAGGTATTAAATAGTCGACCCCTCTTTAATTCCAGCTCCCACCACTCGCGCTCGCGCTCCCGGTCCCGCAAGCGCTCCAAGTCCCGCGACCGTCGTTCCAGAACTAAATCACCTCAACACCGACACACGCCCACACCGAAGAAAACACAAAATGGCACAGAAGAGCCTCGGCTTAGGAGATCGAAAAGCTGGTCCATTCCGAAAGAAGGGGAGAGAAAATCGTGGTCGAAAAGCCCTAAATAAATGAGCAAATTAGTGTACATATATGTTTTTTTTATTTCTAACCAATCATTACCTTCTTTAGGGAAATTAGATCATTTAGGTTGCAGTGGAGGTGGTGGACATATCTTCTAAACTTAAGAGCTGGGCTCTTGTCGATGGAGTTCTTTCCACTTTCCTCTGTCATCTGCCATCCTCTTCAGCTGTTCGTACGACACGACCTTTGCTCTTTCCTTCAGTTGGTCTGCATATGCCCTTCTTGGCCTTCCTCTTCCTCTCTTTGCCTCTATGTGTCCTTCTGTTATAGTTCTGTGGTGGACATATAGTAGGTAGATAATACGTATTATAATTGAGACATATTGTCATACATATGGATAAATACCAGATTATATTATGTAGCCTCCTAACCTAACCGAGGATGATTCCAATTTACTTTTCAAACAATATAGCTCTGGTAATACCAGAGTCTGGTAAATTTGCCAAATCCACCTTGTTGTAATGTTTCTTCGGTTAGCTGATGAGCCTTTGCCGTGTAGGAGAATAGGTGGTCTAAAAACTAGTATCCATTAAGTCGGTTAGTGTTCAGTTATCAATTACTACCCAAAAGTAGAATAATTATACCAAAAGGTTACCTTATGATAGGTAGTCTGTTTTAGTGAAACATTAATCTATAGGTACTAATCTATACTAATATTAATATTAATAATATTATAAAGAGGTAAAATTTGTAAGTTTGTTTGTATGTTCGGGTTAATCTCGGGAAGTACCTGTCCGATTTGAATAATTCTTTTTGTAATACTTAGGTAGCTACATTCAACAGGAAGGTCATAGGCTATTTTTCATCGCGAAATTTGGGTAAAACCGCGGGGCGCTGCTAGTATTATAAAGAGGTAAAGTTTCTAACTTTGTTTTGTAAGGGCTAATCTCAGAAACTACCAATCCGACTTGAATAATTCTCTTTGTAATGGATAGCCACATTCAACGGGAGGTTATATTTCTTCCCAAAATTCCCAAGGGAACGGGTACAACGCGGGTAAAACCGCGGGGCGCTGCTAGTGATTTAATAAGATCATCGCTCTTGCAACCACCCGACACCGTCTCGCCTCGCGTTTGAAGTTTCTTTGATTCTATTTTCGATTATTTATCCACTATTATCTAACTACACAAATGGGGTTTACTGACGTTTACACAAATTAAATGTTTTAATTAACAAATATTCCATTAATCGCGCTTTGTAATCATTCAAATCTCTTTGTAATCTCCGTATTAGTATAAAGTAATGATTACACTTAATCAAAGTAATTAATCGTTGTCGTATCAGAAGATTAAGATATAATATGCCGTTGTGATAAGGCCGATAAACGAAGGCAGAATTTAAGGAGTTAGTTTAACCATTGCTTAGTAGGTCCCAGAGTAAACAAGATGAAGGTTCTGGCAGTGTTATTGTGCGCTCTTGTGGCCGTCCAGGTAAATTGACTGAATACTTACCTAGTTTTTAATCGAAACATAGGACAAAAACATACAAACATTTTAATAAACGTGGAATAGATACCTAGGAATTCGTTGTTGTTGGAATCTGTAATGACTAATTACCTACGAATTATGAATCAGTAATTTCTGTAAAAAACAGTTTTAATGGTCATTCTATCTATTTTAGACACTAACAAATAAAATATTAAATTTAAGCAGTTAGGTTGGACTCAATACTTCAATACTTCATGAAAAGTCACCTTAGATACTAAAATAAAACTAAATAAAATAGAGTAAGTAACCTAATAAAACCGTTGTTTTTCCTTTTCATTATAGGCTCGCAGCTCTGGTGTGGTTGGACGTAAGTTCATTTTCGTCTTTTTACTTATAGTATCGATGTTAATTCCTTATGTACTTATGTACCTAAGCTAGGTGATTAGACCTAGGTACACTACTCATTGTATTGATTGGTGAAAGACGTTGAAATTAGATGGATAGATTCAAAGAACCAGAAACTATATTCAGTCAACAAAAAGAGCTCTTCTTACATTGTCAGATTGATCATTTCTTTCTAAGATAAGTACCTACTTATATACATATACTAGCTGCGCCCCGCGGTTTCACTCGCGTTGTACCCGTTCCCGCGGGAATTTCGGGATGAAAAATAGACGTTGGCCGATTCTCAGACCTACTCAATATGCTCACAAAATTTCATGAGAATCGGTCGAGCCGTTTCGGAGGAGTACGCGAACGAACACTGTGACACGAGAATTTTATATATAAGATAAGATAGAACCTAGGCTGGTTCTAATATACTTACAAGAATATGAAGTTCTATAAATATTGAAGGACGTCGTCAGAGGGGGTAAAATTAGCTGAGGTACTGTGGGGTGGAAATATGTAAATGGTTTAAATGGTTTTAGAGCCCTGCCTTCTCTAGAGTCCCGAAAATGTTATTTAAGTATCTAACATTTCATGCATTTTATTTTTTTCTATCACCTACAGACTTGTTTACTTCTTCCGTATATGTGTGTAATGTAATGTAACAAACATCCAATTCCCCAGAATCCCGCGAGCTGGCCGCTCTGGGCGACACCCCGTACCTGGTGCACCTCCGCTTCGCGACCCGCACGGGCGGCAGCCTGCTCACCTGCGCCGGCTCCCTCATCTCCTCCTCTTGGGTCCTCACTACCGAATCTTGTGTTATTGAGTAAGTTGGCTTAGACTAACCATTTTCAGATTAAAAGATCGCAGAAGTCCAGGTCAAATACTTTAGAACGTGATGGGTTGGTTATAATCTCACAGGGTCACAACTTAAAAGGTCAAAAGCTTAAATTTTAAAGACCTGGGTCAAGTCCGAGGGTACAAGAGCCTTAGGAACTTGTGAAAGTACAGCAGTGCTAAAATGCAAGGCATGAAACTAGAATTTCAAATACCTAGTTTAGCTATCAACCCAGTAACGGGTTGATAGCTAAACTAGGTACTAGGTACCCAGTATCAACAGTACGTAAAAGTAGTCAACGTCACATTTTATTGCGTCGTACTAACTAACTATTTGTGGTTATTAGGCTTGGCTGTCTACATGACTAAACGATTCGGAAATTAGTACGATACGAGTAAATTATTACTCACATTGTATTTTCCCCTAGCTCCTCGTTCGTGTGGGTCCGTTACGGAGTGGTCAACGTGGTCCACCCTCAATTCGTGACCGAGAGCAGCACCTTCATAGACACTTCCGACTTCGGTTTGGTCTCCATCAACAGAGTCATTGAAACCACTGGTAAGTGTCATAAGTATTTGATATTACAAATTGTGGATCTTATTTGAAAGAGAGTGGAGTGGCCTCGCAGTAGGAGTCACCAGGGTTAATATAATAATCAAAGATTACATTCTAATATGCAATACTAGTCACACTGTTTTGCATACATCCTACCCGTTCCCAAGGGAATTTCGGGATGGAAAGTTGCCAATAACCTTCCTCTTGAATGTATTAACAAAATAAATTAGATAATAATGACAGTGCGTATTGCCATATTGTGTTTAATGATAGGTACCTATAGTGAGGGTTAGGTACTTAATTGAAATTAAAATGTACAGGATAATCGGATAAATTAAAAATGATAATGATAAAGATAGTATTATCTAATCTTGTGAAAACGTTAATGTATTTACCCAATGCACACTATGTAATTAATACCTACTTATTTGCACATATTTGGTAACCATATGTAATTGTTTACGTTTACATGGTTTAAGTACCTATAGGCCTTTCAAGGATTTTTTTTATTCTTGGGAGGTGTTGCAATCTTAGCCTTCCTTAGGAAGAACTTAAAAAAGTAAGAATTCTAGGGACAAAAACCGCATTTTTCGTGCTTTTGGTTCGTGCCTGCATAAGTATCATAACATTTTCATGCACCAAATTTTTGATATTTTCCAACTTAACATCAATTCGTAAATAACTTAGCTACATATTTAGGTAAATGGGCAAAAACATGCCTTCCGAGCCATAACTTAACATCGCTAGGTATTTGTGCCAGCACTGAAATTGTTCAATTTGTTTGAGAGCTGTTGAAAGTTGGCTTCCTTCACAGTGTGCTCTTCCGATGAATGTCTTACGTAAATTATTCATGGGAATTAATCTTTTAAGTTGCTTTCAGGTTTCTTTTAAAATGTCTAAACATAATATTTTTTTATGAATAATAAAACTTAATGAAATCGAAAGTTTATATCTACAAAAATATATAAAAACCGAAATGCGAATGACACGATGAATATTGAATTTTTCTTATGAGAGTTAAAATTCAAACCATTATGACTGATTTTTTAACTAAACACAACTTCTTCTTCTTCAACTTAAATCAGTTGTATCTCCCCAGACAACATCGCCCCCATCTCCCCTACTGGCGTGGAGATTCCTTCTTCTGGCAAGTTGTGCAGCTTCGGTGGTGATGAGAGTAAGTACTTAGTATTTAGTTTGAGTCGAGTTCTATTCATTGGTTTAGAGTTCCCTATTTTAAGAAGCACACAAATTTGAAGTCCTCTTCACTGTACTGATATCTTCAGTGAGATGAGAGGCCTTTGCCCAGCAGTGGGACAGTATAGGCTAATACTTTTTGAGTTTATTCCGTTGTATTAGGGGTTTCCCTAATTTAAGAAGAATCCAAATCTTTTTGAAACCCAGTGAAGACACGTTTCTCTGGCTCTCAAAGCCTTTAGATTTAGATTTTCTTATGTAGGTATTGCTAAAACATCCCAGTTTACATTGGAAGAGTAGGTAATTGGCGGAGTTTCTAACTCTTCAACCATTTGGACGGACAGTTTATGAACTCTACCTATAGCTAACCGTAGTTCTACAAATGTAAACTAGCTTTTGATTTATAGTAGGTATGTATAAATCGCTATCGTAAACTATTTTCGTTAATACTTCAAGGGTCAGACTCCCAAAACTCACCTTTTATAATCTTCTCTACCATACAATTTTATAAACTAAACCACTTAATTACTGTATCTGGAATATATCAATAACATTTTTCTAGTCCCTGGAGAACTCCTGAGCTGCTTCGACATCACCCTGGCGCAGGAGAGCGACTTCATCATCGCGACCAGCGACGAAGGATCCGCTACCAGGGTAAGGAACTTATCCTACTAATATTATAAATGAGAAAGTGTCTAAGTTTGGTCTGTCTGTCAATTTGAGGGTGTCTTTTGAATAGAACTATGTAATGGTACGCTGTTATGCCACTTAAGATTGGATACGAAACCGTAAAAAAACTACTCTTGTAATAAAGTCCTTCTACTGCAAACACGGGTTTGTCCTTTGCCAAGCAGTGGGACAGTACAGGCTAATACTGATACTAAACGTTTATTTGTTTATTCATCTAGTTCGATATCGGAACTCCTCTGGTAAGCGACGGCGAGCAGGTGGCCATTCTTGTCAGAGTTTCCGCTGACAACGCAGGCGGTAAGTACCAGCGATATATTGAAATACATTATTTAGCAACTAAAATGAAGAAATGTCTCTCCCACTCAAAATACACTGACACGTATACAGAATAATGTTTTGGGTTCGGTCTTGTGTTATAGTTAAAACTCATATTATAGTAAGTACTTTATTTAACTTCTGAATCTAGAAAGTCAATGTTATAATATAACTATGGCTTAAAACAATGTGAAACCGCTAAAAACTTTTTCTCGCACGTTGAAACTTACAAATCTCTTTTATGCCAATATAGTTACAGGGTTTTGTTATTAAATGATACATACATACGTTGAACACATAGTTAGTTATTATAACAGGCAGACAAATAATAATATAGGAAATGATAAGTGATTTTTTAACATTATTAATGACTAATAAAGTATTTTTATCACGGCCAGTAGATTTGTTTTTATTGTCTCGTTCATATAGTCATTGTATAGAAATAGTAACAGTATTAAAATAGTCAAGAGATGCTTTATTAAACAATAAATTGTATTCAACTGAATCGCATACTACTCGATATTTCAACTAATAATATAATTTGTTCCAGAATACCTGGCGGTAGCTCCAGCCCTTCCCTGGATCGAGGAGGAGACCGGCCTGTCTTTCGCTTAATCAACAAATTAATTCGTAATTGATTGCCAATATCAGTGTTTATAAAATAAATGTTGTAAGTAATTAATTGAGTTTTGTTTTCGACCTACTTAGTATATATACTATGTATTTAGATATCAAGTCTTGTAGCGTTCGTGGCGTAGTCTGACTTAAAGCGTTTGTCCACCGCCGCCGGCACCGGACCGTCACCGGGAACGAGATGACGGCGCCGAAGTAGCGATAGATACATTTAGAGCGTTTTGCTTTAGCCGCGTGTCCACCGCACATCCGTCACGTCATAATAAAATCGGCCCGAAATAATCTCGTTCCCGGTGCCGGTCCGGTGCCGGCGGCGGTGGACAAACGCTCTAAGCGATGTTAGTTCACGATTGTTAAGCGTTGTGCAGCTCGGTTGAGCTCTACCGTGCTTCGGAGACCACGTTTAGCAGTCGGTCACGATTGTTTTAACCGTTTAACCGTTAGACCATGACCTTTAGGTTTTCTAAAAACCCCGATACTAGTTGGTCACTAACCTATTCGATACAAATGAATGAAGATATCAAATATGTTAGTAGATATCTACCTAGAGAGGTACAATTAGTCATTATGTTTGGATTGGTCGACTTGAACAAGACTCATCCAAATTTTTGGAATCCGAGTAATTATTCTCCTTAATTATACTGGCTAGAATAAACTACAGGAACTAACCCGACACTACGGTACGAAGTATACGTTAAGCTTAAACAGATAAGCGAATCCAAGATTACCGATATATTCTAGTCTTAAAATTAGGTACAACCTTCATTCTAATCTCTATTTGCCCCCAGAAATGTCTGAAACCGGTATAAAATACCGGAGATAAGTAAAATGACGAAATAAAAGAAGTGATTTTATTTACTAAGCCTCAACCTTTAACGTAAAAAGACCCATATGACAGCGTGGTAAGGTTGAATCTTGTGTGATATAAACGGGCATATTGGCTAAATGGTTAGCTCGCGTAAACGTAATATAACATAATGAATTCATTATGTCTAAATATTCATACGTAACTTTCGCAATAGTTTAAAACGGTATTATTTCGACCTAAAAATTAAGATCGGACATCGAGATTAAACTTGATCAGTTTGGTTTGAACTTGTCCAACGTAAGAATATAGATTGAATTGAGTAGGTACTATTAATTAGGTAATGAAACATTTAATACACTGTTCGCGTAACCCGGAGATGTTGATTCCTTACGCCTCTTCTAATGAGTCATTTTTAACATATATAAAAACTAGCAACGTTCCCATAAGAATTTCGGGATGAAAATAACATATATCCTTCCCGTTGAATGAAGCTATTCATTACATAAAGATTTATTGAAATCGGTTTAGTAGCTTCAAGATTAGGCTAACAATAGCGTCCAACAAACAAAAATAAAAATAAACTAACTCGTCAGCTTTTTTATATTCCGTCGATATATTAATTATCGATTTAATTGATGTCTGAATCTGAGTACTATAATATGTACCTAAAACTCTGCAAAATCTCCAAAAGCATAGTCAGATATTTGAAATTTCACACGTAAAAGTTCAACATATACAACTCGTGACCATACTGTGTCCTTGACCGTTTTGTTGCAGTCGTTTCCAAAAAGAAATATAAGTAATTATGAAACGCTTTATTATGTGTGTTAATCTGTTGAGACATGCGAGTAAATTGAGTTTTGAAATAACTTGTGTGCTTGAATAAACCGGCGAGAAAGATTGGCTCCACATGTCGGGTTCATTCAAAGAAATCTCGTTCATTCATCTGTAGTTTGAGACAACAGAATGTCTAGGATTCCTGGAAGATAGGCTTTAAGTTAGGTTTAATATTGAAATAGTGTTTCTATTCACACAAACGGTTCAACGTGTTTCTTATAGTTGGTATCTCTGTCTATCTACATTCTATACCTTAATTAAATACAAAGCTTTCCTGTAACTTTGGTAATATTATTTCAAGTAAATTCCCAAGTAAGTAATTTAAACTAGGCGGCAGGCGATATTTGTAGGGATTACTTTGAAATCTCTGGATTAATTTATCCTACCTCAATACAATTATAAAGCTGATTTTCCCCGACATCTGGATTCATCTGTTAATTGATGTGAAATATATTTTTTAGCTTTCGAATCCGGGTTACTTAAGTAAAGTTCTTTATTAAAACCTAATCACGATAAGTAAGTAAATCAACTTAAGTGACATTTTTTTATCTGTCTCTCAGCCTTAAGAGTGATGAATTGTATAGGTAGGTATTTTACAAAAGACCTAGATTACGCCTACCTACTTATCTCATGAAAATAACGCTTGTTTTAGCTTCAATCTACATAAAGCGATTCTATTCGATTATGTTTGAATATGTTCGGAAGACATTGATTGATGGATTTGGTGAGTTCGTATGAATATGTTAGGTGTTGGCAAATAATTAATGACTGGATACCTAATACCTAAACCTATAGATAGCTTCGGAACTGTCCGTGGTGATTACAGTATCTTCCTCATTTTAGGTAGCCTATAGTAATTTAGTTCGATAGCTAAGAGAGCGTTGGTGTCTTAATTTAGGTACCTAGGTATTTGCTGTATCTAACTTTTAAGGTTTTAATTTAGTAGCTAACGTAGCTTGCTAATTAAGTAACATGAGAATTGCCCCACTGCTGGCTAAATGTTTCTATCTCACTGAAAATTTCAGTTCAGTGGGAGGATTATACGTTACTAGCAGCGCCCCGCGGTTTTACCCGCGTTGTACCCGTTCCTTTGGGAATTTCGGGATAAAATGTAGCCTATAGCCTTCCTCGATAAATAGACTATCTAACAGTGAAAGAATTATTCAAATCGGTTCAGTAGTTTCTGAGATTAGCGCGTTTAAACAAACAAACAAACAAACAAACAAACAAACAAACAAACAAAACAAACTCTTCAGCTTTATAATATTAGTATAGATAACAGGAACTTTTAGGAGAATCTAACCGTTCTATTGACCTTGTAAGATTAAACTACAGGCAAAGGTCTCACTGAAGATTTTATTAAGGTATTCGTGACCAATCTTTGTTATTGAAGTTAAAGCCCATGTTTTTATAAAGATTTGAAGAGTTTTTATTTTTGAATGCTGTCCATCATTAAATTGTATTAATAAATATCAACACAGGCACTCAATCTACTTTAAACTTTGGTTTAGATTTTGAATGACAAATATTGAATAAAAAGTAAATTAACTGGTTACATAAATTAATTTTTGGCAATTTCTGAATACGAATTCTGAAATGTAGGTTACGATGACCGGACCTTTGAGGACAATGATGTAATGTAATGTAGACCTTACTGCACAGGGCCGGAGTCAGGAATACCATGGCAATATTCATATTTCAATGTTAATATAACTTTATATTTACTAAACTTTCTAAATATACCATTTTTAAATGAAATTATAATAATAATGCTTTAATGTTTTAAATGTCCTGTTATTGTTTTGTATTGATATCAATCATTGACTGTTTCGAGATGTTTAGAATAAAAATTCACTACATGCCGTTCTCCTAAAGGCAAAGGCTTACAACTGTTTTGTATTAAATTGTAATATAAAACAAATGACAATTCATTATAGAATAATTGTTTTGGCAGCAAAATATTATTTCTGGAACTTCTCTTACCTTACAGTGTTAACTTACAGCAAACAAGACCTGTATAATTATAGAACAAACAATTTGAAACAAAACTACGTTTGAGTAGTTTAAACATCAGAGTTGGACTTAATTCATCATGTTTTGCTCCATATGTATGAATTGACGTGTTATTCAATATGTTAGGTAACATCAAACGTGGCTAGCCACGGTCTGAAAGCGCCAATTTACAAATAACTTGATATAATTAGGTATCAAACACTGATATATTCAAAACTAACGACTATAACAATTATGACGCGTGACGAAGAATACGAGGAGTCAATTTACTGATTGTAACCGATAATTACGTGTGATATTGATCGGTTTATACAGCACTATTGATCAGATAACCTTCGAGATTTCTTTGTACTTTTAGTAAAGAAATGATCTAATGATCTAATGATAACATTCAATTAGTGCGGTCCTATTGATAGATAAATAAACAAATATTAATGGGACACTATTAAAATAATACACGAATAATTCTATCTCAAATCACTGTATATTAGGAAATCATATTAAAGATTTGTTAGGGATTACGAACCTATTGAATTGAGATTTGGCACAATAGGAAATCATCAAAGATTCTTAGATATTGGATTTGAATTAGGTCTCCCAGTCTAACTTATGGCTAACTTAGTAGTTTATTGAAATGATAAATGGTACCTGAAGCAATTATCTATATATTTATCTACATAATACATTTCTTACTGTATATTCTTATACGAATTTCATCTACTCTTTCCGAAAATAAGTTCCTAAAGAAATAAACTTTCGGTTATCATTCAAGACACAGTAACACCGCAAAGATACGGATAAGAAATGTTATAAGGCGTATTATTATTAAGCAATGTGACCATGGTCACGCGTCATCATAAAATCTGAGAGATTCGGCCCTGTTGTAACTTTCTCTGTTACAGCATCGCAGATTGCGCATGCATCGTGGTAACGCATTCGACCGCTCAACGCGCAAGCGCGCCGCACGGCAGCCATGACACTTATACGTTTAAAATTCGAAATTTAAAAAGTAATCGTTAAAAAAGTTTTGTTAAGTTTAAAAATGTTCAAGTGTGCACCTTCGTGATTGTGTTGTGAGTGTTTCGGATTGCAGTTTTTTACTTTACTACTGTTTGTATTTAGCCGACTACAAAAAAGGAGGAAAAGAATCAGTTTAATCTATGATAATTCAGTTTGCAAACTAATTGTTAGATAGATATAGATAGATATAGGCGATGTTGATAAATGGGGGTGATAATATTAAGTTGTATTTTTATCCGACTGTAAGTAAAGAGTTACGCTTTATTTGAACTCTTAATACTTCATTTGTGAACTGTTATAGATTTTGTTTAATTTAAATATCTATAACTGAACGATTTTGATAAGATTACCTACCTATATCTAACCAAGACTATGCTTAATTAAATTGCATAGCGGAAGTAGGTATTTGGGGAAGAATTATCAAGTTAAAAAGTCCAATATAATGTAAATCTGTTTTGATCCGATAAATAAGGAAGTACTCACGGGTAACTCAAGTATTTACAAGTAGGCACGAGTGTATGAGCCGACTTGATCGTCCCACAAAAGGTTTTGTCAATATCGTCTTATTTTACGAGAGAGCTTACAGTTAAGTGGTGTATGTATTGGAGTTTTTGCTAAGATTGAGAATGATTTCCGCGAATATACACAAAGAAATAAGTGAATAAAGATTTCATAAGTACTTTGGAAATGAAATAGTGTCCAGTACAGTGGAAGAGATCTCACTTCGCAATAGGGCTATTCATTCTAGAACGTTTTTGGTATGTGGTGTAGAATAAACGAAATATTTATTAAAAAGTAGAACGAGAGAAACGTACTAACTAATTTAGATTCAATGTTACAGAGTTTATAGATAGTGTTTAGACTAATCCTATAAAATTCAAAGAATTCGGATTTCTTTTGGGATGACTTTATGATAAGTGTTTTACCTACTTACAGTGGTAAGATAGAACTTATTGGGTCTCTTCGCCAGCTCTCAGTTTTGAAAGTACCTCAATGTCCATTCCAAATATTACATAGTAACTCATTTATATCTCAGATTAATTTATAGCTTAGTTACGAGTTTAACAATTATGTGCCGATTATGCGGGGCATATTAATAAATTCGGGGCAAGCGTGGTGATTACACCTAATCCTCATCACCGTACTGATATCTTCAGGGAGATGAGAGGCCTTTGCTTACAGTGGAACATACAAGCTTACACTTTTATGTACCCGGTGCGAATTAATCAGGACAATACTACTAATATTATATGTAGATGCGAAAGTTTGTTAGGATAGATGTATGGAAGTATGTTTGTTTCTCTTTCACGAAAAATTCACTTGACGGATTTGGATGAAACTTTACAGTATTATAGGTTATACATCAGAATAACACATGGGCTAAAATATATCCTGAAATTCCCGTGGGAACGGGAACAACGCGGGTAGTTCATTATATAAATAGACATTTCAGACATCAAAGTATAAATATTGATCTTTATTCCTAGGTAAATATAAGTATGTCCGCGTGATTGTCCAAGATGTTCGGCTTCAAGCGGTCCATGGTGCAGACCGTTATCATCCTCGCATGGCTACTCAAGTACTATGCCTTCGGAAGTGTAGTGCTCTGGTACTCCTATGCTGTGCTGCTTTCCATCGCACTCTTCCTCACTATAACTACCTACGACCATGACTATTGGGAGAAAAGAGGCGTGTTCTCACCACCAGCCTGGCCTATAGTAGGCCACATCCTCTCAGTAGTAACCTTCAAAGAACAAGGAGGAATGTGCTTCAAAAAGATTTACGATACTTACAAAAATGAAAGGTTTTTAGGTAAGTGAGACCTTCTGTTCGTTGCACAAGCGTAATTTTAACGAATGATATTGTTTTTATGGTGAAATGTAGTAATTTGTTCTGTAATATGTTATAAGGGATCACGCAGAGTCCGCGTTGCGTATGATGTTACCACACCGTTGAGTTGTAGTAAAATACTTAATAGTAATAATTATTAAGGGTAACATTTCTCTACTTTACGCTATAATATAATAAATCTTAAGACTATCTTATAACGTTTTTTATCTCCATCACTATCACTATCACTACATAGTATAAAACAAAGTAGCTGTCCGCTGTCTGTCTGTCTATCCCTATGTATGCTTAAATCTTTAAAACTACGCAACGAATTTTGACGCGTTTTTTTTTTGTTTCAAGAGGAAGGTTTATGTGTATAAAAATTCCCGAAATTCCTACGGGAACGGGGACGACGCGGGTAAAACCGCGGGGTGCTACCAGTGAAAAATAAAATGCATTATCCAAATTCCTTAATATCATTTGATTGGGTTTCTATTTTATGACAAAAGTCTTTCTCTATCAAAATACCAATACAAAATAAGTATTACAACACTTATTTGGATTCGATTGTGATTTCGTTAACTAAACCACATTTCTTACATATCATTGCAGGAACACACCAATTCTACCAGAGAACGTTAGTCATCCGCGACCCTGAACTAATCAAAAGGATCTGCGTGAATGACTTCCACCACTTCGTGGACCGAGGGTTCTTCTTCAACAAGGAAGTGGACCCTCTGGCCGGCTCCGTACTCTTTCTCCGAGGAAACGAATGGAGGAAACTCAGAGCGAAAATTTCGCCGATATTCTCGTAAGTGCGCCTTTGAATTCCTACTAATCCATCTATACTTGTATAATCTACACTATAATGTAATAAAGCTGAAGAGTTTCTTTTCTTTGGTTTGTTTTGAACGCGCTTATCTCAGGAACTACTAATACGATTTAAATAATTCATATTGTAAGGGATAGCCACTTTCAAAGGGAGGATTATAAGCTATTATTCAGGGTCGCTGCTAGAACTTTATAAATGCGAAAGTTTGTCAAGATGTATATTTTTTATCCTTTAACGTAACAATTTCCAAACGAATTTGGAGGAAACTTTACAGTGATTTAGGTTATACATCAGAATAACGCATGGGATACATTCTATCCGAAAATTGCCTGCAAAATTGAGTACAACGTGGGGCGCTACTAGTGTAATGAACGCATTACAGTGATTACATTACGGCTTATCTGGCCGGAATACATTAATGAGCGATTGCTACCGGCTCTGGCCATTGTGCTGTGGTTACGGTTGCAATTTATATTGGATTCGTTATTTTGTATCATGTTTTTATTTGGGGCTTCGCGTCACTAGGCTACTAGGTTTTACACGCGATCTTTAGGGATGAAAAGTTGCATTTTAAAAAGCAACCTTGCTCTTGGATTTAGCTATCATATCCAAAAAGATTTTTTTTCTAATAAGACTGATAGTTCTAGTCCAAAGCAAACTTTACATGCAAACATTAATTAATATTGTTACTTAGATAGTGAAGTGCATAACTATATCAATTGTTGAAATCCATATAAGACTTCGCTTGTATTTAAGATTTTCAGTCCTGTTTATATACTGTATTCTCATAGTGTTTAAAATAAATAAGTTGAAGTTGCGTGTTGTAATAATGTGAGGCTAACTCCTTACAGTAAAATTACGTAAACTTTCATAATAGCAATCCATGGTGTAGTAAATAAGTATGTATTACTTCATTAAAATGTATTTATATAATTACTTACTTAGTCTTAACGCAACACTTTCTACAACTATATTGGTGCAGACAAGTCAAGAAAGTCTGTTAGTACATATTAGTCATTAACATCACTATGATGTAAATAACTTAACATTTCGTATTTAATGTTTCAGGCCAAACAAACTCCGAGGCATGTTTCCGCTAATAGACAGCACAGCGAAAGAATTCGTTATCAGAGTAAAGGATTTGCTGACAGGGAACAATAATAGCAATCAATCTCACAAAGAGACTGCGGAAACCAATAAAGATAATACAAATAAGAGTGAACACTCTTCCTTGGTGGATTCGGAGAAGTTGGTGGGGGGATATACGGCTGATGCGATAGTTCCATGCGCTTTCGGACTGAAAAGCAACGTCATGTATAATGATAAGGACCCGTTTGCTGTGGCCTTGCACGCCTTCTATGAGATGTCTGTGTTCAATATATTTGAAAAGTAAGTACTGATTGTAATCAGATGATACCCTAAGATGTATCTTAGGGTACTTTAGCTTATGTTCACGCATCAGTAATCGTTAATGCAAAATGTCAGTTTCAACAGTCGTAAGATAATCTTGGGTATCTACTGGCTGACCGAATAACATTAAAATACTGTCATTTAAGTCAACATCGCTTTGGATTTAACAGAAATTTAACAGCATCCCTAATCGTGAATCCTTTTTAACAAACGTATGTTACGATAACCAATCGTTTGAAATAACCCACCCTTAGTAAACTTTGTTTAATGTGAAGATACTCCTGACTGTAAGTACTGTAATTGGCCGATACTGGTATTTCTATCCGAGTGCTACGGAGTGCACGCACGTATGACACGTTTAATAGTTGTTTTCAATCGTTAAACTATACAGGCTGAGCGGTCTAAAAACTCTGACGCTATGATTGGCCACTATCATGTTTCAAAATACGTTCTTAGTGAAGTCAGTACAGAAATATAGCTTCAGTGAGGCCCTTGCAAAACAATGAATGTCACAGGCTAACACTTCTATTATAGTGAACAGTTATATATATTTGCTTTACTATGCTGAACTATGCAAATTGGTATAATTTCACAAATAATCATTGGGAAACAAACACGGTAGCATTGTGTTGAACAATGAACAATACCTCTAATTTTCCACTACTCCGTACTAAATTGTAACATAACTATAGTTGGTAACATTTATTAACTAAGTTTTAGAGAGCTCGAAAAACTATTGTAATGAGTTTTTCGAGTAACTATTTTATTAAAAAGAGTATTAATGTCACAACTGTGGCAACAATATCGAACTTATTGATACTATTGTTTGGTTCGTTTATTCTTTAGGGATCGGTTCGTATCAACTATAATTAATTTTGCGGTTCCCTTATTATTGAGATTGCGACGCCATTTTGCCAGTTGGTATACGAAACAAAACTAATTTTTGTTCCAAACTATTGGCTCTGGGTTTTCTCGAAGTTTACCAATGAAATGTTTTGTTTGAATCTACAAACATTTCGTTAGTTATGTAAATCAAACTTTAATAATGTGCAGTATGATTGCGGTTTTTAATTTACAATTTATAAATGTGTGTGAATTATTTAATCAAAGTAGGTACATACATTTATCATTGTGTAATGTTTAATGACAAATACCAATTTTCTCATTGTACTGCATTATTAAAATTATTGAAATATTTACTGATATATTCAGTGAATGTACACTTTTGCCCAGTAATGAGACATAATGGGCGCATACTTTTTAACTTGTAGTATTAATTCATTTTACGAATTATTTATTAACGTTTATTTCAGGACGATGCGTCAATTCTGGCCGGCATTTGTGTTATTCTTTAAAATGAGAATAATTCCAAAGAAAACTCATGACTTCTTCTATAACATTGTGACCAGTGTGTTGAGGGCAAGAGAAAACGGTAAGAATATTTACTACACGTTAAATAAACGTAAATGTAAAAAGTAGATACTAGTTAACACTAGTTAGTTAACAGTGACCCAAGTCGATCGATTCAAAAGTTAATTTAATATGAGTACTTTGGTTTTATATAAAAAATGAATTAAAATGTTAATCTTTATATATATAATAATATAATTCTACTGTACATGTGTATGTCACTGAACTCCTCCTAAACGGCTGGACCGATTTGAATGTTTTTTTAATGCATTTGGGTGGCTCCCTGGATGGTTTCGATTCACAGATCAGCCCGGCAGATTGCGCTTTGAAATATGGTGCAGGACAACGTCTGTCGGGTCCGCTAGTTATTATAGAAGTTATTATTATAGTATAGATTCTTCATCTTCTTCATCGAGTGGTCAAGCAGACCAATTAGAAGATTAAGAAGTTTAGATATAATGAGTTTCTAATCCTAATCATATCTTACTTTCTTTCTTTTAATGACTTTCAAGATGCTGTTAACTGTATTTATTTTATTGGTGCTTCCTTCATATATTCCAGGAGACCAGGAGAAGCGCGGAGACTTCATCGACATGATGATGGCTCTCCGCTCTGACGACACTAACAACAACGCCAAGGACGACGACGTGGAAATCAGTGAGTTAATCAGTTAATTGCGATTGTTAAGCAACGTGCAGTTCGGCCTCTACCAGGGTGGGCGGTCGATGGTGGAATTTTAATCTGAGTGTTACCGTGCTTCGAACTTTTTGTTGGCCACTAACCTGCTAGAAATAACTTGCTGTATTACTCACTGGCTATGTGCTACGAGAACGGAAAAACTTCTTACGCTGCTTAAGAACATACTTCAATTCCTCAAATTGATGCAAGCTTTTTTATTCGTTTCTATCAATATATTTACTCCCGCATTTGGCAACCGTGGTGATTATGCCTAATCCTCACTGTACTGATATCTTTAGTGAGATGAGAGGCCTTTGCCCAGCAGTGGGTCATTACCCATTACAGGCCAATACTTTTGTTTTCTATTAATATAAAGGACAATCCCCACAGCTGACATGGTGATATCGGCGAATGCGTTCATAATATTCCTGGGCGGGTTCGAGACGACGTCGTCGACGCTGGCGTTCCTGCTGCTGGAGCTGGGCGCGCACCCCCGCGTGCAGGACCGCCTGCGCGACGAGCTGCGCGCCGCGCTGCGCCTGCACGGGGACATCACCTACGAGGCGCTGCAACAATTAACTTACATGGAGATGGTTATACAAGGTAACTCTTGGTCTTTTTAAAAAATTGAAACTACGCTTATGGATACACTTAGTTTTTTTTACATTAACAGTAATCTTCTACTACCTCGTACGAAGATAAATGCAGTAAGACTGTTGGGCAAATGCCTACCTCATTAGAGATGTTTCAGTATAGTGAGGATTTGACGAAATAATTAATCTAGTCATGCAAAGTAACTTCCTAAGGTGAAAGGAAATTGATGGTACTAAGGCACCGTCGTACCGGTACAGCAGTAAATGCTACTGTCCCTCTATAGACTATAGCTATACTATGCCTCTCCTCCCTCTCTGTGGCATTATCACAAAACTATATCATACACATACACATAACCTTCATCAATAGAAATTGACGTAACTTTAATTGTTTCAGAGACACTACGGTTATATCCACCTTTTCCGAGCATACAGAGGATGTGCACCAAAGACTACGTCATCCCGGGTACGGAGACGGTGGTGGAGAAGGGAACCATCGTGCTGTTCCCGACACTCGGCATTCAAAGAGATGAAAGGGTAAGGTTTCATTGGTATAATCAGAGAGGTTTTTAAGCGGTCTAAAAACTTCGACACCTGGGTTGGCTTCTAATCTAATCAAACCTAATTACTGATTTGTGAGCGAAAAAATGTTGGGCCAAAATTCATATATTTTATTTCTTTAGCAGAATGTATTGGAGCTGCTACGAGTATACAATAATATTTCAAAGGAAATTGTCTATTGTTATTCATCACAAACATACAAAACAAAAGTTAATTGCTCATCAAAATCACGTGTCATACAGACATTCAGTCATATAATGAGTTTAATATTTAGGGTTGGTTTTCTCAGTGTGTTTAGGGTCTAATCACTTTGAAAGCAATTTTCACCGCACATTTAAGCACACACGCGAAACACTACTTGTCTCTACTATGCTGCTGATTGCTCCTTCCTTTTACTACCACTAGTTTTAACTTCAAAGTTTTCGTGTTTTATTGTTAAAGTGATTTGTTCAGACAGTGTTCCCTCCCGGTCAGGATTTAGCGATAAAATAATTTCGCTTTCTTTAATAGTTTTTTAAATGTCAAAGCCATTTCAGATTTGCCTTTTAACTATTACTAAATTAAATAAACAGCATTCTTTGGTCGTTCGCCGTTGACGATAGCTTCTCCCTATAAACCCGTATTTGTTATTATAAATTGATGGTTTTATATAAAAGCATAAAGCAATGAAATAGTTACTCGTTAGATACTTCAAATAGTACTAAATAGAACGAATGTCATTTGAAGGTTAATTCAGTAATTGGTTGGTATTTTCCAGTACTTCGAAAACGCGGACTCCTTCATCCCCGAGCGCTGGGCAGAGGGTCGGACGCAGCCGCCTCCAGGAGTCTACATGCCCTTCGGAGACGGACCCCGGTATTGTATAGGTAAGTATGGAAACAATATCAACTACGACAATAAGTTAAGTGTAAATTGAATGGACGTCTCTGAGTGCGGCAGTAAGGGTCTTATTCATAAACGCTTAACAGCATTTAAGCTATTTTTTTTTTGTTCCTTTCCTATATATGCTATTTTCCAAAGAGCAAAAGAGACAACATACTTTCATACAGTGCATTAGAAGAGTGGTAATGTAAATATTTAAAAATGGTCCTATCATCTTATGCTACATGCGACGTTGGACCTAGTCTAATAACGCCTTAATATACATTAAAATATGTTAAAAATCATTCCAAGAAACGTAATACGAGAATACGATCCTGTTTCATTCATTGAATTCATTACAATAACTTTGATACTTCGTTCTCACGGCCGAAAGGGTATCACGTTTCTTTATTACGTACCTAAGTTTTATAACCGACACACACAAAGAGGTTTTGAACACTCTCTAAAAACCGTATTCTTTTTTTACGACACGGCTTCTCTTCTCTTCTTAATGCAAATTTGGCTCTTTTTATAAGCTCATCTCTCTGGGTCTCTAATAGAATTATATCAGTATTATTTGACCCATTTTCTAGTGATTGAGATCGAATTGGATTAGTTAGCTGAATTTAGACGAAACAGTAGTCCGACTCCGATTAGAATTATGTATAACAACATGATAATAAATGATATTTTTTTTTACTTACAAAGTAATCAATTTACCAAGACGTATTGGGACCTCCATGGACCGAATATGTGGTGGAACCAAATCTTAAAAACCTAAGTTTTGTTTTATCCCATGGGAGGCTAGAGTAAAACAAAATCCTCTATAATCCCATTTTGCTTCCAAACAAAAAGAAAAGATTTATTCCTATGGGAGGTCAATGATACAGTCAAGTAATCGACAGGAAGGAAGCCTTTTTATCATTAGGATTAGAAGTAAATAAAGAAATGATAGGAATCGATGGAGAAGTCTGCATCGGACTCACCGACAAGAGCCTTGTTCTTATATTTATGATGATGAGAACGTATTGGCCTGTACCTAATGTCCCACTGACATAGGACTCTGATCTCCCCGGTCGGTCCCGGTGGTTTCACCACGTCCATCCTTAGACCATGTCAGATGATGACATGACCAGAAACTATGTTTAGGTAACCTAAAAACTCCGCCACCAGGGTTGGCCGCTAATCTACCCTTACTTAGTACTTCACTGAGGAGGATTAGGCGTTATTAGAAGGATGATAATATTGGACTTGTGTTTCAGGGAAGCGGTTTGCTATGATCCAAATGAAGTGTTGCTTGGCGCGTATCATACGTGCGGTGCGCGTGTCGAGTGCGGGCGCCGCGCGCGTGGCGCCGCATGCGGCCGACACGCGGTCACCGCTCACTCTACATCCGGCGGACTCGAGAGTGCGGCTCACATTGTTATGACAAAAGACATGAGTCTACTCACTTTTTCTTTTAAACGCGACTAAAATACCAACTAATATAACCGCTTTTCCCAAGGAATTCGTAAAAAAATACCGTGTTTTGGTTTTCGCTTGGGAAATAGTTGTCGACTGTTTGCTTACGCTTAATGGAATGTATGTTATTTACGAGTAACTTTAGTTAAGTTTGGTTTCATGCAATTTTAGTCATGTTTAAATGAAATGGTCTTTCTAGTAAATGTAGTCAGTGAATTAAGCTAGAACCGTATTAGGAAGTGAGTAAAGTGATTTTCTAGATGTGACTAATCAGTGTTAAATCATTGATTAATCAGGTAGTTAGGTACAGTTGTGTGGTAATGTACAGTCAGCGTCAAAGATATTTTTTTTGCAGTGAAATCACTGTACTCCGACCGGCAGTAAGACGCTTGACATTAATTTTTGAATTGATATCTTATTAATGATAAACAAGTTTTGCACCGAAATCATAGCTCTCACTTCTAACCATTGAGTTAACGTTAGTTCATCATAATTCAATACATCTCGCTTACGTTGCGTTTATTTTTATCTTATTGCAATGTTATAGCGAACATATTAACTTAGTTATCTATATTTGACGTTGACAGTACCTAAAGAATTTCTATATTACTGATATAGTTGTTTTATTTCGCGATCGCCCATGAGTCATTTTTGTAGTTGTAATGGATATAGACTTTGGGTCTTTGTGTGTGAGTAGTAACATCGTTTTTATATTCATTTGACACCTCACTGCTGAGGATTTAGACGCGGACTATCATGCATTCTAAGACAATTTGCATGTGCAATTACCTACACACGTATGGCCATGGGTTTATTATACAATATACGTCCTTACGTAAGGCTTAAGGGTGCTCGTGAGATAAAAATTCTATAGCCTAGTATAGTTCTAGCATAATATAGTAATGTGTACAGTACAGTTAGGACAATAATTGGACATGTGTGAGATCTGAGACGTGTTAGTTAACATTTGTCATGCTGATGGAAAACGGTGCGCTTGTAAGTACCATTCCACTTATGGCGTAGTAATACCTTATTACGTGGATCTTATGTAGCTCTAGTTTATATAAAATGTTTATATAACTTAGCAAAAATAATAGACATGCGAAAACTGTATAAGGAAGTGTGTGAAGAGTTTTTGTGAATTACATGAAGTGTTATACTTCATCTAATCTGCAGAGCTAACAAAATATAATAACTTAACGATAATCATTACTGAAAAGAAAGTTCTTCATTAAAAATCAAACATTTAACTTTGAACTTGAAAAGTCTGAACACAACGTTAGTTAGAGAGTTGTAAAAAAAATAGTTTTACCAATATTAGTTAGCGCGGTAGAACTTTTGTTTTGACGTTGGCAACATTGAATAAACGAAGCAGGAAACATGGACGGGTGGAAAAAACCGGTGTTCATTACGGATTTGATAGATTTTTTTTTTATGCGTTTCTGTTTCCACATTAAAAATTGTTTTATTAGCCTAATGTAGTTGTAGCATAATGTAACAACTATGTACTTGTCTTGTGTTTTGAGGTAACGAATTGACCGTTCTGAAGTCTTCTCTCAGAATCTACTAAATAATAATAAAAATGGGTGACAAGATGATTGGTAGACTCCAAACTCTATCGTGGACTCTATCGAATGTTCTATATATGAAAAGCAAAGTAATAGGTAAGCACATAAACTTTACTGATAATTATATCAAATGGAATTGTTTATAATAAACTTATAATATTTTTGTGTTCATTGAAACTTTATGAATGTAAATGTAAATGACAAAATAGAAACAGTCATTAATTAAGAATTATTTTAAATATTTGTAAATAACGCTGTGTGTATCATTAATTATAATAAATACAATGCAAACATAGATTCAATGTCTTTTACTCTAAAGATAACTTGATACATCTATATACATAAAATTCAAAGTCCTGACTGACTGACTGATAATCAACGCACAGCCTCAACCACTACACCTAGAAACATGAAATTTGGCAGGAAGGTTCTTCAAGTAACGTAAGTGCACACTAAGAAAGGATTTTCGAAAATTCCTACGGGAACGGGCTCAACGCGGGCAAAGCCGCGCGGCGCTGCTAGTTAGATATATACTTGATATGAGAGCAATAAGAAGTTGACTCTATGTTAAGCATGATAATTGATGTTGTAACTTAACGTGAAGTTTTTGGTAGGCATCAAAAGGAGGACCTCTTTATTGTGTTGTGTATGCCATTTAAGTTTTCTAAGTATGTATATCGCCGCATTCTGCAAAATCGTTTAGTGCTTTGTCACGTCCTGTCTCAGTGTGGGTAGATCCTAATATCTATTCTCCATCTATACTAATATTATAAAGAGAAAAAAATTGTAAGTTTGTTTGTATGTTAGTGGTAATCTCAGGAATTATTAGTCCGATTTGAATAATTCTTTTTGTAATAGATAGCCACATTCAACGGAAAAGTTATAGGCTATTTTTCATCCCGAAATTCCCACGGGAACAGGCACAACGCGGGTCAAACCGCGGGGCGCTGCTAGTATTATATAACAGAGGATTGAGGAGAGATGTAGCAAAGATGGAATCTTTGAAATGAAGCAATATGTACGTCCTATCTACAATGATCGAGTGGGCGGAAAACATTCGCTTTTTTCGAATCAATCAGTCGGATGGAATCGAATTTGAATTCAAAAGATACAAAATACTGGGAAGCCTATTCTAAAGATATGGAAAATGAGGCTTTAGATTGAGAATTGGAAATTCTTAATCAAAAGTGCTTATTTAACTAACATATTTCTAAAGACAAAATAAACTATTCCAGGGGATGTTAAATTCAATAGTTATTATTTGGAGTTCTACTTAGTTCACACCTTTTGGATGTCAAATGCTTAACTGTATGTAAATTTCCCTACATTTTTCTAGTACTGAGTAAAAACTAACTTATAGCGTCGAAATATACTATTAACTGCCGCACTCAGAGACGTCCATTAAATCGACATTTAACTAATTGACAAAATTTCATATATTTCATGTCAAAATCGGTCATTTAATCTCAACTACGGAAGCATTTGTCGTCTCTGAGCGTTAAAGAGCCGATCCAAATATCTTAGATTATGTTTTACGAAACTTATACTTTGATGACTTGTATTGTATATAAGTAGGTTATTATTAAAATGGTTGGATTGCTTAACTCAGTAATCCACTTCTATATATACTAGAAGAATGTGTATTAATAGCCAAAGGCAAAAATAAAGGACACATCTATACTAATCTATATAAATAGAAATGAATTGCTGTTCGTTAGTCTGCTTAAAACTCGAGAACGGCTGAACCGATTTGGCTAAATTTGGTCTAGAAATATTCATGAAAATCCAGGGAAGGTTTAAACGGTAAGCAGTGTCGGAATAAATGCAGATGAAACCGCAGGGCACTGCTAGTAAGTATAATAAAGTTGAAGAGTTTGTTTGTTTGAACGCATTAATCATAGAAACTACTATTCCGATTTGAATAATACTTTTTGTAAAAGATAGCCGCATTCAACAGGAAGGTTATAGGGTTATATAAATTCCTATGCGAACGGGCACAGCGCAGCTAAAACCGCGGGGCGCTGCTAGTTTTTTTAATAACGATTCAGATACTTCTAGGTAAACCTTAGGTTGATTACAAGTGAAGCAAAGACGAATCGCTTGTAGAGTCCCTAATACGAGTAATATACCTAATAAATGCGAGAGTGTTTATTTAATTTTTGCTCAATTTAAGCATACACTATACGATAAGACTTATGTTCGTCTATAACCTGAGACCATATGACTAAGCATATACGTCTTATCCCGTTTCAAAGGGATCGGCTTACTCGCAGCTTAGCGGGTGACATAGCAGGATTCAGCTAGTATTATAATATACTTGCAACGTTATCATAATAGTATCAAGAAGGTGTCAAGTATCCGACACCTTTACTGTATACTCAGCTAAAGTTCATAATAAGTATATACTCAGCTTAATTATTTGTTTACACTTGATACTTAGCTTGTAGACAGCTCTTGTACTCGATCCATTACTACGGGTGAGGTGAACAAAGACACAGGAAATAATTGAGACGAATTAAAGTACTTTTTATTATTGAAGTATTCATATTTTTTAAATACCGGATTGATGTAGTAGTTAAGAGAGTTCGGGAAAGCAGAACAGATTACAGCAAATGCAGAGAAATATTTCGAGAAACAGTAAGTGATTTTAGTTTTTACGTAAACAACACTGATTATTTTTTTGCATGCTATCATTTTGTATATTATTTCGAAATGATTATGTTATTGCATACGTCATGTGTTTTGTTAGTTTTCACTTACTTTTTAATTATAGCAAAATAAATGTAACTAAAAGGCGCATTGCTCATATTATACGTTTATTCTTACAATTCTATTTTACTTACGAAAGTCATAATGTGGACTAATATGGCCGATTTTCCAGCCGCAAGCAATTCCTCTTGAAAGTGATTTTTTTTTATTCATTTCATTCCATTCTTAAATCACATTATTTTATAAATGGAACAAATTGTCTTTAGTTTAAAAATCGGCCATGATAGTGTGAATTTTTATTCTCGTTAGATAAATATAATTCATACAATACATTATTCTTAGTAAAAACTAACGCCCTGGGCTAAAGGCCAAAGCCAAGGAAGGAAGGCTGTTTAATCGACGTTGATTACTTCAAGGTAATCATCGAATAAGATGTGTAAATAGCACTCATGGAAATAAAAATGTACTATATCTCTACCAGGTAAACCATTGTTGTGCTGACTTACGTTGAAAGCGTCCGGCCTAAAGTGAATGCATTAGAGTTGTTAGCATTCCAATTCCCATCTAACATACCCTTACAAAAAGCCTCTAAGAGTTGGTATCCTGCAAATATTAGAAATGCGAAAGGTTGTATGGATGTTTGGATGTACTCGTATGTTTCTCTTTCACGAAAAACTTCTGATCGGTTAAAAAACAAAATTTGCACAGTGATAAATTAGAATCTGAAATCTATTTTTTATTCTGAACTTCTCACGGGAACGGGCACAACGCGGGTGAAAACGCGGACGTTGCTAGTTTTGTTTTATGTGGCTTGCGTGAACTTTGACTCGACATTTTATCTTTCCCCATAGTATATACCCTGTAGTTGGGATTACCCTAAACATTCGGAAAGAATAATGTTTTGACCATTCTAAAAGGACGTTGATGAATGCCATGGATGTCATTGGGTCTTGGAAATAGCTTCCTTCCCGGTTTCCCCATAAAATATGTGATAAAATATTATGTTTGAATATAGAAACCTATCTATGTATATCTCCATATGGAAATGTCTCTAAAAACTCAAGTACGAGTAAAGTTCATTGATAGAACATTAGATTAGTATATAACTTTTTAGTAAGAAGATATTAAAGAACCAGTCCCAAATTAGTACGTGAAACAAGATATCTCCTTTGAAACCTAAATACATAGAGCATGGATCTAATACACAAGTAGAGTTCGCATTACTAGCGAGCATACCATGAAGAGAGAGAGAGAGAGAGTAAATGGAATTGATATGTGACAATTTGTCTATACGGCCAATGTCACTTTGGGGCCGTGGTTGTTAGTATGAACTCTGGTTTATTATTGGTCAAAACCACGCAGTAAGTACTTAGCTTTTCCGTGGTAAAAACCAACGAAATGACTGCTAATGGATCAAAGACTGCCTGATAAAAGCTTGTTCAAAAAGTCTTAGTAGTGGTCTTGTTCACATACAACTTCCATTTTTATTCATAGTATGGTTGTAAGTACCTACTTCGGGTTTCCCTAAGTCTGTTAAAAAAATCTTTAAAAATAAAAACGCATTCCTCAATGCAAAAGGAGGATATCTAAAAGAGGGTTTTACAGAGATTTCTTTCATAGGTTCCTTTTCATATCAGCTTCCGGGGACATGTGCTATCGTAATTGCAATCTTGGAGTATGAATGGCGCGCGTTTAGATAAAACGTTGCTGTGGTGAGAGCTCATCACGGACACGATATTATGATAGGACCTACTTTAAATAATAAATACTTAGCGACTGCATAAAATATGTGTAGACTTTTAAAAACGTGGTATTTTCATTAAAAAAACTAATTCGTCAAACGTTCTCTAAGCGTCAGAGACAGTAGAAGACGAATCCACAATTAAAAAAAAGTATGGCATAGGCCTTCGTGTTGTAGTGAGATCGCCTGCTCGCAGCTTGTTCACTAGATGTTCACAAACGCGTCAATGAATTGGTATACTAAAACTCGCGAGGCAAGTGTATTTTTGCAATACGTGAAATTGTATACATAATCCTAATTATTATTGCAAATGTCTTAAGGTTAAGTAATGTGAACCAATTGTAAACATTATAATAATTAATAACTCTAATTCTAATATCTCCAAAAAGGTGCAAATGGTAGTCTAAAACTCCTTGCGTTTAAACTCAGTGAAGGTTTCGAATGAAAATAAAAAAGTATTTATTTCAAATGGAATGTAACTTTTTTATATTAACCTTTAACACTTGAAGAGTAATGTAATTTATTTGCCATATTTCTTTTCTTCGGCATGTCATGATAATTTTCATTGGAAAATAATTATATTGCAAGAAGTTACTGGCGTGGCACCTCGTGGGGCTAAAAAGAGTTAGTAAATCATTTTAATTTTAATTAATACAAATTAAATAAGTACGTAATACAATCGATTTGTTGAATAGGTACTTTAGAGGTTAGACGCAAAATAAATCCAAATTGTAATCGGGATACTTAAATCGTTTTCTTAATGAGCTTTTGCATTGTCATTGTATTAAAATAAGTAGTGTTTTGTATAATCATAGCAACTAACCAACTATTATTTCGATATTATTTTTGTCAAGTCATGAATTACATACTTATTGGAACTTTTTGTTATTTGAATATGTCATTACATATACAATACCGCCATTTTGAAATTTTGATAGATAACAAAATGCATTAAAAAGGTTTCAATTTTGATGTTGAAAGAACTTGTAATTTTTACGTTGCTTATGTATTTATGTAAAAACTTAACACCACCATAATTTGATCCATATTAAATTACGAGTATTGAGGAATTTTACTGCTTTATTAGAACTACATATTTACATTAGTAAAAGCGTATAATAATTAATGTGAGTAAAATTTGCTAAATTCCTCCTAACAATAATTATTGTATAATTCCTCGTATAAGACCATTGAGATATATGTACACATATATCTCAATGTATAAGACAAATACTTAAGTACTAAGGTACCCTTTGTTATATAGTACATGTATTACATGATATTCGTATTAGAGAATATGTGACCTAATTGTGCAGCCGATAAGGGCTGCTTCCATCCCTTCTATGAACTAAAACACTCCGTTAGTACCCGCATGGACTTTTATTACGATATCATGTACATATGTCTTGTTATCAGTATTAGAAATTAATTTCTTTATCAAACGAATATTATTATGTAGGTTTTAGCTGTCACTTAAAATATGAACTATTTGGATAAATTATCGCGATTTTGATAAGTTAGGAATCTTCAATATTTATAAAAGAAAGTCGTGTTTGTTACACTATTTATAACTCGAGAACGGCTGAACCGATTTGGCTGAAAACTGGTGGGGAGGTAGTTTAGAACCAGTAGACTGATATAGGATACTATTTATCCCGTATTTCCTACGGGAACGGGTGCGCTGTGGGTGAAACCGCGGGGCACAGCTAGTATTTAATAATTGAGACTATGTTTGAAGTTATAAATTTACTAGAGTTTAGGAATATGGTGAGAATATTAAATGTTATACATACAGTCTTTGTAAATGATTTATAGGACTGGATAAGGCATACCTAATCACCATGCTTAATTAAGACTAGATTATTATGTATGAGTAATCTGACTTTATATTTTTTCAGCATTCACAATGATATCAATGTCTGAAGATGATGATGATGGAGGCGATTGCATACAACTTGATGTGAAATCTAAACCGCGTTTTGTACCCGATGTGGATTTAGTTGGTAAATATAAAATAGTATGTTTAAACCCTAAATTATACCATTTATAATAGTATAGGGCATGCCCGTATAATAAATGGTATACTAAAGAACTTCTATCATAGTTATACGTATGTATGCCTAGTCCCACTTAATGCTGCCTACATACTAGTCGTATCTTCAGTGAGATTTTTATTTAATCAAATATCATTAACTGTTCTTAATACTATCTATGTCTGCAGGTGCGGAAATAATCGATATCGGTGAAAAATTAGATTGTGAAGAAGATGAACTAGTACAAAAGCTGGAATGGACTCCAAAAGTAACTACTCTGGTTAACAGTGTTGACAAAAAATGCAATATTTTCAATGCCAGAGTACAAATAGTAGACTGTTTAAAGTATCCCTGGTATTTCAAAAAACAAAATAGTACAATTAACATAAGAAGAAAATATGATAATAAAGTTGAAAATAATACAAATTGTTTTAAAAATAAGTATTTGATTGGAAGAAAAGTTGGATCATTTAAGAGTCGTATAGATTTGAAGACAGGGACAGGACTCATCGGTATGAAAGTGAAATATATGGATGAATTCTTCAAGAATGAGAACAAAATTAGAAATCATAAACAAAACAAAAAATATAATTCTGAACAAAACATAAAAATTGAAGAAAAACATGGCCTTAAACAAACTCCAAAGAAAATGCAAGAAAATAAAGTAACTCTAGGAAATGGTACGAGCAATCTATTGAAATGCTCGTTAAAAACTAGACCCGATAATGGCATTGGAATAGTAATTCGAAAAATAAATGCTGATAATAATAATTATTTTGCAGGTCTTGCAAATACCACTAGTAAGAAAAGCATCAATGGTAAACAAAAAGATCAGACCAAAGTAGATGAAAGTGTAATTGTAAGTAATGAAGAAAAAAATATGGTAGATAAGGAAGATATTAGTGGTGGTAGAGAAGATACAATTTTGATGAAAGAAATATCGTATTTAAAAGTAGATAGTAAGTCACCATCGAATAATGAAAGTACTGATACAAACATTAAAACACCGAGACACAAACATTTAGCTTCGAATACCAAAAAGTTTCAGACAGACTCAAATTGTACTTTGAATAATGCACAATTAAGTTCTGCAAACGTTTCAGTGTCTCCAAAAGCACTTATGAAAATCGAAAATTATAAATCTTTTAAAACTCTCAACACCTTTACTAAGAAAATTTTACAAAAACTACAAAAGAAAGAAGACATTGACAGTAAAGAAAGTAGAGTTACAAAAGTACAAAAGCTTAGCCCTCATAAAGTTGTAACATCAAGACCAGCCCAGTTAAATACTTCTCGAAAAACTCTCAAAGAAAATGAGACTGAAAATAAAACTAATGAAACAGTTACCAGAAAAAATATCACGACACCTTCAAATAAAGCCAACATCTTAAAGAAAAATGTCGTGAAACCAGGAAAAGTTAAAATATCTCATGAAAAGAGTACAAGATACCAGAAAAAGACAAATCAAGCACGGAAAAGATTAGATCAGCTTCTAAAAACATTACCGCTGAAACAAAATGTAAATCTTTCACAGCAAATAACTGGTCAAATTGAAAATGTACCCATTACAAATTTCAGTACTAACCAAAATATCAACAGCAGTTCAGAAATCATGCCCAATTGTACGACAATCGAGGAACGTAGAATATTAGAACCAACTAGCAACCCAATGTCTGCAATAATGGGCAGAGGACAAACAAATCACAAGAAGATTGATATACATGTGCATAATTTAAATTCAAATGGCTCAGAAGTTCAACCAAAAGACAATCAGTCACAAAGTTTACTTAAGAATCTACTCGGAGTTACAAATCAGCAATCAACTTGTGAAATGACTACCAATAATAATATTACTGCAACCTCTTGCCCAACAAAGTATAATCCGATTAGTTTCAACGTAACACATAATGTACAATCAACTATTCAGAATGTCTATCCTAATACACAATATGGGATATACCCGAACCCTATGTCAAATGTTCGATACCCAATTCTTTTGCCTACCCCATACGTCGATCAGAACGCAATCGCGCAAAGGCATCCTCCAGGACTATGCGATGTTCTACCAAGCCAGTCATTCTACTATTACCAAAATGTTCCTCCGCCAATAATTTTTCCTCCTCCCCCGCCACCTCCAACTCCAAAAGATATCCCTCAAGCGAAAGATCTTTTCAGGACATCAGCCAGGCAACACATACCGAATGAACCACTAATCAGCTCAGTTATTGGTAAGAACATTGAAGGGTTGATTCATAAAATACATTTAGCAAACACAACGTTAAAAGAAAATATCTCGGCAGCAAAAAGTGTAGCTAGAGTTTTTCCTCAACCGACTTCAATGAATCAAAATACCCCGGATCAGTTAAATGATAGTGTTGATCAAGTAAAGGCAAACATTAAAGTAAATAAAATTACTAATAAAATGAATAGATCTCATTACAAGAAACCTGGACCTTTATCAAAGACAAGACCTGGTACTGGAAGGAATATTCAAAAAGGTATTTCTAGTACTAATTTCAAAGGTTATTCTCCGCCTATACTTCCCATACCTACGTTCAAAAGTATTCTTTCTCAGGTAGAAATAAACAATTCCATTGAAAAACAAATCACTACTACTGGAGGTACAATTACTGCAGTTGATGACATAAAAAAGATATCTCTGAATGAATATAAAAAAAGAAATTGATCTATAAGAAAAGTGTTTTCGTACTTTTATTCAATAAGACATTTTCTGTTGTTCGTATTTAGTTATTATTATTTGGTTATGAAATAAATACTCAAATCTTTTATCATATTTCATTTAACTCCCCTAAACTAGTAACCCACATAGCATATATACATATATAATTGTTATTAAGAGTATCATATTAATTCTTAGTTGCTCATAAAGCGGCCGAAAAGACTATACTCCTTAGACCATACGATACTACTAGTGGGAGCAATTTATTACTGGCCATATTTTCTGTGAGACTTAAGGCAGTCCCTTAAATAGGGCCACAAAATTGTCAGGGTAAGCACATTTTAAGGGAGCATATGCTTCACGGGCTGCGGTGACAATTAATCTGGCCTGGCTTGGGACACCTCGCCGTGCGTCTCACTATAAATCTCTAGGATTATGTTGCAGCATAGAAATAAAACGACCTGGATGGAACTTTACACTTCACATTATTTATCTGGGTACCTAGACTCAGTATTATGGTAGAGTTATTTTAACAGGTAGGTATATTAGGTGTAGTAGTGGGTTGTGAGTTTATCTTCCATATAGATCATCATCAGATAACATCTTTTGTGTTATTAATTTTCGAGCATGAACCTAGGACTGACAAGGATACTCAAACCTTTTGCTATGCTTTTTTCTTACTCAGAAGTAACCTAATATAAAATCTGCTATTTCAGTTTGGACATTCTTATAATGATCAATATAACAAAATAAACACATTCTATGTTATTTTAGTGATTATAACTGGTTATATTCTCTCATACAACCACTATCATAAAACAAAACGAAGTTATGGAGTAGAAGAACAAAATCCTTACACAAAATACTATTTCATATTTATAAGAGCTTAATAATTTCTTTACCACCTGAGCTGAGCGTTTAAAATTCATAGACATTTAAAATTTCTAGACACTTCTATTTGCATCGCATCCGAGGAGAGGAGAAATATGGAATGGTGACTGACTTAATAACAAAATAAAAATCTGCGGATGTGGATTGTAGGAAAAATCCTTAGTTTTTCTAAGAATCAAATTTTTCTGCAAATGGTTCTTGATGAAAGACTTTTTGAAAATGACGTCACATGTTTCTTGGAGGTGATATTTCCCTTTGACTATTTTACAACTTATTATTGTATGGTTCTACTGTTGATGTATGTATGTATTTATGTATTTCCTACCAATAATATAAATGCGAAACTCTGTGAGGATGTGTGTATATACTAAACGGATTTGGATGAAATTTTACAGTAATATAGGTTACATCAGAATAACACATGGGATACATGGGTAAATACCCGCGGGAACGGGTTCAACGCGGGTAACACCGCGGGGCGCGGCTAGTATGTTATATGTATGTTTGGTACTCTTTCACAAAATTTACTGAATGGATTTGGATGAAATTTTACATATATACATGGGATAGGTTATATCGCGGTAACGGGTCAACGCAGTCGATACCGCGGGGCTAGTATTTTATAATGAAAAGAATAATGCCTGAGTCAATAAAGAAATCTACAGTAAAAGAGCATATACCTTGCTAATTTAACTATGCGGCAGGTGTAACCACTACTTTTCAAGATAAATTAATATGAAGCTTGGTTCGTAGTCCAAATAAAACCTTAGTACTAGGTCTGGATAAAATATTCGATGCCTAAAAAGAGGTTACTGCGGGTTTTGGGCCTTGAAGCTATTATGCTAAATTAATTATGTTCTTGTTAATACGTAGGTTCACATCGGTGCTTAAGGGTCAGTACGTATGTTATGTAGGCTTATCTATGTGATGCTCAGGGTAGATGACCTTGGAGAACAATGCTTTTCTTCGTTGATTTCAAATTAATCGTTATACATATATTGTTCATAGTACCCTTCGGTTATGTTGAAAGAAAGTGTTGTTTAATTTCTCCCTGTATTCAATTTCTTGTTAGTCTACGAAACGAGTTACAAGAAATTGAACGCAAAACGCAGTTTATTTTAGCTTTAATGTATGATTACTGTTTTTAGCTAATCTATTGATTGATAGGACCATTATTATGATTATGATTAATGATTATGATTATTAGCATTAGTCTGCGGTTGCATTCTGTTGCCCAACACGGAATGGAGCCTTACGAAGATATCACAATGGTAGTTTTAGGTAGATGATAGATTTAGAAGATAGATCAGCAATATATTAAATGATTCATTCCATGTAATTAAGGAGAGGGTGTTATACCGCTAGTGGTAAAGTTTGACCACTATGTGTATCTGTATGTCTGTATGTAACGTCAATAGCACATGAGTAATTATTACTCAGTGGTCACAGCTCCTATACTATACAAAATGGACCCATTGTAATATGGCTTTAATATATTTTTCTGGTTCTAAAGTTGCTTACTTGGGGGAGTGTTGAATAAAAATATTAATCGATGGTCATAAAAAATCATATTTTTTGTAAAAATATAAGTAAATAAAGTAAAACGTTACTAATCTGACATGTGCAGAAAATGTTTGCAGAAGTCTCAGGTTGTTAGTTTGAACCGACTTTTGGCTTAAAGCTCTTACTTGTGTGTGAACATTAAAATTCGTCGTCGACCCACGAGGCGAACTTACAGATACTTACAAGTGGCAAAGAGTATGTTAGTTTAGTGTGGACATAGATTTCGGTGGTGCATTTTAAAGATGCAATAGTACAAAAAAGACATCCTGATTGGACTAAAATCCTAAGACAAAGGGCAATAAAGGGCAAATAAAACCTACTCGCCTACCTACCTATATGCTTATTTTTGGCAAATATGCTATTACTATAAGCTATAAACTAATTTATAACAAATAATAAAAAAGATATTATTAAACTATTCACTTACTATATAATTTTAATATTAAACTATTTAGCCACAAATCGGCATTTATGCTTTTATGGTTCGTTGCCAAATTGGACTGCAGCCTGCGGTTGACTGGCAAAAACTTCATGAAACTATTTAACCAGTCTAAACCGCCTTTACGATAACTCCCGTACTACGCGCCGTTAAATAAAACAAACTATAGTACAAACAAATATTAATATTATTTTTTTAAATTCCTGCAGTAGACAAGTGTGGTGATTACGCCTAATCCTCCTGGTATCTCCACTGAGATGAGAGGTCTTTGCCCAGCAGTGGAACATTACAGGTTAATACTTTTTATACTTTTTACTTTTTTCCAATCAGACCGTAATCAAGAAATAGCAAGTTCTGACATACAAGTCATGTTTAAAATTAGTCTTATTCTGAAGGCAAAACACCAATCAAATGCCACGCCTGATATAAAATGATTAACTTTAAATAATTTCGTTAATCGTTTTCACTAAAGGATCCTACCTAAACGTTGAATCCTTATAAATTTTAATGATACAATAACACTAATTTGAATTTATCCCTTTAAATGTTTGTATTTATTTTATCTTTAGGTATATGACTACCCTTCTCCATTGGGAAACCATTATATAAATGAAAGAGTTTTAAAAAACAATCAATTCGAGTATCCATCTTTTACTACCTTTTTGAAATCCGAAAATAGTCACCACACTGAGTTATTTCAAAATGTTAGAAAAGTGTTACTAAATATCGCGAAAACCCGTCATAATAATAAATAACTGAATATCCACCAAAAACTCTATCTCATAGCTTACTCTATTTTAAAGTCGATGAAAAGTGGCGAGAGGTGACACAACCGCTGCGTTTGGAATAGATAAGCGAAACTCCGGCCCTGCATCAACGCGGCATCCAGAGCTCTGGGAAATGTGCAAATAAACAGATTGCTAACATTTACGGCGACAAACTACACGTGATTTGGGTTAAATTTAACACCTGGTGAATTGCAGGTTGTATTTCAATCTTCCTGTTATGCTACTCACATTGTTATACGAAGTTTTGAGAAAGTTTGTAAGGACGTATGGATGTTTGGGTGTATGTTCATCTTAAAGACAAAAAATACTGAGCAGATTTAGATGAAGCCACATTTCGGAATTCAGAATTAATTTCGGAATACAAAGAAAGTATCCCATGTGCTATTCTGATGCATAACCTACATTACTATTAATTTCTATCCAAAAGTACGAGTAGTTTAGTGGGAATCTTTGGTGTAGGTATTTTTTATAGACCGCTCAGAGACCCTCGACATAGTCTAACGATGGATAGAATGACCTACATCGATAGTTCAACTTGCCCTTCGAAGCACTGCAGTACTTAAATTTTAATGCCACTATAGGCCACCCATCCCATCCCAACAAGTAGACGTCGAGATGTTTAACACGGTGCTTAACAAGTTAGGTTTTTACGTGGTTTGTGTATTCTACGTAAGTAACAAACTCCAAAGGTCGATTAAAACTTCTGGCATTAAAATATACGAGTATTAATTTAATTAATATGAGTTGTCTATAAGTGAAGATAAATAAAGGAGAGTTCGTATATGTTAGTGACACACCCGAGTGACGGAGGTTTTAGACCGCCTATAGGCCTTCGACATGTTCTAACGATTGAAACAACCGGGACCCAAAACTAAAGAAGAAGATAAATAAAAAATGAAGATAAGTTCTAATTACTTAATGATGTTCTCATGTAAAAGATTGAATCTGATACTTGTCTAAAAAACTTATCTCACCGAACTTCTAAGTATTATTTTGGTTTCGCCAATCATCTGCAAAATTCTTACTTAAGAAGCTTTGTCGTAATTAATTTGCCGATATCGGTCGGCCTGAAACAGATAGGATCACTCAAAAATATTGGAAAGATTTTTTTTATTTTTCAATCTTTTTCAAAGACAAATTTATGAGCCAATTAATTATTGGCTTAAGGTTAAGCAGGGGCTGAAATATAGTGTATTTGGGTATATACTCTGCATCTAATTAAGCTTTTTCAGAGACTTTTTTGGAGTTTTATGTTGTGTCTGCGGCTCAACTGAAAGAAATTTCAGAAATTTCCTACTAAATAAGTAAAAAACAAACTACTTTAATTTGACATTTTAATTAAATTTATGTAATAAATAGGACCTAAATTAAGCTTTGGTTAGATGCCCTAAGTCCTAGGTAATTAACTTCGTCCTTCTATTGCGACTTATTAAAATTAGGTTTTTAATTTGCTGTACCTATTTTATACTCTTGTGACGTGTTTTTAATGAGATTGGAAAAATATTGTGTATTTGATAAGTAATGCTCAGAATACTCTGAGGTGGTTCGCGAACACGACACAGAAAAAATTGCAAGCCGTTTGCGGTTACGGCTTGCAGTCAAACTAGGAATGGAACCTTAATCCTAATTTGTTATTATTGATTTCACTTTGAACAAGACATTGTTAAAGTAGAATTTTGGGAACTTCCGCGTTCTTTGTTTTACTTTTATTCCTTCAGACTATTCACAAATAGTCATCATTTTAATTAGACTGTATAAAATATACCTGTATTATTATTTTATTGTCGTCTTCCTTTGAATTTCTCAAGGTTTTGTCAATCAAAGGGACAGAGTTTGATGAAATCTCTTTGTTGTTTTAAAGGTAGGGGACCAAAGGACCTCCTGTTATTGATAGGTACTTGGTCAAATTACAATTGTGGTGTATTTGATTTTGAAAAGCATTAATTGGGTGAGTGAGTTCCTTTTATAAAATTATATTTGGGAAAACTATGTAATTTGAAGTAGGTTAGTGAAGGAAAAACTCACGGTTAGTGTTATTTACTCAAAAAACTAGGTTATGATTTTGAAATTTCTATTAGACTTCAAGTCATCTTAAGCACTAAGCGTCTAAATACCTCATATTCGGCTAGGTATCTATTTAATAAAGTAACACCTACATCCTAATTCGCAGTGTATCTCCTACACCGTTCATAATGTATCGTTTCTTTCCCTAATCCATAAAAGTCTTCTTGATCGATTAGGGCTTAGATACAAGACAGGACAGCAAGGTATGGCCGCTCCGGGATACCAGAATAAATAAAAGAAATCCAATATTTATGTTCTGTTTTTATGACGGAAGAAGTAGTACGAGTAGCGAAGTACTTAGTGTTTGTGGTTTTTAGGGTTCCGTAGCCAAATGGCAAAAACGGAACCCTTATAGATTCGTCATGTCTCTCTGTCTGTCTGTCCGTCCGTCTGTCTGTCCGTATGTCACAGCCTTTTTTCTCCGAAACTATAAGAGCTATGTTGTTGAAACTTAGTGTGTAGATGTATTCTGTGAACCGCATTAATATTTTCACACTAAAATAGAAAAAAAATAAAATTTTAGGGGGGTCTCCCATACTTAGAAATGAAAAAAATATTTTTTTTTTCATCAAACCCATACGTGTGGGGTATCTATGGATAGGTCTTCAAAAATGGTATTGAGGTTTCTAATATCATTTTTTTCTAAACTGAATAGTTTGCGCGAGAGACTCTTCCAAAGTGGTAAAATGTGTGTCCCCCCCCCTGTAACTTCTAAAATAAGAGAATGATAAAACTAAAAAAAATATATGATGTACATAACAATGTAATCTAACACCGAAAATTGGTTTGAACGAGGTCTAGTTAGTAGTTTTTTTTTTACGACATAAATCGTAAACCGCAAAAAAATACTGATTATTCATTCAATAACTCAAATGTAAATAAAAAAACATTTATTTCAAGAACTTCTTTATTATGTTACTCGCTGCTACGGAACCCTTCATGGGCGAGTCCGACTCGCACTTGGCCGCTTTTTTTATTCCCCAAATCACTACATATTATAAAACAAAGTCTCCGGCCGCGTTTGTCTGTTCGCGATAAACTCAAATACTACTGCACGGATTTTGATGCGATTTTTTTAACAGATAGAGTGTTTCACGAGGAAGGTTTATGTGTATAAAAGTTCTTGAAATTCACGGGCACAACGCGGGTAAAACCGCGGGGCACTGCTAGTAGTTTTATAAAACAAGTATAAATAACGGGAAACTACTCATGACACTTTTGCATTCGTTTAAACCTTACATTTTCTAAGATATTTGGCATCACCACTGCGTGTTCCACTTGGATGTATTCCAAAATGTTTTGCTCTACCTCCAAATACACAATTTTTGCCTCATGTACAAACTTTCAAATTGAAAGATGAATGATTCTGTAGGTAATGCAGTTATGTTCGTTTGCCAAGAAAAGTGCAAGAAAAACCTCCGTTTGATAATACCTATTCTGTATCGTGATATGTTTATGGAACTCGTTTTCGAATTAAGCAACGGATATTCTTTGAAATTAACTTTCTGTTCAGATGGAAAACAATGTTTATCCATTATGAAACTTTTTCCAAAACTGAACAAAGTGAACTACTACGCAAAGTAACTACGTATTACAAAAGAGCTGATTTACCTCTCTTTTATCCGTGTATATATATTTAATGAATTAGGGACCTCCTGTTATTAATTTACGGATATATCAGTTTAATAAAATTAATTCAAGAGTAACCGGGTACTTTTAACCCCGCCACGGGGGGACGGCTACGGGTACCTAACTCGAGTAAAACCGTTGGGAGCGGCTAGTATAATATATGTATAACTAAACGCAAGATGAAGTTTTGTTAAAAGTCGAAATTGCATACAAAACCCATAGATCATTGAACGATCATTGGCTACGAAACACCAGAGCCTTTGCTCACAAAATATATATAGCACATCCATTGGTAATAAGTATAGGTATGTTCGCCTCTCAATAACTTCAGTGGTAACGTTAGGGAGTAACAAAGCAAGCTGTACATTGTATTAGCTCCCTCGCTGTTTGCGGAGCTCTTTGGAATCCTTTCTCAATAAACAGGACTTGTTTGTCCGTCTGTTTGTTCGCGCTAGGTGCCGCCACTAATTTATATTGAAGTGCTTTGGGAGTGTTGAAGAATACCACAGTTTCATAATATTTTTTCTACCGAGTTTGGTTTGAGTCTGGTGATTTATTTACTAAGGAATGAGGCTATTTTTGGAAATGGTTGCTGAGTGGTATGAAAATAGATTTATTAACAGTCTTCTTCTTCTTCATCGAGTGGATGGTCCTGACCAATCCTGGTGTCAGAGTTATTGAACCGCCAAAGGGCTCTGACATGGCTCATGTAACGACTACTATCCGTCGAAAGTAACCGGAACAGTTAAAATTTAATACAATGATGTGATAAATATGTTTTGTGACAAAAAGCTAATGCCGTTTCCCAGTAGTCCATTCTCTATAGTTGGTTAACTGAAGTGTCTAGTTTCATATTAAATCACAGCACTCTTCTTATTCTGTGTCGGGAACACCGAACCGCCATAACTGGTCTAGAACATATTTCAATGTTATAGAGCTAATATACAATGCGGGACAAATAAATTGGCTTAGAATAATATTTATTTATCAACATACGGAACAAGCCATGCAAAAATTCAATTTTCAAATATAAAAATGCAATTTTGCTTAATATGAAAAATATTAAAATACGATTTTCTTTAATATAAATAATATGGTGAAATTACAACCCATACTTGAATATTTCCAATATTCATTTGGATCGTATTTTGTTTCTGCACGAGTTCCTTAAAGGAAGTAATTTTAAACGAAAGCATTTGTTCGTATAATATCGATATGTTTGAATTGAGACTTGAGAGTAATAAAATGTTTCCAAGAAATGAGTTCAATAAAATCTAAATATACTCAAAGAATAAATTGTTTACTGAAATGAAAATAAGATTAAGTGAAAAAATATCAACTGAAATTAAAACCATATCCTAAAAGTTGGCGATGACATGAATGACGAGAATCTAAATGCACTACCATATTATTGATTTTTATTTCGATGTTATATCATTATATAACTTATTAACTAAGGTCGCCAAGTTGTACTTCAAAAATAATTTACTCAAATACATTTTACAATGCCTCAGTGGTCTAGTGGTATGTGCACTCGCCTGCCAAGACTTAGGTGCCGGGTTCAATTCCCGGGTCGTGCGAAAACATGTTTCCTACTTTTCGAACATGACTCGGGTTTGAGATCACCCACCCGCAATTGGCAAGCGTGGTGATTACGCCTAATCTTCCTCCCTGTACTGATATGTTCAGTGAGATAAGCCTATGTCCAGCAGTGGGACATTACAGGCTTAGATAATACTTTTTTCTTTACTTTATATTTACTTACTTTTATTTACCCGTATCCATTAATAGCTGAAAAGACAATTTATTTTTTCAAGATTTCACGCCCTATTATTTTATCCCAAACTGTACAGCGACCAACATCATTGATGCATTGGGCACCACAGTACAAGTATAAAAGTATAATACCAAGTCTGTCCATTTCCGCTAGGAAATGTCCAACTATACGGAGTGCTTTTATAGAGAACGGCAAATGAAATGGATTTACTCGTATTTTAAAAACTAAGAGAATCGGGGAACCTGCCGCAATGTCCAATGGTGATACAGGAATGCTTCCACTTTTCTTGTTCTTCTACCGATTTGGCGAAACATATCTTATCTAGAAAAAGACCCAACAGATTCAATAGCTTAATCTTATATTGAAGGCTTAGTTTGATTTTTGGAATCATATAAGCTCAGAAGGTAAGTAGGTACTTTAAGTACCGTTAGTACTTTAAAACACTAGAAAAATTCCAAAATTAAACACCATTGGGACAGCTAGTGCAAAACTGCAAAAGTATTCGAAAACAAGTTTCGAATGCTTAAATTAGCTGCGAAGTTTCGATATGAATATCACTGTTATATTCGTACATATGGATACACTTAAGTTATCTATATTTTTTTTTTAAGTAAGCATGAACACGTTAAAAGCTAAGTTACTAAATTGAATGTGAGACAAAGTCTAAAAATATAATCTTTAAAAGAACGTGCTTCGGATACAAGACTACGAGACAGAAATTATTAAAATGTTATTTCTGGCATCAACACTAATTTAACACTAAACAAAAATTTTAAAGTAACTTTTGTAAGTAAATACTTTAATTGGAAACTAGAACAACCTCCTAAATATTCCAAACACGAATTAAATAAAAACTACTTCCTTAAAAAAGTGCCCAGTTCACTCCGTCCTTGTACCAACAAGAATAGAGTTGTGCATAAAATTAGGAAACTGGTTACAAAAGAAATAAAGTAGCGGTTTAATTCAAACCAGGGGATGTTCCCGACTGCACAACATGGACTCCAGCGGGATGCAACTGGAATTTACAACTCTATTGGGAGCCTAGATTTTTAATGGATGTCGCAGTAACTTGAAAGTAGGACGAAGCTTTAAGACTTTAGTTCGTCTTGTGTCTACCTATGCTTTCATTTGTGTGTTAATCTTCTTAATACAGAACCTGCCTTTAATAGACTCTTGTAATCGTTTAGATAAGATTGCAAAAGTCTGTGGTCAACCTTAGTGTCAGAGTCAAAGTCTGTGAGAACGCCTAAAAGTAACTTTCACAAAGTATAAAGCTTAGGAGCTTACCTTTTATGTTTATTAACTTTGTAGCTGCACGCTTTAAGGAGATTATTTTGATAATTTAATAAATGAATTCAGTTCAACATAAAAATGTTGTTACATTGTGTTCATTGACAATGAATAGATGTCAACAAAAAAAGCATTTACTGAACAACCTTATACTGAATATAAGTTGCGTATCTTAGATGAGCTTGGAGATATGGAGAGACGTAAAAAATAATTTATTCGGTCATAATTTCACTAAAAATTGTTTTATAGATTATGAGGTTCAGAGATTCAAATTCACTGATTATATTTTTCTTAAATTTACCTATATTAAAACGTTTGAACTCATAGTCAAATACAATTACATCTTACCAAAAGATTTTCAGTAAATTTTAAAGCTTTTAAAACGTATTATTTCTTGAATAAATAGATTTCTTTTAAGTTTCAAAGAAATGCTTGAAATGAAAATTCTACTTAAAAATATCTTCAGAGATTTCGAAGTTATATACATATATTACAGCCTTTTCTAAAATATTCTTTTATAGAGACTTGAGTTACCAGTGAACAAGGTTTTACTAACATGAGTGTGATTTAATCCGAACGCAAATGGACACACACAGCTATTACTCGATTTGAAACACTTCAATGTGAATAAAATATCAAAAGCTTTTTATATTGGTAGGCTGATAGTTTTTTATAATTCATACTTCAAAAAAAATCTACTAATATTATAAATGCGAAATATTATAAAAGTTTGTGAGGATGGATGTATGTATGGATATAGGTACATATGTTTCTTTCACTAAAAAACTACTGGGCGGATTTAGATGACACTTTACAGTAATAGAGTTTATACGTTAGAATAACACATGGGATACATTTTATCCCAAAATTCCCGCGGAAACCGATACAACGCGGGTAACACTGCGGGGCGCGGCTAGTACTATATAAAATATGCCAGTACATAAAAAATACCGGTAATTTTAAGCACTAAGATAAAATGATACTACATTATATTTCAATGTATCAGTAAAGTCTTCAACGTATTTCAAAATTGATATATATTCTCGCAAGTCTTTCTTGTTACGTATTTCAAGGCACCTTTCTTCGCCTCACAATGATGTTGGCATATTATTTCGAATCCCATTTCCTTTGGATAAACCAGCTTGATTCGAATTGGTATTCCAGTGTCACCTGTTTATGAACCTACATTTCACAGATTCACATAAATTTCACTCTTATCTCCGAAACGTCACGTACCGCTGGTACAGTAAGGGCAATAAATGAATAACCATAGCGTTGAGTCACTTTGCTTGACAAAGCATTTCGCTTGGTAAGAAAGGACTACAGGTAGTTTCGGGCGTCCCACCCATCCTTACTTACTTGATAGTACGTAGCCTAGATCCTCGCGTGGAGGCTAATAATTATTATGTGTGTCCATGAATATGTATATTGCCTGCGCAGTTTAGGCCTAATATTATAATTCGTACAAGGCTCACACATATTAGTGTATAGACAGATTCTGTTATCTACTTTTGTTGGATATGTTTGTTACCGCTGGCGCTAATCTAGATTAGTAGTTCCAATTGAAATTACTAATCTAGAATAAGCTCCAAATCTTATTTTGGGTCTAACAGCCGGGTGAGGGTTAGCCGTAGCATAATATATTCAAATTACTGTACCTATTCAATATAACCGAGTAGGGTTTGTGTAAAATTCATCCATAGTACTTATTGTTCGCGTATTGTAGATAGCGGCGGAGTAATTGCACGTTTTTATTGTTGTTATTTATTGCTCTAGTGCATTGTCGTACTAAGAGGTATGTTTGACTTCGGAAATAAATCAGTATTTTACTGTTCTTTATGTACTACTGGACTTGATAACTCTAGCAGTTGTAGGAAATATGGGCAGTAAGTTAGCTTTGAATCAAACTGCAAATATAGAGACGCCCAGCTTTTGCTTTCGTATTTTTACTGGGGAACTTGAACTTGGGTTTTCACAGCGAACAGTAGCGACGATTACTAAAACTTTTGAAAAAATAAACTTTGAACGTGTGCTTTGAACTTCTTATGGTAGCACTTCACAAGGCTATTTGTATGTGCTATGATGGTTGTGGTATTTAGAGAAATGTATAACGTATAAACAAATCCATACATGGCAGTCAAATAATAAACACACAAACATTTGGCAGACGTAGGAAATATGTTTACCAAAACTATGGACGTGTTTTCATGTAATTATGACATATAGTGGGTGACAAAATAACAAGTTGTAGCAAGTTAACCGTTTGAGTGCTTCGAAAAACCGGCAAGCGCATGGTATTGAATGTTGGAGCGTTTGGTATTAGCCGTATTTGTCAAATAAGGCCAATACTTTGTGAAATATACTGTCCATACGTGGTAATTGTTTGACAAATATATCAAATCTATACTAATACTAATATTATAAAGCTGAAGAGTTTGTTTTGTTTGTTTGTTTGTTTGTTTGTTTGTTTGTTTGTTTGTTTTTTTGTTTGTTTAAACGCGCTAATCTCAGAAACTACTGAACCGATTTGAATAATTCTTTTTGTAATAGATAGCCACATTCAACGGGAAGGTTATAGGCTATTTTTCATCCCGAAATTCCTACGGGAACGGGTACAACGCGGGTAAAACCGCGGGGCGCTGCTAGTACGTAAATACGAATAGGCATGTGAAGCCACCATTACATGCACATTCTCTTACATTATTGTTGGGTTCTTTTTTTAAAAACACATTAGTCACTGTCTTTGTCGTTGTACTGTAGCAGTCTTCTTTGGCTTTACATAAATTGTAGTCACAGAGTATTTGCATAAATTGTTGATCATCTGTAATATATTAGTAGACCAAACTAAAGAAAGAAAACGGACAGTTTGTTTAATAACTATCATTTTGATATTCATAAACTACATTCATTAAGTGTACGCGTAAAATACTCGAATAAAACGATTGTGAATTCTTCGTCACCCTTTATTATTATAACTATTAACGTTAACTGTACATAATTTAATTTGCTCCATTTGTACTTGTTTGAGGGAACTCACACGTAAATGTTTCGATTGAAAACTAAGTTTTGCCTCCAACTATAAGAGAAGTGGTAAGTGGATTACCATCGACTAGCTCTAACCAACTTTATCCACGTGGAAACGGTACAAAATTACTTCGAGTCACTTTATAAAAATACTAATAAAACCATTATACTTTTCTTAAGTAATACCGTAATCAACTCTCGATTAAATAAGCCTTTGACACTTCAAAGTTTATTCGGAATATAAATAGGAGGGGTTATAGTTTTAATTGAATTTTTAGTGTTTTTTTAAATTTTTCTTATACTCTTGGTGTTTACGCGTTATCCATCTCACATATCTCACCAAAGATATCAGTACAGTGAGGACACTGTACTGATATCTATGGTGAGACGAGAAGCCCAGATGTGGAACATTACAGGCCAATACTTTATTTTATACTCTTGTTGAATACCTAAGTAAAGATGATATGAAATAAAAACTGTGCCATAGGTCTTCTACAATACCTTTTTGCCCTACCTTACATCACTAACCGAAGGTAAGTCAATTTAATCATTGATTTACATAGAGCAAACACAAAAAAAAATACCAAAACACCGTGCTGAACGTTATCAAACAATTACATTATTAGTAATTCATGTTACGAGTAAACATTGTTCAAATATTTGTGAACTCGACTTATGCAATATTCTTCAAGAAAACTCATCCCAAAGGCGTCACCATCAGCTCCATTACTTTTTATGTAAACTCGAGATCTGTGTGCTGTTCGTACCTGTTTTAATGGTAGGACCCGCAATAGAGTCCTGTGGAGAGTTGTACTTACTCTTTATGTTACAGCAACGGGTTTAGTTTTGTTCTCTTCTTCGTATTGATGTATTTGTACTAAAAAAACTTTTTTTTACTGTACTAATCGCGTCTCGAGGTTTTACCCGCATCCCCATGAGTATTTCGGGATAAAAATGGTCCATATTTTTTTGTTATGTAGGTATCTATCTAATCTAAAAGAATCGTTCGAAGCGGACATGTAGAGTGCGTACAAACACAAACAAAAAGTTACCTATATTCCAAAATGTTGTGGGCTCAGGTGTGCTGCGTGGCTTTGTACATTATGTAGAGACAAAACAATGGGAAAGAGTCATGATAGAAGATTGGACATAGCCTGCGTGTTAGTGCCACGGACACATCGAGAGGGTCTATGTTCTTGTAGCCTAGTTTTGCCGCACTCTTTAATCTGAGCGCTACCGTGCTACGACGGGGTACGTTAAGCAGGTTTGTTGCTTGTGATCTTCGATATTATAAAACATTCACTCAAAGTAATCCCAGCAATAAGCTTAACAACCATATCTCCCTTTGATATAACAAAACAAATTACATTGAAATAACAAAACAAATGTGATCATTTTAAACCAGCCTAATATAAAAGGAAAAATGTTCACATAATTAAAGTAATCACAGTAAATGTAATGAAATTACGAACGAAATTTCATACAACGATAAAGGTCGCGGCTATTGGATCACAATTCAACGGGTCCCAAAATGTGTTTAATTAAAATTATACAAATTTTATTTAAATTTATATTCGAAACATTTCTCGGTGATATTTAACTTCCATCGGGAATGAGCTATGTTGTTATTACGGGAACGATTATGAGATTGACAGACTAAATTGTCTTCCACAAATAACAGCGGAGGCTAAAAATTAAACTGAAATGGAATAATAATATTGTTTCGTTCGAGTTCGAGAAATGTTGGATGTTTGGACGAGGGAATGTTTAATTTGGCAACTTTTTTTGTTAATTAAATCGACTCGAGTATATACAGTAGAGACTCAAGGCGAATGGTTTAAATTATCGACATTACTAATGACCCGAGTCCAGAGTTTGACTTTTCCCATTTGAATTATGTTATTGTAACATTTAAAGGGAACTGGAAACAATAGGACAAGGCAAAGTTTTGAAACCATCCAATAACCAAAACTTTTACTACCTATCTAGCTACCGAATTTTATCATCTAAACTACTATAATAAATCTGAAGTTTGATTTTTTATTTGTGTTTGTTTGAACGCGGTAATCTCATAAACATAAATAAATATTTTATGTAATGGATAGCCACATTCAACAATGAGATTATAGGCTGTTTTTCATATCGAAATCCAACGAGAAAAGGCACAGCATAATAAAATAACTTAGTAGTTAGTGAATATTCTGACTAATTGAGTCCCTTTTCAAGTGAGTAACTTAGCTAAACTTAACTATATTTCCTCGTTACATCAACAAAGTAATTAAGTCAAAGATTAACACAAACCATGTTACCAAGGAAGTAGAAAAAGTCCAGGCCTAGTATAATTTGTGAACAAATCTTGTAATTCAATTGAGGATCGTCGCTTGGGAGTCGTCAAGACATTTCGCCCGCTGTGACGGTTACTGAGTGAAAATAATGACAGGCTTGAACCGACAGATTTCATTTGTGTTTTTAATTATTTGACGGCTTTATTTTGGCTTGAATACATAGTATGGATCTGTATAGTACGGATCTGTATACATAGTACGAATCTGTATACCATTACGTGTTTAAACTAGTATAAATGTTATTGATAAAACATAACATCTAGATTCGGCAAAATAGTTTATTTTCATTATTTGCGGTAGTTATCTGTAATACGACGTTTTCCTAGAATGTTGCCACCACAGCAGGCAGAGAGCACTGATTAATTGTGGTAAATTATAAATTAAAAAGCATCATGTGTTAATAATAACAACCCTCGGTTTTAATGAACAAACTCCAACAAAAGCACAATGAATGCACAACACAACAAATTGGCGCCGAAAGTCAGTTTTCATTACTTCCGTTCGACACGTGTTGGCGGGTCGTCACTTCCGCTGTTTTAATTCCCACGCGGTGACGTCATGAGTGACGTCGTACGTTGAACATGTTCCTTGTTTACGTCAATCTGGGGTGTCGGGACATTTGATTTGCGGGCTTAGGCTGGCCTCACACAGCCGGAAAACCTATCTGAATTAAGAATCTTAATTCAGACTCTTAATTCCGGCTCCTTCAACTCACATTATCTTAAAAATTGAGATAGATCAGTAGTCTCTTGTTTCACGACACACGCAAACGTCTCGAAATGGAAGAGGAATTAATACTAATCGCATTGCTATTGGTGTGAACTGAGCAATTCATAATCTGAATTCAATATGTGTGTGTTGCTCTATGCAAATGTATGGGATTACGTGCGTTATGAAGTCATAATCTTAAATATTCAGACCAGGAATTCCGGATGCACATCAGAATCATTCTTACAGATCGATCTGAGAAATTCATAATCTGAAAAAATCAGAATGTATGTGGATTATAAAGACTTTGTATGGGATTCCGGCCTTTCTTAATTAATAATATGAATTCAGATTATGAATTCAGAGACGAATTCCGGCTGTGTGAGGCCGGCCAGGTTGAATTTCCACTATAACTACGCTACGCAGCTACGCTTCGAAAAATGTTAGGCTACGAAGTCATTATTGTGATGACGTCATACTATGTACTATGTCAAATATCTGTGCGAAGAAATTGTATTATGAAGATGTCAAAGTGGGATGTCATAGTACGCAATACGCATTCATGGTTGGAATCTGTAACTTGCATCCGTAGCTCACATCTTTCCATACAAAACTAGGTTACATTTGTTTTACAAAAGTACGATTCACTTAACTAAGCTTATTTTACCACCCAACACGATTTATCTATACATTGACTCATTTTTGATGATTGTATCCCGAACGTAGTATAGCAACGTATTACAGCTCGGGAGGGAAGAATGCGTAAAGTATTGCATTGAAATTATTTAAATTGTGTAGCGTTATTATTATCTGAAGTTGTGGTTTATTTTGCATGTACTGTTAGGGTTTTATGTAAAGAGTCATATTGGAGAACGTAAGAAAAAACTGAATAGTACCTACTAAAGCGTTTGTTTTCGAGTTTACAAGTGAGCCGGCAAGTTCAACAGAAGGCAGCGTCACGTGGCACATATTACAAACTTTACCCATATAATTTGAACAGAGGAATCTATACTTTAATATGAATGGGGCGGCTTTGTGGTGAACTGTGTTTATTTATACCTGCCGTGAATGAATATAATTAATTTTTTATGTATGTTCCTCTTTTACGCATAAACCGATTTGGAAATAGATTAGATAGTACGGAAAAACAATAGGCTGCGTTTTGTCCCGAAATTACCCCAGGAACTAGTACAAGTACAACGTAGGAGAAACCGCGGGCACTGAAAGTTGAATAAAACCTGTAGAGAACACGTAAAGTATATAAGTATTTCAAATTTATTTATTGGCGAAGATATACAGGTTATAAAACCAAAAAAGTAGGCCACAACAATAATTTTAAAAGTGCCCATACAATCTCGCACACAAACAGCATCAGTACAAATGAACTGAACAAATAAAGCATTGATTGTTGAACATCGACAATCCGATGAGCACGGATGCCGATCAAGCAAATACTCCAAACTAAATGGGTAAACCTAGTAGTTACATAATGCACTGTAATGGACCTGTTGATTACTACTACTGTTAAACCTTGCAGGAATATATTGACCTGTAAAACGGAATAGTAACTAACATTCTAGCTAACTGCAAGACAACGTACGAACATCTTGAGACACAGGCATGCTTGCATTGTACATGTCAGCAAGTAAGCACATGCAAGCAACTGGTATGAGAGCAGGTTGACAAGCCATTCGATATCATAGTAAGTAATTACTCAGTACATTGAGGTGCAGATTAGATTATTGGTATAGGCAGCGTTAGTAATAACATATAGTACTGGACAGATAGCATTACAAACCCATAGGTCTATCTAGTTATTACTGAATTGCTTATTAGATGCCTAGTATAGAGATTAATATTTTGGTGTTCGTAATGATTTTTTTTAATGTCTCTGTGAGTTAGTTAAGCCTAGAGTATGAGATAGAGCAATTTAGAGTATGTTTGAGGAAGTGCACAGGTGGTTTAGCACTTAATATAGTATTGTAAAGCAAAAAGGCTGTGTATCATTTTCGATCTTGGTACTCTATCATTTATTAAGGTCGTTTTGAATTCTTTTATAAGGCAACATATAATGTGAACCTACATTTGTCTTTGTCCTACAATTATTCATCATTCACCCATCATCAATTATACACTATAGAGTCACTGAAATAAATTAGTATTTGCAGTTTGACAGTGTAGGCATGTTACTGTTCTGGATTACCCACTGTTTAGTTACCTAGATAACAGATTGAGTTATACCGTGATTTGGCAGTGTACAGCAAGTTGGAGCGCATAATTAGCAGAGGTATTGTGCCAAAAACGGTTCCGGGCTTTTAGTAACAATTATTACTGTGAATAGCGAAGCGGTTTAGGTACAAAGTAAGGAGAATTTTAGAAGTAAGTAATGAAAAAGAAAGTTATAAAAATATTTACATAATTTATGAGTAAAATAAACTGATTAAAATATTCTCGTTAAAATGTTTAAAACAGCTAAGAGTGTAATTTTGTAAGAGCAGTAAATTTCAGAACTAAAAATAGTCATAAAAAATCCTAACTAGAGTTATATATTATTTTTAGCAAAGTTTGTTAACTACGAACACATAATATTTATACAGAGTTAAAATTATATTTTTCATTTAGCAGTAGTGTAAAAATAAATAAAAAAGTAATTACTGTTACGAAAACATGTTAGCAGTAACTGAAAAGAATAATTTAACATTAATAAAAACTATATTAAAAGGATATGATTTTACGTAACTCACATTTTTAAACCGTTGCGTTGCAAGTTTCATGCAGTAAATCTCTGGGGATATTTTAAACTGTGTTCAAGTAAAATAAAATTGTGAAACAGAACGTTATTACATTACGGCAACGACTTTTCGCAACCTTAAATCATCAAGACGGGACTTTATTTAATTTTGTGAGTCCCGTTATACACAGAGAGATGGCTGCTTTGTGCTGTGGTGTTTCACATGAGAGACGGGACGTTAATGTATGAGTAAAATGTTTATATATATACGTTTTAATCCCTGATGATTTGCACTCATTTTATAAAAAAAGGAACGTGACTATATCGCGTTTATAACGTGTCTTATAACAAAAACGTATCAAAATAGAACAAATAGATTTATAGATAAATGGCAACATTAGTTTGTACAATCACATATCCTCTCACCATAAACGCAAGGTATAACGTCTCCGTACAGTCGCGGGTAAAAATACCACCTTTTCAAGCGGATTACACCGCTCGTGGTGACAGGAAGACTCAAGTTTTCCATGTCTGAGAGTGTGTACCGCTCGCGTAGTTTGATTAAGCGATGTTAGTTCATAACGATTGTTAAGTAAGGTGCAGCTCGGCCCTACTTGGATGGTTGGCTATTATTGGCATTTTCATCTGAGCTCTACCGTGCTTCGGAGGGCAGGTTCAGCAGTCAGTCCAGGTTGTTTCAATCGTCAGACTATGTTCGAGGCCTTTAAGGGGGATAAAAACTCCGACTTGGCCACTAACCAAACTCGAAATGACGGAATGAATCGCAAAAACGGTTTTAGTTATAAAAGTCCATTCCCTCTGGTAAGCTGTCAGACTTAGATTTTAATCAGACGTCCCAGAGGCAGAACATTTTAAGTGGACTTAGGACTTGTGACGGTATTTCTAGATCGTCTAAGACCTCCGACATAGTCTGACGTTTGTAACAAATGCGACCAACAATTTATTGTGACAACCGAAGGTTGAGGCGCATCAGTGCCAGCCGATATGAATAGAAACGACTTCTGGGCCACCCTTAATATTAGTAGCTTAACATTTAATGTATTCGGATAATTGTTAGAGCCCCAAGATAGAAATGCCAGGATTGGCCATACATCCAAGTAGCCGTGTCGAATATTTAGGGTTTTATTTATAGGGTAAGGCTCAAATAACCTGAAATAATATCTCTTAACCGCTTCAGTTCACATCTTAAACGCATTAATTAACCGTTTTTATTTCTCAGTTTCTCAGCACTGTTGCCGTACGTTTGTAAATTAACCTGATGACTGCATTACACAATATTATATGAGAACAACAAATTATTATGTTTGCGGAACATTTCTGGTGTAATTGCGGGTAATTTTTATTGTGTGCTTTCCTTGTTTTCATCAAGGTTGCGGGTGCGTCCTGAGGAAGGAGTGAATATGAGGTTTAACTTTATTCTTTTATACTTACTATACTTTTAAGTTTTTGTGATCTGTGTCCTACACGAATGTTGAACAAATTTATAATAGAAGTAATAAAATACTTATCGTGTGGTTTTCACCAACATACAGAGTTGATTCAAAAAGAAGGTTTGTAACGTTTTTCAGGCCAAAACTCCTATAGAAACGGGTACAACCCGGGTGAAACCGCGGGGCACTGATAATCTATATATATATAAAAAAAGTCGTATTAGTTACACTATTTATAGCTCGAAAACGGCTGGACCAATTTCATTGATTCTTTTTTATTTATTTATCTTGTTCAGGAATAGGATGCGCTGCGCTGCGCTGCGGGTGAAACCGTGGGCTCGTTAAAGATAAAAGGAAGTTCACAAGGAATATATAAATCCAATACGAGTATAACTAAATAAGTAAGCTGCCTGCTTGGATATTCTTCGTCCACGAAACAACACTGTTTTCTAACCAAGTATTAAGCTCAAGGGGTGAGTTGTACAAAATGTTATTTCAAACATTAAAATTTCAACAAGATACTGAAAATAATTACTCACAGTTACAAGATGCTTTCTTAACTTAATTTATGAAACGAAATTTGTTTATGAGCCTCTCTTTCTACCAAAACACGAACTAAGTTAATAACTCAATTTTAAACTTTTGGAATGACTGACACTTAACCAAGATTGATGTAAAAATTCTTCAATTAAGGTGTGTTTCTACAAGGTACGTGTCATTAATTCTGCTGATTTTCAATAAGCAATGAATCAAGTTTAAAACCAAGACACATAATCATATTGTTAAGTACTTAGGTGTTTGCGCACTTGAGGTTTAACACAGTGTTTTCAAAATGATACACCTAAGATACTTTATATCACAGAAAAGTGATTGCGCTGAAATGTCCCTTCGATTAAATTATACGTTCGAAACTTAACCAGACTGCTGTATTATAGACCAGTTAAATACCAGTTCAAATTAACCTGTCTTAGATATCATTAGTTAACCTCTCTAAAATCACCTATTAAGCCAATTAAAGCATTATATTCTTATAAAGTTAATACGCTATCTAAATTCAGCTAAAAATATATAAATCCTAGCGCAGCCATTAAACATTCATACAGAAACAGGCGTAAGTGGATTCGCGGCTTTACGGCGAAAGAAGATCAATAGAGGCAGTAAGCCGTGTTTGTAAATACGAAATTTTCACAAGATAAATGTAGCCCTATTCTGTGCCTCGTTTCTCAGACCAGATATCTTGTTTGTTAGAGACACACGCTTTGATGTTAGCGTCTTTTGTTGTTGACGCGTTTTAATCGAGACGTTTTCGGAGAAACAGGTGTGTTGTTTTGAAGAAGGACAATTGGGAAAAAAGCCCTTTGTTCTGATTGGAGACAGATGGTACACCACGAGGGTCGTATTCTGACAGTTGTTATAAGCATTCACTTGGGTCTATTTGTTTTGTTCATATCTAAGAGTATCTATACAATACAACTGAGTTATAATTCAGTTTGGATCTTGGAACTTGGTTTGGACAGGCGAGTGCGTATATCACTTCTTCAAAAAGACGTTTTTTGGATACTATATTATTTAGAAGACAAATAATTAATGGAAAAAAATTAAGACAAAATATTACGAACAAAATGGACTTAAAAATAAAAACACTCAAAAATAAAAATCACAATAAAGTATTCATATTGATAACATTTCCAATTGAATTAATTACATAAAAACTTCGAATAACTAATTGCATCAACTATCTCCCTAATTAGCTGATGTAATTTTGGTTCGAAGTAATCAGTTTCAATTAATAGTATCAATTTATTTTCAAATAGGAATTCGCAAAATATTTCATTTCGTAGTAAAAGGCCCGTAATTATGTTCACACAGATTTTAATGAAATGTGCATCTAATTATTCCATTAGAGATCATAAACTATTTATCACGAGTTAATGAATTGTATAGTTTATTATGTGGCTTATATTAATAAATTAATCATACTATTTAATATAATCCGCAGGACATTAGACGGTCAAATAACTCCGACACCAGGTATGGCCGCGAACCTACACGAACTTACTTACATACTTAGTTAGAAGACATAGCGTATCATTCGCATAAGTAAGTCAAACCCGATATTAAATCCAAACACCTGTGTCATACACTTCAAACAAGCTTTGTATTGATTCCGTGCTTCGGAGGGCACGTTAAGCCGTCGGTCCCGGTTACTTTCTACGGATAGTAGTCGTTACATGAGCCATGTCAGAGGCCTTTGGCGGCTCAACAACTCTGACACCAGGATTGGTCAGGTTGACCATCTACTCGATGAAGAAGAAGAACAGACTTTGTAATCCAAATTCTTTAAATCAAAGGCACTATACTTAGTTTTTTTTACATCTGATTGAGAGGTTCAATTTCACCGTTTCTATCTCGAGCCACGGTCAACTGAACTCCGTTTTGGTGAATCAGTTTTTAAGCCTTGATCTCAGTGTTGCTTGTGAACGAGGATTAAGTTGAACTGACCGAGTTTAGTAGCATCAGTAAAACTGGGGATAAGTTATTGGCTTATTTGTGTTTACAAATCGCTAACTCGCAGGGAGTGAGCTCGCTCGATGTAAACGATACTTAACCTCGCCTGTCTATATTTTCGCCCGCTCCTCCCTAAACCACGCCGGTTTTTCATCATCAGTGAAATAATTTTTCAGGAAAAGCATACTATAATAAATCGTTGATTAACTGTAACCAAGTGAGGGCGGGTGGCTATTAAAGTACTAAAACTACGAAAAACTGAAACATGATTCATATTCAGCACATTTCTACCCGTAAATCTTGAACATGATAGTAAAAATGTTGTGAATACTACGGTGCATAATGTAGGAATATCGAGCGATCGGGTCCGACTCCGATCTCAAGCTGAATACAGATTTCTAGACTTTATGTTAGTCTTTACCAATAATTCTTGAATGTTCAACTTACTAGCCGAATGAACTACACCTACATTGTAGCATTTGTTGTTGAGATTGAAGATCATCTTTTCATAGCTTTGTGTTTCCTGTTAGTAAAATAAAGTGCACCTACCTGCCGCGTCTGTCTGTCTATATGTTCGCGCTATTGAAACTACTGAAATAATTTTCATGCGATTGATCTATATAAAGATGGATTATAGAGGAAAGTTATTTTTATTTTTATCTAGAAATTAGAGGCTTCAAATAATTCCTTTACGATGTGTGATTTTGGACAGGTAATGTATCACAAAGGACATCAATTAGTCAATTGTCAATTTAGTTAAAATTGCTGATGGCGGTGGTTAAGCTTGTATTATTAAACTTAATAGGTAATAAATAATTTGTCAGTTTTTCATTAAAGGAAATTCAAGGCTACCATTTTCTTTTCCCATACTATAATGAAAGTTTTGTTTATAGCTGTAACGGAATACAAGTACCTCTAGGGAAATCTCAACGCATAATTTGTTTGCCGCTACTTTCACGCGGTACGGTTAATCATAATGAGTGGATTGCAAGCTTTTACAGATGAATTATAATAAGAAGGGAAGTGAATTTTGGTCGAAATATTAGTATAAAGTGCGTATTATATTAGCGCGGTAGACCTCAAAGGCAATGACATGTTGAGCTAGTCTCCTTCGGGAAAGACTGGCCATGTTTAGCACTTAATAGAGAGTGGAGAGGCCTTCCCAGCAGTGGGACATACCAGGCTAAATATAATAGTAATAGTATATTTAGTCATACAGTGGTAAGATTTGATTTTAGGGTACGCACCCTACAGGGTTCAGTGTACAGGGCACAGGGTAAAGACTTAAAGAGTCCTGTGGGAACAGGGTACAGGGTCCTACGGGATCGAGAACAACGTGGGTAAATTCGCGGGGCGATTCTAGTAACATAATATCACTACATTGTATTCACTTCAATACCATATTAAAATCAGGTAAGCTACCCACAAACTTTTGCCATTCGAACATAATTTTACTGCATAAAAAAGGTGATAAATCTGATATAAACAACTACCGTCCCATTAGTCTTATCTCTCATCTATATAAAACATTCATAAAAATTATAGAAAACCGTATTGCTCCCCAGTTGGATAGTGAACAACCCCCCGAACAGGCAGGTTTCCGCCGTGGACTATCAACAACCGACCACCTTCACACCGTCAACCAAATAATAGAAAAATGTTCCGAATTCAATATCCCCCTTTACCTCGCCTTCATTGATTTCACAAAAGCCTTTGACAGTATATACCATTCCGCCATTTTTCAAGCTCTCGAAGACCAACACATAGATCCCACTTACATAAACCTTTTACGCATAATTTACATTTTTAGTACAGCATCCATTCAACTCAATGCAACTGGCCCGGTATTCTTTATTAAAAACGGTGTGAAACAAGGAGATCCACTATCACCAAAACTGTTCACCAGTGTCCTTGAGAAAGTCTTCCGCAAGCTCGCAGCACGCTGGAAAGCCAAAGGAATCCTCATCGGTGGAGCATGGTTAACTAACCTACGTTTCGCCGATGATGTCACCCTGTTCGCTTCCTCAGCCTCAGACCTACAGATGATGCTACAAGACCTTAGCGATGCATGCCTTGAGGTTGGTCTGAAGATGAATATGTCAAAGACCAAGCTTATGACCAACTGCCAACAACATCCGGTGACAGTGAGTGCAGAGGTTATGCAGTATGTCCAGGAGTACATTTACCTGGGCCAAATAGTCTCCTTTCAGTCCAGACAAGATAAGGAGGTCGCAAGACGTACCGAAAACGCCTGGAGGAGCTATTGGGCCCTAGGAGAACTCATGAAGGGCAACCTTCCCATCTCGCTCAAGCGAAAATTAATGGACATGTGCATACTTCCTGTACTCACATATGGCGCTCAGGTTTGGTCTTTGACAGATTCTCAAAAGTCCGGTCTCAAGGTTTGCCAAAGGGCGATGGAACGAAGTATCTTGGGTGTCAAGTTAACGGACAGAATCCGAAACACCGAACTACGTTCCCGCACCAAAATCGCCGACGTAGGTCTTAAAGCTGCTGAGCTCAAATGGAGCTGGGCAGGACATGTCTGCCGCAGGCCTGATGAGTCTTGGGCAAAAATTGCCACCATGTGGAACCCAGACTCTAACAGAAGACGCCGCGGCAGACCAAAACGGAGATGGCGAGACGAGCTTGACATGTACTTGTCCGGTTGGTGTCAGGAAGCTCTTGACAGAGCTGAATGGAAGAAATGGGGGGAGGCCTTTGCCCAACAATGGGACACTTAGGGCTTTAATAATAAATAATAATAATGTATTCACTTACCTATTGTACTAATTATACAACTACGTATTTCAAACTATGTAATAAAAGTTTCTTCCAAACACGACACATTTACATTTTTCCTCTAAATAAAACATGGAAGTTAAAGTTAATTTTATTGCTACACTGCACAACTCTATACAAACGAAGCAATGTAACAACGTAATCTTACGACTAGCGTTTTCGATTTAGTGTGTTTAAAAAGGGTTGTACCCTGAAGGTCGCAGCATATGTCAAGACCGTTACTTCACTCGTAAACCGTAGAATGGATATTAGTCGTAAACCAAAACTGGGCGTTTCTATCAAAAGTTATCGGCGGTGTCCGGTTATAGTATGCATACTCGGTTGGGCTACGAAACGAGATGGGTTAACGGGTATTCGAGTTAATATGATCGATGTTAAACTAGAAGTCGCATCTCTTTACTAAGCTGGCATTCATAGACATTAGAGTACGATAGAGTAGGTTGTCTGAACTAACGGCCTCACACAACATCGCTTATGATTCTTTATCGTTAATGAAAGATTTTGACATAAAATCTTTGGAGAATTACGTCAATTAAAATTCTTAGGGAGACGGTAATGAAATATTTTTGCAATAAAATCTATGGAAAATTACGCTAATTAGTTAATTGACAATTTAATTGACGTCTCTGAGTAGAACATATGTTATGGTAATAAGGATATTGTATTACCCGATGGAATTAGGATAATATTGAATACATGTAGTGCTCTTAAATCAGGAACATAATAAAGGTGACGCTTGTATTTTTGCACTCGCCGACTCAAAGTATTTAATTCGCCCCATCTAAAAGAGCGAAAAGAGCGACGCTTATTTAATACTTTACTATCAAATAACTAAAATAAAGTGAAGAATCCGAAACATCAAATCTAAAAGGAAATTTATCTCTATCGATACCCATCCAATGTCCTGGCCACATTATGTATCATCTTAGAAGCAGTAACACGAACATTGACTGTCTGCACCGGATGGAAACTAAAGGGTTCTCCACACAACGCCAGTATAAACATTCAGTTCACATACAACGAAAGAATCTATTTCATATTCCAATCCTCGACTTATATTAACATTATAAAACAAAGTTTCTTATATCTGTCCTCAAAGTTTTCAACTTTCCCTATAACTATGTGTTATATTATGAATCTAATAGTAAATAGTTTGAAACTAGAACGTGTGTATTGTTCTCTATCTACATTCCAAGTAATCTAAACTAATATTATAAAGAGGTATTTTTAAGTTTGTTTGTTTGTATGTTCAAATTACCCGCCCGATTTGAATAATTCTTTTTAGAATAGATAGTACCATTCAACAGGAAGGTTATAGGCTATTTTTTATCCCGAAATTTCCATAGGAACGGGCACAAGGCGGGTAAAACCGCGAGGCGCTGCTAGTATTTAGTAAAGTACGAAATTTAACGAATTAATAATTGTTATGAGTTTGTTTGTGAGGATGTGTGAGTGGATTATTAATTTCTTGATCGCAATATTAATTAATAACAGCTAGATTAATATACAAGTAAAATATAAAGTTTTAACCTGAAATGTCTCACTGGGCCTCTCATCTCACAAAAGATATCAGTTCAGTGAGGATAAGGCGTAATCACCACGCTTGCCTACTGCGGGATGGTGACCACAAACCCAACTCATGTTAAAAAAAGTAGGAAACTGATTTCTTTTTTACATGGAATTGAACCTGGGACCTCAGCCTAGGCAGGCGGGTGTACCTATCACTGGACCACAGAGGTGTTTGAAAACTGGCTCAGAATTAGTTAACTAGTTATGAATTTAACGAACGTAATTCGATCGCACTCTACCACGATCCTAAAACCATATCTTTTTTGAACCTGCAGCTCGATAGTGTGCTATGTCGTTTGTAAATGCCAGTTCTATTATACTCGTATATTTCATCCGATTTCGATTTGGAACTGTAATCGTGGTAGCTTGTCAAATGAAAGATGCCGCATAATATAAGCTTGCTATTTTTAAAGTCCGGAAATCTTTTATTGGAAAAAAGTAGTAATATGAGCCTGTAATGTTCCACTCCTGGGCAAAGGCCTCTCATCTCACCGAAGATTCAGAACAGTGAGGAGGATTTGGTAAATGTATTAAATTCTATAACTAAACACCCAGGGAGGTCTCAGTGAGGGAGAATTCAAATCGTTCGTCACAAACGTTTTATTGACTAAGACATGCTATAGCGTTAGTGACTACAATGAAGACAAAGATGTCTGGAATCAAATTCCTGTACAATCTTATTACATATCATTATGTAATCTATACTTTTAAGTATTTTTAAACCTTACTCAAAATACAGAATTTCTTGCTTATTTTTCTCTGCTGATGATCTTCGGAATGGGTGGTACTTTCAGAGCCTATTTGGTTGGGGCCAAAATCGAATAAAAATATTTCACTATGACTTACAGCATTACTTTGGAAAAATGAATTAACAACAATCTATTTCTATAGGCTTTCCAAACCGATTAAAACCGCTAACAACAGTTAGTGATAAACGGGACAGCTGATCTCAATACCGCGTGAAACAAAGGATTCCGAACGCTCTCTCTTATCTATGAAATCAATTAAAGACAAAGCCTAGTTTGATTTATTAGGTTCTGTTTAATAATTACTGCACTAGTAAGGGTAACAATAGTGCCGTCTACCGTAATTCCTGTTACGAACAATGGTAATGTTTGTTTTACTCTTATTTGTGGGAAGTTCTCTCTGCTACTTTTGATTCTCTTTGGTTTAGTTTGAAAAGGCCTTCCGTAGTGTTGGAAAGCGAGTTTGCAATGAGTTTACGTATTTTTGTAAATTGCGACTTTGTGAGCTATTGTGAGATATTTAACTAGCAGTGCCTAACGGTTTTACCCGTATTTACCTGGCAATTTCGGGATGAAAAATAAACCTGTAACTGATGATTGATGTGGCTATCCATTACATAGAATTATTCGAATCGGATTGGTACTTTCCGAGATTAGCGCTTTCAAACAAACCAAAAAAACAAAATCGGAAAGCAACAGAAGAATGAGAAGAATGAGATAGAATGAACTTAATTTTTATATTATTTCTTACCAATGTAATTTTATACAATCTATCTTCACCGTTTTAATAATGTAATAGATTTTTGGAGAGCTTCCAAGCAAAAAAATCAAGTCATTTGGGAGATACAAGCAGGATTATTATTTTCGGACAATTGATATCGATTTTGAGAGAAGTCTTAGCGAGTTTCGGATTACCGATCATCCAGAGAATTGCTTTCCGCTTTTCCATATTTAACAAATAATGTTTTTTAGATTCGAAATGCGAACATTTAAAAAAATAAATAAAGAAACCACATAGTACATTTTTTCAGTTCGATCAACGTTAATTTCCGATTCACATTTCCTTGAAATAAAATAGAAATCGTAATTTATTTCTAGTAATTTCAGGACATTGTTATTGAATGTTCGATGGTAACAAAAGTGTCGTTAGCATGAGTCTCTGTCGAGTATAACAAGGTGTGAAATGAACAAATTTACATTAACGAGTCTATATTCAGTTATTTCATTTGAAACTGGTTTAAACGTTAAACTCAATTGGGATTTGTAGAAAATATATTACTTTTAAGTGAGTTTCAAAACGAAACCGCTTCAGGATTTCGGTCGGAAAATTATATTAAACAATTTTACAGTGGTCATTTTATTATAGTATTATTCCTTCTCTTGTGGTCTGAAATATCTTGTGGTCTGAAATATATTTGCATTAAATCTGAATTCTTCTTTTAAATCTGTTCTACGTAAGTAGGTTCGGGTAGGTTAGTGGCCAACCGTGGAGGCGGAGTTTTTAGACCGCTTTTAGGCCTCCGACATGGTCTAACGATTGGGACAACCGAGACCGACAATTAAACGTGTCCCTCAGAAGCACGGTAGCGCTTAGATAGAAATGCCACTATCGGCCACCCATCCAGTTAGGGGTCGAGCTGTACGAACTGCAATGAGTTAACATCGCTTAGCTAAATTACGCTTGTCTGTTATATAAGCATATTATGTTGTTAACCAGGGAAAGTCCAGCAGTGTAACGTAACTTAATACGAAACCCTAGTACTTAGTAACGGGATGAACAATCACAGTAAAGGTTTCTGTCCACTATATTATGTGGTATGCTACATATCATGGTATGCTACGGTGTAGTGAGAAAAGACCCTTAAGAAGTAATACAACTAAACACAACTGAAACGCGCTTATTAAACGAAAACAAACATCAAAGATAGGTGCTGAAGCGATTCGTTTAAGTTTACATTAAGTATATTTCATAGGCAACTTAAGTACTGCCATGTTAAAAACTAAAAATGAAACGAGTGAACATTAAATTTAACCTCGGTAGTAAAGTTTTAAAAGTCCGCGTGAAACAAAGAATGCTTTTAGTGAATGGCTTGAAAAATGGCTTAAACATGGCCACCGTAGATCAGTTTGAGACTGGAAGCGACAAGAAATTATTTGCAGCCAATTCTGATCTGTTTTGTCAAAAAAAAATCAGTTGATCTAGGTGGTTAACTGAGCTTAATCAACAAAATGTTATGTTATTTTGTATCATGTATCAATAACAAGACATCTTCCAAAATCGAATTAAATCCAAATCAAGATTGCATCAATAAGTGTCAAGTATTGTATGAACGCGTCGTAGTACTTACAATTAAATATCAATTTTAAATGACAAAATATACCGAATCGCATAAGTATATATGCTAAATTCGCGAAACATAGTAGATGGTAAATTTATATTATGTGTAAGTATAATTAAAAAGTAAAAATAATGGAAATTATATTAATTTTCTCTAAGTTCGATCCAGTGTTCTTTACATCTTTGTAAGACAGTTTTTAATATCGTGAGGTTATGAGCGGTTCGCTCGTGTTGAAGCTTCGCACATTATTTTATACAAGGAGACATTTTACAATGAATCTATCCCGACTTTGGTATACGCCGCTGGTACTTGGATTTTTAGATGTATTGGACGGAGCAGCCTTCCTTTATACTTTGCGAATATAACTTAGTCTTTAAGTTGTAAACTTTTCCATTTAAGGAAGGAAGGAAAAGACGTACCACGATAGTCCTTATGATCATTTTTTAGCAATAACAAAAGGATACTTATTGCTCTAAGTCATAAAGTTTTCATATTGAGGATGGAAAATGAATACTACGACAGCATCTTTACATATTTTTGCAGTAACAACAAATAGTATGTTGTTACTTTCATGTTGCTTTAATCAGAATACAAAATGAAAGATGTGTTTACACTGCTTTTTGAGCAGTTACAGTAACAAACAATATGAATTAAAACTATGTTTACGGATGCTTTTATTTTACATTTTTATCTGACGTTTCGGCCCCTTTACAGGGACCGTGGTCACAGAAGACTAAGTTAAAACTTAAATAACCAGTACAAAATGACTCACATTAAATAAAGTTAAAATTACCTTACAGCGACTTTCTTAGGATACAATACAAAATCTTAAAGAACGCCCACGCTAAAATTAAACCACGCATTATAATACACGGTCTCGACCTATTTTCCCTAACTAAACATTGAACAAGTTTAGTGGCCGGGTCTCAATATAAGGGTGTGTATACAAGCGTGGATGCGTATAATGGGCGGGGGATAGTGTGGCCCTATCTTTAGGTCCGTCCGGCGGCACCGCTATTCATACGCCGGGCCACAGGATGTGTATACTCGTCACGGGGACTCTACCTTCCATATACTCGTATGTACTACTTTTTTTGGGCTTATTTAGTAAGTCTCTGTATTATCCGGTTTGTGTACACACATAGGTGTAGTAGGGCAGTGTATACAATAAACTGTTTTTAACAAACTTTTTTAACTCACAATGCATAATACTAAATGAACGGGACTGTACCGCGTTTAAACTTTATTTAGGTTTAAATATAGAGTTTGAAGTAGTTTATGAAAATCAGTTTACCATTAAAAAATACTTAGTAAAAAAGGGAGCAAACCTGATTCAATTGTTATTCAAAGATAACGCTCATTTAAACAAATCTTGACCACAAAATAACTTTAAATCACGACTAAAACTCAAAGAAAAGAAATATTCCTAGAACAAAATAAAGCGTGCGACCAACAACAGACAAACAAAGCTCATTTGCTTTCAAAACTTTAAGAAAAATTCTTAGCAATTAGTGAAACTAGAGATGTTACGAGAGAGATGTTACGGATAGACGGAGTAAGAAAAACTTTGTCTTATGATTTTGTTTAAGAAGATAACAAACGTATATCATATTTTTAAGAACGTTCGTAAGACATGGCATACAAAACTCCGGGAATATCACGGAACACCAAAGTACTTACAACGTATGAATGAGAGTAGTATGTGAGCGAGACCCTATCGACACTCCTTGACTGCTTAGACTAGCTATAGTACTACTGTACTACTTGATATGGCAAAATTGATCTATCTCTACATGATTGGAATAATTTTTGATGCTGATATTGACTACGAGTATATCTATACTAATATAATAAAGCTGAAGTTTGTTTTGTTTGAACGCACTAATTTCAGAAGTAACCAATCCGATTTGGATATATCCGATGAATAGCCACGCTCAACGGGAAGGTTATAGGCTATTTTTCATCCCAAAATTCCTGATCCTGAAAACCCTGAGGCGCTGATAGTAGTTACCAAGGAATCACACACGTTTGAATACATGAACTAAAGTTCAATCGTGTGATTGCTGGTACTAATCCTTTTATTTATCTCTCGTAGGTAAAATCTCTTTCGTTGATTAATAAATCTACGGGGATCTGTTCAATGAACAACTGGTATTAACCAAAATATAGCACAAATATTCTCTTTAACTATAAAACTTATTATAAACTCTTGGTAAGTTCGTGTTAAAGTAGTTAGACGATAAAGTTACTTTCCAAGAATGCGGGTAGTTCGGTGTAAGTTTGTATCTAAAGCGGGCCGCGGTTCCGCTCAATGCTACTAATTAGCACTCGTAATCAGTGACTTCATTCATAAGCAACGTCTCGCCGAACAAATCTTACAGATTTATGTTACTTGTAATAACTTTTGAATCCATAAGTTTCTTAGTTTTTTTCTATCTTGGTACTTTGCACTTTCATCCCAATATAGTCGCCGAGGTTTTACCAGATACCTGATTTGCTTGGCAACAATCTACTTGGTCTTGTATTGAAGTGGGGTAGAACAGGTGAGTATGTGAAATGTATATTAGTGGGCTGTTACCGCGCTAAGTTTCATCCGGGTCGTGTACCGCTGACGGCGATACAGCTCCCATTACAAGTTCAGCTTTGAAATAAGGATGGGAGGACGCAACATGGAATAAACATGTCGATACTTTACTAGTGTTACTGGTTATTGAACCCTGGTGCAATAAATAAAGGTTGGGTGGTTCTTGAATGTCTCACTATAAGCAAGTCTTCTTTCTTCTTCTCGAGATGAGATGTTTGTATTTTAAATTATCAATATATTTTTTATTAAAGAAAGAACCAGGACCGACAATTTTAAGTACCTTCCGAAGTACGTAATACAATTATGATGAATGAGGAGGATAAGGAGTAATCACCTCGCTTGCCTAGTGCTGGTTGGTGATCTGACCCGAGCCATGATTGAAAAGTAGGAAATATGTTTTCATTCGACCTGGGAATTGAACCCGGGATCCCAGTCTTGGCAGGCGAGTGCACATGCCACTAGACCACTTGAGGCGCCCTATATAGCATAATTTTGTCTTAAGATTGTTGTAACTAAAGTCAGCCCCCGCCCTCGCGTCAAAGGATATCGACATCATGTTTCGGTTCCCATCCCTGTTACCCGACAAGAACAATGCAACAAGAAATCGAGAGTGCCCAAACTCTAAAGAAAGTAAATACAGTTTGTAACTCTGTGATTTACAGAGGGTTTTCAGCTCGTAAAATTATTATTTTGAAGGATACGGATTGTATTCCTTCGGGACCCGTCGCAGGAGCGGAATCATTTCACCTCTTTTATTTGAGTTTTAGTGTTTTTGAGAACGTTCAACCTTTCTTTTGAGACGATTTGTTTGAGATTAATGTACCCGTTAGAGCAGTTATTGTGAGAATAATTGCGCAAGTTTGGACGTAGCTAAGTTGTCAGTTGGAATTCTTTTCTTTTAGTTATCTGAAAGTGTGTAGTTGATAAAGACTAGATTCCTAACTTCAATAAAGAAAGTAGAAAATCGATGATCGAAATCTATGAACTAAAACGTAAAAGTATTTAGTTTGTAACTATTTAATGCTTCGCTTCAAAACATCTTCCAACTTTTGAATTCCCACCCCTACGTACCGAACTAAAAGTCATGCTCTCCAATACTTTTTTCGAAAAACAAATGAAACCATACTTCTCCAACGTCGTAGGTTTCCCAATAATATAATTTTACGCGAAATAATTAATAGATCTATCGATATAAACGAATATTCCCGCTCCGTGTCAAAGATCTGACGAAGGTAATTAAATACGTTTTGTTCGGGACCCTTTATAAGACACAAAGGTAAACGGCTTGATTAATTGCTACAGTTAACTCGTGGATTTAATAAGGAAAGAGGATAGTTAGATATGGTTCTTCATTAGAACCGTTTTTAATTTCTGGGTGATGGGCTTGTCACTTTATTAGAAAAGTTAAGCTGTTGATAACGTCTCCTAGGGAATCTGTTGATGTCTCTGATTACGGAAGCTTTTTTTCCGGGTCTATACTTTAGGGGCCATATTAATAAACATGTATTAAGAACATTTTAGCTATCGAATGGTTTGTCACTTTCTGAGATACGCAATTTTCCGAAGAGCAAAAGAGACAAAACACATTTTATAAGTGTTTCAGTTACACCGCGTTTAATAATAAGGCGGTATAAGAATACGAGTATAGTAAAATACATGTATAATTGAATGTATAATCATGAAATTATAAAATTTGCGTCATACGGCTAAGTTTTACTCAATTACCAATAATCTATTTTCGAATAACTTGATTACGAATAGATATTTAAATCAGTATCAATCAGTATTTAAAATAGTTCGAGTATTTATATGTTTGCGTGGGAAAATAAAGAGTGTTTTCCGATTAAAATTTTGGAAATTTTAAGATTTCAGGTACATTATTGTTAATTAAAAATAGTCTTTTCGCTGCCCTTATCTATGATTTCCAAGCTCACTGAAGAAATCATCAGTTCTTATGACATTTTACTTAAGTTACAAGTTATGAAATCTTATTAATAGATGTTCTATTCCGGTGGACCCACACAACCCGGTAGCAATTTAAAAACATTCGAACACACATGTTTTCTACTGCCTATCCATCACCAGTCATCAGTTTCACTTGTTAAAATCGATACAGTGCATTGACACATTTGCACAATTATGGCTTATATACCTACTTATGAATTAGGAGTGTTCTAAAGCTAGATAAGATATCAGGGTAAGTACTATGAGTCATATTCTTTATGTGTACCTAATACTTATGACGAACGATTCCAATAAGTTCATTGATAACATAGATGTTAAGATAAGTATAAATAAACAAGGCAATTAAGCAAAATATTCATTTATCAATTATGATTGGAACTAGAGTAGTCCTACTGCTGTTGTTTCTTGTAAACGGTTGTCTGAGTAGTTATTTGCATTATGGATATCATTTGAAAGTCGGCGTACCAAAGGCGTTGGATTTGCTAATATATGAAAGCGTTTCAACTAGGATTATTGGTGGGAGTCAAGTTAACGTTGGAGTTATACCATATCAGGTGAGGAATAAAACGAATATTTAATCATTAAGGTTTGGGTATTTCAAACAATTCGCTATTGTAACATACTTTAGTAAAAAAAAAACCTATTTTATACTCTGTTAAATACTCTGATATAACTTAAATGATAGTCTGTTAAAGTTATTCGGCCTGTCAGAAGTCTATTGAGATTAACATTTTTTGCTAACGTTAACTGGTGCGTGAGCGTAAACTGAAGCAGCACCCTTACTCTTACTCAGTACACTAATACTTTGACTCCTCTATTTTACCCCTCAGGCCGGTATAGTAGCAACTCTAACCACGGGCAAGACCTCAATATGTGGGGGATCTCTCATCTCAAACACTCGGGTGTTAACCGCAGCTCACTGTTGGAATGACGGTCAATCCCAGGCTAAACTATTCACGGTGGTTCTTGGCTCTGCTACCATCTTCTCCGGAGGAACAAGGCAACAAACTTCAGATGTAGTTGTACATCCAAATTGGAATGTTCTGGATATAAACAATGATATTGCTATGGTCAGGATTGTTAGTGTAAGTTTTAATAGTAAGTATAGTATGGCAATTTTTATATTATCTTTATATACGTGTGGTGGGACGAACTGGACGCCTTTAAGAGGGACTGGCAATTGGTGGCTTTAAATCGAAAAGAGTAGCGAGAATAGGGGAGGCCTTTGTCTAACAGTGGGACCGTAACATATTTACTAATATCATAAATGCGAAAGAAACTCTGTCTCTCTGTTACGCGGTCACGCAGAATGAATTTTGATGAAAATTGGCGCAGAGATAGATAAGACTACTTTGTATCTTAAAACCGTAGAACCGCGGACTGCTACTTATATAATATGATGCATTTATTCTTAGTAATGGTATTGAAAAGTGGAAACTACACACACAATGATTCATATTTATTTTCAAAGTTAATTAACACGCTCATTGCATGCGTTCACTTACAGGTACTTACATACACCACGAATACATAAACAAACAAACACATCTTTTCAACTGCATTTAATTGGACGTACTTTTGTAAATTAAATTGAAACATAATTTATTATAACGTGAGTTAAATCATATGAAATGAGTACTCAAGCTCATTTTAACAGGGTGTAAGCATTCATTTGCTTTTAAAATAATTTAAAATGTTCAAATTAATGTACTTAAGTATGCGTCTGGTAAAAATACTGTGTAGTGCACAATTTTAGCTTACAAAGCTTTTAACCCTTTCAAAGAAGCTCAGCTTGGTATACAAACGAATTAAGTTAATTAGCAAACCGTGGTTGGAATGTTGAAATAATATTATAATTAAAAATGCAGAGAACCTGTGTTTCGAGAAGGATGAAATTGCGTAACTTACACGGGGAACTGAACGAGCCTTGTAGACTATACAATTCAGTGAAAAGTTCAGTTGGTGAAGTCAAATAACAAGTCAGTCGAAAGTTTAGACTAATTTGTTTGACACAGACAACTTGATCTTTAGTCAGTCTTATCTATACTAATACTAATATACTAATAATAATAATAATAAGCCCGCAGGGCAGCTTGTGGCGAGCTGTTGGTGAGTAGCGACACCACGGGCGATTCCCGAGTGCCCCAGAGAGTCGGTCAGGGCCCTCGTCTCCGGCGAGCCTTCACCGGTCGGAGTGGACCCCAAGGGGGCCCGCAGGACTCTCAGCTCTGGCTCGCCTTCACCGGCCGGCCAGAGGGGGGTCGTTAGAGGCACAGTCGATGTCGGCTGTGTGATCCGGGGGTGGAAGTGTTAAAGGGCATAACGCCGCGAGTAACGTTTAGAGAAAGCGCAGCACACCTCTCTACACCCCCGAGTCGCCCGCACCGATGTTGCCCCCTTGCCGTCTCTACGTCGGCTGTTTCGGGGGGCCCATCCAGCGGGCGGCGAGCCACGGCCTGCCGCCGATAACTTGTTCACCACTTGTTATGGCAGGTGCCGACCTCTTTGCAATATCCCATTTCCAGTCCATCCAACCTTCATTTCCATAGCCCAGTCTTTTTCTTTCATTTTTACTTACAATAGTCCCTACTTCTGCAGGTACACATTCCCGGACATGTTGTACTGATGTGGTCGGGAGTGTGTCCCTGCAGTAGTAATCCATTACATTAAACATCTCCAAAGGGCCTCTACGAGTTGGATCTGTATCCCCTCGCATGCCTCTCAAAAAGACCGGGCTTGTCCCGTGACTCCAAGGAGAAACACTATAATAATAATAATTAATAATTAATAATAATATTATAAAGAGGAAAGGTTTGATTTTTTGTTTGTTTGTTTGTTTCGAATAGGCTCTGAAACTACTGCACCGAATTAAAAAATTCTTTCACCATTCGAAAGCTACACTATCCCTGAGTGACATAGGCTATATTTATTCCCGAAATTCCCACGGGAACGGGCACAACGCGGGTATATGTAACCCAAGGTATGAAAAACATGCCTAAAAAAATTGGTTATTGGCGTGCGCTACTAAATCTATTGATGATACACAAAAACAATGTTCTACACAATCAAAGTACATATCATTGCGAACAAATAAGTTCGCGAGGGCATATGTCTAACTATTATAGTTAAGACACAGTGAGAGAGAGAGAGATGAGACGGGGGTGAGAGAGGGGGGTGAGAGAGAGGGGTAAGAGAGAGGGGTGAGAGAGAGGGGTGAGATAGAGGGGTGAGAGAGAGGGGTGAGAGAGAGGGGTGAGTGAGAGGGGTGAGAGAGATGGGTGAGAGAGAGGGGTGAGAGAGAGGGGTGAGAGAGAGTGGTGAGAGAGAGGGGTGAGAGAGAGTGGTGAGAGAGGGGTGAGAGTGAGGGGTGAGAGAGAGAGTGATTAGGCGGGAGGTGCGAGAGAGAGAGAGGAGGCGGGAGGGGTTAGAGAGAGAGAGGAGGCGGGAGGGTTGAGAGAAAAGAGGCGGGAGCGGTGAGAGAGAAGAGGCGGGAACGGTGAGAGAGGAGGCGGGAGGGGAGAGAAGAGGCGGGAGGGGTGAGAGAGAGAGGAGGCGGGAGGGGTGAGAGAGAGTGGAGGCGGGAGGGGTGAGAGAGAGAGGAGGCGGGAGGTGTGAGAGAGAGAGGAGGCGGGTGGGGTGAGAGAGAGTGAGGAGTCGGGAGGGGTGAGAGAGAGAGGAGGCGGGAGGGGTGAGAGAGAGAGGAGGCGGGAGGGGTGAGAGAGAGGAGGCGGGAGGGGTGAGAGAGAGGAGGCGGGTGGGGTGAGAGAGAGGAGGCGGGTGGGGTGAGAGAGAGGAGGCGGGAGGGGTGAGAGAGAAGAGGTATCAAATATATCAAATATAATTGCATAAGTTGATACAAAATGCTATGCAATAGCTTCACCGCGGCAGTCCCCGAGTGCCACACGTCTTTTTATTTATGTAAAAAAATTCCCGAAATTCCCACGGGAACGGCCACAACGCGGGTAAAACCGCGGGGCGCTGCTTACAAAATAGTAATGCTCGATGGCGGGTCTCTTATGGCTACTTACTGTTTCGTGCGGTCAAAGCGCGCGGGGATATACCTACCTACGAACTACGAACGACGAAGACGTGCTATGTAGGTATTATCCCGAATTCTTCCTCACATGAAATCTTGATTGTGTATACATATATACTCGCGCGAGACATGTAATATTTTATCCCCAATTTCCCACTTGAAATTTTGATTGTGTATATTCCTGCGGGAGACACGCAATGTTTTATCCCGATTTTCCTACATGAAATCTTGATTACCCGAAGCGAAGCGAGGGCGGGTCGCTAGTAACAGTTATAAAAACAATTATTTAGTCTCTCTCTTTCTATCTCTTTCAGGATATGGATCAGCTTATTAAATCTTTACTAAGGAAGCATTTGCCGTCTCTCACGTATTAGGTGTTTCCCTTTCAGTGGTTCATTATTTACTATTAATAATTAATATGTACTGACGTCAAAATTTTCATTAAAAATCTTAACAACAGTGAAAATCGTATAACAATCTTACATGTGGTTAAAAATCTTACGAAAAGACGGACGAAGACTGTGACTTTATTTTTATATCTTACAAATGGATAGTTTCATAATACTTTCACTTCGGTTATAAAACATACATAATCTTCTTTATGTTTTCTTAGATAATATTGGAGCTATTTCGTTACCGACCTCGAGCGAAGTCAATCTAGATTTTTCATCGAACACTGCGACAGTTTCGGGCTATGGAAAAAATAGCGATGGTAAGCATCATTTTATATGTTTTGTGTTAACTGCCTACTCAGAGACGTCAATTAACTAATTGACGTAATTTTCCACGCATTTTATGTGAAAAATATCTCATTGATGGCAGTGAGTGCGGCAGTTATCGAGTTATACTAACTAATAAGTTACCTTGTTATGATTATGGAATAAAAAATAGCAATTAATTATTTAATTAAAAAAGTATAAGTGTTCTAAAGTCTCTGTTATGGTTGAGTTTAAAATCGGAACAGGTATAAAACATTTCAAAAAAGAATTTACATAAGCCACAACAAATAATATTCGTACTACAGTTTATAAAAACATATCCAAATTCAACAAAGTACAAACATCTCACTTTTTAAAGAAACAACTTGAAACAGCATTTGCAAACTTTTTCTTCACAAATTAGAAGGTCCGACAAATGGCGATAACTTGTAAAGGGATGAATCATTTCAAAAACCTAGTTGCCAACAAGGGTGCCTTCTGGGAGTTGTTCAGACCTCCACGCTCGCTCGGGTAGGAAAACAAAGGGACCAAACCCCAGAGGTCCAATTTCATAGCCATTATATTAATTATCTTTATATTACTGGCCCTCAGATTACAAGTCAGAAGCTTTGTTTTAATTTTTGTAATTTATTCCCAGTTTTAGATTCAGTTGAAGTGATAATTTATGGATCAAACTTTGAGTGGATGTTGTTCATGTTTTTTTAATTATTGAGAGTTGAATTGAGGATTGTACGAGTAGATTCTGTTTACTGTGGACACAATAGGAATTATTCAGTTAACACGTTAAAAGCATTGGATTTTTTCCTACAAAGTGGGAAGAGGAGGAAATAGGATTTTTAATGCCTAGTACTTTATCTCAATGTAAATATCTAAATTGTAGAGCTATGTATTTTAAAACAATTTATTTACCTATTTTGTTAGATGTTGATGAACGTTAAATATTCTCTCCTATATGTATGAGACAACTAAAGAGTACCTAAACAGCATCTTTGTTAAGAAACAAAATACATACGAAAACAGTTAAACCGTTCTACATTCAAATAATTCTACGCTAAAAATTGTTCTAATTATTCGATTACATATTCGATATTTAAAACTTCAGGTCAGACCAGTTACCCTGCGACCACATCTTTACACAGCAGTACCGTCACCATCATCACCAACGCCATTTGCCAGGATGCTCTGAAGTTTTCCCTTCAAGCAAGTCACCTCTGCACCAGTGGCGTCAGTGGTACCACCAAAGTGGGCACTTGCGATGGAGACTCGGGAGGACCTCTGGTTACTAGACACAATGATAAGGATATATTGGTACGTATTGTAAGAGTTGACGACTTCTATAGAAGGAGTTTTGCCTTGCATCATGTGTCACACTGTTTTGCCCGCGTTGTACTCGTCACCGTAGGATAAAATAATCTTCCTCTTTAATTTAGTGTTTCCAATACAAAGATAATTATTTCATGTAAATGGTAGTTCCTGAAACTAGCGCGATCAAACAAACAAATAAAATCAAACTCTACATACTTCATTATACGAGCGAAGATACCACTAGCTACGTAAATTAGTTGCCGTTGTTAGTATTTAATTAATTAATTAATTAAGTATTGCTGTTGCCAATGCAGACATGATCAGATATTTTCATATTTTTTGCTTTCAAGTATTTACCATTCGAGAGTTCAGGAAATGCAGCGAACGGAATAGGAAATACATAAAACTGCTGACTTGAAAAAATACAAATACAAATATTTATTTGTAAAAACAGAGGTGGTTATTATTTTCTGAAATTGAAGATTAAGTTAGATTCGCATGTGATACATTTACAAGTGTAACTTCAATTGTGTTAAAAGGATATTTTGTTCTAATTCCAATAGTGCTTAAATCTAGGTTATCCCGTCATCTTAAACCTAACGTATAGTATGATACATGAACCTAACGTTACATTTCAGGTTGGCGTAGTCTCGTTCGGTTTAAGCGAAGGTTGCGAATTTGGCAGCCCGTCAGTCTACACCAGGGTCACTTCGTTCCTCAGCTGGATCCTCGCCAACATGTAGCGAAAAACTTTTCTGCCCATTTTCATTTATAATGCTCATTGTTAATCCCATTTGTAATCAACTTTTACTTCTCGTAGATTAATGATTCGCTTGACCTAACTTTCGCTTTGATGTGTGACTAGTGTTGAGTTGAAATGTTTGGAGATATCACTGGCCAAATTCCTCTGTTCTTGACTTCAGTCGCGTACTTTCGGTGTACGAAATTACGTAGCGTAGAGAACGCTACGTCGAACGTAGTAATGTAAGACATTGTGACGGTGACATCGCTTGCGCGTAGTATCGTGCTACGGATTTTTAATTGGCTAGCTGCTACGCGATCAGCATACGCGACCGTCGACAATGAGACAGAAATCCAGGCCTTACTAGAGTGAAATCAAGGATTATACTTAGTAAATGGTCAAATAAATGATACTCGGATGGGTACTCAAATTGTGTTTTTAAATTAAAACCACATCAATCACAATACCAATATCATCCATTTCCCGCGTTATTAATTTCGAATACATCATACTGGTTTAGAAATAAAACGTGACAATTTCACGAATATATATAATTCAAGTCATGCCCCCTAACCAAGAAACTTATCGATCATATATCCACATTTTCCACATATCAAGTACATTGTTGGAACAATGACTAATCATGATCGAGTGTGAGAAAGAGATATAACTTGGAACGAACCCCTTTTAGGAATAATATTGTGAATACATATTGCTTTTCAATTAAACATTGAAAAATATGCTACGAACCACGGGTTTAATTCTACCCACAAGGAATATCTAATTAGAATGATGAATGAAAGATGTTTATTCATCATTTCTTCGTGGGTTTTCATGGCCGCTGAGCGAAATCTCTAAATAAATTATCTCTTATTTCTAGAAGCACAATCTTGATAAGATTACTAAGACTCTATTAGTGCTAGAAAGAAGGCGTGAGCAGACTGAATGATTCCCGTGACAAATGACTATCGCTGCGCACTATTTATCGTAAGTTCCATTAGTAACTGAGATCAAAAAGCATGCGTTCGAAGCTAATGTACCGAATAAATGTAATTAACGTTGAGGCGAGTTGGTGAATAATTGGATAATAAATCATATCGCCTAATTACTGCACCCGCCAGTGTAGGATTACATTTACAACGTAGTTTGGTTAATCTGTTTGTACGGGATGATTAAATATAATACCATTATAGGCGCTCCTATGAGCGTGGAGGAATTTCCAACAGAGCGTCAGCTAATCTGTTTATGCTCTGACAAAGAAAATTTTGGGCTAGAGACGTGTGCCTTACCGACAAGGCTGGGTCTTAGCTACGTGTTTAATAAAGGCAGAATTAAAGTGTAATTTCCTTTATGCTCGCGTATAAAAAGTTTTAAAAGTAATTAAAGTCGTATAGATTGAGCGTCTTTATGTGCTGTGAGTCATTAAAATGTGAAGACTAAGTTTGTAATGTGACATGTGTGTCGCTTACCTTACGCAATTTTCGTTGAACTTTCGGTTACCGGCTTGTTTGGTTAAACAAAACCTATGCCGTAACTGTTCGAATCATAAAGCGAAATCTAGCATACGCCTATCAAATGTGGTTGGTGATTCCGATATTCAATTCACGAATATCGGTTAACATGCGCAAATAAACTGATGACACAGCAATATATATTTCCCATATAATACCGCGCTCCGATCTCGAGTACCTATATGTTGGCATTTATTGTAATATTTGCGATCTCATTTACCGTTAGTCTAGACAGCAGTACAGCTTACATCTGCATGATAGAATCAATAACGATGTTAATGGTATTATACGTAGTTGACAGTGTGCGTTGTCTTGGCGTTGGTTGCCTGCCAGGCGGTTGCCTTGGAACGCCTGTTCAACTAAATAAACAGAAATTTTATGCTCGTCGTTTGAAATGGCTCGAGTTTAGGCTGCGGCTCCATTGAGGCGGAGACGAGCGGAGCTGAGAGGAGCAGAGCTGTGAAAAGAGGTATGTGATTCCACTGAGGCGGAGACGAGCGGAGCTGAGATGTGGATTTCACGTAATATATGATTGGTCGATCCCCACACGTCTCCTCTCAGCTCCGCTCGTCTCCGCTTGACTGTTTCCATTGAAGCGGAGCGGAGACGAGATGTGGATTTCATGTAATACGATTGGTCGATCCCCACACGTCTCCTCTCAGCTCCGCTCGTCTCCGCTTGACTGTTTCCATTTAAGCGGAGCGGAGACGAGATGTGGATTTCATGTAATACGATTGGTCGATCCCCACACGTCTCCTCTCAGCTCCGCTCGTCTCCGCCTCAATGGAGCCGCAGCCTTATTGGGAGATGTGTGATTTGAAATTGTATTTGGTTTCACCTGTACCTAATAGATTTATACATTTTATAAGAGTCGTACAAATACTTTTGTGAACAATGGATCTTAGGGTGCTTTCAAATTATATACATAATTTGAAAGCACCCTTATAGCAAAACATGAATATTGTAGAGTATGTACAGGACTATTTCTCAAACAGTTAAATAGACCCAAACTACGCTCTATATTACGGAATTTACGTACGGAATATATTATTTAGTTGTTTATTTTAATCATGAACACAAGCTAATTTCTATTTCGTTATATAAACATCTGCCTTTGAGTTGCCAACTTTGTTAAAATAGATTTTATTTAAAGTAACTTAACTGTTGCTATTCACACCTCTCCGCATCTGTTTACAAACAAACAGCTTTCCGAATTGAATCATAACTTTGGGGAGAGACGGAATCGGACCAGTATTTCACAGAGAAAGCTTTTACTAAATATTTTTCGGATATTTTAGTTTTTGGTTTATTAGGTTTTTCCAGAATTAATATCAATTTTATTATCTGTCAATTAGGTTCCAATTTCGTCAATGATCTAGATTTATCAGAAAGTTTTTCCATGTCCTTTCGTTTTCGATAGCGATTGGCACCGAGCCAGTCGGTAGAGATGTAACGTTTTATAGGAAAGCGTTTGAGTAGGTGCTGTGATAATACGGGTGAACAAAAATATTACACACTAAATCTTTGTCTGAATTATGATCATAAAAAGGGAAAAAGTCTCTTGTGTATTGTGCTTGTCCTATTTGTATTTTTATTACGCATTTACCAAAAAACTGTAATAAAATATGACAAATAACAAATCCTTATTCATTTCAGCCAATAAGTAACGAATTTCGGATATGTGTAGTAACGAAATCTATTTTATTATTATCTTAACAAATCGAAACCGCAAGGCACACATAGTGCCCGCAGCGGGCTCTCAACGGGCCAGACACCTTTATGTATCTTTTCGTCACACATTTCAACCGGTTGAAAAGACTGATCATTTTTTATTGCAGCGCCCCCCTGGTTTTACCTACGTTGTGTCGGCTCCCGTAGGAATATCAGGATGAAAAATAAAATACCTGTTGAATGTGGCTATCCATTACAAAAATAATTATTAAAATCGGACTCATAGTTCCTGCGACTAGTGCGTTCAAACAAACTAAAAAACAAAACAACAAAATTTATTATCGAGTATAAGTATCAATAAAAGAAAATCCTTTCCTCTATATCAAGTGGAACTCAAATGACCAAATAGATTGAACTAAATTGAACAGTCAATAGATCAAGTTGAACTGATCAAATATGACTCGGTTGTCCCTTATTACGTCCGCTGGCAATCTTGGTATCAGTTTACGAGGCTCGCAGCCTCGGCGAGGACGTTAATCCTGAAGGAACTAATCCGTGTATCTTTACTTACCGGTTCAGCTCGATAGTTCAAAGGCAAGAGCGTTAATATGACGCTTAGACACGTTTGAAATGTTCTGGAGATTATATATTTGGTACTCTTAAAATTTTAAAACAAAAAAGGGAGTAAGTAAATTCGTGTAGGTTACTGACCCACCATGGTGTCCAAATTTTTAGACCGCCTTAAGGCCTCCGACATGGTCTAACGATTGAATTAACCGGGACCGACAATTTAACGTGACCTTCAAAGCACGATAGCGCTCAAATAATAATGACACTATCAGTCACCCATCCAAGATGCACGTTGCTTAACAACAGTAATGAGTTAACATCGCGTATCTTAACCAGGCCACGAGCACTATAGAAAATGTATTCGTTGGAATATAACGTATATCATTAACGGCACTTTTACATACATTTACATTTTCAATGTGATTCTTTACTTTTGGGTGTAAAAATGTTTCGCAGCTTGCAGTGTGAATTTTTAATTATCAAAATTTTACTTTCGCATATAGCGTATCCTTGGTAACTTTATCACACTTGATTATACTTCATTACACACAGTTAATACAGAGAATAATTAATTTCCACTACGTTGACTTTCATCAATTTACTTTTAAGGACATATCTACCGATCTAATTAGGGTTGTCTCAATGTCCCAGAGCCAATCAAGCGTGTCGTTTCAGCGTCATTTTACTCGTCCTACCCAATAAAGTAGAGTCTCGTTCAGTTGACGTGCAATATTAATTAATTCACAGCTTAATAATTCACCAACAATAAGGCCCAAGTTTGCTTGTGATTAATAGATCGGAGGCAACCCTGAACGTCAGATTAAATTCTTGGCTTTGTTCTAATTACGTTGTAAATCTTTAGATTCGGCGACGAAGGGTTAATTTCCGTAATCGGTTACGAGGTTCGTTTGTCTTTTTGTGGTTATTTTCAATCATGTTTGTATGATAATAAGGTTTTAATTTGTTTGATGTAATATGCGTACGGGAGATGTAGACGCATCACACGTCGCCCTGAGCTATAGACGATTAGGTTATTAACTTATTATAAAATAATATTGTAACATGATTCATAAATCCTTTACTGTTATTACAAATTTTTGAAATTTTCATCAATTTCATCATCTTGTATGAAGTCGAATGCACACTTGTTTTGGTAAACAGACAGATATATATACGAGTAAATCTTTGTACAAAACTTTCAACAAAGTAAGATTTGGATGTCGCAGGAAAACAGAAGAAAAAGTATACACTGTCTGTATTTTGAATAAAATCTTATTTTCTAATGCAGTAGTATAGTTTGGTTGCGAGAACAAACGGGAGTGGAATACAAATTGTTACAGTTCCATACAAATATTAGAAGTGCACGCTAGGAGCTAAACTTTGAATACAACGAATACGACAAACTTAGCTAGCACGTTTTTGTGATTCATAATTAATGGATGTGGCGTTTAGAATATTGCGGTGAATTATAAATATAATATAAATAAAATATATAGAATTGCTGCTTGGATTATTTTAGTTAGACCATGTCGTATTATTGTTTATAGGCGGTTTATAGAAACTAGGTTGTCCCCTTACATATACTAATGTAGTATTAAGATCATGTTTGTAATTTTGTATTCAGGGAAAGGCATTTATAGTTTATGGTTTAAAAAAATAATTTATCTACCTTGAACATAAGATGTCATGCACGATAAAGTCCGCTCCCATAGGACACTGAAAGAAATAAACTGAAACTAAAACTGAAAAAAAGTCCATTATCATTTTGCAGAGAAAAATCCTTATTTATACTTCCGAGTGTATTATTTTAGCCATTGCTGTGCCACTGCTGAGCAAAGACTTCTCCCCTTTCCAAGCATGCATGCCTATCCTTCCAGTTGCTGAAATATGCGTCGAGTTCGCCTCGCCATTTGCGCCTTACACTTATAATACTTCGTTTCAACATCACATCTAACTTATACCCAACCTCCTTAAAATTACACATATCACCTCCAATATTCTCAGCTCTTCACCACAGAATAAAGTTACTAAGTCAGGGTACACCAGAGCGAGGGTAACAAAGTGTGAGCGAGACTGATTGGCAACTCGCCTTGTCATTGCTTAGGGCTCTTTCAAATTAAGCGTTTTCAGTCAGCCGGCTACGTGCGTTTTGTGTGAAAACAAAAGACCATCCGTGTGTGGGACGACTGCACACTACTGGCGGCGCGTACACTGCTTAAATTGAAAGTGATCTTACGGGGCTCATAGTAGTACTTAGCTAAGCTCTATACTACCTAGTTAATATTCTGTGGCTAAGCTACTAACCATGTACAGGGAACTCAATTTATAACGAGCAAAGTGGAGACGTATTTATGAGACAATGACAATTTAAATATGGCTTTAAGGATGAGTTAACGTAAAGGTAATTATTGTTTAACAATGTAGTATGTAACAGTTCACCCGCGACCACGAGAGGTGCAATCCCCTCGAAACGTCGGGAAATAAAAAGTAAGTTATTACTTGCTTTATTAAGTTTTCTAACACGAAAAAACCCGTGTGAGTACGTTAAAACTATGTGTTCAAATCGTGTAAGTTTAAAAAAGACTAATGAAGTATGTTTTGCAGGCGTTTAAATAAAAAATAAGAAAATAGGTTTGTTGTAAGTAGCTGTTGATTAGGATAAAGTGATCAGACGATAATCATTACAATTAGTTTTCATACAATAAGTCAATTAATTTAAACGACATTCTATAAACACATCTTATTTCGAATACCCGATTTCATTCGTTGTGACTACGCTTATCAAGCGACCGTTTCGTAGCACGTAGCAATTTCTCTCGTAGCAGCGACTACAGAATCAAATGCTACGTGCTACGGAATCAAAACCCTACTGGATAGTTTACTAGGATAAAGATCTAGTGTTCAAAGCGTCGCGTAGGTGTTAACGAAGTTATTATCGTTTGGTACTACATAAATGTTGTCAATGCAGCTAGAAATAAGAATTACTAGAGTTGTGCCGTATTTGACCTGTGTTTTGATATATATTTAGTTTTATCACATATCAGAATCTCCCTCACGTCGAAATGAAAAAAAATATTTGCCTGCTATGTCCCATGTAGGCCAAAGGCCTCTTATCCCACAAATATCAACATATTAAAATACTCCCACGTACATTATTTACATCTTTAATTCTACTGTTTATATTCTGTTATCATTGTTTAACATCTCATAGACACGTCTTAAGAATATCCTATTCTCGACATAGTTCATAAAATGATTCTGTCATCTCCAACTATCTATCCAATAAAAATATCGGCCCAATCGTATAAATGAATGAAACATAGTTTTGATGGTAAATTTTGGCTCGTAAATATATTTATTGGTGAATTATAGATCCGAGGGACGAGACGATTTTATTGTCTCAGTAATCTGACACTTCCGGGTCGTGGCTTTATGCCCCGGATACTGTGTCTGTTATCTGTTATGGGTTGCGAAGGAACTAATAATAAATTTGTGAAATAAAATTTTTGATTTTAATACTGGCTAACAAAAAATACTGTCGACAGATAGAGGCGAAGTGGATCACCAAAAAGGGCATTCAGGCATGTTTTCGGTTGCGACAGTAGCAGCAGACAGCAACTGCCGAACGCAAGCACCACTACTGGTGTCTATGAATCTCTACGAAATTACGAGCGTGGCGACACTGCTGCCTGCTGCTGCAGTTGTTACTGAAAACACACCTTTATTAAAATAACTTACTGACTCTTAAGAGGATAGCGGAGGGCAGAGAAAAATAGAAAGAACTCCATTGACAAGAGCCCAGAGAGCTCTTAATTTAAGAATTAATTAATTAAATGGACATCTATAAATTGAGGAATTTGTTTGTTTGAATGCGCTAATCTCAGAAGCTACCAGTCTCATTCAGATAATTGGTTTTATAATGGATAGCCACATTCAAATCAAAGCCACATTCAGCAGTGCCCGTGCATTCCACACTGCTAGTATTCCATAAAATAAACATCTTTCATAATTTGTCAAATTCGTAGTTTGTCCACTTTTCAGTTAACATTAATGGATAATAAACATGAACACGGGTACAGTGCGAGTAAACTACGGGTTAGATAACAATTTATACCTTCATTCATTCATTTCAAATAGGTAGTAGCCATACTCAGGCGTTGAAGTTTGACCGCTTCCAACATGTTCAAATAACAGATTTAAATTACCGGGACGGACTACTTAAAATGCCCACCGAAGCAAGGTAATACCTAATTTGTGACTACTAAGCTTCAACCACGCGAACTCATACCTACAGTAACCGAACTCGTGCAACCCGTTACTACACAACCACACTTCGTGACAGAATTACCAACAAAACAGGATTGTCCAATTGCCAGCACAGATATTACACTATTTAGTTTGTAACTCAGTTAGTTGCAGTTTTAACAAACTAGTGATTTTGCGGTCAATATTGTTTAATTTTATTTGATTTCAATTAGCGTTTAGTAGGTAACAGCCTAAAGCCGTATAAAGCGCTATCCACACATTTCCGGGAACTCGTCCCTGCCGTGTTCCGTCAGGGACGGGGAAAAAATCGGTTACGTACAAATTGTATGAACTGGTTCACACAGCTCCGTGTCAGGCGTCAGTGTCCCGGAGCACACTCGGACGCACGGTCGCTCTGACAGTGCTATCCGATTTTTGTTAAAGTTAATGATTTATCTGCAAGTGCAACATGAATACAGAAAGGTTGATAGAACTTGTACGGCAGAATGCTATACTTTACGATCTTCGTAATCCACATCGACATCGTGTTGTGTGCGTATCAGCTAACGACACAGATTACACTGATACCGATTTCCCTGATATGTGTGAACACGGGTGACGGATGGCACGTCCCTGACGGGAACACTGAAACGATCTACTCGGAACACGGATAGCCCTGACCCGGAAATGTGTGGATAGCCCTTTATGGACTATGAAGTTTGAAACGGTTGATATAAGTTTGACTTGACGTTTGTCTTTATTTGGTATCCGTACTTATGTTAGATTTTGTTTTCATTTATACATTTATACTTACACATTTACTTAGGTTAGTTTGTAATTTAAAAGCTAAATAAACAATAGATAATCATGTATCTTCTCATCTCAGACCATCTCGATTAACGTCTTTTGTAAACTATTTTATATTCTGTGTAGTGTCTATTCTATAACTTATACGATCATAGTGTCTATTAATTAATCTGTGACATAAACATCATTACAGAACTGGTCCAACAGCTGTTCGAGGGACACCCGAGTTTATACATAATCTGACGACGGATATTGTTTATGTAAATGTGGTCAGTTACGTTGTAATGTTTTTAAGTTTTGGGACGAGTCGCTGCCTGATAGAAAATAGGGGTATACTTTTGTAGTTATAAGCTCATCTGATATTCAAGGTCGTTTTACTATTAATTGAAACGTAGGTTGATGTCATTATTATTTGTTGAAACGGGAACTTACGTACGCGGAGGTTACTGTTGAGTTGTCCCTCAACACGTTTCGGCCACATACGGTGGCCTTCATCAGGAGGTGGGTGAAGCGCTCGCGACAGCGTCTCTCCCCGCACTGCGCTGTCGCGAGCGCTTCACCCACCTCCTGATGAAGGCCACCGTATGTGGCCGAAACGTGTTGAGGGACAACTCAACAGTAACCTCCGCGTACGTAAGTTCCCGTTTCAACAAATAATAAATTCAAGGTCGTGTTTGCAAAGTATCATATTTGCTGTAAGATTGAGTATCTGATTTTTTCAATTTTTAGTGTAGTGTCGGTGACCTTTAGACGGTCTGGAGACTACACTAACTTACTTACCACCTTATTAATAAATGATGTTGAGCTAAAAAACTGTTATGAAGTGTTTTGTCCCTTGCTCTTCGGAAAATAGCGTATATCGGAAAGAGAAAAACCATATTTGATACCTAAATTCCTTTTAATAGGCGTTTATGAATAAGACCCTGTGTGTAGGTGATGCAGTCTTGGTTTAAGGTTAATAACTATAATAAAAAACATAGCCCAGAAACCCATAATAACAATGGCGACTACATGATACAAGACATGATATAATAAACACTGTGCGCTGATTTGTGGATTATTTTCAATTTGAGATAATTCCCAATCAACATACAAGTTGTATGTGATATATTGTCGCATGTGGTACCTTTAATTATACTAAAGAAACTGTACTATATTAGTTATTGAGCATTGGTAGTATTTGAGTAGTATCACTACATAGTATAAAACAAAGTCGCGTCTGTTTGTCTGTATGCTTAAATCTTTAAAATTACGCAACGGATTTTGATGCTGTTTTTTGTAATAGGTAGAGTGATTCAAGAGGAAGGTTTTTATGTAAAAAAATCCCGAAATTCCCACGGGAACGGGCACAACGCGGGTAAAACCGCGGGGCGCTGCTAGTAAGTTTAATATAATACTAGTCGTATAACCAACTTAGTATATTCATAGATGACACAACCAGCGTACCTATTTGCTTACTATATATATTTACAAAACTCGAAGTAAAGGTAGCAAAGGCAAAGGCTGTTAGTATTGTACACTTCCAAATAAATAAACCAACCACCCCACGCGTGTTAGGCAGACCAAGTTATCCTCAATAAACAATTACTTTTGCACAAAACAAGGTTTTCCTCGCAACAGCTAGTTTCATTTACTTCAACAATATCTGAAGGTTGTCCTTCGTTATAAATTCATGAGGCTCTTTGACACTTCTCTTTCCGTTGTTTTGTACCAATCAGTAGAAATTCAATATTCTTTTCAAATCTAAGATGCGTCGTCTTGTATCGGTCTCACAAAGGTTTCAAATATTTAGGATTGTTTTGTTTTTGTACCCTGCGGTTATGTAACCAACCGTATTGGTATAATTGGCTCTTGTATTGGGAAAGTAAAATTCTTAACGGAATACAGATAATGATGTAACAATATTAAGTGAACATAGATAATAAGAACCAATAATGTGTCCGTAACATATTGTAGTGTGTTAGCACGGTGTGGATTTAATGAGCAATAGTTGTACTCTACTTGAAAGGGTGGATATTGGCATTTCTATCGGAGCATTGCAGTTATTCAGAGGGCATGGTGGGATGCGTAAATCATCCTTGTCTTTAATAGAGTCTCCTCTAAGTACTTGCATATAATCAAATGAAATGTAATGTTTAATTTACTGTACGGTATACTGTGTGCTCATTAAAGAAAAATACAAATATATTCCCCCAATCATCGTTTTTCTTATATATTTATATTATTTACAGAAAAATTCTTCATCAAAAATAATGATACGCACATAAAGACAAGTAAAATAAAATAAAAAAAATCGCTTGTAATTGTGTACGGTGGTTTTAATATATCTTTAGTAAGGGTCTGTATCCATAGCGGTGCTTCCGGCTTCCTCTTCCGTCCCGCGTGCAAGGGTCCCTGCGGAACCTATTTATTCCCGTTTTTTCCCATCCGTCTGTTTACCGTTGCCTCTTATCCTTAAACGAATATATTTAACCCTTATTTTTAGATATATTTGTATTCTTTTATTTTATTATGTTTCAAATATTATCAGTTTTTATGTAACGTGAAGGTTACATGTATTCATTGTGCACACTGAGGTTTTATGTTTGGTACGTTCAAAAGAGCCTGTTTGGGGCCAAAACAAATACAAATATTTGACTTTGACTAAACAATGATATAAACTAAGAACTTATAAATACCCGCGAGACTCAAATCTATATTATTAGGGATTTGCCCTAAGCAAGGTCTTGAAATTTAAAAAACAACATACTTACTTAAAATTATGAACAAACATTTGTATCAAAAATGACATCGCGTCATAAGAAGGAGAGGCTAACAAATAAAGTAATAATAATAACATAAACAAGATAAAGATAAAGTATTAGCCTGTAATGTCCACACTGCTGGGCAACGGCCGTTTTAAAAACGTTCAAAGCGTGATCATCAATACGTGTTGCCGGCAGTTAAAATACCTAGTTTAATTCCTCCTTTAGACTCGGCTTTAAATCCGCGCAACCTTAAAGGGACAAATGCAAAAGTTTGGGGAATGATAGGGATCATGCATATACTTATTCTTCGATTTATTATTTAAAAAGCTTTAATTTTCCTTACACTTTAATGACTTTGAGGGTCAAGTGCGTCTTAATGGCGTCGTTGTTTAGATTGAGCGAGTTTTAAGATTTAAGATGCAAATTTCATAGAATTCGCATCATATACGTAACTAGCAGCGCCCCGCGGCTTTGCCCGCGTTGAGCCCGTTCCCGTAGGAATTTTCGAAAATCCTTTCTTAGTGTGCACTTACGTCACTTGAAGAACCTTCCTGCCAAATTTCATGTTTCTAGGTGTAGCGGTTGAGGCTGTGCGTTGATTATCAGTCAGTCAGTCAGGACTTTGAATTTTATATATATAGATGTACGAGTATGTATCACGCATGCCCAATTACAAACTTGGCCATTCTCTCAAACGTGTTTTTTTACCACAATGTTTTTTATTGAAAGAATAAAAGTAATATCCAATTTGTTTTAGTTAAACTAACAAAATTGTTGCTTTCAATTCATTTACCGTTCATACTCCATATTGCGTGTACTCAATTATTCATATTCAGGTAACAATTTAAACAATCATTTGCTAATTGATTGATTCGTGTATTGTTCGGACGTGGAATAACAGACTGTTATTCTAACCAACTCCATATATGAATAAATAAACATTGTTTCGATAAATTCATAATGGAATAAAATACTGCCTGTATATAAAAGCTGCGATACGAACAAACTCGATGAAAGTAGCGTTTCATGTGCTGAAATTCTACTAATATTATAAATGCGAAAGTTTGTGAAGATGGATGACGGATTGGGATGAAACTTTACAGTAATATAGGTTATACATGAGAATACCACATGGGATACATTGTATCCAGAAATTCCCGCGGGAACCGATACAACGCGGGTAACACCGCGGGGCGCGGCTAGTGCTATATAGATGCTTAAACTTATAAACTCTTTAAATTGTTAACGTCTGTAATACCTGTCTGGAAGCCTGACTGCAAAAAAATATAAAAGAAATAATTTAATATTAAAAACGTTTAATCAGTGTTCTGTGTTCATACTTTATTAATAAACTGCCTTCAGGAGCACGACTATAATTAAAAATTAGCGTTGTAACCATTTCTTATCTCAGCAATATTTACCCTAATTTTTTCATATTAGTTTTAACGGGGATTTATAGCAATAATAGATTATCCAATAAATGTGTTATTGGAGCAATAAATTCGTTGAACGGTTAGCAATTAAGATTTCTGAAGCTGTGATAGTTTTAACCCTAACGAGTTAACTAAAATTTCGGGTCACGTTCGGCCCCGGGGTCACATTAATGGGCCCTGTGACGTGAGGGCCACGGGGCCAGGGGCCCCGGCGGGCAGGGTTAACGATGCTATTTGTTTGTCAGACCATGATAGGTGCGTTAAGTGTTTCAGACCGTTGATTAATGGAATTTTAAATGGCATGTGGTTTTGGTTTGAATGTCGGGTGAAACTGTGTTTTTTGACAGTGAAACTGTATACCAAAATGTGGTACACATTAAATCAATATAGACCTTATTCAAGACAGCTTTAAGTCTTTGTCTGTTTTTAAGAAATTGTAGTTAATAGTCATCACAAACACGTCAGATTTAAAAAAAACATCTTTATAGGCACAAGACACACAGAGTTTCATATAGGTAAATACAAGAAATACAACGTCACGCCACCCCAGGCACAACACGCACTATGTGTGTTTCGCGCTTTAGGAACTACGACACCACACACAGACAGACACGTTGTTAAACCTCTTTTTTCGCGTCAGAAGGGGTTAAATAAACTTAAGAGATGTGTGTTTATCCACGAAAAAAAAAACGGTTCTTTAATTAGATTTAGTGTTAAGGGTACACTTTTCAATAAGGATACAGATATTTTACAGATCTTAACTATGTATATTTGTTTATATTTTTTATTAAGTTAGTTCTTTGCGGTTGCGTCGGTGACGGATTGTATCTATTCTTCATGTTTTTATGACGATGCATAAGGTGAGGATACTTTAAAGATAACTCTTTCAATAATCATGGGGAAAAAAGAACATAAAAACCAACTTCTGTTAGAAAATGTTTACATCAGAGTTGGCCACTAACATAGTTGAATAAAATATTTCAACTAAAAAAAAATTAGGCTTTCCAATTCTCAACTTTCTCAAAAGTGTTGCTTTAAATCGAACTAAAATCGGAGGAAAATAAAGTTTGAAAATAATTGTAACTTGAAAAATCACTAGAAAAGCTCAAGAAATTACTCTATTGGTTAGCGCTAAAATATTACCCAAAGTTCAAGATGGTCATTACTAAGTCAATGTTACCTCAAAGATTTGTTTCATACAAATCTTCACCTTAATAGTCAGAGATCCGAGAACGTGTTACAAATGTGACACTTTGCCCAAAATGGTTCTCCTTCAGTAACGTTGTGGACAAAATCGTTATAAGAATATTCTTCGGTATATCTCTCGGATGGCTCATGTTTTTCATACGTGCCTCCTTGTGGCTTACACTGATTTCTACGATCTTCCATTTAACCTTATATTTTAGGTACACTTTTATTAGAACTTTGACCTAGTACTCGTAGAACAGCAGCATTATGCATGTTTAAAAAAGTCTTTACTTAATATAAGAGAAGCAGAAGTGAGAGAGAGAGAGAGAGAGAGAGAGAGAAAGAGAGAGAAAAAATTATAAAAATAAAACCACACAATCAAAATAAATGAATGTAAATACATTGGTACAGTACATTGATATACATTAAGATCATGCTTACCCTAAATACATCTTAAGACTTATAATAATCTCATAAATAGTGTAGATTAAATTAATATCATGCTCGGGACAGTCTTATCCATTGTCCAGCCAATAATCTTTCATTCTATTCAAGCAAATATAGCACAAAGGCTATTGTACTGTCTCTATACATCGGTATTTCTAGAAAGACGTCGTATCTGAATCAAGGTTTCACATTTTCCCAGACAAATTGAAAAATTGCCCGGCGGACGTTTTTGACAAAGGGAAATGGTCGCAATTACTAACAGATGTGGTTAACGTTATATAAGTACTTTAATTACATCAGCTTGTATTTCAAGTGTTATTACATTTTGAAAGAAGACCCCGGATTTTATGTTTTTTTTCTTTATTTCAGTGGCCTTTGGATCGCCAAATCATAGTTTAATAATCAAAAGTTATGAACACAGATGTTAGTACATGTTTACACTCTACACTAGGCCGCATTCTTAACTTTACAACAACTTTTAAAATACATTTCGTAGGGTAACAGAACTGTGTTAAATCTGATGTATGAAAATACTTTGCACCACTCTAAACCCGAATATTATTATCCTCAAATCCAGTTACATATTAAAATCAAATAAAAAGTTTTGGAAGACCCTCATCAGGGAAAGCAACTGCCCAAAATCTCTTGGGACGTGGAATTATGTTCACGTCTCTGTAACGCGATTAGCGTGGAACCTCTGGGCGGTGGCACAATGGACAGTATTAGGACAGCTCCTCATATTCATGACACGTGCCAAGACTATTCATTAGAAAGGATTGTAGGTGCAGTACACATGTGCCTTCACCCTTTTAAGGGCCGCTATTGTGACTCGCAGATGATTTGATGTTTACTTTTTGTTAACAGATTATTGTGAAATCAACCCTGTAGATTCCAAATTTCCGCTCAGAGATTGTATGCAATTCTATTGGTTAATATTTCTCCGTTTCACCGCTCCGTAGCCTTTGTTCCGATTCAATGGACAGGCATTCTTGTGAAACGACTGGTTATTTGCTATTTTTACACACATAATTAGCAGCCAAGATGCTTGTTACTAAATTATTAATATTTTACGCTATCTTTGGTATCTTATCAATCGTCAGATGTCGGAGGCCTTTAGGCGGTCTAAAAACGCCAACACCAGGGTTGGCCACGAACTTACTCACTTTATCTTTCAATATAGTGTAGATTGATGAAAATAATCAAGTTTTACGCAGTCAGTTTTACCATTATAATGCTAACGGTTCATGTAAAAATATGCATAGCGTTAGTTCGAGTTTTAGTTGTATTATTCAGATTGCCGAGATTGGACAATTCCACGAGCTAGTCAGGTGCCATTCACACGTTAGATGCATTTTAATGACGATATTTCAAATTGCATGAAACATAGCTTTGTGACTTTTCATTAGATTTTAATTCTTGTGCAAATGTTATGGTATAAGTTTTAATTGGAATGCTTCATATATATATAAATACAGAAGGATTTCTTAAAAATACGAAACTCTTGTAACACTTTACTTAAAATAGATACATTTAGCTCATTTATTTCAAAATGGCTATAGTTTATTTATAGTACAGAAAAAATACAAAAATACTTACACGGAAATAATTGTCTTTAAACCATGCTTAAAGCACAATATTGCGCATTTGTTTTGTTACAAGCCAGTTTTAAAACTAGCAAAAGTATTAATTTACTGCGTTTGCTTATATGCTACAAAATATAGGTACTTTAGTGTGTTTAGTATAATATTTATATATTATCTAGACCTTGTGAGAAAAATGTTTCTTTGTATATAATGCAGTCAAAACTCATAATCCATCAAAACAACGTTTGACCAATCAAGCTACCCCTCAAAACTATATACAACTTCATCTGTCTAAGCAACGAAAACGTGGTTTGTTTGTAACTTCGTTTCACTACTAAGTACTAACTATACAGATGTATTGCAAGCGTTAAATGAACCTTTTTCATCTCAAACCAATCTCATAGAGCCGACCTGAAATGTCTTTACAATACTTCAATAAGAGCTTTTCATTGGGACTCTCTTTAGATGACGGAAGTTAATCTTAAGAGCTGCGGACATTTACCTCATTGAAAGCTTTGTTCGATTCCAAATTAATGGATCATCTTGACAACATGATAGATCAATTAAAATTTGTTTTTGAACCGAAACTTGTTTGAAAATCAGAATTTAATGTCTTGTTAATCTGATTAGATTGAAAACGTATAAACAAACGTTTTTGATGGATAGTCGTTACAAATTGATACGATAATCGGTCTTGATGGCACTACTTTGTATTAGCATAATTATATTTTCGGAAATCAAAATTATCTTAGAGTTCAATGAAGGTAAGTAACCGACTTCCTTTATCACAAAATATCAAAAGTCAAGTTATAAATAGCTGTTCCATCCAACACTTTGGATTTCTATTAAATAGGTGACTATTTCAATATTGAATGGAAATCTTTCTCAAACGTTTACTTGCACAAACTATCGATAAATTAAGATTAGTAATCAGACTGTGGTTTAGATAACCTAACTGAAATCTGCTTTAAAAAAAGGTATCAAAGCAGTAATGTAATGCAAATAGCCCTCTATTGATTCCGAAGTTTAAATTCTACCGACAATTAAAACTTTTTCCCTTGACAGTCGGTGCAATTTTTCCGCTCAACAAAACTCATTGACCCTCGCTCTGGCTGAAGTTAGAATGGAGCCGTTTAAACTGAGAATTAAAGTGTCCCACTTGTTAACAATTCTTGTTAGTGGCTGTGCGGTTGCGCCGGCGACCTGCCTACTTAACGTTCTTAATTTGTGTCTTGTTTTATTGTGTTTTTGCGTTTAATTGGGGTCTAACTATGTAAAAAGCCAAGTAACAAGCGTACCTTGCGACACGAGGAGCATGTGTATTATTATAATCTATACAATATTGTAAGCAAAAGGATAGTGTAAATTCGTCTTTTAAAGAGAGACACCCGTACTCAGAGAAGTCAAATACTTCCGCAGTAGAACATGAGTGACTTTGACATGTAATGTATGAGAAATAACGTCAAATAGTTGAGTGTTGATTTAGTGGACGTCTCTGCAGTCAATGCTCTGGAGGTTTAGGTATCATTCCTAAAAACCTTTTAATATTTCGCAATCTTACAATTCTGTTATTTCTAACAGTTTACATGAATTAAGTTTATTTCTCCCACATCTAATTTACTTACGACATAAATCGTTACTGCAATTTGATCGAGAAGAGGTTTATTTATTTAATTTTCAGTCGTATTTTCCTTGCTTCGGCCTATTACTTCCATTAGTCAAGGTACGAATACATAAAATTAGTCACCCTCGTTCCGATTCTATACTGTAACGGGTTTAATCATAAAAATGCCAAGGGCGAAGCGTCAACACCGATCGTTAGTGCTTTACGAGGTCCCATAAACCGACAGCTGTCTTGTAAAAACTTTATTCAAATTGAGCGAAGTTATTGTAGGCTGTACTCCGTTGTGTAGCCACCTTTGATTGCACAAATTAGTATTCTGTAAAGTTATGACCTATAAAAGTAGTTTATAACTTTAACACTGCCTTGTTTTATATAAATTAAGATTTTTGAAGTTATAACCTTTAAAAAGCTTCATAACTTATTTTATTGGTATTTTGTTCATTAACAGTTGTTTTAAATGTTCTGTTCCTCTAAATACATCAATGTTATAAGCATTAATTAAGATGATATATTATTTAAGTGAAACATTTTAATTAAGAAGAAAAAACTCTAAAGTATCGTTGTTATATTAATTGGGTCTAAGTCTGCGTTAATTCTGTATTTTTATGAAAAAAGACATAGTGTAAGCGATTGTAAAGATACATATATTTACAAATTATATTTGTATTATACTCTCTTCTACAACCCTAACTAATCTGTCAACATACACTGAGTTTATATGTACAGTAAAAGTATTAGCCTGTAATATCCCACTGATGGGCTAAAGCCTCTCATGTGAGTGAAGATATCAGCACAGTGAGCAAGATTAGGCTAATAGATTGATTTTATGAAACGGGCAAAGACGGAGAATCGCTCACATTCATCAAATGCTTCCTTAGTAGAGATTTAATAAGTGAATTTCACATGCAATGTATGAAACATTATGTTAATTAGTTAATTGTCGATTTAATGGACGTCTCTGAGTTAGACATGGTAATTTAACTATAGCGCCCTAAAAAAATGGCTCACAAAAAGTTATAAACTCCTCTCATAAGTTACGATCTCATCAAAGAAGCCCGAACAGAAGTTTATTCCCCAACAATATTTTCTTACTGAATCATTCAAACTGTGTCCCGACATTGAATTAATAATTACTTGTCACCCATTTTTCCTTTCCGCCTTAGTCTTCTTAATGAAAACTTTTGAAGGAATCCTCCTTACTTCATCATAAACTCTTGAATGAATAATGTTTGTAATATCTTCTTGCGGAATGATGCAGAATATTTAATACACTCTGTTGAGAATACTTGTCGGTTATATATTGGTGGAATTTATTTTGGGTGGGTACAGTTGGCAAGTCAAATTGATACCTTATTGAGTACTTTGTCAAATTACATTTTCAATGATTTTCATTGACGTGTAAGGAGTTATTGAAGAATTTTGTGTCTGACAAAGTTTCTTGGTATTCTAAGCAAGTCATTTAAATACTGAACATAATAAGAACCTTGTCATTTTAAAATTTCTACAATAAGGACTTAAATGTCAATGAGAATTTTCGAATTTATAATTTGACATAGTACTAAATTGCCCTTTGATGCCGACTGTACGTATTACTTCTGAAGTTCCTTCGCCTTATAAATGACGGAAAATTAGTCATGAAATAATGAGCACTAGAATAGGGAATCCAATGCTAATATATGTCTTCTAGTAATTAATGTTCAATATTTATATGTCTGTATTTCAGAGTTACTTTTCTTGTTGAATTTAAAGGATACATTACGTTATATATGTTCTACGTTATGTACTCATACATCTTTACATATTATAAAACAAATTCCTCAATTCAAATTCCTCTTGTTTCTCTGTATGTATTCGTTCGTCTCAGAAACAACTAAACGGATTTCTTTTTCAACGAAACGGATTCACTTTTCATACAAAAATTCCTACAGGTATGCGTACCACGAGTACAACGCGAGTAAAACCGCGGGGCACTGCTATTTTAATACATACAATAATTCATTATCTCTCCCTTAAATAATCATTTTGACGTCACTAAGTATGACAAGTTACTTTTAAGTGAACCCCAAACTTTTTAAGTAAGGTATATTATATTACACAGAAAACTGAAACAATTTCCTGAAACTCTAATTGGTTCTTTTCTTTCTCAGATTCATGAATTATGAAATATAAAATAATAACAAAATCTTCAAAAACCAGTCCTTTTGGGGCCAACATGTCCAGTACAATTACAAAGGCGAATATTTAATTAAGTTACGAAGCCAACAATACAAATCCTATGGTTACCCCTACTATTGGTTCGACGCTTAGGTTTGACTTTGATAAACATTCTTGAATATGAATGATATTTGATTATATTTTAGAATTCATAAATAATCATATCAATTCTTTTTTATTTGGCGTCAAGAAAAGGTTCTCAATTCGTCGGAATCTTTTTTAATTTAGATTTTTATACCGCCTATAAAGACATTATTTAATAACTGTTTAATAGCTGCTAATGTCAAAATTTTGTAGATCATGCTAACGTTTTTTTTCCCAAATTTAGATTGATCACGTCCATACATTTTGTATAACAGGGAAAATATCCTCTTTATTAAATTAGTATAGATTTGCAAGTAAAATTAACGATGATTTACTCCTAAAAAATTATGTTTTGTTTAAACGTTGGGACCAGTAGTAGGAGCTCTCAGATGATTAAAAAATCTTGTGTTGGGTATCGCAGAGATAACGTTAATGAAGTTGAGAGGGCACAAAGCTTTTCGAGAAAGAACCGGCATCATAATTAGTATTAGCTAATATTTATGGCAAGGTTTATGTACAAAAGGCATCCGCTATTTTGGTTAATTAATCTCTTTGTTTTTTCGTTTTGTTATAAAATACTTTTGTATTAATACAGTGCTAACATTTTTCAGAACACGAAATTGTTTTGTTCGAATTGATTAACAAAGTAATTATGATCTTAAATGTACTGATTTATATTTTTGTGTATTTGTTTTCGTTCTTTGTGGTGTTCTATTGTTTCTGAGTAAGTAATATAACGATGCCTATCATTATGCATTATGTATGTTTATTGTCAGCGAGTCTGTCAGTCCTGCTCATAAAAAAAATATTTGGAGTATGAGGTATTATTGGCATAAATAAAGGTTTAGTGATTGTTTTTGTATGTGATAGTCACAGGTGAGATTCCTAATAAATCCTAATAAAACTAAAAATCCTAATAAAGTCACAGGTAAGTTATTAGTTAGTTACATTATTAGGATTTGGTTTTTGTTATGATATTATCTGTTAGCCCCGTGGATTCACCCGCAGCGTACCCGAAGAGATTTCAAGATGAATTCTCACAAATGTGGCTTTCACGTACATTTATAATTTCAAATTAGTTTGGTAGTTACAGATTAGAGCGTTGAAATAAATGAACTAACTTCTGCTTCATCGTTGGGCCATTTCTCGCGTTACTTTAAGAAACTAAGTCTAAACCAAAAACTAAGTCTTAAAAAGTAAAAAGAACTTGAACCGAACGGGGCAAATAAATATTACTTTCAAGTAGGTGTTGAAGATTTTATCAGGAGCTTGTTGACGTTTCCCCTATCGAGCCGCCGCCAAGTTACAAAACTTCTAAATTAAATATCCGGTCACAACAATAAATAATATTTCTACGAACGAAGCAAGGGTCATTCATTACGCAAAATTGTTTTACGGACTTTTACAATATTTTACGGTAAAAGTCTAAATTTCTTATCAGGGTCTATCGTGGGTTTTAATGTCAAAACAGTTACTTATTAAAATGTCAATAGATCCCTTAAGCGATTCAATAAAAAAAAGCCTAAGCAAAAACTAATGTTTATGAAAACAACTCCCTTTTTAGCGGCAAATGGAGCTGTTTTAGTTTAATAATGGTGTCCATTTATAAAAATCATGCACCGAAACGAGAATATACTTGTAGTTTTTAGAGTCCTATAATCGTCAAAATGTAACAATATGCAACATATTCCGTAGCACATCATAACCAACTGTTAACATAAGCATAATAAACACTTTTTAGACTCACAAATGAAACCAAGTCTCTGAAACGAAGGACATAATTTAGATGCAAAGCAATACTTAGTGATTCCATTTTACTTCTAGGCTAATTTGAACACAAAAACGAGAACGAAACTTTATGCCCCAGATGTTAAAGACTGGATTTGAATAAGACTTGTCGGGGAATTTACTTCATTATAGCAGTAGTCAGTGCGTCACTTGTATCGCCTTGTTATAAGTTTAGTGCTGTGTTAGAGAAACTCAAAGATGTTTTGTTACAAAACTTCCTCTATATAAATCTTCATAAAGGACATGGCTGCTTCAATCTGCTTGTAAACCGAATATTTGGTCCGTTGTTTTGAAGAAAAAAAATGTTCTTGTCCTGAACCTTTTTATGTTTACGGAAGTGAGCTAAATTGATAACAGATTTCTTTCTTTGAGATGAAATAATTGATAAGGGCCGCTGCACACGGGGCACAGAACTACAGCCATAAAACGCGGCCACGCGCTTCTTTCCTGTAGTTCTCATAAATGTTCAGCGACGGTTTGTGGCATGTGGCGGCCACCGGCGACAAATGTTTGCAGCGAGCAATACCTCGTTTTGAAGCTGCGACCGGTGGCCTTTTTTATTCTGGGCAAAAGTTAGTAGTGTAAAAATAACAAAAAACCTATATTTGCATTCGTTTCTTTTTTCAAAATTTCACGGTTTCATGGTTGTTGTAGTAAGTAAAACATTTACTTTGTGCGTTATTTACTTACTAAAACAACCTTCTGTGCCACGCCACAAAACCCGTAGTAATATGTTAATAATGATATTTGTATTCATTAATATATAATGCTATTTGCGCTCGTTCATATTTAATGCTATTTACTATTTACCTAAATACAAGTTTGAAAACAACTATAAACGCCAATATCAAAGCGAACCAATATATTATAGAGTTGAAAATTACTGCAAAAGTTTTTTTATCAAAATAGTAAATCAGCTCCCGTAGGACTTCGATAAAATCCGGATTTAACTTTTAACAAAATTACATTGGCTATGGCGGCGGTGCTTTTTAATTTGCGTGATAAGTTTGTGAACTGGTTCATTACGAAAATCGTTGCAGTTTTGTACAAATAATAATACATATTGTGCATTCTGATAATGCCATGTTTCTCTGAGTTTTAATGAAGATAAACTTGTGCTTTGCATAATTTGTACAACATCTAACTTGCAAAAATGTTTATAGTGATTTATGAAGATATTATGATATAACTTAAATTAATACCTAAATGTTTATCTTGACCTAAACCTAGGTAATTTTAACTGCATTTTGTGGCTGTGCCATCTTTGCCTGCTATGTCTTACACCAGGCAAAGAAAGTAAGTCCCCGTATCTTGTCTATGATTGAGCTAAAGTAGAAATATTCCGAGCGCGTTTTTATCCCAGTTCTCCTAAGAAAACCTACGCAATTTTGATTAACTGAAGCGAAATGAGGTCGAGGGGTTACAGCACAACATATTTCAAAAACAAAACAAGACATAGTTATTCAATTTATTCCTACAATAAAGAGGAAGCGATCATCGCAAGTGCTTGAACAAAATAGAATAGAAACGGAGCTCTAATACAATGTTGAGACGGCTTTGGTCAACACACAGCGTCCAACGGGTCAATACAATTTGTACGGAGAAGGGCGAAAATATTGAAAGGAAAATACAGAACAGATATCCCAATCTCATGGTAGTGGGTTTTAGATCTTCTTAGATTCCGCTTTTGACACTAGCGGCCCTCCCTTGCTTCGCTTCGGATGAAAAGGCTACCCCCTGATTGGGGTTGATTTTCGCAAAATCCTTTCTTAGTGCTCACTTACATCATGAAAGGAACCCCTGTACCAAATTTCAAGTTTCTAAGTACAGTAGTTTCGGCTTTGCGTTTATATATAAGTCAGTTATTCTGTCAGCTGGATAGACTAGGAATAGGTCTCATTAATAATTCTTTTTAATATTCTCAAAATCAGGCTAAGTAAAATGATAGTCAAACACTGAGAGGCGGAGTTAAACCTATTGTTCGGTTAAACTGGTAGAAACTAGTTAAAACTAAAACAACTTACCCAAAACTTGTTACAACCAGTAGGCCTTCCGCAGAGATAATGGTTTTTGAATAAAAAAGACTGTCTTTTTATTCCAAACTAGCTGTGCCCCGCGGATTCACCCGCAGCGCCCCCGTTCCCGTAGGAATTTTGAGATTTTTATTCCTTATTTTTCTTGTATAAAAACCTTGTCCTGACAATAAGGAATACATAAAAAAAGAATCATCCAATTTGGTGCAGTCGTTCTGAAGTTATGCGCTTATCAACACATTTTTCGATTAATTTTTATATTATAGATTAAAATTGGTTAAAAAAATTCCCAACTTAGAACTATAATTTCCTTAAGGAAAGGAAGATTAGAAACAGCTACGGAATGTATGTAGACATAATATCTTGGAAACCACTTCAATGTATTCTAAGAATGATTTACGTGTCCATTAGTGGCTGCAGAGTCGCCGCACTGTCTACATAGAATGGCATTTCACTTATATGTTTTATTCAGATTTTTGAAAGATAGCTAAAATCATATGCATGTTTATCGTATATTTCTGAATTGTTAAACTGAAATAAGACAACATTTTATATGAAAAAATAATAATGCGATAATGTACGTTCATAGACCTTTTTATTTGGCCCATCGTTGGTCAATACGAAAATATTGTTTCTCTTCACTTCAAGTGAAGTACATTATTTTGAGAAATCAATATCTTATGCCCATACAGACAATATGCTACTAAAGACCCGGGCTGTGTTAGACTTTAGGGTAAATAGTCCTGCTAAATGAATTGTATGTATGTAAGTTAGTAAGTATTAGCCTGTAATGTCCCACTGCTGGGCAAAGGCCTCTCATCTCACTGAAGATATCAGAACATTGAGGAGGATTTGGCATAATCACCACGGTTGCCAAATGCGGTTCACTAGTGTATGACACCACACGCGACGGGCGCACGCGACGGTTCACTTTTGTATGAAGCCACACGCGGCGTGCGCACGCCACGGGCGCCCGCGACGGTTCACTTTTGTATGAAGCCACACGCGGCGTGCGCACGCCACGGGCGCCCGCAACGGTTCACTTTTGTATGGAACCGCGGCGTGCGCACGCTTAACGCAGTGTCGGCCCTTAAACTCGTACTATGGGTATGTTTAGATAGATTTTTACTGTTCTCTTGAACTGATTACATGCAAATGTGTAGCGAGTCATAAAACTAAGTGTTACGACTCTCAACAGAATAGACGAGGAATAAAATTGAGAGTTTTATTATTTACTTGTTACTGTTCTCTTTATTAGAGACCTCTGTTTATGACACGTTTGGTGTTTCTTTAGTTTTATTGTTGTTTAGGAAATTAGAACACCTTTTTCAATTCCCAAGAAAAGTTGGTACGAATTTTCCGTAGCTTTATACCAGTTATAATAAGAAAGTAAGTAATTTCGAGTAGTTTAACGCCTCGGTGGTCTAGTGATATGTGCAATCACCTGCCAAGACTGAGGTTCTGGGTTCAATTCCCGGCTCGAGTGAAAAAATCTGACATATCAGATCAGATAAACAAAATCAGATCCAAATGGTTGTTCTAGAAATTAGCGCATTTAAATCATAACTCAATGATTTAAACAAGCAGAACAAAAAACTCATCAGTTTTATAATATTAGCTCGTACAAACATTAACAAACTTTTTTACTTACTAACCTAACTTAGTCTCCCACATCACATTAAATCAAAACTATGTATCCTAATTAGAAATTTACTTCATTATACGCATTTATTTAATTAATCTTCTCAAAATATTGTTAAGACCGGCTCAGGAGGAGCTTATGTCTGAGATTCGGGAGACAAAATGCTTATAAAATTCAGCTGAAAAGAAAATTGAGATATTTTCTAGTTTCAATAATAAATATAAGATACCTTATTACGTTGAGTCAGATACCAATTTAATTTCCAATTAAAGTTATTGTCCTTCACGTCAATTAGATTTTCAGACCGCATGTTCTAATTAAAAATATGTTCGTATTTTATATATGTCTAAAAAATACATAGAAGATATTCATCGCCTACTTAATACCTATTACATCATAGAACAACGAATAAATCTTAAAATACCTTCAAATGAAGTAAAGCCAGAATAATGCCATTCAAAGTACCTTATTCACATCAAAATATTCCTTTAAATAACTCCCCGAAAAACGTATTCTTGATTAGAAAGACATTAAAAGATGGCCGCCCCAGGCTTATGAATATGTTCGTTAGTCGCGTCTTGTTTAAAGTACTGCTTACGAGTATTAGAGAAGCCAGCGTTTTAGAAGCAATCTTAGGGAGACCCATGTATAACAAAAAATGCTCGCAGATTTATTAAGATTTATAATTTTAACTATACTAAAAATTTTAATTAGATTCCAGATTTGACAATTTCAGTGTTGCAACATTATGACAAATACTAAATAGTGACGTTGCGAAATTATTCGATATGGAAATGGAATATTTCCGGATCGATTCTTCTCGTTTATAATTTTACTCTCGTAAACTAAGTATATCAGGAAATTAAATATTTCTGAACCGATAATTTAGTTTTGACGATTAATTAACGATCTGATACTTTTCTTTTATAATTGTGTGTGAAATAAATAAAAAAATGTGATCTTGAAGGAACATGACAAATAAAACAGAAAAAAAAACGTTGTTTGTTTTGGTTAATGTGCTAGACTGTTCATTCCAAGTAATTATATATTGGTGTCAAAAAATATCTAGTTTAATAATAAGTAAAAAACAATGAGAAAATACATCGGATACATCTCGGATACAAAATATCGATTCGCAATGAAATAAGATATTCGTATCACTACACTACACTATTATATGTGGTATCATTATTTCACAAAATGACAGTAGCTAATGTCAAATCTGGAATCTAATAAAAATTCCGAGTATAGGATATTCATTCTAAAAACCTTTAGGCAAAATAACGTTCAAAACCTTGTTTCAATTTAATTAAACGGAACGCCCAATGTAGGTGGAAACTTTCAACATAAAATTCATTTTCAGATTTCGAAACTTTATTTAAGTAAGTGCTTACTACTAAAATGAAACTCAAATAACAATTTACATTTTAAAACCTATAAAAGATAATGTTACAGTAACAATGACAGTTATTACTGTATTAACATTTCAGTTTAAAATTATTTCTTTTCAATATAGACTATTTCGTTTTAACTAAAACCGTAAAAGTGGAATCTTTCTATACAATTAGAAAGATTATCGCAGGAACAGAAAGACGTTAAAAATTCCCGACAATAACCAGTTAACGTTAGCTCGTGCTGGTATAAACCGGAATGAACCAGAATGAACCGAAATGAACCACTTTATTAAGTTGCAAAAGTCGCTCTCGACCGTTTCGCTGTCGCGTCGCTCATGCAGCTTCTAACCTCTATTACGTACTTAAAACTGTTCGGAGGGACATTGTTACAAAGTTTCAGATTAGCAAATGAAATAACCGGATGGAAATTTTCATATTTAACACGGAATGTGTACATGTGCAATGTGCATTGGCCGGTTTGTTGGTATAGTATAGATAAACGTTGAAAATCGTGGGCAAGATAGAATAAACTTATACCAAATTTTAGACGAGATATTAGTAACTCTGTAAAGGTAAATAAAGGTAAGTATTATCAACAATCTTAAAGAAATATAGTTGAAATATAAAGGTACGAAATTGCGGTAAGATTGAAAAGAGACATGTCAACATTAAGTATTACATTTCGATATCTCTCAACCGAAATTGTGTAACGTTTTCCACATTATTTCCAGCACTTTATCGCACACAAAATGAGGTGATTCATGTCGCTTTTAGGCCAAAATTTTATGTTTGCCTCAAGCCCACTCTACAGCTCCGATAACCGAAGGAAATTTTCTTACAAATTCTGCCTAGTAATGACCCACCGAGTAAAGTTAATGGCTGTGATATTCCGGTATTATCCGGCTATGGCCAGTTTAGAGTGGTTATGCCCCGTCTTTGTCTAGCATACCAAACGACCCGTTAAAATGATCGGGACGAACTTAATAGCACATAAATCTATTTTATTACAAACAACATAGTTAACTTCAACAATGCTCAAATTGGCTATTTTGGTGTTTTCCTTTAGTACTTCCTCCCGGACCAACTAAAACCTCTCCTTTTACGCAGTCAAGTAAAAAGTCCGGTAGGTTTTATATCACACAAAGTAATTCAAGCTTTTTCTAGAAAAAACAAATTCAGAGTATCCATAAAATAAATAAAAAGGCTCTTAAGTTATGTCATATTTGCACTAAAGGCAACATTGGCAGTTTCTTAAAAGCAAACGTTTATCACGTCCAAGAAAAAAGAGAAAACATCGGACATATAGAGAAAATTATCGCCAATACGACAATATAGTGTTACACTCGTTGTAACGGTACCATAAGTTAAGCGGTTTATGTCGCCCCGATCTCCAGATTAACCGTTTTATTCTGGCAATACTTTACTTGGTTACTCTAAGTTTATTGATGTTTTAAAGAGAAGTAACGTTTCAAGTTTTTTATTTTTGTGAAAACGGTTTGTGTTATTCCCTTGGGCTCGAGCGGAAATATTTTTCGTAACAAGAACTATTGCCTGTGATTCTCGAGGATTTTGTATCGTACAGTGAAATGTTGCTGTATTTCGTTTCCCGGTAAATTATTTTGTTCGTTATGATATGATACTGTGCTGCATTTTGTTCAATGTTAAGTAAATAGTGACACTTGATATGGTACGTCTAACTAGAACAAAAAATGATCTTTAAATTAGATCGAGTATAAATAACGACGAAAGGTTAGTGATACCAATTACTATATTTTACTTGAACAAAAGAAACATAATATATTTCTACAAAATATTTGTTTATAAACCGATCTTGTGTCAATGTACCAAAAACATTAATTAAATATTAGAGGGAACTTTTTAAAAGAAATATCATGTGAATAATTCAGTTTATATTTCATAAAGAATTAAAAAAGTAATGTTATAAAAAGTCGTTTCATGAAGATGGATTTACATAAAAAAATTGAATTAGGCAAATACTGTTGGCCTATCACGACTTAGCCACAGTGTAAAAAATACAGTTAAGTAATTATGACCTTATTTAAATTGAGAAAGATAAGCGAAAAATCTTTGCTTAAGAAATATTCGAACATTGTAAAAAGACACAAAAAGCTGCATCTATTAACATTCACGACGAGATAAGGGCACGAACAGACAGGCAGCCGGTTTGCTTGGCGCCTACAGCTTGCATCGTAAGCAACGTTTGCGAATGTTCGCGACCACACTACGCGCTTGGCACCTAGCTAGATGGTTACCTAGAATGCAAGCCACCAGGCTCTAGGCGCCAAACAAGCCGCCTGCGCGTCGATTGCTTTGGGACTGTATTGTCAGACATGCTTTGTTTCGCCGACTCACATATTTGAAACTCAGTCAATATAAACTAAAGCTTAAGGACTAGTTTTCATATCATGAATATTCGCTTTCTTCCAATGCAGTTATTACACGGATACTAATAAAAAAAAATTACGAGTCTCCATATCTGTGGTGTGTTGGTGTGTATGAGTTTTTATATAAACCTAACAAAACCTTTAAAATAAAATCAGAACAAATAATAATAAAATACCTAAATAATATAAGAGAGGAATTCAAAATCCTACTGTGTTCGTAATCGAAGTCGGTTGATGTTTGCGCTGATTAAAGAAACCTTTGAGAAGTCGTTGAATGTATAACGATGTAATTTGTTTGTTGAGCAACAAATACGAAGGCTTTGATTTTTTATATTTATTCTAGCAGGTTATAATAAATTGGATACTTTTAAATATGAATTAGGTGTTGTTTATTTAAAAGCTTTTCAGAAGCAAAAACAAATTGAGCACTCAATTTAATATACGGGAGTTATGAAGCGGATAAGGAAGAAACGTAGCTTAATCGTAGCAAAATGAGGAGTGTTATTAGTTTGACAATCTTTTTTTCAGGCATATGACTTGATTTTCATCAAAGTAAGTATTTCGTTTCAATAGTATTCTGCTTATAGGGGTGAATTGCACAAGAACCCTAAGGGCTCCCACACAAAACTGCGAATTCGCATCGCATCGCAAAAATCTGCGAATTCGCACGACGCATCGTAAGAATTTCCGATTTGCTTCGCATCGCACATTCCTGTCATATTACGTCATCCTTGGTGACACCATTTCAGGACATTTCAGGACAGGGATTGGGCTTTTGAAAAAAAATTTTTTGTGATAAATGGAAAGATTATATATTAGTTTTATAACAAAACTATTAAGCTATTGCATAGCTTCTATCAAAAAATAATCAAAAAAAATTTCTTCTTCAGTTCTCAACGCATAGTACATTTGTGTAAAATAGTTCCCATCAGAGTTCATAATCCTAATAAATGGATGAACCCAGAATCTTCTTTTTCTTTTATATCTATTGAACAATATCAGCAGTGCAATAATCTTTTTGCGATCCATCTTACGCTTCCTAAAAACACGTCCAGTATGGCCTACACTTGAAGGAATGGTCACCCTACCAAACGGTTCGCCGCACTAAATCGCATCGCAGAAATTCGCATCGCAAGTTTCTGCGATGCGAATTCGCATCGCATCGCATCGCAGTTTTGTGTGGGAGCCCTTAATAACAATTTTTAATAATTAACAAGAACTCGTATTTTTAGTACCTAAATAAGTTTTAAAAACAAATGATATTTGAGCTCTGTTGGGTGCGAAATTAACAACAATTTTGAACGAACAAGTTTTGTCTCTAAACTTATTTAATAAATCGATTTAAAAGGTTTTTTGCAATCTGCCCAGTGCCCTTTTGATCAATCACAAGGCATTACGGAAAGATTTTGAGAATTGTTGTGATTGGTCGATTTAACTCCGTACAGCACCGCTCCGTTTCAATAGAAACACATCCTTATCTTATGAACATTTAAACGACTACAGGCGCAGCATAAAAGGGATTAAAAAGAGAGCCAAATAAAAACGAAGGCACCATTTTCCGGACCTAAGTTGGTACAAGTACTTGTCAAGCGGCCTTTAAAATAAACAGACACCCCAAATCTCAAAGGATTACACAAATCTGTTTCAATCTTCAATAAAGTTAAAACGTTCTAGAAAATTAATTACGAACCACTTCGCTAAGGAAATCGTGCTATGTAATTGTTTAAACTAATCTGTCTCCGCAGACGAATCAAATTCTATGTTTAATTAAATGACATGTAACAGCAGTAATTGCTACCGATTAGTTGAACTAAGGAATTAGGTCGCCTCTAATCTCGCGCCGTTTTAACTTTTAGTTTTCTTGGACGCCCGTTGTTGTTACGTTCTATGCCAGATTAAAGTAGACTGCTCCATTTTTTTACGTTTGACCTGAAAAATGCTTTCGGAATCGAAATAATTTTGGAGGCTTTTGATGTATATGGAAAAATCCAATTTTAAGAAAAACACACAGTTGAAAATCGTTAAATTCAATATCGATGAATGTATTTTTCAACTGTTACTAGTATTATTATTATTCTCCTTATATTGAATACAACACGTAATAGTCCATTTTCTAGTAAAACTGATAGAACTGAAAATATTTAAATTGAATATCGATGAATGTATCTTTCAACTGTTTTTATTCCTTTGTGTTAAAGTTGATGAAATGTTTAATCGTGAATTGAATCGTTTCGGATATTGATGTTGAAATATATCGATGTTATGAATGATACAATAATGTTATACATGTGTAGCTTTTGTAATTAAATATATTGTTAATACAAATATTGAAATAAAAATATTGAAACAATAAATTAAACATCGACATTTTAATGAAACGAAATAACTTATTGACGAATTGGAAACTTTCCTACAATAATTTAATTAATTATTTTAAAACAATATCTGAATGAAAACCACATTTTGAGCAAGCAGGTTTTTAAGCTTTTGGATTAATAAATGTGTTTATATGGGAACACATTCTTTTAAGGGATGGACGTTATTTTTTTTCATAGGATGTTAAGGGTGGATAAATTCTTTTTAACACACGCCTAGAGGTAGCTAAAGTGTGTCACCTAACAATGCTGACGCGGCAAAAAGGCTAACAAAGAAAAGGTTCTAACAGCACTGGGATGAGTCAGGAAGGACTAATATCCGGTCGGAGCGAGTACAGTGTAACAATGTGTGCGGTGCTGTATCGCTCTTTGAACTGTTCCAAACTTGGTCACGTAAGTTTTAGTGCATTTTATGGACGCTTTGTTTTGAGGTTTTCTAAATGTGTCTTTAAGTTACGTGTAGAGTTATGTGAGAGAAGTTATTTTGTGGTGATGTCCCCTGATCTGTGTACTTTGTGAAGAAATGAAATTGGATGAAAGTTTTTAGATACTAATTTAATAACTTTTAAAATACCATGGTTGTCCCATATGTTTATTCTAATATTTCTTTAAAACATCATTAAATGGATAATCATAGATCCTCGCCTAGGCTATCTTTTATTTAAATTCACCTAATTGTGACTATCAAATTCGCGCAATGTTGCAACGCTTGGGAATATAATTTTGACAAAATGAAACGCATTACAGTTTGTTTCGAAGAAATACGTAGTAGGTATAAATACTAATACTACGGAGTAAGTAATACTAATTTCATGTTCCCAAATTAAGAAAACAATGAACTTTACAACTTCGTATACTAATTACATATGTTACTGCATGCAATTGTACTGTGTAACCCCAAACAGGGAACACAAAGGTGTGTTCTGCCAGTAGGACATACAAGGGGCTATATTGCAACTCACACTGAATGTGAGCCGGAATGAACATGTTTACATGAAATTAATATGAGACGGGCTGCCATGGTGCAAACGGTGACGGTATGTGAGTAGATAAGCACAGAGGTTTAGAGAAATTTCGAAAAAAGAATATTGAATTGAAACTTGAGTTCTTTACTAGTATTTTTAAAATCAAAGTTATCATCTTGGCACCGTCCTAAAGCGCAAGATACACTGCATACAAATACAAGGAATACAAAGTCACCGCATTATGTGTATCTTGTGCTTAAGTTTTCTTTATTTTATTCAAAATTTAAAATTCTAGCTAAGAAACTATAAAAGAAACAAATCTTAAACCAAGATTTAAAGCTATAAAATTGAAATAGTAACTTTGCCATACCAGTTCGTAAATAACAAAATACAATTTGACTTCTGCAAAGTAAAAAGAAACTTAAAATTCTTGGGTTTGATTTTCAACCCGTATTCTCAAAGACTGGTAGTCTTTGAGAAATAGTTTTATTTCTCGAAACGAGACTTGATTGGTCCAAAATTCAGTTGTACTTGAGACACAAACAAAAGTAAACAAAGGTCCCAAATAAATCCAATCAATAAATAATTACAGCGACTTAAATTGTCCAACAAAAAATATTAGCTGAAAAAATTGTAAGGCCTCTTCAATTCAAACTTGTTTAGTCGTCCGGCTACGCGCGGCAGTGGAGCAGTTGTCTTCGCGGATGTTCTTTTGCTTTTCATGGAAAACGTACGCAGCAGGACGAACTAAAGCGCTGAATTTGAAGGAGCCGCGCGTACTACAGGGATTAAGTAAAAAGTAAATTTCCCTATCATTGTTGACGTAACGACCTCTTATGTAAATTGCCCTATAAAAAGTTTCAGGCTATTCGTAAGATAAATGGCTATTAGACTTTAATATTATAACATTCTACCGTGTGGAGATAATAGCTATATTCGATTTTATTGAAGACTAGCAGCGCCCCGCGGTTTTACCCGCGTTGAGCCCGTTCCCGTAGGAAATCCGGGATAAAATGTAGCCTATAGCCTTCCTCGATAAATAGACTATCTAACAGTGAAAGAATTATTCAAATCGGTTCAGTAGTTTCTGAGATTAGCGCGTTTAAACAAACAAACAAACAAACAAAACAAACTCTTCAGCTTTATAATATTAGTATAGATTTTACTAAGAAAGAAATCTGGGTACTTTCTGAGAACCTCGGTGGTGCAAGTCAGTGAATAAAATACTCCCTACACTAATAAGTTCGAGTAGGCTAGGGGCCAACCCCTGTGTCGGAGTATTTAGACCGCCTGAAGGTTCGCGATAGGGACTGACGATTGATACAACCGAGACCAATAGTTTAAAGCGCTTTTTGAACTGCACTGTAGTGCGCAGATAGAAATGCCACTATCGTCCACCCATCCAAGTAGGGTCTCGGCTGAACGTTGCTTAAGAATCGCGATGAGACACCGCTTAGTCAAGCTACGCCACGAGTGTTTCTGATCAGAAAGTTAGATAATAATATAATGATTTATTTACATCATAATTTACGAGTATATTGAACTCGAAGCGCCCCGCGGCTTTGCCCGCGTTGAGCCCGTTCCCGTAGGAATTTTCGAAAATCCTTTCTTAGTGTGCACTTACGTCACTTGAAGAACCTTCCTGCCAAATTTCATGCTTCTAGGTGTAGCGGTTGAGGCTGTGCGTTGATTATCAGTCAGTCAGGACTTTGAATTTTATATATATAGATTATTTATGCCCAAATGTTTTATACGCTTTGGAACTTTAGCCCATAAAATAGCCTTTCCCAAATTCTGACTTATGTTTGTAATTTGTACAAAATTCCATCAAAGTCAGTTAATTGCTTTAGACTTGAAAACGTAGCAGACAGAAAGAGTTATCTTCGCATTTTTAAAAAACGTAGGGATTTGATACATGATTCAATTAATACTAGTTAGGTGTTACAAACATATGAGTGGAAAAAATACGGTCTAAACGAGTATGAAACTTAGCTTTTTAATTTTTTGTCCCCGAAAGCCCTATACGGCAAATGTCATCAAAATCGTCGGTGAAATGTATACTCTTCAGGAGTAGTTGTCTTATGCTGGAAGATATCTGAGCAGCTAGGACAATTGCAGGTTAATTAATCGTTTTATGTATTTCAGAAATTTTCAAATCGTCACGAAACATTATTTAACAAAACATTCGTTTCATTATGAGAAGGCTTTGTTTATTTAATAAGTTTTCAACCCGTTAACGTCGTTGGTTGTAAATGTTCGTTAACGAGATCTCTTTCGTTAACTCCCAAAAAAGTAATTCCACTAACGGTTTTTATTAAAGAGGCAATAAACTTGTTTTAGGTTTGGGTTAGATTCGTTAACGATAGCACGAAATTAAAAGATTACTGAAATTTCAAAAAAGTATTTTTGTAGACGGAGAAGAAAAGGATATTATTGTTTCTTATCACTTAATTTTGTAGGTCTTAAAAAAGATCTAGGCAATCTGAGTGAACATTCAGATAATATAAAATTCTTAAAAAAGTACATACTGTAGGCCTTTTAAAAGAAGAGCACTTTTTTCTCCAAACTCCTAAATATTGGAAATAATGCTCTATTTGCACGAAATAGGCAAGTAAGTACTTTGCTCTTCCGTGTCTATTTGGGCGTTAAATCATTGCAAGAATTTGTATAAAAAGAACGATTGAGATTGAGCTAGTTTAAAAACTGCCAGTAAGCGAGTGGAATCCTACGAGGACTAATATTATAAGTGCGAAAGTTTGTGAGGATGTATATATGTATGTTTGTTACACTTTCACGTAAAAACTACTAAACGGATTTAGATAAAACTTTACAGAAATATAGGTTATACATCAGAGTAACACATGAGATACATTTTATACAGAAATTCCCGCGGACGGGAACGGGTATAAGCGGGTAACACCGCGGGGCGCAGATTGTAGAATATATTGAAAGAGCATCATTCATGCTCAAATTCTCGCGCATTCGCGTGTATTTTTTCAGATATAAATACGACGTAGGTACTACGTTTATGCTTTCAAAGCAATGTGTTCATATTCCGTGCAAATATTGAAAAGATATAAGTAAAAGGAGATTATTTTGGCAATTTCTTCGCTATTACCAGTTGTCTCTAAGATGTCGTTAGGAACAACAGCTGTTCAATACTTTCGTTATAGAAGTAACTCTGAAGTGTATTAATGTTATAAGTAGATAATATCAGAGCTTTTGTTTGCTTACTATGTAGAAAAATAAAGGCACTTGGAAACAGTTGAATTTTAAGAAATTTATATGTAAGAAATTTTTAAGAGCTTACATGAGTCAAGATTAGGTTAGGGTTACTTGAGTACGTTTTGCTGTACTGAGAAACTCAATATAAAACTGAATAGTTAACTGAAGAATCTCTTCAGATTGAAAGCTGTAAATTGAACTGTTTTAGACAATGCTAATAAAAAATCAATCCCTACTTCTATTTTGAACTTTAACTTCCAATTTATCAAAAACATAACACAATAAATTGTTTACTGTTTCATATTTTCTTGCCGACAATATCAACTATAATAAAAAAGTCGTTAACGAAAATGAAGCGGGAATTAAATTCAAATCACATCAAAATACGGAAACGAAATAAAACAGTCCGTTCGCGGACCCTGGCAAAGTTTGCAGGCACTTGGCAAGAGGAAGCGGCGAGACCTGGCGTGGAACAAGTCACGAGATTGTTATTGTATGGACATTTTAACGAGCAATTTGCACATAAAGATGTTCTCTTTACTCATATGATATTTAGTAAAAAGTGCTAACCCTAGATGCTTGATAAAGGCCTCTCATCTCAGAGAAGTTATCGGTGAATAGCATTCGGCATTATCATCACGCTTGTCTACAGCAGGTTGGTGATCCATGCCATGTCTTAAATTTCCTTAAATAGGGGTGAATGAAGATTTGTTTGACTTTCATTTATTTCTAAAACAGTTGTTTTCAAATGTACACTGTAGCATGTGTATTAAAAATAACAAAGTTAAAACTATGGTACTATTGACCATTTATAAACAGAGATGTATTTCACGATTAATTCAAATTGCATGCTATTAACATTCAAATCACTCGTCCCTTGAAACTTGGATAAAAATCTCGGTTGGAGTAAGTCCAACGCTGACCGATTATAAAATCTATAAAACGCGTTCCAAGTTTGTTTTCGACCGTTTTGGATGCGTCCTAACTATTTCAACCGACAATATTGTTAACGAAACGACGCTGCTTTTGCTTTCATTGTGTTTTAGATTTCAATAATAATTGAATGCTGCATTTTAATATCGAAGAGCTTTTTGTCGAAATATTTTGTAAAGTATTTTATGAAGTAGAAAGGGACCGAGAAATGAAAACTATAACACGAGGTTGGATATAAATTTAAGTATGTACCTCCAGGCTACATAGTTTGAGATAGCCTTTATGACATAACATGAAAAATAGTACTAATAATCTATAACAAGAAGGATCACTGATGCACATGATTGATATACCATCACTTCCATATCATATACATTACGGCATAGCAATTAAGTAAACAACAAAAATAAATCTATAATATTTAAATGCAATATTTAAAAAACAACCATTCACAGCTCCTAAACACCGATCATAAATATTCTATCTTGAATTTAATTTAAATAAAAAGAGCACTGCATTTAAAGTTCATACAAAGTATGACAAAAATGCAGTCGGCTAGCTTTGTGTGTGTGAGTCTAGGATGGGTTAATTTCCGTTCGCATTACGAAGGAAATTCACCTCAGCTTGAGGTTTATAGGTCTGTACGTGGTATTCATACTTGAGGGAGTGTGGTGAATAATTGAAACGTGATATATGTAAGCACTTTGTTTGGTTTGAGTTAGATTACTATTCTACGGATCAAGCTTGATCGAGTCATGGGTCAAGCCTGATCGAGTTACACAACGAGTGCAAGTGTATCTAACGCATAGGTCTGGGAGGGTTTTAGTTGGTTCAGACCAATATTATGTAAGATAATGACATATGATCGGAATTCTCTCTGAAGAAGTACAAACAAATATTTGTTTAAAATTTAGAATTTAATATAGTTTGATTGGTCTAAGATATGGTTGTAAAGAAAACATGATATTAGAAACTCTATCAAATGATTCCTTCAAGACAGAGGCAGAGTAAGGATGACTATAATTAAGTACGTCTTTTTCCACTCAATTAATTTGGAGTCCCACTACTGAGCAAAACTTTTCCTTCATTAATAACTTACAGTCCTCTCTGTCCACACTATATGGCACGCAGTGTTGTTATGGTTGTTCCATTGCAGAAATCCGATATCATAAATACATTCCCATATTACAGATAAATATTTTATTATTATGACATGGAGATTAAAACCATATAACAAAAAAAAGTCGAACATACAATTAAAATTAACATAATTATACCTTAAAAAAACGTGTCCAAAAGCGTTAAAACTCGTATAATACCGTTAAAATTATTTGTTTCATTAAGAGTAAACGAACATCCGAATCAGCATTACGCACGTAAAATTCGTAATATTATGCAGTACCAAAGCTTCCGAGACCGGTAACAAATTGAATGTAACCTTATTATTATACAAACCCTGACCTTTGAGTTTGCAGCACACAGCTGGATTCTATCGATTTTATTTAGTTTCGATTTTATTGGCTTTAAATCTATTGGTGAATAAGTAACTATGGCAAGCTTTATCCAGCTTCAGGACAAAGCTCTCTTTTAGCAGTCACACCGCAAGAAAAGGTGATGTCTACGACTACGGCAATTACAATTGGCTACTGGTTTCTTCTGTGACCACGGTTCCTGTAAAGCCGAAACGTTAGATAATAATGTTAAATAAAAGCGAAGTGTATCCGTAAACGTAGTTTAATTCGATATATAATTGGGTTTTTTTTTATCCCACTTGAATGAATGGCCCATACCGGCATTTCTTATTGAGCTACCGTTCTTCAGAGAGCACGTTCAATTGTCAATCTCGGTTGTTTCAAGCATTAGACCATATCAAAGACCCTTAGGTGGTCTATAAACTCAGACACCTATTTGACCACTAACTCACTAGAATTTACATATAATTTCAGTCGCGAGCGCTTCACCTTCCTCCTGATGAAGGTCACTGAAGAGGCGTCATGAACGGAGGTAACTGAAACGTATTGAGGAATGCTCAATAGTAACCTCCGTTGTAGAAGTTCCGGTTTTGACTTATAATACTGTCAATAACGTATGCTTCAATATGCAGCAAAATAACTTATGATTTGTGTTTTTTAAATAAGCTGGTCGTTATGGCTCGTCTGTACCGTGTGGGGGAGGCGTAGTAATTATTATTGGTCGTTATTCAATGAATTTGGTGTTCTGGAGAATTAGGGCCTTATTCATAAACGCTTATTAACAGCACTTAGCTATCAAATGGTTTGTCCCTTTCCGACATACGCAATTTTCCGAAGAGTAAAAGAGATAAAACACAATGTAACAGTGTTTTAGTTACATCGTTTATTAATAAGGCGGTTAATGTCTATCAAATCCGTCAAGCTGGTCATCAATAAATAAGCAAAAAGGCCACACGTGGTGATTACTATAAGTGTAACTCAAAAGGCAGCATATTTCGCTACGAAGCCGTCTGGAAATTAAAACGTCAAGACCATTAACACACTTCACGACTGGCAAATTGTTTAACTTTTCCCATTAAACGGGTAAGTTAGTGTGAGCCGTTATATAGCTTATTACTGAAAAGATTGCGTCGGAAATTTATATTTTGATATATTTTACTTTGCACACTGATGCTTTAGGCACCGTTGGAACGATAAATTACAGAATAACTATTGTTTCAGTGGGAAGCTGTACAACAGCGATTGGAAACCTAAACAAGGAATACATTTTCTGATCGGATAATATTACAATCAATTAAAAAAAAAAAAATGACCACAGTAATGTGCACAGAGCAGAGAATCACCTAGCGCTCCTACGGTCGGCGCGGCGGTGATTTTATGTTCTGTGGAAATATGTGACAAAAAATACAAAAATACTATACTCGTAGATACTGTGCTCGTAGTGATTGTAACTTTTTTACAGTGCTATTAAACATTCCAAGTTAATTGAGGTTAATTAACCTTTGCCCAGCAGTGGGCAGTGATTACGAAAGAATACTTAAGTTTTCCTTACCATAGATTTCGTTTTACTAACTAAAATAATAATGAATATAAGTCAGTGAATAAATTATCTATACAACATGACACTATCATCTTATCTATCGCGTTAAAAATAAAAGATCGTAAAGAACAGTTCATATCATTTTCAGACGGCTGTCTGTACAAGTGTGAAAGACAAACAAGGGAGTTCCGCTAACGCAGCGTCGAAAAGATTGTTGTTTGACCTAATTTCTGAGCGTTTATTGTGCGTTAATGCAGCGGCTTTTATACCTCAGTGTTACTTTTATGATCCAAGTGAGAGTAACGTTTGAGTGTTTTAATGTAACGTATGAGATTCAAAAGTACTAACTTATATTTTGCAATTTGGGTTAAGTGTTCTAATTACTTGGTATAATAAAATGTGCGATGATTACAAAGGATTTATTTTAGCAAAATAAGGCTCGGTTACCACCAAAATGAATAGGACGAGGCATGTGTTTTGAATAACCAATCAGATTTAGTTATTTTCACATCTACTCTTGTCTCCTCTTTTCTTCGCTTTTGGGAATATCAGGCGTTAACCGACGACCAGTTAAATAAGAGTGAAAGTGTCTAAAAGCAATTAATGGCAATATTTAAGTTAAAAGTCAAGTATAAGCCTGTAATGTCCCACTACTGGGCAAAGGCTTCCTATCTCATTGAAAATATCAGTATAGTGAGGAGGATTAGGCATAATCACCAAGCTTGTCAAATGCAGGTTGGTGAGCTCAAACCTCAAGACCCGGGAATCGAACCTGGGACCTCTTGGCAGGCGAGTGCACATACCACGAGGAGTCAATTAAGTATAAGAGCATAATATTTAGTTTTATTACAGTGTACTATGTGCTTGAAACTAGCAACACATTCGAAACATCGTCGTTACATTGGAAATATCGAAAATGTGACATGTTCGGTATATTGTCTAGACCAATTGATGACCGAGCGGTATCGGGTAAAATTGCGAACTATGTTTCGGTTCGGAGATTTATATTTTAATGGATGCGTTTATTTTTAGACAAGATAATCATTATGAGTCTTTGTACTAGAAACGTAAAAGGGTTTGGATTAACTTTTATAAGTTTCGTAGGAGTTTTTGTTATTGCCTACCAATATTCGTTATTTAAGCAATGTTTCTGCAATACATCTATACTAATATTATAAAGAGGAAAGGTTTGATTTTTTGTTTGTTTGTCTCGAATAGGCTCTGAAACTACTGCACCGAATTAAAAAATTCTTTCACCATTCGAAAGCTACACTATCCCTGAGTGACATAGGCTATTTTTCACCCCGAAATTCCCACAGGAATGGGCACAACGCGGGTGAAACCGCGGGGCGCTGCTATAATTTATAAAGATGTTATCCTTGACCAACTGTTTATACTGCTGTGATTCCTCGATCTGTGATTCCTTGACTGGCATAGTCGGCAAGGTCTATTTTATTATTGCCATTAAGTCTGGTTGGTGTGACGAGGTTCTTGACAGAGCTGAATATATGAAATGGAGGGAGGACTTTGCCCAACAATGGGACACTTAGGGCTCATAAAATAATGATAATATAATCATAGAAGTTAATAGCAAAGTAAAGTACGAGTATGAGTCTGAACTGTCCATCTACAGGGCAAGTATCCTCCTCGTCTCACTGAAGTCAGCATTATAGTAAATATAATGAGAGGTTACCACGCTTGTAAAACTAACCTTGAAGTCGAAAATAATCTCACATCGACATCCAATTCCCACAACACAAAAATGTCACATCCATCAATACTTTTTTATATCAATGTAAAAATCAAATCGAGTGCCGCGGGCGATACCAGTGGGGTTATAGAGGAGTTGTCTGTCTATCAATCAAAATGAGTCTGAATACGGGCATTACCGACGTAAACAAATATCTTGTGGTTAGAAATGAGATGAACAAGCTCGATAAGTGATTGAGTCTAGTATTTGATTAGTATTTATTGATTTTGTTTCTTAGTTCTTTATCTTATGTGATTTGTTATTTATTTGGGAGATTTTCTTTATATTGCTGGTATATTTTTGGTGTTACCAATTGTTACTTAGTTATTGAAACAAAGCTGAACATTTCAAAATAAAAATATTGCAAAGGCAATAAAAGTAAGTAAATATATGAAGGTTAGTGACCCTGGTGTAGGAGATTTTAGACCGTCACAAGGCCTCCGAAATGCTCTGACGAACACGGGCCGACACTTCAACGTGCCCTCCGAAGCACTAGGTTTGCTTAACAGCAATGAGTTATAACTGCTTAGGTAAACCACGCCACTAGCGCTAATAGTAAAGGCCTGTTTCGGTAGTGATTAGTATCACCCTGCTCACAATTTCAGAAATTGTTAGAAACCAGTAGCGCTGCTTGCAGTCGGTATATGCTGCCTGTTGCTACGGTTGGACCTTATCTTGTCTTATCCTCAATGGTAACTTATTTAAATGTGCCAACGTATTTTTGAGGAACAACAATCTGCTAATTAAGATCCACTAGAACCTAATAAAAAATAATAATACAAAGTTTTTATCTTATACAATTATTTTTACAGTTAGTAATTTATAGTTTAATAAATAAAGGCCGCAGTAATTCATAAGACTTATTACTTTTATGTCTTCAGACCAAAATGGCGAACATAAAGAAACCGCGTCGGGTATTATTTAAGTTATTGTGTTAATAAATACGATGGGCTTTGCTTGTTAGTACTCTTGTTTGTTTACACGAGTTATGTCAATCTTTATAATAGCACGTTGAATTACAGTCAGGTCATGAAAATATCAAGCACCTAATAAAAGCATTATAAGTAGAAGAAAATTACTATTAGTATTATTGATCATGTTAGTAATACGGAGTAATTGCTTAAAATGTCAATGTGATCAATTTCAAATGTTATACTCGTATTTTATTGAAGCCCCAATGTGCTGCAGCAATTAAAATAAATAAAATAAAAATAATTAAGTTGTATGTTTTAGATGTGGAAATAAATGGTTTAACTAGGGATAGTTGGGATAAGTCACGGAAGAGCGAAGCACTTGACACTTCTCTATTTCTTGGGATAAGTGAAATAAACTCTGTCCTCATCTCTCATTTTGATGATGATGTTAATTACTTGTAATGATGAGGTTAATATCTATTTCGTGGTCTTGTTAAAAACAATTATTTTGAGACTATCAGAGATTGTTCGGTGGTCTAAATTACTGAGACTGGTGAAAAAGGAATCATTTTTTCAACTGTCGGGGTACGATTTTATTCGAACGTTCATCATTGGACACCAAGTTTGTGTCATCGCCTGAAATAAACGGAAACAAGGAACAGCTGATAAGAGTCCGGATCTTACAGCTGACAAGTAGGAAGGGGGCACATAGATCTGAGAAAGAAGGATGAAAATCCATTCCTATATTTATACGTTAAATGACGTCATATGCGCCAACGAGGTCGTGAAGGGGCAATGCATTGCGATAGACCAATGATACATAATTTATAGTAACACTGATGAAAAATAATTTAGTCTCATATTTTGTACAAGTTCTTCAGATAAAAGTTAGCATTTTTCAGTTCATTATCTTGATAAACATTTCAGATATTTCTCGGGTTCACTAACACGATTTTTCTTAAAGTTAAACAGTTTTAAAAGCTGTAATAGCGCAGATAACTTGTAAGCTGGTGCATAAATCTTGAGATAAGAAAATGAGTGTGCATACTGCATACCATTATCCCGGGATTACTTCTAAGCTAAAAGAACCACAAAGAAGTTTTGTGGTTATTTAAACTTCTATGTAATATTCGTATTTCACATTTTAGTTTCGAATGAATACGTTCGAGTATAAAGTAATATAACTTATATAAACTTCTCATTGTTACAAATTAAAAATATGTTTTAAAGCTACGAGGATAATAATTACAGATTACCACAGTCACAAAAATTCCCACTTGTGAGTGAGTGACTTTCCGTATCTGAAATTATTTAGCCTTCGTACACGATAAGTGCTCTCACAAACCACTATGCTATAGGGCTTGTCAATCCGCAAAAATACAGCGTCTAAATGTTTCGAAAACGATATAAATCAATGAAAAACAGTCCACCACGGGTTCTAAGGATAAGCTACATATTATTATGAATAGTGGCAGTATATAGAGCGCTTCCATATTTCTCTCATAATGTTAGTTTATGAGTAAACATAAGAATGGTCAAAGATAAATCAGTAAAGATGCTATCAGAGGATTGCTATTTACATTTGTGTTTCGTTTTTGTTATTTATCCGTAACTGTGTTGTTTGGAGGATTCGTTTGTTTGTCAAACAGACGGAAGTACTTAGTGCTCCCACACAAAACTGCGATGCGATGCGATGCGAATTCGCATCGCAGAAACTTGCGATGCGATTTAGTGCGGCGAACCGTTTGGTAGGGTGACCATTCCTTCAAGTGTAGGCCGTACTGGACGTGTTTTTAGGAAGCGTAAGATGGATCGCAAAAAGATTATTGCACTGCTGTTATTGTTCAATAGATAGAAGCTATGCAATAGCTTAATAGTTTTGTTATAAAACTAATACATAATCTTTCCATTTATCACAAAAAAAAAAAAGCCCAATTCCTGTCCTGAAATGTCCTGAAATGGTGTCACCAAAGATGACGTAATATGACAGGAATGTGCGATGCGAAGCAGATCGGAAATTCTTACGATGCGTCGTGCGAATTCGCAGATTTTTGCGATGCGATGCGAATTCGCAGTTTTGTGTGGGAGCCCTTACACATAATGTGATGGCGATGTATTGAAACTATTACGACGTATTTGCAGAAAGTAAAGGATCAGCAAAAGAAATAATAAGATTGGGCTAGGGTGCTGTTCCATCAGCTTTGCTATAGTGATAAACTACATTGCTATTCTAAGGTTGATTTGTTTTAATACGGTTACCTATCGTAACAAACGTTCGTTAAAATGTTCCCTTTCTTGTATTTTACGCTGTTAAATTTCGTTTATATCACCGCCATATCACAATATCATTAATATGTTTTAAGCTGTCAACACCTTCTTGTTTGTTCTTCCGAGTTGGTAAGTACTCGAACAACATGCACGAGTCATAACTTCCTAAGCTGCCGTGTTTCGTGTTATAAATCTGTCTTCACCTAGTTGTTAGATCCAGTTTCATTCGTATGTTGGTGGAACAATTTTCATATATTTGAGTGGTATGAAGATTTGGTTTCGATCGAGTAATCCATCTATAGTACGTGATACCACGGACGAACATATACTAGTATTGGTTCATAGTAATACTAATATGACTAAGATAGAGTTTGGTTTATCCGTATGTTTGGATGTGATAAATCTGAATCTATTGAATAAATAAAAAAAGATATTTTTTTGTTTAAAACAGCTACATTTAAATAAAAGGTATGATACGACGCAACGAAAACCGCAGAGCGATGATAGTTATTTGCATATTCATCCCAAATAATGAATCATATTTTGAGACGATATGACCTGAAATTTTTAAGTGTGTTTTCGAGATCGAAACAGCAGATAAAAATGTAAAATAAACCCGAAATGTATCTGTAAACGTAGTTTCAATTCAAAACTATGTATTAGATACATCCGTTTTTCATGTCCAATGGAAATGGGTGTAAATACGATTTGTCTGTCTGTCTGTCTTCACGTGAAATGCGAAGTAAAGTGAGTAAGATTAAGGGGAAATTGAATACTAGCCATCGACGTACACGTTCTGCCGTTTTATTACATTACAATAGTGCGGAGTTGTATGAAAGTTGTAGTTAACGATATTGTTTCGACACTAATGCTGATTGAAAAAGATTCGTACGAGGTTTTCGCGTTTGGTGGCAAATAAAGATATAATTTTGTACAAAAACGAGCAACGCCCCGCGGTTTTGTGCCGTTCTTTCAGGATGAAAAATAGCCTATAACCTTTCCGTTAAATGTGGCTATTCTTAACGAAAATAATTATTTGAATCGGACTAGTACAGACTAAAAAATTTTGCCTCCTTATAATATTAGTGTGGACACTATGAAAAACAATGTTTGGGACCATAACAGTCATAAGGCGAGTTGCTTCAGATTACGCTCATGTAGTAAACGTTAGCACAAAATGTCAGTCTCAACAGACAAAAGAAAATGACAAATCGTGGCTTTCTACTGACCGCCCGAATAACTTCACACTATAACTTCGTAAAAATTTAAACTTTTTAACCTTTTTTATTTAAATCAGTCTTCAGACTAACTTTTTCGGCGAGAACGAAACTTCTCGTCAACATCAGTTAGCTATGCAGTTTGAGATGAAATGAGAGGTCTTTACCCAGCAATGGGACATTATAAGCTACTACTTACTTTTCAATCAATAGACTTTAATTGGAAATAAAAATATCTGCAAATTCGGTCCGTTAACTATCATCAATTTACGATAAGAATGAAACCTATCTCTATCAGACTTTAATCATTCCTTCAGTCTGCCTAATGGTATTATCATGATTAATCAAATTGTAAGCGTCTACATCGTCTGAGTAATCGATATCGAAATTAATTTATTATTTGTTTTAACGAGCTGTTTGACTTCTGACCTTAAAAGGGTTCATTTACTAACTAGACACTTTAACGTTAAATAAAACGGAAATTGAATAACGACTGTTGTACAAGTTTAAATTGATTTTAAAATGGAAAAGGGAGAGGCTGTCAAATTGTAATACTAATTTAAAACATATCGAAAATACAATTCGGACGGTTTTTTTCTTATGATAACTTTTAATAATATTTTGTTGAATAGAATACGTTAACTGGAATAGCATTTGAATGGAAAATTGCGAATGGAAATAATTAACATTGATTATGGGTATGTCATACCAGAGATGGTTGTACTTATATGTTCGTTCATACAACACTGCTATGGTGCGTTTGCTATGATTGGGGTACACTAAACGTAGGATAGCATAGCTCCGTTAAGACGACAACCTAAGAAGTATTATTTAAAAAAAGAATTAGAACCATATATATTACATTAATCACGCGGTTCTACCCGCGTTTTGCCCGTTACCGTGGTAATTTCAGGATATTAAATATCCTTCCTCTTAAAGTGGCAGGCAAAACAAAACATCAAACTCTGTAGCTTTATACATTGTATAGATTTTAAGTTGACAATTCCAAAGCCCAGTAATCTACCTTGAAGAGTTCAAGTGCTTCATCATTACCGTATCTTCATTTCTGTGAAAAGGGATATCAATATTATCTGCAACGAATGCTTCTACAACATTTTATTATTCAAAGGCCATTCAGAGGTCAACGAACTGACTTGAAAAGAGGTAGTATTTCTTTATTACCAACCCGAAGCACGTATTACAGGTCCTAACAGGTCATTAAAACCGATAGCTTAGTTTGAAATGGGCTTTAAAGTCTGATGGCTACAACTTTTTTAAGGATTTAATGACAGGTATCGTACTGACTTTTTAAAAGTGTTGGCAGAACTGAGGCTATGATACCGTAAATGTTAGATACCTATATTATATACCTCTTAGAATATACTCGTATTGTACAGTAATAGAAGTTATTTAGAAAGTGTATCGTTTCAATCTTGAAGTCTTCTCCATACATTTTACAATATAGAATTCCCCATTTTTTACTGAGCGCTCGTGGCGTAGCTTGACTAAGGTAACGCATGGCGATTATTAAGCATCTTGCAACTCGGCCCGTACTTGGATGGGTGACCGAAAGTGCCATTTCTATCTGAGCGCTACCGTGCTTGAAGTTTGGTAGTTTAATCTGTTTCACGTTGAAAAATGCACGATGATTCGCCGTTACTCATTATCACACTCAAATGTTAACACTACTCACACTTATTTGAGTGTGATAATGAGTATCGGCGAATCATCGTGCATTTTTCAGTGTGAGTAGTGTTAACACACCTAATATTTTACCCCAAAGTTACTGAAAGAAGTAGTAAAACACACTATTAACAGATACCTATATTATTTCGAAATAACCAATTCCACTTTCACAACTATTCATAAAAGTTAATATAAGCAACAGTTAGCATCACAACAGGAAGAAAGCACTGTGAAAACATTTTAATAAATTAAAACCATTGAAAAACAAAGTTCTGTTTGTTTCCAACTATAATTAATTAGTTCAAAACAAGTGGGACACCAGAGATACTCTTCGCATTATTTTCATTTTTTTATTATCTCTATTATTTTATTAGTGGCGATATGGCAATGTTCCCGAGTCCACAGAAATCGTAATTTATGTATGAGCATTGTAGTGAATGCTATCTCTGGCAATGCGCCAGTGTCCGCCAGTGACATCCTCTGGTTGCCTTTTAATTTCACTGTTACTTGTTTCACTACATGATTTATTACCTAATTTCATATCTTGCTTATAGGACGTATCTTGCCAGATTTCTTTGTTGTTTGTACATTGCAGGACTTTCGCTTTTGTTTTCTTTGTGCCATGTGTACGGTTAGCTTTCAAGAAACTTAACATAATAAACATGAGTGAGGGAGAAAGGTCTTTATCCTGCTGCAAATAAACATATGTTCATCCAGTATAATACACTAGCAGCGCCCCGCGGTTTTACCTGCGTTGTGTCCATTCCTGTCGGAATTTCGGGATGAAAAATAGTCTATGTCACTCGTGGATAATGTAGCTTTCGAATGGTGAAAGAATTTTTAAAAACGGTCCAGTAGATTTTGAGCCTATTCATTACAACCAAACAAACAAAGTTTTCCTCTTTATAATATTAGTGTAGATACCTTCTAATTTTTATTTAAGTTGAGTCAACACAATATATTCACATTACATTTACGCCCACACTCTGACCCTTCAAATGCTTCCTCAGTAGAGATACTCGTATAGTGAGTGATTTTGACATTTAATGTATGAAAAATTACATCCATTAGTTCAGTGCCGATTTATAGAACGTATCTGAGTTCAGCAGTGTATAGTAAAACCACGTAAAGTAATATCAACTCAGCATCGGCAGTAGACAAACCAATACAAAATTGTTTATATTTTATATTTTATTCCTGTTATTTCAAGCTTGACTTTGTTTCCCTATCGTTGCTTTAAAAACAACGGCAAATATTTTCAGTGCTCATTTTTCCTATTCCATTTCTATTGATATGTAAATACTATTTTTAGGCGGCGTACACACGCACAACCAGATGTCAAAATTGGAATAATGCATATTCTAGTGGGTTGTAAGTATCTCGGTTATATGTGACTGTGAATTTTTATAGTGAATTTCATTTTGAATTTATTTTATACTAGCCGTGCCCCGTTCCCGCCGGAATTTTGGGCTAAAATGTATCCCATGTGGTATTCTGATAACCTATATTACTGTAAAGTTTCATCCAAATTCGTCCAGCAGTTTTTTCGTGAAAGAGTAACAAAAATGTTGAATGGTTGATGACCTTTCAGACATGATCTTCGGAGGAAACAGTCGACTTATTAACAGGAAAAGATTTTCATTGATGTTTTAATTAAGGATCCGTAAATATTATAATTAATTACCAATGAGTATATCATAGGTAGTTGGATATTCAGTGCTCATTAGGTAAAAGAATGTTACGAATTTGATATACACAAATATACTTAAATAATAAAAAGTGTATTTAATAGAAAAAAGTAAGTTGTAAACAATATGGCGATTAACGAGACGAAGAAGAGTGTACGGTATGTTGAGAAAAAGTCCAATACATAGTTTTTGTATCTATCAAACGTATAAATCATAACAATTTGAGGCAAATAAATGATTAATTTACTTTACTTTTCAAGTAATGCAGTCGTTTTGATCCCACATCAATGTCGATTAAAAGAAAACGCAAATGTATACACTCAGTCATTAATAAAAGGTCTCATTCATTACGAAGGGGACCCAAGTCAATAATCACACAATGCAACTAGCCACCATCACAGGGAATGGATGATTGCACAAATCAAATTGTCATGGACGCGTAACGTGTTTTGCTCCAGGATTTAATCTCCCGGGCTCTGTCGGAAGCGAACCACTTCAACACGTACATATTGGATCGCTATTACGATACTGTGATAACACGGCCATATGGTACCTTAAAGCTATTACGCTTAGGCCTAGAGTTTACGATTAACTGCATCGTTAATAACTTAAGATGTAATGAGTGGGGTTAAAAGTTTTAAATGTCCGGGTGTGATATATGAGGCTAATATTTTAAAAAAATGTGCGAGTCGGACTCGCGCACGGAGGGTTCCGTACTTTAAAAAACGGCAAAAATTACGTTTTTCACGTTTGTTGTATATATATGTAGCTTTATTAAACGCTTTCTTTAATAACAAGAATCTTATTTATGAAACACTTATTTTAAAACTAGCAGTGCCTCGCTGTTCTACACACGTTTTGCCCGTTCCTAGACTAGCGCGTTCAAACAGACAAAAAAGCAGCTCATTATATTAGTATAGATGTTGTGTGTACTAGTGTGGTTTTATACGTTCAAAAGGCAGTTCCGAAAATAGTTTTGGCATGAATAATTGCATACGCTACGTAACCGCACTTTGAATAGAAAACGGTACTAGGAGTGAATTTCTTTTATGACAGTTACTGACGATAGTGACAGCATGTGCAGTGCATAGTGAAAGTAGAGAATTTAACTTTGTGTTCTGGGTTTTGCAGCAGGGAAAATATTCGACAGACATTCTGGTTACTCAGTTTAGTAATACAAAGCTTACATATTTCTCATACGGTATATTCTGTGACATAACAGTTAGAGACTTTAGTGAGTCAGATTTCAATTCAGATAAATTGAATGCAGTAATATGAAATTAGGAACCTTTTTCCCACTGATAACCAAATCCTGTTACATATATTATTAAATTATTACGAAAGACAAAAAATAAATATATCAACTCTTTCATGCTTAAATTACAAAATATAGAACACCCTTAAAGCTACCATTTGACTGACAAGAACGTTCCCTTCGTCACATTCTTGGACATTTATACGGACTGATATAGGAAAAGACCATCTGAAGAATAAACATATTCCCCAATATTCATAAGAAACTTTAACCCTAAGCTTGTACAATGTTAAAAGAATATTGCTTACCAAATAACAAGTTTATTGTACTAGTACTACTGGCACATATGGGTTTATGCCTTCCAGAGTTACCTACAAAAATATTGTTAGCGATTGATTATTCGGTATTCTTTGATATTGAAACGAACCTATACACTCGCTTAGTTACTTCAGTGAAGGTTATACAATATACAGGGTGGCTTTAAAAAAATATGGACAAGTCTAAAACTATACGAGACAAGAGAACATTTTTTAGGAACTATGTCACCGATGTAGTGACAATAACAACTGCGTTCTTTTATTTGTTTTTTTTATAAAAACGCTTGCTACGCCTGGCAGTCGAACCATGTGAAATATGAAAAAATAATGACCTGAATTTGCATTGTACTAATAGATAAGGATTAACCGAATAATGTTTTCTATCATATACCATACATAGTATATACATAGCTAATTAAATCAAAGATTTGAGAAATAAGGTGAAATGTTTTGTACGAAATTTTATACAAAAAAATGAATTTTCGAAAAAAATAAGGCATCAGTTTATTTCTTAAAAAGATGACGTGTTCCTAAAATACATCTTCGTATCGTTTTTTTTCTTGACTTCTTGCTCGTACTAACCGATTTTAAAAGCCACCCTGTATACAAAAGGGTTCAATACTCCACTAGACAACGTAATCGAAGGAACGGCATCTAAAATATTTATGCCCTAATTTATTACGTTATCAGCTCATTCTTATTCTGTATGGCTAGTCTATCGATCGAATACAACGATTACTCCACAAGTCACTTGGCCAAATAAGATTTTCTCTAACAAAATGAATTGTTCTCGTAAAATATGAACCATGGACTTCTCTGAGGGTCTTTCGTACTTTAACAAATTGTACCGAAGTATGACGGCTAACTGTCCGTTGGAAAATAAGGCATTGAGGGTAAGTCACGTTTCAGCATTTCTAGGTTATTTGAATAATTATTTCCGATACCCCAAAAAATTGCTTGTAAGTTAACAATAGGTACACAGCCTAAGGCTTCTATTTTTATTTTTTTATCTATTCTTTCTCCTCACTGTACTGATATCTTCAGTAAGATGAGAGACCTTTTCCCAGCAATGGGATATAACAAATTTATTTTTAAATCTAATTTTTTGGATGATTTTTCATGTAGCTTGACGCACTTTAGTCGTCAAAAAATCATTTCCTTGCGGCAATACTATATAATACATTCATCATATTATTCTCAAAAAATAATCGTTATTTAAATATTTTTTCCAGTAGTCTTCTTTACATATTTACATACTATTATTTTCATGTGAAAATATGCATACTTAATTATTATAAATAGCCATGTAAGAGTTACATCACTCTTCCATAGCACTCCGGACATAATTTTGTGTTACATCTTGGAAGATATTGGCAAGGCGTCAAATGTCTTAGATTTGTGCTCCTGCGATTGTGCGGATATGCATGCATGTTGTGTCTTAGGGTTTCCATCACTTTCCTCATACGATATAGGAAAATATGGATCAGATAGTAATAAATAAGAGAATTCCTCTATTTTCACTATATGCGAATAAATCTTTTTGGACTTATTGAAGTGTAGGGATATGTTGCGAATTAATATTGGTCAAAGAAGCAATCTATCGACTCATATCGCAACGCAACAATAGGAACTCATATCGATAGCTTACAGTTCTATCGATATGCAATTAGGATATGAACTTTATAGTTACTACAATGATTGTTTAATCGTAACTGTATGTACGAGTATGTATTTATTAGAACTCTACTTTAAATTGATGTATCATTAGTAAAGTTGGTATTTAATTTGAATGATTTATATTTAATGTGATTGAATAAATTAGTCTTCGAGATATTTCAATTGTTTTTAATTCATCTTCTTTTTGAACCGCAATTAAAACGATCGAATTGCGACATCGATTTCCCCAAAAAAAATTAATTGGACAATGTTTGAGTTATTCTCTCGTCCATACACATACCGGAGTGGGTACACAAACACGAATTCAAAACAAACTCTTCCCAACCAATCCATGGGGCTAAAACAAATTTCGACAAAAAATCTGTGCACATTTTTCACAAAAAGATGTACATTGTACATGACGTAATAAAGGTTAAAAGTTGAATTTTGTTTTTTGAAAAATGACAGGAAAGTTTTCTAATTTCTCTTAAAACAGGGTCGGATTAGGACGGGGGGACAAGTTTTCATTTTTTGGTCCGAGTTATGAGTTTGGCCATCTGATAACTCGCTGTAATGGCGTTCTGTTTTATATAAGTTGTGCTCCAAAGAGTTATGGCTTGACAATTTATGTATTTTTATCTAATTTAAAAAAATAGATACTCTAAAACTATTTTGCTTTCTATTGTTAAATGAGGAATGACCAATGCACTCCGTATTTTTCACGAATTTGATCAAATAAACTATAATAATATTAAAATTATCTTATAGAACGTGCAGCGAATTCAGTTAAGTAATTTTTTTAATCAGAACGAAAGATTTATGGGAAATCTTTGCGGGCATTTAAAAATTTTGACATGACAATTTTGTTCATAATTCAAACTTTAGCTTTGGTTCATAAAAAGAACATTTATCATATTTTGACAAATACGTAATAAAAATCCAGTATCAACGTAAGTAATTATTCAATTCGTACATTAATCTGGCTGTTTGCCAACACAGTTATTTTATAAACAAACAATTCAGAGTGTAAGAGTTTTATTCGTGTTTTGTACTTCCTGGTTCATTGGGTGTGATCAACTTAATGGTAGAACAAAGAAGTGATTGTTCCAAAGGAATTCCACTGATGAGTTTCGTATATGACACTTTGTTTGTTTATAAAATGGCGACCGCTTTCGTGTTCACGGGATTACGCAATTGTGTTAATATCCGAACAATAAAACATTTTACGTTCATTCGATTTTATTGTTCAAAAACCTTTATGAAAATATATCGCTTTCGGTTAGGAATTTTATGTGCCGGTTAATGTATTAATTTATATGGTTGTTAGTTATTTTTATGATGGTAAGTGATTTGTGTTGACTTATACCTTAGGCAAAGTCAAAGAGGCGCTTTGCCATGCATTGGTCACAATTCACTGTAGCCCCGAAGATTGTCGTAATATGCACTTTGCACTTTCGCATACGGGAACTTTACATATCTCGCAACTCACCGATTTTTAGAGCATACTATATACGCGAAAATACAGGAGTTGTTGCGTAGTTTAACGGAGCGCATCGTTTGTAAATCTCGTTTTTATAATCTAAACTAATAAAATAAAGAGTTACGTCTATTTATTTGAAAGTCCCATATCTAGAAATATCAGATTTAAAACATCTGCATATTGATAGCTGTATAGAACGATTATAAGCTACTTTTCATCTCGTTTCAACAATAATGGGGAGTTAAAGTACTTAAAAGCGGTTAGTAAAACTGAAGATAGCTGCTGATAATATTATAAAACTTTAACTGCACCAAAAGTTGTTTTCTGTAATCGTAGATGCATTTCATTATTGCGAGTGGAGTTAGAACCACGGCGCCTTTCGGTCGAGACAGAGTAAATGTTTAAACTCTCCACATTAATACTGAACTTACCTGTCTGAAACCGATAATGTTTCTATATTATAAATACCACACAAAAGTATAGGAACAGTAAATTATATGATTTTTCTATGATATTTGGCAGATGATATTTATTTTACTTTGAAAATAGATATCAGGGTATTTTGTTATAGATTATGAGTTAAAGTATGTAATGTTAAGATAATAATATAATGAATAGCAGCGTCCCGCGGTTTTACCCGCGTTGTGCCTGTTCCCCCCGTCAGAATTACGGGATGAAAAGTTGCATATAAACCTTTCCGTTAAATGTGATGACCTATTTCAAATATTATAGTTGCTCAAATTAGCTCGTTCAAACAAACAAAAAACAATCTCTGCAACTTTATTATATGTATTTGTATAAATAATTTGTATAATTTGTAAAAATATAGGTATGATGTTATATGTATTTTATTAACATTCTCATGATTAATTATTGAGAAACTTACTCATGAATATAATGTTAGAGTTTATTTTAATAACGAAACTTTAGGTATGTTATTTTCATATCGAATACCTGACAATCGAAAGTTTTAGTACCTACCAAAATTGGTGAAAAACTATCAAAAACTATATTCGCTAAGTAAACCCAAATAAAATAACGTAGTTTGAAATAAAAGTCTGGATCACATCCAAAATTCCTATTGGACTTTCAGAACAATTTCAAATAATGTAAGAATTTGGAATTGGACTGTTAAACTTTAAAGAAGAATTAAATGTATCGAATTGCAGTTTCGTTTAAGACTTTTAATATATTTAAAACGAGACATACGAGCATGAAGTTACTGGAAGGTCATACCTTTAAAATGTAGAGTAGTAATAGGTAAAACTCAGAGTTTCAACCTACGACATAATAAACTTGAAATTAGTTATTAAGTACTTACATTTCTTGATCTTGTGTCATTAATAATTAGACATGATGTATGTTGAAGTTTTTTGGAGTTTTCAGAAGGGTTTTTAAGCCGTTGAAGGGCAACAGAAATAGTCTCACGATTGAAAGAACCGGGACCTACTACAATTTAACGTGCCCTTCGATCGACAAAGGGATATAAGGGTATCACTCAAGTACAATGATTTACACTATTGGTCAAAGCTCACTCACGTTGGGCACCCATTCAAGAAGTGACCAAACTTCATGTGGTTTATGTACAATGACGAAACTGCATAAGTCAACATTACTTAGTCAAATAATACCACGAACGCATAAGAGCATTATTATGTACATTTCTTAAACTGTCTTCCTATAATATAATGCATTTCAGTCGGCATATAAGTGAATATGAATCAAAACTGCAACTTGTATTATAATAATGAAACGCATGTTTTAACAAACCACTTTTCACAAAGATAGCTTTTCAGTCCGTATAAAGAGTGAGTGAAGCTTTCTGGTGCAAAGCGGATAACCGCATCTTGCAACGTAGAGGTCTTTGTTGACATTGTGTTATATTTTTGTTACTGAAATACTATGTTTATCTTGTAAATATTCTGAGGAAACTGGCTTCTGTTTTGTGTGGTACGGTATAAAGACACGACACATTTCAGTAGTACTGAGACACTATGGTAATGAGAGATTGCGTAAGAAACCGAAGTGAAAAGATTAGTATTTTGAATGAATATTACTACAATTACGTAATCGTAATACTCAACTTAGAGTAGTCACCGCGTTCAGTAAGAGTGGGTTATCTGGAAACGAGTTACCATAGAGCGCTTACAATGGAGGGAGCAGGTAACCTGCGCTGATTACTTAGGCTTGCCAGCAAGCAACGGGCAGCGCTGAAAACCCGCGCTGGCAGCCTGCTTTCTTTCCAAACGCACCCTAAGACTTCTACCAGTGTTTGTAAACACAATACATGATAGAATGACGCACAAAATAATTTAAATCTACCAATCAGAATGGCAGCTAGAGCGGAATAGAATCACGTACAGAAGCATATTCAGTGACTGGACACAAAGATACAGCTTCCAGACAAAGACAAACAATCTTTTGTTTTGAGTGCTTTTATTTGTAGTGAGCGTGGACTTAAAAAAACAAACATATAGTATACTCTTATACCAGGACAATACATATATCCGGACATCACCGACTACCGTACTTATGAAGCCGACTACCATAGTAATGGGGTGGACTAACGAATTATTTACACTGACTGTTGCGGTCATCATGTCTGGGAAACGCACCAAAATTATTCAATAGTTGTGAGTAAGTGATGTTAGCTCATTGCTATTATTAAGCAACGTGCCCCAGCCCCTACTTAGATTATAGTGGCATTTCTAACTGAGCACTATAGTACTTCAGAGGGCACGTAAAATCACAATTTTACATATCCTCCATCTTGGTCTGGATTGTTTCATTTGATAAACCATATCGGAGGTCTTTAGACGGTCTAAAAACTTCGACAGCAGGGTTGGCTACTAACCTTACTTTTATTGGATAGTTCGTGATAATCAGCCCCGTGATAAAACAGTTACCTGCTCACTGTTTTATCACGGGGTCACGGTTCACACAAATCGTAGGATTCATCTCTTTCACTTAAGACAATTTTTTTGCCTTTACTACTTCTGGGAAAATCCATTACACTTAAAGTGCTTCCAGGTTTATCACAGCGACATTAAGGGGCTTCCGAAATATTTATAACGTGGGCATGATTGTTGGGGACCGTTGTTTTGTAAAATAGAATACGTAGTGGTGATTAACTTTTTAAATAAATATTTTTAATTTATTTATAGTTATTTCGATCTAGAGAAGTAATATGGAAAATGTAGTGATATTTTTATTTCGTTTAAACACTTCTAACAGGATCAATGGAAAGGGAGAGAGTGAACTTAATAAATTCATTATCTACAAGAAGTCGCACAGGAAGTTTAATTTTCAAAATCCCATTCATTCATTCATTCATTTCGAGTAGGTTAGTTGCTAACACTGGTGTGGGACTTTTAGACCGCCTAAAGACCGCCAACATGGTTTGACGATAAAAATGATTATTTAAGTACCTATTTAAATATCAAAGTTGTTTCTATTAATTTTACTTATTGGAATTTAAATAGTTTACGCGTCGACTTCTATGCTACAGGGAAGCTTTACTACTTAAAGTGAAGCCCTAAATTATTGTTGGACATTGAAAACTATCAAAAACTTAGAACTGAGTTGAACCACATTCTGTTTGGTAAGTTGAACAATTCTGTAACGGTTGGCAAGTTGTTCGGGCCCCAAACTAACTGGAATATCGCCAAATCTGCCACTACTTAAAACCAGATGATTTTAAACTGTACAAAAGTATCACTATACAATAAATTCGGACGAATAAACAGTTCAAATATGTTTAAGAGTCTTATAATTTAAAGATTAATCCTACTTATATTAAAAATGCGAAAGTTTGTGAGGATGTATGAATGTATGTTGATGAAACTTTAAAGTAATATAATATATTTTATCCCGAAATTCTCGCGGGAACGGGTACAACGCGGGACTCTGCTAGTTTTTAATTTTAAAGCGTGCTGAGTCTTAATTTATACTAATTATATAAAGAAGAAAATTGAGTCGCGAATTAGGGCGCGACTGACTTGTTTAAATTTTTTAGTCTAGGCTAAAGTCAGTGATAATATAACATAATAATAATATAATTTACATATGCCCGGACGAATTCAAACACGGTTAATTGGACCCAAAGTAAGCTCTAAGCTTGTATTATGGAATCTAACTCACTGAGACTACTACATACTTTACAAGAATATATAATTGACTCCAGACGTCATCGCCAACAACTGTGTCTTCACATATTGTTGACTCCGGGCGGGAATCGAACCCGCAACTCCCGACACAGTTACAACTCTCTGCCACTGTGCCAACGGGCTTGTGATGGTATTTAAAGTGTCTTACATTTTTAGAATTCTAAAATTTTTCATTGCATTGCAATAAACTGTCAGTAAAATCTATTCGCAAAATCAAACATGGAAAGCGAAAACAGTTCCAGTATAAGCTCTTTTCACGGTTCGAGTGTATTTCATTTCACGTATATTTTATTTCAGTGTTCTGCCGATGCACCGTCTCATACATACCTCGTTTCAAATAACTGAATATTTCCCTTCGACATATCGCAGGTAGCGTTGGAATAAAAACATGGACAAAGTATCTGTTATTGTTGTTCCTGCGAACAGTACTTTTGCTTAGTCGAATTTGGCTTGACGATAGGTGTGTCGGTTACAATTTGCTTTGGTAAAGAGTATTTTTACTTTTATACTGTACAGTATAGTAGAAAGAGAGGGACAGTTACTATAGTATATACTAGCTGTCCCCCTCTTCTTTCTTTCTGCGGCATTTGGAATAAACACGGTGTATTCTATATATGTATATACAAAATTTCTTCAAATTCAGATTCGTGTTTTACATCTAATTCGGAGACGTTCAACAAATCGACACCATATTTTTTTCATACATCACATGTTAAAATCACTCATTAAATCTCTACTGAGGAAGCATCTCACGTCTCTGAGTACGGGCGTAAGGTATAAAGCGTAACGAACAGATATCTCTAAGTAAGAACGTCAGGAATAGTCTAGAATGTCTTCAGGCTATGAAAATAGTATATTTTATTACCTAACAGGGGAAGCTTCTCTGATCTGTATCCAATTAAAGTGAGAAAGTATGAAAATTGTGAGGCAGTCTTCATAATAAAACGTTGAGTTATAGAACCTTTACATCTCATTTAATTCATTTTCCTCCTTCTTCGTAACTAAGTCATGTTTTGTATTCAAATCTCGTTCCCTTTATGGCCAAAAGTCGACCTCACCTTACGGCTCTATTCATTTTTCCATCACAATTGACTAAAGTGTTACTGGGCCGGCATCAAAATTTGTTCTTTCCAATAGTTAAGCTTGGTGCACGAAAGCGAAAAAGACGCCTATAATATACTTATGGATAAAGTAAAGTAAATCATATAAAACTTTTTGTTAAACCGAGACACTACTTCCATTAATAGCCACCTTCAGTAAATTTTGTAAATTTCTGAATTTTAGAGATTACATGTTTTATTTATATATTTATAACAGGAAGTGTGTACTGCCGCACTCAGAAACATTTATAAAATCGTCACTTAATTATGTGACGTAATTTTTAATACATTACTTGTCACAAAATCAGTCATTAAATTTCTACTACGGAAGCATTGGATTACTGAGTAATCACGGGCGTTACAAAGCCAATAAGTTATTTGATAACTCAAACTACCTTGAACAAATCAGTTAAATCGATGACGGGTTCACCGCTACATATAGCTATCTCCAATTACCTACTCTGAACTTCCACGAGGTTACTAACTTTTCTTGTTAAAAATATTCTGACAAAGAAGATCAGCCAATCTTTGAGTTTGCAATATTCTCGCTCATGTATTCATAGTCTAAGTATCCAAGTAAGGGATCTGTATTCAACGCGTTGCCTACGCCGGTCGCACCGCGGCAACAGATTGCTTCTATTATGTGCACACAATGTCTTGCTTCAGATCAATGTCAAAGTATCGATGAAAGGAACTATGACCTGTATTAACCTGAGAGTATTTAAATGATGTTTTCATTCTTTGAGAGCTGGGTATTGATTGAAATGTCGAGTTTTTGTTGGAGGTGTAAGAAAGGACATAGGGAAGTGATTCTGGTTTGATGTAGTAGTAGTAGTATTAGACTGTAATGTCCCACTGCTGGGCAAAACCTTTTATCTCTATGAAGATATCAGTAATGTCCTTCTGTTGTGCATAGGCCTCTTATCTCACCAAAGATAATTACAGTGAGGAGGTTTGATATAAGTCTAAGTACGCATTATGTACTGCCCAGTAGGCTTTTGCATTAGGATGTTATTTACAGGCCGTTTTCTTTACATTTTATATGTTCTACAAAAACCAGAGTGCAACACAAGGATAGGCCAATACGAAACCTTTACATACAATAGTAATAAAACTGAAGTATGTTTTTTTGATATGAATACGTTCATGTCTCGAACTAACAGCCTGTTAAAAAAATGCACAATATGGATAAAACCGAGGGCCGCTGCTAGTAACCAGCATCTACATTCAAACCTCCTTTCAAATTCAAAACAATTCCATCCAACCAGGCCATCAATAGTCGCCTTCAAATATCGAAGTCATAGTTTGCAGAGGAAACGAAACGAGCGGTATCGACACTATAATTTTCCTCGTAATCCCAGAGTCTTTGTTTCTCAAGTGTTATTCACCCATCGTTAGCCCCCGTTCGGATGCAGTGGGTAAATCTAGCTCGTATTTTTGCCTTGATGTAGGTTTTATATCCTTATTTGACAAGGGCGGAGAGGGTTCTATACTGAAATAAGCATTGGTTTTTTCTTTAGCAGGCAATGTGATATATATGGGTGAAAGATTTTCGTTTGTATTCTTTAGTTAGAGATGTGTGTTATTTATCTGTCTTAGTTATTTTCGTATGTTTCAAGATGTAGTTTATATTCTAGTCAATATTGTGGGAAATACACATAAAATCTTTATTAGACAGCTCTAAGCTTCGAAACTTTAAAAAAAACTATTCCTTGTATTTTTAAACTAAAATTTGATCTTTGCTTCTCGTAACAAGCAAAGAAAAATGTCACTCTCATATAGAAATGACGAACATTTATGGAATTTCGAAAAACACTATCACCTCTGTATCCCGATGAGAGTTAACCGGAGACGAATTGCTTTTTTACGGAATTCGAGTAAAATTAGATTGTATCATATACGATGACGAAGTATCAAATACTATGTTACAGGAAAACTGAGACTATTGTTTTAATTTTCCTATGTAAACAGAAACACAGCAACGAACCACAGAAACAAAGGTATTATGAAGTTTACTGTCCAGTGGAAAGTCCAAATCAAATTCAAATTCAAATATCTGTAGTGCTTATCACATGTCAGTTCCTTGTTGGCAGTGGACTTGTCAATATTAAAAAGGAATTTGCGTAAAACTAGATCGGCTTTTTGTATCATCAAATCCTGACAGGTGAAACTGGAAATCAATAATAATAATTAAGTCTATAGTAAAGTTTTATTTCTGATATCTCCTGCAAAAGCCCTTACTTTTACGTAAATACTTACCTATTGGCGGATGTGTTGCTGTTGTGCTTACCCTGGCATGGGACTACAGTTGCAGGCCTATACCTATACATTGGATCCATATCCTCCGAAACCTCTCAAAAAGACCGAGTTCATCCAGTGACTCCAAGAAGAAACACTAAATAAGTATACCAGGAATATACCACCCAGAACTGTTTACATTAAAAATGTGAAAGCTCGCGTACTCAGGTAATGTTCCTTTGACCTAATTTCAAAGAGCTTTAGGTCAAAACAAAGTGTGTTTTTGTTACAATATTAAAAAGAGCTTTTAATTGTCGTTGGGGCTGTCGTTACTAGGAGTGCCGCAACGAAACACTGTTAATTTTTTGCTCGACTTGTTTAAAAGCCGAGGAAAATGGTTCAATATGGATTTAGGGAATCTTGAAATTTGAATAAAAGAAAACTCCACTTTAATTAGTTTGAGGTGTTTAAAAATGTAAACAAAAACAGGATAATTTCATTTTAAAGCTGCTTTGTTATTTCATTTTGATGATGGAATCTAATTCGTTGAGTTGATTAACTTTTACCCAACTGTGGGACATTACAAGCTTTACTCGACTAACATCAGTTAATCGAGATATACAGAATCCAGATTTTCATCTATACTAATATATAAAATTTGTAAGTTTGTTTGTTTGTATGTTCGAGGTAATCTTAGGAATTATCAGTCCGATTTGAATAATTCTTTTTGTAATAGATAGCCATATTCAACGAGAAGGTTATAGGTCATTTTTCATCCCGAAATTCCCACAGGAACGGGTACAACGCGGGTAAAACCGCGGGGCGCTGCTAGTTTTGTATAAAGAAATTGTTACAAAAGTTATATTCACTGTGCTGTGAACTAAATGCTACAAAGAAAGTTAGTAAGTTACTAAGGTAAATGATTGCTTCACTTGTTTGCTTCCTAGAAACAATTATACACCAAGAAATAAGAATACTAATAAAATAATAGAAGGTGGCGCCTCGCGGGTTTACTCACATATTACCTGTTCTTGTGGAGATTTCGGGACGAAATGTAGCCTAAAATATTCCTCTTGTATGCTGCTATCATTAGATATAAAAAGTATTTTATCTTTGACACTGTTACAGAGTTAGCGCGTTGAAACAAACTAATAGAACTCTTCAGTTTACTCATTATATGAATAGGAAAATTTCTTAAGAATAAATTTAGTTTAAGTTGAGACCATTGTCAACTAATTATGATGTGTATTGTACCTATTACCTTTCCACCTTTTGGTACTGTCACAAAACTCCTCGAAATTTTAACATAAATGTGAGAGAGGTGAAGAATGGAAAGGGCAGAGGGAGGTTTGAACCTCTAACCTCCAATAAAAATAAATGGTTGTAGTCCTATAAATGTTTTAACTTCAAGCTTAAGCTTCACACCAACAGTTCGGTTGTAACTTGCAAGCTGAGTATGCAATGTTTTATATTTTTTCATATGAATTTTTATGTGCAATAAACTTGATTTGCTCTCAACTCTCTTGTTTTATAGCTGAAGTTATCTTAGCATACTGCACACGTAAGAAACCTGTTTTGTTTCTATCGCATTTCGGCGATAAACCTTCATGTTTATTAATTTTTGGTTTAATTAACGACAAATGAAATTGTCTGTACTGCAGTGTGGCGTAAATGTATTTAAATTAAACTGACTTTCTGTGGTTCATACGAATAGAGAAATTATGCTTTAGTTACAGTTAATCTTCACAAAATATGAATAATGCAAATACTACTTGCGACGTAGCAGTTTTTGCATCTTAAAGCTCTTATAAATAAACACACTTTATTATTTTCTTGATGTTAACAAGCTTGTTTCTGACTACTTTAGTCTAGACCTGCCATCTGTACTATCTTAAAATATGCTTAAGCTAAGTTTAAATAATAATAACATACAGTCTATGCTCTAATGCTGGTCATGATTTTCAGAATTTTTTTTTATAAAAAAAGAAAAGTTTAATCTCAATTTGACCTGTAAAGGTCACGTGAATAAATTGCAAAACATACCACATACGACCATTATGAAACCAGTGTGAAGTTGGTTCTTGTAAATGAATACGTTGAATACATAAAGTAACACAATATAAACCCATTTTCTTCGCATATAGAGCCACAAAGACCGTAAAACATGTAAGATATTTCTGAAACTGAAAATTTAAAATAACCAAACAAATAAAAACTTAACTTTGTATTTTGGGAATATGGTAAAAGGTACAGATGGAAAAAAGGTTAATGACTAATGGTTATGGTTAATGTTTTTAATTATCGTTTATTTGAATATAAACTGCTGTCAGTTTTATATATATTACTCATAATATTAATAAATTAAATTAAGGCCTTATTATTCCGTTTTCTTAACAAGAATTGGTGAAAATTAAAATATCTTAAAACGTCATTAGATCCATTAAATAGGCAGTAGGAACTTAGACAGTTCGTTAAGAGGAGATTATTAAAGGTTAATAAAGGAAAACTAAATTTTTTTTTTGTTTGTTTGAGTTTTTTGTTTGATAGCCACATTCAACAGGACAAATGTATTTTTTTATCCCAATTTTTTTACGTGAATGAGCACAACGTGAGGCTTGTGTATTATACGTTATATGTAAATTACCATCTTTAATTATTCCTAGATTCTTCTATCCTTTTGACTGACCTCTATACTTTCTACAAATAAATGTTTACCGTCGTGTTTTGAAGCTCATAGTTGAATTTCATAATGTTTTATTACATCGTCTTAAAAACAATAAATTAAAATTCTCTGTTATATGAACAATTTATTTGCAAATTCCTACATCGTAGACTTTAACGACTTGCATACAATACATTTTATAGTTTTATTTTAATGTCAATAGAGAATAGAAGCGAAGTTTACTGCACTTTTTATTTTATTTATTATTCAAAATACGACCCAAGTATGCTGACGCTACAATGCAAAAATAGATTTTTTAAAGCTTTGCAAACACAAAATACTGCTATTATTCCTGTTTTTTTGAATTCATACAATAGAAACGTTTGTTACATTGTTAAATCTAACAGCCGTAGACGTAGTTTTTCATATATTAATGGTCAAAATCACTCGTTAAATCTATACTAAGGAAGCATTTGACTTCTCGGTGTCGTATTCACGTAGGTGTATGAGTATTGCGAAGAAGTCTAAGGAATCCTTTCATTTAAAAGAAAATGAAACACCAGGAATATAACTCACTTCAAATTGGAGGACATTTCTTCTTACAATTATTTTAAAGCGAAAAAGTTTATCATTATTTTCTCAACTATTTCGACTTCCAGGAAATTTAAGATAACAAAATGGAAACAAGAAGGGCAATTGTTGCAGAATACTTCAAGTCGAGTTTTCTTTGAAGTTACCTCAGTCAAAAACAAACAATTAATATTTAATTACTTCTCGAAATTTACTTTCAAAGTGAAATTGGTTATTAGTTAATAGTAGTCTTCAATATTAACAATTCCGAACCTTTCAAAATATAACAGCTTCAGGCTTTTTCACATCACGTTTTAAAAAAACATCGACTTTTCGATTTCGACGAGATTCTTTTCCTTCTTCTCGCATTTTTGAAATTTTGAAGTATAAAAGACATGCAACAAAACTACACTTCAAGTTAAGAGCTTTTGGCAGCGTCATGCAGTTAACGCAATTAATTTCAAATAGCTTCTTTTTAAACGGAGTTTGCATTCGTTTACGGATAGACTCAACTGTTTTATTTGCTATAAGCAAATGAATACGGTTTTGTTCAATTTCTTTGAAGCCGATAAAAAAGACGATATAATAAGTAAATATCCATAAAGGTTCCAGTTAAAATACTTTTATCAGTGCATTCACGTACATACTTTCATAAGTTAAACAATCAACTGTTTTTTATACATATAATATTTTCTTTATAAAAAACAATAATAATCCCACTTTTCCCCACCCTATTAGGCTTTCAAACATCAAAAGCATTTGTAAACCTTTTCTTATTAAAAAAAGATCACAAAAAGTTCGTTTCAAGGGTCATCATCGAAGACTTAAATAAAAAGAAATCGTTTTCTACGACTTCTATTAAAAACTCGTCGTTACGTAAACAGATACTTCGTAAACAATACCCGTTCGTATTTCAGTCTGATTCTCATAAAAATCTTAAAGGTTTGCGCACACGAGGGACTGACGCCTGCTCCCAATCATTGATTAATGACTATCGTCAACTTTAACATTGTCTTGTACCAATAAGGTTTGACATTTATTGAAATAGAAGCAAAGTTAAAGCTTGTTTTTTCTTACTGTACATTGATTTCCTTCGTATGATGGCGTAATAACATCAAATCGTTCAAAGATCGGCAAACGGCAGCCGATCTTTTTTTAAACTACTCAGGTCACCGAAAACCTTCTTCTAACTAGGCTCTTTATGCAGCCACCTAATCAGGTGACAGCTGCTGTCACTTGCCGTTTTCGAACAATAACTACTTATACGTTCTTTACTCATCGTTGCAATTACCGCATGTTCAATGTTCATGCGGTGAATGATTTATATTCAATAGATTTCTAGGGGGTGTTATTTAGACGAACAAAAAAAAACTATGAATAGGCTGACGATCATCCCTCATCTGTGTATGGTTCAAAGGGGGTTGAAGAGACTTGAAATCTATTACCGATGAAAATATTCGTATTTTAAAACTTTGTTTTATAGGTACAGACTGAAAATTATATTCCAATTATTTATAGAAGTTTTCTTTAGCTATGTTTATTCAATTTGAACAAGTTTAAACTTAATAAGCTGTTGTCTTTATTAATTGGATGACAGAATGCTCATATAGTATTGATGAGTTTATTGACCTTTTCTATTATTAATTCACTTTTAGCATTATCTTTTTGAATTGAAACTACGTTTACGGATACACTTCGCTTTTATTTTACATCTGACGTTTCGGCCCCTTTACAGGAACCGAGATCACAGAAGACCGAGCATTTTAGCATTATCTTCCAATACAATTACATATGAAGTTGATTTTTACTTATTGTATTTTTTACATGAAGTACGCGGATAGAAAGTATAATAAAGAAAAATTTCAAGCAGGTAGTAATCTAAAAAAATCAATTTGGTATTGCTTATTCGACCTGTTCATTTATTATTCTTCTAAGCCTGTACTTTCTACCGTATTATGGACTGAATGAGACCGTTATTATATTTGCTTGACCCTTTATTTTTATTTATATTTGGGTCGCTTTAGTAATATTGAGGATGTTATGGCTTATACGGCCGAAAGAAAATTCATTATGGTTATACGCGAGACTTCACAAAACGGGGTGCAAACATTTTTATATGAGGAGTGGAGTTTTATTTCAATTTTATATACTTCGATTTTTATTAATTTTCTACGAGTGTGCCAGTTTTGTACCTATTGTTAACGTACACGAGGTTCTAACGTACGTTGTATATTTTATAGTTTTACTATGAATATACAGCAGTACGCTTTAAATTTAAAATTGAATAATGAAAAGGATTTCTTTTCGGTGATGTGATACTATAAAATCGAATAAAGAACGATTTGAATTCGAAAATTAGATCGTGTATAGATGGCACAAAGATGGAAACTTCACCAGAAATTATAAATTATCGGTATCTTATTTGACACTTATTATCTACTCGTATCTTATTTAGGTACGTATCGTACGTATGCCTAATCTCTCCAAGGGTCATTGCCCTGCACTGAACTTTTACTACCCGTAACATTACCAGTTAAATGTTTATTGTTACGTGATGTAGCCATCTTTGAGTAATCCGAGATGAGGGTAACATCCCACGGGAACGGAACAGAACAAATTATAGAATAACAAAGATTTGATTTCACAAGACCATGATACATTGTAAAACTTTGTTGTCATTAGTTTTGTTAGAGTAAGGATGGGTTGGTTCAAACGGCTGGTTATCGTAACATACGTTCGTTAAAAACGTCACTATTTTTACGCCATTACTTTTGTAAGTACGGGCTGCTTTAAACGGCTGGTTATCGTAACATACGTTCGTTAAAATGGTCACAATGTTTTACGCCATTAGTTTTGTAAGTACGGAATGCATTAAACGGCTGGTTAGCGTAACATACGTTGGTTAAAAAATCAGTTATTTTTATGCTATAAAATGTCTGTTAAATACAAAGCGTTGCTTCACCACTTAAATGACAGTATATTAAAATAATTCTGGCAGCAAGTAGAAAGCCACATTTTTTCATTTTCTTACATCTGTCGACACTGAAATTTTGTGTAAACGTTTACAGAAATAATAATATTTTCTCTACAATACAAAACATTGTAACTGAAACATTTTCTCAATACCATACTCGTTCAAACATGTGTAATGTATAAAGTTTACGTAACATAACGGTACAAATCAACTGAAGCTTGAAAACCAGGAAATTATACTGTAAACTGATAATACGACGAAAAATGCGTAAAGGAACAAAGTGGAAAGTATTATGAGAAAGACGCGAACGTGTGTGTAGGTGATAAGAATATTTACATAAAAAATTACAGACGGGTTCCCTTTGCAACTTTTAATACGGTTACGTAACATAACACAGAGTGGGAACGAAATGTGATCTTGCTCGAATTCTTTCTAAATTTTTTACAGGATGTCGAAATACTGATTAAGTTACATACTCAGTCAGAGACTAAGTACGGGCGTAAGTAATCTTATAAATAGTGATTCTAAAAAAAATTTAAGAGCTAAAAAATTAAATGTGGGGTGTTATTTTTTCATATTTTAACGGGTAAAATTTTGGGCTATATAAAACAATAAAAATAATATAACTCTATCCTAAATTAAGTTATCAAAGTGATTAAAATGTTAATTTATTAACTCAAAACGAAACGATTTCGTAATATAAAACCAAACAAACTCTAAATAAAGCACCATTGTTATAACTTTTCACTGTATCAAATGTGTCGCTTTAAATTATTATAGCACGGTGTCATAATATTAATGTGTCTGGTCCAGTGAATGTTTTGCAACTCATTCAGTAGTTTAGTTTGAGGAGTTAACTTTAGACATCGAAACAACTATATAGTTTTGTTTTGACAGCGTCCATTCATATTTATACAACCGGTTATTTCCTGATTTAAGCAGTCACTAGCCGCGGCCCGCGGTGTTATCCACGTTGTACCCGTTCCCACGGGAATTTCGGGATAAAATGTATATCATGTGTTATTCTGATACATGACCTATATTACTGTAAAGTTTCACAAAAATCCGTTGAGTAGTTTTTGCGTGAAGGAGTAACAAATATACATATATGTCCTCACAAACTTTCGCATTTATAATATTAGTAGGATATGATATGGTACCACGACACTAACCGATAACCTTTTTGTCATAGGTGATAAGGTGAAGAGTGCGTTTCCATTGAAACAAAGTGGAGCTGTGCGGAGCTTAATCGACCAATCACAACGCACTTTGAAAAGATTTTGACAATGTCAATGTCTTGTGGTTGGTTGATAGAGCTCAGCACAGCTCCGCTCAGCTTCAATGGAAGCGCACCTTTAGATCTGATACATACGAATAAATAAGTAATAGTACGCTAATGTTGTTTTTATATTCCAGTTTTTGGATATTCCGATTTAGATTTGCTGTAGCAAACGTCACAAATGTCAAATAACTCACTTACTTTCCGTTGAATTTTCAGACTAGCAGCTGGTAAATTCACTCAAACTAAACATCACCAAATGCCGTTCTCCAGCCGGAGAAAAACTCGTTATGTTTCAGTTTTAACCCATCACGTTTTACTCCTTTTTTCCTTTTGTACGTTAAAGCTAGACGCACACTTATCCGAGCTGACCGCGCCGAATGGATGGAAGTAAAGGAGGTCCTGCTCATTTAGGCCTCATTTAAGGTGCGTTTCAATTGAAGTGAAGCGGAGCGGTGCAGAGTGCAATTAACCAATCATAACGCATAACGAAAAAGATTTTGACAATTAAAGCGTTGTTAATGCAGTATCCGCACCCCTTAGCTCCGCTCTGAACTGATCCTCTCCGCTTCAGAGGAAAGGCACCCTTACGGAGATGTTTCAGCACGGATAAGTGTGCGTCCACCTTAAATCGTCTAGATTTTATAAGCTTTGTGTTGAAATTGCCCGTGTATAATTTCATACTATGCTCCGTTTGTGGTGAATATTAATTTGTTATAAAACTCCACTGTTTGTGTCGGTGCATAGTTTAATGTTTCATAGGTCTTTGACACTTGAAAGGTAGTTATTAAAATTACTGTGTTCTGTGCAGTTTACAATTTTATTTTATTAACAGCTTATGCTTGCAAGGACTGCTAGCAGCGATTCAATTAATTAATTAATTCATTTCGAGTAGGTTAATGGCCAACATTGGTGTTGGAGTTTTTAGACCCCCTAAAGGCCTCCGACATGGTCTATCGATTGAAACAACCAGAATCGACTGCTTTATGTACCCTCTGAAGCACGGTAGCGCTCAGGTAGAAACTTTGTTTCGTTTGCCACTAACTGCCACCCATCCAAGTAGGGGGCGAGCTGCACGTTGCTTAACAATCGCAAAGGATTGACATTGCTTGGTTAAACTACGCCATGAGAGCTAGTAATTCAATTAGGTATTATGTATGTACGTACATAGGTATATATTTGAAGCGATATTGAGAGTTGGTACACTCGCCGGCCCGGCCCACTTCAGCCCGGTCCGCCCAAACCGACTCGACATCGGTGAACACATAATTCTATGAATAATGAATAAGTCAAGGGATTTCTAGAGTAATCAAGCTTTTGATGGTGAAAAATCCTGCGCAGATGTTAGTCCAGATAGGTTTCATAGACAAGAAGACTGGTTTGTCAACAGACTGTGGTATGTCAAAACTTTTTCGTTTAAAAGTAAAATATTGTACCGACAACTGTTGTTGTGATTACTGACTGAAGACAGATCTGACTGCGTCGAATAAATTGGTCTAGAGACTGTTTGGAATAAAGTCTGTAATGGTCTTAAGTACGATAAAGATCGAGTCCACATCCTATCGATAAAACAAAATAACCCTTAACCTAAAAGCCTTACCCAAAAAGAAAACAAACTAATTATCATATTTCAAAAGTTTATTGTTCATTATCTTTTAATATATCCCATTAATAAAGTAATGCCATTAACGATTTTATTTCGATCCTGCTTCGGTTTTGGCTATAAAGACCCGTTTTGATAATGTATGAAAATTATTGCATAAAATTGGAGAACGCTGGCTGTAAACAAGGCTCAAACGTGGGTTAACCGTTTCAGATTGAATGCCAGGAAATGTTACGATTGGATTTTATTGGATGTGGTATTCAGATATCTAATTAAACGAAATATTATTCTAGTATACGAGGCTACGCATGTAGGGTAATGTCAAGGTTTTTTTCTTCTGGATATTGAGTTAAATAAAAGGTTTTTTTTACTCGTGGGCTGAAGATTACTGAGATTTAAACCAAAGTTGTAATTGTTTTATTTCACGAACGCTCCTGAACCATATTTGTAGTTGTAATGAATATAGACAATGTTTATATTCTTTTGACACATCTCATTGCAAATAACCATACACACACAGCTATAGTATGACTTTAATAGACAGTCAATCTAAAGACTTTTATGACTATAGTGGGCGCTGGCTCTAACTAAAATGTGGATTATAATTTACCTAGTTGAAAAAATGCAGTCATGCAATCCCGTGTTGTCACTATTTTCGTAGGAAATCTGAAAAATAGAATTATTCAAATCGGATTGGTAGTTTCTGAGATTACCACGTTCAAACAAACAAAAAACGAATTCTTAAGCTTTATTAGATGTCATATCCATTATTTCCTCAATCCATGGACTTGCTGCCCTAACTAGGCTGAGGTAAACGACGTCACTTCCGGTTATTATTGCGCGGCCTACAATTTGCCTTTAATAAATCATTACACATACCTTTGAACTATAAACAATAGATGCTATTTATAAAGTAAATGCACTAATTTATTGATAGATTTATCATGAGGGGTTTGAAACTATCTGGTTTCTTTATAAAAGGTTAAATATCATATTTATAAACCATTTAAACATACAAGGGTTCCACGGTGCACCGTCCGCAAACGCAAATAACCATTTTACGAACTAAATGTGCAATGTTCTTTTTAAATCCTGTCACTATCGTCGTCGCTTCACCGTGTCAATAAGTTAAATCACAAAAGAAGAAGAAGCAAAGACTAGCTTTTGAAAGCTTTATGTATAACTAGCAGCGCCCTGCGGTTTTACCTGCGTTGTGCACGTTCTCATTGGAATTTCGGGATGAAAAATAGCCTGTATAACCTTTCCATTTAATGTGTCTATCTATTAAAAAAATTTATTCAAATCGGACCCGCAAATTCCAAGATTAGCTCAAACATACAAACTTACAAATACCTCTATGTATAAGTAAAGATTCAGTATTTCAATGTGTATCGATGCCATTAAGAAAAAAGTTTCTTATAATTTTAATTATTTGACGGTGCGTCTATTACAACTGAGATCCAATCAATAGTTGTGATGTTCAACCCCAAAGTACATCTTAATTGTACATCCAAGTAATTGGTAATTCAACACAGTTGCCCGAACCAACCCTCAAACGGCCTTATTATAATCGATACAAGTTTAATGGGATATCTTTAGTATTCGCTGTATTTCAGGCCTTAATTTTAAAATTAGAACGTTTGGAATACTATTTCGAGGCGTCTAATAACGGATTATGTGGTTCAAGCTAGATTTTAGATCTAGGTCAAGACTTAGACTTAGTATTTGTATTAAGTTTGGAAGTGTTTTATTTTAAATATTGTTTGAATGAACTGTAACTTCGGATGGTAACTTAATAACTTACTGATGTGTATAGTCACCGTAATATTATAAAAACCCGTTAGTTTATAATCTATCTATTTGGTTTATAATCGATCTAATCTATTTGGTTTTCTATTCAAAATACAGATAGATTACATCAAAATACAGATTATCGGTCCCGGTTGTTTCAATCGACCCGAGTATATAAAGCCTTTAAGCGGTCTAAAAACTCCGTCAACAACCTTGTAGGTTAGGTTCACCACTAACCGGCGGTGAACATATACGAACTTAGTTTTTTATTAAGATGTATGGGACCGTGTCATGAACATTCATATACATTTTATCAGCAACATACTGAAACAAATGAGAAGCGACTACCTATAAAAAGTAAGTTCGTGTAAGTAGCCAACCCTGGTGTCGAAGTTTTTAGACCGTGTAAACGTAATTAATTACCTATTATCTATAGTATAGGTATCTACGGACATCATCCTCACCCGCGTACCGTCCCTTTAGATCGATGAGTTGTACCAGAAGTTGTATTTCAGCTTCTATCTACCCAAAGCTGCAGATCCATCAAGCAATAATCAGTAAACAGTAGAAATGTGAGCGATCCGTCACAAAGCTACAAAAACACGAGATAACACGACGGACAAATTTTCTGGTATCTCAACCGCTGGCTTTTTACGGTGTGACGGAAATAAAGCCACAGAACACATCCGCGACATTAGAACGTTTCAAGGTATAAGATTTGGGGAAAAGCGTTTTAAATGTGGATAAATGTTTGATGTGGAGAAAGTATATGTAGCGTAGGTAAATGTATGGGATAATATAGCATTGAAACAAAGAGTTAGCTACATTATATCCTGTTGAGTACATACCTTTACCTTGCAATGAATAAATTACTTTTTCCTTTGACAATAACATTGTAAGTCTTTTAAGCATTTCAAGTTAAAAAGTATACAGTCATTCTTATCTATAATCTTTTCTTTTGTAAATCAAAAGAAAATATAATAGATCGTAAACAATAATCTAGACGGGACTAAATCCCGAATAAACCATTTTCTTCATGCCTCAACGTTTCGGTCGTGTCGCAAAGGCCGTGTTCACAAGGGTACTGAGGGTACCCTATTCCCGTCTAGATAGTGTTTACAATGTGTTCATATCGTGATAGTTTAAATACTGTAAGATAACAATAGATAATAGTTGTAGCAGAATTAATAGATTGTTTTTAACCTGATTTAATCAATTTATGTACATAATGGCCGCAGCCCGCGCCCCGCGGGAATTTTGGGATAAAATGTATTCCATGTGTTATTCTGATGTATAACTGATACAACTAATCTGATATTAAATAAGTTTCATCTAAATCAGTCCAGTAGCTTTTTCGTGAAAGAATAACAAACATACATTCATATCCATCCTCACAAGCTTTCGCATTTATAATACTACTAGTAGGACGTGCGTATACTTTACGTATATTTTGTACATCTACTTGAGTCTCTAAACTTGTTATATCTTAGTAAAGCGTATATCACATTTTACTCAAATTATTACAACATCCAAAAATCTCGTACCTTAACCCACAGCTAAGTTACAGCACTATTATCGTCAAAATGACAAGACACTTTCGGTATAGAAGATTACTGGTGCCTGAACAAAACGTCCAACTTTTATACCTAAACGGCAGCTTTATACCTACGGTTATACACTTTTTATTCCATTTTATTGACTTTTCAGAACATTCTAGTGGTTTTCAGGCAATTTTAGGCAGCTATTTAGCATTCAAGGTTGTTTGAACAAGTTTCTACGTAACACCTAATAAGTATGAGCCATTAATGTCCCACTGTTGGGCAAAGGCCTCTCATCTCACTGAAGATATCAGTACAGTGAGGAGCATTAGGCGTAATCACCACGCATGCCTAATGCGGGTTGGTGATCTCAAACTCGAGCCATGTTTGAAAAGTAGGAAACATGATATTGGGAATTGAACCCGGGACCTCAGTCTTGGCAGGCAAGTGCACATACCACTAGAACACCGAGGCGTTACCTACTAAGATTAAGCGTTAATTGTACTAATATAATGATTTTGGGATTAACAGTGTTGAGGCTCATACATTAAGTAATAGTACTCCGCAGTTGACAGCTTCGGCCTTATCGAATTAATAGATTTACATACAGGTTAATATTACAATATATAACGCGAGGAGTTGCAATACTTGCAACGTCTCGCGGTTTTACCGGCCTTGTACCCGAGCTCTAGTAAATTCTGAAAAAAGTAAGTATGTACGTAAGTTCGTGGCTAGTGGCCTACCCTGATGTCGTAGTTTATAGACCGCTTAAAGGCCTTCGACTTGATTCTATCGATTGAAACAACCGGGACCGAAAAACATTATACAATTGGCGTGTTTATTATAACTCTTATATTATAATACCTTAATCTCTGACCTTAAAATATATTTTCATTTGAATTCATTTAGTTGTTTTAGCGTGAGAGAGTTATAAAGATACAACCTTACTTTAATTTATAGGAACACGTGTTTACTTTCTCAACCTTCCTAGTTGACCATAAGCTAGTAAAATCTTATCAACTCATAGTAAAGTTTTCATCTAACGTTGTTATTAAATTTGATCAAGTTTAGACCCAGATTTTTCCTATCAAAAAACTTCCTAAATGATATTAAATTGTCCGTAAAACCGCGAAAAAATTTCATTCAACATTTTGTGTGCCCTCACAAAATGGCTTAAATTAAACATAAAAATTCTTACAAACAAAACGGGTGTACCTTTTCTGAAACCTGTCACCTCGGAGCGCCATGTTTTCAGCCGCCTGTGACAAAATATGTCACCCCTAAAATCTGACGAGCAATTTAAATTCCAACGTTAATGATGAAGTTTACAGTCCGCAAACCATTCATGGTTTTACGCAACACTTTTAAACCATAATTTTACGCACAATATTGCCTTGGTGCCGCGGTTCGGTTAATCGAATCAGTGCGGGGAGTTTAAATAATAATCTGATTTTGTATAAATTTTAATTGGCAGTATCATACTTGAATAAATACAAAAATAACCGCAACGCGTATATATTGATACCATCAATATTCATGTGTAGTTTCAAATTCAATAAAACGTGGTCATAAAAAATTTATATGAGTAAAATAATTTTATACAAAAAGTTTACATCAAAATGGCCTGTATTTATCAGTTACTACCTAATATGGTAATAACTTAGAGAGAGAATACAAATGCCCTCCAACTAATGGCAAGTAATCATATATGGCAGGGAATTTGGGAAGCTATTATGGTCATTAGGTAACTACTCATCACGAGTCACGACCGTTCTACTTCGTAGTTCGTAATACTTGACTGACAACCCCTAGGTAATTGGATAAGCCTATAAGATAATACATCAGGAGACATATAAAATCACTGTACATATACGCAATTTAATACGTTTTATGGCGTGGCGAGACATAAATAAAAGTATCCCTAGGGAGTAGAAGGGTTAAGGCGACCATAATTCGGAAAAATGTCGGACGTTATCATAGACTATTTCATTACTTTGTTTAAATTTTCTTAGGACTTTTATGAACCTGACTTGGATTACAGGTAAAGTTACATATATAATTGAGCAATGTAGGAATTTTCATATTCTTGTCTTTATTATTAAGTATCTTTATATTACAAGAATTATCTACATTGTTTATTTTATCCAAGAAAAAGTTGTACAAAAACTTGTATCTTTACTAAATTATAGTTACTCTACTCTCTCACATAAGGCGGAGAACATTTCGGAGTCATACTACGATATTATGTAATACATTTTTTGCAAGAACCGTTTAATAGGCGCCCTTTTCGGTAACAATCGGTAACTTTCCGGAGCACCCGATGACGTTGGATAGACGCAAAACAACTCTACCAAACGGTATTGCGTTCGACATTGTAATTACACGCATGACTACCTTTTTGCCACTATTTTCTTCGCTCCGTTCCGTATTTAGAATTTCGTTATTCGGAGATACGAGTTCGTTTTTATTCGGTCTCGTGAGTTTCGGACTTTCTTCTGTATTCGGCCTTATTCGTCACGCAATGTCAGGGTCAAAGGTACGTGACTGAGATGTAGGTTCGATGGATGGATGAGCCGACCCGTTGTTTAGCATTATCCGTGCACTGTCCGAATTAAACTGGGTGGCTTCTAGGGTTGGAGGGAAGTTTTCTTGGTGGAAAGGGTGTTAATATTATTAGGGACCTACAAAATGGAATGTAGATATGGATTGTATTATAAACGTAGATAATGATGGGTTGCTTCAACTTACGCTTACGCGTCAGTAAACGTTAACATAAAATGGCAGTCTTAACAGATGTAAGAAAATTTTAAACCGTTATATAAACCGCTTTCTACTTGCCGCCCAAATAACTTTACCAGGTTGTCATTTAAATTATGGAACAATCAATATAGAAAACGAACGATAAACGAACTTACTCCATGATAACCAAACGTTTTAAAAATAACACCCTAAGTAAGTTAAAACAGTTACTTACATTTTGAATGTAATAGACATAATGTTCCACTGTTGTCCACTGTTATCCACATCTGACCAACTTCAGCAAATGCAAAAATGTTGACTATGGTGTTAAATGTTAAATGTCTGTGTGAATCAAAATGTTTCTTTCACCAAGCAAAATCGAATTAAACCCGCCAAAATCACTTATTCCATTCGCAACAAAAAGTTTAAGTGTCAGAAAAACAAATAATAAAACCGTGAACTCCAAGAGTCTCTCGAAAGTTCCAATAATAAGGGATCTCTTGAAAATTAACTCGTCGAATAATACAATTCGTAATATAAATACGGTATTATAAAGGGAACACTTGAGAAGGAATCGCGAAATCACGTCGATAATAGGCAAGATATTTGAAGAGAGCCAATAAATCTTGTTTTCTGAGGGGTATCGCAGAATGGCATGAGGCGGGCCGCGGCTTTTATGGGCCTACGATGGACACTTTGATTGCGAAACTTACGGCTCCCAGATACAAGAATTATTTATTTCTTTTTGTAACCAATTGTACGTAGATATAACCAGTGCCGTAGAATATAAACTACGGTCTTGAACATAACCTAATCAGACTTGTAAATCTTGTAAATTAAAACGAATCTCTCAAAAAAATCTATTAGAACTAAACTACAACACAATTTAAAAAAAAAAAATATACTATTATTTAGCGTAGATAAAATTTAAATGCAAATCACAAATAAAAACATATATTTTTAATCCCAGAAGTGAAAGTGCTGAAATCGTATAAAATATGATTATTTAATTATTCTGAAACATTATACATCGTGGGGACACAAAGAAATAAATAATGGACGTATCTACATAGCGTAAAAAAAGCTTTTTTATTAACCGGAAACCGTTTTTCTGCTAGTACAAGCATCATGAAATAACGTGTATATAAATCCAAATGTTGACAATGTATCTCAAATAAAGGGAACAAAAGGGGTGTCATTGTGAAGCGATGGCAACTGGCAATTTTTATATAAAATAATATAGTTATAGAATAAAAATGAAGGATTTTTTCTAAAAAAACATTTTCAAAAGCTAAAAGTGTCACGACCACATATATTGCGTTAACAAATAAGAAAATATAAATACAGTTAAAAATGATCTACTAAATTTGCTCGTATTGTATAAATTCCAATTAAAATAACAAAAGAAATTACTAAAATATTTCAATAATATAAATCTTAAGTCCAAAAAAGCTCAGACTAAAAAAGCTTTTGAATCAAATACATAACTTCAAGGCTTAACGTGAGGTAAGACAAAGTAGCGTCATTACTTCACGTCGACGTCTCAGTGAGACAGGTTTGTATGGAGATTTTACAAAATTTCTACTTAAAAATGGATTTTTACAATGTACGGTACACATTATGTTTTCCCTACTCAATGTAGGCTGAGCCTATACATGCGGCGGCACGTAGGCGATATGTACGCAGCTTAAATTTATTTTTAAATTAAGTTTGAAGAAACTTCCATATAAATGGGTAAGCAAGGTTTGCGTATATGGTCTATTAGGGCCTTTATTAGGGCTTAATTTCATTTACTGATATTAGGAGATCTAGATACAAAGATTTCTTATTTTTTTAAGCTCATCGATTGGTCGGTAAATACATAAAACATGAATCATAAACCATAATAACAAGCACTTGTATCAGAATACTTAAATTCATGTTATTTTAGGACCCTCATGACTGACTTCCTTAAAACCAACAATCTACATAAAGACACGCGTCAAAAATTTATTGTAAATGCGGAGCCCAGAAATTTATAGGTTCACATCAATCGTAAAGTGAAAGTTTATGTTAACCGCACCCGTTGATACACCAATTCGTAGGAAATGTTTCGTGCAACTTTTTTCTTGCTATTACAAGATTAACTTTGCGATGTAGCCTGGTGCGAGAGTTGCGCGGTCGCGGCCCCCGAGTCGGCCGCCGCAGTCGCTGTAGGCCGCTCGTGGAGCTCGCACCGCCGCCCGCCGCGCCCGCCCACTGCGCCGCTCGCCCGCCCAACAACTACAAACTTTCGACAACCAACACAAATTACCAAAGTGAACAGTGAATCCCCATTAATAAATTTTCATGTGTAATTTAGTGTTAACTCGTGTAAATTTAAGTGTTAGTGCTCTCACGGGTTTATTATTATGATCGCTGGCCGGCACAGTCCAATTTGCAGAAACAACAAGCGATGACCTTTTCATTTTACAGGTTAGTTGTATTTTTAATTAACATTACGTGGATATGCATATCTGTTTTTAATATAAACGTTACGCGGAGACAGAAATGTCGTAATTGTTTTTTTAATGTTACGAAATAAATGAGAGTATGCAAATTTTCTGTACGATTTTGCTTCTCATTTTGTTCACCCACGTAGTTATCTTGTGCCGAGCCGCGAAGGTGTAGTGGTGAGGAAATTTAATTCCGTCTTTACGGAGGAGGATGCTGGTATTAAATTTTAATAAAAAATATATTACTCAAAACCTTGGTACGAATGAGATCGTGGTTACAAGGGTGCTTCTTAATAATTAAAAGGGCTTTGTTTACAGCGTGGTGGAAAAACTCGTTTTTATTCTTGTATGCCGAGATCAAATAATTAAAATTTAAGGCCGTAGACGCAGCCGCTATCGAGCGGTCCAGAAATATTTTACAACGAGAAAGCTTGGAATATTTGAGGACTTTCAAACGTTTTAGTATGAAACAAGCCGTATTGAAATCACAAAAATATATATCATTGGATATTTTCGTGCGAAGTCCGGCTGAGAGAGATGCACTCTGTCTGAAAAGCGTAGCTTGCATCATCTCAATTTTATTTAAAACTATGAAGTGTTTTTAAAGAACAAGTATGCAATTTCTGAAACCAGAATGATAGGTTAAGAGTGTGTTAAAACATCAAGCCTTATTATCACAACAAAAAAATACTCTTAAAATCTCTAGAATGCATCCGGATCGAAGGACTAGGATCTCCACAGAGTGGAAGTTCCAAAATGTTCGGAGATCTCGCGGTAGACCCCCTACGAGGCAGCGGAAAGAACTGGAGGACACAGAGTAGAAAGAAGTGGCGAAAAATAGATCCAGGTGGAAAAAATTGGGGAAGACCTTTGCCCAGCAGTGGGACACAATAGGTTAAATAAAAAAAATGGTTAAAAAAATACATTCAATATGTTAAGTGGAATACTGTTTTCACCCCTTACTCAAAAAGGGAGGCGCGATAACTTTGACGTATAGCATTGTAACTCCGATACGAATGGACGATACATTGCACTTTATAACTGACTTTTTTGATAAGCCATTTGGTTTTAAAAGGAAATACATTTAATTTTTTCAACAATCCAATTAAAATCTGATGAACGTGCCACTGTTACATTTTATTCAACCAATTAAGTTTTATCGACTAAAATTAAGATACAGAAAAATGCATTTTTTGTACTTTTTTACTGTTTAAAAAAAGTGAAATTACCTGTTTGAAAAATCATTGGGACCATTCATTCATTTTGTTTAACCTGTAGATAGTTCCTTACTTACTTGTTTTATAAAAAAGAATACCTTTTTTATTTTGAAATTATGTAGAATAACCTCTACAGCTGTTTCGTTCTTGTGTTTCCGGTCCATTTTTTCTTGATTCGGACAGTATTGTTTTTTAAGTATTATTTTAAAATGCTGATGAGGAACGGATTGCTGGTAGATTCGGTTGTTAAACATTTCAAAATGGTGATTAATTTCCATAAATAAAAAAACCAGCTTTAGCGGGAAAATATCTGATATCATAATAATCATATTGAATTATTGATTGATTACAAAGATCTATTTTATTTAGCAATTAAGCCTTTTTATGGAATACAACGGACAGTTTAAGGTCACCAGCTAAAGATAATTGGATAGCACATGAGTGTAAACTCATTACTCAGGCCGATCCCAATTATTTTAACACGATAAAATTAATGAAACATACAAATACGCCTGCATGTTATTATTGGTTTATGTCACATTATGGTAAACTGGTTAAATATACAATTACATACGCCAAATATCAGTATGTTTACAAATTACATGTAAAATTTAGCGCAATTTGAAATTCCGGGTTTTATTTAAACTAGCAGCGCCCCATGGTTGGCTCGCGTTGTACCTATTCCTATGGGAATTTCGACATGATTTTTTTCCTGGACAATGTGACTGTCGATTACAAAAATAATTATTTCAATTGGATTGGTGGTGTCTGAGATTAGCGCGTACAAACAAACAAAAAACTAACTCTTCAGCTAAATCACCTCTCTTTTTATTTAAATAATAATCTATGGAACGCAAGCACTGATATATTGTCTATGTCCAAGCTTAAAAAAAGAAGGATCTTTGTTTTATCTTCCTATGTTGGTACGGTACGTTTTAAAAACAGAACACTACATAATATTTTTTGTCGTAGTTCATCTACATATCGCAGGTTCTGTATTTTTAAAAGCGGCTCTCAATTTTTTGTAGTTCTTTCTAGTTGTTTAAAGAAAAATAATTTTAGAAATATTAATGTTCGCTGGCATTAGTCATTACATGAGTTTCCTAAAGATAATTTGGTTTGGGTTCATATTATTTTACGGTTAACCGAATTTGGAGACCGCTTTCATTAGTCGAAAACAAATAACGCTGACACAAAAAGTAGTAGTAGTATTAATCTGTAATATCCAACTGCTAGGCAAATAGTGCTAGTATTCCATATCATAGAGCACATGAGTGAAGAGGATTACCACGCTTGCATACTGCAAATACATATTATTATGTAAAGCTTGGTCTATTTTGTTTTTTACCCTCGGCACAAAGGAGGGGTGTTATGTTATGAGTTTGATGTGGATGATTGTGTGTATGTGTGTGAGTGTGTGGGGTGTTTGTGTTTATACGTTGTGGCCCGTAGCTCTTAAACGGACAGACCGATTTGGAAGCGTTTTTTTTCATTCGATAGCCAGTTTTCTTGCGCTGGTTCTGAGTTTTGTTTGGTAAAAATCGGTTCAGCCGTTTCTTAATGTCTTATTTCAACTTGTTATTGACTATTTACCATTCAGAGACAATTATTTTTGAAAATGAAAAATAGTTAAGATTTTAACTTATGTAAAATGAAATGGGCTCCAAAACGGTTATGGCCCTAAATCTAAATAATCCTCAACATGATAAAGTGGGCGTCGAGACTTTCGGTTATAAATCTGCACTATTGACAGATGAGTCGTGTGGGTCAATTGAATTCGAGGCTACAATTTTCGGCGTGATGGTGCATAACGATGAATTTTGCGTTTTTGGTAAAACATTCGTTTCTTTTTAACTGACACTTTTTACAATTTATGTTTTAACTAGCAGCGCCTGCGGTTTTACCCGCGTTTTGCTTTGTTAGGTTTGAAGATCTTTATTTTTAAAAAGACATAATTGTTGTGCTTTGTTTTATACTATGTAGTTATAGTAACCATTAATTTTATGTAGTAAGCTCAAGTAGATTAGTGGTCAGTGTTGAAGCTTTTAGAGCTCCTCAAAGCCTCTGATATGGTCTAACGATTGAAACAACCGGGACCGACAATTTAACGTACTGGAGCATTAAAGCGGTCAGACGGGAATACCACTATCAGCCACCCATCCAACTAGGGGCTGAGTTGCACGTTGCTTAACAATGTCAATGAGTTAACATCGCTTAGTTAAACTACGCCACGAGCGCTTATATTTTCTGAGGTTAATGTATAAGCGAGCAACTAACAGTTAAAACTATCACAGCGATTAACGCTTCTCTATCGCTCGCTTATTCGATGAAAAAACTTTACCCTTTGGCTGAGTCTTACATTAGTTACAAAGTTGATTTATGTAACTTCCAATCTGTTGGGACTATGTGTCTATGAAAGATTTTCTATGGAAAGTGGAATATTTTTTTTGTTACATACAATTCAATCATCAAACCATGAGGCCTTTAAGCGGTCTAAAAACTCTAACACCGAAAAGGTTAGTACTCAAAATGAATAAAACAGACATATCCATGATACAAATACAATTAATTTAAATAAATCAAAAGACCTTACAACAACCTTAAAACGCTACAGATTCTGAATGCTATGATACAAATACGGTTATTATCTCGGAAGAACCGGGAGATGTTATATCCTGCAACTTGACAGTGGCGGATCCAGGAAGAGCTTAGGGGAGCGTAGGGGCCCAGGGCAACTAAAATTATCCGAGCGGCACTTTGAAGGAAGGCTTATTTTTATTTACTGCGTGCAAATCTATTCTTCTTTTCAAACATAGCTCGGGTTTGAGATCACCAGCCCCCATTAGGCAATAGCGTGGTGATTTCGCCTAATCTTCCTCACTGTACTCATATCTACAGAAAAGCGGAATGTGAGTTTAAAAAAAAAATGTTACCCTTATTCGAACATAATTTTGATTTGATTTGATTTAATGAGAAGCCTTTTGTCCAGCCTTTTGTGTCATTACACAGTGACAGGCTAATACTTTTTACTATAAGTACTGCAAATGTGACAGGCTTAATGCTTTTTACTATGTGCAAATACAACGAATACTCTCTAACTATAGGGGCAAGCCCCCACAAACCAAAGTTCTGGCTCCACCACTGCAACTTACTAAGCTGGTAAATTAGTTTCTTTGAACGAAACGATGCGGGTAATTTTTCAAAACCTCGTCGCTTATCTGGCTCACCTTACAACGCCTTTGAAAAATGAGGTGGATTTTTTAAATCTGTTCCGACAACAAGAATAGATTTGCATGTTTCTTAAGAAATAATCTTATTTATGGTTACGGCGTTGATGACTCGGGATCAAAGAGATATTTATTTTTGTTTGATGAAAGTTAGAGTTGTTTTGAAGTTTTTTGGTCATTTCTACCTGAACTAGGAAGTTCGGTGATTGGGAGTTAATAATAAAGTTAGGAGCCTAATTTAATTCAGTTATTCAGTTTTAATCTCGGTTTCAATAAAAGTATTGATCTCCAACTAGCAGTATAAAGATTTCTACACATGGACTGCGGTCACTCGTGAGTGTCCTTCGTGAGCTAAACAACTAAGTAAGAAGTGTGTATTCTTCTTCGGTTATAACCTAACCTAACCTTAGTTCTAAGTCCTTCATGGTTTTGGATATAATACACTTTTTGGAAATACTTTATATGTAAATAATAATTTAAATTTATATTCTGTTTTTTTTTTTCAAATATTGCTAGAGGCTTTCCTTTGCCAGACTGTAAATTTGAAATGTCATAAATTTTCCTAAAAATAGTAGATTCCCTACAGGAAACCACACGACCAAAGTTACGGGCAGAAAGTTAGTTCTCAAAGCCTTTTCAAAATGACTGACGGACAGACGGCTCTGTAATTGGGTTTTAAGGGATCACCCTTTGGGTACGGGACTCTAAAAAGTGTACCGTACGTTACCCTTGCGAAGCGAAAGTTTTCTACAGATCCAAATTGTTCGCGCCGGGTGTTGTCATCTTGTCTCAGGGAATTTGGGATTGGACTAAGTATAATTTTTTGATATATCTTGGCAGGTGCTTTAAAAATCAATATACTAATATAATAAGCTGAAAGATTGATTTAATTACGCGGATTTGTATAATTTGTAACGGATAACCACATTAAACGGTAAGGTTATAAGCTATTTTTCATCCTGAAAATCAAACAGGTACGAGCACAATACGAGAAAACCAGAGACACTGTTAGTGATGAATAAAATCAGATATTTGCTTATTTATTCAATAACCTATATGAGGAATGGAAACCACCCAATTTATTGATGATTTTTACCACGAGATACGATTTCTAAGAGAGAATCAATTTCTAAGAGACGTTAAGAGTTTAGAAACAAGTAGTATTGTTGATTTTGAAACACCCCAATAAAGTTCATTAAGTGCAGACATCTACTATGACGAATACATAACATAGCCCATCGTAATATGTCCATAACTTGTCTCGATATATACAGTTTCAAAAACGAGTCTGCTAGAGATTTATATGCAAAAATACTTTCAGTTTTATGTGCTTCTGCCAAAGCCAGTCTGACAAATTGTATTCGTTCGTCTATCACCGTTATCGTCAGTCGAATGCGAGTCAGTTTACTGTTGAATGTGAATTTAAAATGTTTTATCGCACTCAAAAAATAAGGAGAAATTTTACAATTTATCTGCGATGTGATGATGGGTTAGTATAAGAATAATATTTTTTAAAGATAATATAAAAGGTTAATATGTCCATTGTCCAAGCCGCAATTTACACGCAATATATTTCTAATCTATACTAACTGTCACACTCAGAGACATTCATTAAAACGACTCTTAGTTAAATACTTGACATAATTTTTCAAACATTACATGTGGACATGTAATGTTTGAAAAATTATTAACAGATATTAATGACAGATAATTAATGACAGATTTGGAAATCTGTCATTAATTATCTACTAAGGAAGCGTTTAATACAACAAAGTTTAAGAATGAATTTTATTCGAACGCACTTATATATTATCTAGATCGATATTTTAATTAAAAAACCCTTTAGGCAAGTTACTCTTTACTGCATGTTGTAAAGGGTATTTCGTACATTCTATAATACAATAAGTAGTATTTCATTAATATAATAGGATAAGCTCCCACGCTTATTAGGATCGCAAGACGTAGGTGGTACAGGAAATATCCCTTCTGGGTTCTATTTACATTATACACCTTAGGTATTTGCTTTACCTTTGGGCGTTGTGCTGATAACCTCAACATGGTATAGATTTTTCGTCCTATCAGTGCTTACCTTATTTAACTTACACACATTTTATAATCTTCTATCAGCGCCCTGCAGTTTCACCCGCATTGTGCCCGTTCTCGTGGGAATTTCGGGATGAAAAATAGTCTATAACGTTTCCGTTTAATGTGACTTTCCATTATAAAAACAGCTATTCAAATCGGATTGGTAGTTTCTTTGATTAGCGCGTTCGAACAGACAAAAATCTAACTCTTCCGTTTTATTATATTACTTTATATTATACTTAAATTGACCCGAATTTAATTTCTCATGTCCGGAAAGTTCCAATGAATCTTTTTATTGGTTCAGCCTCAATTTATTTCCTCTGGTAATCAAGTGCAGTTTACAGTACCGGCGAGGACTGATGACGTTAAATAAAAGCATGTAATAATATGACTGCGAACGATTTCGAAACGATTGGTAACTCTAGGGCGGCACGATGCCGGATTGATGCGAACCGGTTTTTTATAGCATCGAGTATCAAACGAAATAAAACCCGATGTTACAGGTTACGCGCAATTTGCCTTATTGCCTGTAAAGGTAGGCTCGATGCTCAGTTTTATTGCAAAAACCTAATGGTACCCGTTCAGATGTATGTATACCAAAACGACTTTTATTTTTGTGCCAACTCATTTTGATATTAATATTTTTGGCGATTACTTTTTATTCTAACGGTAGAGGGTGTGAATATTTGAAAGAATATTATTATTAAAATGTCAGATACTCTTATTGTGTTTCAAACCTGTTTTGTTATTGTCTCCATCGTAATAATTGCGTTCGAATCCATTCGTTCGGTTTGGAAAAATGTCGAGTTCATTCTTTTCTAGACGGTGGAATACTGAAATTAAATGTTCATAACGATAAAAGAGGAAGCACTAAAACTAATAACCTTTAAGAAAGATAATAAAACCATTTTTTTATCGGAAACCAAAGCGTTGAGTTATTTGCAAACTTCTTTTGTGATACGTTAGTATCACTGCTGCACTGAAAGACGTTAATTAAATCGACATTTAATTATTTGACGTATTTTTCATATAACACGTCAAAATCACTCATTAAATCTATCTAAGGAAGCATTTGACGTCTCTGAGTGCGGGTGTCCGAATAGTATTAGTAATAATGTACATATAATTTAGTAGTAGATGGCGTTTTCAGTTCTGTTTAATAAGATACCTTCTATTGAAATAAGCACTTAAAATCATATTAAGCGGAGGTGAGCCTTAATAGTAACTTTAAGCTTTTCACTGATACCTCGATAAACCTTTCCGAAGCACTTTGAACGTAACATATATTAATAATGTATTAAATTGCCTCTTTGACCTTTCCTCTAATGATGAAAAGCTAAACAATTTAAAGTATAACGTTCCGGTTTCTGACTCTATCGTTTAACCCGATGATTAATGACTACTCCCGGTACTCATGAAAACGAACTTGGAAGTCGTTTCATTAAAATGCGTAGTCTTTATAACCAGAGCAGTCTTGTTTAAGAATGATTTATTCGTATAATTAATCTACTTATACACTTACTAATTAAAGTTAGTTAAGTGTTTTTTTCTTTTTTATCTTATCAAGAAAAGTGTTTTTGATTTAAAGGTTATGTTAAATGGTTAGGGGAGAAGAGAGCAATATGAAAAACGAAATAAATCAGAAGAGGGATGTTGGCCATCTTTTGCGACACGACGACTTTATAAAAACTATAGCAGAAGGACACATAGAGGCAAAGCTCTCTTTGCCTAGAGGAATGTCTAAAAGGGCATATGTAGACCAACTGAAAGAAAGAGCAAAGGTTGTGTCGTACTAACAGCTGAAGAGGGTGGCAGAAAAAAAGAAAAGAAAAAAGGAAAGACCTCCATCGTTAAGTGCCCAGCTCTTAAATATAAAAAAGTAAAGTAAAGTAAAGTATTAGCCTGTAATGTCCCACTTGTTGGGCAAAGGCCTCTCGTCTCACCAGCACAGTGAGGAGGTAAAAAGAGAAAAAAAAAGAGCTCTTAAATATAAGAAAAAGAAAATGAAAAACCCTATTTTAATGCAGTTTGTAGACCGCCTAAAGGCCTCTAACCTGTTATAATTGAAACAACAGCTAGAAAATTGAAACTTTGTTCTTTAAAGACATTGTATAACGCTTCATATTTAGTCCCATAAACTCTGCTGCATTCGAAATTAAATGTTCGGCTTTCGAGTAACCTACATTCGTTCCTAGTTGTGACAATAAATTGCTACGTCACGCTTCATAGTTGCGTATACTCGAAATTACAGCGCTAATTAGAAAGCTCTTGAACACCTGCATAGTTCCCGTCCCAGGCGAACTGATATGTGCTATTTATGCAAATCGACTGAACTATTAGGTAGTTGGGTGTCTGTAACACGTAACAGTAATATAGTTCAAATAGACTGTTGAACTATTCAGTGGCTAATAGTGGATACGATGGAAATATGCCTATGCATCACTCTTTATCTTTAGGTAAGATAGATTGGAATAATTGTCAGAAAGTGTCTTGTTCACAAGTGACTTTAAATAAATCAATAAAAAACAGGGATAGAACTTTACACATAGAGAAAAAACTTGAGAGGTGTCACGGGACACCCGGATGGAAGTTTATTTATTATCAACAAAAATAATCGTCGCGACACCACACTGTTTAATGCGAAATAGAAAGACGAAACAAAATATCTGGCTTGCTTTCTATAACAGAGAGAGAGAGAGAGAGACATGCGCACGCCGCACGGCTTACAATAGCTTACTATAGCAAAAAGTGTCGTTACAACTTTTCGTCTTAATTTTTTCCGTCTAACCCCCTTTCGCAACGCGCGATAAGGAACTTCGTTCCAAAAATACAAGATCGCCGTACTTTGGTGGTTACGTTAAGCAGTCAGTTCAAGTCGGAGGCCTTTAGGTGGTCTAAAAACTCCGACAACAGGGTTGGCCGCTTACCTATACGAAATTAACGCATACAAAGCACACAAAGCGCTGTAAACTCAGCTGTACAAATAAAATTTCAGCGCTGCAGTATTAGGACATAAATTCTCCAATATCTCTCTTACTAAGATGTCATCAAGTGAATATTAGCGACAGTAATGCATTTCTAATGAGTGCGCAAACTCGCGATGAGCCAAATAGTCGCACATTTTCCATGCAGATTTCCACACGCTACTGCAAGGCACTGAAAAAGCGATTATGGATCTGTATTCTTATGCTTATTACATTCATATAAGCACGAAATATCAAGAATCTTTTATGAAAAAAAATGTTCTTTGAAATTTTTATATACACATTACATAAGGACCATTAAATAAAGTTCACATTACATAAATTGCTAAGCACTCATAACTTATCAAAATGTATAACCTAATTTCACGTTTACCTAACTCTTGCTCGATATAAGCACCGAAATTAAATTATATGTAACAAAATAAATTGTTAGAGAACGGGTAACTTTAAAAGCAAGTGAAAAGTTCGGGATGGGTTTTAAAAAAATCATGTAACATTATTAGAGAAGCTAACTCCCATTCGTTGATGGCTGGTTTAATATTTAATGTTCTGAATATTTTATGGCAGTTGGCATAAGTTGTTGAGCGTACCTAAGATTTGTACTCTTTATAAACATTCGCCGAATATTTTGATAACAACTTCAGCAACTTTGGAGGGTTTCAGAATTATTTTTGGTTTTCAAAATGAACCGCATTATTTTATCTATATCTTAAAACTTCTGGGTTTGAAATGGGAATTATCTGTAACCGTCTTTTCAACAGTTATTGCGATCATAGCAATTCTAATTGAATAATCAACTTTTGGATTAGGTACTTAATAAATTCATTAATCATAAGATTGGTAACGAACATAGATTCATCAGAAAGTAATTAGTTAGTAAAAATCCGACCAGGGAGCAGAATTAATTTAACAATTGCAAATTGGTTTCTTTCAAGTGTCAATTTGCAGGCCCTAGGGGAACCTCGTGAGCTCTCGTACGAGATATCAAAGATATTCAGAAATATTGCCGGTTTTGACCTAAAAACGTTATGCTACCCTGTTAACGCTGGGAATACCAAATGAGGTTGTACTTAAGAATAAATGACATCTGTAATGATTCGGGCAAGTTATAGGAATATGATAAAAGATATGAGAATCACGTGATATTCTAGCATACATTACATATTATCACATAACTTGATTGTCATATAACTTGATAACTTGATTATCATATAACTTGATGATCATACCATGGGAAGTGATGTAAATTGAAGATCTCATGTAACACCCTCTCGTATAGAGTCCGTAATACTTTATGGGAGAGATTGAGTGAATATAAGTTTATGGGTTTCCTTTTCTTTACTAAGGATATTCATTGGATGTGTAAATATCAAAGAAGATAAATGGCTGCTAAGTTACGAAGTTTTTGGGGATAAAGTAAGGTATTGATAAGCAATTTTGAAAGAAAATTATGTGATTAAATAGAAACCGTGTCCACAGTTTCGTGGATTCTTTATTATTTCACAATATTAAATAACTACATATCATTAATGGCTATACCTAACTTTGTAGGGCATGTAAAATGTTCAGTCTTGGTTGTTTCAATTGTTATTAAGATGGTGTTGGAGGCATAGTGTGGTGTCCTTAAACTCCGATATTAGGGTTATCAAACCTACACAAACTTACTAATGTGAACATCAATACTTGTAGGTAATTCAGTTAGTTAGACTATTATAAGTATTAGTTAGTTATTAGTAAACCTTGGTATCGGAGTTTAAATATATAATATACTTGCAGCGCCCCGCGGTTTTACCCCCGTTGTGCCCGTTCCCGTGGGAATTTCGGGAATTTTGATACTTATAAACCTTCCTCTTGAATCACTCGTATCTATTAAACAAAAACTGCATCAAAATCCGTTGCGTAGTTTTAAAGATCTAAGCATACATAGGGACAGACACCGGAAAGCGAGTTTGTTTTATACTAAGTAGTGATAGTGAAACCACATATTGTGCGTTTCTTCTCTATACATATATATTTATCCTAGATCAAACATAACAACACCTAACCATTTTAAATGAAGAAGGAGTCTTTGTCCTGTTAACTTTACCTCTATAAAATAAATTAAAATAATATTATGAAAACAGAGATAGCAGAAACGCGCAGAGCAAGCCATTTCGTAGCAGCTAATCTTGTTATTATCACTGCATGTACATTGTACATTTCAAGAGTAATTGAAGTGTGTAGTGTATAGTTGAGTACAAGTGTGTTTAGTTTTACCAAGCTGTGTGTTTACTTAGTTCACTGAAGAGAAATCTGTACTTAGTTAAGATGTTTACATCTGAACAGTACTTGGCAGCAATAGATGTAAAAATATTATATTTTTTACACACAAGTATAAAGTAAAGTAATGTTTTAATCAGTGAGCAAAGGCCTCTTACTAAAGATATGAAAATTGCGTAATATTGTGTCTAATTTACTGTGTGTGAATCTGTCCTGGTGTATTATTTATTTAATCATTTAATACAACCTTTTACTACTAAAATAATTACTACGAAAACTTTCTCAACTACAATATACAATAATTCAAATTTATTAACCCAGAATTCACATTGAAAGGAGCTTTTAGAGTTATTGTATTAGAAATAGTTTTGACAGTTTCTATTCAATCTGTGGTCGAGTCATCATTTCTAACTGCTCTTCGTTATAATGGATATAATTGTAAGTAGTCTAGACCTTGACACTTTGTGCTGCGACTACGGGGATGGTTATCGTCCAAGCGACCGCGACAAGCGAAAGCGGCTAGCGACTTTTTTTTAAAAGGACGCTATACTTCTTACACATTTAGGGCTGGTGATTTTGTGTTCTGTTTAAAAAAAAATTCTAGCCGTCACCGCAGTCACATCGCATGAAACGTGACATTTTAATTATGTATGATAACGTTGTTCTTTTAGCTTTTATATGTTTTGCTGTTAGTTAGATGTCTTGATAGAAGAATTATGGATGAAGAATAATGATATTGCGACGTAATTTGTCACGGCAAAATAAAATAGGTGGTGAACTTCTTCTGACCATGACTGTGCTTAATAAATTACCTACAGGACCGTAACCGATATTCTATGTTTCATTCACTACCTTTTGTTTTATTATTCCAATACAACCACATCCTTATTTCACTAGTTATTAACTGATGTATTGATTTATTAAACTCGAATGTAAAGTCAAGATAACGGCGATATATATGAATATTTCTGGAACAATATTTGGGTTACGAGTTCACCTAATATGTGCTTAGGACGGTACAAAGGTTTTCGGTCGATGTTCCACATTTTTTCATAAAAAGCGTATTTTAGAATTTTAATTAGCCACTTATAACTTTTAGGTTATGTGAAGTCAAATATTTAGATGAAAGGGGCGTTGACCTTTTACCTACAATTATTATTATCTTTCTTAGGGTGGCTTTCAGGCCAGTATTCTATATGTTGGTTGTTCTTGGAACCTTGTAGACGTGGTATACATAATACACTTGTTGTTTGTAATAAGCTCATAAGAGTGAGTTTCCATTGAAACAGAGCATCGGGAGAATTAAGACTGTCAAATAACGCATTGACATTGTCAAAATCTTTTCGTAAAACATTGTGATCTATATGTGACATGGCTCTTGTAAAGACTAATATCCATAGAAGAAGTACTAAGTAAAGATGAGTTGTAAAGTGATTTCGACAAAGGGGTTTCATCTTTTAGCTATGATTAAGAATGTGTTAGCACAAAGCTGTTTTATACCTTTATTTACCTATTGTCTATGCAATAGTAAGAGTTATAAGATGCACTACATCCGACCTCAACCGGGTAACAGATGATGCAATCACCCAGGGCAAGTTCTAGGCTGATTCAATTTAGTGCTAAGAAAATAGTTCTTGTAAACCAACTGTTATTTTCGTTGGAACTCCAATTAGAAACTTCCTTGATTTCAAAATGAGACTGTTACGGTTTCCACCTTGTTATCATGATGATAAAATAATATTCTAATCATTACTTAATAACTACGTCACTAATTAAATAGACGCGTCATATCCTTATATAATGACGTCACACAGAAATTTAATACCAAATAAAGGGAACCGTTTTCACAGTAATTAGTTTTAGCGTTTGCGTTGAATTTATTTACACTTTATCTACTGTAATTGAAATTGTTTCATGTTCATGGAAAACAAGATAAATTACTAGTTTTCTGTTGAGTATATTGCAGTTTTAGTTACGTAGTTGATGATATAACGATATGGAGCGAGTAAACAAGCTGCGACCCCAGTTAGAACACTAATCTAAAGACAACAGTTTTATTTACTCTTAATACCAAAAACGAATACGTAATGGTAATTGTTGTTTTCAATTTTCTCCTCTTGACAAATTTCAATTTTAAAAATCTAATTCTATCATACTTGCTCCTTGTATACTACCTCAATGTTAACGACGCTTTTATATTGAAAGCTATGTAATTTTATTTTGAACACTACGTGTATGAATATTAATACAGTTATTTATAATAACCTAAGTATATTTCAGCGCTTTATTGGTTTAATGCTTTCCCCACAGAAATACACTATTCCACTCTTTAGTATAAACATGAACCAACATGTTCAAACAAATAATGTTTTATTTTTTACTATTTACCACCAAAACAAACACAATTACAATGAAAGATGAAAATGAATAAACCCGTTAATAAAAACTCTTAATTAAAGGTGAGGCTATAACAAATTAATTCCTGTGGGAAAGCCAATCGAACAATGGTCAAATAAAACGGTAAAGTTGCTTTGATATGATATTTTCGATGTTTAAGGCTGTGTGTATATGTGATGTTAACGAAAAAGTTTTCGTTCCCGCGGGGATACCCACAAACAAACTCTACGCTGGTTAGGTGGTAATAGTTGTAAGTACATTTAGAATGTCTATATGCATTTAGTTACAACACTTTTCTTCAATTAATGGTTTCAATGTCTTACCCGCGTTGTGCCTGTTCCCGTGGGAATTCAACCACTCGACCGATTTTGTGCAAACTTCACATAAACCATCTACTAAATAGTCCGAACAAAGCCTAAACATTTGGTTTGGATAGGTGAGCCCGTTCTTGACTTATAAAATTACAACGAAAAGTAGCATTGATTTTGATTTATAGAGATTATGAGCAAATTGTATTAAAATAATCTAAATGACCAGTTTTTGCAACATATTGTATTAAAACTAGGTTCAATGAGGAGTTTTTCCAACCCTCCTACATGAGAATTCTACGTAACTTGAAGTAGTATAAAAGGTACCTCAGTTCTTATGTTGCCTAAAACCTTAATCGGTTTTAAAGTCAAATTCCATTTGGCCATTGTTTTATTAAGATACTGATTTATATTTCATCCAATGGCTAAAATTTACCCCTGTAGGTAGATTCAACCCAAAAACCGCCGAATCAGGACGCTTGCTTAAACGAAATTCAACAAAGTCGTTAACGCGTTGTCGGCTTTCGAAGCAGTTATTTTGATAGCTATTGTTACGCCTTTGAGGGTTAACTTGATGGTTTATTGTTTTTGATGACGTGTGAAAGTTTTATTAAGACGTTACGCGCCAAAATTATAGCTCGAAAAACGATTGTTGACATTGATATACGATTAGGGAAGGCGCTCATATCAATGGTTATAAACATTAACCTTTAACATATAAATTACTACAACTATAAATGAAGAACAGTACTACAAGTTGAGGAGGCTGTAAACTATTCCTATAAATCTCTTAGCTTTATAAACAGACACCTAAAAACAAAGTTTGTTAGAACTAACATCGTTAGTGTGCGGATAGCCTCAAAATGTCTTCGCACTGAATCTGATTCTGTGGTCAAACGAAACATATCGGAGTCCCGAAGTGCGATCAAACTGGCTAACTATCGGGAACTTTGACCTTCATTACTGAAGATCGAGTCCAGATTTACTAACGACATTTTCAGTACAGTCCTATAAAGCTGGAAGAGAACGCTTGCTATATTCAATTTGACATTGAAACTATGAAGATATAAATAATAATATACCGTATTTTACGATAGTATTTACGTATTTAAGGATACTGTTCCTGAATAACAATTTATCTCGCTCTCATTATACCTAAAGTGAATATTTTCTTAGTCAATAGTATTCACCAACAGCGCGGAAGCGTAACGGAACCAACGTCAATGCCTCTAAGCCACTGAAGTATTTTAATTAATTCCTAATACCCCATTAAAATAATACCATACTTAAAATATAAATTTCATTCAGCGTCGCTTATTTGAAAACTTTAAGCAATTTATGTCCTAAATGAGATTTCTTGTAGTGGAAGAAACGGCTTAGTTTTGCTTTGTTTTATCACGATCTTTTATTTGGTGAATGGGATCAAACAATGGAGTAATAAACGCGTGAAACAATAAGAACGAGGATTTAAATTATAATTGGATTTATTACATTATCCTTGGTATTTATGTAAGTTATATTTTCAAAAAGATTTTTGTCTGCATTTTCCTTGAAAATGTGTTTTGTATGTTATTTTATACGTGTTCTCTTAGTTGATGTAAAATGCAAACTAGCATTAGCATTTTCTTCTTAGACTCTCAGGTATATTTTTATTTCGTTTTTCGTAGATAAGTTAACAAGTTACTTTTACTAAAACTACAAGGTATCAGTAAAATAAATACAATTTTACTTTTTCTTAGCATTTGTTTGTTATATCTTTAATTGAAACTTCATCCTTGGATACCTTTTTGCTTTCCATTTCTGACGATTGGGCTCTAAAATAAACATTTTCTATAAACAATGTATTACGATATTGGTTTATAAACTCTCTCACTTCAACTCTGTTTAATTATTATTCATCTCCGCTTGATATTTCGATTAGATTAACATTTCCGGTTTAAATTAAACGCGCTTAACAATTGGTTCTCGCTTTTGTTAGATAAATAGCTGTTGTCAAGACGAGCCGATTCAACTGCCGTTCTATTGTGGTATATTGTTATTTCCGTCGCTGACAAAACCAAAGAAAAACCAAGATATCATTTAAAAATTTAATGGCTTAGAAACGTTAGGCGGATTTAGAGTTGAATTATTCAAGAACGTTTTAATTAAAGCTGAAGCTGGTATTGATAAGTAGATGTTTAAGATATAGGTTATTGATAGTGGACTATCTACCTACATATTTTCTTCAACAAGTAAAAATATAAAAAAAACTCTACGCAAAAACACCTGGACTGTTTTTTACCAACCATAGCCAAGAACCATCGCAAGAAAATTGACTTTCAAATGAAAAAAGTCGACATCAAAGTCGGTCCATCCGTTTGAGAATTACGATGGTACAGACAAACACACCCTCTCATACAATCAACGTCACCATAGATATCAGAAAAATTGTCACCTATCTATCACCTATTAGTAGCCAAATGAGTTATAAAAAATTCTCCTTTAATATCATCTTCTACACTTCACACTTTTTACAATACAATATATACTTTCGTCTTTTACGTTACACTTATCTTCTGTGATGGATACCTTCACTATTATAATAATTTAAGGAAACACCATTGTAACAGTAATAATGGTTGCCACCTCATTCTGTCACGGCAAACACCCCCATGGCTACCAAAAGGTCCTGTGAAAGATAGTTTACTTTGAAAGGAACCATGATGGTCCAGGGATCCTTTTGACGGCCGAATTGATTTAAATACCCTAACAGATCGGCTGTGTGCTCAGTTGGCCGATTGAAAATGATAGGCAAATACTTCAATTGATGATCGCTGTGAATATTGGATTCTGAAAGCTTTGCGTTTTGCCGGTTCAATTTTAACGATTACACGTCTGATTGAGAACAAAATTTAGTTTAACAGATGGTTCATTGGGCTTCATTGGTTTGTTTCATTTCATCAAAACATTATAATAATCGTTTATCAAAGAGTACTTAATAAAGTTCTTAAGGGTCAGAAAGTCAAAACCAGTCTCTTGTTTAAACAAAACCTTGGCAAAGATCTTAGTAAAACCGCAGAGCGCTACGAGCTATCAAACTTAATTTGAACATCTCATAAGTTGTAAAACTGTATAGACTGAAGTCTAGACTAGTTCTTAGCAACAGAAGAGACGTTCATTACAACTACTAATAAAATCAACATCTATGTTATGACGTAGTGTTACGAGTTTGTTAGCGAACGTTATTGCGTAAAGTCAAATTGACACTTGAGTGTGTAGTAACTCTTATGTATTTCAGTTTCCTAACTTGAATTAAGCGTGTTAATTAATTTATATGTTAATTGATAGAAGGTTGTGAATTTGATTGAGCTGACGAGGTTATTTTGGAAGTCATTAAGATCTTAAGTTGTAAGGAAGAAAATGGGCCATTATTTCATCTATGTGTATTCAATTATAGACACTAGTCATGTCATGTCAGAGGTCTTTGGCGACTCAATAGCTCTGACACCAGGATTGGTCAGGTTGACCATCCACTCGATGAAGAAGAAGACTTGTCTTGAAATCTAATCAAATTCTGTGCCATATTACTATAATACCATTATCAGACAACAGAAAAGTGATAATTAAACTATTTAAAATTGCTTCTTTTTCATATAATTATCTAGAAGTTTGCGAGGAAACTTCTAGATAGTACTTACTACTACTATCTAGAAGTTTCCGAGGAAGTATGTATGTTTGATAGTCTTTCACGTCAAAAGTATTGAACGGATTTGTATAAAACTTTACAGTGATGTAAGCGGCTAGTATAATATTTTGATTTATGTTGAAATTTTGTCGAAAAATATAGCCTTTATTCACATTATGCGATAGTGTTACCTTTATTCAATTTGCTTTGTACGGTGTAACGATCGATTAATCGGATCAACCTATTTTTTTATTTTTTGCACCGACATTATTTATGGACCGCAAAGTGGCATAGGCTTTACACTCCGGATAAATGAACAATTGGTAAACCAGTATAAAGTTGTAGGATCACAGATAGGGATACATTGGTTTAGTTTTCACGTTTTTTAAATAATTGTAAAGTATTAAAAACAATTATGACTTTAAGGTGAGATTGAGTAATGAATATTAAAATAACAATAGACATTTTTAGGACAAAGATGTTTTATGTGAATTTTCATGTTTGTAAAGATAATCTATATTCTATACTCCATACTAAAATACAAAGAAATTTTGTTTTTTCGTTTGTTTAAACGCGCTAATCTCAAAAAACTACCAATCCGCGAATAAAACCGCGGGAATCTATAAGTCATATATAACTCTTTCTGTAAGTACGTTACTTATAGAAATAAATCGAACATTATCCAAAATAAATACATTAATTTGGGGCACGTTAAGTCGTCGGTCCCGGTTTCTTTCTGCAGATAGTAGTCGTTACATGAGCCTTGTCAGAGGCCTTTGGCGGCTCAATAACTCTGACACGGTGAAGAAGAAGAAGAAAACATTTCGACTGTCAAGTACTTGAAATAAAACAAACAGCTAATTTTAAAACTTTAATTCATTAGTTTCTTAGTTTACACGCTCCGATTATCAGCTCCACGGTTCACTCACCACTCAAAGACCTCCAAACTTTGACACCGTGTAACTAAATTTGACAAACACTCATACTTAGACAGTTTGCACTTAATTGCTCTAACTTAGCTTGTGTTTATAGTTCACCAAGTTACGTAACGCAATTCCCTATTTGATAAATAGTTCGTATTGAATGTTCGCAGTGTATATTGGAGAAGGCAATTATGACATTGCCTGGGGCGACGAATTGATAACGTTAGGAACTACTTTAGAAGTTCTGTTTCAGTTGGTTCTTTGCTATTGTTAGTGTAAGTCGCTTTGTGCATAACATTGTTTAATAAACTGCGTTTTATGCATTTATTTGTTAAGTGAAATGCGTTATGAATTATTACAATTATAGTATGTGCAAATTAATTACTTTTACTTAAATTACCGATCCATATTATAGTATCGATTAAGTGGATCTTAAAGCGTATGTTTGTATGAATTGACGAACATAAGGAAATCTCACCCTTTTATAAGTGATCTCATATGTTAAAGAATAAAAACCTTTTTCTACCTTATTAATAAATCTCGACGGATGTACAAAATGGCCTGTACGAATATAAATGCGGTAGGTGTGGTCTTTTTTCTATTCTCAGCCGTGATATTGTTTTTCCTAAATAATGTTATATATATACCTTATTTATTCCATGAATTCTCTTTCAATCATCGGCTTATGAGGCTGACATGACCAACCAGGGTGGTCGAAGCCTTGTTTGTTCGATACATTTTTGTAATGCGAACATTTTTTAATGGCGTTCCATTGAGTACGTTCACTTTTTAAATTTTTAATTTAAATGTCATTCACTTTTAATTTAAACGTAGAACAAAGAATATACTCGTATAGCTCATTTGGTACGCTAATTATGTTTTTTTTATTAAAATCATACAAGTTCATAAAACATATACTATGAAACGAGAATATTTTACACAATTTCTTTTTTACTGAAACAGAAAATACAAACGTGGCTTGTTAGAATGAATTTAAAAGTTTGTAACAATCGATTTCAAAGAGAATACGGTGCGAAAATGAAGTAGTTATGTGGAAAAAAAGAATCGTTTTTTCCATTAAAATAATGAATAATTGATTTCATTTGTAGCCTTCTGACAAATTGATATCACCTATTTACTAATACAAAGAAAGTCGTAGGTTTTATGTTTAGTCACAAACGGGTGATTTTCAACTACCCACAAGATGTGGGTTTTCGGTTTAATTAAAGTGTAGTCCCGAAAGGATGAATAGGTATTATTTTACGTTTACTTTAAAAACAACTTTCAAGTTCTAAGCTAGTCTTTATTAAAGAAAATTAGGGTAAAAGGATAAAGGCACCTTGAAAATACCTCAGGGGAAATATAACAATAAAACACTAAACTAAAAAAGGGTAAAAAAGGCCTGTTTAGTAGGGTATCTACTGTTTTATTTTAAGTTAATTATAAAAGTTGACATCTTATATCTGATTCAACTTTACAACATTAACTGCCAAACTCAGAGACGTCCGTAAATCTTGACTTAAATAATCGACGTAATTTTTCATACATTACATGTCAACATCACTAATTAAATCACTTATTAAATCTATACAAAGGAAGCTTTTGACGACTCTGAGTACGGGCGTAATCAGTAGGTTCGATCAAAAGTCAGTTCGAGTAGGTTTGTGGCGGACCCTGGTGTAGACATTTTTAAACCGCTTAAAGGCCACCAAGATGGCCTAACGACTAAAACAACAGGGTCTGACAATTTAACATGCCCTCTGAAGCCCGATAAAATCTGCACGAATCATTGAAAAACAAAAAGTACACATAAATTATTCCACCAAGTTACACAAGCTGAAATCTCAATAGCACAAATTAGTTTGATCAAATATTCAGAGACCAGATCTGGTATTCCGATGGCGCGATCCGAAAACATTCTCCAGGTTTCAGGATTTACATACTGATCATAAATGAGAATTATTCGTAATATACATTATTCATCGAGCGCACTATGTGTGTATTAACCTCATTAGTATTCTTAGGAAGAAAATACTTATGTGTAGTATATAGTGTGATGTTTATGAACAGAAATTAATATTCCGTTTATGTGTTAGAAAATCGGGTAGTTGTAATAATATCTATTGGCATTTAAAGTCCATGCTTTAGTATGTTTTGTTGTTGTAAACAAAGGTTGGTTATAAATGTTAATTGGTAAAATTAAAATAAAATAACCTCAATATTATTACTAAGTCTACTTAACTTTTTATTTACGGTTAATAAAAATGTTCGTAATGAATATAAATAATTGAAGCGTTTAAAAAGAAATCGTGGATAAATTCTGTGTGTATTTTATTAAAAAACCACCAGCGTAAAATAAAGTAAAATGTATCCTCACAAGCATTCGTATTCACAATATTAAAACCACACATAAATATAATAAATAATGTTTGCTATATATAGTACATGTATGGATAAGTATAACATCACATACGAACATAAAGAAAGACCTCTCCAGCTTCACTCACACAACCATACGTCATCTACAACGAAAAACATCTCAACAAAAAATAATATAAAATATTTCCCTATATAAATATTTCTTACATTTTTGTCAATTCAGTATGTGACCGCATCTATTCATATAAGATTAGTTATAGGGAACAAAAACTCCGTCTAGGGTAATCGATGTGATAAATTAGTGTGAAGAAGGAAACAAGGTCTTGAGTATTCATGGACCTTTGGTGGAATTAATCCTGAGATGCGACGCGGTTCGCAAGCCTGTGAATAGGCAGTTTTGTTAACCGTTGTTAACGAGCAATGATTCATTTCAGAGCTTTAATGTAACAAGGTTTCTTTAACACTTAATCTTTAACAAATCCGGTAAAAAGTTTCATGTATTTGCATATTTGAACAATAGACAAGCAACTTTATTGTATGTAATTTAAAAGACAGGATCTTAAGCAATCAGTGTTGGAAAAGCTTTTTGGGGAGTTATCTCGTTTTCCTTAAGGATTTTATTAACAAGATCTATGTTACTATTTAACTATCGTTGGAATTTCTGTGGTTGTTACTTGTAAGACCCTTAGTTCCTCTGTTACATGTTTCAAAAATAAATTAAAAGTATTCAAGTCAAGTCCAACTAATTTAAATTCGTCGCAGCGTCAACTCGCTGAATAAAAAGTGTTTTTGTTCGTGCGATGATCAGAATTAAATGTTGGGCCTTTAAAATACAGTACGTTTATCACAAAACTCTTAAATATAGGACTAATATTTTGAACACGTGTTGGTTTAGCTATTTGTTGGTAAACTGAAGTGGTTTCCGTTTAAGGACTTTAGGCATTGGGTTTCAAACGGAAAGGGCTCTTGAAACTTGATTCAGCCAAACATCAAATAGGTTAGTGGCTAAGTTTTTTTACCGCACGCTCACCCAAGTGTGTCGATAGAGTGAGATTTGTTTATGTGGTTTTGCATAGCGTTAATAATAAATAAGGATTTTTTCACACTTCTTGTAAGTTCTTGGTAGGTGACGCGTTACGAACTAAGGTAAGCTTAATTTTAAGTTAACAGTTGTAAATAATTGTGGTGATCCAATATAATAAAAGGATTTTGATTTTGGATACAAATTGAATTTACGAGGATATTGTAAATTGACAGCCTCAACAGGAACCAATACGCCCAGTCGCATAGCTTTATGCTAAGAGCGCTGTCCCGGTTTAGGGAAAATGCAATGATTATTAATATTGGTTATTTCTGTATTAAGGTTTCCACATACATGACTACACATATAAATAGTATTCCATGGTATATTATTTGTAACATTTCTCATATTATGCAAGTATAATCCCGATGTTTTTCTTCAGAATATTGTGAGAAAAGAAAATGATTTCCCCGGATTTTGGACGTGAATGGAAGGATGATTTCTTTTGTAATCGCTGAAACGTGTCTAAATATGAAAGGGTTTTGACGGCACCATTTTGTGGCACGAATGGTGGTTTCCCAATGTCTTTTGAATAAATAAACACTTTTCGTGTTCTTGTTAAGTATAAAACACTCTTATGTCTATTGATGTTAAGTATAATATAGCTAAGCTATTCTATCAGTTGGTAGCTCTGATTACGATAATCCTTCACCTTTAATGGAAATGAAAGAAACCTTTGACCGTTCCTTTTACCTGTTCCTGGATTTAATAACCAGGAAAAGGCGGAAACAAACATTTTTTCTGTGGTTTTTCCCTTATTTATTACCGTTTCTAAGTGCTTTGCTTGCGTAGTAAATATCTAATTTGTAACCTTTTTCAATCTAAAGTTATAGTGACACTAACAGCGCCCGAGGTTTTACCCGCGTTGTACCCGTTACCCGTACCTGGGGTAATGTTGGAATAGAATATATCCCATGTGTTATTTTGATGTATGACCTTTATAACTGTAAAGTTTAAACCAAATCTGTTCAGTAGCTTTGGCGCGTAACGTATACATATACATTCATCCTCACAAACTTTCGTATTTATCATATTAGTAGGATTAAGTTGGTAATGTAATACAATCAAGCTTAACTCCTTAATATAAAAGAACTACCTAAGTAAGACAATTCTATTAAAACGAAAACTTCTTAAATTTCGGTTGCTTCAATTTCAGCTATAAAAGTTTCTTAACGATTTTCTCTAAAACCTTTAGCATTCAAACTTATCTTGTAAATTGGTTAAAACTAGTATAAGTTTTAAAGTGACTAAAAAACTATTGAAATACAACTTTGTCATCGAATTAAGTTCGTTTGTGCAACTTAATGAGTTTATTTTGACTTTGTATTGTCTTTGCAAGTTTTGATATTATTTTGTTTGTACGATTACTAGTTACAGAAGTTCTTCTTAAACTTAATAGCTTAGTTCTTATCAATGGAGTTCTTTCCATCTCTCTCTTCTCCTTTTTAACTCTTACAACAAGAACTTCTATAAAGTTCTCCTAAATACAGTCACGAGCATTAATTTGGGACCCATTTCCATCAAATGTTGTTAGAACATTCATAATGCAAGAAGGTCGAAACTTTAGTTTGATAGAAACGTAAAGTTATCTATGGTAAACAATATGACATTGATATTGCGATAAAATTAGCTCTAAATAGCGTAAGTTTGTTACACAATATTCAACCTTAGGTGGGTCCCAAATTAATGCTCGTGACTGTACAAAATGCATATTCTACGTCGTAGCGCATCGTAGTGTCTCGTAGCGCTCGTAGCATTCGTAGCGCTTTACAACGCCACTGGCGGCGACATCAGAAACTTTGTAAACTAAATTTGTACAGACTAATCGTTTTCAAACTATTAACTTAAATTGGCAGATGTGTCGTTCGCTAATGATATACAGAGTAAAGTCTTGCATGTTAGTTTTGATGAGTTGTATTTCAAAGACTTTTCACAATGATTAAGACCAACATAATAGTTAGTTTATACTTTATACTGTTAGCGTCCCGCGGATGTTTTGACCTTCAGCAGTTAACGAAGGAATTTTAGGATGAAAAACAGCAAAAAACCTTCCCGTTGAATGTATTGGTAGTTTCCAAGGATAGCGCTTTCAAACAAACAAAAAATCAAAAGCTTTATCTTTATTATAGATAAATATTCCTTCGGGGTAGGTTTTAACAAGCTTTAACGAAACAAACGTTGGTTGCTTGTATTCATTAGGATCGTAGTTACTTTCTACTTTACAATGAACAGAAAACGAATGTCTTTTGTCATATGTAATAATAACGTTAACATTCATCATTAGTCACACATCTATTAAGGGAATTTACATTCTTTTGAAAAATAAACATTCTTAAACCTCTACACGTAACTGAAGTCAAGTGATTGTATTAATGAAACTTCTCATAGATTCATAACAAAATAAGATTGTTGTATCCAATTTAAAACCACAAACCGAGATGATTACACTTTTTCATAGAGTAAACCTATTTGTATAATACAGTTTGGCTAAAATAAAACAGTCTGGCGTCGTTGCCTTAAATATCCCGAGCTTGGTGGATGTTCTAAGTAAATTGCGCTGAAAATTGCGGTCTTTTTCCTTTTACTAGCGTTAGTTACCGACTCGGTTTTGTCAAGACATTGTTTTGAGCAGTTTTAGACCAGACAGTAAAAATACTTTGGTGATCGGAAAACAACTATCGGGGTCAATTAGTTTAACAATTTCGTAAACATGACCTTTGTAATACGCTGAAAAAGTTTAGGTACGTATTTTTGAAAATTCGTACACTGTCCCGATTCCGATATAGCTAAGAGATTTTTCGTTCTTTAATGTCAAAGCATTTTTTTTATATTCGCCTTGACCCAAAAAGGCTCGTTCTCTGCTGGACCCAGCATCCGTTCGGAAGAACAGCAGCAGAGAATTGGCAAGAAACTCTGCTGATAGTCTTTTTGTACCAATCCTATATTAGTTGCTAAGCGGTAAACCGCTACATTACCACAAAGCCACTGTGTCGTAGCGCTTCGTAGCGCTACGGCGTAGCTTGCAGTCATATCTCCGTAGCAATAATTACCGCTGAAAATCCGCCAACAGTCGGCCATCAAAGCGACAGTGATATCAACCGTTACCACAGGCACTGCTGAATTACAGCCAGTGTCGACAATTACTACTATTTGTGAACTATACTCGTATAGCCGTTTTCATTCAAATGTCAGATTTAATATTCTAGCAATTAATTTAACAAATACTAGTTGTCTGTTGTGAACTAACACCTGTTTGTAAACTGTGAGCTAATTATATACCACTATCTATTGTTTTCCTCGAGAATAGCAGTTTTAGATTAAAATTACTATGACGTGGGGTTTTTGTTTTTTTTTAATACAAGAAATTCTGAATTTCTGTGATAGTAACGGCGTAATAACCCAGTAATTTCACATACAAATGTTAGTCAACATCGAAAATTATTTTCAGTGCCATGCTCTTGTTAAAAGATAATTTACTTTTGCTTTTAATAATACTGAGTTATATGAAGTACAATTAAAAGGAGGACCTAACGTTTTTATTGGCAATAACTCATGTGTGTTTTTCTAAAATAATTTCATAACAACAAAATCATAGATTTGTTACGATGGAACCTTAATAAGTCACTGTTTAATGAAACAGTTCAGTATGTCTAAATTAAAAGGAAGCGGAATCAGAAAAGGGTTTTTGCATTACATTTATTTTGGCGTTTTATTTTGTTAAAGAAATATAGGTAATTTATTTCAGATTTTATGAACTGAAGGGTTCCTGGTTTCTAATTAAATAGATAATATAATATGATAATTATGGAGTAGGTGTTTCATTGTTCAAACAAAATGTCTGGAGTTCTTTATTAAACCAAATAAAATGAAAGAGAAGAAAAGAAATGTTAAAAGGGCGTAAATAAGGACCCATTATTTATTCAGAGAAAATAATACAAAGGGCTCGTTTTAATGAAGGGTGAAAATTTGTTTGGAATGAAACTAGATTACTTATTTGGTTAATTAGACCACGTTGGTTCTTTCGGCAATGGATTTTTAATTTAATTAACTTTTATACAGGAAAAGCATAAATATGGTCGGCGGTAAAGCTTTGGCAGTACACAGTACAATACGAGTACTCAGACGAACAGCGAGTAGGCTCAATAATGATCCGTTTGAATTCCATTCCATATTTTAAATAACGTACATATAGTAGAATTAATAATATCGCGGTTAATATTGAGTAAAGGCTTTCCTGATAAAGTCTAGTATGTCCCGCCGCCGCCTGCTCGGTCTGCCCCAACGACTTCTCGCTGTATCAAGGTATCTCAGAGTGGAGTTTTCAGAGTACAGCTTATCAAGCATCCAGTCGTAGTGTTGTACGTACACATAATGTAATTTAATTATAATGGAGATTATCTCAGAAACAACCCACCTGATTTAAATAATTATTTTTATAATGGCTACATTCAACGAAAAGGTTATAGGTTATTTTTATCCCAAAATTTCTACGGAATCAGGTCCAACGCATGTAAAATCGCGGGGTGCTGCTAGTATCGTTATATAAATGTTAAGTTATTATGAATGAAAGTAAGTTGTAATCATATGGATCCAGACGTTTCATTTCTCTTCAAATTGTCCCATCCTTACACAACAAATGTGACCAGGGGCCTTACTACAAGCACGATCGAAATCGTTGACCGGTCGATTCACCGGCCTGTCATTCCCTTACCGATCCACCGCCAAAACGTGAAATTTTGTACTGCACTCTGTTGCGCGGACATTGTTTGACAGATACTTTCATCAATAATATAATACGCCTAAATTAAAAAACCACAATTAGATCTATAACACCATATCAACCTTCAAACTTGGTCGCATTATGCTGACGTCACGTACCTATCGTGTTATTAGCAATAGGGAGTAACTTTTAAGGAACTTGCGGGATCTGTCACTCAAATCATGTGGCCGCCATGTTTTTTGTTTCCCGCCAAAATGTATGAAGGTATTCATTTTATAGTGCGCGGACACTATTTGTAGTACCTATTATAGCAACCGTCGACACAGCTTTCATTTAATTATATAATCTGTTTCACTATTTATAAAAACGTCAAAGTTACTTGACAGTTGTAATGTCAGTTTGTTATTAATTGCTATTGCTAATGAACTTGGTATAATAGAATAAAATGTAATTGAATTGAATCTTCGAACAACAATTAATAGAAGCACTACATACATACATAAAGATAATATCATCTCTTTTTTTACTCGCTCGCCTTTTTGGAACCCAGTCTTACTGGTAAGGTAAGAGTTGTGTCATTTTCGCCCCGTTTAGATTCCCTTTAAAACTAATCAGTGTTGTGAATTTACTAGTATTTCAGTGCCATTTATCAATCCATCTTGTGCTTATTCTGGATGGGAAGTGAATTGCGGAACCACGCCGGGTAACCACATGTGTGTGTGCCGCGTGTGCGTATCATGGTTCCTTTACGGGACGCTTAGGCCTTTAATATTCACTTCATCCATCACCGGCTAGCCTTTGCACAATGCACTAAACCTAAGCCTTGCATTAAACCTAATTATTTGCAGTTTTAATATTTTTATAGCCTCGTGTCTTGATGTTCCCGCTTAGGTGATCACGTCTCCATTTTTACCCCATGCCTTGTTTATTTTATTTTGCAACCTATTTAGCTTGGCTTAATCTCATTCCAGGGTTCCACCGGCGGGTTTCCTCCACATGGAGGCATGTGCAAAAATCAGACTGAATTGTTGATATCAGATGAAGATCGATGAGTTACCTATATTAATATTGAAACCAAAAAATCATGTCATTGGTATGCATGATTAATATCTCAGGACTTTTCTACCTTTATATATATGTGTGTCCTGCCCGTCCTAACCTACGGTGCACAGACATGGTCCTTAACAGAGCTCCAGAAGTCCAAGCTCAAGATCTGCCAGAGGGCGATGGAACGCAGCATCCTTGGACTCAAACGAGTCGACCGAGTGCGAACACCACGCTGCGTTCACTTACCGGCATCACCGATGTTGGTACCAAAACCGCCCGGCTGAAGTGGGAGTGGGCGGGGCACGTGTCGCGGATGGCCCCCGAGAGATGGGCCCACATCAACACCCAGTGGGCCCCGAGCGGAGCGCAGCGCCGAGGACGGCCGAGGAAACGCTGGCGGGATGACCTTAACTCCTTCGACAGCGAGTGGTGGGAAACCTCAAAGGATAGAGAAGGTTGGAAGCGTTTGGAGCAGACCTTTGCCCAGCAGTGGGATGATACAGGTTGAAGAAAAAAATAAGAAAAAATATATATTTCAGTGATCCTACAGCACCTTAATTTTTATATTCTAGCACATTATATATAATGCAGGATGTACATAAATGGAACAGAAACGTAATAGTGCATCATTTGTAACGCAATAATAGATAGATAATTCGAAAGAAAGAAATGTTTCTTAATAAGAACTTTAATCCTATCTTGACAGTGCAGACTGTTGGTATAGGTACCAACAGTCTGAAAAACATGGGTTTGTGGTAATCAAGCCATGGACAACAAAGTCCCTTACACACTTCTGTAATTAAATGATTAAAAGTGAACTAAATAATGGACCTCAGTGCCATAAAACTTAATAAATATTTTTCACATTATAGAGGTTTTTTCATTTCATTCATTCCCTTAACGCCTCGGTGGTCTAGTGGTATGTGCACTCGCCTAATAAGACTGAGATTCCGGGTTCAATTCCCAGGTCGGGCGAAAACATGTTTCCTTCTTTAAAAACATGTCTCAGGTTTGACATCACAGATCGGGTTTGAGGATTTGGCGTAATCACCTGGTGATTGATCCTCTTCACTGAACTGATATATTCAGTGAGATGAGAGGTTTTTGCCCAGCAGTGGGACATTTCAGGTGTGAAACTTCACATACAAACATCCTTACTTCATCATTCTCCTTAATTTTTTGAATAGTTCAGAGTTACAAATCGCTGGTTAATGAAATAAATCATAACGCATGTTCGTTCATTAATGATAGGCTGGTTCTTTATCCATTTAATGGAAACTTGTGTTTTCTATTAAAGCAAATACAGGGTTAAGAAATACTGGTTAAAATTGGAAAACACTAAGTGGAGATGTAGTTTTAAATGTTTAACATCTATATTGATAAAAGCTATTAAATAAGCTATTAGAAATTAAAACTACCAGATTACGGATACACTTTTGTTATATTTTAAATTAATTCATTTGGGATTCATCAAATCTGAGGTGATGACTGTGCTTATCCAAAGTATGGACTAACGTTTTCAAATTACGTCGCTGTTTGACATCAGCTATGGTTTGTGTTCCTCATCGCACTGGTCCCTGGACTCCGCTTCGTTTGACCAATAGAGGAGAGTTCTCAATCACAGCCAATCTCAAAGATACCAGTATAATCCAAAGGAATATTGCACTTGATATTGTGCTCTCTAAAACAGTGACTGGCCCACGTAGCTGACTTGGATGGTGATGAAAAGTCAAGTTATTCAAGAATTTCTCTATGTTGGTTTACACAGAAAATGACAAAAGTTTCTTGCCACATGTTGCGCCAATCTATTAGTTGGAGAATAGATTTGGTTTAGAGTACGTACTTATGTATTTTAGGTATTCTATATATTTCGGGAAGTTTCACACAGGTCGGTATTTGTGGCTATCATTTAGACAACCATTCATTGTGTTTTTTCACCAATTAGGCAGGTTTTCTTGAGCACAAGCGTAGTTTATCCGTAATGATATAGAAGTCGTTACATTTTAATTTCCTAACTAAAATATTTAAACTAAGTATTTTAAACCATGTGTGAATCCCTGTAATGAATATTTATTTATTTGTATTGTCTTGTCAGTCCGTCTCTTAGCAACTCATCGGTTGTAACAGATGCGTTCAAAAATATATTTTCACGCAAAGACCTTTTTTATGCGTCCATGACCGCAGACGTGAATCATTTAAAGCATCAAGTAATTGATATAATCAAGAAATAATATAAACAATGATTAATTTAGTACTTTAAGTGTATTTTTTCAAATCATAACTCTCAACTGTTTTGAGGAAATAATAAATATAAAGCCCTGACATTAATTTACTTATATTTATTTGGAACGTATCCTAACTACTGACGGCATCATAGACACTCTAATGACTTATTGCAATTTGACAACTCGTTGTATTCGAAAAGGTACTATGTGCTTTGTTTACATTTTTTTTCATTGTAATAGGGTTTATAATTGCGTGGCATTGTATTTTTTAAAACATGGCTGCGCTTTTAATTTGACACTAATTAGAAGGCGTCATGGTACCAAATTTTCGATTCCTTAGAAGCAACTTGCGAGCGATCAACTTCACGATCGTGGTTACCCCCCTGTCCTATTTAAGTTTAACCTTTTGTCCTATCTCGACAATTTTAGTTTTGGAGCGTAGTATTGTAATACGGCTGCGGGCGATTCCTTTTACTTTAAATAAAATCGACTATCTTTTTTTGGCAGTCCTTAAGTACGGATTGTTAATGAGTTTGCGTTCAAGCGCGATGGGAAGGTCCTTTGTCATTTACCAGTATCAGATGCTATTGGTGCTTCTTGTGACTTCCTTGTTGTCTGTCTGCTTGGAAAGAAAATAGTTTGCGTTGAACTAAAAACCTCTATCTTTTGATTTATAGTAGTCTGAAGAGTTATCTTTGATCGTTGTAAAACAAAACACTAATATATATATTTCTCTCTAGGACCAAAAGAAATCCGTTTTTTCCCAAATCGTCTCAACTTCTCGATCCGCAATAAAGATCTGACGATCGCTATCTCCTGATAACAACCGAGACCGCCGTTTAACGTACAATTTAATTTTTGCTTTTCCTTTTGGTAGCCTGCTAATTTAACGTTGTCGCTGAACATTGTTTAACTTAATTGATAGTAGAAGTTAAACAATGTTAAAACCATCAGTCAATTAAGGTTCGCCACTGAAACTAGACCGAAGTGTAACTAGCTATCATGGTAAATGGTTTTTAACTAAAATTGAAGCACTTTGTATTTGTTTCATTTGCGCAGTTTTAATTCATATCGAAACGGCTATCTGTAATTGTATAATAGTTTTATGGAACAAACGTATGTGATTCATCAGTATGTAATTCCTATAGGACTAAAAATGACGGTATTATGTTGCCTTAAGAGGGAATTCTCATGAGTTTTTTCCACAAACGTAATCCACAGTTTTCTCTCTGGAAAACGAAAATAAGGCAGTGATTTTTACACATAACATTAATATTTCTGGGAATAACGTCCCTATATTTTCATATTTTGCATAAAACTATTATTTCAGAAAATATAAGCTGTCAAAAATAAAAATCTTACAACTTATAGAAATATTGAAAATGCATAATATTAGATTATACTGTAGTTAATTTGTTTAATAATAGAATTACATCATCAAACGATACCATTTAAATACAACAGCAACCGTTCACAAATTCAATAATATTAATCAGCATCCCAAAGCAATATATCGGTGATTGTACATACTATATCGCAATAGAAGCGATACTAGATCAAATTGAGTAATAGGAATGCGTCTCTTATTGCGAGCCCGACGTAATCAACTATTCCAAACACACAAGTTTGTACGCCAAAGATAACGACAGTAGTTTATTTGACGTTGATAAGTTGTTGCCTTAACTGTACATGTGACGGTTTACAATTTATTGAACCGAAGATCTATCAAAGTAATGGTTTGGTTAACACTCTGGTATACATTAATCCTTTAAGCGAAGATAGAAATGTTCTCTAATTATCGCTTGCAGTACTATTTGTATTTTGATAGTAAACTAGCAACGCCCCGCGGTTTTACCCGCGTTCGGTTCATTCCCAAGGTCATTTCGGAATGAAAAGCCTATAAACCGTCCCGTTGAATGTGGCTATCCTTTACGGAAACAATTATTCAGATCGGACTGGTTTTTTTATATAAGGATAGATAAACCATAGGCCCAAAGGACCAAATGACAAATGATCTTTTCAACCAATCTTCATGTTCATTTATAATTTTATTACTAAAAACATGTATTAACTTATTTTATTCTTATAAAAATGAGCCACGTCATAACTAGAAAGAGTATAAGCTTAATTTCTGCTTTCCATAAAAATACTAACTTTACCAGTAAAAACCTCATTTCTTTACGTACTTCTTTTTGCATGATACTGTAAAGGTCGTTACACACAATGATACGTAACAATGTCAAGATAAAACCCATATAAAGCTCTCACCGACCCTGTATCAGTGTGTCACATTTGTACGCACTTTATAAGTCAAGTACACATCAAATATTTGCGATCTAATCTGGGTAAAGTAATTTCTGCGTTTGTCATATGAAGAAGATGAGTTTATGAAGTTGACGTGTTTCGGTTTTATTAAAATGTTATTTTTTTGTTAATTAGTGAGATATTTAGGAAGGTGCTTCTGAACTGGCTCCGTTTTTGTTAACTAAATGGGGGCAGGCCATCTCTATAAATAATGTTTCAATTAGGACAATTAGGATTAAAACTAGTGGTAAATTAAAGGTAATGAACAAATCGTTTTATAGTATCAACAAGTCATAAATAGAATGAAGGAAGAAAAGTTAATTACCTAACCACGTACTAAGGCAAGGCTAGCCCTACCAAGTGGGACACATAACTAGGAAGAGAAAGAGAGGAAATAATCCAAAATCAACTCGTACCAAATCAAATAAATCATATTTGAACATAAACCTCCCTCAATCCAACATCGTCATAAACCGTTTATTTTTCCAATAGTACTTTGCTCCATTTTACATTCGCAATGCAAGGTAATGACGGAGAGGATGACGCATGAAGCTTGAAGTTCATTCAGAACATTGCCAACTCATGGTAGATAAGCAAATGAGAGCGCATGTTACGGGGGCCGAGCCATAAGCGGCTGCGATCGCTATCTATATGAGTATTATAGCAATGAAGATGATGTTGGTGTACGAGTACATGCTATGTACTACAGGGTTAAATATACATACGTGTTTTGTGACAGTATTAAGCCTAGTAACATTATAAGGGCATGTTTAACTATGGTGCGTTTGGTATTCACCAATCATAACATTGCGACGTTAAAACGATAGAAGTATCAATCTATCACATCATTCCTTTATTAATGAAGCATGGCTGGTGAGGAGACAGAATAATAGTGCATTATTATGCATTATATATACCAAACTTATTACGAGGTAAACATTATTTATGAAGCATGGCTGGCGAGAAGACATGATAATGGTACATTATATATGCATTATACATATCAAACTTATTAAGGAAGTAAATAAGATATAACAAGCTCAACTTAATCGTAAATTATAGAAATTCTTTAATTGTACATCCAAGTCCGATCCTATTACGGAAATAGTGTTTTTTTTACCTTAAAAAAGGTTAAAGAAGATCGTAACTAACAAGTGTAACAAATATTAATTCCGTATAATGTTGAACTAGGATACACGTAAAATTTTATTGCAATTAAAATTTTTCTTTTTTACTCTTTTCTATTCAAATGCGATAATTATTAGAATAAGCTTATTACGTACGTCCGACATAATTGAAATTCTTCCCCAGGGGCGTTTTAACACTCGCTTAATTCCATTATTTGTACTAAAAGCAAACATTATGAAGTAAAAGCAGAACGATGAATGCAAATGGCTATAGAACGAATGTAATTGCCTACACAATTGTGAATGAAAAACTTTCTGTAACTCTCTTTGAATGTCAAAGATGGCATTATTGTACGTTCATTTATGTTTCGATTGAAAAATAGTAAAAAAAACATATCGAAAATTGATTGGACTTTAAATCTACATAGGATTTGTATAAAATATTTCACAGTGGTTTTTGTGTATTTCTGATTACTTTTCAATTGAAATAACGTTAACGGATACTCTTCGCTTTTATTTTAAACTAGTAGCATTTCGCGGTTTTACCCGCGTTGTGTCCATTCCCGTGGGAACATCGGGTTGGAAAATTTCATAACCTTACCGTTGAGTGTGGCTGTACATTACAAAAATAATTATTCATATAAGATTCTAAGATAAGTTTCAGAGATTGCGTTCAAACAAACAAACAAACATAAAACAATCAAACTCTTCATCTTTGTTATATTTGTAAAGATAGAAGAGTCTATAAGTTTAAGAACCAAGAGCAAAATAAATTTATCCTTGTTATGATTACATTATCCATTTAGTTTATTAAAATAATGAATAATGGCGTTGATTGTCAATTTTAATTAAACTTAATTGTTTCTTACCCTCATCAAAACAAACTTATTATTATTAATCAAATTACCAAGAAGCTTGATAAATTATTCCAAAATTCAGAAATGACATTAGATCTTTGGCCTTGTTGAGACACCATACTTTTGAGTACGCCATTTATGACACTCGTCTAAAGTACTATTCGAGCTCAGTTCGAGTAGGCTTGTGTCCAATTTTGGTCGGAGTTTTTAACCATCTAAAGGCCTCCAACATAGTCTAACAGAAAACTACCAGGACCGACAATTTAACGTGTCCTTCGAAGCACGGTAGCGCTGAAAGAAATTCCACTATCGGCCACACCATCTAAGTAGCATATAAAGCAACTTAATATATTTGTTGAAATCCTTAAAGTTGTCTGTTAGGCCGGTTATTCCTTTCTTTTGGTTTGTGGCCGCTTAAAGGATCAGGCTAATGGACACTCCCTGAGTAATGCCACTTTTGATATAGTGTCTTCTAAGAAATGTTGAAGATATTCTTTCAACATTTATTTTAAATACTAACAGCGCCCCGGTTTTACCTAAGTTACCCTTGTTTCGTGTGAAAAAACCTATCCTAAGAAATAGTTTATCGTCTCTTAGTAAGCATGGCCGTAAATAATATTACAGTAATAATTAGCAGCAAAAAAAACAGTCAAATTGATAATCTTTTCCTTATTTTGTTCGTTCAAAAGGGTACATTTATCATACAATCGAATTAGGATCGTTTTATGTACCCCAACCAGGAACGAGAACCGGATCATGTTGGTCAAGCATTCATTTCAAATAGAACAGTGGCCAACCCTGGTGTGGTAGTTTTTAGACCGCTTAAAGACCTTCAACAAGGTACCTATAGATCGAATCAAACAAGACCGACTGTTTATTTTAAAACTCCATTAACAGCAGAATCAATAGACAAAATAATTGTAGAGCGTCATAAATAAACAGGTAAAGAAATGTCGATAGCAAGTTATTATACTCGTACTACCAAGAAATGAAGAAAATTGTAGTCAATTAACTTTCATATTTTACTTTCAATATTTTCAGATAATTTCCCAGGTAAATGTCTTGCATATGTTTATATTAGTTCAAGGAAAACAGAAAGGATCCTATTCAATTATATTATGGATAGTGTCAATATTAATGATGAAATATTTGTGAATTCAGGGAATTTGATATCCTTGATTTCTCGCCCCCAGCAAAACGAATCTATCATTCAAATAACGGTGGATAATAACTCAATTACATTTTGGATATTGTTTGTATGATGAACGATATGAATGAATGATCGAATCATCATCATTAAGCTAAGCTCCTATTGGGGAACTGATGCATGCTTTTCAATTTGTTTCTATTATTAGCACATTCCTTTACATTCTATACGACATGACAGCCACTTTTTCCTTAATTTGACTCATATAACCAATTCCTTGCTTTAATAATAATAATAGTTTAGTATAATATATAGATTTTCAAACCAGATATGAGAATCCCTAAAATGTTACAGATAAATCTTGTTTCTGTTCGTACGAGCTGTTCAAAGGCTTACTTACATGGGTTAAATGGCGGTTCAGTGTAAGGGAAAGGATATTTCTATAACCCATTCATGTATTAAACCTTTGGAGCCGAGTTCATCATTTGCGTAAATTATGATAGCACCCGTTGAAAGAGGGCCATTGACTGAAGTAGCTCTTGAGGCGCCTTATTTTGACTTTGTTCGTTCGTTCTACAAGTAGATCTGCGGTATTCATAGTTAATTTCTTTATTTTAATGTCTATACGCATAATATTTGATAGTGTACATATATACTCGCCAGACACACGCTACGTTTTACCCCGAATTTCCCACATGAAATCTTGATTAACCGAAGCGAAGCGAGGGCGGGTCGCTAGTAATAGAATAATGCTGAAGAGTTTTTATTTATTGTTTCACTAGTAATCCGATTTGAAAAAATATTTTTGTAATGGATAGGGTATTGTTCACCCCGAAATTTCCACGGGAACAAAGGGGGTATAATGGGGGTGCTGCTAGTATTAAAATATGAAGATTTTATTTTATTAGGTATTACTAAGTATTGGTAAACATTGAAATCTACGAGTATACAAGTTTTTCCCCAAACGTAGATGCCTACACGTACAAAATTACAGGCGAATTGATTAATATCCAAACCTAAAACTTGTGACAAAGTGATATGGTTATAGCCAATAACAATATATGTATGCGAATAATAACAAAGAGGTAATGTATAAAGTTGTTAGAAGTACATAACTGGCCCTGGAGGGAGTCACCTCAAGAATGATGGATGAAAACTGTAACAGTTAGAGTGTAACTTTTTGTTATCGCCCCATCTACGACAATTGGGGGCGTTCTACGTGATTTTACTTCCGAACGTTCAAATAGGATAAAGTGATTTCGCAATATGATGTAGTATAGGATAATGGCAATAACTGAAAGGGAATAAAAGTCAAGAAGTTTAATAAAAGCACCTTTCTTCGAGTTTTAAACGTTATTGATTTTCTATTTTTATTGCTGTCTTTTGCTTGTTTAATGAATGCTCGTTGGTGTTTAGTTTCAAATGGTTTGTTATGACTAAAAAACAGAAGGTTTAATCCTTTGTTTTACCTTTTCTTTTATCTCAATTCTTTTAATGGCTTTAACGAATTTCCGGGCAAAAGCGGATTTGTCACTGGCGACCGTGTCGGAGCTCCCGTTAGGACAAAACACTGGGAATTCTTGATTGTAACCAACTGATTGAGAAACAGACAAGATTATCACATTTCCTTTTAACGATTTCTATATTTTGCTTGTTGTTTCAGGTATGACAAGTTTTCATCAGATTATTGATTTCAGAAGTTTATTGAGTGGTTTTTAAAGGTAAGAATCAAATAGTTAGGTTAGGCGAAGTGGGTATTTATTTCTGATCTGCGGTCGCAAACGAGTCGAAATATGTTATTAATCTACATATTAAACAATTACAGTAATTAAAAACTCACTCAACATCATGACCAAATCATGATCATATTAAGTATTCAGGTATAATTCCATTATTTTTCAAAAGCTACTAATTCATACAAAATTTAATACAATAATTAGGCATAGTACGCAATCATGTTGTGTCCCAAACCTCAAGCAACCCAAGTAATGGGCGGCCCAGTATTTACGCGGTAGTCATTAGGACGGGGCATGGTGTCGAGTAGTTCAAGTATCTACCGGAATCAGCCCATGTTACCCACAAATGTCTGTTGTCGAATATTGAGATGTAGGTAACTTAGGAATATTAGGGTAGTTAGTTTCAAACACGCTTTAGGAATAATACGAATTACTGAGTTAATTAACAACGATTTGGTTGTATTCATTTGATATGGATTTCGATAATATAGTTTTAAATGACTTACATAAAATAATGAGCCCGAAAAAAATTGTACAAATCACGACCGTTTGAAAAAGACTATTATAGAGGTAATACATTTTAAAAGAAAAACCATTTTTCAATTCTGTTCAAGTTTATCTATGAATGTGATGTCTTATCTGCGCCATTTTTGAAGCAATATTGAAAATCCAGTTTTTATTAAAACCTTCTCAGATTGGTCCCTTTTTTACGGTGCCATTTTGGATTTATAATATGTAAGAATCTCCTCTTCCTAATTTTGCTGATATCTTCAGTGAGCCTGTGACCTTGGCTTTGCAGTGAAATATTGTAAGCTTCTGTACTTTTACTTTTTAATAAAACATATTTGAAATTACCTTTATAAAGAAACCAATGCATATTGTACAGTTTATTTTAAACCTTCTTTAAAATTAGACTGAATTTTTAGTTAATATTTAACCTTATAGTGGGTACACACGTACGTACTTGCTCGATAAACTTGCTCGATCTCGAGCAAGTACGAACGTGTGTACCATGCAAGTCTCAAGACAAATGCTCGAAGCCAACCAAAATGTTCGATTCGAACAAGATTGAAACGAGAGTTTCAACGCACATTAAACATGTTCTTCGAGCAAGCTTTTACGTGTAGACGCAGGATCGAGCATGTTTGTAGATAGTCATGCTCGGATGAAACATGCTCGTCGCGCATGTACGTACACGTGTGTACCCACTCTTAGATTACAGAAGTGCATATTTAAATACGGACTTATATACGAGAGTCATCCATTAAATGGACAGGACACTATATTAACACTTCACTTATCGACCTAATTTTTCATACATTACATATTAAATATCTACTAAGGAAGCATTTTACGTCTCTGACTACGGGCGGTTATGTTATTCGCACCTAATACCTACCCTAGTATTTTTAAGTACTTTTCAAAATCCAATCACTCATTTTGAATAAGAAAACAATGATAAACGGATTCAATTAACAGTTCTACAATATTATACATTATTTCACAAGAGTAACTAACCAGAAGTAATGGAAGATAATTTGTTTTGAAACAACATAACAGCTTGCGATGACGAAGCTTTACCTACACAATGCCTAAAAGCTATTCAGTTCTCATTGTTATTTGGATGTTAAAGCTTTGCAAGACATTCTGTTAGTTAGATTGCTTCCATTATCACAAGTCATTGAACTTTTTAAATTGTACAGTAGGAAAAGTTGTGTATAGCGCCGCGGTTGTTAAATTGCGAGTTTCGAATTGACAAACTAAGAGAAAGAGCAACAAACATACATCCATCCATACATACATCCATCCTCACAAACTTTCGCATTTATAATATTAGTAGGATATTCAAAATCAGTTTAGTCCGTTATAGCTTGGAACTCACTCATGTCAATACAGATAACCTAAAGCTTATCTCCAAAGCTACTTGAACAGTATTTCAAAGTAACTAAAGCGGCACAAATGATTTCCTACCTATAAACTTTACACTAATATGTTAATTGAAATGCCTTCGCGCTGCATTTGAATCCTTAACGTGTTATTTATTATTAACACTCATGTTAAACTATTCATCAATACTCGTACAATAATTAGTTCACAATGCGTGCTAATTCATAGAACTAGAGCGAAGCATAGAGGTTTTTATGTTTATGGTAGTATTTAAAAGATGTTATTTCCCAATGTCCCTTCTATATTTTGAGTTTTATATTTTGATGGTTCTCAATGTGGTTCAATTGGGTTCAATAAAATATAAATATACGAAAATATGCACACCACTTCACCCAGTGAATCGTTAGCGGTTGGATGAAAGATTTTCAATAGAGTACAAACGAAAATTGGTTTTGATCGTTGAACTTACGTACTGCAAGCAAGCAGTTCATGCAAACAGCATGAACTCTTTGTCGGTTTTATTGCTATGAAGTTATTTTAATTTGGGTAGAAGTTATTATTAACATCAAAGTCAACTGTACCAAAATTAACGTAAGAAAATAATTATAGCCTATTATGATCTACTGCAGAGTAAGGTCTCTCACTGAAGATCAATACAGTGAGCAGTATTAGGTGTAATCACCACGTTTACTCTGTTTGGTAATCTCAACCCGAGCTAAGCTAAAGTCAAGCTGAGCCAAGCTAAGCTAAAAGTACAATGTACCTAAAATGTGATATATTTTCCGTGGCCCCGTATTGAAGTATCTACATAAAACATTGCAAAGAATAAATGTTGGATCAATTCGTTTTCTACGTCACAGATATCCGGCTAAATTGACATCGGCGTCCGGTTTTATTTATGGGCCCATCTCCAGGATTCTGTCTCAAGAGTCCAGCTTATATGTTTAGGGATGTAACACACAATCGAGAGACGACGGAATTCTCTTTGATGCCGTACAATGGCGGAGATATTTGTATTACAAACCATTTGTTTGAAGGTCAAGGGTTTTTTACTTTGTTTTTACGACATTCCCTAACTTTCCTTCCAAATACATGAGTACACATTCCTAATTGTGTTTTGTCAAAACTGTGAAAGCTTTTGCGAACTTTATGATTAATATATACGAGTACTTTCAGCCTTTGAAATGGAGCAAAAATTCACGTGCCTATACGAATGTGGAAAATATTGTGTGTTATAAGAATTCCTTTGTCCTATTTCTATGGACCGCCTATACTAGTATGTGTCCTAAACCAACGCGTTTATATCGCCATTGGGTAAGAGTCTTTGTTATGCATACCGCTTGAGTATGTCACTGTTTCAGAATAGCTGAAAAGGGAATAATGTGGCTGGAAGCCTTCTCTGGAAACAAGACGCTGTGGACGCGTTTAATTCGTGTAAATTTAACATGGGCCACATCTGCGATAGGTCTGACATGTTATAAGCTCGCTATGAACTGCGGTGTTATCCGCGTTTTGATCGTAAATATAGGGTTTATAACAATATTGCGTGACATGTCTTAAGTCTTCTTGAAACATTCTACACAGTCATACCAAAATAAATATATACACTGTGTCACCCGTTTGCTTAAACTTGGCGTTTGAGCTGTGCTGTGTGAGCTAGATAGCAGAAATTGTTACGACATTTCTAAATCAAAAGACGTATTGCCTGAATAAATGCAGTTCCAAAAACGGCGTGTCATGTTAAGGAAACGACCCTCAACGTATTACGCCTCGAAATAGATGGAGGTTTTAACCTTTCTTTAAGGGAAACTCAATAAAACAGTTTAGTTCGGTATTCAGTGGACCGCTTCGAAACATCTGCTAGCGATTCCGGGTGTCGTGCGTAACAGATACAACGATATACTTACGAGATGTCACCAAAACTGGGGATCGAAAAATAGTCGTACTGGTACCCGTCTGGCACCGACTTGTCTTTACTTTACGATTGGCTATAAATCAAGATACTCCTAATATTTCGCCTTACATCGAAAAACCGGGCCACCCGTTTGGATTGCCGAGTCTTGTAGCGCTCGTGCGTGGTAGTTTGACCTAGTGTTAAGTTATAGAAATGGTGAAGCAATGTGGCGCGATCGCTACTTGGATTGGAGGATGATAGCGGCATTTCTATCTGAAAGCTAAGGTAGAGACGTCGTTACATGGTAACTGGTCAGTTGCTGTTGTTTCAATCACTAAAACATGTCGGAGGCCTTGAGGCGGTCAAAAAATTTCGACACCAAGGTTGGTCACTAACCTAGCCTCAAACTTGCTTATTTACCACGTTGGTGTATTTAAGGCAGTCTAAATTAACACTTTGACACCAAGGTTAGAAAACCTTCATAGTAACATTAAAAGACGGATGGTGTTTTCTTACGTATCTTTTCAATGTTAAAATGTTAATCGGAAAAAGTTGATATTTTTAACCGACTTCAAACACCGAAGGCGGAGGTTCTCAATTCGGCCGGTATATATGTATATACATATATTTATATTTTGTATGTGCACCGATTACTCTTTGAATATCAACTTTTTCCTATTGACGTTTTAACATATTGGAGACAGATTGGCACTTGTTAGTTTGTAATACTAAGACGTGGAAAATGTTTATCATTATAAAATCATTTCTGTATACTCATAGTAGCAGACTACTTTCGAAAACTGAAAGGGGGGTAGATACCAACCCCGACATAGCCCTAGGTAACGTCGTTTATCCCAGAAATGTAATTTTTGAACAAAATTACTACGATGTTTAAAATTGATATATGTGATAAAATACAGCAAAAGGTTATCACTCCATCAAAACACGGATACACAACACGACCACTCCCGCCATAACATTTAGTTAATAGTTTTAACTGACCTCATAACACTTTAATGTTCCTAAAACAATAGTTCTCTTTTACGACGATAGTATGAAGCCGTTATTTCAACCTTAATGAACTTATATGAAGACTACTATCACCTTTGTCGTTTAGTAAAGAATAAATGGTATTTACGAGGTAGTTTGAACTGAATGTTAGGGAAAGAAATACGACTATTTATACTGGCTGTGATTAACTGGTGTTGGTTAGGGGTCGCTTTTGAGCAATAAGTATTTCTTTTATTGCTTCAGCTGGTGTTGTATGTTGTTTCTTAATTGTGTTTTTAACGCAGTTATAATCAGATGGTTTTAGTAATTTTTATTGTTTCAAGCCTGCGCTGACTTAACAAGGGACCAAGGGTTTTTAGACCGTCCAAAGACCTCCGACATGGTCTATCGATTGCAACAAGTGGGACCGAAAATTTAACATGCCCTCCGAAGCACGACAACGCTTCGATAGTAATATCACTATCGCCTACCCATCCAAGTTACACATTAACACATATGCGCTTGTATTGTAATACGAGTACATTCTGAATATACGAAGTAACGATAGTAGAGAGACGAGAAACCAAGTCGTATCTAGCCAGTAAAGTTCACTAATAGTTACGAAACTTATGTAGTGGCGTGTAGTAGGTATCTGAGAGTATTAATTAAGGGTCTAACACTACGGTCTTGGTATAGGAAGTCCAGCGGCTACAGCTGAGCGAAGTAGGACATGTAATACAACTAGTGTTAGTGTCTATCTAGACTAATGTTTTACTAATATAACTAGATTTTACCTCAAAGACAATATTTTATATTATTCAAAATTGTATTGCGAAACGAGGGCTTGTATTGAAATAAAGGTACTGGACTCAATACTCATCCATTCACGGTTTGTTAGATACAAACTTAGTTTTCTTATGGAATTTACTACTAGTTTGCTATATCTATCGTAACCACGAAATAAAAGTGCTCGCTCTTCCGTGATCGTATCTACACTTTTAAATAATTGAAAGAGGTTATGTAGTTTGTAATCTTCCAACTATCTTCCAATTTCAGATATCTTCCAGTACTATTTAATTATTATGGCACTTGTTACCAGTTGCGTTATATCGTTATACCGATTTACAGTGCAATACACTCCTTGATAGTTATGAGTTGTTGGTTTCAACGGAAGTAATCAGAAATTACAGCATTTAAGCACTAACTCGCTTCATTTTTATATGATGAAAATTTTATTAGAGTGACATCTATCAATACGGGCGTCTTTGATTTATTTCACTAAACTAAGTTGTTTGTTTGTAAATATTACTCCAACGCGTCTCACAAGATGAGTGATGTAATGGATTAGACCCAAGGCTTGATAATAACCGACGGAAAACGATTTATTAGGTAGATGTCGAATACCCGTTATTAATTCCAAACAAAAGTAAAGGGCCTCAAACAAAGCGATATATAAATCCAATTAACCTAAGTATTTGTATATTCCGAAAACTGGGAATAACATGGAATTAATTACAGCCTCTATTAAGGCCACCAGCTAATCTGTTCGCTGTTAAATGTTTTAATTTATTCAACCACTTAGACAGATTCCCGCTAAAACTATCTCAAAATATATGAGAACGCTTTGTCGCTATTTCTCCCGTGGGTGCGTTAATCTAAATTCTTGCCTTGAGGCATATTGCGTAATACTGTATTTTGGTGAATATTTTGACTAGTTTCTGAGTTTGTGGCATGTCGCGGTTTATTTCGTTACTAAAATCCAATACTATCAGCGGCGTACAGCGTGCCTTGTGTGGCCTTTGTTTTGAACACGAGTAGATACGAGCTGGAACTGAAATTGGAGCGGGAATCCAAATGGTGCTAGATTTCGCTACGTTTTAGTAGAGAACGTAGTGAATTTCTGCTAATTAAACTAGAGTATTTCTTTTCGCTGCTTTCGATTCCGACAACGAACTCGATCTCGTACGATGAGATTAAAAAGTTTGGAACGAGGACTGATCGCAAACCAGAAAACAGTACTAATCTTCAATTTCAATAATCCCAGTCATCGGGATTTGAAGCTACAACTTCTCCGAAACGGCAAAACTTTGTAACAGTCAGCTAAAGTTATAAAAATACTTTTTACACTTCAACTGTTCAATTTTACGGTACGAATTCTGAAGCCAAAAATGGTATGAATTGAATGGAATTCCAAGGGTAATATTTTATGAATGACGGTATAAGATGGTGCAATCGACCTGGTTGGCATTGAGTCACGTTGCGTCTGCCAACTTGACTTATTATTCTGAACTAGTGATCCCTTTATCCGTGTGTAGCTTATTGAACCCACGTACCATGGAATATCTCTTGAAAGTGGTATCCAATGTCACTGCTAAGATGCTATCAGTCAAATTTTTTTTAAACTAGCTGTTCCGCGCGGTGTTTCCGCCCGTCGTGATTATAGATCTCGTTAACGTTATGCCACCAGATTGTGTGTGGTTGCACCCATATATTCAGAAGAGCAGTATAGATAAATAAATGTTTGAATTTTGCATCTGGGGCGGAGGTTTGTGTTTGAAGGTTAAATATTAATTGATTTAGGTTTACGGACATTCCAAAAACCTATCCCTACCGGCAATTTCTGATACATCAAGTTTGGTATGAATGTAATAAAACGTCTTGTTCGTTTAGTTTCCATTTTTTGTATATAGAAAACAATTTCACAACACTATCTGTTATCTCTGATATCGGATAGGGATATTGTGCATGGCCGTCAGTGTATTGCTAAACCCAATCACAATTCACTGGACTGGAATGATAGCCATTAAATACCGTTTTCTCACCAGTTAAGTAGAAGTAGAAGGTTAAGAAAGAGTATCGTATTAGCAAGCAGCGTGCAGCTCGGCCACAGCTATAATTGGTGGTCAATAGTGGCATCTCTGATCGATACCGTGCTCGCTACAGGGCACGTTAAGCAGTCCATCGCACTTGTTTCAATCATTAGTCCATGTCAGAGGCTATTCGGCGGTCTAAAAACTCAACACTAGAGCTGGCAAGTAACCTAGTTGAAACAAATAAAATTAGAATCGTTTCGATATCGAGAAACAAAGGTTGTTAGTGTACTGGTACTAACCTCGCCATTTATTTGAAGTAGAATTGTATTCCGTTAATTGAGTGTCGCTTATAAAGCCGTTTAAACATGAAGCATCTTAATTAAACTGACGAAGAATAATAAGGCTCTAAACAATGATGTCAATGTAGGGAAACGGGGCAATACATCAAGCGTAACTAAGCAGATACAAACACGTAATCTTGACGTAAACCCGAGGCGCGGTGCGTTCATGGATCATTGAGCTAAGATGTTTCGTAGAGATGAGAAGAATACATTGATTTTATTATTGTTTTAGCGGAATAGCGCTCTTGTTCTTATGTATGATATTATTTTTTAAAATTTAGGATTAAAAATAAAAATACGTACATTTTCAAATATTTTAATGTTTAAATATATGTTTAATATATAAATATATGTTTAATGTAGTCTGTAGATATAAAGATTTGAGGTTAAATATTCATTAATTTTCACAACGACACTCTCAAAACAAAATGTCACACATACTTATGAAAATAGTTATTAAAAATAGTCGACAATCAATCGTTATCGCTACGTGAGTACCTATTTGATATCGTAAATTAAAACCAGTTAAATCCACTTTTTGTAAAACGCTTTAAACATTATACAATACAGATAGTTACAAGCTTTATTCCTTTGTTAAGATAAAGTACATATTTTATTACAACTTTTTATTGTAGTGATAATACGGCCTGGTTTTGTCTAGCTGATATGGTTGGAGTTGGGATTATTCTTGTAAGTTTAAGATAAATGTTTTAAATGTTATGTAAAATGAAGGTTTATAAGATAACACAGCGTAAAGGCCTCTCTTTCATTGAAGAAATTAGTAAAGTGAGTCGGATTAGACGGAATTTCTGCCTATATTTCTTTGTATTATAGGCTAGTAGCGACTCACGATATTAAAATAAAATAAACCACCTGAACAAATTCACACACGGTTAATTAAACCATAAACTAAAAACATTGAAATATTTAAAAAAGTAAATAAATTCCCAACGGTAAAACAAAAAAAAACTTATCTGCTTTAATATATTGTTAGTATTTATGGAAAAATAACTGAAAACAAGGCCAAATTAAACACTCTCTTATTGGCACGATAAACCTGTAGACATTCCAAGAATAGAACTGTCGGAGTAATCAGTTTTCGGTCAAACGGACGTTCGAACTAATGGCTAGTCGAGTTCGTGGTGCATCGACGATATAGAATATTAGCAATTCTGACGTTCAAACTAACGATTTCGAAGATTCAACCATCGGCATTACCCCATTCGGGATAGTGTTATATACCCTCTTTGTCATCCCATACCCAAACGTCTAGTACTTCCATATTATAAATAAATAATATTTATAAGACAAATTCAGACACGTTTAATTGGACCCAAACTAAGCTCTAAAAGCTTGTACCTTATACAAGCTTAATTCCCTTGAATATAAGTGATTCTATTACGTATACGTACAAACACATATACTTTATATACATATACCTATATATACCCAGACGTCGTCGCCGCCAACAATGCCTGCACATATTGTAGACTTCGGGCGGGAATCGAACCCGCAACCCCCGATACATTACATGCGCTTTCACATGCCACTGTGCAAACGGGCTTGCCAATGATCATAGCATACCTATGACCATTTAGCTATTCCTTTGTTTTTCAACTTTTGTTTTGCTCTTATACACGGAAATTATCGTGAGTGGATAATAAACATTAATAGTCAAACATACATACATTACTCGTACAGTAATAATAATTAAATAAATCGAGTGAGACGATTCATGTTTACTTCCTAAGGATGCTTTAGGGATATAGACGAATAAAGTTTTATATGCAGTTCTATGTTGTTGTTAAGTATAAGTACTACTTTGCATTATTAGCTTTGCATGATTTAATATTAAGAAACGCGGTGTAACTAAAACACTGATATAGTGTGTTTTGTCTCTTTTGCTCCTCGGAAAATTGCGTATGTCAGAAAGTGACAAACCAATTGAGAGCTAAAATGTTCATAATACGCGTTTATTAATAAGGCTCAGTACTAAAATTATTTCTAAGAATTTTTATTACAGCACTATTAACACGTTGCCATCATCATTATAATGTCAGCCGTAGAACAGCCACAGCTGGACATAGGTATCTCTTATTGACCTCCAAGTAATTCGGCTGGAAGCGACTTGTATCCACTGCGATCTTACCCCATGTACACTTATATGTTCCATTCTTCAGTTTGTTTTCTATACCATCTCGGAGATAAAACAGACTACAAATGTAAACAAAACCTTTAGGCTTTGTGATACAAGAGGTTGCGCGTATGATTTCTACGTACATTCGCATGAACAATTGAATACGAGTGATGTGAATGTATGTGAGCATACATCACTAACACTCAAGACCCTTGAACAAACATTTGAGTTTGCATAAATGTTTGCTTCCGTTTGCCTCAGTTTGTGATCGAATTTCTTGCACCGCAAGCACTATTACGGTAACTAAGGGTATCCTATTCAGAGTTTGGAGTCAGTGAAATTTAATTGTTAGAACTTTTCACCATACTCCCTAATGTCATGTTTGTAGGTGACATTTTAATTGTAACCATATTATAACCCATGACCATCATTTTTGACGTGTAAATCAATTTATATCTCTCTTTTTCAATATCTCTTTGAATTCGTAATTTAATAGTTGCCAAGTAAAACATCAAAAACTGAAACGATAAATAATTTCCCTGTAGATTTGAACGAAATTAATCATTTGCGACGAGGGAAATCAGACGAAATGCCGGTGACACGGTTTATCGAATAAACTTAGCATGCACGAAGTCTGTATCTTTAAATTCGATACATCCACCCCGACGCCCTGAACAATATTAGGATTTAAGTTTTAAATCAAATAGGTTCTTTTTGCTCAACTTTCATCTATACTAAATATAGTATAACTAGCAGTCCCCGCGGTTTTACCCGCGCTATGCCCGTTCCCGTGGGAGTATCGGGAAATCTTATACATATCAACCTTACACTTGAATCACTCTATCTATTTAAAAAAACCGTGTCAAAATCCGTTGCTTAGTTTTAAAGATCTAAGCAGACATAGGGACAGACAGACAGTCAGACAGCGGAAAGCGACTTTATTTTATACTATGTAATGTTTATAAAAATATTAAAATGTTAAAAAGTGTGATTTTTTAAACTGAAGCTTTTGTCAAATTTATTCAAGGATCTTTTAGTGAAACATTGGTTCTAGTTCTAAAATGAAGGTAAGATTAGGTAGAAACAAGAGTAAAAAATAAAAATGTAACGGTGAAGTAAAACAAAACCATTTTTTCATATCCGTTTAGTAGATTATTTACCTTATATCTTTTTACTGTATTTTATCAGAAAAATATATTACTTACGATAAATATTTACCTCAAACAGTTTCTGTAAAAGACAAGCTCGCTAAACATATTATAAAGATTATAAACGACTCACTGATCACACAATATTTTCTTTGAAGTTAAAAAAATATTATCAATCCGTAAAAGAAGCGAATGTCTGTCGCATTTATTAATAACTAGAACAAAGTTTTATTTATGTGAAACCTTTTTGTACATTAAATTGAAATTTATTTATACCTCATGACGATTTACGCAGGTACCACCACAGATAACTGTGGTGTCTCTAGTACCACAGTGCAGCGAACTTAAGTGACTAGAGTTTCTTTGATGAGGGAACATTGAACATTAGCCCTTAAACTATAATGTTATATTCTTATTTGAAACTAGCAGCGTTCAGTTTTACCAGCGTTGTGTCCGTTCCCGTAGGAATTTAGGGATGAAAACTAGCCTATCACTTTCCCGTTGAATGTGGCTATCCATTACAAAAAGAATTGTTCAAATCGGATTGGTAGTTTATGAGATTAGCCCTTACAAACAAAAAGACACTTTACGTCTTTGTAACATTAGTATAGAAAACGAAGCCCTGTACCGAGACCCTACCCTTCTGTATAAATATTTGTTATACCTAGAAAATATAGAAGTAATAAGACCTTCATAGAATAATTAGTGTTAACAAAAACACACAAGTTGTGGCTTTAACCTCCTTCGCTTATATATTCAAATCAAATCAAATCAAATCCTTTATTCATTTCAAATGTAATTACATTATATTTCGCTCAGTTATCGAGACATCACCTAGACCTAGACCTAGACCTTACTTCCATTCTTTCCTAGAAGTACTTCAGTATTCCCTGCCTGCGACTGATTTTTTAATCAAATTCAGCGGAGTGTATATGACCTACAAGAAAAATCCAACTATACAATTTTTCGTAATATACTTACTTGTATCGTTTTCTGAACGAATACAATTTCCTTTCAGTAAATTGCCATTCATCAAAATATCTAGCTCTAGTCTAGATCAAATATTTCCCTGGAACATTTTACTCACAAAGAATTTCAAAAAATATCGGCCATTCTTATTCTTAACCTATTCACATAATGTACAAATAAATCTACCTACGGTTCAAAAAATAGGGGAGACCCATCTTTGTCATTCCGGTAGGTGTCCAACGCACGCGGCATCCATTTATATCTTGTAGATAACGACAGTTGGTAGGCACGTACTTTTACCGTAACTTGGGCATTTTTCAAAGTGCCATTAATGAGAGTTTCACTGCTACTGTAGCCTGCTGGATATCCTGGGAATAGTAATGCGTTTAGAAACTTTGTTGGAAAACAAAATATCGATTGACTGTTTCTTAGCCTATAGGTAAACTATACATGCCAAACCAAGTTAGTATTTTTTTTACTTGGTATTTGATTTAATTAGCTGTGAACGGATGTTTTGTAACTGAATTGACATTCAAGTGCTAAATAAATTCCCACTAAATCCTTTTTTATAAAAAAAATACGAGTATGAGCCTGTAATGGCCCAATGCTGGTCAAATATCTCACTCGGAAGACGATTTGCATTTTTGAAATTGTCTTCTTTATGTGATGATACTTTATCGACGAAATCGCATTCACATATTATATGAGATAGATCTACGAGTACATAATCATTTTTTATAAGATTAAGAGAAGAAACATTCTTAAAATGTTATACCTCCATCACACAGTTAAACGAGCAAAAAGTTACGTCCCAAAGTTGACATCTTCGACACGGTCTTCGATAAAAGGGAAATCGAGCAAAAAGACTGCATGCAGTAGATTGGAAGAATTGACATTGAATATGTTCAAAGGATGTAACCTTTATGGAATATACTTACATATTTTTAAAACTGGAACAGATTTTACTTCCTCTATCTTAGTTCAACAAATAGTCGTTTTATCCTGTTATTTAAAGAGTATTAGGTCAAAAGGAAAACTAACTAACCCTCGAAGCCTCGAACGAAATTTTAAGCCTTCTTGAAAAAAGAACGGCAGCGCACAACTTCCGGGTAATTCTTTTCTGCAAATAAGTATATCCCTTTTAACGAACTTAAAATAAAGGGTTTAAATACTTGACTCGCTCTTAACTAGTACTGGGAGCGAGTCTAATATTATTATAATTATTTGAAACAATATTCAAATAATATTTATAGTATCATATTAAAAAATACTTGCTATAAAAGTGAGAAAAATGGATACGGCCATTGGCAGTGGTAATAGAGACTAGGCTATAACCAATATCAACGACTAGCAGCGCCCCGCGGTATTACCCGCGTTGTTCCCGTTCCCGTGGGAATTTCGGGATAAAATGTAGCCTATAGCCTTCCTCGATAAATAGACTATCTAACAGTGAAAGAATTATTCAAATCGGTTCAGTAGTTTCTGAGATTAGCGCGTTTAAACAAACAAACAAACAAACAAACAAACAAACAAACAAAACAAACTCTTCAGCTTTATAATATTAGTATAGATAAGTCTCTGCTGTAAAATTTCATTTTTTAAACCATTTTCCTCATTCACAAAAATCTGTGTTGCGTGCGACAAACGGCTCAATTTATCTCGTCTTTCAGTGAACTCTCATTTAACTTAAGTACGTAATTTGACATTGCTTCTACTTCGACTTCACTTCAAGTATTAAGTCAAAATGTAGTCTTGTTTTAGGGATTTGCTCGAGACTTTTATCGAGGGTGAAATGTGCAATAAGCACTAGAGTATCACACGAATCATTAAGCTGTTTCGAGAATATGTTCTGTATTTAAGACCCCAAACTTGACCGATGAATTTAAGACAAACTTTATTAAATTATATGGCTTAATGAATCCAGAATGATACCTCGTTTTTATTCGGCAATTTTGTTTTTATTACGTAAGTTGATCTGATTTTGTATCAATTGGATTCGCGTTTGCTTTTCAAATAGCAGAGCATCTGTTTGGTCAAATAGATTGGGATCGTGTTATCATTGGGTAGTTGTAAAGTATGTAAAGCCCTACTGTAGGCCAAAGTCATCTACGCTCGCTCATATTTTTGTATGTTAATGTAAAGCCTGTAAAGGGCAAAGGCCACTCATCTCACTGAAGATATCAGTTTAGTGAGGAAGATTAGGCGTACTCACGACGGTTCTATGTTTCTATATATTTTATTTATAAGTAAAAAACGCGAAATAACTAGTTGAAAGTAAACAGAAATCTTACAATAATACAAAAATATAACACCGTATTAAATGTGTCTTAAATTCATTTTAATCTTCGCAAAATGTATTTATTTATAATGTCTACCAAAAGTGTTAAAATAAATTGTTATTTTATTGGAATAAAGATTAAAAGCGACTGTTTTCGCTTCCTGAATTCCAGACGTTTCGCAAAACAATTTTATCAAACAACACTTTGAGTTAACCCTTCAACAATTCGTTTAGCCCAAACAATTATTTATTTTTTGTTTTTTGACTCAAGTATTCTAAATACAAAAATATTTTTTTAGAGTTTAGTAGAGTGCTTGGGGAGTTTGACCTCGGACTCCAATTACTGTCAATGTATTAATGTTAGACCTTCTGCATTATGTTTTATACATAAATTACTAAAAAGTTTACCAATTTTTTTTCGTTGCTTTTTTGTTTTTCTTAATTTGACACTAATTTCAAGAAATACTGATATTTATATCCAAACTAGACGGATCGAGCTGAAATTTGGCATGCAGGTAGATGCTATGACGTAAGCATCCGCTAAGAAAGGATTTTTTGAAATTCCACCCCTAAGAGAGTAAATTAGGGGTTGAAAGTTTTACAATTTTTTAAAATTCTTTAATGGATTTGCTTCAAATTTTGCATGTAGGTTCTTTATTTAATTTAGATAAAGATTACAAAAGGAATTTTGGAAATTCCATCCCTAAGAGCGTAAAATAGGGGATGATCGCTTATATGCAACTTTTTATTCCTTTGATGTATTGGCTTCAAATTTTGCATGTAGGTTATTTATACAAAGAAAATAACCACTAATTAAAAAAGTTTCGGAAAATCTACCCCTAATAAGGTAATTTAGGGGTTGAAAGTTTGTATGACTTTTTAAATTCCTTTAATGTATTTGCTTCAAATTTTACATGTAGGTTCTTTATTTAACGTAGTTAAAGATTACAAAAGGAATTTTGGAAATTCCACCCCGAAGAGGGTAAATTAGGGGTTGAAAGAATTAGTTAAGCTCGTAATGTCTTATATTATATGCCTTAATTTATTTATTTTATTATTAAATAAAAAGCAACGATTTTTAATTGGTAAACATTTTAATATACCTTATCAACAATACAATCGAACAGGTCTCATAATAATTCGTTGACAGTAATTGGATTCCGAGCTTTTTCAATTCTAGATGCTTAAGGCACTCTACTAAGTTGGTCTTTTCAATTCTTTTATTTCGTTTCGTATCTTTATATTTTTATATATTTTGCTTTGATTTGACTATTGAACTAATAAATTCTAATAAAATAAGTATATAGCAATATATAGTTGTAATCAGCAACTTAGTTGCAAAAACTTCCCTAGCTAGAAGACAACTGCGAAATATGTATTTTTAGCTCTATCTCTCTCTATGTATTTATTTTTTGTATATCTTGCATCAATCTTCATCAACCAACCTTACGAAAAACGTTAATTACAGGGCAACGCACTCATAAAACAAGCAAAACCAAGCTTTCGCAGTTGACATACGAAATTATAACGAACTGAACTCCCAGCTCATAAGCACTGCTCTTAAGTTAAAAGCTCCTGCCAGGTAATTTCTTGCACCTGGCTTCTAGTGTACTTTGTAACTCGCTTATGTTTATTAGTCCGTATGTTTAATTACCTACGTTAACTGTCGTAAAATAATAGAAGTACGTCAGAGTTGACAAATAGGTACTTAATCAACACTGTTTATTTACACTTAGCTTATCAGTGTTAGGGGAAGCGAATCTAGTCCGTTGCATAATTTATCTATCGATACCATCGAAGCGCAAGACAGACATAGTATAGGTGCGGGCCGATTGCGGACCGCGTGACAGTGTATTGTTTATATTTGTATAAAAGGTATCATCCTGGCCTGTCGCAGACCAGTACAGCAAGTATTTTGCGCTTTAACAAAACAAAACAGGACCCCTTAACATTTCTAACAGGTTCATGAAATTGCACGGATAATCTGATAAATATTAATATCCTTAATCGAACTTATAATATTAATAATCAAACCTTTACGAAGTCTGCTTTCAAGATATTGATATCTGAAAGCCAAGCTAATATTAATCTTTGTCTAACTAAAACAAATACATTGTGTATCATCTCAAAATATACAATATCGTAATACCAACTATCAATGAATGGCCCCAAAGCAATTTCAATTCAATTATTTGTTAAGCAAAAGTTCAAGTATCTATCTGGGAGTATCTTTGACCGCTTGTTTCGAACTAATAAGCTGGGTTGGACCTTACGTGAGTCGAATTTGTGAACTACTTGAGTAAATAGAACTGTTGGCATGGAGAGAGGTTACTGAGAAGACAGTGGCCGAGTCTACCTTCCCATCCGTACTTTCCGTGACAATGATGAGATCGATGGTACGTTAAGCGTTTGTCCTGCAACACCTTAAAGGCCATTACTGTCCTAAGTCATATTTTATCTACAAATACGTTAACTCCTTTTTATGAGAAAACTTATTTATATTTTTAGTAGTAAAATAAAGCATCTAATAACCTAAGATTTATCTGAACATAAAATATAAGTTCGATAAACCTATTACTGTCTGTCTATTGTAATATTTATTATAATGAAAGTCATTTTATTTTTCATTGTTGTCTTACAACTTTAGGTCTTGTTATCTGCTATTTTTCGATAGATCTCACAACGCATTTACGACTATTAAGAGCAAATTATATTTTTATCTCTAATTACAAGTTTGCTTCTTCTTTTATCATTCACATAAAACCCAATAACATATCCAAATAGGTTAAGTAATAAAGGAATCAAATAAAATCTTTATGGTCGCCAAAGTACGGTCAGTACAACCACTCGAACCGCATAATTGAACTCTATCTCGAAGTAATAAGAGCGAAATTAAATAATAACGATCGATATAGATTAACCGGTATTTGCCGTATGTAATGCCAGGTGAATTTGTTTTTGTTCTGCTCTAATTGCTAACGAGAGAAAGAGATAAAGACAGTTTTAGAACACACATTTGGGTTATAAGTGCTATATTAATTGCTGATATGAAAGTATTATGTATGTTTATGATATTACGTGGGTTTACATGCTTTTGAACATTGAATATTAGCATGAAATGGACGGTAAATGTTTTGTACAACATTTAGTCGTGTGTAGATACTTGTGTTCCTGGTACGTTTGTTTGTGTTCTTGGTAAAAATATATTATTTCTCATACTCAGTACAGTATAATATACCTGATGCACACTCTCAATTGAATCGTTTTTAGTCTTCATGCGGCTCGCATGTATAATGTTATATACCTGTGTACAAAAATAAACGAATGTCCGCTCAGACGACTGTTCACTGCTACGCACCGCAGTAGAAGGAGGCAGAGTAAATTTAAAAAGTCTTAGTGATCAAACAATTTAAAGTTTGCTATACTATGAGATTTCAAATACAGTTCCCTACTCTATTTTAAATTAAGTTTTGATCAGGTTTTTTAAATCTTTTGGTGAGTTTAGATTCTGCAATTGCACTCTAAGACTACCCATTTTCTTCTTCACAGTCTTTGCCAACAAGGCTGAATATAAATACTACATTAAACGGAATTTCTAAGTCAAAATATGTAAGATTTTTTACAAAAGTAAAGTCAAAGTATGTTAGATCAGTAGAAGTTGTATCAGAGTTTAAACAAATTTTGCGAATAACTTTACATTATGAAGAAAATATTTGTTAAATCATCGCCCAAAACGATGTTAAAAGCTCAAGAGGTTGTGCTTGAATAACATCTGAAATTCAAACTCGAATACAAAGTTTTCAATTATTCCAAACTTGAAAATTATGCTTCTCGTTTTATAAAACGTTTTGTGTACTCTTTTGTTGAGTTTTCGTGTTATATCAAAACAATTTTGACCCTTTATTTTACGCTAACATAAGCTGAAATAATGGGTAATACGACAAAAGTAAAACTTTATTCGACTGATACGAATTTAAATTAGATTTTAATTAAGTATGGGTTAGTAACGACATTATTATTCAATTTCAATTACTTCGAAAAGTTACACCACTGGCAGTTTAATTAATACAAGGGTTGATTAAGTACATAATTATTTATGTTGTTATGGGTTGGAGCAATAATTGAGGTATCACACTTCAATGATCACTTTATAATTTACTAAATAGATGGCGCCACAATACGGACAATTTAGGACTCGTTATTAATACATTATGTTTTCCTGTGATGTTTCCAATGTTTGTGCGAATCATTCGTTCGAAAATCCGAGGACAATTTTGTATTTTTTTTGTACAGTTACGAAAGAATATTTTTAATACATTTCAACGTAACATGCTACCATCTTATTTTAGCACTGGAATATATCCCATTTACATACATTTTCCTTAAACATCATTAAAGGTTACATACGTTACGCGATTTACAAGTAAATTATTACGTTACGATGTAAAAGGAGTATGTAATTGATTGTATTTTGTTTTCAAGGAGCTTGAAAAAGTATTGAATTACGTCAGCCTTCTTAGGGTACGATCACGGTTGGGTGACAAAAAACCTGAAAAAGGCGAACATACTTTTCATTCATCCATTTCGAGTAGGTTAATGGCCAACTTTAGTGTCGGAGTTTAAAGTCCGCCTATAGGCCTCCAACATGGCCTAACGATTGAAAGAACCGGGAGTGACCGCTTAACTAACCCTCCGAAGCATGTTAGTGCTCAGACAGGAATACCACTTCGAGCCACCCTTCCAAGTATGGGCCGAGCTGCACCTACAATCGCAATGATCTAACAGCGGTTAGTCAAACTACACCAGCAGTGCTACATGTTAAGACTATATCACTCAACCCTTGGTGTGATCTGAAGGTGTTAACTTTCACATTGTTAACAAGCTAGTCTATAACAAATTACGAAGAAACCATCACTTTTGATTATGAAACGAAACGAATGAAACGGAGTCATCCGTCGTCGAAATTAAGTCATCCCGTGACCACGAGCGGTGTAATTCGCTCGAAACGAGTTCGTATTTTAATAAATACGTTATATTTTCTAACGCGATACAGATCCGTTTCATTTAGTATAATTTAATTATTTAAACCAATATGAGCAATATGATAAATCATATCTATAAACTCATATTTGTTTTTAATGAAGATGTAGAGTCAACTACAAATGTTGATACACATTCAATATTACAAAATACCTCAACATCCATGTTCAACTACTTATGGGAAATTGTAGGGTGGACTGCTTTGTGTAAATTACTCATAAGATTAATTTGTCTTGTTAAGAAGACACTTATTCATGGAATCTTTGAGTATTTAAGTGTTTTGTAAAATTTAATGCGTTATTAATTTTTGTAGCTGACTGTACCATAAAGGCATAAAAAAACTCAAAATCTATGAAAAGATATATTTGCATGTAATTTTTTTCTACTTTAACAACAAATAATATTCTCCAAAGCACAGCAAAGCTCTACGCTCAAACTCCCCAGCTCGTGTAACGTTACGAATAAATTCTCCAGAAAGCCACACCTTTACTTGCCTCAACCGAAAGATTCGATTAAGTTAATAAATTACGCCAACGTGCCCGGGATAAATAGGTTGAGAAGATTACTCGCCGAGTGACAATAGCATGTTTGTGGGAATATACGAAATCACGTGGACGAATATATTTGGGTAAACAAAGAAATGTGACGAAATTAACATTAGCAATGCTGTGACACGTTTGAAATGTGTGCACGTAGGTTTGTGCAAGTACTTACTACTCGTACAATGTGTGTGTTATTATGTTGTTAAGCTGAATATGAATGTGCGTTTTTCGCCAGGAATGTCAGGTGTGTGAAATTTTATGGTATTGAAAATGCCTTTAGCTCCTTGAAGATAATTACGTGTATAAGCCTATAATGTCCCAATAAGCCTGTTATGACCCGATGCTGGGTAAAGGTACAGTGAAGAGGATTAGATATTCATCATTTTTGCCTACTGCTGGTTACTGATCTATTAACTAGTTATTATGTTTGGATTAGCAACGTCCCACGGTTATACCCGCGTTGTGCCCTTTCCCGTAGGAATTTCGGGATAAAAAACACAGCTATTAACCTTTGCATTGAATGAGGCTATCCACTACTAAAATAATTATTTAAATCGGATTGGTAGTTCCAGAGTTTAGCGTGTTAAAAAAATCAAACTCTTCAGCTTTATTAGTCTTTTTACATAGTTATTTCAATACAGAGTAAAATACAATTGAGCCTTGTTATTCAGAGAAATATCGTACATTTCTTAAATATCTTAAGGTTCAATTTACTTTGAACCTATTATTAGAGACAACAAATTTTGTTTATATTTCGTAAAATAAAATGTAATGTGATTTATGTAGGTACGAGTAATCGGCTTACTTTGATATTTTCATAAATAGTTTCAAGATTTTCGGTTCTTGTTGAAATAATATCAGAAAAATGTTTTAGTTGATAAAGATATTACTCAACAAAAATGTAATAAATTAATATATAGGTATTTATTATTAACCTTAATATAATACCTATTTATTATTTACTAGCTGTGCCCTGCAGTTTCATCCGCATTTATTCAGTCAATGCTTACCGTTTAATCCTTCCCTGGACTTTCATGAATATTTCAAGACCAAAATTAGCCAAATCGGTTCAGCCGTTCTCGAGTTTTAAGCAAACTAACGAACAGCAATTCATTTTTTTTTTATATAGATTAATATATTTTAGAAACTTACTGTCGCACTCACTAACTAACATTATATGTCAAATTCACCCATTACAGCTCTATTTAGGAAGCATTTGACGTCTCTGAGTTCGAGAGTTAAACAACAAATACCTTCAACTGTGATAGTGATAGTCAAGTATTTATAGTATCAATTAGTAAACCGTCATAGGCCTCGGTTTTGATAGGAAGCTCAATGCAATACACCCCTACCATGATTTTCTCTCTCAGAACTCGTTAACGTAAATCCATTCACGTTTATTGTCGCGTTGCAATTAGCAATTGCAAAGGACTAATTTCTTCGGTGCCTCCTCGAAACCATTATTCATTATCATGCCTGCAAGATAATTCTAAAACTATTGAATCGAACTCAACTCGAACATCAATATACTAAAAAAGATTGGCATTTTAAAAAGAGAATGGGACACTATCGAGCACGTTATCACGAAATAAAGTATTACGTCAGGATCTTGGTATCTTACGATCGAATAAGGATCGTTTTGAATTCGTAAATCAAGAACTAGACAATCAACATGACCCGATCGTGAATAGAGAATAGTACCGTTAGTTTCAAGTAGGCCATGATCAAGTGATTTGATGGGAAAGGAAAACCCACGCTTATTCTCATTAATATTTCTCCAAAGTATATTAAAGCCTGTAAGATCCTCTGCAAAGCAAAAATCTGATCGATTAAGTTCCTTAGATTTATCGTAATCACGGCTCTGTCTACATGCATTCGAAAACCAAACTTCAACTACACTACGACGAGCATAACTTCCTTGGTATCGCTAGTAACTCATGTTAGGGGCCGTTGATTGTATATTTACAGTATCGATTTGCAACCAATCACGATCCGTAGTTTTGGGTACTTCGGAACATCAGTATTGGTGTAATCTGAACTAAATCCATGTTGTGCTAGAGAACTGAATTTCTATTGTAAGCGCGTGACCGTCCGAAATGCACTATCGGACACTCTAATGGACACTCGATGTTCCACGTAGTTTAGTGAATACTGCCAACGTATTTCAACTTGAATTGTAAGGATTTTTCAATATGTAATGTGCAATCTGGATATTTGGTTACTTTGTGTTGTCTTGATTGGGCGATTTGACGGTGCCGAGCTGGGGGCAATACGACGCGAGGGAAGAAGTTATTTGACATAATATGTGACACTGATTTTTTATTAAACAAATTGAACTTGCCATCTTGCTCAATCTAAACGACACATTATATTCATTTCGATTTAGAACTAAGGGCTTGCACGAGAACTCTAAAGGTCTCTAACCTATTAAGTATCTTAATAAGCTTAAAAAACAAAAGAAAGTGTTTAGATTAGTAAAAAAAACAAAAGAAACCGTTTATTCAGAGTGGTATCTTAAATTGCACGAAATAGAACACTATTTAAAACGAACGTCATTTGTTTATTCAACATATTTAGGCGCTTAATTTAAGAATGCTTTTGCCGTCTACCCTAAGCTCCGTCACACATAGTGATTCGCATTAGGTAAGCGCACTGATTACGCTTAATCTTTACCGAACTGATAAACCTCAGTGAGCGATATGTGTTTGCGCTTACATTTCATTATTTAACTAATGTTTACAATAGGTTTGCTTAATATTTTGGTTCGGTACTAAACTTTACTATAAATTTCAAATATTGAGTGGTAAGCTATAGATTCATTTTATAAATTTTATAAACGTCTGGTTAAGTTAAAACTCATTATTTTCTTCTTTAAAACCATTTTTATGTGTGTCATAAAAATAGTTCTAAAGCAAATAAAATAATACAATACTGTCAATATCTCATAAAACAATTCCAAGGGCAAAGAAACAGTAAATCTTGATATAATAAAAGAAATGTGAAAACAGCATAGGTTTTTATTTCATAAGACGTTTTTAGCTCTTGACCGTTATGGCAAATGTCCAAATTATCGTATAACTTTATACAATAATAGTCAATTTTACTGTTTTCTGAATAGGACTTGGATAAATGGGTCGAACTGTTATACGAACAATAAACTCAATGTTTTAAGACATGGCAAGTGGAGATGAAATTGGCATAAATGACGGTCTTGAGAGGAGAGAAGCGGAGAAAATTAGGAGAAAATATTTCTAATTCGTGTGAATTGAACCATCTTGGAAGCAAGACTTGAAAGGTTAAAGCCATCTTAATAAAACTACCGTCTTATTACTTACCCTTTAGGTATTTTTTGTAATTTTCCCAATTGAAGATACACATAAGTTTAAGAGAAAGCAAAGATCAAAACACAAATAAGGAAATGCGCACAAAGTAAGTTGATAATGTTATCTATTTTTTAATGTAAATACGTGGAAGTAAAATATATCTCTCTCAAATACGAAAAACATTTTTTTTTCTAAAAATATTTAGGCACCATATCATGCCCTAAACATTAAAAAACACTGGCCGCCTAATTAATAAACTCTGTAACTAAAACACTGTTACACTGTGTTTTGTCTCTTTTGCTCTTCGGAAAATTGCGTATGTCAGAAAGTGACAAACCATTTGATTGCTAAAATGTTCTTAATACGCTTTTATTAATAGGCTAAGACAAATAACTTAAAATTATCAATAAACATTTGTATCAACGAATAATATTTCAAGCTTATAAAATATTCGATGGCCGGTCGCCATGAGACCTTGCAAGACTTTATATACCCATTAATATCCTCCGAGATAAATTATGAACACAAAGAATATTCCATAGCAACTCTGAGCCATAAACTATGGCATTTGCTAAACGACCTATGGATTATAATATTCTTAATATCTGAGCTTTTTTATGGCTCTATGGAATTTTCATTAAAATATTTTTATGTTGAAACTTCAGAGGGTTTTCCGCGAATATAATTGAAATATAAATGAGATTGTCGGATTAATTTCAGCGTTTGTAAACAATTAAGATAAAGCTTTTAGTGGGGCCTGTGGCGGGTTCGAAGCGTTTGGGTTGGAGCAATAAACCTTAACAAGTTTTACTTCTAAGTAAATATGAAATGAAATTAATTTTATAATTTCAGCATTTTTAAAATTTATATTTACTGAAAACCCGAAGCTGAAACTTATTAATTTAAGGTCTAATACGTATTACTTACAGAGCAAATTACCTAAAGTTGATATATTTTGTAATACAAAATTAATACAAAAAATATTTATGAGTATTTCAATCTTCGAAAGTAATACTAGCAGCGCCTCTTGGTTTTTTTCCTTCCAGTGTAATATGCCGTACAAAAAAAAATCGGAATGTCAATGTTTCAGATTAGCTCGTTCAAACAAACAAAAAATCATAATATTAGCATAATATAATATTAATCATAAATATATTTATTACATAAGTATAGATTACAAGTAGGCACAAACCAATACAATTTGTGAGGGTAAAGCAATGAGAATAAAGTATTTTATTTCTATTGTCTTTGAAAATAAAATGACCCGAAGGAAACCAATGCTATTAAGTCATTTAAAACGAATAATAAAAAACCGCAATCGCGATTCAACATTTTACAAAGCAAAGGAATATATTCCGTATGCAATAAACTTAATTGGAGTCAAGAAGGGAATGGTTAACGATATTAACCTACTTGTAAGTTCAACACGTACACTCATACTTTACTACAATCCATTTTATATGGCTACAAAACACTATACAGTAGCCATCTGAATAAACTATTACAATATTACAGTATGAAATATAGATACTTGTAATTTGATTGCCAATACTTCTAGATTTATTAACCGTTTCAGCATGCTGAAATCTTTTGTATTAGACTATCTTCTACTCACACAGTTTTTTCAACCTAGACCGTCCCACTGCTGGGCAAAGGTCTCCCCCAAACGCTTCCAACTTTCTTAGTCATTCGCGGTTTTCCACCACTCGCTGTCGAAGGAGAGAAGGTCAATACGCCAGTGTTTCCTCGGCCGACAGCGGCGCCGGGCTCCTCCCCAGGCCCACTACACAATTTTACTGAGTAAATAATGAAATATTTGAAAAGCAAAGATGATAAATAAGGTGGATAATTAGACAAATTAAAGGCTCCTTCAAAATAGAAGTGATTGAGGTTCGTGCGTGAGCGGGATAGCCGCAGTGTCGCACGACTAGTTTTGTACCAACCAACTACCATTGACACTATGAAAGTTCTTGCGGCAGATCAGTACAACACTTCTGCGAACGACAAAAGGACGACTTAAAACGTCTAAATTAACAGAACCCTTTAAAATGCACACGAGTTGAGGTTCAGACAAATCCTCCACCTCTCTTTCTTTAAAAGATTTTTAAAAAGTGGAAAAAACTTGCAATTTTAACGAGTGTTCATGTTTAAAATATTTACATATTTGCCTAAGTACACAGTTTCATGTAGACAAGTTTTGTGTTGAAATATTCTTCTTAGCAACACCAGAGGCTCTCTACTTTACAAAAGAGACTGGCAAAAATTACTAACCAACTGAGGGGTAAACCTAAAAGTTAGGTAGTTTGTTTGAGAAATGTCAGCGATACACCTAGTATACAGTTTTCAGGAGAGTTTCGGTTGACTTTTGTGTCGGTGTTTAAACACGAACTCATGCCTCGCCTTTTTCAACGTGTCTCAAAGTTTTTCCCCCATTTTTCGTGTTCATCGTAATTTTTGTTACATAAAATTATAACTGAATGTAACTTTTACCCGGAAATTCTCATGAAAGTCGTTCTAATTGGAACAACACATTGCGACATTTAACGCGTCCTTTGTAAAAAAATCAAAGCTTTTTGTTTTTGTGCTTAACTAAAGTATATGTTCAAAATTTAAGATAATGTTAACATATACTTTAGTTAAGTTTGACAATAGCTAAGGGACAATTTTTGTTATTTATAAACATTCAAAGGCAAAATTAATTCTAACTACCACCGTGCACTGAGTCACAAAAGTCCAAACTCAAGATTTGCCAAAGGGCGATGGAACGTAGCATTCTCAGTTGCAACCGCGTTGAGTGTTGAGTACCCAACACCGCTCTGCGTTCCCTCATCGCAGATGTCGGAAACAAGACCTCGAATAGACTAATTAATTAATCGACAATTTACAAATTGACGTTAGTTGCTTACTAATAATACAGCCAAGTAAGGACGTTTAACTAGATAATCCTAGTCATTGGAGTCATTACTCCGTCTTAATACCTCCGACATGGTCTAATGATTGAAACAACCAACAAACTGATCAATAGTTTAACATGCCCTTAGAAGCACGGCAAAACTCAGATAAGAATGCGAACACCTACTTACCTAAGTAGTTGCCAAGTCGCACGTATTTAAGAGCCGCGATAACTTAAAATCGCTTCGTCAAAGAGCGCTATACTGGCTACAAATTACATATGTTTCTTAATATAGACTCGCCTGCGTTGGTGTAATATAATATGGACATACCCGAATCTAAAGTCATTACTCGCAAACTCATCACAGCCTAAAATAAGGCAGGTGTTTCAGAATTCGCCCTCGCTGAAAGTTACTGCGGTCCAATACTTAGGTAATATACGTAACGTCTAAAGTCTGGGAACCACTGAACTCTCCACGGCTACATTTGTAACGTACAGTGCGTTTGAATAATTCAAACATCCGAGCATTTCACGCGGGGTGGGTTAAAATTAAGGTTCCCCGGGATTTTCATTTATTAAAGGAGTAATTTTAAGCTAATTGGACTACACGATAGCAACCTGCGATACGCCATGCGTAGATCTTCCGTGTTCATGTTTAATTTTCTGTATTAAGATTAAGGTGAGAAGCTGTGATTTATTATAGTAGCTCCTAATTTTATTGTAATTTCGCTGTATATTTAACATTACATTGAACCGACGTTAAATTCAATTAAGGGTTGTATAAATGTATACTGTATCGTAACATATGTACGAACATAACCGCAAGATCCTATTAATAACAAATGTATTGATCATAAGATATTATTGGTTTTTCTTATGTTTCCGTACTCACAATTAGCTGATTGTGATAATCCTCATCGCTAATTACGACTCCATTCTGTTCCTTGTAAGAATTATCTCGTATACGTCAGTGAAGAGATCAGCAGAGATAAAATACTTTTTGTTGGGAAGAAGATTAATCAGACCGACTTTACTCATTAGACAAATGAACTAGAATAAAGGAACTCGGTGGTTTAGGTTCAAATTCTTGGTCGTTTCTTTATTCAAATTGCTCAAAGTGACAGTGAATTATATCGTGTTATATATATTTTATGTTTCGTAAGAATTTTAACTGGTTTTAATCTTTAAAAACATATATACGGCTGAATTGAGAAACTTCCTCATTTTCTTGAAGTCGGTTGAAAATTAACGTTTATAATTGACATAAGCAGTCGTCTGTCATTAGATTAAGCAACTCGGCAAGCAATCGTTTGCTTTTGACGTAAATGCTTAAATAAAACCATCTGAGCAAGCAAACGCGATCGTTCAGTGATGATCGGCTGCGAACATCTGTTTAATTCCCCATATATAAAATCACATGTTTGATACTAAGAACGAACATAATTTTTCAAAAAAATATGATCGTTTTCAACACTCACTTCCGCATCCAGATTCTCATTCTGATATGAATTAAGTCAAAGCAGACTGTAAACCGGCGACAAAGCCGGCGACATTTGTGGAGTTCACCATATATGGCACATCAATTAGTTAATAGACATCTCCGAGTACGAGATTTACATGGTTTAGAAACGGCAAAACGGACAAATATACTGACGGCCATTCCATATATAGTGCTTAAGTACGAAGCTCAGAAGTTTAAAGTGGTCTTCTCTGCTCGCACATATCCGGTTGTGACTACCTTATGACTCCTCTCTACTGTATCTATCTAATCACTAGCATCTGGAATACTGTCTCACTGGCAAACTATTTGTCAGAAAGAATATAAAAATACATAAAATATATATTTTGAGGTTATTTTTATGATAAAAAGAGATTTTTCCAGTAAAATACTGCTAGGGTAATATTTACCTCGAGATTATGATATATGGGTTATCTAAATTTTTCAGCGTTTATTAAATTTTAAATACTTTGTTTCAGATTATGATCCCCTGTGCGGGGCGTGGCCTCGTCCTGGCGATATGTGGAGGGCGGGAGTGTTCTTCATTACACAGATAGTCTTCTGCCAATTTGCTACAGGTACAAAAATTGCCATTAATAAGCATGTATTGAGAACAGTTTAGCTATCAAATTGTATGTCACTTTTTGACATACGCAATTTTCCAAAGAGCAAAAGAGACAAAACACATTATAACAGTTTTTTAGTTTATTAATAAGGCGGTTAGTGAACTAGCGTCAGAGCTATAGGTGAGGGTTCGAATCCCAATTTATATTTCTTATATATGTAATTTTAAATAAAAGAAGTTATTTTTATGTAAATTATGTGAAAGCGTATGAAAGGTAAAAGACTATAAAAAAGTACCGATATTTTAGTCTGTTCAAAGATTTCAAAAATAATAAGATAAAAGAGAAAATATCTGATATTTTAGGAAAACATAATAATATATAACCTTTTTATAAGTTAAAGTCAGTTGCTAAAAGGTCAAGGGCTCTTGATTTATAGCGCATAAAGTAAGAAGTCTTTAGATAAAGAAATACTGTTCCTAATAAATCTGTTCTTGAGTGTTCGTTAGTAATTCATTGTTGCCATCCAAATACCTAAATCATCCCTGAGACGATCATCAAACTTGAAATCTTAAGCGACATTTCTAGTCTCTCAATCCCTTTGATAATATTTCACATTCCCAAAGGATACTCAATCCTGAATTTGAAGCAGACAAATCTACAAATACTTAGTCAAAGAGTAGTAAATTACAAGTAAAGGAAGAAAAATCTAAAGTGTTCTTGAGTTCTCTAACATTGAACACTATTTAATTTTTAAGTGCCGTTGCAAGCACTCTTCCGTGAGTACTCAAGAATAAAGTTTGTGTAAAATGTATTAAGAAAACTTCTGATTTTAAATAAAGTAGTTTTATCTATCAGCTAATAGTGCAGTGACTTCTTCGAGAAAATAAAAAAGAATAGGTATCTATAGTCACACAGTCATCTTGCTCACTATCACTAGTGATGGGAATGGTAAATCAAACGTGAGTCAATCTTGCGATACTGCCAATGCGCTGTGAACGCGAGATTCGTGACTCGTGAACTGTACGCTTTAATTTTTTTTCTCAAACTTAAAATGAAAGTGCGTGGCTGGAGAGCCGAGTAGTGGCACGAACGCATCCTAACAAAGGATATCACAATAAAATCAAGACTTCTTACTATGCTTTCAAACTGCATTGATATTTGTATGTAGCTGTGCCTAGTGTTTATCTTAATTTCTACAATTGGATGGTTAGTGAATACCAATGTGACTTTACTCATTATAAATTTTGAAATTGCAATTTTTGTTTTTCGAACTGTATCAAAATTGAAAGTTAAACTAGCGGTCAAGAATTTCTTTATCCACCAACAAAATCTAAATAACAAATTCTGCATACAAGGCTGACGACAAGAATTTAGTTTCCAACAATCTTTTGTAGGTAAAGTTACATTCAACATAGCACTTTAAAGCATTTGAAATTCAGTTCATTTTAGTGATTTCATGCTGTACGTTGAATTTCAATAAGACCCGAGCCCTAACCAATACGATCCAATCGGATTTCTTGAATATTTACCACCGAATAGAAGTTCTGGCTTCTTGTAATTCAATAACATAAATGTTTAGGATATTGCAGTTGGATTACGATGTCTCTTATACCATTTTCATATCTTGGATAGGCAAGAAGCTCGTTGCAATGGGATATACTTAGGTTATAAACTGACACCTCTACATATTGGAATTTCTATGGACAGAACGAGACTACAACTATATTTCTTTAAAAAATACCACATCTCTTTATCTACTTCAACCAATTAACCAGTCCTTCTTTTCACAGAAGGTCCACCAAACGCGACGACTGAAGAGGTCCAAACCGTCACGTCATTTTACGCATTCAGTACTAACATAGCGCCAGCCCCTGTGATGCTTCGACTTGGCAACTCAACCATTGACAGCACGAAGTCTTTCAAAGTGCCCCAGCCTTCGGAGGAACCAGGCAAAGCAGCAATGGACATCGTGCCCCACGTTGTTTCCGTAAAAAATACGTATTTTGATCATGATAGAAGATATGGACCAACGTTCGAAGATCCATCTGGAGGGAACGTGACTAAAATTACTGTACAATTAGGAGAAGATGCTCATTTGAATTGCAGGATCAGTCTTTTACAGGATAAAACTGTAAGTTAATATATCACGTCTACGAGTACATATATCACATGAATACCGAAAGGAAAACCTTAGCACTTACATTTTATTAAACAGAGCGTGTTTAAGGGTGTCAATCTACTTCGCCAATCTCCTTGTCTTTAACGTAAAAGCTAGGCTTTTATCGGAGAATACGATCAGGTTTCCTCACCCACGCTAATTGGCATTCGAAAAAAGCATATCTAAAAAAGACTTTCTAGGTAAAAAAATACCTACCGTTGTGTCATTAACCTTTAAGTTAGGAAACTCGTTAGAGTACAAATCTGATGAAAATACTATCGCTGTTCCTTTGGTTATATATTATTCATTCGAAGGAAGGGAGCTTCGATCTTATTTGAAATAGTTAGGGCCGTCTGAGTATTCAAGTTAAAATGTCAAGGCTTTATCCATGATTTTTGTGTTATGCATGATTTATTACTATCGAACATGACTGTAATCCACGGAATATATACATTTTGATTTTATTTGGTCATTTGGTATGTTTAAGATTATGATTGCGTAAGGCGAGGTCGAATCGAAAGTTTCAAATACTTTTGTTTGATTTATAACGGGCTATATTGGGCAGTATTTGTTTCTACAAGCACATTTTGCGGTTTTGCCTGTATTATGTAATACATCCATACAAATTGACGAGTAACTAAACTAAAATAATAAAGCTGAAGCTAATATAAACTTTTTTGGTTTTTGCTTGTTTGTTTTTTGAACAATTATTTTTATAATGGCCACATCCAACAGAAATATTAAAGGCTATTGTTCAGCCTGACTTTACAGAAAGTAAATAAGTTCGTGTAGTTTAGTAGTTTTTTAGACTACCTTAAGGCCTCCGACACGTCTATCGATTGAAACAACTAGAAACAACAGTTTTACGCAACTTCCGAATCACGTTAGGGCTCGGATAGAAATGCCACTAACAGCCCCATCCAAGTGGGTATCAGAGCTATCCGAGCTGCACGTTGTTTAAGAATCGGAATAAGCTTCCATCACTTAGGCAACCTATGCCACGAGCAGACCTAAAACTAATCGGCTATCTTCTATACTAATATTATAAAGCTGAAGAGTTTGTTTTGTTTGTTTGTTTGTTTGTTTGTTTAAACGCGCTAATCTCAGAAACTACTGAACCGATTTGAAAAATTCTTTTTGTAATGGATAGCCACATTCAACGGGAAGGTTATAGGCTACTTTTCATTCCGAAATTCCCACGGGAACGGGAACAACGCGGGTAATACCGCGGGGCGCTGCTAGTCCTTCATATGCTGAGGAACACGACATTCGCACGCTTAGTATCATATACCGCCACGCCATACAACTAGAACAAAAGTGTCTTTCCATAACTTGTTTACAGTCGACCGTATTTCTATAACTCTGAATACTGTGTCATGTTTGAACTCATTATGTTACTACAGAGCCAATAACTTTTGTTACCCCTTCCTTTCAACTTTTACGACCTGTGTGGGTGGGTAAGCAGCTGATGTCTAACCTTAGTTATAATCTTTATTATTTTTTAATCTTTATTTTTTATTGTAGTCTGATTTGTTTTCTTAACATTTATAATACTCATTTTCAGCGTTGATAATAAAACATATCGAAAGTTTGAATATATTTTTATCTATAGAATTTTGTACTGAATAAAACTATTACAAGTATAGGTTTTATTCGTGAGACTGTTAGGGCCATGACTGTATTAAGCCCGTATCAAGAACAGTAGCTATGAAATGGTTTGTCACTTTCTGACATACGCAATTTTCCGAAGTGCAAAAGAGACAAAACACAGTATAACCGCGTGCATAAGTTAAGTGATAGCGTAAGATATAGTGCAAGAAATTAATATGTTTTATATAACTTAGAAAAGTACAACAATACAAGCGTTACAATGATAAAAATGTTACATCAAAAGTAACCTTTACCTTGAATAAATGTAATATTGTTTTAACGTTAAAATAAATGTTTCGAAAACTTTTCGACACTTGATTAGGGTTATCGTTGTCCCAATAATGTCAAATTACTGTCAAACAGTAAAAGTTACAATGTTTAAAGTTAGTGCACTGATAAATTTATTAACATTGGCATCAATATTTTTTTTAACTGGTTTTTTTTAACTTTAATTTTATATCATTATTTTTTAGCAACACTTTTAATTTTAAACCTATTGATTCCTTGTTTTCGAGTCGAGATTTTTTGAAAGTAGATATACCTGTACGTTTAAGTTTGCTTATTGTAGGGCTGTAGGAAGCTTTCCTCAACACAAATCCCCCATAATGCAAGATACAATATTGATCAGTTAGGACTCCGCAGCAGTAATGACTACAAGTAATGAACCACACCTATAAATAGAGCTTGTAATGTTGAAACTATTGTACAACAGCGTCATTCAATTCCTTTCATCTTTAAATCACGCATTAACTGTGCGACAATATCGTGGAACTAACTCTGCATTAACTTTGGCGAAGGAAACTAAACTCTATCTCAACGGCTTAAAGCTCTCATGATTAATGTAAATATCACCTGTGTTCTCTCACGGTATTAACTCAAGTTACGTCAAGTTAAACCTGTGAAATATTACTGTGATATGTTAAGAATAGCCATAGGAAAAATAAAGTATAGTTATGGCTTTGGAGCTGTAATGCCGTATTTTGCTGACAGTTGTTCAGGACTGACCTTGTTCGCCATTGCACTGAAACCATGCGCAATTAGACGATCTCTATTGGAACTGCCAAATGGAATAAAAGTTACTAGCCGCGTCCCGCGCTGTTACCCGCGTTGTACCCGTTCCCGTGAAAATTTGGGTTTAAAATGTATCCCATGTTTTATTCTGATGTATAAACGTATATTACTGTATAGTTTCACCCAAATCCGTTCAGTAGTTTTTCGAGAAAGAGTAATAAACATACATACATCCATCCTCACAAAGTTTCTCATTCATACCTGCGCCCCACGGTTTCACCTGCATAGTACTTGTTTGCGAGAATTTCGGGATAAAATGTATCCCATGTTTTATTCTTATATGCATAACCTATATTTCTGTAAAGTTTAATCTAAATCACAGACAGACAGAGAAACAAACATACATACATCCTCACAAACTTTCGCATTTATAGTATCAGTAGAATGTAGTCAAATCTTGTGGCAAGTGTTCTAGAGTTTAGGATGACACTCTCTCAATCCAACGCTTACCGTTACTTGGTGAAATTAAGACGTTACTCTTGTTATTAAACGCATAGTCCATTATAAAGATTCCGAATCGCTTTTATTACTCTCTACCCTAGCCGTTTGAAACTATATTTCTTTCTTTATTGGTTCAAACTACATTGTTGCTACTCCGTTAGTGGACACGGGAGGGTAACTAGATTTGCGTTTATATTCCGATTTTTATACTTTGTTGGAGTAATTGACTCATTTCGGGATTTATTAGTTAAGGAAGGAATTATTTGTTAAAGGTATAGGTTTTATAGTTTTTCTATAGGAGCTAGTCGTTGTTACGATCTTAGTTTATCTACAAATTAGTTTTTTTTGTGGTAACATTCATTTAAACATATTATCATTAATATTCACAAATTATGGTTTGTATCTTGTAACTTAATACTTTATACTTTGGTGCCAATATTGTTTTAACATACGTTAAATTATAAATGCTCTACATTAAAAACAGCTGTAACATATTTATCAAACATAGCGAAGGTTCACCGCAAGTAAACTAGCCTTGAAATGAAGCAAACCGCATTGAAATGGCCCGTATGCACACTTACACAAATAGACATCGACGTTACAATAATAACATCACTCTTCTGCGCCGGAGGATATAAAAATAATTGTAGTACTACGTTCAAAAATTAACTTTTTTTCAACCACTTTAGTAAATGATTTCCGTAACAAAGTTCTTATATACAGTAAACTAAAAAAAACTTAATATGCTTGGAAAGTTTACCTTATACCGATAAATGTCGAGTAATCTGAATAGCACCTTGGAGCATCCAGCGTTTAATTGCACCGAACGCAAATCAGGTATCAACTAATCAGCGGAAGGTACGCTTTATACCTATGCAAACCTTGCTTAGCAACTAACTTCAAAGCCGCCATTAGTTCGCGTTGAACTGAAGCTATTATAATGAGTAAGTGTAGTTAATCGGAATAGGAAGCGCTAATTGGTTAAAAACTGTACTGTAATAATAGTACTGTGTCTTCTGAAGTAAAGGGAAACGATGATAAAGTGAAAAAGTATTAGCTTGTAATGTCGCTCTGCTGGGCAAAATTCTCTTATCTCACTGAAGATATTAGTACAATGAGAAGGATTGTTATCAGCACTATCGCCCGCCGGTCCAGTAGGAACCGAGCTGCGCATTGCTTGTTAATGTCACTTAGCCAAACTACGCCACGAGCGCTTCAAACTACTAAGTTACTTACGTGCCTTTTAATTATCTCTAGGTATCATGGGTACGTCGAAGAGGCAAAGACGAGATGCCCGAGCTGCTAACAGTGGGGGCAGTGACCTATGCCGCCGACAATAGAGTGACAGTGGCGAGGAGGTACCCTGGCAACTGGAAGCTGCTCATCAAAGAGGTCAAACCTGATGATGAGGGCATCTACGAGTGCCAGATATCGACGCACCCGCCTAGAGTTAGCAAGATGTATCTACATGTTAATAGTAAGTAATATAATAAACTAATATAATAAACAAATGATTTTTGTTTGTTAAAACGCTCTAATCTTAGAAATTACTAATCCAATTTGAATATATTTTTTTGTAATAGATAGCCACAATCAATGGAAAGGTTATAAGCTTTTTTATATACCGAAATTCCCAAGGGAATGGGCACAAAGCGAAATGAATGTGACTATGTCATAGTAGGTATGTCTGTTTGCTTGTAATCAAATCTTGCAAGTGTTCGACACACTTCCCGGTTTCTGATTGAGCTCAAATTGCGTTTAATACGTGTGGTTTGAATGACAATTTTTTTTCGTTAAAAAACGTCGCACTTGAAGAATATTTTTATGCTTATTATCTAATTTTAATGCCTTCATCTATAAATTGTATCTGTTCTGAAAGGCATTTTTAGTGTTAAAAGTTCAATAAATATTTTCGGCAACGTTGTTTGAAATATACGAGTATTTTGTGACATGACATCTATTTAGTATGCCGAGTATAATGTCTCCTTCATCGTTAAAGTCATACGTTTATTCGTAGTCTTCGTGAGACCAAAATTGATGTACGAGGTGTCAAATAGAATCATATATCATCCCCAGCGAGTGTATTAATATATAGCAATCTATCATCACCTTGTCAAAATAATATTCTATTTTGAAGCAGAGAACATTTTAACTTTAATTTCATGTAAAACCATTTTGATATGCATGGGTTGTATCAAAAAAGATTTCACGGTATGTAATGCGCATGAATTCATAATTACAAGTATAAAGAAAGATATGAAACAAGGGTCCTTTTTAAAATGAATACATAATATCCGAGCACTCAGCCCCTTGAACCTTCAAACTCACGCCGCCCTAAATACTAATTATAACGCTAATCACGTATCTTTCCCCTCATCATACGTTTACACGTCCTCATAAATAATGCAAGCGAAACACTCGGTCGCGATGTTCTCTAGGAAATCGGCCGGTAATTTGTCACGACGGTCATCTACCAACCTTTGACCGAAGGACGGCGAAACTGCTGATTTCTTACTACTGAATATACAAAAAGGAAATGTGTTTCGGGACAATATCAGTAAAATAAATCACTTATCTTCGTATATAGGGCGCGGGAGGAATTCTAATGTCTTCCTAGTTGAGTATGGTGAATACTTTTATGAACTGCTTCCGGAATGGGGTAAAAAGTTAGTTTTGGATACATTTGCAGAGACTCACAAACTGCTTTTTTATTCGAAGAATAGGACGTGATAAAAACGCATTTATGATAACTTAGGGAACATCAGATTTTGTTGTGAAATAAAATGGGTGTAACAGATGTTTCACCCCACAATAGATTCATAAGTAACGAGAGAATCTTCCAAGGACATATTTTAGTGCCCTTCTTTATTTATACTCGTACCTATTATCATTTAGGAATCATTAGAAAAGAGCAGAGAAGAGAATCAAAAAGTGTATGTTTATATATATGCACTAAGTTATATTCGTTAGCGCATCACACAATGGCCGCCAAACGGTCCTGTTGGGTTATATTATACGTCACTTATACCAAAAAATCACTCAAATTGTTATAAGGACTGCGCTATATGCATGTCATATGCTAAATCAAGACTCATCAGTAACTAAACTATAAACATATTATACCTTAAAATACCTTGGTAACAGAATATTTTCATTCACCAGCACCACAAGTATGGGTAGTAGATGAGGCCGGCGCCCCTCTACTTGAAAAATACTATGAAGCCGAGTCCACATTGGCGCTGGTGTGTCGAGCGCGCCACGTGGAGACACCGGCGGTGCTGACGTGGCTCCATGAGGGAAGGGCGCTCAATGCTGACACCACTAGAGGAGGGATCAGGTAACGGTCAACCCTTTTTACATAGAAAGCGTGCGTAGGACTTTCATTTAGACACGGGAAAGTTTCAATGTGAAATGGGCTTTATGTCTAGGTTAATTAAGTTTGTTATCGAAATTAACTAAAAAAGTAAGCTTGTGATGTCTGAGATTAGACAAAAGTTCGTATGCTGACTGAGGTATCAATACCTACTGAGAGGAGGATATAAAGTAATCATGCATTAAACAGAACCTATTCTCAATAAAGAATATACCTTTATTAAAACATAGCGATTAAACCTACATCAATTATTGAGCGACACAGCTCACTTTCAACAAAATTAAATAATCTAACAATCAATATTGTATCCACAAGACGTTTCGTTTTACGGAACGCCCATATATAATTCAGATCGTACGTACGTTTGTTGGAACATAATAACAGACCATTCTACATTCCTATTCAAATATTTCACGATTTCACTTTCCTATAGGCTGGGCTCGGGATTGCTTATAAATAAACGATGAATATGCTACCTTTTACATCGCCCACCCGCTACGGACAAACTTTCGAATCAACCAGACATTTATGAAATTTTAAACAACTCTGAAAATAAGAAAGTTGACATCGAGTTAATAGAGGCAAACAGTTTCCAATGTTGTTGTTGGTGGCAAAGGAAATAGAATTTTTACGTTGCGGAATTCAATATTCACGTGTTATTTGGCATACTTGTCTTATAGGAGGGAACAAAGAAAGTTTTGGCAAAATATTCTCGAGGGTAGACTTCACTATGACGTGTACGAATGCTTTCAATTTGTCATACGAAATATTACTCGGTCACTCGGTCAATTTGTTCGCGTCACTTCCCTTTGAAGCAGCGCATTGGTTGCATTGAATACGCATCGGTGTCGTTCCAAATTCAATTGAATTTCAAGTAATATTGCTACATTAAAAGATAAATGATAGTATCGTACTAGACCTAGAGCCCGTGAACCCCAGACTTTCGTCATTTTATAAAAGCTGAAAGTTTGTCAGCGCATGCTCCCACACACAGGTAAGAACGATGGACTATTATGAAGTTTGGGTTATAGTGGCTTTGGCAGATAAACGGTACTAAAGGTGTGTAAAATACCGATCTAAATTCATCAAATAATTAAGTGTGATTTGTGACATGACATATGTCATTTGAAAGCTCTTGAAGAGTTGTACAAGTCACCCTTTGACGGTGATATCGAAATCGACGGCCAACTTGGTGTTTTCGACCATTGAAGATTGGAGTTGACCTATGCTATGGACGCTGATCCTAATGCTCAACAGTGACATGACCTATATCATTTGAAAGCTCTTGACAAGTTGTACAAGTCACTCTTTGACGGTGATATCGAAATCGACGGCCAACTTGGTGTTTTCGACCATTGAAGATTGGAGTTGACCTATGCTATGGACGCTGATCCTAAGTGACATGACCTATGTCATTTGAAAGCTCTTGACAAGTTGTACAAGTCACCCTTTGACGGTGACATCGAAATCGACGGCCAACTTGGTGTTTTCGACCACCGAAGATTGGAGTTGGCCTATGCCATGGACGCTGATCCTAATGCTCAACAGTGACATGACCTATGTCATTTGAAAGCTCTTGAGGAGTTGTACAAGTCACCCTTTGACGGTGATATCGAAATCGATGGCCAACTTGGTGTTTTCGACCATTGACATTTAGTACCGTATACCTGCCAAAGCCACTATAACCCAAACTTCATAATAGTCCATCGTTCTTACCTGTGTGTGGGAGCATGCGCTGACAAACTTTCAGCTTTTATAAAATAACGAAGGTCTGGGGTTCGCGGGCTCTTGGTCCATACTATAGTAACGATTATACTGTAGAACTTGAAGGATCCCTTTCGGTTCAAGTGCCTCCGAACTCAGATCTGGGTCCCAAAACATGATATTATATCTACTCGTATACATATTAAAAAGACGTTAGTTACACCATTTATAACTAAAGAACGACTGGATCGATTTTAATTAATCTTTTTTTATTTTATTTATCTTGGAGGAATAAGATAATAAGTAATAAAAATCCCGAAATTCCCACAGGAGCGTTGCAGGTGTAACCGCGGGGCACAGCAGCTTATAACTAACTTTTCGACGACATACATACATACTATTGCTTGCATCCTCAGCCAATTGTATACTCAGGTTCTAATGCAATAGGCAACCGCTCAATTGATTACTCTAGTTACAGTTCCTCGCACTTTAATTACTTATTTCCCTTCTCATTTGAACAGTGAAATGAACAATTAGATCTCCATTCCACGTTCTGGATTATATTGTTACAAAATTGACATAAACAAGTTAAGAGTTAGGAATTAATTAACATGTTGATCCTATGAATGAAGGGTCCCATGCAACGTTGAACATCTTAAGCGTGAATTTTAAACGAGCTCGTGTATTTACCAAAGGGACTTGTTTTGATGGTCCGCAGATTATGTACATAACTCTAATTCTTGACAAACTAAGTTTGAGTACAACTTCCCGAAATAATTTAAGGATTTAACGAGCTTTCACTGAATTACATACGAGAGTGAGTACTGTGTAATTTAGAATAAAATAATTCGGAGGTTATTTTACTTTCATTTTCATCCCCTTACATTTCAATTCATATCGATACGTAGCTTCGAATTGAAAGCCTACTCCTTTAAGAAATAGGTTACAATTGGTCTCTTTATCGCCGATCCTAGACGACAGATACCCTTTTTCAATAGAAAATAACCCTATATTTTCGTTGCAGTGTGAAAACAGAACAAGTGGTTGGCGGTGCGGACAGTTTGCTGAGACTAGCTCGAGTGAACAGTAGCGATGCTGGCAACTATACGTGCGCAGTGCGGGGCGCAAGGTCACACACCGTCTCCGTACATGTATTGAATGGTACGTTTGTTGGGCACAAATATATACTCCAAAAAGGCTAACTACGACCTACGCTCTACGCACACATAGACGCTTCAAGAGTTTGATAAGGTGTCAAAGGTGTTATGTCAGTGAAGATTTGCTACGAAAAACTTATCTGCACAAGGCTATTGCTTTCGTAGCATTTGAGTCTGTTTTCGTAGTACGTCGTCGTAGGCATTCCGACGTTCAGGCTGTATTTATTATATACTATAGCCGGTGGTACTATGGTATCATGATCGTTGCTATGCTATGATAAAGATTAATATGATTGGTGGAGTTTAGAATAGCTAGCAGCGTGGCAGCGTGGCTCTGTAGAAAGGTCCCTTAGCTCATATTGAGTCAGTATTCTTTTTCGTGTCAACGGCCACCAAGAATATTCAAAGTAAATTGGTCTAGAACTTAGCAACAGTTTACTTAGTCAGTAGTCTTCAATCATCTGAAGGTACAAATTTGAAGTCGTGCAGGATCGTAGACTCCTACGCTGAAAGTGTGACATTAAAAGGATCAATAGTATACATATGAATTAGTATACTAAAACATATATCTTAATGCAAATGAAGCCACCAAACCAATTACAGTTTAGTTAACATAAACATTTACTACTAAACTAACATTTGACGTGAAAACAAACTATTGAAGACAGCCAAATAAATATTAACTAAAGCTTAGTTCACAATAAAATAACAACATAGACATAAATGAATTCAAATACCATATTAACATGTTACATATCAAATGAGCGTTTGTTTCGTACAAAAACAACGCACAGATGTTGGAACAACACTTTACCTGAAATATTTTGAATAAAAGTTTGAATTGTTGTCGGGCGTTGGTTTACTAAACATTTTAAAACTATGCGAGTGAATTTGAAGTCAACATTAGTTGGGAATAAGGTTTAAGTAGGAGAGTTTGCTGGCTTTGTTATTACACTGTTCAGTAATTGTACGGTGTTTCAACACTTCCCAGTGTCTTATTTGTTGATAATTCCTGTTATAAAACGTTTCGTGTTTATTAATTTATGGAACATAACTTTGAACCTTTTTAACTCTTATTGAAGTTACCGAGGTATATGAAAAATTACAGAGGAAACCAATGAATAACAAAGGCTTCAAATGAGCACTATTTACTTCTTGTAGGTAATTTGTAGCTATTTGTTAAAGGCACATTAACAAAAGTACGCTATTAAAAGGCAAAGTCTATCCTGACATAAAATTGTATGGTTATAACATCTAATTTATGTTCTTAGAGGCAACATAAGTGCTTCTATTTACCCGAGGTTGGGGTGAATTCTGTAAATCTGTCTCTAGGTTCTCTTTAGCTTAGCCTCGACCCTAGAAACACATAAATAAAGATTAGTTATACATTAGACACAAGATTTATTTCTTTCAGCTAACAAGATCAGAAAGATATGAGTTATTTTTTATTTTACTTATAAAACTGTCCAGTTAACACGGCTTAATAAGTTAAGTATTTGACCTAGCTTTCAAGGTTACTTTAATTGGTGTTATTCAAACAAATATATTTTGTTAGTAGTTAACTAAAAGCAGTTTGAAATACATACTGAGTAACTTTGTAACACTACAAATATAAATGGTGGGGACTATTTTACTTTAAAAGCATTATAATTTTATTTATTTTCGAACTTATTTTAAGAAGGTTACTGTTACCGCTAGCCTGTTTAGTCCCACTGTTGGGCAAAGGCCTCCCCCTATTCCCGCCACTTTTCTCGATTTAGGGCCACCAATTGCCAGTCCCTCTTTAAAGCGTCCAGTTTATCTCGCCACCATTTGCATTAAACTACTATATCTCCAAAAATCCACACCCTAACCAACCCTGACCCTAACCAAGCCCTTTCTTTGGTCAATTTCTAACACATTCCATTTGTTCCAGAAGAAAGCCTAGCCGAGCTGCACGCCGCAGCGCTCGTACAGAAACCTTCGACCATCACCGTAGCTTCGTTACTAATAACAGTTATTCTCAGCACAGAACACGCCAAGCTGTTCGCTCCAGCGATCATACTCGCAGCCCTAGTTAATACACTCCCGGCCGTGGGCCTCCTAGACTACGAACGATTTATCTTATTGTTTCCTACGTGATAATGACATAATAGTTTGTAAATAATTATAATATTTAAAATACGAATATGAAAATTATGAATAGTTACTGGGAAATAAAATTTCATGGTATACTTTGGTGTTTTATTTATCATCCCTGTTTTTATTGGCAGGAGCTAGTCACATAAAAAAGTTGTTCACTAAATCATCTGATATATTTGGGGTTCGACAAAAGCCCAATTTATTAGCGATATTAAGTTTTCATCAATAATTTTCCCGCATTATTTGGTAACCGCTAAAATAAACGGCACAAATTGTTTGAATTTCGGTAACTACAAAATTAGCGTTCAATTATTATTTTCGTACGAAAACGTTAATGATAGGTAATTTGCGAAATAAGCAAATATTTCTGGCGTTTCTTATTGATTTCGTCAATTTTAAGTCCTATTTATAAATACCTACTGTGAATATAACTAATTAACCTTCATTTTACCGACAAAATCTCATTAAACGAGCTTGTTTAAGCAACACCGTTCTTTATAAAAATAAAAGCCTAAATTTTGTTTTATGACATTTTTATGTCCCCAAAGTTTCATAAAACCATAATTGTTATGTTCTCATAAAATATTTTATAACTTTAATACTTAAACCTCAAGTTAAAAAGTTTACATTAAATTGCTCATTATCGAGTAAAATGTTGATAACACTAATAAGACGGTAAGTTTATTTACTTTTTGATTACTAACGTTTTCTTACGACGGAATTAATAATACCACCAAATAAGCAAGTAAAATGTTCATCCAATCATTTCTTATAGACGAGTGTAGAGACCAACCACGGTGTTGTACGCCAAAGCGCAAGTAAAGAGTCCATTTATTCATTTCGTATTAACTAGAACAGAGACTCCCTGGTTTCAGAGTTAATAGACAGCCTAAAGGCCATGGTTTTACGATTGAAACAACTGGGAGCGACCTCTGAAGCACGGTGGCGTTAAGTTGAAATTGAGCGAGCATACCAGCTAAAAACTTGCGAAATTAATAGCATCACTTATATACATACCATAGATAATCATCAAGACTTCTTTTATTTAGGCATTTCTATTGGTATAGAAACGCGCCACAAAAGTCTGCAGCTATCTGTACGGCTGATCTTTTGTTTTCATAGAAAACGCTCGTATCACGACAATTGAAATCGCTTAATTTAAAAACTGCAGTGAAGATTATATGTCTATGATCGAAACTAATGTCTCAAAAATGTTTCAACTCATAATTCGTGAAATCACTCAATGGCAAAAAAGCTTAATATTTTAATTCTATAAATATTTTGAACTCTTCATACTATTCAATTATAATGTTCATTTCGTATCCATCCTGTTGAGAATATTATCAGGAAGTCTGTTATTAGCTTGAAGGTTTAGTCTGGAGGCGTCAAAGGACAGACTTCGAGGTTTTTAGGCTTCAATTATAGAGTTGTATGACGTCGCAATCTATCTTAGACGAGATACTTATTACTTACTAGTATTTATTAGTATCTATATTATATGTTACTAGTTTTGAAATATACATACATTTGAGTTATTAATCTTTTGAAAATACATTGCTGTAGATATTTAGTATTTTAACAAAAACTCAAATTTCTCTATAAGCTCCTGCTTTAATTATAGTTTTATACTGTAAATGTTATTCTGACCCATCCAGTAAGGGCCAACAACTTTAAATTATTTTTCAACATCTAATCTATCTCTAGACCTAATTTTAACAAAATTGGTTTATTGGTTTAGTCACTGTCATACAAACAGCCAGACATAATTACTTTCGTATTAATGAATGGTCCACGGCGTAGCACCGACGGCGTAGCAACTACGGCGTAGCGACTACGACGCAGTTTCGTGTAACGAGATTCGGTGCTACATCGGAGTCAAACTACGTTGTTTGAGGTGGTAAGTCAACAAGGCTTAATGCGACCCTTTGTACTTGCAGTCAGTTAGCTAATCATTAATATTATTATTGATTTAGTCAGGCAAACTACTTCGAATGATTCAAATAGATTTAGTTCACATTTAGACAGGTCAACGTACATAGTAGATAATAGTCGAATGACGGCGACTAACAAAGTATTAGAAAAAATAACACAACATTATAATAAATTTTAATCCTCTTCACTGTACTGATATCTTCAGTGAGATGAGAGGCCTTTGCCCAGCAGTGGGAAATTACAGGCTAATAATTTTTTTTTAATAAAAGGTCTAATTTTAATTTCCCAAAAAAAAACAGAAGTTTCTGTAGTCATCGCCAAACTGTCTCATGACTATCAGATAGATGGACGAATGAAGAAAAACGTTTCAGTGATCACAAACTTTACATCTGCAACTCAGCAATCAAAACGGGGCGCTCACAAATAAAAGCCTTGATTTTCATAAATCCAAGGGTGTTTATGTTAAACGGGTCTGCTCGTATCTCGATGTAAACACCAATTTGTCATTCCACGACCGGGCTTTAATCTGGATCATCTTTTAATCGAGGTTAAACGGACTACGCTTGGTCATGGTGATGGTTTTCGTTGTCTATGCAGAAGTATTATAAGTATAAGTATCTGTTATAATGGCACGTAACAATAATGATATGAAGATTTCTTTTATAACCCGAAAATATTATATTGTAGTTATGGCTTTTACATAAGTTCTTAAAGGGGTACAGTTGTATAGAAAATAATAGACATTTCACGAAATTTGAAAGAGTTTGTAAAGTATTTAACGGCCGGTCACAATATTGTTTATGTAAGAGCAATATCTAATTAGTACAAGTTTTGTCATTGTTAATATCTGGATAAAAATCAAAATATTAATTTGTATAGAAAGAATATTGTTGAATGCATTTAAGCAAAATAGTTTTTTTTTTAAATTTGAATTAACATACGCGTGGTAATTCAATTGCATTTACACACATACTTGTGTAAGTGCACCTACTTCTTAGGTCTTAGGCTTAAGCGAACACTACTCAATTTGAGTTGAAATTACGTTTACGGATGTGTATCCGTAAATGTAGTTTCAATTCCAAAAAGAAACTACCATTAAAATGTTACAGCTATACATAATGTCCTATTTATTGCAGAGTCGACAAATCTCACCAAGTCACGTTCTTAATCCTGAAGGCATTGTTTTGAATCCCGAGCAATCTAATTTATTGCATCCACTCCGTTTTTTGTAACATCTCGGCGGACCTTGTTAGACTGACTGTGCTGCACAAAGAGATATGTAAGATGCTCTATTTGGTTTATACAACGTTCATTCATTCATTTCGAGTAGGTTAGTATTTAGTAGCCAACCCAGATGTCGGAGTTTTTAGACCGCCTAAAGGGCTCTGACATGGTCTAACGATTGAACTATTACCAGAATAGACTGATGAACGTGTCCTCTGAAGCACGGTAGTCATACAAATACTCGCTTTGTAAACAAGCTCCATAGCGCAAATACGCTTTAAGGAATATACTTAACAATAAAATGGAAATAGCCAACAACAATAATGAAAAGTGCTTCTAACCTGAACATATTTTATTTGTACCGTCTTCAACGTCAGATCCTAATAGACAGGTTCCAGATAAACATCGGAACACCGGCCGGACTATAGACTTCATGCGGTTTCACCCGCATCTAAGTAATGTTCGTAGTAACATAGCATATTTTAATAAATTAAGCTATTTAAACCAACTTTAAATATTTTATATAAATCCGAAAAGTTTTTATCTGTAGGTTTCATAGTTAAGCCGTTCAAATAGACTTAAAATCTTTACACTTCTTCATACTATTGAAGCGACGATATTAACCACGCTAGATAAATGTTATTTTTAGTAGAGCAACATTTCAATAGTGCAGTATTGTAGCAACGGTCCTCGTGTCTTTCATCAAGAAGAGTACAAGATTACTTGCAATAATAGGATTGCATGTTTCTCTAATTGCCTTCAACATAAATTGCACCTACTTTATTAACTACTTAAATTAAATCCATTCCAAACCGACTAATCCAATTAGATAATTGGACTAACGCCAGTACTCAGAGACGTCAAATGTTTCCTTAGAGATTTAAAGAGTGATTTTGACATGTAATGAGTGAAAAATTATGTCAATTAGCTAAGTGTTGATTTAACTGACGTCTCTGAGTGGCATTAAGAACATAGCTACACGACTTCACTCAAGTTTGAAACAGTTTTAAAACGGTTCTGATTCAAGACTTATAACAGTTCATAAGACAGAATACAACTCGCTTATTGATTATGCTTATAATGTATCCTCTTCGGACACTCAATGAGAAAATGATATAAATTAATAAAAAGTTGAGACACCCCTGTCACTTTCAATAAATAACTTTCTTCAGCTAAAAACAATTTACAGACATTTCAAAAATTATCGAAACAGAATGTTTCTTTCAGTAGAACAGAACAACTAATTAAATAACGGTGTTTGTCAAAACAATGGGAAGTAATTCCACTCAAAGCAATACAAGGAGTGAATTAATTTCTTTAAATAAAGAAGCTATAAATTAAACAGTTTGTTAAAGTAAAGCCTACAAATTATTCCGCGCTAATTTATATTTTGAGTTCTACTAATACTGTTGACAATGAAACCTGTTACAAACGAAACTTGTTTAATAATGTGAGTTTAATTTATTTTTTAATTTATACTTGGTTATTAACATTTTATTTATGTTGTTTTTTCTTTAAATAGTGTTATTAGCAGTGTGCATACCTATTATTATGTACTTATGCAGGCCGTACACGATCAAGTTCACTTTCAAGTTTGCAGCGGATTTGATGCGGAGTCTTTTAGGGTGCTTTCAAATTATGCGTTTCGTGTCGGACCGCTGCGGTGCCGAAGCGGTGCGTTTGTCGTATTGTGAACGTACGATCGTGTGTTTTCATACAAATCGAGCAGTGCGGCAACAGTGCGGCGTCGGTACCGCGAAATAATTTTAGTACGCACTGTTGCCGCACTGCTCGTTTTGTATGAAAACACACGATCGTACGTTCACAATACGACAAACGCACCGCTTCGGCACCGCAGCGGTCCGACACGAAACGCATAATTTGAAAGCACCCTTAAACTTGACGGTACTATGGGTTGTGTATGAAAAAGCTACTTACATCATCAAGTTTTCTGGACGCCCGCATCAATTTTGACCGTGCCCTGGATCGTGTAGGGCCCGCATTACGAACAAGTCCCAGTCCCACAAAAAGGTTTATACATAAAAGTTAAATACATATGCATAGAAAAAGTTATACATAAATTATCCAGAAAGTCAAAGTAACTCTCAAAGTACAAAACCAAATACCCGTTTAAGAATTTAAAATAAGGGAATAAATTCACGAGTTGTGGGCGAAAAGCTCAACTTAATCGTATTCCCTTTTCAATGTGTAATCTCCATAAACGGTATCAATCAGCGGTCGATCACACAAGTGACCGGTTAATCGGTCCGGAACCTGTTACCGGGTTTGCCGGATAACCGGACGCACCCGGATGTATCCGGACGTGCCCGGATAACCGACCTCCCAACCCTCCTTATCTAATCTTCTCCCTATTTTTTCAACTCCAAACTCAAATTACGGAAAAAAGATTGAAAGTGAGTTTTCACACGTTTTATCAATATGTTAAGGATATATTTTACTGGTGGATTCAAAGGGATTTGTCCCTTATTTGGTGCGGGTTTTATACCTTTACATTTGTTTTACAGATGGTTTTTACATTATAGAAAGGTAGATTATTTTAGTCTCATGAAAATAATGTCCCAATATATCTTACGTGTTGTCATATAAAACTGAATGTTAACTTAATTATGCTGTAACATTGAAAAATAAATGAATTAGGTACTACTCGATATTTATGCGTAAGGTTACGCCTATTTAATATTATATAAATCAAACGGAAGCGTTTTAGTATTACATAAGTTTATAATAAGTATATTTTCATGACGTTTTATTGAACAGTGTCGTGTGTTCAAAATTACTATACTTTACCTTTTTTAATAATAATCCGGAAGCTACATTTTAACCAAGAATCGTACAAAAATAAGCTAATTTTATAGACACTAAGCTCTAAAAACTGTTCGCTAATCCCGAATCCCCAAAAAGAACAAGGTATCATCCGTATTTACGTCACTAATATCCGATTTCTAAATTATTTAATGACCGTATTTAACTTGATTTGATAGTATTCACCTGAAAAAATCCAAGCTAAAACCACGCTCACATTGAGGTTTAAACATTAAAGTATTCTAAATATATAGCAATATTTTATAACACACCATTAAACCTAAACATTCCACAGTAATTACCGGTTTGGAACGCGGTTGGTGATGTGGAACACATCGCGCGATACCATTCGTGTGCATCGACCCCAAGCAAATACCATGTAATTGTGCAGGTATTAGTCTACAATGCTAATTAGATAAATGATTGAATACAGCTAAGATTACCGTGAACCTAAACAAATTAAGGTTGGTCAGTATAACTAGATATAGGATACTCTTAATAGATTGCGCAATCTGGCTGTAGCTTTATCATGTGACTGCAGTCACCACACAACAAAGTGTGGTGACTGCAGTCTGTATGATAAAGATTTTTTAAAATATTATTTTTAGTTTGATCGCGTTAATCTCAGAAACTACCGCTTCCTACTGAATATTTATTTTTGTAATAGATAGCCACATTTAACTCGGCCCGGGAATTAACCCCGAAACCTCATTCTTGGCAGGCGAGTGCTCATACCACTAGACCGCCGAGGCGTTATACGAAGGATAATACCCAAGATAAAATACACAATTTCTAATGTTATTTCCATACATTACAGCAAAGCTAATAACCTGTATTTTGCGTTTGTTTTTAAGCTATACTAACTGCCACTGATGGAAGACATATCGTCCAAATATCGCCAAAATTTTCTATCCATATTTTGTCTTTTAACGTGGCAAATAAATGAAAGTCTAGTCAGTTACGTGGTTAAAGTTGTAATATGCAGATAAGTATCTCCCTACACAGAAATTAACATGTAAATCTACATTTCTAATTAAGAAAAGTAATAAAATGTTATAAAAATGCAAGCACATCTTATGTGAAATGTATATTAAAATATCCGAGATTAAATTTTGAGGTGTGCAAGAATTACACGAATTAATTCATTTCATTCCTCTGAGGGACTAGCAGCGATGTATCCGAAACCAGAGTTCACATTGGTGTATGTTAAAATGAATTTAATTCTATAAATTATTGTATGTAATAGGGTTTAATTTTCTGTCAATTTATGGAGGTTTTAATAAAGGCAATGAAAAGGATTTCTAGAAACATAGGTACATTTTGGATTATTTTTATTGTATCTCGATAGCTTACTTATCATGTAATGAGGTTTATTACTGTACTTATTAAATAATGTTGCTTAAAACATTCACACAATTCATGCCAGTGTTAAGTTTTCAATTCAAAAAATTATTTCGCTTTCAAAAAGTCTCACGTGTGTATATAACTTAACACTGACAACAGAAGGATGCATATTGTTAATTTAAAACGGTTTTGCATTAAATCCGAGTCCTTTATGTCGCCATCGTATAACTGTTGTGAGGCTATTCTAGTGTTGGAATAGTCTGCTATAGACTCGGTCTGATTAAAGACCTTACCTACACAAACGTACTTGTCTTTATAAAAGTTGTTGAGTTCCTTACTAGTTTATTTTTAAATTAATTTATTTATTTCAAGGTAGGTTAGTGTCTGGTGTCCGAGTTTTTAGACCACCTAAAGGCGCCTGATAAGGTCTGATGATTGAAACAACCAGGACCGACTGCTTAACGTGCCCTCCGAAGCACGGTAGCGGTCAGATAGAAATATCAATATCGGCCACCCATTCAAGTAAGGGTCGAACTGCACGTAGCTTAACAATCGCAATGAACTTACATCGCTTAGTCAAACTACTACTACTATTTTTTTAAAGACCATTTAACACAGTATACACGGGACGAGCGCGAGTCGGACGCGTTGTATTTGTGTATATGAGTGATAGGTTTCACGCAGATCGCGGATGTGCGGGGAAGGGTTGGGTTGGGACGGACGCGTATCGGACTAGTACAAGGAATGCAACGCCAATACAAGCACGACCCGCACTCGCCCCGCGCGCTCTCCCTGTCTAAAATGTCTTTGACGTTTTTAATATACACATTTACGAAATGGTACAGTACCATTATTTACTGATTCAAAAGCAAGCTATTATCTTGTATAATTCTCTTTAGAATTAATCCACACAAAACATTATACAAGACACGAAAGAAGAAAGTATTTTCTTTGAAATTGTATCATTTTGCACACTTGGCAAAACAGATTTACTTTCAAATGCTAACATTTGGAATCCCTATTCTGAAACTTTAATATAAACTCAGAACCTGAAAATGTCAAGAAAAATAGATAACGGCCAGTGGCAGTGGTTTTTAGATGGTTTGGATAAAAAAGTTAATGGGTATTCTCGGCATACTTTTTCAGGAGTTTTTTAAATGAAGAGACAAATCTTGAATAGTTTGAAATATAATAGTTACTTTTTTTGTGCTTTTTTTAGTACGCATGCTTGATGATTACGCCTAATCTCCTTCTTCTTCTTCTTCTAAACTTAAGAGCTGCGCTCTTGTCGATGGAGTTCTTTCCACTTTCCTCTGTCATCTGCCATCCTCTTCAGCTATTCGTACGACACGACTTTTGCTCTTTCCTTCAGTTGGTCTGCATATGCCCTTAATAATTATAATAACATATAATCTCCTTCATTGTACTATATATTTATTGCCACATTAATAAACACGTATTTAGAACAGTTTGCTATCAAATGGTTTATCACTTTCTAACATATACAATTTTCTGAAGAGCAAAAGAGACAAAACACAATAATACAGCGTTTTAGTTACACCGCGTATATAAAACTAGCAGCGCCCCGCGGTTTTACCCGCGTTGTGCCCGTTCCCGTGGGAATTTCGGGATAAAATGTAGCCTATAGCCTTCCTCGATAAATAGACTATCTAACAGTGAAAGAATTATTCAAATCGGTTCAGTAGTTTCTGAGATTAGCGCGTTTAAACAAACAAACAAACAAACAAACAAACAAAACAAACCCTTCAGCTTTATAATATTAGTATAGATAATAAGGCCCTCAGTGTAGTAGTCGCTCCTAATACTTCTTTTGTTCTCATATTTTGGAACTTGATTAATTGAACATTACAGGCCGGTACATTTTTGATTTATCTTCGCGCGTTTCTTATTGGACCTTTTCATTTTTCAACCTTGCAATCAATTCGCGAACATAAATAAAAAAAATTGCAACAGCAAAACTGTCAATTTGGCAATGGTGGTAGGCATATTAACTAACGTAGATAATATTTAAACGATACTGTTTTTTGTCCCCAATAAAATAAAATGAAAGTATTTTTTATTGTACACTAGCTGTGCCCCGCGGTTTCACCCGCAGCGCTCCCGTTCCCGTGGGAATTTTGAGATTTTTATTCCTTATTTTTCTTATATAAAAACCTTGTCCTGATAATAAGGAACACATTAAAAAAAGAATCATCCAAGTTGGTGCAGTCGTTCTGAAGTTATGCGCTTACCAACACATTTTGCGATTCATTTTTATATTATAGATTTATTTGTTAAAAAATATGTTTGTATACTGGTAGTACCCAGGAATTCTTCATTTAAATAACATGTTTGTATATCCACAAGTCAAGGTCGCCTAACCCGTAGGGATTCTAAGGTCTTAAAGTTTTGGGTCACATTCCTAAGATACTAATCTAGTTTATGTTACGCGGACCCTTTCTTACAATGTGTTTATTTTATTTAAACTTTATGTCTTTAATTTCATTTAATGTTTAACCATTTAGCTAGTACTTTTTAAAGATAATTTGAGGTGCTCGATTTTTAATAGGCTTTCTGCTTAATTTCTTCTTCTTGTTTTTGTTAATGTGTTGCAAATAAAGTATAACAATCTAACTATCGACTTTATAACTGGGGTGTTCAGAATCTGACATACCTATCATACAAAATCTTACACTTCTTACAAAATTTACAGATCTTACAAAATCTTACACATCTTACAAAATCTTACACATCTTACAAAATCATACAGATCTTATAGATCTAACAAGATCTTATAAAATCTTATATATTTTACAAAGCCTTAAAAGATAAACTATTAAAATAAAACGCATTCATACAAATATTCTATAAATCTATTTTACATAAAACATTTACTTACAATTTATATTAAAAAGTTTTGCAACACAGATCCAATAAGAGTTTCATATATTTCCGAAGGTCAAAGCCAAAAGTTAAAATGTTACAAAGTTCCCGATTCCCCGAAAGAAGTTGCTGTAGTTTGTAATTAGGTCTGAAATTTTCATGGACCTTTCTTACCTTTGTAAATGAACAACTCTGTAGATACGGTACATCTTAATTCATTGAATAGTTTATCGTGGGTTCTTTACATCAGTTATGTATTGATTATATTTTAATAGACTATTTAAAGATTGATTGACCTTATTGCTAAACGTTTGAAATATCTTGTTTTTTTTAAAATAAATAAATAAATATACCAGGACAAATTCACACACGGTTAATGAGACCCAAAGTAAGCTCTAAGCTTGTGTTATGGATCTAATTGACTTTTACTACTACATATACATACACAAATACTTTATAAGAATATATATAATTGACACCCAGACGTCGTCGCCAACAACTATGTCTGCACATATTGTTGACTCCGGGCGGGAATCGAACCCGCAACCCCCGACACAGTAAGCGCTCTCACTGCCACTGTGCTAACGGGCTTGTGTTATATATATATAACAAAAAAAAAAGTAATTTTAATCAAAGATACATGTGTATCTTTGTTTTAATATTACTTTCGACCCGAGAATTGAACCCGGGTTCAATTCTCGGTTCGAAAAAGAACTTATTTCCTACTTTTCAAAAATGGCGTACGTTTGAAGGTCACCAACTGACAATAGGCAAGCGTGATTACGCGGATATTTTTGGCCAACAGTTAAAATATTACAAGCTAATACTTTTATTTTTTTACTTACATCTTAAATCTAAACAAAACACGAATACGACCCATTTTCAGGATACGTGAAATTGTTTTGATAAATGCCTTCTACGAACGTTTTAATTTCGGACAAAATGAAATAAAACAAATACAAAATATTGGTTTTGTTGTTTGTTTGTTTTCCGATTGTAATCATTGTTTGGGTCCCTTTGAATTACATTTTTGTTACAACAAAATGTTTTCGTCATTTTGAACCGTAATAACGAATTGTAGGTACTCGTACAAGAGATACTTTAGAGCTAGAATACACTATGGTCACTGTTCTATTTTGAATACGATATAATCTATACTAATTAGGTAAAGAGAAATATTTATTTCCCTGTTCAGCAAAATGTTTGGGCATGACCCCACTAAATCTGGCATAATAACGTGAGCGTGTTTTACAAATTTACACACTACCGCCATCTATTGTATCGCGAGTGCAACCATTGTGTGTAACATCTAGTCAATAAAATATTTATTGTGAACTTTACTAAAATATAAATAATGATGCCCTTAAATATTATAAGAAATAATTGCTCAATATTCTTTCACAAAGTCTTTAATTAAATAAAACGTAAGAACAAAATTATATCTTCATTTAATTACCATTCCCGACAGCCTGATTACATTCATCAAAATCTTGTTGTGTTTTGATGGATGATTTCTGAAGAGACTAACACAGATCACAATTCGCATACAATAAAATTAGATACAAAAACAGTATGTTTCACTTAGCAGATATTTTGTATAGTCATGCTCGACACAGTAGACACCGCCATTTTTAATTCAATATGGCGGCTAACGCTCACCTCTCCCGAGGTTGAAAACTTGGATTTTTATAAGCAATGGTGTTCATAAAAATCCAAGTTATACCTAAGCTAATATAGGTACATAAAAACGCGTCTACTCCTTTTGTTTCGTTCACCAAAATATCACTTTTTCTTGTGTTATATTTGTTACTGTAATTTATTACGTAAATAAGTTAGTACTCCTAATTGGAGTGGTAGAAGATCTATCATATTTGCTCGAGAGATAATATGAGTTACATAAGATTATGAAATTAGAAGGGTCTGTTGTCATTTGTCCCAAATTATATTGCCTCTAATTGCTTAAGACCTTTTATGTGGAGGAAAATAGAAATAACGTCCCCAAAATGGTGTTATAACACTAATTTATTGTATTTTTATAGTATACGTCCTTGTGGCTTATTTTGACAAAGCGATGTTTGCACGTTGCGATTGTTAAGCAACGTGCAGCTCGGTCCCTACTTGTGTTGGCCTATAGTGGCATTTCTATCTAACCAAGCGCTACTTTCCGAGGGCACGTAAAATGGTCGGTCCCGGTAGTTGCAATCGTTCCTCCATGTCGGCATTTAGAAGGTTTTAAAACTCCGATACCAGAGTTGGCCGCTAAACTATTCGACCTTCGTATTGTAGTGATATTAAGGTGAACCAAAAATGTGAAAAACATTTATAATATCTCAAGCACGGATTTTAAATTTTAAATTAATTTGTCCTTTTTTTATTATCGTTTAAGTAAAAAGCAAAGTAATTATTAAACAGTAATAAAAATCAATTTGTTACAAAACATTAATATTTCTAAAGTAAGATTTTTGACAAGGTTTCAGCGATTTTCATTTCGTAAATCAAACAAAATAAATTTGATTTTAATTCGAGCAAATTTGTTCACAGTTTGGCAAAAGACAATTCAACAGAATATAAATTTTCAATTACAGGGCGATGATGGGATAGGCATTAGAACATTATTTTCCGTTTATGAAAAGATTTTGAGGAAAAACTAATCTAGCGACGACAAACAGATTTATGGAAATTATTTCTTCCTTATTATCTTTAAATCTTATTCAAGCTTCCTGCAAAAATATGAAATAATTATGTGAGGATCTGTATTTTCTTGTCTCAAGTTTAAACATTTAAAGCTTTTTACGATCAAACATGTTTCCCATGTTATCACAATATGCGTCCGGTCCTGAATTGGTAAAAATCGTGATCGATACTTTACTTAATTATGTTTAGTACAACTGTTTAATTTTAAGGAGATCAACGTAACCCAAAGCCTCGTTTTTTGTTCAAATGTATATTTTGGTTCAATGTACTCGTACATGTAGTTTAACTGTTATTCCATACTTTACACGAACACGGCTATATAAAAAACAAGTAGCACCCCGCGGATTTACCCGCGTTGTGTCCGTTCCCGTGGGAATTTAGGGATGAAAAATAGCCTATAACATTCCCGTTTAATGTGGCTATCTATTACAAAAATATATAATTCAAATCGGACTGGTCATTTCCGAGAGAAGCTCGAACATACAAAGTAACAAATTTTACCTCTTTATAATAATATATATAAATGAAACCCGTTTTCCTTGGTCGCGGCATCACGCGTGAATGGCTGGACCGATTTCCACGGTTTTGCATTCGTTGGAAAGGTCTCGGGCTCCGTGAGGTTTATAGGGAATAAAAATATCAAAATTCCCACGGGAACGGGGGCGCTGCGGGTGAAACCGCGGGGCACAGCTAGTATTAGTATAGAAAACATAAAACCTTCACCTGATGTCACTTTGTTACCTCCAGTCATTAACAACAAATCCATTCAGTTCCTTTTGGGCCTTTTCCGTCTCAATGGAGGCAAAAACTTGATAAATGGACCTTCTAAAGCGCGGACCCTAACACCTCTTATAATATAAGTACATATGAATTATTACTCACTTATCGAAGTAAACAGTTCGTTGCACACGCGTAAAGACTATAGATATTATTATATTTGTGAACAAGCTTTATTATTTCATAAATATTTAGGGTACTTTTCCGCCAGAGCTGTGATTCTGCTACATTTGATTGTATCCATTGGATTTCATACCATATCATCAGTTGAAACGGTCTACTTGGGTAGTTGCAATAAACAAAGGACTGCATACAGAATACACAAAGTGCAGTAACTATACTGTAAATGTTGTTTTTTTTTCCTTGACCTATATCGTCCCACTGCTGGGCAAAGTTTATTATTCTAAAACCATTATAATGTAATAAGATTTTTGTCCCCGAATAAAATCTCAGAAAACGCAGGTTTCAACTACTTCAAATAATTTAACACAACAATATCAAAATGATTTCCAATAGTTTCCTCATCTAAATGATTAATAATTGAAGCCTGTTTTAGGTTCGACAAATTCCAATTCTAGATAAATTAGTCGAATATAACAGCTTCCGAATGTTGAGAGAAATAGCTACATCTTTCAGTGATTTACAGAGACACCTGCCTAGGACGGATTAGGGAACGAGTAAATAAGTGAAAATGGAGGTAAAGTTATATCTGCCTATGTTTCTATCACCCTATCCTACTTCCATACTAATATTATAAATGCGAAAGTAACTCTGTCTGTCTGTCTGTCTGTTACGCTTTCACGCCAAAACTACTGAACCGATTTTGCTGAAATTTGGTATAGACATAGATATGAGAAAGGACATAGGATACTTTTTATCCCGAATTTCCCTCCGGATAAGATACTGTTGCTAATGCGGACGAAGTCGCGGGTAAAAGCTAGTTATATTATAAATGTGAAAATTTGTGAGGACGGATGTATGTATGTATGTTTGTTGCTCTTTCATTCAAAAACTACTGAACGGATTTGGATGAAACTTTACAGTAATATAGGTTATACATCAGAATAACATATGGGATACATTTTATCCCGAAATCCCTGCGAGAACGGGTACAACGCGGGTAACACCGTGGGGCGCAGCTAGTATTTATTTATATTTATAGCGCTCGTGGCGTAGTTTGACTAAGCACTAGGACTAGTACTGGTTTGATAATTCATTGCGATTGCTAAGCAACGTACACCTCGGCCCCTACTTGGATGGGTGGCATTCCTATCTAAGCGCTACCGAGCTTTGAACGTGTCTTCCAAGCTGTCAGTCCCGGTTGTTTCAAACGTCAGACCATGTCGGAGGCCTTTAGGCGGTGTAAGAACTCTGACACCAGGTTGGCTTCTATATTGGATATTTAAAATTCATTGAACCATCACTGGTTCGTCCTTAGTACATCCCAGTTTTGAGATACGTTATCGACCCCAGCGCGGTATTGGAGATCTATTTTTCATGCTATCGACTACCGACTACAATTCTGGGGGTAATTTGTCTCCGTCCTACCACAATTAGGGGAGACCATGAATCTGTAAATCTGAAATTTATCGCTATAAATAGACATCTATTCACGCATATTCATGAATAACTTATTTGTAGCTGATTTCTGTAATGAGAACATAATTCTGAACCCAAATTATGGGAATAATAGTAGTTCCCTGAGGTAATTTTGTACCCGTTCCCGTTGCTGTGGGAATTTTAGCATGAAAAATATTTGTAAGTCAAAACCTATCTCTTGAATCTCTCTGTATGGCGGTGAAAACCGCACGTAAATTCGTTCAGTAGTTTTAGAGAAAAACAATTACATGCTGACAGACAACTATTGTGGGCTTTGTTTTATAACATTCATACATTATGTTTTCTGCGTATCACGGACAGTTTAATTACGTATGTAGATAAAGTATGAATCATTAAAATTGTGCCAGTAATTTGATCGATCTGAATGAAATGTCATACTGAATTCATATTTCAATTATATAAAAAGTGTGCAGTCATTCGTTATAAATACCTAATACATGCGCAATGTATTAAATTACATACAAATTGGATTGGATAGGTTTCTTTTCGTGACTAAGCAATTTCCATGTCAAGCTTGCCCAAGTAATTAGATTAAAATTGAGTACTTTTTATAAGAGGAGGGTAGTCATTAGTTAGCTGTCTTGTGCACTGACATCGTAATTTATGTAAGACTTGGAATTTGTAAAAGTGAAACTTAATGATCATCAATCATAATGTATGGGAGTTGGATAAAGTTGGGCTTTTGTGGCAGACGACTGGAAAAGGATTTTTTTGTAATTTCAGTTCCGTAAATTTGAGTACTTCCATCTCCCTTTGCATACCTAAAATATTTAATTTGATATAGATTATATATTTTCACACCTCTGACCTTTGCTCAGTAGTGAGACATTACAGGTTAATAGTTTTATATTTCTATTCGCAACTAAATACACCTATCACAAAAATGCATATGAACGAATAAATAACTTTAATTTTGATTTGAATATGAAATGTTTACGATAGCAATTTCTATTTAATGATCATCTTTATTCTCATTCAGTTTAAAATACTTTGTTTTTTTATTCAAAACTATCTGGTTGGTGTCCGCTCATTGACCACACAACCTAGTTGATGTGTCCGCTACTGCAGTAAAGATATCATTAAAGGAGTGTGTGCGAGACGCTCACTACTACACATCAGATTATTACGTCAATAATAAATATATATGAGGGTAAAATAATAAATTAAAAAGGGTTAATTAGACCCAAACTAAGCTTTAAGCTTGTATTATGGAATCTAACTAACCGCTACTGCTACATGCATATGATCAAAATTGTTTTGTTTAGGCATCAAGAAGGTACAAATCAAAATTGATAGACACCTATCGTATATCGTAAAGGCTGAGCGTTTTTTTCCGTAACTCAATTTCCTTATTAAGTTAAACGGAATAAGCTCCAAATTAGATACGCCGTAAAAATCGTGAATACTTAGTTGAAAATCGAAGGAATGGGCTTTCAACATTAATTGAAGTTACAAATCGATGAGTATTTCAAGTGTTTTTTTTTCATTTAATTGGTTGTTAAGGAACAACTAATGAAATGGAACGAATACTCGAATAAATTGATTAAATACATTACCAATATCAAATTAATTCTGTTTTTAAATTGATCTATGGTATCCCACTTCTGCCCAAGTCTAGAAAAATAATAAATATGTATAAATCTAAACTACTGAATCTAAATTACTCATATGAAAAAGCTACTGTTACTGTTAGGGTGCTTTCAAATTATGCGTTTCGTGTCGGACCGCTGCGGTGCCGATGCGGTGCGTTTGTCGTGCGTTTGTCGTGTTGTGAACGTACGATCGTGTGTTTTCATACAAAACGAGCCGTGCGGCAACAGTGCGGCATCGGTACCGCGAAATAATTTTAGTACGCACTGTTACCGCACGGCTCGTTTTGTATGAAAACACACGATCGTACGTTCACAACACGACAAACGCACCGCTTCGGCACCGCAGCGGTCCGACACGAAACGCATAATTTGAAAGCACCCATAGCCTGTATCATCCCATTGTTGGGCAAAGGCCTCCCACCATTTCCGCCACTTTTCTCAATTCGAAGCCACCAGTTCGGCCCGCCGCCGCCTGCGCGGTCTGCCAAAAAGCTAAAAAAGCTAAATATTTTTATTTATCGCTTGTTTAAACGCGCAAATTTAAACAACTACCAACCCTATTTGAATAACTCTTTTTGTAATGGATAGCCACATTCAACTAAAGGCTATTTTTCATCCTAGAATTCCCACGGAACCGGGCACAATGCGGGTAAAACCGTGGGGCGCTGCTAGTCTCATAATATCTTTAAACAATCGGAATAGATCGAGCGCGCGAGATGTTTTCCAACATTTACAAAGCTACTAAACTGAGATAAAACTTGTTAAATTGTTTAGATTTCGAAAGGAAAAGCAATTGATTTCATAAAATCGCAAAAGTTGTAAGTAGGCCCTAAAATCCTACATTTTGAAATGAAAAATGTTTTTGTTTTCGTGCTTAACGAATCTATTTTTAAAACTTAACAATACCTTTATGTAGTGAAACAAGTAAGCTTATAGTAACAATTACGCTAATTCTATAATTAGCTATTTGATTAAGTCATCACCGTATTCAGACACGTCAAATGATTATTTGGGACAGGTTTAAGTATTATTTGGCATTTAATGTATACAAATTGCCTCTATTAGAAAAAAACCCATTTCATTGAGTTCTCTGAGTATGGGAGTTCGAATGTAGACGATGGGAACGATTCGACTTTCTATAAATAACAAAATGCACACAATTTAAGATTACGTACAAGCAATCACTATAAATTCAGCGACCTTAAAGAATCTTAAACTCAAATGTAATTGACATCGTTTGAACGTCAATATGACCTACATAACATCGCCATAAAGAATATTGTTTGCAAATTTTAATTCCACCCTGGAGTATCAAGAGGGACCGCCATAAATCCAGAGATATCCTCGATTCACGTGTGACACAAGAATTAATGACATCATTTGAGCTTGGTTTTGTATTTTTACAGTATATTTTGTTTGCCTTCATTATTCAAAATGCGATGAAATGGTTATGATTTATAAGTGTTATTTTGTTTTAGGTGGTACGCTGATAAAGACTATTGTTATTCAAGGTACCTCTCTAATAAAGTAATAATCATATTTTCTTTGTTCTTTCTTTTCATATTTCATTTACTTACTTTGAGAAGACAAAGACACCTATATATTGCAAACATATATAGTTTAAGCCCCTCCCAGACGGGCCATACTTTTGATGAAATATGTGGCCACAAAATTGCCGACTATATCCCGGCAATACTAAAAACATTTTAATGCAGCATATGGCTGGAAAATGTTTATCTCGGCAATATTTCTGATGCAGTATATGGCTCAATATTTTGTCTTTACATGGGCCACATAAAGATGTAGTGAATACTCCTTTCCTATCGGCAAAACTCGGAACAACGATAACACCCGAATGGTGCCGATGTGTCTATGAATTACTGTATTATTAAATTACCTGTAGGCATGGAATTAGTAAGTACTACCCATGGACTTATTACTAAGTAATAAGCTTATTACTAAGTAATAAGTCCATGGTACTATCGTACAGTACTTACTAATTCCATGCCTGTAGGTATCAAATAAATCGCATACTTTATTTATCAATGCCAAATGTCAAACTGCCCGTTTGACGATGATAAACACGAACATAGCTACTCTACTCGAACGAATCGCGGCAAACTTCACGTAGCATGAAAAAGGGACGCACTTATGCCGTAAAGCGAGACAACAATAAAAGTGGCTGAGAAATATTGCAGTATTTTCGATTGCGAAGCGAACTCTCCGGCCATATTGCCGAGACCCTAAACATTCATCGGCCATACTAAAAATATGTGACAACATATCCCGGATATACTAAAAATATCGCAAAGTGTTGCAGAGTCTGGCCGTAAATGATGGCTGATGATGCCGGCCACACTATTGCAGCTAAACATTTTCGTGAAAATATGGCCCGTCTAGGAGCCCCTTTAAACACAGAAGGCAATACTGATACTTAGGGCAGATTGCACAAGAACTCTTAAATTTTATAAGTACCTAAATATGATTAAGAACCAAAAGCTGTGCGTACAAAATTGTATTGTATATTGTACAAATAGAACACTATTTGAAACGAACGTCATTTGTTTATTGAATATATTTAGGCGCAAAATAAAATTAAACTTGCTTGTGCATTCCGCCCTTATGTCTGTAGTACCAACTTAAACTGACGATTAGTTTGGAATAAACAAAAGAAACAATAATAAAAACTCATGAGTGCTTCAATTATACTAATCTCCTTGCCATAATGTTTATTTTATGATATCTGTTGTTTTTATACGAGACAAATCCCTACATTAGGGCCAGAAGTGATGTCGTTACACCGCAATATTAAGCTCATATCCTCAGCCATATATTTACAATAATAGCTACTGTTCACTATCTTGGAGCTCATTAAAAAAATAATAACAAAACCTGAAACAAACGAGCGCCATAGTGATGGTCTTTAATATTTTTTTATATGGCTGTTAACTGCAAATAGAGGCTAATATTCTTTACTAAAACTTCGTTGCTTCAAATAGTTATTTTATATAGTAAGTAAATAAGGGATGATAAGAATGTTACTTCATTTACGTTATTATAAATATCTCTTTAAATTAGCATCATTTGCTCAATTAAACACACACCCTTTCACCCCAAACGCAAATACCGTTTCCTTACGTGCGGGTAAAAATGCGATAAGAAATTAAACAAAATTAATACACAGAAACCCTTCAATTGAACAAAACGTGTTATGTTAAATTAAAACCTAAATTAATATCACAATTGCAAAACTCTTAATTAACCACACGCGAGTAGATATTTTCGTTTACGAATCGGAAAATTTCTATTTAATTTAACGTTAGCAATTAAAGGTTTCTGCCTGATTTTATTATAAGCTTAGAACATTTCCTTCAGTTAACTAGGAGAAACTTGAAGTAGTTAAAAACATGATTTAATTATCTATTTTTCACAAGGTGAGGGGATTACGGGCTGTAATTTTGCACTAAGTTTTTTAAATGACTGAGTACTTTTTTCGTACCAGGTTTGAAATATAAACTTAAAACGATCAACTATCCAAAGGAAAAACCACATTTCAGGAAGAAAATTCCTGAAATGTTGTCCATCAGGTAAAATGTTCCATGTATAATGATGGTTAATTATTTCATTTCATTTCTCTCCCAGTATAGTTTGTTCAAAAATAGTTCACATTTTACATCATGAAAGAAAAAACAAATCTATACTAATATTATAAAGAGGTACATTTTTAAGTTTGTTTTTTGTTTGTTTGTATATTCGAGCTAATCTTGAGAATAACCTGTCCGATTTGCTTGTTTATTTGAATTATTTTTTTAATAGATAGTTACATTCAACAGGAAGGTCACAGGCTATTTTACATCCCGAAATTCCCACGGGCACAACGCGGGTAAAACCGCGGGGCGCCGCTAGATATACATAAATTTATTTGTACCCTTCTATTTAGCAAAGAGAAAGCTGGGCGGGGCTAACTGCTTCATAGTGCCAACGGCATTACAACTAGATATATTTACAGTGACTTGGCCAAGAACGTAAAAACATAAACTACCGTCTCATACACACGTCAATAAAATATCATCGATATTCACTATTCTAGACGAATAAATCTAGAATCTAGATATTTGATAGCTCAGAACCTAAACTAACAAACAAGTTATATCGTTATTTAGTGATAGCTTCAACCGCTGGGACGTAGTGGAATATCAACGAAACTGATTTACTTGTTCAATTTTGGTTTATGGACTACACTGCTTGTGTTTGAAAATGTATTTCCAATAATGATACTAAGATTTATTATCATGGCTAGGTGAGTCTTTGAATTATTGAGAGTGCCTGAGATGATTAGTTAGACATAGTCTTAAAGCTTTCTTTGAGTGTTACATTCATGTGTGAATTAGGCCGATTATGTCTATCTAAGATTTAATATGTTTTATTTTCCTTCTCACCGTATTGATATCTTCGGTTATTTCGGACATTACAGGGTTTTATTTGTACATATAGTCTATACTTTCATTGGGCAGTCTTCTGCCTGTATATAATTTGTTGGTAATTACAATTTGAATTGGCTTTTAATTTAATATTTACCCAATAACCTCCCACGGCTTCGCAACAAGAAGATTATTAAATACAAAATTGATGCAAAGATATGTTTAATGATTTGGCACTATCATCACTACATAGTATAAAACAAAGTCGCTTTCCGCTGTCTGTCTGTCTGTCCCTATATATGCTAAGATCTTAAAAACTACGCAACGGATTTTGCCGCGGTTTTTTTTAAAATAGATAGAGTGATTCAAGAGGAAGGATTGTATGTATAAAAATTCCCGAAAATCCCACAGGAACGGGCACAACGCGGGTAAAACCGCGGGGCGCTGCTAGTATTAAATAAGTATCAATAAATACCAAAACATGTAAAGTTAATGTACGTTTGTTGTTCTCATATACGGAGCCAGCATTAAAGAATAACAAAAAGAAACATATTTTTAAGTATATCTCAGTTGCGGACGGTCCGTTTTGAATGTATGATTGCAGTTGATTCGACCGTGAACTGAGCAAACTGTACGCGCCTAGGTGCCTACCCGGCCACGTTTAATAAGCTAAGTTTTTTACCGTTTTATAGTCATAAATTACGAAAAATATAAACCTGGTTTTACAAATGCGTGGTTGAAGTGATAAGGATTTTTAGACCGTGTTTTATATGTTGTATGAATTTTATGAATAACAAAGTATTGTATGAAACATAGGGTGTGTTTATTTTGGTAATAGAAAGCCATATGTTGCCTTCCTAGTATGACATTTACTTTTAAATTAAAACACTAAGGGCCTTATTCACGCTTATTAACAGCACTTTAGCTATCAAATGGTTTGTTCCTTCCTGACATACGCTATTTGGCAAAGAGCGAAAGAGGCAAAACACTTTAAAATATTGTTTAATTAATATCGTTTATGAATAGGGCGATAATTAATTACTTTTACCGCTTTAAAATCATGATACTCGGAGTCCCTTCCGTAAATAGATATCAAAACCACGGTATTCATCAGATGATAAGATGTGGGTGTTTTATGCGAGTGTGTGTGTGTGCGTGTATCAGTAAAGCCTTTCGTACACAACACGCGCATACAAACAAACATATACTCGTAGTACTAGGTAGAGACCAATTTGGTATAGTTTATTGTTAGAGGTTTGCTTCAATGCATTTGAATTGGACGTAGTAACGTTAAGCTAAGTAATTTATTTGCCAAATTACTATTTTATTAAGACAGTCAGCTTCTAATAAAGTCTATTATTTTTTATTTGATACCATAGTGCTGCCCAAACTTTTTTAGAATTCAATGATCAAGGAAAATTCCATCGGACTATGCATGAAAACAAATATTTACACAAATGGAGGACATTGTCCTTCTTTTCTATTAGTTTACAAAGTTCTCTTTGCTTTTATCTGAACCCTATCATGGTAGGATAAGGGTGATTTTTGAGTAACATAAGCTTGAAATTGGTTGTATAGTCAAGTGCGTTAGATAATGTTCAGTTCAGATAGAAAGGAATAAAATGCAGTGTTTGCTTGTGACTGGTGTATGGTATTGTAACCCTCGTTTGGTCAATATTTGGATTAGCGTTTCGTGATATTAAGTGGATATTGGATAGACGTTGATATTGATTAAATCTTAACATACACAAACGGGGAGAATGTTCACAAAAGAATACTGAACCCACGAAATAGAGATTACGCAGTAAGTGCTTCGCTCTTCCGTGACTGAACCAAACTGTCACGTATCAAAATTCTTCAAATAACCACAAGATACTTCAACGGACTATTGTGTAACGGTATCCTACATTTAGTAATAAGAACCATTAAATCATTCCATGAATATAAAAACCACAAGCTCTACTGCATTAAATAAACATTACTACATTCTCCAACACCTCGAATGCAAAACATAATTCAAAATATTACTTAACACGAAGTACAAAACAATCGTATCGATTTAGCACCCTTTTCAGTACTAGCCCATTCAAATTCATTGAAAACGGTGGAAAGGTTACACCGATATTCCGTGAATAGAGAATCGTGACAAGGACGTGTCACCTGAAAGAGGGAGAAAGCAAGATTGATGGTCAGCCCCTCCGATAATGCACACTTTTATAATGAAACCGGCTGGCTGGATATATCTCATCTGTTTTATGTTTGAGTACATGGTAAAGTATTAACAGTGTATTCGTATGTGCGTAGAATGTACTAAGTTCGGATCATATTTGGAAATTCTAACTGCCTTGTTAGGAGACGTTAATTGCCTAAGAAATGTAATTTTATTCACATTTAAAAATCATTCGGAATTATTCATAATTAATGTATACAAAAGCTGTTTTTTTTTATTTTTTACAAATGTTTTTAAATCTTAAAAAAGATAATTCGTAATTATTTTCGTTTCAGATATTTTAAGCAAAATCAATGTTAATATTAAATGTAAAGGTAAAAGTAAAACTGTAGACAAGTGATCGCGAGGGAATCGGTGTTTATTATCGTTTGAACAAAACTCGTAAAATACTACCTCTGGGAGCTATATCGATGTACAATAAATTAAAATTTGTTTCAAAATTTTTGTTCAGTGTTTTAGTAAAGTTTTTGCGAATAAATAAGGTATACAATATACTAGTTTTTATACGTCCGTTTTGATGTTATTTTAATTTTTTAAGTGTGGAGTGGAGCAGTGGAGAAATCGAAAGATTTAATGAGTGTTTTTGATATCTACTGTTTGAAAAATTAAGTGAATTAGTTAATTGTCGATTTAATGGACGTCTTTCTAATCGGACTAACATATTTCTAACATCATGTATTTACATATCATAATGAAGGATGATGAAATACAACATCGATTGGTTCCATCACATTAAAATGCTAAACATTTATAATTTATTATCAAAACACCTTTTTCATATATCTATATAAACTTAAGCCTACAGCTTCGTCTATATAACCTACTACTATTATATAACCTACCTACTCTATTAGCAATTTATAATCATTTTAATACATTTAATTTTTATTTTATTTAATTTAAGTTTAAAGGGCGTTAAATCAAATTATGCGACCTCATATAAAACGATTTCATATTTATTAAATGTGTTTCTGGATCCAGAGCTGAATTTTCTTAGTCGTAAGAAGCTCTTAATACGGAACTAGATTTCAAGGCCCTGAATTTATGTTAGCAAACAATTACCGACAAGAAACCTCTAGAGGAACGTTTCCCATCACAGAAAATTGCCTTGTACTTTATTTGAAACACATTTTCAGAGCAACTTTGTTACAAATGAATTAATTCTTTGAACGATATTTTGGATCTTGTGGCTGCTTTTTTTTTTAAGGCGAAAACGTACGCTTGTTTTGAGGTTACATATTTGTAATACGACATTAAACTTATTTCAAATGCCGTTAAGTATAAACCTGGATAAAACATTTAAACGTCTTCTTATCATAATAAAATAATTTACTTTGAAAATTGTGACGATGTGTGTTCGTTTCGAGTTCATATAGGTTTGGGCAAATCGAATCTACTGGTTGGCCTTCGAAGGGAGATAGTCAGGAATGTGTTATCTCAGTCACAAGTTACCAATATGAAGTTAGCCGCATTACCACAGCCTTTGACAAACTGGAACAAACTTCACACCGCTGCACCGGCAGTCCCTTTATAAAACAACGACTAGTTTCAGGTAATCGAAGTCGACCAAATCGACCGTATCCCTCCAACAGCCAATAAAAAAGTTCACGCACAAAAAGTTTAAGTAATAGCCTGTGTAATGTCCCACTGCTGGGCAAAGGCCTCTCATCTCACTGAAGATATCAGTACAGTGAGCAGGATAAGGCGTAATCACCACGCTTGCCTAATGCGGTTTGGTGATCTCAAATTATTGAGTTCGCACAATTTTTAAGCTATTGCATAGCTTCTATCGCGGGCCTTGAGCGCGGGGACCGAATCCAGAAATTCCGTAACGAAAAAACCTCACGCTCCCCACTAACGCCATCTAGTGATAGAAAAAATAACTATGCAATAGCTTTACCGCGGCAGTCCCCGAGTGCCACACGTCTTTTTTTTTTAATTCTGAAACACCTAGATCTAGTTGGTCATGGCAATTTCCAACCAGTATGTCGTGCATATTAATAGACACCGAATATTCTAGAATGGATATTCTGTCATAGTCTTGTCGATTGTCATACATTGTGACAGGAACTACAGGACAGTAAGTGAGCGTTGAACTGAAAAGACATTGATTGAAATACATTCAGTAACGCAGACATGAACTCACTAGTGCGAAATACCTAGAGTCAACCTTACACACAAAATATAGTGTAACGCAGAAATACATTCAATAGTGTGAAATACCTACTCAACCTTATACACAAAATAACGACCGTAGCTTTCTCTTGCAAACATTAGTACAAAGGACAAATAAATTGAATGACTTTAAACTTGTTAATCGAATAACATTTAGTATAAGTTTTAATTACTATCATTTACTCAGAACTTCGCCTTAAGAATTTTCTAAGTTTCTTGGCTTTTAGCATAATTGTCTTTTAATTCTGGAAATGGTATCCCGATTATTCAATTTGTTATTGTTTTGTTCATGTTCCTTTAAGTTGACATTGAAAATATTTTCGTATATATTACAATTCAATTATTTGATTGATTTTATAAAAAATTGGAGTTGGTATTAGTAATTATAGCATAAATACCTCATTATTACAAACTAGCAGCGCCTCGCGGTTTTACCCGGGTTGTGCTCGTCCCCGTGGGAATTTCAAGATGAAAAATAGCCTATAAACTTCCCGTTGAATGTGGCTATCCATTGCAAAAAGAATTATTCAAATCGGGCTGTTGACTCTCGAGATTAGTTCGAACATACAAACAAACAGCTTACAAATTTACCTTTGTATAATATTATTATAGATAAGCATTAATATTAAAAACTGACATATATCGGTAAAACTATACACAGTTCTTTACAAACTCAGTGAACAATCAACTAACAATAACAACAAAGAACAATGCAATGGACACCCTGTATACAAAGCAACACAGTTACAGAGTGGGGTAAATGCATTCATTTTCAAACAACTACACCTCGTAGCAGGTGAGCTACGACATCACGTCGTAGCTACGGGCTACGAATTTACTACGCCGGATTTTCATATACTGTGATTTTCTATGAAACTTCTCTAAACTAGATTTAACAGGGTAGTGAAAATAAATAAAACTATATTTTCTGGTTTCTTTTCAGTATACAAATAAAATACGAAGAATTTACGTTTAATCCGTAGTTTTAGATGAGATAGACGAAGGACAATAGGATTTCATATCATTACGAATATTACGTTACATAAATGTTTAAATTTTATTTTATTTTGTCTAAGATTTCAGAAAAATCGTTTCATTAGTCACATTGAAAGTGCCTGAATGAATCTGAAAATCTGGGAGGCTTTCCGCTAACCCTTGAGATTAGGGCGTGAGGGTGAATCATCCACCTTGTACCAAATTACCCCGCAGCTAACGTGGGTCCTGAACGGTTTGGAATTATGATTGATTGGGTTAATGACGCAAAAGTGAGAGAATAGTGCTACGTGAGACCGAGTTGGGCTTCGGGCGATGTTTTGTCTGTGGAATACTATTGGAGGCGTTAAGAGCAACATTTTGTTACAAATTGTTACATTGTTTTCAAAATTCTTAATAGATGGTAGTGGATTATTTCTGATATTATGTGTAATTGGACCAGTTTCTTATAATAGCAGCGCTCCGCGGTTTTTCCTGCATTGTGCCTATTTCGGGATGAAAATAGCTCAATGTGACTATCCATTTACAAAAACAATTGTTCAAATCGCATAGATAGTTACTCAGATGAGCGCCTTCAAACAAACAAAAAAACAAACTCTTTTTATATTAGTATAGTACTTCTGTTAATATAGACATATTTTATCATTTTCTATTTACCTAATTTTCGCATTTAAGTGACATGAAAAGTGATATTAATAAACAAATTTCTTCTGGCTACTGGCATACAAAATCATGCCAAGAATACTCTGTGTTTTATCTAATAAAATAGTTCACTAATGAGGTTTTTGTCACAGTTTCCTACTCTTTTTAATGCACCCCACATTACCACATGCATTTTATGAAAACGCCGACATTGCTGTCAGCACAATTCTTTAGCTTTTTAATGGATGGAACTCAACCGCTAAACGGTTTCTTTAAAAAATATTTTTAGTGAAATAAAAAAGAATACAGAGAGGAATAATAATTTTAGTATTTGATTTAGATAAAGAACTATTTTTAGGCACTCAATTCAGATCTTAAATATACTATGATAGAAAATGGGTTTAAATGTGTGTCCAAACTGTTGAGACGAAATATTTTTTTGAGAATAAATATCTACTTTTACATTTACGCATTTGGCAAGCGTGGTGATTATGCCTTATCCTCCTCACTGTACTGATAACTTCAGTGAGATGAGAGGCTTTTGCCCAGCAGTGGGACATTACAAGCTAATACTTTACTTTACTTTACTTTACATTTTCTTATTAATTCTTGTTTAAAAATAAACCAGCGTCTAAAACGGAATAGATATAAATTACACGGAACGAAATCAATTGAAATTACTCGTTTTCATTAATAATATATTGAATTCCCAAGGACTTTCCAATCAGTAGCGAACAAGCACCTCTAAAATTAAGATACTCGTCAAATGTAGGTCAGGTCAAGACGTAAGAGTAATGATGAGGAATTCCCACAAAATATTTGTATTCGTTAGTGAGGGATGTTCCTTAGACGGATAAGAAGCAATGGTTCGTAACAAAACAGGATTTATGACTGACGAACATCCCTTTGACCGAGCATCAGGGTTGTATGATCCGAGCCAAATCGCTCGTGAAATCAATATGTTTTGGGATACAACGTTATACGGACAGTTTTACTGTTTTCTTCAATGATAAGATATTGCGTGTAGGATTAGATGCATGTTTGCCTTTACAAGTATTTTTCCGTATAATCCTAAATAAGAAATTGTTTGTAGGAAGAAAAATAAAATATCGAAAACAAGAGGGCATTTATATGAGAAGTTATTTTCTAACTGACTGGATAACTGAGTAAATTTGAAGGCTTTATGATATGAAAACGCTTCAGTTGTATTTATAGTAGTAGTGTTTGCGCTCCATATTTGGTTGAGCGATGTTACCTCAATAGTATTTTAACCATCTTGCATCTTGTCTACATCGTAAAGGGGTACCGATACGGGCATTTTGCTCTCAATTCATTCACAAAATAAATATATCTAATAAGCCAATGCTGATATTATTTTGGACGCTTCCAAGCATGGAGGACGTGTAAGATTATTGGTAGTTGGTTTTGCTAATTGCACGCCATTAAACGGTCAAAAAACTCCAATATCAAGGCGTCTACAATAATTCAATCTATACTTGTATTAAAAAAAGATTAAGTTTGTAACTTTATTTGTTTGTTTGGGCTAATATCAGGAACTGCCGGTCCGATTTGAATAATTATTTTTGCAATAAATTCAATGGAAAAATTATAGGCTACTTTTCATCTCAAAATTCTCAAGGGAACGGGCACAACGCGGGTAAACCCGTGGAGCGCTGCTAGTTTTATAAAACAAAACTTGGGAAACAGAATTCGTCCACTGTAATTCTCTTATCGTAATACAAATAAAACTACGATACTTAATATTCTCCGAGAAGTTGTGCAGAATCTGCAATACAGACTTTAAAGTTCTGAAGAAAATACGAGCTATAGCTTAGAGAATACAAAACAAAATGTACTACAATTTACTGTGATAGCGGGAGAGCAAAGATTTATACATAAGTACTAAGTATTAAGTCAGTAATAAATACTCAAAGCAAACTTACACAATCTGACTTGTTGATGAAACTTACGAAACTTAGAGCGTTACTAAATAGACGTTTGTTAATAAATACTAATTAAAATATAGCTACATAGTAGCGCCTTACGGTATTAACATATCCATCCTGTAGGATATGTAATGATAATTGTGTTTTCAAATATCATTGGTACAGTTTTAAAGTTTCAATCCGTTTTCAATAAAAAACACTCGTCTTCTGAGATTATTTTATGTACTACACTTATTACCTGAAGTAATAAAGGTCTTAAGTACAGTCATATAAGTAAGTGCTTATTTATAGTAAACGATAAATCCATATCTCTACAGTTAATGACGATAAGTGGGCGACTCAATAAACGCACAATAACATACCTAACGATTATAGTGTCTTGATACAAAAGTAAGTTAGTAAAAGTAACGTAATACCTAGATATATTTTATCTTATTTGTCAAACACTGTTACTACCAAAATAATATCTTCGTATTTTTACTGTCAGCTTATTAATATCAGTAAGCAGGCATTCCAATACACGTCATCCAAACATTTCCCTAAGACGTTAGGGAGAGGTTGCCAAATGGCCCCTTACATCTGCGGGCCGAGATAAGTAATGATTAACGGGGTCATCGGACGATATTGCTCCGTCCAAGTTATTGGTACAGCTTCTCTTGATTGCCCCTGTTTAATTAGAAGAGACATCTTTCTATAAGACTATCTATTCTTACTATAGCTTCTACTCTCAGAATACAGATCAATTAACGTGATCTAACGAAAATCGTATTTTATTTCATTGTTATAATTTTGTAATAATATTTGTAATAAAATTATGGGAATTCATTAAACCTACGCAAATACAACGGTATCACAATTTCCTATGAAAATTAATCCGAGAACAAACTGTAATACGATTATTTGATTTAGGTCGAACAATTATTTTAATAACTGTAATTAAAATACCTATTCAAATACGAAATATAATAAGGAACTCGCTCCCCAAATATAACTGGGGAACAATAAAATTAATTTGAAACTACACACAGAAATGGAATACGACTTGAAAGGTAAATTTAATATCGTAAGTTTTGTGCTACGTGGAGTTTAATATCGTCTACGGAGTTTGTATGAAGGGGTTGTGTCAGGATTGTCACTATAATATGTCATTGAAGTCTATTGATTTGCTTTGATGATTAACGTCTCATATATTAATAAATTCTTACGACATAGACATAACTATAACTACGTTCTAGAGATGTCTAGATTCTTGACGAAACTCTCTGTCAATTTAATTATTAAACTTTGCTATACATACAAACATTTAGATACCAGGTTAAAAATCAACATTTCCCATGTATGGTGTAAATATTTTTTTATTAAGTAAACTTTTAATAAATTAAATATTGATTGATGTATACGGCATAATTATAATAAAATAATATATCCCGAGTAAGCTCTAAGCTTGTGTTATGGAATCTAGCTCACTGATACTACTACATATACATACACAAATACTTTATAAGAATACATAATTGTCACCCAGACGTGGTCACCAACAACTATGTCTTCACATATTGTTGACTACGGGTGGGAATCGAACCCGCAACACCTGATACAGTAAACGCTCTCACTGCCACTTTGCCAACGGACTTGTCAAAGATTAGCTAGAAGATTACAAAATAATATTTACCAGCATGCAGTGGTGGGACGCCATGCCTAAAAAGATGACAATGTGAAACTGAGCTACCAACAAACCTTACCCAAAAACTTGATGTTTAAACCTTAACTTTCGACGCATAACAAGCGGGTACTCTACTTAATTCACCCATTTTCAAGAGTTACTCGTAACCTTTTCAGTAGAGTTATGGTTAGTAATTAAGTTTCTAAAGTATCGTATGAGAATGGGACGAGTAGTCAGTTGGGTATGATGTATGTGAATGATACTTTGTAGCCATTATGCCAATGCGGTGTACCCTTTTGTGAGGCGTTCTATAGTTAGGTCTAGACTGGAGTCTGGAATGTTTAATAGGTTACTTGTACAATGAATATATTATTTACAGTCGGCAAATCAAATGGTTACACTTTAGTACTTACGTAGGTAATAAGTTGACCCATCCAAGTGCTGAGCGTGTTAAAAACTTTGTCATGTTCAAACATCTACAATAACAACTTTCATATCAAAGGTAATATTTGTATATATAATTTGAGAAAGAAGTAAAGTGCGTGTAATTTAACTAAGAATTTATTTGGCGGTGTAAAACTCGTACACCAGGGATGGCCACTTACCTACTCGAAATTAAGGGAATAAATTTAACGACTATGAAGTACGCTGTCAAATACTTCGACACTAGGGCAGATCAAACAAATTCAGTTTTCATCATTTTAATACTTTAATTTATTTCGATAAATAAATCTTATATAAGCACTTATATAGTTATAACAAAAGCACTTTAAATAATACTCAGAGCTTTTGAACATAGAATTCAATATATTTTTCAAATAAAACAACATAAAGACATCACTGTATTCAAATTGAAGTCTTAATTATACATTGACTCTCGACGTTTCTATTCTAACAATACGACAATGAGTTCTTGAAAACATTTAATAAATGATGAGGTACCAAAGAAGTGATAGTTTAGTATTATCTTCAGGTCAATTAAAGTTAGTGAAATTTCGCAATAATTGTTATTTAAGATGTCATTAGGTTACATCGGATACCCTTTTTTTATCCTACCCTACCCTACCCTAGTTTTAATTTAAAACGGTTTCCTAGACATTTTAGAACTGAATTGATTGAAAAAAATATATCAGCTTCAGTTTAGGTGTTTATTTAAAAATGTTTACTTTATATTTACTTGCCCAGCAAAAACATTTAATTTTTATTTGAAATGAAACATTTAACATTTACAAGAAAGAGCCAAGGTACAGAAAGTCCATTAAGGCAGCACCGTAAATACAGGATTTCACCAAAATTACTGCAGAATTCGAGATGCGAACGCGGGATAAAATCTTCACACGCGTAATGTGTTTATATAAAAAATGCTTGTCTAAATTACTCCCTGCGTAATTGTAATAAAGTCGAAACCAACTCGTGTTCTCTGGAATGTATTTCATTTACTTTTATTAGGTATAGGTATGGTACGTTACGTTTTTAAAGCTGCGCTCTGATGCGAAATCAACTTATGTTAGTATATTCTTGAATGCTTACTGCCACTCTCAACAGCGGCCATTAATTTGACACTTAAGTAATGGATAAAATATTTTATATATTACATGTCAAAATCACTCATTAAATCTCTACTAAGGAAGCATTTTACGTCTCTGAGTTGCCGGCGTTAATGTCTAGAGACAGTCAACATTAGAACTAAGATACTTTAATATTATTTTAAGAAAAACTCAAAAATATAGTGCAGTTTTTAATCGTACAGATTAAAATTACATCTCGTCAAAAGAAAGTTGCTAAATATCATAGTGATGGGTCCCGCTCAGTTTATTAGTGTACACATTTAAACAGAGTAAAATATAGAAATAATAATATAGTACTAAGTACCAAATAATTAAAACTGTAAACTCTTGATTTCTTAGAAAGAAAAATACTAAAAGACCTTTTCAAAACAAACTGAATAATTGAATTAATAAAAAATCCATCTCAAATGATAGTTCATTGACATACAGATTTATTCAAAGACTGGTAACAGATGAATGATCCCAGAATATCGCACAAAACATATGAACCGTATGCTATAAATCAAGAGCAGAATGCACATATTTTATTCTTTTGTCGAACAAAAAGGGCCATTGTTATACCGAAATAAATGCGTTTCAAGGCACTCTTCAAATATTTACTCACTTAAGGTTAAATACACACAATTCATCGATGCAAAGCTATTCGCTGTATCTCTACTTATTTATTTTTATGTTCACTTAACAAGACTTTCGCACTTCAAAGTATATTTTTATAAAATGTTTTGTTTTTATTATGGACTATTTCACTAGCAACCATTTTGTATAGCCTCGTTATTTTGAAATTAGTTTATCTACGTTCCTTCTCAATGTACTGATATCTTCAGTGAGATGAGAGACTTTTACACAGCAGTAGGAAATAACAGGCTATTAACTTACTTACTTACGACGGAAATATGTAAGTAAAGAATACGTAAGAAAACCTCCTCCTGGTTATAGAAGTGGTTGAAGATTGTGAAATGTTCCTGATATCTAAGGTTAACTCCACTAACTCATGCTTTTAAATTAAACACAGACAGAAGTTTATTTATCTGCCATGATTGTTGCTTTCATCATTACTCTGAGAACCACCAATAAACGTTCGAGTACTTCCTAACACTCAAGACGTTGGTTCACTTTCAGAAGGAAATGTTCCGAGTCAAGGCAGCTTCCAAATATACTTAAATCCCTACACTACATTAAGTTAAGTAAGTTATTTGTGTAACTGTATGCATTTCAAACTCGTACCATTTCAAGAACATTATATAAGAACGCTATAACGTTATGAGACCGTTTATTAAATTGTCTGCAAAGATAACGTCATATTACGGTGGTTTGTACACCATAATGATTGCAAAATTGTTAGGGCTGTTTGTGGAACGGGTGATGGTTTTTGTTATTTACTTTATGGCACATACTTAGCCTTGATGTTTTGCTTGCGAAAAGGAAAAACTCTTAAAGAGAACATTAACATTAACAGGTGTGACTTTAGGTGGGTGGTTTACAAAATAATGGATTCAAACAAATGGAGGGTAGATGTTATTAAGAGCCTGTAGCTTGCCACTGTAGGGCAAAGGCCTCTCTACTCTCTTTTCAAACTTCGCGGTTCTAAACGTAGCGAAAAGATAAATGAAGAAACATATTTCATACTAATATTATAAAGCTGCAGAGTTTGTTTGTTTGAACGCGCTAATATCAGGAAAAAAATCATTTTTTTGTAATGGATAGCCACATTCAACGGGAAGACTATAGGGTATTTTTTCATCTTGAAATTCCCACAGGAACGGACACATGCGTTGCCTAGACAACCAACTCACGCTGACCTTTTTTGTTAAACATTACATAAACGGGTGAGAGTCAAGCTTTAATGGCTATAACATCTGTTCATCATTTCTTAGGAGATACTATAACTGTAGGTACTATTATTTCTTGAAATATTGATCATACCTATGTTTACATATGCATAGTCGTTAATATGTAAATGTAGGCAATTATGCGCTAATTAATTTTGAGTTTGATTGGCTATATGTCCGGATACTAGGTATTCGACTGGATAGATTCCAATTATAGAGCTCCCACTTAAACACTTTCTTAGGATCCTTTGTATGGATTGTCGTATAAGATCTTCTCATGATTACCTATCTAATATTGCTATCTCAGATAGTAGAATTTTTTTTGACATTCCATTTATACCTTTAAAGAAACGGATTATCGGAGATTTATTACGATAAAAAAAGATAAAATTAGTCTGTTTTTCTAAGATTACTGATAGAGATAAGGAGGAAACAATGTACAACAAATGTAGTTGTTTTACACGAGCACCCCTGGACCATACTTGTAGTTGTAATGAGTATAGACACGTCACGTGTAGTAAGATCATTGATGCACACTCGGACAATGTGTATGTACTCGTATAATTATCTACACAAGCATGGCCCAAGGGCGCTTGAGAGATAAAATAACTATACTAAACAGGCCCGTTGGCACAGTGGTAGTGAGAGCGTTTACTGTGACGGGGGTTGCGGGTTCGATTCCCGCCTGGAGTCAACAATATGTGAAGACATAGCTGTTAGCGACGACGTCTGGGTGCCGATTATATATTCCTAAAGTATTTGTGTATGTATATGTAATAGTATTAGTGAGTTAGATTCTATAATACAAGCTTAGAGCTTAGTTTGGGTCTAATTAACAGTATGTGAATTTGTTCGGGTAACGATGTCGGTATTAATATTGGTCCAACAGAGCTTACTAACAATTAGTCAAATTATTATGGAAATCCAAAAAGTAACAAAAAGAAATCGAGTAAAAAGTGATCAGAATTTAATACTCCATTTCCTTCACTAAAAGCGGCTTTCAAAATACGAACCTACATTAAAAAGTAACGGTTCATTAAAGCTCTTAACGAAGGCATAAAATCACCGTTAAAAATAATTATGAATCTTTCGATATTTTTGGTTAAGATTCTTTTCAATTTGAACTTTGTACTTTTTCTTTCGGTTTCTTATAGCTATTGTTTGACCCTCGTTTCCTGAAGAAATGGATGTAACTCGCAATAACTTTTTATCTTCGAACAAGTAAATGATGTTCATTAAATAAAGAGTTAGTTAAAATACAGGAAGCCTTTTGTGATAGCCCGCTAATTGATTGGAAACGTTCCTTCCAATATTCGTTGTAATTACGTTGGTTACTTTTATGGTTTTCAAAAATTTTCCCTTCCCGAAACTTTTCGAGATAAAATTGTCTTAATCAATCATTGGATTACATTTCTCATTCCATTTTGAATTGAATTAATTAACATTATTAAATGAGTAAGAAAATTTTATGGAATTTAATTTTATGAGTGTTTTTTTATAACGTTTTGAGAATATTATTTTCCGAAACGTATGCGTAATAATTTTAATAAATATATTTTTACAGACACAAGGAAATCTTTATCCTTGTAAAAATGGTCACACAAGACCTAAGTTGTATGAATTTATTTTTTATGTTTTGCACAATTAATTTGACACGTAGTTGAAATCTAGCTTAACGCAAGCCCAGTAGATCTTGCTTTGCCAACATTTGAGGATTAAACACGTGTGAACGGGACACACGGTTGTAAAGATAGGGGAATAAATGTAAGTCCAATCCAGCCGCTTTAATCCGCCGGCCAACCTTTTGAACGATGAGAATGCTAAATAAACACAACGTGTCAAAACAAAGGAATTTTAAAACACAGGTGTTGGCCGTATTTCACGCACATGAAACAGATATTAACCAGTGAAAAGGCACTAAGGAAGTACCTATTTTTCCAAAGCAATTTACCTTTTGAATCCTCTTCTATATATAACTAGCCACCCCCCGCGGTTTCACCCCCATTAGGCTCGTTCCCGTGAGAATTTCGGGATGAATAAATAGCCTAACCTACCCGTTGAATGTAGTTATCCATTACAAAAATAATTATACAAATCGGACTGGTAATTCCCAAGATTACCTCGAACACACAAACAAACAAACTTACAAATATTCTTTATAATATTAGTATAGATAACAAACAACAAACGAACATTTTAACTACCATAAGCCCAGCGCTGACTGTAGTAAAACAAATCTTAAGCCATACTTAAGATCTGACATCTTGTCTCTGTTGTGCGCTCCATGATAGGTTTTCTTAGAGCAAATGTCAGGTTTAAAGACTTGGCAATCTGTACTTGCCTTTATAAAGTACTTGTAGCGCCTCCCGTTGTACCCGTTTTTCCTGTCTTTTTCTACTAATAACATATATTATCGTAAAATTTCTACCATATCCGTTCAGAAGATTCTTTAATCAGTTCAAACATTGGTTTGCTCTGTAAGTTAAAGAGCTGTATGTATCTAATGCTCAGAAATGCAGTACAGTGTACAATCAGCGAAGCATACATAATGCTGCGACGTTACCGACTCAACTCAACAGTTTGCGTTTTACTCCATCACTCGGCCTAAAATAACATTCACATCCTGACCAAATACGAACGTTACAGTTTACTTTAACACTACTTAATTCGGTATTAATAATTTGTAGTTTAATACCTAAACTAAGGGGAATTAAATGTAGAACATGTGAGGCACATGACTAGCCTCGTGGCGTAGTTTGACTAAGCGATATTAACTCATTACATTGTTAAGCACTGTTCAGCTCGGGATTACTTGGATGGGTGGCCAATAGCGACATTTCTTAAATGCGTAATGGTACGTAACTAGTCGGTCCCGGTTTTCTCAATCGTTAGACCATGTCGGAGGCCTTTAGGCAGTCTAAAATTTCTAACAGCAGGATTGGCCACCAAAATACTCGACTTTAAGAATCTCTCCAGGTTTTTGAAGCAATTAAAAAATAATTACAATTGCAAGTACAAGGGTACTCCTGAAATAAAACAATCATACCGGATTGAATTCATAGACGAATCATATTGAACAAACTTGTATGAAGATTCATGCACATCACGTTTAACATTCTTTTTCTTTATTTTCCTTGTTTTTTGTCCAATTGATAATATGACTTACCATAAAACATTTGATATAGGTATTTATTCCGATAGTTATCTGCTAGTAATTTTGAAAATACCAGGACATTGTTCAAAAGAAAAGTCATGGTTAGTTTGTATTTTAACATTTAAATTATATTTTTAAAACTTTTTTATCATTGTTCTGTTTGGTTATTTTGATAAATAAATATTATTATTACAATGACTTGCTCAAAATATGAATTTGAAGTTATCATAATGACTAAGCATAAATCATACATTGATACAAATTATGAATCGTGTAGATGTGATTCACAATCACGACGTATTAAAACTATTGGAAGTTGTCACAATTTCTTTGTATTGTGATTGGTTAATGAAACTCCACACGGCTGCCCTCCGGTTCTATCCGGTCCGGTTCTGTCTTCTAGTTTTAACAACACTTAACTTAATTTTATAGTGTAATAATATAATACATTTTCATTAAAATAACTGTTCGTATCTGTTGCTAACCGTGACGTGACACCGTGGAAGACGTTTTGTGACAACATCTATTCCGAATCAAAACATCAGAAAAAATGAATAAAATAAAAACGAAGTGTATCCGTATTATGACTTCACATGCGCAGGTAAAAAATACTGTATCATGGTGACTTGCGATTTTAATTATACAAGGCTACGTTCACATAGCATAGAAAAAATACCGCGCAGCGAATTTGCATAAAACATTGAATATTATGAATAACTAGCAGTGCCCACTGGATGATTTGATATTAAATAAGGGTCTATTATAGGCATATAGACCTTCGACTTGAACGAAGATATCATAGGTATATAATAATTATTTTTTATCTGACAAAATTCGAAAGGTAAATTGGAGTTTTAAAAACTAACAAAAAATCCAAAACAAGATCTTCAACTTATTCATAATAGTAATAAAAAATAATTATCATCCTACAGTCTGCCGAACTGCCGTGATTTCATAGCGCAACTGTGTGAACACTGCCCTTTTGCCATCAGCACATCTATACTAAGATTTAATAAGTATATAATAATCCGCGGTTGTCTCAGGAGCCATTCTACAATTCGTACCCGTTGATGTCACATCAACATGATTACTACACTAACTATTATTTTCGTCGGTCTCGCTACCATTTACTGGTACGGCACAAGAACGTTTAACTACTGGGAAAAGCGAGGCGTTAAACATGTTGAACCAGTATTTATGTTTGGAAACAATACCGAACAATATCTTCTGAAAAAGAGTGTTTCGGATGTTATTGGAGAAGTATACAACAAATTCCCTGATGAAAAAGTCGTTGGATTCTACCGATCAACGGCACCAGAACTTATAATAAAGGACCCGGAACTGGTGAAAAGAGTGCTCGCATCGGACTTTGCAACTTTCAGTTCTCGCGTTGGGTTCGTGCCACAGCCGAAACCAGAAATATTGTCACGCCATCTGTTCGCTGTGGACGGAGACCTGTGGCGAATGCTGAGGCAACGTTTGACCCCCGCATTTACGACCGGCAAGCTGAAGGCGATGTTCCCACTCATCGTAGAGCGAGCTGAGAAGTTGCAAGAGCGTGTGCTGTCCATTTCTGCTGAAGGTCGCCCGATAGAAGCCCGCGACCTCATGGCACGCTACACCACCGACTTCATCGGCGCCTGCGGCTTCGGACTCGATTCCGACTCTCTCACAGACGACAACTCTGCCTTAAGACAACTCGGCAAGAAAGTAGTTGGGGTATCATACTCACGAGCTATCAAGATCATATTAAAACAATTCTTCCCTAAAACTTTTCAAAATCTTAAAATAACTGGCGCCTTTGAGAGTGAAGTGCTCGGTTTAGTAAAAGGTATTTTGAAACAAAGAAATCACAAGCCTTCGAATCGCCATGATTTTATCGATCTTATGCTTGAGTGCCAGCAGAAAGGTGTGATGACAGCAGAGTCCTTGGAAAAAGTAAAACCTGATGGTACTCCTGGATTGGCTCAGATGGAGTTGACTGACGAGCTGATCGCTGCTCAGGTGTTCGTGTTCTTCGTGGCTGGGTTCGAGACGTCCTCCTCGGTAACCAGCATGACGCTGCACCAGCTCGCCTACCACCCGGAGGCACAGCGCAAGGTGCAGGAGGAGATCGACCGCGTGCTCCAACAACACAACAACAAGCTCTCATACGATGCTATCCGTGAAATGCCCTACCTTGAGTGGTCACTAAAGGAAGCAATGAGAATGCTCCCCGCTGTGGGCTTTTTCTTTAGAAGTAGCGTAAAACCCTATACATTCCCTGATGTCAATGTATCCATAGATAAAGGCATAAGAGTGATAATTCCTGTCCAAGCTTTACATATGGATCCCAAGTATTTTGAGGAACCTGAGGAATTCCGCCCTGAAAGATTCGATCCTGAAACAAATGATATAAACAAATACAAATATGTTTACTTGCCCTTCGGTGATGGCCCTCGATCTTGCATTGGTGAGTGAATACAAACTTTTCTTGTTTCTGTATGTATAATGTTTATTTTTAATAGCGACCCGCCCTCGCTTCGCTTCGGGTAATCAAGATTTCATGTAGGAAAATCGGGATAAAACATTGCGTGTCTCCCGCAGGAATATACACAATCAAAATTTCAAGTGGGAAATTGGGGATAAAATATTACATGTCTCGCGCGAGTATATATGTATACACAATCAAGATTTCATGTGAGGAAGAATTCGGGATAATACCTACATAGCGCGTCTTCGTCGTTCGTAGTTCGTAGGTAGGTATATCCCCGCGCGCTTTGACCGCACGAAACAGTAAGTAGCCATAAGAGACCCGCCATCGAGCATTATTATTTTGTAAGCAGCGCCCCGCGGTTTTACACCGTTGTGCCCGTTCCCGTGGGAATTTTGGGAATTTTTTTACATAAAAACCTTCCTCTTGAATTACTCTACCTATTACAAAAAACCGCATCAAAATCCGTTGCGTAATTTTAAAGATTTAAGCATACAGACAAACAGATAAACAGACACGAAACAGAGACGACTTTATTTTATACTATGTAGTGATATTTCTCATCATAACTCTGAAACTAACTGTCCGATTTTAATAATTTAAAGAGGTATACAAAGAAACATAATTAACCTTGATTGTAGAGCCATTTATTTTGATGTAGATTCATATCATCATAAGAATATCATCAACTTAAAATTACACTCCTTTTTTAACTAATTAATTTTAACTAAAAACGGTTATTGTGGCTTAACTATAATAGTTAGACATATGCCCTCGCGAACTTATTTGTTCGCAATGATATGTACTTTGATTGTGTACAACATTGTTTTTGTGTATCATCAATAGATTTAGTAGCGCACGCCAATAACCAATTTTTTTAGGCATGTTTTTCATACCTTAGGTTACATATACCCGCGTTGTGCCCGTTCCCGTGGGAATTTCGGGATTTTTTTTACATAAAAACCTTCTTCTTGAATCACTCTACCTATTACAAAAAACCGCATCAAAATCCGTTGCGTAATTTTAAAGATTTAAGCATACAGACAGACAGACAGACAGACAGACACGACACAGAGACGACTTTATTTTATACTATGTAGTGATTCTTTAATAGTTAAAGTACTTTGAATGGTCTGACTGTACGACTGTAGTCGCTTGTGTAGTAACATGAAAGATTTTTATGTTGCCATAGTAAGTTTAGGTAAGCTTGAAATGTAACATATAAATATTTTATTTCAGGTGAGAGGTTAGGGTTTATGCAGTCTATGGCGGGTCTGGCAGCGGTGTTATCTCGGTTCTCCGTAGAACCTGCTCCGACCTCGGTTCGAGTTCCCGTCATCGAACCCACTACCGTCGTACAAGGCATCAAAGGTGGTCTACCGCTCATCTTCAAACCAAGGAAGTGAAGAAACTATCAGCTTTGAAAAATGTAATAACTCGTTTATTTAGTTAGACTCATGATTAAACGAAAGTGGAAGTTAAACGGAGTTGATGTGCTCGCTCCGCTTAATGGTGGTTATTGAACTTCATAGGTTTTAAGTTTCAATCTCTAACATCAATTTTATACGACTAACATGATATTAGTACAAAACAAGAACTGATTATGTATAAAAACTAATAAATCAAGCATTTTTTTTATATGCGTCATTATTTGATGTCTTTACATGGTGAGTGACCTAATTAAATCTAGTAGCACTTCATTTATATTTCCCTCAATTAACACATTTGTATTTATTTCTACAAAATTATGAAAAACCAGTAGGTAGTTAACTGGAACGAACTCAAACATTTTCATAACTTTTCACACTCACTGAAGTAGTTCTAACATAAATTAAACTAATTTGGTGAAAACATTGAACATAATAATTCGACGAACTGCTTCAACAAATATTCTTCATTGTTAACATAAGTTCTTAGAAAATAGGAGGTGAGCTCCTGATGTTCTACGAATCCGAAAGGCGTGTACGTTCAAAAGAGTCAGTTTCCCCTGTATTATATTATTATTAATAATAAAATCATCATCCATTTACCAATGTTCGATTGAGCTGATTTTGCCTTCACTTTTAATTCAAAAAATGTTAATACAAAACAAAGGTTGGTTAAAACTATTTACCTTTACTATCAATTAGTTTTAAAAAAATAATAGCAATAGGGTTGTATTAATGTTATATTTATATAATCATATACTAAACATAACATACGCGCAGATAAATTGTGATTACTTTTACCAGAATGATCGTCGGATTCTTGTTGGGATTACAACAAAATTTATAAAATAATTTAGGGTCAACACTGCATTAAGCGTGCACCGGGCGCGTGCGCCCGCCGCGTGCGCACGCGGCTGTTTGCTTTTGTATGACACCGCACGCGACGGGCGCACGTGACGATTCACATTTGTATGAAGCCAAATGCCGCGGGCGCCCGCGGCGTGCGCACGCTTGTGTCAGCCCTTAGACATTAGAATGATTCATTATGGAAAACCTGAACACTTATGACTAAGCATCAACATTGCTTAAAACAGAAACAAACAACGAATATATCTTATCAAATGTTTAGCTTTACCGCTGAAAATGTAATCTGAAACAACACATGACCCAGCTATGTTTGAGTTCATACTGAGTATCGTGTTACTTTTCATTTTGAATATTACTAAAAACGTGCCGGAGTTACTATGACGATAGAAATCTAAGAACGGACGATAACGGTTGAGTCATAATGCGAGAGAAACAAGTTTTACTAGTCACTGCAGATCTACTAAGTTTGTGTTTTTGTCACATTTTTTCTTACAGACGGATAAGCGTCTCTTGAAACGTGTTATTAAGTCGTTTCTCAAACCACAGTTAACTGAACTCAGTTATATTGAATAGATTTTGTAGTTTTGATCTCAGATTAGTTGTTGTAGAGTGCAAATCGTGTGAGTTTAAAAAGTAGATATATACTTTTACATTGTATATTTCCCTTAATTATTAAACAAGTGAAACACTTTCAATAATGACATTTAAATTTTCATCCGCGATCACTATTACCAAACCCTATTTATTCGGGTCTTACGAGCGATGTACTGGAGTACAAATATGTTTCAGCGTCGTATAATATTTAACAAACTTTACTGAGCACACAATATTGCATATAACATAACATACACTATGATATGATGCAACTTTTATTTTTGTCGCATGAATTTTTAGTCAGAAAAGTTTTAGTTGATTACTCGTACGTTGCTTCTAAATTTGAAAATCCTTTCGTCGGAGTCGAATACGTTGCATTGCGATGCAGTGAAACGCGAAAAAGCCATGCAGTGACATAAAATACTTTAATATAATTTAATAGTCATTTTATATATGATAGTTACATGCTAAATGCATTTTATATATGCTATGCTTTGTATTCGAATATCGAATGCAAAATATTGTTAGGATGTTTATGTTATGTTATTTTCTCACGCAAAAGCTAGATTTGGACGAAACTTTACACTAATATAGATTATACATTAAATAATATACTTGCGGAAACGGATACAGCGCAGGTAAAACGATCGATTCGATAATAAAAAAAATACTTTGACCAAAATATTTTATCCTAAAACCTATCCATGAAAATATCACCAAAAAAACTAAAATGAACCTATGCATCACCCAAGAACAATACTCTCATAGTATTCACAATATACTCGTACATACATAGATAACGCACGGTAAAATTCCTGTGAAAATACTAAGGTGACTTCACAATGGAATAAGATAAAACAAACATCGTTTTCCCAGTTTGTTTTAACACACACAACTCGTGTAAGTTGTACAAAGCGTGGCTGAAACTAAACTAGGTAATTACGTGCTGTTGTCGCAAGTTTGAAAAGTTTCTTTTATTCCATGTAGTACCTATGTACTCACGTAATTAGTAGCAATTTAGCTTTAGAGAGAGAACAGTGTTTGTGCAAGAGAGGCTACATTACTGTATTACTATATTAGAACATAACAAACAGCTGGTCGAACAGTCACCTAATTTTATGGTTTTTTATATACACTGCTATGAAAATTGGTTATTAATTACTTAACACGATAAGTGAAACTTAATCTGTTATTATCACTTCGTAGAGCCGTTAATCCAAGTTATAGTATAGGTAGTAACTTAAATATCTGAGTATGTAAAAACAAATAGTAAAAAATATAGTAAGTTGCACGTTAGTCTAACGTGCAACACCAAATACAAGTCATAAGTGAATTGGCGGACAAAGTGTATGCAAAGGGAATGGATTTTTAAATGAGCTTACGGAACCATCGAAACCGTAACTATATATAACAGGAAAAAATAGATACGAATGACAAATCTAATAATTCTTTAAAAATATAGTTTTTTCTGTACAGAGTGTGCCTGCGCAAGTATACCTGAGTGTGTGTCAAACTGTGCAGATGACCCGACAAAGACCGAAAATCATTTTTTCGATTGACACTGTGTGTTGTACGCCTATAGTGTACCGTCTTGTCTCAAAAATAACCATTATCATCCCAACAGCATTGACATATGACATAGTATTACCATGACCTATATTACTTCAAATATCAGGCAGTAAAAGTCGTTTTAAAATAATATAAGACCCTCAATTTTATTTGCCCACCCGTGTAATGGTTGTTACTACACAAATATAGTATCACAGAAATATATCTAGAGTCGCGATACTATAATAGTGGTGTCAATAACAGACGAACTAAAAAATATGTGTACACATTCAGTACTAAGGTATAAATCCCATAACTGTCCTTTCAACTATCTCCAAAAAAGAAATATCGGTTTTAATCCGTACATACATCAGTGGAAGTGTCATAAAATCTTACTCAGGATTTTTAAACGATCGTAAAAACTTAATATACGGCTTTTACTTCCTGTACGGGTCGTGTTACTTCATAAATGTATTCAGTTTTCAGTGGTACTGGTTAGTTTAGAGACCCACTTACGACTGGAACTTTCCGTTTTGGGACGACCAAAAATTATCTGATGCGTAAAGATTTTTTTGTGTTTTCTGCGCGTAAACGTTTTACTTCTCGGCAAATAAAAGTAAAGTGGATGTTTTGATGACTCCAATTTTTCCTTAAGGCGATTCAGTGCAGTTACAACTCGATTTATAAGAATTGTTTTGTGGGTTACACGGGTTTGTGTTGCAGAAAAAGGTTTCAATTTTCAAGAAAAGTTAGTTCACTTGGATAGATGACTTTGTATAAAGCTTTAACTTTGTCTTAAGCACTTACGTCCTTCCTAAGGTCAAAAGCGGAGGAGGGAAGACGATCAGTTATTTTAATGAAATATCTTCGTTATTGAATAAACTTAGTAACAAACATTAAGTAAACCAAGAAGCAGAAGTTGTTCTAATTTAATGCCGTAAACTTGGAACATCCACTTAAAGGAACAATACATTTTTCAACAAGAAACTTTGTTACCTCCTGTGCGTTTCCTATTTTGTTTTTGCTACACAATTGTTAGCAAGTTTGCTTTCTATTGTATTGTATTGTTACTTACAGTTTCGGCTTAATTCTTTTTTGTTAACTTAAGGGAAATCTCCAGAGAAACGGTTCGTGGTGCCAAAGAAAAGATATGGGATTAGTCGAACAAAAGATCGGATTTTTATACGGAAGTTATTCATTTATCTTTGGAAATAAAGAGATTTATTTCTTAGTTAAAGTAATGAATTATCTTGTGGGGCGGTCAGTGAGGTCATTTAAGTTAACTTATCCGAATATTATACCGCCATCAAAAACGCATGAGTCTTGGGAAAATCAATTCGTATTACATTTTTATATATCAGAGTTCGTGAATCGAAATTTCGGAATGGAATATATTATTATTCTCAAGCGCGGCATATAACAAGGCAACAGTTTTACGAGGTCTTTGTGTGTTCGTCATAACACATTCTTGAGACAAAAGTGGCAGGATATACGCACGAGTACCGAAAATTATCGTCTTATATTTTGGAGGTGGCACTGTTTATTTATTGTTTTGTTATCTATTGTCTAGCTAGCTTGTTTTAACGTTCGATGTTTTGAATTTTCGATGTATAGTGTTCGGTTATTTGATATTCGATATGCCGGATGTAACCCTATCTCTGTACTTTACAACATAGTACTTTGATACGAATGATATTACTTATGCAAGTAAATCAGAAATTGTTTTAAATATTAACTTCTGTTACCATATCTTAGTAAGTAGGTACTTTACGGAGAAACTATAAACTTTTAACTCAAGTATGATGGAAGAAAAACATGGTGAAATTAAACGTTTACGAACTTAGTATAACAGAATAGTAATAAAAAGGTATAAAGGTATATGAACAGAAGACCATAAGTGATCCACTGCCGTTCTTTAAAGGAAATCTATGGCCATTCAACATGTTCAAAAATTATGGCGACACTTATACTCATGCATTTTTCGTAGCTCTAATACATAACTGTATTTATTACCATAGAATGACATTGTCACATCCATTTTTCACATTTCTGCCTCCGTAGTCACCGTGCGCAGGTTTCATAAGTGTCTCTTAAGTCAATAGATGTATGCAAGGAGCTGTTTACACCTGCTCACCCACTGCGACACTCCTCCGCTGTGTTATGGAGTAGCTCTCTAGGGACTAGAGCACTTTGTTTTTATTATTTTACACCTAGCTTCCATATTGTCTTACTTCTAACACTTGACAGTGTAGTAGCATGTGTTAAACTGCCTTCGAAATCCCGGGGCGAGGGAAAAGTGTTTGATGTTGCTTTTTGGTAGAGTTTAAAATTATTTCGAGCACAACTGCGCAGTTTTGCAGTGACATATACAACCATAAATGTACCGCAAAACTGTAAACGCCGTTAGTTTACAGTCTAACTCGCAAGATTGCAAACTGTTGACGAACAATCATGAAGTAGATTGATAAAAGACCCATTATAGTTCATCTGAGGCCATTCCAATATTTAAAAACTTCTAAAAATCTTAACGTAAAATATAACATCTAAAATCAAACTGCAAAAAGACATGTTGCCCGCGAACAAGTTGAGTAAAGTTCGAGAACAGACAAGTTGAAAGTTTCCGTAATATTCGCCTTCACTGGCACCACTTTATTTCAAATTGCGATTGAGATATTCCGTTACCAGGAGTTGGAACTTTAGTGTTGCTCGGCGCATAGTTACATGTAGTCTATTTAACTGTAGATAATTTGGTTTGTGAGTAATGTAGATCGAATTGATAGTTCAACTTGTGTTTCAAAATCTATCTATATTAATAAAATAAAGCTGTACTTTCTACGGATAGTAGTCGTTACATGAGCCATGTCAGAGGCCTTTGGCAGCTCAATAACTCTGACACCAAGATTGGTCAGGTTGACCATCCACTCGATGAAGAAGAAGAAATAGAGTTTGTTTCTTTTGTTTGTTTGAACGCTAGTCTCATAAACGAACAAAGCCGCGCTAGTCTCACAAACTAGATTTCAAGAAACATTCGATTTGAATGAGACATTTCGTTTTTATCTTTTAATATTTTCACTGTTTCCAATATATGATATTTACTTAGGTAGGTCGGAGGGTACGTAAAGCAGTCGGTATCGGTTGTTTCAATCCTCAGACCATGTCGGAGGCTTTGGGCGGTCTAAAAACTCCGACATCAGAGTTGGCCACTAACCTACTCGAAATAAATAATAGCTACTTTATTAAAATACTTCTAAACAACTTCTATTGGCAATTTTAAATGCGTATTTATTTCAAAAGGTTCTTGATATATCTATATATATAAAAATGAAACCCGTTTTCCTTGGTCAAGGCATCACGCGTGAATGGCTGTACCGATTTCCACGGTTTTGCATTCGTTGGAAAGGTCTCGGGCTCCGTGAGGTTTATAGGGAATAAAAATCTCAAAATTCCCACGGGAACGGGGGCGCTGCGGGTGAAACAGCGGGGCACAGCTAGTATAGAATAAATAGAGATTCATAACAGATTTGTTCATACAAAAGTTCTATTGATATCGACTCTAACAATATTGAAACAAAAACCACTACAACATTATCAAAGACTTTGCTTTCCATTATAAACAATATTATAGTGATATTACAATATAATCAAAGGATAAATTCCTTGACAAGGAATGTCTTCGTAAAATAGTTCACCCAATTATTTATATATTGAGATGCTTTACTATTATTTAATGTATAGGTTGTTAAGTTATGAACAAGATTTTATAATTTAACTAGCAAAACTCCTCAATTTTACCCGTGTTGTGCCAGTTCCCATGGGAATTTTGGAATGACAAATAGATCATAACGTTCCCGTTGAATGTGGCTATCACTTACATAAAGAAGTTTTCAAATCGAATTGGTAGTTGCTTAGATTAGCGCGGTCCAAAAGTCAAAAAAATATCTAAAATTCAACCCTATTTTTTCCTCGATTTGAAACATATGATCAAACAGATTATTGGATGGTTCATTAAGCGGTATTGTTTATATATCACGTTGTATTAAACACTAATGAACAATCAAATTGGGAATTCTGTTCACTTATCAAGCAAATAAGCTTACCATACTACTAGCGGCGCCCCGCGGGTTTATCAGCATTGTACCCGTTTCCATAAAAAAAAATCAGGATGTATAATAGCCTATAATATAACCTTTCCGTTCAATGTCGTTATCCCAAACATAATTATTCAAATCATGGTCGTTTCTGAGATTAGCGTGATCAAATAAACAAAAAATCAAACTATTTTACTGTTAATTGAAACGTAGGTACGTTATTTGTTCAAACGGGAACTTACGTACGAAGGAGGTTCCCGTTTGAACAAATAATAAAAAATCAAACTGTTCAAACCTTTATTATATTACAGGTTTTAACTTTCATTTAAAGTGTATAAAAATTACATTAATTAATTATTCCCACTGAAACATAAACGTATGTAAGTGAAGAATGGTTTGAATGTATAGTTTACAGCATCTATGGGATTTTCATATTATATAATACTAGCGGCGCCCCGCGGTTTTACCCGCGCTGTGCCCGTTCCCGTGGGAATTTCGGGATAAAAAAATAGCCTATAACCTTCCCGTTGAATGTAGTTATCCATTACAAAAAGAATTATTCAAATCGGTTCAGTAGTTTCTGAGATTAGCGCGTTTAAACAAACAAACAAACAAACAAACAAACAAAACAAACTCTTCAGCTTTATAATATTAGTATAGATTCATGACAAAGGACTATTTGGGGATGAAAGTTTACATGTAAAGTTCCTTAATACTCGTGTAATGTTTAACTATTATATATGCATGGATGGATAAAAACAATGGTTGGTGGTTGAGCTGGCGTCAGCGTTGGTGTTATCATTATATAGAGAGACTAGCTGCGCCCCGCGGTTTCACCCGCGTTGTACCCGTTCCCGCGGGAATTTCGGGATGAAAAATAGATGTTGGCCGATTCTCAGACCTACTCAATATGCTTACAAAATTTCATGAGAATCGGTCAAGCCGTTTCGGAGGAGTACGCGAACGAACACTGTGACACGAGAATTTTATATATAAGATGAAGGATGAATGTGATATGTCTACCGGTTTCTTACTGCCTTATTCATTAACGCTCTCTAACTAAAACACTGTTAGTGAGTGTTTTGTCTCTTTTGCTCTTTGGAAAATAGCGTATGTCAGAAAGGGACAAACCATTTGATAGCTAAAATGCTGCTAGGAAGCGTTTATGAATAAGGCCTTTAATGTTTAGCGAATACAGTGTCAGGCATCAAGCAAGTCCGAACTCTGCAAGATCTGTTAACTCTTTTTACTTAAATATTAACGACCTTAACTATCTAAATAATTCAAGCCCGTTGGCACAGTGGCAGTGAGAGCGCTTACTGTGTCGGGGGTTGCGGGTTCGATCCCCTCCCGGAGTCAACAATATGTGCAGACATAGTTGTTGGCGACGACGTCTGGGTGTCAATTATATATTCTTATAAATTATTTGTGTATGTATAAGTAGTAGTATCAGTGAGTTAGATTCCATGACACAAGCTTAAAGCTTACTTTGGGTCTAATTAACCGTGTGTGAATTTGTCCAAGTATTTTTTTATTTAAATGTAATGGGCGGTAGCTGCGATATTTTGCTTTTTCTTGTGTCTGATGCGTCTTCTGTGACCGCGGTTCCTGTAAAGGAAGTGTCAGATAAAATAGTATAATAAAAGCGTGTAGTGTATCCAAAAACGTAGTTTCAATTCGAAAGGTATAGATGTGTGTTGTTTATTGACTAGGATATTCGTTATTTAATTTATAACCTGAACCAACACATAGAATACATAGAATAGTAATTTCCTCGATTTTTTTTATTGAAATAGGTGCAACGCGCTCGAAATTGTGGACAATGCTGATACAAATGTAAAATTTAATGTAGAAATTCTGTAGTGTAATCGGCATACACGGTTGAACATGAAACCAACGGTACCTTATTAACTCTCATCAGTGTCCTGTTACTTCATAATTATTAAAATGAAACCGCTAATTAAATTAAAAGTTGGGGCAGTATCGCAATATCGACACGGAGCAAACAGATCGAAAACACGAAATATTTACTCTCGTCATTTAATGAAAATGTGTACGGTTTTTCGACAATTTATCACAATTTCGGGATCGGAATATTTAAATTGTAAAGCGGTTTTCAGGCATTCTGCCCGAAACACCAGCGATGTGTGAAAATATTTAACCAAATAAAGTATTCATTTTTAAGTTTATTTTATAAGTTATTGGTTGGAAAATGCAACGATATGATACCTACAGGGTTCGCTTTTTATTCGGAGGATTTTGTTTTAAACTATACAAAACAGACGGTGTAAAAGCAACAGTTTAACATTAATGGATACTCTGAATGTATTTTCGTTGTTTTAAACTCCGTTTCAATTAAATAAACTTTGTTTTGTTTATGTTTCATTTCGAATCGTTTGGTAAACTTGTTTTGATGTAAAAACTTGTCTGCACTATGCCGAATATTTTTTTACGTAAAGTAAACAAAAGTATGCTGTACCGTTTATAGTTTCACCATCAATGATATTTCCATTATTTTGATAGTAGACAACTAGATAGAATGTGAAGCGATTGTCATTTGTTTACTGAGAGATTTAAATATATGTATATACTAGCAGCGCCCCGCGGTTTAACCCGCGTAGTGCCCGTTCCCGTGGGAATTTCGGGATTTTTTTTACATAAAAACCTTCCTCTTGAATCACTCTACCTATTACAAAAAACCGCATCAAAATCCGTTGCGTAATTTTAAAGATTTAAGCAAACAGACAAACAGACGCGACTTTGTTTTATACTATGTAGTGATATATATATATATATATATGTTATATTATATAGTCTGTGTTCTATTGGTTAAAGAAAAACTAGACTGTAAAAGAAAACTATAGAAAATAAGTATCACCTCTAAAATCTCACTGGTGGGCCTTTTGCCCAGCAGTGGGATATCAATCCTTTCATCTCAGTATCATTATTATACCTAATGTACGGGAATCGTACAATAAATGAAAATAATTTAATCATAGTTCTAAAATAGCGTTAAAACTTGTAGTTAGAGCTTAAATTACTTGGAATTTCATTGGGACTGGAGACACAAGTCAAGTTACACAAAGTTCATAATCACCTAATTACTTATGAACTAAGATTGAAAAAGTTTTAAAAAGTATTCAGAGAAAGAAATTGCTCGAGTCGGACTCATTTTCTCCAAATATAATTGGGCAATCAGATTCCATTTTATTTGAATTAAGATATATTTTTTTTTAATTTATTGATTAACGTAAAGATTATTTTTTATTTTACAAAATACTCATTCGTAATATCAATCAAAAAATGTGTAGCAATGTTACACGTTGTATATTCCTCTGCTTTGTGCGAGAAAGGATAAGTACCATTAAATAGGGTATTTTGTTGTTCATTCATTCATTCATTCATTCATTTCGTTTTGGTTAGGAGCCAAACCTGGTATCGAAGTTTTTGGTAGTTGGAAACCGCCTTAAGTCCTCCGACATTGTGTAACGATTGAAACGACCTGGTCCGACTACTTAACATGCCCTTTGAAGCACGGTAGCGCTTTTTTTTACGCGAAGACATTATTTACTATTTATTTGTTGCTAACTAATAATTCAAAAATCGTAGTAGCATGTCCAGTACACATTATGCACTTGCTTATCAATACTTGATCGAGCAAATATTTTTTTTTCAGGTACTTACTTTACTGAATCCTACGCTGAAAGTCTGAGTGTGAGCGAGAGGTCTAGAGGTTATTCAATTGCCTTGGCTTTAATCATTTTTATATTGAAAAACACTTGTGACCGTACCGTCTAATTAAACAATTTTAATAAAAGTCGAAAGCATAGATTAATCAGAGTAATTCAATACCGAAGCTGAAGAACCCAACTCGAATGAAATAAAAGTTACTGAGAATTTAATTATGGTAAAAATAGAAAGGTTTTTAGCAAATTGTTAACAGGTTAATTCACCTGTTAACACCATTAAGAACAACAATCGGCCATTTTTAAAATGTATTAATATTCAGACGTTTTTTGAAATTTGAATTATTATTGAATCAATTTTAAAATAATATAAGCTCTATGTAATATAACTAAATATGGCATGAAGATGAGTTGAACTATCTATAGATTCCTAGATTCTTCTTAATTATCTTTTTGTATCTGACTAGTACCAGGCCTCTTTCACTCCATGTACTTGCGCGCGATAAGTACCTACCGGCCGCCGGGCAGTCGACTGCTCATTTCTCAGTGGGTTGTCACCTCAGAATTAAATAATATTCCTAATGTCGATGAATCCAGAATGTTCATTCATTTTAAAACTTTCAACAAAACATCGTCTTTTTATGGAAGTTTAAAAGTACCTTCAGATTCCTTTTACGATTATATAAAAAATCTAGAAATCACATTTGTTAAAAATTTTGAAATTAACATGAGACAAAAACCCGGTCGCAAGCTCCTTGATCTTTTAAAAAATATTCCTTTTAACTCCCCTTGCCCTTGTTTCCCACAAGAATTTATACGATTCAGAATATTTTCCACAATTAAGTTTAATAACCGAGAATTTCGCCAAGGCAAAAAATTGATTAAACATTACATCAAAATAAAACATTTGTAAGTTATGTATAATTTCTTGATAATTAAAAAATAAAACATGTTAAAACAGAAGAAATTCTTTTTCTTTCAATTATAAAGTTTACTGCAAATACCTACTGACATATATATCGAAAGAGGCAGCCCTGACAATCTACGCTGAGCACGTGGCGGCGCGCACCTACAGAGCAAAGTCAACTTTATGTTCGTAAGCTTTGGTTCATTTTGGCTTGCAACGTCTAGCTACTAGAGGGAGTAGGTAATTATACTTAAGTTTTCGTCCTCGAGATTGGCATAAGACTATGTAGTACCGCGCAGGATTCGCCACTCGTGCACTGAATTGAGAGGGTATACACATTTTTTTTTTTTTTTTTTTGACGGTAGTAACCTACCAGTTGTCTGCTGTCCCAACCGCTTATCATTCGCGTTCCAGTGCTTCGCCACTTTAGTGCTCCGTTACTTCAATTCTATTAATAGTCGCAGTTCGATAGTTACATAGTTGTATTTACAGTGTGACGTGAGAAGCTATAAAGTAATTATAGTTTGTGTAGTGTACTGTGAAGTGTTCTAATAATGCCAAAACGAAAAAATACTGATCCTGATGATTATAGTTATTTCGAGAAGAAATTACGAAAGCTTCAACGAAAAATTGAGAAATTTCGTCGTAAAGAACACCGTGATTTAAGTTCGTCAAGATCTTCCTATTATGATGATTTTGTGCCTGAGATTTCAGATATTGAAGGTATGTCATACTTACTAAGCTTAAGCTCTTTCTCATGACTTCGAAGATGCGGGCAGTTGTGGAAGGACTGTCACTCTGTCGATGATCATGTTGACCTACTTTTTAACAAAGTAGCGTATTTCAACAGACGTAGGGGCTGTTGACTATTTATAACAAAGAGCTGATAAAGTTTATAATGTCTATACATATTGACTTAAGTTAATATACTTTTGCATTTTTCGTTTGAGTATTAGTTAATTAATTAACTGTTTCTTGTTTTACAAGAATTTTATGAATTTAAATAAACTAAAAGTGTATTTCGTATTTTAAATTTATGTACATAAAAAATATATTCAACATGCACATGTATGCGATAAACATACACAGTCTGTTTTCCTTTTTGGGATAGGCAGTCTATAAAATGTGCCTAAAGTATACAAAGTGTACTTGAATTTTTGAGTTGCAGTTCCGATTTAAATCTTTTCAGAAATCCCAGTAGAATCTGATATGTCTAATAACGATGAGGTACAGACGAAGTCACTTAAATCTACAGTGCAAGTACAAGTGACGTCGGAGCGCTCTGCCCTAGAGGCGCCGCCGCCGCCGCCGCCCGAGCATGTCGAGACGGTGCTTGAAGCTATACCAGGGCCATCGAATATAGGTAGTGCACAAGCAGTGGAGTCAGCTCCTGCTTTACAACTTGACAGCGATATCTTGAACATCCTTGGTGAGGATCCGACAATACCTGGGGTGTTAGGTAAAGAAATTTTACCTGCTTTAGCTGTGAGATTGGAACATATCACAACATCTGGATTGACAACTGAAGTGAGAAAGGAGCTTCAGAACAAATATGCTATACCTTCTAATTGTCCCCTAATAGGGGCACCATCCCTCAACCCAGAGGTAAAAGCTGCAATAACAGATTCTGTTTTAAAAAGAGATCAGAGTATAGAAGGTAAGCAGAAACAACTAGCAGTAGCTATTTCAAGTATTACAGAAGCTATTATGCCTTTAATGGCTAATGACAAAAAAGATCCTGGTCAGCTTCAATTATTAATGGATGCAGTTCGTATGCTATGTGACATTCAGTATAAACATACATCGATAAGAAGAGGCCTTTTGATGAACAATCTAAAGAAAGATTTAAAAGATCAAATACAAGGAACAAAAGTTGACAATTTCCTATTCGGACAAAATTTTGCCGATAATCTAAAGACAGCAAAAGCCATCTCCAGATCGGGAGCTGAACTCAAGCCTAGTGTACCTAAAACAGTACAATCTAGGAAACCGGGTCCATCAGGACCACCTAAGAAGACCTTTCCGACATCCCAGCATTTAAACTGGAAGGGTCCTCCCCCGAGTCGCAGGCCAATGGGGACTCCGAGGACAAAGGAGCCTGCCGCTCACAGGAGTCATCACGCCAGGTCATCGCAGAAGTCATCGAATCAGGCTCCAGCTCGGAATTGGCGTTAGTGGAGGTAAATTACGCCGGTAGGCTATCATCTTTTTACACACAATGGCAAAAGATTACTAATGATACCCGAATATTATCTTGGATACAGGGTTACAAGATCAGCTTTTCAAAGCCAGTTGTACAATCTTGTGTTCCTAAGAATATTGTACTCTCAGATAATGAAAGGTTGAAAATGTCTAATGCTATAGATAATCTTATCACAATTGGTGCTGTGTCGAAATCTGTTCCTCATAAAAGTCAGTTTATATCAAGTTATTTTTTAGTTCCTAAACCAAATGGAAAATCAAGATTTGTATTAAATTTAAAAAACCTAAATAATTTTATTGACACTGATCATTTTAAAATCGAAGATCTCAGAATAGCATTGAAAATCGTATCCAAAGAATGTTATATGAGTACACTTGATCTGAAGGATGCTTATTTTTTAATAAACATTCATCCCGAATCCAGAAAATTTTTACGTTTTATATTTAACAATGAAATTTATGAATTTAATGTTTTACCTTTTGGTTTATGCACCGCACCATACATTTTTACAAAAATAATGAAACCGGTTATTAGATTATTGAGGTGTAAAGGCCATTTGTCAACCGTATATTTAGACGATTACTTTTTAGTTGGATCTGATTATGATTCTTGTAAAAGAAATGTACTCGACACAAGCTGTCTACTTAAAGCCTTAGGGTTCTTAATCAATATAGAAAAAAGTTGTCTCATACCGCAGACTATCTGTAAATTTCTAGGTTTTATGATTGATTCTAAAAATCTCCAGGTTACATTGCCTGAAGACAAAGTGACCAAAATAAGAAATGAAATACTAGTGTTTCAAAATTTAAAATCGTGTAAAATAAGGGATTTTGCTCACTTAGTAGGGTTATTAAATTCATCTTGCCACGCAATTGAATACGGCCGCTTATATACAAAAGAACTTGAGCGAGTCAAATACCTGAATTTGCTATCTGACGATAATTATGATAGGTATATGAATTTACCTGTTTCTATTTCTTATGACCTTAAATGGTGGTATCAAGCGGTTACCCATAATACGGGTAGTAAAATTAAGACAGATAATTATTGCTTAGAGATTTTTTCGGATGCCTCAACGACGGGTTGGGGTGCCGCATGTGGTGATGACAAAGCCAGCGGTATGTGGTCCATAACGGAAAGAAAAAACCACATAAATTATTTAGAAATCTTAGCAGCCTTTTTAGGTTTAAAAACATTTGCCCAAAATAAATTCAATTGCCAAATTCTGCTTCGAATTGACAACACTACGGCCATTTCTTACATTAATAGAATGGGTGGCGTGCAATTCCCGCACTTGACAAGAATAACAAAAGAATTATGGCAGTGGTGCGAATCTCGGAATCTTCATGTATTTGCTTCTTATATACGTTCCGCTGATAATACTATAGCGGATGCCGAGTCGCGCCGCGTGCACGCTGATGTTGAATGGGAGCTCGCGGACTATGCCTTTCAAAGAATCATTGCATGTTTTGGGCAACCGGAAATAGATTTATTTGCCAGTCGTGTCAATAAAAAATGTGAAAGATACGTATCATGGCATAGAGATCCTGAGGCGATTGCAATAAATGCGTTTACCATTTCTTGGTCTAATTACTTTTTCTATGCGTTCCCGCCGTTTTCTATAATATTAAAAGTACTGAGAAAAATAATTTCTGATAAGGCATCAGGTATTTTCGTTGTTCCTTTATGGCCCGCACAACCGTGGTACCCTTTATTTAATAAATTGACTGTCGGTAAGAAGTTAGTACTTTCACATAGCGACAAATTAATTTTGTCTCATTCCAGCAATCGGATGATTCACCAGAAAACTACCCTGGTTGCCGCAGCATTGTCCGCACGGCACTGCTGAAAAGAAATGTTCCACACTCTTCCTTAATTATTATAATGGCATCTCTGTCTGAAAATTCGTTTCGTCAGTATGATTCCTGTTTTAAAAAATGGTTTTGTTATTGTAAAAGAAATAATATTCATTATTTAGATGTATCTGTTTCTAATGTGATTTCGTTTCTCACAGAGTTGTTCGATAATGGTGCCCAGTTCGGTACTCTGAATAGTTGTAAATCTGCACTATCGTTGATTTCTCGTCAGCAACTAAGCGACAATGACCTTGTAAAACGTTTTTTTAAGGGTGTCTATAGACTGCGCCCGGCGCTACCCAAATATAATATTACATGGGATACGTCAACTGTTTTAGATATCCTATGCACCTGGTATCCAAATTCAGAATTAACTTTAGAAAATCTTGCTAAAAAATTAATTACATTATTAGCTTTAATTACTGCACATAGAATGCAAACTTTATCCAAGATAATTATTCAGAATATTGAACAACAGTCCAATGGTATTGTTATCAAAATACCAGATTTTGTAAAAACGTCAAAATTTGGATCATTTCAGCCAGTACTTAATTTACCATATTTTAATCAAAACCCTGCTATATGTCCTTGCAGAACATTAATTACTTATTTAGAGAAATCTAAAACTTTACGTGGAAACCAGGCTTATTTATTTATTAGTTATAGGAAACCCTATCATGTAGTTGGTCCACAAACTTTAAGTCGTTGGACCAAGTCAGTATTAGAACAATGTGGAATAGATGTATCGACATTTACCGCACATAGCACACGCCATGCGGCTACGTCTAAGGCGCACAAATTAGGGGTCACTTTAGATCTTATAAGAAAAACAGCTGGCTGGTCCGAAAGTTCTCAGGTCTTTGGTAAATTTTATAATAGAAATATTGTGAACAATAATATTCAGAATAATCATTTTGCTAATTCAGTTATGGCAAGTACTATCAATGAAGATGTAAATTGATTGTGTTGATTATTTGTGGTCAAATTAACAACAATCTATATAACTGTATTGATATATGAATAGTAATTATTTAGACTATTCATTTTGTGTTTGGATTGCAATTATTATTGTTTGTATTCATACTGATTGCAATAGAATCTAAATCATAAATTTGCCGTTTGGTTTTTTGTTTAATGATTTACCTGCTAACTCTCAATATCTACATAGTCTTATGCCAATCTCGAGGACGAAAACTTAAGTATAATTAATGATTAAACGAACTTACCTGTACGTGAAGTTCTATCATAATTATACGGGAGTTTTCGTCCGAAGAGATTGGCAACCCTCCCATCCTCCCGCAAATTTATATTTACCATGTATATAGAAGAAACTCTGAACGCAATGATAAGCGGTTGGGACAGCAGACAACTGGTAGGTTACTACCGTCAAAAAAAAAAAAAAAAAAATGTGTATACCCTCTCAATTCAGTGCACGAGTGGCGAATCCTGCGCGGTACTACATAGTCTTATGCCAATCTCTTCGGACGAAAACTCCCGTATAATTATGATAGAACTTCACGTACAGGTAAGTTCGTTTAATCATTAATTATAGCAGTAGGTATTGTAATTTTTCCTTGGAGTGATTTATCTGTTACGTAGTAACTATTAAGTAATCTGTGCTAGTACTTAATAATATTACTGTCTCACTCGCACACTGCGTTGGTGGCCGGTGAAATGGCAATACTATCTAATACCACTGACAGAGATAGATATATAAAGGTTAATGAACGAAAATCTTCCGGCTTCGAGACTACACTTTAGTTTGTAAAACTTTTGGCCTTTTGCCTCGTACCTATATCCCTTCATGTTAAGCTGATCCTTGCTGAGCACTCAAAATATATTAAAGGTTACAATATCTCAGTCCAACTACGCCACGAGCGACAAACTGCAAACGCAAACTTTAAGAAAATGTTAGAAATACAAAGGTGCATGAACATACAATATAATTTAATCAGGCCAAGTTTTAACAAGAGTCTCTAACGTTCCGCCAATCTTGAGGGGATTCAATGGTTCACGTCATTTCTTTGTTTATGTTATTAAGCGGAGTACACAATAACTGTTTGTTAGAAATTTCGTTACGAAACAATATTTGAATTATTTTTGAGGTGTATAATGTTTAAAAAGGGTAGAAAAATATAGGTATAATAAATATGTATAAGAAAATTAGTTATAATAGTCATGAACAGGTAATCATAAGAAGCCAGCATATCATGTCACCTACGCATTAGGACTTTTTTCAGCTGTCAAAATTTTGGCAAAACCACATTTACGAGGAATAACCATCGAAGAAGATTCTGATCCAAAATGTAATTTTGAATGATTTTTGAGTGTGCTAAACATACTAAAACAAACAGAAAAATAGCTCTGAACAGATTTTGATAGGCATCACTATTTATGTTCGTACAAAATTTTAAGCATAATAAAACTAACTTTAGTTCAATAAGCAAATAAGGGTCAATATAACATACCCTCTCCTATAATTACAATAATATTATGTTTAACTTTTGGCTTAAAGTGGTCTGCGAAAACCTGTCCGATATTTGTAGACCTGCCTTTACTCGCTCTGTAGGGAACACCAATCTTTGCTGAGATCGTTTGACCCTTTTTATCAATATGCTGTTTGTTTTGGTTTTATCTTTCTTTGCACACGATAGCCTGTGGTATGTTATAACACTAGCAGCGCCCCGCTGTTTTAACTGCGTTGTGCCACTTCCCGTGGGAATTTCGGGATGAAAAATAACTTATAACCTTGCCCTTAAATAAGGTTATTTATTACAAAAAGAATTATTAAAATCGGAGAGGTAGTTTCTGAGATTAGCGCGTTCAAACAAACAAAAAATTAAACACTTTCACTTTAATGTACTGATATCTTCAACGAGATGAGAGGCCTTTGCCCAGGATAGAGACGTTACAGATTGTGTTTTACTAAATATATCTAATCATAATAATTAATTATGTTTTTTTTTAATAGCTTTACAATGGGAGTACTTTATAGCCATACCCAACCGTAGACCGAAAGAATTTTTGAAATCGATTCTGCGAAGAGCGAGAAGACATGAGACATGAGGTTACAAAAACGGAAACCATTCAAATGAACTGACAACCTAATGGAAGTTCCCAATTTGGTCTTTTGGTAGTTGGTTATAAAAAATAGTTGACCTGGTTACTTCATACCTATAGGCTTAAAGCTTATAGGTATGTATCTATAAGCTTCCCTATAAGCAAACATTTTTATTTTCAATCATCGATCAGTAACAGGCTCCAATAAAATGAGTCTATGTAAACCTGACTAATGTTATTTGCCGGTGAAATCGAATACTAGAGCAGATATTTTGCCATCATCTTTTACTAGATATTGTAGGGTTGCCACTTATTAAAAATAATGGACTCTGTTGATATGTGCAGGAAAATTATCAGTGAAAAATGTTCATTGAAAATTATCAATTTTATGGCGTGAATAAGTAGGTGAGGTTAATTAGTATTGTGGTAACATAGTTCAAGCTTATAACTTTTTTTGGGTATAAAAATCCCCAAATAAAACTGTATAGACCAAATCTTGTATAGACAGAATTTGTATAGACAGTCACACTGTCACAACGAAAACTGTCATTGGTTGACACTTGTGAGTTTTTTCCTAAACAAAATATAAGGGGTAACCCTATTTAATACCCTTTTCAAACTATAACGGCGTTTTAAATATACCGACTTTAAATTCTTTTTGTAACCGATACCCTCTGAATCTAACGATATGTTGACTTTGCAATGCAAAGAACAAATGCTACTAATGTGTTTAGTTTGCGTTTAACTTTCATTTTATTTGGATAAAGTCTTATCAACTTTTTAGATTAAACTCATTATGATAAATGAGTTTAAGTTCAAGTTGATATAGTTTTAACTTTACTCACACGGGTTTTTTCGTGTTAGAAACTTAATAAAGCAAGTAATAACTTACTTTTTATTTCCCGACGTTCCACGTTCCCGACGACGACCACGAGAGGTGCAATCCCCTCGAAACGTCGGGAAATAAAAAGTAAGTTATTACTTGCTTTATTAAGTTTCTAACACGAAAAAACCCGTGTGAGTAAAATTAAAACTATGTGTTCAAATCGTGTAAGTTCAAGTTGATAATTTCGAATATTTTTTTAAAATGGTTTATTCTTATTTTTCATTATGTAAATGTGTTTAGTATCTATCTTAATATTTCATCCTCAAAAACTCAAAATTATTGTGGTTTGTTCTACGGGATCTTAGGCTTAGACTTTAGTGTCTTGCAGTTCATCTATTCGACCCTTAAATTAGTTTTAGTCTCCATATTAACTTGCAAATAACGACTTCCTATTTTAAAACATGTATAATTCATGTCAGTGATATTATCACCAACATTAAATATTCAAAACGTCAAAAGGATGTCAAATATCTTTCCAAACATCCTGCAAGTTTATTCTACAAATAAATAAATATACTCCGGATGAATTCACACATGTTCAATTAAACCCAAACTAACCTCTAAAAGCTTGTATCATACAATCTAACTAATACTTTATAAATAAATAAATATACCTGGAGAAATTCACACACGGTTAATTAGACCCAAAGTAAGCTCTAAGCTTGTTTTATGGAATCTAATTAACTGATACTACTACTTATACATTCACAAACACTTTAAAAGAATATATAATTGGCATCCAGACGTCGTCACCAACAACTTTATCGTTAACTCCGGGCGGGAATCGAACCCACGACCCCTGACACACTAAGCGCTCTCTAATACCACTCTGTGCCAAAAGCTTGCCGTATAATAAGCTGCTCTTTAACTCTACCAAATTATCTTCGCAGCAAAGTTGGGTAGGTTACCTCGAAGTTCGTACCATCGTGTCTTCGCCATTTATTACTCTGTGAGAGCAGGTGCAGAGTTTTATTGAGATGAATAGCTCCTAGACTACCCAGTGTGACACTTCCATACTATTTTTACCTTTATTAACTTTTCGAATATGGATAGGGTAGATTGAACGGTTTCAACACGAGATTTTGTGACGTAAATTGTATTTGAATAGAATTAATTCTTTTAGAATTTGTGTTACCTTCTTAAAGTTATCAAGCCTTTGGTAATGTGTCTGTTGTGAAACTTTACTATTAAGTTAATGCTTTTGATTATATCACTTAAAACAGTTTAATTTCCAAATATTATAAAAGAAGTCTGGAGTAACCTACGGCAGAGCAAATGCCTCTCTTCTCCTATATCATGCTTTGCTGTTCTATACAGCGAAATATTAAATTGTTCTGTTCTAATCTTTCAAGTTTAAATTAAGAATGGAACAGTGCGTATTTATGATAAGGGTGTTAGGAGAAAAATATAGGTAAAATAACATTAAACACTTAAATAATCGTGACCTAAAAATGTCACCTCGCATAAGTTCCGTAGCTTATTACGTGACTCTCTAATTCATAATAAGTTCCGTCTAAATTACTTCATAATCCTCAGGGCATAACTGGCGGGGTACTGCCATGTCTAGAATACTAAGACTTCATAGGTCGACCGAGGAAGTTCTAAACTTATGCATATTAACCGTTCATGACGGTACAATGTATAATTTAGTATCGCTTCACTTTAAACTTCGTAAGATGCTTGCCATTGCCATTAATTTTAACGACATAATTTTAACGATCACAGTATTGGTCCAACACTTGTACTTAGATATAGGTATTTTTAACTACTTAACAAAAGGCCCAGACCCAGACGAATTCACTCACGGTTAATTAGACCCAAAGTAAGCTCTAATCTTGTATTATGGAATCTAACTCACTGATACTACTACATATACATACACAAATACTTGATAAGAATAAATAATTGACACCCAGACGTCGTCGCCAACAACAATGCCTTCACATATTGTTGTCTACGGGTGGGAATCGAACGAGAGCGATTACTGTGCTAGGGGTTGCCCCCAACACAGACAACGCTCTCACTGCCACTGTGCCAACGGGCTAGTCAAATAAAACATTAACTATAATGTCCAAAAAAGAATCCAGACATCATAAACAAGAAGAAGACGTACTTACAAGAATTTCGTCCAATTGTTAGACGTTGCTTTTAAAATTAACAAATAAACAATGTATTGTGAAACACACTTACTATGTACGAAAACCTGTTTCAGATACAAATGGAAGACACTGCGGGGACCTGCGATAGAGTCTGCGGTCTTGCGGTAGCTTCAGTGTGCATGGACTGCAGGCTGCAGTACCAATTTCATGGAGTTTCAAAGATACTAGTGTCTCTGCAGTCTGCAGTTTGCAGCTAGAACTTTTGGTATGCGATCTATCTTTGATTTGTACTACATATAACTAGCTAACGTAACCTAAGTAACTCAGTAGCGCCTAGTGGCAAAGTTTGACTAAGCGATATTAGCTCATTGCGAGATCGACGCGTATAATGTATAACTGGTAGTTGCATTTCTATCTGAGCGCTACCGTGCCCCGGAAGGCACGTTAAGCAGTCGGTCCTGGTTGTTTCAATCGTTAAACCAATTCGGAATCCTTAACGTGGTCTAAAAACTCTGACACAAGAGCTTGCCACTCAAAATGAATGACTATACGAGTAACTCTGTTGCATAATGCAGTTTTAAAATTCATTTCAATATTGGACTGTATGAGTCTGAAAAATAAATGCAAACTTGACAACTAAAGGACAGATAAATCATTTTTTCCCTCATCCATATTAATATTACCATATGACCCAGATTCATTGTTTCCCAATAATCCAAGGGGATATATGTAGCAGTTAGTATGACAATGTTGGCACTATGTTCCAGGAGCGATCTACCGGCGCTCATGAATATGAATGCGTAGAGGACATAACCAATGGAATGCATGGTACAGACAGGGAAAATATCGATTAGTCATTCTAGCCAATACAAGCATACTATAAATATACTATATAGTTGCAATTAACAGCCTCCGTGGTCTTGTGGTTTGAGCGCCCGGCTCACGATCCGGAGGTTCCGGGTTCGATTCCCGGTAGGGAACAATATTCCACAAAAATCTCTTTGTAAGACTGTCCTCAGTTTGCTTAGGGCATTGCAGGCTGAATCACCTGATTGCCCGAAAAGTAAGATGATTCCGTGCTTCGGAGGGCATGTTAAGCCGTCGGTCCCGGTTACTTTCTACGGATAGTATTGGTTACATGAGCCATTTTAGAGGCCTTTGGCGGCTCAATAACTCTGACACCAGTAGCTCAGTTTTGTGTTTACCCATACTACAATAATTTATATACATAGTTACTTATTTCAAAGTCCAACATAAGCACTTGAAGGAGGACTAAAGATCATTATAGCATGTTACGAGTACTAAATACATTACCCTCCGTTTGGGCTTTGCCGCAGTCGAGTAAAAATAAGGGCTTAGTTAAAATAGGCTGTCGGGACGAGGGACTATATTATCGAAATTGGAACTGTCGGAGAACTCGGGATGGATGACAACTCTGGTATTACAGAATAAAATTAATTAAAATTACGCCTATAGAACAAATGTTACTTGTGAGGAGATATTTTTAATGCTTGAAATTCACTTTTGATATGATCTCGATGAGAACTAGCAGGGACTGAGAATCTAATATGTGTTATATTGCAAACTGGCGTTTAGCACTAACAATATCCTTGATAAGTAGTGTCCGAGCTGAATGTCCAGTATATATTGCATTAAATATGTATGTTGCACTATGTAATAATCTACAAAGCACTTTGTTTATTAGTCTACAAATAAGGTGTAGCTAAGATGAAAATGACACTAACGGCCTCCTGCAATGTCATTTAAGTATTGCCTGACCTGCACTTCCATGTATTGCTAGTCTTACTAAGTAGTGAACTAAACTAAATTCCCTAACAGTACTTATGAAGCATGATAGAATAACCTGTACCTACGGACCGCAAACTGTATAACTACCTTTGCAAAGCTCGTTTCACTAACTTGGCCGGATTTTGTTTGAAGAGCGAAATAGTTGTTTGGGACTATCTTCAATGAAATTTTGATGAAGACGGATGAAGTTTCTATTACTATGTTTATTGGTTGACTGATTGTAGACCAGTGATTTCATACAGTCATAATTATTATCAAGTACATAATATGAGTAAATCAATGAGTGGTAATTGAGCACTGTTCAAAATGATGATGTGATTAATCATGCGCTACTAACTGTGGAAATTGATTACTCATGACTTAAACAATGATTAATTTAAATATCGTTTATATATTTTAAATTTAACGCTTGTTATGACTTGAATAAGCAACATTCATTAACCCCAAGTTAAACGTCCAACAAAACCAAGTAATCAATTTATTATGGTAGAAATTTCACCCTTAATGTCAAGTCACGAAACGTTTTTGTTTATGCCTGTCAATTACCTGTCATTCAAATGTCAATTTCATAAAAGGAACGTTCGTTACAAGACCTCCATTGTGTTATTTTAACACGCATTACGAACTCTACGTAAATTAAATAAAAACCCGTGAACTAATATTATCGAATAATTATGTTGACATCGCTTACATAACGCCTAAAACGTACGTTATGTTTTCCACTCAAACGTCTTCAGTAAATATGTTGAAATTATCATAACATCGTCAAGGTATGTTTTCATAAACCTATATGATAAACAGAAACACTTTGTGAAACATATAAACTATGTACATAAAACCTTTTTCAATACAACTGTCCATGTGTATTTCCATAAAAACAGAATTCTACTAATATACTCGTAGATAGCAGAGATATATTTAGTAACAACCCCACAATCAGCATACAAATACTCGTTTTAAAATTAAAATGAGTCGAACTGGTCTTTGAACCTAAAATCTTTTATTCATTCGTAAAACGTTACTGGAGTGTACCAATTGTATAAAAACATAGCGGAAATGTTTGATACATTTTTACGAGAGACAATGAATATTTTCGGGGGTAAGGATCAGAAACTTGGCAGAGTAGTGCAATAGGAGAAATAAGATACATGCATCGACACGACAATCTTATTTATGGAGATTTGGTGTGCATAGGGTTCAGGCGCGGTGTGAGCGGGAATAGGCAACGTTTTTGGGCATTTATACCCATTTATGACATGACATTGGAGTAAATAATCTATACAAGTTGCTTTGGCAGCGTTTTTTCATGGTCAGTTCTTTAAAATGGCAATTTTTTAGTAAATTAAAGTATTAACCAGTAAGGTCCCACTACTGATAATATGAGTAAAAATATATATATTAGTTCGTTATTAAAGTAAAGGTTTGGTACTTTTTACGAGCTTGTCCCGGTATTTGAGATGATCTTTCCACTTCCCAAAGTCCGAACGAACAAATTGAGTACACGCATCTTTATATTTATATAAAGGCGTTTTTCAAAATATATTTGAATCTAACGCATCGGTGCTAATACTTAATCTAGTCCTTTAGTATGTGCACTCGCCTGCCAAGACTGAGGTCTCGGGTTCAATTCCCAGGTTGAGCAAAAACATGTTTTCTACTTTTCGAACATGGCTCGGGTTTGGGATCACCAACCCGCAAGTGTGGTGATTACGCCTAGCCTAATCTTCCTCACCGTAGTTACTAATATCTTCGGTGAGACGGGTCCAGTAGTAGTACATTACAAGTCAAACATTTTTTAAGTACTTGTTGACCTTTTTATAATACCCTAAAAACTGTGACATATTTCACCAAATCGCTGTACGTTCATTACAAAACTTATACCCAAAATCGTCGCCACATTGTCTAGCATAAACAGGGCCGCGGATTTGAAACCAACGAGGATAAGCCGCGTATCCCGACACAAAGATCCCTATATCCCTATATATCCCGTTTTATGGGACCCGCCGAGCCTCCTATACTTCGATACGAGACATTGGTAACACATTACGTTAAACATATCGAATATGTACCACGAAGTTTACAGGGAGCATAAAATGTGTGGTAAATAATGGCCTCTCTTTAAATAAAGGATTTATGGGTTTCTAAAAGACTTATAAAAGTTTTCTTCGTGCATTATTAGATGCATATTTAGGCAATTTAAAAAGGATTCGGTATGAAGAATAAATTTGCTTAAGCGGAAAAGCATAGTCTTGGCAGGCAAATGAACACACGAACACGGCATAAATTCTTTCGTATTTCTCTGTATCTATACTATCTATACTAATATTATAAAGCTGAAGAGTTTGTTTTGTTTGTTTGTTTGTTTGTTTGTTTGTTTAAACGCGCTAATCTCAGAAACTACTGAACCGATTTGAATAATTCTTTTTGTAATAGATAGCCACATTCAACGGGAAGGTTATAGGCTATTATTCATCCCGAAATTCCTACGGGAGCGGGTACAACGCGGGTAAAATCGCGGGGCGCTGCTAGTTATATGATATAAAGGAAGATAAAAGACGTTAAGCAGTTGGTCCCGGTGGTTTCAATCGTTAGAATATCGGAGGCCTTTAGGCGCTCTAAAAACTCCGACTAAAACTCCAGGGCTGGCCACAAACTTACTCGAAATGAAATAAATGTAATACATTTTGTTTTCTCTTTAAAAATCTTATTACTGTTAGTTTTAGTTATCAAAACGTTGATAACAAAGCTGTGAAGTTGCACTATCAAAGTGAGCGCGAGAGTTTGCATCGAGTTCCAATCTAAGGTCCTTTTGAAACTGAACCAAACTTTCAGATCTTCGAGATTGTTTAAATTGTTTCTCTTTGGTGTGAAGTGTTTCATTTAACTCTTGCTGCGGCACAATTAAATAGTCTATTTAATAGAGTTCAATACAATTTATTGTATGGTAAATGGCTATTTTGATAGCAATCGGTTTTTGAACAACAGTGGGTTTTTGCCGGCTTCTTCTTCTTCTTCCGGCCGGCTGATATTCAATGTATACAAATACAATAATGCTGAATATTTTTGTGTTGAATGTGTACTATTAATACTCGTACAAACCCGAGTTTTGTCCCGCGATAAGTAACTTTCACTTACTTTTTATTTTTTGACGTTTAGAATATGACAGTAAGAATGTGACCAATACCGGAGCCTGCTTTTAACGTGGCATTAACGCGGTTAAATAGTTATTGCATAACGCCTAAAACACGTACGTTATTAGCCGCGTACCCACCTAGCGCACAGGCTCGCGAGCCGTGGCTCGCGAGCCGTGGCTCGCGAGCCTTGGCTCGCGAGCCAGCCTCAGTAGTTTTGTTCAATTTACACGAGGCCGCCTCGCGAGGCAGGCTGAGCCATCATAAGTCGTGTATATTCAGCTGCAGCTATTTTCCTAGCTTCGCGCGCGAGCCAAAACATAACCGTACCCACCTAGCGCACAGGCTCGCGAGCCATGGCTCGCGAGCCAAATGCTCGGCTGGTGTGGACGTGCCTCGGGCTGCCTCGGGCGCGCGTTTGCTCGGCTGAGCACGGCTCGGCCCCGAGCCATCTGTTGTCGGTAAACTTGACGCGCTCAAAGGTGCCTCGGTGAGCGCTGTGTGTTAGGTGGGTACGGTTATGTTTTGGCTCGCGCGCGAAGCTAGGAAAATAGCTGCAGCTGAATATACACGACTTATGATGGCTGGCTCGCGAGCCATGGCTCGCGAGCCCGTGCGCTAGGTGGGTACGCGGCTATTATAGTTTAAGCAAACGAATATTTAAAAAAGCAAAATTTTAGGACATTGCAGCTAAAATAATTTCAGTTTTCGTTGAGGCCTTTGCCCAGCTGTGGGACATTACAGGCCAATACTTTTTTACTTTTTATAATGTACTAGCAGCGCCCCGCGGTTTTACCCGCGTTGTGCCCGTTCCCGTGGGAATTTCGAGAATTTTTTTACATAAAAACCTTCCTCTTGAATCACTCTACCTATTACAAAAACCGCATCAAAATCCGTTGCGTAATTTTAAAGATTTAAGCATACAGACAAACAGACGCGACTTTGTTTTATACTATGTAGTGATAAAATTATCTATTGCCCTTGTAACGTTCCTTAGTACATCCTTTATTAGCTTGAGTGATATCAGTGGAGTCATTGCAGCTTTTCGATTCAGATATCTAAAAGCAATATCTAATACTTAATCTAGCCATATAAATTGCGATAGCTCATTTTCTTAAATCTCATTTTGCAACCTCGGCCTCACAAAATCATGGTAAAATATATCTGGCTTTAAAACACCCTGATCGTAAAAGAGTCGATGCGAAAGCTTCGTATAATGATTTCGTGTCGTAAATACTGATATATGCACAATCCATGATTGGATATTTAAATCGGATATGCCATTGAATGTATACAAACTGGCAATGTCCCGCGGTTTTTCCCGATTTGCGTTCATAACTGTCGGAATTTGGGGATAAAAATAGTTTACTCTAGGTCTACGAAACTATCTGCTGAGAAATGAATGTAATGGTTGAACCAGGTTATTGCTATGCGTGAAAATGCAACTAAAAATTATATCCTGTAATCTTTATACAATTTTACATCTGTAGGAGTACATATTATAAAACAAAGTCTCCAAAAGCTGTCTGTCTGTACGTAATGGATACTCTCAAAAACTACTCAACGGATTTTCATGCGAATTTCACCAAAATACAGACATTTTCAAAGGGAAGGTTTGTATGTAACTACTTTTAATGTCAAAATTCTAAGAGGAACGGGTACAATAAGGGTAAACCCGCGGGGCACTGCTATTATATAATACTAGTGGGATATGGAGAATACTCCGTTCTATTACTTTAGAAATTCTGCTACTAAGTAATAAAAGTTAGCTGAACTTGTAACAGGGGCAGTAAAAATTAAAACTATTACAAACTTATGAAAAAGTTAAAAGTATAGAACTCTTGGAAGTACTTAACTTTGCGATAGCGGAGTGTGGCAACATCATAGCAACGCTAAAAGTTGTATCTTTTGTCTGAAACTCTCGTAAATCGTTATTGACAAAAACGTGTTTGTAAGCTGCTAATAAATTCGATATCTCGATGTCAGATCTAACGTTTTTAAATATTTTTTGTACTGTAGTACTGTAGGGCTCGCAAACAATAAAGCACAAGTGTTCGAACATTAACCGCCTTATTAATAAACGCGGTGTAACTAAAACACTGTTACATCGTGTTTTGTCTCTTTTGCTCTTCGGAAAATTGCGTATGTCAGAAAGTGATAAACCATTTGACAACTAAACTGTAAACTGTAAAAAATAGAGGTTCCATGTATTCTAAAATCAGAGTTTTATAATTGACATTTATAACGCTCTCCTCGAGGAACATTACAAACTGCAACTTATTAAATGAAGGCGATCAGTAACATCAGTAACATCAGTAACATCAGCTCAGTAATTGTACAAATTAGTCACTCACTCGCTCGTACACTATTAAAATCACCGGCTTACAACTAGTAAACTCGACGTCTATGCAACGTTCTAGGCCTATTTCAATTTAAAGCATTTTCTGTCGTCCAGCTTTGCGCCGCTGTAGTGCGGAGTCATTCATGCGCACGGATATAACTTTGTTTTTCATACAAAACACGCACGTAGCTAAAAGACAAAAAACGCTAAATTTGAAAGACCCAACGGAGTCACAGTTAAACACAGCATTGGGCCTAAACAGGTTAAGAAGTTCATAGTAAATAAAAAAGTTTATATCCCTGCACACAACCGTAAACATTCAACATTCAACATCCGAGTCTCGTTTCAATTCCATGGTCAAAGGAATAACATATCCAATCCACATATTGTACCAATAAACGGTACCCTTTTAAATTTTCCTAAAATATGCTCCATGAATAAAATATTACAAAGACACAGAGTTTCATAAAGTCTGATCTTAAAGACAGGACTTAGGTGGAATTCTTAAGGTTGGTATCGACTTTTCTACACTGAGGACGAGGGTTTACTGTAATATTTATATTTTGAAAGCATCTATGTAAAATTACTTTACTGATGCGTCGCAAGAATTAATATTATCTTAATCGGTTGATGTTATTTTTAAGTGTTTTTGTTCTCAAATGCTTATAATTGTGTCATGTGTCACCCGCACTATGTGTGTCTTATGCTTTTCTAATAAAATAGAATTATTGACTTACAGAACCAACAATTTCTATTTTTTAACCAAAACCTTTCAAGTTGTTTTGTTGTTTTTACAAAATACATTGTTTGTTACTTTTGTTTTTGTTTTGGCATGTTCAAGATTCAACAAATTCTCGAGGAAACTTTTAAAGAAACAGGCCTATGTTCGACTCATTCGACCACGAAATATTTTTTGTGTTTTCTTCTTTTTTTTCTTACCTCTGCCCACCTTTATTTGTTTGCTTTGAAACTGTTACATCTTAAGTACTTATTGCTACTTATCAAGTAAACGATGTATACCTACCACGGAAGAGCGAAGTACTTACTGAGTAAGTTTCTATATCGTGTACTATACAGGTACCTACGTTATATCTAGCAATGTAAATTTAAATATTTTGACAGCTTACTTTGAAGTAAGCACGTAGTAGTATAGAGTCTAGTACAGCCAACTATTTAACCTTAATATATAACCTTAACTATATTGAAATGGTATCAACTAAGTATAAAAACTGGCATCTCCAAACGTCACTAGCAGGACACAGCCGGTTATTTTTAACTATAGTATAATAAGAGAACATAGTTTAAGACCAGTGGTACCATACGATCTAATTGACATAATTTTGAATTTCAAAATCACGAACGTACGAATTAATAGTGATGATAATTGCAAACTACATATTCAATAATTACTACTGAAACAGCTACAAAGTCATTCCGCTTCAAACGCACCACTTTCTGGAATGAGCTTAACAAAACGTCACTGGAAATGATCTTTCGATATAAATTTATCAAAGAGCGGGCTAATAGAGTGGGCGCGCGTGGTGCCCCCGGGGCCCATGTTAATTGCACCCCCGCCGCGGCCGACTCTAATTGGGCCAGTCTTTGCCGCGTCTCCCACTACTTATCCGATCTCTAATAATGAACGGCAGCGAGTAGAACCGATTGTAAAAAAGATTCGCCACTTATCTCTTGTCCTATTAGGAAGATATTAGAGATAAATTGTTTTATTTTAACCATTCTTGTAGATAGGAAAATTGGTAAGGTTTTAATATTAACTTTGGAAAGATAGAAGACTACTTTTTATCTTAATGTTTTTAAATGTCGGAGATATTTAAAATTATCATTTTAAACTCGGAAAATACACGTGAGAAAAAAGTAAAGTACTAGCCTGTAATGTCTCAGTGTAGGGCAAAGTCAGATAAAAGATATACAGTAGACAGAAGATATTGCAGTAGTTTCGAATAATGAAAAGATAAATTATTAATCCAATTGTAAACTTATTCCTCGCAAGCGATATAAAAATAATATTACTTAATCCAACAAACTTAATAAAATATTACATCCCATAAACAGTAAACTTGTTTACAATGTTAATTCACATTTCGGAAGCGTTAAACATTCATAATATCAAAGTAACCACGAAAACTGAGTGCAGAAAATCCGTTTATCCGGTTGGACACGACCCGGATATCAAATCAGGGATTTCTGGGTAATCCCAGGCTGGTACAGAAACCCGGTTGTAATCCTTACCAAAATGTTTTTCAACGAACACTATATTTATAACAATAATAATGATTGATTGGACTAAAAAAGGTTATTATGAAATCATCGTTTATGTAGGTGTTTAATGCTTTATTGGATTTAATAAACGCTTCCGATATTTTAGAATACAAAAGCCAAAAGTATCTACTTATTTAATTTTGAAAAAGAATTATTTCGACGATCACTCTCATATTCCAGGATTATTTATAAAAGTAACATAACGTTATGAATATGTTAAACATCGTCTCGTAATCCCGTCTTCTTGAGTCTACTAGATATAAATATAAAAGCATAAAACTATAACGATTCATATATTACTTGGCGAATATCTCCACTTTAAACAAAACACAACCTACATACGATTTTGTTTAATAAACTGACTACGCCGGGTAGCACTCAGTTGTGCGATAGAACCCCAATCAATCAGTCCTGATTGAATGTTCCTATCAGATTCACTGCGGTTTCATTTAGGGGTAGTTACTAAGTTTTATTACGTATTTAAATGCTCAATACATCTTTTATTATAAATCTGAAGTTTTGGTTTTCCAAAAAGAATACTAATTAACCAAAAAATTTAAAAACAATCTCGTCACAATGTTAAAGTATTCTCAACAAAATCACTTATATTCATAGTATGTAAAACATGTGCCTCTAAATCCCAAAATTAAGTTAGGTCTAGAAAAGATCAAAAGCATTGGTATAAATATATGTCTTTACCTAGAAGAAAATGTAGTCAAGATCTAGATAAACCACTTAAAAGGATTCATAATGTCACTTTGAACATTCCTTATTCGAACCAAAATAAAACAAGAGTATCTCTGTGAGACACAAAATGACAAATGACAGTGTGGAAAAGCGAAGAAAATGTTTTTCATAACTTTCTTACAAGCCTCTAATATTGAAAAATAATATTAGTTTAGGACGAAGGAAAAATTCGTAGTAGTTGGCAAACTTGTTCAATTAAATGACTAGAGAACCATTGAAAGCCTTTGTCGGTGTTAGAAAAACCCACTGAATGTCATTTTGTTAAATTGGTAGATGTTTTAAAAGACAATAGTGGTAAGCCTGGGGCTAAATCGTTTTCTAAGAATAATTTATTTCGGTAGGCACTCGTTCGATGTACCGAGCTCTTGATGTAAAACCAATAGGAATATTAGCTTTACGGCTGTGCTTACTCTCAATTTAATTTGTATTTTCTTTGAAAAACGACGTGAATTAATCACGTTTTGTGGAGAAAGTAATACCTATATTGAATCAATCACACATTGAAATGAATCAGACTGAATACTTAGCAATGAGGCAAGAATGACATCGTTTATATAAACTTTCACACCAACTTTTAATTCAAAATGGATCTTTCATTCCTCTCTATGCTCTGATTTAACCCTTATTTTTATTACAATCAAGGTCACGCAGTTTTAACAAATAACAAAGAAAATAGCCGGCATTTGTTTTAAGTAAAGATGGAAATATTACTTATCTTAATACACATTACTTAATTCTACTTTCATTGATTTTCTGATGAGGAAAGAACCGTAAAATCTTTAATCAACTAAAAGTACAAGTATAAGTTGAAAACTGTGATCTATTACTGGGATACGGTCGGACCTTGACGGATTAATCTGCTATTAGAACGATTTACGATTCGGTAATGACGGGGCACCGATCAGAATGTTGATTAATTTGGGTAAGAAATCCTTCGATAACCTCTAAGTATAAACAGTTAGGAAGAATAGGTATGTAGGTACGATAAGGTTGCTTGTAAGCACTTAGGTTTGCTGATTGTTTTCCCTCTGTATAGACGTTTTATTTTACGGGCGGCCTGAGTTATACTTGGAGATGTAATGATCAGAGTCACGTGACTTTATGTGTGCTATATCAGTACTGTCGCCAAGATCATTATTTATATTCATTTGACATACCTACGAGTTATTCGTAGTGACGAATAACTATCCAATGAAGTTTCAATTTTAACACAATTTTCACATGGACCATGATGCAAACAAACACAGTGTGTATCTAATGTACAATTACCTACACAAGCATGGCTCAAGGGTGCTCGTGAGATAAACTAACTACTCGTATACCTGAATTTATTATGCCACATATTAACACTTCTTACTTTGATTTCACCAATAAAGTAATAAGTAAATAAACTGCGTCGTATTTGAGTAATAATGTTTTAAACAAATACGTACCCATGTTAGTAGATTAAGTCTTATTTCATCTAAACCGCCCGACCATTACCTCCTCGCGTGACGTCATCGTATTAATATCCTCCTTTTTGCGGAGTCCCTTCTTCACTCACCCCTAGTGCCATTCCTAAACTTGGGCTGAAGGTGCGAATAAGATGAAGATGATGCACAATGCCCTTTTCAATCAGTTTGAACAGGGATGCAATAAAATCAAAATAAACTACCTTTTTAAAAAACTGGTTTTTCCATTTTAACTACAAAGGTGGTAATTAATTCCATATTAACTACAATGTTAATATGATTAAATCAAAGATAATTGAGTCAATCAAAAGCTATAATATTATACTATGTACTATATTATAAAGAGGTTTGTGATTATGTTCATATGGTTATCGCTAACTTGGTAATTACCTGTGTGATTCGAATAATTCAATTTGTATTGGATAGTAACATCGAAGAGGAAGGTAGAGTAGCTATATAGACTATCCCGAAATTCCCATGAGAAAAGCTAAAACCGAGAGGCACCGCTAGTCATTTATAACTACTTACCATCCTAAAAAACAATACAGAAACTAACCCGTACATATTATTTAACAGAACAAGCAATCAAGATATGTAATAAAAATGAATGCCGATCATCCTCAAATAAACATCACTCAGATACTGAATGTGCTTCATGCGACAACACCTGTGACTGAATAAACAACTCGAATAAATATTATTGCCTCTCAAATGATAGTTCCCGGCGTTCGGGACAACTGCTTTATTACCGATAAAAGTAAGAGAAGTATGATTAGTGGTGACAGTGTGGTGTTGTGATTGAAATGGTTGTAATGAGTTTTTAATTTATCGATTAACATAATATTTTTGAAAATTTTTCATTATGCTATACATATGAAAGGCAGTAAGTTTTATAACAAAGTAGTACTATTATGGATGCTTTTACGAATGTAATTTAGATTTATCTAGCCTACTTGAGCTGAACTAAGTCAAGTTTACAAGTTAACATCCATATACTCAAACGTAAGACAAGTTAGGAGTTACTTGCTTTCGTAGATTTTTGATAACTCGGTGTTGAAATTGTATAGATTAAATGGCGCTCGAATTTGAGTTGAATTTGAATATCATCGCATCGGATAATAAGTAGAATTAATTTAAAATGACGAATTGATTGTAGTCTTTTTTAAAATGCAATTTATACACTTGCTCTATATACTTTGTACCGCGAAAAACCCAGGTGAGTAATTTTACTAAGAATTATTTGTGAATCCTACCGGAAAGGCGGACTATACGTATGGGCTTCACATTATTATTTTAATATAAGAGTATATCAAAGAGAAAATTATAGTAAATAATATAAGTAGTATGCAGAAGGATTATATCAACATTTATTTTATTTTGCTGTAAATCATTATAATGTAACATGGGCGTTATTTACGACGTGATATGCAATGATAATAAAAAATACTGTTATTGTTTTCATTTGTAGAAATGGTATATTTATCTACGTATTCTATACTGACATAATAAAGCTGAAGAATTTGATATTTTTGTTCAGTGTTTGGTTGATGTGTTAATCTCAGAAACTACCGTTGACAAGCCCGTTGGCACAGTGGCAGTGAGAGCGCTTACTGTGTCGGGGGTTGCGGGTTCGATCCCCGCCCGGAGTTAACAATATGTGAAGACATAGTTGTTGGCGACGACGTCTGGGTGTCAATTATATATTCTTATAAAGTATTTGTGTATGTATATGTAGTAGTATCAGTGAGTAAGATTCCATAACACAAGCTTAGCTTACTTTGGGGCTAATTAACCGTGTGTGAAAAAAAAAAACTAAACTAAACTACCAACCGATTTGAATAATTCTTTTAGCAATATATAGCCACATTCAAAAGAGAGGTTAGATGCTATTTTTCATACAAAAATACCTGCCAGAACGAGCACAACACGGGTAAAACCGCGGTACTCTGTTAGTAAATGGTATAATGCGCTACATCACTCGTATAATCCTTTTCCCAGCTTAGAGCCTCAGGACCATAGTTGAGAATGAAGTTACGCAGTTTTCTAGTCTTTTAAAATGTATGAAGAAGTCTAGATTTACAATTGTTTTTGTCTGCTACAGCATGTCTATCTGTTATACTAAAGATATTCTAATATTTTGTTAAACTGACTAAGAAGAATACAGTCATGTCTGCATCGACCAAGTCAGTTAAATAACAAAACTAACTAGGTAAAATATCTTTTTTGCGTTATTCATAAAGTGTATTTACTTTAAATTAATATCTACGTTATTATATGAAAACGAATTAACTACTTCAAATTCAGAAAGGATATTTAAAAATACGCTATATAACAGCGTTCGTATGAACAATGCATTTCATAAATTCTGCACAAAAAATACTATTGAGATTTTTCAGTTAAATTTTGATAAAAAAGAACAAAAGATTCGAAGAAATACGTTTCCTAACACCTCATCATGATACAAACACAAAACGTCAGTCGTGTTCACGTGTGAAATTCAATCCAAACACACAAAATCTGTTTTCACAGTCGAACGCTTAAAGATATCGACATCAATCCTATATTTGAACATTGATTCTGACAGGTTTTCGGGAACAAACCACAAAATACCAGTAATAGAAGCATTCACGCAAATACTGAAAAAGAAAATCATTACTTATTTCCTACCACACAACGTTTCGTAGCAATTTGCTACGACGTAGCAGACACCTACGGCGTAGGCGGTGGCGTAGTCGTACCACCCACAAATAACATACATATTATGGAGAATGTATGATAATTAAATTAAGGGCGGATTGCACAAGCATTCTTAATTTTATTTAGCGCCTAAATATGTTTGAAAAACAAATGAAATTCGTTTTAAATAGTGTTCTATTTCGTGCAATATAAGATAACATTTTGAACGAACAGCTTTTGATTCTTAGACATATTTAGGTGCCTAATAGATTTAAGATTGTGGAAGCCATCCTAAAAATATAGTTTTAAATGGTATCATATTTAAGATATGTTCCTGACTAAGTTCCTAATTTAGCTCACTATACTTATTCGCTTGTTCGCTTAGCTTATTGTCTTGTCGTAAAAATAATGAAGCAATCTTACAAATGGATAGCAAACAAATCCTTTTGTCAGTGTTATTTATATAATAACGTAAATGTATGTTCATACGTCTGTCAGTGGCAGCGATCTGACGACATTATGCCACTTCAATAGACCGGGGATTTCGCGTGCGGCACGCCAGACGTTCCTAAGCGTAAAATATACGGATTTTCATTTTGTTCTAACATTTGTACCTGGTTCAAATAAAAAAGTGCCCACCTATATTTAACTGGTTCAAATAATATAAAAAAGTCGTGTTAGTTACACCATTTATAACTCGAGAACGACTGGACCGATTTTAATTATTCTTTTCTTGTTTTATTTATCTTGGTCAGTAATAGATAATAAGTGATCAAAATCCCGAAATTCCTACTGGAACGGGTGAGCTATGTGTGAAACCACGGGGCACAGCTAGTATTTTGATAGTTGCGCATCTAAGCTAATAGGAAGTATTTGCCAATTTCTTACAGATCATTAACTGTAATATGAATAAAACATACGAACAAATATGAATACATTCGTTATTTCCCACCGTATGTTTTATTTACGCGTGCATGTGAAAGGAATTTAGCAAAGTAAAGTTTACGTCTACGCTTTTGTGTGGGGCTTGTGTTAGAAATAATTCTCAATATTATTTTATTGTGTTCGAATATTGTTTGATGAAACTTGTCGGTATTTGTATAATACATTTATGGGGCACGTTGTATACTTCTATCGAAAAGGGTATGGGAAATATAATAATAAATAATAATATGAGTTGACTTTCAATTGTTTGTGTTTAGGTATTTTTAGTTCTTCGCTTCGATTATTTTGTTCTATGATTTAAAAGGTATGTTGTATTATGTAACTATCGAAATGTTTTGTTCATATTTTGTCAGGCAACACTTTTTTCTTATAATCATAATGATCACTCCTTTTTTTGCTGCTACTTGATGAATTAACTTGATATACGTTGACGAATATACTTCGCTTTTATTTTACGTTGACGAATATACTCTAAAGGAACCGTCGTCACAAAAAACTAAAGCGAAGTGTATCTATGTTACGTAGTTTCAATAAAAAATTAGTAGTGTTCACTTAAACCTAATAAAACCAGGTCTTAATGATATAGCCGGGTCATTTTAGACAATTGAAATAAAGAAAATTCCGACAGAGCCAAATCTTCGTAGAGACCTTAGGTTTACCACAAGGAATAAAGTGTCAAAAGTCCCCATCAATCCCATGTGAGCTTCGGGACTTATTCGGGTCCCAAGGTCAAAATTTTAGGTTTTTTGGAATTTTCTCGAAAACGGTAAGTTTTATCGAAAAAGTACCTGAGAAAATAAAAAAGCTTATAAAATTCTCTATAACTTTAACTCTATCCACTTTTTCCATATTCCCAACCGTTATTGAACTACACGCTCCAGAAATGTAAAAATTAAGGACCTCGGGCAGGTAACTATGGAGCCTGCCCCAATGCTCAACAGTGACATGACCTATGTCATTTGAAAGGTCTTGAAGAGTTGTACAAGTTACTCCTAGACAGTTATATCGAATTCGATGGCCAACTCGGTGTTTTCGACCACCGAAGAATTACCACTGGAGGTGCTGTGGAGCCTGGACGGAATGCTCAACAGTGACATGACTTACGCATTTGAAAGCTCTTACAAGTCACTTTTTGATAGTTATGTCGAAATCGACGCCAAACTCGGTGTTTTCGACCACCGAAGAAAAAACACTAGGTGTATGTGCACTAATGTGCAGTTGACACTGATCGTATTGCTCAACAGTGACATGACTAATGTCATTTGAAAGCTCTCACAAGGCACTCCTTGACAGTTATATCGAAATCGACGGCCAACTCGGTGTTTTCGACCACCGAAGTATCGACACTGATCGTATTGCTCAACAGTGACATGACACATATCATTTGAAAGCTCATAAAGAGTTTTATAAGTCACTCTTTGATAGTTACATCGAAATCGCCGTCCAACTTAGTGTTTTCGACCACCGAAGAATGGAGTTGGGCTATGCTATACCGAAGTATCGGCGCTGATCCTAATGCTCAAAAGTGACATGACCTATGTCATTTGAAAGCTCTTGAAGAGTTGTACGAGTCTCTCTTTGACACTTATATCGAAATCGACCGCCAACGCGGTGTTTTCGACCATCGAAGATCGACACTAGGTGTATGTGCAGTTGGCCTTGATGGTATTGCTCAAAAGTTACATGACCTATGTCATTTGAAAGCCCCTGAAGAGTTGTTCAAGTCACTCCTTGACATTTATATCGAAATAGACCGCCAACGCGGTGTTTTCGACCATCGAAGAATCGATACTGGGTGTATGTGCAGTTGACCCTGATGGTATTGCTCAACAGTAACATAACTTATGTCATTTGAAAGCCCTTGAAGAGTTGTCCAAGTCACTCCTTGACATTTATATCGAAATCGACGGCTAACTCGGTGTTTTTGACCAAAAATAAAAAAATATATGTACACATTAGTTAATAAAGGACCTTGAGAAAATTCCATTCTTCGGTGGTCGAAAACACCGAGTTGGCGGTCGATTTCGATATAAATGTCAAGGAGTGACTTGGACAACTCTTCAGGGGCTTTCAAATGACATAAGTTATGTCACTGTTGAGCAATACCACCAAGGTCAACTGCACATACACCTAGTGTCGATCTTCGGTGGTCGAAAACACCGCGTTGGCGGTCGATTTCGATATAACTGTCAAAGAGAGACTCGTACAACTCTTCAAGAGCTTTCAAATGACATAGGTCATGTCACTGTTGAGCATTAGGATCAGGGTCGATACTTCGGTATAGCATTGCCCAACTCCATTCTTCCGTGGTCGAAAACACTAAGTTGGACGGCGATTTCGATATAGCTATCAAAGAGTGACTTATAAAACTCTTTATGAGCTTTCAAATGATATGTGTCATGCCACTGTTGAGCAATACGATCAGTGTCGATACTTCGGTGGTCGAAAACACCGAGTTGGCCGTCGATTTCGATATAACTGTCAAGGAGTGCCTTGTGAGAGCTTTCAAATGACATTAGTCATGTCACTGTTGAGCAATACGATCAGTGTCAACTGCACATTAGTGCACATACACCTAGTGTTTTTTCTTCGGTGGTCGAAAACACCGAGTTTGGCGTCGATTTCGACATAACTATCAAAAAGTGACTTGTAAGAGCTTTCAAATGCGTAAGTCATGTCACTGTTGAGCATTCCGTCCAGGCTCCACAGCACCTCCAGTGGTAATTCTTCGGTGGTCGAAAACACCGAGTTGGCCATCGAATTCGATATAACTGTCTAGGAGTAACTTGTACAACTCTTCAAGACCTTTCAAATGACATAGGTCATGTCACTGTTGAGCATTGGGGCAGGCTCCATAGTACCTGCCCGAGGTCCTTAATTTTTACATTTCTGGAGCGTGTAGTTCAATAACGGTTGGGAATATGGAAAAAGTGGATAGAGTTAAAGTTATAGAGATTTTTATAAGCTTTTTTATTTTCTCAGGTACCTTTTCGATAAAACTTACCGTTTTCGAGAAAATTCCAAAAAACCTAAAATTTTGACCTTGGGACCCGAATAAGTCCCGAAGCTCACATGGGATTGATGGGGACTTTTGACACTTTATTCCTTGTGGTAAACCTAAGGTCTCTACGAAGATTTGGCTCTGTCGGAATTTTCTTTATTTGATCACTATTTTTATGTCTAAAATGACCCGGCTAATAACATTATCAGAAAATATCAAATAAAAGTTTAATAGACCTAGAGCCCGTGAACCCCAGACTTTCGTCATTTTATAAAAGCTGAAAGTTTGTCAGCGCATGCTCCCACACACAGGTAAGAACGATGGACTATTATGAAGTTTGGGTTATAGTGGCTTTGGCAGATAAACGGTACTAAAGGTGTGTAAAATACCGATCTAAATTCATCAAATAATTAAGTGTGATTTGTGACATGACATATGTCATTTGAAAGCTCTTGAAGAGTTGTACAAGTCACCCTTTGACGGTGATATCGAAATCGACGGCCAACTTGGTGTTTTCGACCATTGAAGATTGGAGTTGACCTATGCTATGGACGCTGATCCTAATGCTCAACAGTGACATGACCTATATCATTTGAAAGCTCTTGACAAGTTGTACAAGTCACCCTTTGACGGTGATATCGAAATCGACGGCCAACTTGGTGTTTTCGACCATTGAAGATTGGAGTTGACCTATGCTATGGACGCTGATCCTAAGTGACATGACCTATGTCATTTGAAAGCTCTTGACAAGTTGTACAAGTCACCCTTTGACGGTGACATCGAAATCGACGGCCAACTTGGTGTTTTCGACCACCGAAGATTGGAGTTGGCCTATGCCATGGACGCTGATCCTAATGCTCAACAGTGACATGACCTATGTCATTTGAAAGCTCTTGAGGAGTTGTACAAGTCACCCTTTGACGGTGATATCGAAATCGATGGCCAACTTGGTGTTTTCGACCATTGACATTTAGTACCGTATACCTGCCAAAGCCACTATAACCCAAACTTCATAATAGTCCATCGTTCTTACCTGTGTGTGGGAGCATGCGCTGACAAACTTTCAGCTTTTATAAAATAACGAAGGTCTGGGGTTCGCGGGCTCTTGGTCCATAATGAATAATACTTTAATGAACTAAACTAGTTTTGACTAATTCATGCAATTTCATCAAAAGTCATTCTTTACCATCCTAGGTTTTCCAAACAGTCCGAAACAGGTGCACTAATATGAAAATAGCAGACATAAAACAGAGTACACATTTTCGTGATATTCAAAAACCAATTCTGAAGGCGTTGGTTCAACACTGCAAATACAAAACGTCTCAGTTGAGTGATTTCGATTACCTGTAACGTGAAGGTAAGCTCTCGACTAGAGTAGAATATGCGATCTTAATTACTTCCCTATCGTGTGTACTGAGATTTAAATTTACTGGGTATTAAACAGGTTGGAACGATTTTGTTTGATCCAAGGTCTAAGATAAAGCGATTGTTAGGACAAATGACGTAACGAATATCCAATAATCATTATGCTCATGTCAAAAACATTTTCACTGTAGAAATATTCCATGGACATTTGAGTGACACCGTCAAAAATCAATCCGATTTCATGTAAAGTCAAGCTTCCAACATTACAAGCCCTTTACAATCTCTAAAAGTTAGCTAAAATATTGCGTCGTAACTCATAATAAATGAATAATTGCTTGATGATGAGAATAATTGCTTACAATATTCAATAGAAAATATGAGTATAAATTAGCTGTAACATTTTTAAACACATTGGTTCTATGTTATGTATCAAATTAACCCGCTGTCACTATTTACTTACACCACACATATTTAGCTAGACAGGATCTCAAACGATTCCTTGCTACTTAACTGTTGACTTAGTTCAAAGCATTGTGGGAAAATTTAGCTTCAACAATAAAGTAGGGCCGTTCTTTGAAAATGGGCTTTTAAAGTCAATCGATGCTTTATACGCAACCACTACAAGAAAGTTATTTTACTAAGAACTTAATTAAGATTTCATGTAAGTTATATAACGATTTTTATTACAGTGGTAAAGTTACTGACTCTACTTTTATCAAGCAAAATTTAGTTTTTTAAATAATTAGCAGTAATCACGCCCTGCCTTATTAAACTCCATAATACATTAAGTATTGAAGCGAAACGAATTACGAAGAAAAGCTTATTTCATATTTGTTAATTTCCGAGCTCAATTTTCAGTTAATTTTATTCAGCTGGTCAAGCATTAATCAAGCGAGATTAGTTTGAAAGAGTTTACAATATACAACCCATGTCGGAGGCCTTTGGCGGCTCAATAACTCTGACACCAGGATTGGTCAGGTTGACCATCCACTCGACGAAGAAGAAGAACCCGGTGAGTTCAATCAAAAAATTAAGAAATGTTTAGCTCGCGCTCTATGATAGTGACAGCTCGCAACATGGCAACTCACACAGTCTAAACGATGCTTTACATTGAATAGATTATTTTTAACCGCTGTCTATGTGTGGTGTCTGTCTGTGGCACACACTCAGAGACAGAAATCCATCCATTCGAGAGCTACGAGCTCTGAAACGGATTCGATTTTCTTCAATTAAAAGCCAGTTTCTTTGCGGTGGTTAACAATGTGAGGGTAAAGACGGTACAGCTGTTTTACGTAGGGAGTTTTTAAAACTAAAATTTTTGTAAAATTTTACTTTTTCTCTCATCATCGTAAATTTAAGAGCAAGGCTCTTGTCGGTGAGTCCGATGCAGACTTCTCCATCTATTGCTATTCAGTGCAAGCTCCTTCACATGTCTATACGACATGACAGACCCTTTTTCTTTCACTTTTTCTCTATGCAATCAAAATCTTTTCATAAGGGTCAATGAACCTTTTTATAAGGAACCGTGGAATAGTATAATTTATTGGAAATATGTACTAAACGGAACGCTCCAGTGATTTTCCATAATATGTTGTGAGTGGGCGCAGCGATGTCGATAACAAGGCGATATTAAATACCTACTCTTATAGACACACGCAGGCAGAGAATTGTTACTAGAAAATATGTAGTAGAGTTGAGTATAAGGGTTGAAATGGGTTGACTTTGCCTTTTAGGAGTTACATTGCAAGACGACGAACGGCGAGTGACGATTTTTTGACAAAAGAACATTAAACGTAGTCTTACAATACGATTTCGTGTTCTTTTTTTAACACCATCGCATAGCAGGTACTGCATCGTGATACCCCTTTCGTTTTAATTGAAAGCACGAGCACACAACCACACATATTGTCCACTCCGGGCTGGAATCGAACCCGGCTTCCCGACATAGTGCTCAGTATCTACATTGTTTCAACATTGAACTCATTCTTTATAATAACAAGAATAATGTTTATATGTTTTAAGTATCCGTATTAAAGAACGCCCACTATGATAGTGGACACGAAATTGACACTTAATTTTAATGTACTAATATTAATTTTAATGATTACTTTCACTGAGAAATACGGGTATGTCCAAGCTAAAGTATGTTTGGAAAGAAAACCGTAGTCATGGAAAAGTGTACTAACCATTAAAGTCCTTCAATAGTCAACGTTGCATAAATTTGTAGCTGTAAAATTGTAGCGGTAACCATTGCCAATATTATCAACTGCATTTACCATTTTACACTTATATGTAGGTAAATTCAATAGAAGTCCTTAAAAGCCTGAGCATTGAGTAAAGTCAAGATTAGAGCTAGACAGTCTTCTGGTCTAAAAATATAATAACCCAGCAGAGAAAAGACGTTCAACAGACTTTTTTGTCTATTAGACTAAAGGATTTGTAGTGACAACTAGTACACTGACAAAAAACAGTTTTGGTCGCATTGACAAGTCAGTTTTAAGTCGGCAGCCTCTGAGCGAAACCTTGACAACTCTTTCCGAACAGACAATAACTATGAATTGATATCAATAATTTAGTTTAGAAATGGAACAGATGTTCCTTTGATGAATATTGAAATAAATTATTTATGAAAATATTTCAAACTCAATTTGTTGTTTTCGGAATTAATGGGTTTCAAGTGTTTCAATCAAAATTGTTGCCGGCGGCAGTTCTAGATGTGGATAAAATGTTTGCGAAGTCAATGTGACTAATTTGATAATCCCGAAGTAACATCTAGGCTCTGTTTATTATTAAACTATCTTGTTAAGCTGTAAAGCTCACAAATTGTAGGGCTCGCAAACATTAGAATAGTTTTCGTACATTTGATGTTTTAGATAACGACATTAGATCTCGAATAGGTGTTCCAAGAAATATATTTTATCTATACCAGTTCTAAGTATTAAGTAACAAAATTATGGCCGGCACCTCAGTACTGTGAAGAAACTCTCGCTCCATCAGAAAGAGTAACGACTAACCTCGTTAGCATTATGAATAGATAATTTCAAGAACCAGTTTTCTTGAAGAACATTTCTTCAGGAGTTACGTTGAAGCACATCAGTCAAGTCTTATGGCGCGTTAATTAAAAAGTTTAAGCAATCAGACCAAGTCACGATTTTAAAATTAGAATAAGACGTTGAGTAAAAGGTTGTCCAAAAAATATAAAGTGATATTGGACATTTTCGCTTCATTAAAATTAAAAAATATTGATATTAAGTTCTATCTGTAGGATTTTGTACTGAGAATAACTACCGAGTACAAATAGTATCATTGATAGATTCATTTTCGACTGCTTAAGTTTATTAAATCAAATTAACTTAACCGACGTAAATGATAAAGTAAACGTAAACGTAGCCTACGTAAAACACGTTTTTATATTAACTAAGTGTCAGGAAAAGCCTTAATTTCAGGAGTCACCATGAAATATAAAACAAATAAAATATTGTACAAGTTGAAAGCAAGCATTCAACTCGTTTTGACATAAGGCCCGAAATACCTGACCATATTTCAAATAGCTTTTTTTTAATTTCACCTCCATAACTGGCTGAGATTTTTTTATGTCGCGTTATTTCGATATTGCTACTGAAAGCGGGATTTTTATGATAGAACCTTTGTATTTTAGGCCGCTTTTGATGCCGAACAGTATATAAAATTGTTTATGAAATGTCTATGAAAGTTTCTTTGAAGGTTCTACCTATTAATAAGGGACTGTTCTTATGTATCTCTTCCGAGTTGCGCGATATGAGGTTTAAAAGATATGTTACGGTTAAAATATACTTTTTATACCCTTGTTACTGTTTCCGCTAATAATTAATTGTTTTATCTCGTGGGTTTGTCTGAATTATGATACTCATTCACATCCCTTATTACTTTTTATTTCACCGTAGTCGGGTAAAAGTTATATCTTTTGTGTATCTTTTAAAGATTCTCTTTCTGTATATCAACGATCAGAATAATAATGAATCACACTTACGCCGGTACTCAGAGTTGTCAAATGCTTCCTTAGTAGAGATTTAATGAGCGATTTTGACATGTAATGTATGAAAAGTTACGTCAATCAGTTAAGTGTTAAATGACGTCTCTGAGTGCTGAAGTTATACGTAAAACCAAAATTATAATCTACGTCCTAACTGGAAATACCTACAGTGAATAAAGATACATGACAAGCTCTTTCTAAAATTTTGCTATTTACATGCCCTGAGTTAAATTTTAGTTTGACGTTCAAATATTGTTCTATTACTTAGTTTGTATACCTATGTCAACGTAAAATTATAAATACCGTTAGTTTACAATATAACTCGCAAGAAAACTGTCGATAGCATGTAAACGGTAAATAAATAAATAAAAAATCATTTTTTGGTTTTTAAGCACACAAAATGAGAGAATTTATCTTATGAAAATAAAAAAATAATAAAAAGCAATTGGAGAAGGTTCAGCTTGTGCTGCTCAGGGTAACGGACAGCGCTGGTTTTCATCCACCCACAGCCAGCTTAACCAAATCATTTACAACCTGTTTGCTACGCACCGATTATAAACTATCGAAAATAGTGCGTTAAATTGTAAGTGATTACAGATCACAATTTGTTGACAGTTCAAATCTCGCGAGTAAGATTGAAAACTGACGGCGTTTACAATTTTCCGGTGACATAATACACATTAAAACAGTTGAATATAGAACGTAAACTTCATTTAATTAACAGACAAATATTTGTTACGTTCTAATAAACACACGGTCTAGGCCTTGTAACCTTCTATTTGCTGAAACTCGAGACTTTCATCAATTGGTTTCAACCTCTATCGAACCCAATCTTACTCAATTTGCCCCAACACTAGAATAAGTGACGGCTTAGAACTTAACGAATTCACAATTACAATCGTTACGTAGTGTTTTAGGTGTAGGAAATTGAGTGTTATTTATAAAAACACTAAATCATAATGATTTATTTGATAACGAAATAGACTGCACAATTATGCGTTTAATAACTCTTATTGGTAATTTGTTTAAGTTTAGATATTAGTAAAAGTAAAATGCCCTTCTTTAGATAACTGCCGCGCTCAGAGATGTTCATTAAATCAATACTCATTTATTTGACGTAATTTTTCATACATTACATTTCAAAATCACTCATTAAAACTTTATCTAAGGAAGCATTTGACGTCCCTTGAGTGCGGGCGTTAGTAAAGATTTAATTTAGGAAAGATACATTCTAAAATTATGAATTACGGCAGCGCTAAAAGGTATCAAAATCACGGTTGTTTACTTAATTAAAAATATCGCTTTAAATAAAAATCGACAATAAACCCACACAAGGAAACACCTTCAACATGTTTTGTCAATCTAAAAACACAATAATTAAAAGGGTGAATTCCCCCTTTTAATTTCAATTTTTGTTCCACCCGTTGGAAGCGTCGTGTTTCCCACGAATTTTATATCTGTCAAAGTATAAGAGACTTCTCATTTCGTTACGCTGAAGGTAATGTTAACAACAATTGGCGTGATAAAAGTGTCGATATCATATTTCTTATCAGAGGTCACCCTTATCAAGCGGGGGACCGTTCAACTGTTAAATTGCCTTTCTATTTGTCTCCGTATTTGTGGGCAAAGTCTGTGGGTTTACCTTCACCGGGACACAGAGGTACACTTAAATTTAACAAAATAATTGACTGAGTTTCACAATCCGAAAGGTATTTTATGGAATGAAATTGTAGGTTTTATCGGATTTTTTGGGTAAAATTACCTTTGGTAGGTTCGAGATATGGCACGCGACTCTACCTTTTACATAAATTAAATAGGTATTGTAAAATATTCATATGTTTGTCCATTTTCTTTACTTTTTCTATTCTCGTACGTTTCTTTCTTCTACGTGTAAGATAAGTACTGAAAAATACTTTTGCTGAGAGAAAGGCTCACCTCGACGTAGTTTGTAATTAAGTAAGTAAATAATTTAACTTGCAAAGTGAAACGTAACCGTAGAGTAAAATTAACATACAATTTCTATTTATATAGTAGTCTTGAGTCAAAATACAGAATAAAATTTTTCTCTGTCCCAAAGAGAAAAACAAAATTCAAATTGATTAATGACGATTCCTGTGGCTTCCCGCTCCAGCATTCATATTAAATTAATTTAACTTTCACAATTGTGATTTTCCCTGTTACAAGAATAAAAATAAACCAAACACCTACATAGGCAATTGTTTATACAGTTTATGTCGAGAATGTTGCTATATATATTTATTTGTTTAGTACTTAATATTTACAAGTCAGTGGTCAGCAAAATATTTTCGCCAGAGGGAGGATCCGGAATTCTCCCTTTCCATAGTCCAACATAAGCAAATACAAATACTCAAGGCCCATTTATTGCTAGTTTCTTAGGTTTAAGCGATAACTGTACATTTTTGAAATGACTTCTATTACCAAGCTCTTCATAGTGAAGTAGAACAAATCTGCGAGCTAGCTTTATCAATAAGAGCTTATTCACATTAAACACTACTGTGCGAGTGAGTATGGAGGCGGGAGTGAATGCGGTGATATTTATTTGGCACCTCGAGGTTCTCCATCAATGTATACTGCGTTCAGCTCTATTAGGTAAGCAAGTTATACGTAAGTATGTATCACTTTTATTTGACTAAGTATGTATCAAGAGTCCCACATATGACGCACTCGATACGTTGCTAAAACCTGTGTCAAAGTCACCATTGTGAGTGCACAAGTGACCCGTGAAATTTCACCCAAGACCCTAACTCAGGCCTTTTGATCCGTTTGACGAAGGACCTCCAACATTTTACGAATTGAAATAATCCAAATGTTTCCGAAATTAACTGTTAAGAGTCTATGAAAGAGCTGGTATGTAGTAAACATATAAGCTTAATAAATTACGCGGTTTTCTTCGGTGAAACAAATTTTATGTTACATAATAGACCGCGCAGGCGGTGGCGGGACGAGCTGGACGCCTACAAGAGGGACTGGCAACTGGTGGCCCAAAATCGAGAAGAGTGGCGGAAGTGGGGGGAGGCCTTTGCCCAGCTGTGGGACATTACGGGCTAACAGTAACAGTAATAGAAACCAGGAAATATTATAATTACATTTATAATATTAGGATGTATGTCAAAATCTTTTCGTAATGTATTGTAATTGGTCGATAAAACTCCTTACTGCTCCACTCCGTTTCAATGCACTCTTACGTCGAAAATACTCGTAAAAGTAATCAGCCCTTTTTTATTATGCAATTTCGACTCATCATTTTCCAAAATGTAATAAATAAAATCGCTTAAATTGAGTCGGAGTTAATCGAAACCAAACATTTTACAGAATAGTGATAAATTCAGTAAAATGTATGCAAAACGGTTATTTACAAAATGCCTTTAAAAATACTATAATCCGCTAAGCAATATTTTACGAGCCAAACAGGCAGGAGATTATCAAACATAACGCTTCAGCAGGCAGACTAATAAAAACATTATGCAACAATGAATAATGTAGTTAACTGCCAACATTTACTCGAGGTAACGTATTCATTCCTTTCTATGAAATAAGTTAGGAGGAGCGGACAGCGATGCATTATCATAAAAGAAAGGTATAAAGTATAAAAGACTTAAGTTTTAAGTGCTCCTCAAATATTGTCATAACAGATCCAATAGAGTGGACTTTTAACTTTTTATTAGTTTTTGTAGCTTAACAAAGTTTAATAAGTAATTGTAAAGTAATGTGGTATTAATCTTTACTTATTTTCAATTTTGAAGAACATTGTGCGCAATTTGAGACAGTAAGTAGGCAAAACCACGGGGTATTGCTAGTTGAGGAATGCTGACTGAATAAAAACTATAAAAACTTATCTATAAAATACCAACATTTTCTAGGCATTAAAATAGTACTCAGCCACATTCAATCATAGACCTACAGATTAAGGTCCATTTTCTGCCACATAGGTGTTAAAGCTTGACATCCTTTCAAATAAGTAAGACCTAGATTACAGATAAGTACAGTCTATAAGCTAGATTCTAGGTCATTGGAGAAACTTAGTGTCAAACCGTCTTTACCGTAGATGTGAATCATTATGGACAGGAGATGTACAGAAAGATACGAGTACGTGACTATCAGTAGTAGTGTTTTACTATAGTTTCGGTTTAGGTATTATTTTATGCTTGTAGAGGTTGGTTTGAGCGGTACTGATGTTGTTTTTGACCTTTTGCATGAACTACAATGAACTTCTTAAAATAATTATGCGCGTAGGACTATGAATCCGAGACTAATTATTATGATTAGAACCTAAAACAGAAATAATGATTTTATTGGGAAAATGGGCCAACTTTAGATCAGACAGTAACTTAAAACAAATTTAATAAAACGAAATGTTTAACAACAACGTTGTTTTCTATGATTTAAGGGTGTAAAATTCAACAGACCTTCAGTATTGTAAATATGGCGCGACCTCAAAACGGGGATAAAGAATTTTATATTTTTCTGTCGTTGACCTCTTTCAGTTACTGAAGATATTTCAGTAAATAAATACAAGCGGTAAACTCTTTGTATAAAAGAAAATCAATCCAATATTGTTATTTTATGTCGTTAAATCATAACAATTTAAACATTTCAAGCCAAACAAAGCTCTGCAACAGAACAAGTTATTCGTTAACCATTTCAATTTCATGTCAGAATTAATTCGTATCTGTCATATAAAGTACCGAATCTCGAAGTAAACGTAACTCAATTACAAACCCTCATTCACGGAAATTTCACCTTAATTTAACAAAATTAAGTCAATTGCTAACATTGTGTTAACACAATGGTTGTAAAAGTCGTTTTAAGTAATTGCAAGAATAATTGATAAGAAATGCAAGGGGCTGTATCAGAGTAGAGATAGATGCAAAAAGGTAAGTTATATACTTAACTTATCTTACACCACACCCAAGATAATTCACACAAGGTGAATTCAACCCAAACTAAACTCGAAGTTTGTTGACTCCGGGCGGGAATCGAAGCCGTAAAACCACACAATAAGCGCTCTCACACACATGCCACTATGCCAACGGGCTTGTCAAAAGTTATTCATGAAACAATGCAGATGAAAGTTATAAAGGGATATTAAGATATATAGGTACTAAGAAAATACCCTAATAAGATACTCTATATCATCATCAAAAGCGTAGAGACATTTAATTACTTTAATTTTTTCTCATAATATCGTGTTGACAATCAAAATTATGAATTAAAGTGAATAAAAAGTTCAAAACACTCCTGTCATCCATCAGTTAAAGTGAAAAATTGCTACAAAAGTTCCAGTTTAAACAAAGAGATAAGATGAATAAAAGGGCCATGCGTTATGAAGACTACATTGAATAAGTTTCAATTGTACATATTATTCCTTTTGGCCATATAGCCAAATAGGTTTTAGTTCCTCTACAATCCTTACTTGGCAAATGTTTGGTGCATGTGAATACTTGGATCCATTTACTATCTAAGAGCTGCTTGTATAAGAACTTATATACAGTGCCATACTGTCTGTCTGTCTGTTCGCGATAAACTCAAATGACGCGGGTTTTTAATAGATAGTTCAAGAGGAAGGTTTATAAGTATAAAAATTCCCGAAATTCCCACGGGAACGGACACAAAGCGGGTAAAACCGCGGGGCGCTGCTTGTATAACTATATGTTTAAAAACAAAAGACTTTCACTTTCGTTTGGGTTCTATTTTTTTAAATAAAATGACTTAACTTTCCAATAAACTTCTTACATGTTAAGATAAATTAATATATACTTGTAATTATCATCACTACATAGTATAAAACAAAGTCGCGTCTGTTTGTCTGTTTGTCTGTATCCTTAAATCTTGATGCGGTTTTTTGTAATAGGTAGAGTGATTCAAGAGGAAGGTTTTTATGTAAAAAAAATCCCGAAATTCCCACGGGAACGGGCACAACGCGGGTAAAACCGCGGGGCGCTGCTAGTACAATATATATTGATGTAGAAACACTATATATACATCCTATATATTCTAGTCTTCATTATGTTTGTCCACTTTAATCAAGTCAAGAGCAATACTAATTAGATAATTGTAATCTTCATATGATATCAATACTAAGATATTAACAGATATCTAATACATTATTGTATATTGAACTGCAGTGAATGTTCGACTTTGTCCTTTATTTAGGTCATATAATAAAGGTCATCTCCAGAAATGAAGACAAAAGTCAATTTGTGGATTGAAAAGGCTTGAGAGTTTATTGTCTCACAGACAGCTTTTTTGCTTTTGTTTTCTTAGATATTGGATTCGCCGGCTACGTCAATAATGTAATTTTTCTTCTTTGGATTTCTAAGTTTTGCAGCTTGCACCTTGCATCTTGCATCTTGCGGACAGCTTGCAGCTTGCATCTCGCATTTTGCAGCTTGTATCTTGCAGTTTGCATCTTGTGACTTGCATCTTGATTGCAGCTTGCAGCTCTCGCCCAATCTAAACGAAGACGCACAATTGAAATGCATCGCCTGCAATTTTTTTCATTAAAAGCTTCCAAACTCAACCTGCTAATTGGCCAAGATTAACGTTATAAAATGAAGTTATCGCATCGGAATAACTCACGTACACATATAAAATGTCGAGAGTGCTGTTGTACGTGTTGCTACGTGATGCAATTAAAATGTTTACCGACCATCCGCCACGTACAGATTATTGATAAAAGTCGACTATTTTTTAAATGAGGACTACAAATTAAGTTACGCTTGCTTAGTAACTATTTAACGCGTTCTTTCTTTAACCTTAGATTTAATCAGCTATGTTTAACCGACTTCAAAAAAGAAGGAGGTTTCTCAATTCGTCCGTGCTTTTCCTTAGCTTTTGGTCGTTATAGATGACCTTTACTATTTGCACAATTCAAATACCTACAGATTTACCCCGGGCGTAGCTAGCGATAAAAAACATGAATATTCTTCAAATCGATGACATGGTTCTCATGAAAAGATCTTCGTTTTATAGTTTCAAACTTGCCCATTCTAACATTTATAAAAAGAACCTAACCTGTATACACATTTTCACTATACATACGAGTATATGGCGTCGACTGTACCCCACGAATACACTCATATTAGCACAGATTAATTTCTCAGTAAACTTACTTTGTTTCTGTTTATTCCGTGCTCATAGTAAGCAAAGCACGTCCAAATATAGTCTATTACAGGGTATGCTGAAACCTAGGTTAAATCCTTCCAACTGATGCTATAAACAACAACACAAGTTGTGCGGTAAAACTGAAATCAATATCGGAACCACATATAGAATCGATGTTTTATTTATTAGTTGGACGCAGCCTTAGATTCGTGTTTGACAGCGGTTGAATCGTTGTCTATTTTTAAACTACTAATAAATGGAGGTTTTCAATCGCTTCAATCTGAATTATTGACGGGAAATAGTACAGGAAGAGCTAGATAGAAGTAAGAAGGTAACACGAATAGAGTCGTTCTCTTATTTTGTGGTATAGGTTAACCTACTACTGGGTATAATTAGGTATACAAGTATTAGTTTATATAGAGATCAGTTCTATAATTTTGTTAAATTAGATACAGTACATATTTCAATCGATTTTATTTCAATTTAAGGAAAATTTACATTCATTCTTCTTGTCGAGTAAGTTATTGGCCAATCCTGTCAGTGTTTTTAGACCGCGTAAAGGCCTTCGACATGGTCTAACGATTGATGCAACCGGGATCGACTGCTTAACGGCCCTCCGAAGCACGGTAGCGCTCTGACAGAAATACCACTATCGGCCACCCATCCAAATAGGGGCCAAGCTGCACTTTAGTTAGGCGATCTAAAGACTCCGGGTTAGCCATTAACCTACGCGAAATGAATAAATTAATCTAATTATGTAGGTGCATAATACACGTACATATTTATTAAGAACAAAAAGCCTTTAAAAATACGAACGCAAACCCAATGATACCAACAGCAATGTTCTAAAAAGACTATGCATATCAAATCCCTATCTTGTACTCAGAAATCCCAAAAAATATCCAACTACTATGCATCAAACATCATACTATAACAACACCCTTTACTTAGAAATCCCGAAACAGACTGACTTACTCGCCAGCTATTTAACAAGAGGAACACTTTAGCAAACTACAAAAGAGTAATTCAAAGGTACTTTACAACCAGTTTGGCGTGTAGTGTTTTTTCACATTGCTCTATTTTCTTTGTACCGAACATTCGCTAAGTAATGTACAGCGCCGGTATACGGTAAAAGAACTACTGTAATCAGGGGAGTTGTTTAGATGTTACGATATTATAATTTAAGTTTATTAAATTACTAGAGGCGCCCCACGTTTTTATCCGCGTTGGAACGGGCACTACGCGGAAAAAACCGCGCGGCGCTGCTAGTCTACAACATACAAAACCATATAACAATGACAAGAGATGTTATAAATACAGTACAAGATTACTATCAGTAACCATTTTGTAATTCTCCAATATACGACAAACATCAGATGCATCAAAGGATTAAACCATCCCAAGTTGGTATACAAAATCGCTCCGAAGCGAAACTGCTTCTTGCACTGCAAATAAAAAACTCATATTCGTAGAAGTTTACTTTTTATTATCTTCCCTAAGATTTAGTGTAAAAAAGATTTATCTATTAACAAAATACCGTACTGTAAAGCGAGTGATGTTTTAAAAAGGCTTAAAAGGAATATCAAAGTCTGATTTCTTGAAGATTCTTGTGATTAATGTTTGAGCAACTGCATGAATGTTAATGCACCGGGACACGACTGGGTTTAAGAAGCTTACGTACAGTGGCAACAGGATAAGGGTAGGTTTATAATATGTATATACTTGGGTAAATACTGTTAGTAAACTGAGAAAAACGTCTAATTGTTCATTATAGGTACAGTCTAATAAAAAAAAGACGTGTGGCACTCGGGGACTGCCGCGGTAAAGCTATTGCATAGTTATTTTTTCTATCACTAGATGGCGTTAGTGGGGAGCGTGAGGTTTTTTCGTTACGGAATTTCTGGATTCGGTCCCCGCGCTCAAGGCCCGCGATAGAAGCTATGCTATGCAATAGCATAAAAACCTAAGACCTTATTAAGATTATGACGGCCCGCGGTTTTAACTGACTTTACACCCTTGATTTTGTAATAATTCTGAGATGAATGTATGTACCCTGCTTTTGTTTAATAATAACACCATATTTGACTGATTTCTCTTCATTTTCTCTTGACTGTCATACATATCACACGATAATACTATCAGAAATACTAGGCTTAGCTTAGCTAAATCCAAAGATCCAGAGACATATCTACAACTTACACGAGTATCTAGTTAGTATGTAAGTACAACGCCTAACTGCAGTTATCTGCTAAAGCTTAGAGCTAGTGAGAAATGGTGCTTCGTAATTAACTTCGATGTTTGACAGTCGTAGCGCCTCGGACACGTCCGTTAATTACTTTAGAACCGTGTGGGATTACGATGTAACTTGGTGGACATATGGCCTTATTAATATTTAAATAAGATAAATATTAATATTTATAAGATTTTCATTTTGAAAAAGTAAAAATCTAAAGATCACAAAACGATATCGGAGACTATTTTGTGTTAAGATGGCCATTTGCCTACTAAAGACAATTATTTATATGGAGGAGAAAGGCATATAAGAGTGAAATGTAATCATTAATCATTATTTGATCGCAATCGCCTATCATCACTACATAGTATAAAACAAAGTCGCTATTTTTGTCTGTTTGTCTGTATGCTTATATCTTTAAAATTACGCAACGGATTTTGATTGAGGTAGAGTGATTCAAGAGGAAGGTTTTTATGTAAAAAAATTCCCGAAATTCCCACGGGAACAGGCACAACGCGGGGTAAAACCGCGGGGCGCTGCTAGTTCATTCATATAATAAAAAGTAGTAGTTGTAGTAGCAGTAGTGTCCCACAAGCCCTTGCTGACAAAAGCCTCTCATCTCACTGAATTGATCAGTACAGTTAGGAGGATTAGGCGTCACTTGTGTGAGTGCTTCGGGTTGGTGATCTCAAACCCCAAATAAAGTAAGTATATAACTTCAGTAGCATGCCTCCTGTGGCTTAGCGCTTTTGGTGCAAAATACGTTAGGAAAATATTTCAGGAAGTATACCTGTAAATAAAACTCACGATTTATCTATAATATAAACCTTCTGATATCTTTGTGTGGATATCCAATGATATACTGGCCGAGAATGTCCGCTCTACTCAGTATAATGTATCAAGTCGATTGATTTATGTCTGTACGTTCTTTCGGATGGACTCATATCTATATGAACTGAATGTTCCTTGTAGGTTTGATGGAGACCTACTTATTATTTAGGTTTAAAAGTCCACTATAGTTGTTTCAAAGATTTCTTTACAATAAGAAGAGAGCTTTTAGCTATCAAATGGTTTGCGCCTTTCCGACCTAATGCTATTCTCCAAAGAGCAAAAGAGACAGAACACTTTATAACAATGTTTATAGAGCATTTATTAACAAGGCGGTAAGTAAGTACTTAGGTACATATTTTTGAAACAAACACATCCAACTTACGTATTTCATAACCAGACCCAAGAGCACAATACATCTTAGGTACTCAACAAAACACTGTCTTATACTTCGCAGAACAAACACTAGCAAGATTGCACTGAAACCTCAACGTGTTTGTTCAACTAAACGTTTGTCTGTTTGTTAGTAACCTATGTTTGTTGGCTGATTACTTTACTATGTTTATTTATAAACTAGTAGCGGCTACTGGTTTGACCCGTGTTGGGTTATCTCTTGGAGGAATTTCTGGGTAAAAAGTGTAACCTATTAAATCATAAATGAGTTTTACTGTCACTGAACCCTCGGGTTTGAAATCACCACCAACTCGCATTAGGCAAGCGTAGTGATGACGCCCAATCCTCCTCACTGTGTTGATAACTTCAGTTAGATGGGAGGCCTTTGCCCAGCTGCAGCAGTTGGACATTCCAGGCTTACACTTGTTAAAAATCAGTCACGGTGGTTTGATTTTTAACTCTAAAATTGAATATAACTTAAAAATTTAATATGATGTCTGCGACGACCGACGACTGCGACTATAAATTCCTAAGGAATGGTCGGATAATATTTAAGATGGTTTAAGATTAAGATGGTAACTAATACTACCTATACAATACTACTAGGTACCTAGCTGTTTGCCGAAAATTAGACTGTGGGCTATGAGAATTGTTGCGATTTTTATATCTTAACTCTTAACATAAGTAGGTACCTACCTAATTACATCCCCGTCATTTGCAGTGACACGACAATTCGTACCCGTTCCACATGACACGTTGTGTTACAAATTATGATGTCTCCAGACCCTCGTCAGGGTGGCAGGACGGTCATCAATATAGCTTTAAGTCGTCTTTTTAATATGACTTTAGTATAGATCCGCCATTTCAAGTTACGAACACTATTGTTTTAAATTATTTGAAAGATAACAAAGTTTAATTATTGTTACAAAACACGTCCACACCAACGGACAAAGATTTAATAATGTAATAAATGTTAACTCTAAAGAAAAATATAAAAGAAAATAAAACGTCTTAATTTAACACATGTAATACCTAAACTCCTCAACAATTGAAATAGCATTTAGTAGAATGGCGCGTTGCTATTTCAATTAATCAGGCGCTAGCGTATCAACACGAAGACTTGTTGCCTGCAGCGCTGTTAGTAGCTCAGCTACATTCATTACCAAGTTATTTTGCAGCGTCCAAACAAACTGGAACTAGAACACGTATCTAGGTAGATGAGTGGAGTTTCAGTGACGTTGCGTTTTAATATCCTGCAAAATGTTGATCTAAAACTTAGTGCTCCTGGACATGTTGATACTTAACGTAGAGACCGTTTATGGGGATTTTTAAGTCGTGGAATAAAACTAAAAGTAGGTAGAACTTAATTCTAGTTTAACGTCTAGGTCCTTCAGAATTGTTATTAACACGGTTTTACGTACCTAAGTGAAGAAGTTAGGCATTAACGTCAGATTAAAGAACTGAAGGCAGATAACTATAGGTAACTATGTAGTGTAGGTACCTACTTAATGACAAAAGTGGCACAGTAGATACACGAACATCTGTGTCAAGTAGGTAGGTACACAAAATTGGGAAAATATCAAAAGTAGGTTACGTTGTTGCAAGTACATACCTACTTTGCGACAACATCCTTTTCAAAGTGAAATCAGTATTCAGGATTCACGATAAAACAATTTCGTATCCATGCAGCGTTGCGGCACACAATGCAGTAAAAGTTTATAGCTCCTCGCTTCGACGCATGCGTGACGTCACGCAATTGCGCGACGGAAACATTTTGCGTCGCACACAGCGCGGCACCGCGCCGCGCCGCCCGGCCCGCCCCGCGGCATTCGATTCGACGCGGCACAGCAGTGCTTCGCATCACTTCGTACAACATTTACGTATCACAAAAATAACAATGAAAGACGACGTTAAATTCTACATTAAATTCATTAAAACCGTAGAAGAGTTCCCGTGTCTATACGATTACAATCACGACGATTATAATAGTAAAACTGCTGTAAAAGAAGCTTGGCAGAATGTTGGAAGTATTTTCGGGGAAACCGGTAAGTGTTTATTAGTAGTAATAATCGTATCACTTGCCAGTGGACTAAATTGATTGGTTCAATCAACAGTAATAATTAATGTTATTTGCCCTGTACTATCGTAATCCAATGACAGCATACATACTTAGGTACCTAATACAATCTCAGTGAATAGATTTCCAGTACGAAACATTCGAATAACCAACTTACAGCTGTCTCGTTTCATCTTGTAGGAAATTATATATTGATGTCTCTTTCACACCGTAGCGTCATGCGCGTCGCGTAATTTGCTTTATTTTGTTGCGTGACCAGCTGCTGTATTAACCGACACGTTGGAAGAGGGTTATTGTTGTTCGTCTCCTAGTTGTATAACCTAAATAAACATATAATGTAGTGGTGCTTGCTTTATAAAGATACCTAGCTCAGTTTAGTGCCCTGCCCCGTAAATCTAGAATTATAATGCAACTATCTACTTAGGTAAGTACCTAGGTAGGTTATCTAAATTAGTGATACTAATCACTTCCTACTTAGGTACTTATGTTTTGTAAACTAGGATTAGTAATCCGAAAAATGCAATTCAACTTTCAATGTGTTATGTGATCCAAAAATCTCTCCTACACCTCCTGGATTATCTCCAATGCTTAACAAAGATAACTTTACTTAATCTTAAAGATAGCTCGACAATTCTGGAGATTAAAATATACCTATGTTTAGATTCGACTTTAGAGCCTAGGATATTATTTTGAATTTTATCGCCTTTGATAATCTATACTTACCTTTTTTATGGATGGGGAATGCATTTACGCATCCCCGGTTGATTGGGGAAACAACTGGGGTATGTGGGACTCAACCCCGGTACAATTACCCGTTACGGGGATCATTTCATGTCGGGTAATACCCACTAAACCCCATCCGTGTTCCGTAGTAATTTTGTCGGAACTACAAATTCGATTTGAATTCTTTTGTAATAGATAGCCACATTCAACGGGAAGGTATATAGGCTATTTTTCATTCCGAACAATTCCGTAAAACCGCGGGGAGCTGATATACAAGATATGTTAAGTATGTAACCTACCTTTGTAGCCCAGAAATCCTAGGTATGTTCTCGTAGTGACAATAACACCGTTAACTTCTGATCTCTGTATTCCAAGTTACAACTATGTGTACCTATGTAGGTAACTAGTTAGTTTTAATATAATTATTGCAGAGTGTACATATGTCGCGTACAATACAAAGCACTGCAGCTAATTAGACTCGAGGTAGAGAGTTGAATATAGTAAGTACATTGTATGCCATACCTAGTTTCTACATTTGGTAGGTAGGTACTTACTCAAGTTTGTTAGTAATTGCTTGATAAGTTAAGTGATGCGATATCTACGTAATGGTACACCGTCACAGAAAAATTATAAACGCCGTTGGTTTATAAACCAACTAGTATGATCAATGATCATAGACTGACCAGAGATTATGAACTCTAGAACCATTTACAATTTCACGCGACACTATTCGTTAGATCATCAATTATCAGTCCATAGGAATTAGCAAACCGTAAAATTGTGAACTTTCATAAAATTTCTTGCTAGTTCGATTACAAATCAAAAGGTTTACAATGTTACGGTAACCGAAGTATATTTTGTATCCAAAATTCCGTAACTTATATTGCCGAATATTTGGTGTCGAATGCACGGTAATAGAACCTAATACCATGTCGAATGTGTTGGAAGTTGGAAACGATTAGGTGTCCCATAATTACTTTATACTTACCTAAGTTTTCTAAGAACTTAGTTAACTTACTTACTTATTTCCAGGTCTCACTTGTAAAAGAAAATGGCGAATCATAAGATCTTCATACATTCGGTGGAAAACTTTGAAACAAACAGCTGGTCCAAAACACGCTCCAAGGAAAGAGTACTACTTAGCACCTTACTTACGCTTCTTAGACCCTTTCACCAGAGCCAGTTCAGGACAGAACGAGGAAGAACCCATAGAGTTTTGCAGCTACGACAACTTGGATTGTAATGTCAATTCTTTGACAGAACAAATAGATGAGACAAACGTGCATAATCTATTGGAGCAAAATCAAAATGAGTTTACTGTCAAACGCAGAGTGAGCACTGAAAGCGAAGGTTATGTAGAATTGACGCCATTAGCTAAAAAGAAGAAAGATAAACAAGAAAGAGATCCTACGGAGTTGTATTTGTTAAGTCTAGCTCCTCACCTCAAGACCATGACTGAACGTCAAATTCTTAGTTTTCAAAGAGGTGTCGCCGATTTGATAGAAAAAATTAAATATCCTGATACAAATACAGTTGTAAATGAATAGAATTGAGTCTTTAATTATGTTAAGAAATGATTCTTTAAAGACAAATAATATACTAATACTTTAATAAAACAATAATTGTTTTTAACATGAGTATAGAGTCTATTATTAAAAATGCTAAAGACAATTGAATTAATTTATTTTTTCCTCTTTTTTAAGAACCTTTTTAAATTAGGAACTCCATCAAACCTGAGACAAGAACTATCGCTGTGACTATAGCATAGCGTGTTCTAAATTGCACCCCAACGCCATCTATTGGTACCGAGTGGAAACGTAGGATACCGCTAGTAATAAACAAAACCAACCGAATACAAATGGAAATATCCAGTCTGAATGGGTACTAATGCCGGAGGAATAAACTAAAGCAAGTTAGGGCCACTTGCGTTGAAGTTGTTTCAGATTTGATCGCAACGGATGGGCCGGGGACTGCGGTGACCAGCTGCGAATGTTCCGCCAACTTGTAGTTACGAACAGTATGCGTGGTAAATAGTTGTCATGTAACCAGTTTGACCTACAAGCTGAAAGACTTTGTGGCTTAACAAGTTCGCAAGTTCAAGGTTTGTTAATACGTGAGGGGTTGGCCGAGATTTGTAGGAAGTTCTGCCATTAAATTATCACTCTTTAAGGGTGCCTTCCCACTACACTTAAGCGGGAAGGACTTCCGTATCTTTACGCATTGTTAGGACCTATGCCACACCATGTTTTGGATATGACAACTTTGCATTTCCATTTTCTTAAACATTCTTATCCAATAAAGTTATTTAAAGTACAAAATTAGCATCGTTATTATAGGTATTTTTGACATTTATGTGCAGACAATAATGTCAAATCAAGATTATAGGTGTAGGCATTGAGTATATTATGTACTTATTGTGATAACGATTCTCTTCTTTACAATTCCGAACATTTGCACACTAAATTAACAAAGAAAAAGTTCCTAAATTGCAGAATATTAGAGACAGAAAGTCAAATACGAAGTCAATCGATAGGGCAAAGTTGAACTGAATGTGGTCTAATTAATTTGCCGAGAAACTTCTGTTACGACTTTCCAAGTTTGTCTTTAGTATGTTTCTTTCATAACAGGTGGGCATAACTTTTACGTCATAATTAGATAAATCTTTCTTTTCTGGTATTTTCAAAACTTCTTTCGTGATAAAAGGTGCCGTTCGAACTGTCTGTTTAGGCATAAAAGTATTCTGAAATTTCTAAACTATAAATCTAGTATTTTTTAATATTATCATACTTTCTATCCATTGTTAAGCTACGTGCAGCTCGAACACAACTTGGATGGATAGCCGATGGTGGCATTTCGTGCTTCGGAGAGTACGTTAAATTGTCGGTCCCAGTTGTTTAAATCGTTAGACCATGTCGGATTTGAGGGTCTAAAAACTCTGACTCCAGGGTTGGCCACTGACCTACACGAACTTACGTATCACCAGCAGAACTAACATTTTCGTCCGAACAAAGGTTTTGTCATTGTTTTACTCTTCCTAAAGACATCTCTCTCACTCTCTATACTTATTACTATAAGACGAGAAGAGATAGAAAACAAAAGGTATTGTCTCTAACGTGCATTAGCCTTACTGGTGTCGAAGTTTGCAGGTTATTAAAGTTCTCCGAGTTATTTAGAACATAACTGAACCAGTATTATTATCTAAGACAACTTTATCCCACTGCCGAGCTACTTCAAACCCCATAACCATTACAGTATCTATTCCGATTATTTGTAGAGGAAACGGTATAATAAGTACATTCGATTTTAAATTCACATTGTTTTCCATTCGGCTGCGGCACCTCATCGAAATTCAGGAAAGACAAATAAAATCTAATCGAATTCGCACTCGGCTAGTGCGTTTGCGGAACGCTCCATGTTTTAATCGACTGCGGATATTGATTGGGAATAAGAGAAAAAACTGGGGCATCTGTTTAATTTTATATTGAGGGTACTAACCGCCTTATTCATAAACGATATTTAACTTAAATAGTTTTTCAAACTGTTTTGTCTCTTTCGCTCTTTGACAAATAGCGTATGTCGGAAAGGGACAAAGCATTTGATAGCTGAAGTGCTATTAATAAGCGTTTATGAATAAGGCCTTATTCATAAACGTATTTTTGTTAGTTGTACTACCCTACGAAATAGAGGGTAGTTAAAAAAAATTAAAGTAAACATCTGGTCGGACACTACTTGGATGGGTGGCCAATAGTGGCATGTCTATCAGAGCGCTACCGTGCTTTTTTAGACTTCCATACTGATTCAAAAAACACGTGTACAAAACTATTTTTTTACTATTTTTTAAAACTATTACTATTATAATTTCATTTCACTTCCTTAAAAGTTAACTCAAACGTGTGCAATAATAGTTATATGGCCGGATTAATTCAACCGTTCAACTTTCTTGCATACTACGAACCGTGTAACCTAATACTCTAGGTCGTAGAGCAACTTTTTTCATTTCACCAAAAGCTAAGCCGGGGAGCGCTATTCAACAGTTTAATAGTATAACTTGCTTTTAATAGTTTCCTCTGAGAGACCGGTGGCTGAATTCTAAAACGGGATTATTCAACAGGACTGAATAGAGTCATTACCATAATCTGCTATTACGAAACTATTGTTCTATTTTTAAATTGGTTTAACTTTAACGCGAAATAGAGAAAAAGGAGTGTGTTACGGATTGTCTATGAAAGCCAGTGTTACCAAACCCATTTGAACTTTAGTGTGCGTTCCATAGATTAAGCGGAGCGGGCGGAACTCAACCAATCACAAGCATTGAAATTATCAAAAATCGTATTGAATTGTTAAAATCTCTTCGTATTGAATTGTGATTGATTACGCCACAAGCTCTGCTTTAACAGAAACGCGCTCTAACTGTAATAGTGTGATCCCTATGTTATAATTGGTGAAAACTTTGACATATCAAGGGGTTATAGTTAAGTTGTCCAAAGCGAGATGTATTAACGTTGTCCTTGTCACGGGTACAACAGAAACTCATAAAATATGCCCATATTTTCAAAAATCTTCAATAAAAAATTGGAACTAAGTTTGCAATACACTTCGTTTTTGTTTACATTTTTTAATGTAAATATTAAAAAGTAAAGTATAATTGCCTTTTTCATAAACGCTTAATTAACATCATTTTAGCTATCAAATAGTTTGTCCCTTTCGGACATACGCTACTCTGCAAAGAGCAAAAGAGACAAAACACTTTATAATGTTTTAGTTAAACAGCGTTTATGAATAAGGCAGTAAGTTTATAGTAGAATATAAGTTAGGTTAAGACTAATCTATACTAATATTATAAAGCTGAAGAGTTTGTTTTGTTTGTTTGTTTGTTTGTTTGTTTAAACGCGCTAATCTCAGAAACTACTGAACCGATTTGAATATTTTTTTCACTGTTAGATAGTCTATTTATCGAGGAAGGCTATAGGCTACATTTTATCCCGAAATTCCCACGGGAACGGGCACAACGCGGGTAAAACCGCGGGGCGCTGCTAGTGGGTTATAATTTTTAAATAAAAATATCGATACAGTTTAAGGTAACTACTTTATTATTTCCAATTAACACCTGATGTCAATAACGCTGTAAAACACTGAACTAATGTAAAATATTATTTAACCTAATTAAAACACATCTTCTTATAAATAACATAAATATTTAATTATAAACTAAAGATTTAAATGTAGGTGTAAATAAACGGAGATTTGTAGGTAAGTACAGTTAGTAGGAAAAATCTTATTTTCTATTGACTTTATGTAAGCTAAAATGTTAAATGTAAAACCTATACTAATATTATAAAGCTGCAGAGTTTGTTTGTTTGAACGCGCTAATCTCAGGAACTTTTGGTCCGATTTGAAAAATTCTTTTTGTAATGGATAGCCACATTCAACTGGAGGGTTATAGGCTACTTTTCATCCTGAAATTCCCACGGGAACGGGTGGAATACGGGTAAAACCACGGGGCGCTAGTAAGTATTATGGTGAAATAATGCATTGACAGAATCATGATGCATGTTAGTTACTGTCACCAAATTATTTCTAAATGTTTCAGTCTTTACTACTTATTATAAAATAAAGTCCCGGGCCGCGTCTGTCTGTCTATATGTTCGCGATATACTCAAATACTACTGCACAGCTTTTGACGCGGTTTATCTATATATATAAAAATGAAACCCGTTTTCATTTGTCGTGGCATCACGCGTGAATGGCTGGACCGATTTCACTAATTCTTTTTTTGTTGTATTTGTTATTAATAGGAGAAGGTTCTTACGGAAAAAAATATTAAGAAAATCTCTCAGAAATATTGAAAAATATACATTTAATTTTGCATATTTAAAAAAAACACGCGTAACGAATGTCAATGTCATTCACAGCCATAGACTATATTGAAAGAGCATTGTTTGTTCGGAAAGTAGTGCATCATTGCTACGCTAAGGCGGTACGAAGTTCGCCGGGTCAGCTAGTTTTAAATAGATATAGTTGTTCAAGAGGAAGATCTATAAGTATAAAAATTACCGAAACTCCCACGGGAACGGGCACAACGCGGGTAAAACCGCGGGGCGCTGCTAGAAAAATATATAAAACGCAAAGTAAACAAAATATACGTGCTAATTTTCGGTACTAAAATAAACACTACCAACTAAAATAATAAACTAAAATATATTCATAAGTAGCGAACAAACTTAATAATAATAACTTAAAATACTTTAAAAGTTTTAAACTTTAGTAGTTAGCTCAAAACGTTATTAATAATTACTACATAATCTATATCAATATAATAAAGGTGAAGAGTTTGTTTGTTTGAACGCACTAATCGCAGAAACTACCAATCCGATCCGAATAATTATTTTTGTAATGTATAGCCACATTCAACGGGAAGGTTATAGACTATTTTTTATCCCCAAAATCCCACGGGAACGGGCACAACGCGGGTATAACCGCGGGGCGTTGCTACTACCTTAATGTTAATGTTCTATGTACTAGACACTAATACATAATAAGATGTATTATCAAATACCTATACAAACTTAATTCTATTGCATAGTTAGAGTTGTGTGTGAACCTAAAACCGAAAGAACACTTTAGTTCACATTATATTATATGCAGTAACTAACTTATATGTTAAAACTAATCTACATCTAACATTATAAACGAATCATCAATTTTGTATTAGAACAAATAAATAAATAAGAAAAATATAATTAAGTAATACATTAACATGTATTAAGGCATACATACATTGTACCAACATAGTAAGTATGTAAATACATACATAGTGTGTACAATATATACAACACTATTGATGTGTCAATGAATAAGTACATTTTGCGTTTAATATTCATATCATGTCATATGAGGATGTCAGATCTAAAAATATATGTTTAAAAAATACCTGTCTATGTTATTTTACATTATGTGTTAGTAAGGTGCTAAATTGGAAAGAAACTTACCACGTCATATATTCTTTATGCATATTTCACTGTAATCCTGTATCCATCAATTACCATTCCATTGTAAGTACCTGTGGGAAAATGTTAAGGAAATATTGGATGCGAATTCTAAAGGAAAAAGTAACAATAAAGTACCAAACTGTATGTTTCAAATTACGGACTTTATGCAGCATAACTCGTGCTGTAAAAATAATTTTATAGCTATCTTGTGGTTGATTCTGCTTAATCATCTAAGTCTCAATTGGATCTCGAAAGAATAGTTTGACACATTTCATTCCAAGCTGAATATCTGTCATATTATCTTTTCCGACAGGCTATCACAGATTTGTGTACATATATAAAAATGTCTCATTGGTTTCTTAAGTTTAATCGTACACTACTCATTTTGAATTGAAACTACTACAGAAGACTGAGGCATAACACCTCAGTCTTCTATGACCACAGTTCCTAGAAAGGGGTCGAACCGTCAGACAAAAATGTAAAATAAAAGCGAAGTGTATCCGTAAACGTAGTTTCAATTCAAAATGTCTCATTGTTTTAGCCGTCAAAATTTGACATTTATGTATATAGATTAAAACTATATTTGCTTTCTTATTTAACCGGTGGGTTATCAGTTATTGGGAAAGGTCATTAGCAGAATTGACCCCCAAGTGTGCAGTAGACTTCATTATCAAATAAAGAAAGTTAAACGAAAACATAAATGATAATTGTAATGATGATATTTTGAAAAGGATACTAAAACATCTGTCTGCCTGCATTCTGTTAGCGTACGTGACCACAGCGCAGCCGGGCGTCGTCAACTGTATTGACATCACTTGTCCACATTGGCCCATCTTCTCGCATAGTATAAAGAAAGTCGTTGATGGTGGTAACTGAAACAAAAATAACCAATAATCTTGAGACAATTTGTTTTTCTTGCAAGCGCCGCATCTGTCTGACTGTTAGCTGACAGTTATATGTCAGCGCTAAACTCATAAACTACCGAACGGATTTTATGCGGTTTTCGCCAAGACAGTGCGATTTCAAGAAGATTTACATTCTAAAACCATGCAATAATATATACTTTTGCTTAAAAAACTTAAATTCAACTTACATTACTCAAAAGGAGCTGCACAGATTGCATTACATTCATGTTATGTGGCGGTATATTATTATGCCTCGGTGTAGGCATCAACCCGGGAGCTGGTCCCATAGGCCTCGGGCCATTCCACGACTGATTCATGCCCGGGCCGGTCGGTGGAGGCCCGGGCGGGCGTATCCTTGGAAGCCCGTTTGGACCCATTTGCATATTTGGGCCTATAGGGAGCCGCGGGCCTACAACCGGACCCATATTTGGTCTCACTCCCACATTTGGCCCGACACTCGGCCTAGGCCCTTGTACTGAAAGTCTTGGACCAAACGGTCTTGCCGGTACAGGCGTCGCATAAGGCCCTCCACCAGGCAGTGGGGGCAAATTCGGGCTCGCATCTACTGTAGTGCCGTTAGGCCTTGGATTTGATGGTCTAGGCACATTTTGAACGGGATTCTGTGCCGGTTTATTCGTAGTAGTAACTGATATCGACTTGGCGACAGTCACCATATTTTTCACAGAAGAGGTCGTCGATGTATGACAGAACTCTTCGACGCTTCTAACTTTGAAATTGACGTTCTTATTTTGATTTTTAGAATCTTTTTTAGGGGCGTTTGTCAATCTATCAGGATCGAAATCCGATGATTGCTCCGCTAAGAATCTCTTGTAATGTTCTACTACGTTTCTTAGCGGTTTCCCGTTGATTCCCAATCCAGGCCCAACGGCACCTAAACCTTTAGGTAGTAAGATGCTGTTGGTTGGACTTCTATCCATTGCCACTTTTAGTTTTAGGCCATAGAATTGTTGTCTGTTTATCATTGAGACTGCCTGAAATAATGGTTACCATTTAGGATCAATTCTTATTCTATTTACCAGATTAAAAAGGTCCCTCACATTGGTTATATCAAATTGTAAAACATTGAAACTCATAATAATTATTCTTTTCTCACCTTAGTTTCGGCCAGAGCTATGCAATGTTATGTTCAGTTTATTAATCCACCAATCATATCAAACTTAGCATAGCCTAGCTCTGGTGAAAAAACACCCTGAAAACTCAAGAGGTCTCATACCTGTACGGCCTCTAATGGATGACTATACATGACGTTAGCGTATCTGTTGGCCACTTGGAATACAGAACATATCAGCACTTTGCCAGCCAGCTCCATAACATCACGCAACTCAGATTTATCGCACCTGAACTGTTCAAAATATAAAAAAATATATTAGAAAGTTAGATAGGGCAATTCTGCTAAATCAATCGTGTGTCAATTGGATCTCGAGTTATAATTTTAACACAATTGGTTCCAAAAGAATACCACATGTATGTGAAATGTAAATAAGTGTAAAATCTATTCATATTCATTTATTTATTTTACGAACAAAGGTACAATAAATGTGGTGGAAACAGATGATATGGGAATGAGAATCAGTGTGTGTCAGTTGAGTCGCAATTTTATCTCAATTGAATATTTTGTCACATTGCTCCTGTAGAATACCATAGTTAGTGTCAAACTATTCAGAGATTGTTTGACACTCAATTCAATTGACACTGATTTCTCTTTTGAGTGTCATCTATTTCCACGCTCTGTTAATTTATTTTTAAACCCAATAAAAGAGTTATTAAATGCATTAATAACTCATTAGCTGCATGGAAGGATGGCGGAGTGGCCTTTGTGTAGTATTGGGACACAAATGGTACATAATAAAAATTTAAAAAAATAAGTCATTAAAAATTATTAATATGTACTTACATTAGATACATGTACCCATTTATCTAACGGTGGGGTTATGTCTAATGATTTCAGATAGTCTAATTTCAAACCATAGAGTCCTGCAGGATCTATGTCCCACTCATCTAGATCCGGCTTCCATGGAGATTTGCTGAAATATTGACAGTGATTATAACTATTATTTAATGACAGTTCATAAACCTATAACTAAACATAAGAAGTACGAGTAGCACGCGGTCTTACTCCCATTGTACCGCTTCTATTGCTTCTATTGCTTCCGCGGAAATTTCGGGATAAATGTATCTTATGTGTTATTCTGACGTATAACCTATACTACTGTAAAGTTGCACTCAAATCCGTACATACACTCTAAACAATAAACTCTGGCAATTATTATATTATTAGCAGAATAATTTGAATGATAGGATTAGTATGACTTAACATTATAAAATACTGATTCTCGAGATGAATCAAAAGATGTAAAATATAGATGGATGTTTGTTACTCTTTCATGCAAAATCTGAATCAGGAAGAACTACTTGTTATCCTGAAACTCTGACAGAAATTTATAATTTTATTTCTAAGATTATTTTAGGGAATGAAAAAAGATCATACCTGCTTAGTATTTCTGCTGTTTCATCTGAATCATATTCATATTCCAAGGTTTCCACTAAAACGAAATAAACAAAATTACATCATTGTATTATTTCGAATTGAGACTATAGTCATAGATACAATTAACTCTCATATTACATTTTTATTTCATACTCCCCCATTCACCCCCATTGTGCCCGTTCCCGTAGGAATTTCGGGATGAAAAATAACCTATAGCCTTCCTTGATAAGTGGACTATGCAACACTGAAAGAATTTTTCAAATCGGACCAGCAGTTCCTGAGATTAGTGCGTTCAAACAAACAAACAAACTCTGCAGCTTTATAATATTAGTATTACTTCTGAAGAGGAAAAAGGTTTAGTGATTTAATTTCTTTCTTACCCTAACTCTAAACCTTTTTCCTCTTCAGAAGCAATCGTCGGCTGGTAAATTAACGACATTTAACCACATTTGGTGCCAATCCAAAAAAAAATTATTATAGTCATTGTTGCAGAAGATTTCTTAAATTGCTACTTTTCTATGGTTTCAACCCTCACTATTTCAAAAAGTGATACCCTATCAGAAAGGCAAACATACCAATCATTTCCAAAGCGAGTTTCTCTCCATTGATCTCCTTATCCTTCAACTTCTCAAATGCCTCTTTACACTCATCCTCTGCTTGGTATGTGAGTTTTATAGCTCCAATACTATTTTTATCATCTTTTACTAACTCAATTTCATCTATGGGTCCACACTGGAAGTATATAATGATAAGGTTTTATAGATAGTTTTATAGATAGATCATATAGATTCTCTACAAATGGTATATAGCTGAAGAGTATGTTTCTTGATTGTATCTTTATGCTACCTAATTCCAATTGGATGTTTGGGATGAAAAAATAGCCTATTACAACACCGTTGAATATGCAATCTATTGCAAACAGGATTATCCAAATCAGATTTGTAGTTTTCGAGATAATAGCAATCAAACAATCAAAAAATCAAACCCTTCATTAAGCTTTATTATATTTGTTTAGATAATAAATTAATTAGTTTTTTTACATACCTCAGTGTCAATATAATTCTTTATTTCTACAAAACTCCATGTACTTGGTAAGTTTGATACTAACAGGCAGTACTCTACTTCCTCATAGGGTTCCGGATGGCTCATCATCATTGAATTCTTTACCACCTCAACATTATGATCAATGTACGTGAATTTCCGTACTTTAGATTTTCTAGTATGTTTGGGCGGTCTACAGCGCTTCCTTTTCAATTTATTTACGGATTTACTGCCTTCTTTCTGTTCACTCTCTAACGAACTTGGTGCTGTGTCTATATTGTATTCTTCTGCGTTTTTTTCGCTATCAAGACTTTTATTTTCCGCTTCCTTCTCATTGTTAGAGGTATTCACTTCAACCATTTCGGTGTCTTGTACAGATTGTGGCGATGCTGTCTCAATTTTCGGTACCGGCGATTTTTCTGTAGTATCTGGTGGTTTGGATGTTTCGTCCATATCTGATTGGACTTCCTGCTTTACCTCATCCATTTTAGTACTTACGTTTTTTACATTTAAAACAAAAGGAACTGCTCTACATTCGATTATATTAATAGAAAAATTGAGTTGAGTTCAGTACTTGTAAGTAAAATTGGAAATGTATTTTTGTAAACATTTTTTTTTTGTCAACCAGTGATAATGATAAATGACAGTCAATATCGACTTTGACATTGACGGATTTTTTTCCTTTGACAGTAAAAGAGCTTATTTGTCATTTAAAACGTCGAAAAAGAACCAAACCTTGACCAAACCAAAGAATATTAACAACTGACTGATAAGATGAGTGAGTTGACTGATGAGTGATGACAGATGAACAAACAAAAACAAAACGTTTTCTTTTCTAGTTTTCTACCGTAGTTATTGTGTTAAATGAAATTAAAAGTATCAAAATAAATTAAATACAATACAAATGCAGTGGTAACCAGATACTTCAACATAAATAACAAAAAATAAGTTTTAAAAATGATGGGCCAAGCTCTTTACGTGAGAGGAATGAACATGGTAAGTTTTATTGGAAATTGTTAAAATAGACTTTTGAAAATCTATTGTGCTTTCTAATAACTCCTCTTTTAGTCAGAATCAGATGACGAACAAAGTTGGGACGACACGAAACTCAATGAAGCATACGACAAAGCGCTGCAAATAGCAAATGCTGAAGTTGCGAAACGTATTGCAATGTCTACCAATTCTAAAGTTGGAAAAGGTAATAAATAATAAATATCCCAAACATAACTTCATAAACCATGTAATCTTTGCTTTATATTCTGGTCTATTCAAATTTTGAAAGCTAGTGAAAGATTTTTCGAATCTTAAAACTCGTAAGTATTACAAACTAGCTCCGCCCCGCGGTTTTCCCGTGTTGTGCCCTTTCCCGTGGGAATTTTACGACAAACAATAGCTATATCCTTCCTGTTTAATGTGCCTATACATTACAAAAATAATTAATCAAATCGGACCAGTAGTTCCTGAGATTAGCGTGTACAAACAAACAAACTCTGCAGCTTTACTTTGTGAACATTTGTTTAGATGAAAGAATGATTGGATCTACTTTAAAAACTACTATTGTTATTTTTTACTTTACAGGAAAACAAAAAAGTACAAAAAAGGAGAAAAAGACTCAACCACAAGCGGATACTAATATTGAATGGAGATCTGGAATGCCATGCCGTGCCATTTATGAAGAGGATGGCTTGGAGTATGAAGCCTTTATTTCAAGAATTATTGATGACAAGGAATGTGTTGTGAGATTCATAGGTAAGGGTTAGGTGTAATCACCAATCTTGCTTAATGCAAATTTATGATCTCAAATGAAGCCTCTGAATTAGGTATTGAACTTCATTAAATTGTATTACAGGGTATGAAAACTCGGAAGTAGTTGCTTTAGAAAGTCTGAAACCTTCGCAAGGGAACTCTGAGAGGATGCGTCAGATAGAAATTGCTTTGAATGAGAATGCTGACGATGGATTTGACAGTCAGTCTCAATGCGAAGGCGGGGAGGTAGCTAGTGAACGCGTTATGAGCCCTGGTACATCAGGTAATTATTAAACAAGTTTTTTAGTCACTTTTCTTGTATGTAGAGTCTTCTCTTCTTCTCATGTAATGTAGTGTAACATTTTGTGTATTTTGTGATATTTACTTATGTTATTATTTACTGACCTTTCAGATCAATCATCCCAGCAGAAGAAAAAAATAACCAAAAAGAAGAGTGGCCCCAAAAAAATGGGAATGTCTTTCAATAATCTACCTAGCTTGCAGATGCCAAACATGTCAATGTTCAAAAATGTATGTTCACAGAATTATGAACTCTTATTTTTCTATTTATTTTTTGTTAGCTCTAAAATCTGTGCCATGCAAGGCTTAGATGCACGCGAAGACAATATTATCTCTTTTTTGTCTCTTTTCTTCATACAGAAATAGAAATAATGAGAGATGAATTTGGAGAGAAGGAAAACGAAGACTAAAGTCTTCGCCTTGCAGGACTAGCATAATGTGAAGACAATGCTTTTGTCTTATTTACATTATATTTCGAAAGCTAAATGCGACTTTTCTCTACAGACGCAAGCGTGCACTCTATTCTAATGCAAATTTGAGAGATAAACTAGATATATGTCGATTTATTATTCTGCTAAAGACAAAATTTGTCAAACTGTTGTCATCAAAATCTCATGGTCCTACACAACCTAATCAACAAGGTTCTTTTTACAGATAAACCTATCGGAAATGCCTATGCCACCGCCGCCGCCCCCGATTTCTCTCTCGGGCGATAGGACTGACGGCGAAGAACAGGCCATATCCACAATGTTGCTCAGTTGGTACATGACTGGGTATTACACAGGACTCTATCAAGGGATGAAGAGGTAATTATTAATTGGTACAGTCACGAGCGTTAATTTGGGACCCATTTCCATCAAATTTTGTTAGAACATTCATAATGCAATAAGGTCGAAACTTTAGTTTGATAGAAACGTACAGTTATCGATGGTAAACAATATGACATTGATATTACGATAAAACATTAGCTCTAAATAGCGTAAGTTTGCTACACGATATTCAACCTTAGGTGGGTCCCAAATTATACACGATATTCAACCTTAGGTGGGTCCCAAATTAATGCTCGTGACTGTATAATGCCCTGCAGTTTTATCCACAACGTACCCATTGAAATTTGGGTATAGATAGTACCCTGCCTTTCCCAAGGTCGAGGATATCATTGTCAAAATTCACCAAAATTGATTCAGTGGTTTAAAGGTAATACAAACACGTACAACACGTACAAAAACGTACAAGTACGGATTACCAACAGTATGTACTTCAGTTAGATAAGTGATTTGTGCTTTAAACATATTTAAGCACTAAGATTTTAAGATTTAAGAGTTTTTGTGCAATCCGCCCTTAGACTATAATAAGTCAAGAAGCATCCCAGTCTATAAGTACTCAGATTATATCCTTGTCTCACCTTACAAATCTACCCCAGATATGTTAGACCACTGTCACACTGACACACACCAAGATACAAGAGTTTAATATCTTCTTTTCAGGGCTCGCGACAACAATAAACAATAATACCAACGTCATAGGAGTCATAATGAAATAACACAACCGGCATATACATTAAAAACTTTTATTTTAATCTCACAACGTAAACAAGAAATAAAATAGAAAATGCTGATAAAATAATAAATAGAAATTATGCCTCCTGTTTTGTGTAAAACTATGTACAAAATATACATTTAATTTTAATATCATTTGCTTGTTTCTCTTTATTTTACCTGATTGGTGGGATTTTATATAAAAATAATGTATTTTCGACGGTATTGCATCAAATATTCGGAAACAAAAATAAAAGTCCCAAGTACTTATATTTATTCGTAAATAAAATCTAAGTAAATTAAGCTTAAAATTAATCAAAAATGGCAAACGTTTCGTTTTAAGATACAAAGACTAAGAAACAAACATATTTACAGATTCATAATATACAGATGATAGTCAAAACTTATATTCACTATACAGACGTAAGGTGAACATAAAGGAACTGCGCAAACGATGACACTTCTTGTTGCCGACACCGAACACTTTTTGTCCGTTTGTGTCACGTGGAAGCAACAGTCCGCGCAGAACGGACTTCATATTACACGTTTCATCAAATATTCCAATGCCAATCTAAGTTTAAAATGATTGTTATAGAAAAGAAAATTACTTAAATCGTTCTCGAAAAACCACTCGATAAATTCTATTGTTTAATTTAAATAATAAATATAGAATTCAGAGTGTTAAAAGAATTTTGGAACATAACTTTTTAAACTTAATCCGTGTGATTAGTTTGCAGTATGTTAATAAGGTAGTTTTTAAATTGATACCTTTCTGTCTATTTCATGGTGTTAAACGGTGGAAAAAAATAATTGGTGAAAATCAGGCTATACATATAATAAATACTCATTGACTTCAACATGTACACTACGCCACCAAAAATCTGAATTTCTATTCAACATGAAACAATCCAAATGAGAATATCTATCCCAACCCAACACATCGTACAGTTAAATGTAAAATGACGGCACGGAAGTTAGCTGCGAGGGTATGCTGTACAAAAAGGTTCAGTCAAGTCCACGATACTTGTCTATGGGAGTTATTGCCAAAACCGAATGTTACGGCCGGTAATAACCTACTCAGGTAGCAGAAGTTTGGACATTGTCAATATAAGTCAAATTTAAACCGTACAAAGAGAAGTCAATTAAATCGAAAATTGACTAATTGAAATAGTTTTTCATCAGTACTACAAAAAATCATTCATCAACTTCTAAGAAATCATTTGACGTTTCTGATTAGGTTAGCCGCCCAAATTAAACTGCGAAACCGTGTGTCATATTCAGAGTGTCTTTTTTAAACAGGTTAGTATGAGCAATTCTTCTTCTTCATCTAGTGGATGGTCAACCTGACCAATCCTGGTGTCAGAGTTATTGAGTCCCCAAAGGCCTCTGACTCAAGTGGCTCAAGTGCCTCAAGTGGCTCAAGTGAGCAAGTCTGAAACTACAAGAGAAATGAAGATTTGCCCATACAGACCGTTTGAAAAAGCCACCCTGTATATTGTAGTTCAGACTAGTGTGCTAAGTTCGTGAGCGTCGTGGCTAAGGTCTATGGTGGCGGGAGGGACCCCGGGAGTGGCGGCGCCTTCGCCCGGCGGAGTGCTCGTTGGTGGTCTGAAATTCAGAAAAATATGGGTAAGTTTCTTGATTATCATCCTTTAGATTCTAGAGTTTAACTTAGTTAGAAGGTATTTTGATAGCTTCTTCTTAAAGTAAAAGCTGAGCTATCTATAGGTACATCCATCCATTGATTCTTGTCGATGGAATTCCTCCCACTTTTCCCTATTTAGATAGGTTAGTCCTTCCACCAGAGCTATGTAATGCTACTTTGCTATGTTATATTTTAATATGATTGATTTGATAGATACTGAACGTAGCATAGCCCTTGCAGAAAGATAATCTTAAACCGTAGTTAGAATATAAAACACTTGTACAACAATTTAATATTTATTCCCAAATTAATGTTAGGGATGGATGATGTGGTTATTTATTCTATTCAACTTCTACGCATAGACTAAAAAACTCACCTAATAATATAAGGACCTCCTTGCTGCAGTAACGTGATAGGATGCGCATATGGCGCGCCCTGCATACTATGGAAACTCAGATTCCCGCCCATTCCCGTATTGTTCAAATGTCCATTCCCCATAATCACTCCGTTAGAAGCGTTTAAAGGAGATGCTGTAGCATTTGTAGAGTTAAAGTCTTGTTTTCTTAGCGCTTTGACTAAGTTCGTCTTTTCTTTCTGCCATATGAAGACGTTGTGCACCATTGCGCAGCCGCAGAATATGATGCCAACGCCAATGAATACTGACGTCACGATGGCAGGCGTAGAGTGGAATTGAATGAACGTGTAGAGTATTATACCTGCAAAAGAAATACAGATTATTCATATAGGTATTTTAATTAGGCACGCGTGGTAGTGTTAGTGTGGTAGTGCACGCGTGGTAGTACCTCTAATCCTCCTCACTGTACTGATATATCTTCGATGAGATGAGAGACTTTGCTCAGCAGCGGATCATCACGGACCAATACTTTAGCTTAGAGTTAATTAAAAAGTCTATAGATAGATTGATGTTAAAAGTTTTATTTTGCCTTGTAAACGAATGGACCTACTATATTGTATCTCCTAAATGGACTATGGTCTATTCAAAAATCTAATACACTAACAAAACTTTATTATAATGTAACTAATGGCTTTAAAACTGAGAAATATTAGACAGAATTGGTACAATTATTGTGATCTTTATCATTGATGATTTTCCAACGAAAGTCTTTGATTCAGTCCGAAATGAACAAAAAATCGCACATACACCAAGTAATTTAAACCACATTAGTATCAGATTTTGGAGCTGTGAAATAAAATGCGTAAAAACGTCAGAATTATTACCTGTTAAAAACACTGGTATTGATATAAAGAAGCCTCCTATGGCGCAAACTCTCGTTATCGCCGACTTTTGAAGATATTTATTTGACCTGCAACAAAAAAAAAACTTTATAAGGGCTAATTTCTGGGATTGGTGATAACTTTTTGGAGGTTTGGGACCAAATGAGCTAGAAAATAGGTGTTGATATACATTAGAACAATCTACAATAATAAAATTACGATTTCTAAAATGAACCCCACAATATTATCTGAGACTACAAGAATCTTTATTACAAGGAGACCCTTGTTACCGTTACTAGTGAAGCGAAGTGTAGTGTATGTAGTTTGAGCAAGTTTAAGTAGAATCGCTACCGTTCTAGTTTTACTCCCCTATAAAAGCTCACATATGTGCAATATCGCACATTTTAGCACCCAACCTTTTACGAGCCAATAAGCCAAAAATATAGACAGTTAACTCCACACGAACTCTACACGTCCCACATTCCAAAATAACGGGTGAATTCGAAATTCAAAACGCCAAGACCATCGAAATCGAGGTAACATTGGTAAGATGCGCCTAAAGAGCAATCTATAAATTAATCGATGTGATTTTATTATAACTCGATTCGTATCAGAACTTGTTCTCGAGGTAACGGGTCCAACACCTGTTCATCAAGTATAACCCTGTTGAATTACGAAGACGCATTTTCGCATCAAAGTTTAAAAGTAATCCGTCTTCTTTATTTGTTCGGATTATTTGTATTAGCAATGTCAGTGACTTGGGCTCCTTAGTTGATTGAGTCAGTCGATGTTATGACATTTATTTGATAACAATTAAGTTTTATTAACCAGTAGTTAGTGTAAGTAGACGTTATAATGTAACAATTAATGTTTTGATAGCAGGGTGACCTATTAACATGATTTCTTTTGTTTCAATTTCAATTAGTTAGTCAATTAATTGGTCAGGTTGGCCATTCACTCGATGAAGAAGAATTAGTTAGTCGATCTCTGCATACCTCTGTCTTGTCACTATGCACCTTATTATCTGTGTATCAGTATTTTTAACACTAGATAAATCTGTTCCTATTCCTGAATTTATAGAACTAACTATCTATTCCTTCATCCAAAATATATTCCTTGGTCTACCTAGAAACTTAAACTTAAGAGCTGGGCTCTTTATCAAAGGAAGAGAAGAGATTATCTCTTCCTTTCTCTTTCTCTATGATGATATCTTGTATCACTAGCTGAAGAGGATGGCAGAAGATAGAGAGCCCTGCTTTTAAGTTTAAGAGAGAGAGAGATGATGATATAATATATAGTACCTACTTATAATTACTCGAGTGTAGACAATGGCAAGCATTTTGCTAATAAAAACAAAGTAAACGATGTTTACTAAACCGTGTGATTAGTCCGTTGCAATGTCAACGGTTTTCTCAGGTGGTTTAAGCAACGGTTCGTCACGCACCGCTTGTTGGGGACGACATGTGTGTTTCATTCAATAATCATTGTGTTATTACTTACTAGCAGCGCCCCGCGGTTTTACCCGCGTTGTACCCGTTCCCGTAGGAATTTCGGGATGAAAAATAGCCTATAACCTTCCCGTTGAATGTGGCTATCTATTACAAAAATAATTATTCAAATCGGTTCAGTAGTTTCTGAGATTGGCGCGTTTAAACAAACAAACAAACAAAACAAACTCTTCAGCTTTATAATATTAGTATAGATTAGGTTAAGTAAGACATTTGTTTTCATAATACCACTGAGTGATTGAGAACAATTATTTATGAATGAGTTATGTTTAAAATGTATTGATTGGGTTATCGGATAACATCGAGTAAGATCTGCATAGAAAATGTATTTTCTCAAATAAGTCCAAAGGTATCTTGGCACTGTCAAAAAAGTTTATCCTGTGTCAGCTATGTATCAAAACACAAAGAAAAATATCTAAATTCTTCTGTTCTTGACCTTCGCTCTCTTTTATTTTCATATTTGATATATGAAACCTTGTGTTACACTTACTAAACCTTGATAATAGTTTGCATAAAACTATTAAACGACATTTATCGTTGTCATAAAAGACCTTCAACGTTCGTTCTCTCTGAAACTTTTATTGCTCTAAAACTCAGTACATAATGTAATCTGCATCACAGATAAGATAAAAATCGGTCAGAAGCTCTCAGCGATTTGGGATTAAAAGGCATTGTCATACTGCATTATGTGCATCAAGATTATTTCGTCTGGACAATCGTGTTGGTACGCCATTTTCTCAACGTCAGCTGACAGGACCGGTTTAATTCTCCTATAACACAACACAAATTCCATTTTGTAGGCAACTACAGACTACGCCAAAGCAATCGTGAACATTCCACACTCTGAGATTTAACTTGGCTTGTTTTATTTAAAATGTTTCTTACAAAACTGCAGTCCTATTGAAGCACAAACAAAATGATTGTAGTATTTTGCAGTCTGTTCGTTTGTTTTGGCGGGAGTTCTTTGCCGCCATTTTGCTGGCCTATTTGTTTGGATCGGAAATTGTTTTCCCATTTGGTGCGTGAACCGTTATTGTGAGAGCACTTATGTATCCTCTGTTTTATTGCTTGCCCGCATTTGTTTATGTGGTTTCGAGGATGCCTGGTAGTAATGTGGTTAACATATAAATATTCAAGACACTAAAATAGGTATGTCGGTCTCACCTTCCCAATGCTGCTACCACAGTCCTATAGTGTAACCTATTTGGAAGTACCTATTTTCTATCCATGTAACTGTTATAACCATTCATATCGCCATAAAAGTAAGTAGGTAAGTGTTATCAATAAAATTTTATAGGTTTTATAGACCTTTCAATCTTACGCAAAACGTGGGGCCGATATAACAACTGATTGGACAAAACAAAACAAATTGATTAACGGTGTGTCGAATTGTTAATTTGTTTTCCATTATATGTCTGTTGTTTGTGGTTTTTATGAATCCATGATTACGGAAGTAATGCATGAGGTTATTGAACAAAACATCCTTATTCCAGCCTGATTTATCTATGCTCATTTTAAACCCATTAGGATGATGCTTGTCATGAGAATCTTCTAGTGATTATACTCTCGGCTCTCCCCTTTGATGTTTATTTGTCAGTCCCCTTGTAGTTATTACACATATTACCATACTCCTCTACCCAGATTTATACGAGATAACAAAAATTTACGTAAAAAAGGACACCTACAAACCTGAAACTGTACATATCCGTGCTAGTTTCGGCAAAAAAAGTTATGCCCCTACTTACCAATATTCACAAACCGCGTACTTATTTTGAAAATAACTTCGCTTGCCTATTTGCTCGAATGAAAGTAAAATGAGATTCCTGTGCACAACTTAAAATGACCTCATTCAAATGTTTGCAAAAACCGTGGGTCTACCTGCTTCTTTCATTCAAGGGCGTATTGTAAGGTGCATTCCTTTTATTTGGGATGCCGGCTCGAATACTCTCGAATGCTTGGGATTCTGAACGATTTAATGGCTATGATTACTGTGTCTTCCCCAAGGTTGGTTAATAAAGTAAGCTCGTATAGTTCAGTGGCTTACTTTGATGGAGGGGATTTCAAACCGCCTACAGTCTTTGACAACTAACGTGGTTAGGTAATATTACCTAACCGATAATTAAATATGCTCAAGGCCAGTAAAGTAAGGTCTTAGCCTATAATGTTCCACTGCTGGGCAAAGGCTTCTCAACTCACTGAAGATAACAGTCCAGGAGGTTTGTGATCACAAATCTGAATTAGCCAAGCGTGATTACGTTACGCCTAATCCTTCTCAAGCCTAGTAGCGATAGAAATACTTCTATCAGCTACCCCTCCAAGTAGAGATCGCGATCTGCGCGTTGCTTTACAATCGCCGAGTGGTTAATGTCAACTTTGTTATTGGAAGAAGGAATTGGGTCAAAATAATCATGTTTTAAAAGGACCATCCTGTCATTTTTAAAGACTTGATAATCGTGCATGATAATGATTTATTTGCACCTGATAACAACTATGCAAATAGCGGCTACTAACAGAGCTTTATTTGTCAAATACTAAAGGTAATTTCACACAAAACATTTCACAACATCGAATGATATCGCAATGTAAACTGAACTTTTTGTAACTGGTGTAAATTACCAGTTACGAAACGGTTTACGAGATGCATCTTTCATGCGTTCACATTATCTCTGTAAACATGACACGGTTTTAAAGTAGAGCATCTTCCTCATTGCATAGTTTTATTTGAATTATTATATACGTACTGATGTTATAATTAATGTTCCAGAAAAAAATATGACTCTATTAAAATTATATAAGCATAAATATTTATCAAACTATTTCGTACAATGCATTCTACAATGCTATCTTCGAAAGCATTATTCAAAGGAATCTTCTTAAAAAGGAAATGTACCTATGATATGAAAATAAATCTTTTCGTATATTCAGCGTCAAATTATAGATACGATAAAATTAAAACCTATTAATCAAATGTGTAAAGCTCCGTGATTTGACACCGAACTAGTTTCAATTATATCAAGGCCAAAATTTACTTAAACACGTCATTCTTATTTATAGACCGGATTAAATTAAAAGTTCTACACTTGCGGAAATTAGGGTATTCATTACATTACTAGGTACAAAAGATAGTAAAATGAACACTAAGGTAACTTCCTCTGAGCCACATTTGCCAGGATATGTAAAACAAAGCGAGGAAACCACAAAAAGTACTTCCACGAGTTTCTTAGAGAGCCTTCCTATTTGACGAACGAAAAGCAAAAGCTGAATGATTTAGTAAAACCTTCCCTATTCCCTTGTCATATGAACTAGTAAATGCCTAGATACTGAACTAAGCATACGATTGATTAGCATTGTCTATAGCCACTCTTAGGTTGTGGTGTAGAACATAACGAACTTACCACTACTCTTAGCACTTTAAAGGTTTCAGTGCAATACATGTTGTGATTTAAATAACAGTTGCATGTTAAACCGATTACTGTTGTACAATTTGTTAGGGTATGTAGCTGTTTATGTAACCGATATGCAGTTTTGCGGTTTCATTTTTGACGCACTGTTACTAACTCATACATATATTTCAAAATTGATTTCCATGCTTTGAATGAGGACTTATTAAACGTAATCGAGTAACCGTTACCTATATTGCTAATGAAACTAAACACTTACCGCCTTATTTATAAACGACTAGCAGCGCCCCGCGGTATTACCCGCGTTGTTCCCGTTCCCGTGGGAATTTCGGAATGAAAAGTAGCCTATAACCTTCCCGTTGAATGTGGCTATCCATTACAAAAAGAATTTTTCAAATCGGTTCAGTAGTTTCTGAGATTAGCGCGTTTAAACAAACAAACAAACAAAACAAACTCTTCAGCTTTATAATATTAGTATAGATTAATAGCTAAAACACTGTTAAAAAGTGTTTTGTCTCTTTTGCTCTTTAAAATGATAGCGTATGTCAGGAAGGGACAAACATTTCATTGCTAAAATGCTGTTTATAAGCGTTAATGAATAAGATAAGATAAGATAAAACTTTATTAAGCACACATAATTATACACAAATTCAATGAACTAAATCTAGTTATACAATCAGCCGTAGTAAGTGATCGTTGGTATCCATAAAAGTTAAAAACTGTCTGTGAAAACTGTCTGAAAACTGTGAATAAGGTCCTTAACATTTCAAGTGGGTACCTATTAGTTACTCACCAGAGATTATAACCCACTAAGTCCAAATAAGTCTATTGACACAAAAGATTAATTACCACTAATCCGGACCAAGTTTGGGTAATGACGTTGTGTCTAATGTTCGCTTACGAAGTGCTAAGCCACACGCTTCCGTAGAAAATATCGTGTTACTTCCTTGAGTGTGGAAATGAGTCGATCGAGCAAGATTTTATTGGCTTCTTCACGGAATCTTCGTATTAAATGACATACGTTACACCGACATATAAAAATATAAAGCAGTATATTTTTACAACAAAAATATACCTACTGCTTTATATTTTAGCTTAGCTGAGTTGGGTTTTCAATCATTTCGTAGAGTTTAATGTTACTTAAGAATAAAAACCTTTCCTTTATTCCTCCTAAAACTATGTTACGGTATTACAACCTTAGGACGACAGTCTGTCTGTGTATGTAATATGTACACTACCAGAGGCTGTAATCGCCCATTAGGGTCATTTCAATGGTCAATATTGTAAAAAGTCTTACGAAAACCAGCGGTTTCCGTTGCGTGTGCTTGCTTATTAGCACCTTTATTTAAAAAATAAGTACCATTACAAGTAATCGTTTACATTACGGATTTTGTAACGGATTGAGTAAACATCTGAAATTAAGAACTAGGTATCCTTTTACTTTTACATACATTTATAACCGAATGTTGATATAAAGTAAGTAAGTAGGTTTATGCAATAACACCACGAGCGAGATTCCAGACGATTTTTAAACATTTACATCTCAAGTAACGACTATTTATTTACGGCCCTACTGAAATAGCTTTCAATGGCTTTATAACTAAGTGCTATACAAAAAGAGAAACATAATATCTCAGTTAAGTATCTCCATACTAAAATAGCTTTCAATTACTGTAAAATGAGTTTTATTCTATTATACCTAGAAAAAACACTAATTTTATGGGGCGTCCACATTCTCCTCAATCGAAAAGTAACAAAAGTGCATCTTTTGTCTTTACTGCCGTCTTAAATGCTCATTTTTTAAAATGTAATAACGAGTGTGAACACTACCTACATTGAATACATATGACACTAAAATTAATGTACTTTTACCAAAGTAAAGAATCGATTTTTTTTTTATTAGACTTACGCCTGTACTCTGACCTATCAAATTCCTTAGCAGAGATTTAATGGCCGATTTTACATGACGTAATGATTGTATGAAAAATAACGTCAAATAATTAAGTGTCGATTTAACGAACGTCTCTCAGTGCGGCAGTTAGTCTTGTACACGTACCAATACAAAACGATAGCTAAAATACCTTGCTAAATATACCAGTATGATTGAACTTCACAATAGCTACGTAGGTTCGTTCTAATTCGCGTGGGAGATCTTGTTTTGCCAGTAGTTATGGGTTGACCCTGTGCTACGATGACACTTGTTGACCACATGTCCTAACGTGTTCCAAAGTTTCGAAATACCTCAACTTTTATGGAGTTCTATAAATCAGACGTTATCAAGTTTCAGTCCTACGTAAATTGCCTTTTGTGGATCTTGGTTACTTAATTAATATCGAAGACTAACACTTATCCGTGGTTTTATCCGTGTTATACCTGATGTTTGTATGGGAATTTGGGGATGAATAGTAATTTATAACCTTCCTCTAGAATGTGACTATCATATTCAAAAGTATTTTTCAAGTCCGACTGGTACTTACTTCTAAAGATAGCACCTTCAAACAAAGAACTCTTTCACTGTATAGCATTAGTATAGATATTAGTTAGTAACCTTATAAGGTTGACATTTGAACTTTAAAGGCTAGGATGACGAACCAACTTTTACTCCCAAGCTTTTTCTCGAAATGCCTTGGAAGTGTCGCATCGACTTTCAAACAAAACTTATACTCTTTTTGCATCCATTTTTGAGTTGTTCAAATGCTTTGAAGAATTAGTAATGCTGTTCAAAATTCCTGAGAAGCAATCTCTAAGCTTGGCATGCCTTCATGCAGGTATCTACCGTTATCTTCATAATTGCTGGAGTAAAACGCGTAAAATAGGCTTCTGTTAGTGTGCGGCCACAGTGAATGCGCGGTGGCTTACGCGGTGACTTACGCGGTGGCTTACGCGGCGGCGGCGGCGGAGGTGGCCACACTGAGGCGCGAGCTCTAGTAGCGATCAGACGTATATCAGGGGTTGCAAACAATTTTCGATCAACAATACACAACTAGATATCGGGTCACGTACAAAATCAAAGCTAAAAAATGTCCTCGTGAATTACGTGTGACAGCTTATTTTGTTTACTACCGAACTGACCAAAAAGTTTTAAAACAGTTCGAAGTTCAACCTAATTACAACCATGACACCTAGCAAATCTTCAAATATTTAAAATTACTACTGTCACTTAGAAACGAAAAGACAACATTTAGTGTGAAATCAACCTTAACGACCTACAAATAAAGTATTTTATTCCCGTGTTTACCTTCCTTTCGTTTCGTTTCTTTTAGAAGAACTACAGATGGAATGGAGTCGTGTTGAACACTTAAATAATTTGTAATATGCACGTAAAAGTTTACTTAAAATTATTTATGTTTTGGGCTATCTAGGTTTGATAGTATACATACTTGTTTTCATTACGATTTTTTTGATAAACTTGATAGTATAACTCTGCAAATATAGATCTTAGCGTATATATTAAATAATAATGATCAAACTTACTGTCATTTTTGCTCTAAAGTTGAAAATTAACGAGTTATTTCAGAAAAACTAAAAAAAATTAACTTAAAACAAGATGGCGGCGAATACTCTACCGGGATTAGTTACAAAATCGAAATTTATAAGTCCGACCACCCCCCCACGACATAAAAAAAAATCGCCCCCCGGATAAATAAATTATTACTACAAAACAAATCTACTCCATGTCTCTGCTGTTCTGTTTCACAAAATTTGCGCCAACGTTGGCCAAACATTTGTAGCGGTGACTTCAAATCAGTATTTTTTTTCAAAATTTGATATTATTTAGTTAAAAGCTTAAAATATAACTTATTCTACATGTACTCACAGAAAGTAAGACACTCTGGCCGTTAAATTGTTTTTCCGGCCATTATTTTTGCAACTTTTTTGGCTGTGGTTCGAGGGAACTAAATAAAAGAGTGGCTCACTTTTCAAATGAGACCCTAAGCACCCAGACATATTATTTGCGCTGACCCGAAATCTAGTGTGTATTGTTGATCGAAGCCATTTTACGTCAAAACGCCGAGCGGTAAGACCACTGGTTTGATACACCTGCCACCCGCTTGTTAAGTCGCTCGCCGCCTAGGCCCGTACTGTGGCCACAACGCGCGGATTGGTACGTTTGAAATCACCGCGCGCGGAGTCGCTCGGTCTTGTCGCGCTAGGCTTCCGCCTAGTCACTTCAGTATGGACACTTACACGCGTTTCATACGTTTGATATTTCGCGCCCGCCGTCGCCACCGCGCTAGGCCCGCAGTATAGACGCACACCTAGGCTGGACTCGCGTGCCGTGACGGTGTTTAAATAGGGCTGTCAATGTATTTAAAGTAACTGTCATTTTTGACAGTCTTCAAAATAAGAGGTTTTCAATTCGTCGGAATCATTTTAAGACTCAGCTGGGAGCTGCTATGATGTAATGTTATTTTTTCGTTTAGAATTAAAGTTTTTCAATTAAGTGTTTGTATGTTATCCTTTGTCTGATTTGTTTTTTTAATATCAATGCCTACATTTATTGTTGTTCATTTGCAGTGATACCTTCAGTGAAAGAGCCGTAGAAACTTTTGCCATGCAGTAGAACATTACAGGCTAATAAGTTTATCAGACTTTTAAAGTGGTTAAGTAAAATGATTTCATCATTTACCTTCTTAATCTAAATTAAATTAAATTCACTCAGTACCTATTTGGATATACTTAAACCGATTTAGTTATATATGAAAACCCTTCCCGAGATTCCTCTTGTTACATTTATATGATTGCAACTAGTGCATGTCTACTTTCATAAAGGACAATTGTATAGCGTCTAGAATTTCTTGTGGTTTTAACTATTCAAAACCTATCGTGCTTGACCATATATTATGGTTCTGAGTGAAATGTAAATGTGTCAGCGTTTAACACGTTCCGTTAAATATCAGTGTTTTAATAACAAGTCTCGTTAAGACAAAACACATGAGATAACAAGTGAGTGTCTTTATTTTGTATTACATGGTAATTGCTCAATGATGTGAGGAAAGTTTAAATAGTTTTGTTTTCAAATAATTTTTGTGAACAATGTTTAGTTTTATATTAACAAGTCTTTCAGCTCAATTCAGTAGGTACTTACAGATTATGATTAAAGTCAACGATTACGTAATGTTCTGCGATAAAACTAATGGTCAACAATTTTATCACCTAACCTACATAACATTACTATAATAAAACTCAAAGTAAAAAAACTATACAAATCAGTAAATTCACTAAATAAAAGTCTTCCTTAAACTTTTCTCAAACCGTTAAAAAAGTTGAACCGCAGCATTCCAGTTCAGATAGACGAACGAAATTCTAAGAAGCCAAATGAAATAGTGACCGGAAATAATCGAGATGTTTCTCAACACGACCTTGCTCAAGGACTGGGGTGCTTTCGACCTTTTTTAATGATATTACTAGCAGCGTCCCGCGTTTTACCCGCGTTGTACCCGTTCCCGTGGGAATTTCGGGATGAAAACTAGCCTATAACGTTCCCGTTGAATGTTGCTATCCATTACAAAAACAATTATTCAAATCGGATGTGTAGTTTCTGAGATTAGCCTTTCCAAAGAATTAAAGTAAGAAACTTCTGTATAATATTAGTATAGATAACTGAATCGGATTGTATACGAACTAGCATAGCCACGCTTATACACGTTTCTGTAGGAATTATGGGATCAGAAGTAAATCGGGTTGAATAGGTTAGCGGCCAATAGTGTTCGAGAAGGTAAGAGGCCTTCGTTGGTGTCAGAGTTTTTAAACCGCCTGAAGGACGATTGAAACAACCGGGATGATAATATGGTCTGACGATTGAAACATCCGGGATACTAAATGGTCTATAACGTTACACCAGTTATAAAGTAACTAGCCGCACCCCGCGGTGTTACCCGCGTTGTATCGGTTCCCGCGGGAATTTCGGGATAAAATGTATCCCATGTTTTATTCTGATGTTTAACCTATATTACTGTAAAGTTTCATCCAAATCCGTTCAGTAGTTTTTGCGTGAAAGAGCAACAAACATACAGCCATACATCCATCCATACATACATACATACATACATCCATCCTCACAAACTTTCGCATTTATAATATTAGTAGGACTGTATGTTGATTTTACTGAAATCAGAAAAATCTTGACAGACTTTATGACGTGATAATGCTGTTATTTTTTGTATTCAAATATTGTAAGTACGATTATTAGAAACTCCATTGTTTTATCACGTTTTATTACGCACAGCCGATACTGTTTCATAGTTTACGCAAGTTAACGAAAATCTAAAGTAAATCTGATTACGAAATGGAGAAATTAACGTTGTCCTTTGGAATTTATCGTTTTAAGATAAAGTCGTCAGCACGAAGTTATTTTAGGAATAGTCGAAGTTAAAGGTCGTTGTCATCAACTAATTGTAAAGCCACGGAATAATATGGCACAAAAAATATGAATAGAAATTCGTAGATATAAAGAATAAAGAAACACAATTAGAAGACGGTAACTGCACTTGACGTCAAAAAACTCGCATGCCAGTGAGTAACACCTTATTTGCCACTCAAGCAATTTGATCAATCATAGCGATCTTCTAAAATATACAGAGAAAAATAAGTTTTATTTCAATAAAAGTAAAGTTGAGTTTGTCATTCTGAGGCAGCTGAGTCGAGGTGATTTTGTAGGAACCGGTCTTAAATATTTGCCGTATGACCTCGTCGTGCTCATTCATTCCTCAGACACACACTCGGTGTATTAATAAAGTTTATAATGCTGTTATCGTAACTGGTATTCACATGTTCGGAACGTATTAGATAAATTCACTGTGCTTTTAAGAATTGAGGAATCAGTAAGTGAACTATAACAGATATCAAAGTAAGTGCATGTTATTGGACTCTGAACTTGAACTACCTATGTGAAATCATGTCTTCGATGTATTACATCGAATTTTAATATGTAAATGTAAAAGAAAAATACCTACTTCACTAAATATATGATTCACCTTATTTTCAACGTTTCGCACTAAAATCTTCTTCCAAAAACTTGAAAACAGGAATCCAGTTAATGAACCGCCGGATTCGGTAACCATAATTGTAATTTCAGTTTAATTGTAAGATCGAGTCTACAGCACGAAAGGGACATCATTTCTCACGATTGGACCCTTTCTTCATACGATATTTGTTCTCAACAAAAACGTTTCGTTTTGTTTGATTTGATATTCTCGTGAGAAAAAGCTTCGCGCTGATTTTTTTTTGCTTTTGCTCCTTTTTATTTGCGTTTTACTCTATTTACAACGATTATTCATTTAAACGTCGTTATGTTATTTTCGGTAACATTTATTAAAGGATCTATAAGGCCAAAGTTAAAATCACAATTAGAAAATTTATTTATCTTGAACCCTTTCCTTAACTAGGGTCAAAATCATACTCATGTATCCGTCACTGCCGTGTATTCAAACTATTCTAATTACTTACTTTACGAGTACTATCGTTTCTTTTCAATTAATTTAATAGACCATGTTCCCAAGGTAAGTGACTGAGCGTTTTTTCTCAAAGCAACACTGTTTCATATCTATGAAAGAATAAAGATAACCTAAAAGAATACCAGTTAGTAGGTAATGTGGAGTTTAATTGTGTAATATACAATCTTAATGAGCAATTTGTAATAAAAATGTAATTAGAATGTATTTAATTATGAAACTGTGAACATAATTATGAAATTATATTTAAATCTTACACTTCAAATGCCTTAGGCTAGGTTGATTAATAAATTGTGACTATAAATTCGGCTCTTTCATAAAAACAGTAGCCGCAAGAAGGATTGCGAAAGCGAAATCAATTCATTAAATTAACTGATGCATCATTTTTCTTAATCCTGAGAGAACGCAAAAATTTACCAACAGCGCATTAAAACTTAAAATAAATCTATACTAATATTATAAAGAGTTAAAATTTGTAAGTTTGTTTGTTTGTATGTTCGAGCTAATTTTGGGAATTACCAGTCCGATTTGAATAATTATTTTTGTTCTAGATACTCACATTCGACAGGAAGGCTATAGGCTATTTTTCATCTCGAAATTCCCACGGAGATAGGCACAGCGCGGGTAAAACCGCGGGGCGCTGCTAGTGTTAGATAAAGCCAAAACTTTAAAAATAATGTGCTTGTTTGTAAACTCAGCAATTCCAAATACAGACTAAAATGGAAATTCTTTAGACTTCTAAAATAATCCATCGTAGGTAAAATACTGAGAAATGGTAAAACATACAATACTCGTATTTCACACACGTCTGCCGGCCTGTCTGTTTATTGTGGCTGTGTTATTTCAGTACCACTCTCGCATTCACAACTGCATACACTTTGTTTACATAAATTACTCTACTAACGCCTTTTTCATACTAATTTTCGGAGTAAAATTCTTCTCTTGCGCTCATTTTGTTAAAGCTTACTTTTGTTACACGGGTGTTTTTACTACAGTTTTGTTGATACCTAATAAATATTAGATGTTATGGGACTTTACGAACATTACGTAACTATTTTTAAGGTACATTTATAAGTAAACACTACAATCTATCTATGGCTTAAGGATCCTCCGTATCATTACACAGGAACGCTTAAATCTATTTAGCGCCTAAATATGTTTAATAAACAAAAGACGTTCGTTTTAAATAGTGTCTATTTGATTCAAAATAAAGTTCAATTTTGAACGAACGGCTTTTCGTTCTTAAACATATTTAGGGACTAAATAAATTCAAGAGTTCTTGTGCAAACCGCTCTTATTTACTTAAATATAAATATGACTAATTTTCCAACTTTTCCTTCTAAAAAGAAAAGTGATTTAGTGATGCAATGTGTATATTAATTAACCTTGTTTCTTTGCAAAATAAATTATGAAATTATGGAAGCAAGTATATTGTAAATAGATTGCAAAGATGAGTAACGATTATTTTCAACTTATCAGCATACTTCTTTATATTCTTCTGAATAAAGCATATTTCAGTAAAGTCCTCATCGATACCAGTATTTAAGTGGACGTCTATCTACCTATGAATGTATCTAGATACTTATAGTTGCATCTAGCACCTGCCGGTTCCCTGTATAAATTGTCATTACTATTGCTTAGACAACATGTTTCTTGCTTTACCCACAGCTTGGGAAAATATTTTAGATGTCTATTTAGATTTTTCTATATCCAGACTTGAAACTGGTTTTCTATAAGTGTTTTACTTTGAACATGGTTGGAACTTGTTCCATTGGTATTCATTTGTTTTATTTATACGTTGTTTAGTTATGTGATAATTAGTTGATTACTTTTAGTTGATAGGAATATAAGTTTATATTAGTTTAATCGTGGTGTTTATGCCTAATCCTCCTCACTGTACTGATATCTTCAGTGAGATGAGAGGCCTTTGCCCAGCAGTGGGACATTACAGGCTAATACTTTTTACTTTACTTAGTTTAATTAAAGTCTATTCTATCTTTTATAATGGGCACTACTGCACCATAATTGATAGCAAAACCCTTTTTCTTTAACATAATTTATTTTATAAACGGTCCCATATAACGCAGTCAGTTTTATCACAGAATACACATCAGTAACTGCACTTAATTATAGGTCCTGCGTAACGTAAATAGTTGAAGGCCTGTAAAGAGTTCGTTTAAACATTAAAATGGGTATGTGTGAGATCTAGATTTATACCAATTTCGACCTTTATAGTTGTAGCCATTAACGTGCAGTCTTTGAATTGGTCTATTGCTCTCGGAACTATGCGGTCGCAAGACATAAATACAAGTTATGGTAGAATACTCGATAGTTACTATTGGAAGTAAGGCGGAAGACATACCGCTTGTGTCTTGTGAGAGGCCGGTTATAAAAGAACGTTATACATATCGTTAAATATTTGTTTTTGAATATTTTTTTCTTTATTTCGCTGTTAATGTCTATGCTGTCTTTACATTTTGCACTGAGTAAAAACAAAACCAAGAAAGTTCCGATTGCTTGATTGATATGTATGTATGTACTAATATTTTGATGGATAATAATACGCCTATAGAAAGATCAATGATCAAAATAAGAGAAAATGAAGCTAATTCCAAAGTAGGTACATTCATTTTACATTGTAAGTGCCATCTAGTTTTGCACGCATTTAATTCCATGACCTTCTTAGAGATTTGTTACGGTTTTCTGTTCACAATTTCTACCTGACAACCGAAGTAATCACAGAAATCAAACAAAAAGTTATGCTAATCAAATAGAAAAAGTCAATAACGTTTGTAATCGGCGCGTGCGTTGTTATCTACCACTAGCTTGGAACATTTTTTATCGGATGGAATAACCGCCACTGGAGACCGTTACCACCTGCCTCGGAATCAAATGGATAACGTTATATCAAACTTCATGTGTTGCTCCCTAACGCTCGAACCTTCCGAATGATTTGATAATTATGATAACCTCTCGTAAAACCCAAGAAAAACAAACCCGATTGTCCAGTTGGAAACCCGAAGTTTTCGTACAGTTATGCGTTGTGTAAGACTATAACCTGAATGAGATAAGACCGTTTGGACTCGGAGCCATCAGCGAGCCAACATGTTGCTGCATGTAATAACCTAAGATTATAATATTTGTGTTTGTATAGACATTGCTATCAGACGAAACGCTGGAATCGGCACAACGAGTTTTGTGGTATTCGGTAACGGTTAAGGTGCGGTCAGTGGAGAGCGCGCTCGTGGACTACTCACCGGCCGTTAGGAGCTGACGGCGAGTGCACCAGCTTCACGGCGAACAGGAACTGAATAGCACACACTAGGAGACAGCAGAGGTTCAAGGATAGTGTCAACGCGCACAATGCTAAAGTCACTTCGTACACCACTGCGAACTCCTCGGGGGCGCTCGTCGCCGGCGCCGAGATCTTCAGCAGGAACAACAACGCCAGCAGCGCCAGCAGCAGGCTCACCAGGCACAGCAGCGCCAGCGACGTCAGCGCCTCTTCCGTCGCCGCTCTCGTATTTTTTAGCCTAGCGTGGTTCGACCTCGAACTGTGGGCTCCAGTGGCATTCCCGTTAGCCAACTTAGGCGGAGATGTGACCGGTATGGGGGTGACGACAGATATGGACGCGGGCGGCGGCGGCGGCGGTGGCGCGGACTGCGCGCCCGGGCTCACGCTCGCCGAGGTGCCCCCGACCGAGTGCTTCGAGGAGTCCAGCGTGGACACATTGAGGGGCAGGTGGTGGTGCGGCCGCCGCGGCATGTTCTGGTACCTGTGGTCGGCATCGTTCGCCGCCGGCGGCCGCTGCGCATGCTTCAACATGGCGTTAACGGTGTGCAGGTCGGCATCGCGCCGGGGGGTCGCGCATGGCGTGTTTGCCGTTCGCCGGCCGCGCCGCGACTGACTGCCGCTCTCCCGCGCTACCTGCCCACCTCGAGTTGACTCTACGCGGTACCTGCGCGATGCGCGATGCGTCCGCGCCTAATTATGTCAATCGGACCAGTGCACTGCGCACTGCAAGGCTGCGCCGCCCGTACTACACTCCACTCACATGTTGTCATTTCATGACAACCCCCTTCAATGCAGATGATTACAATCAAACACAAATGTTTCTAAACAATAGAATCGTTTATATAACAAACAAGTGCTCTATTGCAAACAATAAGATTAGTGTAAATATTTGCTAACCAAAATGGATTTTCAGCGTAATAGTGATACTAATGAAGGACATATTTATTACCAAAATAATTATTTACGGTAAAGAGATAAGAACTCTATCGACTTTGAAATATTAACAATTCACTAAAATAGTGATCCCGTTGAAGTCTTTTGTTTGAACAACTGACCTCAGAATAAAATTGCGCGTAACTTGTCTAACACATAACATGAACACTTACATGAAATAACACTAATAGTAATTAAACAAACATTGCACAATTCACAATTCAACGTTATAATGATCGGCGTGTGTTTACTAACAAACGTTGCGTAGCAGCGGTTGTTAGAGAATAACTATTACATTATATGATGTCTATACTATAAAGCAATAATATCTGTGTATGATGTAAAGAGAAGTTAACTTTAAAACTCTTCTGGGACCGTTTCTCTGTAACTCAGCGCTATAATTATTGTAATGTGACTTACAAGCTGTTGTATTTAGAATAGATAACTCTATGTGAGAACACTAAAAAACAATCATGTGTTAAAAATACTTTATTAACACATCAATGACATCTATTGTTTCGTTTAAATTTGATTGTTCTTGTTTGTTATTACATACCTAATTCGATTAAAATTCTATTTAAATGATAGCGTTCATTCTCGTTACTACGTAATTCATTAATATGGATAGTTAAAAATATTTGTTCAACATAAGTTAACTAGATTTCATTCTGTCAAGTTTTTCGACGTACAAAGAAACTGGCACGAGTCTCACCTGGTAGGCAGGTGTAACAATATTAAGTTCACTATAAAAACATAACGCTCACAATATGTTAGTCAGTTACTGCCTACTTCCTATAGAACTGGTGTTAGCACGCGCCAAGTGATAGGTAAACTTTTTATGGTAATTAGTTGAAAAAATAAAGATGTTACAGAAGCCATAAAAAATTATATGTTCATAACAGAGTAAAGGCCAGTATAATACCGTGGTATCCCTTAATTATAAGCCGTTATGATCGCAAGGTTTGTATTGACTAACACCAAATTACGCATAAGTTTTTTTAGGATGTCCTGTAATTTACCTATACGTCATGCAGCTGTTCTGATGGAGAATATCTATTGATTCTTGAAAGAGTTAAAACTTAAACTTACATAAACCTTTTTTCTATATAGAAATAAATTATCAGGATGGGGTGAATAGAATGAAATCAGAATTTTCTCCAGTAACAGAAAATACTAAGCTCATTTATATTTTTAAAAAATGTACCATGTATTGTACTGTACCTACCTTCTCTCAGATTTCTGCTTTGCAGCTCTTATTGGCTATTCCTTACATAGACATAGATGATCAAATACGCAATCATGCAATCGTAACTTGAAACATGTCATAACTACCATTACCTAAGTCCTATTCTAGTTCAGCCGTCGTAAAGTGTAATCCAATGCTAGGTAAATGCGTTGGAGGCTATCGTATCGGGTTTCATATTCCTGCGGTCGGTAGGATCTTTAATCTTGAAAAACGAGTGGTTAAGTACACTTTAAACATGTGCTCAGGTTTTTGTACTATCTATGTGGTTTAGACTTTACTCAGGTGCTTAAATCTAGGGAGATTTACGTAACATGATTATAGTAATAGAGCTTAGCAGATAATAGGTATGTTGGGTACCATATCTTACCTAAGTGCGTTGACTCAACATGTATTAATCTAAAGGCTCCTACACACAGTGCCGGCGGCAGGGCCGCCGGGTAAGCCGCCGGCCAAGCCGCCGCCGTGCACCCGGCGGCATACAAAGCCGCCGGCTTTGCCGCACAAAGGAGCCGCCGGCATGGCCGCCGAACCGGAATGATGCTTGACGGCTTTGTGCGGCTTGTGCCGGGCGGCTCGTATTGCCGGCGGCATAGCCGCTCGGCATGAACCCGGCGGCATTGCCGCCGGCATGTGTAGTAGCCTTTACAAAGGCTTATTCTTAAACTTACAAGAAAAATAAAAAGTACTTCATACGTCGACAAGGGCCGCTTGTCCATGGAGTTCTTATTATTTTTCTCTATATTCTGCCTTCCTCTTTAGCTGTTCATACGACACGACCTTGGTACTTGTTTCTAAATAAAAGAATAAATGTTTTGTGTTGGAAGGAATTACTTAACTTGTACCTAAGTATACTTGTACACTTGACATAAATAAATATTGTTAAAGTTTTTCTGAGAAATGATTGAACTCGTTCATAATAACTTCATTAATTTAGTGAACAAGTATTGGGCAATGTGATATGGTAAGTAGGTAGGTATGTATTGTAACTAACTATATGACAATGGTCTGCAAATTACATAGGTACGTAGATACATATCTGATCTGGCGTTATACATATACTTAAATAAAAATTACGTGTTAAACTTGTAAGAATTAATTATCATGTTGAGAAGATGCTATCTACCAACAAAGCTCGAGATTGTAGCTATTAATAAGTACTTTGCGATCAAGTTTCCTAGAACATATCAAATTACTAATCAAGATTTCAAGTAGGTACTTACCTAAAGCTATACTTCTATTCAAAGGTACTTACCTACAGCACATCGTTTCAAAGCTCTAAGCTTGTCCATCAAACAGTTTTCCAATCATTCTACTAACTCTGATGAAGCGGCGTAATCTCTTACATAATTCAACATCATTCAAAGGACATTGGCCGAGGCTAAACAAAAACTTGCATCTTATGAACGGTGACCATGATTTTTGGAGATACAGGGAATTTTGTTGTGAATTTTGAATTTTTTTAGTTCAATGCTTATTTCATATTGAAGATTGATAATAATAGGGTAAATTAAACAGTTTGGTAAACCATTAAGCGTTTCTCCATAATTAACTTTGAATTTTCAGTTCAGTCTTGTATTATGAAATTATAACCAAAAATTCATCGAATAAACATGAAACTCCCCAAAATCTTTGAAAGTTCTCTAAGCATTTGCAAATAATTAAGCAAATTTTATATCTACAATAGATAGGTACTAACTTATTTACGAAAAATATACAACAACAGACTATTTTAAGTTAAGGAATGAATATTCTGAGTAGTAAACAAAGTATTTAGGACCTAAACGGGCGGTTCAATACTGGAAAATATCCCAAAAAATCGCTATGTATATGTCACCCTACTGCAAGCCTAGTAGAGTGGGCCCCGTCGCGTGGCGTAAGGGTTGGTCTAAGAATGCCGACAAGTTCTGGACGATGCCTTACTTGTATTACTGATTATAAACCACTAGACTCTACGGGAAGGGCTTGATCACATATTTAAGTAGAGATAACTATGTACCTACGTACTTAATAGTTACCTGTAATGAATGTATATATGTTTAACTAGCAGCGCCCCGCGGTTTCACCTGCTTTGTACCCATTCCCACAGGAATTTCGCGATAAAAAGTAGCCTGTGTCCTTTCTCAGGCTCTGGACTAAGTGTGTACCAAATTTCATTCAAATAGGTTCAGTAGTTTTGGCGTGAACGCGTAACAGACAGACAGACAGAGTAACTTTCGCATTTATAAACTATAAAAATAAAATGAATCGCTGAATCTGTTGCTAAGCGCATAACTTCAGAACGACTGCCCTAAATTGGATGATTCTTTTTTTAATGTGTTCCTTATTGTCAGGACAAGGTTTTTAATATAAGCAAAATAAGGAATAAAAATCTCAAAATTCCCACGGGAACGGGGGCGCTGCGGGTGAAACCGCGGGGCACAGCTAGAATTAATATATATGTATATAGTTAGGATTGAGGAGGTATATTGTACTAGGTTACTGGTTAATATATGCGAAGGGGATTAGAAGGCTTTGCCCTGAGTACAACACTATATTCTATCTGTTCTTACAAGAGTTAAAATTTAAACCATTATGACGACATCTTCTATTGAGGAAAAGGGTTCAATGAGATAAGAAAAGAAAGAAGTTGCTAAACCTTTTGCCCCTTTAATAGGAATCGTCTTCGGCTGGAAAAATCAACCATATTATTCACTAGCAGCGTCCCGCAGTTTTACTCGCGTTGTGCCCCTTACCGTGGTAATTTCGGGATGAAAATAGCCTATAGCCTTCCTCGAAAAGTGGACTATCTAACACTGAAAGAATTTTTCAAATCTGACCAGTAGTTCCTGAGATTAGCACGTTCAAACAAACATACAAATAAATTCTGCAACTTTATAATATTACTAGCAGCGCCCCGCGGTTTTACCCGCGTTGTGCCCGTTCCCGTGGGAATTTCGGGATAAAATGTAGCCTATAGCCTTCCTCGATAAATAGACTATCTAACAGTGAAAGAATTATTCAAATCGGTTCAGTAGTTTCTGAGATTAGCGCGTTTAAACAAACAAACAAACAAACAAAACAAACTCTTCAGCTTTATAATATTAGTATAGATAGTATAGATAAACAAAATGTAAAAAAGACGCATTATAACACTTATAAGTAGGTCACTATACCTATATTAATATTTCACTAAAGTAACTTATACTACCTACATTTAGTACCTACCCAAGGGAAGGTCCGTATTAGTGGGTGGCATAATAATATGATACTAATAAGTAGCCTTGGATCGGACATCCAAGTAGGTAGGTAAGTCTAACTAATACGTTATAACCGATATTGTCCTACACTAGAGTTAAGGTCAATTAAGCTCAATTTCATAGCACTATTTAACCAACTTCAAAAAAAAGGGCTCTTAATTTGATTAGTAGTTATGTTTTCTTAATTTTTAATACCTAGTCATGTAGATAGGTAGATATGTTTTTTGTAATCAAACCTGTACTGATATCTTCAGTGAAATGAGAGTCCTTACCAAATGTGAGACATAACAAATCAAAAAGTTGCTTACTTAATAACTTACTTTCCTTTTAATCCACACAGAAGTTATAAATAAAAAAGTACAAAATAATTATTATTCCAACTTCAATTTCAACTCCTATTAAGTATTATATTTTCTTAAACCAACAAGATAATGAGTTTAACAACATAATAGTGATAAACTTACATAATGTACGTCATACGATGTGTTCATTTAATCATTAAGTACATGATAGTAGAGCACGGGTAACGTGGCAGTGTTGGTTCGGTTGAAAAAACAAAGTTGGTGAGTTATATTTTCTTAATATATTTAGTAAAGTATTCAAGGATACATTTTTATATTAGTTTTTAGTCAGAAGATGATATTGCTATGAAAATTTCAAGGACATTTCCCGTCTTATTCATAAACGATATTTTACTTAAACAGTGTTTTAAAGTATTTTGTCTCTTTCGCTCTTTGGCAAATAGCGTATGTCGGAAAGGGACAACCATTTGATAGCTAAAATGCTGTTTATGAATGAGGCCCTTCATCTTTTAAATCCGTTAGTGTTTTCGATGGAACACATTCTTTTTTTAAATTTCTGAATTTTATTCCTATTGTAATAGCTTAGAAAGTCACAATAGGAATAATAGTCCAAGCATTTGGTAAAAAAAAAGGGGGTTACCTGGAAAGTTTTCCGGGAGTTTTGAAAATTGGTTTATTTATAGATTTGGGTATGCTCTTTTCGAATTTCAACTTTGCCACCTCGTAACCCCGCCGCTCGCGCCGCCATATTGAAAAAATGGCGCCTAAAAACGGTTTTTTGGAAATATCTCTTTTCCGACGCATTTTACGACATAAATATCTATGTACAAAATTAAACTAGAGAAAATTTCCTACAATTTATGTATTAATAATTTTTTTCATAAAATCAATCATCTTTCATCACTACATATTATAAAACAAAGTCCCCGGCCGCGTCTGTCTATCTGTTCGCGATAAACTCAAATACTACTGCACGGATTTTGACGCGGATTTTTTAAATAGATAGAGTGATTCAAGATGAAGGTTTATACGTATAAAAATTCCCGATATTCCCACGGGAACGGGCACAACGCGGGTAAACCGCGGGCGGTGCTAGTCTTTCATGATTCATAATTTCATTTGGTTTACTCAAAGCACAACCGGGTCTTGTATACATTAAACAGTAGGTATAGTACATATTAACCGCGAGTTAACGTTACTCCGACTTTATATTAGAACTCTATTGACCTACAAACGTCATAACTATCCCGGTTTTATATATGGAACAATTACACCATCATATGTTTGTATACACTAGCACCGGCCGCGGTTTTACGTGTTGTATCATTTCTGAAGGAATTTACGGATAAAATATCCTATCGTAGTAATATTATAAATGCGAAAGTTTGTGAAGATGTATGTATGTATGTTTGTTGCTCTTTCACGGAAAAACTACTGAAGAGATTCGTATGAAACTTTACAGTAATATAGGTTATACATTAGAATACCACATGGGATACATTTTATCCCAAAATTCCCGCGGGAACCGGTACTAAGTGGTAAAACCACGGGGCGCGGCTAGTTGATAGATATAACTTTGACATTTGTAGTCACTGCAAAACAAACAATGCTTAGATCTTTAAAACTACGCAACGGATTTTTATGCAGTTTTTAAAATAGATAGAGTGATTCAAGAGGAAGGTTTATATGTATAAAAATTCCCGAAATTCCCACCAGAACTGCCACAACGCGTAAAACCGCGGGGCACAGCTAGTTTCAGATAAAAATGGTAAAAAAAAGCGAAGTGTGTCCGTCACGTGTTGTTACGCGCGTTGTACCTATTCCCGCGAGAAATGCGGGATAAAAAATATCCCATGTGTTATTCTGATGTATAACCTATATTTCTGTAAAGTTTCATCCAAATCCGTTCATTAGTTTTTGCGTGAAAGAGTAACAAACATACATACATCCTCACAAACTTTCGCATTACAATTTTGTTAGGATTACCATAGTATACAATGTACAGTGAACAACGAGATCATAATTCCATAAATACTTCCGAACACAACGCATCAAGGTCGCTCTAACAAGGCATTAACTAACAGATTGTAATAATTATCCCACGTGAAATCGATTGGACTCGACTGGATTATACTAGCAGTGCCCCGCGGTTTTACCCGCGTTGTACCCGTTCCCGTGGGAATTTCTGGATGAAAAGTATCCTATAACCTTCCCGTTGAACGTGGCTATCCATTAAAAAAACAATTATTGAAATCGGATCGGTATTTTCTGAGATTAGCGCGTTCAAACAAGCTCTTCAGATTTATTATATAAGTACTAGCAGTGCTCCGTGGTTTTACCCGCGTTGTACCCGTTCCCGTGGGAATTTCTGGATGAAAAGTATCCTATAACCTTTCCGTTGAATGTGGCTATCCATTACAAAAAGATTTTTTTTAAATCGGACCAGTAGTTCTTGAGATTAGCGCGTTCAAACAAACAGGTGGTGTGGAAATGAGTTTTTTTTAAAAACGTCTATTGAAATCTACTTTGTGGCGCTCGTACGCCAAAAACTATTGATTTTATGAAAAAAAATATTAATACATAAATTGTAGGAAATTTTCTCTAGTTTAATTTTGTCATAAATATTTTTGTCGTAAAATGCGTCAGAAAAGAGATATTTCCAAAAAACCGTTTTTAGGCGCCATTTTTTCAATATGGCGGCGCGAGCGGCGGTGGTACGAGGTGGCAAAGTTGAAATTCGAAAAGAGCATACCCAAATTTATAAATAAACCAATTTTCAAAACTCCCGGAAAACTTTCCAGGTAAAACTACCAAATGATTGGACTATAACATTATGAAAGAAAAGTAAAGTATTTTCTTTGTAACGCTTGTTGTGGCAGTTTGCCGGTAATTGGAAAATCTGTCATTAAGGACTTAGTAATTTTATTAATGTTTGCTCGGTACAAAGCTCGTCAAACTTGAAGGAGTATCTCATACTCGTATAGATAGCTTAGGTACCTACTTGAAAATTATTAAAAAATTCTTCCTTGAAAAATACATACCTATCTACAACTTAATAATAATGTTAAGTAAAAAGTAACACAATAAATAAGTACAGAGGTATGCAAGTAAATGTAGGAACACTGACATTATTATTCACAATTAATTTATTCGCATAATCTTATCCACAGAAGCGATTAAAATATTGTTCATCGAGAAGTTACTATTCACATTCAATAACAACAACTCAATCTTATTTTAAAAACATCAGTGTAATATTTTTTTGTGTGTAATCTGTGAAAGTCAAGACTGCAATCACTGGTAGGTATTAAAATGCATATATGATAATATAGCAGCGCCTCACGGTTTTACCCGCGTTGTACCCGTTCCCGTGGGAATTTCAGGATGAAAAGTAGCCTATAACCTTCCCTTTGAATGTGTCTATCCATTATAAAAAAGAATTATTCGAATCGGATTGTTAGTTTCTGAGATTAGCGCGGTCAAACAAACAAACTCTACATAATAATATTAGTATAGAAATATAGATTATAGGTGACACATATATGACTAATACAGGTGAATAATTTCCAAAATCCAACCACACATTAAACCCGCTACATCTTATGAATAAGTACTCATTCATTCATTTCGAATAAGAAACCCTGGTGTCCGAGCTTATGACCACCTAAAGGCCTCCGACATGGTCTAACGTATGAAACAACCGAGACCTACTGCTTAACGCGCCATCCGAAGCACGGTAGCGTTCCAGAGCGAAAAGCCGCTATCGGCCACCCATCGTTGCACGTTGCTTACCTATCGCAATTAACTAAGTACTGAATACCGCCAATTCACGAGAGTTAGGTTAGTTATACCTTTTGTTAAACCACGTTTACACCCAATACCACTTTCAGGTTAAGTTTAGTGTTAAAATAAGTGCCTAACAAATAAGATAAGTACACGTAAATAATCAGTAAACAAAGATAGCGCTGACCGTGACATTTACATGTTGCTATTGATTCGTCAGTTGTTACAAACCGGTGTAGAGTGGGACTTGTGTAAATTACAATGAAGAATATTAATTTATGTGCTCTATATTATACTTGTTGAACTAATAAAGTATATAGGCTCTTATTGGCTGAAAAAGTGTACAGTGATTGGATAAAAACGTATGTATGTTCTTTATTCGTTATTATGTGGTATTTTTAAATGTTATGCAATAATTTGTTGTTATCCATAATAATTAAATCTATATTGTCACGTGGGTGCGATGTTCTTTTGTTTATCTCTTCTATAACCAATTATGTAATTAATTACATAATTATAGGTAAATAAATGGGTTTCCTAACTAAATGCTTATTCTTAATTTATGTGTATTGTTTCGTAGCGTTACCTGGGTTCCCAATCTGAATCAATAGATGGCGTTAATAAGAAGCAGGTTGGGACATGCTACCAGGATTATTTTCCCAAGTTTTGGAGGAGTCGCGTCCAAACATTTGACTAACATTCGGCAATACGGGGTTAGGCTAAACAAAATACTCATAAACATTCGATTATTTTACAGTTTCTACTCAGTGTTGATACGATACTTATAATGTATGTAAATGTCTGTCTTCAGATGATGGACGTCATAGTAATAGGATGCGGAGCCGCCGGCGTCGCCGCGCTAAGGAAACTTCACGATGCTGGACTAAAAGTGATGGGCCTTGAAGCAGATAGCAAGATTGGGGGCAGACTAAGGACCGTGGAATTCGGAGCTAACGTTGTAGATATTGGGGCAGCTTGGTGCGTAAATAGAGCATAGAATAAACGATTAAACGAGTCTATTTTTAGGGTGCCCTGAGGCTGATAAGAGCTAGCAGAGATCAATTGATCAATCATAATGTATTGCACAGATTTCGAATATTGCGTATTGAGTACAAATGCCATCACCAAGTAAAACAAACGCATCCTATGATAACAAAAAATTAAATCTACAAGTAACTAAGCTTATAATCTAATTTCTGGTTATGAGTACTACACACTGTCCCAAATTCTTGATTTTCATATGAAACCGAATTGTTCCAGGTGTCACGGCGAAAAAGACAATATCGTTTTTGAATTAGCAAACCCTTTGGGTCTACTCGGCAGACCAGGACCAGGGAAACTCTTCCACATACTATCAAATGGAGACATCATACCCACAGAAGTAGGACAAGAAATAGCAGGTGCCATCAACGAGGCTGTAGGAAAAGCCGATAAACATAATTCGCTGTCCATTTCGGAATATGTTAGGAGATTGTGAGTATCTATAGAAAAACCCTTCCTTCGAATATACCTATATTTATTTGTTTTATGGCTTTTGCCGACATTTCGTCGTAATTCGGCGAGTGTCAGTGTGAATGTGGACAAGATGGAGAAACCCCAGCAGACCGAAGAACTTACTGTTTACACTACTCTACTTCTTGGCTAATACCATAGCATTACACCACCGAATAATGAAATACCCTCAAATCGACCTCCCCGTAAATTGTACTTACATACAATTTGACATACTTGTTGGAAGCACCTAAAATCCTAAAGACCTAACCAGTCCCAGTCTAGAGGCACTTCATCCCAATGATCTTTTCTTCATAAAGTTTTGTCATGTTATGTCCCAATTTGTTTCAGAGCAACCACAAATGAGACGTTAAAGAAACACCCAGATTTAGCCAAATCTTTCATTGAAAACTACGAAAGATTGAACCATTTGGGAGGTCAAGTCGACCCTAAAACGGGCAAGTCTTTGAAAGGACTGGTGGAACATTGGCCGTGTGAAGGAGAAGCTATGCTCAACTGGAAAGGAAAAGGATATTCTACAATTTTGGATGTTTTGTTGGTAAGATTGTAAAAATAAATAGTTTTATATGGTAGGTAACTTAACGCTCGTGGCGTAGTTGAGCTAAGCGATGTGAGCTCATTGCGATTATTAAGCAAAGTGAAGCTCGGCAGGCTCGGTAGATGGGTGGCCCATAGTGGCATTTCTATCTGAACACGGTAGCCACGGTGGTTCGGAAGGCACGTTAAACAGTCGGTCCCGATTGTTCCAATCGTTAAACCATGTCGACGCGGGTTCAAAACTCCGATAGCAAGGTTGGACTTAACATTTTATACTTTTTCCAGAACAAATACCCCGACCCATCTAAAAAGATACCAGTCGAAATATTTGTGAACAAAGAAGTAGAAATGATTAGATGGAGACCAAAAGAGGGCATGAGCACAAATCCCTTAGTCCAAGTCAAATGTACTGACGGGAGCTTGTATGTCACTAAAAGCGTTATTGTTACCATGTCCATCGGCGTTTTGAAGGAAAGGTAAGTTGAATTGAAACCATTTGTTAAGGTGTACTTAGTACTTTGTTAAACTAGTACTAGGCGTAGTTTGACTAAGCGATGTTAGCAACGTGCAGGTCGGTCCCTACATTTTCACAAAGCATTTTCGATAAAGCTCAGTCCAACTACGATCACAAGAATAAATAATTTTAGACATCTTTAACTATCAAAGTCAACTAACATTAAATTTCATTTTAGACACTCTCAACTCTTCAATCCATCATTACCTCCAAACAAAATATCGACAATAAACACTCTACAGCTCTGCGTGCTCGATAAAATCTACATCGAATTCGCCAACCCATGGTGGGAAGGAAAAACATCTTTCCATTTGATCTGGCGAGACGAGGATAAAGCCAAGTTCACAAAAGACGAACAATGGATAACTGAGATAGCATCGTTAGATACTATTGAGTATCAGCCTAATTTGCTCCTGGCGTTTATTTATGGCGAAGGAGCATTAGCCATGGAAACCATGAGTTTGGCAGCTGTGCACGCTGGTATGGAGAAATTGATGGATGTCATGTTCAAAAAGGTGGCTAATGTTGGGAGCATTAAGAAAGTTATAAGGTAAGGTGATGAATGAAAGCATGACCTATGTAGTGGTCTTATAATTTATGAGATAAGCAGACATCTCTGAAAAAGACACTTATAGTTACAAAACAGAGTAAGATCAATGTGTTAAGTAATTGTCTGATAAAAATGATATTCGAAGAAAATGACACGTTAATATATATCCTAACGAATCTTTAAAATACATCATCCCTTTCAGATCACAATGGGCATCAAATCCGCTAGCACGAGGTGCGTATGCATACCGAAGCGTTGCCACCGAACGAAATGGCGGCGACGGCGCCATCTTGTTAAGCGAGCCTTTATACCACGGCGAATTCCCCGTAGTATGCTTCGCGGGTGAAGCCACGTCACATCACAGACATAGCGCAGTCCATGGCGCTGTAGAATCAGGGTTTAGGGAAGCGGAAAGACTCGTGGAAAATATCAAGAAACAACAAAGTTGATCACAGCTCTATATTAGTTATATAGGTACTATATTATCTCATATGAATGTCTATGGCTTGTTCTATCAATTACGTTACAAGAAAGAGGCAGATAGATTACTAAGAATCTAGCACCAAAATAAAATCAGTTATTTTCAAATTATGCAGACTACAAAATGGCACTGCCAAATAACACATTGATGATTATTAGTTAACACGAAACTAGGTTATTAGGTATATACTCACTCAGATATCCCCATCAGTGAGATATCTACCTCTTTACTTATATTATATCATTGGGTTTATGATACAGTGGAATATAAAACAACAATTTAGATGACATGACGATTTTCGTTCGACTAATGTACTTGCAGAAACGTATATATAATAGTTAAACTTAATATTTAAGTACACTCTATTGATAATATTCATTTTTACCATTTGTTTATTCAATGGACATTTTTTTTACAAAAATCTTTTTGCAAATCATTGATCTTTTGATTGAGTGGTTTTGAAATAAAATTGTTTTGTTATACTTAAGTCTAGTTATTTTGGGTGTATTTCGCTTTAAATAAAAACATAAAATATTTGCCAACAGTGAGATCTAAGATACAACTATCTAAAGAATATAAATTGTGATGTAAAACGGAAACGAAAATATGTATGTGATTTCTACTTCATGTATTATGCTTACGAACTAAATAGGAACAATAGGTATATATAAATATTACTAACAAATAAATATCCTAAAAATCAGAGTAATACTACAAAATGAGAAAAAATATCTAGAAAACACATTTTTTATCTTTAAATTTCTACGAGAAAACGTATCGAAATGCGCGGAATGAAACTTCACTGCCCAAATTATAATAATGATGAATAAATATTACTTATACGTATATGTACTACTTAATACCTTTAGTGCATATATCTTAGGATCGCACAATAACTTCAGTCTAAATTAAATATGCTTGTAAATAGATCTACATTCTCCCAAGCGCTAACGCTACCTAGAATAATATTTTCACCATTTCATACTGAGAACCAACTATATACGATACTAAACCTTACGAAAATCGATAAAAATTAAGAAATTATTACATTCTTCAAAACTTCAGATTTAATAATATTACCTTTTTCGTCGACATCGCACATTTCAATCTCGACCTTATTTTCGACTCTAGGAGAATATTTCTGTTCAACATCAGTACTTTGATCACTTTCGCTTTCATAATGTTTGTTACTTTGAGTATTAACTTTTTCAATTTGTTTGCTGTCTTTTAGAACAATCTCGAAACTTCTAGGCTTACTTTCTGTTGCTTCTGACGTTTGTTTGAGAGTGAATTCTAGATCGGTTGTGATTGGTTCCTTAGGCCCACTTTGACCATCGACAATTTTTCTAGAAACTTCCAAATCTTCATAGCGTGTTGTTGTTAATCTGTACATGCCATCTTCGCTTATTTGGTATCTGAAAATGTTGAATGGTATTTGAATATAGGTTAATAAGGACAAACAGTTCAATTACACATGATCTGAATTGAGAACCTCTGACATAAGTGTTTGAATATTTTCCGAAACATGGATTGATATCATTCCAAAAGTAGTTTTAATTGAAGTGTTTTCATAGGGAATGCTCCACCTATGATGGAATAGCAAAATCAATCCTATAATTTAAAATTGGTCATTCTTTACAATGTAAAATAATAACTGGTTGATTGAATAACTTACCTAAACCGACTATATCCGAAAGGCCACTGCGCTCCATGCTTCTTTATTAAATGTATCGTCAACTTATGCCCTCTACTGAAGACTTTCATTTCTTTCTCTGGACATAGATGACATGCATACTTCCTTCTTACTTTGGAACTGCTTATCATGTCTCCGTCAGAATCGGAACAGTCTGAATCATTGCGCTGTCGTCTCTTGCGTGTGTGAGTTAGGATGTGCTTGCGTAAGTCAGCTTTGGTTATTGCTCTGTAATTTTGTTGGGGTGAGAATTAGACTGTTGTTGATTTAAACTTATTTATATGAATATTGCAGAGCAAACACTTGTGTCGTACGAACAGTATAAAAGGATGGCAGTAGATAGAGATAAGTGAAAGGTACTCCATCGAAAAGAGCCTAGCTCTTAAGTTTTAGGAAGAAAGATAGGGAATGTATTTTGCTAACATCACTGTCAGATTTCAAAAGAAAAAAATACAACACTAAACGAAGGATAGAGATATAATGACGTCACGCAATTTGGTACTGCTGAAATGCCTGTCAGATTAGATTGATTATGAGTAGCGAAGATTTTCGAGCTTTCGGTAAGTGGTAAGAGTAAGGTCTTTAGCGAGGAAAATCATATAGGTGCGTCCTTGAAGTTGATATCTTAATAACAATAGTTAGTCATTACAAAAAATCGAAAAAGGTCTATAGAATATAATATGCATGGACAATATAACAGATACTCACTTATAATGACAATGTGGACAAGCGTGACATCGTGCCAATTCATCATCCAGATGCCTGTACCGCAAATGCTCGGCGAGCGCCGTTCGCGACACGGCCGTCATGTCGCAGCGAGCGCACACTTCAACGGACACGTGCCGGCGAGCGTGCTCGGCGAGCAAGTACGCCGTGCTGAACACGCCTGCGCACAGCGGGCACGGGTACGACATTTGAGGATTGACGTTCTGTAAACAGGAGGTATTTGCACAGAATAATAAACTCTGAAGGCTTCTGAAGGAATATCTACGCTTCTAAAACAGGGGAATGCACACATAGATGCGTGCTTACGCGTATTTACGAAATGTAGCAATGGTTTCAATTTTGGTAGCAATGATATGAGGAAAATGAGAGTGAGTTGATAGTCTCCAATATTATAGGAAGCAGATCGCAATTCAACTGTAGATTTTAAGTTCTATAGAACAAGAACAAGTCATGCATTTTATTTATCTGACAAAAACATTATTTTTCATGTAAAAAAATCCAGAAACAAACCTGTCTTCTCAAATGGTCCAGAAGTTTCCTGTTATTAGCGAAATGTCCTCCACAATGGTAGCAAGCTATCATCTTCTCTCCTGTATGAGATCTCAAGTGAGCGACTAGAAGCGACTTGCGAGTAGGCGTAGCGCCACAACCGGCCCACGAGCATAACAACTTGTCGGTGTAGGTTAAATGTTGGTTGACGTGGTTTAGGAATACCTGTAATGCCAGAAGATTTAATTTACATGGAAATAGTTTCAATAAAGTTAAAGACATAGTAGCTAGGATTGAAGTTTTATCCTTTAACATAATATTTAAATTTTATTTTTAATTATTGCTGAAGAAATCTATTATTGAAGAAAGATGAGGACAATCTCATTTATTTTTGGCCTTTATGGAGTTACAAATACAGAAACATGGAACACAATTATGAACACGCACTAACATCATCAGAATGACTGTCTTTGTGACTGTATCTATGATCTAATTAAGATAAATCTTATATATAAAATTCTCGTGTCACAGTGTTCGTTCGCGTACTCCTCCGAAACGGCTTGACCGATTCTCATGAAATTTTGTGAGTATATTGAGTAGGTCTGAGAATCGGCCAACATCTATTTTTCATCCCGAAATTCCCGCGGGAACGGGTACAACGCGGGTGAAACCGCGGGGCGCAGCTAGTAAGTTATAAAAGTATTGAGGATATAATTAAGAGCAGGTCAACTCAAACAAAATATATACAACCAATAAAATTACACCAACATTATATATTTTGAGTAGGTTAGTGGCCAACCCTAGTGTCTGAGTTTTGAGACTGTCTAAAGGAGACATGGTCTATCGATAGATACATATTGATAAATGCATAGACATAAATATGATAGATTAGATAGACTCAACAAAATAAAGGCATAGAGAACGATCAGTTAAATACCTGCATAGAATTAAACTGCATTTCACACCCAATCCACATACAACAATGATTAGATTTCAATGGAGGTATCTGATTTCTTTTAGTAGAATCTTTGTTACAAGGAAGCAGTTTGAGAGTGGCGCGTCCATTGAATCCTATAGCCAGGAGCTTCCCATGGTACGAGTGATAGTTTAAATGTCGAACCATCTCTGGGAAGTTATCGATTTTGAAGCCACAGATGTCCCATAGACAAACATATTCAGCTGCAATTAAAAGAGGCATAAATGGATTAGTTTCACACCACTATCATGTAGGCATATTATTTAAACAAGATACAAGCCGTAACAATTATAGCAAGCATAGGATCGCACCCTTGTTGTGCCCATACTTCACCTTCCTCTGGTGGCTATCATATACAAGAAGATATTTTCAAATTGAACTGTAGGTCCAAAGATAAGCACATACTTCATCAAATTAATAGTGAAAATCTAGATTTATACTAAGTACTTACCAGAAATTACAGTGAAATTTTACGAGAAATATATTATGAGATAAAAATTAATAATTACCAGCATCATCAGTCTCAATGACATGAACGTCTTGTGCGTGTTTCAAGACATGCTTCTGATACTCCTCATAATCAAAGAATACATGCCGACATGACTGCCAGTCACATTCCAAACGGAGATCCTTTACTCTGAGGCTGCGTACTGGCTGTAATAGAAAAGGTTAACTTTATTTTATGATGACATGTGTAAGAACTAGTAAATATGTACACTGACTTTTTGCGACATATAGGCAACTCCTTACAACTTATTACTGTATTGATATGTAAAATAAAAGTAGTCTTTGAGTTTTGAGTATTTTTAGGAGACAAGTCAGAGGCCTTTGGCGGCTCAATAACTCTGACACTAGGATTGGTCAGGTTGACCATCCACTCGATGAAGATGAAGGATTCCAGTAAAATAGGTAGTAGTACCTTATTTAGTTGAGATAAAATGTTATTTGGTTTGTACATGTAAGGAGCTTGTAAGTAGCAAGTAAGATATAAAATAAGGTACCAACCACGGGTAAAGGTTCAACCTCAAGCTCCCCAATGCCATGAGGAACCGTAGCTTCGTCCTCAGCAGCAGATAACAGAAAGTTCTTCCGTTCAGCATTCATTTGAATAATAAACTGGATATCATTCTTATTTCGTATTGACCTTTTTACCTCCTGGTTGTTTTGCTTTTGAAGCCAATCAATGCATCTTAAAACTTTGACTCTTGGCGTATCCGTAGTAGTTGCTGGTAAAAAATCCTGAGCATTTGATGATGCTGCAATCATATCGCTTTCTCGACTATTTGATGGTCTGTTTTCTTCTGTAGCCATTGTGTTTTATTTTATAGATTAGTCACTCTACTTTACGAACTAGTGCCTCAACCTCAATACACTACAGAAGAGAAATAATGTGCATTAAGCATTTCATGTTATTATTTAATACATTGACCAACCAAAGCAGCGCGCGAACTTTTTCACAACTTTATTAATGTTTTTTTCTTTCATATTTTGACAATGACATTGACTTTGATCTGATTTGATTCTTGACATATTTTAAGAGAGTAGAATAGATAACAAAACACAAATTATAGAGTCTGTGGCTAATTGGAGTATTGACATTGACAGGTCAAATCAATCAATTTAGTTTCGTTCGTCGTTTCGTAAAAAAATAAAAACGTGCAAGACAAGACGAGCCGAGTGCGGATTGCGAGAAGTTTTGAAGCAAGTTCGGTGCGTATTTACTACGGCACGGTGGCAAATCCCCACGTTGCCCCCAGTGTCTCTTATCAATAGTAGACACATAAATAGTTCATCCCGTTGTTATCACCGCACATACTGCTAGTAAGATTCGAGAGGTCGCTTCGGGCTGAGTGTCGATGAAATCAACAGTAACCTTAGAAGAAGTAGTGAACAAACTAGATCACCAAGCCCTTCCATTAACCACAAGGATGCCGAACATCAAGGTTTTCAGCGGAAGCTCCCATCCGGATCTAGCACAGAAGATCGTCGATCGCTTGGGGATCGACCTCGGAAAAGTTGTAACCAAAAAGTTTAGTAACATGGAAACGTGCGTGGAAATCGGCGAATCGGTGCGAGGAGAAGATGTTTATATCGTTCAAAGTGGCAGCGGAGAGATCAATGACAACTTGATGGAGCTCCTTATCATGATAAATGCTTGTAAAATAGCATCAGCTTCTCGCGTCACCGCGGTTATACCCTGCTTCCCTTATGCGCGACAAGACAAAAAAGACAAGAGTCGCGCTCCAATCACTGCTAAACTTGTCGCCAACATCCTGTCTGTCTCTGGTGCTGATCACATCATCACAATGGACCTCCATGCGTCACAAATTCAAGGGTTTTTCGACATACCAGTGGATAACCTCTTTGCTGAACCTGCAGTATTGAAATGGATTAAAGAAAACATACCTGACTGGAAGACCAGTATTGTGGTTTCTCCTGATGCCGGTGGAGCTAAGAGAGTGACATCTATTGCTGACAGACTAAATGTTGAGTTTGCTTTGATCCACAAAGAGAGGAAAAAGGCTAATGAAGTTGCCTCCATGGTTCTTGTAGGAGATGTGAAGGACAGGACAGCTATTCTAGTAGACGATATGGCTGACACTTGTGGTACAATCTGCCATGCAGCAGAGAAACTGATTGAGGCTGGAGCTACCAAGGTTTATGGTATTTTGACTCATGGTATATTCTCTGGACCAGCCATTACAAGGATTAACAATTCCTGCTTAGAAGCTGTTGTTGTCACAAATACAATACCACAAGAGAGACACATGCAAGAATGCTCTAAAATCCAGTGCATTGATGTGTCTATGATGCTTGCTGAGGCTGTAAGGCGTACACACAATGGAGAATCCGTCTCATACCTCTTTTCAAATGTTCCGTATTAGATTAAACTATTTTTTCTTTATAAACTATAAGTTAGATATTAATTTTTTAAATGCTGCTTGCAATGTAGACAAGTTACGGCCCATAAAGGTCCTCAAGTAACAATCATGTAACAGCAATTAGAATAAAGAAGCTTAAAATGAACCTCAGTGATATTTTAATAAGAAATAAGGTATCAAAAGAATGTAGTACCTAGCTATAATGTTATACAGTTATAAAAATGCAATTGTTATATTAATATTAAATTACAATGTTTAGGTCCATTTATCAGAATAATAAGCACCGCGTTTGCAGATACAGTAATTTTCCACTGAGTGGTTAGAGGGTAGAATTCATTCCATATCTGCCATATTTTTTTTAAATTATCTTGTTTTCTGTTTAAATGTTTACCACACAATATTGTTTATGTCAACAAAAGACAATTTATACATAAATTAACTGTTTGTGAAATCGAACAGTAGTACTAGTTTAATGATTTAGTTTTTTCATTAATTCGAAATTTATTAGTTTTAAGTTATATTAACTACTATACATTTAAAATGAAAGTTCCAAAATATGTATACAAAACTTTTTATTCTTATGTTTTATACAAAGGGCATGAAATTGGTTACCTATGTAATGTGGCTATTAAACATCAATAACTTTTTTATATAGTTAATTGGCAAATAGATTCGTTATGTAAAATTTAACAATGCAATGTAACATTGCTTGATAATACATGATTATAAGGTTTTCTAAATTTATAATATATATGTATATTTGATCCGTTTACTACTCTAATGTAATAATAAAAAGTATTTCATAGATGTTGTTGTATTTATTGAATTTTGTAACCTCATTTAAAGCTAGCGTGCGACATAATACTATACCGAGGCTACGAACTTCCTGGTAGCGAATTGTGGTTTGAAGGTCGGTTTTGGTAATTCTAAGGTCATTTAAATTGAGTGACGCGACGAAGAATTTTATTAGGATTCCTTGCGCGAGTGGGAAATGTTAACGGGATAATTGATTCAATCATTGCATGGATTGCTTGAATTGAGATGAAACACCTAGATAGATATCAAAGTACCTACTAGGTTCCTTATCTATACTTTTATTTACACCTGATTGTGTAGCTATAAAGGTAAAAAGTAGTTATTTTACTATTAATTGAAACGTACGTTATGTCATTATAGCCTCCGTCGTACGTAAGTTCCCGTTTAAACAAATAGCAAGAAGTAGTTGTCGGAAATTCAGCTTGTATGATGTGTAACTTATGTAGGTACCTAACGTAATTACTTACCTAATGTAAAATAGTTACCTACCTATATTGTCATACTTTCCTACCATTTTTTAGATGATACAAAATCGTCTTAATTAGGTACCTACCTTAAGTAATTTATGTAGAATTGAAGGTAAATAAAATGAGAGTGAATTGTAAAATAAAATCCTCTTATTGCGGTATTCTAATTAATTAAGTACCTAATGTAAAAGTCTGTCTCTGGTACCTACCTACTCTTAACGCATTAGGTAGTATGTCTTATCACTGAAAAATATGCTGAACCAATTTCGCTGAAATTTCCAGTACCTAAGTACCTAGTTACCCAAATGTAACTTCTTACAAAGTACCTACAAAACATTCTCATCTAATTATTTATATCGTTCGATGAAACATGAAGACGAGTAATTCTGTACAGTATCTATCAGTTTGAAAACTTGACCCATGTCCCAGAGGTCGCTCATATTAATGATGTAAGATGTTTGTTGGGCGTGGATTTGTTCGTCAAAACAACTGTTGGACACGATAATCTAATTTTAAATTTCAAATCGTATCGTAACTAATAAATAATTAATAACGGTTTTTAAACAAGGATTTCTTTACATTGTAATAAATAGGTACCTACTTACCTAAGTTAAAACTAGGTAAGTGAAATAGGTAACTTAAAATAAGTAGGTGGTATACTTAGGTAGTTACTGGTTAAGACTATTTGAATATTGTGACCACGGTTCCTTTATGGGGCCGAAACGTCGGATAAAAATGTAAAATAAAAGCGAAGTGTATCCGTAAACGTGGTTTCAATTCAAAATAAGTACCTACTTAGGTTGGTAAGTACTTACGTAAGAAAATAAGTCTCAATGGTTAGGTACCCATTATACTACAAAGGTACAAGTAGGTAAGTAAATCTATTAAGAGTAGAAAGGTACTGCCTAGGTTCAGTCATAGGAGGAAATCATTCGTAAATTTTTAAATAAGTACATTATGTACCTTCCTACCTAACTAGGTAGGTACTTACTTACTCTTTGAAATTAATGAACAGACAACGGCAAATGAAATTATACTTATCGTGCTTTGGTATAGTCTTAGGTAGGTAGCTTACTTCGTTTGCCTATAGGTACCTACTTAACTACACGGTACACGTTAGCAACCAAAACATAGAATGAGCTCGGGATGTGGTCATTCAGGTAATCAGATATTCTATATAGTCTAGGTACTGTTTGAATACACTGGCTGCTCGCTCACCTACTTAGGGTCAATTTATACTAGCGCAGAGTCGAAGCGCATCGAAGCGTCTATCCAAAACTGAACATAACAAATTTAACCTTAACTCCACTACGTAACGCACACATTACTTCTGAAATTTTAAAAAGACGCGCGCATTCTTCGGAATTCGCGCATTTTCGCGCGAACAATTGGCTGATTGGTGCGCGCGCATTCTCGCGTATCCATGCGACCACTAGCGAACCTACGCGACCACTAGCGAACCTACGCGACCACTAGCGAACCTACGCGACCACTAGCGAACCTACGCGACACGCGTCATCAGTCGGGGATTGCCCATTACTACACGTAAAAGAATGCGCGCGTATGTACGGCGAATCCGCGCGCATTCGTGCGTCTTCGCTTTAGTTATAAAGAATTTGACGCTTCGATGCGCTTCGACTCTGCGCTAGTATAAATTGACCCTTAGATAAAGTCCGTTGCTATGCCCGAAATAAGTTACCGTTAGATTAGATTCGTTATAATATTCATGGCATTAGTAACTGGGTTCATTGGATCATCTATACTAATCTATACTAATATTATAAAGCTGAAGAGTTTGTTTTGTTTGTTTGTTTGTTTGTTTGTTTGTTTGTTTGTTTAAACGCGCTAATCTCAGAAACTACTGAACCGATTTGAATAATTCTTTTTGTAATAGATAGCCACATTCAACGGGAAGGTTATAGGCTATTTTTCATCACGAAATTCCTACGGGAACGGGTACAACGCGGGTAAAACCGCGGGGCGCTGCTAGTATTATATAGCTGAAGAGTTTGTTTTGTTTGTTTGTTTGTTTGTTTGTTTAAACGCGCTAATCTCAGAAACTACTGAACCGATTTGAAAAATTCTTTTTGTAATGGATAGCCACATTCAACGGGAAGGTTATAGGCTACTTTTCATTCCGAAATTCCCACGGGAACGGGAACAACGCGGGTAATACCGCGGGGCGCTGCTAGTGTTTTATATTAGGTACCTATTCCATAGTAGGTACTTATGTAAGTAATGCTTTTGAAAAGGTCAGTTACTTTAGCTGACTTCAAACATAATAAATGAACCTATTTAAATAAACGGATTGAGAAGGAAGAGATATTAACCTACGGTAAGTACGGTACGGTAAGGTAAGTTGAAGATTGACCTCTCTAGGTTTAAAATAATTGGTACCTACCTAATTGGTCCGACAGTATTTATCTCGGTGGAACGTTACATTATTATACGTATTGACTACTGCATAATACTATAATGACCCTAGCGACAAGCGATTTTCGCTGAAAAATAATCGACTGTAAATTACCTTGACTTTTCCTAGGTAGGTACTTGTTTACTCGATTTTATTGGAGTTTTATTAGGGTGTACTTGTTATATTAAAGGTAACAGTTGAACAACTTGAACATAAAATAGTTCATAACAATTTTCCAAGTGATTGCGAAAGTCCATACGTCAGTTGCGATAGCCCCGACCTCCGAAGACCCCCTGTGCTTATTTACTAGCAAAATCTACGTCATTGAAGATAAATACCTATATAAATATTTGCGTCCATTTATGTAAGGTAGGTTAATAATTTTCATTCCTTCAGTTAATACCGTAAAATATTTACGGAATTGCAGAATCATTGCCTAGCCGCAACATAGGTACAGTCAGCCAAAAATGTGGTCTACCACCCTACGGTTGAGATTCATTTGAACGTCATGAAACAACAAGGTCAATTTTCATTTAATAATAGAGGTCCAACTAAGTCACCCAATGATGTCAAATGTCAGGCATCTCAGATAACAGACAAAACGTCATAACATAATTGTGCATAGAAAAGTCAACCTTAGCGATCGTTACATCTCGCAGAAACTTTTGTCAAAAGTGGTAGACCACTTTCTTGGCCGACTGTACTACAATATTGTGCGAGTACGGTCTATATGTAGTTTTGCAGGATTTTCTGAAATACAATATTGTCGTGTGCGGGGTGCGCGACAATATAATTGACAATACCCCAATGAAGCGTATACAGTGATTACAGTGCTTCATTGCTGCACTAATCAAAAATGCGTAATTGAGTAGACTTAAACCGAAACTGTTATGTATTGTGCGGCATAATAATTGTCTAATGTTATTGTTGCAATGTTATTGCATGTGTGCAGAAAGGCATCTATAATAGTCATGGTGGGCATGCTAGTGTCTTTTTGGTTTTCCCTCAAATCGAAGTGCTATTGTCAACTATAAATTTAATCGTTTTCGCAGACAAGTCAAGCAGTGATCTGTGATTAATTCTCGCATAACCCTTTTTAGCTTTCATCTCTGATGTTTAATATTTTAAATTTGCCTATCAAACATGCTCAGCAGAATAACTTAGTCTAGCTATTTAATTAAAATGTTTGTATGTGTGTTTGGTGTATAATGCCTGTTGTATGTATGATATACGACAAACAAATAGGTTCAATAAAAACACATATTGTAAGTAATCTAGTTTATTGTTCACTTAGTATGTGTAGGTGCGTGGTGGGCCTGTGCGGCAGCCTTCCTCATCTGTGTGAGTACGTTGCTCAGCTCTTCACGCTTCCTCTTGGCACGGATGTGTGTGCCGAGACGGCGCTTCAGGAACTTGAGGGCGCGCTTGTCCTTCGACACCTAAGAACAGAACGAATAAGTGAGAAAAAGCTATTTGAGGACCAATCATTACTTTACAAATAAAGATACATAGCAGTATGTTACATTGGTAGCAGAACCTTTGGTTGAACCTTGTTGTACCAGTTCATGTGGGAATTTATGGGTAAAAAAATTGTTCAGTAGTTCAAAAAACTTTTTCTTTTCCTTTCATAACTTTCCCAAAAACCAAAAAGAAGTGAGTTTTATCTTCTTTTTACTAAAAGTGAACAGCAGAGATGGACCCACTAACCATGATAATCCTTACATTATAAATACAAAAATTTGTCTTGTTTCTCTGTTTGACAGCAAAAAAAAATTAAACTAATTTTTAATAAAAAGTTGTTGAAGATAGTTAAAATCCCATTATTATTCCAAGATTCTCATTAAAAGTGTAACTAATCAAGTAAGTTAAGATGAACAGCTGTTGTCCAATGAAAACATTCCCATTTAACAAATAAATATGACATGTTATTATTAAGTTGTTTGTTAGCACATTATGTTATTTTATTTCATTTGTTATTGTAACATATTTTATGTCTTATCATTTGAAAAACAAAACAATTAATATTGCAACATTCTGATAATAACAATAGATTAATAAGATAGAAAAATCCACATGAAAGAACTCCTTGCTGGGCAAAGGTTTCAAACCTTTACTAATACAATAAAGTGGGAGTTATTTCATTTTTGTTTGTTTGAATGCACTACCGCTCTATATCAAAAATATGAGTTTGACTTCAACAATATTTTGGTATAATAATTAACAGAGACAGGGAGACGATGGCGCGGCAGACCACACAGATGGTGGCGATGAACTGGACGCCTACAAGAAGGACTGGCAATTGTCGGGCCAAAATCCAGAAGAGTGGCGGGTATGGGGGAGGCCTTTGCCCAGCAGTGGGACAAAACGGGCTAACAGTAACAGTAATTAACCACATTCAAGAGGAAGGCTTCTTTTAATTCTGAAGTTTTCCTCAAACCAGTCAACCAATGTCTGTGTGTTTCTTGATAAATAAAATAGGTACATTACAGAAATGCATATCAATTAAAACAATAAACAAAGTCATAAGAAAATTTCTACTTTCACATACATGCAATATGGTTTGGGTTGGAACTATTTCTCATCCGAAAATATGGGAGTGTATAATGCAGGTAAAATAACAATGTATTAATAAAAAAAATCTACACTAATATTATAAAGAGGAAAACTTTGTTTGTTTGGTTGCAATGAATAGGCTCAAAAACTACTGGACTGTTTTTAAAAATTCTTTCACCATTCACGAGTAACATAGGCTATTTTTCATCCCAAAATTCCCACAGGAACGGACACAATGTGGGTAAAACCACGGGGCGCTGCTAGTAAAGTATAAAACAACAGTATTGTAACCTAGTACCTTCACTTGTATTTTACGGGCAAAACATATGACACTTTATACTATATTATGTTATGACAATATACAATATGGTAGATAGTCAAGTTGTTTATTTACCTTCAACAATTCCATTGCTCTCTTCTCATACTGAGCGTGTCCAACAACCTCACGGACCAGATCACGAACAAACTTGGAGTGTTTAGTTTGCAGCTGAAATACAATACATAAACAATAACATTTTAGAATGATACCAGAGGAATAAAGATGTAGGTATGTACTATTTATGCATAGAATTATGATAATTGAAGATCAGAATAATTTTAGGTGTATGTAAGATCTCTCTAAGCTTTCCGGTCAGGTATATTTGTCCGTTTCACCTAACATTAATATAAAACATAAATTATAAGTAAGTCTAGCGGCTTGGCTTACCAAGGTGAACCTGCTAGAGGCAGACATTCAATCTGATAATAATGCAATCTATGAAAAAGTCGTATTCAGATAGGGTTCTTAGTCTTACACATGCAACTCATGGTAATAATGTCTATACTTATGGTCTTTGAACAAAGCTTTTGCATAGGTACTACAATGGATTGGTAAGATAATCTATCGCAAACCAAATTCATGTTGCATTTACTTTACGAAGTAGTTTTTCCATGAAGATGTCAGAACTACACGAAGGCATACAGGTTAGATTTCGGACGAATGTTTGTTTGCCCAGGTACCCAGCAAATTTGTTTGGCCTAAGCTAAATTATGTAAAACAAGTAATACTTACACCCTTTAGCCTGGCTGGTCTGATTCTGATGGCTTTGTCAGTAATACCCTTTCTGCCAGCAGATATTTTTGTGGTTTTGTGGCCTTTACGCAGACCGACTGCGATCTCAAACCGGGGAGCCATGCTGAAATAACACCAACAACAACGGTGAGCGTAAAAATATAATCACACAAATCTTTGCACGATAACTAGGAAACCGAATGAGCACTAATAAATACTTTGAAATGGAAGATCTCTTCGATAAATTAAAATTAGTTTTACTATTTTAATATTTACGTACTTTTCGGATTGACAGATCCGACCAAAGAGGAGGTTACTTTTTTGACAGATGTTTGCTGGCTGGCTAAGAAACTATAAATATTGACGTATAGAATTTTGACAATGACGTTGACACATTTTATCACGAATATTTTTTTAGTAGTATTCTAATCACAGATCACAGACAGACCACGAAATAAGATGATTCTAATTCTAACTCAATGCAGTTAAGTTCACTTTATTAGTTTATAAATCAATGAAATTGCACATTATTTATTGCTCCATTATTCTTATTGAAACTACATGAAATTGTTACAGAAAACCAGTAGAATGTAGAAAATCAATAAAATATTTTAAATATTTACTCCGTGATCATAACTCCTTCGTCTATGGTCAATAATATTTATCAGCTAAAGCTGCGTACAGACCGGCCAAACGAACGCCAACGAACGGGTTTCGTTGACCTTCGTTGCTGCAATAGGCCTGTGGCGTGTGCCGGCGATCCGAAGCGTGGCGGTAACATCAAAGAAATCGAGCTATTTGATCACTGACCTCTAGTAAATGGACTGGCTGCAGTCATAGATCATTTTGGACCAATTTGAGTGTCGCCATTTTGGCGCTGTAGGCCACTGTAGGCAGATACGAATTTCCATGGAACTAAAATTAGTTATGTCATAAATCGACTGTGTACCCATATTTGCTTGCAGTGAACGTCAGAATTAGTTCTCGGGAAACTCGTAGGGGCGCTTCAAATTACCACCCAAAATTAGCTGTCATGTTGAGAATTGAGCAATTCACAGCTTATACATATTATTCTACTTCCATGTCTTATTTAATTTTAGTAAACCTCCTTGTATGTAAATGTATTTATTTTTAATAAGTTGGCAGTCGAACATTTTTATTTTTGAATTAGTATTTTTGAATTCTCTTGTTTTCGTGTTTGTGAATTTTCATCATAGCATAAAATAATGGCGAAGAGAAAAGACTGAAAGGAATGTGTTCCGAATAATAAATATTATTCGATTTAAGTATTATAAAGTGTTGAGCAACAATGTATTGTTTAGTATTGTCAGAATATTCAAAAGGTATGTTTAAATAAGTTATATTTTTGTTTGTCGTGTAAACTAATGTGTTATCTTAGATACTTACTTTATTTTTTGTTTGTTTGCAAGGTACCTTTTGAGAAATGTTTTGGACTACGTAATAAATAAATATTATATTCAGACTGTTATTTACATCAACAAACCCGAATCCACTGAAATTAACAACAGGTTATGGGCCCAGGGCAACTGTAAAGGGTTTTGTTGAAACTGAGGACAGGAAAGCAGTCCAAAATGTCAGGCACGATCGACACTACGAATTGGTAACATCGGAGCAGCCATCGCACAGCAAGACAACGTTGCTGATACGCAAGTCGCCATAAGTCAGAAAATCGCCACGAAAGTATTTAAATTCATTTTGTTTATTTAAGAATTGTCAGTAGTAAGTCTAAGCAAAATGGATACTGTAAGATCTCAGTTAGAGATGCTAACTGAAGATAGTCAAGGAAATGTTAATTTCATTTCATGGCGATTTAAATTAAACCTAGCACTTAAGAATAAAGACCTGTATGACTTTATAACAGGTGTGAAAGTCAAGCCAGTAGGTGCTATGTCAGCAGAAAACGTTTCAGCTTGGATAAAGAAAGATGTCGAAGCTCAAACGTTGATAGGTTTAAATGTAAGTAGTAAGATTGCAAATAAAATTGCTAATTGCAGAACAGCCAAAGATATGATTGACAAATTAGTTAGTTTATATGGCACAAAGACTGATGTAACTTTAGAAACGTCCCGAATTAAATTTTTTACTTTTGAGTATAATGAAAGTAAGTCAGCAGTAGAGAATTGTATGGAGATTTTAGATCTAGCTGAAGAAGTGTCAACTGATGATGATCCTATGAAGGAAAGTTGGATAATGACGAGGATTCTGAGTGTCTTACCAGCAAAATTAGCTCATTTCAGGACATCTTGGAACAACGTGACAGGACCAACAAAGAATATTGATACTCTCATCGAACGTCTGAGACTCGAGGACGAACAGCTAAAAGAATTGACGACAAACTCGGAGAGCAGCACTAGTAACGCTCTCATGGCAAGACGTGAGAAACACGGACAGTCGTCAAACGGCAAACAGGTCAAGTCACAGCAAGAATGTTACAAATGTGGGAAGAAAGGTCACATGCTCAAGGAGTGCAGAGGTAAGCCATGTCAGAAATATATCGATTATTGTAAGAAGAAATACTCATGCAACAATTGTAAGCAGAAAGGACATTTTGCAAAGGAATGTCCAACTCGAGAAGAAGGAAATAGGTTAGGAAATGGAAGACCACAAAAGAGGGCTTTTTTGACCACAGCACTCTCGACAGTAGATAACGTTAACTTCAAAGACAAGGCAACATCATGGTATCAAGACTGTGGAGCCAGTCAACACATGACATTTCATCGAGAATGGTTCGTACAGCTTACTGAACCAGACGAGCCCATTTCAATTGTAATTGGAGACTCAACCAGGCTAGATGGCGTTGCAGTCGGGAACATTGAAATGGAGGCTTTTGATGGACAACAATGGTATCCAGTGGTACTTGAAGATGTGATTTATGTTCCAAATCTTAACTTTAATCTTTTTTCTGTAAGTCAGATGCTTGACAAGGGCTATGTACAGAAAGCAAATGGAAAAGAGTCAACTTTTTATAATCAGGATGGCAAGGAAATTGTGGCAATAGCAAGGCGTAAAGGAAATCTCTATCAGATGATGCTCAGAAGAGAAGAAGAGACAAGTTTGATAGTCCAGTCAATCAAAGTATGGCATGAGAGACTCGCTCATCAAAATGTCAAGTATGTGAGGGATATATTGAAAAGGAAAGGTATCAAGTATGTTGATGATTGGAATGACTATGTGTGCACGGGGTGCTCATATGGGAAGCAACATCGATCATCACATCCAAACAATCCCAAGACAGCCCAGCAGCCATTAGATCTTGTGCATGTCGACACCGGTGAAATGAACATTCCATCTCTGGGAGGAGCTAGGTATTGGCTCATGTTGAAAGATGACTTCACTCACTACCGAAGCTGTTATTTTATGAAGACGAAAAGTGAGGTTCCAGAGAAAATTGAAAGCTACCTGAGACTTGTAGAAAATCAACTAGGAAGACGAGTGAAGAGTCTGAGATCTGATAACGGCACGGAACTGAAGAATACAAAAACGAAAGAGATGATGGACAAACTGGGAATTTTTCACACTTTTACGAATGTATACACGCCAGAGCAAAATGGAAGAGTTGAAAGAGAGATGAGAACGATTGTCGAAGCTGCCAGAGCAGCGATACATGCAGATTGTTTAGACGAGAGACTTTGGGCAGAGGCAATGAATCATGCGATTTTTACGATCAATCAGACAGGAACCAGCAATGTACCAGGGAAAAGTCCAGCAGAACTGTGGTTTGGAAGGAAATTGAAAATTGAGAAATTGCGCCCTTTTGGATGTAAATGTTATGTGCTGACACAAGCACAGAAGAGAGGCAAAATTGATAGAAAATCAGAAAAGGGAATTCTGGTTGGCTATGACATTGATTCGCCCTGCTACAGGATTTACATGAAAGAGAAGAGAGATGTTGTTAGCTCAGATAATGTAATTTTCGACGAAGAAAAGATAAGACTGAGACAAAGCACTGAACTTGAGACATCAGTATCAGAGGGTACACCTAAAAAGCAAGAGGAAAGTAGTAGTGAATCAGAGGAAGATGATGAGAACTATAGAACCGGAGAAAGTGCTGAGGAAGTAAGTGATAATGAAAATGAGACACAACCGCCAGAAGACGAGCCAGAAAGGAGAACATTGCGAGATCGTCGAACTCTGCAACCACCACCGAGATTGAGAGATTATGTACCTGATTTCCGGCGTGGAGGAAAGAATGTAACCGTAGCCATGATAGGTGACACAGAAGATATCCCGGTGAGTGAGGCACTCAAAAATGAGAAGTGGAGAAAAGCGATGCAGGAGGAGTACAACTCGTTAATGGAAATGAAAACTTGGAAACTGGTGGATTGTCCAGAAGGAGTGAAGCCGATTACCTGTCGTTGGGTACTTCGTTTGAAGGCAGATGGAAGATACAAGGCCAGACTTGTGGCCAGAGGATTTGAACAGAAGGAGGGAGTGGACTACGCAGAAACTTTTAGTCCAGTAGCTCGTCATGCATCGATTCGACTACTTCTAAGTCATGCAGCATCAGAGAGAATGAAGTTAGTATCGTTTGATGTAAAAACAGCATTCTTGTATGGAAATCTAGAGCAAGTAATCTTCATGAATCAGCCTGAAGGGTTTACTGATGGGTCAGGAAAAGTCTGCAAGTTGAATAAGAGTCTTTATGGGCTTAAACAAGCTCCAAGGATGTGGAACGAGAGGGTTACCACATATTTTGAAAAGAAGATAGGTCTAATTAATACTGATGACGACCCGTGTATTTATTATAACAAGGACAAGAACATTATGCTATCACTCTTCGTGGATGATGGATTGATAGCTGGAAAGAATGAAGATGAAATATACAGACTGTTAGGTGAGATAAGCAAGGAATTTCAGATAACATACAGCAAGAAAGCATTGGATAAGTTGACGTACTTGGGCATGGAAATCAAGATCAACAAGGAAGGTATATTCGTGAACCAGCCTCGTTACACGGAGAAAATTTTAAGAAAAATGAAACTGGAGGAGTGCAATCCAGCATCAACACCTATTGAACAAGGAATGATCACCAAGAAGACAGATTTCAAGAACGACGAGCCACTTCCGGCAAACAACAATTATCGCGAGGCGATAGGAAGTTTATTGTACTTAGCTACAATCACTCGGCCAGACATTAGTTTCGCCGTGAACTATCTCAGTCGATTCTGTAACAACCCCATGAAAAGTCATCAGGCAATGGTGAAACGTGTATTTCAGTACTTGAGAGGAACAGCGACAGCAGGAATTTACTTTGGAGGAGATAAAGAACTCGTTGCATATACCGATTCAGATTTTGGAGGAGATTCTGAGACAGGACAGTCGACGAGTGGAGTGTTGGTAATGAGAGGAGGACCAGTGATCTGGTATTCACAGAAGCAGCGATTGGTGGCAACTTCAACTGCAGAAGCCGAGTACCGAGCAGCAGTGTCTGTAATTGACGATGTGTGCTGGATCAAACGAATTGCATTGGAACTTGGTATCTTGAAAAGTGATCAGCCAATTACCCTGAAGGTTGACAACATGTCAGCTATACAATGCGATTAGAATAAGAATAGGACCGGCCTAGCGCCATGTTGTGACGTCACAACGGGAACTTGGTATAGTATAATGTGCAAAAAAAGCAATGTTAAAAAATATTGCAAAATTGAAAAATTAAATTCGTTCAATTTACCATCTAAAAATCGGGAGATTTTTATTCGGAATAAAACAAGAGTATTTTATGTTAATAATATATTCATTTATTCAAGATCATTTAGTTTTGCCGTATGAAGAATATTATTTTCCATGTTTATTTATGAATATTATTTTACATTAGATGATAATTCAAAAATCGGGAAAAACCTTATAAATATATAAATTTTATAAAATGAACGATTTTTAGTCATTCATTTAAAATTAATAAATTAAAATAAATATTTTTAAGTTTGCTCTGCTGACCGTACTTATATGAGTGAAGTTAGCCGAGAGCCCGTCCTATTCTTATTTTAATCGCATTGTACATATGTTACAGAATGCACACGAAGGAAAGACGACTAAAGGAAAGAAACATATTGAGATACCACGAAAGTACATTCAGCAACATATCGGCAATACTGTAACATTGCAACATGTTGAGAGCAGCAATCAGATTGCAGACATTTTTACCAAGCCACTCAACAGAAGAGTTTTTGAGATGCTTCGCTGTAAATTGATCAAGGAGGAGTGTTGAGAATTGAGCAATTCACAGCTTATACATATTATTCTACTTCCATGTCTTATTTAATTTTAGTAAACCTCCTTGTATGTAAATGTATTTATTTTTAATAAGTTGGCAGTCGAACATTTTTATTTTTGAATTAGTATTTTTGAATTCTCTTGTTTTCGTGTTTGTGAATTTTCATCATAGCATAAAATAATGGCGAAGAGAAAAGACTGAAAGGAATGTGTTCCGAATAATAAATATTATTCGATTTAAGTATTATAAAGTGTTGAGCAACAATGTATTGTTTAGTATTGTCAGAATATTCAAAAGGTATGTTTAAATAAGTTATATTTTTGTTTGTCGTGTAAACTAATGTGTTATCTTAGATACTTACTTTATTTTTTGTTTGTTTGCAAGGTACCTTTTGAGAAATGTTTTGGACTACGTAATAAATAAATATTATATTCAGACTGTTATTTACATCAACAAACCCGAATCCACTGAAATTAACAACATGTCATTTGTATGGTAACAGCCAGTCCATATATAGTAGAGGTCAGTGTATTTGATCGAACTCTGTTTGGACGGTCGCCGAAGGCCAACGAACGAACGCTCAGTTGAAGCAAGAGAGCGTAGCGTGTAGACGTCCAATTTGATAATTACTTGGATATTTCCCGCCATTTAGATCATGGAGAAAAACAAAAAATGGAGTAACGACGATATGTTTTTATTAATAACTCGTTTTGGTATATAAAACTAGCAATTATAATGATGTCGTCGTCGTCCATGATTAAATTGCGAATGAAAGAGAAAAGAACCGGAATCAAGTGCCAACGAACGTTCGTTCGAGCACAAAATGTATTTGGATGTATTAACGAACTCCAACGAGCGTGCGGAAGCCAACGCTAGCGCCATCGTTGGGCGTTCGTTGGGCCGGTCTGTACGCAGCTTTAATACAAATCGCGTACTGTCAATGTCAGTGTCAATTCAGTTTATATGTCAGTGACACAACATGTTATCTGACAGACAGTCTGTCTAGTCTAGCTAGTAAAAAAAAATCAAAACAAAGTGGAAATTCGGGAAACAGCATGTCCTACATACTAAAATTAAAATATCTTTAAAGTATTGTTTCAACATATTATGTAAATGCGACGATTACTTTAAAGTGCAATTAAGAACAAATTTACTACTTACTTCTAATTTTCTTTAAAGTTAATCTTGTGGAAAACTAAAGTTGTAACATAACCTTTAAAAGATTTATTTTACCAAATATAATTTAAAATGGAAGTCGGAGCTGTGAAACAAGCTTATAATAACGAGGTTAGTGCAAATGCTTTCTATGTTTACCATACATTTTTGAAGCATAACGGATATTGGGAACATGGAACCCAGGTTAAGAAATCATGCCCTTAAATGTTAGGTACAATGGTAAGCATAACTGTTACAATTTCGAAGTACTCACTTGCGATTTTATAACAAATTCCAGGTTATTCATCTCAAAAAGAATTTAAATCAAGCAAGAATACAGATAATTCACAAGCTTACAAGAAAGGCTAAAACACTGGTTGAAAAGAAAGGACCGGATCATTTGAAAGAGAAGAATAAGAAGAAAGCCGAGTCTGCTGTCAATGAAGTACTTATTATGAAGGTATGATGATAATTTTAAATGAATAAGTTATAGCGGGCATAATTATTTATGAATCACTTTATTAATGAAGTAATTTTATCTATGTTTACTTTTCCAGAAATTAAAACCTCGAGACATAGCTAGATTTATAATCACCCACAAAGGGCAGTTGCAAGCTCACCTTAATAAGCCACAAGTTGATAAAGACAAGGCTTGCGCTAGACTCCTACTCCACAAAGCTCTGCAACAGAAGTACAAGTCCATCAAAGAAACATTTGGTGATGTGTCCATTGACGATTTGCTAATGTCAAGACAAGAAAGGTTGAAGTTGAAAAAGGAACAGAAATTAGAACAGAAGAACAAAAAGAAGAAGAAGGAACAAAAGAATAATAAAGTAGTTAACTCTGAAGGTGATTGGGATGTTCAAGATGTCGTGATGGGGGAAACAAAGAAAGAAAGTAAGAAAACTCCCAATAAACTTCTCAAATTCGATGAAATCCAACAATCAGATGACGATAAAGAATCTGGTGTTGAAAATAATGATTTAACTCAAGGCAGCAATGTACAGGAATCAGATGGAAATATAGAAGAATCGGATAATGACGATCAAGAGATTGAAGGAAGCAATGACGAAAAATCTGAAGGAAGTGACAAGGAATTTGAAGAAGAAAATGACGACCAAGAGTCAGATGTAGAGAGTGACAAACAACAGATAGTAGAAAATAGTGATGATCAGAGTGGGGATGAAGAAATGGAAAGTGATGATAATCAAAATAGTGATGGGAATAGCACTGATGAAGAAGAAAAAATTGAGCCCATAAAATTGATGCCTAAACAAACAAAAGACGTCAATCCTATCAAAGTAGGTAACACTAAAAAAGTCACACCTAAAGCTAACAAGAAAACCAATATAAACAAAAATAAAAAACTGGATGCCAAAATATTGAATAGAAAATTCAAGAAAACAGATGAAGAAAACTTTTTAACAGACACCAAGGTAGTTGACCCGTTCTTTATTACGGAATCTGGTGGTAACTACATGTCTGTTGCTGAACGTAGAGCACCTGACGAAGTCAAAGAGGAACATAGAGAAGGAAACAGGAAACTGAGAAGAGCTATCATGTTCGGACATGTGCCTAAACCTAAACCGAGAAACAGACAAGATAACTACAACAATTACGATGCACAAAGAAATGACAGGCCCAACAACTATGATAGACAAAAACATAATGATGGCAAGTTTAATAATAAAAATGACAGATTTAATAATTCTAATAATAAAAATGATAGGTTTGGTCATTCAAATGAGAGGTTTAACAGTAAAAATGATAGGTTTAATAGATCTAACAGATTTAATAACAAAAATGACAAGTTCAATTCTAATGACCGGTTTAATAATAGAAATGATAGGTTTAATAATTCTAATGATAGATTTAATAATAAATTCAATGATAGGAAGTTTAATAATAATACGAATGATGTTAAAGAAGAAAAGCTTCATCCTTCTTGGGAGGCTAAGAAAAAACAGTCAGGCATTTTACCTTTCCAAGGTAAGAAGATTGTATTTGATAGTTAAGTTAGTTATTGTATTAAGTATTTAACTTTTAATAAATTATCATTTTACAAATTGTTTATTTTATTTTGAGTGACTGCTTACCCAATATCATTTATCTTTTGGTTTGGATATGAGCTTATAGTAGGACGGCTGACAATGACTGTGGGTGCTTTAAATGGTACTGAATATTCAAATAGATCTTGTTGGAGGCAAAGTTTATTAAAACTAACAAGATTCTGTATTCCTCTACACAAGGCTTTTTTATTTGCAGCCGCGAATAAATGACAATAGAATGCAAGTTGGATCGCTCTCGTTATTTTCCCCAGTTTGATGCTATTGTTAAGAAACATGTAGCTACATAGCCCTACATAGGTGGTCGACAGAAGCATTTCTACCTGAGCACTACTGTGCTTCAGAGGACACGATAAATTATCGGTCCCGGTTATTTCAATCGTCAGGCCTTGAGGCGGTTTAAAAACTCTGACACCGGTTGGCCACTAACTTACACGAATTTATGTACTTCAAACAAATCAGGAAATTCACGCTAACAGTTGTTATCATAGTCTGTATATATTCCGCTACATACAACTAATGAGGCATTCCAGTGCTCGGCGATATATCGCACAATGGCACGCGTATTGCGAATGCCGGCCTGATGTAAACTAACAACACACACCCACGGATTTGTCCGTTGAGATATTGCGGACAGGTATTAAGTTGGAACAGAATATCTAGTTTAATAATACTAGACTAGACTCTAGTATCTAATATGTTTAAAGCCATATAGGTAGATTTCTAGGTATAGATAGGTTGAATCTTATCTTCATAATACTTAATTTATGAAGATAAAATATAGGTTTAATTTGGTACCGTAAAATGGTCCTACTTTGCTCCAATATTTGCTCCAAATAAAGGGAATTATGAATATTTTTTCAACTATTTATTATGTAATATACTTAGCTGTTTTAATATAAAGAAAAACATGTTGTCTAACACATTTTTATAGGTAAATCAACGTAATAAAGTATTTCATGATATATATAAAACAATTAATAAGGAGCAAAGTTACCCGTGGTCCTGGGTAACTTTGCTCCTGGATATATTTTACATGCAATCTCCATTGTGGAAGCTTTTTGAGCAAAGTTATGCTTTCCTTATTTAAACTATGCTCCAGTGATAATACGCGTAATTACCTTAATCCGCTATGCCGCTTTTGAGATGGAAGTGACTTTTTCGGATACAAAAAAAATATATATTTTACGTCTGGCACTAGAGCTGCACCTATCATAAGAAAGAAATGGCGGAAGAAAAATTTGACAGTTCAGTGTTGCCACTTATAAGTAAAATGTTTTGGGTGCGTTCACAATTAAATGAAATGTTGCAACGATTTGGACATATTAAGCGATAAAACATTTCTCAGAATTGGAGCATAATTAACCCTATAGGAGCAAAATAGGACCATTTTACGGTACCTAATCTAATAACTATTTGGTGCCTAGGGGAAATATTTGTTAAGGTGAAAGAAATGGATAAGTTTACTGTTAAATTTTAAGCATTACTGGTTTTGGGATATAAAGATATTTTAATTGTAGTAATAATGGAATATTAATGTGGCAATGTGTACCCACAGAAGAGCGAAGAACTTACTCTCTATTGCGTGTGTACTGTAACCATTAGGTACCAAATAATGTCTACGCTTAAGCACTTACTCAACTTTTCATATCATAGTAATTGGTCCCTGTATGCCTAGGTTCATACTTATATTTTGTTTTGAAATAAGTAACTCTTTCTTCCTATTTATTTAGAAACGCATCTACAAACTCCGAATGAGACATAACCACAAGGAAAGTACGTTAAGTAACATTTAATTAAAGGTTTACACACTTACAAGTTAGTACTACCAACGTTAGCATTTTACATAGGTACTTACTAAGTTACGAGTAAGTACTAACAGGAAATACTAACTTCCCTCCACTTAAGCGTAACTACAACGCAATCCCTACTTTCTCCTACAACTAAAGACAAATAAATTACCTCATAGCGACGGGTGCAAATATAATCAATGGTAATAACATCCAGTGGTCAGCCGGACCGCAAGTCAACCGCACCTCGATTGATTGAGGTCACCGCTGAGTTACGGACGCCGCATTAGATAGTTCACGTAAATCTATGTCGTGACAATTACTGGGATCTTAGATGCGATGAAGGTGTTAACAAACTGTTAAGATTTAATCATTCCACTGTTTGATAAAGAATAGTTCCTTTTTCGTCTAGATAGGTATTCAAAGTCGCAATATTCAGGCCTTTCTTATCACAAAATTCATGATTTTCATGAAAGGATGAGGACCTGTCACATGTGTACTTGTCAAGGCAAACATGCAAAAAATGTCGGATCTCATGATAAGTCACGCTTTACATGCGGTAATTCTACTTTTACATTTAAGGCAAATGTATGGGACTGGTGGTTTCTGATGACTATTTAATGGGCGAAACGTTAATCCTGTGTCCAACGTTAATTTTAAAGGTTTAAAGTAAGTATCTAAAATAAGTATCAAATCGTTGGACAACGTTGCTGATTACATCTAGGTATAATTGGTTTTGCTCACCGTATTTGAATATATGTTATTTACTAAATTTAATGTCATGTGTAAACGCCGCTGATGTAACAATTTAATAAATAAATAAATAAACGTTTCGACAAACAATGAAATCAAATCGTAGAGTCATTGTGTGGAGAAACCGCTAACTAATACATTGTTTCAATATGAGACAATAAACAGCTCTATTTGTAAGTAACCCGTAGTACGAACTCGCAGGCAGGCGGCTTGCTTGGCACCTAGAGCCCAGCCAGATAGGTAGGTACATAAAACGAACGTTCGCGATTGTTCGCAACCGGCCACACCACGCGCTTGTCACCTAACTTACCTACCAAGGTTCTAGGCGCCGAGCAAGCCTGTCTTTGCGTTCCTAACTTATCTACCTAGTCCTACCTATTTTTTCCAACTATTCTTACAGATAGGTATACCAAATCGGTTTATGCCCGTTGTTCTATAAACCGAGTCCATGTCCACAGGGAAAACGGTGAAAGCGTGCCGCGGGAGCGAACGGCGAGTGCGAGAACAGAATTTAACCTATAGGGTACGGGGATAATGGGAAGTAAGTTTAAATATTTAATTATTATAATTACCGTTGCCCCTGAACACGGTATACGGGGATAAAGGCCATACACAATCAAATTAGATAGGTATCTTTTGTTGGTATGTTACGGTACATCATTTAGGTTTCGTTTTTATTGTTTTTAGTGCCCATGCACAGACACATTAATCTACCTGTTCATGGTCAAACAAAGGGCAAACCGCTATTACACCGAATGACCTTCCTTAAAATTCCTTTTGTTTATAAAAAAACAACAAAACCCAAAGCTTTTTGATAAAAAGACATGTGAAAAAAATCTGAGCATTAATCAAATCAAGAAGCCCGCCAAACCATTATAAAAAAACATAAGCATTCTCGTCACACCAGTTATAAAAACATAGGCATTCTCCTCATACAGATACCGTAGTGCTACCTACTACCTATTTCCCAATTAACAAGATTTCAGCAAGTCAGTGATGTATTGTTATCACCTAGTTGTAAGCCCCATCTATCACTGCACCAACGTCACCTTCTCGTAAATCTACCAGACGCAACTTACACGCTACGTGTAATGGCATGCAATAATATGAATTCCTTGTGGATATCAGTCGGTCTGTCGTGCGGTGTGCGTAAATTCCATAGAATACCAGCCTGTAACTAGGTTAGGTTAGTTTAAAATAGGCTGGCTAGTTAGCAACTTCATTGTTGAAACGTTTAGTTTAGGGCTATATTCATTACTTGTTTACAACATTTTAACTATCCAATGTGTTGTCCCTTTCCGACATACGGTTAGCAAAGAGACAAAACACTTAAGAACAGTGTTTTTGTTAGAACCGCGTTTATGAATAAATCGGTTAATATTTACTTGGGTACTTTTAGGATGTCTATCTAATTAATGCCTAACGTGTAAAGTAAATTAATTGGGGTACGGTTTAGGGTAGGGTATCTAAATGTTGACTTAGTCCTTTTAAAGTGTTTTGCAGATGAGTTTAATTGACGGTCTTTTAAACTCAAATAAAGGCTTAAACTCTAGGCTCTATGTATGTCAAGTCAAATATGAGTCAATAGTTAGAGAATAACCGCCTTATTCATAACGATATTTAACTTTAACAGTGTTTTGTCTCTTTCACTCTTTGGCAAATAGCGTATGTCAGAAAGGGACAAACCATTTGATAGCTAAAGTGCTGTTAATAAGCGTTTATGAATAAGGACCTAAATGTTCAATGAACTTATCTATACTTATTAAATTTTTCTAACGAGAGTTAAAATTCAAACCATCACGACTGATTTTTTTACCAAAGACAAATCTTCCATTGAGGAAAAGAGTTCAGTCAAAAGGTAAGAATGGAAAGAAATATCTAAATCTTTTACCTCTTCGGAATGAATCGACTTTGATTGGTTTTTAAAGCATATTTGTGTTTAAAAATTTCCAGTTAAAGAAAGTTAAAATTTACTCTCGTAACAAGAAATTGAGTGTACCTACGCAACTCTCAAATGTACGAGTATAAAAAGCATTCTCTTATTATGAGTATAGATAACACTTCGAACTACCTAAAAAACTAAGTAACTAAGTTCGAGTAGGATAGTGGAGAAACCTAGAAACCTAAGTATACCGTAAATACTAACCTAACCTAACCTGAAAGTGCCTTAAAGTACAAAATTTAATTCCACAATAACTACATTGCAAACATATAATTCAGACACTGGTCAAGATCCAGTAGGTCCTACACAAAAACTTTCCTCCTTGCCATACTTAATAAGAAACTGACCAAACAAGCTGAAACTAAGGAGATTTATCCCCAAAGTCAACATATCTTCACAAACCATAGGTATCACATAAAAGGCCATTTACTGTTTAACATATTCATGTATTCACCCAAACCCCGAAGGGTTTAGGAACAAAAACTTACAAATTGTTTTTGTTGGATATCGTTTGCCCTTTGACCGTAGTCCGTTTTTTGTCACGTCCTATGAGTTAACGTTTGTGGGCCTAAATAAGGGATCGGATGCCACGGTTATTGGATTCTATTGTGTTTAAGTATCTTTATTCTGGATATTTTTAGTCTTAGCACTTTTATCACGCTTGAATTATTCAGATATAAAGGGTCTTAAACTGAACAATCTAATCTTCTTCATCTGTTTTTCACCTATTTAGTAGATTAGGAACTATTGCTACAGGAAATTAAACTGGATTCGCACTTTAGGTAAATTGGTTATTACAAAATCAATGTTAATACTATCAAAAGATAACATTATCATTAGATCGTAATGGAGATGTTTCTTCGGTGTTTGGAATTAAGTTTGTATTAGTCACGTTCTAAGGTAAGCGCGGATGCCCTTATGTATGAGATCACGTAGCTGTGTGTTGAAATTATGAAGATTCTTGTTAGAATGTTATGTTCGGAATTACCTAATAGGTACCTACAGCCATTCGTCTTTCCCTTGAACCTAGACATATTTTCGTTATTCTTTATAATTTAAGGTTTCGTAAGTCAAGAACACTTTCGGTTACCTCATCTGACCTATACCTAATATACCTATAGTGGCAATCGACTCAATTTATATTTGGTTGTCTACTGTCAAAATTTATGGAAAAGTGACTACTACCTTTCTGTATTTTGGATAATAGACTCTCTCTCTCTCTGTCCCACAAGATGGTAGGGTCAGCCTTTCTTAACCCTCTTTTTGTGTTGAAGGTAAAACACAGTCGCTCTCTGGTGATGCAAATATTAATAACGGCTTAAGTCTCACAGTTAAACTTTGAAAATCATGCTTTAGTCCGTAGAACTTGGATGATTTCCGATTTGTAGAGTCCGTCGTATTTGTCTGTGGACATCAAAATGTTTACCGCCCTGATTCGAAATTGGAACAAGTTCGAACTTACCTAACTACATAGGTCGTGAATTGTGCTAGCCCAATGTATGAGCATCTAGGTATAATCTCTAATATTTGAAAAAAAAAAAACACCATTAATCACAGTTAAGGAATCTTTTTAAATATGTTAAAAATCTGATCGAAATGCTATTTCATAGAATGTACTCGTATAATAAAACAAAATATTATCATAGTCAGTTCATTTATTGTGAGAACTATCATAGTCTTCTAAAATATTATTTTATACATTGTAATGTCATTAATGTCAGTAAATTTATCTAATATCATATAATATTTTTGTGTTAAAATAATCTTCGTTACATTCTTGTTAGAGAATTTGTACAAATCCTTAATATCTACAGGTCTCAACATACATACATACATAGTCAATTATCCTATTCAATTTATACATAATTCGAGTACATAGTCAATCGTCCTATTTGTTTACTACATAGTTTAACCGGTACACAGATACTTGATACTGATCCCCTAGGAGAGGTTAATGATTTTAAACGTGATTTAATTGATGTCTCTGAGTAAGGTAACTCTGAGTTAACTAATACATCTTCGCTATTACTGAAAAAACTGTAGGTAAAAGGGATTGGCTACATTTTTACTACATGTACCTACTAGAAGCTTGCTGCAGTTTTAACCGCATTTTGATCTATTTTCGTGATTGGTAATTAGAAGGAATCCAGGGTATAAACCGAATGTTTGCTAAATTACGTTTAAACTCGTTCAGCCATACAACTTAGCCTGAAAAAGCTAGAAACAGCCACCTATTTAAGTGAGATAACTTCGCAAATGCAAGGGTCCAATATGTACCTACCAAAATATTGCTACATTCATTAATTAAATCTAACAATGCATTATGAAGCATGATACGACATAAATAATACTCACTAGCCTTTATCTATTGTACTTACCTTTTTATTACTAAAAATCTGGTGTGAAAATCTATTCTATATTTATAAAAAAGAAGATTTTTAGATTCTGAAAAAATAAATTATGCACGATCTACTAAATTGTGCAAACTATTGGATCTCGGGTGGAATCACAGTGCAAAACAGCTAGGACATTATTTAAGAAATAAATAGTTTTTTTGAAGCAATTTTCACTCCAATTTTATTACTTTCTCCACACTGTACAATGAGTGGAGGCCTATTCAGTTTTAAAGTATGCAACTGTTTATATAAATGCATTATTTTCCAAGTAATTAGTAACTAAACAAAATAGGTACTACTTCTCTCAAGAGTTTTTGTCATGAATGAAGACTTATCTCATCATCCTTATTATGTCCTTTATGAAATTAAATTACCTCGAGCATTAGATTTTATGTCAACTAATTTTTGTCTAATTCTTAAACTAAGTATTAATCACAGTCTTGTCTTGCTATCCTCTTTATTCTGTAAATCCTGTTTCACTTTCTTCTTGTCCTGATTCTCTGCCTCCTCCAAAGTGTCCGGCAGTTTCATGTTATTAGTTTCAGGTAGTGTTAGAACTAGGAAACCTGATATAGCAGCCATGCTCCCAAATAACAATGTAGGAAGATATTCATAGATTTTTGCAAGTAAAGGAGTTTGAGGTGCAAATGCTGATCCTATCCTTCCAATAGTAGAACACATGGCTAAGAGAGTTGTTCGGTAGTTCGTTGGGAATACTTCGGCGGCGAAAACGTAGAGTGAATTGTAGGCTAGCGTTATGAAGAACTTGCCTCCGAGATACATAAGGATTGCCCATTGACCAGCTGCAAAGAAATAAAAGACAAGATGAGAAACAATGTCGAAAATAAATCAAATATAGCTATCGTAAGTTTCGTAAGATTAATCATTTGTTGATTTAATTAATGAAGATATTAATGTTTTAATGAGTCTTAATGATCACAATGTTAAAAAAACAAAAACTTATTACCAGGAACAAATCTGTAATTGATCAAAATAAGTCCAGTTAAGAAGAAGGCTGTTGCAATCACTTTCTTTCTTCCATATCTGTCCAAGAATATTAACTTGCATATATTCGCTGGAGCTTCTATCACAATAACCACGATGTAATTAACGTAGCTGTTTCCAGACAGCTCTATAGCGTTTATGGACAATCCATAATAGACTAAAGTAGAAGAAATCCATAGGAAAGCGCAGGTAGATAACCTCTTCCAAATCATTGCAGATTTTAGAATCTGTCCAAAAGAAGAAACATTGCTTTCAGCAGAAATGATCTTGCTTTCATCTCTCTGCTTCATTGCGTCTTTTTCTACTTGGTCGTAGTGGTCTTGGGGTACAGTCACACTGTTCATTCTTTCTGATCTATTCAGGACGTTAATTCCTTCTTCGTACCGTCCTTTGCTGAAGTACCACCGGAAGCTTTCAGTCATGATCCATATGTAGACTATGCCTATTAGTGAGGGGGCGTAGAGGATCATGATTAGATGCCTCCAATTTTGGAGCCACCAGGCAAGGAGAGTCACGGTTATCCCGCCCAGGATAAACATGGTGTTGAAGAGTAAACTGATGAACACTCGGCCTTGAGGACCGACCAGTTCCATACCTAGAAAAGAAAGAAAACAATGAAGGTTAATTTGGGTTTTATATAAGTTCTTCTTATGTTACTAGGATATTTACTGTTAGTTGTGTGAATACATGTTTGGACTAGAATATTCGACTCATCTTTAATCGAAAGTGATTCAGATTCTTAACTCCCGTACTCAGATACGTCCAATAAATCGACACTAGACTAATCGACTTAATTTTTCATACATATCTTGTAAATATCTAAATAAGCATTTGACGTCTCTGAGTACGGAAGTAATACTCGATGAATGAAGTTATTGATCGAGGCCTTATACTTATGTAGATAGATGGTATAATTACTAAATTAATAAGGTAGGTACTTAGACAAAACTAAACGAAATTACTAATTAAATTACATTGCGATATCCCCGTTTATGTTTCAAGAGCATAAATAATTACAATACACTAGATGCTAAAAACGGTTTTTGCCGGAAATTAATAAAAACTGTAATTAAAAGTTACAGCCGATGATCCGTTTAATATTAAAGGTCAACCTTGTACCGTTTTTTAGAGTAGACATTCAGTTAATTATGATTACCGTTAAATGTATTGCAACTTGAACAACCATAAAAATTTAAACAACTTACAATGCGAAGTTCTTTGTTTTTGAGATATTCTCTCATGTTTGTTATTTGACCTAATTACGCCTTATCGTCCTCATTGTACTGATAGCTTCAGTGAGATGAGAGGTCTTTGCCCAGGAGTGGGACATTACAGGTTAATACTTTACTTTTTTATTTGACTATTGATTTCATGATTTCTACCTACTAAAACTCGACGATCCAATTTTGATAAGATACCTGAATTTACTGTCACTATGTGAGTATTCAATTAAAACTTTAGAATAAAAGTAGAAAAAATGAAGCTATAGCCTAGAGACAAAAAAGTAGTACCTAGTAGAGGAAGTTGCTCCTAGAAATTGTAAGTCGATTGTTAAAGAGTTAATGTTTTAAATTTTATCGACAATTCATTCATACATTCCAATTCTTCAATTCATCTTGTACTCATCCTTCCATACTCGTATCTATACTATACCATTTTTTTAGCGATTACGTACTTATTTTATTTATATACTATACTATATTCTAATTTCAATCATTGCGTAACTGCTGTATCTATTTTCTGTCTATATATACTTGTATGGTTGAAACTGATTATCCACAGTCTAATTCATTGTGATTCGCTACTTGTTCCTACATATTGTTAGGTGTTGTTTCCGCTAGATCTGTCACATCGGCCTTCAGTGGAACGTGGAACGCTTGTGCCATTCACCATTCAAGGAAATTCCACATTTCACGATACGTGTTCATGGGATAAGTATTATGAGATCATAGTACAATCACTTTTGAAGTCTGAACAGTACTATTGCCGAGACTATAGGTGTAGTTAGATAGTTTTCTGATCTATGGATACATAGAGGAGCACAGAGACAAGGTGTCCTTAAGACTTTTTGGACTACAGATTACTCCGTGCTTCGGAGGGCACGTCCATGCTTCGGAGGGCACGTTAAGCCGTCGGTCCCGGTTACTTTCTACGGATAGTAGTCGTTACATGAGCCATGTCAGAGGCCTTTGGCGGCTCAATAACTCTGACACCAGGATTGGTCAGGTTGACCATCCACTCGGTGAAGAATAAGAAGACTACAGATTATAGTAGTTTTGTGAATAGTCCGGGAAAATATATATACAAAATTTCTCTTTTGACTTAAAAGAACAAGAGTAGTTTTGTCACGAGCGGCCCTGAGTCATGCATGTCTACTAAATTGCACATGCCATATGCTATTGATTGTCGTATCATCACGGTCGCGTTAAATTCCTGTGAAAATAATACTGAAAGTAGCGCCAGCATAGTAGAGTTGAGTAAACGTAGTAAATTCATTCTATGGTAATTCGCGGTGAGGTGAGTCAAATGATTATACAATGATCTTGCCTTGTCTATACTCAAACAATTACAAATATGACTCAGGACGCTCGTGGAAGAAAACAACTGTAAGTACCAAATTCTCTTACATACAGTAAAATCAGCAGTGTTACTTTTCTCGACAATAATTATGTGTGTTTGTGGAATTTATAATACACTACCTACTAGGTCATTTCGACGTGCCATTGTAAAAGTAGTCAACGTCCGACCTTGCGCATTTTACTAGATCTAGGCACAGGTAGGTACAATCACCTGCCTGTTGAATTCTTGATAGAGATACTTTCGATTCTCAAAGACTGTTACTTCTAACAAGGAAATAGATACATTCTAACTAACTAGAAACTTGATTAAATTAAAGAGTAAAAAGTGGCTAGCTATTAACGGTAGGTACTTTTAACTTAAAATAGATTTCCTCAATTATTTTTACTTTTGAATTTGTTGTACACAATTTTTACTTTGACAGGTCATTCAATCTTATTAAGATACTAACTTGTTACCCTTCACAAACAACTTTATTTCTTCGAATGATTACTGCATAGTTCATTTTGACTATGGTACTCTTAGGAATAGTGCAAATTCATAGAAAAAAAAATTAATAGACAAAATAAAAGTTCCAAGAACCACTTACCAAGAACAAAGCCAGACGTATAAACACCAGCGCCCAAAGCAGGCTCCAAGAATTCAAACACCACAAACATGTCATAATTGACAGATAAGGCTCGGATCACACCGAACACTCCATTGGCCACCATCGCGAAGATCAAGGCAGGTTTTCTTCCATACCTGTCTGATATGAGTCCAGTTAAAGGTATGGCTACGAAGAAACCAGCATTGTGGACGGTGCCTACTAAGGAGCGCTTCCAATCTTGACAGGCCAAGTTAAACTGGAAAGAAGGATTTAGATTATAGACAACTGTAAATAAATCTGTAATGAAACGTCAAGGTACAGTCAGTGGTACTTTTGTTGCCGAGAAAACTGTGGGGGGAGGAAAGTGTTGAGAAAAGACAGAAAGATTGCCAAGTTCATTGTCCGTTGTGTTCATTGTGCCTCATCAGGGTCTGATGGGGGATGAGTCAGTGGACAGGGAAGTTGTTCACAGATATTACTGATATTACTATAGATACAGATATTATAATTAGTTTACTATTAGGAAGTAGGGCACATACGTTGACAAACCTGAATCTTATAAGAGAGTAAGATCTTAGTCAAAAAAATGCTCCTTATACCATAAGACCATTATTTCCTCTTTTATCAACCTAACCCCTAATGTATAAAGTGCTCCCAAACGGCAACTAATAAAGATTTTACTGTTTAAAAAATTCATTTGTTTCAAGTGAACTGAATTATGAAAATATTTTTTAGTCAAGGTCGTAAAAAAACAATTTGATCTTAACTAAGAGCGGAACATAACGTTCAGCTTAATATTTAAATAGAACATTAGAAATGGATTTCATTGAAATACATGGTTATTAGTTACGGATTACTGGGAAAATGTTTAGAAAATAATAGCGATCCGATTGTGCCAAGGCATTGTTACTGAAGTCTACCATTGAAGGATCATTCAAGTTTTGGTGCTGCATTTGTATTATTTATAAACTATTTAACATAACAATTACGACAATAATAATTTCAATGGAATATCCGGACAATGCATCTTTACGAAAACAAAATCATATGACATAAGCTATCTAAACTATTTTAAGCATTTACTTTATAAGAAAGGCACAAGATATCTGCCTACCAATAATAATGAAAGAATGAATGAATACTTATTTTGAGGGTAGATTTAATATCAATAACTTGATATCTACTTATGCCGCACTCAGAGACCTCCGTTAAATCAAAACTTAACTAACTATCGTAATTTTTCATTTATTACATACAATCACAAGGTTAGAGGTTACTTTGGGTCTAATTAACAGTGTTAATTTGTCCCGGTACATTTGACATGCACCTAGATTAAATTGTTTTCTCCCATGAAGGTTTAAATACTGTTTAACAATATTTACTAAATAGTCAGCTACATCCGTCATCATTGTATAAGCTACGTAAAAATTGCAAATATTGCGAACGTTTCTCTCAATGCCAGATATTTTAAGTAATTTTTCCTATTTGAACAACAAAGAATGATCAAAATAATTGTGTTATTATTACACGTGTCGGTTTGAACACATTAAGCATTTAGCAGAGATTTGTACTGAAATAGGTGATGTGATGATTACTTTAAATGAGTTGCGAAATCTGACATATCCTTAAAAAAGCAGTAATTTAAACGTAGATAAATACAGGATTTATCTTATCTTGATATGTTTTTGTGTGCAAATTTAGTGTCGTTGCAAAAGTGGAGTTTTTACCTATGTAATTGTGTGGTATTTACTTTATAATAGCGCCGAAATGGTTCAGTTTTAGGTAGCATAGATACTTGCTGATACCCAGGGTCCTAAATATCTGAAGAGTGGCGGGTATTAGGAAGGTAATTGCCTATTACAATGGTGCAACATTACTATAACTTCATGGTGTCATTATGATATTATTGAAGACTAAAAAAGTATGTAATAATAATATCTTCTATATCAATCGTTAGACCATGTCGGAGAGGCGGTCTAACACCAAGGTTTGCCACTAACCTATTCGACATCAATGAATGATAGATATATACTTACTTCTTCAACAATGGAATGTTTCTCCAAATAGACGAATGAATCACAATTGATAACTTTAGACGTGTCGAAGTAGTGTGGGGCGCATTGCGTGCTGTTCTCATCTAAAGTGATGTTGGAGTAAGTGGCGTATCGGACGCATTTCTCAGGATTCCCATCTTCATCGTGAGGGTGCGTGAAGTTCATACTGGTGGAGTCTTCTTCGCATTCTGGTATTGAGCATCTGGAAAGATAAGAAGTTTAGTTTTTACAGTTTAATCGTACGGTACTTGGTTCAATTAAGAAATAGACACGCATTGTTTTTATTATACATATTTTTGAATTAAGAATTTTATGTTTTTTTAACCTACTTCAAAAAAGGAGGGTTTGTCAATTTCACCGTATATATGCTTTTTATGTAACTAGTGCATGAAACACCGAAGTAAATAGGACACAAGAGTCAAATCCAAGGACTTTATATTCAAACTAAATCCATACATTTTTTTCCTTCCCTTCCATCCAACTTTTAACAGAAGGTGGTAATTATTACACCGTTTAGTCGTCATCATTGTAGTCAATAGTAGTCCTACTAATATTATAAATGCGAAAGTTTGTGAGGATGGATGTATGTATGTATGGATGTGTTTGTTTTTCTTTCACGCAAAAACTACTGAACGGATTTGGATGAAACTTTACAGTAATATAGGTTATACATCAGAATAACATATGAAATACATTTTATCTCGAAATTCTTGCGGAAACGGGTACAACGTGGGTAACACCGCGGGGCGCTGCTAGTCCTTCATAATGCGATATGCGATCTATAGCGTAGACATCGGAGTTTTTGACAACTTGTTTTGTATCTTAATCATTCAATTAAGTCAATTCTGATATGCGCACATGTATTTAAAGGTACGCGAACAGAATGACATACATATTAACCTAAGATTAATATAATAAATAACTTAAATAAGTACATATACGTGTTTCGACATTAGAACGTAACATAAGGCCTCGAACCAAGTACATAGTTAAGTTATTATAGTCGATACAAAAAGTACTTACTTAGTATAAATAACCTAGGTACCTATTAGATCTGTACTTATATAATAAAGCTCAAGAGTTTGATTTTTGGTTTGATTGAACGCGCCAATCTCGGAAACTACTCATCCAATTAGAGTAATTCATTTTGTGATGGATAGCCACATTCAACGGCTATTAGGCTTATGGCCTTTTTGCCCATGGGCGCGGGCTAAACACGGGTAAAACCGCAGGACACTGCTAGCTAGGTATAGGTAATAACGTAACAATGAAAGTCTCATTCACCTCTTAACTAGGTATTAGGTACAGTTATTGCATAATTTAATAACTGGCACTAATTATTGATAATTTTAATAACTATGCTGAAGATGAAGAGAATGAGATTTTCATTCCATTATGACGAGGTATGAGTCACGTAATATTTATAATTAAGGAAACTAGGTTATCGGCTTAGAGGGACTTATTTTCCTGGGGTGATTTAAAATTAATTTACTGATTTTGGGTTAAGTTAAGGGTCAACACTGCGTTAAGCGTGTACACGCGGCAGGCGCACGCGTCGTTTCACTTTTGTATGACACCGCACGCAACGGGCGCACGCGACGGATCACTTTTGTATGATTCCACACGCGGCGGGCGCACGCCGCGGGCGCCCGCGACGTTTCACTTTTCTATAGAACCGTGGCGTGCGCACACTTAATGCAGTGTCGTCCCTACTAATCAAGCACGAGGAGTACTTTAGTTAGGTTAACTCATTGCTGTAGAAATCATTTTACGTGCCGTCCAACACGCGCTCAGATAGAAATGTCTCTATCGGCGACCCATCCCAGTAGGGGCCGAGCTACACGCTGCTTAACAATTGCATTAAGCCAACATCGCTTATTCAAACTACGCTACGAGAGGTACATAAGTTCCTTTGATTGCATGTTGCTTAGTTGTAAGACTCTGTGTTTCAATTACTTTGTCACAAAGCTAAGCCTAAATATGTACTTACGAATAATTATTTAGTAATGTGGATTTTCAAATTGAATATGCACTAAATACTCGTAGTAAATGGGGAACTTTAGGTACCTACATCGTAAAATTATCGTTATACCTATGATATTTAAGTTTATATGGGTGTTAGTAAAAGCTAGAGTACACCATTAGGCTAAGTTCAGATGACCTTAGGCTATAGTTAGACAGTCTGACACTAAGACTGTTAGTAGATGAGACTAGCGGAATCGTGACGAAATATTAGTATATGCGATCAATCGTAAATTTAATTGACTGTTACAATTTTAATCGATTTAGGCTGTAGATACATGTACCTATGTAATAGTTAGTTAGAATCGATAATACAATCATAAGGCTTTGATTGGGTCTAACAAAGTAATGTAAAGTAAAGTATGAACCTGTAATGTCCCACTGTTGGGCAAAGGCCTCTCATCTCACTGAAGAGGAGGTACATTGAGGAGGATTAGACGTAATCACCACGCTTGCCTAATGCGGGTTGGTGATCTCCAACTCGAAAAATGTAAATTATTCCTGTAGGTAAATATTTATTTATTTACATCTGATGTAAGTGTCGTTCTTTCCTTATAGTTATTCCCAATAAGAACTGCATCACACGTAATATGTTCGTAAAAAACGCATTGCTTTTATGCATTTAATTTTGTTTTTCCTTTTACATACCGACAGGTAAATGAACCCGGAGGCTTCTTACCTGAACTTAACTGGTTACTGCTCAACCTTCGAAGTAATATCTCATCGTCATGTTTTGCTGTTTGACATTCTGAGTGAGTGATCTATACTAATATTATAAAGCTGAAGAGTTTGTTTTGTTTGTTTGTTTGTTTGTTTAAACGCGCTAATCTCAGAAACTACTGAACCGATTTGAATAATTCTTTCACTGTTAGATAGTCTATTTATCGAGGAAGGCTATAGGCTACATTTTATCCCGAAATTCCCACGGGAACGGGCACAACGCGGGTAAAACCGCGGGGCGCTGCTAGTTTTAGGATAAATCTTTAAAACTCTTCAGCGGTGAAGTTTAACGGATGATTGTTTCTAATGGTTGGTTAACGTAACATGAGTTTGAAAAGTATTTTTTTTACGCTGTTACTGTTTTTATGTCTGTTAAATACAAAGAGTTGTTTTATTAGACAAATTCCAGTCTGGTAAAGTAATTTGGGGCGGCAGAAAGCCACAATTTTTCATTTTCTTACGTCTTTTGAGACTGATATTTTGTGTTAACGTTTACTGGTGCGTCAGCGTAAGGTGAAACAACCCGCCTTTAATGTTTGTTTGGACACTGAAATAGCTTGTTCCCGTCTATTCTAGCAAGTCTGAGACCCTGAATATTGTTAAAATATATAGGTTGAGCAAAGAGTTTAAGTCTTCGATCAACAATACACAACTAGATATCGGTTCACGTACAAAATCAAAGCTAAATACTGTCCGCGTGGTAACGTGTGACAGCTTATTTTGTTTACTACCGAACTGAAACAAAAGTTTTAAAACAGTTCGAAGTTCAACCTAATTACAACCACGACACCTAGCAATAAAGTAGCAAATTTTATGAATAAAATAAGTGAGAATAACGCCTCAATTTTCAAATGAGGAGTTATTCTCCGAGATGTATTTTTTGCGCCGACCCGACATCTAGTTGTGTATTGTTGATCGAAGGTTTTAGTAAATCCACTGCGTATTACCAAAAAATAATGAAAAAAGTTTATTGTCCGTTTAAAAATAATAATTTATGTAGGTACCTTCATACAAATACACACAAAAATGAAAATAAATAACAATTTTAATAATTAAAGGTGCTATTACATAAAGCCGTTCCTCCCATGCAACACAACAATTAGTTTAAATTGTGTCTTAGCGTTTGTAAGTCTGCCATGCAACATATGTTGACAGCTACAGTTTTAATTGTCTTAGCATCTGCTACCTAATTAAATAGTGTACTACTGGAATACCACCTCAAGTAAATACTCATACTTAACTCTAGTAATGCTTAACATGTCCTGTCCAGTCCTGTCAATTCAAAAGCTCCCAAACCACTCCATGTATGTTTGTTCTGTCAACCAGTAAAAACCAGTTTAATTGGTCTTATAAAAAATACATGCGGTACTAACGTATGTAAGTACTTATTATAAGACGCTGACCTTTAGTTGTAAGTGGTCAGGATATGTGGGCCCTCATTTATGTAGGTACTACGTTTATGAGGGTACTTGCAGAAGTTTTCTTTTTGTAAATATGAATGTAATTGCTTTTAGACCTGAAGTTATAGGAACTACTTATTATATTATGTTATAATCCTGCTCAATATACTGAGCCTTATACATAAACGCGTATATTTTTTAAATCAAATGGTTTGTCCCTTTTCGACATACGCTAATTTCCGAAGAGCAAAAGAGACAAAACACTTTCAAAATAGTGTTTAAGTTAAAGAATGTTTATGAATAAAGAGGTAAAACTTTTACATGAAAGAACATATACTGGGTGATTTCGGGGTCGTGATCCCAACCATTTTTTTCTGACTCAGTAAATAAATGATTGCAATGCTACACGTATTTATTTTAATTTAAACAAAGATGATTCGTTATTTACGTATTTTTATTTAAAAATTATTATTGACTCAAAATGCGTGGTCACCCTACTTTTAAATTACTTGACATAAGTTTTCTTGGGAAATAGTAGGGTGACCATGATCTCGAATTATCGCAGTTTTTTTTGCTGACTAAAATAAGTCGCTGGTGTACTGTTAGTCCTAACCTATCGTGATGCTTAGGAGAAAGTAAGTTAAATGCTTCTTTCTTGCTCCACGTCCCCGTAATCACCCTGTATATGTATCTACATCCTCAGAATCTTTCGCAATATTAGTAGGATAGGATTCTATAGTGAAAATCTACAAGTAAATGGATTTATTAGTTTGAATATAAAGTCCTTGGTTTCGTCTCAAGTGTCCTTCATAATCGTTTCTTAAGTTTAAGTGAACACTACTCATTTTGAATTGAAACAACATTTACGGATACACTTCGCTTTTATTTTACATTTTTATCTGACGTTTCGGCTCCATTACAGGAACCGTGGTCACAGAAGACACCTTTACAGGACCACGGTTCCTGTTTTCAGTTTCAATTCAAAATGTCTTTCAAGTTTTCATAGTCTAGAAGACAACCATCAAGATTGACTTGACTTCAGTCTGCATTCATCAATTATTATTCACGTTATAGTTTTCCTATTTATCCTTTGGATAACTCCGAATAAAAAGTTTGTTTGATTTAGGTAATATTAGATTGTAATCTTATTCAAATGTGTATAATATATTTAAAATGTTTTTATAACATATGACGTGCGATATAAATTACCTTTTATTTACGTTTTAAGATTGTTGCCCCTTAACCGAGACTCATTAATTATATTCGTGAGAAATCTTGTACCACAACACTACTACGAGTACTTGTATTTTTGCATGTTTATTATACGCAATATGTTATTACATACTTGTACTTATTTGTTTACTCATGTAGGCTGCATGTACTACAACTATATATTTATAGATACCTATTATATACTCGTATACTATTATTATATATTCTTATAAAGTATTTGTGTATATATGTAGTAGTATCAGTTAGTTAGATTTCATAACACAAGCTTAGAAGCTTACTTTAGGTCTTATTGACCGTGTGTGAATTTGTCCGGGTATATTACATTATCTATACTAATATTATAAAGAGGTAAAATTTGTAAGTTTGTTTGTTTGTATGTTCGAGGTAATCTCAGGAATTATCCGTCCGATTTGAATAATTCTTTTTGTAATGATAGCTACATTCAACGGGAAGGTTATAGGCTGTTTTTCATCCAGAAAATCTCATGGGAACGGGTACAATGCATATAAAACCGCGGGGCGCTGCTAGTTAGGTATAAATATAGATATGACTAAGTTCGCACATGCATGTAATGTATTAAATTGAATTGTTATTTCTTGCCCTTTAACTTATTTGCATATTTTTATTTCTCTTAATCCTGAGTGAACATTAGGTCACGTGTAAAACCTAGACTCTTATCAACTATTAAATGTTGTAACTAAGGTCTTATCGTACGCACTGATTATTCCATCAATAATATTGAAAATGTCACGACCAAGTACGAGTAGTATATGTAATTTACGAGATTGCGTAATTGCCCTTTGCTCAGGTAGAGTTCAGAACAGTACCTAAGGTATCCATAAAATGATTAATGATTATCAAGTATAAGAGCATCTAAGAACATCTAAGAGGGAAAATTTGAAAATTTGTTTGTTTGTTTGTATGTTCGAGGTAATCTCAGGAATTATCAGTCCGATTTGAATAATTATTTTTGTAATAGATAGCCACATTCAACGGGAAGGTTATAGGCTATTGTTCATCCCGATATTCCCACGGGAACGGGTACAACGCGGGTAAAACCGCGGGGCGCTGCTAGTGGTAAATATAACAATTTAACTGAGCATACAACATAGGCGCTTAAGTACAGAGATATCATCTATGTATTTATCTTACTAATATCATAAATGCGAATGTATGTAAGGATGGATGTTTGTATGTTTGTTACTCTTTCACGAAACAAATACTAGACGGAGTTCTATGAAACTATGAAACTTTACAGTATATAGGTTATACATCAGAATAACACATGGAATTTATGAATATAATAATGGACAACGCGGGTAACACCGTAGGGCACGGCTAGTTATCTATACATTTAATATTTTTTAGTCCTGAATGACTGATGGATCAACGTACAGTCCAAACCGCAGATCGTATGGTGTTTTTTTTGTATGACCTATGCATCCGATAAGAAAGAATTTGTCCAGAAAGTGACAATCCATTTCATAGCTAAACTGTATACACCTTTGTACAGTTTCACCATACCATTCTCTTTGTATACAATTATCAAGTTGCTTACTTACTGTCAAACCAAAGTCTACCAAATCGTAAACACGAATATCAATACAATGTAAACAGCGTAATGCTTACATTACTTGTACTAATTATGAGTTAGGGCCCTTACACACTACGGACAACAGCTTAGTTGTGTGGCTTTGCTTTGAAGATCTATACTAATAAGTATTATAAAGCTGCAGAGTTTGTTTTGTTTGTTTGAACACGCTATTCTCAGGAATTACTGGTCCGATTTGAAAAATTCTTTCAGTGTTGGATAGTCCACTTATCGAGGAACACTATAGGCTTTTCATCCCGAAATTCCCAAAGGAACAGACATAACGCGGCATATACGGACAAGACACTTAACTAACATATTATGTAAAAGACGAAATGCATAAAGCTTAGCATCGCTTTGGGACAATATCTTTACGTTTGAACTCTACCACTTATAAAATTGTATAAATGTATTCCTAATTGTTGTTAAATCATTGTTTGTTATGATAAATATTTACTGATGCTGTAGTACACTTATGTCTGAATTCTAGAAGATTTTATCTAAGGACTTCTATACTAATAGTTGTAAATTTGAAAGTTTGTTTGTTTGTTTGTATGTTCGAGCTAATCTCGGGAATTACCAGTCCGATGTAAATAATTCTTTTTGTAATGGATAACTACATTCAACGGAAAACCGGGATTTTTTATACTTATAAACCTTTCTCTTGAATCACTCTGACTATTTTTAAAAACTGTTTAAAAATCCGTTCCGTTGTTATAAAGAGCTAAGCATACATAGGGACAGACAGACAGCGGAAAGCGACTTTGTTTTATACTGATTACTTAAATAATCATGAAACCGAATAAATCGAGGTTATTCTTTATACATATTACAAAAATATTGACCTAGTTATGAACAATGCCTATTTCTTACTTATAATACTTAAGGGTGCTGTCTAATTAGCAATGTGTTGCTAAAATGCAGCTGCTTTGTAAATTCTTATAATTATATTCAATTTAACTGCAGCGCGGCTGCAGTGCGGCTGCAAGACTTATTTTATTTATATGCTCTGTTAAAAGTATGGCTAACTTAGTTGGTTATAAAATATTCTCTAGCACTGTACTGATATTATTAGGTGAGAGGAAATGGTCTAGCAATGGGACTACAGACTATAATTTACTTTACTTTTATTTAAAAATGCACTGTACTAATATTACTGATAACGTCGTGGCGTAGTAAAAATAAAATAAAACAAATATTCAAGGGGGGCTTCCATACAACAAACGTGATTTTTTGCCGGTTTTTAAAGTACGGAACTCTCCGTGCGCGAGTCCGACTCGCACTTGGCCGGTTGTTTTTCATATAACAGAAAACTGTTTAAATCCAGTCTTAAATAATAGTAGCTCAGTGTCTTAAATAATAGTAGCTCAATCCGTTTACCGGTTTCCTTAAGTACTGGAGGCTCAGTTTGAGTCAACTGACAAAACATAGTGTTACGTGTGTCACTGATACTTCTATCGACGCATTGTTAGAGTGTAAACAAGTAACAGTGAATGTTGTTTCATACACAGTCTAAAGACGAAGATAATATTATTCACTATATCTTCAGTTCAACGGAAAAGTCAAAAACCTTTTCAATACAAATTAAGCTTTCATTTTGGTACATACTAGTTCGAATTTTGAATAATAATTGTATAATGGGCGTTTTAGAGTAATTTAATTGTGAAGTAAAAATAGAAAAGTATGAGCCGGTGATGTACCACTGCGGGGCAAACGCCTCTTATTTCACTGAAGATGAAGATACGAAGAGGAGGATTAGACGTAAACACCACGGTAGCCTACTAATTTAATTTTACTACTGTAAAAAAATGGTGGATGTATAAAGAAAACAGAAAACTCTCAATAACTTCTTTATAGTTTAATTGGCGAAAACATATTGAATGGAATTGAAATCATTGTTAGTCTTTCACTGTATCTGATAGTAAAATGTTACAAAGAGATATTAAATTAAGGGAATAATGGTTGGGAGCTTGAGAGAGGCTTACCTAACGTAAACTAATCCCTGCAACTTATACGTCATAAGAAGATACATTTAGAAAAGAATGCCGATTTATTTGGTACCTAATATGAAAATAACCACTGGGTGCTTGACGCAAGAGTCTGTCTGTTCAATTAGCATACAGCATATAAATATTAATTTTCTTAACCTATTTATTAAAACTTATTCATACCTGTATTTAAGATCCATTGTTTCAAAATTGTACACAGATGCATACATGCCGGACAAAAATATTGGAAACAATATCAACATGAAACTATACACATTGAACTTCCCGAAAGGTTTCAAAATTTTCAAAATATCGTCAACAGTCACACTAATTTGCTTTTTTTCCGGATCCATTTTTGTAAATTTAATAAAAACTCTTTATAATTTTCAAAACTAGAACACCACTATTTAAACTTCTATAAACAACACATTTTTTTAAAATTAACTCTTGTTGTATTATAATTAAAAGTTTTATAATTCGAATTTATTTAAATTTAGAATGCGACGCGTGCGCAACATTGGTCAGTAGACCGCCGATAGTGGCGCGAAATGGATAACTTACGGTTTTATTATCGTTCAAGTTAAAATCGACTTTATTAAGAAGTTGAGATAAAGAAATATTAAATTGGTCCTTTGACGGATACGCAGAAACCAACATATTATAATATTACATACCTAGTTCCATTCATTATTCTTTGTCATCCTATTAAGTATAAATATTTTATGGGTGGTTAAGTCAGGTGTTCCACATGGTCATAGTTAATCACGGCACGTTGATGTTGATATTCGCACTAATATTAAATTCTGAAATGAAATACCTATAAGTGTATATATTTTTAAATAAAATCTTGAATTGCTTGCCCGGTTATGGAATGTGAATTGATGGCTGATACTCTCCTTTAAGGGCTTTAAGGGCTTTGTTTTCAAATACTGTTTTGTTAATATATAAAAAAGCATGTTTAAGTACTTACTAAACATCGGTTGTATTGTGCAAGTTTATAAACTGTCAGCCGAATACTTAGTGTCAAATAAAAGTAAATTTTTTTCTAACTACCACGTTTAGAGACGTCCATTAATTCGACAATTAACTAATTGGTGTTTTTTTCAAACATTATATGACAAAATAACTCATTAAGTAAATCTGTACTAAGGAAATATTTGACGTCTCTGACGTGTGTTAAGTATTCATCAGTTCCTGTAAATTTGCTCAATGACGACTTTTGTCTTCGCTTTGATGTATTTATAAAGTAATTTTAAACATATTTTGCGTTCGTACTCAGGCCTGAAACTGCGTTAAGCGGGCAACCGCGCGGTTTCATACAAAAGTGCTATATCCAGAATAACGCGCGGGGCGCTCAGGCATAGGCGTCCGTCCGCGCAACGGGGCCCACCTCCGTGCGACGGACGCCCGCGCGGGTCCCCGCGACGTAGGATGGACACGCGAGTGGACACGCGACGGTTGCCCGTCCGGGCGCCCGCTTAGCGCAGTTTCAGTCCTCAGAGACGTCAAATTCTTCCTTAGTGAGATTTAATGACTGATTTTGACATAGGTATATTGGATGAAAAATTACGTAAAGTAATTAAGTGTCGATTTGATAAACTACTCTGAGTGCGGTAGTTTACAATGTTTGAACATGACTTTATTTATAGGAGTAATCATGAGTATTTAAGCCTAAGCTTAAAGCAAATACGTCCGCGTTTAGACGCTAACCAGTTTTTCACGCATACGTACTATAATTGGGAAACTAAATAGATATGAAAGAAATCTATTAGCTTTTCATTGAGTGTTTACTCTATGCGTTGCTTTTGTTATATCCTTTTTTAGCGTACCAATATTTCGTTTCGATTGTTCCTTATTGATTAGACTTGTTGTTACGTACGTTACGTGCGTTTCCGTATAAGCGGAGCGGAGCTCAACTGCAACGCATTACGAAAACATTATGACAATGTCTAACAGCCTCCGTGGTCTTGTGGTTTGAGCACTCGGCTCACGATCCGGAGGTTCCGGGTTCGATTCCCGGTGGGGATATCTCACAAAAAATCTCTTTGTGAAACTTTCTTCAGTTTGGTTAGGGCGTTGCAGGCTGAATCACCTGATTGCCCGAAAAGTAAGATGATTCCGTGCTTCGGAGGGCACGTTAAGCCGTCGGTCCCGGTTACTTTCTACGGATAGTAGTCGTTACATGAGCCATGTCAGAGGCCTTTGGCGGCTCAATAACTCTGACACCAGGATTGGTCAGGTTGACCATCCACTCGATAAGAAGAAGAGAAACTGGAATATTAATAGTGTATACATATTATTGCAGCTGCTTGTACAACCACAATCCTGTTTCGGCAACAAGACCCAAAAATAAACAATGAGTTATAAACTGGGTGGAGATACAAAATAAAAATGCTTTATTGAGCTTTTTAATTTATTTTGTTTGATGATTACTTTATTCAGTCTTCTTGGTACAGCGTACGGTATAATAACTTGTGCAATTATCATTAGACTAGCAGTGCCCCGCGGTTTTACCCGCGTTGTGCCCGTTCCCGTAGGAAATCCGGAATAAAATGTAGCCTATAGCCTTCCTCGATAAATAGACTATCTAACAGTGAAAGAATTATTCAAATCGGTTCAGTAGTTTCTGAGATTAGCGCGTTTAAACAAACAAACAAACAAACAAAACAAACTCTTCAGCTTTATAATATTAGTATAGATAGAAGTCACAATGAGATCTTACATACTTAAGTAAGTAAGATCGAGTAGGTCAGTGCCCAACCCTGGTGTCAGAGTTTTTAAACCGCCTATAGGCCTCCGACATGGTTCATCGATTGGAACAACCGGGACCGACAATTTCACACACACTAATACCACAGATTACTAAATAGTTACTACGTAACAGATACTTCACTCTGAAGAAAATGTTCAATACCTACTGCTATAATTGCCTACTCCGTCGCGTCAGCAACCGCTGCACGCTAAAATGTGCCTAAATTCTCAAGCGTACAGTTGTGATTGCTTCGCACCGCGCGATCCCACAGCAATCGCAGGGCTGCCTCTTCGATAAAATTAAATTGGCGAACGCATCGCTAAACTAATATTCTAAAACAGAGCTACGTAGTAACTATTTAGTAATCTGTGGCTTCGCTTGCGGCAACCACACTGAATTGGGCCCCAGAGGGCCCGAAACCGCTCGGCCGGGCGGTAGGTAATTATAGCGCGCAAGTACATGGAGTGACGGAGGCCTGCTAATACACATATTCACATACTAATTTCATCCTTATGTAGTCAATACTTCGGTCTAATAGTTCCGTTAAAGCTTGATACTTGTTACTTATACAGAAAACTTAGTTGGGAAGCTTACGCAACTTCAGATTTTGAGCTTGCGTTTGAATTAATAACACTGTAGTTGCAAGCTTAGAGCTTGGTTTGGGTGTAATTAACGGTGTGTGATTTTGTCCTGGAAATATTTAAAATTCATACTTCTTGGTTCTTACTGTTATAACTATCATTATTAAAACACATAATCACTATAGGTTTTAAAATGAACACTTGAGTTTCGAGATATTTTATTATTTATATTTTTAACATTAGTAAAGAACAGTCTCTTACTATAATAACTATATGTCTTCATGATCGCTTAATTTACGGAATTTGAAACAAATGAAAACCTTTTTTATTTAGTTTTTCTATCCCATTTTTTCCCTTCTGCTCAATATTTCAATGTTGATCATTCATCATTCATCTTAATTACCCGAATCGAAGGGACAGCGGTTCGCTAGATGGATTTGGAATATGGAATAAAAAATCCAGTAAAACAACTGAAAACAAACAATGGTCTAAAAATTTAAAAATAACGATATTTCGTTAGTCCCGCAATTCAATAGGCGTTGTCAAAAATCGTTGTTAAAACTGATATTTCTGATCAAACAATGCATGTTGGCTGTTCCCCACCTAGGGGGATGAAGCGCATATATTTAAAGCTACTTTGCGGATAACAATCCCTCAGAGTCAAAAAGTTTCAATCCCACAAAGAGCTCTCACTGAGAATAGAGGACTATAGTGATGGGACATCGACTTTAAACATATCAATAAACTGGTTCAGTTTATTGACACATGTCAAAACTTGTATTGATATAAATGTAATTGTTAAAAATAATGTTATGTTAATGCAAGTGCCAGACTGAGAAATATTTGTTACTAGCTGTGCCCCGCGGTTTCACCCGCAGCGCCCCCGTTCCCGTGGGAATTTTGAGATTTTGATTCCTTATTTTTCTTATATTAAAAACCTTGTCCTGACAATAAGGAACACAATAAAAAAAGAATCATCCAATTTGGTGCAGTCGTTCTGAAGTTATGCGCTTATTACTAACACATTTTGCGATTCATTTTTATATTAGGTATATGGACCAAGAGCCCGCGAACCCCAGACCTTCGTTATTTTATAAAAGCTGAAAGTTTGTCAGCGCATGCTCCCACACACAGGTAAGAACGATGGACTATTATGAAGTTTGGGTTATGGTGGCTTTGGCAGGTATACGGTACTAAATGTCAATGGTCGAAAACACCAAGTTGGCCATCGATTTCGATATCACCGTCAAAGGGTGACTTGTACAACTCCTCAAGAGCTTTCAAATGACATAGGTCATGTCACTGTTGAGCATTAGGATCAGCGTCCATGGCATAGGCCAACTCCAATCTTCGGTGGTCGAAAACACCAAGTTGGCCGTCGATTTCGATGTCACCGTCAAAGGGTGACTTGTACAACTTGTCAAGAGCTTTCAAATGACATAGGTCATGTCACTTAGGATCAGCGTCCATAGCATAGGTCAACTCCAATCTTCAATGGTCGAAAACACCAAGTTGGCCGTCGATTTCGATATCACCGTCAAAGGGTGACTTGTACAACTCTTCAAGAGCTTTCAAATGACATATGTCATGTCACAAATGACACTTAATTATTTGATGAATTTAGATCGGTATTTTACACACCTTTAGTACCGTATACCTGCCAAAGCCACCATAACCCAAACTTCATAATAGTCCATCGTTCTTACCTGTGTGTGGGAGCATGCGCTGACAAACTTTCAGCTTTTATAAAATGACGAAAGTCTGGGGTTCACGGGCTCTAGGTCTAATAGATTTGGAATATTGTTTAAGGAGGAAATACTAATAAAGCCTTTATTAATAACAAAAACTTTATTCATATTTTATTTTCGATACAATCGTTGTGTGAAAATAAACGTTATTTTGAATATCAATTACCGTGTTCATTTTTAAATTCATATAAAATCTTCACCGCAGCGATTTACAATGGCATTGACTGTGATGAATGTTTTTAGAGAATAATAAAGGTTTTTCAATCTTAAAGTCAGACAAACACATATACATAATAATAATGCATTATAATGTTTTTTAAAACACTTTGTAAGTTTTGTTAGTCGGAAAATATCTGATATTTTTACCTGCATTTGACAATATCCCACCTAATTAAAATATTAATGAATATTTAAAGAAAATGAACGAAATTAAATTTAATCAACAAATAATAGTAAAGTAAGTAAGGAATAAGCACTTATAAGAGATTTCAGAGTAAAAGTCTAATCTTTATAAATCAAGGCTGCTACACGTAAGCTTAAATACAATTGTTAACTATGTATTTTGCTCAAGTTACCTTTCCTACATATAACAACCCGTCATCCAATACCTTTACCAAAACATCGATAACTGATCGACATCCCATCACTATTCCACTGGAAGGAAGTGCAATATCGGATATCTGGCGGGTTCGCGTCAACGGTATAAAACACGGAAATCTCTAGCAATACAAGTCGTGTGCGGTGTGGAATGGGAATGAAAGCATTGTGTTGCAGGAATTACTGCCCCCAACACTATAGGTAAACGAGAAAATGCGAAAATTGTGCCTTATATACACGCGAGGCCGTATCTCTTAATCAAGGCTAAATATTCTAGAGCTGGGACGTACACGAACTCATGTTCTAGTTTAGAATCGTGCAAAATGGTTGCACACATGAAGAAGATTATGGAACTAACTAATCGTTCGTAAACGTATAGATGTAGCAACCTACAATGTAGGAGCGCCTTACATTTTTCGGTCTGAATAGATATCACTACATAAGCTGATTAGTTGTAACTTTAAGACAACCCCCAATGAGATGCTTGTTTATACCAAATCGAGTTAAGAGAAGTATCCTATCTGAGTGACCTACAGAGGCGCCATGAGCCATGAGTGGCCTATGTCATGTGCGTAAATGCTTTATGAGTTATGAGTGACCTACGCCATGTCGTTCATGAGCCATGTGTGACCTACGGTATATGTATGCGTCATAGCTCATAGCGTACACTGACTGACATAGCGTATGTCACTCATGTCATGAGTCATAGTTCATGAGACCTGATGTAAAATAATTAATGTCAAGGCATTGTTTATTGGTCTATTATGTGATGCACTTTGCGATTGTTTATAAGAGATTAAGGTATTTAGTTTATTTAAAACTTAGTACGTATACATGAAGTTTCACAATTTAAATGCAACAATAGAGTCACCTAAACACCGTATAGGTAACTGTATGAAACTGCACAGTAATCCTTTATTAGGATGTGTCTACAATTGAGGTTTATCTATAATGAAAAAGTTGTTTTTGTTAAGTTCAATCATAATTCCAACATTTTTTATATTTTTATCCAAAAAAAAAATATTGAATTACTTATGTGGAAAATAATTTTGAAAAAAGTGCAAATAATGTAATTCTGTCTTTATATTTTCGAACAAAATAATTTTGAAAAAAGAATAGAATATAACAAATACGACAAAAAGTTTACAACTTGGTTGTCTCTCGTTCAGACTCATTTTATTGTGACAATATAAAGTTGGCCACTGCCACGCATATCACAGTGTGAATGGAACTTTACAGCATTTTGCTTCATACTTATATTGTTGTAAATATACAATGATTTTATCTCATTTAAACGATTTTGTGTCCACATAAAATGTTCGAATGTGTAACTAATGTTTGTATTATGTTTTATATCAGCACTAGCCGCGGCCCGCGGTTTCACTTGCATTGTACCCGTTCCCGCGGGAATTTCGGGATAAAATGTATCCCATGTGTTATTCTGATGTATTACTATTATTCGTATACGTTCAGTAGTTTTTGCGTGAAAGAGTAACAAACATACATACATACATAGGTACATACATCCAAACTTTCGCATTTATAATATTAGTAGCATGGAAGATTTGTGTTTAACTTTTATAAGACAAAAAAAATAGTTTTTAGATTCACTATATCTACTAATTCGAATGTTAACTACTGCGTATGGTCAAAGATGCTTCGCTCCTCGAAGGATACTCCATTACTTCATGATTTCCCAAATGTATAAATGAAACCAGTCTCATTCACACATGGTTAATGAGACCTAACTAAACATAGCTCTAAACTTGTAATCACTACATAGTATAAAACAAAGTCGCTATTTTTGTCTGTTTGTTTGTCTGTATGCTTAAATCTTTAAAATTACGCAACGGATTTTGATGCGGTTTTTTGTAATAGGTAGAGTGATTCAAGAGGAAGGTTTTTATGTAAAAAAAATCCCTAAATTCCCACGGGAACGGGCACAACGCGGGTAAAACCGCGGGGCGCTGCTAGTAAGGAATATAATAAACTGGTACTATTACAAATACAAATAGACAAATACTTTATAATATGAATACAAAATTGACAACCAGATATCGTCGTCATAACTATACCTGCATCGAACCACACAGTAACCGCTCTCACATACCTAGGTACCTACAGAGGAAGGTTACAAAGGAATACAGAGGGTTTCTATGTAGGTATTAAGTGACCCGTAAACCTAGGAAACCACTAATTAGACAATTATTTTTATAGCTTCATGACACTTTATTATCGCACCATAAATCCATAAAGATATTATTTCTTAACCACAACAATTTGCAAATAACATTTGCAATCCACCGCAATCCGCAATGCTATATCATAAAAGGTTTTTCAAAGCGTTTAATTTAGTATCTAATATTAATCTTGGTTATAACATCTTGGCATGTGAACATATGTGTATTTGTGTATACACCTGCCTAGGTAAGGTCCCAGGTTCAATTCCAGGGACGAGACAGAAGTATGTCTTCTATTTTAACTTTTCAAACATGGCTAGAGTTAAGCGTGGTGATTACGCCTAATCCTCACTGTACTAATATCTTCAGTAAGATAAGAGGCCTTTAGACATAACAGGTTTGCTCAACTCCTTACATACTTGGGACATAACAGATTAAAAAATATACCTTATGCTCACCTCATTCAATCTCAATGGTGCTTAAGATGACACTCCTGATTAGACCGTTCATTCATTCAGTCATTTCGTATAGGTTAGTGGCCAACCAATAAACGGTGTCGAGGTTTTAGACCATCTGAAGGACTCCGATGGTCTAAATTGAATCGACCGGGACCGCCTTAACGGCTCCGACGCACGGTAGCGCTCAGATAGTAATGCCACTATCGACCACCAATCCAGAACGGCTACAACTCGGCTCGGATAGACCATATATAGATCGGATAGGTTAGACCATGTATGCTTAGTAAATAAAGCTCAAACCATTAATACTTTTATACTCGACTGTAGTTTGTTAAATTAGAAACGTGTTGGCAACGACAAGCAACGCCACTCTCTCAACTAATTTAATACGCCAACTGGGAAAACAGTTATGTAGTAAAGTGAATTAGATAGTAATTCATAATTAATGTTGCGGCTTTTATAGTTATGACTTAAACAAATTAAATAATTACGTAAGCCGTATGCGGTCGCCGTACTTTTTTGAATCTGCGTCGGTCACCGAAATTCGTTTTCGCATTAAACTGCAACTGCGGACACCTAATTAACTTATAGCTTCTATTTTTAGCCGAATGCCGCCCACGTCTATATTCTCTATATTATTGCACTCAGGCGAAAACTGTAGTGTAAAGGTACGTTTTCGCCAGCGACCACGGCAGCCACAGTACAGCGCTGTTGCAGTCGGACGCAAGTTTTCATACAGATTCAGAGAAATCAAACTATAGTGGTGCTTGGGGTTGGCAGTTGCTGCCTGCTGCAGCTGCGGTCGCTACCGAAAATATACCTAATCAGTTTTCTATAGGATAAACTATAGAATAGATATCATGTCCTAAATAAAGTAGAAATACAAAAATCCTTTCCCCTATCTCAACTTTTGACTTCTATATCCGCTGGGTTGTCCGTGTCAACTAGGACATGACATGAGCCATACCCTTAAATTGCCCTGTCAACTGAGACATGACATGGCAAGCCACAGACCAGGTAGTCGTTTAAATTTGTTATAATTCTGTCTGTGTGTGTTAATGGTCTGATCGAACTATTTTAGTATGATCTGTGTAAAATTGTCTATAGAATAAATGCAAAACATTACTCTGTGCCATTAAAATATTGAACGAAAGAATATGTTGAAGTTGTCAATGTCGCGAAGTTTGGTTTGCGTCAGCTGCGGGTGACATTGTGACTTTTCATTTCAATAATTTTAATACTGTCGGTGGTTAGATTTACGTAGTGTTTTGTTATTTGATAAGTTAAATTCAGTGACTAATACATAGAAACAAAGGTTTCAGCGTTAAACACAAAATTTAGCCTTTTCTAAACCATATACATTTTGAAGTACATGTTGGTGTTTACTTTGCTCGGTGACTAATTTTAATCTCATTTTTTTTATATATTTTGGCTGTTTTATGATACCAAGTGCGATTAATATGTTAGATCAATGTAATCTCCAAACGGGATGGTAAAAACATGAAGCCTAACAGTGGTATTTGTGCATCAGTGATATGATAAAAAAGTTGAGCGACGCCGACGGCTGCCATTTTGGCCCGCGCCGCCCGAGTTTTGCGCCGAATTAAATAGCTGTAAGTACATTATTTTGTATGGGCAGGTGTATGGTTTTATGTTTTATCCTAATCTATTTAAAATAAACATTGTAATTTAAAATAAAAAACCATATGTCATCGATTTAATTTTTGAGATATTATCGTCTAAACACAAGTCGCGCTTGAATTCGAGAGCTATATTTGTGTTCAGCGACTCGTAATTCTACACCGTAGTTGAATACTAATAAACAAAATACATAAATAAACAGCTTCATTCATACTTAATATAAAAAACATAACACTTATAGTGTTTTAGTTACAAATTGAGCCACAATTAATGTTTTTGTGAAACCCGAGCCGCGCGGGGCAACGGGGCGGTAACTACAATTCAAAACGGGACATAGTAATTAGCAACAAAATGGCGGCCGGGGCAACCGAGCGGTTATCAAGTGTAGTAAATAGAGCCCGCACTAAATGTCACGGCCCCAAACAAGAACACTATTATTTCATAACATACGAAGTTTAGCCAATAAATAGTCGAGTCTTCCATAAAACTCGCATCAAGCAAATCTGTTTCTAATATCATTGAATGGCAGTTTGTGGATAAGCCAATGTCTGGGGACTTAGCTTCGGGAACAAGCTTCTTGATATTGCAGTTTGCAACTACAATGTTTTGTTATAAACTTTGTATTAAAATCGTTTTTGAATTTCAATTTTTAGTTTAGTTTTGTTAAGTATGTTTGCTGCAGTGGATTTTTGCAGTAGAGATAGATTAAAACTTAATTATACACCACATTAACAAGGCCTAGAAACAAGATATATAAATAAAAATAACTGTTTTAAAATGGGTAATCCGAATCGCCTAAGTGTACCTCCTCACTGTACTGATAACTTTGGAGAGATGAGAGGCCTTTGCCCAGCAATGGTACAGGCTAAAATACCTTAACAGTTTGTATAACTAACTGTATGGCACCACATAGACAGGTGGCAATCGATTCGCATTCAATTTGGTTGTCTTGATCTACCATCTAAATGTATGGGAAAGTGTTTTATGAAAAATGGTGATTACATCTTTACCTCCTCAATGTGTTGTAATAATATATTTAGTGATAGAGGATTTAGGGAGAGGTTTTTGCCTAGCATTGGGACATGATGACTTCGGATGAAAATAAGGTGCTTCAAAAATGTTTTCAGTTTCAATGTTATTGGAAAAATAAGTAACAAAGTACATGTAGACGTCACGCGACCTACAACCGGCCCGCATCAGCACTACACATGAGTATGTGTGTCGTGCGCTTTAGTCGAAGTTTGGGACAATCTATAAATATCAACCATGGTGCCCCTAAATTGCGTAACATTAACAAATAATATAATTATGTTGTTTTTATACTAGAGTCACGAAGTTCTCTTGGCCTGTCTTTAATTTATAATTTAATCATAGGACCTTCGCATTAATATTTAAGTGCAGGTTAACTTAACTACGCCACATAAAATACTACGTAAATATTTTCGTTCAAAACATTTTTTTTATTGATAGCGATGCGTCATAGTGTTGATGTTGAACTTGTATTTAACTTCCTTGCGACGTAGTATTATATTGGAAAAGGGCAATTGTAGGTGTATAAGAAGTTGAGTCCCTTAAGGTGTGAGTTGGTAAAGCGACTGCAGCAGTCGACTGCAACTGCAGACACAGCTTCACTACTAGTTTCTATGAAATTTCGAGCGCGCGGTGACATTTCTGCTGCGGTCGCGGAGTGCTGTCCTGCAGTCGTGACGTAGAGCAACAGCAGATAAGAGAAAAATATTTTGAAAAACGAACAAAAATAATAGTGTAGGAGCTAATGTTATTTTTTTAATACAATTTAGGTTGCTTAGTAATGATTAATCATTTTACTCAATAGAAAATCATTATGTTAAGATTGACAAATGTGGCATAGATCAAGGTGTCGTGGTTTTTATCTCTGCTACGTAGTATAATAAAAACTTGAAAAGTATAATATAAATTCACTTTTTTGACAGCCACCACCATTTTTTTAAAAGACCATTTTGACTGTATACCCCAAAAAATATAAAATCAGTTCAATGAAATATTGAGGTTTAAATATAAATTTAGTTCCAACGACGTGACAGACATAAAATAAAAACAAAAACAAATTTAGTTTTTTGAATAAGTAGAATTTGATGAATTACACTTCGATCAACACACAACTAGATAACGAGTCACGTTCAAAATCAAAGCTAAATGCTGTCCGCGTGGATGACGTGGGGATATCTTTATTTGTTTACTACCGAACTGAGACAATAGTTTGAAATCATTTCTAATTTCAACCTAATTACTACCATGACACCTAGAAATAAAGTAGCAAATCTTATGAATAAAATAAGAGCACTTTCAAGTGCGCTGTTATTCACCTTAATTATGTACATTACTAAACATTACTTATCTTAAATATCCTAATCAGTTTTAAACTACATACACACTATGAGAGACCTATCCGCTATCGTCGCTAACAGTATTATTGATCGAAGTACATAAACATTTGAATAAATAAATAAATACATAATGCATTATAAAACCGAAATTTTTAAACCAGTATTTTAATAACTATCAATTGACATTCATTTAATCGAAGCCACGTTATTTTTGTTACCGACGTTGTTTTGTTTCTTCAAATTGTGTTGAAAACGTTCGATTATTTATTATCATATTTGTATCTGCAACGGTAGGCAGCAAATGTGGCGGTCGGCTCTCCGACCATAAATTGTATTATGTCAAAATTTGAAAAATGAATTTGGGTTACCATTTTTCAAAATAATTACTCCTCAATTTATTTATTAAAAAGAATAATTTCATGTATTGGGATCATAATTAGTCGTTTGATTTCATGGTACACTTATAAATAATTTTATACCTAATACAAAATAACTATTAATTTTAAATTTGGGACTTTTTCGTATACTTTTATCACCCTTTCAACAGTTAAAAATTTATTTTAAAAATCTAATATTTGGCACCTCGATTAAATATGGTGGCTAACACTCACATCCATTGAGGTCAAAAACTTAAAATTGGATTAATACCATCATAGGTGAGCTGTACTCCTTTTCTAAGGCACAGGTAATCTTTAACCGAACTAATTTATTTTGTATAAGATGGAATAAGTTAACTATTTAGACCATTTCTAGGGAATTTAGGGTATCAGACTGGGATTAAATAATAATATGTAATAACAATTGGATTTGCATATGGATCAGATCGGAATAATAGTTTCGAATTCATAAAAATTAAAAGCATTCGAATTACAGTTGTCCTTTTCGAGGTTTTTTACGATATCAATCTATTTACGTAAATTGTAAATTCTTCCGGTATGTGCGAATTGACCATTACATTACGTTTAAATAGTTTTATTGAATCTCTAATTAATTGTAATTCCCCGCATTTTGGGGAAATTTTCACACATTGGCAACGTTGATTATGTGGTGTGCAGTCGGCAGTGAATTAGCGACTGCAGACTGCACTGCGGACGACTGCAACGCCCTGCTGCCTGCAGTCTGCAGTCGACTGCAGCAGTCGCTGATCCAACTCTTACCTTAAAAACTAAATAAAAATTACAACTTTTTGATACTGCCTTAGTTTATTGTAACATGACCATTATAAACATTAAAATATCGATTAGTCTGTAATGTCCAACTGTTGGGCAAAGATCTCTCATCTCACTGAAGGTATCAGTACAATGAGGAGGACATACACTTATAGTTAACCTAGCAGTGCCTAGCATTTCTCGCCTTGTGTCCATTCCCGTGGGAATTTCCCGATGAAAAAATAGCCTATAATATTCCCGTTTAATTTGGCTATCCATTATAATTATTAAAATCGGATCCGTAGTTTCTGAGATTAGCGCGTTCAAACAAACAAACTCTTCAGGTATATTATATTTGTATATAGATTATATTCTCAACATTTCGTTACTCAAAATCACACGTTTTTCCCGCAAACACTGTGAATTGTATTTACACCTCAAAACGTAATCGCCGCGCATTGTGTTTGAAATGCATTTAGAATTGTCTCCATTCTTTATTCGTCATCACACAAAGTGTCGTGATAGGCTCATGTCTTGAAACCCTCGTTTCAATCATACAAAGAGCCTTTATGCGACTCAGTTCAGCGAATAGTGTTGTGCAACTTTTAGCATCAACCAAAGAGAATATAATCACTATGTGTAGCAATGTCGGCGACTGAACAGCAAGACACAAGATAAATATTGTGAGTTTTTGCTGGAATATTGGAAATGTGACTGTGTACTCATAGTATTTTTAATTATATTGAGGCATTAATGATCCCTATCTACATTAAAATTGTATTCCGTAAATAGTAATCTAGTGTTGAGTAGTTCAGTTAAGACGAAGTGGTAAGACCAGAAGCGTAAAACATCGCGAAAGAGTTGTGTTAGAAACAGTTTTTGGATATCAACCGCTAAAATTTATGGAATGATATTCCTACTGTCGTAAAGGTAAAAATATGCTTTGTATTGTTATACACTTCGAAACACGATTAGAGTGATTTGCCTCGATAGAAAAAAATCGTGAAAATCGTAAAAAATCGACATTTTATTGAAATTTTACAGTTTCACGGCGATTGTAAAGAAAAAACAAGTACAAAATTTATATTTTCATAAACCTTACATCAAATCCCATATGGTAGTACAGATGGTTTTTCTCTAAATTGAAGTTAGTTTATTCAATGAAATAAAACATAATTATAGCGCTCGCGTTGACGGTGCTCTAGTCACTCAGTCGGCCGCGGGGCCTTGTTGGGAGTAGACACGTACTGCTTCGTCGCGCACGCTCGCTCTGTACGAACATCGCAAATAATATCTTAGGTGCAGCGCAGACGACAGACTATCCGTGACGCACTTTTTAGTCTGTGAAAATAGAACCTATGTAATTATATGCAGTAACGCACACAACGCGCAAAAATTCCGGCGCACATAAAATCCGTGTAGCTGACCCGGCGAACTTCGTACCGCCTTAGTGAATGACATTGACATTCGTTACGCGTGTTTTTTTAAATATGCAAAATTAAATGTATATTTTTCAATATTTCTGAGAGATTTTCTTAATATTTTTTTCCGTAAGAACCTTCTCCTAATAATAACAAATACAACAAAAAAAGAATTAATGAAATCGGTCCAGCCATTCACGCGTGATACCGTGACCAAGGAAAACAGGTTTGTCCCACTGCTGGGCAACAATATTTTTAAATGAAATTACCCGAAGGTTCGACACATCTGACCTCCTACATTGACAGTGTCAAATCTTGACATAACTTTGTTTACATAATTGATCTGGGATTTTGAAACATGGTATAGTAATGCAGAATTCTCAACAAATACAATGCCTTCTCAACAAATTCAATGAATTAAAATTAAAACAAGATGAACAAGAAGACGAACCAGAGGGTTCGCCGCCATCTTGTTTAAAAGTTAATTTTTTTAGTTTTTCTGAAATAACTCGTTAATTTTCAACTTTAGAGCAAAAATGGTCCTACCGAAAGTTGTTGGAAATTTAATTTTCCACAAGTTTGGCCATTATCATTTTTACGCTAGGATCAATATTTGCAGTGTTATACTACCAAGTTTATCCTAGCGTAAAAATTTTATTAAATTTTACGAAAAAATTTAACTTTAAAACAAGATGGCGGCGAACCCTCTACCGGGATTAGTTCGAAAATCGAGATTTATACTCCAAACCACCCCCCCCGTGACGTTTAAAAAATAAATCGCTCCCTGGATTTTTTTTTATTTAAATGTCTGCCCCGACTGCGCTAAGATAACAATACCGATATTACCGATAACACGTCAACTCATTCATACTGACGAAAAATAAATTGGTATCTGTAAAAGACAATACCGATAGCCGATCAAGTGTACGGGGACCCTTATTAGATTTCCAGTAACATAAATTTATAAAAGTGACAGGTCCGCGAACATAAAGCGCGGGGGGAAGATACCTCACCCCTCACAAACGCGATGAGCGTGTTCACACGTCGTCTTAATATCAAACAATATTAACGTATCATTATAAAGTCTATCAAAAAATATTTGACCTCAACCACATTTAACTAATTCGAATAACATCGAACTTAAGGCCGCCATATTTTTTTATCGATACCAACTTAAACATCACTAGCAAGCGATTTAGAGAAGTGCAATATTTCGGGGCTCGCGACCCGAGTGTCCCGAACAAAGGAGGAACGTTACGGAACCACGGCTTTGTTGCATCTCTTGATACCACTGCCAGCCACTGCTACTTGGTCCACGAGCTACGAAGAAATCCTGTGGATGTGACTCTGCTCTGCTCCTAAACGTCATAACCAAATTCTTCGAGACGTTATGTCCATAATGAGACACTTGACAAGACGATTAACGTCTAAAGTTCTATTAAAAGCCTCCGCAGAAGAGTTGTTTTTCTTTGGAGACAGACCTTAGGCTATTTTCTGCTCTCCGTAAAACAATGAAATTATAATGAATGAAAGAGCGTCCTCTAACTCGAGGCTGACGTTTAACACATTATAATTTTTTTTATCTGTCACAGATATTTTTGTCTATTACACTTAAGTGTATGTCCAATACCGTTGTTAGTGCTAAAGATAGACTTGACTGCGTGGAAGTTAGTCTAAAGACTGTCGGAGTCACTGGACTAAAATCGGCTTTGGGCAGTCGTTGAATGTTTTTGTTTTATTTTATTTTTTTTATAAATATACCCGGACAAATTATCTCATCGTTAATAAGACTGAAACTAACTTACTTTTAAGCTGCGATCCCCGAACTATACTTATTCGCCATCAATCAATCGGTAAGTATAAAAATAAATCAATCAAGAATGCCTTAGACCTTGACTGTCACAAATAATTTCTATTTGTGAAGGCGTAAAGTACTAACTTTAATTGAGGAAATGACATAACTTATTACTAAGTAAATAAATTGAAGGTGGAACAGGTTACAACTCATCTTGGTGCTTAATAAAAACGCATTTCAGTGATTGTCAATCAATCATTATGACAATAACAAAAAAGTTAAGAACGGATTTTCCTGTTTTATTTGGGGTGTTACAAAAACTATTACACTATGGTTTGTTTACATTATCGGATATTGAATTCAGTAACCGCTTTCGGTTAACCGACTGGATGTGGTTATGGTTGGTTAACCGAATGCGACGTTTTAGATCTTCAAACTATAAGAATAGGGCGACGCTTATGCTCTTTGAACTGTTAGAATATGACCAACTGAATAGCTTTTTACATTACTCGGTGACCGAACAAGGACTGTAACCGAATTCGGTATAAAAAAAATGTGTTTGTATAAATATTGTAATGTATACGCATCATTGCATGACTTTAATATTGAGTTTTTTTCCTCGCGGGAAGGTTTTCTATGTATATTTATATCTGTTTTCCGCCTTTTATTGTATTTACCCCATATATGTTTCAAATAACCGAACTTTTTATGAATTGCCTAAACAGTTTTGCATGTGCACGTGTGACGTTATGGTGACAAAAAATATTAATACCAAGTGTTAGTTACACGATAATTTTATACCTATTCATGACTTATTAGAAGGGAAAAATAAATATTTTGCATATCGTTGTGTACAGATCAAATTAAGGTTAATTCTCACTGTTGAATTTATATTGGTTTGTGCATAAATGGTTAAGGCAACGTCACTTTTGATGACACTAATCCTGATAATTGTTGCTTTTTGTAATAAAGGAGTAATATTAATTTTAATGGCCCTTACTAAAAATAGCCATAAGTAAAGAAGGGGAAATGGTATTGTAAGGATTCAGATTTATATGTATGTATACTAATAAGCCATTAATCCGTTAATATCGAGGTATGCGTCTACTTTGTAGTTTGTAACCATTTAAATAAATAAAAAATGCCCTCTTAAGCGCAAGACACTCATAGTGTGAGTGCGGGCCGGATGCGGGTAGTGTCACGTTGCGGTCCATGTATTTGTATGAAAGGTGTCACTGTCCCGTTGCGGGCCCGCTGGGAATACAAGGAATACAACGCGCAACCCTCATCCGCACTATGTTTGTTTTGCGCTTTAATTTTAAGATTATTTTTTTCTTTAAATATAGCATATCCAAAAATTGGTACTCCTTGTAAAAACATCATGTATCACACCACACAACTTTAGTGTAATGTACACTGAACTCTGTAGGCCGTTTTCACACTCCAAAAATTACAAAATGTTTGTGGCATGTAGAGTAAGCTTTAAATGAGAACTAAAAAGAAACTTAGGCCTTGATTATTTTTCTTCTAATTGTTTCTTTTGTGTTTTAAAAGCAATCTTAAAAAATAATGTTTTGTTGTATTCGCGTTATAAGGTATTTAGGAAAGTTTAGTAATTTGTTATTTCATGTGCATACACCATATTTAAACAGTTTTGTTGCTACATATAATGTTATGGGTGGGTGAAGATCTGGTACTAGTGTTCCATCGTTTACTTCTTTATCCATTCAGAATCGATTTTGCCTTAGATTCTCATTTAGTTTTAGCGGGTTTTAGTTATTTCAAACTCACTCTTCATAATTCGCGAACTTGCATCTTGTAAATTTATCAAACGCCTTATGTAAAAAATCTCATCAGAACGCTGCAATTTAGAACTGTATCAAAAACCATCAAATTTAAATCTTGTTACGTTTAGGAAATTCAAATTTAGAACTATCTGTATAAAAATCAATCCTGCATCATACTTTTACAAATACCTAGATTTCTAGAAAATTAAACAACCATAACTAAACTAGAGCCCTCAATTTCCTCCACATACATCCAGCACACCCCATTCCATTTTTAAACAAGTACTGATCAACGTATATAAAGTTTGTATAATCAATTATTAAAACCAATATCCGGTGACCGTTTACCGGCGCTGATTGGACCCGGTTATATCTCAATAACCGGTTAACCGACGGATAAGTTCCGAGCAAAGTATTCCACCGCATACTGTATCAAGGATAATAGGGTTGGCGAATTAATCTGCCGGTTAATTTATTAAAGAGTAAATATTTGATTTCGTTATGTTTTGAATGATTAATCATAGATCTGGTACTGAAAATCAGGAATGTATTTAGGTATCCTGTACTTTGACTGCAGTTTTGGTCAAATTGTGACCTGCTTACAAGGTTTGTGTTTTTGAACGAGTCCAAAACTCGGTCTCAATGAGTGTTTATGATTTTCAGACGGACCAAAAGTAATCAGGACTGTTAAATCCTCCAGATAATATTAGGTGTTCCCCACGATTTCATCACATTGAGTTAAGCACTAGAATACAAGTAAAAACAAACGATCCTTATTTTTAATTTTTTATATATGCACCCATACATTTTGTTGACCAAAAAGAAAATCGCCTTAATATTACTATAGAGTAAAGGGTCGCCGATAACCCTACACTTAAAAGAGACGTATGTGTCGTGTACTCGTGTGTTGAACTTTGTTCTCGGCAGTTGTAGACCAGAGTTGTGAAACTTTCAGAAAACGTCTCTACATTTTCCATTTGGAACCGCGAATGTGTTTTCAGAACAATCGTATTGTTTATTTGTTGGTTGCTCTAAAGTGTACTAACTGTGAAGTAAGTTAACTTAGTTTAAGATTTTAACGAAATTGATAAATATAGTACGATTTTGGTGTCTTGGTTACTTACTGCCACACTCAGAGTTATAAATGCTCAGTTAAGAGAGGTTAATGACGAATTCATGATGATGAAACTGACAAGATAGTAATGTATGACGTCTCTGAGTTTGGTAGTAAATTTATTATCTGAGATGGTCGGTACACCTATTTCAACGGGCGAAAATATTCTATTGGTAGTTCAAATGGTCATCTAAAATAGCAGATCAAGCCCTTTTTCTATATGTTTCTAAACTAATAAATAACAATTTAGTATAATTAGTAATTGATTTACATTTAAAATTTATTTAATAACGAAAAACAACAAAACTTTTTTTTTATCTTAGATCACAGATAGAGGTTATTGGAATCTGCCATTATACTAAGCAGATTCCATACCACAAACAATTTCATACAAAGCCCGTAAAGTACAGTATCCGAACCCTATCCTTAAAACTGTGTAATTTTCCAAACAATTAATAACTTCTATCATCAACGTCATTCACCCGTGCATACTTAAGTAATTGCTTAGCTAAGTTAAATATTTTAAGTAAGTTTCGGCCGGGTAACGTTGGAAACTTAAATGAGAACCGTAGCTGTTGAACTATTATGGTGATAAGTAAAGTTGGTAAAACGTAGTTTATTATAGTAAGTTAAAACCGGGCGCTTATTTTCTCATCCTTTTGTAGTGAGTTCTGAGAAGACTGGAATGAGCTCTGTTGGATGATGTTACATTTAAATGTAAGTTGCATAATTTAATTAGTTTCTGATGTCTTAATTTAAAATTATAACGAGTGTATAATCTTTATGACAGGGGTAGGTAGATTTACTTAAATTTAATTATTTATAGGCTCACATAGACAAGTGGGAACCAAAGTAAAACAAAATGTCGGCTTTTACTTTTTATTGCAAAAATTTTAGTTAGATCTAATTTTTGTAAGAAATTAATACAATAGTACAAAACTGTGCTTTTTGATTTGTTTTCAATAATTTATTGTTTGTAGAAAAACTTCATGCAAGGTAATGTTTTTACAAATAATATTAAAATTAGATAGAGATACACTCAGCGAAGATGGCGGTTGAACTTTCAGGTGACATTTGAAAGTTTAGAATTGTCTTTCGCTATTCAAATTGTGCTTGAAACTAGTGGATTACAGACTTCGCGGAGTATACCCAGTGCATTGATTTCTATAACAATAAGTGCTTAAAAATAAAAATGTTTTGATATACAGGGTGGAATATTTTAATACCACTTATATTAAGGGAAAGCACTGTAAACACTGATTGTTGTATTTATTTTAAATAAAACTTGCTATATTTTGAATCAATAGGTGTAATTGAAAAATTCCACTCTGTATAACCTTAATAAGGAATTCGGTATTATAATTTAAATGTAGGTATAAATCAATTTAAAAAAGGAATGTAAAATAAACGCTAAACTAATGCAATTAAAGTTGAAATCAATTTAACAAAAAATGTGTTGAAAATAATACGTAAACTGAATACGACGCAACATAAGAGTTTCTAGCGGAAAATTACTGAAATGTTCATACTATTAACTAAAACGGTTTGTTCAAAATATGTATTTATTCAAACATAAGTACCTTTTTACTATGTAAGTATAATTTTGTATAAGTACGTTAAACGAGTTCCGATTGTGTTTTAAACTATAAACTAAACTAAGTAAGTATGTCTTTTATTCAAAGTTTTTAAATAATATGTCGTCTATTAAAATTGGTCCTAATATAAGTATATATCCCAATAAGTATTATTTGATGCTTAGTGCAGTTTGATTATGTGATAAATGAAACAATTGAACCATGATACTTGATTAAACTTTAGGGCGGTTACAGACTAGCGTTTTATACGCGCGTTTAAGTTCCTATCAAAATACGGATTGAAGGATGATATTGTTGTGTAACATGTAGTGATGTCCGGATTAAAACGCTAGTCCAAAACTGCCCTATATAAGATGGTTGGTATTTTATGTATAAAAATAATAATTGGTATAAAATATTGAATGAACAAAAATTTCATTCGGCACTAAACTTTTTTTTTCCTCATTGTACTGATAACATTGAGTGAGACAGGCCCTGTATGTAATTTATCTTACAGAGTATACTACAATGTTTTTAATGGATGTACTGAAAATTATGAATAGTCAAACGTAAAGTGGTTACAGTATAAACATATTGTTTTGTATAAACAAATTAATCTTAAATCGATTACCTTTTGCGCGGTAAAAAACATCTGATTAAAAATATTAACAAATTACCTAAAAATACTGTTTGTAAATGTCTCAGTATTTAATTACACGATAAATATCAAAATAATCTATTTATCTAGAATTTAAGTAGGAATTAAGTGCAAAACGTCATATAAATTACAGTTTAAATAACTAAAGACAATTATTCACATAGCACAATTTTAGAATTAGAACTATTCACAAAGTAGAAATTATTCACATGGTTGCGGAGCAGCTCCCAAAACAAATTAATTGTTAACGGTTATGAAGTATAATTATGATTTATAGGCAAAATATTCTTGAAATTATTCATTTTATAAGATTAAACAGCCACATCTATAATACCTAAACTTATAGATAAAATCCGTGATCGAGCTGAGGAAATATATGGTTATTGGAACATGGAAGTTGCCTTTATTTTTTTTTTATAACGCTGCTTCTCGTAAATATTATTTTAATCTTAAAAAATCGATTCGCATAATTTACTGTTTGCAGTTTTAGATATTAAAACCTTTATTTTTATAAATTTTAAGGCTAGTAGTATGTATTAGTTGCTAAGTAGTTTCTTATTAGTATTAGTAATTTGTGAATTGTCTTTTATTTTTGGTAATTTTTTATTAATTGTGATGAACGCCTATATAAAAAAGAGTATGAAATAAATATACTAATGTGTCTCATATGAGTAAATACTTAAATAGTTGTATTTTGTAATACAATTGCCTTCATCTTCCATAAACAGGAATAGAAGTTCAGTATTGCTATTTTCTGAAAAGATTAAGTACAATTATGAATTGTTTACTATTGACAAATTGAATTTACTTCATGAAATTTTGATTAGATTGCGAAAATCCATATAAACGAAATTTTATTGATACCGAACTTCCGCATATATATACAGAGCATGGTACACGAAATGCTTTTAATGTTTATTATCTACAAATGCAAATAAATACAATCTTAATGTAATATTTCACATTTTTCGGTTGCAACGCCTGTAACTGCCTTAAAATTCAACATAACTTAGACATTTCCATCGAGATTCAGTACTCTTGTCACAAACAACTGTTTTATATTTAGTCACAAAGTGACTGATTCATTTGTGTCAATGTTTGTCACAACCACTTTTTTAGTCACAAACGAAAGTTTTATCGCAAGAGTCGCTTTATCGATGGAGAACTTATTTCTTAGTTTATGGAAACGGTAGGATCGTTTTTGCTCTTCATTCGGGATAGTCTTTCTGCTTCTTCGATGGTGTCTGGAAGACGAACGTTTCTTGTCTCTGGCAACATCATGACCATCATACTGGAGATGGCACACATGATGCCGAATATCAGGGTCGGCATCGAGGAGTGGTAGTTAGACTGAAAGAGAATTGGGCATTAGAGAATTGATATTGCTCGTGGAATGTGTTGCTATTGGTCGTGCAATGTGTTGCTATTGCTCGAGGAATGTATTGTTATTGCCCGAGGAATGTGTTGAGTTATGTGAATGATTGCTTTAGGGCAGCGTAAATAATTCGCAATCATTGGAATGTGAAAAATACTGCATTTTAAGCGTAGGTACTTTAGGCAGAAAATTGGGTTTTAGAGATTTGCTATTATTCATGAAAATTGTTGAGTTATGTGAATGATTACTAAAAAACATTTAATTTAAGGCAACGCGGAAATAATTCGCAATCATAGCATTGGAATGTATAAAAACTATTTAAGCGTAGGTATGTAATTTGACTACATGTTTAAATCAAACAACGTTGTTTCAACAAAGTTGAATTACTTAAACTCATTTATATTTCTTCTGACAGAAGAACATGATACAGTGTGTCTTGCCAATATGATATGATATAGTGTAGACACTAAATACTTGGACACAATTTGGACGTGTCTGACCTGTCCATCGATCGAAGCCTCGTCTTCAATAACACATCACCAATACAACTTCTTAAAAATATCATACTCACCAGCAAAGCCGTCATAGGAGCAAGCAAGGAGCCGATTCTTCCTGCAGTGGAACAGAAGCTGATCAGCGTCTGCCTCATGTTCGTCGGGAACACCTCCGACACGTAGATGTAGACCGAGGAGTAGGCCAACGTCACGCTCCACTTGCCCAGGAGATACAGCGGGATCGACCACATATCAGCTGTGACACCAAACGGGCTCTGTTAGGGAAAATGTCACTTTGTACGCGCCTTCCGGCTTGGTAACATTACCCTGGGTTAGATACTACTTATATCTATTAAGTGTACTGGTTTAAAGCATTTAGTAGATGATAGGTCTTTATCCAATGCCCCCTTATGTCTAAAATACGAGTATCTGATATAGTCAGAGAGATGATAAGCCTTTACCCAATGCTCCTGCGGTGTAAAAATATAGAAGTTATATAAAGAATAACCAATAAAACATATTTTAGCTATCTATATTTGTTAACAGGTAACTATAACTATAACCTTCTTTACATAATCTCTATAAGTATATATAAAATTCAAAGTCCTGTCTGACTGACTGATAATCAACGCACAGCCTCAACCGCTACACCTAGAAACATGGAATTTGGCAGAAAGGTTCTTCAAATGATGTAAATCCACACTAAGAAATGATTTTCGAAAATTCCTACGGGAACGGGCTCAACGCGGGCAAGCCGCGGGGCGCTGCTAGGTATGTATAAAGCAATTGAAGTATCATAGTGCCATTTCATTATCAGGCGCCCTGTTTTATCTCAATGAACCAATCATTCTGTCCGTGACCATCTCGATTTTGTAACAATCTGTTTGATAACGTCGTCTTTGGTCTGATAAGTTCCGGTTTACTATTTATCATCACGATTATCGATACACGTGTAGAACATTTCTTAATATAAACATGTAGGTCGAATTAGCTGATATAAAGTAGTTATTTATAAAATTATAAGTATTGTTGAGTAATCTGTGGTCCGCTTATGATGCACTGATTTATGCAGTAGAGTGCGCATTTAGGAACACTCTATCTTGACTTATAGATGTATGTGTTGCTTTGTGTGTTATATTTATACTAATATTATAAAGCTGAAGAGTTTGTTTTGTTTGTTTGTTTGTTTGTTTGTTTGTTTGTTTAAACGCGCTAATCTCAGAAACTACTGAACCGATTTGAATAATTCTTTTACTGTTAGATAGTCTATTTATCGAGGAAGGCTATAGGCTACATTTTATCCCGAAATTCCCACGGGAACGGGCACAACGCGGGTAAAACCGCGGGGCGCTGCTAGTATTTAAATAAAGAACATTAAATGAAGGACTCATTTTATTTTATTTTACGCAGCGAAGTGAAACTTCTTGTTTTTTCTCACAGTACTGATATCTTAAGTTAGATTAAAGGCCTTTGCCCAGCAGTGGGGCATTAAAAACGAATACATTTTTACTAGGTACCTAAGTAGTAGGTAGAATACCAAACAACGTCAAACTACAATAATAACGAGAAAAGAGTAAAAAAAGCTAAATACCTACTGGCTAAGTAAACAAATTATTATTAGATTTATTAATCTATTTATAGAACAAAGGCAGTTCAGTCTACACGTGTCATTTTGTAATTGATGTTATAACGTTTTATGAATCAACAATTGTACACCTACAGAGTGTTCGCAACTTAAACAGAAATGTCGAATCTATTTTTATTAATATATTTAATGTAATGTACTCAATTTATATTTTTCAAACGTGTCTTTGCCTCTAATACCCTCGTAAGTACCTTCGTAGAAATTAAATGATTGATCTTTTCGAATGTGATTTTCTTCAGAACTACCAATTAGATAAGATTATATGACTTGAAGTTTTTATTTTGATTTATGTGTTATATAGGAAGGTTTTAGATTAGAGTAAAGGGTGTAAAAGTTCACTAAAAGATTGGACAGCAAATTAAGAGTAATAAGTGTTAAGTTCAATAAAAAACAATAAATAAATAAATCTAAATCTAATTAAGTTCTACGAAAGCTAACTTTAGTAACAAGATTGAAGTACTTATACTCACATCTAGGCAGGAAGGCAAACAGCAGACTGGTCACAGCACAAGTCACGTAAGTAGTAACTAAAGTCTTCTTCCTCCCATACTTGTCCAATACAATGACCACGATCACATACGCCGGTATCTCAACCAGAGTTACCAGCAGAAAGCTTATATATCTGTTGCTGCTTAGGTTCACAGCATTGATGGTCATTCCGTAGTAGACTAACGAGCAAGTCATCCACAAAAACGAACAAATCAGCAGTCTTTTCCATATAATGACTGATCTAATAGCTTTAGACAGCTGCGATTTCTTATCAACAGTCTGGTTCTCAGGCTTGAGTAAAGGATCGCCAAGGAAATCTAGTTCTAATTGCCTTGGGTCAAGGTTGTTGATTTTTGCTGCTTTTTTCAGTACTGTTATGGCTTCTTCTCGCCTGCCTTTGCTTAGGAGCCAGCGGGCGGTGTCGTTCATGAACCAGACATAGACTAAGACGATGATGGCGGGAGAGTAGAGTATGATGATGTAAGTCCTCCAGTTCTGGACGTACCACGCCAGGAGACAGAGGATGACCTCTCCGATGACGAAGGTCATATTACACATAGCTGATACTATTACTCTTTGCTTCAAGCCGACTAGCTCCACAACTAGAAAAATAAGATTTATTTAGTACATATATTTTAAGATTAATTAGTTGGTAGATACAATAAAATAAATTAGATAGATTTATTGCCTTATTCATGAACGGTCTTCAACTAAAACTCTGCAAAGTGTTTTGTCTCTTTTGCTCGTTGGAAAATAGCGTGTGTCGGAATGTGAGCATTAGCAGAAAAAATCTCAAATGAATTGGAATTGAAAATGTTCTTAAAACCTTCTATTTTCTTCATAAAAAGGCTCTTAAAAGTACGAATATATTTCTTTACTGACTTTTATTTTATAACTAACTACATAGTACATACATTTATTAATAACAGCCTACCCAACAATTGTACGCAAATATCAATTGTCTACAGCATGGCACACATTGATAACAGATGTTTCATTAAAACTCAACGAATATGAATGCACTTTTAGATTAATATGCAACAGCTGTGTGGTTAAAACAGAATTGTATTAAATTCAATTTTTTAACTTCGGAACATGACATTTGGTTCTTTCAATTTAGCATACAAAATGCACGAAGAAGGACAACTAAAAACGGTTCATTTGAGGGAGCCGTAACATTTACCACAGTGTATCTTTTACCACAATATATTCTCATTTAGTTTTGCTCTTTTTAATTTAAGCTTTACATTACCGTGACTTTGTTTAATTGCGGTATCATCAAATTACTTTAACTCATCTATCAACATGGGACATTTTTATCTATTAAAAAGCAATTCTGAGCGGCGGGATTGGAGGTGACATTAGTCCCACAGTGGGACGATAACAATCTATCGAATATCATTCACGAAGGACTAGATATCTACTAATTGAACATTGTAGCATCGGATTGCTGTCCTTCACGGAATTAAAGAGCATTTAGTTCTCGAAATTCTGCCGTGTTCCGAAATTCTAAAGAGTCCCGAAATCTATCGTTTTCAGAAATCCTATCCTGTCTTCAGAAATTCTATCGATTGCGTAATCCTTTAGTTATAAAACTAACAAAGTAACGAGATTGTAATAAATAATTGTAACGTAACTAGTTTAACGTTGTTGGGCAAACACGTTTATTAGTCTCCTTGGCCTAAGGAAAGTCATGCAGGACTCGTCAGAGGTCATTGTGTGTGATTTAAAATAACTTATTAATAAATCATCGGATTCGTTACTTGGAAGGTTTTTATTTTGGAGGTAGGATTTAGGGGCCAGATGAACCGATAAGCTCAGTAATATTCGATTTTAGGAAGAAGGTAGTCATTATGATATTCATAAAGGTCACCTCATATAACAAAGTAGCGGCCCGCGTCGTAGCTTTGTTTCGGTGGATACGGCCACACCCTTTTAGGGCCAACACTGCGTTAAGCGTGCGCACGCGGCGGTTCACTTTTGTATGAAAATACACGCGGCGGGCGCACGTGGCCTTTAAGATGTTGAATTTCTCAAAATCCTTCCTTAGTGCTCACTTATAATAAGAGGAATATCTTTTTTAATTCATTTATTTAATAAACGTTTCTAAGCGACGCGGTTAGTGATGGTTAAGAAAATACTAAAATATTAATATCATTAATTTCCTAAATCGTTATTAAAATATCAATGTGACTTTTGCTGATTGTACCTACATGTCAGTTGAACAACGCATTCAAAAGCGGTATCAGTAAATATAGTACACGTAAACAAACAAGTTACTCACGGGACACATACGCCGAAGGGTACAAGCCTCCACCAAAGCCGGCTTCGAAGAAATGCAGTATCACATACGTCACGTATCCGGGCGAGAATGCTCTCGAAAAGCCGAATATAAAGCTAGCAGCTGATGCGAATCCAACAGCCACTTTCCTTCCAAATCGGTCAGATATAGCTCCAGTAAATAGCATAGCCAGGAACATACCACTGTTGTGAATTGTACCGACTAAAGCTCGCTTCCATTCTTGGCAACCTAGCTCGAACTGAAACAAACGATCTCTAATGATTTTCGATTCTATTTAAATATTCTATTGAATTAAGATTAGACAGTAAGATAAACACAAGCTCTGTAATTTGACTTTACAAAATTGGTGTCATTGTAAAAGGGAACTGCTTTTTAGAACCTTGTCATTATGAACGTAATGTAATGTGTCCTATATAATAACTGCTATACTTATTGCTTCGATTATTTCAAATCAAGAGACGCAGCCTTAATATTAAAAGGTTCTAAACCTATTGCACAACCTACGTGCAGTAATTGAGTTCCTTATGTAGGCGCATGAGTGGGTTTAAGATTATTATCATCAATAACTCACAATATCATAACATTTACGATCGAAAGTCTGTTATGCTTTGAAGAACGAACTCAGACTTTAATGAATATTGATTAGTGTTTGAAAATATGAGGACGTTCGGCGTATACCTATTCAAATATATGTGAAAGATAATCGACTCTTTTGCAGTAAAGAAAGAAAAATAACAATTAAACACACACTCTAGTCTAATGCAGAGGCAACATAGCAACACAAATTATACTACAGCACATATTTTGATAAATATTTAATTTTATAACACTACCTACTTTGGTAAACAGTTTTTATTATACAATTGAAATTATTTTAATGTATGCAAATGTCACCTAAGTATTGTATTTATAAGGACTAGTCAAGAGCTACAGTATTATTTTGACTTTAAAAGAGAAGTTTAGAATGAATAAAATATTAACATAATATATCCTGAAAATAAGTGGTATATCAAGTGAACCTTGGTTGTTTTGAATAATGTTAAAACTATCACAGAGAATATCAAAGACTTGGGTGAGTTTTTAACGAACGTAAAACGATAGGATGTTTTCAGTTTGGGTGTGTGTATACGAGAAGGAATTTATGTCTGTTTCGTGGTAAGTGGTAACCTAAGATATTGGACCGATTTTGGTCTATTTGACCGATTTTGTTCTATAGGGCCGATTGTGTTCGATTTTGACGAATGATAATTCATATAAATCTGCTTAGCCATTTGAAGCTTATCAGCTCTTTAAAAAAAAACTATAATTTTCTCTGTATGTTTTTTTCAAGATGATACTTACCTAAGATGAGTAAGATACGTAATGTCATTAGTCACTTTGGAAACGTGTGATTTTAGAATCATATTAGAATCAATTACGTGATTAAAGATGGCTGGTGATTAATGGACCCGTACGAAATTCAAACTATTCACCAATCAACACTCCCAATTTTAGTGTGTCGTCTATTTATTATTGGCTATAATGTTTACCGAACGGTATGCGTTGCACATATCGTTACTCAAAGGGTTAAAATAATATTCACAAAACATAATTGAAATATTTAGTACAATATGAACATCCAATAAATATTTGCGTCCAACTTTGACATTTTCATTTGTAATTATTGAACAATAGGTGCTTTTGTCGGCCATTATGTAAATAACTCAACGTTTAATCGTGGTTTATATGTAAAGTAGTTATAATTTAACGGCGTGCAGTTTATTGCTAGCTTTGATGCTGTTATTGGATCAAAAACATGTTATTTATGTCTTCTGCATTATTACCATGAACAATTTGACTGTTTCAGTGTTTTGGCTAATATATTTCTGTTAACGGTTTTGCATGCGTCAAAATATAGCTTTATGCAAATTTCTTTATTCTAGTGAAAGGAATAGTTTGTCAAATTGCCGTTCCTAGCCCATTATGTTCCCAGTTCAACAAAGGAAACCAAAGTTTTTGGTGGAGAAATTGACTACCAAATATACCACCAATAAAAACATAGGATTTATAATTATCATGTCTTATCATATTATCACACTATGTTGCCGTCATTGTCTTAGGGCTAGCAGCTTTCGTTGACGTTTTGCCGTTTTGTCTAATAAAGTCTAAAATAAACATTTCCGATTTCAGTTCCTATTAGGCCATTGGCAGATCTATCAGCTTAGTTAAGAGTGGGTTAAATTCTTACCTCTTCAACCAGTGAGTGTTCGTTCACAAATACATATTTATCGCACCCCATAGTGTTGTTACTGAATTCGGAAGCAGAACATTCTAGAATCGTGCTATTGTTGAAAGGAACGTATCTGAGGCATGGGTCGAGTTTCTTGTCCTTCATTGGTATGGCAAATTGTGTCCATGAAGTGTCGTTGAAGCGTTGGTCACAGCCTGGCACTTCACATCTGAAAGAAAACTTTGTTTGAATGAGGGTAACCAATGGACACATAATAAAAAAAAGTAAAAGTAAAGTATTGCAATGTCCCACTGCTGGGCAAAGGCGTCTCATCTCCCTGAAGATATCAGTACAAAATCAAAATCAATTAGAGTCCGTACACACAAGGTTTTTTTAAACAGCGTATAAAGCAAACGGAACGCTCAGCAAATGCGAGACCGATATCACGTGGTTTCTTTTGCACACGATTCTGAGGATTCTACAGAGAACACGTGTTGCAAAAATACCCCGTGTGCAATACTCTTAATAGTTTTTTGCTTGAATATTGTTACTATACATAGTCGTAGAACCACGGAAGAGCGAAGTACTCGTACTTTCTGCGTAATCACTTACAACTCTATGTTTTTTTAATACTGGTTGAACACATTATTCATCTACGTGCTTGTAAAAATTGCATACAAAAGAGATGATGAATATTAAAAACGTTTTTGTCTCAACATGATAATACTGATCGAACTGATATATTATGAAACAAAATGTACCGATAGCTGATATCTCTACATTGTTGAACTTTGATACTTCGTTTTTAGAAAAAACACGACACAATTTTGTACATATAAAATGTATGCAGTTCATTTTACTCTTGCGCCTAGCAATTGATTATTATACTCTTAATACTAAAGTTACAGTAAACTCTGTAGTTGTTTAGTGGCCAAACCTGGTTTTAGACTGCATAAGCCTTCCGACATGAATTGACTACCTAAGAAGAATTTTATAGGTCTATTTCTTTTCATTAGTACAAAAAAGTGAACTAAATTTTCCAAGGTTTTTATAAATATTACAAAATCACTGAAGCTTTTTCCTTTTTCACAGCAATTGTCTTCAGTTGGAAAATCAGCCTTATTAGTTAACTGATATTATTAGGACTTCCAAGAACAAATTGATAGTTAGTATTTCTTTGTATTGTCAGTCACGGTTGTTTAATTCATAGACCATGTCGGAGGCCTTTAGGCGGTCTAAAAACTCTGACACCAACATTGGCCACTAACCTTCTTAAACTTCCATTTTAGTGTCTCTTACCTGTATGTTTGTTCCTGTGCCTCAAAAATGAATCCACATTCAAAGAAGGCACTAAGCAGTACCGGGTACAGGAGCAGCACGAAATTCAATAAGTTATATCTCCCGTAAGGTCCCAAGCTCTCCAGGATCGAGTCCAGATTGATTTCTTTCTTGGACTCTTCCATCCTCAAAGGGGTGCTTCGACAGACAAACGCGCAAACTTTTCTACGAAATCGCTCTGAAATGGATTGAAAAGTTAAACTTTAAAATGGAGCACATTACAAGGGTTTTTACCGACTACTGTTGCAACAAGACGGAAACGTTTTTCCGGAATTACTTTGGACCAATCGAGAAATGTGAAAGCATTCGAGTTTTAAAAGTATTTCAATAAGATCCCCGGAGTTTGGAGATCAGCTTGATTCACACTCCGTTTAATTACTCCTTAAGATTTAAGTACATATTCATTTAATTTGTTTTTGTATTTCCATTAAGTCTTGTAAAGTTTTATGAGTTTGTGAACGTATTAAGATTTACAGCTATCATTTAACTTGCATAAAGTTGTAGCTTTAATTTAAGAGCTTTTTAACTTTATTACGTAAACAAAGCGGATACTCAGCGATGCTTACAATCTTGCTACTTAGTAAAATATGTACATAATGTGTACTTTGTTTAACCTTAAGCAAAAATAAGATAACATTAACATTTTTAAATCAGTTTTTTCAATATGTTCTTTACACGAAGGATCTTTAATAATATTTCTATAATAAAACTTGAAAGTTAATTTTCGTTCAAATGTTTATTTGAATGGGCTATTGATGAACTAACCGTTGGATTCGAATAGTTTTTTGAATTAAATAGAATAGTGCTGGACAGCTACCATTCAAGAAGAAAGCAACAAGCAGTTTTTGCCGATATTCCGCGATGAACACGAGCGCTACGAGTATAAGGTTAAATCAATTTTGTTGCTTATCGTTAAATCTGGATCTATATCCAGATACATCCAGATAAGTAGACGAGATAACGAATACTTCAGTTATTAATGTCGGCAAAGTGATACAATTCTTGATATTGAACGACTAATTGTGAGAATTAAGTCCTTCGCAAAGCTGATTAGTTAATTGACCTCTTTATCTAATTAATAATGGAATTGGCTTCAACTGGATAGGACTTGATAAATTAATGATTCATATCTAGTGGGTGTGGAGATGATTTGAGATCGCATTCGGTTTATCATAGACTGAATAAGATAAGCAGCCTTTCTTATAGAAGCTTTGTCATCGATTAAGTTATGTATACTCTATACTAATCTATATTAAAATAATGAGGCGGAATCTGAGGAGTTTTTTGTGTTTTGTTTGTTTGACCTCGCTAATCACAGAAACTACCAATACGATTTGGATAATTCTTTGCGTAATGGATCGCTACATTCAACGGAAAAGTTATAGGCTATTTTTATCCCGAAGGTAAAGAGGGTAAAATAATATGTTTAAGAGATAAACAATTCCAGAGAGCAATCAAGTTTTGTTTGACATTATTTCCATATAAATCACTACAAATTATGGAACAAAGTCCCCGGCCGCACCTGTCTGTCTGTTCGCGATAAACTCAAATACTACTGCACGGACTTTGACGCGGCTTTTTTAAAAGATAGAGTGATTCAAGAGGAAGGTTGATATGTATAAATATTCCCGAAATTCCCACGAAAACGGGCATACAGCAGTTTTAACCGCGGGGCGCTGCTAGAATTATAATATAAATTGGATTAAAATTAATATTAATTATAATATTGGCATATGTTTTACTTTATAATAATAATTTATTTACATTGAGACTAACATCCGAGTATAACAGCCGAGGTTGTTTATTGGGATCGGATATAAATAAAAACTGTGATAGCCTCTTAGTTGACCGCAGCTCTTCGTACACTCGTATTGATCAAATAATATCTGGCCACTACTAATTGTTTTTTAAACCTATCGATTACTTAACTGAGCTTAACTGTGTTACATTATGATGTCCTATTTTGGATTGCCGAGGTTGGTTACTAGGGCTGGCTTTAAATAAAAACTATGATAGCCTTTAAGTTGACATACTAATTGGTTTAAAACCCTTTTTACTACAACAAAACATTGATAACATCGTAATTTACGTAAATCGTAAAGACGAAGGTCTTCGTAACAATAATCTGGCCACATATTAATGAGTCTGAAAACCTATCTATATTATCTACAACAAAACATTTATAACCACATAATTAACGTTTATCGTAAAGACGATTGTTATTTAAACGAGACTACTGATGCGTGGTTCCGTGACTTTGTGGTCAGCTGATGGATTCAAGGTTGCATATCCGATTACATACGCCTTCGTATCGGATTAATGTAACAATATAATAGAACCATTGTTTTTAATACTTAGTTGAGAAGTGTTGTCACTACCAGGGTCATCCAATATCATCAAATATCGAGTTGCTAACGTGATTATTTTTTTATTTAATGGAAATAGGATCGGATTAGTGTCAAAACTGTTATTTAAATATGATAACGTATGATATACACTCGAATATATCTTACGCGAGTTAAAATATGGACTAATGTGTTCGATTTTCCAGTGGAAGACGATTTCTTCTGAAGAGGCAAACGGTTTAATGATTCTTACCCCATCCCTCAACCCTTTTTCTCAATGGAAGAAGCTGTCGGGTTGAAAAATCAGTCATAATGGTTTGAATTGTATAAATCTAAAAAACTAAGCTCTGAGGTTGTAGTATGTAACCTAACTGACTGATATTACTACATATACATACACAAATACTTTATAAGAATTTATAATTGACACCCACACGTCATCGCCAACAATAATGTCTAGAAATCGAACCCGCAACCGTCGCCACAGTAAGCGCTCGCATATGCCACTGTGCCAACTAAGTTGTCAATCGCTCAGTCAGGCCGCTTTTTCTTAGAAATACCACAATATTCGTAGTATTGTACTTGTATCGCATGTTGGCATTACATTGTGTTTAACAGGATATTCTGATAAAATATAATATCGTTGCTATAAGGATTTACAGCTTTGGTGAAGAGTTAAACCTTAAATTTAGTTTCACCTACATATTGCTTACAGATGATATTGGTACTTATGCACTTGAAGTTAAGGTTTCCTATGTGTGCAACACGTTTACGAAAAAGAGGAATTTATGTGTTTTACGCAGTAAGTGCTTCGCTCTTCCGTGTGTATGTATGTGTATGTAAGTATTAAGTAAGCTATGCCTTACGGCTTCACTCGCATCCGTTTATATACGAATTACGGGATTAAAAAAATTCCATGTGTTATTCTGATGTATACAACATACTCGTACTGTAAAGTTTCAACAAAACCCGTTCCGATGTTTTTGCGTGAAATACCAACATACGACCTCACAAACTTTTGCATCTGTTATATTAGTAGGATAGCATGTTTATTTATTTGCGTAAATAATTTTTACTCCTAGGAAGCATCGATATCATGAATCAAACATATTACACTAACTAGCAGCACCCCGCGGTTTTACCCGAGTAAAACCTTTTCTCGTGCCCTTTCCCGTGGGAATTTTGAGAATTTTTATACATATAAACCTTCCTCTTGAATCTCTCTATCTATTTAAACTAACCGCATCAAAATCTGTTGCGCAGTTTTAAAGATTTAAGCATACATAGTGACAGACAGACAGCAGAAAGCGACTTTGCTTTATACTATGTAGTGATGAAAGATTGTCACGCCACGCTATATAAAATAAGTCATATAACTGTAAGTAATATATGTATACAACGTTGTACATTTAATGAATACCCGTAATGTGTAATTTCTGTTTAGTTCCACCGTTCACAAGTCTTGCGCCTGCGCACTACACATTGTGGAACCAAATCACGTGTGAAGTAAGTGGAATTGAATGTAAAGGTGAGTGCAGGCTAGTCACAACAGTCTTAAACTTGACTCTTGCTGTGTGATAACATATTGTATGGAGTAGCGTCTTGCTTTCTCTACCTTAATGACGTCATAAAGCAATACTATTGCTGTACGGACGGTTGAAATGCGGACTATAGGAATCAGTTTTACAACTGATTTGCCTATAGTCTGCGCTCACTCAGCCTAAGTCATGTCTAATACTATAATGAATTATTGATAATATCTTGGATTATGATGTTTAGCTTCGAATTGAATCGTTGAGAGTATCAATTTTAAACTGGGAAAATACTGATTCGAAATCGTACCTAGTTGAGTAGGTTTAAGATCATTTGTGATTATAATTTAATGAATATATGATGATGAAAAGCCTTTGCCCAGTAGTGGGACATTACAGGTTAATACCGTTGTCAACGAACTGACCCACTCAGAGTTACAGATTTTGTACATGTTTTGTATATTACGTCACTTAGTTAATTGTCGACTTAATTGACGTCTCTGAGTACAGCAGTTAGTTACTTTGACATGAGAGGTCTGATTTGTTAAAGATATTTATAGTATCTAACTATAAATAACCACTATTGATTTCTACGTAAAATTTCTAGTCCAATTAACTCCTGATTTTCCTGACAACTCTAATTTTCCCCAAAATTTGCATATGCAAAGAGATTATATAAATTTAAATAACATTTTAACACTCACATTGTTAGAACAGTTGTCTTAACACAGTTGTTTTATTTTAAACTACCAGCGCCCCGTGGTTTTACCCGCGTTGTTCCCATGCCCGTGGGAATTTTGGGATTTTTTTTACATATAAACCTTCCTCTTGAATCACGCTATCTATTTTAAAAAACCGCGTCAAAATCCGTTGCGTAGTTTTAAAGATACATAGGGACAGACAGACAGCGGGAAGCGACTTTGTTTTATACTATGTAGTGACTATCGTGTCACATCAGTCAATCATAACTCTGTCCATAACTTGATTCCGATAGGTTATTGTTTAACCTTTTATGGAATAACGAGGACTCATTATATACGGCCAGTTGGCGCCAAAGGTTGACTCACAGTTTTAAATTAACCTCCTTTGAGAAACTGTCAAATTGAACATATGGCCAGAGATTATAAATACTCCTTATCTATGGTATGGTCTATACGTGTAAAGGATCTTTAGTCCTTTGAGGCGTTGAAAAATGTTTGGGTGTGTATTGATTAATGTGTTAAAAGCCAGTTAGGATTTGTTTCTTTTCATTGGACAATTATTTTCCTTTGTATTTTGTGTTGATTATTCGGAAACAGTGTAGTCGCCGCTTATTTTATTTGAAATTATTTTTCTTAAACAATTTTTATTTGTTTTTTTAATTATAGTTTTGACATTCAAGATTGGTTACGTGCATTCATCAGTCACGGTTGTTACGTCAAAACCTTCACGCTTTGGTATTATTAATCTATTGGTGTTTTGGTCTGCATTTCATTCTTGCATATTAATTTCTTTTCAACATCTTAATACATATTGATACTTTTAGGTGAATATACCTTATTTTATAGAACTAAAGTTTCAAAGTTATTCATTTGTTTATCTTCGGACACTAAAATACTGCCAAATAGATATTAAAATGCAACATTTTATGCTCAATATTTTATTAAAGTTATTATTTTAAAACCAATAAAAACCGGTTTAAATGATTCTTACGTCCTTGACCGGAAAGATTCCGTGCAATCGTGATCAACTGTTTTGATTCATGGTTAACAAATGATATTGTTCTTTCGCTGTTTTCATTAGGAACATTTATTTAATTTGCAATTTCCAAAGGGTTATCAAGGTCGAGACTTAACCCTGAGACTATTGTTGTGAAGGAAAGACTCTGACTCTAAGATAGTGACTGATAAGTACTGGGTCCAAACGTCCTGTAGGGATAAAGTCACGTCAACAACAATATCTAGCAGCGCCCCGCGGTTTTATTCGAGTTGGGCCAGTTCCCGTGAAAGTTTTGGGATGTAAAATACCCTTCCCTGTACCTTTCCGTTGAATGTAGCTATCCTTAAAAATTTGAAAAGGAAAATAAAGTTCAAACACAATAAAAAAATATTGACCTGGATATGGATATTTATATCCAGGTTTTTGGTGGAAATTCAATCTTTATGTTATAATGGGGTGGTGTTTTAAGGTTTCCAAGCCGTAGAACTTCATTTGGGGTTACATTGGCATTTTCGTAATTTGTTTAGCATCAGTATTGTTATTCATACTTGTAATTACAGCCACCTCGTGAAACTACTAACTACTATTAAGTCATTTAGATAGGGTGACAGTAGTTTGAGCGGCGCGCTAGGTGTTCTGAGCGTGCCGCTCGGCAGACGCGGTGAGGGGTGATGAGGCGCTTTGCCTCTCCCTTCCCCTCCGAGGCGTGCTCGCCCACGTGAGCTGTTGGCGTGGCTGAAGAAGCGGACATCTAGGTATGCCGAAAGGTAGCCCCGCGACTTCAGCCTAGGCCATAAATATGGAACACGGATGGGGTTTAGTGGGTATTACCCGACACGATCGTGCCGGGGTTGTTTCCCCAAACAACCGGGGATGCGTAAATGCATTCCCCATCCATTAAAAAAACAGTGACAGTAGTTTGTCAAATCTTAAGAATTGTTATCGCTACGTTAGTTTGGTTTCAATGAATAAAATTGAATTGAATATGACAAAGGTTCTTGGGATGCAACGTGCAGCTCGAGAACTACTTGGAACGGTGGCCGAAACTAGAATTTCTATCAAGTGAAGCATTCGACTCCGGTTGCTTCAATCCTTAGAGTCTAAGGTCTAAGGTGGTCTAAGGTGGTCTAAGGTGGTCTAAGGCTTAGACCATGTTACGCGGTCTAAAAACTCCGAAACCAAGGTTGGCCACTAACCTACTCGAAATGAATGATAAACATTATACATAGTTGTTTCATCAGAATCATTTGATTCATACAATTAGATTTAATGTTTTAACTAAGAATTACAGTTGATTCATTCATCTGTTATCTGCCCTTATCAGGACATGAGAGACGGTCAGCACTTGAATGTAGACACATGCGATAATTTATGGAAATAATAAAAAATATTGCTCTTGTTTTTGTTAAAGTTGTGTGCAAAATTGAAATTTTACGATAACCAGGTTGTTATTGTAATAGTAATTATGAAATGTATTTTTATGAAGTCAATGACTTATCCTTGAGTAAGATGTTCAGAGATGCATATTTATAGACTTCGAGTAGGTATTTTAAAATTTACTATGACTTGTAATTATATTAATTTACTAGCAGTGCCTCGCGGTTTCACGCCGGTTTCGGAATAATGTATGTAGTTAACCTTCCTCTTGAATGACGATATCCAACACAAAGGTAATTCAAATAGGATAGATAGTTCCCGAGATCAGCCTGTTCAAACAAACAAAAATACAAAAATATATACTTTTCAGTTTTATATTATTACTAGCGGCCTGCCCTCGCTACGTTTCGGGTGGTAAGGGCCAGCCCTTGTTTAGGGTTGAAATTCTTCAAAATCCCTTCTGAGCATGCACCTTTGTCCTAAAAGGAACCCCCATGCACAATTTCAGGACCTTACTAGGTACTTATAGTTTCTGAGCTTTTCGAGATTAATGAGATTAATTCGAGATTAGTGAGTCAGTGGATTTCGTTTTCAGATAGAATATAGATTTGAATAAGAAACTTCTTAGTAAGCTAAGCATATAATAACTTAATGCCGGTCACTCACACCTGTATACGTAAACCCGCTGGTATCATTATATAGGGAAGTTAATATAATTAGTATGTGACAGTTTTTCTATGAAAGCCAGTTATGTCAAAGTGACTCATTGTGTATAATTTGAATCTAGAACCTTCTCATATTCGCGTGGATAACGAAACGGAAACTCCATGTGTTGCCAATGTACAGTTAGGCACTACATTGTTATATTACAACTTTGGGAAATCCTAATCATTGAGTTACATGTACTTACTAACATCAGTACATGCAATGGTCTTAATCGAAATTGGTAGGTATTAAAGCGGTTGAATATGAAAAGCAACATTTTTATGGACTGATTGACGTAACAAGCGAATACACATCATTAATGGCTTTCAAGATGATAAGAATGTCAATGTATAGGAATCTATGCCTGATTATTTTCTGCATATCAATGAAAAACTTGTTAGTATGGACTTTCTGACTGAAATGGACGTTGTGAAACATAGTAACGAACACACAAAATAGTTAACACCGGAAGACAGAATCACTACAAGTAAAGTGATTACATGTTTATAATAATAAGCGTTGTATCTATCTGTAGAATTGTTTATTCTATCGTGGGTAAGGGTCGTGTGAATCGCGCAGGTAATGGAGGTAACAATGGCATCCCAATCTTTTGTTAAACTTCATCGGTTCAATAGCCGGCAGCTGCGAAATGATGTACTACCTACATAGAATTGAAAGATGTATCAATGCGTTAATTTATCAGTGTAGCGCAGTTGAGCGGATATGAAACAAAAGACGATTCATCGTTAAGTTCACGAAACAGAGCAGACTTAGTAAGCACTTTGGTCTTCTGTGGTTAAAGTAAGACTTGGTGATTGTAGAGCGTTTTGTCGATAGCTCTAAAGGCGGGTACTGACCGAAGGTACAAGGCGTGATGTAACGTGTTTACGGAGCGAACGTTCGTGTGGTCAGTACGGGGAAACAAGGCGCATGGAGTGAGCAACGAGCGCTTTTTGATGTAAATAAATTGCTCGTTGCTCGCTGTGAATGTTAAATTACGTGATGTAACGTCTCCGTCAGTACTCGCCTTAATAGTTTGACGTATTGATACAATTGCTGACAGACTATCTAAGTTTCCGACTAACGATAAATTTCCCACCAGTAGTGTCACAGAATCTTCAAAACCGAATCTCTCCTTCCAGAGACCGTAAAGCAAGAGCTGTCATCCTCTGTGTCCTATTTTTAAAGGTGGTTTTAGATAATTATAAAACCCCAATGGTATCAATAGCAAAGTACCCAATAATCGAGAAATATCGACAAAGCATTTTATTAAAAAAAACTCAAAGTTCAATATTTTTTCCAATATCAAAACTCTTAAGCAAGAGTTCTTTATTTGGTAAGAATACTTACCGGCGACAAAAGTAGGTCGGCAAACAAAATATCAAAGATATAATATAGATATCTCCTTCTTCCAAATCATGAACATTGTTTTGCAATTTTTTTACAATCTTACGATTTTTATCTGACTGTCTTATTTTTCATGTTTACTTATTGTTTAAATACTTGGTTCTGTTTTGAGTGCAGTGCAATGATCTTGGTGACCGGATCTGATGATGGAACCAGGAGTAATAATGGAATGGTTTCCAGCTACTACAGTTCGTAATTATAGCGTGTTTGGGCTCTTTGTTTGTGTTTTCACATGACCATATTAGGTAGGCCTCTAACCTACTCGAACTAACTTAACATCAACTTGATAATGTTCCAATATAGGAAAACCAGTAATCAAGTAATCCTCAGCAGTGAAGTCCTATTTCAGGATGAGAAGGATACTATTTATATATAACCTTCTTGACGAATGTAGCAAGCTGTCACATACAAGTAGATACAAATCTGACTAGCGATTTCAGAGATTAGGACGTTGAAAAGTAAACGAAATCTCTTCAGTTTTATTACCTATATTGTTGCGAAAAGGACATATCCAGTACACTCTGAAGTTTTTTGAACTTGTATTATTTAAGAATAGGTACTATATCTCTTTATAAAGTATTTCCCAGTATTTCGTTTATCTCGCTTTATTTACACTCTATTTTATGACGATTGTTAAAATTTGGATTTTTGGATTTTGGACTTGGGATCAACCATAATTGATTTACCAGCTGAAGGAAGACTATTCCTTCAGAAGAGGAAAAAATATGAATGTCTTTCCATTCTTACCCCATCATTTAACCCTTTCCTTCAATGAAAGTAGTTGTCTTTGGTTGAAAAATTGTCAAAATACTTTGAACACACGTAAGAAAAAAAAGTAAAAAGTAGGCATTAATTAAAAGTCGAAAACTGATTGTGACGTCTGGTATCAATTAACCGACATGATTAATTAATTATCATCCCCTTCACCACAACCGGCCGGAAACAGATGGTTTATCATTTGTGTACCAAAGTTCTAAAAGTGATGAATTTACTTTGAAATCTATACTCATGTAACAAAGCTGAACAATTTGATTATCGTTTGTGCGTTTATCTCTAGGACTATCTCTGTATCGAGTTTAATTATTGGTTGAATGAGTTAATCTCTAGGATTCATTGTATCGAGTTTGATTAAAATTCGGTTCTTTTATTTTAAAATTGTAATTTAAAGTATTTAAGCGTTAATAAATATTGGTACCTATCTGTGTATAACGGGCAATCCTTTATATACTAAGGTAATATACTCACTAAGGTATCTAAAAGAAAATCTAGGTTACCTAGTGAATAGTAACGTATTTTTAATAATGTAAATGTGCCTTTAAGTGATATAGGTAATACATATGTAAATAAAATAAAATTACAGCTTAATAATTGTGACCCAGTATTTAAATTTTCAATTTACCTTATTTTATCAAACAAGACCTTATTAACAACTTCACACCTAGAATAAACCTAGTTAGTACTAAAATAGTAATATTGTCAACTATCTACTAACAACCCATTAAACGTTCAGAATTAATAAGACTAGCTACATAGTAAGGGTACTTAAGTACAGTCAAGAAAAAAAGTGTGATCATAAAAAAACCTCACAAAAATTTCCACCAAGAACTTTCTAGATCGAAGGACCTTTCATACAAGAAACAACACCAAAACTACCTATATTGGGTCAAGCATTTAAGAGTCATACACACAGTAGTGTAAGGTATAACACCCCATTTTGTGTTAAGGATTAATAAAAACTAATGGCAAAAAATAAAATAGAAACAATTTAGGTAAACAAACTTGCTCATATGGTTTGCGCTGTACATTGACCTACAAAACGTTAGACTACTTTTTATACTTGTCAGTTTATAATATCAAATGCCAAGAGAGTGTCTTCGTAATTTCTCGGAACAGTGAAAGAGTACCATTTATATTCCTTTCAAAATACGAAAAGAATACTTATTTTCTTATTTTTTGCTAAAGTTATTACTTAGTTCATAGGTATTTAACATACTATGTTGACAAAAGTAACTATTTTATCACCATGTTACGTACTTTATGTCTTTTTGCATTAATCATATTTCTAACTTTATTGTGGTGGAAAACTTCGGTACTTTAAATATATTTCTAAAGTTAAAATTATTATTAGCACTGAACTTGAGTGTTAATCGCTCAATACAAAGGATTATCTTTAAAAAATCTGTTAACAAGTCATAAAGTTAACAAGATATCAACATCAATTAATTAACCAACAAATAAAAAACCTAAAAATCGGTAAAACAAGATAAACCAAGCAAATAATAATAAACTAAAAATACTGAACATAAGCCGGTACAACAGATAATAAAAAGAAAACTTTGGTTAATACTCACATTAGGTAACGTTGACCTATTTAATAAAATAACTGTTAAATTATAACCTTAAATTTAACAGACTGCACGTGCACTAAACTCAATGGTTTAACAATAAGTTTGTTTGATTTAACTTTGGTTTTATATTTAGAAGATCGGCCGGCGGTTCACTTGTACGTACGATGTATATCACTCTCTGACCGCATTTGACTCTGCCATACCCGTCTACAAGCTAACTAACACATGAAACGTCATTTTTATCGCGCCACGCGCTTATGCTGATCCTAACACACCAATACATCGATACACTGCGCATACATTGCCGCTTTTCACCTAAAAAATTGAATAAACTTCATACTAACCCATCGATGTGTTATATTTTAAGCGATATACTCGTTGTAAGTATAGACATCTATCCACGTGGTCAAAGAATGCGCTCCGGTGTTATTCGTACGCGTTTGAATTAAAGTTAATCTAATGGTATTGCATGTATTATGTTTATTTACACTGGAAATGTTGTAGGAGGTCATGATTACTATGCTGATAAAATAAATAGTATTTACAAAGATTTATAGTTTACTAGTTCAACGTTACAATTAACACTGTAAATACGTGATACGAAGTTGTTCTACTTTTTCTGACACTAATTAGCGAAATAATTATACGGTGTTTCACGCATTATGTATCAAACTAGCTGCACCCCGTGGTATTACCCGCGTTGTGCCCGTTCACGTGGGCATTAGGGGATACAAAATAGCCTATGTACCTCTTGAATGAAAGTTATCCAAGACATAAAATGATTACTCGAATCGGACTGGCATTTCTGGAGATTAACCCGAACATAGGTATAAACAAAATTACAAATTTTACCTCTTTATAATATTAGTATAAGTACTTATATTGATAAAAACCCAAACCTCCGCAAAAGTTCGATTACCCGTTTTTAACAGATACCTAAATTTATAAATACATTATATTAAATTATTAAGAGATAAAGTAACTGAATTATAAATAAACTCAACTCAATGATAAAAAGGGTCACGCGAGGTAATTGTGAATTAATGTGTTGTATGTTAAAGTTATGCTTTGTAATAATTTTGTTGCCGATTGTACTTTTGTGCACGATTTACAAAATCACCAATTTATATGAGAGAAAATAAAGAAATTAAAAAGGAAATTAACCAGTACAATACTTACGTAGCCATCTATTCATTTTATTCATAACTAGTAGAGCCCCGCGGTTTTACCCATATTGAGCTCGGTCCTATGGGAATTAAGGGATGAAAAATAGTCTATAACTTTGTCTCGAATGTGGCTATTCGTTAAAAAATAATTATTCTAATCGAATTGGCAGTTTCTCAGATAAGTGCGTTCAAATAAACAAAAACTCTTTTTTTTATTGTATTAGATACCTAGATAGATCATAAAGTCCTCTTGACTAATCAAAACACCGGCTGATAAAAATATTTCGTCCAAAAAACACACATTGCTATATTAGGAATCTATACTAATATTATAAAGCTGAATAGTTTGTTTTGTTTGTTTGTTTAAACGCGCTAATCTCAGAAACTACTGAACCGATTTGAATAATTCTTTTTGTAATAGAAAGCCACATTCAACGGGAAGGTTATAGGCTATTTTTCATCCCGAAATTCATACGGGATCGGGTACAGCGCGGGTAAAACCGCGGGGCACTGCTAGTATATAATATGTGTTCTACAGACACACATACTCAAATAAGTAGGCAAGTATTAACATATGTTTTGAACAATAGGTACATAACTAATGTGTTCTATATACACTCTATCATGTTGTAAGCAAGGTCGATGTTAAAATAGGTAAATTACAACGAGATCCGAGTTAAATCTAAGACTGTTTTTATTTTTTTATCAACTACATTATTGATATGTCGGAGATGGACGTTTTGACGGCGCCTAACCTCATCGGATGAAAACAACACGTGCAACGATTAACCCCACCACTTCGATCCTATATAAGGCGATGTGAACAGAAACACGTCTCACTCGTTCGACGTCGGTTGCCCGGTGCACACGTTATGATTGTTATGAAATAAACCAGTGTATAAAAGATTAAGCTGACAGCAGAGTTTCTTGCCCATTCTTCTCTGCTGATGCTTTTCCGAATGGGTGGTAAATTCAAACCTGAATAAAGAAAGTTGACTTTGACTTAAGTGGTGTTTTCAATGTAATGGCGGACGCCATTCCGACATCAGAAGTGGGATCAAGATCGCTATTGCCCACCGAGCGTCCAGCAGAGAATGATCAAGATCGCTATTGCCCACCGAGCGTCCAGCAGAGAATGATCAAGATCGCTATTGCCCACCGAGCGTCCAGTAGAGAATGATCAAGATCGCTATTGCCCACCGAGCGTCCAGCAGAGAATGATAAAGATCGCTATTTTGCCCACTGAGCCACCAGTAGAGAATGTTTGAATTGGTCAATGATTTGGTAATAAAACTTGGAATGTTCTGTGAGTATAGTTAGTTAGTACTCTATTCTATTGTGGAGTTAAGATGGTAATTATGAGTCAAGTGTAATCTTGTGATGTAATGTGATATGTTCTAATATGTTTTCTTACTTTCATGTTGGTTCAATGCTGGTAATTATTGTGAGCATTGATGAACCTCGTCCAGGGAAGCACGTGGTTCTCTTCTCAATCCTGTTACCTGAGGAATATGAGGGATGGCGGTATTCCAAATTATTCAAGAATCTATCACGACAAATTCACATTGGATGTTAAATCGGTGATGTATTGCGGTAATGATTGGTTTGTTGGGAAATATCCGGTGAGCTATTTTGTGATATTTGAGTCAGTTAACATTGAGTTTTGTAGTGAATCTTCGTACCACTTGATAAAGTAGAAAGCTTATTGAAAGTATTTTGGATGTTTATCCCGTTGTAAAATATGAGAGTATGAGTAAGGGTTTCATGTGACTATGTGACTTATTGAGTTCAATGTTCGAACTCGGCGATGGTCGTGGTCTGGATTGACCGTACTGTGGAGTGGTCTGCTGAGACCGCGTGTTGTTGAGCAATGTGATTGCTGGTCGGCTGGTTGCCGTGACTAGACAAGCTTAATGTTACTTACTCATGGCTCATATTGTAATGTGCATTTGAGATTAATAGTCTATTGAAGTTAAAGTTGAAAATGACGTGGTACCTAGTATTCATGTGTTACATAGCATTGAAGATTCCCGATTGATAATAATTGAAATTAACTTTTGATTGAAATCAAGAATTTAAGGAAGAATAGTCAGGTTGACCGAGCGAGTGCAAATTACTGTGGCCGCGAGGTTTAGAGGAGAACGAGTACACAATATAGTGTCATTGACTGGTATAGGAAAATGCCTGAAGGGCAAGTACCCATTGTTAGTAATTCTGAGCCTTGTGATGATGAACTGTAGTCACTTTTGACTGTGTGGTATAGTTGTGCGTGTCCTCTTGAGTCTGGGATGATCACGGGAGTGACTGATCACAGGGATGATCAGGGTTATGGGTGATCACTGGGATGATCACGGGAGTGACTGATCACAGGGATGATCAGGTTTATGGGTGATCACTGGGATGATCACAGCTAGTCACAGGGATGACTGCGTATTAGGGCTACGGGGATAGCCGGACAATGGAGACACACACACTTTACTTTTACTTTGATTTGAGATTAATTTGATTTTTAATGGGTACTTGTGCCTGACGATGTTCTAGTATTATGTTGAGATAAGCAATGTGATTATGAATATTGAGATAGTTAAGATTGTTGATTGGAAAAGAATAATAGTTTGAGCTTTACTAAGTCTTTTGTTGAAGTAGAGTTATTTAGGTCAGGAGTGAGCGAACGATGGTGATCGTTACACGTTGAAAAGCTTTGAACTCTAAACGTACTTACAAGTATGCACATGATCGCGTTAGGAAGATGCCTGTGGGGCGGGTAACAGCTGACTCAGACGAAGGTGGAGACAGTGAGGTTGATTAAGCTGTTGATTGTTACTGGGTTTTTATGTCGGTGGGTCAGTCTGAGACCGCACCAGGGTGCCGTAGCTGTAGCCCGTTAGAAATCGGTGTCTACTACTTGTAGTAGTCCGTGGGTAGGCAGTAGGCGGTAGCCCTGGGTAGTGTGGTCGGGTCTTGCCTGGTAGCGAAGACCGTAGAGTCATGGGACGACTCGGCATTCCGAAATGGAAGTGCATAAAGGGCAAATGCGTTTGCTAAATCTTGTGTTGTGACCACGAACAAAGACTCAGTAGTAAATCAATTGTGATTAAATTGTTAATTGTGTGTGAATAATGAACCAGAGTCTGTCACTGTTGCTGGCCTCAGGGTTTTGGTAGATGAGACGTTATCATAATTTACTTTGTGATTTCTTACGCTATTTGATCATATTATTAATCTGAATTTGAGTTGTTAGTAATCATGAGTAAGGTCCTTTAATTAATAAATTGAGAGCCAATGAAGGCTAGATCCCCAAGATTGGCCATGAATAAGAGGTATGGCCGAGCGGAATTGTTCTCTCGTGATTTTTGGTTGCAGATTAACACACGAGGACGTGTGCTAGCAGGATGGCCGTGTCGGAGATGGACGTTTTGACGGCGCCTAACCTCATCGGATGAAAACAACACGTGCAACGATTAACCCCACCACTTCGATCCTATATAAGGCGATGTGAACAGAAACACGTCTCACTCGTTCGACGTCGGTTGCCCGGTGCACACGTTATGATTGTTATGAAATAAACCAGTGTATAAAAGATTAAGCTGACAGCAGAGTTTCTTGCCCATTCTTCTCTGCTGATGCTTTTCCGAATGGGTGGTAAATTCAAACCTGAATAAAGAAAGTTGACTTTGACTTAAGTGGTGTTTTCAATGTAATGGCGGACGCCATTCCGACAGATATATTTAAGAGATATAACATCCTAGCAGCACCCCGCGGTTTTACCCGCATTGTGCCCGTTCCTGTGGGAATTTCGGGATGAAAAGTAGCCTATAAACTTCCCGTTGAATGTGGCTATCTATTACAAAAAGAATTAGGTATTCAAATCGGACTGATAATTCCTGAGATTACCTCGAACATACAAACAAATAACAAACTTAAAAAATTTACCTATTTATAATATTAGTATAGATTTGAGATCTGAAGCGCAATAGCATAGCAATAGTGCGTGTGCAGGCCGGATGCGGGTCGCGTGGCGTGGTATTCCTTGTATTTGTATGAAAGGTGCCACGCACTATGTGTGTCTTGCTTATCACAAGTGATTTTTACATGCATGATTTTTTTTAGAAAAAATAATTCAATAATTTAACTGTCAATTTCATTGATGTCTCTGACTTACAGACAATCTCTACAATTTGAATCAATCCATAAACATTGTATTGTGAGGCTTGCAGCTCTTAGCTTGCAGCTCGATATAAACGAGATACTTTTCTGTGCGTAACACCAATCTTTGCAATTTGAATCAATCCATTGTATTGATGTAAGTATAGTGAGGCGAAACCTTGCTTGCAGCTCGAAATAAAATTAAACCGAACACCATCATACGCGTATCGTATGCATTTCTTGCAATCAGATGGTGTCTGAAATATTTATAACGAACGCGTGTGGTATTTTATTTGAGACTAGCTGCGCTTCATTGTTTTACTCGCATTGTAACCGTTTCCGAGGGAATTTCGGGATATAAAATAGGCTATAATTTTCCACTTGAATCCAGTAAAAAAAATTGTTACTCGAATCGGACTGGATGGTACTTCAACAAACTAATGTAAAAAGGAATATTAAACGTTATTTTGTTGCTATTGCTTATACTTAAATAAATTAGTACTTAACGTACACAAGTTAAAATATGTTTAGTTCCTATTAAAATAAAAACTGTATGTAGGTACATGAAAGGTAGGATCAGAATGATTCAATTTTAAAAGATTTCAATATCAAAAGCGATAGTTTTTATTACGTTAAGATTGAAGTGGGGTTTCCGCTTTTAATAAAGTAATTCTATTTTATCTAAAACACATGTTGGAGTATTAATGATAACGCAATGTCAATATAACGGTTTATATCCACAGTAATGCATATTGCCTTTAATCTGCCAAGTTGTTACATTTTTTTACAACTCTTTGATATTTCATATCTCATGTGTGTCACGTCACAATGAATTGCTCATTAAAACTTGTGTGTATTAAAAAGTATGTACTAATAATTACACCATTTAGTATTTTACAAGGGTTCTTTTTAACCCAGACTTATTCCCACGGGAACTGGACGGGGGAATTGGACTCCAGTTGAATCTACGTAGAACATACAAATTAAAATATACAAGCAACTTTATTTATTTTTAAGTTATTATAATGTTAACGCCTTTAAAATTAAATAGCAATGTCATGTAGCCTTGCTATTAGAATTCTGTTAGGAGTCCGTACTTGTATTTGACACTTAAAAAATAAATGATTACGAAAATAATAAAACAAAACACTATATGTCAATTATTTAATAAAAATGTGATGTTTATTTCTTATAAATAATTTTGTGAAAAATAATTGGGATTGCATTATGCATTTTCGTATAAAGAAAGCCTCTTATAGTAATGACAAGACATTTGAGAATAAAAACAATGTTGATTTCCCGTTTTTGGCACAGCTGCAAATATAAATACAAAAATACGAGTTTATATAAACGGGGTGTAGTAAAATCAGCAACGCTAGTTGCCGACCATTTTTATACATAGCCGCTTTGATGTTTATAATATATAGTAGTATATAACTTGGCTAGAAAGCCATGGTCCAAACAAATATCTTTGAAAGTGGTCGACCGTTAACTCAGTAGATAGTTAACCACATCTTTGCATGCAGTGCTATGTGTGCGTACGTATGTAATTATACAATTTTCATTTGTTTCTTCTATTCACTATTTTTTGTACAAAGAAAGTTTTACCCACACATAGAGCCGCGAGTAAATGAGTTGAACTATCTAACTGTATCATTGTACTTTGCAAAATATTGTTTGTTCCTAATCTAAATTAAATACTATTTTGCGATTACAAATATCTTGAGCAGGCTTATTTATATAGTCCTACTAATATTATAAATGCGAAACTTTGTCTGGATGGATGTATGTATGTTTGTTACTCTTTCACGAAAAAACTATTGGACGAATTTGGATGAAACTTTACAGTAATATAGGTAATACATCAGAATAACACATGGGATACATTTTATCCCGAAATTCTCACGGGAACGGGTATAACACGGGCAACACCGCGGGACGCGGTTAGTAGATGTAATGACATTAATTCTATCACATTATACATTGGAATTTGTAAAGCTTCCTGTATGCTTATACATACACTAGCGGCGCCCCGCGGTTTTACCCGCGTTGTGCCCGTTCCCGTAGGAATTCCAGGATGAAAAATAGCCTATAACCTTCCCGTTGAATGTGGCTATACATTACAAAAAGAATTTTTCAAATCGGACCAGTAGTTCCTGAGATTAGCGCGTTTAAACAAACAAACAAACAAACAAACAAACAAACAAACAAACAAACAAACAAACAAACAAACAAACAAACAAACAAACAAACAAACAAACAAAACAAACTCTTCAGCTTTATAATATTAGTATAGATTATCATGCAAGCTATCATAGCTTTCTTGAAGCTTTTATTTGTACTTATTTATCTCACATTGAGTTCTTCCACTACGGCCAAGCTAAGTCAGATTTGACAGATTATAAAGGCAATATTTTCTCACTAAATCTTTACCGTCTTATTCAAAAACACACTTTAACTAAAGCACTGTTTTAAAGTGTTTCGTCTCTTTTGCTCTGTGGAAAATCGTATATGTCGGAAAAGGATAACCATTCGCTGGTTAAAGTGCTTTTAATTAAGTGTTAATGAATTGGCCCTTTAGCCTGCAGTGTTCTACAGTTTGAACTACGTTTTTTATTATACTTTCCCCGCTAATTAATGCTAGCTTGGTTAACCCAATGTTGGGACAATCTCACTGAAAATATTAAATATCTCATTATAAATATCTGAAAATTTTCAGATTAGTGGGCATAGTGGAAGTACCCAAAATATTAAGTGTATATATCAAACACACACATAGACTAACACGTATATGAAGTAGAAATATGAATATATAATATCTAATGATATGTTTACATATTTTTGTAGGTCACCTCGCTGTCCCACTGATGGGCAAAGGTCACCGTCAATTCTTTCCAGCGGTAACTCTTTCCAATCCTTATTGAAGTATAATAAAAACTAATAATTAAAAAATCGCGCGAGATTGTCAGTTGAATATTTTTGTGAATATCAAAAGTAGCAAATGCAATAGTTTAAAATGTACACACAGTGTTCTCTCTCTTTCTCTCTTCACATTTTATTTTAAGTTAACAGTAAGAATAACTAAAAAGTAATACTAACACTAATAATAATCATAAGAAGTAGTCTAGATAGTCAATTGGGATCAGTAAAATAAAAATAGCTATTCCTAATTGGGACTGGATTATTAGAGAATAGGGTATTTGACAGTGGTTTTTTTATTCTTTCCATTATTTCTGCTTTTTATCACCTGTTAGAAACTAAAATCCGGAGTTACAGGCAGTCAAAGTTTCTGATTAGACAGAGACAGCACTACAGGCCTGTGACGTCACAAGCTTGTAGCGCCGTAGAAGTGTCGCATACACAAAATCGTTTTGCAAGAAAGGGACAGAATCAGACAGGAGAGAATCTTTCAGAGCTTATAATTTCTTTATTTTTTAATCGATTTAGATTCTGATTTCAGTTTTGATCATAATTTTAGTTTGATTAAATTCATCTCTGAAATTGTACACTTTTATTATAAGTCAAATACCCTTAGATTAGATTTTGGGATGTCTGTATTATGTACTGTAATTTTTGTAAATGTTGTTTTCTTAGTGGAGACATATTATTTATATTGCCACTTATACATTTTTCAGTTATGCTCTACAAAGATCGGCTAGTCCTGAGGTAGATACAGTTTATAATTGACCAGCTAGTCTACTCTATACTTGTTTTAAACCAATAAAAATTTGGTTCTCTTAACTATTGCTTTGATTCGGTTTTCTTCTAGAAGTAATAAGTTCTGCTTCTTCAATGGTGTCTGGTAGAGGCACGTTGATGGTTTCCGGCAGTGTGAAGACCAGGAGACCAGCTATCACGGCCATACTCCCGAAGAATATTGACGGCAAATTCTCGTAATACAAAGCCTGTTGAAAAAATTTAAGTTAGAAAGACCGGCCTAGTGCGAGTCGTATTCCCGTACCATTGGCTATAAAATTAAAGTAAAGTTTTAGCTTGCAATGTTTGTCAAAGGTCCCATCGTCGGGCAAAGGCCTTTCATCTCATTGGCGATATCAGTACAGTGAAGAGTAATCACCACGCTGGATTATAAAATTGATTTGCTTTATATATATCGGCCTGCTATTTGCTATAAAACGGCAAAAAAATCACGTTTCTTGCAATGAAGTCCAAAAGTTTAAGGGGTTAAATTTGTTTTATTCTGTTTTTGTTATTTTTTGTAGTGGAAATATAAATATTATATCATCTACATTATATCATATTATATCATCAAACAAAGGCGTAACCTATAAACTAGGCATTACGTAACACTGAATTGTAAACAAGCCGTAATTAAAATGTTCAATGATAGTACCTATTGGTATGATAAATTCATATCCAGTCCAATTCTATGAAACAATATCATACTCGTAATATGAAAGATCAACTATATTATTGGTGCATTAATTAACTACAAAGTATTGATACATTGGTCGTCCATTTATTGGCAACATGAAAATAAAAATTAAAGTTTGTAACGCAACGAACGTAATTATCAGAATTCGTCTGATTACTGTCAACTCGGGAATGTTGACTACACTACAATATTGACTTGGACATAGGTATAAATAGAAATACATTTTCATAATTCGTTAATTTGAATAATGAACATACCGCGTTAAACTATTCAATCGAGATCTAATTGAGAAAATGACACTTAGCAGAATAATCCACTTTTTCACACATTAGGTTAATTTATTAGGTAGGTCATTCTTCTTAGTGTTAGTGGCTTTAGCAACGAGCAGGTTGGATGGGTGGCCAATTGTAGCATTTCTATCTGAGCGCTACCGTGCTTCGTAGGGCACACGTTAAATTGTCGGTCCCGGTTTCAATTGTTAGACCATGTAGGAGCCTTGAGGCGGTTTAAAAATCTTCAAAACCAGGGTTGAACCATGAACTTTCTAACTTTTGTACTTACCAACAACGGAGTCAGAGGTGCTAAAGTAGAGCCTATTCTTCCTGTAGAAGAGCAGACAGCCAACAAGGACTGCCGGACGTTCGTCGGAAATACTTCAGACACGTAGATGTAGACGGAACTGTATGCCACTGTGATTGAGAACTTCCCAGATAAGTAGAACACTAGAGAGAGCCACGGGTTATCTATGGAAGATACAACAAAATATGTTAATAGTTCATCGGTCACATTTATGTAAAACTAGATATGTATAAGCCTCCTGCAGGTTCAGAGACAGATCTGAGCAAAAATGTCCATTGAAGTTTAAGTGGTCACCAGTGTCCACCACGGCCTTCAAGTCTTGATACGATATGTATAATAAAATTAATGTTGTAAGGTTCTGTTCATTTCTGCTAACCAGTGTTTTAACCTGGGTGATTATATTCGAGCTGATAAACTTCCACTAAACATACAACAGATGTTATCACCCAGGTGATTAGAGTGGAATAAACCAAGTATATACATATATGTGGAAACTTATTTGACGTTTAATAAAAATTGTTTTATAATCTTTGGAATCATATCATAAAGGGGTCTTATTAAAAAGTAATATTTAGATAAGTAATTCCAAACCATACTTTACTAGAAGATAACCTTTTAAAACAATCACATATTTTCCTCAACAGTTCCGAGAATTGAAACTGAATTAGTTATCCATCGAATAGTTTCCCCAAACCTTGATCGAGATAATCACGAATCAAATCCCGTCGCAGTTGGTTCATTCATTTATTCATTCAATGTTTACTAAGTAATGCTCCAGTCGCAAGGATTCAAGAACCTTTGAGTTGATTCATCAATTTATTTTACGTTACGGATAAATATAGCAAGACAAATATAATTTGATTTGAGTTTTTCTAAAAATAGGTCGGAGAAAATAGAAAATGATCATCTTATTTTACTACAGATTCTTTCCACTGCTTCTTCTCAATAATGCTTATTGGTTATAGATAAGCCGTCGGTCCCGGTTACTTTCTACGGATAGTAGTTGTTACATGAGCCATGTCAGAGGACTTTGGCAGCTCAGTAACTCTGACACCAGGATTTGTCAGCTTGACCATCCACTCGGTAAAGAAGAAGAAGAAAAAATCTTGTTCAATATTCATTCTAACATTTTTTGTAAATAGTAGTTATAATAGATGTTGATCAATGTATTATTAAATCGAAATATACTGATATCTTAACTCACCTTTAGGCAAAAACGACAGACTAATACACAGCAGAGCACTTAAAATATACGTCAGAATCATAACTTTCTTCCTTCCAAACTTGTCCAGAACAGCCAAACAAGTGAAATTGGCAGGTATTTCTATGAAAGCCACTAACATAAAGTTTACATACTTGTTACCAGCTAGAGAAACAGAGTTTATTGATAAACCGTAGTACACAAATGTACATGTTATCCATAGAAAAGAACAGATCATCAATCTCTTCCTAATGATAGCAGATTTGATCACTTGTAAGAACACTGACGGTTTATCTTCGTCATTTTTATTGGGGCTCATCTTTTCTAACTCATATAGTGGAGCATAATCAGACTCTTGTATTTCTACTCCATTCATCTTTGCTGCTTTCTTAAGAACTGCTACAGCTTCTTCGTGGCGCCCTTTGCTTAAGAGCCATCTCACGCTTTCGTTGAGGATCCAAAGGTATGAAAACACAAAGCACGCTGGTGCATAAATAACCCTTAGTAAAGTTCTCCAGTCTTGTAGTACCCAGGACAGACCTGATAAGGTCATCAAGCCGAAAACAAAGACTATGTTTATTAGAGTGTTACCAAACACTCGGCCCTTTGGACCTACTAGTTCCATAGCTGAAAGAAAATAATATTGGTTCAGTAAACATAGTCAGTCATTATAGGATGGCAAAATGCATAATATATGCAAAAAAAGTATCAACCTGTAATGTCCAACTGCTGGGCAAAGGCCTCTCATCTCACTGAAGATATCGGTACAGATATAATTATCGTGAAGTGTAATTTTTTTATTGTAACCAAAAGTTCCATTGTAAATGCAGCTTGAATGCCTAGCAAGATGTTCCAAATATACCAATCTTTAAAATTAATTTTTAATTCCTTTTGACTACATGGTTTGGAAGTTTTAACGCAAGGACTAGGCTCTTGTCGATGGAAATCATTTCTCTTTGTCCACTGCTATCCTCTTTGAACGCTTTATACGAAAGTATATTCTATATTTACTACGCCATGTCTTAACTTACCTAAAACAAAAGCGGTACTATAAGCACCGGCTCCGAACCCTGCTTCCAAGAACTCAAGCACAACCATCATGTAGTAATTAACTGAGAAAGACCTCGCGAGCCCAAATATGCAGTTCATAAGCGAAGCTATAGAGAGAGCGATCTTCCTACCATATCTGTCTGATATGAATCCTGTGAGAGGAAGCGAGAGGAAGAGACCGGCATTGTGGAACGTGCCTATTAGTGTTCTTTTCCCGTTTTGACAGGCGAGATCGAACTGCAAAGAAATGTCTGATTAATTATAGTTGTATTGTGATAAGTAAGAAGTTAATTTAATTTTTATTTGTATTGGTTTTCGTATGCCAAAAGATGAAACATGGAGATCAGTCCATTCCTAAAAGCACTATGTATGTTGCTATGTATTTCCAACAACACTTATGTACTCGTAAGCGTCCAAAGAAAGAATGTTGTCATATTCATAACTTTACTATAATAATCCTTTTTAACCAAAGCGAAAAATATTTTCACGGTTTCACTGTGCTTGATTTTATTATAAAAGGCCTCTAAACAAGTTATTAAGGACTTGACAGATTACTAGATAAAAAACTTTTAGTGAACTCCAGTCATTGGTTATTGGAAACAAAAACTACACAAAACTCTAAAAATATCTTCCAGACACAACACAGCAGATTCATTAATAATGTAACACCGACCAGCAACCTCAACATTTACAAATTGCCAATAAATATGCTGAATCAACATAGCTGTTGCACGACGAAAAATTTCGCTTCAAACATTTTAATAACGTGTAAATAAAACATCGATAACGGCGATGGCGACCGATGTTATCGGTCAATTGATATGATAACGACGACTACCGTACAGTTTGTTCAAAGTCGAATGAATTCAACATGAAATAATAAAAATAACGTACCCGAATGACATACGAGTATTAACAAGCGTGGAGCTGGACAGTTTTTAATTTACGTTTCAAATTAATGGACGTGTCTGTTTTCTTTTGGAAACTGTAGATTATGCTCGCACGTAATGAAAGGTTGTGACTTAACTCGATAATGTTAACAAGCTTGGTTCTTTTGTTTTTGAATCAGTATTTCAGTGTTCTATTTACTAATGACAATATTATGATTAACTTTATGAATTGATACAACGGATACTTGTTTTTTTTTTCTGACATTTTAGGAACTAAAGAATGAGACTGGTTATAAGGCGCTTAAAAATCAAAAATGGATTATCAATGCACACGGATATGACGACTATCTGGGTTCTTAGCGAGCATTACGCTCGCTTATAGGTTATTTTTAAGTGACGCTACGTTACAGATAAACTTTTTTTTAATGTGATGTTTCGGTTCCTATACAGGAATCTTTTGTGACAATAGTTCCTGTAAAGGGGCCAAAACGTCAAGATTTTTGTTTTGTTTTTTTTTACAAGATAAGTATATGTGTAAATGTAGTATCAATTGAAAATGGTGACTATATATTTCATGTTAATTCTGATATAATTTAAGAACATTTATAAAATTTATTAAGTAAGCAAAAGTCCTCTACGATTTGATATTTGAATTGTTCCTATATTTTGACGGACAAGAAGTCTCCTGCAGACTGTCGTATCGTCTACCCAAGTCTTTTCACTTCACTTTCACTTCATATTTATGATGTCCTTGAGACCCGAACCTTGCCCAAACCCTTGTTACACGTCAGAAATGTCAATCGGTGATGTAGTTCTTGGTGAGAGATGTATTAAAGCGTATCAACCTTTCCTTTCATATTTTTAAATACAATAGTTCGTGATGATGTTTGAATGTTTGTTACTATTCAAAGTGTTCAATGTGCATGTTAAAAAGACTGGTTAAATTTGATTTTCTCTGGTATTACCATAATTACTTGTAGCGTTTGTGGCGTAGTTAAGCGCAGCGATGTTAATTCATTTCTATTGTTAAGCAACGTGATGCTCGGCCACTTCTTGCATGGGTGACCGGTAGTGGATTTTTTATCAGAGCGCTACTGAGCTTCGGATGGCATGTAACATTGTTGGTCCCGGTTGTATCATGTTGTGGCCTTTTGGCGGTCAAAACCTCCAACACCAGGGCTGGTCACTAACTTACTCGAAGTTACTTTTTTACCATAATTACTAAAGGATCAAAGTGAAAATGAATAGACGGCGTAAAGTTATTTGATTACTATCATTTTACTTACGTCAATAACTGCAGAATCATCTTTTTCATACACAAAAGTTGTACACCTTTCTTTCAACTCAACAGTCGGGTTAAACAAATTACTACTACATTCTGTACTATTATCCAAAGTTACGTTACTATAGTATGAATATCTATAACATTTCGATAGTCTATTGCTCTTTTCACTCTTTGGTATTGCATATTCTAGCCAAAGGCTTTGATTCTGTGTTTCACAGTGTTCTATTTTGCATCTGGAACAAAAGAAACATATGATTAGTATAATTTTGATGTAAGAAGTAACACTTGCCTATAGAACTAGTAGATAAGACCAGTTGGATGTTGCGGTTGGTAAACATACTTTCTTGTATGGACTACCGATCTTGCTTTCTCATGGTGATATTTTTACTCGTTTTTTTATTAGCCGTAGGATGAAATGGATCTGTAGCCATTTACTACTGTAATTTTGATGTATGCATCAATATTAAATTATTGTTTGTTTTGCGCACTAGATGCAAATATATTTTAATAAGTAAATAGTTATTTAGTGGACAGACTGAAAATCAGTGCTGTGTCGCACCAGGCGGCTCAGCGGACACTGAGTCCTCTGCATCGTAAATTGTTTTGTTCCCTGTTTTATTTTTATAAGTTGAATATTTTTGACGTGGAAATAAAATGGTTTAAATGGCTAATAAAGTGATTATCTCCAAAACTACTGAATGGATTTTCATGCGGTTTTCACTAACATACGATATGATCTGAGTGAGTGATCTTCCTCTTGAGGAAGATTTGTGTCTTTGTTTTAAGTGTTGTGTGTTCGTAGGGTACTGCTATAAATGTATTTATATAATTGTTAAAATTACGAACAATTAAATATGTCAAGAAAAGTATTGAACCTGCATTAAATTGTGAGTAATAGAGAAAATTGGAATGAGAAAAAGAAATGCAACAGCTCTATTCAGAATTCTCTGTAAATATTTAATCTTTGTTCATCTGAATGTAGAATTCCACCGACACAGATCGCTATTGCAAATCAAGCTATACCTACAATTTGAACTCAGCTTAGAAACACAAGTGGCGACTAAACCCATGGCATAGAATGACGATCAAACTAGCCGAATCAAAGGACGTCCAGACAGATGGTACAACAGAGTACTGTGACGGAATACTAAATGAAGACATATTCGGACAGTTTACAAACATGAATAGGAGGAAATGCTCGACATGTGACGGGAACACAGACGAATTTGAAATAATAATTCGAAAAACCATTTCAGAATACTTACCTAACTGTACTTTAGTTCAATGGCACTATACAGTTGGTCGTACTAAAATAGATGACAAATTAACTTTAGTATTTTGCTTTCGACAGGTTGAGTATTTTGCTTTCGATGGTTACCTAACTGTAGTTTGTGATTAGTTCATTGCTACTCAAATTAAGTTATGCATTTTTGAATCGAATTTTGATGAACTCGTTATTGAGTATGTTAATGTCAGGACCAGGATAGTATTTTTTTAGGATAGAGTATAACGGCTGTACTAACTTGACTTTTGAAATAAATACATGGAATATAATTTAGCAGTCTTTATTAACAATTAAACAGTAACTCTCTATAGTTACACTGAACAGGCTTATCATATCAATACAACATAACATCAATATCGGAAGTTGTCTGAAGAGAAATGTTACTGTCGCACTGAGGGACGTCCATTGAATCGACAATTAACTATTTGGCGTATTTTTTCATACGTAATTCCTCATTACAACTCTACTACTTAGGAAGCATTTGACGTCTCTTGAGGCGTTAGTCTAATAAAAAGTATTAAACTTAAGGCACAATTATCTGGTAGCCTAAATAATACTAAGATAAGCAAATCGCGCGAGTTCAACGTGTTGTTTGAATGACGATAAATGACTAGGAATGATTACCACACTTCTTCCACGCGCTCAATCAATGAGTTTTGATTAACTTGTGTTTGTCAATGTAATTTGTAGATTGTGCTCTACATATTTTTATTCAACACTGATATCAATCTATCATACACAGTTTGAGTGGAAATCAATGACCTATTCTTATATACTTACTTATAAAGCTGCGGAGTTTGTTTTTTTGTTTGAATGTGCTGGCTTTAGATGACTTAGTCGATTAGTTCTATTTGATATGAGTTTACCAAAACGTTCCTAATCTCCGTAATGCGTTTAATTGCTTAACGTTTTTCTTTTTAATTAACATTTAAATCAGAAGTAAAGTAACTGCCTTTTACATTTCAAAATTTCGGTTAGCTAATCTACTCCAAATGGATGAACGTGTGAGTTGGGTGAAAAATAACAGAAATTAGAAAAATCATAAATAATCTGATCTGTTAAGTAATTATTACCTAAAACTACTCAAGTTTATTTACTTGGCATTCACGTGTGGCAACAATGATGATACCTGATAACGTAAGAGTGGCGTGAGCATATCATTATCAATGTTTTGTAATTGCTTGGACTTTATCACTGGCGATAACGGAACATAAATAATAGCGACAGTTTATGATTATGAAATGCTTTTACTGATATCTCTCTTTGTTTTTGATTGATTTATTGGCGTTAACTTATTCCCCTTTATTAAAGCACTAACCGTTCCACGCGGTGCTTCCACCCGAGATAGATGGCGCTAGTGTGAAAATTGTATAGATTGCCCTTTACGTTAGTTGCCCAGATTTTGTAGGGTCGTCTCATACATAGCGTTAAGCAGAAAAAAATCTTCGTCTTTATAAAATAAGTATTCTCGTAGATTGACAATCTAGTATCTGGTGTTCTTATAATAGGAAGCGGACCAATACTATGTAGGAGTTTTAAGACCTCTTTTTAAAGCACTCTCCTCTCTATGACGATTCAAATATACCTATGTGTTCAATAATCACGATAAATTAAAGTGTTCTGTAATCTATCAAAGTATTTTTGCAAGTTGTACGTAAATTATTATTTTTAAAAATCTAAACAAGAAATTTTGCCGGGTCGATATTTTTCTAAATCTCTTTTCTGTTTCTACTTTAAGATATTTATCCAAAAACAAGATTTTGGTCGTCTTAGTTAAGAAAGAGTGATTCTACAGTGAGTATATTATCATAGAAAATGTAGCAGGGCCGACTATATCAAATAAAATAAAATGAAACAATATTTCATTTAGAAGGAAAGCTATATAATTACACACCTACAATTATTTTTATGTTGGCAACACCATCATCGTACCACATTGAGTTCACATGGTGGGGCGAACACATGTGTACACACGCACACACGCACGTTAATACATTCACAAAAATCGTACGATCATCACCTGATGTAAGCTTACATCAGCTTCCTCTTAGTAGGTCGTTTTGAGTGCAACGACCTACCATACTAAAAATAACGCATGAGAAAACTTTATAGTAGTGAGAGTATATAGTAGTGAGAGTCTAGCTATTCGATTGAATTTTAGGAAATAGGTTTACCTAAATAAAGTGTTCCCCCAATTTATTTTTTATTATATTTTTTTAATTATATCAGTCCGATTTTTTTGTATAGTATAGCCACAGTCAAGATAAAGGCTAAATTCTCTCGGGAACTGCCAAAATGCGGGTAATATACCGCGGGGCGCGGCTATCAAATAACTTACAAGTATATTAATTATAAATATGATAATTATGTTCTTATTATGTCATATTATCTTTTTGCCTAACAGGATTTGGAGATAAAAATACACTCATTAGTACTGCCAAGGTCAAATAACTATGTTGACCCAACGATAAGTAATGACAGAGTAACGTAAACAAACATTAGTAAGGAAATTCACGTGAACTAGTTTATACTTATGAATGTATCAATTAGTAATGAATGAATACCTGAAATTAATAGATAAATGTGCAGCTGTCCTTGGTTGGGTGGCTAATAGTAGATCTGCGTCCCATCTATCTGAGCGCTATCCCGTTCAGATGGCACGATTAATTGTCGGTCCCGGTTATTTCAATCTTTAGACCATGTCGAAGGCCTTTAAAAATTCAGGCAGTGTAAAAATTCCGACACCAAGGTTGTGATGTATGTATTTTTGTTGTATTTCTCGCATAAACTATTGGACGGATTTGGATGAAACTTTGCAGTAATATAATATCAGGATAAGACATGGGAAACATTTTATCCTAAAATTCCCACGGGATCGGGTACAAAGCGGATACAAAGCGGGTAAGCTAGCGAGGTGCGGCTACAATACCTCACTTCTGCGGCTTTTTAATAAAAAGACTAGAATTCTTTAGTAACTTCGTAGCTAGTAGCTTTATATAGATAATAGTTAGTATTCATTATATTATACGGGTCTGTATCGCGTTCGAATATATAACGTATTTATTCAGTTAGTATAATGAGTGCAAATCGTGTGTGTTTAAAAAGTATAATAGTTAGTATAATCTGCTTAACAAACTACTTTATATTTTTGAATTGCGATTCAAAACCATCGATTGCATAATAAGCTCAGGGGGCCTTACGAAAACACTACGCAAATACATTCTACAAAATCAATATTTATTGATTGATTTAACAAATGATTTAGACACAAAGGAATGTGTTAGTAAATATCTAATATCAGTTCGCCTTACAAAGTATATAGATAGTAGTAGTAAAGTAATGAGCTCATCCTTGAACTGAGACTATTTATATCTAAAACTAACAGAGTCCCGTAGTTTTACCCGCGTTGTGCTCGTTCCCGTGGGAATTTTGGGATGAAATATGACCCATAACATGCCATAACCTTCGTTGAATGTGTCTATCCATTTAAAAAAATATATTCAAAACGATTTGGTAGTTTCTGAGATTAACGCGTTCAAAGAAACAAAAAATCTAAAACAAACTCTTCAGCTTTATAAATTAGTAAAATAGAGGTAAAATTTGTAAGTTTGTTTATTTGTTTGTATGTTCGAGGTAATCTCAGGAATTATCAGTCCGATTTGAATAATTCTTTTTGTAATAGATAGCCACATTCAACGGTAAGGTTATAGGCTATTTTTCATCCCGAAATTCCCACGGGAACGGGTACAACGCGGGTAAAACCGCGAGGCGCTGCTAGTCTACGATATTACAATAGTTCCCTAACAGGTTATCGAATATGACTATACTGTATGTATGGGTTCTGGCGTAAATTGCCTTTGTTTGCTCTCATAAAGGCTTGCTCGCATGTACTAGGCTTTGTTTTAAGGCTGTGTATGAAGCTATGAGCGGAAGCGATCACTTATAATTTAGTAGACGAGCCGACTCACTCAGAAATTGATTTTGTCTATATGTTTAATCGATCAGACCTACCTAGTTGTCAAAATGTGGTACCTATGTCAAAATTGCGACTCATTTAAAAAACATACATAGCGATGAGCAGATTTCGCCAGGCAGCCTCAACCAGGTCACGGTAATATTACCGTGTCCAGGCGCACTCATCTTCGAAAGTACTTTCGTAATACGAGTAATAAAGACAGATTGGGTAAATCTTAAGTTCTCGTCTCCCGCACTATTAACAAAGGAAACCGAAAAAAACTTTAACTCTGTTGGTCGAAAGTTCTATAAAAAACAAAATTCGACTTATTGCTACGTCTTAGTGTCATAAACAAAGCGAAACAAAGTACAAAAACACACGTTTAAATAACTTAAAACATACCTTTTTTATAGTGTGACTAATATAAAATGTAAGAATTTTAATGAGCTACCAAATTAACTAAGATTTTTGCGATAGTTTGAGTTAGAACAATAGCAAAAATCTCAATTATTTGTCCTTCTCAAAGGAGTATTCTTAAGTTCTCAATCCTATAGCCAAGTTATATAAAAACTTTTTGCTCAATCTCTTCCGAACATCTTTAGACCGAAGGCCACAGATTATTTGGTAGTTACCACGAAGCTTCGGGTTTAGTAATAGAGACGTCGACAGAATCTGGCTTAGCTAGATTATTGTTGGTCCATCATAATAGGTACTTGATTGTGCTTCTGACTTTGAGAAATATGAACTCGCACACAATACTTATGGACGTAGAGCCATGTATACCAAGAAGTTACTGACTAGAAGTTCTATGTAGATATTGTAGGTATCTGGTTGTACTTGGTATGTAGACGTAGTTACTAAGAGTATCGGTATCGTTTTCATACTGTTGTTCCTGTAGAGAAGACTGCTGTCTAGAATTTCGGGGTGCAAATATTCAATATTATATAAAGAGGAATATTTGATCACATCGTACAAAATGTATTTATCTTATTAGTTATGATTTTTTATATTACCATTATTTTTTAAGTAAGTTTTTATTTTGTTTGCAGTGCCCTAATAGGACCCCACTAAATCTGAGAAAATAATGTACATCTGTTGGAACCACTCTCTATAATGCTAAGTTGTAAGCTAATTGTGTGTTTTGCTACAAATTACTAAAAACTATGAGAGGACCAATATTTAATGAATTTAATGTATCCGTTGGTAGGAATTTAATTTAATGTACTTTCGTCGCAACAAATATGATATCGAAGTAAACATAATGTTAGTTGTTTATTAACGTAGGTCTTATCAATATTAATAATATGCAAGGATATGTCATGATTTGTGCTTCCTTGTAGCATCGTAAAGTAAACAAGGAAATACAATTATTTTGTCTACTAGAGCAGTTACCGATACCGTGCTTTTAGGCTCTAGGATTTAGGGATTAGTTGGCTTCAATAGAATTTCAATTGTCGTTCTTGTTTATTGCAATTGTAAGCTTTGATTGGGTCTCAATTTAAATACGGCCTAAAATCCTATTCACGCCTAAATTGAAGTTCTCTTTTTGAAATCCTACATAAAAAGTATGTTCGATCGATTCGTTAACATTGATATTAACTCTAGTACCGGAGATATTAATACTAATATATCTAGTACCAGAGATAAGAATACTCTTCTTCTTCTTTCATGTCAATTTCATTTCCATTTTTTCCGGTCCAGTATTTAGCAGAAGGGCAGCATCTGAGACTTTTTAGTAACTCCACTACTTCACCGAATCAATATCCAAAAATCAAGTAACATAATGATACTATTTGATACAATATGACTCGTGATACAATTTGATTTGCGTGCCATATCAGTGGCATGCAAATGTATGTTAATACAAGATGAGTGCGACACAACACAGGGCTGTGCCTTTCAATCCAGCAGAGAGACCGCTTTGAGGATCAGCTTGGGAATGTAGTTTGAATTGGAGATGCGTCAACAGCCTCAACAGGCTTTTGGGAATCCAAGCCTTGCTGTTGAGTATTATTGTGATTATAAGCGCTTCAGCACTCACACATATGAATGGCCTCCAGTGCATGAGGCGTTTTTAATACCTTTAAAAGAGGGTTATGTGTTCCTGAATGTCCGTGATTGTGCATAGATGGATTGATTTTCTATTTAGTTATAGATTTTTGTTTAGTTACACAAGTGACCTGATTAGAGTTTAGGGTGTGATTGTCCGAAGTTATAACGGTTTTACTGTTCTACCTGTAGGGTAGAAAACTGTAGGTAGAGAATTATTTCAATGGATAAAAATAAAATTTAAGTAATCGAAATATTTATAACGTACTAGCTATGCCCCGCGGTTTCACCCGCAGCGCCCCCGTTCCCGTGGGAATTTTGAGATTTTTATTCCCTATAAACCTCACGGAGCCCGAGACCTTTCCAACGAATGCAAAACCGTGGAAATCGGTCCAGCCATTCACGCGTGATGCGACGACAACAAAAAACGGGTTTCATTTTTATATATAGATTACGTAGTGATTCATTATAATGTACTACGAGCCAAAGCTATAAATAACTAAACCAATTAAATAATTATCCTTAATTAAATAGGAATTATATTGCAACAAATGGAAGATATGACAAACAATGTAATGTGAAGTAAATAATAAAGTTACCTAAAGTTTTATTTAGGAATAATTATCTCTCTATATATTTCTATTATAGATAAGACAACGGAATTAGTAAGTGAAGTTTAAACATTATAATGTCCTACTGTTGTTCAAAGGCCTCTCATCTCACCGAAGATATCAGTACGGTGCGGAGTATTAGGGTCGACGTTGCGTTAAGCGGGTGCAGACGGTTCACTTTTGTATGAAACCGCAAGCGACGGTTCACTTTTTTAAGAAACCGCACGCAACAGTTCACTTTTGTATGAAACCGCAAGCGACGGTTCACTTTTTTAAGAAACCGCACGCAACAGTTCACTTTTGTATGAAACCGCAAGCGACGGTTCACTTTTTTAAGAAACCGCACGCAACGGTTCACTTTTGTATGAAACCGCACGCGACGGTTCACTTTTTTAAGAAACCGCACGCAACAGTTCACTTTTGTATGAAACCGCACGCGACGGTTCACTTTTTTAAGAAACCGCACGCAACAGTTCACTTTTGTATGAAACCGCGCGGGCACCCACACCCTTAGGTGGAATCACTACGAGTAGGTATCTAATTATGATTATTTTATTATGTCAAGTAGATTGTTAAATAATAAGACAATTTTCTTAATCAAAAATAGAGCGGTATTTCGGATTGAAATTTCACATGACGTCACTTATTTACAATTTAGGTGTAACGTAACGATCTCCCATTGAACATTGACGCTTTATATTTTAAACTAACACCGCCCCGCGGTTTTACCCGAGTTGTGTCTGTTCCCGTAAAAGTTCTGGGATAAAAATAGCATATAACTTTCCCCTTGAATATGGCTATTCATTACAAAAATAACTACTGAAATCGGATTTGTAGTTTATGAGATTTATGCGTTCAAACAGAAAATCATACTCTTCATCTTCATATATTAGTATAGAGTTTGGATGAAAAATCATTTACAAATTATTGTCAAATATTATCTAAATTGATGACCTCAATAGTATTTTTTATTGTTTTCAAGTCATAACCTCTACGTAACAGTATGACCATAGAGTATGACACATTTTGTTATTGTTACGAGTGTGTATTGTAGTTTAATATCAAACAATCGTGTTTTTGACTTGTTGATATGTCATCCATCTTAAAAAAATCTTTTAAGTCATTGGATCGAGAAACAGAAAAATCTATGGAAGTTAACATATTTTTTTTACTTTTTCCACTTATGAAGTACAGTCAGCCAAAAATGTGGTCTACCACCCTACGGTTGAGATTCATTTGAACGTCATGAAACAACAAGGTCAATTTTCATTTAATAATAGAGGTCCAACTAAGTCACCCAATGATGTCAAATGTCAGGCATCTCAGATAACAGACAAAACGTCATAACATAATTGTGCATAGAAAAGTCAACCTTAGCGATCGTTACATCTCGCAGAAACTTTTGTCAAAAGTGGTAGACCACTTTCTTGGCCGACTGTACCTAGGTAAAAATATAGCTAAGCAATTGTGACTTGAATTAAAGTTAAATAACTTTCCACACCCAATAGACACAAATGTTTATTTTAACTGTGCGTTATCAATTTATCATTCATGCACTGATAGTATAATACCTACTATAAAAGTGTATGATCGTATAAAAATAGACGTTTAATTTGAACACTACCGATACATGTGAGCAGTATATTTAGATAAAACACAGTCTTAACGAGTAGCTATTGCTCAATGACCTACATTTTTAAAGCAGACCGAACAAAACACGATCAAAGTGGGGTTCTTTTGGCACCGTACCCTATTTTAAGACTACGCATGCGTGGAATTTTGCAACACGTGGTATTAAATGAGTCGGGGATTCATGTATTTTTTTTATTCTGTGACAATACGGCTGAATAATAAAAGAAACCTAGACAAATTATTTAAAATATAATGTTCGAATTTTAAATATCATTCGGCGTCGAATAAGCGGGAAACGTGGATGAAATAGCATAGAAACTAAGTCATAACCTACTAGTTTATAAAAAGAAATGCCAGCGCCCTCTTCTTTTACACGCGTTAGGCCCGTTCCCGTGGTAATTTCAGGATAAAAATAGGGAATAACCTTCCTCTTGAATGTAGCTGTCCAATACAAAAATAATTATTATAATAGAACTGGTAGTTCCTGAGATTAGCGCGTTCAAATAAACCACAACATAAAATCGAGCTCTTTACGTTTATTATAATGAGTAATGATAGATAGGTAAAAATGAATGGACACTAACCTGTAATCAACATCACTGGCTTCAAAAACAAAAACGGATCCATACATTCCAGCCAAAAAAACAGGAAACAGTAGAAGAGCATAATTCACAACATTATATTTTCCAAAAGAACCCAACTGCTTCAAAATAGAGTCCAAACCAATAACGGGGGCATTAGACATTTTGATGCACAATATCACTTTTCACTACTACTAATACTAAAAAATACTATTAAAAATAATAAAAAATCGCACGATGTTTCGTGTTTAATGCCGTTTCCGAATGTCAAGTTTGACAGAGCATTGCGCATGCGTACTATTCACTAGCTGTCAAAGCGTCTTAGAAGACTTTTCAAACACCCAAAGACGCGATGTTGTTCGAACTAACAGCCAACAATAATAAACAAGAAAATCCGGAACGGTTAATACGAGAGAGAGAGTCAGATGTTTTTTTCGAAAACGCGTGTGAATGGGACGGAAAATATCGTACGACTGATAATTGTACGGCGCTCACAAATTAATGCGATAATTTAAATTCGTAGCTTTGCATTTTATTTCAGATTAGCATTATGGTTTAATTAATAGTTTTTTATTAGTCTATTGTCCGTGATGTACAGTTAACTGTCACAATTTATTCAACAAGGTTTTTGTAAATAGATACTTAATTCAATTTTAATGTTGTTGATAAAATAAGAAAGAAGTTTTGGTCTATTCGATATTCGCACCCTGAATATCGAATAGCAATAAAAACAAATAAAAACCAAAACAGCAATAAAAAAAAAGTGAATTTAAAAAGTAATAATTTTTGTTTTATTTATTTAAGAATACTTCTGGTTAATGCCACTTCAAAAATTAATATTATATAAGTTCTGAGACGATTATTTTCGTAATAATTTCGCTGAATCTTTTTCGACATTTTTTATTAGTGGATAGCTAAATCGTGTTTTATACTAGTACTAGCAACGCCCCGCAGTTTAACCCGTATTGTGGCCGTTCCCGTGGGAATTCCAGGATTAAAATTAGCCTTCTAGTTAAACGATAAATTAACAAAAAAAAATCTCAAACAGGATTTATAATTTCTGAAATTAGTGCTTTCATAAAAACATAAATCAAAATCTTCAAGCTTTATTGTATTAGTATAGAAGCAAAGATTATGCGAGTTAATTAGTTGGCGAGTTCTTCGGCATAACTCGGTGTATCACAGCTTATATCCTCGCTCAATGTCAAGTAAACTTGTACAATGTCAACGTCGCATGATTATATTTATTTACCGCTGTTTTATACGTACCTATTCATAGTTCTATAATTAAACAGCTGTATCTTACTCTTTTTACTAATATTATAAATGCGAGTTTGTGAGGATGTATGTATGTTTGTTACTCTTTCACACAAAAACTACAGAACGGATTTGAATGAAACTTAACAGTAATATAGGTTATACAGCAGAATAACACATGGAATACATATTATCCCGAATTTCCCGCGGGAAAGGGTACAAAGAGGGTAAGGCCAAGGGCGCGGCTAGTCTTATATAACAACTGTGTACATAAGTCAAATGAGACAGAGAATACGTGAATATAATCATTGTTTATTTTTTAATCGATGTTTTTGCCAATCGAGAAGTTAAAACGAAGCGAAGTCTTTATATTTGACCTATGAAGAAGTTCAACGGTTAGTTTTGATTTGATTACAGAACAATTAAAAATGACCTTTAATTGGCGGTTTTTGCCACCATATACAGATATAATGATTTATTACCATTTTAAACAAATTTGTAATGTTAGTTAATTGCGATTGTTAAGCAACGAGCAGCTCGACATCTACTTAGATCTTATGTTTAGGCTTTTGTCCTTTGAGTAGAGCATGGCTAAAGAGCGGAAAACTAGTAGGACTGCATAAAACTTCTGTGCGGAGATTTGCAAATCTATTGGTAATACTCGTAACTCTAAGCGGAGATTTTGTTCAATCTTATTGGTTAACTAGCAGCGCCCCGCGGTTTTACCCGCGTTGTGCCCTAAGGTTATAGGCTACTTTTCATCCCGAAATTCCCACAGGAACGAATTTCGGGATGAAAAGTAGCCTATAACCTTTCCGTTGAATGTGTCTATCTATTACAAAAAGAATTATTCAAATCGGACTGATAATTCCTGAGATTACCTCGAACAAACAAACAAACAAACTTTCAACCTCTTTATAATATTAGTATAGATATTTCTCCGCTTCTTCCCTTCGCAGCTGCGCTCCGTGTCAATGGAGAGGCAGCGTTCGTATTGATGTTGGAGAGAAGCCGTAACCAATATTGGGTATTATTTATTTAAAACGGGAACTTACGTACGACGGAGACTACTGTCGAGAGTTCCTCGACACGTTTCGGCCACATACGGTAGCCTTCATCAGGAGGTGGGTGAAGCGCTCGCGACAGCGTCTCTCCCCGCACTGCGTACGTAAGTTCCCGTTTTAAATAAATAATAATGACATTAACGTACGTTTCAATTAATAGTAAAACAATATTGGGTACACTACAACTAATTGCCTTATCATTTAGTTTTCCTCTATTTACCTTGTATTACTAAAATACTTTACTTAACTAATACCTAGTCTATTCACCTTGGATTCACGTTAATTACCTGATAATGTTAATGTTCCCAATGTAATGATAAGTTACTTTTTAACCGACTTCTAAAACCAAAGGTATTTTTCGGTACTTTTTAGAGGAAATACTTAGAAAATATTGAAAAGACTAGTAAAAGTAGCCTATGTCCTTTCTCAGGCGCTGGACTAACTGTGTACCAAGTTTCATTCGAATCGGTTCCGTAGTTTTGGCGTGTAAGCGTAACAGACAGACAGAGTTACTTTTGCATTTATAATATTAGTTTGTATTTAGATTTTAAATATTGAGTTTTAGTACTTTATAACTAACTAGCAGCACCCCGCGGGTTTACGCACGTTGTTGCCTATTGGTGTTCTATTCATGGTAACGTGATTGAATATGAAAATCAATGTCATTTTAATAACAAAATACCTTCCTCACGTGACTACACTGATTCACTAATTACCGTCAATTCCAATACCGACCAGTCTAATAAATCTAGGTACCACTTCCACACCATCACCACAACATTAACCACAATGTTAAATCAATGTGTTTGTTTGTCCATCATAATCAATTCCCGGGTTGTATGGCCCGCATCACATGTTTGCTGAATGTATGCAGCAAATATTTATAAGTTAGTGGTTGTGGAATTTGCCCTACGGCGAATTCCATTGAAATCCGCAAGTGAAACATAATGTGTTTGTTGTGTTTGTTCGGATCAAGAGGTTAATGGCATTTGAGGGGAAATATTTCTTGTAAGTTAACTGATCGAGACGTAGTTGGGGCTAGCGATGTTAAGTCATCGCGATTGTTAAGCAACGTGCACCTCGGCGACTAATTGGATGGGTGGCCGGTAGTGGCATTTCTGTCAGCGCTATCGTGATTCGGATGGCACAGAGGGTTATTTTGTCGGTTCCAATTGTTAATCGTCAGATCATGTCAGAGGCCATTAATTAAGTACTATTGATAGAAATTACAATTATCATCAAGATAATTTGATAATAACTTAAAATGTTAAACGACTATTCCTTTCAACCTAAATCCGTTGATAATTATCATTACAAACCTTCGTAGCAACTCATTCGACGTCTCTTTCCAACAATCAAGCCTAATCCATCCAATGCCACCGTTTACTTTGGTACCGTAATCCTCACACCATATCAGTGGAGTGCAGCAAGCTGTGGCAGGTAACAAAGGAGTTGAGCTGATCTGTCTGCTGACAGGGTGCCTGATAACGTAGGTCGGACTATACTCCGGACAATAGTGGCTTTAACTGCAAGGGCTCTGGTGACGGTTTAATCTAGATTGTGGAATATTTAATAGTTTCTTAAGTTTAAGCGAATACTACATTTTGAATTGAAACTACGTTTACGGATAACTTCGCTTTTATTTTAGGTACTTTTTTTTCTGACGTTTCGCCCTCTTTAGAGGAAGTTTGGTCGCAAAAGACTCTGGAATATTTTATTGAGATATATTCTAAGGAAAATGTCTCAAATGTTTAAGTCTGACTGAAGTATTATTCTACTGTTTTCTCGTAAATTTTGAAGAAATAAAATGTTGGCCTTTTTATAGGTATTAATTTAATTTAGCAATTTGAAAATATTGTGCGCTAGCAATGTAACGAAGTGATAGTTTTTTGTTTGTTTTTCTGAACGAACTAATCAATTGAATTACCTGTCGAATAAAAAAATTAACGATTGCTACAATAGACGATTATTAAAGGTTACTTTTTATCCTGAAATTCCCACGGGATCGGGTAGAGCGCGGGTACAACGCGAGGCACTGTTAGCTTGTTATATTATTTAATTGTTAACCCGACTATTTCATAACTATTCAAAATGAAACCGACGTTGAAACAATTGAGTGAAGTTTCAAAAGTTTTGATTAACCCGCACTTGTTCAGTTTGTTAGAATTTATTTAGCTTCACGAGTTTGATAAATTATAAGAAGTTTCAACGTTATTTTTGTACTGAAAGTTCAATGTTATGTTTTTAAACTAGTATACAAAAGTTACTTGCGTATAAAAATAAGTAATACCTGAGCGAAGTTTTATATGTACGTTCGTAATTTTGGGGCATTATGTTAAGTTAAGTTAAGTTTTTATACGAGTACCTAGTGTTAATGTTCCTCAGAAGAGCGTCTGATTGGACTCGCCGCCTCGTAATTTACTACTAGCTCAATACTAATTAATAATGGCTTACAATTGATAATGAATTGATAATTGGCTTATTAGTTAATAATGGTTGGACCCAGTTACTCATGTGCCCACTCGATGGAGAAGAAGAGAAGAAGAAGAAGAAAACTAATTATGCCTTGTACATAATCAAAACCGTAGTTATTGACAAGCCCGTTGGCACAGTGGCAGTGAGAGCGCTTACTGTGTCGGGGGTTGCGGGTTCGATTCCCGCCCGGAGTCAACAATATGTGCAGACATAGTTGTCGGCGACGACGTCTGGGTGTCAATTATATATTCTTATAAAATATTTGTGTATGTATATGTAGTAGTACCAGTTAATTAGATTCCATAACACAAGCTTAGAGCTTACTTTGGGTCTAATTAACCGTGTGTGAATTTGTCCAGGTATATTTATTATTTATTATTTTATACTAGCGGCGCCCCGCGGTTTTACCCGCGCTGTGCCCGTTCCCGTGGGAATTTCGGGATAAAAAAATAGCCTATAACCTTCCCGTTGAATGTAGTTATCCATTACAAAAAGAATTATTCAAATCGGTTCAGTAGTTTCTGAGATTAGCGCGTTTAAACAAACAAACAAACAAAACAAACTCTTCAGCTTTATAATATTAGTATAGATACAGCAAGCAACGTGCAGCTCCACTACAATCTGGATTGGCGGCCAGTAGAGCCATTTTTATCTGAGGATTACCTTGCTTCCAAGACCACGTTAAGCAGCCAGGACTGGTTTTTACAACCTTTGGACCTTGTCGGAGGCCTTTAGGTGGTCTATAAACTCTGATACCAGGGTTGGCCACTAACCTATTCGAAATGAATTAATGTTTGAACTTGGTTATAATATCCATTACCGTAGATAATTAACAATGATTCTCAGTAATATGTTTACATTTTATTAGCTTGCAATGAAATACTCGTAAGGCGAATTAATGTATATTGACTGAATCTTATAACTACATATATAAAATTCTCGTGTCACAATGTTCGTTCCCGTACTCCTCCGAAACGGCTTGACCGATTCTCATGAAATTTTGTGAGCATATTGAGTAGGTCTGAGAATCGGCCAACATCTATTTTTCATCCCGAAATTCCCGCGGGAACGGGTACAACGCGGGTGAAACCGCGGGGCGCAGCTAGTAATATATATGATTATGACTGTACAATCAAGCAAGACATAAAAAGTACTGAGATGAGAAGTCTAAAAGCAATCTTTCCGTAATTGGTAGCTAATATTGAAATAAATAAATATATTTCATAGAATCCGATTACGATCGCAACAATAGTATGTTATTATTGGAAATAAAAAATAACAAGGGTATTGCAATGGAATTCATTCTGTCGAAGGAAAACGTAGTATACCTAATATGGCAAATTTTATGTGAGTAAGAAAAAACACACTTGTTAAGAAGGCTTGTTATCATGATATGTTGTTACTAGGGATGCGGGGCAATGTGGTGAAACCGAACAACGGAATACCATTCGGTCGGCCGAATCTGGCCGAAATTACAATTTCATTGTTTTCCCAAAACCAATAAACTTTGATTAAGTTTAATTGCTTTATTTTATTAGCGATATTTATTTAACGCATTCATCTTCGGATATCTTCGACATAAAACTTACGTAATTCGTGAGCCAAAAAAAAAAAAAGTACTCGAACCGAATATTTGGCACCTAGGTATACCGAAAAATTCGGCCGAGTACAAATAGTGAAGATGCCGAACACCGAATATCAAAATTAAATATTGGGCGCATCTTTACGTACTTTTCTTTTACGTTCCTTTCGCATCTTTAGAATATGTTACTGATTATATTATTATTAAACAAAGTAACGGTGGCTTATTAACGGGAAATACTCTTATGAAAATATTATCTTTCTTACTGAAAATAGAAACTATGATTTTACTGGTTATGTTTTGTGGGCGTTCTATTTGGTTGTTTACTGTCAAAATCTATGTGTCATGAACAAGTGGCTGTCACTTCATATACACTTTGTTAGTAGACAACCACATTGTGAAAGGACATTTTAAACTGTATCTATATGATCTAATTTTATTTATTAATAAATTTTATGAAGAAGAAGATTTTTTCCTGCTTATCAAAATATGGGCGCGACCACACTAAATCTGCGCGATCTACAAGATTTTCACACTAGCACCATCTATTGGATTGCGGGTGGAACCACCACTGAACAGCTGGGTATTTTATTTATATAAGAACAAAGTAAATGTTGAACATCGTTAAATAAAAAGTGTATACCGTAACATGTCATGCATTATGAAAACAGTTTCAAGATAAGAGACTTTCAAACGAAACTCAATTTTTTCATGTTTCCGAAGCGTTGAGTTTAAAGAATTTTTCCTTGATAGCTTTTTTAAAGGACACAGTATAATGTTGACAACAAAGATTTCGTTTATAGATAAAAAATAAAGAAAAAGAACTTTATTTTGAGAAAATGCGGTTGTGTCGGAAATTTAGGTCTAAATTCTACTAATTTTGATATGCGGAAGTTTGTAGGGATGTCTGTTTGTTGCGTAGTTACGTTAAAGCAAAATATAAATAACTAACCGTGCTCCGAGAGTGCGAGACGAGCTCGACACCTTCACGAAGGATTGGCCCAGTCTAGCACTCAATAGAGAAAAGTGGAAAGAGGGGCCTTTGCCCTGCAGTGGGACAAGTCAGGCTGAAAATAAATAAATAATAATAATAACTGCGCCCCGCTGTTTTACCTGCGTTGACCCCGTTCCTGTGGAAATATCGGGATAAAACATAGCTAACGTTTCTCTTAAATGTAGCTATGCAATACAAAAAATATTATTCGAAACGTAGCGGTAATTCCCGAGATTACTCGAATATACAAATAAATAAAGTTACAAATTTAACCTTTTTATAATACTAGTATAGATATAATAAACAATACTAATAAAATATTTTACTAAAGGAGTACATATTTTATAACATTTTAAGCATATTCACATCAGTAAACTTACGGTAACAACAGCGACCTTTACAGCCAAACTAGATGGCGCTACTGTGCCAATTTCTGAATCGCGCTAACGTTGTGTTCCCGTCAAACGTAAGGGTTGAACACTTGGCGTATCAATACAAGTGTTGTAATATAAATCTTCATATATAATTTTTGAACATGCACTTGACGCGATTTGTTGTGTCACAGATAGCATAATCAGTTATATGACAGTTGGTAATAGGTTCACATTCTATTTGTTATCTTTTATCGAAATGTTGTTAAAACTTAGCTAATACATACATATTGGAATATGAAACAGTTGTTACTTGGCTTGGATAATTATGTCATAAAGTACATCGCAATGAGATGAACATTATAGTAACTTTCTTTCGGTAGGGACGGATGGCGATATTTGGGAGAGACCTTTGCCCAACAGTGGGACATTATTAGTTAAAGTAATAACACAATATTATTTGAGACTTTTTCAAAACTTATGCAGACATATCCACCGAGCGATACTAGTATAAAATATTTTTGATTCCACAAACACTCGTTATCAAAATTCATAAATACGACATCCTAATTTTACGATAAAAATCTTTACTTCAATTAACTTAACTACCTACTTCTTATTTTTCTTGGAGATTTTTTCCACTTTCGAGCTTTGCCATGATCTAAATTACTAATACGTTTTATCAGAAAATGTTGATCGAAACAAAATATTTTGAAAAAAGCTAAACAAAAACAGTGCTCTCAATTATGTACAGTATCCGGCAGAAAACATTACCGGTCTTTCAAAAGTCGACGGGTTTTTACCGGGAACTGTACTCTTACTGATCCATATCAAATGTAACTATTTATATACGTTAAAAGTTAGTGTGTTAGTGACCATCCCTAGTGTTGGAGTTTTAAATCGTCCAAAAGTCTCCGACATGGTCTAACGGTTGAAACAAACGGGACCGACAATTTTACGTGTCTTCCGAAACACGGTAGCGCTTAGGTAGAAATGACACTATACACGTTTAAAGGTTAGGATATTCTAGTCGATAAGTGATAAAGTACATGAGATGAATTCTTATTAAGATTAATAACACTAAAGATTCTAATAATAGATAGATTAGATGACAAAGAACATACATAAATGAAGGCAATAGTACTGTGTACTGAATTATCGTTTCACTGAAGCTACCTTAACCCTTACCTGTCCACATGGTCTATCTAACCACAATTGTATACCAATCCACATCAGCAATCCGATCGCCTAATGACGTGGTAGTGACTAGTGCAAGTTGTAAATTACAGGAAGCCGCTATCTATGCCTTGCCACGCGTCCAGAGGACGATACCATCAGCGTATTGAGATCGCACGTGAGTTAGAATACGTAGACTTAATGAGGATTATTCTATTGTCCCTCTCATGATGCCTAATTAAGAGGTTAAAGGGTTAATCATTAAAGGTTGAGTTGGTGATTAATAATTGTGTGTGTTCTATTTTTGAATGGTAGGTTAAGGCGCTTCTACTTTATTTTTTTACCTAAGACATCAAGGGATATTATGTTATACGTATAAAGTGTCCGTCTGAGAAGTTGCTCTTACACGTAAGGAGTGATAATGATACGTTTCAAAGGAACCTTTATGAGGTAGTGTATCAACTAATAATGATTGAATGAATAATTAGTTTTGGGCAAGAAGCTGGAAGGATCATGTATTATATGTTTTTCCAATTAACATCCTAATCATTACCTGATTGCAATATCAAGGTATACATATTGAAAAGCCTACTTCTTATTTGAATAAATTCTTCATTGAAATTACACCGAGATATTAAAGCTATTTCCACACTTTACGATTTTTCATAACCCATTCAATGATTATAACTTACTTACAAGTCACTTACTGTCAAGCGTTTGTTTATTCAACATTCAAGCTTAGAGTTTCGAGTTTCAGATCAAGAATTTCTACTTGTTGTGCCATCACAATCATATTACCATACTCCGAGAGATCGGCTTGGTTCAGAGATACGGCTCGCTTCGTTACCTACAATAGAACATTGGGTCTATTGTGGCGAGACGTGACCCCTTTTCACAGATTATGACTAATATTTAACACTAGCGGCGCTCCACGGTTTTACCCGCGTTATAACCATTCCTATGAGAAATTTGTGATGGAAAATAAAGCCTAAACCTTCCCTTGAATGTGGCTATCCATTACAAAAATATTATTCGAATCGGACAGGTAATTTGCGAATAAGCCCGGACAGACAAAGTAATAAATTTTACCTCTATATACTCGTATTATTGGTGTAGATGAGAAGAGGGAGACAATAGTCGAAATTCAAACATAATTGAGCTAGCTTCATTTCTAGCTTAATATTTTTAGATGGTTAAGTACCCCCTCTGTCTATGTCCATCTTTTTAGCTTTACTCCATTTAAACCGCTGAACCTATTTTTATGAAATTTAGTAGTAGGTATAATTTTTACCTTGAGGAAATATGGCAGAAAAATGCGACACAGATCAATCAGAATACGATGAACGCGGTCTTTGGACTAAATTTAAATAGGATCAACTTACTCAAAACTGGCATTTCAAAATAATTTTAGCAGACCATTTTAATTATGCCAAAACGGTATTTTAAAAATTGTACCATAGAACAATAAAATTATACAATTTTTTATTAAAGATCGTGGTGTAATACGTGGTGCATACGATCGTGATAATTTTTTCGGAATTCGTAAATCATAAATAACATTGCATCTTATATAGATGGTATCGTCACAAATTATTCAAAGCACTGAATACAACAGCTTAGGCCATAATAAAACTAATCGGGCGTTAAATTGACCTACGTTAGCGTTACAGGGTTGAAAACAAATGACTGCTTACGGTCCGTCGATTATAAAATAGTTAATTTCCTACGAACAACTTTTCAGTGCCTTTTCAAATATGATTAGATTGAAACCTCATTATTGAGCATAGTTTGACTAAGCGATGTTAGCTCATTGCGATTGTAAAGCAACGTGCAGCTCATCCCCTACTTAGATGGGTGGCCGATAGTGGCATTTCTATCTGAGCGTTACCGAGGTTCGGGTACGTTAAATTGTAGGTCCTGGTTGTTTCAATAGATATATGTTTGAGGCCTTTAGGCGGTCTAAAAACTCCGACACCAGAGTTGGCCACAAACCAACACGAACTTACTTTAGAGATTGACTAGCAGCGCCCCGCGGTTTTACCCGCGTTGTACCCGTTCCCGTAGGAATTTCGGGATGAAAAATAGCCTATAACCTTCCCGTTGAATGTGGCTATCTATTACAAAAAGAATTATTCAAATCGGTTCAGTAGTTTCTGAGATTAGCGCGTTTAAACAAACAAACAAACAAACAAACAAAACAAACTCTTCAGCTTTATAATATTATATTAGTATAGATAGTAATCATTTTCAGTGTAATTGAGGCTCAATCTACACTACTACGAGTATTATAAAGAAGAAAGATTTTTTTGTGAGTCTGTTTGTAACGAATAAACTCAAAAACTACTTAGCCGATTTGAATAATTATTTTTGTAACGGATAGATATATTCAACGGGATGGTTAAAGGCTATTTTTAAATCCAAAATTCCCACGGGAAAGGGCAGAACGCGGGTAAAACCGCGAGGCGCTGCTAGTATATTATACATTGAGCGAGTTTACAAGTACAAGTTGGTGAATTGACTTGGTCAGTTAAACATATGTAAACGACTCCATTAATTATTGTTTCTTATTAAAAAATTGAATTATACAGACCTTAGCCAAGATAAGCATATACCTGTAGCTTTTGTATTCTTCTAGATTCTAGATTGTAATAACTAACTCTGTGCCAATTTTTATCCAGATCGACTTTCGATCCATACACTCGTACATCTTTCGATACAACCTTTCAAATTTTCTCATTTACAATATTAATAGATAATGGTTTCTAATGATCGTACTACTCCTGTAATTCAACTTAATGACTTCCCTATTTGTTTTACTATTAAGTCTAAGTTTTGTAAAGTTAAGTTTTATATTATCTTTCAATCTACTAAACTAAAACATACACCTAAGTAATATTTACCAACAAATTCACACAAAACCAATCTGTAAATTTTTTAAGTAATTGGTTTTATAATTTTAAGGGTATTTTTGCTTGAATTTCTACGTTCGAATATCGCATTTCAATCTTTATTAATTGATACCACTCAAATAAATTGAAGAATTTATGAAACGAGGGATCAGGGAAGCATCAGGACGTCGGAAAAATATTGAAATGCCTCCTGATTTCAATCTCTGGAGGAAATACTCATTATGTAATCTACATTACGTTGGGAAATATTTTTCTCAACTTTTTCGGTTATTTCAATTTGAGTAAATCTTGATAATGGACAGGAATATTATGATAACTTATGTACCTTTCAAAAAAACCTTACGGAACTTAATTTTAAAACTCACACGATTTGCACTCATTATATGGAAAATGAAATAGAAATCGCGTTACAATACATATTATTGTATTTTTTCAAATACGTACAGTGTCGTTTCGAGCGGATTACACCGCTCGTGGTCACGGGATAACTCTCTCTACCTTGCTACACTACTCTTCCATATGGAACTTACTTTCTTTCTTACTTTATTTACGGAACAACTGATATGAAGGCAAATGCCAAACTAGGTGTTTTTAAATAGTTATAAATTAGTTTAACTTTGACTTTACAATTGTTGGGACAAAAACGAATTACAAATCTATAAGTCTAATAAGAATAAAGAGGTAAAATTTGTAAGTTTGTTTGTTTGTTTTTATGTTCGAGCTAATCTCGGGAATTACCAGTCCAATTTGAATAATTCTTTTTGTAAATGAAAGCCACATTCAACGGGAAGGTTATAGGCTATTTTTCATCCCAAAATTCCCATGGGAACGGGCACGCCGCGGGTAAAACCGCGTGGCGCTGCTAGTGTTTTATATTGACATGATGCATATTGACATTCTATTATAAGCAAATGATTACAAAAATTAGTCAACTTGCCCACGGCCTCATTTATCACATAAACATAATACGGAGAATTAACGACGATGATCAAAGACGAACAAAAGAATAAAAAAAGAGCCTTGACCCAAAAGGTGTTATACAAATTATCAAACAATTACTATAATCGATACAACGTATGCCCTAAATACATGCAAGCGATATCACAAAATGTGATTGTGTATCGATGGAGCCGAATTAGAGCGTTAGCGATACGTAATGATCGGTGAATTAGTAGCAAATGTAATTGACGGGTGAAATATGGAGGTTATGCACGGTTGCAAGTGAAAGCTATAACTAATATTATAAGAAATGTCACTGCCGCACTGTTAGCTGATGTGATGATTCCTTTAAAGACGATAATGACGTATTTATAGCATGAATGTACAGAAAATTTTGTTAATTAGTTAACTGTCGATTTAATTGACGTTTCTGAGTAAGACATACTCGTATTTTCTGTACAAACTTTGTCAAAAATAATAATGGTGATTTTAACATGCAATGTATTACTGAATGTTGATTTTCCACTCACTCCTTTCATTAGAATTTAAAGCCGGTTAGGCCTGACTTAAAATCTTGATTTTGCTGAAACTGACGGCAAAATCGTGCCAATACAGGTAAAGAGTTTATGTAGCTAGTAGAGCATGAACGAGAACAACTATAGTTTATTTGAAAAAAGAATAAAATAAAATGTACACCAACCATCGCTGTTTCTCTATAACGACGTTAGTGAAATACAGAGCGTAGTATTTTGGTACAAAAATCATGATGTCATGGAATGGAAACTCATGTTTAAAAAGGCATGACGTCATGTAATGTCATGATTCATTTGGTTCGTGACATTTTGACGTGCGGTCTGCGCCGCCGGCGATTGCAATTACGATCCAAACGTTATCATTTGTCGACACTCCCCTTTATGCCAAAGGAACGATTCGCTTTTTGTACCACTTGATGAAGTTTTAAGAAAGCTTGGTCATTAGTGGAACATATTGCATTGTAAGGTAAGTTTAGGGATGGTCTAGTTAGTGTAGGTAGATGATAGCAACCGGGCATTAGCATCCAATACAAATGTAAAAAAACAAAATTCTTGCTTATGGTTTTTGATTTATTTGTTCTTAAAAATTGTGTAGGTATAGAACGAAGTATTTACTACGCAGGGGTAGAACTCTTTTAAATCGGTCCGTGATCGGACTGACCATCGGTATCTGTATAGCCCATGGTATAGCCAAGCCTGAAACTACTTGCTGTACTACCTGTCATAGATTTTAGCAACATTTAGAACAGCATCAATGAATTTGAAACCATATTGTTGTGATTATTAATGTCTCAAGTAATCGTTAAGAGTTATCCCCAAATAAAAAAGACGTGTGGCACTCGGGGACTGCCGCGGTAAAGCTACTGCATAGTTATTTTTTGTATCACTAGATGGCGTTAGTGGGGAGCGTGAGGTTTTTTCACATGAGGTTTTTTCATTACGGAATTTCTGGATTCGGTCCCCGCGCTCAAGGCCCGCGATAGAAGCTATGCAATAGCTTAATATAAACCCCAAATTCAATGCTCCAAAATCATCAAAACCCAATATCCACTCAGTAAATTAATCAGAAAGTGAAAATAAACAATTAAACGGTGTTTACGTCAATAAATTGTCGGCCGTTTGTTCCATATAATCCAAGTTCCTAAACACAATGATCAGCCCGTGAATACTTTGTACGTAATAATCGTATTATTGTACTTGTTTGAAATTTTGTTTTATCTCCGGCAGCCGGTCCAGACTCGCGAATTTCGATTAAACCTTCAAAGGTTTCTGGTACATTTATTCTGAGAAGTTAGTTTAGAAACGAGTTCTCGAGTTTATCATGCTCCCCTACTACGGGTTCTGTAAACAAACTTTATTGATTCGTATTCACAACGCATTGACAAGGGAATACCTAGTTTTCAAAGTATCACTATAATATTTTTTCTGGGATATGAATTTTTTTTCCGATATAGGATCCATAGGTTCAGATAGAAATCCACTATTGGCCGCCTTTCCAAGTAGTGGCCGAGCTGCACGTTGCTTAACAATTGCAATCAATTAAAATCACTTAGTCAAACTACGCCACGAGCTACATATATTATTGTTACGAGTTACGATCGAGAACGTGTAGTAACGTAATCGTCAAGAAGTTAAAGAGTCGTCGTTTGGGTATGAGTCGCGGGCCTCGAGGGGTATACGTGACGCATTTAAATCTTTGAGACATCGATTAGGTGCTCCCGAACGAGCTCATTCCCGGAGGAATGTGACAAATTATTTAACGTTGTTGTTGTTTTTACATGTTCTTCTTTTGGGTTGATAAAAAGTTTGGGTTGAGTTGAAAAATTTTTTGCAGCTTTAAATATATTACACATGGTTTATTTTAGGATTTTGCACTTTTCTAATAGGGAAAAAGAGAAGAGTGCAGCAAAGTAGTAAAAGTAAGTTTGAATTGAGCTTAATGGTTTTTATCAGGTCGGCGTTATGAAACTTTTGATCGAGTTTTGATGAAAAGAATGTACTTATAGGAAATAAAATATAGGAATTTAAGTTTGACAGCATTAACAAGACCAATTGTTCTTTAAAGAAATTCCAACATCGACGTATAGATTTGAATAAGATATAGGTTATAGGTTATTATAATCCCAAAATTCTAAAAGGTATGGGTACTAAGCGGGTAAAACCGAGGGGCGCTGCTAGTTTTTTATAAAATACCCTTAAAACAATGCAATTTACCTGCTTTTCCAGTCTCGAAATAAACAAAAAAATACCGGATATAATAAAAAAGTAACTAAAAGGGTAAAAAAATAACACTCGGCAAAAAAAACTAAAATGTCAGCGAAAAATCTCGAACGGCAGACTTGCGCGCCTTTCATATTCAACCAAAATGGTGCGATGGAGGGAAAAATGAAAGCCAAAATTTGCACGGGAATGGTACCTGAACTAACGAACCTCTTTGTTACTCCGGCTCGAACACAACTTTGGGAATACCTATGCTTCATAGTTTAGGTTCTAATCAAGTACTTAATAAACCTTTTTGGATACATCCACGAAAAGCGAAGTAATTACTGCGTAAGTATGTAGCCTTCTTTTTGCTTTAAAAAGACTCTTGAATCTTTAATATCTGTACAATATTAAACGCATGGCGGTATATAATTATTGTATAACTTTTCATAACACATGCGTGAATCTAGCAGCACTCAAGGGAAATTCAAGATGAAAATTAACTTTTCAACCCTTTTTAATTTGTGGCTTTACGATGCAGTAATAATTATTACATAAGACATAAAGTTAAACTTTCAGCTATATTATATTAAAGATACGAGACAACGTATACGAAAGATTGAAGCTAACTTTAAAGCCTCATGTATCGTTTCAAATAATTAAAATAATTGTATATACCAAAGTTTTAACCTAGCCGTTATCATTACAAAACCTTTACTATTAAGTTGAAATTTTGTAGAAGACCATGTAACGGTGCCTAGTTTGGTTAAAAGCCGTATTATTATTCTGTAACTCTCAATGAAGGTTCAGGATTCTAACGACACTATTAGAAAGGCTTAACAGACCGTCGAATTAAGTGGTTCCGCTTTTTATTAGAATAACTGTTATGTGAAGCCGCTGGCTAATTTTGACAGTATAAAGTTTTGGAATGTTCCTAGTACTTTCTAGATCATTCCAGAACAAACCGCATAAGCAACAACAAAAGAAAGCAGATTATAAACAAATATTCGTACAAAATAAGAATAATATTTTTAAGTAACAAAAAGTAATCTCTCCCATTGAAAGGTTGCTTTAATCTGACTTTCCATTAAAATATTAATAAAAAACTGCAAAGAGAAAAATGAAACAGAATTGAAACGAGTTCAGTTCATATGAATACGAAATTAATTCTATTGAAAACAAAAACAAGATGGCTTCACCTCCGGATTTTCTTTACAATGATTAAAATCCACGTACGATGTTATGTATCAATATCAAAGGGAAATTTCTACGGGTGACTTCTGGGGCTATAAGCTGCTTTTAATGACCTGCATTTGCCTTCAGCGATGAAAGCAGTGAGAGTCCTTTTATGTGTGACAATTGGTAATATTAAAAAGAATTTTCTATTAAAAGACTTCTTTGCTGAATATAGGAGACCTGCAGGATAAACTACAAGAGGAACCGAAGAAGAACTACACACTATAGAAGAACTACAAGATGTTAAAGATGAAATAAGTGTTTACTTTTAAATTGCTTTATCCATGTTGGTACTACTGAGCGGAAATATTGGTATTAGAGTTATGTGTAATTTATATCAAACTTTAATTTCATCACATATTTATTTAAGAACGTTTCCACAAACAAAGCCCTGGACCTTAAAAAAATATCTTATAAATCTCTCGTGTCACATTGCTAGTTACCATCATAGGTTACAATACTCTTCCGAAACCGCTTGACCATGCAATTATGAAATTTTATATGCATATTCAGTAGATCTGAGAATCGGTTACTATCTATTTTAAATACTCCTAAGTGATAAGGGTGATCCATTCCTTAACTTTTATATGGCAAAACAACGTTTGCCGCATCAGCTAGTCTTATTATATAATCAACCTAAACCAGCTTTGATGACTTAATTTATTTCTGTCATATTATTTTGCCGTGCAAGAGGATCGTTAACCAACGCGTCGTTGAGTTGGTTGAGAAGCTGTGGGTTCAAAATTAATAACAAATTATGCTTCAGGTTATGTGAAGAAAATTATTACGCGGAACCTCAGCGCCACTCAGAGTGTAACACAGTTTAAATAAAAAAATTAAAAATGTAACACAAACTTTTTGAGTAGCAAATAGTAAAGTATTAGCCTGTAACGTCCGACTGCTAGGTAAAGGCCTCCCCTGTCACTGAAAATTTCAGTACAGCGAGGAGGATCATGTAATCACCACGCTTGGGAAGGTGATCGCAAACTCGAGCCATGTTTGAAAAGTAGGTAAACCTGTTTATGAAATTAGTTTTTCAATTTTGTTATATTTTATTTTCTGTTTTTTTAATGAAGTTGCAACAATAAAATAATACAAATAATTCAATAACATATAAGCCATTTCTTTGTATATTCATTTTATACCAACTGGCAATACTCTAGAGGGTTACCTTCCCAAAGTTTCGGGTACAACTATCTGTACAAAACGACTTTTAAAGTTTTATAACAGCAAGGGTTACATATAAAACAGCTTTTGTATAATAATCTCGAGTCTGTTGGGACGTGGAGTAGAACGACAAACTAGATGGAATTCACTGGGTTTCGAATAATTCTCGTATTTAATGTCAAAGAATAGGGAAGTAGTAAGTCGCTTGACTTTTCGTCGTCAAAATAACTAGAAAGAGTTATTTTTAATTTGAGAGAGGACAAAATCACATTTTTGAAAACACAAAAGGTAAGCATAATGAGGTCTCTCTGCTGAGCAAAGGCCTATCATCTCACTGAAGTTATCAGTACAGTGAAGAGGATTAAAATGTTAAGTCCACAGATGTGTAAAATTAATAAAATCTCGATTTATTGACCAAACTCGCGTTTATTATATTTATTTATCTAGTAAACGCTCAATAAAGTTCAATACGTCAAAATCACACTAGATTCTCAATATTATAATAGATACTCTTCACTGTATAAAATTTCGTTTTTAAATGGTATATTTGTTTCAATATGCAATAAATATTATTGATCAAGTACAACAAAAAAATACATTTTATAACACCCAACGTCAATTGATAACTACATATCATTTCAGTTTAAATACGATGACAAAAACACCTATATCTAAAACCCGAATGTCCATATTACTCGCTATTCGAAAACATATCAAAAAATATAAAATGCAAAATTTCAAATATTAGTTGAAACTAACTATGGAAATCAACGTAATTTCAGTCGCATTTCTGTTCAAAGATTGAGTAGGGGACATTGTTCTCAGCTGTCAAAAGTTACACAATTTTTATCTTTTCTCGTTTAAACATGGAAGCCGTGAAGTATTTTCGACGTCCTAAAAGAACACTTCTCTCTAACATTTTTAATAATAATCTTGACGGTTGAAATTTCGAATGAGAAACTAAACTTGATGTATTGATGAATTGCATTTTAGTGCTAAGCATAGGAGTACAAGAAAATAAATAAATAAGTATTAAAATGGGTCCAAAATCAATATATGAAATAAAATTTCTAATCAATTCTAATTTAATTACTAACATTTTCGGTGCGTCTCTAATCAGGTTATCGATTTAACAAAATAATATCAACAAACAGCAAACTAAAATAAATGAACGAATACAAAGACAAAGCTGTGTGTTTCGAGTTTACTCCTAACACCTAATAGATGTCGCTACTAGTACTTAAATGATAATTACTTTATGTTATTCGAAATGTATAATGCTCAACTTTATAGTAAGTAATATAGATACGTGATAGAGTTAACCATCAAAATATTAACAATAGTAATTAGGAGCAATATTTTCCTAGCGGTTGCTACGAGACACCCAGCAGTCGGCTACGAGTTTTCGTAGCGTTTGCACGGCTACGGCGATGCTACGCCGCCCAATCACAACAATGTGAAAAACCGGCAAATCTAAATACACATTTTAACTATAATCTTTTCAAACTACTACTACATTCCAAAATAAGTCTTATTAAGTGATAATGTGAAGTAATAAAGTGACTGAAAATATTTTATTTCCGTTTCAAATTGACATTATTAGTGCGGAAGAACAATATTGATGTTTGTGACAAATAAATGTGCAGGTAAGTGACCGAATGGTGTTTGATGTTATGTTGCGTGTATTATATAGAAAAAGTTTGTAGAAGTTCACTCAACCTAAGGTATTTCATTTGATAGATTATTATTAACATTTTAGTAGTAATTTTATATATGTAAAAGTTTGTAAGAATGGATAGGTAGGTAGATGAACAGTCCATTGAGTCCGGAGATTAGAGTCTAGAATGAAGTAAGTTCTTGTAGGTTAGGCCAGGCCAACCCTGGTGTCAGAGTTAAAATTAAAAGTCGTCTAAAGGCTTCGCTTGGATAGAAATGCCTCTATGGGCCAAGAGGCCGAGCTGTACGTTGTTTAACGATCGGAATGAGCTGGCATCGCTTAGCCAAACTACGCTATGAACGCTCCCGTGTCTAGAATAACAAATTTGCTTACTTTTTATCTTGAAATGCCAACAGGAACTAACACAAACCGCTGGACACTACTAGTCGATAAATGAATAGATAAGTTGATGACTAGCAGCGCCCCACGGTTTTACCCGCGTTGTGCCCGTTTCCGTGGGAATTTCGTGAATTTTTATACATATAAACCTTCCTCTTTAATCACTCTATCTACTTAAAATCGCGTCAAAATCCATGGAGTAGTGTTTGAGTTTATCGCGTTCAGACAGACGCGGCCGAGGACTTTGTTTTATAATATGTAGTGTTAAAAATATAATAATAAGTAGGTATTTTCTGAACGTTATTGGTTAATGAAGAGCCTCAGCTGTGATGAATACATTCATTGTTTTTTCCCAGAAATTTCCCCTATGCTATATAATTGACTAGCAATTTTCGTATAGTAACGGGAAACATAATGGCTATAAATATATGTATATTACCGTGAAATTCATCCCGTTACCGAGAAAACCATTCCGTTAACTGACTTTATAACTAGTTGTATCTGTTGTAATCGATATTGCATTATTTAATTTATCGTTATATGTTTTCAGCAAATTTAATTATGAGACGGAAAATAATCGATGATATTCAAATAGTGTATATATTTACACTTAATACATATTTAACAACCCTTATGACATTGTTATAAGGTATACATGTTCGCGGAAAATTGTAAATGCTGTTGGTTTATAATTTAACTCGTAAGATAACTGCAGATTGTAAACTGTACAAAATATTTGCAGGTAAATTCACACAAGGTTAATTAGACCCAAATTAAACTCTAAGCTTGTATTTTGGAATCTAACTAACTGACCCAATTAATATTGTAAATAGGTACTAATACTCTAATGTAAATTAAGTTACCATCTCTGTTTTTTTAAATAATGACGTTATGAAATTGAGTTTGTATTAAAATCATTATCAATGGTATACTCAAAGACTTTAGCTTTATTTAGAACTCTAAGAATCTTGTCTTATTCAAACTTCTACAATAACTAGAAACACGTGTCAATGAGAATTTTTTTCTCGACAGTAGTCTCCGTCGTACGTAAGTTCCCGTTTTAAATAAATAATAATGAGAATTTTCAAATTTGTAATTTGACAAGGTACTTAATAATAAGAAATTATGATCTGTTTATTACATTTTCAACTGAAAGAGTTCGACCGGAAAATTCTTTGACAGTACCTAGACTCTAGGTTCTATTAGAGCATTTATAGGTGCTAGAGCCTGTTTATTAAAAGATGTATTCTACGTTTGGTAGTCTTATTGATATTAAAAAGTGTCTTCCTTCATGACAAGGGTCATGTTTACTATACAATATGGATAAAAAATAAAATTATGTTTCAATTCCATTAAAAAAATGTTTACTTACCGACAAATGAACGATCCGGTTTGGGTTTCTCAAAGTTGAAATTAGGATTTTTTTTCCCTTTAAGAACCTCTCTGGATGTAATTACTCTATTGGGTCGAATGAAAGGGACTGCCTTTTTGTACCTTTAGATTTTGGCCCTTCTACGGGTCAGGTAGAGATAGGCCTTTGTCGCCGCGTACGTTTTAAAAGGGGTTTCAATGGTCTTCACAGGATCCCAATAAAGCATGTAAACATAATTATTTGGTACAATACAACCAAGAATTATTTCAGGTATTTGGTCTTCTATACAACGATGGAATTCGAATGATTTATCTTTGTGAACGATTTTTATATATAAAGCCTGAACAATACTTACTTGAAGAAGCGTAGAAAAGATAAAAGATATTCAGAGCATAACAATTTAACCAATCAAACGACCCATTTCCATTACTTAAAAAAATATCAAACAAGCATAATATTAACGTATGAGAGCTTTCATTTAAATAAATATTCAATACAACCGGGCAATCACACACAGTTAGACTAAAACTAAGCTCTAAGCTTATAATCGAATCTTACCGAATAAACAAATACTATAATATGAATATATTATTGACATTCGACACCCAGGCATCGTCACCAACAACAATGTCTTCATATACTCGTATTATTGACTCCAGGCGGGATTCGAACCAGCGACCGCGACACAGTAACCGCTCTCACATCCCACTGTGCTTGTCCATGTAATATGCTTAAGTGTGATCACACGCGTTTTATTCTATATTTTTTCGCTGCACAACGGTGCTCCAAACGCCGTATAATGCGCCGTGTCTCTGAGTGGCTTTAGTATAAACCTTCTGTATAATTACATTGTACGTTATTCATCTATATAAGATTATACTATGTGAGATTACTACTTACTATAACTCCATCGTAACACACTCATAGTAACCATCCAACCAAAAGGATTTACCTCGGTCGGTGCTGGATTAAGCCGATGATTGAAGCAAACTTTCCGTTAGCCAACAAGTTTGAAGGAGATTATGAATCAACTGCAGTTAAGTGGAGTTGGATGTTGCGTTGCGATACATATTTAGTAGATTGATGTTACTCTATTTGTCTCAATTAAGTTTGGGACTATTACCGTGTGGTGTTCAATATTTGGTCGGTCCGAATGTTTGATGTTAATTCTTATTGAACTGATACGGGTTATTGGAATCGGGTTTAGCTTTCTATGAGAAAGGTTTAAAGATATTTTTTTAAACTGATAAGCAGCTGCAACCTAATCCTGAAAACAATTTATAGAATAGCAGCGCCCTGAAGTTCGGCCCACTTCGAAATCGTTCCCGTGGAATTTTTGTTTAAAAGATTTTTCACATTTCGATATAAATATATGTTCGCAAAGAGGATGAGTTGGTCGTTATTTTTTTACGTTAAATCTAGCCATTATGTGTATAAACTAATAATAATAATTCATTACATCCCGTCCCCCCGCATGCCTCTTTCTCAAATAGACCGGGTTTGTCCCGTGAATCTTAAGGAAAAGACTAGAATAATAATTAGCCATGAATTTTCCACTCCAGGGCAAAGGCCCTCTAAGCATAATTTATATTTTGTTATATTGAGAATACGGTCCCGGTCTGTTATAAACTTTTACTAAAATGACGTAAACAATAACGGCAGGTGAACTTTGTTAAACAAACTGGGCAGAACCGCCAAGCACCGACCATCCACGTTTAACTAATGAATGCTGAACGCGGCACAAATTGTTTTATGCACCAGATAAGTTCAATAAACCATCAATTTCAAAATGGTTCGTTGAAATACGAATCATGTTTTGAAATTAATTGAGTTTTAGTAACGTTTGCGTTCGGGTTTATAATTGCATTACCCAGCTTCTGTGCTACGTCGGATGAAGAGTAATTAAGTACATAATTTTGTTAATCGTTAACCATAGAGTTTGTGTACTTCGTGGTACAAATGTTAGGTCATTTAATGGGATACATTCGCTTTGGACTCCTTAGACTGATACTGCCCTACTGTAACATCAATTAAAGTTGAATTATTATTGTAATTTTTCATTTATGAACGGACTGCACAAGGATTCTTAATTTGATTGAGCGCCTACATATATTTAAAAACAAATGACTTTGTTAAATTGTGTTCTATTTAGTGCAGTATAAAATACAATTTTGAATGAACACCTTTTGCTTCTTAAACATAATTAGGTACCAAAAAGATTTAAGAGTTTTTGTGCAATCCGACGTACATGTCGAAAATCACTCATTAAGATATTATAAGTAATCATTTGATGTGTCTGAGTACAACGGTTATTTAACTTGTACACCAAAACTTATATATAAATGTCAAAAAACATTTTGAACAAAAGGGGACAAAAAGATTTATAAAATACCTATTTAGTTTAACGGAGGTAAATGTGTACCTGAAGAAATGGTACACAAAATTGAACCAAACGAAGAAGGCTCCCTTCATGAATAACTGAAAACCATCTTCCGGGTAAGACAAATTGTTCGTACGTGATATGACGAAATTCATGTGACGCAATGACAACTGAAAAATCGTTTCATAATAAATTAATATTTTTTTTTGGTAAAAGCGACGGTCCTCGATATTCCCACCGAATTTTCACTGAATATTTAACACTGAAAACGAATGTAAAACATATAAATGAAAGGTTTATAAAAAAGAGAACACAACGATTTAAAATGACAAGCGAAATATCAAACTTTTAAAACAAAAATAGCGAACTGAGAACAAAAAACAAATAAAAGCAATTGATTTTATTTATTTATTCATTCATTTGGTTTATCACAATGTTTTGTCAAAATAATCAATTGGATGACGTCACAGACACGACAGTTTGGAAGCTATGCTGTGTAATCGTATACGTGTGAAAAACGTACAAAGGAATAAAAGAAATCAAAAGAATAGAAGAAACTCGAAGTTTGAGTAAATCTAAAAGGGCCATATTAATAATCGCGTATTAAGAACGTTTTAGCTATCAAATGGTTTGTTACTTTCTGACATTCACGAGTTTCCGAAGAGCAAAAGAGACAAAACATATTATAAAAGTGTTTTATTTACACCGCGTTTATTAATAAGGTGGAAAGCGTCATTGAGTCATGATTATTTGATAGTCAAGATGAGTACTGGTTTTGATGATTTTGCTATCACGGTCATTGCCCTTCACTCACAAGCTCAACAATATTTTGGAAGACGACATTTACCTTACAATAATAAACAACGAACTCTAGCCCATAAATAATAATCCAATCACTTTGATTCCCTCTCCTACACATAACCATAAATACTTTTAAAACATGGCACAACAAAATATCGGATCTACGATAAAAACTCGAGTATTAAAACGTTTCTGAAAATAAATAATTTATGTGAACACGAGGGTTCCTTTGGTTCACCGCTTCCCTTATTAAACTTGCATGTACGCTGTGAACGAATGTTATGTTTAGATCCTGTTTACATAATAACATTAGGATGCTTCAATGTATTAATAACCTTATTACAATAGGGATCTTTGAAGCGGCTTCAATAAACCTTTCATTAATAGGGGTAAGGTATTTTGAACACTGCCAAAGAAAGGATTTCTGTATGTTTATTATTATTATACTCAAAAATTACTGAAGAATTTTGATAAAAGAATATATATAACACTCATTTTTATTTAAGTTTTATTACGGGTTAGAGTTTAATTCTGTTAAAATATAGTGTATTAGTAGTAGTAGTAATAGCCTGTAATGGCCTCCTGGGCAAAGATCTTTCATCTCGCTGAAGATATCAGTTAAATTACGTTTTTTCTATGTATCTATACTAATATTATAAAGCTGAAGAGTTTGTTTTGTTTGTTTGTTTGTTTGTTTGTTTGTTTGTTTGTTTAAACGCGCTAATCTCAGAAACTACTGAACCGATTTGAATAATTCTTTTTGTAATAGATAGCCACATTCAACGGGAAGGTTATAGGCTATTTTTCATCCCGAAATTCCTACGGGAACGGGTACAACGCGGGTAAAACCGCGGGGCGCTGCTATTTTCCTATAATTAGGTACACAAAGGTTCCCAACGCATTTCCTAATGATAACAACACGTATCGCCCCTATCTCTATACATGTAGCTTTATAATCACAAGTGCAAGAGAAGGTAAATATAGGAATGAAAAGATAATTTGAAGTGTTTGAACTGTTCAGTAGCTGAGAGCGTTGAACAACATTAAACAGTGCTGACTGCTCAACTCATACACAGAGGGTGAAACTGCGGGACTTGTATTAGAAATATATTTTATTGTAATGAAGAGACCAGGGAGGATTGCCAACAAACAAAAAAAAGTATCCAAGTAAAGAGCAAAGAGTATCTTATCGAGATATTCAATTCAAGGAGTCTTCTTGAGAAATAAAAATATATAATAAAATGTGTGAACGACGATCATTGGAATTGCTAAGCAATTCGCAGTTTGAATTGTACTTAGACGGATGGACAGAAGTGTCTCTCATTTTTTCCTACGTAAATGAATCGGTTCAGTTAAAACAAACGTTAGGAATATGTTGGACACTTATATACTGTCTATAAACTGCAGGATTAGGAGCTAATTATTTAACTTACTTTTTGAAAAAAAAATGCACAAAATATGTACTATCAATACATATAAAAAGTCATAAAAACCGATTAATCATCTCATATAATAATAACATTATTCACCGCAACATTTACACTCAACCTCTTGAGAGCGACGCGATATCGCCGCGTAAATAAAATGTATTCTGATCGTTATTTGGGAATACACTTTATGTCCCATAATTATGTTGGATGGGACTCGACGCGAGCTCCCCTCTATATAAAATTCCAATTACTGGCCATCGTTAGAATATAAATTCCCGATATTCTTCGGTATAATCTCATTCAACGAGCTATGATTGCTAGATGCGATTATACATATAATCGGTTTATAAAAAGGTATGTTTTTATTTATCAAAGGGATGCTTTTGGGATGAATAGATTGGTTGGAATGGACCTGAAATTATTATTTTATTTATGATTTTTAGATGCCTCCGCAATTAATTGGTATTTGCGTCTTTTATTTTTTGGAGAAACCTATTTCAATTTCGTTTTCGTGAAGTAATTCGTGAAGTTATATAACGTTTATAGATAAATTCATAACCGAAAATACTTCTTGATTCAATTATTTACATCTGATGATTTTCGTTCCTGCTACAAACATAAATATGTGCATATCTTTGCGACAGTGATCGTATAACTTCGTGTCAATGTGCAAAGTCAAGTGATAAGACAGGAGTGTTTGTTCCAAATAATTTGAGTTGGTATGACGTGTGATATCGTATCCAGCGACGCGTCATCTTGGTTCTGAAAGTGGGATTCTAACGATGCTGAATGTATGCGCATACATTTGCCACTCGCGATTCAATGGAACAACGTTTCGGTTAGATTTGTATTTTGGGATGTGATTCAAGGCTTAAGTAGCAGAATAAAATATAATTTACCCGCTTTTTACATCTCATTGTATATTTTTAATTGAGATTTCAGTCAGTTTTACAATCGTCCTAAATCTCCCTTATCGCTCCAGTCGTAAAAGCCAAACCTTTTCTTTCAGCCTGAAAAAGGTCTGATGGATAAAACAATTTTAGTTGTTTATTTTAATGATGAGAAAAATTAAAAGAATTTATCTTTAGAACTCTTTTGTTTTTCTTATAATTTTACTTTTCAGGAACTTAAATACAATGTCTTTCGTGATAAGAAAACTAAAGCTTTCAATTATATTCAAATCTAAAAACTTTACCATAACATTGTTAAACCTCAAAATATTTATTACCTAAACGCTAAACAAGACAGCTTTTAAGCAAACTCAAAGCAAAGCAATATTCATAGAAAACCTAGTTCCTAGGGACTATAAAAATTTCGCTCGATAGTTCCACAAAGAAATATAGAATCAATTTGTTTGTCCAATTGTAACTCGGGACGGAGTTCGCATAAATCTTGTATCACTATGAATTATAATAATATAATAATAATAAAATAATAAAATGTTTATTTCAGTATAAAAGTTTACAGTAATATGCTTAAGATACTAATGCTTAATAAAAATTTTTTCACACTTGTAAGTTTTCACAATGAAATCCCAAACTGAGTAAACCTCGTATCTTGGGATTTCATAGAAATGCATTTTGATATGTTGAACAATTTGTACAAGATCGGTCGTGATGAAATCAAATAAGTATAGCATAGTTCCTATTCATAATAACAATCGTTTACTATTTTAATAAGTTTTGTATTCATATCAATATCACTAAAGTTATTTCTAAATTAATTAATTACCTGAACAAAATATATTATTTACTTACTAATAACTACCCATAGAGACAAAATGTTTAGCTACCAATGAGCTGCTCGGTATCATTATAAGTTAAAGAATGTAACCAATTGTATAAAGTAGATTTAATGCCAAACTTGCTTAAGTTGTAAATAGGGATAATTTTGTTAATTTTGTTGTATAATATAGCACTAAGGGTTGGCAGTTGCCGACTAGCGAAAGATGTTCTGTTCTTAGGAATGCAACATACAGGTGCACCTTTTCTTTTTTGACTCACTAAATGTATGGTATCAATGGATATTTGTGAGTGGCGACGCAAAACAGAACGATAAATATACAACTGTCTAACGGAGAGAACTTTACTCTCCTGGTAGAGATCTAAGGTAGGGTAACGGCGAGGTTTCGAAAACATAACTTTAATTATGCTTCTTTGGGCTCTCTCAAGTTTTAGAATAATAGTTTTGAAGGAACCTCCCCATACTGGAATACAGTAAATCAAAATAGATTGGCAAAGAGCTTTATAAACCATAGTCATTGTGGATGTATCAGCCGAAAGTCTTAAATTTTTGAAAATATAAATCAGTTTTCTGACTCTTACTGTAAGTGTCTCCACTTGTTTTCTCCAACTTAACTGCTCATCTATGATTACGCCAAGGTATCTTATATCATTTACTCTCGTCAATGCGGCACAGTTACACTGTAATCGGTTGTCACAGCAATGAATAGTCAGAGACACACTTTCAGCCGGAGTAGGCGTTCCTGATAAATGAAAACAGAGGTACTTGGTTTTTATAATATTAAGAGAAAGCAGGTTATCATTTAGCCATCCCATAACTAATTGTAGAGCTTTTTCAGCATGAATCTTAGCTGTTTCCCAGTCTTTACCATAAACAACCAGGGCCGTGTCGTCAGCGTATGTAAATATTTCACAGTTGGTAAGCTTCAGACTGCACAGATCATTAATATATAATAAAAACAGGGTAGGGCCAAGAATACTCCCTTGGGGAACTCCGTACTCAATGTTTTCCTGCGAACTTATAATATTATTGATTTTAACTGCTTGAGTTCTGCCAGTAACATAACTATGAAATATTTGCAAAGCCAATCCACGAATGCCTATCCTTTCCATTTTCTTGATTAATATGGGAATTGAGACAGTGTCGAATGCTTTGCATAAATCCAAAAATATTCCATAGCATTTAAGTTTGTTGTCAAGTTTGTTAATAATTATTTCACTAAGGTCAGATACAGCGTCTTCAGTGCACACTTCACCTCTGAATCCATACTGCCTGCTAGATAGGATGTTATATTTATTGAGGAAGTTTGTTAGATAATTATTAAGAACCCTCTCCATGATTTTAGATAAACAGCTTAGCACAGAAATTGGTCTGTAATTTTCAATACAATCCCTGTCTCCACCTTTATGAACAGGAATAACTAGGGCTTTTTTAAAACTATTTGGAAATACACCACAACTAAACGACACATTACAAACGTGTGCAATTACTGGGGATAAAATCTTAGAGGAGGACTTAATTACCTTAGTTGGAATGTTATCCCATCCTGTAGCACAGTCATCTCTTAAGGAGCTTATAATTGATTGTACTTCCATTATTGTAACTGGGATAATTCCAATAGAATGTTGAGATAACGGGATCTTTGTTGACTTAAATATCGTTTTTATTGGTTTAATATTGGAAGCAAGTGTTTTCCCTAAGTTAATAAAATATTTGTTTACCTGATTTGTTGCATCAATTGCATTGTTAGAAAGGTTCAATAATTCTGTTGGAGCCTGAGATGAGCATTTACGACCCGAGATTTTGTTAATGACTTCCCACATGGCCTTGGAATTGTTTTTAGAGTTTTGTAATAGTTCTCTATCATATTCTCGTTTGAGCTTTTTTATTATTTTATGTATAAAGTTACGATACCTTTTATATGTAGTTTGTAAGATTAAATTATTCACATCCTTCTTCAGTTGACGGTGCATTTTATCTCTATTTCGAATACAACGCAATAGACCTGGGGTCATCCAAGGTTTCAATATATTTGTTTTCCTGCTAACTGTTTTAACCTTTGTGTGTTTAAGAACAATGTTTTCAATGACCATAGTTAACCTATCGGCTGCTAGGTTTGCGTCAGTTTCAGTTAATACATGGCTGAAATCTGTGTTATCAATTTCATTTTTGATAGATGGAAAGTCCTGAACTAGCTTAATTTTTGTTCTGTTGAGGTTATATTTTTTGCACTGAACAGCACACACAGTTGGCAGGTGATCTGTTATGTGTGTATCTAATACTAATGACGTCATATCTGAGTTAGTGCGAAGCAAAGTGTGGTCTAAGCAGTTGCTAGATCTCGTAGGAAAATGATAGGCTGGACACAATCCCATCAAACTGATATTGTCCATGTATTCATTATAGTTGAGATCATTGTTATTTGGTTTAATGTCAACGTTCATATCTCCCATAACTACAAGGTTTTTGACTGTTTTTAGGTTATTGACGACAGTTTCGAGACTATTGAGGTAATTATCAAGTTTGACATATGATGGAGAGCGATATATACCAACTATAGCTGTGTCATCTATTGTACAAACTAAACAGTTCCCGTCCATGAAATTAGGTTCATATGTGACATGCTTAAGATATGTTTTTACATATATGACAACACCATCATTTTGAATTTTGTTATTCTTGGAGGCGTACATCATATAGCCATTCAGGTTTTGGTTCCAAGAACCAGACTTTAATCTACATTCAGTTAGTATAATTACATCGAATTCGAACTTAACTGCACTTAGCATCGAAATAAACTGGTCAAAGTTTTTGTTAATACTTCTTATGTTCAAATGAATAATTTTTAATTTACTATTTGGGCATTGTATATAATTTGAACAGTCTTCAGGTAAGCATACGTGGGAAGAAGCAACATTAAAATGGTCAAGCTCATTATTTAATAAACTTGTTCGGTTATTCATATTTTAAACTTAGTGAGCATTAAAGTGTAGCATTACTATTTAGCAAAATTGTTTGGCATTTTAATATTATGGTTACGGTAGTTAGCCTTGATATCCTAAATTGATAAAGGTAACATTGGGTCTCTAGGCCTAAAAGGTAGTTCACACATTTATAACTTTGTTTTTTATAACAGTAGAATACAGATCGAATACACACAGAATATTTAAAAAATGAGATGAGAAGGTAAAGTTTTATAATTGCTACATACACTAAAAACATGATATTTAAGTGGACATAGAACAAATCCAGTCATTTTTCGACGCTGTTATACAATTTTTGTAGGCATTGATCCGATTTAATAACATGAGTTTCCTTAGTGTCAGGGTTTTTGCGTAAAAATATTTTATTATTATTTGACACCCAGCAGAACTTATAGTCGTTTTTCTTGGCGAAGTCACGAGATAGGTAATGCAATCTCTTTATTGACGTAGGTAGGTGTTCATCTACATAAATTGGTTTCCGGTCTCCTGGAAGTCCAATAGAGTTGGTGTTCAGCTTTTCTTCAACACGCAGCACCCGATTGTAAGATCTAACCGCTGATAACAAGTTATTTTTCTTCAGGACAGATGAAAACTCTACCAGAATGTTTCTAGCACTGCCTGGCTTACCAGGTAGACGCCTTATATCACGGATATCTGAGTGAAGTATTTCTTGGTTAGTTAGAGAGCCAAGTGTCGAAGCGAGTTTTATCAGACTCTCTGCATTTTCATCCATCAGTGGTGGAACGTTTCTAATCTCTATAGAGGAAGAGCGGGATCTCTGTTCCGTTTCCTGGACCTGTTTTTCGATCCTGTCTAAACTCAAAAGGGTTTCTTTATGATCCTTTTCCAATATAGAAACCCTGGCCATAAGGTCTACGTAGTCCTTGTTCATTGATATAATAGCATTCTCTATATCGGTGTTTGTCGCTTGAATATTAGAGCATTGCGCCTTCAGTTGAGTGACGTCACTCACAAAATATTTATTACCTAAACGCTAAACAAGACAGCTTTTAAGCAAACTCAAAGCAAAGCAATATTCATAGAAAACCTAGTTCCTAGGGACTATAAAAATTTCGCTCGATAGTTCCACAAAGAAATATAGAATCAATTTGTTTGTCCAATTGTAACTCGGGACGGAGTTCGCATAAATCTTGTATCACTATGAATTATGACCACGTGCCCGCACTAACATACGCGGGTTTGGGTGAAGCGTGACATGCTCGTGGCAATTTCGACCTATTGTGATTTGTCACGGCTTATAATCGCTACGGAACTAGATCTACACCGCTAGTGACCCCATTGGACGATGACGAAGGTGCATTGTGTAATACCTAACTATGGGTCTATTGTGCAGTTGGACTTCATTTGGTCGGCAATGTTCGATAATGAATTGGTTTAATATGGAAAGTTAGATGGGGAATTGATGAGGTGAATTATCTTTTGGTTCATATAATTGAGATTTAGCAGGTGATAGCAAAAAGGAGGATTTACATCTAAAACAGGGGTCACGGTTATGAAAGTATGAACCTTTTCCAATGACCAAATTATCGTATCTTCGTTATTTAAGGTCTCTTAATGTTGCATAATCATGGGCGCCCTGTATAACGGTTCTATTTTTAAAACTACGTGGATGACATAACGTTTGTCCAATCGCGATGTGCCGCGTAAACATTCGATAGAGATTTCAAATCACGATACTGGCCGCTGATCAATTTAGTATTTTATTTTTATATCGAACATTTTTCACCGAAACTGTTCAACTTTTTTGTAAATTGCGAACGAAAAATTGGACCCGTAAGTGCCGGTCTAATACATTTTGAACTGAATAAAAGCGTAATGTTGCTTTTGGAAAACCAATCTCTTTGCGGAACTTTTTAAGAAAATATTTTTGGACAAACTTTTAAACTTGAAACTAAAAAGTGGGAACGTAAATACGCTCACTCGTGGTTACTAAATTGGATCGCTTTAAAGCAATTTCCTAGTATTTTTGGTGCTACGAGAAATATAATCAAGTAGATATATTAATTCCTGTGTCAAAGCCATAAAATGGATCTAATATTTCCGAGGTCTTACACTATTACTTCCATCGGAGGTTATGGCTTAACATGAACGACGTCTATTAATTACCGGGTCGACGTGTCGCCATTACCTTAAACGATTACCGACGTTTTCGTTAAATATCGGAAGATAAGTAAGTTTTTATCGGACCGACTCGTCCAACTACTACCAAGTGATGGATTATGAAAATTCCTTTAATATCGTTGCCCGCCGTAAAATACCTAACTTTAAACTTCGCGAACGATCGACTTTGCAAGGAAATGAATTTCACTTTACACTAATGAAAATTCTTTGATAACGAATAAACTGAAATTCGGCTTTTGAATATTTTAAAACCCCTTCGTACACTATTTGAGTGACGCGGTAAGTTTGTGTCCATAATTTATTCATGTCTTAAAAGCGTTGAGTATTTGATGACCTTTCCCTAATTTGTTCTTCAAGTTATACAAAGTACTAAGTGAGTTTCGATTTTAGATGCCCTTAACTCGCTTGAAAACTTACCCAACTTTGTATTCGATTTAAGTAATACAGTAAAAGGCTTAGGAAACTTTTTTCTCGACTTAACATCGGAAGATGGAATTAATAAGTATTTTGATAGACGAAGTAAAAAAGTAACTTTAATAATGTCTGTAATGTCATATCACTGATGACAAATAAATATGTAAAACACTTAATTATTTACAAAACAAATTCACAGACGGTACACTACTTGTACCCCAACTAAGCTTTAACTTGTATTATGGAAACCAACTCACTAATATTATTACATATACATACAGAAATACTTTAAAAAAAATCTCTACACATATTTAACTCAAGCGGGAATTGAACTCAAAACCTCCGACATAGTAAATACCCTCAGATATCAGCGGACAATGGGAAAGGTTAGAAGTAACTACGCATAGTAATATTTTATATAAGTATGTTTATTCAGAAGTATCTTGCTATCCAAAGTTACGCAAACAATTCTGTCACTCAAAAACGCCAAAACCGAGGTTTTTATTCGCAACATTTTAGGTATGTATATTTTATACGCAGCGCAAAAATATATCACCTATTCTGTTATACGATATAATATTTATATCAACATTTCCCTCACGATTCATTTGGGGTCTCGATCGATTCGCGTTCCTATTTCCTTGTGATAAAACTTAAAATTTGTTTGCACCTCCGTATTGAGTGAAAGGAAATATTTTGTAGCATAATACCGGCACAGCAGAGTGGGTGAAACTCGTAAACGTTTACAAAAGACTTCGTAAAATATTCATATTTGCCAAGCGACAACCCTAAGTGGAGTGCAAGGTTGCCAAACTGGAGAAAACTTCATATTGTCAGGATTGTGAGCTTAAGTTTATAATAATTGAATTATTCTGTTAGCAGATGCAGTTAAGTCGTCTTGGTATTCCAGTATTCTGAGGATTCTAGCCTTGTTTCGTGTTTGATTAAAAATAGAGATAAGTGAAGGATTTGCGACACATTCATCTGTACTAATATAAGAAAAAATCAAACACATCAGCTTCATTTTTTGTATCTTTGCACACGCTCATTTGAGTAATTACCGACCCGATTTGAATAATTATTTTTGGAATTCATAACCACATTCAATGGGAAGGTTATGGGTTAGTTTTCATCCCCGAAATTTCTACGGGAACGGTCACAATGCGGGTAAGTCCGAGGGGCACTGCTATTTATTTATAACTAGCGGCGCCCCGCGGTTTTACCCGCGCTGTGCCCGTTCCCGTGGGAATTTCGGGATAAAAAAATAGCCTATAACCTTCCCGTTGAATGTAGTTATCCATTACAAAAAGAATTATTCAAATCGGTTCAGTAGTTTCTGAGATTAGCGCGTTTAAACAAACAAACAAACAAACAAACAAACAAACAAAACAAACTCTTCAGCTTTATAATATTAGTATAGATAGATGACAAGCAACTTAGATATTGCGAAGGTACAATACACCAAATTCAAATGATAAAGTTTGTCGATCGCTTTCTATTGAACTCGCCGGATTCCAGCTTGAAAACTTGCTTGAATTCAACTATCTACATTAAAACTCAAGCAAGATTAAAAATACTGATATTTTAGGTAAAGCGAAATTAAACGAATTGGTAGTTTAATCCATTTGATCAAATTCTTCATTTCAGTCAGATGCCACCCATGACTGATTTGTCAGTTCAATGAACTCCGAAGTAGGAATAAATGAAGGAGAAAAAATCGAGAAGCTAAGTTATTTTTAAGCAAATTCGTAAAGAAAATTCTTCTTTATCTCGTGTTTTGATGTTTGATATAAACCTATAACTAGACACACTACGCCATTTTAGATAGGCTTACGTTTTCTTTGATGGAATTTGAAACCATTTGCGTTATCAAACAAAATAAACTCGATATTTATACATTCTTCGAGAAAATTCGCGAATTCTAGAACATTTCCACGACAATTGTCTAAAGAATTTTGAGTACCTACATTTTGTTAGTACCTAAATGGTATTTACGTGAGCCCGTCACAGGGAAAAGTGGAAATAAATAGAGTCCTCCTAAAACCACAGACTAGCTAGTGGAATTTCAATAAATTAGACTAGAATTGTCTCAGTCACGCGAGCTTTTAGGAATCCAAAATGGTTTCTATTAAATAAAGAAGGCTTAACGTGGGTTATTCTAAAAAGGTGAATTTACATTGACGATTACAATATAATTTCGTTATACGACTATAGCCTCGTTGTGGTATAGTAAAGGGAAATCTATACTTCTTCTTATCGAGTGGATGGTCAACCTGACCAATCCTGGTGTCAGAGTTATAGAGCCGCTAAAGGCCTCTGACATGGCTCATGTAACGACTACTATCCGTAGAAAGTAACCGGGACCGACGGCTTAACGTGCCCTCCGAAGCACGGAATCATCTTACTTTTCGGGCAATCAGGTGATTCAGCCTGTAATGCCCTAACCAAACTGAGGACAGTCTCACAAAGTGATTTTTGTGAGATATCCCCACCGGGAATCGAACCCGGAACCTCCGGATCGTGAGCCGAGCGCTCAAACCACTAGACCACGGAGGCTGTCAAAATACTAATATAATAAAATCTATACTAATATAATAAAACTGAAGATTGTTGGAACTCACTTATCTCAGAAACTATCGGTAAGGTTTAGGAAAATATTTTTGTATCTTTAAGTACCTATCTATATTATTATTTTTACAACGAGAGTAAAACCGTGGGTGCTAGGAGTATTAAATACCATTATAATGTATAGCAGTAGGTAATAGGTATAAACTATATTCATAGGATCATTTTCCATTGACTTTTATAATATTTTTTAAAGGCTCACTCTGAAGAGGTATTTTTGTTCACTATCCCGAGGGAGACTTTTTGTTCATCAGAAATAGCTCTTATAAAAACTGTAAATAATCTGTAGGTGATATAAAGTACCTAGTAATTATTAATTCATGAATCAAGCTCAACCTTGGTACCTATAGTATTTAGAAGGCCTTCGACATGGTCATGATCACTATCAATCGGGATACAGATGACGGACTAAAAGTAATTTAATGGCGCCTCCACGGACTAAGTCTCCCGTCTGCAAACCTCTAGCCAAACTGACGTTCTCATTAAAGTATCAAAGAGATGTCATAACTTTTCTTTTTAACTACTTATCTTAATCTCTTACTGAAATTCGCCAAACTTTATTTCGCCAGTTTCTTTTGATGGTTACTCTACTAGATGCCAGTGAGATTAAGGCTAGCGGTACATTTGGCGGATCTTCCGTCGTCTATTTTCTGCGACGGAACGTCAATACATGTTATTGCATATAACTTACAAATAGCGGTCACAGTACGCGGAAGATCGGTCGCTTCTTCGAGGCGTAAATTATATGCAATCATATGTATTCCCGCTCAGTCGCGGAAGATCCTCGTCGCAAGATCCGTCAAGTATAGCCCTGGCCAAAAAGTAAGCAAGTTCTATTAGGCAGCTTGTAAAATCGCTTAATTTAATCTAAAACTGTAATTTTAACTCGCTCAAACGAAGGTATTGTTTAATTAGCTCTTTCCTTTTTTGTCTAACCGTACTTCTTTTGTTTTGCAACAGAGGTATACTCGTAAATATTAGTGTTTTAACCTCTTAATTACAGAACCAAATATATAAAACATTTAGTGATTGAAAACCGACCGTTTAGATTTGTTATGGTTTTCATTCATAAAATCTCAAAGGAACAAGAACTCTCTTGAAACGACAATATGACGCTAAACAATAAATTCCAACAAAAAACCCAGATAATGTTACCTCATACATTCCACTATAGTATCAGAAAAACACATTTCAAACAATGATGTTGCAAACGTTTGACAGTCCAATTATGAAGTCCCCGGATCGCGGGTTCTGCTCTCGACATCTAGTATTTTTTGCAGGAGAATGATTGCCAGGGAAATGAGAAATGAGACCAGGAGAAATAATTGGTCTCACTGAATGGGTATCGATAAAGATATTTTTCTGCTTTTATTTTAAACAGTCAATGATATGAAACGATTTCGCTGGTTTTGAAAATTGGAAAGCTCTTATTGGTTATCTTTCATTGCACGGTTTGGGAGTTCAATATACATGTTTTTATATTTTCTATTTCCTTTACAGTTTTTGTTCCAAGTGCAAAAATAAGACAGTTAAATGTGCTGAATTTTAAACTGTAAATACGATTTTACTAGTAACGTTTTCAATTAGGGAGAGCATTCCAATGTTGCTTAGTTTAACTCAGTGTAACAAGTTAATGTGCACACAGATGTAGTAAATTCAGTTTCCAATGCATTAACACGCGAATCCATGCAACAAAATCAGAACATGAACTTAGACTACTCAAACACATAGGAATTCGCACATGTACCTATTTCAAACAGTGCTTTCATGTCCTGAAAACCGTTATACGAGGACCAATACAAAGTACCAACGTCGGTATTACTAGCGAAAATGAGTCTTACATCCTTACGTTTAGGAATGTAAACACGTGAAAGTTTTAAGTTGTAAGTTGTGCCAATCTATTTCACGGGCAGGACAGCCAATTTCGTCGTTGTGTCTGCGCGTTTGTTGGTACAGATAGAGGTATTATAGCTGAAAATTCACCTGAGCTCGTTTTGACACATTTGCTACAACGCGGATAGTCAAGAAATGGTATTATGAAAGATTTTCTAAAGTAGAAGATATTTATTGCTTAAAATATTTAACTTGGTATTAGACTCAACAACTTGGATCCAGTTTTGGTAACGCTCGAGGCAATAAATAAAATTCAAACCTCTTGTTTACTTGTACATAGTTTGTAAAGATTTCCGTGAAAACCCTTTGGTTATAGACATAGAAATAGGAATGTCCGTGTCGTTAACGTGTTCTAGTGAAATTATTTCTATTACGAGTGACAGGAACATTCTGGTATCTGCGAATGACGGCGGACAAATCATCTAAATAAAGCTTAGGTATGAAGACGCGGGTTACATTGTGATGTCACATATTTTTGGTGAATTGTATATTGAATGGTTCCGGTCAGATCAAGAGGGACCAAATTATGGGATACTCGTATTTTTCCTTACTTTCGTTTGTCGATATTACGGGGTTGTAAGTCAAAGATACAATGAAGTACGGACTAACTATTCCGATTGGAGTTGGTTTCCCGGCGGTTTCTATTGATACCTACATTGAATGCCGTATAGTATTTAGTTATTCGACATACTTATATAATAATATATACTCCGGACAAATTCACACACGGTTATTTAGAACCAATCTAAGCTTGTATATATGTACATACACAAATACTTAGAATATATAATTGACACTCATCATCGACATCGTCAGACATCATCGCCAACAACTATGTCTTCACATATATTGTTGACTCCGGTCGGGAATCGAACCCAAAACCTCCGACACAGTAAGCGCTCTCACTGCCACTGCGCCAACGGGAAGTAAATGTATCATTTCTCGTTTTAGCTTCATGCCACAGGGTGATACTTAACACTGCAAGAGTTCATAGTAAAGGCATCAACCTAATTGTTATTCCGTTGATTCGGACTTAACGTATTTCAACTAAGGGTTCGTGTTTACAAATGTTTTAACACTTTATCGGGTTAGAGGCTTAATTCCCTCAACCCCACTTTATAGGCTATGAGACCGGCTTAAGCTAGTTTCAGGCGTTTTAATTTCGTAATCAATGATTTAAATTTCAATACTCGTAAATTGGTATTAATATAAACTATTCCCAACATTATTAATTACTTTAAAAGATTCCGAATATTCAATTCTATATTCGATAAAATTTAGTTAATTCATTTTATGGTTTGATTTTTTAAAGTAAAAAGTTACATGAACCAATATGCTACAAATAGTTGTCTGCTCGATTCTTGACACCGCAGACTATACAATTTCGTTTAGGCAGTTATAAAATTGTTTGACGCAGTCCAGTGTGTCTTCAATCAGTCAGCGTTGCGCTCTTAGCATAGTTTGAGCGATGTTAAGAAATGTACAGCTCGGCAATAACTCGTGGTCGCCGATAGTGACATTTTAATCCAAGCGCTACTTGCTTCTGAGGGCACGTTAAGCAGTCGATTGTTTCAATCGTCAGAACATGTCGGAGACCTTTATGCGGTCTAAGAACTCCGGCACCAAGGTTGACCACTGACCCTTGTTGGCGATGAAGTTATAGAATAAACAAAAAAAAAAAAAGTATTAGCCTGTAATGTCCCACTGTTGGGCAAAGGCCTCTCATCTCACTGAAGTTATCAGTACAGTGAGGAGGATTAGGCATAATCACCACGCTTGCCAAATGCGGGTTGGTGATCTCAAACTCGAGCCATGTTTGAAAAGTAGGAAACATGTTTTCGCTCGACCCGGGAATTGAACCCGGGACCTCAGTCTTGGCAGGCGAGCGCACATACCACTAGACCACCGAGGCGTTAACAAATAGTAATAAAATAAATTCATTCCATTGTGTTGCTCTTTCACAATCCATCTGTTACTGCAACTGTTAGCCCCTATCATCCCATTGACAAAGGCTTACTACCTATCTATTGTAATATGTATCTAACGTTTGTATAAAATAAAGCATAGTACAAATACTATCGCTCCAAGCGTATGACGTCATGTTAGCTAAAATTTTAAACTTTGACGTGATTACAGGTGAACATGAACGTGGAAATACCACGTTGTGTGTAAGTTGTACACTTGGTAACGTTAGTTGTCGACCCTTTTGAACATATTTTTTTATCTATTAATATGTATTATAAAGATTTGTAAGTTTGTTTGTTTGTTTGTATGTTCTAGGTAATTTCGGGAATTATCAGTCCTATTTGAATAATTCTTTTTCTAATAGATAGCCACATTAAAAGGGAAGGTTAAAGGCTATTTTTCATCCCGAAATTCCCTCGGGAACCGGCACAACGCGGGTAGAACCGCGGGGCGCTGCTAGTGTAACATAAAGTTGTGTAAAAAGAACGTTGTATCACTGAACAAAATCCAGTTTTGATTCAAAATGTATGATCACCAAATCGCAGCACATAATCGTTGTGATTCCGCATAATCCTTCTCACTGCAATTATACTATCTTTATCTTATTTCTAGGGAAATGTGAGACCTTACTATCTTCAGAGAGATGAGAGGCCTTTGCCCAGCAGTGGGACACTAGAGGTTACTTTCTTTTAAAATGAAAAATCCAGACTACAAACTTGATTTATTGTACTAACATTACATACATGTTATTTTCTTTGTAAATCAAAAATTAATATCGCGAACTTTATTGATTGTACTGTAAAATGTACAAGCGGTTGGGTTAAAAGTTAGTGTTTGTATAATGTATTAACTGTCCCGGTGTTTGCAAATAATTTATATTCGTGCATGGGAAAGAAGTTTGTTGAATATTCTGATTTTGATTTGTTACGATAATCAAGTTTAATATTCGGGGAAATTGTTTACTTCTAAACTTACATATACAGAGGTAAATATAAACGTGTGAATATGATTTTGATAATAAAATTTGGACAAAATCACTACATATTATAAAACAAAGTCTACGGCCGCGTCTGTCTGTCTGTCTGTTCGCGTTAAACTCAAATACTACACGGAGTTTTTTTAATAGATAGAGTGACTCAAGAGGATGGTTTATATGTATAAAAATTCCCGAAATTTTCATGGGAACGGGCACAACGCGGGTAAAACCGGGGGCGCTGCAAGTAATTGTATAAATTAAGATGGTTAGTATAATGACGACAATCTTCACAATCAAAATATCTAGTTAGATAACTCATAGCTTCACAGGTATCGAACGCTAGACCATGTCGGAGGCCTTTAGGCGGTCTAAAAACTCTGACACCAGGTTCAGCCAGTAACCAATGCGAAATTACTTACTCACTCACACCTTGAGAAACTATTTCTTTGCCATTCGCCCATACAACAGCTTGTAAACTAGCTAAATCTAAACGCCGCAGCTATGTCTTTATCTCTAGTTTCTAATTTTCCATTTAATTACAATGAAAGCAAGCTAAATTATACATTCCAAACTTCATTAAAAATACCCAATATTGTATTCACAAAATAATCACGCCATTCAAAGCGCTTGAAACTACCAATATAAAGTAATAAGGCCTCATTAGTAAAATAGGTTTCAAATACAATGTACCAGCCAATCGTTTAATGATTATAAGGCTAGGTGTACACTATTAGGGCGTTATTTGTCGCGTGGGGTGTCACTAACCTACGAGCGCCAATTAGGATCACGCAACACCCTCTTGCATTAATCACATGGATTAAACTTTTTGCAATGGATAGTGTTAACACAGTTTTTGAAAGTGATTAAAATGTCAATATTGTTGGTCTATTTTTCTAAATAATTTAGTAAAAAAATCATGAGTTTTATATTTGATAAATGATGTATAGTGTATTGCAGGGTATTTGTAGACACATTCGTGGGAATGTATGTGGTTTTTCGATTAATTATAAGTGATTAAAAATAAAACATATTACGATTAGAAATAAGTGTTGTTACCGTTTATATTTAAAAGCGAGTATTTTTTACATTCCAATTTAAGTCACTTTTAAAACAAAGTAACTAAAGGCCTGTCATTCTAATGTTCAACTTCATTGCTTTTAAATCGTAATGTTGGCTTTAATAATTCACGACGGCCTAATTGAAGTTTTTGTTTGGGGCTATTTTGAAAGCTTTTATCGCCTATATCACACTAATTGGTCATTGATTACGTTATTCCAGTTAGTTTATTTGGATGTGTTTAGTTTGGGTAAAAATAACATGATGGATTTCGATTCTGCTTAAAGCACTTACAAAATATGTTTTGTTTTTAAAATATTTACATTGAATGTTTGCAATTGTACTGAATCAAGTTTAATATTGACAAAAATGAAATCTAAAAATTCGTAAAATATTAAACTTAATAAAATAATATGATTCATCAAAAGTACGTAAACTTTTTCAAAGGTTTAATGATGAATTATTCAATCCCACTGTGTCAAACCAACGGAACTTGTATGAACGTTACTAATCCCAACATTTCACAAATTAAACCCCGAATAGACGTAAAACCTTTTCAATTTAATAGATTAACGTGGATTACGTAGGTCAGGGATCCAGGAACAAAGGTATCACCCACCATCGTTTGTAAACATGCCTTTACAACCCTAACTAATCAATTTAAACTCTACCCCGCAGAAAATAAAGTATAAAATCGTGTTCACATTTGATTTCATGTTTTCGTTCACGCCACACTTCCGGGGTGTGATTTGTGTTTACAATAATTCGTAACAGAGACCATTATTTTGTCTGTTAGATCATTATCGTGTTATTACAAGACAATTGAGTAATAATTGAAATTTACGGCTGTTTTATTCCTGTTAATTAACGTCATTAAATGTGTGTTACATTACACCTTCTTTGTGTTGACATTTCTGAGAAAACTTTTCTATTTACTAGGTTTATAGAGTAGTAGTTTGGTGTTGTACGTTGTTGATGGTTTGGGAATTGTATCATATTATGAAAGGTACACTAGCATTATGCCCCTCCAAGGCGTAAAACACACATAGCGCAACTGAAAGACGTCTGAAAGACGTCACTAGTCTGCAGCGGGCCCGGAACGGGTCAGTGTGACACCTTTCATACAAATACAAGGAATAAAACATCACGCGACCCGCACTCGCACGTCTTGCGCTTTAGTACGTCTTTATTCTGCGTTTTCGTAGCATCGTAGCAACGTAGCAAAGCAACGTAGTAACAATGCTACGTCGCTATGCTACGAAGTTATGTTGGTTTCTACCAATCATAACCAATAGCAGAGCTAGAGTAATCTAGAGTAATCTTCAATATTAGGCAGGCGTGGGAATTACGCCTAATCCTCCTCACTATACTGATACGTGCCCAGCCGTGGGACATAACAGGCTATTAATACTATTACTGTTTTAAACTTAAGTAGGTTAGTAGCCAACTAACATGGTTCTGGTCCTTTTGATTGTAGTTCGTGGAAAAAAATTATGATTCCTAAGTTAACGTGAGTGTTCAGTTTTTCACATCTATAGAATCTTAAATGTCAAATACACCCAATATAAAAACAAGACTTTTATTATAACGATCTTTAAGCAGTTGTTTTGAAAGACTTCAGAATTCAAGATTCTATGAAATTCAAAATAGTTATTATAAGCATTAGGTACTTGAACCTTTTAAATAAAAGTATCCATCTTCATATTTTAATATAATTAATCACTTACGAAACAAGTTGTTGAGACTAACGATATTGTTTGTTTCAGATTCAGATTGAGTGCTTGAAGTGGGTGGAACAATGAGAACGTTTCGTAACTACACGTAGTGAGCTGTGAAGATGTACAGGCATTTGCTTTGGGCGTTTCTTCACGGTTTTGTTCTTCTACCCTCCACAGCAGTGAGAGGTAAATATCATTTAATAATAACCAACCATACATACCTAAAATAAAGTTATTATCCCGGTCAACAAAGATATAATCACTGTTGCACTAATTTTATTAAGAAGGAAGATTTTTGTGTTGTTGAAGTAAAGTGTATGGGGACCCCACTTAATTTGGGGAAAGCGTAAGCGCGATCTGCAAAATGTTCACACTGGTGCCATCTATTGGATCACGGGTGGAACAACCGCGCGTTTAAGTTCAAATTCGTTAAGAATGTTTTTTGTTTATATCTCGATTCCTCGTTATTCCAATTTAAGCTTCTTTGAAATGCACGCAAGGAAAATAGGATGCTATGTTCCTGGCGACGTTACCGGCTAATAGTTGTTGTTCTCCACGTTTTCGGTTTGATATAGTTTCCCTTAAAAAAACAGCGGAAAAAGTAGGACCCACTGCTGGACCAAGTTCTCCTTCAATTTGATCCATTTTGACCTTTCTCTATCGTTTTTAAATAAAAAAAGTATCTTTTACTGAAGAAATTACTGTTTTTGGATATGATAATAACATTAAAAAGTCTAATTATAAAGTGATTATTGTAAAGGTATTTGAAAATTAAACTTAATATAGTGCTAATTAAAACTTTGAAATTAGGAGTTGTATACAAATTGAAGGTGACTTTACTAGCTTATCTCAATTAACTATTCGTTAATTATAAGTTAATTAATGTTACAATTAGAAAAAGTCAAAAGTTCTCTACAAAGAAAATACTAATTGAACGATTAGATCGTATTTTATATAATACTAATTATTAAGCTTCGATACGAAAATTAGTTTGAATAAAATTGGCGCGCTAGAGTCCTTGTTTGGCTACAATCCAGCGAGCGATCAAAGCTTCAAACGGGCTCTTAACATCAATCGATATTATCTATACAAATAGATAAAAAATTAAGTGGTTCTTTGCATTCTAAATATAACAGCTTTTAGTATATTTACGAAGAAGTATAGTAAACATAATATTTTTAATGATATTATCATACCACTTACATTATTTTTGTCTACTTCTACTGTGTTTTGAAATGCACGTAAATTTTCATCTCGGATCTTTAAATCTTGGAGTTATTTTGAAGGCGTGAGGTGGTATAAAAACTCCGATACTGGTCTGTATACTTGAACTTAGTTGCCCGTATCTCAAATATAGTTTTTTACTACCTTAGCTTAAATTATTGTGTAGTATAATTAATTTTGTTAAGTCATCTTATACGTTCGCCAAAATTGCTTTACTTCGGTCACAGAACGTCGTCTTTACGCTAGGCTTGTTCACCGACTGCGAACATCAGCTCTTTAAGTAACCCCAATGGGGTCTTTTACCATATTCTTTTCACTGTTGTGATCACTGCATACGAGGAACAATTTATAACACCTTTATATAAAAGCTAGAATGTTCCCGGCCTTTACCCTATTTCAAAGTAACACTCGCCTTTACTTCACGTTCCCAAAAGTACTTTACGCTACAAATGAAAGTTTAAAACGTTTGCGCATTAAACTGCAACTTTATCGCTTCTAAAACTAAGTCAAATAAATGTAATTTTGAATTCCATAATCGCGTGCAGTTACTAAAAGTAAACCTGAAGTCAAACTGAAAATAGTAGAGTTAAAATTCTATTAAAGTTCGCGCTAAGCGTGCACCGTCAATCTATATAATCTTTTAGTTTATTTATGTTGTTACGTGGCTGATAGTGTCAGACGAAATTGCGCTAACACTTAGGAAAATTGAACTACACAGCTTCTTACTAATGTATCCTGTCTTTTCTTGAACGCTTTTTAAAGAAGTTAAGACGAGAAATAACCAACTTAAGTTGGTTCGTGGTTGTTAATAACGTAAAATGTTTGTGCTTTATGGAAAAAATTGATTTTGGAATTTGGTTTAAATGAAGAACGGAATTTTGAAGACAAATGAAGGTGGAGAATATTAATTTGTTGCAATAGACAATTTAATATTTTCTATTATATTTTTGGATCGAGTTATGGGTTTTTAAGCTTCATACTGACGCAATACAACTGAAGTTGTAATATTTTAGTACCTACATATTAATATGTGAGTAACAAAACAAAAATCTAAATGTTTAATTTGTTTTAGAATAGTCATGTAAACTAGTTACCGCTCCAAGGATTACATCGGTGGTTACCACGTTAGATACTGCTCAGTATTCTGTACCTCGTTTGGTTCATACTACTGCACAACAAAACAATATAATTTATGTTTTGTAAGTTAGCGAGCATTGTTCAAAACCGCGATTCATTACCGACTCCCGCCCATACTCACGACCAACTTAATTCGCAAAATGAAAAACTCTCGGGTTCCCTTCCCTTTCTAATCTCTAAAATCTGCTTAAAATAAATTACAAACGGGCACGCTCTACGCGAACTTTGTTTCTCTTTTTATTCCTTTACAAAAATAAAGACTTACGTCTTTAATTAATTAAGGAGGCCTTTTTAAATAAACAATCAAGTTTCTAATGAGTTGTTTTCTCGTTTCGGAAGGAAAATGCCTTTTCTACGGACGACGAGATTCTAATTGGAGAGACGGAGTGTTGATTATGTTGTAATTTCTTTGGTTTGATTCTAGGTAATTGCTTTTTTGGTCCATTAAACTCAAGGTATAGTTCTCAAGTTGCTCAAGGCATGATACTCGTACATTAAGCTTCGTTCATGGAGAGGCGGGGTGTTGCTCGGCGCGTGTAGCTATTGTGAAATGAAAAAATATATACGCATCGAATTGAGAATTTCCTCCTCCGAAGGCTGAAGTCGTTTAATAACAAAAGGTGGTCGCGTGGTCGTTCTTCTACAAGAATGCTTTCATAAATTACCATATGTTCGGTTTGAACGCTCAACTTGAGGCCTGACTCGCCGCGGCTCAAAACGAAACCTTACTGATTTTGATATTGCATAAATCAACCACAAACATTCCTAAAAGAAAACCATTTTACTGCATCAATTTCCAACGGTTAGAGCCATAAATCTATCGTCAATAAGTGCCCAGTTTAGTTAAACGTGTACGAAGCAGTCTTCGTGAGCGTTACAGTCTATTTATACACCTTAAGTCACGAACGAAAATTGATTATTATTGCAAACATGCGTTTGGTAGCGTTTTTACTGCGACTTGAATGGTTATGTCAGTAGTTTTATGTTGAAGGTTCGAGTGACTGTTGCGTAATGGTACCCTGAAAATTGTAGACGGATCTTCTACTGAAAATTGAATGAGGTAGAAGTCTTTTAAAGTTTTTGTACATATTAAGTTTGGGTAACTAAGTAAGTTCGTGCAGGTTAGTGTCCAACCCTGGTGTCGGAGTTTTTAGACCGCCTAAAGGCCTCCGACATGGTCTAAGTGAGTTAAATACCTTTACTTTACTCTCATTATCTTTATTTTACTAACTGAACTTAGAAGCATTAACAAGTGTGTAATTGCCTCGTTAAAGTTTATATTGGTTTCTTAAATTTCCTTCTCGTTAAAGTTTATTACAAGAATACGGCCTCCTCTGTTTTTTAACTAACCGTAAAGATGTTGAACTTTTATATCATAATATAGACATAACATTATCGTTTTCCAATAATGTTATGTCGAATGTACTGATCACAAAAATTACAAAAAATGTGTACAGGGTTATTTCAATGTGATATTTGGCATTTTTTTAGATCTTAAAGAACTATAGATTTTTGAAGAAGACTTAACCTCAACTATACGTAAAGTTTTATGGTAGTTTACTACTACTATTTTACTTGGCCTGTGTATGTGTTTTAGGTGTGATCCCGAAAAACTTTGGAAGAAACGATCAAATAAAATATTATTTGTATTACCTAACGCAATGCGGGTATCAATATTCTTTCTAGGATTTAGGATGTTAATCATTTTTAATGTTCCTCGTTTCCATGTTCATTAGAAAAAGGAATATTATCTACTTGTACTTAAATATTTTTGTACTTTTTGTATTAATATGATTTAACAGATTCTTATAATGAAGTAATTTAGATGTAATTAATGAACATTAGCCTGTGCTGAACAAAGGCCTCTTATCTCACCAAGATCACCAGTACACACAAACCCGCGTCATATTTGAAAAGTAGGAAACATGTTTTCGCACGACCTGGGATTGAATCCGGGACCTCAGGCAGGCGAGTGCGTTTTGCAAGTTTTGGAAAAACGTAATTAAAAATATAAGCAAGGCAAGTTAAATAAAAATGTTCTATTTTATTAATCGTATTTTATATTAATCACCTTCATCAAAAAAACTCGAGACGAATTTAGCACTAATTAATTTAACTTGCTGACTACAATACCAAAAGCATCTCATTAAAAATACAATTGCTTTATAAAATATATCTTGAATTGTTATCCTAATGTTTCTAATATTCTTGTTCTTAATGAATCTCTTCGCCATTGCTTTCGAAGCATTCTGTTTCACAAATGAAACAAGTATAATTATCACTCATTTCGTTTTTTTCATCTTGTTTGTAAAGTCAAAGGAATGCCTTTGAACGAAGAGAAAAATAATTGTTTTAATTTGAATACTTAGTCGGTTTGTGGCTATATCTTGCCGGACATTATAATTGTTATTTTTTTAATGTTAAGGTAAAAGGAAGACGAAGTATAGTTATATGGAACCGATTTACCAATTGTTTTGTAAAGTCTACGTTTATGGAATAACTAGCCGCGCTCCGTGGTGTTACCCGCGTTGTATCGGTTCCCACGGGAATTTCGGGATAAAATGTGTCCTATGTGTTATTCTGACCTATAACCTATATTAATGTAAAGTTTCATCCAAATCCGTTCAGTAGTTTTTGCGTGAAAGAGCAACAAACATACATACATACATACATACATCCATCCTCAAAAACTTTCGCATTTCTAATATAAGTAGGATGTATGTATCACACCTCACATCAACTCACATGCAATCGTAAACCTCATCTATAAATCCTATAAATTAGTTAGTACGATCTATAGTTATCTGTCTATAATGCTTATCTCACTACATATTAGATCTCATAACGTCTTTAACTTTACATACCGTTTTACTTACTTTATCTTTGCGTCACATTACCTGCAAATGTGTACGAGTATGTCACCTGTTATTCTTGGTGTCATGTATATTTTCATTAACTAGTGTACCGTTACCCTTATTACCCGAATATTCACAGCTCCAGGTAGCTGCATAAATAAAGGTTTATATATAATTTATTATAATATAGAGATGTATGCACACAGACTGTGGTTTCTGGCTTGTTGCCATTGACTTGTAACGTTCTCGCCTCATGTATTCGATATTACGTTATATAGGCGTCGTTATTCTAAGAAAATGTGCTAGAGTGTTAACTGTTAATAGAAGTGTGACTCATTTTGTACTTAATTAGGTATTGTTTACTTAATAACTGGACATTAAGCGTTTTGGGACCCTTTCTGAAATTACTTTTATAAGGACAGGGACAGGGGAGGATTGGCGATGCTTGGGGGAGTCCTTTGCTCAGCAGTGGGACAATATAGCTTAAAAAAATAGACACTCTCAAATGTGGATCCATATTATTATTGTTATATTAGCTTTGGGTGTCCCAATGTTGGGCAAAGGCTTCCCCCCATCGTTTTTACTCTATTAAGACCTTCACGATGCCAGCAGAATTACGTCAAGTTCATCTCGCTACTCCTTTTTGGTCTGGTGCGGCATCGCCTTTTTGCGCCTGGGTCCCATAAAGTGGCGATTTATATCCAAGACTATAAACGGCAAAAACAAATTTATTGAAGCATCTATCGAGCAGTATCTTCTTTATTTATCTATCAGTTATAAGGCTATACGCCTTATCACATTAACATAAAGTGTGTTACCAGTATCACACACGACGTATTACTACATACGTAAAACGCAAAATATATATTTCGATTAATTAAAATATAAACTAAAACACACTTACGTTGATATCAACTTCAAAATTGCTCACTCAAAAATTTCGTTGCACTCTACACCACGCTTGTATATCCAATTTTATCCGGCACATAATACGGTTGAATTTTAAATGGCAAAAATGTGAGAGACGCAACTCATTTAGGTAAATGAACCGACAGTTGAATATACCGCAGTTTGGAAACAATCTCGGGAACTCCACGGCCGCGATCCTCACTAAATGTAATATTCAATTTTTGAGAACCTTACTTTATTAAATGTGAATTATTTTATGCAATAATCTTCTTTTTGTGGGTCGGTAAAATATATAAGCAATTGTGGCCTTATCTAAATAACGAGAGTTAGTAAAAACCAAAAAGTTGCTTATGGAACTGGCTATAGAAGTGGGTCAGTTTACCAAGTTGTGTTGAAGTTTTTAGATTACCGTAAGGTAACCTGAATAGTTAAATGATATAACTATCATTACCTATACCATGTTAGTCTCTTATACCTACTGGAGAGGCGAAAAGGATTTGACGTAATCACTGTGTACTTAATTTAAACATGATAATACTATATCATGCTATTGCAGTTCAGTCAGATACAGTTTGGATACACTTTGATCCAATGAGATTAAGCGCCATTGCCATTTTGTATCAACGCAAAGCGGCGATAGCGTAAAGAATATTTCAGATATGTTTCAACATGATTTCAACTCCTACATAAAATATGTACATTATCGGATAGTGCCGGACTGGGTCAGTGCTGGCATAATAATATGTGGTAGCAACCTTTTTTAATTTAACTTTTTTATCCAATGTGAGGAGTTCTGTTTTTACCGCCATAACTATTTTGTATCAATTGGAGGTGGCCATGCCAAAAATAATATTTCAGATATGTAACTATTTTGAATCGGAACAAAACGGCGGTTTATTTGGTCTTGTTACTTTGTGTTCTTCTAGTACAAATAGTTTATAGTTCGTTTATTTTTTCTATTTTAATTTTGTCTGTGCACTTTTTAAATGTTTTTTTAGATATATTTTGTTAGTTTGATTTATAAAGCATAGAATGTTGTACGCCGTAAAGATATGTCACGTTAAACATAAATCAATACTAATATTATAAAGAGGTAATTTTTTTAAGTTTGTTTGTTTGTATGTTCGAGGTAATCTCATTAATTATCAGTCCGATTTGACTAATTATTTTTGTACTAGATAGCCACATTCAACGGGAAGGTTATAGTTATTTATAAGTTAACTGTAAGTGCAAAGTAATGATATTATTGTAGTGGTTATTAAATAAATAAACGGCAAAAGCGTAAATAACATTTCAGATAATTATGTTTCAACAAACCACTTAATAACTCAATACCGAAGTAATAATCGTTAAAGACTAAGCTCCTCATGGATTGTAGCACTATGTTGCGTGACCAACCGATACTAGCATTGAACTGTGGTTATTACACTTCAGATTCTAGTATTTAGCGTTCCCTAAACTAGCATTAGCATTAGTATATAGCGTTCAGGCGTTTAGTAATAGCCTTTATGAAGTACGGGTTTATTAATGTGTAATATATCGAAGTAAGTTCGTGTAAGATAGTTTTCATATTATACCAATTGAAGTGATTTGTTCTTGTAAGTTATCGATAGTTAATCGAAGTGGTATAATCATATGAAAAATAAATAAATATGATATATACTTATGCCGTCTTATTGATAAAGGCGGAAAATTGCGTATGTCAGAAAGTGACAGTAGCTAAAATACGCGTTTATTAAAAAGGCCCATGGAGTCTGCGAAGAATAAAAAGTCACAACGAAAATCGAAAAACGTTGATCATTTAAATTTACCGAGAAAATTTAAGTTTTAAAACTTTAATTTGTTATTATATTTACTTATCCGCCTTCCGTTTATTTCGATACTTTGCTACCGTTAATTTACAGTGTTAATAAGAACTTAATCCAACATAAAGTTTAAACGAAAATGATGCTCGGATAAACAATTACACAAACGTAAAACAAAATGATATATTTTACCAAAATTTTAAAGCAGCGCGTTACAAATTAAGTTTAAATATGAATGAGTCACCGGGAGTGTTCACTCATAAATCTGTCGACGACATACTTAAATTACAACAATAACAGTGAATATTCATAATGAAAACAAAAAGTCGGACACAAAGCCGTGTTTAACTCATCAACCTTTTTAAGTTTCGTTCAAAAAATGAACAAAAACACAAGTTAATTTACAAAAAAGCTGTAAGCCTTCGAAAAATACTCCGACTCATTTCACTGGGACGTAAATTGAAACGTTAAATCTGTCAGCCGTAGAGCAATTTATGGCATTCACCACGCATAATTACAAAGGTTTTGTCCATTAATGTGTCATTAACGAATATTTAATGGGGGTTTAGCATTCCGTTCCGTGCAAAGTTTTGAACTCTGTGTTTTACTGCTAATCAAAATTCAAGTATGCTAATTTTAGAACTGAAACACTATTAAGCGCAGTCTGTTTCACGATTTTCGACATGTACTTCTAGCGCACTCTTGTTACTCAATTATATCAAGCGATATAGAATGTTGCTTATTTACCAAACTTGCGTTAGTAATCCATTGATTTAGGAGTAATCTGAAAACGTATACTCTTAATATGCGGCATTTTAGTCCCCTCATTCAATCATTTTAGTCTTCCTCCTACTATTTAGTAATCTGTGCTCCTACGCGCTGCAGTGGTGTGTACTCGGCCGCACGTTACTGATATTCTTTTGTTTTTCCTACTAAAAGCTATTAAATAGTCTTTAAAACAATTTAACCCTTTTATATATGTAATCTTATAGTATAAGCAGCTGTCAGACTGTACCTACCACAGTAGTTTTATGTCACGAACTTTTCTGAGTCATACTTGTACCTACACAAGTATGACGCAGGTCCGCTCGTGAAATAAAACTTCTATATAAGATTTATATATAAATCATCACTACATAGTATAAAACAAAGTCGCTTACCGCTGTCTGTCTGTCTGTCCCTATGTATGCTTATATCTTTAAAACTACGCAACGGATGTTGACGCGGTTTTTTTAAATAGAGTGAATCAAAAGGTTTATATGTATAAAAATTCCCGATATTCCCACAGGAACGGGCACAATGCGGGTAAAACCGCGGGGCGCTGCTAGTTATTAACAGAAGATAGTTTTTACCTTTTTGTTCTATTTTTATTTACCCAGTTCTATTGACAAAAGACTTTAAAATGTTCGTAATGAAAGTTTGACTTTTCTTACAGCTTTTACAAGTTAACGGGATGAAGTAGACCGTAATTGAGCTTTAAAGTCATAATACATTTGCCCTTGTTCATCTGTTAACTTTATAAAGTGATTGTCAAGAAAAGTTTTATTAACGTTTGATTGATATTCGACGTTTGAAGTTTAATTAGTTGTATTGTTGTATTTATGTATTTAAAGTTAATTATTATATAATTAACTTTAAAGAACGGTCTTAAAGTATTTGGTGTTAATATTATTAAGTATTCAAGCAATTATAATTTAGAAATTGAAGCATTTTCAAAAACATACAAGTTTTTTGAAAATTAACCGACTTCAAAATAAGCGAATGATGTTCTCACTTCGACTGATTTTTTTGTATATCTAAATATACAAGTACATGCATTATATGAAACAATGAATGTCAAAAGACTTTTTTAATGAGAAATAAATTATAATTTGATGCTTCATTTCGGAGGAGTTAAATCTTAAAATATGAAATATATTTACCTTGCGAGCCCACACGAGCCGGGTAAGCGACAAGGCCTCGGAATTTCGGTTGAATTTAATAAATCTTTCCTATGTTTCCTTCTACCGTTGAATGGTCCCGGAAACACCTAACTCTCTGTTTTCATAACGCACCCTCAAAAGGATAAAATGAAATATTTCCGTGAACCAAAACATCCCCTTACTAAACTCGACGTGTGATTTTTGTCGTTATTCCATACGTAAAAATGAATTTTTGAGTTTTATAGTCGCCTTTTGAATTTCAAGAAGGGTTTTACTGTTCTCGGTGTAATGTGTAGGAAATGTGCTTCTTTATGGTGCTTTTAATATTAATGTTAACAGTCATATTATCTTGTCTCAATTCTATCTAATACAGACAGATAGTCTTATTGTATAATAAAAATAATGTATTTCTAAAAGTACACCCCTATGCCTGGTACGAAGTTTCAATAATCTCTCATAAAGGCTTTCAAATTACGCTCGTCAAAAACACCTGACTCGGTTTGAAGATTGCTTTATCAATCACCTCAAACAATCAAAAGTCAGCTTCTTTTCTTATTCCACACGATATTTTTTTATAATCACAACTAAGTTTATTGGAACGAAATATTTTTGAAGGTCGATTCAGGAAAGTACTGATCTTATTCAGTTTATTACGTTTTTAATTCTGCCAAAACTCAGTTCAGAGCTTAAACTTAATTTCATTTTTCACCAACGTAAACTTTATTCGCGGGATTCTGTCAAAACCAGTCAAAACCAGTTTTTAAAACACGAGGTTGCTGTAACAAAGAGGTATTTTTAGTTATCTATCGGCAGTAGCAGTATGTATCGTAAAACAATAGTTAGAGTACAAGGCAATAGCAATATCACCACGAACGAACGGGCTAACAAATTGGTGCGTGCGCCTGAATAACTTCTATTGTTAAAACCCTTTACTATTTTTTTTTGTAAAACGTTAAAATTTCATTTTTCTATTTGTTTTTTTTCTATAAATAAAACGTTGTTGGTTGGATAATGGAATAGTACTTCACAGTTCAATTTTAACTAGCAATATGACGTGTGATGGACGTTATGATCCGGAACATGTTTTGTGAAAGGTTTTCAATAAAGTAATACATATACTAAATTTAATTCATCGAATGCAGTCTATATTTATTCATGTTCGGAAGTAATACTAGCGGCCGTTTGTTCTCTGTGCTTTGTTTTGACATACATTTTAAGGGCGTCAGTGTGGGGAAATTCAAATGTAAAGCTGTGTGTATATTGTGCGCCGTGAGTACTTCGACACGAGTGCCAGAAAAAACTGATAGGACAGTGACACACTGGAAAGTTTAAATGCTATATGTGTTTAGGACTTTATGTAGGTTATGATAAATGAGGAATGTTATTATTTACTTATTATAGGTCACTAAGAAGAAGAAGAATCGGCATTTTCTAATTCCAAATATTAGTCCACGCTTAGCGGCCCTTACAGTCAGGTGATTATGAAAAAATACTACAGTATAAAGCTTCGGACTCTGCTCTTGCATTTAGTTGCATTTGGCAGTAGCTTTTTGTAGAGCGTACTAATTCATACGTTTATTCATATTCATACATTTAAAGGCCACTGCGCCATCAACAGCCGTCGATAACAGCAACAGAACAAATTGCAATGTCATAAAAAGCCACCGCTGTCAATAAATATGTTTCCACTGTGCCATCAACTTTACAACACATGAGAACAGTCGCGGTTTCGCGTTAAGTACAACGCGGATTTAAAATTCCATTTCCGACAACGTGATCGCGTAAGTTCCGACCAGATCCGGCGCGCGAATCCGGCGAGCCGGTTGTTTACCCTACTCGGATGCGATGCGCTTTTAAGTGTTCCCCTTTCGAGTTTCGCTACCGGCTTTTATAGGTTTTGTATTGATTTTAAATAATGTACCGGTTTATGACACGTGCTGTGATTGTTGTTGCTTTTGTGTTACAATGTATTTGATAACGGGTTCGATTATATTGGGGTTTTTGGGATGTCTATGGATATCCTAGCTGTGTTTTATACCATGGCCTGCTGGATGGTCTAACATTGTAGGTAGCAGAGGTTTTACATGTAAGTTAAAGCTACACTTTGTTGTACGTAATTTTATTCTTGTACCCTATACATGGTAAAGAGAGTAAAGTATAAATAGCAACACTAGTAAATCTCCTTTAAAGGTTGCTAATAGCGATTAAACGGCCTAATATCCATCTTTAAAATTGTTCTTCAAATATTTATGTGGTACAATAAAGTGTTTATCTACCTATCTAATCTAAAATTATCAACGTAAACTGAACAAGCCTAAACAAACTTAACCATCCCAAGAAATATAGAAAAAATCCTTTTTTTACACAAAAAACAAGCCCGGTGGATCCAATAAATTTTTCAACGGATTGTAAGCTAATTTATAACATCTTAAGACATGCCGACCTCTGGGTAGGCTGACCCTTTTCTAGCTGGCTCTATTGGACGATTTGTCTCTGGGCATTAACTATGAACTGAAATCCGCTGATTTAATTGTCTAGAATGTTTGCTACTCAACATTATTTAGGTCAAAGGGAGTGACGTGGATTTATCAGAGGAATTTGGAAAGTAATAGCTGTTTAAATTGAAAGATTTAGTTCTGATACGATTTGAATTGAAATGATGCTGTGATTGTAAAAGTAATTTTAGAATGAGAGTTTGTTTTGCAAACTATTCAGAATTGGTTAAAAAAGTACCTAAAAAGGATTTTCGGTTTGATTGTAGTAGTGTTTAATTACAGCCACTCTTACCTGTTTCAGCAACACTTGACATTCTTAGTCAGCTGTTTTTAATTTAATATTATTATACTTTGATATTTAAAAAGCATTTCTAAATTTTATCGCAATATTGAAACAAGAATATATATTTTTCAAATCTTGAAAAAGATATTCAAAATAAAAGTTGATCATAATTTTCACTTTGCATAAAATTTTATTCTACTCAATACGGTAAGTTCTAAGTTAAGTTACAGCTTTCGTAAGCTTTCTCCGAGTACAATTTACTTCAATCTTCTAAGTCAGACGGTACGCACAGGAATTTATTGCTAAGTGGTTACGAACGAATTTGGAGGTTACGTTCAAATATTGAAGGCTTTTGGTGGAGGTAACCATTTTTATTATTAAACAACTGCTACCAGACTGTGGTTAAGATATCATTTTCATTAATATTAGAAGTAATTGCCCGTTTGTAGTATTCATTTTGTTTAGTACTAGCAGCGCCCGCGGTTTTATCCGCGTTGTGCTTGTTCCCGCGGGAATTTCGCGAGTATTTATGCATTAAACCTTCCTCTTGAATTACTATATCCATTGAAAAAACTGCATCAAAATCCGTTGCGTAGTTTTAAAGATAGAAACGAGCAATAAAATAAATGTATAATTTGTCCTTTTGTAAGAAAAAATAAAATAACATAATAGCCCGATAACGAAACCTTATAAAACGCTTGTATGAAAATAAAATGTATAAAATCATAATAATAGCATGTCACGTACCTGAAATAGAGTTTTGTACTTTAAAAGATTTTTTGTATGATTTCGATAAGCACTCAAATGGTACGTGGTACATAAAACTCTTAAACCTAGATTGGCGGGAATAAAACGTTGAAAAGTCTAGAGGTTAAAAAGGTTGACAAAGAATGATGGTTTTTATTTCACATTCGATAAATGCAGATGTATGGATTCCAATTTCAATAGTGATATAAAAAAGTGTATCGCACATCACTACATAGTATAAAACAAAGTCGCTTTCCGCTGTCTGTCTATCCCTATCAGATCTTTAAAACTACGCAACGGATTTTGACGCAGTTTTTTTAATAGATAGAGTAATTTAAGAGAAGGGTTTTTTCTATAAAATATCCTGAAATTCCCACGGGAGCGGGCACAATGCGGGTAATACCGCGGGGCACTGCTAGTGTGAGATAAAACAAATGACGGCCGCTAAGCCCAGCCTAGCCTAGCTCACTTACAGATTTTATTTAATTACTAGCTGCGCCCCGCGGTTTCACCCGCGTTGTACCCGTTCCCGCGGGAATTTCGGGATGAAAAATAGTTGTTGGCCGATTCTCAGACCTACTCAATATGCTCACAAAATTTCATGAGAATCGGTCAAGCCGTTTCGGAGGAGTACGCGAACGAACACTGTGACACGAGAATTTTATATATAAGATTATCAAAATTTTTAAAAATAAATAAATTATGTGAAGTGAATTCGGTTAAAAACCATCTAGTGTCTATTACTTCGAAAGCTATAAACTTTTGCTTTTTAAACTTATTGCCTCCTTCTTTATGCATCGGTTTCTAATTATGTATTTATATTAATAGAACAGTAAGAATAATATAATGGTCGGATAATGTCATTAATGTAACCAGGGTTCGCCAAGTGGTAACCAAGCTATTTGAACTTATTTAACTTAATATATATCTTATTGATTTAAATTTCAATATATTTTTATCTCAAGTAATCTTATTCTTTATCTATTCTAAATTTAAAGTTAAATTACCTCGCTGCTCTTTAAAAAATAATTTAAACTTTTACAATTCATTTATCTTGAATAAACTAATAAAAATAAATAAATAAAATAAAAAAATAAAAAAGCCTTTATTGCTACTTAAAGTTTACATGAAAGTTAATAAAATTAAATTATGCCTAGTTTTAGTTAATAACATTTATTTGAAAGTTGAAAGTTTATATCGGCAAACGGTAATTATTTGCAGCTTGTCCTCCGACATAGGCCTCCTCTAAAGATTTCCATTCTGTTCTGTCCTTTGCTATCCGAGTCCACGCCGGACCCGCTATTTTTTTGATATCGTCCTCCCATCTTTTATTCTGTCTCCCTCTGTTTCTTTTGCCATCTCGTGGATACCATTCGGTTATTTGTCTTGTCCATTTTTCCTTCTTTTCTCTCATCATATGCCCTGTCCACCTCCATTTTAATTGTCTGTAGGTTGTGAATGCATTTTTAAAATTTGTTTTACTTTTTATGTCTTTTATTTTTATTCTGTCTTTCCTTTTAATTCCTATTATACTTCGCTCCATTCCGTTTTGACAAGTTTTTATTTTATTTGCTAGTTTTTCTGTCAATGCCCAGGTTTGGCATCCGTATAGTAGACAAGGCTGAATACATAGGTTATATACTCTTCTCTTTTCCTTCATAGGCATTTCTGTATTCTTCATAACTTCACTAAGAGACCAAAATCGTTTCCATGTATTAACAATCCTTCTTTCTACTTCTTTCTGCATTCCGTCTTCGGTAGATATTAATTGTCCCAAGTATATATATTCTTGTACATATTCTATTTCCTCATTGTTTACGCTTATAGTCCCTTTTTGTAAAGAATTCGACATTATCTTTGTTTTTGTTAAGTTCATTGACAACCCTGCCTTTTCACTTTCAATTGCAAGTTGTTGTAACATTATTTCAAGGGATTCCGGGCTGTCAGCAAATAATATTAGATCATCTGCGAAGCGTAAGTGGGTCAAGTATTCGCCGTTAATATTTATTCCCATATTCGCCCAATCTAGATTCCTGAATATTGTTTCTAGTACAGCTGCAAATAACTTAGGCGATATTGGGTCTCCTTGTCGTACACCTCTTTTAATGAAAAAATCTTCACCTATAGTCTCCAACTTTACTTGCGCAGTGCTATTTGCGTATATTTTTTTAAGTATCCGAATGTATTTTGAGTGAACGCCTTGTGATTTTAATGCGTTCCATAAAAAACAATGCTCTAATGTGTCGAATGCCTTTTTAAAATCAACAAACGCTATATAGTACGTTTTGTTGTACTCTTTAAATTTTTGTAGAATTTGTCTTAATGCGTGGATGTGATCTATCGTCGAGTAATTTTTGCGGAATCCCGCTTGTTCTTTAGGCTGATTTTCTTCAAGGGTGTTAGTAATTCTTGATAATATTATTTTCGAAAATACTTTGTAAACGTTCGACATTAAACTAATAGGTCTATAATTAGTTATGTCTGCTTTGTCACCCTTTTTGTGAATAAGTGTAATTGTCGATTTGGTCCAATCCTCAGGAATCTGTTCCGAGTTGATAATTTCATTAAATAAATCTGTGAGCTTTTGAGCAATTACTGGAGATGTAGTTTTTAGTAATTCGTTTGTGATGAGATCTGATCCAGGTGATTTGTCGGACTTCTGTGAACTAATGGCTTTCGTGGTTTCTTCCTTCAATATTTCCGGTATTGGATCCTCATCATTTGTGGTATCATGTTCTTTAAAAACTTGTCTCGGCTTTTGACTTTGATATAATTTGCGATAAAAGTCAGTAGCAATTTCCAATATCTCTAGTCTTTTACCAGTTATTTTCCCTTTCTTTTTCTTCATATTTGGTATCCAATCTTTTATGCGATTAAGTTCTTTCAGAGCCTTTTTAATTCCTCCTGTCTTTTCTATATAATTTTTTATTGTATCGAATCTTTTTGTTTTCCTCTCTTTCCTAAGTTGTTCGCTTATTATTTTACTTATTTCTGCTATTCTTCTTTGGTTTTCTTTTCCATTCCTTTGTCGAATGAGTTCTTTTCTTTCCAATAGTAGTTGTTTAATTTCATGTGAGATTTCGTTATCCTTTTTAATGTTCAAGTTTGTTTTCCTAGTGACAGTTTTCAGCTCATTTAGAAATGTATTGTATTTTTCTTGTATTGATTTATATTCTTCGTTATCAATCATATCTAGTGATTTTTGGAGATTACTAAGCAAAATTTCCTTGTTGCCTGTGCATTGGATGGGTGTGTATTTATTATGGAATTTCCTTGCTTTCTTTTGACGGGTACCAGTCAATGTAGCCCGAACCATCCTGTGGTCTGTATTAAAATTTAAATTATTAAGGACGGACACATCCTTAAAGGCATTCCTATTGTTAGACATAATGAAGTCTATTTCGTTCTTATAAATTCCGTTAGGTGACCTCCATGTCCATTTTTTTGATGGTTTCTTTTTATAGAAGCTATTTAATATACCCAAGTTATTTTCCAAAGCAAAATTTACGATTCTTTTACCATTATTGCTTCTTACACCAAATCCATGTTTTCCCACTGTATACTCTTCTCCATTACTTTGTGTTCCGATTTGGCCGTTAAAATCACCCATTACAATTACATTTTTGTAAGCTACCTCGATGGTATTTTGGAGGTCTTCATAAAATTTTTCAATTTTTATGATGTCTTCCTTTTTATCCGACTCCGTTGGTGAGTACGCTTGGATAATAGACCATTTTTCTTCCTTTTCTCCATTAACAGATAGTTTTATATTTAGCATTGCTATGCGCTCTGATATTCCTCTTATTTCTTCTATTTTGTTTTTAAATTTATTTTTAATCATGAATCCGACTCCATATAATCCAAGTGTCTCTCCTTTGTAGTGTAATATATAGTCTCCATGATCTTCTATATTTTCCCCAAATCTTCTGATTTCACTGATCCCGATGATATCCCATTTGATTTCTTTTAATGCTAGTTCTAATTCTTTTAGTTTTTCTGGTGTTCTTAAAGATCGACAATTAATAGTCGCTATATGTATATCGTTTGTTTTCTTTGTTGTGTGAATGTGTTGTGAATTTCCTTCCTTCTTTAGAGGGTCGTGGTCATTTTCCCCCACGAGGACCAGTCGGCTTGGGGGAGTGTGCTTTTTTGTTGGTTCGTTTTCTTTTATGTTACCTGGTTGTTGTGTTTTCCGTTTCCCGATAGGTAGTTGTTATTGTTTACCCGCTGTAGTATAATTAGAGGACAGAGAATTAGATCTAATCCTCATTATATCGTAAGCATTAACTTTGTTGGTGCCCGATGACATCAACGTTTGTTGTTTTCTTGGTTGAGCTGTATTTCGTGGTGATGTAGACCATTCTCTTTTGCGTTTTTCATTATTTGTGTTCTTAGTTTCTTTTACTATCAACTTATCGAATTTCAAATATGCTACGTTGCCTTTGTTTCTTTCTTCTATAAGTTGGGCTTGTAATACCTTTCTTTTTTCTAAAACTTCCTTAGTAAAATCTTCTGAAATTTGTATATCTTTAAGGTTTTTCTTGGTCTTCATCACTTCATTTTTCTTCCATGCACTTACAAAAGAGAATAGAATAGGTCTCGGTTTTCCATTTGCTTTTCCCTTCCCTATACGATAAATTTTGTTTACTTCCCAATCTTCAAAACGTATATCTAGATCAGTCTGAAATGTTCCCTTCACTTTATGCAACAATTCTTGAGTAGACTTTTCGTCTTCTCTAATTCCATATATAATTATATTGTTTTGTTTATTTTCTCTTTTAAGTTTTTCCATTTCTTTCTCCATATTTTCTATTTTTATTTTCAAGTTTTTATTTTCTTTTATTATAGGTTGTATTTTCTCGTCCAACTTTTCCATTATATTCTTAGTTATAGAATCTTTTAGTTCCATTGTTTGTTTTTCCATTTCATTTTTCATTTTGTCAAACAGAAGTTGGAATTGGTCTTCCATTTTCTGCAGCGAATTAAATCTGAGTTTAATGGAACGCAATAGACAAAATTATGCGTTTAATGGAACGTTATTATGAGAAATCACAGTTTATCCTTTTGATGGCCAATTTAAGAATCACATCAGCGTGTAATGGAACGTAATTTGTGTTTGTTTTTGTTTTCTTAGGTTGGCACCACTGACGCAGTTGTCATCTGTCACTGTCAGTTTATTGTCAGTTGTTTGTTTCGTCGTTTAATGGTCGCTTGATTGACTAATGCAAAATCCAAATTCTAACCGTTCGTTCGGCACTTATCTTGTAAATGTTCTTCGATATTCAAGAATTTTCGGTCAGACGACAACTTCAACGGCACACTCAGCACTTCAATATGTTTTTTGTGACTTCACAATGTGGAACAAGTGGCAGTGGATGTTTTTATTCGACATTTAATACGGAGCTATGCAGATTTGTTGTTTACGATACGACAACCGGAACCGGAATAAACTAATACAAAAATGTAAATCGAACACGAAATTGTTTCAAAATGTAATCTTGTTAATCGATTTTGGGATGAAAACTCTTGACAATAGACGGTTGAAACCAATTTGATCTCTCAGCTGAACTCAATTAGTGTTGTGACTTAGAAACGTTAACACCAACCACTTGATTAAGAGAATGTAAATAATTTGCGTTATATCGGAAACAAGTTGGAAGATGTAGCGGATGAGGTTGTTACCGCTAACATACTTGTTATTATTCGTGAAGTAATAATTTCTGCTATATTTTGAGACGACAATCAAATCGATAGTTAAAAAATTTACTTGATTTTTCATATGTCATAAATCGACAATTTAAAAAAATTACGTGATTTTTCACCTGTCAAAAATCACTCATAAAATTCTGTTAAGGAATCTTTTGACATCTCTGAGTACGGTGGTTAGTGTATATTAACACTTGTCAAATAAAAATCGTTTTCAGGTGTTCAATACTGACATGGACTTAACATTTTTAACGCTTCATTTTAATGTCTTTAATTAAACTTTAGTTCATCTAAGTTAAGGCATGAAAGTGATTGATGGCGACCATTCCTCAGTAGTGGCGGAATAGTTAAAAAAAGTATTATTAGTGAAAAACGATGACACTATCTTCGTTACACCGCTAATACTGTCAAAGAGTTAACATTTGCTATCATATTGTTAAAAATAATCATGTCAAAAAAACTTTATCACAATAAACAATAAAGTACATGACAGTCCCTTTAAATCACATCACGCCGTAAATTAAAGTAAAGTTCATGACTTGTACCACACATTACAACATCAAGACAACGAATATTGCGTTAAGATTGGATTAAACGGTGCTTAGACGAATCGATGAAAGGGTTGCGTCGGAACACTCTCTATACACTTATTTACATTCCTAAAGTAACTCTGTGGCATACTGTACTATGTATTAATAACTAGGGAACTATTTCTGGTATGTATTTGCATAGTGTGAATGTTGTCAATTGGTTTGAGGAAAATGGTCTTGTGTTAAATTGGTATCGGTATTTGTGTTTAATGAAAATGTATACTTTAGATGAGTGTGAAAGAGTATTGATATATACCGTTTCATTTTATAAGTTAGTTAATTTTAGTACGACGGTTTATTGTACTTTCCTCTGTAAGAACTTGTGATTTTATGTCAAGGTTATATAAATTAGCAAATTTTTAAATAGTAGGACTATATTAAAACTACTATTTTTTTTTGCTTTTTTATTTGTTTGAACGCGAACTTACCTCAGAAACTACTAATCCCATTTGTATAATTATTTATGTAATAGATAGCCACATTCAACGCGAAGCTTCATCCCCACGGAAACGTACACAACGTGGGTATAACCGCATGACGTTGCTACTAATTTATAAAAAGAAATATCATCACATTTTTATAAGTCAAATATAGGGAGTCAACGGTAGGCACGTCTGCCCCACCTGGGCGAGGGGTTGGGAGAGGGTAGAAAGACTTCATAAGAGGATTAAACACGGTAATAAGGTTTGCCCCACACTTACCTGGGTCAAGCACAGCTTATGCGCAACGTTTTGTTCTTATACCGTCTCAACTGTTTAACGACCTCGTTTGAGTATTTTTATTACAAATATATAATACTAGCAACGCCCCGCGGCTTTGCCCGCCTTGAGCCCGTTCCCGTAGGAAATTTCGAAAATCCTTTCTTAGTGTGCACTTTCGTCAGTTGAAGGACCTTCCTGCCAAATTTCATGTTTCTAGGTGTAGCGATTGAGACTGTGCGTTGATTATCAGTCAGTCAGTCAGTCAGGACTTTGAATTTTATATATATAGATGGAAAGCCAGTCGGATCGTGTTTTTAATATGTTTTACGGTGGTTTTACTGACTTCAGGAATTAAGGTGTGCAAAGGTTTTGATTTCATCTCGTATTAAGCAAGCACGGAGATTTCAAGGCAGTAATATTTTTACCTTCCCCATAACATTAGATACTTTACATTACATACATTATTTATTAAACATTTTATAGAAACACTAGCTGCCCCGGCAAACGTTTTTGCTATATAAAAATTAAGGGGTGGTCCCTTAACATATAGAGGGATGAAAAATAGATTTTGTCCGATTCTCAGTCCTACCCAATATGCACACAAAATATTATGAGAATCGGTCAAGCCGTTTCGAGGGAGTTTAACTACAAACACCGTCTTACAATTTTATATAATTATTAGAATGCCGATAACAACTCAACATGCCAATAAAAAAGGTACCATTTCTTTACAGTAGACATCTTGAAATCAGTTTTAAATCAATTTACAAAATTCCGAACGATTTATAAGAGAAAGGCCCAAAAGACAGTAATGTTGAAAAGCATTCCCTAGACGCGATGGCAGACAGACATCTATTTGCAAAACTATTAGCAATAAAGAGTTACCGAGAGTAAGGTATGCTTAGCATTATTTTGTTTTCTTTCATAAAACAATGGACATCACTAAATGTTGACATGGCCTTATACAGTTATTTTCAACGGAGTATAAATTAAAACTTCGATACTAATGTTGCTGCTGCACTGAGAAACATTCATTAAATCGACACTTAATATCATATTTGAAGTAATTTTTCATACACTACATGTCAGAGTCAGTAATTACATCTCTCTTTAGGAAGTATTTGACGGCTCTGAGTACGGGCTCATCATCTAATCGTATCGAACTTACTATTACGGAGATTAGCTACCGAACTTAGCGAGCGCGTTAAATTGTCGGTCCCGGTTGTATAAATCTTTAGACAGTTGTATCCTTTAGGCGGTCTAAGAACTGCAACACCAGAGTTGGTTATCTACTCGAGTTTACTTTTATTAGTAAGATTGTTAAGCTATTTTCGGCATAATTTATGTATAAATCTTTAGACATAGAAAGTCTATAAATGTATAATAACTGATGGCCAGAGAATGCCTAATAAAGCAGACTGATCGGTCTCCAAGACACGTAACGAGTTGACCGCTGGCCAAGCCGCAGCCGCGAACACTATCGACTTGAGGATATTACGTAATAAGCTGCTGGATGTACTGCGAGCAGCTCCAATCGTGAATATATTTGGGAGTTTACCAAAGCTAAAGGTGTTAGGTAACTGCTGTGTGAAATGCTCCTTTGTGTGGGGTGTGTATTTTGATTGTTCTTTTGTTTTACACAAAACTATGTTACGATTAAGTTATAATGTACTAACGTACTCAATGGTTACATATCAGTCATATACAAAAGGTATTTTTGTTCAAAAGTGTACCGTCATGGCCCTCAACAAGAGTTGGTGTGTACTATCCGTCCCATTTTGTCCCACTAAACTGAGTTTAAACTACCTATTGAATATTTTTGATACTAAATACCCAATAATTACTACCCCTCCTCATAGTACTACCATCCCGTAACCACGAGAACATCTCCAGTCTCAAATGACTGATAACGACTTGAGTTCGAGCCAAGAGACTCCGACACTGCAACCTGACTCTCATTTGAGAAAATAGACGTTGCATTGATGAGCTCACAACTTGTTGTTGCAAAATAATCAATGTTGGCATTAGTATGTTAGAAAATGTTATATTAATAATATTGTATTGTAATATTTTGTCAAAGAAATTACTTCATGAATTTATCACGAAATAATAAAATGGTACAGATAAAAATCTTCTTTGAATTGGTCATGAAATTCAGGGGAGAAAAACATTTTTCAATAGGTACATACTATTGAATTACAGTCGAGATTTACGCTGGACATTGAGCGTAAATAAATAGTCGACGCTCGTTTTTTTACTAATTTGTGACGGTCATTTTGGATTCTTCAAATATTTTCTTGTCTCAGATAATCAAAATGTACCAAGATATTTTAGAACCCGATTAAGCGTAGTATGATCTCAGCGCGAACAAAGTTATTGCAAAAAGCTGCTTCAAAAGATTATTATACTTTACAATTCAACATAAGTATTGAATTATTAAATGAAATGGGAAGGTAATTTGCTATACCCAGCCTAAAGTAATCTAGATAAAAGCTTCTGGCCACCACTCACCGTACCGTACCTCTGTTTATAGCTCGCCTTGAGATATAATCCGTGAAATATAATCTCATCTATTCATATATACGATTTACTCTATATAGCGAGATGGAAGTGTGTTTTTTACGATCAATTTATATGTGGTTTTGTAGGCTAATGTTATGATATGAACAAACTTAAGACCTGAAAAGATATAAAATATAACAAGGCCTCGTTCTTTTCTCAGCTGACTTTTGGTTGTATCACAGTTTATAGCATGTACGAGTATGTCTACAAAATATATTTCTTCTTTTAATAAAATGAGTAAAAAATTATAGCTTTAATTTTGGTACAGAAACTTGTATGACTTCAATTTGATTAAAATTGGGTTAAGATGAGATTTCCAATACATCAGTAAATAGGTATAAACAGGTGTCAAAATAATCACTATAATATAAAACAAAGTCCCCGGCCACGTCTGTCTGTCTGTCTGTTAGGGATAAACTCAAATACTACTGCACGGATATTGACGCGATTTTTTAAATAGATAGAGCGATTCAAGAAGAAGGTTTATATGTATAAAAATTCCCGAAATTCCCATGGGAACAGACACAATGCGGGAAAAACTGCTAGTTTGACTAAAACTTGCCGAAATTTTACACTTCACAGTTGCATTGCACACCTAAAACCGTTATAATATAAAGAAGAAAAAAAAACAAAATTCAATTCAATATCCCCACATAATAAATATGTATTAAAAGGTAATCTCAACCAATCATCAACCTTTAGATCAATACAAACCATATTCCGACATTTAAATAAGATGGAACGCGAGATTCGGTCCCGGGCCCTTAGGAGCCAATTTATCTTCGTAACAGGCATTAGCCGGCGACACATCACGGCATCAATCACTCCACACCAAAATATTTCCAGAAAACATGAGGTATGGTTGTGTTCCATATGACATATTCAATGGAACCCACACAGGAAACTCGTACTTAGTACGTAACATGCCCTTTAGGATTTTTGCTTATTTGTGACAAGGAAATGTTTGGTATAGGCATAATATTTTTGTTATGGAAAAAGTACTCAATTCTTATAGAAATAGGAGATGTTTTTGAATGTATTGTTAAATTTAAGTAAGGAAGATATTTTTAACATATAAATGTAACTTAATTCACTTTTGGGGTAAGTTCTAAAAATTATAGAACACCATATGAATTTGAATATAACATTGTATAATTTATATTAAACCTTTCTGTGTAGTTGTTAAATTACTGTTACTGTTAACCTATATTGAAATAATTGATTTTATAACCATCTCTTAAATGACAAAAAAGTTCTCAATTCGTGTATATTTTTCATGCGCTGTAGGAGATCTCAAAAGAAACGAATTTAAGGAACATTTAAAACAGAAATGATGTTCAATGCTCACGTTTCCTAAGAAGTGTATTTTTTAGACTGAACAAAGCTATAAAAACGATTGGTTCCACAGAATCCTTGTTTTAATGTCGTATTGACGGCTCAAATGGAGTTTTCATGTTATGTAAACCAACAGGAAAAGTACAGATAAAATACGGGGCGTGGTAAAGAATGTTTGCGTGAAATAATGTAGGTAAAATAATATTCATACTAGGGTTTTCTGAATCAGAGGATTGTCTTTACGTTCTATTTTAAGTACTTCTTTAGATCGTGAAGATATGATTATTGTTTTTAGAAATACTTCCTTGATTTTTATGTCGGAATATATAATTGTTATTGAAGAGTTTAGTTCATTTTATTAGACTTATTATTTCAAGTGTTTTGGTGGAAACCTTTCCTAATTTCAGCGGAAGGATTTTCTTAGTTCGTCTTTTAAAATTTTAACCGACAACGCAAAAGTGGAGTGTTATAAGTTTTACGTCAATGTCTTCTATATTATATAAAATTCAAAGTCCTGACTGACTGATAATCAACGCACAGCCTCAACCGCTACACCTAGAAGCATGAAATTTGGCAGGAAGGTTCTTTAAGTGACGTAAGTGCACACTAAGAAAGGATTTTTGAAAATGCTACCCCCAAGGGGATAAAATAGGGGATGAAAATTTGGGTGAAACTTTGTCAATTTTAAACCGATCGGGCTGAGACATTGCATGCATATAGCTGCTATGAAGTAGGCATCCCCTAACAAAGGATTTTGATAAATTCTACCCCTAAGGGGATAAAATAGGGGTTGAGAGTTTGTATGAAACTTTGTCAATTTTAAACCGATCGGGCTGATATTGTGCATGCATATAGCTACTATGACGTGGGCATCCCCTAAGAAAGAATTTTGATAAATTCTACCCCCAAGGGGATAAAATAGGGGTTGAAAGTTTGTATGAAACTTTGTCAATTTTAAACCGATCGGGCTGAGATTGTGCATGCATATAGCTACTATAACGTGGGAATCCCTTAAGAAAGGATTTTGATAAATTCTACCCCCAAGGGGATAAAATAGGGGATGAAAGTTTGTATGAAACTTTGTCAATTTTAAACCGATCGGGCTGAGACTTTGCATGCATATAGCTACTATAACGTAGGCATCCTCTAAGAAAAGATTTTGATAAATTCTACCCCCAAGGGGATAAAATAGGGGATGAAAGTTTTTATAAATCTTCTTATTACGAAACTTAATGCGGCAGACTAAATTCCACGCGAGCGAAGCCGCGGGCAAAAGCTAGTTGTGTATGTATCTGTTTGTGGGTCAGTAGATCTAAAAGAGTTGGATCTATTTCGATGCGGTTTTTTTCATTAGATCCCGTGGTTTTCATAAATAATAATAATTATTCTTTTAATTAAACCACTGCAGCTGAAACTAAATAGTGATATTAATAATCATTAAACAAAATTCATGTTATTTAGTACATTTCTTACGCCAGTCCTAATAACATATTACAATCGGCCATCTTAGATAGCATATCATGTAACATTTGCATCGGTAGGACCGAACAAAACAAAAACGACGACTTAAAGGTCAAAGTTATTAACAAGTTCACCAGGAACCATTTATATCACAATTTACTGGTATTTAATGAGGAAAATTGAAAACAATCAGAAGCGCTCATTATACCCTCCCACTTAATATTAATATTCCATCTAATTATAGGCTGTAACAAAACATATTCCATTGAAATTTAAATTAATAAACAAACAATTTGTATAATTTTTAGTTGATTTATTTAGACAGTTTAATTTGGTAACGTTATCTCGATGTGCCGCGTGTTAGGCATTCATTGTACATGTCAGATGGTACGCAAATGAATCACACATTGAAATTAATTGTTTAATTGTTATATTCGTATTAATTTGTAGCGCTCGAGGCGTAGATTGGCTAAATAATAATAATAGACCAGGACGAATTCCCACACGGACCCAAAGTAAGCTCTAAGCTTGTGTTATGGAATCTAACTCACTAATACTACTACATATACAAATACTTTATAAGAATATATAATTGATACCCAGACGTTCGTCGCCAACATCTACATTTATATGTGAAGACATATGTAGATATTATTAAATTATTAGACATATTGTTAAATGATCAATATACAGTGAATGTTAAACAACTTCAGTTTTCGCTGGGCGCTGCTAGTAAAATATAATACGGCTTAATGCTAACACCATAACCTCCACCACAACCATGGTAAGTAAGACATAATAATTTAATGGTTTGAACCCCTTTACAGAACCAACTCTATCGGATTTGTTCATCTGTATTTTCCACAATGTATAACTTAATGTTATCCCAAATGTACCCATTAACATTCGCCCCAATCTGTGTAATGGCAGTAACAGCATTGCTTCTTTATTTAATGACTTCCGAATCGAATATTCTGGTTTCCCGTTGTCACTTGATTTAAAAGGAAAATCTTTTGGCTTGTGAAGGTATCTTTGGGAACATAATGTGGAATTATAGGAAGGTAAGAATGAATGAGATATTTGATATTTGATCAATCGTGCAATATATTTTTATCGATTTTAAAAACCGAAGGTGCTCAATACAGTCAGTAATTCATTGAATCTTTGGGTTCAATGAAAAAATCAAAATGCTGGACCAATTCTAATACAGACACAAATCTCCAATAATTCCGGATGGAACTAATTTCGTTGTTGATTAAATTAAGCAAAGCTTAAAGTGTCCCTCTGCTGGGCAAAGGCCCTCGTCTCATTGAAGTTATCATTACAATAAGGAATATACACAAAAATATTAGTTATTAAATTACAATCAGCATTACCAAGTGGCGATCGTTTTGCTCGTAGTAACTTATTGAAAAACGGTTTATATTTACTAGGAATCAAGTAATTTCTTAAACAGAGTTTGAAACTCATAACCCCGCTCAGTTTATTATGAATAGCTTTTAAATATGTATAACCTCAAGCTCCGCAAACGTTAAATACATTCTTTAAAGGTTACTTTATCATAGACTTGCAGAGACCTGCGGTTTTATCTGCGTTGTGCTCGTTTCTGTGGGAATTTCGGGATAAAAAATTGTTTATGAATGTAGCTATCCGATTTTTTTCCCAACTTCTTGACTCGCAACATCTAACATTAAAATAAATTACTCGTAATTGAAACTCATGGTTGGAACTATACCTAAGTAAAACTGACACATAATTCATGGAAAATTATTTCCAAAAAGGCTTTAAAGATGTTAATTAGATTTTCTAGGAAACAAGATAATGTCTGTATTTAAGACTAGCAGCGCCCCGCGGTATTACCCGCGTTGTTCCCGTTCCCGTGGGAATTTCGGAATGAAAAGTAGCCTATAACCTTCCCGTTGAATGTGGCTATCCATTACAAAAAGAATTATTCGAATCGGTTCAGTAGTTTCTGAGATTAGCGCGTTTAAACAAACAAACAAACAAACAAACAAACAAACAAAACAAACTCTTCAGCTTTATAATATTAGTATAGATACCGAAAACCCATTACTTGTAAGTTTGCTTTGTATACTTTTTCTTTGCAATGTAACTTTTCCTCAGTCGCGCTCAATGCCGCCGGGAAAACATAGTCAAGTGTAATTTAGTTTTTCCCGTTCCTATTGTCTCCAGAGAAAAGTGTTGATGTATTTTTACAGTAATTTTTGAACGTAATCTACATTTATAATTACCGATGAACTCCTGACCTGAACCTCAGGGGGAACCTTCTAAATTACTCTCATAAAATATGCAAAGCTAATTCCTTTGTTCCAATGTTACTTCTGAGTTTCGGCTTAGATTAGCTAATGTCTAATTAGGGTGTGATTAAAATAAAGAGAAAAATAATAAATTCAGGCCTAATTTATTGTTGATCTGATACTTTCGTTAAGAGCGATGTTTTTTGGATTAATTACTTGATTAATAGGATTATTTTGTTATTTATAACTAATTAATTAGGCGGGATAAAGAAATAAGTATTATAATATATAATGTTGTGTTTATTTGCATCACTTAGTTTTCGGAGTTACATATATTTATTTGCAGTCAATGCTGTAGTGACAGTTGTAATTGTGTACTTGACTAACAAGGTTGTGGATTAGTTTATCTATCGAACGAGTTAGGCATTATTAAAATTTACTCTCCCAACATGATTTGAGATCACCAACTGCGGGTTGATTATCTAAGTAGGTAAGCGTGGTGATTACACCTTATCCTTCTCAAAGTACTGATGTCTTCAGTAAGCGTAAATTCCTTTTCCTTGCAGTGGGACGTCAGACGATTTTGAGCCTTAAATATGAACAATTATGATACAATGAGACTAATTAGAAATCTGGCTAAATAAAGCTGTCAACCAGTTATCAGAATATTCTGTAATAGGTTTTCAAACTACTAATTGCTGCTGTACTTACATTGACAATGCTCCAAATTGCTCCGTCCGGTAATTACTAAAGTTAACATAGAAGGGTTCAAGCTCAATCCGTATGTCCAGTACTTACATTTAACTTAAGACCACGGAAGTAGAGCCCAATTTCGCTTGTAAATTCGAAACTTTGCCCCGCCAGATAAGGCTAACTTTAAACTTATTATGTAAGTTGGTATCGCGATCGTTATAAGATTATTGAGCTACATTTACTTACTGTTGCTGGCCGATTGTTCGGGCTATACGTTCTCAAGTTTAAGAACGAGATTGTCTTTGTTCTTTCGAGTTGTCTTTAAGCGTTTGGGCAAGCGTGGTATTACGCTTGGATCATCGCTCAGCAATGCCCGACTTGTACTGCCTCGCGTGACGTCATCATATCTCTATCGTTCATTTTATTCTCTTGATCTCTATCTCCTTTACACTGTCTTACTTCACTTCACTGTCTGACTTCAGTGAGTCTTTTGTTTAGTCTTCAACAAGATCTAAGAAACTTTTTACTTTTCCACTTTACTTTACCAAGAATCTTTCAGAATTAAAATGTTTCGTCGTAATATAATAACGAAATTTTGAAACTACATAAATCTTTCCGTTAATTTATGGGTCTACACTAAATTGCGTATGCTTTTAACGTTATCACTGTTAAGCCGATATCAGTTGTTATCAAGCGGAGATCTTTTGTTAAACTTTGGCTTTCAACCCTCGACCATACAATGAGTCCACCCGACATCACTTGATTAATGACCTCGACCGCTTTAAAACGAATTTAAATAACATTTTTACACTTCATGAATTATTTATTGTCGTTGAATAACAATTTTGAACAGCTATAAATATTTGAGCATTATTTTTACACGAGAATTGTAATTTTATAGCATTTTTTTTGCATTCCTGAAGTGTTTGTAATTTATGACGTGTTAACTGTAATACCTCAAAATGTTAAACCATTTTCTGGTCAAATTGAATGATTTGAGGGATATATTTGTCCGATTTCTATTAACCGATCGTCCTAACAAAGTAAAATCCCGGTCATCTGTTTAAGAAAATATTAAAATGTCAAACAAAGTGACTTTATAAGAAGGTCTATGCTATCCCTCCTCCATAAACAAGTGACAATAACTTTGCCTTACTATAAAAATGTATTCGAATATGTCATCTCCCCGTGACCATTCTTTGACATTCTTTATACATATTGAACCAAACAAAGCCAAACGAATCGTCACCTGTTTATAGAGACTGAATACAAACTCAATAGGACACATTCATAGCATATATCCTCGTATATCGGTTTAGAAATTGCAAAGTGAAGAATGCGAAGCGCTTGTCATTTGTCCACAGAGTTTGGTTTCCATCAAAATAATGTTGTTAACGGACGAAATAATTGCAGCCCAGGCAGGTAGTTTATTACAGATTTCGATCAAATCAAATTCAGCAAACTCACATAGATATTGCTAGGACAAAAGCATAATCAACTGTAGAAATATCTGTTTTATTAGAACAGCATACAGTTATGAATATTATGGGCTCACAGGTTGATTGGATCACTCAAATTCATATGCTAGTTTAATGTTCGAAGGACAGCCAAAACCCTTTGTGAAAGACAAATTCTTGACACTGTCACAGTGTAAGGAAATACAGTATACCAATAGGATTTATGTATGAAGACGTTGGAAAAAAGAAACATATGTAGTTATTATTAAACTTAGCTGCTTATATACTCATAACTTATTATAAGTATACATAGAAATTCATCATATTTATTCAAATTATTCTTATTGAAAACGTAAATTCAAATCGCTCCATCCTTTACTCGATCTCTTTGCTCGTTCAACTAACACAGTCATTTAAAATTCACAATATATGAGTACAATGCTTTGGATTAGTATTATGCAGATTAGTAAGTTTACTGTCTTCACTAACCTGTGACATAACCGCTCGGTCTTTGAAATACCAACCAAAACCAAGTACCAATACTCGATCACGATCCACGGACCGTAACACCGACTCCCATTTATCTCTGATTGAACAATCACAAGTTAACTTATACCCGTAAGACAAAGCCGACTTTATCAGGGTTTGTACTAACGAGTTTGACTTATAACTTGTACCAAGTTGGTGTGGAAACTGTTCTGGTATACCGTTTTTATTGGTCGTTGTTATTGGGAGTTGTTCCAAATTCAAATCTATTTATTATATCAGATCATTACAATCATTTATAATCGTCAGCTTAAAATTAAGTTTAAGTTAGTTCGTAACGCGCCACCTACTGAGAAGAACTAACAATAACTCAGTGGGGTTGTCATTCCATTTTTGAGATACTGATTAACTAGTTATAGTTATACTAACTATACTTAGCACAGTTAGTTACGTTAATCAGTCGGTCTCGGTTGTTTCAATCGTCAGACCATATCGGAGGCCTTAAACACCTTCAACGCCAAGTGTATCTTATCTGATACACATTGAATACAACTATTTTTTTGGCTTGGCGGTTAGGGTGTTAAGCAGTCTAAGAACTCCGACACCAGGGCTGACCATTGACCTAATCGAATTGAATGAATGAAGTATATCCCTATCCTCAGTATAATAACGTATTCAACGTAACTTTATGTGCTTATGTTACGTAATATCAATACAGTTTTTTAAAGGAGGCCAAAAATTTTACTAAGAGTTCTTCTTCTACCCCTTAACAGCGTTACCAATTTTTTATTTGTATAGCAGTTAAGGTTGTATGATGTTTTCAGGTTTCAAGCACCTTTTCATAGTTATCCATCTTATGCTTCAAGTATGAATCAGATGTACTAATGGATTAGGATTATCAATCTAGCGTGAGTTTAATATAATAGGCTTCTCTGTACAAAGAATATATTCAAAAGAGCTAACAAAGACGTGAGTTTTAGAGTTCCACTCCTATAGAAAAAATCCTTAAACATTTTGGTAGTCGACAAAGGGTTGAATCGTAATTAAAAGTGCTCCTTCTATTCAATCTACATCAATGTTTGCTTGCTACAGCGGAGCACCCTTTATTTGCCAAGTGAGGAAATGAAACAGCGTTGTAAGCTGAACAAATCGAGAGGCACTGCAAAGATCTTGTTCGAGAACAGTACCTTTTGTACTCAAATAAACGGCTCTTTATAAAATTGCAATCGTGCCTACTGTGCCTTTGAAGAGAACCTATATTTCGAAGAAAATATACAAAGCCACTTGTTTCATAACTATAATGCTGATATATTTTGTGCACTGTCAAAGGTATCGATTTTACGAATATCAGTTCAGTAGAAATTAATTTGAGTGTGAAGCGTTGAAATCTGAACCAGAATAGATTTATTCTTTTCCATTTCATACAACTTTCATGTTCGTTACTGACTTTTGATAAAGTCCAGAATCATGAAATCAGAAAAGTACAGGACAGAATTATGCTCATCCCACAAAATCAAGGAACTGCTTGTAACAGCATTCAGTTACTATTACACACATCCACCAAACCATCACCAATTACCGTTGTACAAACTATCCGAAATTGTTTTATCCGGACACACTCGCATCCGGACACCCTTTCATCCGTTGAAATGAGTACAGTGAGTGGTTCTCGATTCTACGTGACGAGTATTCTAATGTCGCATTTGAAAAGAAGTGAAAAGGTCCGTAATTGAAAAATCGTTTCCAATTCTGAAGCACGCCTAATGCATACGGATTATGAAAGGTTTTACGCTTCATAAGCCGAGTTGTATTCCCATGAATAATGGTAATGTTGTTTAAGCATTACTTAAAGTGTTTTATTCGTTTTTGTGGCTTCAACAGCATATTTTTCACTACACAATAATGGATGGCTTTTGATTCAATAGCTAATTTATGCTCGAATTATATTATATTATTACTCAATTATTAATGCACGTTACACGATATGAATACACAAAACAAAACGTTAAGTGTAATTCGTTTTATTTTATGAATACCAAACTTTAGAAGGCGTTTACATCTCGACACAAAAGACCGAAAATTAAGAACAAATAACAAAAGCAAACCTCATCCTGCATTAACAAAACACAAAATTCCTATTCCAACATCGAAAGCTACTAAAATTCGGCACGCAATTCAAAAACAAACAGAAATAAACGCGAACTTAGGGCCTGATCACTTGATGAGAACCTTGATAAAACGCTTCACAAAACGAAATGACTGCAAACTTGGGAACGCCGAATGTACATAAAAGTTTTGGGGATAAGCAAATTGTACAAACTTTCAACGGCTATTAATCACGGAATTCACAAAAGTACAAACACCGCTCAAATTGTAAATTTTAATTTGTTGAATGGAGGGGAGGTTGGAGGGATGGCTTCGAGCAATTATTTACAAGGGAAGGTTTAAATACAGGCCGTGATAGGTGGCGACTGTCACGGAACTACGCGTCGGCCCGTACCCATTGTAGCTGATACCTAATAACGTATTTTAGTATCACCGCTGGCGTACGAAACTCTTCTACGTATATGTTTGCCTGGTACATGTTTCTTAAACTTACCTAAAAAAACTCATAATCAGAACAGTACTTATTTTAGGACTATGTTTAAGTTAAGTGTGTATGTAGACACTTCTCCTATAAATATCTTCCCAATAATTACGCTCAAAGCCGAACATAATTCAAGTAAATCAATTACCTACATCACAATGAAAATTAATCAAGAATCTAAATTAGCATGCCTAAGCATTAATTAGAAATTCTCAATCAGTTATTTAATTGAATTACTTTACACGTTCAGGTATATTTCTAGTGTGTATAACGGCGGTTATAAGTACATTAAAATTACTGTTTAATTACAGTGTTTTGTTAAAATTAAACGCTTGTTAAAAGTATGGAAACACACCTCACCAACGTGTCATGGAAAGTATTTATAAAAAAATAGGTCTTCATTTCAATTCATTACGGTTTGTCGTTTACCCCGTTCGTCGTAAATGGTTTATAGCATTTTTACTCCAAGTATAAATTGTAAGATTTACTTGAACTGCTTTTATTACTTGGCATTTCTTCGACGTGTAACTTTTGGAATGGTTGATTCTTGACTTCTAACCGGATTGCTTAACTCACATTTCAGTTGAATGGAATATATAACTCCTGTCCATGTACTTCTGTCTTAACAGAATCATAAAGCTCTTTTAAGCACAAGGCACACATAATGCAGCTGTGGGCACCCGCACTATGTCTGTTTTGCGCTTTAATGAGTTTTGAACAGGTATTTAAACATGACATAAATAACTCTAACGAGTCTCTTCTTTACAGCACACACCACGTTTAGCAAGTAAACTACCCAGACCAATTCATTAACAAAATCAATTTGTTAAACAAACAAATTGGCCACAACCAACACTTTATCTATAATCTACGAGCATCACAATGAGGAATAGCCACTCTCTACTTAGGGTCCAATCTCTGTTTAACTTTTGCTAATTGTTTGCCTCCGGTCGGCTGCAATCACCAGCGTAACTTGGCCTGCGACACCTATCATTAATCTTAAACAACGTATGGCGTCAAGGACACGACACGCGTCTACGTTCATTGGTCACGCCATCGCAATCTCGTGTAACATGGAAAACTTTTAATACGATCAATATTTAATTTGTTTATTAGATTGTTACGCTCCGTTTTAATTATTATTCAGTCATGGTTTGTTTTACTTTAGAATCGATGAAAGCATTTGATTGTTGATCAAGATTTCCTGAGAGTTGGCCAGATTTCATTTGAATTCAATGTATTGTATTCCGATTGCACAGTACTACGAAAGAGCGAAGTACTTAGTGCTAAGTGTTATAGATGAAGCATTTAGAATTTTGGCTTTTGTAGTTTTCTTACATCCTTTTAGTGGACAAACGCTTAAATTATACAATAACTTTCAATTATTAACTGATATTAAGTGCCGGTACTGCTATTTTAATGAAAATTAATGAAAATTCCTTTATTCTTTGAAAACTATTACATACTGTAAAATATTTCCTATTTCCCTTCTACCTATAAAACCCTTCTATAATAATCATCAATACTCTAATAACTCATTACAAATTTAAAGGATGGCACACATACACCGAGTCTAATAGGAGCGATCGATACTAAGTAAATATGGCAGGTTGCATCGTGCTCTTCAAATATTCACCCCAGTCCCAGACAGTGTATTCACGGGTTTACTTTAATTAAATACGTCGTGTGTTATGCTATTTAATTCGTGTGTCTATTTAACTATTTGACGCAAAAAGGGGTGAGAGAGAGCGAGAGAGAGAGAGAGAGAGTTAAACTTCTATGACTCTATCTCTCTGTGTGTTTCTGTCAGTTGCATAGTTCCTCCGAAACGAATAGACCGATTTGAATTTAAAAAGTTAGTAAGTAAGTGTTAGCCTGTAATATCCTACTGGCGGGCAAAGGCCTCTCCTCTCACTGAAGATATCAGTACAGTGAGGAGAATTAGGCGTAATCACCACGCGTGGCTCGAGCCGTGTTTGAAAAGTAGAAAACATGTTTTCGCTCGACCTCAGAATTGATTTGAATTAATGTTTTTGTTTGCCTTGTGCTTTTTAATTTGTGTATAATGTGTCCGGTCTATCGAATGCGAAGATTAAATGCCTCAAACAAACAACAGTTTTGATCATTATCCTATACAAGATTGTGATCGTAACTCCCAAACCAATATCATTAGATTGCAATCTATCTAGACAGATACAAATAAGAGTTATACATGAGCTTAATATGTGAAAAATAAAATAATGGGATTTAAAAAGTGTTTGCAAATAAAAAAAAACTAATTAATTAAAAGATCTTTCCTGAAAATACTGCATTACTCTACCCTCCTCCCTTTCGTACCTAAATATAGTGATGTATTAATGCTAAAAGTATGATTTATTAATACTCTAGGGTCTAGGGAATGGATCCACCCCTTATGAAATCAACTTTAAGAGGCCTTTAATATTTGATCACCTTTAAGTTCATAATATACTTAGTGTAATGTAATGCTAAAAAAAAAAGCGTAATACTGAAAAATCTTTGTAAAGTGATTTTAAAAATGTATTAATCATTCATCTCATCGGAGATTTTTGTGGACGATAAGATATTCTTTCATATTTCAAGCTTATTAAAATGATCACTGAATATTTAAACATTAACCCGGAAACAGAAAGGAAAGTAAAAGTTCCAAACCATTTAGCATAAGCGCACTATTGGAAATGAGATAAAAATTCAAAAGCGTATAATTGGCCGCCGTCTCGGTCCACGTACAACTATAACAACCCAGAATATTGCGAGAAATGACACAATGTGGCCAAACAAAGTTCTTGTTCAGGGATTGTGATTGTTAAAACTTTGTCAAATGCGAGTTCTGTACATTGGGCCCACGTGAAAACTGTTTTAGCCTTAGATGGGTTACATATGCCCTTTGTTATGCAAAAGTTTGGAGGTAGGCTTTACTCAAACGGCCCGTTGCCAGCGTTTTTGAGTTATCAAAATTACTTTTCGCGATGGTTATGAGGGTATATTGTTCGCAAATATGCCGGATTTTATTTCGAAACCGTGAACTAAATTGATGATTTGTTTTGAATCAATGGTTTGGTAAACAAACAGATCAAAACTGTGTGTTACATAAACTTTTGATTTTGTTTTTGTTTACTTGTTTGTTTATCGGAGGTTTTATCAAAGTTTTAAAGCCATTATTCATAGGGCTGCATTCAATTAGTCAGAAGCTAAAAGAAACCATAGACAGACTTGGGTAGAACGGTGGAAGAGAAAACAAGACAATGACGACTAGCGTTTATTTAAAACAAATCATAGAACTAGGCAAAGCGAGGACGGTTCTATGTCTATGGTAAAATTACATTGAAAATATTTCTTTCCTACTCTTTAAATTTAGTTTTTTTATTTAAAAAAAAATGCTAGTCACGTTCCCATCATGGCAACTCGAGACAGACATATCAACGCACTCTTTTCGTTTACTGTCTGTCGATTCATAGAAAAACTTTTGTACTTGTTGCATGTCTTAAGACACGCTATTGAGGTAGTTACATTTTGAAGTAACAACATAGTAACATTTTAATTATCACAATATATGATCTTGTTTTCAACACGAAGAAGAAGATACCTATCAAAACTGAATGAAACTTTTGTTTTCAGAATCGCACGTATCCAGCCGCAAAATGTCCGATCTCCCCGAGTTTGAGCGGCCGATCGGTAACCACACCTTTCATATCGGCAGAGAAGCAGTTCTTGGATGTTCTGTGGTCAACTTGGGGAAGCACAAGGTAAAGTTAGTCTTCAGTTCAAAATTTGGTTTCGTAAACGTCTAAGTACAGTGCGGGGAGAGATGCTGTCGCGAGCGCTTCACCTCCTGATGAAGGTCACCGGACGTGACCGAAACGTTTTGAGGTATACTCAACAGCAACCTCCGTTGTACTTAAGTTCCCGTTTCAACAAATAATTATGACATTTAAGCACGTTTCAATTATTAGTAAAACGTAATAGTCACTGTAAACATGTGAGATTGGTCAAAAATATTTAGGCTTTAGTTTATGCGTGTTGTGGTGTGGTGTTATGCAGCGACAAAAAGCATGAACGTCTAGCTTCTCCTTGAACGAGGCTGCAGTGTAATGATGATCTAAGTTGTATCACAGATTGATAATATATCTACGACTATAAATCCATAAATAACTAAAACTCAAATACGTTTTATCTAAAAATACGACGCGTCGATGGTCTAGGGGTATGTGCCACTCGCCTGCCAAGACTGAGGGCTCAGGTTCAATTCCCAGGTCGATTGAAAACATGTTTCCTACTTTTCAAATATGGCTCGGGTTTGCCTCACCAACCCGTTTTAGGAAAGCGTCTCCCCACTGTACTGATGTCTTCAGTGAGACGAAAGGCCTTAGTACATTAAATTCTTACAATTAGTAATTCGATCAATGTAAAGAGCAGTTATCTGTAACAATCTTTTAGCACAACAAAAAGGAAACTAGAACGCAAGGTTTATTTTACTTTTACCATTTTAAAAGCAACCCAATATCTTAGCTAATAAACTTTAATCGGTTCGTTTAAACGGAACCTGCATTAGTTCCCGGATAATTATCGTTGTTTACTCTCTACTTTCAAGAATAACGGAAACTCGTTAAGTTGAAACTCACCTATGGAACGGAACGGTATGGAGTGGAACGGAACGCTATGGAACAGTTGCAATTCCTTTCTGTATCAGGCGTTTGAATATTTAACGGGCAATTTCGTTAATTTCTTTATTTTTATCCGTCTAGAGATTTTAATAGGTTTGGATAGATTAATTGTTAAGGGGAGTTTATATACTTACTTAGTTATTAGCGAACAGTTTTGCACTTCGTCTGGCGATTTAAATATCTAATAGAAAACGGAGTGTTGTGAACTTGTCTGGCTGTCTTCGTCACAGCCATATTTTACAAGCAGTGTCTTAAAACAATGTAAAGCCAAATTATGAACTGTGAGCTATGCAATAAGGTAACGACCCAACATCTTTCACGCAATTGCTAATACTACTTCAAAGTAAAAACGCTACTGGGCATAGGCGTAATCACCACGCTTGCCTCAAGCTTCAAAACATATAAAACAACAATTAATGTATTAATAGCCAAACTTAATCCGAAACGTAATTTATATTCACGTAAGAAACATGGTAGTAAGACCAAGAAAATGTTCATTTGTATTTATTTATCTTTAGGGTCCACATGTGTAGTAATTAAGGGTCCTGGGCATGCGTTAATCTCAATCACGTTCTTTCGTTTCCCTTGCACCCCTATTATCCCGAGGTCTCGTTAAAAATCGTGATTTTTTCGCCACACTTCGCCTAGGGTCGTAATCTACTCGTTTTTTATTACCTTTGGGGGCTGCTGTTAATTTTGGTTAAGGTTTTTTCGAGTTTGTTGGTGGGTTTCTGGGATTAATTGTGAATTATTTGCTAGTTGAAGTTGCATATTTTACTTAACATTTAATGAAGCGTCTCTATTAATTTTGCTTAAGTATTGTATTTTAAAAATATATTACTTTTATCAATATTTAAAAACCATTTTTCCAGAACTAGCTGATCGTAATAGTCTTTTTTAAACTTACACGATTTGAACACATAGTTTAAAGTTAAAAAGTAAGTTATTACTTGCTTTATTAACTTTCTACCGCGAAACAAACTCGTGTGAGTACGTTTAAACTATGTAGCTGATCGTATATACCTTTGATTGTAGTCGTTAATATATATTCAATAAAACAATTGAATTTAAATTGAGATACAATTCATTTCTCTTTTCTTCATGGTATTAAAACCGTTATCAATTTCTAAAATCTCTTCGCCTTCAATCTATACTAATATTATAAAGCTGCAGAGTTTGTTTGTTTGAACGCGCTAATCTCAGGAACTACTGGTCCGATTTGAAAAATTCTTTCAGTGTTGGATAGTCCACTTATCGAGGAAGGCTATAGGCTATTTTTTCATCTCAAAATTTCTACGGGAATAAGCACAATGCGGGTAAAACCGCGGGGCGCTGCTTGTAGTTTATAATTTTAAATGCATAGAAGATTAAGTACCTTGCCATCTAAATTAAATATATGTCGGGGAAACAGCGATATTTATCCCACTATCGGGGACATGTCACATCAGGATAAGCACGAGCATTATACCGCCAATACAACATCAGATATCTTAGGATTCCTAGGTCTTGATCTTGAAATAATAACTCACAGGACTTCATTACAATGACATTGCTTGTATTTTACACACGATCATCATGGATTACAGATTACAGTTAGGATACGTCTAGATTCAATTAATTGATGGAACCTAAACGACCTCCCTTCACCCCATTAGTCGTCCTGTCCACGCCATAGAATATCTTTTCCCTATTCTATACTCGATTCGCAATACGATCGTGATGTCGTCAACACCTCATCCTTCCAATCTACGTTTCCCATCTGATCACAATCCAACCGTCTCCATTTCCCTCCAAAACTCTAATGTCTCATCTTTTCATATCATAGACTCACTCACTCACTGCCACAGACTACCAAACCAGCTCACATCCCTCTATCGAACAACTGTCATCTGTCATAGTGCGTAACACCACAGACTTAACATAGTCTATTCTCATACCACAGACTACACCACGAAGGTAGAACTCACGTCACGGAATAACAACACTACCGATTCCATCAGTCAACTGAATTTACAAACTACTCTTAAACTTCTACAGACTAAAACTAATGTAGTGACGTTATAAACCGCTATCTGGTGTGGCGCCACTGATGCCACGCTCCGACACGGCCATCCTGCTAGCACACGTCCTCGTGTGTTGGCTAACCTGCACAGAAATAACCAACGAGAGTATTTGTTCGCCTCGGCCACTTCTGACCAATCATATTTCTACACACAACTCAAATAAAGAAACTTCGTAACTGTATAGTTTTTTCTTTTAAATTACTCGAATAAAACCATAAAAGAGCCATAAGAAAATATCAACCAGAGCCATGTACCACTGTCGCTTGTAACAACAAATTAACACAATTTAATTAACCACACAAATCGAAACGTCACACTAGTAAGCCCTCTATCGCCACGGCTCTCTAGCCGACCAGCAATCGCAATTGCTCTCTCACTATGCATATCCATCAAGTGGATCGCCCATGTGCATCACCCTGTGACTGCCGAGTCTACTCCTGGACTCTATGGTTCCTCCAGAACCCGACCTCCGCCAGAGTTGCCTGCTACCGCGTACTCACGGACTACAATGTAGACACCGATTTCTACTGAGCTACGGCTACACGACAACCTCTGGTACGGTCCAACACAATACGGCCGATAGAGTCCTTACTCGAGTTTCCACCAAAACAAGTTTACTCATCCTCATCAGAATCACTATTAACATCAACTTCGACTGGTACATGACCTACTGGCATCTTTCGTAATCTATCGTGTTCAGATCAATAATCATCAGATTAATAATATGATCAAATAGCGTAAGAAATCACAAAGTAAATTATGATAACGTTTCATCTACCAAAACCCTGAGGCCAGTAACAGTGACAGACTCTGGTTCATTATTCACACACAATTAACAATTTAATCACAATTGATTTACCACTGAGCCCTTATTCGTGGTCACAACACAAGATTTAGCAAACGCATTTGCCCTTTATGCACTTCCATTTCGGAATGCCGAGTCGTCCCATGACTCTACGGTCTTCGCTACCAGGCAAGACCCGACCACACTACCCAGGGCTACCGCCTACTGCCTACCCACGGACTACTACAAGTAGTAGACACCGATTTCTAACGGGCTACAGCTACGGCACCCTGGTGCGGTCTCAGACTGACCCACCGACATAAAAACCCAGTAACAATCAACAACTTAATCAACCTCACTGTCTCCACCTTCGTCTGAGTCAGCTGTTACCCGCCCCACAGGCATCTTCCTAACGCGATCATGTGCATACTTGTAAGTACGTTTAGAGTTCAAAGCTTTTCAACGTGTAACGATCACCATCGTTCGCTCACTCCTGACCTAAATAACTCTACTTCAACAAAATACTTTCACATTGCTTATCTCAACATAATACTAGAACATCGTCAGGCACAAGTACCCATTAAAAATCAAATTAATCTCAAATCAAAGTAAAGGTCAAGTGTGTGTGTTTCTATTGTCCGGCTATCCCCGTAGCCCTAATACGCAGTCATCCCTGTGACTGGCTGTGATCATCCCAGTGATCACCCATAAACCTGATCATCCCTGTGATCAGTCACTCCCGTGATCATCCCAGTGATCACCCATAACCCTGATCATCCCTGTGATCAGTCACTCCCGTGATCATCCCAGACTCAAGAGGACACGCACAACTATACCACACAGTCAAAAGTGACTACAGTTCATCATCACAAGGCTCAGAATTACTAACAATGGGTACTTGCCCTTCAGGCATTTTCCTATACCAGTCAATGACACTATATTGTGTACTCGTTCTCCTCTAAACCTCGCGGCCACAGTAATTTGCACTCGCTCGGTCAACCTGACTATTCTTCCTTAAATTCTTGATTTCAATCAAAAGTTAATTTCAATTATTATCAATCGGGAATCTTCAATGCTATGTAACACATGAATACTAGGTACCACGTCATTTTCAACTTTAACTTCAATAGACTATTAATCTCAAATGCACCTTACAATATGAGCCATGAGTAAGTAACAGTAAGCTTGTCTAGTCACGTCTAGTCACGGCAACCAGCCGACGAGCAATCACATTGCTCAACAACACACGGTCTCAGCAGACCACTCCACAGTACGGTCAATCCAGACCACGACCATCGCCGAGTTTGAACATTGAACTCAATAAGTCACATAGTCACATGAAACCCTTACTCATACTCTCATATTTTACAACGGGATAAACATCCAAAATACTTTCAATAAGCTTTCTACTTTATCAAGTGGTACGAAGATTCACTACAAAACTCTCAATGTTAACCGACTCAAATATCACAAAATAGCTCACCGGATATTTCCCAACAAACCAATCATTACCGCAATACATCACCAATTTAACATCCAATGTGAATTTGTCGTGATAGATTCTTGAACAATTTGGAATGCCGCAACCCCTCATATTCCTCAGGTAACAGGATTGAGAAGAGAACCACGTTCTACCCCGGACGAGGTTTATCAATACTCACAATAATTACCAGCATTGATCCAACATGAAAATAAGAAAACATATTAGAACATATCACATTACATAACAAGATTACACTTGAATCTTTCGGAAGCTCATATTTACCTTCTTAACTCCACAATAGAGTAGAAAACTAACTAACTATACTCACAAAACATTCCAAGTTTTATAACCAATTGCAAAATAAACATTACGTAAAGCGCATGACAGTGGCCCTTTTGGCGGGATGATGATTCAGACATATCTCCGAATACTACGAGCTTCATAATCCAGGGGAAGGTACATGAATTTCAATCCCGTCGTCGTCGTCGCCGTCGTCGTCGATAATATGCACTAACGAGCTCAGCTTGCAGCTCTCAATATTCTTTCATCTTATCATAAACCTAGCTCCGTGGTTGAAATGGTTTATGCTCGTCCACCCGTGGGAATATAGCATCCTTATCATTCTCTGTTGGAGGCTCAGTGGGCAATAGCGATCCTTATCATTCTCTGCTGAACGCTCGGTGGGCAATAGCGATCTTTATCATTCTCTGCTGGACGCTCGGTGGGCAATAGCGATCTTGATCCCACTTCTGATGTCGGGGAAACAGCGATATTTATCCCACTATCGGGGACATGTCACATCAGGATAAGCACGAGCATTATACCGCCAATACAACATCAGATATCTTAGGATTCCTAGGTCTTGATCTTGAAATAATAACTCACAGGACTTCATTACAATGACATTGCTTGTATTTTACACACGATCATCATGGATTACAGATTACAGTTAGGATACGTCTAGATTCAATTAATTGATGGAACCTAAACGACCTCCCTTCACCCCATTAGTCGTCCTGTCCACGCCATAGAATATCTTTTCCCTATTCTATACTCGATTCGCAATACGATCGTGATGTCGTCAACACCTCATCCTTCCAATCTACGTTTCCCATCTGATCACAATCCAACCGTCTCCATTTCCCTCCAAAACTCTAATGTCTCATCTTTTCATATCATAGACTCACTCACTCACTGCCACAGACTACCAAACCAGCTCACATCCCTCTATCGAACAACTGTCATCTGTCATAGTGCGTAACACCACAGACTTAACATAGTCTATTCTCATACCACAGACTACACCACGAAGGTAGAACTCACGTCACGGAATAACAACACTACCGATTCCATCAGTCAACTGAATTTACAAACTACTCTTAAACTTCTACAGACTAAAACTAATGTAGTGACGTTATAAACCGCTATCTGGTGTGGCGCCACTGATGCCACGCTCCGACATATACATAAATGAAAATCCTCCGAACATAAATGTAAGCTTTACCCGAAAACGTTATTAATAACATCTCGTGTACCGTTAGCAACGTTCAAACAAAAGAAAAATTCACGGAAAAATCCTGAAAAAATAACAAGATAGTTCAGTGAATGATATCTCGTATACTGTGAATTTGGTTTACCGAATATACATTTATTTATTACAGTTTAGATTAAAGTTGAATAAACTTGGTTTATAAATGAGCAGTGTTGCGGTTTCATGGTTCGTATTTTTCCTCGCTTCCGTTTTAAAACTCTATGTTGGTTATTTTTAATTCGTTAAAACTTATTTGCTGACTGTACGTTGCTTGTTCAATTATCGTGTAGATGGAGTAACTCTACTATCAATGGAACTCGCTCACTGAATTTTACATTAAAAATTACACACATTTTGATGTTTCAAGTATTTAATTAATTATACCGCTTTGACGCCTTAATTATGCGTTTAATTTGGTACAGAATAATTCATAATTTATATGTGGTACATTTTATAAGTCAAATTGAGTTTTTAATTTAAATGTCATGATTTTTAATCAGGCTTTTACGATATAATCTATACTAATATTATAAAGCTGAAGAGTTTGTTTTGTTTGTTTGTTTGTTTGTTTGTTTGTTTGTTTGTTTGTTTGTTTAAACGCGCTAATCTCAGAAACTACAGAACCGATTTGAATAATTCTTTTTGTAATAGATAGCCACATTCAACAAGAAGGTTATAGGCTATTTTTCATCCCGAAATTCCTACGGGAACGGGTACAACCCGGGTAAAACCGCGGGGCGCTGCTAGTGAATATCATATTGATAAAAATTATATCACAAAGGCCCTATTAATGAACGATTATTAACAGCAATATTCATAATATTAACTATGAAATGGTTTGTTCCTATCCGACATGCGCTATTTTTTGAAGAGCAAAAGAGACATAACATTTTATAACAGTGTTTTAGTTATATGAATAAGTGATTACGTGTGCAGTCGGTACATAAAATTGCTACGCACCTTAGTACTTTGTCACGTTGTATGATTTAAAAACAATTATTGATATGGTAGTAGGTATTCATATAAGTTTTAATATGAAAAGGTTCTAAGTATTCTTAACATTTTAACTGACTGCACTGTGTCAAAATATCTTGTGTAAACGATTTCATTATAAAATAGTTATCACACGTGTGTGTATTATATAAATATATCACAAAGGAAAGATATATAAAAACATCAACAATATAAATAAATATGAAAAGTTGATTTTGAAGTTACCAAGATTTGAGTCACGATCCGGTACCAAATTGATTCGGCAGCGGCAAACATCGACATTTATACGAAACCTCACGTACATTTTTATTGTGAGCCAAAAGTTACAATGGCCACCCTATAGTAATCTCTTCTAGGGAATGTTATGTTATGTAAGAAAATTGCCAGTGAATACTTGGGGTCGGGTAATGAACACAGAACTCCTATTTTTGCGTTTTGTTGTAAAGGTAATGCAAGTTTTATCAGGGTTTTGTCGCTTTTATACTAAGAGCTTGGAATTGGGAGCTGATAAAGGAGGGAGGAGTAAGTGAAAGAAAGGGTATGTGGAAAATATATGTATTAAGTAAGTAAGTAAGTAAGTAAGTAAGCTCGAGGAGGTTAGTGGCCTAGCTGGTCTAGCCTAACTGGTGTCAGAGTTTTAAGACCGCCTAAATGTCTCCGGTATGGTCTGATAATTGCAAATTTGTCAATGTTACGTACCCTCCAAAGCACGCTAACGCTCAGATAGACATACTCCTATCGGTCACCCATCCAAGTACGGACCGAGCTGCATGTTGCTTATCTAAGCTCAACGTAATGGTTAACACTGCATTATCACTACGCCACGAGAACTACGACATAATATGTACTTATTAATAACTTAAGAACATCAAAAAGTTTTATTGAATGAGCGCTACGATGTTAAATCAAAGGCGATGATGGCAACCAATTAAAAAATAAACACAATATTTATAGTACAAGAATCGCTGGACTTAGTTACTAATATTTTAACAGGAAAATTAATATTAAACAAATCTCCCACTTTCATCAGAGTTACACGTGGCGTTTACAAGTGCCTTTAAATAAATAAAACTCATTAGATTATTACAGAGTAAGCGTTTATCTTTGAACAATAAATTAATTTCCTATCTCTTCCCTGAAAAATAATAAACAATAATTAATTGCTATTAATTGTTATTATCAATAACCTTTGTTTATAAGTATAATTTAATAACTTTGAGCTTCTGAGATACAAATTTTCGGTTGATATCGCTTTGTTTGTGTCAAATTAATGGATTTTCTAAAATTAATTTTTGTTGAACACCGTCTATCTGTTGGAAATATTACTTTAAATTCGATTTATCATAGATACTGTTTTCAAAGGACATATTAAATATTATTTAACCTTTCTGCTTTGCGATTTCGATGATAAAATACCATTGTCTAATTAGATGTCGGATTCAACATTGATTGCTTTGAAATATAATTGTTTATGATTTTGGGCTCAAAAGGGGGTTCAACTGTTATTAATAAAAAAAAATTAATAGTCTTTGGTTAAAGCTTAGACAAAATATTTATTTATACTTCTATTACAGGGCTATTATTGTAAGGAAGTAAAATTTGTAATTTTGTTCGTATGTACGGGCTAATCTCGAGAACTACTTGTCCTATTAGAATAATTCTTTTTGTATGAGACAGCTACATTCAACAGCTAGGTTATAGTCTATTTTTTAACCTAAAACTCCCACGGAAACAGACACAACGCTGGTAAACCCGGGGGGCATGGCTAGTCATTTAAAAATAGAAAGACGCAACATCTCTTCGTTCAACGCTGTACTATAAAACGGCATTCTCCTACGTACCATTTCCCTCTAAATACATCTAAGAATCATATCTAGTTAACGTTAAATAATCTAATAATTCAAGCATCACTCTTTGGAGTACACTGAACAGTGAACATCATCCTTTAAAACGCCCTTCATCACACTCCATAGGTTTCGTTATGAGCTAAATTAATGATGCTTGTCAAATGGCACTCAAAGGGGAGGCGATAAAACATTGTGAAGCGATGACGTCACTCATCTAAAGTGATGGCATTGGCTACATTTGATGGAGCAATCGTGATCGCAAATTGTTCGTCATTGGACACCAACTGGAGCTTCGTTACGTTTCATCGAGCTATCGTTTTAATTTTAATTGAGTTTATTATTTGCACAAACGATCGGGAAACGCTTGGGCTGTAATTTGACTGAACGATGATATTGCAGCGTGATGTTAAGTTACTGAATGCTGGATAGATCAGTCCTTAGTATGATGAGTGACTCATCTTGACCTTATTGTGCTTTGAAGGACACTTAAACTATCTATACAGGTGTTTACAATGACCAGACTATGCTAAAGACCTCGAAATCTTATTATAATCATCAACAACCAATCTATATCACGTTATGTTAGATCTGCCAACATAATACTTCTCGTGTAGGAAGATAAACCCAGTTCTCCCACTAAGTATGTATACTCATTATGTAATATTCAGCGAAGTTATAAGACGCACGAATAGTAACATACATACTTATATGAAACTCCATATATCTTTATGACGTCATAAAACTTTCCTGCTTGCAAAGACGGGAGGAACAGCTAGCTCAAGCGGTAATAGCAACGTTCCTGCCCCAAGCACTTCACAATTAATGATGTTGTCAAATGAAAAGAACTCCAGGGGTAGTAATGTCTTCGCCATCATTCTTCTACTAACAACATAGTCACAGAGTATTTCATATAAATGTAGCAATTCGTTGATATTAATTATTAAGAGGGTGATGATAAATTGTTCTAATTTTGTACAGGATCCAGAATGGGTAGGATAAATTGGGACAAAGTTGCATAAGTTATAGATGATTAATTTATAGTAAAAATTGCTTTAACTTATATTCGACAGCTTCTTCTTCATCGAGTGGTTGGTCAACCTGACCAATCCTGGTGTCAGAGTTATTGAGCCGCCAAAGGTCTCTGACATGGCTCATGTAACGACTACTATTCGATAGCCCATATTTCAGATCACTTTTGCTCCTACAAGCACCTTAAGGTGTTGTATTCTTTAATATAAATATTAGGCTAAAGGCTCTTTCAAACGAAGCGTTCTCAGTCATCCTACGGCGTGCGTTTTGTATAAAAAAACAAAAGAGCATTCGTGCGGGCGGACAACCACTTAAAAACGCTCAAATTAAAAAAGGCAAAATGCAAGTATTACTTAATATAAACCACTGTGAAGAATTATTAAAGTATTCTAATTGAACCAATAGGACTGTTTAATTACGGTCACAAATTAATAAGATAATTGTTTAAAATTAAACCCACTGAACAAATAAAATTGTCATAAGACAAAACAATTAATGACTTTTACATTTAACAAACCCTCGTATTATATAAGACTCGTTTTTAATAACACTTTATCTGTTATCTAATTAGTGAACCCGTTTCTTTTAATGAATACTTTCATCTCTATAACTGTACTGTTAATTAAGCGTAAATATAATCCGTAATATATCCGTTTTACTGACTTTTTATGACGCGATAACCCTTAATACGATAGATATTATTAAACAAACATAACGTAATTATCTTCACGTGTATAATGCGTTTGTATAGGGTCTTCTTTAATAGCGAGATATCTAATTAAAAACATAAACGTCAAGTAAAAAGTAATTTAAGCGGTTTCTAGTTAGCATAATCTTTAATAGGATTTTGTGGCGAGATTGTAAATGAAAATAGCGCGTGGAATGACAGAGATTGTATTAACCGATATACAAAAAGATGTACTTAACTTGTGCGAGCGAAGTATGTCCGTAAACGTAGTTTCTAAGTCGAAATTGTATAGATTTGGTTACGCTAATTTGTGGTCGTTTTATCAAACCACTAGCAGCGCCCCGCGGTTTTACCCGCGTTGTACCCGTTCCCGTAGGAATTTCGGGATGAAAAATAGCCTATAACCTTCCCGTTGAATGTGGCTATCTATTACAAAAAGAATTATTCAAATCGGTTCAGTAGTTTCTGAGATTAGCGCGTTTAAACAAACAAACAAACAAACAAAACAAACTCTTCAGCTTTATAATATTAGTATAGATATCGGAGGCCTTATAGCGGCCTTAAAATTGCAACACCAGGGTTGACCACTAACCCACTCGAACTTACTTTACTATAAACGTTGATCATACACTATATGTTTACCAGACTACGCGTATTAGCGTCCATCTCCGATTTTCAACTTCGCTTTTCTCCCTTAAATTTCGAGCGGAAGGATATACGAGTATAGCAACATTTCTATATTGGCACATTATTTGTATTGCAAAATAATGCCGTCAAAGATCGTTTCAGTATATTAATACTAGCCGCGCCCCGCGGCTTTGCCCGCGTTGAGCCCGTTCCCGTAGGAATTTTAGAAAATCCTTTCTTAGAGTGCACTTACGTAACTTGAAGAACCTTCCTGCCAAATTTCATGTTTCTGGGTGTAGCGGTTGAGGCTGTGCGTTGATTATCAGTCAGTCAGTCAGTTAGTCAGTCAGGACTTTGAATTATATATATATAGATTTACTTACTTTACTGACTTATTTAATACCACGATTTTAAGTCGCAAACGTCGAATCGTTATTTCTTCCGTCCATGAAAGCTTGGATTGTTGATAGATAATTTTCTTATTTAATATGTAATTCATATCTCTTTTTGTAATCAATTTTTGTCGTCGTCTTTGTTTAAATCTATTTCTATCAGTGGAAACTTTTAATTGGCCTTCTATAACACGTATTGCATGTTTATTTTTAATATACTCACTGTTACCTAGCTATAAGTTTTCCTAAAATTAATAAAATAAAAAAATATACTCTAGCATTAAGTATTTAAAGAAACCATATATAAACACAAAGCCTAAACATAACAACATTATTCCAAGATGAATCTACTACAAAACACAAAAGAGACATAATGGTTCTGATTACTCCAAATTATAGTTCTAGGTCCTCTGTTAGCGAGTAATATGTTCGCATTATGTAATTGTGTGCAAACGAAAAATATGAGTTGTCCTGAGAGAGTGTAAATGAGCATGTAATGGGCTCGTGATTAATTGGTGGTTTCAACGGTAATAATGGAATTATGGTATGTTTAATTAACTCCTTTGTGAGGTAGAAGTTTTTATGAGTGTGTCTTTTATTGAGAGAGGGCAAATTGTTTTAGTGTGAGTAAGTATTTAGCTGTAATGTCCCACTGCTAGGTAAAGGTCGTGTAATGTCTGTAAAGTCGTGTAATGTCTGTAAAGTCGTGTAATGTCTGTAAAGTCGTGTAATGTCTGTAAAGTCGTGTACTGTCTGTAAAGTTGTTCAATTAATTTCGAGTGTTTTTTTTTCAAAATAGCCTAAGTCAAATTCTTGAAGTTTTTCGCATTTTCGCCTTCACCTTCGCATTTTAGCAAAATCATTGATTATAGAAAAACTATAATCACTACACAGTATAAAACAAAGTCGCTATTTTTGTCTGTTTGTTTGTCCGTTTGTCTGTATGCTTAAATCTTTAAAATTACGCAACGGATTTTGATGCGGTTTTTTGTAATAGTGATTCAAGAGGAAGGTTTTTATGTAAAAAAGTCCCGAAATTCCCACGGGAACGGGCACAACGCGGGTAAAACCGCGGGGCGCTGCTAATTACTAATTATAACAAACAAATAATCAACAAACAAATTCTTCATTTCAGTGTTATGTAACGCTCAACAAAACATTGAAAGCTCCCAAGTTTGTTGCTCTTCAACATTTTAGTTTTCAATGTTCACGTTAATCCATGCTGTTTAAAATTCAAAGTGCTTGCGGCCTCGGCGCAGTCTCGAATAAACTAAATTAAATAGAAGACGCTCGCCTTTCCTGCGAGATGTAAATTTTGTACTGTTGCAACTGCAAAGAGCAAAAATAAAACTGTAAAATCTAGTGCTGTATTTAAAAATGTCAGCTTCGCAATGAGAAAAGCTAGTTTTCGGTTTAATGCTATAAAACTATAGTTACTTTATTAAAGTTGTTAGATTATTCAACCTTATTAACTGTTTAAAAAGATTAAACGATTTGCATTATTTTGCATAATGGACGTTCGCTTTAGCTAGTTCCTTTTTGAAAGTTCTGATTCTCGAATTTTCAAGAATTTTTTTTAACTTTTGAATATTTTAGTATTCTATAGATTTCGCACTACATTAATGGTCTTAATTAAAAATCAAACTTGTACAAAAAATAATGCCTTCAAGATTTTATAGCAAGGTAAAGGGGGCAACGAAGACAAAAGAGAAGTTTACAATTCAGATTCAGTGTAGTCTAATAAATATATCAATAGATACTAATGTTATAAAGCTGAAGAGTTGGATTTTTTGCTTTTTTGAACGCGATTATCTGAAAAACTACTAATCCGATTTGAATAAATATTTTTAATGGATAGACACATTCAACGGGAAAGTTATTGACTATTCCCATCTCGCCATTCCCACGGGAACAGGCACAACATGGGATAAACCGCGAAATAGTCACTATATAAGTATCAAGTGCATTGAAGAGGAAATCAAAGATTATCCGAATACGTTCCAGGTAACGTCATCAAACAAACAAACCTCATTAGCATATTTTTTCTTCCACCAGGTCGGCTGGCTCCGCGCCGAAGACCAGACAGTCCTCTCGCTCCACGACCGCGTAGTCCTCAGCCCTCGGTACTCCGTCTACTTGGACTCGCCAGGAACTTGGCAGCTGAGGATCCGACCACTGCGCGCGGAGGACCGTGGCTGTTACATGTGTCAGATCAATACGCAGCCTAATATGAAGTGGCAGATCGGGTGTATTGATGTCTATGGTGAGTTTGAAGTCTTTATTTAGATCTAGTTCGCGACTAACAACAAAGAGTTATCCAGTGCATAAAGTATCATTAGTATTTTCCCCCCTTTTTTATTAACATATCTATTTCTCTCTCACCCCCTTCGCTATCTCTCTCTTTATCTCTCTCTGTAGAGTCAGCCCTCCTTTTATTTTTTATTCACTACACATCGAAATTACCTATTCTAGTCTAGACTGAGTATAATTATTCCAAAGATAACGGTTTTATTATAAAGGTTTGTAGGTGTATTGAACAGCAAGCAAATGTCTAGTTCAAAAAGAATAAATTGCCTAAAATTTTCTAGCTATTACATCTGCGTTGGATTTAGAGCGGTTTACCTACAAATCTTACAATGCAATGCAACGGTAGAATTTAGGAATCTGAAGTAGAATTTTCGACGAAGCCGGGTAGTGGTCAGTTTTCAGTAGGAATTCGTATAACAATACCATTGCTTGTATCGATTTTGGAAATGAGGAAATACAACTAAAGTAAGTAGTTTTGGTATAAGTAGTCGTAAGTAAAAGTAAATGTCATCCCATAAAGTGGTGAGAAACGCGGGGTCATTTTCTTTAATTAAAAGCTCCATAAACAAGATCTAGACATTATGTTCAATATTATTCTTAATTAATACTTCCAAAAATAAAAGTGAAGTCTCCGAGAGCCCTCTGAGAAATACGATCGAAGAAAGGGAAAAGGACCCCTTGTCACCATGAAAAACACTCAAGTTTTTAATTAAAAACGTTTTAGTATTTATTATGGTCGAAAGTCGCGCAAATTAAAAGGGAAAACTGTTTTCCCACCTTTACGCAATATTGAAAAGGTGCCGTTTCCTCAGTAAATTAGAGAGCAACAAACCGAATAACTTTCCAAATAAGAATTCGCAAAGCGGATACTTTTGAAAATGGAACTTTGGAAGATTTCTCTAAACGTATAATAGGCAGGAATAAAAAAGAAGGCACTCTCCTGGCTTAAGCTTATTAAGAACAAGGGACCGATCCAAGGCTTCAAAACATTTCAAAGTACTTACGTTGAAGTTAGAACAAAACTCAATATCAATGAATCGTCCCGAATGAACGCAGAGAAGTATTTCTTCAGAAAAATAAATCACCTTACCGAAGTTAGCTTTCTCTCTGCGCGCCATTGGAGGTGCCAAGTTTTATCGTTCGGTGTTCAAATTAGTTCGGGGTTATACTTTTTTTCAATGTGAACTTTTTGAAGTATGGATTTCAATATTGAATTTTTACTATGTTTCAGTCTAGATTGTTCGAAACTTTGCCAAAAGAAGTTTTATTATAACTTGCTTTTATTGTTGGTGGCAATGTGTCGCGAATTTTCGTAGTGTTGGTTTCTTCTTTAACAATACGAAAATGGAAAAACTCGTTAAAATGTAACTCGTTTTCTATTCCAACCGAGATTATGTATTCCCAATCTCATTCGTATAAAACCTTGATTTATTCAGCAAATAAAATAAAGTTGGTACAGCACACAAACAAATCCTACATTTTATGTTTACGGTTCTCTTTATTTGCCGTAAAAAAGTAAAATAATATTAATAAATTCTATTCTAGCGACTTGTTTGTGTCATACTTGATATCGTAAGTGTTGGATGAAATCATGGAGGCTGCGGATAACAGTAGTACGAGGGCCCGCACAGACCGAGAGAGAGTCAATAAAAACCAGAAGTCTTACAAAATCACAGATACCCATTTATGTAAATACGAATGTGATTCTGCAGACGATACACTCAGAGAATCGTAAAGTAACCACCTGACTCAGCTTTATGGTAAAAACTTGGAAATGAGACTAAATACTTTTGAAATAATGTTCTTTTAGGAATTTTGTTTATGGCGGATTCAATTTACCCACTCTATTTGGAATATTGGATCAGTTTATAATTTGTGTAAAACAAGTAACAGCTAATACTAAATTGATAGCAATAATTTCACTACTAATTATACTTTTTAATGCCAATTTAATTATGATTCGAGTGATAATGTGATGTTAATTCTGAAACAATTAATATATTATTACCGTTCAAATCATGATATTCATTTCTGAAAGATTCTTTAACTTAAGGTTCAATTTTGTCCGCAGTTCCACCAGACATAATAAACGAGGAGACATCAGCAGACGTCTCGGCTCAAGAGCTAGACAACGTGACGATGATATGTAGAGCGTCAGGACATCCTGCACCGAAGATAACCTGGAGACGAGAAGACCACGAGCCGATGCTCTTGAAGAAAGTTGGCAGTCGGGATTTTTATAAAGGTAAGAACAATATCTTGTGCGTAAGGCCTATGCAGTGGGAAAATCATTTTTAATTAATATAAGATTGCGGGTTGGTGATCTCAAAATTATTTTATTTTAATTTAAATATGCAAAAAAATAGTAAAGAAAATAATATTAATTAACTTTAATAATAAAAAATATATTTGTTTCTTTGAACTCTTTTCAGTCCAGAAAATGTTGCTAACAATTTACGTAAAATAAAGATATCCCTTGTCATTTGTAAATTGAATAAACGAAGGGCGTAGGATTCTCCTTTGATCTCAAGGCAGCTATCACTAGACATATAACCGAAGAAAAAACTTTGTAAATACAAAAATCCCTTGGTTTATCGCGAGTAATGCTTTATGTAAACATCGTCACAATTGCTACTTTAAGTTCGCGGTTGAGTGACGTCAGAGCAAGAAACCAAGTATAAAGTTTACTGAACAGAAATCTTCAGAAAAATACACGAGATTTTGTTAATGTTATGCAGCCAAAGACTTGGCCTGAGCTTGCTTAGCGTCATGAGGGAAAATATGGGTTTTGTGGAACTGCATTACCTCGAGTTTTGACATTTGTTTGACAGTTCACCAGCCCCCCTTTAAATATAGTTTGGTGTATAACTATCTATGATAGTCTGGTAGCACTACGATTGTTTTCCTTTTTATCGTACAAGTAGTAAGTACAGTGGCACTATGGGATATGAGATCGCTAACTGATTCGATTCCCGTCCGAAGTCAACAAAATGTGCAGACATACAATGAAGACGTCTGGGTATATATATTCTTAGAGTACTAGTTTAACTTAGAGTTAAGTTTGGTACAAATAAACCGTGTATGAATTTGTCCGGGTGTATGTATTTAATATATTTTCGCCAGTGGAAAGCTACGTGGGCAGTTCACTGCCGCTGTGGCGCGTGGACCGGCGGCAGATGGGCGCGTTCCTCTGCATCGCCTCCAACGACGTGCCGCCCGCCGTCAGCAAGAGGATCATCCTGCTCGTCAACTGTGAGTGATGCATCCTTCACCTCATATAGATATATTAATGACTAGCCTTCCCTGCGGTTTTACCCGCGTTGTGCCCGCTCCCGTGGGAGTTTCGGAATAAAAAGTAGCTTATAACCTTCCCATTGAATATGGCTTATCTACTACAAAAGATTATTCAAATCGTATTGGTAGTTTCTGAGATAAGCTCTTACAAACAGACATACTAACAAACAATATTTTTTATTACATTTATAATTACATATTTCATTGGTATTTCAGTGTTGTCCTTCTCTAATTATATTATTAAGGTATATTTGAAATATTTGAACAATTCAACGTGTTTACCCTTCAGCAGAAAATTCTGAAATTTGAAAAATACATATTGAAAACAAAATTTTCTTTGACACAAAGGGAATTCTTTAAATAGATATTCTGTAAAGTCACATGTCACGTTTGCCATTTCGTTAGGTTCACATCAAACAAACAAGATACTCACCTTGCGTCTACGATACAATTAGGAGATTATTCCTCAGTCTACCTTCGTAAATCCAGGCGTGTGGTGTAAATGATTGAAGATTTCATTCGCTTTATGACCTTTTTTGATATTTTAGCAACTATGATAAAGTGACCGTAACATACAGACAGACGGAATGACAGACATGGAGAATCTATAATGAGTTCGTTTTTTACCATCCGGCTACAGAACACGAAAAATTAAAGTGTTCTTAATTTGATTTGTAACGTATTCCATATTTATTTAATTTACTTTTTTATATTTTTATGATATCATGTTATGTTCTTTCTTAGACATGTGGTGCATAAAACTATCACGGTAAAACTAACGTATGTAGATACGTTACTTAAGAGATAAAGAGAGAGATAAATAGAAAGAGAAAGGAAGATAGTGTGAGAATGAAGGAGAGAGAAAGAAGAAGATTGAAGTGTTTTCCATTGTCATGTAATCAATAAAACCTCCTTAACGTTAAACTAATACGTCACATCCACAGTTAACTTACACACAATACTCGCTATTTTCTACCGATTGAACCAATAGTAAATTCGTGATAAAGCCGAATTGATCTCCCTTGTAGGTCGTCCTTGCGTATAATTGACTCTTCCTTGTCATTGGCTCACATCCCATAATATACATATGTAAGGATGTTTGTCTTCAACACACATCGTAGGTTTTCGATTTAGGAATATTCCAATTTAGAAACCTATTCCATTGATCCATAAGAACTTAAATAAGAGGATTGTTGTATGGAATAGCCAGCGAGATTTACGAGCGAATCAAATCGGTTTGGATCACATGTAGTTTATGGCACAATGTTTATTTAAGTATACGGTTTTATACGACATATTATAACCACATAGTGACGTGGTTAATAATATTTGATTGACCATAAAAATATCATATAATATCATTTATATCTGACGATATTTAATAGGTAATTTTGCTCGGACATTATGAGCAACACGGCAGCAGGTATCATGGACTTCTCTTTACAACCGAGGGCCTTTTAAAATGTCTCTTTTGGGTATTTTTTATCGCCGTATTATCTCATACTCCCGTTCAGGGTGTTAACAGGATGATGTTAATTTTAATACTTATTACGTTAATGTTCGTACGTCCGTACAACAGGTAAAATGTGGGTAATGTTTCTGAGTGAAAATGTGATGTTTATGGGCTCTCAAACCTGAGAAAGGGGTATTAAATTCTAAATTATATTTGAACAGTAACAATGGCCTAATTCAAGAAGTATTTACAAACATTTTCCGATTTCGACGTATTCTACCATTTATTGTTGGTTCTATTAAATAAATAAATCTTAAAAAAGGGAAAACTCGATAAAAGGTCAAAGGTTGTAACATACGTTTACCTGAATTATTCCGCAAACCGATTACGTACGTATAACCGAAGCATAATCCCAATTGTAAGTGGCGGGATCGGGGGTGTAAAGTGAATTTTACGAGTCATTGCGCCTTGATCCCAGATCCCGGTGTTGGGAACCTGCTGGCGGGATCAGCCCCGAATTATCACGACATTGCCTTTCGTTTGCTTGCGAACAAAATCCTTCAATCTTCAATTCAGAGAACGTGTTAGAATTCTTAGGATTTAGACAATAGTATCTAACGAATTAAATGTTTCATTATTCGAGTGTTTGACTATTTTTACCTTTTTACCAATTATTCGACATAATCATCGTCACTGTACTCATACCTTCATGTGGGATATTACAGGCTAATAAATACACCCGGACAAAGTCACAAACGGTTATTTAGCTCTAAGCTTGTGTAATTTAATCTAACTGAGATCAATACACATTTATGAATATCTATATCTATCAACTAGCAGCGCCCCGCGGTTTTACCCGCGTTGTGCCCGTTTCCGTGGGAATTTCGGGATAAAATGTAGCCTATAACCTTCCTCGATAAATAGACTATCTAACAGTGAAAGAATTATTCAAATCGGTTCAGTAGTTTCTGAGATTAGCGCGTTTAAACAAACAAACAAACAAACAAAACAAACTCTTCAGCTTTATAATATTAGTATAGATAAATAAAAATAAATTGCTGTTCGTTAGTCTGTTTAAAACTCGAGAACGGCTGAACCGATTTGGTTAATTTTGGTCTTGAAATATTCATGAAAGTCCAGGGAAGGTTTAAACGGTAAGCAGTGAGGAAAAAAATGCAGGTGAAACCGCAGCTATATACTAGCTGTGCTCTGCGGTTATATAGGGTATATATATATATCCATCTAATCGCCTTTAATAATCCTTTTACGTTGATAAGTTTCATGATCGTCATTCTTTATACCATTTAAATACTTATATACCTACTTTATACCATTAAGGGAACAATTTACCATTAATAAAAAATAACGAGTTGATTCGTAATTACACACTAAAAGCATTCAAAATACTCCTAGTAACAAACCATAAAGCTAATGTCATGCTAACTATAACCAAGTAATTACAAGTCTAGACAAACGAATAGGTCCCCAAAGGAATGTTTTATTGTCGATGGAATATAAAATCAGGTTTTGGTCCTATAAATGGCTTTTATATGGTATGAAGTTACTACATTAATTGGATATGGAAATCGACTAACTTACGTAATAAGTACGCATTCTGATTTCATGGAATAGGTACATATTGTATGAAGATTTAATTGCTCTAAATGACTGTTTGATTGGTGTGTACGGAATCGTGATGTTGATATCAAACTTGAATGAGAGAGTATATGAATAGAGCGAAAACACGCTTTTGAATATGTTTTACGATGTGATGAGGATGTTAAATGTGGCCTATAGCAGTGACTATAAAAGAATATTAGAATTTTATCTAGATGCGTATAATAGGAATAAATCCATTTTATTCTTGCTTGCTCGCGCGTGAATAGCAGAACAGATTTTAGCATAGTCAGATTGGACTTTAGGGAGTAACTTAGAGTTTTATCCAAACATTTCTAAGGGACAGGGTACACTGTGGATAAGGTAAGGGTAACTATTAGTTTCAAATATGTATGTTGGTGAATATTAGAAAATATTAAGCTGTTTAATTTTCTATAGACAAAAAACGTGATTCAAGAGTTTAGACTTTCCAGAAAAACTGTTCTTACTCACTTTTTTTAACATCTCTCAGACATCATTTAGGCCATAAAGACCTTATTTCCATAGTATTAATGCTTTATTTCCCAACAGTCCCACCAACTGTGATAGTGCCGAATCAACTGCTGGGCGCTCCGTTGAGCACTGATGTCGTGCTCGAGTGTACTGTGGAGGCCCATCCCAATACCATCAACTATTGGCTCAAGAATCGAGGGGAGATGCTTTTGGATGGGTACGTGCAAGGGTTTTTGCCCATTACATCGTAGCATACCATGAACGTAATAGGAAGGTATCTGACAAAATATATTCTTTGTACTGGAACATATTAAACTATGCCCACTAGACCGTCCCGTCACTGATTAGCACCGTCGCGTGCCATGCACGGACCTTCCGTAATTGGCATGGCGCGACGTTGCCAAACCGGTACGTGCAGGCGGCGAAACGGTGAGCATAGGGGTTATAAGCGCTTATGTTGACCGTAGTAAACGCGTTGCCACTCTTCTTCAACTCTAGAAAATAAGAATCGATTGACTCTAATTTTAGAATTAAGTTTATAAAATCTTTACTCGTCTACCTTGAATAATTAAAATTAGCTAAAGAAATAAGATATGAGGATTTGTCATTGATGAATATTTAAAAATAACAACGTCTTTAACAAGTGTACTTGCTTAAAGATGTCCTAATTTACCTAATAATGCTAACTTATTCCACCAATAATATAATAAAAAAGGTTTGCCTCCGTTAAACCCATTCAAACTAGAATGACCACAACTACATTTCATTAGCGAAACGAGCTGAGTCAACAAGCCATTGTGGCGAACAATCGACTGCCAGTCCAGTAATGACGACTTATTTGAAAATCATGGAATCCTGACCTGATTTGAGGGTCAGAGATTGGATAGATTACATTAGATGGCTTGTGAAATTGTGTGTATCAATTATCTGTCTGGGTGTCAATTATATACATTATATCTACGAGTATATCGACACATAGATATATAAAAGGAAGTCGTGTTAGTTACACCTTTTATAACTGGAGAACGGCTGCACTGATTTTAATAACGCAGCGCAAACAGTACCCAGGGAATTTCGGGATGTTTATGACGTATTATAGAAGATAAATAAAATAAAACAAAAATCATGTCACCACGACTTTAATATAGATATATAGATACCTATATTACAGATAGATTAGCCTCTTATCCATTACTTATGTACTGACATATTTTGTGTTTCTACAGGCCAAAGTACAAGATAAGTGAAGAAAGGTCATCATACAAGGTGATGATGAAGCTGGTGATCAGAAGGTTCTCAAGAAGTGATATCGGCACTTACAACTGTGTCAGTACTAACTCCTTAGGAAAGAGTGAAGGCACTCTTAGATTATATGGTAAGGGTTTTTATTAATCTTTTGATTACACTTAGTAGCTGTTCTCTACTGTGCTTACTACCTGCCATAGATGGCGCTAAGAGGCAAGTTGGAACACGCTGTCATTATTTTCTGAGTTTTGATGGGATTGCGCGAAGGCGCCAAAGATAATGCTGGTCCGGAAAGACAGAATCTTTATTTTAATATTTAATAGGGATGTGGTAAAAAGATGTTTATGTATTCAAGTTAGAAGTCAATTTAGTTGATTCAGGCTTGTTTTTTTCTCTATTCATTCAGCAATATATCGAAACAATAATTATTTTATTCACAATAGTTATTCCACGCGGTGGTTACATCTGCAATCCCATAGATGGTAGTGATGTGAAAAAATTGTAGATCGCACGTACATAACTTTCCCAGATTTAAAGGGGTCATGCCTATTCATTTCGTTGAATCAATCAGAGAACAGACAGAGACAGAGAGAACAGAGAATCGTCCTCTTTATAAAATAAGTATAAAATATCCTTCCTTTTATACTTTTGCTCAGTATTTGATCAAACTGACCACGTAAACTCTTCAAAGTTTATCAAAGATTACATCTAAAGAAAAATGAGTTGGAAATTAATTTATTAACTAAACTTCATTCAGTGCCAAACTGAACCTTAACTGTAAAGAAAAACGAGTGATTTTCCTTCAAGCTATTATAATTTTATTTACCTGTATAGTTTGCGTGCTTTATTAGATGGCAAGTAATTACGTCTTGCTCGTCTATACCACCTTGATATTATTTAGAACGTTAATTAACTTGCTTTTAGTTTGCTTTAACTAATGTATTGTGCGAAGAGAAGGTTGCATTTACAAGTAAAATTCTGTAATAATATCTTAATGTTTTGCTGGTGTTAGTTTGAAAGTAGGGCAAAGGAGTTACGTTAGTACTATTTATATATTTCATTGAATATCTATGTCATTTCATGGTCTGTTTGACTACCTCGCTACCCTGCCTATACCTGCCTGTACTGCCTAGCACACTATATTTGGACTGTCTTCTGGTCTATAAAAACATATATAGGAGCGCATATTATAGACAAGACGATTTTGTCTGTTAGAAGATTTTTTCCTGATAACTAAACCTGACTCAAGACAGTTTTTTTTGTGACTATATTGGGCAAGGTAATAAGGCTAAGAATTTTATTCTCTTATACATAAATGACCAATTCTAGAATAATTCATTGCAACATCTAGATATTAATAAACACAGTCTAGAGAAATATTCAATCCTATAAACTCTATAAACTTTTTTTTTCTTTTCAGAAATAAAACTTTATCCAAGTTCGCAGTCGGCTGAAGAAATAAATGTGGGAGGTAAGTTAATAAGGACTAATACGAACTATGTTGAAACTTATTACTTGGGCAATAAAGGATAATTTAAGTTGGAATAATTGATCAAGTCATAGTGCTTTAATGGGCCAGCACTAGAAACTCCCTGAATTATTTGCTATAATTTCTGATTCGAATTTCGAATTGAGTGTGGTTTTAGTGATCGAGAAGGGTCTCGGTAATTGGGTGTTTTGTCTCTGGCAGTATTAAGTTCTTAATTTTAACGTGGGTGCACGTAACTTAATTTAAATTGTAATTGAAGTTTTTTAATCTCGAATATTTAATATTTACGTGGTTAAATAAGCTGCGTTTCTATTGGTGCCGTGCGGAGCTCAATCAACCAATCCCAAAGCATGGAAACTGTCTAACAACGTATTTACATTGTCAAAATCGTTACGTAATTCGTTGTGATTGGTCAAATAGCTCTGTAGGTACAACTCCGCTCTGTTTCATAGTACTTCCGTTACATAGTTACAGTGACGTACGAGTATAACAGGTTGAGCGCCATATTTCGCTCAAGTAAACAAATACAACAGAAATAAAACACAGGAAACCTATTTAATTAATGTTATATTTACGTTTCAAAATATAACATTAATTAGGTAGATTGTATTTACATTTACAAGTATATCATAAGGTTACATTATTAAACTATTGATTTTGTCGTTAATTAAATTCAAAGTCCTTGGTAATGCATTATTAAAGCGTTGAACAGGTACGAGGTTTTAGTTATCACTCTGTAACAGACATTAAAAGCATTTGTTATTGAAAAGTTCCATTGCGCGCGTTGCGAAAGGGGGCTAGACGGAAAAAAAGGTAACGACACTTTTGAAGTCAGAGAGGGACAGACAGAGAAACATGCGCGTGAGAGACAGACATAGAAACTTCATTACTCTTAGCGCTCGTGGCGTAGTTTGACTAAGCAATGTGAACTCATTGCAATTGTTAAGCAACTCGGCCCCTACATTGATGGTTGGCCGATAGTAGCATTTCTATCTGAGCGCTACCATGCTTCGGAGGGCACGTAAAATTATCGGTCCCGGTTGTTACATCGATAGACTAAGACGGTGGTCTTTCGGTGATCTAAAAACTCAGAGATCAAGGTTGGCCACTAACCTTTTTGAACAACTACATAAGTAATAATACTTTACTAATACGAGTATTATCTTTCAAATGTCGCGACGCCCACGAAGACTTTTACTTTGATATTATTTCCATTGTCTATCCTATATGATCGTCTTTTCGTAGAAATAAATGGACAATCCGCCCACTTATTAAAGATTTAGTCATTTTTGTGAATAACATAATATTTTTGTGCCACAGGTCTCACAGAAGGAGCGGTCAAACAAAGATCTAATCTCAATGGAAGTGACAAAATCTGTGTAAATAAATTATTCATTTTAATACTTATATTTAGCATTTGTAAAGATAAGAAGTTGTAAATTCTAGACTATGAACTAATGTTGTTTTTGTAGTATTAGAACAATAGTAATTGCTGCAAACTGTTATGTATTTATTGCTCATAATAATGTGTTTTGTAAATAATTTCCCGTTTTTGAAAATTGTTAATATAGAATAGTTATTTAATAAAAAAGGTATCAATACTAGCAGCTTTATTTATTAATTTCCTAATATCTAGTATGTTCTTTAGGTACGAAAATTCAGTATAGAAACTCAGGAAGCCTAAATAAAACTACTTTATAGAAAAGCTTTCAAACTCAAACAATGTTACTAAAACTAAATAAACCTAAAGCATCTGCGACTAAATTGTATTAAATTAAACATAACAAAATAATGAAAAGTAATTCAACATAAAGTACGTCAATTCCAACCAGGATCCAATTACGTAGATACAAAGTATTTTTCATTATGGAAGAGACTTTAATCCGTAACCTGTGTAGTAACTACGCCTTAGTCTGGAGCCTCGCCGTAAAGCCGGACGTAACACGCCACCAAGTTCTTTATCTCCGGAGATAATTTTTAAGTGTCACTTCCATTCGTGCTTTATTGCATTGTAAAGCCTAAATCGTTGTTGTAAAAATATAACAGATTAACTTTATGTTATTTCTTCGGTGTAATTTTGTTTGGATATTAAGTGGGGACCGACACAAACATCGGCTTATTGGAATTGTTTATTGAACAATTCATAAATAATTTGTTTTGGGTGTACCGATCTACGACTGAAATGATAAGGAAGTTGGTATTTATAAATTGGATTATGGCTAGTATTCTTATCAATAAAATGAAGTCAAACCGGACCGGACAAATTAAAAACCGGCACATATTATGAAGTTCAAAAAGCTCTTTATTACTTTCGTGTTTATATGCAAACTCAAAACCCTGTAAAATTAGCTAAAAAATGTCTATGCTATGTTAAGCTAACCGAAGCTAAGCTATGAAACCCTTATTATAAATCTCTAACGGTCACACTCAGAGACGACGTCTAATTGACATAGTTTTTCATACATTACATGTTAAAATCACTCGTTAAATTTCTACTAATGAAGCATTTGACGTGTCTGAGTACGGGCGTAAGGGAAGGTGAACCGCCGTGAGGAAAACCGCCGGGTAAGTTATGTCGAAACAAAAATATGTAACACTACCCAACCTCTCCTCAGTCGGTTATAAAAAGGTTAGAGACTTCGATCAGAAGTTAACCAAAATAATTATTAGTTAACTAGTTTGGTAACTTGTTTTCTTGCTCCCGTAACATACTTATTACTTGTTATCGAGTCACTCGCATGAGTTGTAACTCAAGCGAGGGTGAAAAGTGGATGCCGGTGAGTAAGTATTTTTGAACTTGACTAAGTACTAATTATAGCTAGGTATAGGTATTTTGTGGTTTTACTCACATAAAATCGTAGTTATGAAACTGATTACTGAACGCTTGAAAATCATAATTTTGGAAACAATTCAAATCAAAATTTGATGTTAATTTAAATTTCACTGGATGCAAATTAGTTATGAGAATTTAGTATAGTATGTAAGTTTACAGTAAGTAATTGCTTAGATTGAGTCTCCATTTTTCATATACGTGTAATGAACAGCCTAAAGAGGTTCCTTTTACAGTTAGTACTTTTATAGAATACGGCAAAAAGGAGATTTTTTCATAGAAACCGCAAGCAATTTGTAGACACATACATAGAGAAGTCCCCAAGTTATACTCCTTGTTATTAGGCAAGTAAAAATGCGACTAACTATAAAAACATCCTTACTAAACAAAAACATTTGTTTCTGTTACCGTAGGCTAGACTTAAATAAGTAAAAAGCACTTTTACGGAGTGGTAAGGTTGTATTGTTCTTTATTTTGTGCCTAAACGTCATGTACAGTAAATTTTAATTCTACGCAACATCAGCCTGAAGGCATACAGTCCGGTATCAACAATATTATTGCCCTTTCGGTCACAAGAGAGCCTTAATTTAATATAGCAAGCTCGATTTGTTTACAAAGGAAGAAATTTATTCATGAAATTTGTTTTCCGAGGGTCCAGCAGGGTCTGATAAAAATAAACTTTCTTTCAAAAAGTTACTTTTTATCCAGTCGAGTCCTCAGATATAATTTAAGATATATTTTCTAATATTTTAACGTTGTTGTGACGTAGTCAACGTAAAAAGTTAATGTTTGTCGTTATTGTACAAACTGCTGCTTTAAAATATAAGGTTTATAAAGAAAAGTGGCAACGTGTAAGGTAATGGTTTTTTTTAGGAAGGTAGATAGACGTAGAGAACTGTGGATGAATTGTAGTCACATCGGGATCCGATTAACTTCATATCAAAACCGGCATTTAACAACGACAGTACCGTATAGTCAGGTTATTAAAGGGGATTGTCTTCGAGTCGTGGTTTCTCTTCATCGAATTAAATCAGTTCGATTTCGTAACTTAAGAACAAGATTGCATCGTGTATAAGGTACGTACTTACTAACCATCCTTGATCCTAATATCAATCAGTAGTTCAAATAATGTTCAAAGCATAGTTTGACTGAGCGATGTTAACTCATCGCGAATGTTAAGCAGCGATAGCTCGGCCACAACTCGGATTGGTGGCCGATAGTGCCAATTTATCTGAGCGCGTAGTGGCGGAGGACTCGTTAAGCAGTCGGGTCCGATTTTTTGATCGTGTCACCATATCAGAGGCCTCAAAACTCCGCCACCAAAGTTGTCTTCTGCCCTAATCGAACTGAAAAGAAAAACTCCGAACATTCCCTTCCTTTAAGTATATTCAGTATTCATTTTTAATATTTTTCTCGACATAAACCGTGATGGTAAATAGTGTAGCGAGGAGCAAAATCGCTTCGCCATTTGTCGGATATTGCTAGTCACGGTTGAATCGCGATGAACACAAATATGGATAGATGGTGTACTTTAGATAAATGTTTATTTTACGCTTATAATAACGTACCTATAACTTGTATTTTGTTTACATAAAGATGACTGTTCTAGGAGTGGGTTGTTTCAAACGGTTGTTAGTTATCGAAACTTTAATAAAATCACGATTTTGTACGCTTTTTGAGGCTGCGGAGCGGAGAAACGGACAAATATTAACCAATAGGATTGCATAAAATATCTGACCGGAGATTTTATACATTCTTAAATGACAGTCTGTTAAAGTTATTCGGTCAGCCAGTAGAAAGCCCTGATTTTTTATTTTCTTACGTCTGTTGAGACTAATGTTATGTGCTTACGTTCACTGATGCGTGAACGTAAGCTCAAGCTACCCGCCTTTGATGTCTGATCTCAACTGTTCTTCACTACATAGTATAAAACAAAGTCGCGTCTGTTTGTCTTCTGTTTGTCTGTTTGTCTGTATGCTTAAATCTTTAAAATTACGCAACGGATTTTGATGCGGTTTTTTGTAATAGGTAGAGTGATTCAAGAGAAAGGTTTTTATGTACAAAAATTCCCGAAATTCCCACGGGAACGGGCACAACGCGGGTAAAACCGCGGGGCGCTGCTAGTAGTTAATAATGGTTAGTTCTTATGTTAATTGAAATCACTTGAGATATGTTCTTTCAATGATAGTCTACTGGATACAACTATTCATTGCTCATACTGCTCCTCAAGTTAAGGTAAAACAATGTCCCACTGCTGGGCAAAAGCTTTTCATCTCACTAATGATTGGGAAGTCAGTATTGGGAAGAGGGTTAGGCGTACTACGCTTGCTTCAAGTCGCGTTTAAAAAAATGACTGGTTTTTGTTTTAATTAAAACACGATATGATGCCAAAACAACACCAAAAATACAAACGTCAAACTTATATATCTATCTATGGTGGGGATTAAAAACGCAATTCTTTTAAGCTCTCTTACCGATCATTTCTACAGCCGTAAATCATTAAAATAAGGAAAAATACAAGTCGTTTCACAGGTGGTGTGTCACAAATCTTCCCTTTAGAACAAGCTCGGGGTAACAATGCTTTCCTTTGCTATTACTTCGTTACCGGTTTTTTGTCTTTTGTTAAAAGAAACATGAATATTTTTTGAAGCGTAATTGGAACAGTAAAAAATATACATAAAATTCTTTGGTTTTTAATTTTAATATGAAAAATATTATGAGATGGGGTTGTTTGCCTATTTAAGGTAACGGTAAGTTAAAAAGTTTAATGTTTTTTATTTAAGCTTATAAAAATATTATGACAATTTGAAAGCCTGTTTTTAATAAAATACTTAAAATATGTTTCAAGCAAAACGTGTCACATACATACATAAACCTTCCACGCAACATTAATTTTAACCTACGTCATTCTTTTTTGTGATCATATGGTAATAAAATTATTAAACCACCCATTTTATCTTCTCCAATTTCAACTTAAAAACACACAAAGAAGTTCTGGGTTCTCGTTTCTACAATACATCAGCGTGATTTAGAAAATCTGAAGTACTGTTTTGTTAAAAGTCTGAGAAGGAAAAACCTTTAAAATAACCTTTTTTATTTTCCTCTTTAGTCTGACACGAGTCAACCCCCGTTCTTATCACGCAAAACTTGCTACCCCGTAATTGTTTTCAATTCTTGCCCGTATTTTTCTCCCGTTTTTTGACTTCCATTGTTTGGCGAAAAATTGTGGAGTCATAAGTAAGATACGGATTTTTTGGAAATGTTCAAATGATTTTGTGCACGCACGGATTTGTTCTTTGTCTGGCGTTTATTTATTTCATTTGGGTTTAAATTAAAGAAAACAGACCTTCCTTACTTACTGTAAACTACTAAGTTCTAACTAAGTGACGGCAAATGACCTAGATATCGAACAGGGTTAACCAGGCTTTGATAAAATACTGTGTGTTATAATATAAACACAGGAATATTTTAAATTATAGTGGATTTTTTTTCTCACAGTTTTTATGCATCATGACATGGTATGTAAGGGGGTTTATTCATACATAGGGTAAGTGAGTATAAGGGTGCTTTCAAATTATGCGTTTCGTGTCGGACCGCTGCGGTGCCGAAGCGGTGCGTTTGTCGTATTGTGAACGTACCATCGTGTGTTTTCATACAAATCGAGCAGCTCGGCAATAGTGTGGCGTTGTCGTGCGTTCGCGGTACCGACGCCGCACTGTTGCCGGACTAAGGTAATGTAATGATTGACTCTCCCAAAAGAGTTTCTTGGCGGAGAAAATAGAATAGAATAGACACTTTACTTAATTACTTTGTCCCGATAGATTAAACTAGACTACGTATAATTTTTAGAGTAAACATATTAATATATCAATAAACGATTCATCAATTTATCCTCTTAATGGTTTTCCTTATCGTTGGTAATAAGCATTACGAATAAAAATAGACCAACTCGATTCCTAATAGACACTTAATAGCAATAGACATTAACGTGAATAGATGACCGACAAAGCTTAGGTATTTCACTATTTTTATAGCAACCCTGAAAACAACGTAACCTAGAAACAAGGACACTTTAGACAAGACTGTAATTAGACTGTATTCTGGTCTATTAAAATATATGAAGGAGACACACCAGAGACTAGAGTCTAACAGACCTATTTATCTTTTACATTAGTAACTTATTACTTAGTTGTCTGTTAGACTTAAAGTAATTTATACCTAAAATATTGTACTGACAACTGTTTTTAAACTTATTAAAGACAGTTTTGTTCATGTCGAATGTTGGTCTAGAGACTCCAGTGCGCTTACACTTTTAGTTTTGATTATTTTGTGGTGGTTAGTAGCTAACTATAGCTTCAGACAGTTTCAAAACTTAAATAAGTTTATGATATGAAGGCAACTTCAAACTTCTCGGAATAACAAATAATTAAAGCAGGTGTTTTGTAATATGGAATTTGTTGATCAACTTTTGTAGTTATCTGTACATCTAGACCTAACTATAAAGGATTAATTAATCAAATTGTTTTCAGTCAGTCAGAAAACGATTTGACTAATTTTGTTTTTTTTTAAACAAAAATAAAAGTCCCAAATTCAAAACCTATAAACTTAGGCTTTACAAAAATCTAGACTTTCTCCAAACCTTATATAAATAACCCTAAATAAAAACGAGATAAACAAAAAGCAAAAAAGGTAAAAGCAAATCGGAAATGAAAGGACATAAATAACGAGAAAGGCAGTAACTTTCGCACAATAAATTTAATTATGGCTACATTCAGTGATTCATAAACAGTGGGTGTTGAATACCGACCTCAGTTATGAATAAACAAAGAAACTTGGCAAACAAAACTCGTAAAGTTTTTTTATTAACGCGTTACACATTAAAACGTTTTTAGTTAGATGATTTACTATTTTATTTTTCTAGAAAGACTCTTCCAAGTTGAATCAATAGTTTGCGTCTGTTTATGAAGTCGAACTCCCACTAATAACTTATCAAATACGAAAAGGTTAATTTCAATAATTTTTCTATTACCTTCAACGTTGGTTTTACTTGTCTATAGAACATACGCTATCGCTATTAAAAGTATATAATAAAACTAACTGTTCCGCGCGGTGGTTCCACCCGCGATCTAATAGATGGCACTAGAGTAAAACTTTTGTAGATCGCGCATACGTTATTTTCACAGATTTAGTAGAGTCATGCTCGTACATTTACTTGAGCAGGTAAAAGTCTTCTTCTTCATACAATTAGTATTAGATTACAAAATCATGCTCCTAATTAGTAGAGTTCCTAAATACCCCAGACTTAGGGACCTATTAAAGCTGTTGGGTCATTATAACCGTCTTAATAGCATCTACCTACACTTACTAATGTAATGAAGCTGAACGGTATGGTTCAACTGTACACAGAGATTCCCAAAGCCGTCATTTAGAGATATTTAAACTAACAGTTGTTTTGGAAAACATCTTATTGTATTTGATAGCCTCGTGCAAGGGGAAGGCTATGCGCTACATTGTATCCCGAAATTCTCACGGAAACGGATACAAAGCCGAGACGCTTCCAGCTTCCTTCGACTGCTGCTTTCCCGCATACCATATGTTGATTGCTGCTACATCGAAACTAATATAATAAAACTGATTTTGGTTTGTTTGAATGCGCTAATCTTAGAAGCAACAATCAGTATTGAATAATTATTTTTGTAATAGTTAGCCACATTCAACGGGATGGTTATAGGCAATTTTTCTTCCTAAAATTCCCACAAGAAAGGGCACAACGCGCGAAAAACCGCGGTACGCTGCTATTATGAGGAAAATTCTACGTAAGAAATGGACTATACCTAAATAGTACCTAAAAGTTTAGGTATACCTAATATTTGTACAGATATATCATATGCCCAAAATAAACTATGTGCAAAGTATGTATTTCCATAGTAATATGTTTTAAAGAAACATAATTTAACAAAATAACGTAGTTTGCTATTGTTTCAAAGTGCATTGTAAAGCTTTTCACGTACATGACTGAGTGTGTTACTACGATTTTACTCTCCCGTACAATGTTGGTTCGTAATGAGGCCATGAGAATGGATGGCGGCGTATTTAAAAACGTAATTTATTGTCACATCTGTTTTCTCTAAGGGTTGTACTGGATTTTAAATGTCTTTGTAGTTTCCATTTTTAAATTGTCATTGGTGCGTTTTATGTTTTAAATGTATGAGTGATAAGTCGAATTATCCATAAAGTGCTTCCAACTATTTTATGTAGGTTTTCAATTGCAGTTTATTAATAGTTTGTACGTGATATGAATAATGCTTATCTATCAATACTATCTACACTAATATTATAAAGAGGAAAACTTTGTTTGTTTGGTTGTAATGAATGGGCTCAAAAACTACTGGACCGTTTTTAAATTCTTTCACCATTCGAAAGCTACATTATCCACGAGTAACATAGGCTATTTTTCATCCCGAAATTCTCACAGGAATGGACACAACGTGGGTAAAACCGCGGGGCGCTGCTAGTAATATAATGAAGCTGAAGAGATTTTGTGTTGTTTGAGTGCACTTATCTCAGAATCTACTAATACGATTTGAATAATTCTTTTTGTAACAGATGACTACATTCAACGGAAAGGTTTATAAACTATTTTCATCCCGAAATTCCCACGGGGACGGCCATAGCGCGAGTGTTTCTTTCAGTAGACGCGTCTGCATATATATCTCAACAGTGTGGAATCAACTGGTTTTTCAAAAGTCTTTGAATCTTTCTTGTCGCTACTTTCATGGCCATTGATTGCGTAAAAGCATTTTTTCGCGTTAGCTTTTATAAACGTTTTAGTGAATGCAATCTTCCAAAGAACAACAGCGGCTATTGTAAAATCTCCCGCGGGCATTGCGTTCAAGCGTATATAACTTAAATATTTATCAAACAAACAGTAATACGGTTAAAAGTTCCGTGCAACAATTTTTCGTGAATGAATTTTTTGGCAATACTAACTTTTAAAATAATCGCCAATAGTGAAAAAAGACGTAAAAAAATACCTTTTATTTATTGTTCAATACTTTTTTGTTCAATATCTTATCTTTTTAAATACAATAACTGCTTAACAAGGAATTTATAAGTATTGTAATTTTTCTAGTAGGTATTCATAGTTGCATTTATATCTAAGCTCTACCGTTCTTCGTAGGGCACGTTATGCAGACGGTCGGATTGAAACCTCCAGGGTTTCAATCGTCATACTATGTTGGATGCCGTTAGACGGTCTAAAATCCGACACTACGGTTAGTAGCTAACCCTGGTATTCGAAATGAATGAATAAGTCCATATATGGAAAATACTTACTTCAATGCCATCGATGTATGTTGTCAGATCACCTAGCAATATAGCAATAGCTCCAGAAATATAAGCAACCGCTTGTATAGACCAAACTGATTCAAACATCTGCAAACCACGTATTAACTAAAGACCTTGTATAAAAGAATATTTGCTTTCACAACTTGTTTTCTGGTTCCAAGTTTTCATTGCGACAACTTTGTATTATATAAAGTTGTTCAATAAAAATGTATTGCATTGAATTCATCGAATAGTTGTAAACTGTATTAAAGTCGAGAAAGGGATAGATAATGATAGAAGTGCGTCCGAAAGGGACGCGCGGCTTTGGTCTTTTTATCTATTGGAGGACGCTTGTTACACCGATAACTTTATTTTTGACTAAATTGCCCATTGTTATCAGAGAGGAATAAATAAAAAATACACTTCTACATATATATTTTGGTTCACGTACCTATTCATTATATTATCAACGTATGCTTTGATTAATTGACCTGAAAATAATCATTGATTAATTTACAATTTCACCAATTTTGTGAATAGTCTGAATCGGACTCCTTTTACCGTCTTAATAATAAACACTGTTATAATGTGTTTTGTCTCTTTTGCTCTTCGGAAAATTGTAACTCCCGTAATGCAACTACAAACTTGGAAAGCATACTATATTGCAGCTTGTATTGAATGTCAACGTCTTGAAAAATTGTGGTTTTCGGTGTAACATCGACCCGCATCGGAATTCCCCCACATCCTTTCCCCAACTTAGAAACTACCTATTGAAAACATCTAAAACTCGTGAAAAAGTTGTAAGTAGAGTTACCAAAAAACCGGCCAAATGCGAGTCGGACTCGCGCACGGAGGGTTCTGTACTTTAAGAAAAGGCAAAAAATCACGTTTGTTGTATGGGAGCCCCCTTGAATATGTGCTGTATTTTATTTTTAGTATTTGCTGTTATAGCGGCAATAGAAATACATCATCTGTGAAAATTTCAACTGTCTGGCTATCACCGTTCTTGAGGTACAGCCTGGTGACAGAAGGACGGACGGACGGACGGACGAAGGATGGACGGACGGACGGACGGACAGCAAAGTCTCAATAATATGGTACCGTTTTTACCCTTTAATTACGGAACCCTAAATAAAATGGAATGAATCTACCAAGAGTGCTACAAGAAAAGGTTTGGTTAATGTCCCCATTTCATCAATTGAATGCTCGGACGCTTGTTTTGAAACGTCTCGCGTCTCTTAGATTTGCGAAGATTGTAATAAATGTGTCCGTATAATTTAATTTCAATAACATTATTTTCTTTTGCCGCTCAGAATTTTTAGTAGCACTCTCGAAATGTTTACTACTTTTAACAAAAACCTTCGTTTTCTGAACCTATAATAGGCACGTTAAATTATCGGTCTTTGTTGTTTCAATTGTTAGACCACGTCGTCTTTAGGCGGTCTAATAACTCTGAAACCAGGGTATGTACTTAACTCGAATATACATACTTTACTTGTTTGTAGCCTGTGATATACACGGTGAGCCTTAATAACCCGAAAGATTTAAACGACGTATTTGTGACGACAGTACGAGTGAATAATGCTATATCAACATGGGTCCAATTATGTGTCTTAATTAAACTACTATTTCAGTACAAATAAAATCATATTAATTGATCGCTTCTTTGTAAACAAACCTTTACTTCAGAAAGTGAGCGAGTTTTGATTAATCTCAGTTGAGAAACAAGGAGCGAGCATGACACTTAACGAATCACTCCGATATCATACGATGCATCAACCATGCGGTTAGTGCGTCTGCGTGTAAAAGTAGTAGGTGTCTACTTCACGCCTTTAGGTGTGTTACAATTGAGATTTTCTTACTTGTGGTTTACTTGAAATAATTAATATCTCTTAAAATATGGGTTTTTGGACTATACGTTATATAACTTTATATACTCTAATTAGGCTCTAAAATCGTTGGTTTAAATCTTTCGGGTTATTAAGGCTCACCGTGTATAACTATTTACTTTCGTCATTATATGAAGTTTTAATATTCGAACCTTTTAAAAACATGAGAGCGTTTAACAGTTTTAAAATGGCGGCGACTGAAATAACTGACAATAAAAATATATGACGAGAGACAGAATAACGACACCAGCGATTTTTATCTAAGTTTGTGAAGACACTAATATTAAAAAGATACCATTCATGTTTCTAACGTACATTCTCCCGCCTTCAGAGACGCCCATTAAGTTGACAATTAACAAATTGAAGTTATTTTTCATAAGTTAAATCACTAATTAAACCGCTTCTAAGGAAGCATTTGATATTTCTGAGTATGGCAGAATGAGATAAGGTAAAATAAATATATATGTATATCGATGTTATATTTATTTTATCATGTTAAAAAAACAAAGGAAAATAACTAGGTGCGTATTCAATTTAATAACATTAATTTGCACTCGATTTACTGATTTGAAACCACTAGTAGCACCTTGCAATCATTGTAATTTTTTACGTGGGAATTTATTTAAGTATAAAATACATTCATGTTGTTATTCTAATGTATAACTAATTATATATGACTGTAAAGTTTATGCGATTTGATATGAAATTTAGCGGAATATATGTAGGTTTGGTTTTTGCGTGAAAGAGTAAGAAACATACATTCTCACAAACTTTCACAACAATAATATTGGTAGGTTAGAGTAAGACTCAGGTAGGATTGTGATTTTACTTCAAATAACTACCGACCGTCGCCCAATTCCTGGAAAATCAATCATCTGTTCAATCTTACTAATATTATAAAAATGGGAAATCTGTGAGACTGGACGTAAGTTTGTTTGTTACTCTTTCACGAAAAAACTACTCGACGGATTTAGATGCAACTTTACAGTAATGTACTTTACTAGCAGCGCCCCGCGGTTTTACCCGCGTTGTGCTCGTTCCCGTGGGAATTTCGGGATTTTTTTTACATAAAAACCTTCCTCTTGAATCACTCTACCTATTACAAAAAACCGCATCCGTTGCGTAATTTTAAAGATTTAAGCATACAGACAGACAGACACGAAAAAGAGACGACTTTATTTTATACTATGTAGTGAATACATCAATAATACATGGGATACATTTTATCCGGAAATTCGCGCGGGAACGGGTACAACGTGGGTAACACCGCGGAGCGCGGCTAGTAATATATAAATCCTTCACGATAACGATAACGGGTTATTTTTTTGATCCCAGAGTATTTTCGGAGAGAGTATTTTGTAGTATATTTTATTTAGGTATGTCGGAGATGGACGTTTGACGGCGCCTAACCTCATCGGATGAAAACAACACGTGCAACGGTCATCCCCACCACTTCGATCCTATATAAGGCGATGCGAACAGAAACACGTCTCACTCGTTCGACGTCGGTTGCCCGGTGCACACGTTATGATTGTTATGAAATAAACCAGTGTATAAAAGATTAAGCTGACAGCAGAGTTTCTTGCCCATTCTTCTCTGCTGATGCTTTTCCGAATGGGTGGTAAATTCAAACCTGAATAAAGAAAGTTGACTTTGACTTAAGTGGTGTTTTCAATGTAATGGCGGACGCCATTCCGACATCAGAAGTGGGATCAAGATCGCTATTGCCCACCGAGCGTCCAGCAGAGAATGATCAAGATCGCTATTGCCCACCGAGCGTCCAACAGAGAAGGATCAGGATCGCTATTGCCCACTGAGCCTCCAGCAGAGGGATAAGGATCGCTATTGGCCACTGAGCCTCCAACAGAGAATGATAAGGATGCTATATTCCCACGGGTGGACGAGCATAAACCATTTCAACCACGGAGCTAGGTTATGATAAGATGAAAGAATATTGAGAGCTGCAAGCTGAGCTCGTTAGTGCATATTATCGACGACGACGGCGACGACGACGACGACGGGATTGAAATTCATGTACCTTCCACTGGATTATGAAGCTCGTGGTATTCAGAGATATGTCTGAATCATCATCCCAACGACTATGGTGCTTTACGTAATGTTTATTTTGCAATTGGTTATAAAACTTGGAATGTTCTGTGAGTATAGTTAGTTAGTTTTCTACTCTATTGTGGAGTTAAGAAGGTAATTATGAGCTTCCGAAAGATTCAAGTGTAATCTTGTTATGTAATGTGATATGTTCTAATATGTTTTCTTATTTTCATGTTGGACCAATGCTGGTAATTATTGTGAGTATTGATAAACCTCGTCCGGGGTAGAACGTGGTTCTCTTCTCAATCCTGTAACCTGAGGAATATGAGGGATTGCGGTATTCCAAATTATTCAAGAATCTATCACGACAAATTCACATTGGATGTTAAATTGGTGATGTATTGCGGTAATGATTGGTTTGTTGGGTGAGCCGGTGAGCTATTTTGTGATATTTGAGTTAGTTAACATTGAGAGTTTTGTAGTGAATCTTCGTACCACTTGATAAAGTAGAAAGCTTATTGAAAGTATTTTGGGATGTTTATCCCGTTGTAAAATATGAGAGTATGAGTAAGGGTTTCATGTGACTATGTGACTTATTGAGTTCAATGTTCGAACTCGGCGATGGTCGTGGTCTGGATTGACCGTACTGTGGAGTGGTCTGCTGAGACCGTGTGTTGTTGAGCAATGTGATTGCTCGTCGGCTGGTTGCCGTGACTAGACGTGACTAGACAAGCTTACTGTTACTTACTCATGGCTCATATTGTAATGTGCATTTGAGATTAATAGTCTATTGAAGTTAAAGTTGAAAATGACGTGGTACCTAGTATTCATGTGTTACATAGCATTGAAGATTCCCGATTGATAATAATTGTAATTAACTTTTGATTGAAATCAAGAATTTAAGGAAGAACAAGCTTCTTAATAGTCGGGTTCAATAGTCAGGCACTCGCTCGTGCAAATTACTGTGGCCGCGAGGTTTAGAGGAAAACGAGTACACAAAATAGTGTCATTGACTGGTATAGGAAAATGCCTGAAGGGCAAGTACCCATTGTTAGTAATTCTGAGCCTTGTGATGATGAACTGTAGTCATATTTGACTGTGTGGTAACTAGTTGTGCGTGTCCTCTTGAGTCTTAAATTTGTGTGGTCACGGGGGTGATCACGGGTGGTCACTGGGATGATCACAGGGGCGGCTGATCACAGGGATGATCAGGGCTATGGGTGATCACTGGGATAATCACGGGAGTGACTGATCACAGGGATGATCAGGGTTATGGGTGATCACTGGGATGATCACAGCCATTAGGGCTACGGGGATAGCCGGACAATAGAGACACACACACTTGACCTTTACTTTGATTTGAGATTAATTTGATTTTTAATGGGTACTTGTGCCTGACGATGTTCTAGTATTATGTTGAGATAAGCAATGTGATTATGAATATTGAGGTAGTTAAATTTGTTCATTGGAAAAGAATAATAGTTTGAGCTTTACTAAGTCTTTCGTTGAAGTAGTTATTTAGGTCAGGAGTGACCGAACGATGGTGATCGTTACACGTTGAAAGCTTTGAACTCTAAACGTACTTGCAAGTAGGCACATGATCGTGTTAGGAAAATGCCTGTGGGGCGGGTAACAGCTGACTCAGACGAAGGTGGAGACAGTGAGGTTGATTAAGTTGTTGATTGTTACTGGGTTTTTATGTCGTTGGGTCAGTCTGAGACCGCACCAGGGTGCCGTAGCTGTAGCCCGTTAGAAATCGGTGTCTACTACTTGTAGTAGTCCGTGGGTAGGCAGTAGGCGGTAGCCCTGGGTAGTGTGGTCGGGTCTTGCCTGGTAGCGAAGACCGTAGAGTCATGGGACGACTCGGCATTCCGAAATGGAAGTGCATAAAGGGCAAATGCGTTTGCTAAATCTTGTGTTGTGACCACGAATAAGGGCTCAGTAGCAAATCAATTGTGATTAAATTGTTAATTGTTTGTGAATAATGAACCAGAGTCTGTCACTGTTACTGGCCTCAGGGTTTTGGTAGAAACGTTATCATAATTTACTTTGTGATTTCTTACGCAAGATGCCAGTAGGTCATGTACCAGTCGAAGTTGATGTTAATAGTGATTCTGATGAGGATGAGTAAACTTGTTTTGGTGGAAACTCGAGTAAGGACTCTATCGGCCGTATTGTGTTGGACCGTACCAGAGGTTGTCGTGTAGCCGTAGCTCAGTAGAAATCGGTGTCTACATTGTAGTCCGTGAGTACGCGGTAGCAGGCAACTCTGGCGGAGGTCGGGTTCTGGAGGAACCATAGAGTCCAGGAGTAGACTCGGCAGTCACAGGGTGATGCACATGGGCGATCCACTTGATGGATATGCATAGTGAGAGCAATTGCGATTGCTGGTCGGCCGGAGAGCCGTGGCGATAGAGGGCTTACTAGTGTGAAGTTTCGATTTGTGTGGTTAATTAAATTGTGTTAATTTGTTGTTACAAGCGACAGTGGTACATGGCTCTGGTTGATATTTTCTTATGGCTCTTTTATTCGAGTAATTTAAAAGAAAAACTATACAGTTACGAAGTTTCTTTATTTGAGTTGTTTGTAGAAATATGATTGGTCAGAAGTGGCCGAGGCGAACAAATACTCTCGTTGGTTATTTCTTTGCAGATTAACACACGAGGACGTGTGCTAGCAGGATGGCCGTGTCGGAGATGGACGTTTGACGGCGCCTAACCTCATCGGATGAAAACAACACGTGCAACGGTCATCCCCACCACTTCGATCCTATATAAGGCGATGCGAACAGAAACACGTCTCACTCGTTCGACGTCGGTTGCCCGGTGCACACGTTATGATTGTTGTGAAATAAACCAGTGTATAAAAGATTAAGCTGACAGCAGAGTTTCTTGCCCATTCTTCTCTGCTGATGCTTTTCCGAATGGGTGGTAAATTCAAACCTGAATAAAGAAAGTTGACTTTGACTTAAGTGGTGTTTTCAATGTAATGGCGGACGCCATTCCGACAGGTATAATATTTCCTAGAATTAAGTACGATGCCTACTCTTCTGTGTTAGTGTGGAAACTACTAACTTTGTTCAGTAAAAATGTTAAAGTAATATAAAACGAGGAACATTTGAAGCGGTTGTAATCACTGAAAGCGGCTTCAAACAGAATAGTACCTAAGTTATTTATTCTCTAGAGTTCACAAGATTTATAAGGCAAACTCAGCGTGAGTTCACTTTCTTTGTGTCACTGTGTATTTCTGGCTTAAATACATAGTACAAGCTACGAGCGGACGGAGATATTTACTTAGATAACTTTTGTTTAGTTTGGTTAAGTAATGAAAGTAGAACTTTAGAGTAAGACTCTGTATAAAAATGTGATTCGATTAAAAAAATTAGTAAGACATTTTTTTTATTGTAATCTCGTTATCATTGACTAGAAATCACTTCCTAAAATTAAAATAAGAAGATTCACTTTTAGCACAGACAACTGCTTAGACTGCTTAACATGTTTCCGAGGGCACGTTAAGCAGTCGGTCCCGGTATCTTCTATCGTCAGTCCATGTCTACAAACTCCGGCACCGAGGTTGGCCATTAACTCGAAATAAATGAACAGACAAGTACACGAGTGAAACTGTAAAGACTGACTTTAACCTATTCGAAATTCGAAATACGACTGACTTCATTTAGAAGGATCATTAATCTTGACCGATGGCAACAAAAATGTAATCTATACTAATATTATAAAGCTGAAGAGTTTGTTTTGTTTGTTTGTTTGTTTGTTTGTTTGTTTAAACGCGCTAATCTCAGAAACTACTGAACCGATTTGAATAATTCTTTTTGTAATAGATAGCCACATTCAACGGGAAGGTTATAGGCTATTTTTCATCCCGAAATTCCTACGGGAACGGGTACAACGCAGGTAAAACCGCGGGGCGCTGCTAGTAATCACAATAAAAATCATTTCTTTCATTCGTACCGTAGCACAAACTTTATCACAGTAAAAACTTGAGCGCAGATAGCCAACAGAAGTGAATACTATGAGCATTCCAAATACTTAGTCCATACGCCAAGTCTGGGAACAGTTTAAATTGCTTTTTCAGACACAGCACGTCTATTTCTTGTGCAGCAAACTACTAACAATAGTTGCTCGGCGATAATGGCTTTAGATCAACTTTGAAACTATAGCATTTAGGATACACCTACGGATATGAGGTTTTCGCCTTTTTACTTATTTATTGAGAGATAGAAAATGTTGCACATTACTTACACAGTTAAATTTAAAGTTATCTATACATATTATATAAGATAGATCGTGTTAGTTACTCCATTTATGACTCGAGAACGGCTGGACCTATTTTAATGATACTTTTCTTAGTTTAAAAGTTCATAAATATATCTTGGTCAGGAATAGGATAATAAGTGATAAAAATTCTGAAATTCCCACGGGAATTGGTGTGCTGCGGTTGAAACCGCGGGGCACAGCTAGTAAAATATATTTCTGATAACGTGTGTAAGATTCTACTGCAGGGCAAAGGTTTATAAAAAAAGACATACGACTTTTGGATCATAAATTTCATGCTTTTGGATCATACAAATTCATGCTTCTTAACTTAAAAATCTAAAAGTGAAAAATAAATGCTTTACTAGTTTAGTTAACCTTTATACTCGTACGAACATACTGAGTACCCGAGTTGTATTTCTCTTGTAATTTATACGTCGACGTCGTGTCTGTGATAGAGTTAAAAGCTTGAAAGTTTCCAATTTTTCCTCCAAAAGAAATATACGAACGTACACTTTTGGCTTTACGTGTAAATTGCAAAATGGAGTTAGTGATTCCGTAAGTCATATTGGACTTGTTTCATGATAGTTACGTAATTAAAATGTGTTTTGCGTTAAGTTCAGATTTTATAATGAAAGTTCGAAACTGTGTCTTTATGTGTTTATATCATCATTAAATTGATTTTCAATTCATGACAGTATATCGTCTATAATTTATGTTATTACGTTAATAGCTAACTGCCGCACTCAGAGACGTTCATTAAATCGACACTTAACTAATTGATGTAATTATTCGTACATGTCAAAATCACTTATTAAATCTCTACTAGGGATGCGTTTGACGTCACTGAGTACGGGCATAATTTTCAAATTACGGACTATTATGGTGATTACGCCTAACTGTACTGATAACTTCAGTGAGATGAGAAGCTTTTGCCCAGTAGTGGGACATACAGAGGCTAATACTGTTTTTTTTTCAAATTACACCGTGAATATATAAACAGAAAACACAAGTAGTAAATGTAGTGAAGTCAATCCGTTACAAATGTTCCAATGCATGTGTATTAGAAAATTGTATAGCAAAGCTTTTAACACCAACGTATTTCATGAAACGTCCCCAAGTAAAGAACGAAATCAATCTTCCCAATAGTTCCATTTCAGTTTTAAATCTTATTACCAGATCTTTGCACTTAGAACTCGAAATGTTTCTTCAAATCAGGAGTTTCGCTGTAAACTTGTACCGTAGTGGTGGTATCTTTGTCGGTCTGTTTGTACAGGGTCAGTTTTCTTTAATGTGGTTAGAAACTACAGAGAATCTCGAAAAACTTTTTACTCTACGATGCAAGGGTTAATGTTTTGCTCTGTAATTGTGTTGTAGGTATACGAGTGCTTACTTAATTTAAAAAATTGAATATCGATATAAAATTCTTTATTGAAATATGAGTAAATTGAAGAGAATGTATTTTTCAATTTAAGATTTTTATATAGGTATTTGGTTTAAGGCCATTTATGGCACAACACAGCACATTGTCTTGATGCTAAAATCGTCGAAATTTGCAATCACTCAGCTTATTTGAGGTCAGGTAAATATACTTTTTGTAATTAAAACGCCAGTGCAAAATTGACCTGATAGTTTGCAATGGTCACTTACAAACAATTATATAACTATTACGACTACATTACTATACTAACAGCCTCCATGCTAGGTCATCGCCAGGTTCGATTCCCGGTGGGGATATCTCACAAAAATCACTTTGTGAGACTGTCCTCAGTTTGGTTAGGGCATTGCAGGCTGAATCACCTGATTGCCCGAAAAGTAAGATGATTCCGTGCTTCGGAGGGCCGTCGGTCCCGGTTACTTTCTACGGATAGTAGTCGTTACATGAGCCATGTCAGAGGCCTTTGGCGGCTCTATAACTCTGACACCAGGATTGGTCAGGTTGACCATCCACTCGATAAGAAGAAGACTATACTAGGGAAGATCAAAATCACATTACACAATACATAATTTTGACCCTCCCTATTATCAAAACGTATGTCCTTTGCGACTCAGTTTTTTACTAAATACAGATAAAAAAAAAAAAAATATATATATATTACCTTATTATATTACCGTTTGGGCCTACGCGTGGTCTTTGACTTTTAACATTTGTATAAACAAAATATTCACAGAAATTCCCAGGTTTTTCCTACGTAAAAATAGCTTTAGAGAAACGTTAAAGCCAAACATTTTTTTCTTTCTGCAATTGTGCCTAACTCCAAAGAAAACATATTACGGAGAAACATAATATTACGGAGAAGTTCAAAGGTATTTAATTATAAGAAACTTTACTCTATGTTAATACTTGTACAATAGCGAACGACAAATCGCAATACACGAACAAAAAGCGAGCAATAATGCTATATGCACGTATGTATTGCTGCGCAAGACACATATAGTGCGAGTGTGAGCCGGGTGCGGGCCCGGTACGAGTCAGTCGGTTGATGTTGTATTCCTTGTATTTGTATGAAAGGTGTCACACTAGCCCATTGAGAGCCCGCTTCGGGCCAGTGTGTCTTGCCTTTCATTATACACCCAGCCCGGTCATCACATATATTGCGGATGCACTATATGTGACTTGTTTAAGTCGACTAAGCAACTTGATGCTCGCATTTATATTGCTTAATTTCGGCATGTATGAAAGCAATATTGAAAATAATAACTCATGAAGTACGGAGTATGTCATTGACCTGAAATAGTTTAAATCGCCAGGTGTTTCAAGGAAAGAATTTCTTTCTACGACACTATGAAACTAGACTTTCCGTTTAACGTGCTTATTCTGAACAAAGCAATCTTCTAAAAATAAGTAAAAAATAAAATATTTTTATGTATAAATGAGGTTATTTAGAAAAATATTATACGAATTCGGTGTATTTCTAAAATATTGATAACTTCAGTGAAAGGAAAGATTTTTGCACTTCATTTACTTCTTCTTTACGACCTCTATAAACAAGAGCTCATTTAAAACTTTTCAAGCTGTTTAAGGTAATTGAAATTGTGCAATACCTTGAAATTATGTTATTTGAGTTAACAGGGCCTAGGAAATTTACCCTCAAAGTATCTGCTTTTACGCTTCAGTGATAGTAACATGCACTAGTTTGCAAAAATTGATACCGGTTTCCTAAAACCGGTATCAATTTTTGTACCAGTACATTTTGCAAAGTAGTCGAGCCGTGGGACATTGCAGGCTACTCGTGGGAATATCTTCATTACCTTTCTCTTGAATGTGGCCAGACGCTGTGAGGTTATATCTTTGAAACAATCAATAAGTTGTTTAATTTTTAGTGACATGATAGTTTCATTCGAAACATAGGATTCAAAGTACTTTTTATTCAGAAATTCTAATACAATAAAGAAGAACGGGTGAAACCGGTGGGCGCTGCTAGTTAATATTAAAACCACAGAATAGCACCGTTCAGAATGCCGTGTGTGCACTTGAAACTTAATGTTTGCAAGCTTTCCACTTGTTTATTTTCTTTTCCTGTCTTTATATAAGTTAGATGTGCGGTCTGGGATAGCAAGCGCCATGGAAGAGTATTATTTTCTTTTCTCTATACAAGTGATTCAAAACTATTTTATTTTTAATTCAATTCGATTACATTGTATTGTAGCTTTTGATATTGGAGTTCGATATAATTAATTGTATGAGAATGTTGATATACGTCTATACTAAGTAAGTAAGTATTAGCCAGTAATGTCCCACTGCTGGGCAAATGCTTCTCATCTCACTGATGTTATCAGTACAGTGAGGACGTCTATACTATATTTGTTTTTTTGTTTTCTTTTGTTTATTTTACTATTAATTGAAACGTACGTTAATGTCATTATTATTTATAGAACTAAAATAACTATTGATAGCTTTAAGTTTAAATACAAGTGTGCCTTACTGAAACGACAAATTGCTGCAGAGAATCTAATTCAATCATATTGCTATACTCTTTCCCTGAATTCATTTTTTTAATTCATTTTTCTAATTATTTTACGCCCTCGTCATATCATTATCATACACACACACGAAAACACACACACACAAACACACACACACACACACACACACACACACACACACGCGCGCGCGCGCGCGCGCGGTCGGTGGAGATAAAATATTACTTATTTCATAATTTTATTTTTATTTCATTTTGTGAGACGATGTTAACTTTTGCTAAGTCTACCAGAGCAGGGGGCGTCTGAAAACCAGCGCTGTACCGAGACTTCGGCCTCGGTACAGCATTCGCTGAGACGCCTCCATTTGCTACATTTTTTAAATTTTTATTTTAATTTTGTTCTTTAGTTGTCTTTTTGTATTCTTGTAGCAATAAACGACTATTTTATTTATTTTTATTTATTTATTTTATTTATTTAAAACGGGAACTTACGTACGACGTAGATTCTTTTGTTCTTTTAGTTTAGTTTAGTTCTTTTGTTTATGCTTCTGTTTTCTCATGATTGAACGGCTTAATTTCAGAAACTATAATTACAATTATTTTAGTAATAGATAGCCACGTTTAATGAAAGTGTTGTAGCCTATTTTTCATCCCGAAATTGGTGGGTACAAAGTGGGTAGAGCCGCGAGCCGCTGCTAGTACTGTACATAATGGTGCAGTGACGGTGACTAGCTTTTACAACGACAGTAAGTGTCAGAGCAGTTTAAAAATTCACATCCACCTCCTTTAAGCACTCTTCATTATATTCTTCTTCTTCATCGAGTAGATGGTCAACCTGACAAATCCTGGTGTCAGAGCTATTGATCCGCCAAAGGCCTCTGACATGGCTCATATAACGACTACCATCCGTAGAAATTAACGGGGACCGATGGGTTAACGTGCCCTCATACTTTATAAAAAATTTGTCAAGCAAAATAAAGTAACCATTTTTCGGATGAACCCATTAAGGATTGACGAATATTGACACAATAATTTGAAAATTAATCGTTTCCATTTTTTGCCATAAAAGAGTGCAATATTCCGTGTAACACCCAAAAAATTCGATGTCGGATTTTTAATTAAAGTCGGATTACTCTGGATTAATTTGACATGAAACGTTTTGGATATTTTCCGTCCGAATTGTAAATCAAACTTTCAAATATAATGCAATAGTCTAAGTTTCTACCTTTTTGTTTTAAAATATGGAACAATATATTACTATTAATTGAAACGTACGTTAATGTCATTATTATTTATTTAAAACGGGAACTTACGTACGACGGAGACTACTGTCGAGAGTTCCTCGACACGTTTCGGCCACATACGGTAGCCTTCATCAGGAGGTGGGTGAAGCGCTCGCGACAGCGTCTCTCCCCGCACTGCCGGCCGCCGCGGCTCGCGCCTCGCGCGCCGCCGCGCGGAGCGCGCGCGCAGAGAGCTGCTGTTGTGGTTGTTGATGTTGAGGTGGGGGTGGCGCACGAGTGGGCTCGCGCTGTATAGGCGAGAGAGAGCCTTCACGGGAGTTGTCCGTGCTCCCGGAGTCCGTTACATGTAGAGGCCGAACGCAGAACGAACTCACGGTGTCTTCACTAACCCCGTTTTTATATTCAAAAGGATGGGGTAGCCATGGGATCACCTATAGCACCCGTAGTCGCTAATATTTTCATGGAATGGTTTGAGCGCACTACGTTGGAGTCGATCCCGTGCAGGCCGAGACACTGGTGGAGATATGTGGACGACGTATTTGCAATAGTTCACAGAGATTCCGTAACAGAGCTATTAGACACTCTCAATGGTAAACATCCCAAGATATCGTTCACCGTGGAGACAGAACGGGATGGGGAATTACCTTTTCTGGATGTGTTAGTCAAGCGAGGGACGAATGGAAGACTATCACACACTGTATACCGCAAGACAACACATACGGATAGATATTTGAGGGCTAATTCCCACCACCACCCCTCGCACACCGCATCGGTTCCAAGGACACTAATCAACAGAGCCCTGAGATTATGTGATCCCGAATACGTGGACGCCGAGCTCTCTCATGTGCGGGGAGTGCTAGAGAGAAACGGTTACAGCTGGAGACACAGTCTACGGATTGCAAATACGTCGTGCCGCACCCGGGAGCCCACAGCAGATAGGGCGCTGATGTACCTGCCTTACATAAAGGGTGTCACTGACAAAATCGGACATATGATGCGGCGGAAATTCGACATCAAGACCATCTTTCGTCCGGCTACTCAGTTAAGGCAGCTACTTCGTTCGCCGAAGGATAGGGAACCGTTGGGGGTCCCCGGGGTTTACAAGATACCCTGCGATTGTGGGAAGTGCTATATAGGTGAGACAAAGCGGAATGTGGCTACGAGGCTTACTGAACACATTCGAGCGCTGAGGAATGTTGACATCAACCGGTCAGCGGTGGCGGAACACGCTATAGCTTCGGACACGACTCATTTCATTAGGTTTGACCAGACGAGGATCTTAGCCCGGGAAAAACGGTACGTCACCCGAAAGATTCGCGAGGCCATTGAAATAAGTCGTTGTCCGAACTTTAATCGAGATAGTGGATGGATGCTGCCTGCGGCCTGGAAGCCATGTCTTCAGTTATGTTCGGAGAGAGTCACAAACGGGGTTAGTGAAGACACCGTGAGTTCGTTCTGCGTTCGGCCTCTACATGTAACGGACTCCGGGAGCACGGACAACTCCCGTGAAGGCTCTCTCTCGCCTATACAGCGCGAGCCCACTCGTGCGCCACCCCCACCTCAACATCAACAACCACAACAGCAGCTCTCTGCGCGCGCGCTCCGCGCGGCGGCGCGCGAGGCGCGAGCCGCGGCGGCCGGCAGTGCGGGGAGAGACGCTGTCGCGAGCGCTTCACCCACCTCCTGATGAAGGCTACCGTATGTGGCCGAAACGTGTCGAGGAACTCTCGACAGTAGTCTCCGTCGTACGTAAGTTCCCGTTTTAAATAAATAATAATGGAACAATATAGTTATAACATAAAAAACAACATGTTAATTACAAAACGTGGTGTTAATTTGTAGAAGACTACACATCAGGTCTACAGATTAATACCACCGATTCCTTTGTTAGACATATACAAAACAATTCAGTTTGTTGAAGACTGTCTAGACAACGAGCTCAGGCTCAAAGTTCTAAAACAAGACCTAGTAACCGATTTACAAATACTAGTTATATAACCTATCCAGTACTAATGAAATTCAAGACAAATATTTATGATACAAGTTAGGGTCTATAAATCAAGTTATATTAAATCAACTTAGCAGTTCGATCGTTGTGTTACATTTGCTAGAAACACAAGCCCCAATCGAAGTCCGATAAAGTAAACTATGAATAAATATCAACCCGCAAATGGTAATTCTGAACTTGCTTAACTAAATTTACTACGTATATATATTTACTTGGCAATTGCGATTGATAAAAGGATATTATATCGACGGCTATACAAGGATGTGCTCAAGCGCCACATGAAGGCATGTGACATAGACCCTTCTCATTTTGAGGAATTGGCATCCAATCGTGCTGATTGGAGATCACGCGTCAAAAACAAAGTGCATAGCTTTGAATTGCATCGGCGTACTGAGCTGGATGCCAAGCGTGATCTTCTGAAAGCCTGACCACCAGCGGCTTTCCATTACAACTATAGAGACGGTGCTCTAACGTGTCCCCAGTGCGCGCGTACCTTTGCCAACAAAATCGGCTACGCGAGTCATGTTAGAGCACATGCAAGACGAGGAAGCTAGGAGTAGAAGCGGTCGCCGTGGCCGAAATCGGCTGGAGGACTATATAGTATATTCAAAATAAACGAACAGACATATTGTGAACACAAATAAATAGTTTCTTGATATTTTATATCCTAATGTATGTTTTGATTAAGATTATTATCAAAACAAACGTTTAAACATTCATTTATAATTCTTATACAGAGTAATTTTACGTCTCTTGTGTTTTAAATACTAAAATCTTGACACAAGTAAGATAAATAAATAACAACCGATGCAAACATGACTAGGCCGATTTTTATCAAACATAGCTAAAAAAGCACCGCAATGAAACTGGCTTCCAAATAAAATCTGCATCGAAATCGGTTCATCAGTTTAAGAGCTACGATGCCACAGACAAATACATCCAAACACTGACATATCGACCTCAATATACCCCACTGCAACCCCTGTTGTGTCTGGGGTTAAAAATAATTAACTTTGTATAACATCATTATAGGTATTATATGTAATACTAGCTGCGCCCCGCGGTGTTACCCGCATTGTACCCGTTCCCGCAACATACATCCATACAGACATGTAATTTATTTATCATACTTATATCCATCCTCACAAACTTTCGCATTTATAATATTATTAGGATTCTTAGAAACATGAAATAAAAGTGAGTCAGATTCTTCTACATTATACCTATCTATACTATGCCATAGAATACACATTAACTGCACATAAACTTTTGTATATCTTCAAAACATTTGGCGCTTAACCAAACAGTCTTCCCGTCTATTAGTGTATATTAAGTACATTTTGTATCAATATTGAAATAGTATTGGCAAAATGCCATCGGAAGGCAATATTAAGTTATTATAGGGGCATAATTAAATGCGACTAACTATGAGGCACAAAATCGGGATCCCGACCACTGTTTTAAATTTTAAATTGGATTATCCAACTGAGAGGATTATGACATGTATTTGTGACGTTGGCTACGCATGTAGCATGTTCTAGGAACAGTAAAACTGTAGACGAGGCTTAGTTTGACAGCTGATATATTATTGATTTAGTTGTGCCTTAGGCCTCATACCCATTACACCGTATCATACCATGACCGGGCTATGAACGTGTCAGGCAAAAAAGTATTCTTTGTATTGAAAAGTATGGGACTATGCTCACTAGACCGTTCCGTCACCAACCAACAACGTCGACTATTCTCACCTAATATTTTGCCGGTGCTGAAACGTTCATAGCACGGTCATGGTATGATACGGTGTAATGGGTAGAATTTTTTTGGGAATAGTTGTTACCTGCGTTAGTTATTTAAAAAAGTAAAGTACTGGTTATGCCTAATCCTCTTCACCGTACTGATCTTCGGGTAGATGGTAGGCCTTTGCCCATTAGTGAGACATTACAGACATACTTTTCCGTGCTTTTTATTTCTAAATTCATTTTACAAATATATTATATGAAAAATTTTGAAATAGTAACCGCAAAGAAAAGTAAAATGAGTAAAAAATTCGACAAAAAGCTAACAATTTTACTTGACACGGGCGCGAACCCTTAAGAACAATGGGCGTTGTAAATATTTGGCAAGAAAGTCGGCCAGGAATTTATACGTTCCACTTAATTGAATACCAAAAATTGTTTTTCGTAACGGATTTAAATATTATTAGTTCCGAAGGCTTCAGTTTATTTATGATTATAGCTAGGAATTCCAAATGTTTAATGTTCTTGATAGAATTAATTAGTGTTTAACTAAATCTAGATAATCAAATATAAGTTCAAAGCTTTTACTATCGTTGCAGACTCAATATTATGATGGTTTTAAAAGTATCAGTTTGTTCCTTTGAAGCTGATTTAGAGATAGATACCTACTATCTTCATAGATTGTAGGTACTCCGTTGATCGGTAATTCCGGAAGGTAAATGGCTACTTTTGTATCCAGTTGGCATTACAAAAATGACTGTCATGCATTGCTTGGAACACATTCATGGGTCAATGACTATGCGAAGTACTTATATTTTAATTAACTGAATTTCTATAGGTACATAAATGATAATAGTTAGGTACTCAAATTAATTTCATATTTCAATATTTGACAATAGTTCGGTAGTTACAACTGTTGAGGTATCTTCATAACAATGGTTAAAACTTAAACTTAAAGGCCCTTACTAATAAAACGCGGTGTAACTAAAACACTGTTACACTGTGTTTTGTCTCTTTTGCTCTTCGGAAAATTGCGTATGTCAGAAAGTGACAAACCATTTGATAGTTAAAATGTTCTTAATACTCGTTTATCAATAAAGACCAAAATGTTTGGCTTATATAAAGCCGCTCAGCAACTAAGAAAAAAACATTATAAAAATAACTATTTCTTAAAACATTCGATGTTATGACTAAAACCTTTCAAAACAATCCAAATAACGCTTACAATAATTATGTTGTAACAGAAACAATTGAACGACCTTTGAAAGGACGAACAAAATATATGAACCATTACCCGCTGAGTACGGATGATGTAATAGCTCTGTTGTAATCATCACACAAATGGAAAGCAAACAAAAAGCAACAATCAACGAACACCCGGTTATGGGCATGCTCTCTCAGGAGCCCAACAAAGGGCCCAACAATCCTTTATCATCAGCAAACATTTGTAATCCTAAGCTCAATTTATCAGTGTATACGAATATTGTTGCAGGAATCGTGTATATTTCATTCCTTGGTGCTACTGTGAAAACCTGGTTTGGAAGTTTTGTTCGTGGTTGTACTTGTGTATTTATTATCTGCATTGTATTAAATGTGTTACAGGAAGTTGATTGCTGACTGTTGTGATTGATTGTACTTATTTATTTACTTGACAATGTTTTATACAGTAAGTGTATTAAAATACTTCTAAAAAACATTTTATCATTCAAGTGATAAAGTATAATTAATTAAGGATCATTACTCAAAAATGTACAATTTTTCAATTCTAAGCATTTTTGTAACATTTTATACGAGTCAAAATTTTAGTGGTACGACTTTAAAGTTTTGTAATGACAGTCCCTTTGACGAGTCTGAGTAAAGTTTCTTTGAACACTATTAATTTGTTTGGGAATGTAATATTGCTTCGTATTTTTTGAACTAAAGGAAACCCTTATTATTACTTTATAGGCCTTCTTGGCCTTTGAGTCTAGACGTTTTAAGTTTTTAGTTCTTTTTGTCATAGAATTTTTCGTCGTATCTTTTTTGTAAGTCAAATTTTAACTAGTGACCTAGATTCCTTTAATTAGTATCGCCTTCTTTTGTAACAATATACTAATGAACGTTTAATTAAGTAATAAGTTTAAAACGTAAAGAGAATTCTCAGGAAATTATATGGTACGAACAGTAAGAACTCGCGTTAATCCAATTTCGCCGGACAAAAGGTAGATGACCCTTTAGTTTGGTAATTAACTAGTTAAAATAAAGTTTGGAACTTTTCTAATTATGCCTCAAACATTAATCTTCCGAGACACAAAACGATTCCTTGTGACTTGCACAAACTTACACTGAAATACTATTTTACATCGATCGTTCCAACTCGTGAAGTTTGATTTGAGCAATTCCACAAGTCAGCGAGAAAATGGCCGGAAACTTTTGACTTTGTATAAGTTAAATTAGTGGCAATTACAAGGATTGACTATGTCATAGTGATTCGGGTTATCTGTGAAATTCATTTTCGAAACCTCATAGTAACTTAACAACTATCATTTGCCAAAAGTTGACAAGCAAGGCATCTTCTGCTTAATATACGATTGATTTTAATTTCTTCACGTTATAAGAATTTATATCGATAAAGTTATACAGGATAACATTCTCTATTATCGAGTAGGAAAAGAAAAGTAAATAATAATTCAGATTGTAACGAAAAGATGCTTGTATTAATGTTAGTAGTTACCAAATTAGTTCCAATTCCGTATCACCTACATTAATTAGTAAGTTTATTTATTTGGGGACAGCGGGGGACATATACATTAGCTTATAAACGTAACTTAAAGCTAAACTAACACCTAAAACCTCGCTCTACAGATGTCACAACATGCTTAATTTATTTACAATTTAATAAGTATAAGAATTCGCCTGTATATCCTATGTCCTATATGCCTCCTGGGCAAATGCCCTCTCATCTCACTGGAGATAACAGTACAGGCATGATCACCATACTTGCCAAATGCCATTTGGAGATCACAAAACCGAGCCATGTTTTTGATCGGGAATTGAACCCGAGACCTCAGTCTTGGCAGGCGAACGCACATACCACTAGACCACCGCACCGAGGCATTACAATTTAATACGTAAGAAATATGACACACGTTTCCTTCATTAAAATATAACAAACTAAATTTAATTAAAATATTAAGTTATTTTGTAGCCTAACAAAGAATGGACTTGAAGAAACGGAGACATTACACGAAGTAGTAAGTATACTTTAAGAATATAAATTTCAGACTCCAACGTGGGGAGCGCTGCGCCATTTTGTATAATAAGAACATTCGTTTATACCACCAGCTGATTTATAAGAGACCACTTATTTACAGGAATATTATTGTTTGTTCAAGAATGTCTGAGCCGTTTAACATTAATAATTCCTTGCTTTGTAATTCTAAAGGTGACTCCAGACTTTATAACAAAATGTGTTATAAAACTTAATATTGTTTAATGTTTTATAGCAATGTTTAACAATAGAGACGTGTTATATAACTGATTAACTAAGTTTACTACATAAATAATAATTCAAATGTGTAGTGTTGGCTTAAACCTAGGAATGTGGAAATATTTAATTAAGCAATCGACACTCTTACTCGTATACGAATTATAAGTAAATGCATTGTGCATCATAGGGCAAATTAAATTGTCGGTCTCGCTTGCTTCATATGTCAGACCATGTCGGAGGTTATGAGGCGGTCTAAGAACTCCGACACCGGGGTTGGCCCCTGACCTGCACGAATTTACTGGTAAATAAATTATCATTTCGAAGTTTTGTACTAAACATATTTCGGCACACTTTACCGCGGCGTTTTACTTCGTTTTATTCAGACATTAAGCGGAACAGCTCTGCATGCAGCTAGCTAGACTGTCGACCCACGAATCTGCTGAATTTTTAACCAGTTTCCCGATTTGCGGCTTTCAATTTGACTTCATTGTGTCAGAATCCTTCCAGCGAAGGACGGAACGATATAAATGAATGTTTAATTCTTATCCTCGACGCGAAAAAAATAGAGACCGTATATTTACATGTTACGGGGGTGATGAGGTTTCTATGTTCTGGCTTCAATTTGCATTTTTGAAGTATTTTCCTATTCATTGAGATATTTTTAGTAAACGTGCCAAATAATAAAATAGGAAGTACATATCAGAAGAACCGAAGAAGAATCACTTTTGAATATAGAATACATTTTCAAAAAGCAAAAAAAAAATGTATTAGCCTGTAATGTCCTGTTACGAGGAAGGCTGACTCCGCCACCATGTGGGACACATAGCCAGGAAAAAAGGGAGCCTATAATGTCCCCCTGCTGCTGGGCAAAGGCTTCTCATCTCACCGAAGATATCATCAGTTCAGTGAGGAGGATTAGGCGTTATCTTGTCGCTTGACTAATGCGGGTTGGTAGAATGAGACAAAGATATCAAAGAATTTTCATATTAAAGAAAAAGGTATTATAATTTGATAAAATACTTCGCAATATAGCTTCACTTTCAATGACCTTTCCGTGAATAAATCAGTGACATCTCACCAATTACGTCTTACATTTGACGTCACAAAAAAGCTATTAATATTTGGGTCTTATAAAATTAATAACGCTTGCGATAAGGAAAAGCAATAAAATAATTTGTAAGGTGTTACAAGAGTCGCATTTCATTTGTAATCTAATAATATTAAGTTATTTACGGACCAAAAGGCAATAACTTCTTGTTTCCGATGAAATGTTACGGCAGGACCGAAGTTCGTGCGTGGTCCAAGAGACATCGTTAAGAGCTCAATACAACCAACGTCAAAAAATCCTTATAATAATTCAATCTATGTATCAATTGGGTATTTGTTTTTTTTCTGTCTATTAACTCATCTTTTTATCACGTGCTAGGGTTACAGGCAGTCAAAGTTGCTGATTAAACAGAGACAGCACTACTGGAATGTGACGTCAATACCTTGTAAAACTTCGAAACCCTCTGAGTTTTGCAGCGTGCAGTGACACAAACAAGAATACCAAATTAAGTGTAGTTTAATGTTAATCAATCGTCAGACACCTTCCTGAATATTTGAACGAATAATGAAGCGAGTAATAAGGTAGCAATCCTTAAAATGTCATGTTGGTACGAGTACCTTAAGGTTCTAAACCTACCATACAATGTTCAAATGTGAAGTACTTTAACTCGCTATCAGCTTATACATTGTCCCTGTCCCAGTCAAATGAAATTTATTCATAGAATTCAATTTACTACAGGTGTGGTTTGACCCTTAACAGGGAATAAACGGCGCCGTTAACGATAATTTTTGTTTTGTTTTTTGAAAAAAAAAACGCGCTTTTTGCCTTCAATGTTTAAACTTGGAAAAAGTTGGTTTGTAGGTTTTATTAAAAGTAATACCGAAAGTAAAAGCCATTTAACAGTGTTTATTTATTCTTGTTAACCAAAAATACTGGACGGAATTTAAAATTAAAATAATTTTTATTAACATTTTTTTTTTGTCTGAAAATATATCAGTTAAACTGTTTCTAAAACTCGTGTCTAAACAAACAAAAAGGTAACAATAGATCTTGTAAATAACACTATAAAGGCATTTCTACATCGCCATAATATTTCTCAAAGACAACAAGACAGATACGAATAGTCGCACCTGCACTTGAGAGGTGAAATATTATCGCGAAATCTACAGCTTTATATACGAAAACGGTAGGAATTTCAACATTGTACGACATTATATCACTATTTATAAGTAAATGTCATTTTAGTGGATGCATTCATTAGGATTAAGTATCTGTATATTAGTTCGAGATTAAATGTTTTTACTATTTTCAAAAATATTTTACTTACGAATTTCGGAACTATACAATACCAGCTGTTCCTTCATTCATCGTTAATTTGTATTGTAGTTTGAAGGTTCAATTATTTGTGTACTATTTTCCAAAACCTACTGAATAAGCATAATACATTTTTAGCTATTTCTTGCTTCAATAATAAGTTAGACATTACTATTTTATTAATCATTATATACTCGTTATTCAAGTTAAATACATCTTAATGTATTGTTAAAGCTAACAGAGTTAGTTCAAATTAAACGAAGTGGTTTGTTCGGCCAGGAAATGTTCTGTAGTGCATTCACATTAAGCCGGGACTGCAGACCTGTCACTCCATATAAAATGTATGTTCAGACTTCGTTGTGCTGCAAGCACTGTCCTGTTTATTATGGATGCTGATTTTAACTTCGATTTGTATGAAAATCTGAAACAAACATGTTTAGAATTAAAAATATAGATGATGGTGTATCATAGCTTGGATCAGGCCTTTAAATCTATGTTCAATGCCTTTGCTTTTGCCGTGTCTGGTAAGTAACAGACAGTACTTAACTAAGGTTAAAAGAGCGCCATGTCTTGACAGTCCAAACATAATTTACCTAAATACAATAAAATATTTTTTATTAGCCGCGTATGATGTCTTAGTTAAACTTGTTAATATATCTAAATTAGTCAAGCTTTATTACATTATTGCAATTAGAATGTTGCTAATAAGAATAAAGGTATTTAATTTTCTTCAATCAAATTTAATTAACTGCCATTCCGTGTACAATCTTCGTAAATGTCCCGACCATCTGTTCTTTAGTTCACCTCCAAATTGTTCAAGATTTCGCGCCCCTTTATAGGCCTATAGGGGCAGAAATAATAAAGACAAAGCATCTTATTTATGTTCTTAAGTCAAATAACAGTACTGAAAATGACCAAAATTCCGTCTAAACGATTAAACTCTAAGTTTTCCGCTTAAATTTATAGCAAGGACGCTCAGTTATTTTTCAATTTGCAACATCTCCAGAACGCGCACTGTTGTTTAAGACGATTAAGCGACTCTCAAACTTTGTTATCGTTATAAAAAGAAATCGGTTTTGTTTTGTTTCAAAAGTTTTAAATGCAATTCAACTTGTTGAAGTGTTGATTAGAGGTTTTTGTTAACCTTGTTTGTTTGTTTTGGGTACGTGTTAATGAAATATACGGAAAAGTAGAAAAGTATTAGTCCGTGATGGGCCACTGCTGAGCAAAGGCCTCACGTCTGACCGTAAATAGCAGTACAGTGAGGAGGATTAGGCGCAATCACCACGCTGGCCGAAGACGGGTAGGTGATCACAAACCCGAGCCACGTTTGAAAGTAGGAAACATGTTTTCGATTGGCCTGAGAATTGAACTTAGGACCTCAGTCTTGGCGGACGAGTGCACATACCACTAGACCACCGCTACATCTTTATACATAAGTTTCAAAATATAAAGTAGAGATAATTTAGGTTTACTGAAATGAGAAACAAATGCACGAGTTCATTACTAACTGCCACACTCACAGACGTCCATTATATCGACACTTAACTAATTGACGGAATTTTTCAACATTTCAAATCCACTCATTAAATTTCTACTAAGAAAGCGTTTGAAGTCTCTGAGTACGAGACATTCTATCTCATGTCTCTGAGACTCTGAGACATAGTTAACAGTTTTCCTACTAAGCAGATCGTGGTTAAATGACAAACATAGTAAACACTTGATTTAGATTTAAAAAAAGATCCACAGTCCAAAACTCTTCGATATATTTTCATTATTTTCTAAAATATCGAAAGACAAAGGTGAATATTTCAAGTACATTGCCTTTAAAGATAATGTAACGTTGGAACGTAATCTCCCCTTGACAATTGCTGTAGCGTTTTCATTACATCAAGAATAAAAAACAGATCTTGTTAAAAGAAACCCCACGAGGCTTTTCGTTAAATATTGACATCTCATTTTGATGATTCTATTACAATAATGATGAACAATGTCTGTGGTACTAATAATAGGATTTGGAATATTGTAGCGGTGTATTTTTAAAGGTAGAATGTAAAATATTGCTTTTTGCTAGATAGGAAAGTACAGTTGGTATAGAAGACCAGGGGGCGGATCCAGCCCAAGAGCCTCCACAGATGAGAAGAGTCTTCTGTAGGATTCTGCGGAGTGCTATCAAATTTTGTCGCGGAAGAGTCCTGCAAATGTCAATTTAACCTTTAATCTTAGTCAATGGGTACAAAATGTTTAAAAAATATCATTAGTTCTTTACAACCGTTGTTAACAGCAAGTGCTTAATGTTTGTGTTAACATTGACATATTATTATAAATCTTGGTGGTGGCGTTTGCAGGCCACATTCGAACTCAAGAACATAGCTTCGGGGTTCGGCATTGACGAATATCTCCGCGACGCCAATATAATAAACATTAATTAATCATCTTATCCCTATGCCGATATACACAACTTATATTAGAAACAATTAGGGCCATATTAAACGCGTATTAAGAACAGTTTAGCTATCACATGGTTTGTCACTTTCTGACATACGCAATTTTCCCAAAAGCAAGAGAGACAAAATTATATCTAACAGTGTTTTAGTTTTATTAATTAATAGGGCTCTTAGAGAGGAATTACAGAAAAAAACTAGCCTTATTGAACACCAGGTAAATCACGTAAAGATTCCAATGTGTTTATATTTAATCGATCGATTATAAGTTGGATGTCTCGAGAAAGGATTCCCTAATTCTAGAACTATGTAAATTGAGGTTTCAACTTAACTGACATGATTTTTACTTGAAAATTCGTGGTTTAATTTCTTCATTCTTTTCATGAAAGGATTTTCCCTCAAAATATTTGAATAATATGTAAAAATTAAACACAATAAAATGACGCTGGCAGCGTATTATCATAATAAAAATTCTGAATCTAATTTAATTTCCCTCAGCGTATGTTAACTTTTGAATATTCATAAGTTTATTTACTTTTCAATTGAATATTTCTGTTTGACGAATATTAAATGTTTGTTAAATCTAAACTTTTCATATAAATTGAGGATGTGTATAATTCTCCGACTTAACAAAATTCACTTTAAGAAGATATTTTTTTTTTTACTAATATCAACTTCTAATCTACTTATAACGAAAATGTAATCAAGTAATCACTTAATTAAATCCATACTAAAATAGCGTGTAAGCTCACTATTAAAACTTTGTAAATTAAGACCACGTCACGATACTTATCAAACTTCTGCACTAAACTCCTATAATACAAACATTTTTCGATTATAGGCGTTTCTAATTAACTTGAAATACAAAAGAAAATTCAATTAAAAAGTTTAACTAATGAAGAAAAGAAACGATATGAATGGTTTCATTCGAGGTATAATACAAAGTAAGTGTCTAAGTAGGTGCAAACTTTTATCCAGGCAGGATATTAAAGTATTAAAAATCTCCAGAGATATAGCCCGAGGGACTCAAACTTATTTCATTACATGAGACTTACGACCAACTTAGACGCGTAGTATTTTCTATTGAAGGTAAAATGTACTTATTAAATGTTTTGTCTATTGGCACGAGGAAAAGAAGGAAATATTTATGTGCCTTTGGATTACGTGTGATTTATATTTGTTGTCAGTTTTTTCTTTGAAAAAGAATTCTAGTTAAGCTTATATGTTTCTGATAAGGTTCTTAGAACTTATGTTTTTGAGATAACTTGAAATCAATCAATCCTTGTCCCAATATGATGGATAAAAATAGTTTTTTGTCAGGTATCAGTTTAAAACACGAAATAGAGAACGCATTAAGTGCTTCACTCTTCCGTGGCTTAAAAGTTCTGTTAGCAGGTAAAAACATCCCTAAGATTATTTTTTTGCCATACATCAATGCTATAAGGATATAAAAACTAATCTTCAAAGTGGTGAGAGCATTTCAGTTTAGTTTTTAATTTGTTGTAGTTTGTTTATTTTTCTGAAATAATTTGTATGGGTTGGCATGGTTGCTTAGCATTCAAAAGTTCTTTTCTCATGATTAAAAAAGTCCACTGTGGCTGCAATATAGCTGTACGAGGAAGATAAGTATAACTTGTGTTATGCGATATGTCGACAGTACATACACATAAAATGGATGTACCTACTCACACGCCCCTCACTAATTCTTCGTTTTGAGAGTGGTTTCTGTTTAGGGACACCTTTGCCCTATCAAATTTCCCTCCTAAACCCTGTGTTTACCAATTACAAAATATAACCACGTGTCACATTAAAATGTAGTTACGAAGGAAACAAATTCCCGCAATTTTCCAAATTGTTCACGTAAAATAATGGTATGCAAATCTTCGTCAGGTACAACGATATACATCCATCCATCTCTGCTCGTAAATTACAAATTTTACACTCTGGTATCACTGCCCTGCCATTACACGTAACATTTTGAAAAGGTGTAAAAGTTTTACGCCCCGTAAACCATACCTGTTCGCTTAGATTCGCTCTGAATAATTTTATTGGCCGGTGTTCCGTTTAATTCCGCATTAAATAAAATTTATTCATTGTTCTAATATTTGATTTTCTGATTGAGTACTTCTAGTTTGCTTTCAAAACAGATAACAAATTGAATCCTTGTTTGTTTTAATTTAAAATACTAGCGATCGATTATTGGGACAAACGTTCTTGGATTATCATGTTTACATAACCCCATAATGTGTCAGTGAAATGAAAATACAACGGTTGAACACCATGAAGATACACTTATAAAAACGGTCATTACTGTTCAAACCATTTCTTGAGACCTATTCAGTTCAACTTTTTGAATCATCAGTAGGACCAATAGTATAAAATAAAGTCGTCTCTGTTTCGTGTCTGTTTGTCTGTTTGTCTGTATGCTTAACCTTTAAGTATGGACGTCATTTTTTCTTAACACTACTGTGGACGTGGAGTCTCACAGGCTCCTATATGCACACACATATTTTTTTGGGAATTTGATATAAGATCGCTTTAAAACTGATTGAAAATTAAAGTTATGTGATTTAGCAATAAAATAACGTGCTTACATAATCAACTTTTATATCAAGAATTATAGAAATTTCAAAAACCAAAAATTATGGCACTTTTCAGTTTAAATCTACTTAATTTATATTTTTAGGTATTAAAAACAGCTAAACTAATTACTGTTACAAAATGAGTCTTTTTTTCTCAAAATATAATATATAAGAAACCAAAAACACAAAACAACTACTTCAGGTAACAAATATAAAAAAAATTGACAACAGTCTAATAACGTAAATTTATTGGCAGTCAGTGCACAAAGGTTTAGAACATTGGAGGCACACAGGTTTGCTGCACCCAACACAAACATGGGTAGTCATCCTATGTCTTTTGGCGGGACAGATTCTACATGCTCTTTGACTGGTTTCCTGATCCTGGACATCTTCTGTAACCATATCATTACCTAAAACTCGAGTCATGGTCAACCTCAGCTCTCTTGGTAATCGTGTATTTATAACACGCCTTTGCACATGAGGCACCACAAGAAAACGCGCTATTTTTTTTAGGATATCTCTCCGCAGCTTTTGATTGGTGCATGTTATATAAATTTTTGACATTTTGGACTAAAAAATCTGAAACAAGCCTAATCGCCCTTATAAAATATATCATAGGGCAACAATGGACGTGTAGCCTGACAGGCTACGGTCAATATTTTGATGGTTATTATTTACGTGATATCCATCGGAAGACGCTACCTCCTCCCTCGTTGGTAGTTTTACAACTAAAACAAAAGCTACTGAGCCGCTCAATCGCGTGGAGTGGAGGGAATTAGGTGAAACTAAGAAAACGAAAACATCGAGTAGCCTGTGAGACTCCACGTCCATACTTAAAGGTTAAATCTTTAAAATTACGCAACGGATTTTGATGCGGTTTTTTGTAATAGGTAGAGTGATTCAAGAGGAAGGTTTTTATGTAAAAAAAATTCCCGAAATTCCCACGGGAACGGGCACAACGCGGGTAAAACCGCTGGGCGCTGCTAGTTAAAACTAAAATAAATATAACCTTCTTATAAATACATAAAACTACAATATTTGTTATATTTCAGCTATCAAACCACACTTGAAGCCATTCAATCTGATTGGTTATTCAGAAAAACATACGTAAGGAAGGCATCGAAAGGAAATGGAATGTCACAACTGAATCCCGCTATGATTGAAGACAGACCAAGATTGGCGACACATTCACATATTCATAGCATGCGTCAAATATAAACCAAATGTTTTGCTTTGCTGTATATATGTCGCTGTTGTGTTATGAACGCCGTCAGTTTAAAATCTAACTGGTGAAATTTAAAAATGTCGACAGATTGAGAACTCTACCAAAATTTAAAATTTAATGCTTTGTTTCAAGTTTATAATCTGTCCATAGTACACAGTTAAATTGTAAACTTTCATCTAATGCAAGCGACGGAACTTACCTAGCGCACTGATTGGTTAAATGTTAACAAAATAAGCTAAGCAGCAGCTGGGAGTAGATTTTTTTTAAGTATGTGTGTATGACTTTTTGACAGTTGAAAATCTCCCGGATAGATTATAATAATCTTTGTCGTTTCGTTCAGAATTTGATGGTTTTTATGGACAAAAAATAAACTATCGAAAAATATTGCGTAGATTTATAAAAGTGGTTACAGTTCACATCAATCTATCTATCGATCAATCTATCGACAGTTTAGCATCTCGCACGATAGACTGTAAATTAACAGCATTTTCAGTTTTCCGGTAACATATATATAATTCTGAAAATCAAGGATGAAAACCGAGGACTTTGGGTGTAGTTAGGTTAACTGTGAATAATGTTAGGAACCAGTCGATAGTGAAAAAATACGTGACTGATGAGTAAACATAAATGTTTTCGTTACAATACGTTATGTTTAGGAAACAATAATAATCATTACGTTAGGTATATTGACGTTACCTTTTGACCTAGAAAAACAAATGATCTAGAAATGTAGTTACTACGAAGTCATACGAAGGTGTTTAAAAGGTATTGACATCTTTCCTTTACTCAAGTATCGATTCAAAGTTGGCAATAAAAAGATACCAACTAACTTCTTCCGAACAAAACATAATATTTCCTACTTTCTTTTAACCTTCACTTTTAATCAGCTATAAACCTTAATTAAACACTTCATAACGACCCCACAAAATGACACAAAACAAAAAGATTTCCTCATAATATACGAGACAATTTATTATTTACGTATTCATTAAATTTAACGCATAAACAGTTCTAGACAATAAATTCACAAGTTTATTACGCAATTTAAATCTATACCTCATATGCGGGAGAAGTATTGCTGTGTTCAGGTAATTTGGATGATTCATGGACCATTACTCGGTGTTATTGGAGTTTGAAAAAAATAAGTAGCATCTGTACACTGAGAATGAAAGGATACACAGTTGTTTATGTATTCATTTCAATAAAGGCTTCGGGCACGTGAGTGAAATAAACCCAAATTATCATATAAAAATGTTATACAAAACGTGTGCAAGTAATCGTTATACTTACATTAATCTGTTTGAACTAGTAAGCCTTATCTGAAATTGTTGAATATATGTTAATATTCTTTTTAACCCCAAATTTAAGTAAGCTAGCGGCATCCCGCGGTTTTATTCGCGTTGTGTGGAAAATTTGGAATGTATATATTATAACCTGCTTATTGAACGTGGCTATACTTTACAACAAGAATTATTCAAATAGGATTTCACAAACAATCAGAAAAACATAATTCTTGTATTCTCAATTTGAAGAAATTCCAACATTTATATAAAGTTTGAAATATTTCTAAATTCCTGGGAAATAACGTTGGATCTTAATAAAAAAATTTTTTAGGGTTAATACAAAATATGCTAAATGGTAGGACTGACTATAATAGAATTGAAAAATCCGATATGTTTCACAAAAAGGAGGATTTTGTGAGATCAAACGAACAAAGAACTTGAGCTGGATTAACCCGTTTAGATTGAGCAAGAACATTTCAAGTTTTAAACTTTTCTTTAGAATTGGCCAGCAGCATTAAAACTTGCTTAATGAAACGATAAAATCGATGTACACGAAAATTATTTAACAGAGGAGAATAGAATGAATATTTCCTCGTTAAGTCATGAGGTCTAGTCTAGTGATATGTGCACTCGCCTGCCACGACTGAGGTCTCGGGTTCAATTCCCGGTTCGGGCGAAAACATGTATGTATTTCTACTCTCTAAACATGGCTCAGGTTTGATATCAACAACCCGCATTAGGCAAGCATGGTGATTAAGCCTTATCTTTACTATACTAATATCTTCAGTGCGATGAGTGGCCCTTGCTTAGCAATGAGGCAATACTGGTCTTTTCATCTTTTGTTATATACTAAGTCTAACCAAATATTGTCAGAGACAAAATAGTCAAAACTCATTTTAAACTTCTACAAAAAATATTGCTCTATTGTTATTTTTATCATCGAATCCATTCATCCAACGATTTTGCACTAAATCTAGATGGCAGTTAAACTGAACACGTCAATAGTTGGAAGTGTTCGAATGTTGGATTAAGCAATACGAGATAACTGGGCTTTTGAACGGATTTGTGATGAAATGTATCGAGGTAGAAAGACTAATGTATGTATGAGCAATTTATTAAGTATTATTCAACGGAAGGGTCATTATAAATGATACTGCTTAACTAAAAATATGATAATATCATATTTGCTTAAGTATCGTTCCAGACTGTGAATCTTCTATGTTTACGGTTCCTGTAAAGGGGCTGAAACGTCTGATAAGAATGTAAGACAAAAGTGAAGTGTATCCGCAAACGTAGTTTCAATAAATGAGTAGTGTGTGTATAAATGCTAAAATATTGGCTAGATTTGGTTGAAAAATAATGTTACTAAAATGCTCTTTTTACTGTATTTCTTAAAGATTTACAGATACATTTATAACGTGGGTGTAAAGGGACGCTGCCTGTGAGACGTAAACTTCTTTAACTCAAATATTGTCAATTTACCTTGCATAATTAACTCCACAAATCTTTGTGTAACAGAATGAAACAAAATCCAATATTAATCTTCAAGGAAACAATATCGCAAATTGCTAATTTTATTAACATTACAAGCGGAATAACTAGAGTTAACCTTCAAAATTCAAATAATAGGGGGAAAGTTACACAAAATGAAATTTTAATTAAATCTCAAAGCCAGGCAAAGTAAGAAACATAATAAAGGTTTTATTCCTTTTAGCTAATTGTTAAGTAGATTGGTATTCATAATTACAATCCTTTGTCTAATACTTTGGTCCATGCAAAATATCTAATTATTCATTATGACAAATTAAATCGTGTTTGGTGTTGCTTGTCGTATGGGAGTCACAATCTGAATTCACTCTTGTTAGCTTTCCTTTGACATTTTATTCAAACTGAATATTGTTCACGTAAATTGCTTGTGTTGTCGTTTCTTTTAATTTGTAATTAGTTAGGCTTAATGAAAAAAGTTTAATAACTTGTTTCAATGTCTTTTGGAGAATTGGTGTGCTCATAAATGTTATAACGTTAGAGTACTTCTTGAATTTAATTTTATGATAATATTATGCGTCTAATTAGACGTTGAAGATAGGTATGTGTGTACGTACATCTGTATAAAAAAGTAAAGTAAAATATTAGCCTGTAATGTACCCACTGCTTGGTAAAGGCCTCTCATCTCTGTAGGTATAAGCTAATGAAAAACATTTCCTTTTATTAAATCTTCTATTATACATCTATTGTTCGCTGTCGCAAAAAACCGCGCAGACTTTTCGTTGCAAATCTTTTGCTTGCGTGATTGTTATTGCACGCGAACTCGCAACGCCTAGTCTTCTAGTACTTACACTTTATTTCTTAGACCAATAAACTATCTATAATAGTATAAATAGACACACTATTCACCTACCGAATACGTTACAATAACCACAGTATCTAAAGACGCAGGACCCCGACAAAGAATACTTAACAGTTACTATGATATAGAATCCGTACCAGTTACTACAGTTCCCGTAGACACAGAATAAGTAACAGTATCTGTAGACACCTTGCACCAAACAAGTACATGTGGGTGAGTTGGATCGTCGCCCGGAGATCGTGTCTGCTCCATGTTTATGAGGCCAAGCTGTCGCGTATCGGGTGTTATTAATATTTTGTCAACCTCCTTGGAGTATATTATTGTCAAGTAATAAGGGATAGATGTGGATCAAAGATAGATTAAAGCTTTATCGCAAACATCGGAATATAAGAAGTTTCGAGCTCATATATATTATTATCAATATAGGCAGTAAAGTTGTAATATAAGCTGAGCTGACGCCTAATACGACTATGATTAGGGATTGACCACACATGACGATGTCCAAGTCAGATGACCGATTATATTTACAGCGTAATATATTGTCTTTAAAAAAATGCTTTTAACACTCATTTTTTTAATAACCTATTAAGCCTAAGTATTTAAATTTTAACTTTTAATGTTCCGTCATTTCTGAAATCCTCTACGGAACCCCAGCACACCCTTAATCACAGAGTAAATGATCCGAATGTTGAATTTAATTTAATGGGTAATTCATGTAAATAACAAAAGTTATGTAATGTTGATCAAAGTAATGCCAATTTAATTATGATTCAGTTTTCTTGTTGATATGGGAACTCTGGATTAAGCGGAGATTAATACTGAAGTTTAGAAACTCTACGTAAAATTACTGTCAAGATTTTCTTAGATATATTTAAATGTTCTATTAAAAACCTGAAGTATCATAAACGACAAATCCTGACATACCGTTAGTTATCAACGTCGTAGAGCTCGTAGCTATTGATGTAGCGTTCTTAAATGTTTTCGTAGCATTCGTAGCACGCGTAGTATGTGACGTAGCATGAAAAGCGATTCACTACTTTAGAGGTTAATTCAAGAGTTTTGACGTCGTGATCGTGGTACATGGAATACATGGTCTTTTTAACCCTGTGTTTGGCATATTATGCAGGTTGTTTGAGTTGGTCTGCCATATCAAAAATTTACTTAGACAACGCATAATGTATGCAGATATTATTTTTACCAAAAACGGTAAACTAAATTTACAATACATACAAATGGGAACTTGAGTTAGGTTGCCGATTGAGATTAGTAATTGTCGACCGTCTCTTCTTCTTCTTCATCGAGTGGACCCGACTAATCCTGGTGTCAGAGTTATTGAGCCGCCAAAGGCCTCTGACATGGCTCATGTAACGACTTCTATCCGTAGAAAGTAATTACCACAATAGTTACTCGCTCTTACCTACATTGACTTTACTATGTTAACAAAACATTTTCCATAAATAGTTACATTGTTACATTGATGAAACTCATGTCAGTATGCAAATTTATTCAAATATTAATCTAGGCTGATATATCGAAAATTTTGGCTGCATCACACGCATTAAAATAGCACTGGGATAAAACTAATACGGTTATTAACATTAATTATGTCGAAGCTCTAACATGTATGAGTTTTAATGATAATACTAGTTGTTCCTTGCGATTGTAGTACACACAATATACCCGTTTTATAGGATTTTTGAGATAAAAAGTGAAGTGTAACTGCCGCCTCGGTTTTTTCCATATACTTGTATGTGTCAAAATTGTATTTATCTCATCTGTTTCTTGGTTATGGTAGTGTGGTATACAACAAATAATTAATCTATCTTTGTATCCACCCGAAACATAACCATTCTCACTGTCGGATAAAAGTATACAACAAGTTGAAATTAATACCGAAATAATACAATTCATTTGTTAATGTCCTAAGCCTTACGCCCATACTTAGAAATGTCAAATGCTTCCTTAGTGGAGTTAAAATGAGCGATTTTGACGTGTAATGTATGAAAAACTACGTCAATTAGTTAAGAGTCGATTTAATAAGTGTATCTGAGTCCGGCAGCTCGAATGTATCATACTGACGGAATCAAGTCATCTATACTAATGCTAGCTGCGCCCCGCGGTTTCACTCGCTTTGTACGATTTCGAGATGAAAAATAGATGTTGTCCGATTCTCAGGCCTACCCGATATGCACACAAAATTTCATGAGAATCGGTCGAGCCGTTTCAGAAGAGTTCAATTACGCACCCCGTGACACAAGAATTTTATATATTAGATAATAAAGCCGAAGAGTTTGAATGTTTGTTTGTTTGAACACGCTAATCTCAGAAACTACCGATTTGAATAATTCTTTATCCTCAATATTATCCCGGCTATTTTCCATAAATTCACTGACATTCAAGCTAAGAACGTGAGACAGAAATAGTGAGCATTCACGTAACTACTTCGCTCTTCCGTGGCGTTCACCATAACACAATAGAAACCGAGATAACACAACGTTACATCAAAACTTAAAGTTTACAACCAAGTTGTCATACATTTGCGTAAAACGGAAACAGCCACTATCTAAACTGGCAACTTTGATAAATTGCCTCACGGAAATTAACAGTTAGACATTAATTATTTTAACTGATATCACCTCGGTATCACAACTATGATACAACTGTCTTTTGTTACAGCTACATAAATTAGTGTTGTGCTATTTGCGTTATACTATAAATAATGAATCAAGACTATATCGCCGCGATGAGACTATAACATCTTCCCGCGACCACAAGCGTAATCCGCTCAAATGTCCGTTACGTATTTTTGTAAATATGTATGTACGTTATAGTTTGAACGCGTTATAGCCGCGATTCATTAATTTATAGCACAGCGCAATTTAGTTTTTCAAATATTTCACGAAAATGAAACAATAGAACGGTCATATAAAAAAAAATTACACAAAATCTAACCAAATGTTTAACCAATTCAAAGAAGTGAATTATAAAAACCTTACTTACTTATTACTATAACTATACATTACTTAAAGTAAGTAAGTAATAAGCCTGTAATGTTCCACTGCAGGGCAAAGGCCTCTTGTCTACTAAGTATATCAGTATAGTGAAGGAGATTACACGTAATCACCACGCCTGCCTACATTACTTAAAACAATCGGAAAATCCAATTGCTTGCCATTAAAACACAAATCAGAATTGTCTGTTCGATTCTAGGAACACATAAAACTTGATTACACCATCAAATTAATAGTATAAATACGAAAGTTTGTTAGAATGTATGTTGGTCTTTCACTCAAAAACTGCTTATCTGTCTTAGAGATAGATTAGAGTTTGGAATGGAATTGAGATTTTTTCTTTCTAATTTTTTATTCCAAATTCTAACACACCTAGTTTTTAGTTTGGTTATAATATCATTTAAGATATATTTATGTACTAACCGGGCCCACGGTTTCACCCGCGTTGTACCCGTTTCCGCGGGAATTTCGGGATAAAAAGTAGCCTTATGACCTTTCTCAGGCTCTGGACTAACTGTATACCAACTTTCATCCAAATAAATTCAGTAGTTTTGGCATGAAAGCATAACAGACAGATAAACAGACAGACAGAGTTACTTTCGCATTTATAATATTAGTTAGGATTAACATCACTTAGTAAGATTATATAATACAAGCTTAGAGCTTAGTCTAACTAGCTTTGTTATTTAAATAAATGATTAATGATTTTAACGAAAACGGGTAGAACGCGGGCGAAACCGCGGGTGCTTTCAGTATGTAATATTTCATTGATCGGGGAATATCAGCATTGTCCAGTTGTAAACAGTGGACGTATGTTACTACAATATCCCTTGGTTGAAATGATAACGTACAGTAATGGTGCCCAGTCACGATAAGTGTGCTCACCAATAGCGTTCATGATACTATTTCAACTTGTTACCGTTTTACTATGTTGCTGCTTTTAACTATGTAGTATTAATGAAGTAAAGTAGTTGAATAATTACATTGTAAGTGAATTAAATATTTTTATATCTATCTAGCTGTTATACTGTCAGTGTTGTGTGTCAACCAAATGTGAACGCAGATATTTCTAATATTAATCAAATAAATAAATAAAATTTCTTTATTTCAGGCAAGAAACCCATAGCTATACATTATGTATTAGGTATACAAATACTGGAGTACATGTAGTTAATATACATTAAAGCTTATTGCTTATCGTCATTAATTGATAATATTATACTACTTGTTCTCGTTCTGGTGAACAGAAATCCAGTGTTTGAGAATAGAACAAGAGTAATTGTCCGCTATTACTCTTGTTCTATATTGACCATTAGGGGGTAGTTTCAACTCAATTTGTACAACAAGTAAGTGTTTATACTTACTAAAACAACCTTCTGTGCCGCGAAAAAACCCGTAGTAATACGTTAATAATATACTTTATAGTTAATATTCACAGCTCTCCCACAAGTTATTAACAATGTCTGTCCCTCGCTACCAAATCGTTTACATTATCTTCTAACTAAAGAACTAGCTACACTGGAGTGAAATGTTAGTTCTAAAACCGTGGTTAAGTCGAAGCAATAACTCTGTGAGCCGCCACCGTGTCGGGACTACTTTAAAGACACGCCACTTGCCTTCTTAATGTATGGACTGTTTGGACTTTTTGTTTTACGATGAAAAGATGCTGGAATAAAACCATTCTTTGAATATGTTGTAGTCTTTTTGAAGTTGTTGATAATGTAAGTATAATAGGGTGAATAGTTATGGAAACGATATGATATAACTTATTTAATTTGTGGATCTGATGCATGAACTTTTTGTTTTACGGTGAAGAGATGGTGAGAAAAAAAACATTATTTAAATATTATCTTGTCTTTTTGAAGTTTTTGATAATGTAAGTATTTGAAAGCAAGTTTAGAAAAGTATAAGATATCTATTAACTGACTATCGAAATTTAGCAGCAATTAGCAGTCCTTGGTATCATTGAATCAGATAATATATCGTGTGTTTTATAGTAAACTAGCAGCGCCCCGCGGCTTTGCCCGCGTTGAGTCCTTTCCCGTAGGAATTTTCGAAAATCCTTTCTTAGTGTGCACTTACGTCACTTGAAGAACCTTTCTGGCAAATTTCATGTTTCTAGGTGTAGCGGTTGAGGCTGTGCGTTGATTATCAGTCAGTCAGTCAGTCAGGACTTTGAATTTTATATATATAGATGCAAAGTTATATTACAGAACACTTACAGTTATAGTTTACAAAAAAGATCTGAATTCTGAATGAATGAATTAAGTTAAATACCAATAAATTTTGCAATTGAAACACAACATTACAAAGAATACTCCAATAGTTTTTACAATAATGTAATTCAGTGTATATTGTGCATATAAAGCTCTTATTACGCAAGTAATTACGATCCCGTTTGTTTAATTAACTTCGACAACCGAGTTTTCATATTGAAAGTTGTAATATACGCAGTAATTTCAAACAGCCCTGAGATTGTGTGATCGGAATTAAAATGGAACTAAATTATAAAGTTAAAGGTATAAAATAGGTACGATACAGTCATCTAACTAGTCTTATTTCCTTTACATAACGAGAAACGTGACGTCGGCCGTTGGGTCGGAACACTTGAACTAAACAAGCAATCAACAAACTATTATATTAGTTTTTTTGTTATGGTAAAAAGCTTACCTTTCAATCTTGTAATTTATTATTTATCGTAATAAATGAACCTTAAGTGTCCCATTGGTGGGCAAAGACCTCCCCCCCTTTCCCCCATTCAGCTCTATCAAGAGTTTCTTGACACTTCCCCAATAAATCAGCACAAAATTTTACTTCATTAGATGAGACCATTCAAATATGTAGGACCTACTTTACTGATACGTACTTTCCTTTTGAAATAAAACCAGTGCTTAGGGTGCTTTCAAATTATGCGTTTCGTGTCGGACCGCTGCAGTGCCGAAGCCGTGCGTTTGTCGTATTGTGAACGTACGATCGTGTGTTTTCATACAAATCGAGCAGTGCGGCAACAGTGCGTACTAAAATTATTTCGCGGTACCGACGCCGCACTGTTGCCGCACTGCTCGATTTGTATGAAAACACACGATCGTACGTTCATAATACGACAAACGCACGGCTTCGGCACCGCAGCGGTCCGACACGAAACGCATAATTTGAAAGCACCCTTAATATTGTTAATATAGAAGCTTACCAAAGAAAGTGTGTGACGAATAACGCCATATCTCCCACAAATACTTAGGAAAGAAGTGGATTAAGTGCCGTAGAAGGACTGATGTATGAACGTACATCCTGCGAGATTCATAAGGTCTTGTTCGAAGCATTATTGGTGGTACCATTGGAAAATGTCGTTGCAAACTTAATTTAATCTATACAATTTTCATCAACTATGATGTTTTCATCAACTATCAACTAAATATATAAGCACAACAACCCCACTAATTATGGCAAACTGAAGTAAGTAAGCCATCTTGATTTTTTTACACTAACGCCATCTATTGTATCGCAGATAGATAGAACTAGAGTACTTTTTCTCACTGAAAATATCAGTAACAACTGGATTAAGCATTATATTATACCATGATTGTTTACTGCGGGTTGAAGAGTTAAGAATTATTCAATAAGATCGAGAACCAATAGTAGTGGCTCGTGCAATATTATGACTCGACCGATCATCTTCAATAGAGCTATTTTTCTCCCTCGTGTGCTATCGTTAAGCTGACGTCGGTTTCTTGATCAGACTTTACAGGAGAGAGCTGGCATTTATTGCTAGTTTATTGTTAATTACTGTGACCTAAACTTGTGTTTGTGTGGGTGACAAATTGGTAACTACATACTGCTTAAAGTCATTGCACTGAATTGTCGATGAGAGCCTAAGAACACTTTAGTTAAGACTGTAGTAAGCGCTCGTACGCACCAGCGGTCTGCCGTCTGATGCGGTTCGAATGATTGAGCTATATTAATGGTTCGAGTAGCGGCTGGCCAATCGCATTGTAACCGCGTCATGCAGTTGGACCGCTAGACTTGTTATCCCACTAATATTATAAATGCAAAAGTTTGTGAGGATGGATGTATGTAGGTATCTTTGTTACTCTTTCACGAAAAACTACTGGACGTATTTGGATGAAACTTTACAGTAATATAGATTATACATCAGAATAACACATGAGATACATTTTATCCTGAAATTCCCGGGGAAACGCGGAACGCGGGTACAACGCGGGTAACACCACGGAGCGCGGCTAGTTTTAAAAAAACACTTCAGGTTTCTATGAATATGATATTTCCAGCGCCGCGTCACTGCTGCTTGCGGTTTGGCAGTTGCTGTTCCTGCTGACATCGCTACCGATACACCTTAAGACAGTAAGTATAATTTGCATTGAAAAAGTCAGTCTAAATACCGTTCTGATTAAAGTGGGCATAGGATCTAAAACAACAGGGACCGAAATGTTTTCCTTGAATACTTTGTTAAACTGTATACAATAAAATAAATAAAGCCGAAATATACTTCACTAGATTCTCAGAAGAAAAACTTGCCCTAGAAAGAACTTTTCATATATTTGTATTATAATTATTTGTTTTCAACCCAGAAACAAATTATTATGTTTCAAAAACAAAACTGAATGAAAACGAGTACTCATTAAAATATACCATAACATAAGTTTTAATTAAAGCCATATAAATACAGCAAAATACAGTTTCAAAATAATATTCGAATTTGATATTTATTCAGTACAGCGCAAGACTCACATGCGGGTGCGGGTCGATTGACCTGACTGACCCGCTACAGACCCGCTGCGGGTCAGTGTGACATCTATACCAATATTATAAAGAGGTAAAGTTTCTTGCTTTGTTTGTTTATTTGTTTGTAAGGACTAATCGGAAACTACCAGTCCGATTTGAATAATTCTTTTTGTAACGAGTAGACACATACAACGGGAAGGTTATAAGCTTTTTTTATAACCCAAAAATCTCTCGGTAACGGTCACAACGCGGGTAAAACCGCGGGGCGCTGCTAGTCTATCAAACAAATACTAGGAATATAACGTCACGCGACCCGCAACCGGAACCAGGCCTGCACCCACACTTTGTGAATCTCGTGTTTAAATGAGATATTTTGCAAAAGAGATATGTCCGAGTACAATTAATGACTTTAATTTTAACATTGCAAGATTATCTTGACAGATAACTTTGACCCGAACTTAACGTTACATAGTATGGGGGTTGTTTACTTTTAAAATGAGGGTGTGTAATATTTTGTAATATTAATATATTCATCATCTTAATTTATAGTGTCAATATTTTTTTATGACACCACGAGAAAAGTACAGTCATGGCAAAAAAAGGGTTTGTCACCTTAAGACCTACTTTCATTGGCTAACACATGGACATAAATTTGTTACCTTTAAACAAACAAATTTAGCTTTAAATTCGCGAATCAAGATGCCAGTTTCAACCCAAATGGATTAAGCACATAAACATCGTAAACCTAGACTGGAACTGTTATCTTAGAATCCCAAATGAGAAGTTGTATAGTGTAAATAAGCAGTGAAAATGTAAATATTAAGTGGAGGTACATTTGGAGCATTCCGGAGTAAAGGCGAGCTGCAATATCCGGCGTCGGGAGTTGGCCGAGAACTCACTCGACGTAGAAAAGGGGGTAGGTGCGTTTACTTAAGAACCAGTTTTATAGGTAATGAAATTTATTATAATGACTTAATTCACTGTAGTCGGATAATTAATTGCAATTCGTATATATTTGTTAATTTCAAGGGGGCTCTGTTTAAAGGTCCCTTGTTTTTTATTGTTTTATTTTAAGTTTTTTTCATATCGTATAATCGATATGTGGTTTGTGAAATTGAAAATAATATAGTTTCTACATGGTCTAAATGCCGACTTATATCAACGAGCAAGTTACTCATACCTAATTCGCACTATCATGCTTATTTGTCTGTACCTTACGAATTATTATATTATTTTTTAACGTGCGTTAAAGAAGAAAAAATATTGGGTTCTAGCGGTAAAGTATACATAAATATTTATCAACATACTAATATGAATATAAATATAAAAAGAGAATTAATAAAGTTATTAATTCGGTACATGCCTTCTTATTACTTAAACATGAAACAATTCACCCGTTAAATATAACTAAATTTATTCATTGCTTAGTTTTCATATTCATATTTTATTACGTTCCATAATAACAGTTTATCAAATAATAAACCTTATTTATTGTGTAGTAAATGTTATATTACGATAGTGTTTATTTCGTACTGTTTTAAAAGTCCAACTTTTATGACGGCGTGCGAAACATTAAAAAAGTTGGAAAATAACATTTACTGAGTTATTGCATCGCACCGGTTTTCTATCATAATAATATTGTGTTATTACCGCGGTGAGGAGAACTGAGTTTACAAGCATAATATACGTTTTATATTACTCTAAAAAAATAGTATTCTGTTTTTTTATATACCTATTATGTTTGCTGCGTAAACATCATCAGCTCATCTAATATACCGGTATACTAACTAAATAAAGCAAGCAAGTTTGTTTTTTGATTATTTGAATGCGCTTATTCCAGAGACTACCAATCCGATTTGAATAATCATTTAAGGTACTGACAGACGTGCTCAAAAAAAGCATGCTAATAAGCTTGCTTAAAATTAGCATGCTCTGCAAACTGTTCACATTTGCCAGAAATAAGCATGCTTGTTTTAATTAATTACATCAATTAATTGCATAAAACATGTTCTGACGTGCTCGGATCACGCCCGCGCCTCAGGTAGCATGCTCGAAAATCAAACGTTGTTTGATTTTTGAGCATGCTCTAAATAAGCATGCTCATTACATTACACACGTGCTAGTAATGAGCACTTGCTCAATAAAAGCATGCTTATGTGCTAGTAATGAGCACGTCTGGCAGTACCTTTATGTAATGGAAAGCCAAATTTATCGTGAAGGATTTTTCGTCCTAAAATTTTCCTAATACGTCCTTTATATGCTGTCATTTAAATTGTCATTTAATATTAGTTACTTTCTACTGATAGTAGTCGTTACATGAGCCATGTCAAAGGCCTTTGGCGGCTCAATAACTGACACTAGGATTGGTCAGATTGACCATCCACTCGATGAAGAAGAAGATTTAATATTACATATATTCAAAGTTTATAAAGAACACGAACAAATGAATTAAAATATCTAAAGATTAGGTATAAAGAGAGGTTCAATTAGTGGTTAAAGCTTCTTGCAAACAAAACTACCTTCCTTAGTTTATTACGGTAACATAAGTACCGACCATTATAACCGTAAGACATACTGGTTTCAGGCTGAAGATAATTACAGAGATGCGCTTCACACTGGAGGCGTTACGCCTCATAGCCGTTCCACCTATGAGTATATAGCTTATAAGATGTCTACTCGGCTAATGAGAGCATAGCACATAAAGATTCTATTCTCTTTGTGTTTGAGTAGAGGGTTTTTGGTGATCTAAAACAGTTCTACTATGGTCACTTGTTTATGAGAAGATTACGTTAAAGATAAGTGTGTATATGTGTCACTAGCAGCGCCCCGCGGTTTTACCCGCGTTGTACCCGTTCCCGTAGGAATTTCGGGATGAAAAATAGCCTATAACCTTCCCGTTGAATGTGGCTATCTATTACAAAAAGAATTATTCAAATTGGTTCAGTAGTTTCTGAGATTAGCGCGTTTAAACAAACAAACAAACAAACAAAACAAACTCTTCAGCTTTATAATATTAACTAGCAGCGCCCCGCGGTTTTACCCGCGTTGTACCCGTTCCCGTAGGAACTTCGGGATGAAAAATAGCCTATAACCTTCCCGTTGAATGTGGCTATCTATTACAAAAAGAATTATTCAAATCGGTTCAGTAGTTTCTGAGATTAGCGCGTTTAAACAAACAAACAAACAAACAAAACAAACTCTTCAGCTTTATAATATTAGTATAGATTAAAACTAGTAGGTAAGTTCGAGTAGGTTTGTGGCCAACCTGGTGCCGGAGTTTTTAGACCGCCTAAAGGTCTCTGACAAGGTCTAACGATTGAAACAACCGGGACCGAAAAATAACGTGCCCTCCGAAGCACGGTAACGCTCAGATAGAAAAAGTAGTTAAAACATCTTTTGTTTTACCGCAGTAAATGTATCCTTAAAAATCAAATTAAATTTATTTAGTTACTCAATGTACGTACCAAGAATATTTATGATATGCTTATTGTTCAGTCTTTTCATGCATTGAATTATGGAATCGCATGCGATTGATATCGTTTATACTCTAACCTATTCTTTTATAATGATTTTCGAATGGGTGTGGACCTAAATTGACATGACTTTGAACAAAATTCATACAACATACTCAATTCTTTCTTACTTGTCCCAAAATGTGGACTAATGTCCTCAATTTTCCAGCCAAAGACGACTACTCCTGAAGAGGAAAGAGATTTAGTGATTTTATTTCATTCTTACCCTATCTAAACCTTTTTCCTCTTCAGGAGTAGTCGTCTTCGGCTGGAAAATTGACGACATTGGTCCACATTTTGGGACAACCAAGAAAATATAGACTATATAATATGATACTACTCGACTCTCTAACTCGGCCAGTACAATAATCAATAATTGCTCTTACATTATAAATTCCCTTGTAGCAGCTACAATATTTAATGGCCGTCATCAATTACTACGTATCAATACATACAACCATGAGATCTATTAAACTACGAGATCAAATTGAAACTTCGTCTTGAACTAAGGTCTCCGATGTTAGCGTTTGAATTGCGAGCCCCAAGCTTATTTGAAACACATAGACGTAGCATGGGGGAGTTTACCCTCTGAAACTAATACAAATGGCGGTACCATTGCAACTTCATTAAACATGTAGGAAGATCCTCTTTAATTACACCTGCTTACTCACTGAAAAACAAAAGACTAATGATTTTTTGAAAAAAGAAACGTTATGTGCAGAGACGCGTGTGATTGGTGTCTTTTTGAAAATGGAACATAATTTTATTGTTTGATTGCATTCATACACGATTCTATTCTTATTTTCTTCTGGAATTCAATTTTTATCATGTACGAGTATTAAGGAAACTGTTTTTTTTCTCTCAAATGCATAATCTAAATACTTCTAATTCGTTTGACACTTTTACAATAAATGTTATGAAATGTGTTTCAGCGTTTATTACAAAATATTTGTCCAAATATTTGTTTTAGTTACCATGTATGTTTGCACAAAACCATGTATTATAATAGCCGCAAACCGCAGCCAACACCTACCATTTCGTTTAATAAAATACTAACGTAGTACAGACAACATCAAAAAAGTTGACTTTTTGTCGTTCATTACAAATGTACAAACGTGTATAGTTCATTTGCAGTGTATTCAGAGTGACCTAGTTTTATTTAGACACTTTTTTATCTCACTGTACCTACTGCTTTCCACAAAAATTTAGGATTCCTGTTAGATACAGATTTTAAATTTTTACTCAAACATTCACGGATATTTCAAACTGTTTAAACGAAAAATAAGATGCTTCCAATTCTACATTTACATTAAAGCTAAAAATCGGTTTAAAGTATAAATTGGTTTAAAAATATCCAGCATTTTACTTACTCTTTTATCCACATAATTTAACAATACCAAGTTGCACACTTCGAGTCTTTTTACTTCCATTCAAGGAGACTTAATCCGACAATTAACCTGTAACAAGAAAGGGCAGTTGCCCAGGGAAGTTGCCCAGGGCTTGTTACATTACCCAGGGCAGATTTTCCGACTCTTCGTTTCCGCCGTTATAAAGCTATTCCATTAGTGTATAAAATAATGGCTGTACGACGTTTATTTTGTTATGTTTGAAAGTAGAACCACTAGGCACGTTACGTGGACGCTAACTCAATAGTCTGGGAGTAGGTCGGGAAATTTAAAATTTAAAGTTTGAATTTTAAATTTATTTTATTTGTCTACACTAATATTATGAAGACGAAAACTTTGTTTGTTTGGTTGTAATGAATATTTTTAAAAATTCTTTCACCATTCGAAAGCTACATTATCTACGAGTAACATACGGTATTTTTCATCTCGAAATTCCCACAGGAATGGACACAATGCGGGTAAAACCGCGGGGCGCTGCTAGTAGTAATATAAAAAAAGACATGGAAAAGTAATTCTCTTTGTTCTTCGTTTGTGATTGTTAACTTGATTTGAAGTTTTATTTAGGTTTTCTCTACAGATTATTTATAGCGTATCCATCTGTCTTTCTCCTTTCTCTTTAGATAGTAACAACATAAGAATAATTAAACAATAAGTTACACTCACAAAAGCCTGTTGTATATTTATTTTTTTGTTCACGAAAATTTATTTTCTTTTCGAAGTACCCTTTGTAAATAAATAAACTACCATTAACAATCCAATTAACTAGCAACGATTAAAAACCGAGAAATTTTTTAACAACTGACAGATAGGCACTACATCAACCGTCTGATTAAGCTTGTACAATTACTTATTCAAAGGCGCGGCTCACTTGACCTCTCGTAATGAACGTGAACGAATTGGCCACCGGCTCTCCGACTATTACTAATGGTACATTGCATGTTTATTTCTTTGTCTTGTGTTATAGTTGCATGGAAACTATGCCACCATCGATCATGTTTCAAATAAGATTGTATCAAAGGCTTTAATGGTCACGGCTTATGCTCCATTGTTATTAGTAGCATGCTTTGATTTGTGGAACATGAAAATAATTTACCGTGAACTTTTGGGCGGATTTACTAAGCTGTTGAAATGATTTCCGTAAACAATCTAAAGATCTCTTCAATTTATGCTTTTTAATTCGTCTGGCTACGCGCCGCAGTAGTGCGTGGTCAGCGTTCGGTTATTCTTTTGTTTTTCCAACAAATCGCAAGCTGGACGCCTGAAAACATATAATTTGAAAGAGCCTTTAAGTAAGTGACGATTGAAATAGTTATTTGTTTCGTGTTTCATATTTCTTGAGTTCGACGTATAAGTAATGTTATATCCGCAACTTGGTAGAAGTGCATGCAAGTTGTTGAAATTCAAACTCTGCGTCTCCGGGAACAATTAACAAAGACTCTTAGTTCATACACGTACATACATTATGTATCACCAACTCCCAATTATTACCAAGTAATTAACTATTCCCAGTTATACTTCATACAACAAATGAGTTTGTTCCTTTGTTTTTTTTTGTTCTTTTGTCTAAGCAGCAACAACCGCATCGACATGGTACGTATACATCGCGTTTACGGTATTTTTCTAGTTTTTGTGGGGTTGCGCCCATACATTTTTTAAGCAGGAATATTCTTTCTTTTTATAAAATGAGTAATATAAGAGAAATTGTATTTAGTTGGAAATTCGGCATTTTGAAGTTATATATTTTGAAGTTATAGTTTTATTATTTGCATTTCAAACCTCAAATATGTATTTAACTCTTTGATCCTTGCTGTATGAACGCAAGATCTAAAACGCTTGAATTATTTCGCCACACAGTTCAGAGGTGAGATTGATTTTGTTATTCACTTAAAGAATATATATGTTACGTTCAGTAATAAATTCAAGTATCAAGCAGCATATTGCAGTGCAAGCGCATTTTATTACACCAGCTTTGAGGGGATTTGTCGTCTCCTTTAACTTTAGTACTTCAAGTTATGTACTTCAGCGAGCAGTTGTTAGAGAAAGTTAATTCAAAGTTATATATACTAGTGTGTCTTTACGATACCGGACTAAACAGTATGTATACTACGCTTAACGTTAAACGGTATGTATTTTTAAGAAGATTTTTAACAAGAAAATAAAACAAAGAAAAGAAATAGCATGTCTTTTGTTTATATTCATTTTCATTTTCTATTCACACTCGTTTCTGAGGACGTTCCAGATTTGAATTATTTTCGATTGTCTTGTGTTATTTGTAAGGATTAGAATTAATACCCTTCGATCAACAATACACAACCTGCTACCAATCAAATCGCTTTATTTACATCTAATATTACCACTCCTGATGCCTAACGGGTACTTGTCATTATCGGAATATGCTTCAAGATGGCTACAAGTAAGCAAAAATCAATAAACCTAAATTGAATTGAATTAACTTTCTTTCACTACGACGTATTTTTGTCTAATCGATTTTTATGTCTGTATTTTAATGATACCTTAACACTCGTAATTAAGAGATTTAACACATAAACTCACAGAGATCTCATTCTCAATTCTTAACACCTTCACAAAACCACCATCAAGAGTTTTCATACAATTAACTAGCTCTACGTTGTTAAACCAACTAATGATATTTCTAACGTTGCAAAAACGTTTTGTACCAAACATAAAGACGTCAGAGGCAAGCGCTGACTTAAATAATAACTTCACCCCGTTCAGGACGGAGGAAATAGGGTGTCCCTTGTGTTAGATTGCTAGACTTCACGTGTGCTTTAGTTAGTTACACATACATAGGATTGGAATGGGTTAAGGATGAATGTTTATCACTGGGAATGCTTTTTAGGGTTCCGTACCCAAAGGGTAAAAACGGGACCGTATTACTGAGACTTCGCTGTCAGTCCGTCCGTCCATCCATGTCACCAGGCTGCATCTCAAGAACGGTGATAGCTAGACATTTGAAATTTCCGCAGATGATGTATTTTTATTGCCGCTATAACAACAAATACAAAAAAATATATTCAAGGGCGACTCCCATACATCAAACGTGATTATTTGCCGTTTTTTAAAGTACGGAACCCTCCGTGCGCGAGTCCGTCTCGCACTTGGCTGTTTTTTTTTTTGTTTGATTGATAAGTGTGATGTGTGACCATAACCTTGTAACTACGAGTAAATGTTTGTGTTTAAAATAAAGTTACTAATAGTTGTGGTATGTTTTGTTGTTTGTAAATTTAATGGGATTCCAAATTATATGTTAGACCCTATCATTTATATGTAATATGTTAGGTTATTTATATTATTTACTTGTTAGTTATATGTTATTCATTTATGATAGATCCTATAATTATAGTTTGAAAGTATTTTTTTTAGAACAAAGCCCTTTTGCTCCCAATATATCTTTTTATTGGTAGAATAATTATCTCTACCTAAATTGATTAAATAACAACATTTATTCAAGTAAAATATCATTTAGGATAGAAGGAAGAATCAAAAATAGAAAATAATGTGGGTTCCGACTCAGTAAATCCATAAACAACTTAATTAGGAATACATTTTTAGACTACTAAATTTAGGACGGCGGAATAACAACTACATACCAGCTATTCTAAAAAGAGACTACTATGTATTCGGACCAAAAAACATCTAAAACAAATACACGCCCGCGGCGTCGAAGCCAGTGTGTGCAAAATGCCATTTTCAACACCAGCTAAAAGCAACATCTGTCATACACCCAACACAAGATTGATGAAGACGACACAGCGAGAGTAAGCCCGGGTAAACATGTCCGTACCACAATTAACATTGCCCGGGGATTACGCGGAATCCGTGTCGTGAACAAATGAACGTAGAAATTGAATGATGGGCCACATTGTCTGATTTATGAATCCAAGGCTTTTTTGTACAATCGTCTTGTTTATTTTTTGATTTATAGTGCTTATTAGTGTTGAAAGAACGGAGATATTGCTTAAATTGTAGACTTTAGTTCAGTGAAATAATGAAAAAGAAGTGGAATGGAAGGGAAATCATTATTTTTCTAGACTTTGTTTTCGTGATAGCTATTATAAATCTTCGCTGATATTGCTATTATTACACATTATGTAACAAAGTCAATATACTTGACTGTCTGTTTGCGATTTTGACAAGCCCGTTGGCACAGTGTCAGTGAGAGCGCTTACTGTATCGGGGGTAGCGGGTTCGATTCCCGCCTGGAGTCAACCATATGTAAAGACATAGTTGTTGACAACAACGTCTGGGTGTAAATGTAGTAGTATCAGTTAGTTAGATTCCATAATACAAGTTTAGAGTTTAGTTTGGATCTAATTAACTTTGTGTCAATTTTTCCGGGTATATTATTACTTCTTATACTTTTTAACCCATATAGACTTTCACAAGTGGTTGGGTGACTTTTAATTGGGTAAAAACTGGCCTAAAACGTAGGGTGTCACCTAGTACTTGAAACGATTTGTAGCTTTACTTAATTATAACTTCCCTTCGTCAAATACCATTATTTGCTTTGTCAACTGTCCCACTTTTTCCTTAATAATGGGAAATTCCTATAAGTCAGCATAATTATTGTGATGGCAATCGATCGGAGGGAAAATGTCATTCTTGATAATTACACCAAATTGACTAATAATTGAATAATTATTATGTAATAAGGTATATGTAATTTCTCTATTAATACTATCTGAATTATTTTCCACTTAATGTTGATTGCCATGATCTTTATACCGAAGGTGAAAAGATAGGTACTTATTGGAAAAACCAGGACTATCAGTACGATATTGGGTATCATTAGGCTTATGCCGCTAAAACAGCTCTATTACATTACCGTTATTTATATCTGCATGCCGCAACTGCAGGTGCACGATGGAGCTGCAGTCAGCAGTATTGCAGTACAAACACTTTCATATAGATTGAAAAAAAGCGTTTGTGTCAACTGCAGTGGTCTGCAGCTGCAGCTTGCGGTCTGCTGTCTACCTTGAACTTACATCTTTATTCCCTAAACATTTTGAAGACTGCTTCACTTTCTTCAGTAGCTGTAATATTGGCAAACCTAATCTATATTAATAAACATTTAAATGACATTATAGCGATTCATAGATATTGCTTTGTCGACTGCAGTCTGCACATGCAGCTTGCAGTCTGCAGTGCGTCTTGAACTTACACCTTCAACTCTGACCTAGACCGCAAGACTTTCTATAATACCTAAATCGCATTATAGTGCAATAGCTGTGATATTGGCATTACCAATCCATCTTTATCAAGTTCATAAATAAAGCAATCGGAATTTAAAATAGATAGAACTACAACAATCGTAACTTCACAAATGTAGCTTGCAATAAACCTGTAATATTTCATTCATTGCCCTGGGGACGTGTGCTGTATCGATACAAGGCCGGGAAGGGAAGGGGCTGACCGATTCATTACTGTATAGTTATATGAAATTATATTGTTTGGTTCCAGAAATGCTATTATATAAGTAAACTTGCTGTGGTTGTGGAATTTTGGCTGTTTTTTGGGTCAATATAAGTAAAGATATTTAAAGAAAAAACCGTATGAAAAAGTGTTTTAAAACATGGTTTTATTAGGCTGGAAGTGTTTCCTTATGTAATACAGGTAATAATATGATATTTTTTCTCAGCATCAATTCTTAAAAACATCATGAAAATATCAAATATTTAAAACTGTAAACTTAAGTGACATAAAACTCAAGTTCAAGAATGTTTTGTGACTACAAACTGTAGAACGTTGTAGAACAAAAATATCTAATTAAAACATTAACAAGACTACTCGGTCACCACTGTAAACTTTCCACAGCGGGCATTGTAAGCTAAAACAAAAAACATAGATCTGAATATTAAAAAGTGAATAGATTGCATTTATTTCGTTTTGCACTACCACCGCTGATGGCGCGACAGAGTGGAAAATACGAGTAAATTATTCGATAGCAAATGATATTTTTAGTTTCGCATAAAAACTGTGATTTGTTATACTGGCAGTATTGTTACTGCTGGAGTTTGATATTTTATTTGGTCGTTTTATTATGCCTTTAGCGATGCCAGTTTTATTTCCAGCGTCATAAATACCTGTCTACTGAGTTTGTTATTGGTTTTAATAACGTCATTTATAAACATGAGCTTCGGTTCAATATAGAGCATTCACATTGCAGGTGTGATAAAGTTTACAAGCCTTTATCAGAATCATTATATTATAAACCCCTTATTGGTGAAGTAGGAAGGCAGGAAGGAAGGAAAATCTTTAGACCGTCTTAAGGCCTTCGACATGGTCTAATCGTAGTAGAGCTGAACATCAGAGACTCCTGTATAACCAATTAAACAATTGTTGTGACTGAAATCGGTCAGGAAGATTATTATTATTATGTATGTAATGATTGAAGCAATCGGGACTGACAATGAGCGAATGAAATTGTATCTTTAAAATTTCACGTGGTTTTATATGTATCATAAAATGGTATTGCAAATGTTCTTTATTGTAGGAGTGCAATAAAATCGAATATCCCACAATACGAGCCAGTGGGACATTCCTCAGACGCCGTCCTGTAATGTGGTCACGTATGTGAAATTGTAACGGCATTTGAATATTTCGTCCAAAAATATAAAAATTTCGTCGCACGACGCCTCTGCATTCCTGTTTATTTCGTCTGGACGTGATATTAAATTCTAGAACAAAACTTTTCGTTAGTTAGTTCTGTTGTTTATGTTGCGTTTTGAAGTGACTTTAATCATATATTTTTCTAATTACTATAATGTTCAAGTCATTTACTACATTCAAATGCAGATAGATAATAAATATAGAATAGAATATTGTAAATACTACAATTTGTAAGGATGTCTGGTTGCATGAATGTTCGAATCTGAAAATTGGCACTGTCTTTTGACATTGAGTCTGGAATATTGGTATAAATTTGACTAATACTCGTATTTGTTCCGAAATTTCCACGGAAACGGGCACAACGCAAGAGAAGTAGTAAGCTAGTAATACATGCTAGTAAGTTCATACAGGAAAGGGGTAAGTATTCGTCTATAAGTATGAAAACTCATAATGTACACATTATATAATTTATTTGTTGTAAACAGTCTTATTATCGAGCAATCGGTCTACATCCCACAGAATGTAAACAATAAATAAATTTGGCGGAGTCACTAAGCAAATTGCGGTTACATTTTCTAAAAGTCACAATTAAATTTATTTATTATCGTTGTCCACACATTTTTCTCATACTTTTTACAACGTTATATAGATACCTTAATCTAAATTATTTACAAGAATTGAAACAGTGTAATTGAATTACGTTTCCGTCGTCTTAAAGCAGTATTTTTTTGGGTTTAATGTGAAATTTGGAATAAAAGGAAGAAAATAAAATAGTCTGTTTTATACAGCCACAGGTATTTAAGGGCCTTCTCTCAATAGGACACCATGGTTGCGTTGCCAGTCGCGCCAACGTGGTGTCCTGAACTACATCGGAACAAGAGTGTTTTTAGATGCCGTCAATGAATTGGTCGTGCAACCAAGCGGATACCAAGTGAGATACATTTAACACCAATAATTGTTGTTGCGCAACCATCATTTTAACTAAGACAGGGCTCTTATGCTCCATGTCTTTTCACAATGTTGGCAAAGCTGACTAATGACTCTATACTATCTTAAATGAAACATTACTAATATAATAGATTGGCTTAAAACAAAAATGGAAAAAACACATAAATTTAAAAATTTCACATACAAACTTTTTACTGCAAATCAACTAATACAACTAACCATGGTTACTGCGTATTAATACCGAACATGAGACATTAAAACCACATTAAAACTATCGCATAAACTGATGTACAACATAACCAATTATGATGAAGTTCACATTAAACCTAAATAAACATGTCAACAATTTTACGATATTAACACATAGAGTAACTAGGAAAACATTAGTAAACATGTTAAGTAACAAATAAACGAGAGGTGTAACAAAGTCCTTCGCAAGTAGTTTGCACTCGACGAGTTCCCTTTGGCGGCTTCTGTGAGACCTGATGGAAGAAATAGAGCATCAGGAACATGCTATGGTCTGTTTGTTTTAAAAGAGTTATAGATCTCACTGTACTGATAGCTTCGATGAGAAGAGAGGTATTTGAGATGAGATGCCAGGTTAATATACAGGTTAATATATAGGTTAATATAGTCATAACTTTCTTATAGATTTTTTAAGACACTTTTGATATTGTGTGGTCAAAGTTTTGATTATAATTGATTATGAAATGGGTACTGCAGTTTTTTTTCTTTCGATATAGTGTAAGAAACATAAATTGGAACTCACATTAATTATACCTAGTCGTTAATTAAAAAATGAGTTCTGCTTATGAATATCGAAGTTCATGGGACTCAATTAATAATTCTTATTCAAAATATTATCATCTCTGCCGGTGACAGTCTGTTTACAATTTCATATTAATTTTCCCCAGATCTTCAAGTAACTTTATCTTAAATTAATAATCATTGAAGAAATAAGTTTTTCTAACTTTCTTCAAACATTTTGCTCAAATATTTCAAAGTAGGAAGTCAAAGGGGAGGGGGAAATGTCAGTTGTTACCTCCTGCGACGCTGATTTGATTACTGAAGTCCTCTGAGTAAGAGTTGAGTTTTATTTCTGAAAAAAAATATGTAAGTTCATTTTGAAGTATGAAATGTAAGCTTTTCTCCTTTATCTTTACATTCTTTTTGATACGCCTGAGGATTGATTCATTCGTTTAAAGGTGTTCCATTTTTGAATTATCCACATTTTTACAACAAATTATTAAATTTTTGCTTTTGTTCTCAGAAAATGCAATTTAGTTACGAAAATGTTTGCGTATACAATCAAGTCAAAAAATAGATTGCAACATTGCGTTACTGCAACCAAAGATTACATACATCAGTATAACCAAGGAACTGATTGATAGTAAAGGAGCCTCCAATTTTTATATACTTGTTTTCTTCTTGTTCTCTATTACCATAGTTCTCTTACCGTATAGTCTGAGAGTGCCTTCACTCTTTCCCAGTGAGTTGGTGCTGACACAGTTGTAAGTGCCGATGTCGGCTTTGGAGAACTGCCTGATGGTCAGCCACATTGACACTTTGTATGAAGTTTTCTCTTCTCTTATCGTGTATTTAGGCCTGAAGAACATAGAAAGCATTATTTTTCAATCGATAGAGAATGTTGGAGGCCTTTAGGCGGTCCAAAAATTCCCACAGCAGGATTTGCCACTAACCTCATTAACTTACTTTGTTTAAGCTTTTACTTGTAATATAGTTATAAATAAATAAACATTTAAAACATTTTATCTGCTGAATAAAAATAGGTAAGTACAAAACAATTAAATTGTGTACATGTTTCAAAATATAAACATAACAAGGCAGAAAACGTAGGAGGGAGACGAAAACAGTCCTCGAAACATGATTCGAAACAAAAGATGGGTCTGACAAACATCAATTGTTATTTGTTTACTGTTTGTTCGTTTCAATAATCTTTTTAACCTTGGGCCTATAAATATGGTAGGCACGTGATCGAGCGCTCATATAGGTAACTAGCAGCGCCCCGCAGCTTTGCCCGCGTTGAGCCCGTTCCCGTAGGAATTTTCGAAAATCCTTTCTTAGTGTGCACTTACGTCACTTGAAGAACCTTTCTGCCAAATTTCATGTTTCTAGGTGTAGCGGTTGAGGCTGTGCGTTGATTATCAGTCAGTCAGTCAGTCAGTCAGGACTTTGAATTTTATATATATTGATAAAAATTATGTTCATGAAAGACTTCCTTTACCTCCGTATCCGATGGTATTGTATATTATGTTACATCACTAAACACATGCGTATCATTAAAAAAAACTATCATTCCAACACAATTATGGTGCATCCACACATGCAGCCCGCTTACACTCTGCCGTGCCGTTGTCTTTTCTTAAAGTTTATTTCAACAGCATGAGATAGAGAAGACGCAGTAAGTACTCGCCCTTCCGTGTTATTAACATACTAAAGTACGAGAGGATCCTAAAAATGTATCAAATTTCTAAATACCCTACTAATATTTTCATGCGAAAGTTTGTGAGGATGTATGTATTTAAGTTTTGTTACGCTTTCACTAAAAAACTCCGAGACGGATTTGGATGAAACTTTACAGAATAGATTATAAATCAGAATAATACATGTGATGCATTTTATCCCGAAATTCCCACTAACACCGCGGAGCGCGGCAGTCAGTCATAGGATACAGTATGTACTCATAACTATGGCATCTTACCCATCTAGCAGCATTTCCCCTCGATTCTTGATCCAATAGTTGATGGTGTTGGGATAAGCCTCGACGTAGCACTTGAGCTTCACGTCTGTCCCGAGAGGAGCGCCAAGTAACTGGTTTGGCACTTTCACTGTAGGTGCAACTGTTGGTCAACAAGAAACATTATATATCTTCTTTATAAATAAAAATTACATGGCAATGGACTCCTAAACTACTGAACCGATTTTAAATTTAATTTACACACCGTGTGCAATTTGATCCAACTTGAGAGATCGGATAGCTTACATCTCAATTTATAGTGTTTAGGGTGGTCCACCCCTTAATTTTTATATGATAGAAACCATTATATTGGGTTTTCCTACGTTAAGAAAGACCCGATGTAATATTTTTCTAAAATAAATGCAATGTTCAACGGCGATCAGTTACATTTATACCATCTATAGATAAAATTATTGGAAATGCATAACAAGTGTACCTACTCCTTCTCGCATTCATATTAAAGTACCAATAAAGTGACTATTTCATAGAACTATTTTATTCTTAGTTCCTCCTCAAAGTACACGCCGGTAAAAGATGATGAAATATGTACAAGAGTCTATTTCTCGAAACCTATCAATGCCTTGCGCAAAGCAACCTACCGATCTTTCAAAAAAATCTATAAAACATTGCCTTTTCTTAATGAGATTAACTCTAACATCTATTCTCTTCTTACCTTAATTTTATTTATTTATATTTATTATCGAACATGGCTCGGGTTCGAAATCACCAAACTGCATTAGGCAAGCGTGGCGATTATGCCTAATCCTCCTCAATGAGATGAGAGCCTTTGCCCATATATTTATTTTTAGCCTCAATTGTCCCACTCCAGGGCAAAAGCGTCCCTACCCTCTTTTCACCTTTCTCTATTGAGCGTACTCCTACGTTTACCAACCTAAATATCTATATCAAATTATTTCGCCATACCTTTTAAGAAGTTATAAGAAGCAAAGAAATAATTTAATAATTCCATCGATTCCTTTCAATTTTCATGGAACAAACCAAAAACTTTTAACTTTGATGTGAAATAAGCTTCTTTTGGAGACTTTTTTCATCTGTTTTTTCTGTTTCTTTATTATATTGTATTGTATCCCATATGTATTTATTTAATTAGAAAATAACATTCCTTTAAAGAGAGTATACATGAAGAATGAAACACCTAAGTCAGTCTTTGGAGCGTTTATTGCCTACACACAATGTTTATATAATACGACGAGAGATGAGGTGCCTTGGCCCAGCAGTTGGACATTCCAGGATATTGTATTTTTTAAATATAAATTAGTCTATTATTACTTAGTTAAAATATCTACATGACGAGATATTTCCATGATCGCGAATAATGTTACTTCCTACTTCTTAGGGTGTGTTTCTAATGTAGTGGAGCGGAGCTTTGCCTGCGTTGCGATTGGTCGATTGAGCTCCGCATAGCTCGGCTCCGTTACAATGGAAACACCCCCTTTTCATCACACAGATCTTATGTTGCTCTACAAAACAGTACGAAACAAAATACGATCAAAACCGTTTGTTTGTTGGCAAATTGCGACAAACAGCAGCTCTGAATAATATAATCCATCCAGTTGGGACAATTCTGGATCAGATCCAGATAGGAATCCATCTTTATGTAAGAGCGCGCAAGGGTTACGTGACCGAAAAACATCATACCTTATTGCAATTCACGTTGTAGCCTTTGCCAAATAATTTTATTTGACTTAAATTAATTTTCAAACGGCATGTTTAACGAACAAATGAACGAAATGGTTTATTATTTATTTTCACAAAGCGTTTGGTACTTTGAGTTGTTAGAATTTAATTTTGAATTTTTGTTTTATTATACCTATGATACATACCATGTATGTATATGTCATAGCAATTTATTTTTATTAAAAACATTGCTTTTGAACAAATTATTAAAGTATGTACAAACACGAGTTCTTTTGCTTTAACAATTTTATAATCAAGCAAAATGATTTAATTTCTGTTATTCGAAGAGAGTGCACTACTTCATATATGAGCAGACTTGACGACACGATAAAACATCGGAAAAATGAAGTAAGTAATTTTACTTATAGACCTAAAAACGCTCATAAACTGTATGTATAGTCCACTTACTAAGTTGTTAAAGAGCAAGACATACATAGTGCGGACCGCTACGGGCCAGTGTGACGCTTTTCTTACAAATACAACGAATAAAACGTCACGCGACCCGCACCCAGCCCGTAGTCGTGCGCGTAACTTCTAACCACTCGCACTCAGAAACAAAATATACCATAGATTAATGAGTGATTTTTGACATGTAATGAATGAAAAATTAAGTCAAATAGTTATAATAATCGATTTTATATTAAATCTTGACAGTGAATAAACCACGGAAGAGTGGAGTACTTACTTATTTCGTGGAAAAAACAGTCTAAAGTTAGAGTTGAATAACAATGATGATAGTTGAAAGACTGAAAGTATAATATTTCACACGAAAGGATGCATCACTCACAGTTGACGAGCAGGATGATCCTCTTGCTGACGGCGGGCGGCACGTCGTTGGAGGCGATGCAGAGGAACGCGCCCATCTGCCGCCGGTCCACGCGCCACAGCGGTAGCGAACTGCCCACGTAGCTTTCCACTGCACAGAGATTAACATAACATATTACATGTCCGAAGTCCTTTGGTTGGTATTACGCCTAATCCTTCTGTGTACTGATCTTGAGTAAGACGGGAGGCCTTTGCCCAGTAGTAAGATATTACAGGCTGATACTTTACTTTTTGAAGTCCTTTCAAAACCTTGGGAACAAAGCAAGAGCTTATCGCTTAGAGTTGTCTCAAATCTCAATACTGATCATGCAGGGACCGTGTCATTTCAGCATTTCTACGATTGCCACCCCAATATCATAACTTTACGTTGTCTCCAAGGTACCTTCGTTCATGCGTGCTGTGTGCATTGCAGAGCATTGTTTGGTATTGTTTTGCAACGTAGCAACATATTCATGACAATCAACGCAATACAAACCCGCTTCACACAGAAGTATCTTACATAGTAGCCAAAAATAAAGGCCGCTAAAAATCTTCGAACATTTTGAAGTAAAAAAGTCTCCATTATGGCTTGTAAGTTCTTCCTCCCTCCCTGCAATATCTCAACGTCAAGTCCCAATTATAACTACGAGACTATCCTAATGTCCCGGAGCGTAGGTAATTATTTCGAGTGCCTTCGTTCTGATAGTCTGCAACCTTCGAGTTAGGCGATAAATCAACAGCCGCAAGAGACTTGAGCAAATCCCTCTCATTTGTTCCGAGACACGTCATGTGGATGTACAATGACTTACTGGCTGGCCACTGAGACATGCGGGATCCGATCCCAACTCCTACGAGTACCACTGAACTTATTCAACTTTATTTCTAACACTTCTATGTGACCTATATTTACTCTTTGATTACTTTTCAAACATGGCTCGGGTCTGAGATTGCGAATGCGCATTAGGCAAGCGTGATTACGTCTAATCGTCCTCGCTGTACTGATATCTTCAGTGAGATAAGAGGCCTTTGCCCAGCTGTGGCACATTATAATCAAATATTTTTTATTATAATTTTTTTTATATTTACTCGACTTTTTAATTATTTGATTACGTTTGAATCTAGTAAAATGGTTTTAAAAAGAAAATGTTATTATACACTACGCATAGAACTGACAATCCTCATTAATTTTCATTAATTAATATTAAGGAACCCATAACACGAAGATCCGGTAGGTATCTCTAACTTCACTGACAAAGATTTACGTTGGGTCAAAGGCCTTAGTAATTAATATGGTCACATCGTATCATTAGGTAACAGAAGGTTTGTTTAAAGGTACCCTACATTTTCCACCCTAAAATTATGGACAAGTAAAGCTAAAGATAAGGGAACAAAGAGCTAAGGCTGCTAAGTGGTGTGCTAAGTGGTAGACTAGCTTATATATATAATAAAAGTAACACAATACTGAACATTTATCAATGTACTTATCGAGAATGTAAGAATATAGTTATTGAATGGTTGAAAACACTACAATATAAAGATATTGAAGTATTACTTAAAACTCGCTTTTGATCTACAACTATGTATAATTTAATTATTTTACTTAAAAACTAACAAATACCCTATATGTATTTGCAAACGATACTATTTTGTTAATTTTTATTTTTATTTCTTTAATTTAAGAAGAGCGGGATATCCCGACACAGGCCATTTAAGCCTACTGGGATTATCCTAGCCTATTTCGTGTATATGAATGTGTGTTTGTGAAATAAATAATATTTTAATTTTTAATATTTTAATTTTAATTTTTAATTTAATTTTAAAGTGGTGATGTTAAATATTCAAGCAGCAGTCAGGTGTATAATGGCTATTTATAGTGACAGACTTTAAATTATTCAGCCAATTACAAGGGAGTCGAGTTAATTTTGTGTTAGGCAGTTTTCCGATTACAAGTGTTGGTAAAAGTTTTATTGGTACAATAGGCTTTTGAAATGAATTGAATAGGTTCACGAAATAGAGAAGTGTAGCAGTAAGGGCTTCGCTCTTCTGTGAGTAGATTAGTGACCGAACCTAGTGTGAAAGTTTCTTTACCGTTTAGAGGCCTCTGACATGAGCTAGCGTTTAAAAAACCGACCGGGACCAAAATCTGAAATAAGGCTTGTGCATACCACACTCTATTCCGCAATGAGCAAAGTCTTTAGAAAATTATTTTTTGGTCTTTCGTGAGCTTTGATAAAATTTTCTTTGGTATATAAAACATAGGTATATATCAGTATATGACAATCAATACAATTGAAAAGGTTTCTGTTTCTAAAACTATATTAATTTGACCGACAAATAACCTCATTGAAAAATAACTATTAACCTCCCTTTAACAATGACCATAAAATAAATCCCTCTTAAATTCTTCTATTTTATATTAACCAAATCGGTAGTTCAAAACGATTGCCAAATAGGATGTTATTACAAAATTCCATTTTAAATCTATGTCAACTGCACTGCAAGCTGAGGTAATGGAACTCGTCGCCGAGGGCCACCAATTTCTTTAAACACCTGAGCCCGAGCACACGTACTTGAAGCATAATCTCGAGATAGAAGAGGGCAAACATCTTTATGGAACTACTGAATGCGAATTGAATTTCGAACGTTTTAATTTGATTTTAGCGTTGGATTTTCATACACGGAGTTCTTTTTTACCGACTTCAAAAACCGAAGAAGGAGGTTCTCAATTCGGTGGGTATATTTTCTATAGTATGTTTAAGAAGGTTAGTGACCAACCTTAGTGTTGGGACTTTTAGACCGCCTAGAGTAGCGCTCGTGGCGTAGCTTTATTAAGCGATGTTAGTTTATAGCGGTTGTTAAGCACGTGTAGCTCTACCCCTACTTAGATGGGTGGTCGATAGTGGCATTTTCTATCTGAGCGCTACCGTGCTTCGGAGGACACGTTGAATTGTCGGTTCCGGTTGTTTCAATCGTTAGACCATGTCGGAGGCTTAAGACGGTCTAAAAACTGTGACACCAGTGTTGGCCACTAACTTATTCGAACTTACTTACTTTAAGGCCCCAAACTTGGTCTATTTGGTTACTGAGTTCTAATACTAACTCTGGGTACTTTTAAAACTCACACGATTTGTACAGTCAGCCAAAAATGTGGTCTACCACCCTACGGTTGAGATTCATTTGAACGTCATGAAACAACAAGGTCAATTTTCATTTAACGCCTCGGTGGTCTAGTGGTATGTGCATTGTGCACTCGCCTGCCAAGACTGAGGTCCCGGGTTCAATTCCCAGGTCGAGCGAAAACATGTTTCCTACTTATCAAACATGGCTCGGGTTTGAGATCACCAATCCGCATTAGGCAAGCGTGGTAATTACGCCTGAAACCTCCTCACTGTACTGATACCTTCAGTGAGACGAGAGGCCTTTGCCCAACAAGTGGGACATTACAGGCTAATACTTTTTTTTTTTTAATAGAGGTCAAACTAAGTCACCCAATGATGTCAAATGTCAGGCATCTCAGATAACAGACAAAACGTCATAACATAATTGTGCATAGAAAAGTCAACCTTAGCAATCGTTACATCTCGCAGAAACTTTTGTCAAAAGTGATAGACCACTTTCTTGGCCGACTGTACTCATTATAATAATGAAACGGGTCTGAATCGCGTTTACATTCTAACGCAATTCAAGCCCGTTTCATTTAGTGTAATTAACTTAGTGTTTTCATATCGGGTAATTTCAGTGTTATATTGGATACAGCTGCTTTTAAAATGTTACGGAATTTTATATCCATTTAAAGCTATTATTTATTACATGGAATTTATGATATTCATTTGGTTTATATGAGAATGTGTATTTTATATAAATTGAATGACTGTTCATGTATCCGTGATGATTAAATATTTATATAGTTGTATTTATATACGGTGGCCTATTTAAATCGGTCAGTATGGGCAAGTCCGGAACTAAAAGAGATACGAAGATTTTTTCTATGAAACCATGTCATTGATTTAACTATTTAAACAAAGCCACCCTGTATATGGTTTAATATTGTTATACTTGTATTCATATGATAGTGTTCTACACGGAAGAGCGAAGCACTTACTGCGTATAAGGTGTTCTATGTTAGTCAGTATCTTTTTATGTTAGCTTACTTATTTATACATCAGCACGTTTTACATCATGACATTACAGTTACTTTGACACTTCACTTTCCTTATAGTTACTGTCATTTCAATAAGCTTCAAGTACTAAACTAACGCAAAAAGATAACAATCACCAACCGAATTGTTCAATCAGTCTTGTATAATAAATAGTTCTACCCTGTTGAGTTATTCATCTAGAAACCACTAGATTGAATTGATTTTAATGGTCCAATTCGCTGATATCAATCGGTAAGCGGCATCGGATATAATCCGTCTCTTTGTATCACTTGACCAGCAACTTGGGCCCTAGAGACTAAGTTACTGTTTGTTCAATATAACTTTGGAATGTCAATACTGTTGGGTAACAAAACAACGCAATCGAATTTAAACCAATTATAATAAGTTTAAGTAGATTAGTGGGCAAACCTGGTGTCGGAGTTAGGTCACCTTATAAGCCCCCGACATGGTCTACCGATTGAGACAACAGGGACTGTCAATTTTACGTACTCTTTTTTTTATGGATGGGGAATGCATTTACGCATCCCCGGTTGTTTGGGGAAACAACCGGGGTATGTGGGACTCAACCCCGGCACAATTGTGTCGGGTAATACCCACTAAACCCCATCCGTGTTCCGTACTTATGGCCTAGGCTGAAGTCGCGGGGCTACCTTTCGGCATACCTAGATGTCCGCTTCTTCAGCTACGCCAACAGCTCACGTGGGCGAGCACGCCTCGGAAGAATTTTACGTACCCTCCGGAGCACTGTAGCGCTTAGATAGAAATGATACTACCGGCCACCCATTCTAGTAGAGGCCGGCACGTTGCTTCAGAATCGCATTGAGCTAATATCGAGCTAATATCTTAGTCAAACTGCGCCTCGAAATGGAAATAGAAATCGGAGCAACTTAGTATTACGACTGGCATTTATAAACGAAACTAGCGCACGATCAAGTAGGTTCTGAAATGAGTATTTCAACCAAAATGGTGATCGTTTTAAGATCGTGGTCCCGTACGATCGAATGGAATGAAATTCATAAATCATGAACATGGACGGATTCGTGTATTGACATTTACCACGCATAGCATTGTAAGATTTTACTTCAAGAACATATTTTTATTCTGATGCAATAAATTGTACGTTGACTACTGTTTAGATTCAGTTGTCAATAAGGTATCTTCTATTTCATATAACAACGCAATAAGCTCCTTTCTATCTAAAATAAACAGCCCTTCATACCCTAACATACCCTTCCACCACGCTACAACCCAACGTGTCAAAAAGGAAATTGAGTAACGCAATAATATATAACCAGTTGTCAATTCGCGTATATTCTGAGAGCAATTAACGAAAATTGGTAATTCTGAGCCTCGTTCCAATATTGAGCAACAATTGGGGTACAATTCCTCCATCGAGCCATCAAGTAATCGACGAATTTTGTATTACGTATCGAAAAGTACAACAGAATAAACTTTTACCTCCATTAATATTGAATTTTATTTTATACGTCGAGTTTATTTCTGTATTGGAGAAGCAGTGAGTTTTGAAGTCTAATTGTTTTGTTATTTTGTTTTCGAGTGTACTTAGGTAATTTAATTTTGTTGGAAACATTAATTTTTAATGAGTATTTTCTCCGTCGATGTCTTTGCAGGTTGTGCGTGCTTTTAATAGTTAAATGCCATTTACGAGTAATGGAAATGGAAAAGTAATCGAAAAGAAGTAATGGAAACATGGATAGTGTTATTTTCCTACATACAACAGGGGCAAGCCCAACCACTTAAAACATCTGTGTCGTTACTAAAATACTTCTTGATATTAGATTGATTAAAAAGATGAGTTTGTGTAGGTCAAACCTATTTGATCGAGTAGGTTCGAGCACGTAGTCAAATTGTGTGTCTTAAATGTCAACTTTTTTAGTTAGCCTGAATCTTTTTAACATCACGCCACTTTCCACATAGCCAAGCTGCAAGTTGCTGAGCAACGAGTAAACAGCACTTCCAACATTAAACTAATAAACAGACCTTTCTCAAACTCCCTTGAAAGTGGTTTCTTCAACAGTATAGGCTCGTGGTCCTCTCTCCTCCACGTGATCTTCGGAGGAGGATGCCCCGTCGCCTTGCAGGTGAGAGTGGCGTTTTCCAACTCCTGGACTGATACATCTCCAGATGTGTCGTCGCTGATGATGTCTGGTGGAACTGTGGGAGAGAGAAGTCAAATATTATGTGGTTAGTAATAGTCTGGTTAAATACTTCTGTTTCGAAGAAGGAAAAAGTTCAGTAATAGTATGTGGTTACGTATAAATAGAATGCGTTTTGAAGAATTTATATTCGAGCTTTGGTTTTATTAGTTCAACAACTTTAAAAGAGATTTTAGAAGAGTTCTTAAAACTCACGGGTGAGAGGTGCAAACCCATTAACTATCAGAAAATCCAATTTCTACAGAGGTGTAAAAGATATCTCTAACGTGTTTATTGCGATGCGAAGAGAAGTATTTTTCTTTTATGAAAATGTAAATCTCATTGTCTATATTATTGACGATTTTGTAGGTCTTTAATACACACTTATATTTTCTGTTTTGTAAAAGGAAGATTATGTACCTAATTCAATTCTAAGGATACAATAAACGTCGGTAGGGTAAACAAAAAGTTGAGATAACACAATGACAAATCAGCCTCCCCTGTGATTGATAACTCGATAAGTAATGTTGAAAAGAAAACAACAAGCATCTGTATTCACGTGTCAACTCAGACTTGTCTGGTAGAAGAACGATACAAATGAACGGCAAAATGAAACGGCATGACTCGCCGCATTGGGGCTGCCAATTTTTAACGCGAAAACTTTTTGTGAGAACCGCCCACAACCGAACGCCTGCGAAACTCGAAAAAAAAGTAAATTTTCACAATATTGTTGTGATTTATCGTCCCTTGGCCAAAATAAAACGAAACTTGTTCCTTACTTTCTAACCGTTTTTCTTTTAACCAAACCCCATTTGCATTTCGCTTTCGCATTTCATTTTCAGAAGTATTTGATTTTCTTAAATTTATTGCGTTAATTAAAACTGTTTTGGTTATAAAATTGTATTAGGAGTTGAAATTGATAGCGAGGTCGCATATTGAATGACTAATTTATTTTCTCAGGAGAAATAATTTTGAGCTTAAACAGTTTAATGGTGCCAATTTCCTCGTGTACAAAGCTGAAGTTATGAAGTTCTTAATATTTTACGATATTTTCTTATGATATCATAAATTACACATAACCAAACATACATACAACTCTATACCATTTAATAGTTCACCATAAAATTAACAATAACATCTCACTAATTGCCTTTAAAGGAATAGAGGCATTATAAACAAGTATTAGCCTGTAATGTCTCACTCCTGGGCAAAGGCCTCTCATCCCACCGAATATATCAATACAGTGCGGAAGATAAGGCGTACTAAAACAAGATTTAAACCTATTATTAGGACCCCACTTCACTATCTAGTTGTTACTCAGAGATCAAAGTTACAATCGTTGAGGCACGCCTATTAATAGTACCACATGACTATTAGACATTCGTTCACCTTGCGTCTTCACGCCGGATATTACTTAACTATCTATCTACAAGTGTATAATCCCTCTATGTATGTCTGTATAGCTTAGAAATTACCAACACGACATGAATTCGCTCAAATGAGTTAATATCATGAGACAGTAATTGTCTATAACCATTTGTAATTACTGATTAGCGTAGAAATTACAAGCTATGTATAGTATAAATTAGAAGCTTGAATGTGTTTCCACTGCATTGACCAAACAAAGGAGAGATAGAAGATATCTATACATAATAAATAAATATAAATATTTGGACAAATTCACACACGGTAAATTAGACCCAAAGTAAGCTCTAAGCTTGTGTTATGGAATCTAATTAACTGATACTACTACTTATACATACACACTTTATAAGAATATATAATTGACACCCAGACGTCGTCGCCAACAACTATGTCTTCACATATTGTTGACTCAGGGCCTTGATCGAACCCGCAACCCCCGACACAGTAAGCGTTCTCACTGCCACTGTGCCAACGGGCTTGTCAAAATAGATAGTGTAGAAGATAGACGCATCCTTAAAACTTGGAATTAAAAACAGATTAAAATAAAACAGATAAATGTATTATACTTTCTACATCTTAAGGCTAAAAAAGGTAAATCAGAAAAAAATTACTTTAATTTATCATCATTATGCGGAATAATCAACTACAAAATATTAAGTCAAAGATATCCAATACTAGCAGCGCCCCGCGGTTTTACCCGCGTTGTGCCCGTTCCCGTGAGAATTTCGGGTTTTTTTTTACATAAAAACCTTCCTCTTGAATCACTCTACCTATTACAAAAACCGCATCAAAATCCGTTGCGTAATTTTAAAGATTTAAGCATACAGACAAACAGACAAACAGACGCGAATTTGTTTTATACTATGTAGTGAAGCAGTTAATGTAATCAATAATTAATCATAGCTAAAACACTAGATTTCTCAAATTACATTTCTTTCTTTTCTGTTAGGTTAGTGGCCAACCCTGGTTTCGAAGTTTGTAGACCGCCCAAAGGCCTCTGACATGGTCAAATTACAATGCAAGAGTAAAAATAGAACAAAGTTCACTCGTAAGTAGGTAGTTGATGACAATACAACGTTATGCTAGTAGGCAGTAATGATTTGATGTCATTTCCCAATAAATTTTTCCACAATCATTAAGCATCTTGGCACCCGCCAATCACCATTGACACGGATCTACCAACATTTTGATCAATGATCGTCAGCTGTATTTTTTATTTATATTTTTACCCTGAGTGCAAACACTCGTCTATCAATCATGACGGATTAACTCTATAGAGAGGAATTAAGTCTTTATTGACACTTGGATAGGGTTCAACGACGATACCAAATATATATAGGTACCTACACGTAATTTGTTTCAAAATGTTTATTTCGGGATACATACTTTTTGGTACGTTGATTCAATTAATAGACCATTATGTGACCTAAATAAATAAAAGTACTTAACGAAATAATTTAGACAAAATTATTGCAGTGTTCGTTGCAAATTATTGCTTGCTCCTTCTAAAAACAGCTTGATTTCATAAAATATCACTTTTTATTAAATATCACATTTATATCGTCTAACTAGTAGTGCCTTGCGGTTTTATCCGCATTATGCCGGCTTCCCAGATCATCCATTCCAAAAATAATTATTCAAATTTTACTGTTAATTCTACAGATAAACAAGATCAAATTCTCCACCTTTATTATTAGTAAGAATTACGTATTAAACATAATATCGTTTATTAACTGCAAAACGTATTGTGGTTAAGATACTAAAGACCATTCAAGTTCATAAGAACAAAGAGATCAGCACTCACTCTAAGTGGAATACTAGAATATTCTATACCGGTCTTGAAACCGCAAAGAACAAAGCCTCGGGCGATTTAAAATGAACTGAAAATAGTTGGTATAGAAACCAAGATCTGAAAGAAGCCAACAAATTAAACAAAACTAGGAAAGTAGTAGAGAAGGGCCAGTTTTTATTTATATATTCTTCGTATAAGAAAATGTTTAACAGTGTAAAATATTAGTTATAAAATTTTTGGATTTGGATACTACTTTGAGACATAATCTTATGTTTAATAGACATAGCATAATCATAATCGGTTTATTTTGGTTGTATCTTAGAATTACGTGATCATGTTACAGCAGCATCTTACAATTTTAGTTTCAGAAGTAAAAGTCTTTGTTTGTGGCATTGTAGTTCCTAAACAATTGGTCCAACTATAATATAGAGCTTTTGCTTCGTGTGCATCGTGTTCCGCGTCAAAATTATCTTTGAAATAATTGCCACAGCAGGTTTTAGATTCGCAGTGAAACGACTAACAACGATTCGATTGTTACACCCACAAAGACGCGGGTCTATACACATTACAACACAAGTATGGTTGAGGTTGCTCGTAAAACAAAACTATAATAGGTTATAGTTTACTTAGACTATTCTTTCTCTTATATGGAAGGTGTCCTTAACTTTGACACGGAAGAAAAAAGTCAGCACAGCGTTTTAAAAATTATAATTTTAACGGCGAAAAATACAAAGTCACCTCGCTTGGACTTTCCAATACACAAGTTTAAAATTGGAAAAGGAATAGCGTCATTTCCTCTTGAGTCATGCAAAATTCTCGAACGAATAAAAATAGATTGCTAAACTTTGAGTATTTTGCGGTTTGCTTTTGTGATTGGGCGCCGGCTGAAAAATTCAAGAAATTTTCCAAGTTCATTTTGTTTTCTCTCTTGAACACATTGCGTTGGATAGTTTGATATGTTTCTCGAAGTAATCTGGCACGGTCGCGTTGGATACTCAAGTGGAACATCGGAAAACATCTTCCTTCTTTGATTGTTTGATTGATCTGCGCTAAAATCTATTTTTATAACACACCAGTAGCGTCCCGCGGTTTTACCCGAAGTGTGTCCTATTCTGTGGGAAGTTTGGTATAAAAATAACCTTACACTTGAATTTAGATATCGAATACAAGAAGAATTATTCGAATTGGACGGGTAGTTCCTGCGATTAGCGTGCTCAAACAAACAAAAAAATCAAACTTTTCACCTTTTTTTTAGTATAGATATAGATAATTAATGATAATGAAATATTAATTTAATTTTACTTACTTAAACTCATACCAAGGAAATGTAATTACATAAACTACTGACCAATAGTGAACTAAGTTATGATATTCGAATACAGAAGTTACCATCTGTCCCATCTCCACGGATGGAGTTGTATGAAAAGTTTATTTATTTTCAACTTGCCGGGAAATGTTTAATGTTGAATTTTTATTCCCTCTTTGAGTGCGTCTTGGAGACGGAACGGTTGCCTCGTTTTGCTTAAGAATTTCATTTTAAATTTGCAATATACTCGTATGTCGAATGAAATAGTTTTTACGATGTGTTGCTCGTACTTTAGATTAAATTGCGCGGTGTTCAAGCACTCCTTTGTATAATTACTTGTTTCGCTATCTAGATTTATTTGTATGCTACGACGTCTGGGTGTCAATGATATATTCTTCTAAAGTAAGTGTCTGTGTATGTACATGTATGTCTTCTTCTTCTTCATCGAATGGATGGTCAACCTTGACCAATCTATGTATATGTAGTAGTATCAATGAGTTAGATTTCATAATACAAGCTTAGAGCTTACTTTGGGTATAAGAAACCATGTTTTAATTTGTCCGGGTAAAAGTAAAATAAATTAACAGAAATCTCAATTGTTTATTACGCTTTGAACAGTTTTTACTTGAAAGCCAACCGTAATTATTCCAACAAATAAGTAAACATGTCATAACACAAATATTAGTTCAGCTTCAAAATTAACAATTACCGTTCACAATCAAACAAACAAAGGTTAAGTAAACCAATTTGAGCATTCTGTAGTAAACATTTAGGGTCAATTTGCATTATAGACCTTAGGAAAACGGGAGTTGTCGACCAAGTGTCACCGTTCCCAATAAAGTAAGGAACAACTTCCAAATTGAAAAAGAAATCTTGCTTCCCCGGCACATGCAAATATCTACTACGAAATTGCTAAACTCTCCAACATTGAACCTGGTTCGGAATAATGTTATTTTTTCAGTTTGATTTATGGAGGAAAATTTTACCAATGCCGATAGTTTCCTGTAACCGCAAATTGATTTGGGGTTTTGTTAATGTGAGTCAGAAAAGTTGTTATATAAATGGCCATTTTGCGTAGAAAGTAATATCGTTTAGATATTCGGACAACGCTGGGTTTGTATTAAAAACCCTCATATTACGGCAATTGGTTTACTACACTGTCTTCAAAGAAAACTATAGAGCTATTAGTTGTCTTACAGTAATTTCACAAAAATAAAATATTTAAACATCATTATAGTAAACTAACATGAACAAGTATTACCCAGTAAAGTAAAGAGGATTGGGCGTAATCTCTATCTACTACGCTTGCCTAACGCGGGTTGGTTATGTCGATCCCGAGCCGTGTTTGAAAAGTAGAAAATATGTTTTCGATCGACCTGTCTTGGCAGCGAGTGCATACAAAACTACACTACTATAATAACTAATATCCATTATCCAAGTTCCTTTCACCTAACAATCTAAAGAATGCACAAAAGATCCACTACTATTGTTCTTGAAGTCTCAAACATTTCGTGTGGTATTGAATTTAATCCGACTAAGAATAGATTAAACCGTCTTACGGATATAGGTCACTCGATTTAAGTGATAGGTGTGGCTTCAACGGGCTTTGTTGACTTACAAGTAGTGTTGCCATGGTGTGAGCACATAGTTTACACGCCACGGGTCAGAGGTGTCTAAACCCTTCTATAAAAGCAGTAACAAGATTGACCTATACTGATATTATAGAGGTAAACTTTGTAACTTTGTTTGTTTGTATGTTCGCGCTAATCTCGGGTATTATCAGTCCGATTTGTATAATTGTTTTAATAGGTAGCTACATTGAACGGGAAGGTTTAGGGTAATTTTCATCCCAAAATTCTAATGGGAACGGGCACAACGTGGATAAAACCGTGGGGCGCTGCTAGTACGATATATAGAGATAACGGTCACGTTATATTATGCGAAAGTTTAGTTCAAAGAAAGTGAAGATGATTACTATATGTAAATCTTTAAATCGTGTACGGGTAAGCGCTTTTTTATCACTTTTTAAGTACTCTAGTAAATAACAATCAGAAATTCTAAGAAATAAGTACGTTCGTGTAGATAACTATGGTGTCAGAGTTCTTTACACCGCCTAAAGGTCTCCGACTTATCGATAGGTACGTCTCCCATTCGAATAGGGGCCAAACTGCAGGTTATTTAGCAATCGCAAAAGGCTAACATCGCTTAGTCAAAGCACGCCACGAGCACTACGTTCTACAATCAATGCATATACTTGGTAATGCTTGGTAATGCGTTTTCACTATCTCAACACTTTTATAATGCGTATCCAAAAGTACTTTTACTAATCGGGTTCTACCTATGGTAATGTAAAATCTAGGTACGTGGTTTTAATAATTGTACAACTTTTTGCACATCATAAAAGTTAAAATTGTCAACTGTGCGGTTATAAAAATGACTTTTAACAGTAGAAATTGCAATACTAAGGTTTCACAATTTAACTTAGACGTAAGTATCGACTGTCCACTCCCGTCTAGCCTTAGGGAATTGCCTCCCGTTCCCAGTTTACAAACTTTGACAACAAATATATGGTATCGAATTGTTTATCCGTCTTCTTGAAAGTAAAAACGTACATTTCCCATCACTACACCATACACAAGAACTAATTACTTGACACTTAATTGAATTGAAATATGTTTTACTGCCGCACTTAGAAACGTCGATTAAAAGTACAATTAACTAATTGACGTTTTTAACATTGTTTAAGTGTAGGGCCACATCTGCGGAACGTACGGCGCCGAACCTTCCGCTCTATGACACATCAGTAGAAATTACGCCGCGTACTGATGTGTCATAGATAACTTGAAATACACTATGAGCGTATTTAGCGGAAGGTTCGGCGCCGTACGTTCCGCAGATGTGGCCCTACACTAAACGTCAAAAATTGCTCACTAAACACTCCGAAGGAGACGTAACATGTTTAATTTACTAATGTTAATATAAACATTTGGACTGGCATTTTAATAACTTAATGCATAGGTGCAAACAAATTACTTTAATCAACTTTAAAACTCCCTTTTTTAATCAGCAAAAAGTCATATCCCTAAAAACGTACGCCCCATTGTTGAGCTATCGCATGTTCCCGGACTTTAAAAATTCGTTTCCATGCATTATTGGTATAGCATTGATAACAGTATTCCCGAGAGTGCTGCCCGGCTGGTCAGTCTATCGATCAGTCTGCTCTTATTTGCCAGAAATGAAGGGGCGATATCTATTCTGGCGCGGCGTTTTAAATCAGAACTCTCAGATAGTAGTTGTAACAAAAATAACTGGACTGCTATTTGATTGGCAATTTTGTTATTTTTTTGTTTTGTTTTTTTGTAAAATTTTTGATTTTATTGTTTTTATTCCACCAATTGACGACTTTGAAGAAAAAAAGACATACATTTCATTAATAAAGATGTTAGTTAGGCTTGTTTCAGACACGGAGAACGCAACGCTGCAACGCCTCGTGTGATGCATGGTCGCATTGTACGTTTTGCACTCCAGGAGTGCCGGCAGAAGTGAAAACGTCAAAATGTCTTACGAATTTTCGATCAGGTCACGTGTCTAATGCTAATTTTTTTTATCCATCACAAAAAGTGTACAAAGACGCTAAAGAAGTTTTTACTTCGAAAACATGACAACACAACGCACTTGATTCAAGAATGATTATAAAAATTACCTACGTGACGCATAAGTACCAGACGCGCCACGCAACGCCTCGCATCTCTCTAAACGAGAACTTACTTCATCGATTTAGCGTTAATTGACTCAATAGTCGTATCATATACTTGCGTTACAACGCACCAATTGGTTTTTGTGCCTGTATTCGAACCAATGACCTAGAGGCCATTACCACCAGTCTTCATTATTTTGAACTTTCATGGTCGATCGGGCTTTATCTTAACAACCGCGATTCCGTGTTCGGTACCAATAAAGACAGTTAAATGCATAAATAAGTTTATCTCCATTTGTGGATGTTTTCAACGACTGTTTGCTGGCACACCCAAATATAGAATGGGTTGAACCTTTGTTCTAGCATGCACGGGTACTTAACATAGGCGAGGCTAGCATTTGCGGAATGACATTTCACAGGTATAATGTGCTTTAAAATGGAAATATAATGCATTTTTGACATTTTGCTCGGTGTCGTCGAACTATGAAATTAAATAAGAAATAACTGTTCTTTGAGACTCGAATAGAGTCAAATGGCGCTTTATAATTTGTATTCCAGAGTACCTAAATTTGAACTATGTCCTATAAATAGTGGTGGGCGTTGTTATTCCACAGTATTTATACTTTGGAGAATATATAGTATTGTTACTAAATTGTTATTTTTACCCACGACGCAAAATCTGAGGCCTTATAAGTTTGATAAATCTGAATGTGTGTGTGTGTGGCATCATAGCTTCTAAGCCAATGGACTAATTTTACCTTAATTTCTAAACTATGAGTGAATCAAAAACATCTATCGGGGCTTATGCTTATGAATCACGCCGAAACAGCACGCCGCGACTGCAGGAATATTCATAGAAACCAGTAGTGTTGCTTGCAGTCGGCAGTTGCTGCCTGCAACTTCGATCGCTACCGAAAAGAAACCTTTATTATCAACTTTTTTTATTGTATAACTCACCATAGACATCAATACACCCGATCTGCCACTTCATATTAGGCTGCGTGTTGATCTGACACATGTAGCAGCCGCGGTCTTCCGCGCGCAGTGGTCGGATCCTCAGCTGCCAAGTTCTTGGAGCATCCAAGTTCACAGAGTAACGGGAACTGAGGACCGCTCGCTCGTGCATCGTGAGGACGGTTTGATCTTCGGCGCGGAGCCAGCCGACCTGGTGAAGACAAAAAAATTACCTATGTTTAGTACAAAGTATTAGTTAGTAGTATTTGACTGTGGCTAGTACGTATACGTATAGTAATAGTTGCGGTAGTAGTGGTGGAGTCATTTAATTGTTGTTGAACTTGATATTCAAAAGACTTAAATTTGACCTTTTTCAAGATCTTTTTCAAGAAACTGTGTTTTATACATCAAATACGCGATTAACGCCAGTACTCAAAGATGTGAAATGCTTTCTTAGTAGAGATTTAATAACTGATTTTTACGTGTGATGTATGTTAAATAATTAAATGTCGATTTAATAAACGTCTTTGAGTGCGACAGTAACTCACATTCCGATCGCGAGCGGCACTAGCGCTCCAATATAGTGATTGGCGATTAGTGTGATCGTTCCTTTGCGCAATCTTTACATACTCTTGTGCTTAAAAAACGCTAATGCAATCCGTGATTGTGGATCGTGCAATTCTAATTTGCAATTCGCGTCAATGTTATATCAGTACAAAAAAATACTCACAAACATAACTCATTTTTCATTCATCCTACATTACGTGCACCAAAGAGACGCTGGAAAAATTAATCCACCTGTGCAATTAACACCACAACAGTCCTAATATAACTGCCTATCACCTAGTTTATTGTGAGTCCCCGTAGATCGCAGTATTGGCTCAATGCCTACCGCAGCTACAATGCACAAAAATCATAGTGCACTTTTTTGCACGACAGTATGCGTTGTGAATTTTAATACCACCGTGCAGGAACACAGCGAAGCAACCCACGGTCTCTTGAAATACAGTATTCTATTGCAGAGTCCCATTCTTTGTTTTTCTTTTCGCTCCCACGATTTTCTTTCTCGAATTTTCACAATTCGTGCCTTTGTACTGATTTTCGTTTCATTGTTTACAATAAAATCTAATTCGTCAGTGATTAAAGTCTTTGAGAGGAACAAGGAACCTTTTGTTTCTTTCGTTTTTTAACGACTGTTGTCCGTTTAAAATGTTGGAATACAAAATACCTGCAACGCCAAGAACGCTCTTCGAATTGTAATTTAGACTTGTTTTTTATTATTTTTTAATTATGTTGGAACTAGCTGCGCCCCGCGGTGTCACCGCGTTGTACCCGTTCCCGTGGGCATTTAGGGATAAAATGTATCCCATGATTCATTCTGATGAATAACTCATATTACTGTAAAGTATCATCCAAATCCGTGCAGTAGAGTAAACTCGCCAAAGAGTAACAAACATAAATACATCCTTACAAACTTTCGCATTTATAATATTAGTAGGATGGAATAGGTATCACATTTTACATTTTTTAAATTCCGTCAAGTGGAGTTAGGTATTCTCTTAATAGTGAGAAACGTTGATCTATTACTTGTTATAACTTGCATGTACCCAAAAGGATTATATTAAAGGCTAGCAGAGTGCTCCGTGGACTTACCCACAGTATGCCTGTTTCCGTGGGAATTTCGGGATAAAAAATAGTCTGAAAATCAAACTCCTCAGCTTTATTATATGAATGTAGATAATTCATACGAATACCTCTGGGATTAAATAACACTTTGATGTTCGCCGCTGCGTCAAGTGAGATTTGAGCCCTAAACCTATTACTGATGTAATCCTTACAAGTTTCCTCTCGTGTGGCTTTCACAATATTACAGCTAACAACGTCACGGAATTTTCGAAGTAGCTCTTGAACTAAAGCTTAATCATTTATCTGTAACTATACAAAAAACTAGCGAATAAACAGATACAATTTATTCTATCAACTAGAAATAATAGAAATCTAATAATTCTTCTTCTTCTTATCGAGTGGATGGTCAACCTGACCAATCCTGGTGGTCAGAGTTATTGAGCCGCCAAAGGCCTCTGACATGGCTCATGTAACGATCTAATAATTAGAAAAGTGAAATAAACTTATTATTGTCTTAAAGTCCTTTTACTAGTGCCCAGCAGAGGAGAAAATCGTTATCGCCGAATTTAAAAAAAATAAATTATGTTCTCTCCACCCTGACCCGTTTTCTGAGTATAAACAGGCCCTAAAGGTTTTTAGATTTAGTTACACAATTTAAGTACATTGTTCTGCTATCATTTAGATGATGTGTTATCACATGAAATCATCGCTTCCTTTGATGCACCATAGATGCTGAATTTCGATATGAATCCGGAATCAGAATTTTAGATTCTCGAGTCAGAACGCCCAGTATTGCAAGCAATTTAACGAGTACCACACACATTCTGATTTTTCAGATTCTAAATTTTTCATAACGATCTGTAAAAATGACAAGCGTTCAATCTGATTTCTCAGACATGTGCGCGGCAACGGTACCGAAGTTCAGTAATTGAATTCAGTTCGAGATTCCGCATGTATGGTGCCGGCCTTAAATAACGCGCTGAGTTTTACACAACAATTATCGCGTGTGTACCGACCATTTTAAATGTAAAAGCCTGTTTACTACAACTCATGTTGTGTAAACGGAAGAACGTCGTATAACTTAATATCAACGTGTTTCGCTGTCAATTATTATGCATAAAAGCCTCTTTGTCGTCGGCATGTAAACAACAATATTATTCTTTTGAACTGTGCGTAATTTACCAATGGAGACACGATGTTTATATTGTTTTTCTGAGTGAATAATAAGTAAAGTATAAATTTAAAACAAAACGGATGTTATATAATTTTAAAGTAAGTTTGTAAGTTAGTCAGAACGATATCTTTAGAAAGGTTTACAATACGTACTGGTAAGTCGGGGTTGGAAAAAAAATTGCATTTTACTTCACATCTAAAACTTCCATGGCTAGTGTTTTTAATAGTTTTATATATTTTTACCTATAAAAATGAAGAAAAAAAACATTTACATCACCTCAATAAATCGAAGACTTTACATACATACTTTTTACACAAGTTTGTCTCATCAAAGTGTCTTTTCAAAAAAGTAATTTTAATATAATATTAACTTACTTTTCAGAAAAGTAATTCCCAAGACAGTACAAGTAGCCTTTCCCAAACGTTTTAGTAACTCGAACTTGCAATACCCTGGCTAGGTAACAACTTACAAATGAATTTATACTCAAAACCAGTGTTTGAGTACATCGAAATGTTTGTTTTCATAATTAGGAACTTTGAAACTTCTTGTTCTACAAACATGTTCGAGTTTAGCCAACTAACAATGTTCGATGTTAACTAACAAGTAATCATGGTGTATGGTTTACTTTGCTTTGCCGATACGTAATGTAGATAGACGATGGAGATTAATAGTTCAGTAGCCATGTGGCTTGGATCAACCAACACAGGGTTTACGCGTGTAACCATCGCTACACCGTGGCACCCCATAACCCTGTCTCGGTTTGGTCCATGACGGCTATGTAATGGTAATTTTTTTGAAAAATGAATATTACATTAGCTCCAAAACTGCAATAATGGGTTCTTCTTTTAAGATTGACAAAGTTCTAGCAGTAAGACTTCTGACTAGTTATTTCTATGGTCTATACATTTTATAACAAAATTTTGTATCCAAGACGATAAGTTAAAGAATTTCAAAACAGCATTTCATATAACATTTTATGAGTAATGGGACTGCAGCTTTATGTATCGAACCCATTTATTACAAAACGGTCACTAGAACGACAGAAATACTTATTTCTAATACAATGTTTTCGGTGACAATAAAAATACAATACCTAGTCGTAATGGCGTGTGTTCCATATCAATAGCCAAGCATTATTGTTCTTTACAAACTTTTTTCAGGACTAACATAAAATAAAGTAGATCCATTTACGTAAATTGTCATAAAATCTAAGTTTACTCAGAAAAGTGTCGAAAGAACCATCAAAATGTTGCTCACGTTTTTGTTATAGTAAATTTATTTGGTTACTAGCCGCGCCCTGCGGTGTTACCCGCGTTGTACCCGTTCCCGCGGGAATTTGGGGATAAAAGTAGCTTAAGTTACTCCTTGGTTATCTTTCAGTCCCGTCAAAATCGGTCCTGCCATTTCAAAGATTAGCCGAAACAAACAGACAATTGTTTTTTAAAAAGTTGGTTTGTTATGTGTATCGTGTGTCTATATGCAGTTAGTAAAAAGCGGTTATTTTAATATTGCAAATTCACTTCAATTTTATTTATTTGTATAGATTATCTGAAATTTTCAATGTAAGTGTTCCTTAAATAAATTGATGCTAGTAACATAGGAGTTAGGTGACCTAGGTGAGCCTGGGTCGTATATCAACTTTAAGTGTTAAAGTTAGAACAAGGTAAAGCTTAGGGCTATGTTAGATGATGCATGTTACATTGTGAATTAGTTGGTTCACAATGAGATGTTAATCTTGTACCAAGTTTAATGTGCACATAATATGTTTAAAGTTATGTAGGTAAATATGAGAGGATGTATTTTAGACTTGTCTCTGCATAGTATAAAACAAAGTCGCTTTCCGCTGTCTGTCTGTTCTTATGAATGCTATGATCTTTTAAACTACGCATTGGATTTTTTTTGCAGTTTTTTTAATAGATAGAGTGATTCAAGAGGAAGGTTCATAAGTATAAAGATTTCCGAAATTCCCACGGGAACGGGCACAACGCGGGTATTTCTGTCTGCGGGGCGCTGCTAGTTTATTTATAAACGCTATTGCAGGAATACGTTGATTAATTGTTTTTAACATTCATATACATTATTTGTGTGTGTATATGTTAGTTAGATTTTATAATACTTAATTAGTTTAAGCCTAATTGTGTGTGACTTTGTCCTGTGTTATAAAATGATTTATAAGATCAAAATCTAGTTATTCATAGAAGTTGTATTGATTGAATACATTACCACTACTTCGATGGGTGGACGATAATTTTCGATCTGAGCGCTACCGTGCTTCGGAGGGCACGTTAAATTGTCGGTCCCGGTTGTTTCAATCGTTAGACCATGTCGGAGGCCTTTAGGCGGTCTGAATACTCCGACACCAGGGTTGACCACTGGCCTACTCGAACTTACGTACTAACCTTACATCAGTTATTATTACTTTATCATTACTTTCCTCAGTTTGGTTAGGGCATTGCTGGCTGAATCACCTGATTGCCCAAAAGTAACGATTCCGTGCTTCGGAGGGCACGTTAAGCCGTCGGTCCCGGTTACTTTCTACGGATAGTAGTCGTTACATGAGCCATGTCAGAGACCGTTGGCGGCTCAATAACTCTGACACCAGGATTGGTCAGGTTGACCATCCACTCGATGAAGAAGAACCTTACATCACATATTATATGACAAATCGAAGCATTTAATTATAGTTTAAGTAAGATCTGTCTAAACATAGCATCAATCGTAACATTAAACTAATTAACTAAATCACGCGTTAGCTGACACAGGCGCGGTATCTTTGATGTTGGGATGGATGTTATGGATAACCTTGATCCTTGAATGTAATTAAAATAACTACATGCCAGAGGCAATACGGAATCGCTTCATAGTATAAAACAAAGTCGCTTTCCGCTTTCTGTCTGTCCCTATATATGCTTAGATCTTTAAATCAACGCAACGGATTTTGATGCAGTTTTTCAAATAGATAAAGTGATTCAAGAGGAAGGTTTATAAGTATAAAAATTCCCATAATTCCCATGGGAACGGACACAACGCGGGTAAAATTGCGGGGCGCTGCTTGTATAGTATAATATTATATTAAGTAGATACTAAGTATATGTTTATGGTGTTAGCATAGAAAAGATTAAAGAACGATTAGTTATTGCCCGCGACTTTGTTCGAGTATAAGTCGAAATTGGTTCTAATAAATTTGCCTAATTGTTTTGGTTTGGTTAGGCTGGCTTAGTGGTCGAAAACTGCATGCTGTCTGCCGTCTATTTTGAAGCTGCACCTTAAGTTCTTATTTACTTTAATTTTATAACTTTACTTACTGGCTTCGAATCGAGAAGAGTGGCGAAATGGGGGGAGGCCTTTGCCCAACAGTGGGATGATACAGGCACACACATAACAGTTACTTAACACCACTGAACTTTAATAAGCGATTAGAGAACGTTATGATTTGAATGTATTTTATTTACTCTATAATTTACATATGACGTACAAGTGGGTGGGACCAAATACTGACCACCTACACAAACACCGTTTTGGTAACAAAATATCTTTAACCTTTTCATTGGTACTTATTTATTTATTCTCCAATCCAACTACCGTTTAACATTTCAAACCGATTGATATTTGATTAATGAATTGAAAAGGAATAAAAACTATTTTTACATGTAATTTTACGTTTAATCTACATAAGTAATGTATAAAGCTGAAGAGTTGTTTTGTTTGTTTGTTAAAATGCAAGATGACCAAGATGCATAATAATATGTAGTTCAAACTATACCTACTTACTTTATGTTTACCCAAGTTAGTGACAGCGCAGCCGAGGGTTGCTTCTCTTCCTAGAAAGAACGTGTGGTTTCCTATCGGCTTCTCAAACTCGGGGTCATCAGGAAACTTCTTCGTTGTCATTTGTGAATCTGCAACAAATAATACAGGTGAATATACATTTTAAACTCACACGATTTGCACTAATTATACTAAACTAGCAGCGCCCTGCGGCTTTGCCCGCGTTGGGCCCGTTCCCGTAGGAATTTTCAAAAATCCTTTCTTAGTGTGCACTTACGTCACTTGAAGAACCTTCCTGCCAAATTTCATGCTTCTAGGTGTAGCGGTTGAGGCTGTGCGTTGATTATCAGTCAGTCAGGACTTTGAATTTTATATATATATTATCAGTCAGTCAGGACTTTGAATTTTATATATATAGATATAGATAGAAGAAACGGGTCTGTATCGTGGTCACGGGATGATATCATGTCATATGTCATCCCGTGACGACGAGCGGTGTAATTCGCTCGAAACGTCGGGTACGTATTTTTATAAAAATACGTAATATTATCTAACACGATATACACCCGTTTCATTTAGTATAATGAATACAGGTAAATATCACTACAATATATTCAATGAAATTGGAAAACACGAATGTCATATTGATATAAATCATATCATTTAAATTTGATTTTAATTTTAAGGTAAGATTATACTGGACAATAGTTTTATAAACGAGTTTTATTTGTGGTTTTACGCCCGTACTCAGAGACGTCAAATGCTTCCTTAGTTGAGATTTAATGAGTGAATTTGACAAGTAATGTGTGAAAAATTACGCCAATTAGTTAAGTGTCCGTTTAATGAAGTTTTAAATCTCTGAGTGCGCCAGTTACAATAATTTTGTAATAACATTTAGATTATTCTGGATAGTAAATCGTTTGTTTGTTCTTTAGACTATTACGATAAGTATGTATAGCTATAATACAAAATGGGTAGTCTGTAACCTTCAAGTATTTTACCAAATACATTATCAAAATTTTACCTATCCATTATATTACCAAAATGTAGGTTCTACGGCATTTCAAAGTAAAGAAGCATTAAGATATTGTGAGAAGTTTCTTTGTTATAAAAAAACAAAGTAGATGTTACAATTTCCCTTAAGTACTTCTTTGTAAGATTTGTTTAAAACAGCTGATGTAGTGTTTGCTGAGAAATGGCAAGTATTAGTGAAAATATTTGAAGTCCAATCCTAAGCTGATGATCCGCTTTACAGCGGCGCTGTGAAGCTTAGTATTATTTTTCAACCTCTGAAAAATTTAATCCGCTTTCGAATCCACTCAAGATTATACATAAACGTTCAAAATGAAGAATTGAAATTAGTTTTCATTTCACAGACGATGAGCTCGTCAAAAATTGTATGAATATTCAATTTAAAAGTTTCTTTGATGGGTTCGAAAGTAATCTTAAAAATATAACGTAAAATACTTGATAAGCTACATTATACTCGTGTTTACTATTTTAACTTTGATAACGTTAATAATATCCTTAGATTATATAACAAAAGTAAATCAACAAATTTGTTTTATAAAACATTTCTTTTAAAGTACCTAACGAGGTTCATAAACTCTTGCAAGCTCCATCAGTCTCCATCTTTATTAACGCAGCTTTTAAAATCACGAAAAATCATATGAGAGACAACAATATAAAAATCTCATCATTCTCTTCTTGAAAAGTTTTATAAGTAAAGTAAGTAATCTGTAGAAGAAAACTGCTCCAATGAGCTCTCCCACTGAGGTTATCAGTACGCACAGTAGACAGGATTAGGCAAAATCGGCGCTAGCCTAACGCGTGATCTCAAGCCCGAGCCATGGAAAGCTTTGATAAAAATAAGTCTGCCAAATAAACGAGTAGGCTACGAAAAGGCGTCCGTAGGTCGATACTGGGGCGATTTCCACCTGTCACCAAATGCTAAATAAGTTAACACAAAAACGACAAGTTCGTGGCATCGCACGTTATATCCAGTTATAGCCTCCGCGTGTTTGCGTGCCGATATCATGAGCCAAACATGTTGGCATTACTTGGAATGCATCGTCAACAATTACGGGTGATGACAACGTACCACGGACACATTTGCACCATTATACCTACGTAAGTACTATTCAGTATTCTGTGTCATAATACCACACATTTAGCTTATTATGACTGTGGGGTGTAACCTTTTTGTATTTACAAAAGGGTTTGGTTATTTTACTTTGTTAAGCTTATTACTTATGTTGCAACAATGTTTTAAACAAGAATGCAAATGAATGAAAGTTTACTGCTTTGAAATATCGTAAAAGTGGTTTTATATTTGAATCCTTTTACAAAGCCCGAATATTGAGCTTTCCGATTCTCATATCTACAAATGTCACGAAAATAAACAATTTTATTTCAAAGAAAGTGGGGAAATGCGCGGAACATTATGCAATATTTCCGTGTTGGCGTCACCTGGACAGTTTCCACTCCGTTACCGCCTCTACGTCAAGATTTTTAATATTTCAATTCCCCCACCCTCTATTTTCGGCTACCTTATTCTCCTGTCACACCACTAGTTATTCGTTATACTTGATTTATTGCTTTCGGTTTATTTGTTAAGCTTTGCAATTTCTGTATATGAATCTCGACTACATTTTAACAAGTAAGAGATTGAGCATATTGAAATTAATTAGTGAGTGGGACAAAGTTTTACATTCTAGTCGGGGACAGTGTGAAAAAGCTCAAAAACAAAACAAAATCGATACACGTGTTTCTGTATAACATAGGCAAGTATAAATATACTACAAAACGTTATTCTATTTGAACACTTGCAAAACTGAGCGCGTAACATCTAAAAGACTAAACATGATCCGAGTTCAAACAAATGTTTCCAATGAAAACGAAAAAAAGGTGAATTTTAAATTGGCAAACGTACGAGTACACCCATTCGTTTACAAATCAGCTTTGTTGGGATACAAGTTGTATGTACACGATAAAAAGTTGTATTCTATCATGTTTTACTACCAACCAAACACGATGTATGCATATTACAAATTCTGTTCTAATATTGTGATAATAGAAGTGCTGTTAGAGGCTGGATATTGATGTAATAACATAAAAAGTTGTAGGTAGTTAATGAGACTGAAGATTATTTATTATAGTAGTTCTATTCACAGCACCCCTGGGCCATACTTACTTGTAGTTGTTACTCAAAATATAGAACACTTGACTCGTGTAATTGTGTGCGTAACTATCGGTACTATTGTTAAGAACATTGTTTTTGTAGATTTACTCACAACGAATAACTTTTCTTTGTTTACTCATATACCATGCTGTCACGACTTCAAAGATGATTTTGTCACGGACTATGATGCACACTATGACAACGTGCATGTATTAATTACTTGCAGAAGTATGGCCCAGGGGCCCTGGTGAGATGTAACTGTACCTGTCTATCAATAAGTACATGCTGAAAGTTATCTTTGTGTATCTTTAAAATAAATTTAAAACAAACAAAGTGTAAAGACGAATCAGCTTAAAAATGTAAATAAGATACTTAAAAAAGAGGTTTTCTTCATAATCACCCCTAAAAATCAACTTAACTGTTCTCTGAAAGATGTCTAAAATTCATGAGCATAATCCATTACCAGAGTAAAGGATTACTTTCACTAATTCAAGCTTTACTAAGTTATAAGTAAGTTAGGGAGCGGTTTGGTAAGTTAATAAGATGTGAATTTTAATGGTACGCAAGGTCCGGGAGCTTAGCGGGTAATGAATAAGTTATGTTTGATATCTGCCTCGAGTTTTACGATTTCACTAAAATATACTTTTAAGACTTCAACTTGGGTTAGCAACTGTCATTAAAAGTGTAAGAGCAGCATTAGTACACATTATACGTGGATTTTGTAGTTGTTCTGAAGTTATACACTTATTATTCAAACTTTTGTTTTGCTTAGAAAGTTTTTGTTTAATTACAGGCTGGTAAGTCAAGTTGATAATTAATTGTACGCGTATCTTCATATCTTCATGTGCTGTGGCTTTCAGTGGAATAAGAGATTTTTAACTATAACAGAAGTACACATAGAGTTAAAGAGAGGAAGAGGAAGGCCAAGAAGAGGAAGTCAAAGGTCGTGTCGTACGAACAGCTGAAGAGGATGGCAGATGATAGAGAAAAGTGGAACGAACTCCATCGACAAGAGCCCAGCTCTTAAGTTTAAAAGAAGAAAAGATTTTTACCTATTGCAGTGAAACATTACAGACTATTACTATAATTCTTATTTTATTTATTATATATTAATGGATCACATTTAAATATATACTTCCTCAGTCCTTACTAATAAAGGCTATTACTTTGCCTCAGGACTATAATTTACTCGATTTCGTAAATGATACCTCGAGTCAGTTAAGAACTCTACAATAGTTAAGTTTGATACACGAATATGATCATTAAACATTTATAAATGTAGTTAAAATAATAGTTTACAAATTCATATGATTACGATTCAAATTAATTATCTATTTCTTGAGATCTAAAAACTCCGACTCTAGGGTTGGTTAAACATGTTCGAAATTAATGAAAGAATTATCTTTCCCAGATTTTTGTGTCTGAGTAACACCCATAGATAATAATTGATTACAGAATCCACTTCGAAGTTAAATCTATGATTTCAAGTCCTTAATTATTCGGTAGGTTAAAAAATTATGATAAAACAAGCCCTCATCTGAACTTATAACTTTTAACTCCTTCAAAATACTCGATAACTTTTTGAAAACCTAATATTTCATACAACTAAATTATTCCATCAAATTTCATTCTGTAATATCATAGTCACAGCGGTCCATTATATGAATAAGCAGATTATTTCAGCGTATTTGGGTATTATACCCAATTTACATTTTCCGTAACTAAATACGAGTACATAATATATAGATGTTACATCACAATTTTTAGGAAAAGAAACACCATAGTATTTAGTTTAAACTCACTGTGCCCTGCGGTTTTATCTGCATTTATTCCGTCACTGCTAACTGTTTTAACCTTCCCTGGATTATGACAATACATTTAAAAAATAGATTCAACAAAATCGGTCCAGCCGTTCTCGAGTTTTAACGAGACTAATGAACCACGATTGATTTTTATAATTGAAACAAAAATGCATACAATTATATTAATATGAATAAAAAGGAAAACATACATTTATAAAAATAGAATATAATACAAGGCAGTAGTGTAAAATCTGTTAAATAAAATATAAACTACAATTTGAGATACAAAGACACTTAAAACTACTACATTGCAGCTTCAAAACTCAACCAATGGTATAACAATAACAGAATTACAATGGAGTGGTCATACACTACCAGCCCCGTGTATAAAATCCTTTATTTTATTATCCTCTACATGCTACACACATACCCTGACCATATACATAAGTAAACAGTAAAAATCAATCCAACTTTACGTTGAAGCACATTTACCCGAAATGAAATTTACCCCAGGGAAATCCGACTTACCTTTTAAAGCCATTGTGGGTAATAAAGCCAGGGCTTGTATCATTGTCCAAAACCATGACCTTTCGATCCGCATTCCGACTCGTGTAATATTTAAACAATTTCACCGAAACAACACATCACTGACATTTTTTAGTTCTTTGATCGTAACGTTCCAATTTTAAATATGTCATTTATTCAATTGTTTTTGTTAGTAAAGTTTTTATAGTCTCTTAGTTTTCACAGATGATAAATCAATCAATTGATGCAGGTGTACCTAAATATAAATCACTACAATTAAATATTAGTACTAAATACAGAAACTGTATTATTACAGCGAATGTTTCCTTACTAAAATAATGTTTAATTAACATTAATATTCATCATGAAACATCACAATGAACAGATAGTATTTCCTTTTGCTAGTCTGTAATAAATATTGACATTTCTCTCTCAAATACACCAAGTAAGATTAAGAATTCTCATGAAATTCAGAATATTTAATTAGAATACTAAATGAATTATACATTTTACCTTGTTTTAAGAATTTACATAAAAGCTGTTATACTTTCAGAATATTATAGAACTAATTAACGTCTCAATTAACACATTTCAATACCAGTCAAGCAGATGATATGATTATAAACCTGATGTCTCTTAAATTACCTATTGTAATCGTATCGCATAATCAGTTATGAAGCCTTTGTCTTGCTTTGATTGTCAATTACAATACCGATAACGAGTTAACCATGTCACTGAACTATTAAAAACGGTACAATTGTGGTTCAAATTTTCACACTGAAATACGAAAATAATAAAATAATCCTTTTTTCCGATCTCACGACATCGCAACAAGTCGAATGAATTGTAGCCCGCGTAGTCGCGTAGCGCGTCTGAACCGTAGCGAGGTCCGTAGCACACTGGGGCGACTGGGGGCCAACGCGGCTACGAACGCTACAACTCTTTGCCTGAAAAGGTTGCCGTTCAAACGTTTAAACCTTGCGCCTTTGGATGAATAGAAATACGAATGTGTTATGTTTTTCCGGTGTTCCGGTTCTCTGAAAGGCCGTTTGGTTTTCTTTGGAGAACGATAAAGCTCGGCGCTCATGTTTGTAAAGTACGTCTACGCGCGTATTTTTCAACGTGACGTCATGAAGACATCTGAAGAAATGATCTTTTGAATGTTTGTAAATTGGTACGTTCAGTTTGGTAGAGTTTAGAAGGAATATGTAAATGCGTAAGAGGCACGTCAAGGAATCGAAAATTGGTAAAGTATTAGATGTAGAATAGGGAACGGGGAAATGGAGCAGATAAAAATGGTTCGTGATGTTTGTTGTTTCTTAAAACTCATCATTTGTTCGTCTGTTTTTTGTTAAAGACTTTAGGCTGCTTCTAAACTGAAATTCTCCTGCCAACGTGTGTCCATCTCTGCCTGTTGTATTTGACCTTTGACCCAACCGTCTTAGTAAATCCTCTTACCGTATTGGTCGAGTCGAGTCTTTATGTTACTAAACCGTTTGCCGATAATGTCAAAGTCTTTTAATTTATTAATAAACTAAGAATATACTTAGCTTCTTTTATACTGAGTAATATTTCTTATGGTATAGTTAATTGATTAGTTTATTTATAGGTACCTCCAGTTTTAAGGCCGTTTATTTGACTTCTGACTTGACTGAACTAACTTTTTACTATTCTCGAATTAAGGGACATCGATTTGGTAGTTATTTTATTCAACGATCTAGTTTGATAGAAATAACAGTATCGAATATGTAAAAATGCAGGCAAATTAACTATTAACATAAAAAAAAATAGGACAAACAAATGTACATGCATGACATGATAAAGATAGACACTCTACTAACGGCTACCCATCCAACAACGTCTTAGTAAACGTTGCTTCACAATAACTGACTCTCGTACTCGTATTACCATCAATTATTCATAATCAGGCTTTCTCTCTCACCCTCTCTCACGGTCTCTCTCTCTCTCTGTCTCTTTACCTCACTTACTTTCTTTCTCTCCCTGTCATACGGTCTCTCTCTCTCTCTCTCTTTCACTCTCTCTCTCTCTCTCTCTCTCTTTCACTCTCTCTCTCTCTCTCTCTCTTTCTATATCTGTCTTTCTCTTACCGCTAAGCATACCACCACTTGGTAGAGGCAACTTTCTGTTCTACATTATTATTAAGCATAAGTACGAAATAACAATAATTATTAGATTTATTCTAATGACCATCAATAACTTATGCTCAAAACATTTTTGATATATTACTGTTCTTGACATTAAAGGACACATTAAGCTAATTGATTGTAATGAACAGTATACTAGTTTATCGGTCAGTTAGCTGACGTTTGTGTTCAATTATAGACGGTAAATACCGTACATGTGCAGATAGTGTTATAACACCACTAGCTGAGCCTCGCGGTTTTACTCGCGTTGTGCCCGTTCTTGTGGGAATTTCGGGATAACAAACAGCCTATAACCTTAGTCTAAAATAAAAATATTTATCTTTACATTCCTTTTATCATACATTATCTTATGTATACGAGATTCTTTACATTAAAATTCAATATAACATCCTACTTCCTACTAATATTATAAATGCGAAAGTTTGTGAAGATGGAAGTATGTTTGTTGCTCTTTCACACAAAAACTTCTGAACGGATTTAGATGAAACTTTACAGTAATATACGTTATACATCAGAATAACACAAGGGATATATTTTATTCCGAAATTCCCGCGGGAACGGGTACAATGCGGGTAACACCGCGGGGCGCGGCTAGTAGCTCATATTTTCTTAATAACAGCTTAGGTTCGATTTGTTTCACAAACATTTTTCCAATAAACCTCTATCGATATCAAACTTATGTACACAAAATGTAATATCGATAACAGAATAAATATTATTTTAGTAAACAAACATTTTCATCCATCACTGTACCTTCGAGTATATTTCCTTTTGCCTATCATATTATTATATTTAGATTGAAATGTACCCTTTTCTTATTATTTTACTTGATAAGGAATGCCTTTGATAAGGTACTATGGAGGGACTCACACGCGTATTAGAGTAATTGTCTGGCGATTTTAATGGATCAATTTGAAGCGATAAGTCTGTTGCGTCAATAAATAAAGAGATAATGCGGCGATACTGCCTGTTCTTAATCCATCTATATATAAAATAAAGTCGTGTCTATAAATGGTGTAACTAACACGACATTCGAAGACAGTTGGACCGATTATAATAATTCTTTTTTTATTTTACTCATCTTGGTCAGGAATAGGATAATAAGTTATAAAATCGTGAAACCGCGGGGCACAGCAATACGAACGAAGTCTACGGAAAAAGTTGCTGTTATACGAAAATAATTTGACATTGTATTTCTTAAGTTGCTACATGTTATCATGACGTCATTATTGTCAAAACTGCTCAGAATTTCAACATTTTAGTTGCCAGTGTACCCACTATTTTATTCAAACAATATACTTTGTTTGTATTGTTATATTAAGTTATTTTATCTTTATTTGTATAGAGATTTATTTGTGCTATCGAAGGCTTGATGTACTGTGAGAAAACGGGGGCGGGAAGCTTTGTGTGTATTAAGTTGAGAACTGATAACTTTGGTCATTAGAACAAGGCCGTGTAAGTGCTAGTGAATGTCGACTACGGACTGCTGCCCAGGTGGGACTCCATTGACGTGGGGTGAAAAATGTAAGCTTATAGCGTGTTTTGAAGATTTTTGTACATTTGTATTGCTTTTTCATGGAGTTTAATAAAAGTAACGAACGCAGTCTATTGACGTGGAGTGTAGAATATAAACTTATAGCGTTTATTGAAGATTTTAGTAAATTTTTATTGCGTTTTGATAGAGTCTAATGAGAGTAAGTACCGCTTGTATTTTTATTTACATTCTTTTTGCAGCTTATTGAAGTATACAGATTGAAATTTAGTTCTGTTATATCTATTACATTATATGATATTGATTAAACATTTTCTCCATTCGAAACCACGTTAAAACTTTCAGCTGGTGTTTTTATTTTGCTTTTGTTTCAGTTAGTTTCAATTTTCGAAATATTTCGTAACTTATACCAAACGCAACCTGTACGCTAACTACCAAACTTTTGGCTATTATACATCAAAACAACTAACATTGAAGCTTTTCCAACGTATGTATTATGTGGTCGTGTATCCCTAATATGACTCTGTAATAACCCAATAGTAAATATTAACTTTTAACATTAACATTCATACAAAAATATCAAAAGTTATGGAATTACATTTAAGTACAAATTGTACAAAAACATTACAGACACCTAAAGATAAACGTTGTTATTTTTTTCAGCCTAAGCATCTCTCTGTTTATATTCAGGAACGTATGATCAGAAATAACGTTCCAACAGACAAATTATTTGCAAATACCTTTCCTTTCAATATCTAGACGTTGAAGAAAGAGTTTTATTCATGAGAACTTTTTTATTTCATCAATTTTCGGGCATCGAAATGATTCGCTCTCGAAAGATATACATACCTACGCAGGTATTCTGTAGGGTGATCTCATTTATAGACTCTTTTGATGAGATGACTGGTGTATCGACGTGCGAGGGTGTATTCTGAAATCTTTGTGCGACTTTTGACGGCGCCCGTATTCGACACACGAGAACAGCGCATTTACGAAACGTTTAATCAGTCAATGTAATGAAAGAGATTTGCCTTTTTGACAATTGGAAATGAAACGAAGTAATACTCAAACAGATAAAGCATTTTTTTATTTACGTAACAGACACAAACCAAGGTTATTTTTGGTTCAGAATCCGCACTTATGTATAGTTAGTGGGTGTGAGTCAAGTGGAGTTTTTCGTTAGATTTTTGTTTGCATTCCTATCATCATGTCTTTCATAATAGTTTGAAAAATTATTTTTCTAAGGCTCTATTTGACTTCTGACCTTGTTATTAACGATAAAGAAAATGTGGTACACAAATTATGTAGTTTTAAAAAATCTAGGTGTATGCATATTATAAAGCTAAAGATTTTTATTTTTGTTTCTTTCGTGTTATGTTCGATTTTAATAATTATTTTTGTAATTGACAACCACATTCAACGGAAAGGTTATTACCTATTTTTTATCCCGCGGGAAGGGGCCCAACACGGGAAAATCCACGGGTCGCTGATAGTTTGAAATAAGACCCGACAAGAAATAGGAATTCTGTACTATTCCAAAACAATAATATTCATAACACATCGTCTGCGAACGGATTTAGTTTACACCCAAAGGTAATATAAATACTATATTGAAATATCGCATAATGTGTATCGGAATCTCTTTCCTGGTAATACTAGGCAGCCAGTATTAGTTGACCTCACCTTCCTCCCTCAAAACTCTAAACTGTGAAGTTAGAGGAGTAAATGAGGCGTTATGGAGAGGTCTATCAAAGTTGGTCGTATAGTAAACGTTCGATAGGTCGGGAGCTACTTATGCCTATGAATATTTATAACGTATTAGAGAACGTCGCTTGTTGCCACCATCCAGTTAAGGGTTAGATGTATGGATAAGCTTCGGGTTTAAGGCATTCACTTATTGAAAATTCATGATTATAATTGATACCTGTATTAGGTAAATGTGATAAGAGTTCGGTTGTGAAATATTCTAGTAATACTAAATGCACTTTATTATTGACTCAAGTACTATGGTCATATACCCAGAAGGAGTGTGTTTTGCAAAAAAATAACAGTGAAAATGTACTGTCACTGTCGCTGCATCGTGTGACTGTGGCACGTCCAAATAAATATGCATTAAAACGGAATAAACATGTTATTTTTATTTAAATCAAATAGGAATATGGTACACAAAGTGCAGAGCCTTAAATGCAAATTATAAATGTTTATCTAAAGAGTTCAATTTATATTATAATTCTATGGCTTCCCGCTCGGGTTAGGTGGCATCGATGGCTTTTTCCCACTATATACATAAAACTGTTGGAACAACAAATGTTTGTTTACGGAACTACGGTTAATATTTACTTTATTCGATCAATATTTAAATGTTTGATGCTCAACATTTTAATCGTTTCATGACTAGAATGTTATACATTTTTGTTCCATATTTCGATCGTGTGAACATTCTGAATTCAAATATTTGTATTATTAAACGTGTATTATTGAAAATGTTCGGAATTCAAATTCGACAAACCCGTTGGCATAGTGGCTTGTGAGAGCGCTAACTGCTTCGAGGTCTGCGCCTTCGATTTCCGCCCGGAGTCAACAATATGTGCAGACATAGTCGTTGGCAACGACGTCTGGGCGACATGCTCGGCGAAGTGTTTGTGTATGTAAGTATATTATGTAGCAAGTATCGCTTAATTAAATTCCAGAATACAATTTTGAACTTTGAGTCTTAATTAAGTGTGTGTGAATTTGTCCAGGTATATTTATTTATTGAAATAAATATGTTAAATGTACTTACTCAAACATAGTTATTGCATTTTAAATAATTTTAGGTTTGAGTTTTCATATATCTTTATCTGTTCATGAAAAATAAACAAACATCCGTTCATTTATCTAATCTTTGTTATTTTAAAATATCAGCTTAGTGTTTTCTAAACTGCTATCTCCAGATAATGTTGACACTATATTATGTTAATCAAAGAAATAAATGTGTCATAAATGAACCTCTCTTATTTGTAGAATTTGAATCTGTGAGTGGTCTAGTTACAACGGCAAATATTACCGGTTTCATAGGTTTAAGCAAAAACTACTCATTTTTAATTGAAACCACGTTTACACAAGGGGCCGAAACGTCAGATGAAAAAGGGAAAATAAAAGCGAAGTGTATCCGTAAACTGAATTTAAAATGAAAACTATTTTTATGAATTACCAGCACTATTTCAATTTTAACTAATTTTCCCTCTAATTAATCACGTGGTCAGCAATTCAGTATCGTAGCATCTTCCACGACCAACTTACAGTGGTCAAATATACTATAAAAAATAAATAAAAATCAACCTGTATCTTACTCAATAAATTTACTTAACAATTAACATTACATAGCTCCTAAGAACGCTAACATTTTCGGGTTCACCTTAGAAATAACATCTTCGCTTGGTACTAAATTTTGACCATCTCCAGTGTTTTCACTATTATCTCCTTCGGTATTTTCATTGGTGCCGTTATTACCATCTTCTACACTAGTGCCATCTCCACCGGTGGCATTATCTTCGCCATTAGCACCATCTGCACCATTAGCGGCATCTCCGCCGTTCTCATTATCTCCACCTCCGTTATCTCCATCTCCACCATTCTCACTATCTCCACCGCCATTATCTCCATTTCCACCATTTTCGCCATCTGGATTCTGTTCTGGTTCTGGCGCAAGTGTTGTTGTTGAAGTTGCATCATTCAAACTATTTCTCAAACTGGCCACTTCAGCCGTTAAACTGCTTTTCTGAGACGATAAAGCTAGTGTGGACACAAATAAACTAAATGATAGTAAACTCAACAGAACTATCACTTTGTTGTTTAACATCCAATACAATACTCTTTCAGTATACAATTTACACGATGTGGAATTCATTTTTGTGCTTTAAATTGTTTTAACACAACCGGGTCTATCAACTTCCTTTCACTATATATTTTGTTTGATTCCCTTTATCGGACTTATCTTTGACATACAACCATCGATTATTTTTAACATAAAAATTGTTATAGCGATTATGAACCCAATGGCCCTAGTTATAGAGTTGAAGGATTCACTGCTTTGTCTAAGGCCTCGGAAAACTGATAATGTTTATCGATGTGTCAATTTATGATTTGATATCTTTTTCTATGTTCGGTTAAACGTACTTGATACATAAATTAATACACAGGCATGAATCATAAAATACATGAAGTTACCCATTATTTGTTTGACGATGAGAGATTTAGTGTCGCGAGATTTAGATGCGTTGGTGAGAAAAGAATAATTAATGATGATCTCAAATATATTTGTAAGTTTTGCCTGTTCCTAGTAATTATTGTTTTCCATATTTCATATTTTGTTTGGATGTTTTTAGTTCGTAAGTTTTCCAATTCATGTAATTGGGTCCCCGTTTTCTTTGAAAAAATTAATAAATGAAATTGAATATGGAGACGGGTATAATGTGGGTAAAACTGCGGGGAGCTACTAGTGATTCAATCTATAGAGAGGTGATTCATATAAAGAGACAACTGTAATCTTCAAAGATAACGCTGTTCGTTTTGATTGATTGAAAAACTTCACCACAGAAGGTGTCTCAGTAGGTAGAATGATGATACGTACTTTATTAAAAATAACATTTCTTCTGATAAGATAAAATAACAGAATGGCAATTCCAAATTAATCATTGTTTACATTTACCAAATATTAATGTAATATGCAATCTAATACTTACTGGATTTAAGATAATATTGTAATAACTTTAAATATTACATTGTGCAATACATAGTAGTTACTGGTTATCGTTAACACATGTTGAAGGCTTGTTGAACGCCTCTAAGCGATCTAAAATTTCCGACCCGAGTAGTTTGTTTCAAAAATTGTAGAGACCTTGTGGTAGTAGTAACCACCTAGTAACCATAGAGCCATTGCAGCCAGTGCAGTGATGTGACGTTGCCTCCCAAATCTAAAAATAATATTACCACACCAATCAACACTAATCAATAATGCAGAAAGTAATTCTTAATTCTTCAGAGAACATTAACTTGATGGAATACATTTTCGCGTCACTATTTACTTAATATATCAAAAAATAGCTGGCAACTTTAAATCGGTACACAAAACTTTGTGTATTATTTTAAGGTTGGGCACTAACCCACTCGAACACGTAATTTTATATTAACAATCGTCGCTATCCGAATCGCTATCCTTGTAGAAAATGGAAAAAACCAATATGTCCCCAGAATAAGGCTGCGACCACTTTTCAGTTTCATCTACTTTATTATAACAAAACAAACTCAAAGTATCGAGATAATAGTGGAGCAACATTAAAAACACACATCAAAATATTGCCATATCAAAATAAAGTACCCAGATTTATTGTCCAACAAAATTTATCTACCGAAAACAGTAAAAGGACTCGTAAAAAATAATACGCTATCATGCTACTTACGAGCGTTAAATAACCAACCTAGATGTATAACGTTGTACTATATTAGTTATATATTTTCTCCCCCATGCTTAAGGTTAATGACGTCATCAGAATAACAAATCGTGCGATTTATATAAAACCCGCGTACCTTGAACCTTACGTCTTCAAATGAAGTAATTTCTAAGAATAATCTGACGTGAGGAAGAGTTTTGTGACTCGTTACATTTTTACACTTGTACATTTTACGCATGCAGGATATAAAAAGAGATTTATATTACAAGTGCTGGTTGCGGATCTGCGGTACTTTATGTTACTGGCGCAGATATCGGGAAACACTTTTTGGAAGTTGGAAGTACAAGAAAGAGATATTGATAAATGTTTTCCCGAATCTGACTGAAGTCTATAAGCCCATTGTGAGCTGAAAGCCTTCCTTTTTCTTTTAAGTGGTGCTAAATTCAAAACAAGCAATGGTGACTAACGATTTCATGAATAAAGAAAACTGAGTTTTCTTTTTTCAAAAAACTTACTGATCTCCTACAACTACACCATCGCACGAGAGTATCTTAGTAATATGTCATAAGAAGGCGTTGGTGGCTCCAATACCTAAGAAAACCACAGTAACGGAATTGAAAGACCTAAGACCGATCTCAATCTTACCGGTACTGTCGAAAGTTTTGGAGAAGGTGGTTCTTAAACAAACGTTGGTATACTTAAATAATAATAATATAATACCTAAATTTCAATCGGGATTTCGTAAAGGCCACGGTACCGAAACAGCCCTGCTACATATCACCGATGACCTCACTGAAGCTACAGATAAAGATCTAACCAGCATATTAATTCTATTAGACTACTCCAGAGCGTTCGACTGTGTTCCTTGGGAACTCCTCCTGAATAAGTTAGCTCACTATGGTTTTTCGGCAGAAGCGTGTCAATGGTTCCAATCTTTTCTTTATGGTAGAGAGCAAACTGTAGTTACTAATGGGATTGATGGAAATAAGAAATACTCCTCACCTCTGCCTCTACTCCGAGGGGTGCCGCAGGGTTGTTTATTGAGTCCAATTTTATTTTCGATTTTTACTGCCGACTTAGCAACACATATTCAAACATGTAAACACCACTTTTACGCGGACGATACCCAAGTTTACTATTCATTCCCTGGCAAAGATGTCAGAAATGCTATTGATAAGATAAACGAAGACTTAAACAATATTTATAACTGGTCTAGAAGCAATGGTCTTCAAATAAATCCCTCAAAATCACAAATGTTGATACTCGGGACTAAAAAACAAATAAAATGCGTTTCAGAATGGAAAAACAAAGTAAAAATGAACAGTAGTGAAATAGAAGAAGTGAAGTCAGCTAGGAATCTAGGGCTTATTATGGATAGTGAGCAAAAATATGTACAGCACGTAAATAATAAAATTAAAGCTGCTTTTTTTAAACTAAAAACACTTTACAAAATAAGGCCATATATCCGACAAGAACTCCGCCATCTTCTTACAGAATCTCTGGTACTCTCGCACTTCAATTACTGCAGCACCACGTATGGTCCTAGGCTTAACCAACGCATGGAGCATGCAATACAACGAGTGCAAAACGCTTGCATTCGTTACGCGTTCAATATACCGAAGAGAGAATTTATAACTCCCTATCTCAACAAGCACGGAATACTAAACATGGCTGCTAGAAGAGAGTTACAATATGCATGCACAATTCAAAGAGTAATCTACAACAAAAAGCCTGACTATCTTTTCGAGAAGTTAATTTGGATAAATCGCTCAGTAATGAACTCCCGGTCAGCTACAAAACACTTGCTTAAAGTCCCAGCTCACAAATCAGCACGGTTTAAAGGTTGTTTCAGATTCTTATCAGCGAGTATATGGAACGATTTACCTCCTCCTCTTAGAGAAAAGTTAAGCACAGACGCATTCAAAATGAAAATTAAAACCGCTCTTATAAAACGACAACTCGCTGCTGAGAATCTGACACATACCTATGCCAAAAACCTTAATCTAAAGGATTACTTTGAATAGCCTCAAATATGCATTTCCTCTTTGATACACACACACACACACACACACACACGCACACACACACACCCACACACACACACACACACACACACACACACACACACCCACACACACACCCACGCGCACGCACGCACACACACAGATAGAGAGATAAGAATATATAAATGTTTATTATAACTAATTAATATGTTTAATCCCCTTAATTGTCATTGTTTAATTATTTTTTATTTTAAGAGTTTTATTATATTAGATTGTAAGTTTTTTTTTAGTTTAAGACGTAGCACCCTAACTCCCAGTTCCCGCACAACACCTTAGGGAACAGGGGTGGCTGAAAATCAGCGCTGCCCGGGGTGTCTCGCCCTGGGCAGCAAAAGCTGAGCCATCGCCTTTTGCTAAATGTTATTAAAATTGTGATTCTGTGTTTGTGATTTATTTAAAAAGCAATAAATGATTTTTTATTATTTTATTTTTATTTTTTTTTATTAAACAGTGACTAATAAATTATTGTAGTGACTAATGTTCAATTTCTGCAGGTGCAGATAACTAACATCAATCAATAATTTACAGTAAAACGTATAAATTATTGCCTATAATATCCAAATTAAGGGCAAAGACCTCCACCCTCACTGACGATTACAGTGAGAAGATTTGCCACGCTTACCACACCGGCCAAACACCAGCCATGTTTGAAACCTAATTCGAAATTGACAAAAAACCTGTGCCCTTTCGAAATACCTATGCTTCCTGAGTTCTTATTAAAATTAAAACCAATATTCATTACATTTTAACTTACCTCAAAAAAAACCAACTTCCCTCAAAAGAATTCTAACGAATTTCCTAACAAAAATGTGCATATTTTACACCAAGGAAGAGCGAACTACTTGCATCTTCTCTATTTCGTGTTTTATTCTAAGTTATTCTAATATACCGTTCTACCGTTATAAAGGTCTATAAAGGTACAATGCATGCTTTAATGCATGTTAGTAATAGGGGTCTTATCCGACGGCAGTCATTCCTTACGTCGAACGGACGCGGCGCATTTGTCTCCCGACCCCACTCACAGTTCATTCTGCACTAGAATTACGTTGAAATAGCAAAAGCGAATGACCTTTCCGAGCTATGTTTCAAAATGAAAGGTGATTTTAGATTGGGAAAATATAGAAACCATTAAAGCGTGGAGAAGACAATTAATTGCTGTGGAAATAACGGTAAGTATCATCGTAATATGAAGTAAAATGGTTTGTTTATTCAATTTGCAGAAAAGCTAATTTTGATGTTTCAATTAAAATCCGATGTAGAATTAGTAGTTACAAACAAATCTTTGGATGCATTAGCGAAAATAATCGTTCTTACACATAACATACGGGATATAATCCCGTAACATTTTCTTTTATTTTCAACTCATACATAGCATTATTCTATATAACACGAGTACAAATAACTCATGGTTATGATTATAGTTAAAGACGCATATCTATCGTGAGCCGTCTCTGCTACATAAAACTTCCTCTAACAAAAATCACAAACACGATAAAAAGACAAATATCACCATAAAATCTCTACCTTTTGGCTCTTCAATAAACTATAAAACATCGATCCTTGATATTCGAATTGTTTAAATCAAAACAGTGGAACGTAAAAGTGAAATCAAATTTTCTATTGGTCCCGTTCCTTTGGGAAATCAGGTGAGAGAAGCATTCGCGACTGATTTGATGTTTCGTTCGCAAATAAATATTTTATTGATGATGGCTCTTTTGATCCTGATCCTTTAACGCTGATTACGCACACTATGTCGGGTAGGTGTAATAAAATCTAATCGGATTGAAAACAGGTGCTCTCGAATTCGAATAATTCGATAGTATCGGAATTGTTGAGAGCTTTCATTATTTATTGTCACCATTATCTACCACTAATAAATGAAATTGAATAAGTAAATCAATGTGTCTGGGTTTTAATTTTCTTTGATTTACAGGTATTATATCTAATCTAATACTAATAAAGAGGTAAAATTTGTAAGTTTGTTTGTATCTTCGAGCTAATCTTAGGAATTACGAATCCGATTTGAATAATTCTTTTTTTAATAGATATCCATATTCAACGGGGAGGTTAGAAGCTATTTTTCATCCCGATATTCCCATGGAAATGGACATAACGCGGGTAAAACCGCAGGGTGCTACTAGTTTTCAATAAAATGAGAGGTTTATACCCACATTACAGACTACTCTACATCTACGAGTACGTCGAGTACTTCCAAAGAATGTTCTTTGACATATCTGACGCGCGTGTTCTATTTAATTCGCCAGATAGTGAATATTCCAGTCAAAAATGATGCTTTGGAAATCAATATTAAATAAACAACAACACATTCCTACCTTTATTACCTCGATAATATGTTACAACGCTTAAAGCAGCAATAACAATTTCCCGAACACTCAAATACATAATTAAATATACTTAATGTAAGTATAGAACCGTTCCGTCTGTTATTTCAGACCCGATCCGGGAATTGTTAACTCCTATCTTAATTTAACAGTTGAAATTTTGGAGTTTCAACTCGAGTCAAGTTTCTTTTAATTGTTTTGCCGGGTTAAATCATTTTCAATTTACTTTTGTTACTTTGATCAATGAAGGACGTTTAAATAGATTAAGGTGTATAATTGATATCAAAAGATAGTACTATGGCCACTAAACTACTCGAACTTACTTGTAAAATATCACTAACTAGTAGCTCCCCGCGGTTTCACCCGCGTTGTGGCCGTTCCTATGGGCATTTTGATATGAAAAATAACCTATAACCTTCCCGTTGAATGTGGCTATCCATTACAAAAAGAATAATTCAATTCGGACTGGTAATTTCCGAGATTAGCTCAAACATACAAAAAAACAAACTTAAAAATTTTACCTCTTTATAATATTAGTATAGATAGTTGGTATCGCACAAAAACTATAGATACTTTTTATTATAATGAACTTATACGAGTATATGGGACTCGCTCAATCGAAGAATCTAAGAAGTCTTTTTACGGCGGTTTGTTTTAATGTAAGCGTGTTAGTCGTCCGGCTACACACTGCAGTCAATGTGCTGCAGTAGTGCGCTGTCCGCGTGCACAGATGTTCTTGTGTTTTTCATACAAAACGGAAGTGCAAACTAAAAATGCTTTATTTGAAAAAGCCCTAACAATACTTATAATACAAGATTTTACCAGAATGTTTCAAATAAACCAAAATGAAAAATGATATGTTCCGATTTCCTTTAAACCTTTTCGCTACATGTTAAGCGTACCCACTGGCCATTTTGTATCCGATTCGGTATTTCGATTCTCTAATCCGATTTTAACAAGTTACCGGGTATATTGTCTGGCTTTAAACACATAGTTCCGGGCCACACTCGGGTTTCGAGTGTCAAACCACAGTGTAATCAAACGCAGTAACAAAACTCATTAGTGGAATTGTGTGTTATCGTTATTTGTTTAATGCATTATAACCTTTTAGCATTATGAAAATAAAATGAAATGTTTTTTTCTATTTCTTATTAGTAATGAGACTTCACTATTAGGTTGGATATTTTAATTTGATTGTAATTGTTGTGACAAAGTTGAGTATTATTTGATATCCATTTTCATCCACACACGTTTTATATTTTCTTTGGATACCTTTAATTGTTTTTACCAAATAATTCATTCAGTATTTGAGTGTCTTTTTATCAGATTTATGCTTTGTTGTTTGAATTGATTGATGGACTTCTTAGATAGCAAAGTACCTAAGATTGAACTGATATTTTGCATTCTAGTTTGAGATGCATGACAAAATATGATAATGACAAAAACAAAGTAGGTATTTTTGTGCATTGTTATATTTGCCGCCAATCTCCATTAGATATTTCAATAGTTTTCAGTCTAAGTATCAAGTTTACTACTTTACCTACTTTTCTCTCTGCACTGTGTCCAAACTCCAGCCTTTTCACTTGAGAAGTTAAGCCATCGCGCTATCGCGACCGACAGACCGCTCGCGATTGTTGGCTCAAACGCTTAATTACCCACGCCTCGAGCGGCCAATATGGCTCAATTGAGCGTTTTATTCCCTACTTTTACATTTAAAAATTAAAAAGTAATTTTACTGAGAGTTACAGTTCAAACTCAGTTGATTTGAATGAAGCTTGAGAGGCATTTTAGTAAAGTGTTTTTCAAAATTTGTCTGCCAGGGTGAAGAAAAGCAAACTAAAATCTGAGTAGAAATTTAATTTTAGGAGACTTATCAGTTCAATTTCTATCAATGCCTATTCTGAACAAAGTCTACTATAACTAGAATACGTAATTTTCACGTAAGTGTTCAAGTTGCCGAACTAATTGTTGAGGACACTATCGGTCTAACAATTGAAATACATTAAACTCGGTCAACTGCAACTAATTTGTGATTACGATGTTAAAATTAATAGATTTTCAGTGGTCTGTTGGAGACACCGCAAAAACACAGCGCTATATAAATCTTTGTTTTCGAGGTAGCAAAGGTATCGCCCCGTTCTGGCCCATAAAAAGCCGTGAAGGAGTTGTGACAAATGCCATCCCGCGGTTGCACTGACGTGAAAAATGATCCTTTTAGATAAGGGGACGGTCCGATTGTTATGTATCCGACAACCAATTTTTCGAGACCTTTTTCCCCAAACTTTTTACCGGACTTTGGGGCTCTTGGTCGTTGGATATTGAGCACCCTAGGGACATACCCTAGAGATCGACCGCTTCTAGTTGGATTGTTTGAAATAATTTTCAAGTGATGATGGGACGTAAACTTGCCATTTTAGTGGACTGTGGGGCCCAATCTGGATCTTTTCTGCTTATTGTTTGACACAGATGAAGATAATCGAGTCTCTACCCATAGGTTTATACACTTTATGGACATCAATTTTCATTTTGTCTGGTTTTGTGGTAATTGAATAAAGACAGGGTTTCAATGTTTAAGACAATTTGTAGATTAATAAAATATGCCACTTTGGTATTCTAAGCACTTTATTTCTGAATAAATATATTCGCTCCCTAAATTCTCGTTACTGTCATAAAATATTAAACTGCGCAATCAAAATTACCCAAACGTTTCGAGGCTTACTGAAAATGTTCAATTTCGGGAAAAATATTGTAAAAAACACAGTCTTCACCTGTCACTTCAGCGGATTGTAAAATATCAATTACGGACATTTGAAAAGGGAATTTTCTTCTGGAAAATTCAATTATACGTCAATTTTTTGTCGCCCCCCGTCGGAAAACCTTTTAATAAATTACCATAAACATAAAAGGTATTGCATGCCGTTGAAAAATCTCGTAAATTTCCCTGAAACGAGATGACGGACGGACATTAAGAGATTGTATCTCGAAGGGAGACGCGATGCAGGTCATAAATAATACATTCCGAAGATGAATCAAATGCATATTTTTTGCTCCCCTAATATTTCGGCTAGGGGAAGTTTTGTGATGGCAAATTTGTGAAGATAAGATACAGAGTCGACTTTTTTATTTATTCATATTTCTTACTTTACCTCAGGGGATGTATCAGAAGTGCCCTTTAGAAAACGAGGCGTTCTTTTTCAAAAACTAAAAAGAAAAGTATTACTCGTATCTCTTTAAACACACAACATACGATAAAACTTTTCTATGTACAGCAGAGAGTGATGTGTCTTGCTTGCCTCAAGAGGGAGAAAGTCTGCTAGTTTCTGTTTGTAGATCGATGACTCTATCACAATTCTGGTGTAAACTTTGACTAACGAGCACTACTGTCGGAAAGATTATTGTTTATATTCATTTGACATATCTCACTGGGAAAACTTTCGAATGAATTTTCTCTCTTTGTTCCAAGGGTTGTCTCCTACAATGCTGTCACTACTTCAAAGACAATTCTGCGGGATTTCGCGGCTGACCATGCTGCACACTAAGACAATGCGCATGTACAATTACCTACACGAGCATGACTTAAGGCTCGTGAGTGAAAACTATACATACGTAGCGTGTGACAGAGAAAGCACTCTACAAAAGTGACTATCTCTCTCCAAAGGCCGACGAGCAAAACATGTTGCTCTATATTGAATGGGTAATAGACAGGCGAGTATGTACGCGTATGCTCGGCGAGCATTTTCGCATGAGTGTCACCCACCCCAAGTACGCATTCTTAACTTAAACATCAAATCATACATTGTAGTAAGTTTATGTACTTACTACATGAAGAAAGTTCGTAGATAAATATTGATATTTCGTAACACGTAGATGCCTATGTGGGAGTATTTATAACTCGCTCCTAACCGTTAAGCGTTTGATCTCACGTACTTATATGAAACTTATTAAACTTTGATATCGATATGCGTAAACCTCAATAAGCTTCCGAGCTTATCAAAGTAATGAACTGGAGATGATTCAAACGAAACATTGTTATGTTGAGGTGTTTGTTTAGATGTTTAGTTATATGCATTGACTAGCTCCGAGGCAAAGAATTCAATAGAGCGAGCGAATTAGCAAGCGAGTAATTGAAGTGTTTTAGTTCAATACGCCATTACCTTTAACTTCAGCAAATAGCAGATAGTATTCTTGCTCATTTTAAATGATGCCTAAAGGCTCAATTAGACTAAGTCAGATGCCAAATGCAAGATGCGTTGCGTGTGGCATTCAACTACGATTGGCAATTTAAATCTCTTACACTGTAGCTGTCAATATGTATCCAATGCGGCGGTGGCGGTAGACTTAGTCTAATTACACCTTAACTCACCATCTCATATAATATTAAACCTAGCCCGAGCAATAATAGGTAATACCAATCATGTAATGACACAAATCCGAATAGCAGCTATAGCTGAAATTAATCCATAGTTTTCAATCAAGATTAAACGCATTACGGTATCGTCCGTAATCACAGAAAACGTTGCAGAACATGGATGTGTGAATAAATACAAGGGAAATTAATCGTTTACCTCAGAAAAGATTTACCTGTGCGTTTGTATTGTGTTTGTTAAAATGTGCCTCTGTAAGACAAGGGCCTCTTGAGCTCACTGAAAATATCAGTGCAACAAAAAGATATAATGCTGGATTTAACACAATCTCGATCAGGCTTCGACAGGGATTGGGCAAATTTAGCCCAGGACAGAGAAACGCTTGGAAGATGTTGAGAAACATTTTCTTAGGAATTACTATTTTATAGGTGAAAAAAATAATTACACAATTACAAGGCAATAAGAGTCAGTTGTGCAAATATATTTCTAATAGTTTACGGAACTCCTTTAAAGTATTAGTAAAATAATCTGGCACTGTAAATTTGGAATAAATGTTTTGAAATTATACCGTGTCCATGTTTTATAGATCTGTGACGTCATCTGTCCCGGCGAAATGATTTCCCGAGAGGTTCACGCCTCGGATGAGCTGTGATTCAAATAAAATCCATCATTTTTAAGCCCACGATCACTATTCGTATTGATTTTAAAATAATATTTGATATTGTACTGATATCTTGTGGTGAGACGAAAGGCCTTTTCCCAGTGATGGGATAGTACATGCTAATACTGGATGTCCCAGTGATAACCCAACAGGCTTTTCACTCGCATTTTAGGTTCGATGACTAATAATAATGAGTTAATGTACGGACGCTGTGAATAAGAAAAAAATATAAAGTAAACTGTAGAACCAGTATTCAATGTTCTTTTTTTAAATAAATTAGCAGCCGCGTTAGCAGCGTTTCCACTGTGGCAATATAATAAAGCTAAGATTTGTTAAATCGATTTTGTGTCTGTTTGAATCCTCTAATCTCCGAAACCACCAATCGGATTTGAATAATATTTTTGTCATTAATAGCAACATTCAACGGGAAGGCCATAGGCTATTTTTCATCCCGAAATTCCCATAGAAAAGGGCACAACGCGGGCGGTGCGAGTATAATATATAAAGCGATATAAATAACTGTAATAACGTTAGCAAAAATCTAACTTTTTAATTAACCATTTACTGAGTAAAGCCCGCGGTCGACACTTCGACAAAGTGCCGGTTCTTCGGACGCATAAACTACGGACATAGACAAGGAACTTTATTCCATCAACCATCAAATACTAAAACGTTTATTATGTTGAATAAAACTTTGAGAAGGAATTTGAACTGTTAATTTCCAAGTCTTAAAATAGATTTTGGTATTTTTACGTTTGATTTTTATGGTAAAGATCCCATAATTATACCTAACTTTTTTATTATTATAAAATTTTTATTAATAATTATGTTATTGGCCACCAACCTACTCGACAAGCAGAATATAATTAGGTTATTTTTGTAGGTCCTTACCCTGAAACATTTAAATAAATATCCGAATACGAAACGTTATTATTACAAAGAACGAATAACATTTTAAGTCAGAAAAGCGATGATTTTGGTTGAGCGTATAAAAATATATGTAATTTATGTACCCAAGTTCAGAAGGTACGTTATAAACCTATTTCACTCTGCATACATTCAGGTTGGGCTCATTAAACCGAGCTTCTAAGAACTTTCTGCCAGTTCGCGGTCACAAAATGGAGAGAAAATGTTAGGATTTTTTATACGTTTAGATACTTTTTAATACTCCCCAAGTTATCTTAGATATAAAGTGTTGATGAAATGAAAAAGTCCTCATAAAAGACATCTAATTTATACATTTCGTTTAAGTTTATAAAGTCATTTATTTTTATTCGCAATTTGTGTTTTTATGTCTTTGTTTTATTTTCTTGAGATTAAAGAAATACTTTATATATTTTCATCGTTTTATTTTACCGAATAATACACCTACCTACATACATCATAAAAATACTTTTATACCGTGGAATATTCCAATAGAATTAAAAGTATATTAATATTCCAACACCTACACAAAGACCTCGTCAACATAATCAAACGTGACAAAACTTTATCCTTGAGAAGCTGTATCAGACCTGTTTTAATACGCCTATTTTATATTCTCCTATGGTCCAAAGAATATCGTTGTGAAAGTAGAAGCGGCGATCTGTGAAATTAATGTTTTTTAAAACTTCCATTTTAGGGTGAGAATGAGAAAATTATGCATTCGTGTGATTTCCGCTTGAATACTGTAGAACTTGTTACACTAAACTACTTTTGAAGTTTCATTTTAAACTTAATTCAAGTTGGTCATGCTTGGTTAAAAATGGAATATACTGTTAAATAATATCCATAACGAACATAGACTTTTATAAACCCAAGCAAAGACAATTTAACAATCTTTCACTTCGTTTTCTCTTCAGTATGATGAGAGGCCTTTGCCTAGTTGTCATTACATTACAGTTGGACGTTAAAGGCTAAACTGATGTTTACTTTAACTTACGGGTTCCTGCATACATGAAAAATGTGAATATACTGCGCTGATAATCAACCTCTGATCAGTATCATGCCATCGCACTATATTGTCCATAAATCGCTTGTCGCCTCATTGCACCTTGTCACTTCCAGGTTCAAATTCTAGTTCCCAGTAGTTTCAACCGTCATACCATGTCGCGGTCATGAGGTGGTCTAAAATCTCCAACACAAGGGTTGGTAACTAACCTACTAGAAGAGTTGCTTACTCACTTCCCTAACCTAGCTATAATCCTATTTACTCGTATGTAACAAAGAAGTAACCTTAACATGACTCTTTGTGAGGTAAAAACAACCCAATTTAAAGAAAAATGAATTTCAGATAATATACGGCAAAAGAGAATAAAAATAATTATATTACTTTTAAATCTCACTGAGCTCGGATGTTACAAACAAAACTAATTAAAAATGCGAGCCAAAACAAAAAATACAGCAAGCTTAAACAACCAAGATAAATTACTAAGTTTGTCCCAAAAAAAGACATTTTTTCAGGTCGACCGTTTGTTTACAAAGTTTAGTTTTTTTCGACATCTGTTCGTTTGCCGGTTTATTGCTCCAAATGACTTTGTAGCCGGAAAATACAATTAAATCCCGTCAAATTGTGTTATAATACGAGATTGGTGTAAAATACAATGTTGTTTGACTTAAGTACCTGCGAATACAATGTAATTAGTATATTATTTTTACACTAAAATACAGGTCTTTTTTTAAGCAACTCAATACTAAAGCGTTACTAATGAGCGAGTTTGAAAGAAGCAAACTAGAGCTCATTTAATTCTAGCGTATTGAGTCGTTCGTGATCTGTATGAAAAACTAAAGCCGTACGTACGCGTAGCCGGACGGTTAAAAACGCTTCAATTAAATGAACCCCAAACATCTGTCTTTCTTAAGAACTCGCCAGTTCGCAATTCGTAAACTAGCTCAATTTCGACGCACACTTTTCTATTATACTTAAAAGTAAAAAGAGTTAAAATATAATAAAACACCCGAACACCCTCCGCTTCAAATCATTAAGATGTAAAGCATCCTCCAGGATAATAATGGTCCAATCAAACAAATTACACCGCCATCAACTCGAGTAACAAATTATCATCTTTCTTTATTCGAGTAAAAAGAATAGCATCTTTGTCCAAACCTTTATTATCACAGCCATTAACCGGTCGGTCGTTTTGTCGGTCTGTTTGTACGGACGACAAAAGAGGCTGAAATTATCGCATCCGGTTGGACCTTCCGGAGCCAGCGGAAGATACATGAAACCTTTCCTCCCCTTATTCAGAAAGAACACATGTGGGAACGGATGCGTTTATTTTTAAAGATGTATCAGGTGTATTAAATATGTTTTTGGGGGATTATTTTTCAGACTTTAAGTAAGTAAGTAAGTTTTAGCCTGTAATGTCCCACGGCTGAGCAAAGGCTACTCATCTCACTGAGATCGATAATCACCACGCTTGCCAAATCGGGTTGGTGATCTCAAACCCGAGCCATGTTTGAAAAGTAGGGAATATGTTTTCGCTCCGGAACCGAACCTGGGACCTCAGTCTTGGCAGGCGGGTGCACATACCACTAGACCACCGAGGCGTTACATTGCATAGGCTTCATTGCATAAATTACGACAAGTATAACATGTAATAGTTGCTATGTCAAGTATTATTTCAAATGAATTTTGGTTATAAAATTCTTGTCGAAAATACTTCATTTATTTATGTAATGTCTGGTCGCTGTGGTAATGTGGTATTTGTAAAAATACGGCACGTTTTTTAATTGGCCAGCAGTTGGCTAGCTGCCACGGTAAAGCTATTAAGTAGACTCAAATTGTAATCTGTTTCGGTTGCTTAACTTTCCACATTATTATCAGTATGTAAATCAAGTTAACATGTATGGTATAAATAACAATATGTTCAATAGCAAAATATTTGACAAAAGGACATTTTTAAGTAAATTTATGTTCGATAATTTACTTCAAATGTACAAAGGTAAGCAAATAAGTGTATTAAGTTCTGTAAATCACAAAAAAAGATAAACATGTACACCCTTATAATCAAACCTATCATAATATAATATATCATTATAATATATTGTACAACAAAGTCCCGAAAAACTGTCTCTCTCAAGAATACTGAACGGATTTTTATACGGGTCTCACAGGTTCGTAACTGTTCATGCTAAAATTATCACAGGAACGGGTACACTGCGGGTAACCTCGCGGGGCTCTACTATTTCAACTACAAATCGACAAAATATCTGCATCTACCTACATACCATACATTACATGTAATCAAAGATACTATAGTCGTAACTTGATATGCCAATATTTTCTCAAACAAATCAAATAGACAAAACAAGATCCGTAAATAAGCAATGAGATAAAGGAAATAGGATGAGAAATAAACGGAATCAGTTTTAGGAAAGTGCTGATCAAGGGTTATATGATCCGGTTTGGTCCGGTTCAGTCCGGATTTACGGTCGTGAGGACCGAGGATTGTCGCGAGCGATTCACGTGAGATTGAAGGACGCACGCATAGACAATACAGGACAGGACCACTGGCAGTGCGGACTTGGGACTTTTTATTGAGATTTTTAGTGAATAGTGTGTGCGTCTACTTCTTATGAAATGTTTTGTCAATCGAGTTTCGAGTTTAATTGGCAGAAAAAAAAGTCCTCCTTATCTTTTTCTTCACTTCGAATATTTAATGCGTATCTGAAAAATCCTAATTATCCGTTACAACACCGAGTAGGATTATCGTCCTCGCGATTATCCCTTGGCAGAGGATTATATTTGTTATTACGTTGTAATACAGATTATTTTTCAATTAACATTCTTTGCGTTTTCCGGCCAATTGTTATTGAGATGAAAGCTTTGGTTTAATAGTATTTCTACAGATTTCTTGGTATTTTAGCCAAATAAAATGAAACCATATTTTGTTCTTCATTAAGAAGATTAAATTGTTTTTGATACCAAAAATATTGGAAATACCTTGAAAATAAAAAGCTATTTTCGGCTGAAACTGATAATAATAAAAATACTCTTGTTAAAATGGACTAATTTGCTATGAAGATAAAATATAATTATTTTATAAGTAGACCTTCGGGTAAAAAAACCAACTAACGGTATTCCGAACGTTATTTAGTAGATGCGATTGTTGTTAAACTCTTTTCAAACAATGCAATGCTCGTAATAAGCATTGGTATATGCATATCTATACTAATATTATAAAGCTGAAGAGTTTGTTTTGTTTGTTTGTTTGTTTGTTTGTTTGTTTGTTTGTTTGTTTAAACGCGCTAATCTCAGAAACTACTGAACCGATTTGAATAATTCTTTCACTGTTAGATAGTCTATTTATCGAGGAAGGCTATAGGCTACATTTTATCCCGAAATTCCCACGGGAACGGGCACAACGCGGGTAAAACCGCGGGGCGCTGCTAGTCTTATATATAAAATTCTCGTGTCACAGTGTTCGTTCGCGTACTCCTCCGAAACGGCTTGACCGATTCTCATGAAATTTTGTGAGCATATTGAGTAGGTCTGAGAATCGGCCAACGTCTATTTTTCATCCCGAAATTCCCGCGGGGACAGGTACAACGCGGGTGAAACCGCGGGGCGCAGCTAGTAACTATATATAATTGTTAACATGTTGCCTTTTTATATACGTATACATATAGTTTATTCGTTTATTTGTGTTTTTTCTTGTAATATCTGTTTTATTTTATGAAACATTAGCAGCGCCCCGCGGTTTTACCCGCGTTGTGTCAATTCCTGTGGGAATTTCGGGATGAAAAATAGCCTATGTTACTCGTGGATAATGTAGCTTTCGAATGGTGAAAGAATTTTTAAAAACGGTCCAGTAGTTTTTGAGCCTATTCATTACAACCAAACAAACAAAGTTTTCCTCTTTATAATATTATTGTAGATGTCATATTTTTGCTTATAGTATTAAGGAGTGTTTAAGTTACTAAATAAGTTAAATGAATAAGTACATACTTGTAAAAATGTCTCAAGTTCACACATTCCAAGTTCTCTGATATATCGGGTGTAGGCAAATTGTATTGAAATCTACGATAGTTTTGTCCGCTACCTCCGTCTACTCGAATAAAGCTTACGATGCGTATCAAACACGGCAATAAATTACAAAAAGGCAGCAGATAACTCAAGTATGTCAATATGTATTTACTAGGGAACTCAATAAAATCACTTATTTACTCATAGTACTGATTCTGACTGAGCATGCCGTGATTATATTAACTTGGAGCCTTCGTTTTATAGGGTCATTGCGCCTGTTCGCGTCCAGCGCCCTATTCGCGTCCATTTTTCGGACGTCCCTCTAAAAATTCTCGAAAATAGGTATATTAACACACTAAATCACCCAAAAGTCGTTATCGCTAATACCTAATCGTATAAGAGACACATAGACATAGACAAAAGTTCTGTGAGCCTAACCAATCATGTCTAGAAAAAATAGTTAGTTTCCGTTCTTCAACAAAGAAGCGCAAACGCGCGAAATGTTGGCAAAAAAATAGTGAGCAGGGGCGCGTTCGACGGTAAGTATTTTATTGTTTTATGCGTATTTTAGAATACACAGCTGTTTCTAGACATAAGGCATGAAAAAAGGAGTAATATTAATTATGTACTTACTTGTTTTTTTTAAAGTTAACAGTTAAAATAAGGTGGACGCGAATTACTACACCGAATTTATAAAACTTCCACTTTGCGACCACATGGACGCGAACTCGTCTATTTATGATTTAGTTAGTTTTTATTTTTATGTGATAAAATTAAAAAAAGGGGATTTGTTTTTACTTTTTATTTATGTATTATTATCATGCAATTGTAATGAGCAATTTGCGTCCACGTTATTATGATTGTAGAAAAAGAAAATATCGTATATCACATGTGGACGCAAACTATACCTACAAGGAAATATTATTGTACCAAATTGCGTCCACTTTTTCATTAAATTCAAATAATTGCATAAATATATTTTTTAACTTATAATTTAATATGCATTTTATTTTTATTAAAACTAAGAGTTAAACCTAAAAAAACTCTCCCTGTTGAAGTTTTCTTTGCAGAAATTTCTATCGAAACTGAATCTGAGAGGTCTCTTATGGAACTATCAATAGAACGAAATAGTACTATTTTAGAATTGGATGCAACTAAAGACGTCTAAAGAAATCACCATCTCTTCATTATACGTAGAAGATGAAAACTTAAATGATGAAGCTAACTCCGGTTCGACTGTGCAGGTTCAAACAGTAACAGCCTAAATACACTCTACACCAAAACCTTGGTGGATACCAGATGTGGAATCTGAGAAAGAACATGTACCAGCCGTGGAGCTAAAGGAATATTCTTAAATAAAGAATCTGTTAAAATACAATTTTTCTTTACAATATCTGATAAATATCACCCCTACATTCCTTTTCTTAGCTGGTGGACGCAAAATGGTCTATGGGTGGACGCAATTTAGATTTTTTGGACGCAAAGTGGGTAAAACGCCTATTTTTGAAGTTTTTCTATTTATAAAAAAAACACAAGTAGTTTCGAACAAAACTGTAAGCGAACCCTATAGTAGACTATATAATGAACACATTACATAAATTTTTCATTGAAACTAGTGCTGGAACATTTTTATTTTCTCCTTCAAACTTGCCAACTGCACTAAATGGACGCGAACTGGCGAAATGACCCTACTTATCATTAATTTTAACTTTTTAAGCAAGGGCGCTTTCAAATTATTCATTTCGTGTCGGACCGCTGCGGTGCCGAAGCGGTGCGTTTGTCGTATTGTAAACGTACGATCGTGTGTTTTCATACAAATCGAGCAACACGGCAACAGTGCGGCGTCGGTACCGCGAAATAATTGTATTACGCACTGTTGCCGAGCTGCTCGATTTGTATGAAAACACACGATCGTACGTTTACAATACGACAAACGCACCGCTTCAGCACCGCAGCGGTCCGACACGAAACGAATAATTTGAAAGCGCTCTTGCTTAAAAAAGCACGTCAAATTTCCGGTCCCAGTTGTATCAATTGTTAGACCATGTCGAAGGCCTTTAGGCGGTCTAAAAACTCCGTCAAAAGGATTAGCTACTGACCTCTTCAAACTTACTTTTTTATTAAGTATTATATTTCTATAGGAGCTAACTTTACACCTTAATAAAAATGTGCCAAGAGATAACTTGTAACAGGTAACTGTATCTATCAGTATATCAATGTTTATATCATGAGCATGAATATAAATGCTGTTTTGCAGTCGAAATGTCAAATATCCATTTGGTACAGTCACGAGCGTTAATTTGGGACCCATTTCCATCAAATGTTGTTAGAACATTCATAATGCAATAAGGTCGAAACTTTAGTTTGATAGAAACGTAAAGTTATCGATGGTAAACAATATGACATTGATATTACGATAAAAATATATTAGCTCTAAATAGCGTAAGTTTGCTACACGATATTCAACCTTAGGTGGGTCCCAAATTAATGCTCGTGACTGTACTATGTGACTCAAAGTCGACACACCTCATGCCAAATGCAGTAACTGCAATAACATAAAGTATACGACTGCATTTGTCATTAATTTACTTTGTATGTAGTATATAAAACAACCTAAAAGTAATATGAAGTGACTTTTGTAATATGAAATAATATTACGAAGCAAGTCATCTCTACGCCTTAATTTCGCTAATAAAATGGTGATCGTCGTAAAAATGTTCCATTATATGCGTAACAAGGAGTATCTCAAAAAAAATATGTTGACTTAATTTTAATTTATGAGCTTTCCGATCTTTTGCCAAACGGTGATTAAGCTGATTAATATTTTTGCTTAAGTGCTGTTAATGGCTTTCAAAAACGTGGCTTCTACACGTTTTTCCTCAATTTCTCAATATTCATTATAGGTTTTAAGGGAATATCAGTATTTATTGGTGAAGCGCTTTTTTGCTAACATTAAATTATGAAGGTTATTCTATTACTTGTTTTAGGTTACTAAGTAACGTTAACACGCTGTCGGCCCGTGAAAATAATTTTATTAAGTTTGAATTAACGAAAGTGGTTGCTAAAGATGTTGCCTAATACGTTTTATTTTCAGGAGTGTGTACGTTGTTCATATTATATATAGTAATATAACAAAGATGAAAAGTTTGTTTTTATTTCTGTTCGAACGCGCTAATCTCAGAAACTACCACTCCGATTTCAATAATTATTTTTGTAATGTGAAGCCACATTCAACGGAAAGGCTGAACAGATACAACGATAAAAACTGCGGGGCGCTGCTACTATAATATACAATTCAAATCAATCTTTCAACGATACAAAAATGCCCATACATTCATTACATACAAATACGAATTCATAAAAAGATACGTATAAAATATAAATTGAATAGAAAAACATTTCCACTCCATTTTCCATCGAGATTTCCACATCAGTTCCATGAATAAGCACAACTCCAATAGATCTCCAAAAGCTTTTCACAAAAATACACATTTAAGAGAATGGTACAAATAACAAATTGTATTTAACCAAAGCAACGTAGTTAAACAAACAGTTATATTAAAATTGTAATCCGGCAAAAGCTGGAGATGAAATGTTTAAAGTAATTACTCTATAGCCATGACAGAGGCCTTTGGCGGCTCAATAACTCTGACACCAGGATTGGTCAGGTTGACCATCCACTCGATGAAGAAGAATAAGGGTGCTTTCAAATTATGCGTTTCGTGTCGGACCGCTGCGGTGCCGAAGCGGTGCGTTTGTCGTGTTGTGAACGTACGATCGTGTGTTTTCATACAAAACGAGCCGTGCGGCAACAGTGCGTACTAAAATTATTTCGCGGTACCGACGCCGCATATATATCATATTAATATGAGTACTACAACGCTGATTATTATCCTATATACTAGTATTATTATAATAAACGTATTCACACGGGTTTTATCTCGTTAATAAGTTAATAAAGCAAGTAATAACTAACTATTTTTGGAGTCGGTGACAGCCAAGTGAGTGTGTAAGAGAGAGAAAAAGAGACGGAGACAAACTTATGAATATAAACTATTCACTGCGCTGGAAGTTTGCAGGATCATTTCATTCAGCTGCAGTATCGCGAGTTTAACGTAATGGCTCGACTACACTATCGCCAAACACAGTCGAATACTGACGTTCACGATAGTGTATAGGGCTTATTTGTGTCTATTCCTCTGTATTCGTCTATGTTCGTCACTTTGTTCGTCGCCACCCGTCCGTTGTCTGAACGAAGTTATCCGCAAATATACATAAAAAAGCATATAGGAGGAGGTTATCAATATATGCATATATGTATGCATATATTGATAACCTCCTCCTTTTTTGAAGTCGGTTAAAATGATTTATCATGGCTGAATTTCCTGGTTGTGGTCGCACCATTTTATTGCTTAAATGATACACCGCGTGTGGTAATCACTGAACTGAATATTCAACACGACGGTTTAAACATATATAATTCATACAGTCTTTAACTGCCGCGCTTTGAGACGTCCATTAAATCAACACTTAACTAATTGACGTAATATTTCATACAGTACATGTCAAAATCACTAATTAAATCTCTACTAAACTTCACTGTTTTTACGTTCTGTCTAAAGGAATGCAGTAAGTAGAGTAGAGTAAAAGGCTACCGTGTCGCCAATCTTGTTCCTGTTCTATATAATATATATATGAAGAGGAAATATTTTCATACTTAACTGTATGTAAGGGCGCGGCCCCCCTAAATCTATCTACAAAACACTAGCTTTTGCCCGCGGCTTCGCTCGCGTGGAATTTAGTCTGCCGCATTAAGTTTCGTAATAAGAAGATTTATAAAAACTTTCATCCCCTATTTTATCCCCTTGGGGGTAGAATTTATCAAAATCTTTTCTTAGAGGATGCCTACGTCATAGTAGCTATATGCATGCAAAGTCTCAACCCGATCGGTTTAAAATTGACAAAGTTTCATACAAACTTTTATCCCCTATTTATCCCCTTGGGGGTAGAATTTATCAAAATCCTTTCTTAAGGGATGCCCACGTTATAGTAGCTATATGCATGCACAATCTCAGCCCGATCGGTTTAAAATTGACAAAGTTTCATACAAACTTTCAACCCCTATTTTATCCCCTTGGGGGTAGAATTTATCAAAATCCTTTCTTAGGGAATGCCCACGTCATAGTAGCTATATGCATGCACAATCTCAGCCCGATCGGTTTAAAATTGACAAAGTTTCATACAAACTTTCAACCCCTATTTTATCCCCTTGGGGGTAGAATTTATCAAAATACTTTCTCAGGGGATGCCTACTTCATAGCAGCTATATGCATGCAAAGTCTCAGCCCGATCGGTTTAAAATTGACAAAGTTTCATACAAATTTTCATCCCCTATTTTATCCCCTTGGGGGTAGAATTTTCGAAAATCCTTTCTTATTGTGCACTTACGTTACTTGAAGAACCTTCCTGCCAAATTTCATGCTTCTAGGTGTAGCGGTTGAGGCTGTGCGTTGATTATCAGTCAGTCAGGGCTTTGAATTTTATATATATATGTCGGAATGGAATTGTCGGAATTTATTCAGGTTTGAATTTACCACCCATTCGGAAGAGCATCAGCAGAGAAGAATGGGCAAGAAACTCTGCTGTCAGCTTAATCTTTTATACACGGGTTTATTTCATAACAATCATAACGTGTGCACCGGGCAACCGACGTCGAACGAGTGACCCGTGTTTCTGTTCACATCGCCTTATATAGGATCGAAGTGGTGGGGATGACCGTTGCACGTGTTGTTTTCATCCGATGAGGTTAGGCACCGTCAAACGTCCATCTCCGACACGGCCATCCTGCTAGCACACGTCCTCGTGTGTTAATCTGCAAAGAAATAACCAACGAGAGTATTTGTTCGCCTCGGCCACTTCTGACCAATCATATTTCTACAAACAACTCAAATAAAGAAACTTCGTAACTGTATAGTTTTTCTTTTAAATTACTCTAATAAAACCATAAAAGAGCCATAAGAAAATATCAACCAGAGCCATGTACCACTGTCGCTTGTAACAACAAATTAACACACTTTAATTAACCACACAAATCGAAACTTCACACTAGTAAGCCCTCTATCGCCACGGCTCTCTAGCCGACCAGCAATCGCAATTGCTCTCTCACTATGCATATCCATCAAGTGGATCGCCCATGTGCATCACCCTGTGACTGCCGAGTCTACTCCTGGACTCTATGGTTCCTCCAGAACCCGACCTCCGCCAGAGTTGCCTGCTACCGCGTACTCACGGACTACAATGTAGACACCGATTTCTACTGAGCTACGGCTACACGACAACCTCTGGTACGGTCCAACACAATACGGCCGATAGAGTCCTTACTCGAGTTTCCACCAAAACAAGTTTACTCATCCTCATCAGAATCACTATTAACATCAACTTCGACTGGTACATGACCTACTGGCATCTTTCGTAATCTATCGTGTTCAGATCAATAATCATCAGATTAATAATATGATCAAATAGCGTAAGAAATCACAAAGTAAATTATGATAACGTTTCATCTACCAAAACCCTGAGGCCAGTAACAGTGACAGACTCTGGTTCATTATTCACACACAATTAACAATTTAATCACAATTGATTTACTACTGAGTCTTTGTTCGTGGTCACAACACAAGATTTAGCAAACGCATTTGCCCTTTATGCACTTCCATTTCGGAATGCCGAGTCGTCCCATGACTCTACGGTCTTCGCTACCAGGCAAGACCCGACCACACTACCCAGGGCTACCGCCTACTGCCTACCCACGGACTACTACAAGTAGTAGACACCGATTTCTAACGGGCTACAGCTACGGCACCCTGGTGCGGTCTCAGACTGACCCACCGACATAAAAACCCAGTAACAATCAACAACTTAATCAACCTCACTGTCTCCACCTTCGTCTGAGTCAGCTGTTACCCGCCCCACAGGCATCTTCCTAACACGATCATGTGTATACTTGTAAGTACGTTTAGAGTTCAAAGCTTTTCAACGTGTAACGATCACCATCGTTCGGTCACTCCTGACCTAAATAACTACTTCAACGAAAGACTTAGTAAAGCTCAAACTATTATTCTTTTCCAATGAACAAATTAACTACCTCAATATTCATAATCACATTGCTTATCTCAACATAATACTAGAACATCGTCAGGCACAAGTACCCATTAAAAATCAAATTAATCTCAAATCAAAGTAAAGGTCAAGTGTGTGTGTCTCTATTGTCCGGCTATCCCCGTAGCCCTAATACGCAGTCATCCCTGTGACTAGCTGTGATCATCCCAGTGATCACCCATAAACCTGATCATCCCTGTGATCAGTCACTCCCGTGATCATCCCAGTGATCACCCATAACCCTGATCATCCCTGTGATCAGTCACTCCCGTGATCATCCCAGACTCAAGAGGACACGCACAACTATACCACACAGTCAAAAGTGACTACAGTTCATCATCACAAGGCTCAGAATTACTAACAATGGGTACTTGCCCTTCAGGCATTTTCCTATACCAGTCAATGACACTATATTGTGTACTCGTTCTCCTCTAAACCTCGCGGCCACAGTAATTTGCACTCGCTCGGTCAACCTGACTATTCTTCCTTAAATTCTTGATTTCAATCAAAAGTTAATTTCAATTATTATCAATCGGGAATCTTCAATGCTATGTAACACATGAATACTAGGTACCACGTCATTTTCAACTTTAACTTCAATAGACTATTAATCTCAAATGCACATTACAATATGAGCCATGAGTAAGTAACATTAAGCTTGTCTAGTCACGTCTAGTCACGGCAACCAGCCAACCAGCAATCACATTGCTCAACAACACACGGTCTCAGCAGACCACTCCACAGTACGGTCAATCCAGACCACGACCATCGCCGAGTTTGAACATTGAACTCAATAAGTCACATAGTCACATGAAACCCTTACTCATACTCTCATATTTTACAACGGGATAAACATCCAAAATACTTTCAATAAGCTTTCTACTTTATCAAGTGGTACGAAGATTCACTACAAAACTCAATGTTAACTGACTCAAATATCACAAAATAGCTCACCGGATATTTCCCAACAAACCAATCATTACCGCAATACATCACCGATTTAACATCCAATGTGAATTTGTCGTGATAGATTCTTGAATAATTTGGAATACCGCAATCCCTCATATTCCTCAGGTAACAGGATTGAGAAGAGAACCACGTTCTTCCCTGGACGAGGTTCATCAATGCTCACAATAATTACCAGCATTGAACCAACATGAAAGTAAGAAAACATATTAGAACATATCACATTACATCACAAGATTACACTTGACTCATAATTACCTTCTTAACTCCACAATAGAATAGAGTACTAACTAACTATACTCACAGAACATTCCAAGTTTTATTACCAAATCATTGACCAATTCAAACATTCTCTACTGGTGGCTCAGTGGGCAAAATAGCGATCTTTATCATTCTCTGCTGGACGCTCGGTGGGCAATAGCGATCTTGATCATTCTCTGCTGGACGCTCGGTGGGCAATAGCGATCTTGATCATTCTCTGCTGGACGCTCGGTGGGCAATAGCGATCTTGATCCCACTTCTGATGTCGGAATGGAATTGTCGGAATTTATTCAGGTTTGAATTTACCACCCATTCGGAAGAGCATCAGCAGAGAAGAATGGGCAAGAAACTCTGCTGTCAGCTTAATCTTTTATACACGGGTTTATTTCATAACAATCATAACGTGTGCACCGGGCAACCGACGTCGAACGAGTGACCCGTGTTTCTGTTCACATCGCCTTATATAGGATCGAAGTGGTGGGGATGACCGTTGCACGTGTTGTTTTCATCCGATGAGGTTAGGCACCGTCAAACGTCCATCTCCGACATATAGATTATCACACCAGCGCCATCTATTAACCTCCTGGGACAGCTAGTTTACTAATAAAACTAATCTAAATATGATCACACAGTATTACATTCCTAACATGATCTTCTTTAATCATTTGCAAAAGTTTTCAAACAGCCTGTGGGGCGAATGAAAGTAACTAGAAAATATATAGAAAAAGTTCATAAAAATGTAGTCAATAGTCGAATAGCTAATCAACGTTTTCATTGGTTACAACTCCAAAATGCCAACGGTCCTTTTCAGGACCAAACCAACGGCCCTTCTCAGGGCCAAATAAACGGTCCTATTCGCTCGATTCGCTTAGAAGAAGAAGAAAAACGTTCTCATTTTGTTTCATACAATTCGTTAGTCGCTTTGCTTGGACGTTGACAGCTCCGTTTAACTCTGTCTCATCAGCTAATCTCACGTTAGGAAGTACCAATTCATCAATTAATCAACGAAACTATCATTCCAAACTGGCTTATTACAATAAACAACCTAAACCGTGATTCCATTAATGTATAAGCTATGTAAATGTGTGCGATACAAAGTGGATTTGGTAAATTAACGAGATAATTATGTGTGAATGTTTTCAATTGTATGATAGCGGTAAAACCTCATTTTTTTTTTTCAATTAAGCTTTTTTAATAGTTAGTTTGGAATAAGATTTATATGCCGATGTCATTATAAAATATTGCCAACATTGGCATAGCATAAAATGATACATTATGCTATACTAGCCGCGCCCCGCGGTGTTACCCGCGTTGTACACGTTCCCGCGGGAATTTCGGGATAAAATGTATCCCATGTGTTATTCTGATGTATAACCTATATTACTGTAAAGTTTCATCCAAATCCGTTCAGTAGTTTTTGCGTGAAAGAGCAACAAACATCCATACATCCATACATACAAACTTTCGCATTTATAATATTAGTAGGAGTAGGATTTGATAATATGACTAGACTACTGTATACCAAACGTAGTATAGCCAGATAACTCAGCATAGCGTTGGTAAAATGGAAACGTGACAGCATACTCTACTTTGAAAGCTTTTAAAGCTTTCTTATCCTAAAAACTCACTTGATTTAATCCTAAAAATAGTTTTTACATTTTTTTGTCACGCATTCAAAAAACGAACATCTAAAACCGATACATAATTTATAGTTTTTGTTAAAACCAATCACAATTAATCCATACGCGTAACGAAACAGCGATAGGCGAGGGGTCAAATGTGAAATTATACGATATACGACTAGCGTGCCGGACGGGTCGTATCCGTATAAATCAGCGCACTGTGAATTGTGAATCGGGACAACTGGACGCGGCAGCTGCAGATTTTGAACATTGTACATTAATATTTTGATCAATATTACTATATAGAGCAATTATATTTTTTTGTAATGTCAACCCGCCTTAGGCAAACGTGGTAATTGCGCCTAATCCTCGCTGTAATATCTTCAGCGAGATGAGAGACCTTGTCTGCTGTGGGACTTCACAGGCTTATACTGTATATTACAGATAGAATGAAAAAAACATATGTTATATTCTTGTCTGCAACTTTAAAGTGTAAAAGTCATTACAGGCGTTTGTAATTACAAAATGTAGTATAAAAAAAATGTACGCAATAATGATAAAAAAGAATCTATATTGATATATCAAGATGAAATGTTGGTTTGTTTGAACATGACCATTAAATTATGTTGCATTGATTTCCATTTTGGGAAAAGTTGATAGACTTCTTTTCTTCCTACTCTTATGCGGACGGATAAAACCGGGTAACGCAACTAGTATAGTATAATCATACTACATACATAAATAAGTGGTATAATCTAATTTCGGTACGACACTACGACAAAATAGCTGTCCTGTGTTCACAACGAGTACATTATTCAAGCAGTAAATTTGATTGTCCGCCTCTAAAATAGAATTTCCCATAATTTACTCATATATCTCCGAATGGCGACACTTTGTGACCATATTTATAGTCCACTGATAATTTATGGATATTGTTGTTAGGATACTTGAGTGAATGGGTTGTTAACTAACACATACGCGGATCATTACTGGTTGATGAAGGATCTCCATATAGATTTTAATGGCGGATTGCACAATAACTTTAAAATCTATTACGTATCTAAATATGTTAAAGAAACAAAGTGTTTTATCAAAATTGAACGTTATAGTACTACAAACAAAACACCATTTCAAACGAACGTCTTTTTTTCCAGAATAACACATGGGATACATTTTATCCCGAAATTCCTGCAGGAACCGATACAACGCGGGTAACACCGCGGGGTGGGGCTAGTGTTGATAATCATGTTTGACTAGATACACTCGCTCTGTTGCACACTCGCCGTCTCAAAGCTTGTTAATTGGCTCAATGTCAACAGAGTCTTTTATTTGCAGTTATCAAATAATTATTGTTAGTTTCATTTTTTTTTTTTACTAACTTTCACACGTATTCTAGGTATATTTTTCTTCAACGTATTTTGGTAAAAAATATTATTATACAGCGTCCGTTCCCCAAAGCTTACCTTCTTTACTAAAATAAACATAACAGGTAACTGGGTCTCAAAAACGTGAGCCAAAAATCTAGGTAATAGAAACAGAATAAGCTTTCTACGTTATTTCGCGCTTGTTTTTATAATGAGGTCAAAAAAGCTAAACGGTTGAAACCTGAAAAACTCTGATGTGTACTGAAAATTAGGATTTGACTTATATTTTTAATTAAACTGAGCGGTTTTCTTTATGGAGTGCTTAATTTTTGTGTGCTCAGTTTTTATAGTTTATTCATAAAAGTTATTATGAAATTAGTTATTCTTATTACTCGTTAAAATGAGACTGTTCTTTTAAGTTAATAATTCCAGCAAGTCATTGCCGTAATACCGTAGTTTGACTAAGCTATAGTACATTGCCATTGTTATGCAAAGTCGTCGGTCTCTACTTGGATGGGTGACCTGAAAATCTCTCTCACTAATCTCAGAAACTACCAATCTGATTTGATTTTTCTTTGCAATAGATAGCCACATTCAGACGGAAGGTTATAAGTTAATTTTCATCCCGTAAAATCGCGGGGCACTGTTAGTTATAATATAAAAGCAGTAGGAATATTTAAACATTATGTACGGAACTTGCATAGCGGCACGATAGTCAACTGTTTCCACAGCAAAGTCCTTTACTAGTGTTTTGTTTGTGTTCCTCACAAACGACAGCCCTTATTTATTTTAGAGTTCGTTGACATTAGGCGAGAATCCGTTCGCGAGTAGTTTATATAGTTTACAGGAACCCTGTAACTATACAGAGTGGAAAAGCTAGGACGTTTGATATAAGTTTGTAAATAAAAGTTTTTAAATATCCCGACGAAAAAGTGTGTGTTATAAGCTTGAAGTCGATGATTGTGTGTTGTGTGTGTCTGTAACATCATAGCTGTTTTTTTTTATATGAAAGCCAGTTTCTTTGGTGGTAACTATGTTATGTTTTCAATACTGCCGAATTAAGTATGGAGGGAAGGGAAATGTCTAAATTTCATATAGATAATTTTTAATCTGAATATTAAGACGGTGTAAGATTCCACTGCAGGACAAAAGCCTTTACACTCAGTACATTGACGTGGATTAAGCTATCTTCACACTCCAATCACATGCTTTGAAATGACGTCAACCTCTTTAGAAAAAAAGATCTTGCTAAAATGAAAATTTGCCTTGCAGGTCGATTTGCCTAAGACATACTCAAATCGCAATGAATATTCATTTATAAAAACTGAGTTTTATAATAGAAAATGTAAGACAATTTCCCTCATTACTTCATTCAAAGCCAGTTTAATTATAAACCACAATAATAAGTTGATTCCATCAAAGAAATTACGAGTAAGCTCGTGAAGTATTAATTAAATTTCACTCCGTGTGTAAAGGGGTGATAATTTTTCATTTATTAGCGTTTGTTCCTTCAAATGTAATATTTTATGGTCAAAATGTGGTTTAATTAGAATTGTGGCTTCTTTTACGAAATGAAGATTGAATTTCGTCCTTCACTATTAAGTGTTACACTATTTATTTTGAGGTTTAAGTACTTTCTCTTCGCATTATTTGCTGAAGACTAAATTCAATTTCTTTATGAAGATATTTGAATACTTATTCTTAATTAAACATAAGTAATTAAACTGTCTTCTCAACCATTAATTTTAATTTATATTTACAAGATTTTTACCGAATTGTAAAACCAGGAGAAGGTTCTCAGTTCGTACATTTATTTTAAAACTAGAAGAACCCCGCAGTTTTACCCGCGTTGTGCCCGTTCCCTTTCCGTTGAATGTGGCTATCCATTACAAAAAGAAGTATATGAATCGGATTGGTAATTGCTGAGATTAGCACGTTTAAACAAACAAACTCTTTGCTTTACTATATTAAGTATGGATTTGTTTACTTTAAAACGTAATCCCATTACAAGCCACTTTGTTGCGTAATAAAAACGATCTCATATAAGAACATAAAACGTTGTTAAATTATTAAAAAAGGCACTTGAAATCCTCCCTTTGTCACCGAAAGGTAAAAACTATAAAAATAACTTTCTTTACTCAAAACCAGGGATGTACTCAGTTTACGAGGGCTTTCCTTCCTCATAATAGTTAAGCTTATATTTATATGCTATAAGTTTATACTGAAGCACTTATATGGTATATAAATCGTTACTTTATATCATCGTAAAATGTGAATTTGAAGTAATGTTTTAGTATGCTGGACTCCTATTTATTGGAAGTAGGCGTTGTCACTCGATTTTACTATTCTACCCGTGTCGATATCGTAACGTATGTCCTTTCTAGATCCTGGGTCGTGACCTGAACGATATTTTAAGGTAAAACGGGAAAATACGTTCACATCAACTGTATTTCAATAATTTTGGAAAAGCATAAGGAAGGAAAACTTAGGAAGATATTAAATTTATAAGAATGATAGGCGCTTATTCAGATTGTTGTTTGAAATCCAAGCCATTAAGTAAAGTATTGGCTTGTAGTTACTGATGAGTAAAAGCTTTAAATCTCACTGAAGATATCTTTGAATAATCCAACTTATACAACTTACCCAGAAAATAAATAGCGCTACCGTACTGTGGAATGTTAAATTGTCGGTCCCGGTTATTTCAATCGGCAGACCATGTCGGAGGTCTTTAGGCGGTCAAAACTCTGATGCCAGAGTTGGCCACTAACCGACTCGAACTTACTTAAGTACTTTAAAGCGATAGTTGGCAAGCTATAGCAGCACGTCAAACTTCACACAGGTAGTGTGACAGAGATAACGCCATACAAAAATGAAGCTAACCGACTATCTCCCTCTAGAGGCCAAACAAGTCACCCTTTTCTCTACTTGACTTTATTCATAAAATAATGGTTTACATTCATCTATCTAACATCTACTAACATTATTCAAGTAATTTCAACTATCAAGTACTGCAACTGCTTTAGTTAAACACTCCAACGCGATATTAAACCACTCAATTAAACCCTAGTCTAGACAACTAGCCTTTTAGTTAAACAACTGCACTTTGTGATACCTATCGCGTTTCTGAGTGTATGAGTGGGCTAAAGAGGTTCTATTATATATATTTTTTTATGTTTATTATTGTAATATAATATCTATCTATTTTTAACCATACAACTTCGAGTATACATTACCTGAATTTTCCCTGCTGTACTCTCTTAGTCTCTGGAAAATTTGAAATGAAAAAATTCTTATGAATTATATTTTATTACCTTGATAGTTTCAGAAATTATGGCTTTAGAGCCATAATCATAATCAATCTACCACAAGCAATCTCTTAAATGTATACATTCAAAAGATTTAAATTTCATAAAACCGTATCAGAGGCCTTTAGGCGTACTAATAACTTCGACACCAGTGTTGACCACTAACCTACTTAAGTTACTTCTACACTATGATTTGAACTCGAGTTAAATACTCATATCTCACTGCCGCACTTAAGGAACTTCATTAAATCAACACTTAACTAATTGAGATATATTATCCGACATTACAAGTCAAAACCACTAATCAAATGTCTACTGAGAAAGCTTTTGACGTCTCTAAGTACAGGCGTAAGTACCGAAACCATCTTCTTAACGAAACACACGAAAAGACGTTCCGTACAAAAGCTATGAAGTTTCAAATAAAACGTAAACACTTCATTCAAAGAGACTTCATTATCCACAAGCGGGTCCGTTAAGATCCTCAAAATGGTTAAAGAAAATAGTTGGAGCATTAAACAAGTCGGGAACGATTGTAACTCTTAGCGGTTGCACTAACTTGCATCCCCTAGTATTAATGGTACATTAGTTAACCCGACTTTACGTTCGAACAGGTGAACCGGTATCTTTATTGCGGGTTCACCTACAATCCTACCATTTGCTTTATTTTAATTTAGATGATAATAACTTTCAGGTGCTTTGTTTGAAGTAAGTTTAAGAGATTCGCCTTTTAATTGAATTGGGAGTTTATTTGTTTTTCAGACACTTTCCACGAATACCTTTTAGTTATAAAGGGTTTAAAACTAAATCTTATTTTAAACAAAAATATCAATTTTGTTTTATTTACTACTAGCAGTGACTCGCTGTTTTACCTGCGTTATGCTCGTCCTTCGTTGAAAAATTATTCAAATCGGACTGCTAATTCCCGAGATTAGCTTGAGCAAACTAACAAACTTACAAATTGTACCTCTTTTTAATATTAGGTATAGATAAGTATAGATTTCAAAATTGTTAATTAGTGTTGAAAACTACAACTGGTCAAATACACCTGTTTTTGAGCACATACTTATATAACCTTATATACGAGTTTATATTAGAGATACCTACTAACATATATATAGTAATTTATTATAAAGGAAATCTCAAATTCATAAATATTCTTAATTGAAAGAAAACGTTTAAAGAGATACACCAGTGAGTTTCATTCAAAGACTGTTTCGTGGTAAGGGTCGTTGGAGACTTAGCTTGCTTTATGTATGTGACGTTTTTAATTACAGGGGACTACCCCAATAATTGATAGGGGAATTTGGAATTTAATTAAGTCATTAAATATTGTAGCTTTAAAAAGTTACTTTAATAAAATAACGTTTGACTAATTAATTAAAATCTTATCAAGTCAATACTTTTGGAAAATTTGAATGATTTGAATACAAATTTTAATTACAATATCAGTTCTAAGATAATTTTAAATCACAAGCATTCGTATTCATTTAGATTAAAACAATGATTTAGAAGGGTATATATTTCTTTGTAAAGTAACAAAGCGTTTTTCTGGCGCATACCCTAACATGATTTTGAAAAACACAAGTTAAAATAGAAAAAAGGCTCTCATAGGTACAAAAAAATATTATATCAAAAGATGAAAAGATTAAATAAAAAAACCGTTTGTTTTCATAAAATACCCCGGATAAAAAATCTGTGACAGTATTTTACAGTGTTTATCTTATATACGCGCCCTTTAAATATAAAAGGGCTGGCAAAAGCAAATAGGGAGAGTTTAATTGAATTATTCCAAGCTGTCCCTCGGAAGGGAGTTCGGTCTGTGATGGTCACGTATATTAAATTATATTTTTAATTGCTTCCATGTTAGAAGCAAAGTTTGAATTCATGACAATTTCATTTCATTACGCTTATGATTAAATACAAAACTTGTTTTGGAATTTAATTATGAAATAGCTCTGGGTATTAACTATAGATACATCATAGAAGCTATCTATAGAGTTTTCTATAACCGATGCAAAAATAAAGAAGTTATAAGTATAACAAGTCTTTGTCTGTGGTATAATCAAGTGCAACTGTTTTGATTTGACGCTACGTTTAAGTGTGTACATTCAAAGTAGAAACTGTCAGGTTCCATTTACGCAAACAAGATATCACTTTCAGCATATTGAACGAGCAAGTTAACAAAAGTCGTTAATTGTGTTCTACATGCGAGTGGTTTGACAAACCCTGATTGATTGACTGTGGCGACAGCGGGTGATCAATCAATGCAGTTTGACTTAACTGACGGTGTTTTGAAGTGATTCTAATAGTTTTTTTCACTAACTGTTAGCCGCGTTACGAAAGCCTTAACGAACAAGTTATATTTATAGTACAGAAGCCCACAAAATATTTAGGAAACTTATTCGAGGGAATTCGGGAGTTTCTTGAGCACCAGGAGAAGAGTTCTCCCCGAACTCATCAGTGTTAGATATAGGAGATACCTTTCTAAAAAATATTTGTTGACTTGTCACTTATGAAGATTGCCAAAAACCGTCAGAAAAAAGCCCATGGATTTACTCGAGTGCTTCAGTCTAAGTAACATGTATGTGTGTTTTTTATTCTACCCAATTAAGTGTGATGCAAACGATGATGCAAACAATGTTATATGAATAAGAATAATAATAAACCTTTTTAAGCAACTGAGATATTAAACACCTCTTCAAAAGCAACTGAAATCTTCAATATCGTAATTGTTATTTGTTATGACCTTAATGTAAAAAGCTGTTTGCTTCAGTTATTTTAACTGAACCGAAACAGGCTTGTAATAACATAACCTCAATATCAGAATCCCTCAAGCAAAGATTACAATATCATCGCCACAATATTCCTTTATTCTTTAATATTAAATTTTTACACTTTAGTCGGCAAGTCTAAATGTCTGCTAAGTAGAGCACAATCGGATCGTGTCAAGGGATTTTTCATTCTGAATTTATTACGAAGTTTCATCTTCTCGTCTTTTAATTTATACAAAAATAGGTATTTAAATGCGAAATGTTGGAGAGGATTTTAACTTTTGTAAGTTTGTTTGTAAAGTAATCAAAGAAATTTTTAAACTGGTGATTTATATGTTTGGAGAACGGTGGTTCACAAAAATGTTTAAGTAAAAATGTCTAGCTATAGAGATTATAAGATATTTTTTATAGCAATATCAACTTTTTAACCATTAAGTGTAGGGCCACATCTGCGGAACGTACGGCGCCGAACCTTCCGCTAAATACGCTCGTAGTGTATTTCAAGTTATCTATGACACATCAGTACGCGGCGTAATTTCTACTGATGTGTCATAGAGCGGAAGGTACGGCGCCGTACGTTCCGCAGATGTGGCGCTACACTAAGAGTTATGTGTGAATTATGTAATATAATTTGTATCTTTTTGAATTGAAACTACGTTTGCGGATACTTCGGCTCGTAAGTGTAAACTACTACAATTTGTTCAAGCAAGTAAAATTTCGTATGTTATTCAGAAATATCATTACCACGGCTTTATACGAACTTTTAACCTTGGACTTCTCTACTAATGACAATGCAATACAACCTTTATGCGTTGACATATAAAGTTAACTTTCAATTGCCACCCATACTTAACCACAAGTAAATATAACACCGACCTAATTAAATCTAATATTGGTACATCTGAATGGAATATGCAGTGTTCTGAACTGTATAATTACCATTACCGGGAGCCAAACCTGCAATGCGGGGTGCATCCCTTGAGTTCCACTTTGATATAAGTTTGTTTGCACAGACTAGTTGCGAGGGTACGTCTAAATTACTGTTTAGTGTCGCTTATAGAATGCACTGGATCATAATCCGGTTTCTATTTAAATCTCTTGTAGATGTAAATGTAGGGTAAATGCCACAAATTCAGTCAGTTTGCTAAGTTTGAGGCTAGTTTAATTTGGGGTTTAAAGTAAAAGGGATAGCAGGAATCGAAACTCTCGTAATTTTTTTACAGGTTTTCAGGCCTGAAGTGGTTGAGCCGTGGTTGATACGCAACTTAAGGTACACGCTTTCACCATTAACTGTTAAGTAAGGCTTAGCCTGTTATGACCCACTGCCGGGTAAAGGCTTCTCATTTCACCGAAGACATCAGTGCAATTAGGCGTAATCACCACGTAAACAAGCTTTATCACAGTAAAAGTCTCAAACAAACAAATCTCTCAAAGAGAATCCTACGTCAGCGCCAAGCCTCATGCGTACCACTTACGTATTAAAAAGATTTCTCTAAAACTTCAAGCAGTAGGTAACCTTTCGACCGCTGAACATTACATTTAAAAACCCGAGTGTAAATCCCGTGTTCACGACCGCATTGCGGCGTCCACATTAAACCGCTCCAAACCGGTAATTAGTGAGTCGACTAATTCATTACGTGTCCGAGTTATACGACTGTTGAATTGATGTGTTAAGCGGGGCCCAGAGAAATGCAACGTAAACCGCATTTGATCGTCAATGTACGCGGTGTTCTTGTGGCGAATCGAATTATCGAACTTGAAGCCCCCATCACTAATCGCCACCATATATTGGACCCAAACTTTGTTGTAAGCCTGATTTAATGTGAGCCTGCAGCTCAAATGATTCAAAGGAAATAAGCCGTTTATGCGCGAATGAAAACAGCTATTCCGTTCAAATAACTGGATAATTACCCTATTAATTGTATAGTTTAGAGATTATACAAATGATCATGAATCATTGATTCTTTATAACTTCGCCACCAAATATCTCTTATTCCCTAGAATTTCTATTTCATACATGACAAGTAATTTCAAGTATTACCTAACGTTACTTTACTTGTAACTACTAAGGCTTCTCAAGTCCAAGGCAAAGAAGCCTCATATACTCTTATGAGCACCTGATTTCGTAAGAAAAATACGCACTTCTCGAGTTGAGGAGATTCTTGGAGTCCGGGATCAGTCCGGGCCATCATGAGGCTTTACGCCCAGCGTCGGCTGATCCCTGATTTCCCGAGGGACACTGATGCCGACCGTGTCTTGGGGTCGAAAATTAATGGATAAGATACATTTAGAAGGAACTAATAAGTATACATATGTAATATTACTATGTGTTACTTCAAAAAACTTATATAAGTGTTTGCGCACTGTGTCGAAGTAAACTAACCATAATGCTCAGTTTAATCCATTCACTCCTGGTTTCACAACTCACTCACTCAAATGTATGTCTATACACTATACATATAATCACTATTTCTATTACCACCACATCAAATAATGAAAGTAATTAAAAGGTGCATATAATATAATACATAATCATTATATAAAAATATTTTGTATGTACTATATTGAGCGAAACCATTCAATGTGAAATACTACTCTTATTTAAAGAGGCATAAATAACTAGTGAACAACACGCTGGTTCAATATTGAGTGTAGAGAAAAATATTATTACGTTTTAAACATAAAACAACCTATTTCCATTGTAATAGTAGAAATAACTTAAGCAAAAGACACACATACTGGGCGCGCTGCGGGCCAGTGTGACACCTTTCATACAAATACAAGGAATACAACGTCACGCGACCCGCACCCGGTCCGCACCCGCACTAGTGTGTCTTGCGCTTTAACTACGGTTTTTCCATTTGGCATACCATATACACTGAAAATGAATCGTAAAAGTATGTTTAATATACACTTAGTATAAATAAATTTATACAGTAATAACTTGCATGGGCTAATCAGGCTTTTATGAAACGTAAACAGACCTAGGTTAATCACAAAACTAACAAAAGCAAAAAAGTACAGTTAGTGCAATAACAGCTTAATCACAACTGCATACGGCATATTTCTTTTGTTTAAAAATACAACACAGAGCTAATTAGTATACTAGGTTTCGTGAGGGTAATAATAACAAGGGCTGGCAACATTCCAAATACTGGCATTTGATTAACTCGCCATTTGAGTGTTTCATTTAACCATTATTGCTCTATTTCATTTCTGCAATGAAATTTATTGTTCCAGAAAAGCGTGATATTTGCCAAATAAAATGACACAAGGATATTTTCAATGATAAGCACTAGATCTATAATATTTTTGAGAAGAACTTTATAGACATGACATCAAATACAAATATCTAAATGTATCATTACATTTTCACATTATTCGTATGCCGTATCCACTTTTATAAGGTCCATGTAATCATAAAATATTTAATTTCGTCGCACATGACAAGGGCACTTCTTATTGCGTTTGCACCTGACAAATTATATTGAAACCAGCCGACTGTTTCTCACCTGTGCACGGTTAATCGAGTTCTTCCCTGACTGTACACTTGAATTATTTTATAATTTGGGTAGTAAGATGAATCGAGCAACTTATTTATTCAGTTTTAATATTTTGATTTGTATCGAGTCGACGTAACAAAAAACGTAAAAAAACAGTTTAAAAGGAAATAATTATATATTGTTTCAACTTGTATCAAATAAATTACTTTCTATAAAAAGCTTACTACACAAGTATTGCTGGAAGTTTAAATAATTGCATTTCATCCGTTAAAATATACTATAGTATTATACGTATAAAATAAAGATATAACATTTCCTGGCAGTACACATTACCCGAGCTGTTCAGTATTTTACATCTGAAAATAATATTATTTAAAAATTGAAGCTCAATTTCTCAATCGGCCATTTTCCATATAAAACACATGCGCTCTGATTATGGAAATATCGCTATCCTTATTCCTCCTCGGGGATTTTATATGGAGAGTATTTCCTTTCTCTATCATCGCATTTGTATTATGAATTTGCATATTTAAAAAGAAGAGACGAGTGAAAACTGCAATAAGCTCTCATTTAGTATTCGGATTTTAGATAGCGGCTATACGTTAGTGGGAGCGTCTCTGTACCGTATAAGTTTGGAATCAGACAGGAGTTTAGCCCGATAACCTCCATTTGATTCGACGCAAATCTGTATTCAATTCAATTTGTACTGAATGATAGGAGGAGAAATTCTGTTTAGTTTGCTTCTGGCACCCCACTGATGTACATTCGTTGACATTACTTAATGTACCTACTACTCGTAAAATCAAAATCGGTAAATCAAAAAAGTATCAAATACCTCTACAAAATGGCAGCCCAACTTAGTTAAAGAATACTGTAGGTAATACTTTTCTTTTAAACTTTTTTAAATATCGGTAAATCAGAAAATTACCAAAAACCCAATGGTAACCTATTTCTGTTGTCAATATAATATATACCTGTACAAATTCACTCACGGTTAATTAGACAAAGTAAGCTCTAAGCTTGTAATAAACTATATACTACATGTACGTGCAAAAAAAGCATTAAAAAATTATCTAACAACTTGTCAAACAAAAATATGGGTATATTAGCCGATAAAAATGGCAATATAACGCAACCAAACCACATTAATTTCTGATTAGAATAGATACGAACTGGAGATAACCAGCGTATTCTGTCCCATGAGCTTACACTGCAACGTCCCCTATTGCATCGATCAAAATGAATATTTTAGTGTACAAAACAAGCTACATTGGAAATGTTTGTAATTCATGTTATTCACAGCAATAGAATTCTAATGAAAAAATACATAAATACATCGTAATTAGGGCCTCATTACGGATAGCGATCGTTACATGAGCCATGTCAGAGGCCTTTGGCGGCTCAATAACTCTGATACCAGGAATGGTCAGGATGACCATCCACTCGATAAAGAAGAAGAAGAGTCTCATTTGCACATGAGTTTTGTAACGTACAGACGTCCAAAGTGATGAAATAAATCAAATACATTACATTATATACATATACATTATATTTTGAACTCTAACTGTCCGACATAGAGCATTATATGCTATGCGCTCATGTGAATTACTTATATTTTGACATCAATATACACTAGTTTAGGTACCGAAATGATTACCATAGAATCAACCGATTAAGAAATAACCGCAAAACAAAAGCATTCACAAACAATTCGAAAACCGAACTTTCAAGGTACATTTGGAATCTGCACAATTCATCGTCCCCTACAAAAGACTTCCACAGAAAACCAACACATCACTCCTACAGTCCGCGCACAATTCCTAAAGCATCGCTCTAAAATCTAATAATTAATCTCCATCGTGCGTCAAATTTAAGCACGACCAGGTCAAGTCATAAGCAATATGTCGGTGTCGTCGGGCAATGAGGACGTGTAGTGGCCGCCATGTCGGTCGAGTGTAAATGATGTTCCGAGAGGCCGCTCGATACCCAATCCGACGGATGTATGAAGATTTTGATGGTGAATTAATTAAATATTAGTGGAGTCAGGATGATGATCTTTATGTCTGATGTTTGTGTTTTGACATAAGATGTTACTACTTAAGCGCAGGACATACGAATACAAGGAATATAACGTGCCGTACCGGGTCTCACCAGGCCCGCTCTCGCGTCACACACACGCTTTCATAGAAAACTGACCTTAATTTGTTTCGTTCTTACCAATAAAGGTATAACATATATATTATGTTTAATTGATAACAAATATATCTATCCTAATTTTATATAGAAAAAGATTATTTCTGCTCAACTGTTTGAAAATGTTTGGGTGTCACTCAACTGAATCTAAGAGAAAAACGTAAGCGAAATCTATTGGACTGCGAGTAAGTATGTAAGTCTACTTATATACAGAATATTCTATTCAACATTCTATGCATGAAGATGAAGCGAAACCAATTTTCTTCATCTTATATCAATATATGCACGTAACCTTCACGTAACACATGCACCCGACTGACAAGCAATTAACATTGCCAACAAGCTATAAACTCGTGTAAGTACAACCAAGTCACAATAACGGATTCACATTGTGATGTTATAACAATACTTACCCGCGTTGTACCCGTTACTGTGGGAATTACGGGATAAAATGTATCCCATGTGTTATTCTAATGTATAACCTATATTACTGTAAAGTTTCATCCAAATCTTTTCAGTAGTTTTTGCGTGAAAGAGTACAAACACGGATACATCCTTACAATTTTTTGCATTCAATTTTTGTAGGATTTTCCCGAGTTTCGTACTCCTTGTACAAGTCATACTCAATTTGAACTGCGAGTTCGATTTTAACCGTTTTCAATCGCCCGTAACTGTGGCCACAGCTGTTATATACTCGTATAACTACAAGCAAAGCTGAAAGCAGCTAAATTTGCTACTTTTATCACAAGTGTCATTGGGTATTCCGTTTAAAGCGCTTTTACAAAATGACAGGTACAGATTCAGCTATTTTAAAGCTAGATTTCATAGTGGTCTTGCAACTGGTACGTATTTGTACTGAATAAATAATAGGCATTGTTTTGTATTCAGCGACCATAAGGATTGGTCGTACAATTTGAATAGAAATGCGTTTCGATGACAACAAAGTGAATTATCGATATTTTATTGAGACTCGGGTGTGGTTTAATTATAAAAATGTGCGGCTTTCATTATTTCAATGAAAACCACAATCAAACAATATTCAATCAAATCTTTATTAAAAAAGAACATTAAAAAAAATTGCGTTAGTCTAAAATGAAAAAAAAGTAGCAGCGCCCCGCGGTTTTACCCACGTTGTTCCCGTGAAAATTTCGAGATTGAAAATATCCTGTTGAATTTGGCTATGGCTTACAAAAATAATGATTCAAATCGGATTGATAGTTTCTGAAACAAAAAGAAATTATAGTGTACAGTATAGGCTTATACTTTGCTTTACTTTTACCACGCGGTTTAACTAAAATATTGTTATACTATGTTTTGTCTCTTTTGCTCTTTGGAAAATTGCGTCTGTCAGAAAATGACAAACCAATTTGATAGCTAAACGTTTCTTAATATTCGCGTTCATCTCACAACTCACATTTCAAAATCCTTAATACGCCCTTACAGTATAGATAGATTAACTCACATTTCAAAGTTCAACTCGAGACTGTTTTAATTGAAAAAATATCTTCATTACATAGTATAAAACAAAGTCGCGTCTGTTTGTCTGTATGCTTAAATCTTTAAAATTACGCAACGGATTTTGATACGGTTTTTTGTAATAGGTAGAGTGATTCAAGAGGAAGGTTTTTATGTAAAAAAAATCCCGAAATTCCCACGGGAACGGGCACAACGCAGGTAAAACCGCGGGGTGCTGCTAGTATTAAATAAAGGCTAATATTAAAAGAAAGCCGATAACACTGACACCGTCAGCTCCTCGGAGTTACTTAGAACTTTTAATCTTACTTGGTCAAGTCTTCAGTCTGTTTAATCCATCGTAATCTAATTTTCTACGTCAATTAGATTTCGTAAATACACTAAATGGATTGAACTAATTCTAAGTCTTTATTAGTTTGCCATTATTGGAATTATTGGTAAATGTTTTAGCTTATACTTAGTGTGATTAGAAAATCAAGTTGAAAGAAAAAAATGCTCGATAAATCACGTCTCGGTTAGCTTTTAGTTTATTGGAAAGTCTTGAGAATTAAAGTTTATGGTACGATTAAATGAACGCACTAAGAATACTTTTTACTTTAAAAAAAGTTTCAATAAGACTTTAAAAATAATGTGCCTTACTATCTTTATGACGTGACATGTAAGAGTTCTATTTTCAAATCTTTAAAATAAAATAAATTCTATTCTGCGCATTATCACATTATCTATGAATCAAAGTCAAACAAAGATTTTGTTCTATTTTAAAAAATAATAGAATTTATTCTCTTTTCAAATAATCCCAAACACATCAGTCCTCATTCACACGTCAATCCATCAGCCACTACATTATCCCGAAGTCACACTCCGCTCCAATGCATTCGTCCAAACAAAAACAGATAATCCAACATTGAGAACGTACGAATAGGTCGCCAGAGAGCACGTTATTGAGTATTGAGCCATTAGTGGAGCTCAAGACGAGACCACAGCACGTCTGGGACCCTCAAGCTCGAACGTGATTGGTCGAGGGCACTCTACCTGTGTCTATTACCGGATCATGTTTGGTTATGAATAACAGATTTATAGAAAAGACAATATTGGATCGGGATTTCTCAATCAGAATATAATAAGAATTAAATTAAAACAACACGTTTCCTTATTTGTATTTGTAGATGAATAAGATATATTTTTAACCTACTTCACAAATGAAGGAGGTTTATGACATGTTTTTTTTATAATTGTGAACTCATGTTTCCATCTTATATGAACTTTCGAAAACTATTTCAGTGTTTGAAAGGGTAGAAAATCCTTACAGAGTAATATTATTTTTAACCCATTTCTATAAACACAAGAAACCTAATATAATGATATTTTACCGCTTTGAAAAGTTATCAATTAAGCCACGTTTGTAAAATATACATAGTCTTCAGGCGTCGTCGCTGGGTCGCTGAAAGCATCTCAATAAAAGGCGTATGCCCTGCAACGGAATCATAAAGGCCAATCTAACTGATTTCTTTTACTATACTATGATAATATTAATTGTTGAAAAGTACTAAAAGGTATTCTGACAACGAAGCTATGTTTGAACTATAATGCGATTCCACAGAGCACTTAGCAGGTATCGTTTATGGAGTGGATCTATTGTTTCCTAAGAACTTGGTACTTCATAGACAAGACAATGCTTCTGTGGACTTTTCAGATGAAACTAAATTGTACTAAAGCTTGGTTTAGATTGTGGGAGTTGACGTGTTCTATAGATAACTAGAGTAAGCGAGTACTTTAGTGAGTAATTGGAAATAAGTAGATGTGACACTAGCAGCAGCTCGCGGGTTTACCCGCGATATGCCCGTTCCCGTAAGAGTTTGAAGAGAAAAAAATCTTATAACATTTTCCTTGAATGTGTCAATCTAATACAAAAAGAATTATTAGAATAGGACTGATAGTTAGATGAGCACGTTCAAACAAACAAAATATCAAACGTTTCAGCTTTATTTTAGTAGTTTAGATTACTCGCTTTCTCGCGTAGTCCTCAACTTGACAATTCATTCATTGTAAACAACGTCACATTTTTTTCCCCTCTTAATGTCAAAAGTTTATAAAACAATCCGTACTCAAGTATTCTTGTGTGTAAAAGGCCTAACAGGCGCAACTAGAACCAAACTTCTACCGCAAATGAAATTAATACAAAACCGGAAAAATATTTACCAAACTTTATCTCGAGAATTAACCGGCGAGAGTCTCTCATTAAGAATTAAAATCAAGACTTAAACGGCACTCGGTTTGAGTAACAAAATTATGTTTGAAAAGTTTTCAAAACGGCACAGCCGAGTTTATTACAAAATTATCCTTCGAGAAACAATTTGACATTTTCCTGAAGTTCAACAAGTAACTTTAGCTTTCGACTAATTAATGTTTGGATTGAATTGTCAAATAAATATGTTTTTTGAGCTCCGAGTCAGTTGGAACAGAGGGGGTGTAATACGATTGACGGGAAAATATGTACCGTATGTCTGTCGGTGGCATCGTAGCTCAACGGGGGAACTAATTTTGATTAATTATTTTTTGTTTGCAAGATAACTGAGTATGTAATTTACCTTTACAGCTCAGATAACATAATGTTTGATCAGTCATAAAGGATACTAACTGTGTGCGATCTTGTCCATATCTATTTATGGATACCCATTGGGACTTAATGAGTAATTGAAATTATAAAATTTATTGAGGCCTCTCATTTCACTGAAGATATAAGTACAGCGAGTAGGATTAGGCGTAATCACCACGCTTACGAAATCACCACAATGCGGATTGGTGATTCCAAACCAGACCCACGTTTGAAAAGTAAACCGGCAGCATTCTTCATCCGACCCAGAATTGAACCCGGGACTTGTCTTGACACGCGAATTCGCATATCACTAGACCACCGAGGGTATCAATTCAACTTAAATCATTAACACAATTTGTATCCAATTGCATGCACAGCAAACAAAACATCGTAACAAATGTACTAAATTAACGCTTTTAATTGAGACAATTAAAATATTTAATTTATTAATAAACTACACAAAATGGAACAGTTCGTTCGACCGCACACCGTGTCGGGCTGCCGATTAATCAATTACTGCTCTCACCACTAAAACCATTAATGTTTTACAATTTAACAAAGAAATCTACTGAGATTTATACCGCGTAATTAAATACCGATCAATTAATTTGCATCACAATTTATTTATTATTATTTCGTCTCTAGAGGTTTTGGTACACTTCAACCTCTTTCAGTTTTACTAATGAAACCCTAACTCTGAGTTATCCTACTTTAATATTATAAATGCGATAGTTTGTCAGGATGAATGTATGGATGTATGTTTGTTACTCTTTCACGCAAAAACTAATGAACAGAGTTGGATGAAACTATACAGTAATATAGGTTTTAATATAGGTTATACATCAGAATGACACCTGGAATACATTTCATCCCAAAATTCCCGCGGGAACGGGTACAACGTGGAACACCGCGGGGCTAGTACTTCATATAAAAAAAAATTAAAATCATACTGAAGTACACTGAGTTATACACTGAATAATTTTATATTCATTACGGTTTTTATATTTACCCTATGACTCCTTGAAACCCCTGAATACGAATGAAATGAACGAATAATACATTAAAACATACTATACGTCTGTTTACCGTTTTATTTATTTCAATTCAAACAAACAAAACTGCCATAACTAACAGAATATCACTTGACGCAGTATTTGGATACCGAGTTACGCGAAACGCAATGTTGTTTTTACTTTTAAACGAATATCTAAACCGTAAAAACATTTCAATGTTGCATTTTTTAAAGTGGTAAAAGGGAAAAAGGGAAAAACACTTGATTTGACAATTTTATTTTTAGTACGCCGGCAGTGGGGTACATTGGAATGCGCACTACCGTCTGCTAGGACCCGAGATTGCAGTGAATGAAATTTCGCTACCAATTTGTAAAAGGGGAACTCGAATACCATTTGAAACAAAACAAAACACTTTGCCTTCCTATTAGGGGACACACCTGGTTTAAAAATAACTTAATAAACAGGTAGAAGAAAAAACATTTAATTTGAAACGGTAACACAAAGGTACCATTGGAATTGACGTTATTTTGTGATTTGAAAGAGGTAGGTTTAAATAGTGAAAAGCCATAACACCATTGTTATACTACAAATATACAATAAGCGAGTACCTCTTGCAGGCAACAAATTGAGAAGAGTCGCAATGATGAAGGGGAGCCTTTTGCCCAAAAAAGGGATAGTACAGGCTAGCACTAACGTAACTTCGCCCATACAGTCCCGTATGAATCTACTTTGATCGCCAAACATCTAGCAGTCACCGCATATTGCACTCGGAAAACGACCTATGGCGTCTCAAAGAATCTTTCACTTTTGGCTGATGGTGGTAGTGTGTTGGTAGACGACAGTCAATAATAACATTTGTTCACTTAGTAACTGTTTATTGTAGTAACGTGTATTATCATCAGAGGCACAGAAGTGACTCCTCTATATGGTATTGTAACAAGGCACCTATTATAAATAAATAAATCGTATTACATTAGGCGACATAAGGTAGGTACACACTTGAAAAATACCGTACATGAAAACTGTTCACGGTTTGTTTTAACTCGATACAATACGAGCAAACAAAACACATTCATTAATTTTAGCCACTAGCTCATAAAAAAGCAGGGAAACATTTTCAACATCAAACGTGTATTCTATTTCCTTTGCATGTTTCTATACTAACATTTGAAAAATACGGTTTTGAACGTCTCCATAGAGCGAAGAGCAAGCCACAATTCGTGTTTTCATATAAAAATACGGGCTATTTTCAAAATTAGATGTATTCGAACGCAGTCTTTTTTGAAACATACGTTTCTGTTTTTATTACTCGGCATGGTACAGAACGTTTAAATTTCAATTATTTAACTTTTGAATGAAGCCAAACATGCTATGTTAACGCCCAGTGAACTCGCGGGGGTGCGGGGCGTATAGTTTGTATGACGAGGTATATACTACAAAGTATACCTACGGAAGAAAATAAATAAATATTTAAACAGAATATTAGTCAATAATAATTATAGCTGAATTAGAAAACTTTATAATAAATTATATTCAACGATAAAACACAAATAAGTTTCGTTTCTTAAGTTCTGTGACTACGGTTCCTGTAAAGGTGCCGAAACGTCAGATAAAAATGTAAAAGCGAAGTGTATCCGCAAACGTAGTTTAAATTCTAAAAAAGGTTTACATTTCCACCAATCCCCATTCTCTGTTTGTCAGTACAACTGTAACAGAAATTGTTGAAATGTTAATCCCTACTTTCGAACAAAAGTATATACTTTACTGATAACTGTAAGAAGTAACAAAGACCGACCGACAATCACAGAGTAAGGTTAGGTTGTCATCATTCATCGACGCCGAGTCAAACTTTGACAAACAGACAGCATTCTTGACTGGAGAGTTCATTATATGGAACATTGGGTTCGAGCGACAACGGTTCTTTCAAAGCAAAGTTTTGCAAACTTTACAGGGTAGGATTAAGTAGATATATTTGCATAGTGTAATATAAAATATTACTGGGAAATGGAGAATACAGTGAAATCTCTCATGTGACACAGATTGCGTATGTTAAGCCCGGCACTGCACTGCGATATAATATTACACCCAAGAACATACTATAAGTCAGTGAGCACGTTGTTAACTTGTATTAAAAATATGAGGATTTATCTGCGACCGTTCTTTTTCAATTTAATAATAATTCAGGATGGTTCATCTCAGATACAAACTAGACAAAGTCATATAAAGCCAAGTAAGTCTTAGTCAAGTCTAATCAAGTGTTTTTCATTTATCCCTACTCTTTATAAACTATCTAAGTTACAACAAATATGACGAACAATAATATATCAATTATTTTAAAACTTATCAATTACTAATACATAACAACCAACTCCCTCAAAGACACGAGCTATTAAACATAACAAGGCAATTGCCGAACAGTTCAACACATTAACTACAAACGTCTGTACAATATTGCAGAACTATTGTACTAACTTAGTTTATATTAGTAAGCCAATGTTGCGATCAATCACTCATTTGCATACTAGTTACAAGCAAAGTACGCCCCTGTTCCTGAAAAGTTCAGCAAGTCAGTAAAGTTTGTCGAATTTGGCAATACGCCCCGTCTAACGAACGCGGCAAAAATAGTTTGAGCATTCCTCCATTTCAGTTTGTGCATTCTAAGTTAAAAGACCTTGTGACTTATGTTCGTATTGTTCTGGTGCTTTGGTTTCATTATTTTACACCGTGATTCAGCGTTGGAGATTTATTTTGATTTTGTTGGTGTGTAATGGTGAATGTCTTGTGGTGGGTAGTCGATATGATTGAAACCAAACAATTTATTTAAAAATAGAATCTTAAAAGAGATCTCATAAGAAAGATAAATTAATTTAGTATTAATGTGTTCTGTCTCGATAGCTGATTAATTAAAAAAATACTAGTACTAATAAGTAAAGTATTGTAAAGTAAGCCTGTAATGTCCCACTGTTGGGCAAAGGCCTCTCATCTCACCTCAGATATCAGTACAGTGATGAGGATTAGGCGTACTCACCACACTTGCCTATTGCGATTGATAGCAAAACTCTTAATACATAATAAATAATTCAGTTAAATAAAAAATGCTCAAAACTTTTTGGATACAATTTATTAATAATAATTATTATATATATTTATTGAAACTACCTAATTTAAAATGTACGATAACTTATTACCAATAGCATGTTTCAAGACCCAAAGGTAAAATGGTAATTCTACTCATAATTCAACGAGAACCTTTAGGTAAATGTCCCTTTACAATTAAAAGCATAAATCATGTTCGACTCCTGACCCTACATCGCTAACAATACAATAGCTTACATATCAGCTTATTAGAGGAGACTACAATTTACGGGAAACATTTCATACCATATGGACTGCGGTACAAATTACAAAAGAAAATAATAACATCGTACAATACAAACGTATTTATTCTGATATAATGTCAAAATAAGTATAAATGTATGTATGTTGCAGTTTAAGGTTGGTTATGGGCACTTTTAGAAAGTAATGAAAATTAAACAAAGTACAAAGACACAAATTATAGGTACAATTAAAAACAAGCAGACCATACAATTAGAGCGTTTAAAGAAAAAATGTCTTGCGTTCTATAAAATTGGTACCGTGCTTCGAAGGGCGCGTCAAACAGTCGGTTGAGGTTGTATCTATCGATAGACCATGTCGGAGGCCTTTAGTCGGTCTAAGAACTCCGACATAAATAAATTAATGAATGGTACAGATTACTGAACCCAACTTATAGAATAAGATTAATATCTATATTACCTAAATTCAAGTTATTTATAGTTCAACAATGAAAACCTAGATCCTTTATCCACGTCCGTGCCAAATAACACGGCTGATGCGGTTTTACCCCGAATCTCTAATTATTCCATTATGCACAATGTTTGACTGCCTAGCAAATGTCAAGCTCAATTCTTAGAACGACAAAATAGGAAATAAACACCAAATGTGAATTTCTAACTAACTTATTTCCATTGATAAAGTTAGGTTGACACTTTTCTAACTGCTAGGGATAGATAAAGTAGGTACTGATGTATAATTAATATTTCAAATATGGAAGCAGAGTGGTTTAGAATTATATCTGCCAAAGACAAAATAACCGTTAACATTTAAAACGCAAAATAAACAAATATTTACCAAAATTGTAATGTTCGAAACCTGTCAAAAAACAAAAACGTAACGAAACAACCGTTTAGCGAATTGAACTGTAACATGAGAGCCTAATAACATCGGGCCAAGCAATAATAATGTCCAATAACCGGCCTTTATGATTTACTTTTTGTATCGCGTAAATATACGGAATAAAATTGTTTATGGGGTACGGATACGGTTTCCGTATACGATAAGCTATGGTGATAAAGAGATACGATCTTTGTATTATAGAATAAAGGACCCGTCGCAAATGGATGGTGTTGATATTTATTATAATATGTTATGTTATTATCGGCGGTCATTCCGCGTTATTTTGTAATCATGGTTTATAGAAAAGCTTTTATTAGAAATTCCTGATAAGTTATGAATTTTCCAATGCTTCATTAACTGGAAATATAAATAAAACAAACAAATATCACGCATATTATTACTCATTTCTGTGTTATTAATAAAATAGAATCATCTAACTAATGTGAAACGGTAAATACCGATATACATAAAGCTGTTTCACCCCAAATATTTTCCTGTCCTATTCAAATATTATGTAGACACGATTGATATGCGCGCCCATTGCCACAATAGTACGGTGCAATCACGCGACTACGTGAACAATTTGCAAAACATATTACAAATTCAACGTTTCAAATGGAACATTTTTGAAGTTACGTACTACACTTGCTATATTTGTATTGAACGAAAAGATATGTTAAAGCTATGTTTGTTGTTGTAGATTCGTTTCATATAGATATTTTTTTAGTTTGTTAATTCTAATTTCTAGAATATTTAATAATGGTATGTATCAACAGTTACTTCGACTTATATTTTGTGCTTCTACTAAAAATATTTTAGTTTGCTCAAACCTCTACCTACAAGCATGCTACGCGCTTAATGATAGCTACGAGACAGCTACGTGCTACACGACTGCTACGGTTTTGCTACGCGTAGCACGACCTCACCACAAGTGTACAAGTTTTTCTCAGTTCATTTATACTAGAAAATATAGAAAATAATAACTTGTTAATATACTCGTAGTTAGTTAAATTGATTATTGATTCTTACCCAATATCTGGACGGCAATGGAATGGATGGAATTATTTTATACAAACGGCGAAAAATATTATTATAACTTTAGAACGGCTGAACCGATTTAAATGATGTATTTTTTCATGTTCTTTTTTTATCTTGGTCAGGAACAGGATAATAAGTAATAAAAATCCCGAAATTTCCACAGGAACAGTGCGCTGCAGGTGTTACCGCGGGGCACTACTAGTGTTACAATAAATAAAAAAATTAATACCCCGTAAACATAAAACCCGAAAGGCTTTCAAATGAAAAAAATCTCATCGAAATCGGCCCATCCGTTTGAAAGCTACGGTACCACAGACAGCCACTGGCACATACACAGACGGGGTGTGTCTCTTGCATCGGGGTTAATAACATTAATTCAAAAATAGTATCGCATTAGCGTAGTTTAAAAACAAACTACACCAACTGACAGAACTAATTTGCTAAAATACTTTGCAGATAAAATAAATTTAAAACCAAAATCGCTTTCTTTCACATCTATTTGTTTGAAGTAACGACTGTTTCAGCTTAAAAAAGATTTCAATTTGCTCAAAAGTGTTAATAGAAAAGGAAACAAAGGGTTACTTGAATCCTTTAAAAAGCTATAAAATTTTAAGGCAATCACTCTTTCCCCGAACACCTATAAAACAAAATCTCTACTTAAATCGACTTAATTCTACCTTTTGTCGGATTAAACTCAATATCCGGCAATTACAAGCCGTGAATTCTCAGCCTTTCTCTTTGACCCAGTGTGAGTGCCTGCTCTTAATTCCGTGCATTCCATCGTTAATTTAAAACTAAACTTCCGCCCCCTCGTAACAATAGATTGTCGCATAAATAACATCGCAGAAAAAAGGGAGTACTAAAATTTATCGCTGGAACTCGGATATTTTCGTAGACTTCGGTAAATTACAACTGAGTGCCTACCCAATTGTGAATTCATGGGGATTAGATTCGTACACTGTAATTTTACTTTTCTTTACCTATTACGGCTTTCTAGGGACGGAATAAGTATTGGTTTTTCATTTTAAATTATAGTCTTGAGTAACAATATTACAAAACGTTTTCCATTTTGTATATTAAACCATTCAACGATTTACGATACTACTTATTTTCTCCACGCTATTACTTTTAAGGTAAACTCGACGCATTAAAATCAATGGCCAGCTGTTCTAGTATCTACTAAAAAAAGCACTTGTTTTACATTTGGCCGGTAAATATGTTATGGGCTATAGAGATTACGTATTAATGCGTCTTTACCCTCGGATCCTGTGCACTTTACGCGTTACTGCGTTCCAGGCAGTTTCACAGGAGAACCAGTCATAAAACCCATTCTAAAAACAACATCACAGTAGATCGTAATCACCAAATTTTCTCTTTCTCAGACGTAGCCTGCCCAGTAATTGGTATTTATGGTTCACACACAATAACCCATTAGTGTAGTAGGTACGCAATATTTCTCGTACGGTACGTAAACAGAAATGGGCCCCACTTATTACATCTTTATTTCTTTCGTAATAGAATGTTGATACTGAAAGAATGTCCTGTTTGAGACAGGAAAATAATTAAATAAAAAAATTCAAAGTGAAATTCAATCTTCTTTAACCCTTCCTGACTTATCCGATACTTAAAACATCGACTTTCTTTATCAGCTTACCTAAGAGTTAGAAAATCCTTTTTTCATTTTCCCTGACATGGTGGCCAGATAAAAAAGCAAATCTCTAAATTCGAAAACGGAACACATCAAAGACGCGAAATAATCGCTCAGCGTTTTTGTTCCTTTTCAGCGACGTTTACGAACAAAAGAGGTTTGCTACGGGCTCCATGACATGTCTTGAGTAACGTGCTTTATCCAAGCGCCAAGTTAACGTGACCTCTTTTCACTGCACTGTTACTCTTGATGTGTTAGAAACGGTATCCGTCTCGGGAGATCTTCTTGGAATGGACACTTTACACATGTCTTGCCTAGGGACATAAAATACCGAGTTGTTTTCATAAGAGAGCGCTATGTAGTGCGTCATGTATCCGTCTACAGTTGTCAGTGTGATGCCTTTTGATTGCCGTCTCTTTCTAGCCAGTGTTTAGACACTTGGCAAATGTTTGTCGAGCACTCTTCACTTTATTTTTCTGGGGACCCCGGACCGCTATGTATTATACTCTACGATAATAAAAACAAGTGTATTTTTTGTTGAATATAAATTGATATCACTGGAACACTTTGGCCACAAATCATAGAGTGTATTGTTAAATGATATGGAATTTTCAGTGAAATTCTATTTATTATTTATGTTCTTAGTATTTTTATTTATATAATGTTAGTAACATAAAAGAATAAATGAAAATATATTCAACGAATGATGTTTGAATAATAAAAGAGCCATTATTTATAAAAAAATAATCCCAGTACTTACCTCCCACGTAACACCCACGCAGGCAAACTATTCGATAAACCAGCACTTGATATTTGAACTGTCTATTATACTATAAATATGATTATACTTATACCTCCTCATGAATAATCCTCACTGACAAGAGCCTTGCTCTTAAATTTATGATGATGAGAAAGTGAAAATCCATTTGATAGCTAAATTGTTTTTAATGCGCGTTTATTAATAGAAACAAATTAAGTTTACTCATACATTCAATAATTCTTGGTATTAAAAAAATATATTTAATTAGTTTCATTCTTAAATTTCATTTACTATGCCTGTAATTAAATTTAAAAATTAAAATAACTTAATTGTTCGGCAAACACTTCGTTTTACGAGCATTTACTTTTTCTCTGCTGTGTTATGCTAACGCATCAGTGGTCTAGTACTATGTGCACTCCTGCCAATACTGAGGTCCTGGTTCAATTCCCGGGTCGAACATAAAAATGTTCCCTACTTTTCAAACATGGCTCGGGTTTCACATCACCAACCCACATTAGGCAAGCGTGGTGAAATTACTGTAGCGAGATGATAGGCCTTTGCCCAGTTGTAAGACATTACGGGCTACTTTACTAGTGTATCAGTGGATTTCGCTTTTATGTATAGAATATTGATTTAATTGAATGACTTAACTGGTTTTCAGAAACCACCTACGCTTCTATAGTAGTACACCACACACAATCACAGCACTGTTGTGACCATTATTACCAGAAATCAATACGACCGCTAACCAATCAATCATAATTACAAGCGTCTTGCTTGACATTTGTGGTTCAGAGATATTTTGTTTGATATTGAATGTGGTAGTTTGTTACATAGTTTATCTATTTACTAGCAGCGCCCCGCGTTTTTACCCGCGTCGTGCCCGTTCCCGTGGGAATATCGGGAATTTTTATACATAAAACCTTCCTCTTGAATCACTCTACCTATTACATAAAACCGCATCAAAATCCGTTGCGTAATTTTAAAGATTTAAGCATACAGACAAACAGACAAACAAACAGACAAAAATAGCGACTTTGTTTTATACTATGTAGTGAAGTACTTTAGTACAAATAACTCAATGTAGTATTTAATTATATTGGTTGTCGGTCGCTGATGACCAAGTTGTTTAAGCGACCTTAAATAAATAAATTTTTAAAAAACTCAAATTTTACCTCTTTATAATCTTAGTATATAGCAGCTGTCTATATGACTATGACTATGGACTAGCAGCTGCCAGTAGTTTTACCTGCTTTGTGCCTATTTTGTTACGAGTAACACTTTTTTTTAAACTCACACGATATGCAATTATTCTACTGGGGGTCTATATATGACGGGGGTCATCCCGTGACCACGAGGCGGTGTAATCCCCTTGAAACGTTCGGTACGTATTTTAATAAATACGTTATTTATTGTAACGCGATATAGACGCTTTTCATTTAGTATAATGAGTAACACATTGTATAACATCTTCTCTACACTTTTTCTTTCAAAGAGCGAAAGGTATTCGCTCTGCATTGAAATCCAGAAACGTAGAATATAGTGGCAGTGACAAGAATGGATTTCATAAATCTTCCAACTAGTTTCAAAATGCAATTCTCACTAATTAACGACTTCCTAACTGCATGGTAACGTTTTTGATACCGAAAATTGCACAAACCATTAATATGCGAACAAAAAGTAAACTGTTGAAGTAGTTTCAAGTGTAGTAGCGCCATCTGGTGTAGAGTAGGGACATTTCTCTTTTCCTGGTATAAATAGTACTTTTTACTTAGTACTCTTTGTTCAAATTGACATTAACATATAACAGCTAAAATATTCCCTACATTAATAGTCCAAAAACCTGTTCAAAGTCTTTGAACATCCCTGTTCACCAACAGTCAATAAATGACAATATCATAGTCAAATATCCCATCCAACATTCAAAATCATCCACTAACTCAAGGCCTCTTTCAATTTAAATGTTTTATGCCGTCCGGCTCCGCGCCGCAGTAGTGCAGTCGACCGCGCGCACGGATGTTCTTTTGTTTGTCACAAAACGCACGTAGCAGGACGACTGAAATCGCTTATTCCTGTTAGACATCGGTTATGAAAAAAAAATCTTGTTTCTCGCTCATTTTCTTCAGCCAAAACGTAATAAAAATATTTGACTTTGACTGGTCAATATCAGTTTTAATCGGTCAATATCGGTCAGTTGGAAAATATAGTATAATATATTTATTCAAAGTAAAATCAAACCTGACTGATAAATACCTATTACGTAAATTAAAAACGGCAACACCAGAATTGATGACTGAAATTGCAAACATTTATATTTAGTATTTATATTCCAAACAAACTTATATTTCTCAAAGTTGATACAATTTAAAAACAATATATAGTGATTTCCTTTCATCCTAATTTCCAAAGTAAGCATTTTTCGTTAAACTTCTCTAGCAAATGGATGCTGCAACATAGAACTTAATAAAACCTCGCGAGTTGCGGAAGGAAGTCGACTAAGCAAAATAGCACTAACGCGAAACGTTCTTAATGTAATGGACGTTAGAAACTTTTAATATACACCTACTAATAGAACACGGGGGAAAACTCTTGTACAAGTTTACATAGAAATTACTCACAGGATATAAGTTCAACCAACAAAGTGGTTACATGTGTGAGTTTTTGCTTAGGTAGAGAAACTAATGTTTCTATTTTCAAATTAAGGATTTTAACTGATAGGAACGCACACATATACATTTAAAACTGTTTAATTCTCCTTTGTTTCCTGCCTGATTTCTAACCAATTTAAAAAACCGAAGGACTTTGTTCTTTATTCGAATTTGAAATAAGAATATTTAGAACACGACACGGTAATGTCATTCATAGTAAAGGCTACAGGCATTAGGCCCTGCAGTGATGTCTTGTGTACCTAATCGAGTATATATCGTTTTACAAGCCGTAACTTAACTTTGTTATCTAACCTGATAAAAATACACATTTCTTTATACGTATACAAATAAAAACATCCCTTCTAATGAAAGATAGTAAACACATGGTAAACACAGAGTCTCTCTCGACAAAAACTTGTTTTCGTTTGTTTAGTACCGTCATCGTTTACCAGTCATGCGAGTATTTTATATACAAAGATAAGAATAATAACCCTAACTCCAGTACTGTGTGTCACCAAAAAAGTACCTCAACTTCGCCACGCGCTCACTGGTTTGGAAATTAAAAACATGGCTTTTGAAGTTTTAAAGAGTAAAGTTGAATAAACTCATTGCCTTCTCACTTCACTTACATTTTATTGCAGGAGTACGTTAAACGAAACACGAGCGCCTTCTGGATTGAACCAATCTGTTTCGACCCAGTTTCTCAAGTTTTTTAACGAAAATATGCACTTACGGTTAAGCGAAACCAAATATCGTGACTTCTTTTTACGGTCGACCGTTTTTATTTTCTTTCATAAAAACGCAACGGTACGTGAACGGAAAATAATTTTTAAATGCCATGTTCTACAGAGATATGTCCCTGCAACGAGCATTCGTGTGAGTGTACGTCCGTAAGAATATTATAGTGGTAGAAGTAATAATTTTAAGTTTACAAGCTCTACAATGTACGCGATGCATTATACTGCGAATGGTGGTGAACATTCGCTCGGTAATAAAATAAAAAGTTCCGAGTTAAACCCAACAAAAACCCAATTTAGCTGGGATTCAGGGAGTGTGGGTTTTTCTGAACTGTCCGGATCCCGAAGACATATTTATTTAAGTGCCGTGAGATCCGAGCGGTGGGTCAGGACGCAAGATTTGCCGGTGACCAATTTGATGGATGATATCTTGTGACCCGCCGCTGTCCCGTATGGCCGAAACTTCATTTGGTACTTTTTATTAAACCTGCAGAATATAAAAAAGTAACAGTCTTACCTATAAAAAGTTGCACAAAAGGTAAAAAACATATTCTATGATAAACACCTCCATCTATTGCCAGCTTATGGAAATTTGTAGTAATTACTGTTTTTTGCAAAATAATACTGGTAAGATTATTTTCGTCTTGTCACGACACTTATTTATGAAATCTTTACGAGTTTTATATAATTAAAGAAGATTTAATCCTTCATACTTAATCACTCATACAATTTTCAAATATACGACATAACCAACAAATTATTCTCTATATTTGAATCAAATACCTCATAGATACGTCAAAATTAATGCTCAAAGCTTAGAATTTCAACTGATCGAGGAACCACGAAATATTCCAAGTACTCGTATTTACATGGCATAATATTTGGCGAAACATTAGCTCGTATACTCGTACCTGCCGCAAGATACTGTAGTAATTATACTCGAGGCATGCATAGTGTGGCCTCTCGGTGATTCATTAGTTTGCTAATGAACGTAATCTATCCTGCAGGAGAGGTGATTGAAGTTCATACGTCATAAATAATGGATTTGGAATGTTTGTTTCAAGGAACGTATTCCAATTTTAACGAATAATACTAAGTTTTTGAGAATAAGGAACTTGTAATATTTTAAATGCGAAAATTGTGAGGATGGATGTATGGATGGATGTATGGGTGGATGGATGTATGGATGGATGTATGGATGGATGTATGGATGTAGTTTGTTACTCTTTCACGCAAAAACTACTGAACAGATTAGGATGAATCTTTACAGTAATATAGGTATTACATCAGAATAACACATGGGATAAATTTTATCCCAAAATTCCAGCGGGAACGGGTACAACGCGGGTAACACCGAGGGGTGCGGCTAGTTTTGTAATATGTTGCTATGCTACAAAAACTATGAACGCAATAAATCGAAATATAAAGATATTAATTTTGACATCCATATCGGTGCAACAAAAATTAACACATGCTTCTAACAACCCTTTAAACCCCTTTTAAAAGCACGTTTAACTCTAGTCAGTCTCCGTGGTTTATGGTTTCAATCGTTAGACCATTTCTAAACCCTTTAGGCGATTTAAAAACTCCGATACCAAAGTTGACCACTACTCGAACTTTCTTTTTACGACGTAAAAAAACTTACCCATAAATATATTGTCGAAACGGCAACAGACCAGAAAGGCTTTACCAATCGTGAGCTGAATATATATGAAGGTTTCTTTAAATAAACCAGGCTACCTGCGAGTTACTCGCTATCGGTCCTCCGCAGTTTGTGTGAAAACTAAAGGATCGAAACAAAATGAAATGGTCCACGGAATAGTTCAATATATCTTGAGATGAAATATTTCATATCGTCACTGAAGCACTAGAGGTGTAATACTGGATTATTGGTTTATTCCAAACAAGAAACTTTAAGATTATAGTAGAGAAATGTGTTTGTGACATAAACGTGTTTATTTGCACTCTCTTTTGTTTTTCGTGAGTTGGTAATCCTATTGATATTACAAATGGAATGTACGGTGTTATTTTTACTGAATCAATGGATCAAGATTGAAATTATCATTGAGATATGGTATACATTATTTCTCGCTTTGAATTCCACCTGAAGAGTAAAAGCGCTTACAGTGGGGTTTAACAGTGGGGCACTACCACTTTAGTTATGAAAAATAACTTTCCCAAAAATATATTATCAAATCAAGAATGGAATGTATTATAAAAACAACTAATAAATACTTTTAATCTACCAAACAAATACGAAATAACTGAGAGTCAAAAATAATAAAATTCGTGGTCAGATAGCCATAGGCAATGTTTCGCCAAATTTGTACTAAGGAATTTAATATAAATCCGGGATGAAAAGGGGTTGAGGGTAGCGCCATGATTATTAGTCTGGCCGCTCTAAGATAATGTAATACTATCCAAAATAATCTACCTATTTTATGTATTTAATTTAGAAATTGTTTACAATCTTCTATATAATAACATTAATTCGCGAACGGGGAACAGATTGGTTTTAACTAAACAGTCATTGAATTGTTCGTTTTAATCAAATTTCATCAATTATGCGAATAAAGTTAAAATTGTCTGTAATCTATAGGGCTAAATATGTTTTTGTAGATACGAGTATAGTAAGTATAAGTAATATGCCCTTTATAATGATAACATTAATAATCGAAATCCAGTTAAAACTGCAGTTAGTGGTTGTTAGAATTCGTTGGATTGTAATGTCTAATATACTATCCCCAACATTATAGTTCTGTAATTAATCTAAAACCATTAATAAACTTAACTTAACCCGACTTGGATGGGGAATGGTAGTGGCACTTCCGTTGAGCGCTACCGTGCTTCGGAGGGTTAAGCAGTCGGTCCCAGCTGTTTCAATCGTTAGACCATGTCGAAGGCCTTTAGGCGGTCTAAAAACTCCGACGCGAGGGTTGACCGCTAACCCTCGAAATGAATGAATGAACCTTAACGTTCAACTAACCTTTTCATTCATATTTTTTCAGCGCTGGCGTTTTTAATAAAATTATTTTCATTAAATTAAGTTTTGAATACAATAACAGTACTTCATTGTTAAGAACCATTTGCACCTTTTCATTACAATCATTAGCCTCGTAAATATTATTAAATAAGATACTTATAATCCTCCAGCGGTTACGAAGTAACGAATTTCGAAACCAGGTTGAACCTAAATTGAAATAATAAGGTATATTATGAAAAATATATTATCCCTTTGGGACATTTTAGCAGCTCTCCGAAGAACGTAGACACAATAAATGTATAAAATTACGGAGCGATTCCTGGCCAAGGTTTTTGAGATCATACGCTTATGCTTTAAGCTACATACTCGCTATACACGTTACGGTGTATCGTAGAGATTTGTACCTGTACATGTTTACCTGCGGAGTGGACTGAAGCGTTTGTTGACAAAACAGACCTATGCAAGTCATTGAACATGAAGTGAACTGAGGGAGGACATTACAATTTATTGTTATGTAATGTTTTATGTGATAAACAATAAATATTCTATAATTATCATAAGTGCTCCAGTGTACTACGAGCACAAAATATATAGTAATACAAATAATACCCAGACAGTCTTCAAGGTGATTTCTTGGTGTATTACTTGCCGGAGCGTCCAAATACACTGTAGGTACCAATGACGTACCATAAGACGCCCAATCCCCAATAGTTAGCGAACTATTGACGTGTATAGCGGGCAAAAGACGTAACTATTTGGAATAATACAAATAATATGTTCTCTTTTTATTAGAACTACTTTCAGCTTACATATTTTAAACAGTTTACTTTGCAGACTCCTATTACAGATGGATAGATATGTTTTTTATACGTCATAGATTAACATAACAATCGTAATGTTTCTTAATCTAATTCCTGTAGCATTATCTTGAACCAAATCCATTATCCAGCTAACTATCCATTAACTGTTTTAGGTAAAGTTTTATTATGAATCCCCACAAAGTGAACCTGAGTTACAGCCATAATTAATGTCTAATGTTTGTTCATAAACTAATTAGTCCCTCATGACAGAAATTATAATTCGTAGCACTAACTAAATACGTGTCAGATTTATTTTAACACCAACCACCCATTAGTACATCGAGGTAATTAATTTAATTCGTGGTAATTATGTAATTATACAATTAAATTACGATTCGTGAATGTTATTTTATCAACGCATGGTTATTTAGGTATTTTGAAACGATTGCTATGCTTATATTACTATTGTATTTCTCACTCACGTTTTTACCGTTAATGGCACGCTTGCCTCGTGTGTTTTTCAGAATTAAGCGCCATTTACATGATGCAAGTTTCTTGCCTGTTGCATACAATAAAATTGAAGCAATTATTTTCTTGCATGGTCTAAACAGTACGTAACATTTTGATCTTTTGCGCAAGTTTTGCTTGCCAAAATTGTCTTGGTGTAAACAGCACATACAACAATTTCTTAGGCGATTCTTGCATTCAATTTTCTCTTCATTTGCCAACATGAGTCACTGACCTGTAGTATATGGACTGGCTGCACCATACAAATGACAGATAATATGTGTGGCAATTTGAAGCGCCCCTACGAGTTTCCCGAGAACTAATTTTGACGTACATTGCAAGCAAATGGCCCCCGTATGAGATTGTAAAAGCGGCGACGGCGAGTTTTTTGTGTAATATAATTTTATTTCGTGGTATTTAAGTGAGATTTCATATTTAATTGTGAAAGTTGAGCTAAATAAACATGATAAAATGTGTGTTTTGTAAAGCTCGCTACAGAAAAGGGAGTAAAACGTCATTTCACAGGTACGTGTATTTTATTGTTGTTTTTATGCAAATTTGTCTTGAAATTGTGTTTATAGCATTGATTACTATCTGAAAATTGTTTGCAATGATATCTTAACAAAATAATGATGATATAATGATGAATTTCGTGAGAATTGATGTAAAAATTAGTTTTGTTTATGCACTAGGGATTGACAAATTCTTGTCGATAAAATATCGATATTCAATACTAAAAGTTGACATACTTAGTATAAGCTCAGGCTAATTGGAAGTAATTGTTTAACACCCGTATTTCGGCATTGTGCAAAATTAAAAAAAAGCCTGGGTCAGCCTCACACGCTATGCGAGGTCGATTCGACGACTGAAATTCGAGTCTTATAATACGTATGCAGAAAAATAGTCGTGGTTTTAGTAATAAATCTTTTGGTGTGTCTCATTACTCAGCATGTACATAATTGTACATCTTATTTATGTTATGTATAAGTTATCAATTATATTTTTTCAGATTTCCTTCCGAGTTGACGCTAAGAAACGTGTGGTTACAAAATATGAATGCCTTAAACTGGACCACGAAGGAAACAGATTATCTCTGTTCCAAACATTTTGATATATTTTATATAATAAATATTTTTTACAATAAAAATGTGAAAGTATTTTTGTTTTTTATTTTGTCTAAGCTACCCAGTTATTACTGTGTTGGTCTAGTTCGTCCCGCCAACATCACTGGCCCACAATAGCTCAGGATAGAGATCAGTGGAAGGAGGGTAGGGAGGCCTTTGCCCTGCAGTGGGACATTTATGGCTAATTAATAATATAAACTATTAGAAAAAGCCGTCATCCTCAATACTTGCAGACTTGTCCGCAAGTTTCTCAATTTATAATTATGGGCCATTATGGCACTTGGCTTCGGCCCGTGCTCTCTACATAACCTCCCTTGGGAGAGATATACATTGTATAAAAATATATATATATATATATATATATATATTTCTTAGGCGATTCTTGCATTCAATTTTCTCTTCATTTGCCAACATGAGTCATGAGTGCAGTAAGTGAAGGTGTGTTAATCGTTGCTGCTCTTCTGAGACAAGAAATATTGAGAAATCGTCGTAAAAAGAGGTGTTGGATCAAAAAATGGATAGCAAGAAGAGTTCTTGGAGCGTCTAACAATCTTTGTGTAGAATTACAAATAGAAAAGACGTGTGGCACTCGGGACTGCCGCGGTAAAGCTATTGCATAGTTATTTTTTCTATCACTAGATGGCGTTAGTGGGGAGCGTGAGGTTTTTTCGTTACGGAATTTCTGGATTCGGTCCCCGCGCTCAAGGCCCGCGATAGAAGCTATGCAATAGCTTAAAAATTTTATTTTGTTTGTAATTTCCTTAGGTCCTAAACGGTCAACTCCAAATTCTTGTGCAAATGCTACAAGTGCAGCATTACGTGCATCACGATTCTTGTAGTTTACATTTTCAGTGTCCCACAAACACTCATGGCTGCGGTAAATCTCTATAAACTTTAATAAGTCAGCAGAACCAAATTTTAATACTTTTTGACTCATATTTTTTAATAAACAGACTACAAAACCTCCCAACACTTGAATGAAAAATTTGACAACGCAAATACGTGCAATACTTGAAGCAACCCGTCAATGACATTTCATTGACGGGTCACGCACATACAATTCTCTGTTTAGACAAGTCAAAACTTGAAAGCAATAATCTCACTGACCTATACAGTATGTATACTACAGGTCAGTGAATAATCTCCTAAACATTATTGTATTGGTCTAAACAGAAGACATTTGCAACTATTTTCAGTCAAGACTTGCATTCAATAATTGCGTTCAATTTTTTTACTTGTATCCTCGTGTAAACAGTTGCGTACAATTCTTGAAGGGCAATTATCGCACTTCATTTATTGCATTCAATAATTGCACTTGAATGTACAAGAAAATTGTATCGTCTAAATCACGCTTTAGGAAACAAGAGTGATACAGTGTCTTTCTTTCCCGTATGCGTCTTTGATATCGTAGTAATATTATAAGTCGGCAAGAAAGCTCAATAGATCACTTGCTGATGCGCAGTCAGAGACGTCAAAAGTGATTTTGATATATGCTGTATGAAACATTACGTCAATTAGTTAAGTGTTGTTTAAATGGACGTTTTTGAGTGCAACAGTTAAACTGTTTACGTACAAACCGAACACAATATTTTTACAAAATTTCGAACTAGTTCCATTACTCATGCTTAGCTATTTATATAATAAAATCATTGCCAGTGAAAAGCTCTATAATCCCAGTAACTCAGATATTTAGCAAACAAACGCATTATTCCCCCCGACTTATACAAAATACGCGTTTTCAGGGTCATCAAAAGTTACTGTTATTTTATCTCCGCTCACAGTCGGCGGGCGTCGACTTTGACAACCCTAATACTTATTGTATAGCCCCCGATCTTAGGCTGTATTAAAATAAATTAAATAAGCTTACTTATTCAATTAGATTCATTAAGGAAAGGAAACTTATTGAATTTTAATTTAATTACAAGGCTGGGTATTTTAAGGCGCCTGTTTTAAAAATTACCAGCGGTATATTGCGGAGATTTTATTAATACCATCCTTATACAATGAATACCACCTCCAAATATAAATAAACTTCCTTTGTTTTATTCAGCTTTAGACATATATTTTAGAGAATTTGACCAACAGGTATATTGTATTAGTTATCACTACATAGTACGAGTATAAAATAAAGTCGTCTCTGTTTCGTGTCTGTTTGTCTGTATGCTTAAATCTTTAAAATTACGCAACGGATTTTGATGCGGTTTTTTGTAATAGGTAGAGTGATTCAAGAGGAAGGTTTTTATATAAAAAAATTCTCGAAATTACCACGGGAACGGGCACAACGCAAGTAAAACCGCGGGGCGCTGCTAGTCTATACTAATCTATACTTCTATACTAATATTATAAAGAGGAAAGGTTTGATTTTTTGTTTGTTTGTTTGTATCGAATAGGCTCTGAAACTACTGCACCGAATTAAAAAATTCTTTCACCATTCGAAAGCTACACTATCCCTGAGTGACATAGGCTATATTTATTCCCGAAATTCCCACGGGAACGGGCACAACGCGGGTATATGTAACCCAAGGTATGAAAAACATGCCTAAAAAAATTGGTTATTGGCGTGCGCTACTAAATCTATTGATGATACACAAAAACAATGTTCTACACAATCAAAGTACATATCATTGCGAACAAATAAGTTCGCGAGGGCATATGTCTAACTATTATAGTTAAGACACAATAACCGTTTTAAGTTAAAATTAATTAGTTAAAAAAGGAGTGTAATTTTAAGTTGATGATATTCATATGATGATATGAATCTACATCAAAATAAATGGCTCTACAATCAAGGTTAATTATGTTTCTTTGTGTACCTCTTTAAATTATTAAAATCGGACAGTTAGTTTCAGAGTTATGATGAGAAATATCACTACATAGTATAAAATAAAGTCGTCTCTGTTTCGTGTCTGTTTGTCTGTTTGTCTGTACTATGCTTAAATCTTTAAAATTACGCAACGGATTTTGATGCGGTTTTTAAGCTATTGCATAGCTTCTATCGCGGGCCTTGAGCGCGGGGACCGAATCCAAAAATTCCGTAACGAAAATACCTCACGCTCCCCACTCCGACGGGCAAGGAGGTGTGGCTTGAAGGCCGTGCACCGTCGAACGTCGTTTCAGTTCGGCAGTCTTCGACACGGCGTTGTGTGCGATTGTGCGTTGGGGGTGAGAGAGAGGGGTGAGAGAGAGGGGTGAGAGAGAGGGCAGAGAGAGAGGGGTGAGAGAGAGGAGTGAGAGAGAGGGGTGAGAGAGAGGGGTGAGAGAGAGGGGTGAGAGAGAGGGGTGAGAGAGAGGGTTGAGAGAGGGGTGAGAGAGAGGGTTGAGAAAGAGGGGTGAGAGAATGGTGTGAGAGAGAGGGGTGAGAGAGAGGGGTGAGAGAGAGGGGTGAGAGAGGGGTGAGAGAGAGGGGTGAGAGATGTGTGAGAGAGGGGTGAGAGAGGGGTGAGAGAGAGGGGTGAGAGAGAGGGGTGAGAGAGAGGGGTGAGAGAGAGGGGTGAGAGAGGGGTGAGAGAGAGGGGTGAGAGAGGTGTGAGAGAGGGGTGAGAGAGGTGTGAGAGAGGGGTGAGAGAGGGGTGAGTGAGGGGTGAGAGAGAGGGATGAGAGAGAGGGGTGAGAGAGGGAGAGAGGAGGCGGGAGGGGTGAGAGAGAGGAGGCGGGTGGGGTGATACAAAATGCTATGCAATAGCTTCACCGCGGCAGTCCCCGAGTGCCACACGTCTTTTTTTTGTAATAGGTAGAGTGATTCAAGAGGAAGGTTTTTATGTAAAAAAATTCCCGAAATTCCCACGGGAACGGCCACAACGCGGGTAAAACCGCGGGGCGCTGCTTACAAAATAGTAATGCTCGATGGCGGGTCTCTTATGGCTACTTACTGTTTCGTGCGGTCAAAGCGCGCGGGGATATAGGTACCTACCTACGAACTACGAACGACGAAGACGTGCTATGTAGGTATTATCCCGAATTCTTCCTCACATGAAATCTTGATTGTGTATACATATATACTCGCGCGAGACATGTAATATTTTATCCCCAATTTCCCACTTGAAATTTTGATTGTGTATATTCCTGCGGGAGACACGCAATGTTTTATCCCGATTTTCCTACATGAAATCTTGATTACCCGAAGCGAAGCGAGGGCGGGTCGCTAGTGAAATATAAAATAAATGGAAGTTCGTTCCGTATGTACTCCTACTACCTTCTTTAATAACGTACCATAGTATGGTATAATATTTGGGATATTTACCTAAATATATGTAGACTATGTAAACAGAAGGTGCCATGACAAGCCCGTTGGCACAGTGGCAGCGAGGAGAGCTACTGTGTCGGGGGTTGCAGGTTCGATTCCCGCCCGGGATCAACAATATGTGAAAACATAATTGTTGGCGACGACGTCTGGGTGTCAATTATATATATTCTTATAAAGTATGTATATGTAGTAGTATCAGTGAGTTAGATTCCATAACACAAGCTTAGAGCTTACTTTGGGTTTAATTATCCATGTGAGAAGGTATATTTGTACGTATGTATATACAATATGTATGCCATACGGGCAGTGATCAATATTTACTAAGCACGACCATTGAACCCGCGGCTTAACCGCTAGTATCTTGATAAATTTTAATCAAAATCTTTCGTCCCTATTTGCATAGTCCTCTCAACATCATCAACCCTTGAATTTACATTGAAATGAGCGCAAAATGACCTAAACCCTCATTAAAGGGACTTGTGAGAACCTTTATTCTTTTGTCTACGCCTTTGTTCAAACATTTCGTCGCATACGCCGTTTTACTTATAAAGGATTCTTTGTATATTGTTATATTTTATGGCACTAAACGATTATACTGCAATACTCTCATTGTTAATAGTTAATTTGCAAAATGAGTAGATGTGCCTCAGGCTTGCTAGCTTTAACTTTGTATGAACAACAAGAGTTTACAGTATTTTTCTTTTAAAAGCTTTCTGATGGTTTTGACTGAACCAGGTATGTTTTTTGTTTGTTACTTTTCTTGCACATTTTGTCGACACACTTTTTATGTTACTCGACTACAAAATTAAATGTAAGTTTTAAACAATGTTGGGCGTCTAACATCGGATCGGTAACCAAGTGACCAGAGGGTTTTTTTCTAAGCAAATACACATTTTGTATTTCATATGTGACAACAGTTAACCTTGTAAAATACAAATTAAATCATTATAGTAGAAGCACAAAATAGTGCTCTATATTTTGTGCTAATAGTTACGTTATCAAATTAATTAACCTAAAGAACTGAATCCAAGTACTGTTTCCAACTTGCAAATAAGTTTTCTCAATAATTCTCAAGTATCAGGGAAGTTTTAATTTCGTTAGTAAATAGTTTTCCAGTTGAGTTGGAATAGGTTTGGTATTTTTCTCGTTTGTAGGTCACGTTGGTGTGTGGTACAATTCACACATAATTGTCTTAAGCTTATAGGAGATATCTTAACGACATAGAAGAGTTTTGTCTTTGATTTTTTTAAATAGAACCGCCGCACAATTATAAATTGTTTTGCATTCTACTTGGTTCTCTAATATAGTTGTCTTATTTCACATTTATTTCACCCCTGGGTCCCACTCATTACAACACTTTGTGTGCGTAACTGTCAGTACCGTCGCCAAGATCACTGTTAATGTTCATTTGGTAAACTTCACCGCAATAACCATCGAATGACTTTTCTCCATTCACTCAAATCTACTAAGATATATTTATCAGGATTTTGGAGCGGCCGCTCCAAAATCACTAAGAGAGCACACTAAGAGAATGTACATGTACATTGTACAATGACCTACACAAATATGACCCAGGGGCGGATGTCACGTATGTGGACCTGACACATTTTTCAGCCAAATCAAAGCGAAGCGAAGCGATTTGCATATTATCAAAAAGTTCTAAGTAACTTGTAAACAAATGTAAACTAAAATGTACTCTCACAGTTTAAAAACAGTCGCATTTTCTCAATACATTTGTCAGACGACTCTTTCGTTCTACTCAAACTATCATCTGTGCAATGTTACCATGACTTTACAAAAACGTAACGTATGAAGGGCAACCTTTTATGAAGCCGCAGAGGCATACCACGTCTTGTGACGTCATCCCCTAGTGAAAGTGAAAATACAACTTAATGTTGGTTCTAATGATTCGGTTATCTTTTTAAACCATAAATCATTTACGATACTCCAATCCCATTGTATTCTAATTTCAAATATGGCAAAATATCGCTGTTTCTTTTTACTTGTGGCACGACGCAATAAAGCACACAGTGGGACATCGGTTTTCACATTCCACTGTCTTTCCAGTTTACTCGAAGGGAAAATATACTGTGAAAAATGCGTGGCCCAACTATAAGACGCGGTTTGCTTTTTATTTGACAGAACCTTCATGCTGATGTTGAAATACGAGGAAAATATCTCGGGGTTTATACATGCTTTACGGGTGTTGGTACCAAAATATGTTTAACACTGTTTTTCTTCCGAATACAAATGTGATGGACTGTTATGAGAAAGAAGATGTATGAAATAATTGTTTTGTAAATGTACATAATGTTTTGTAATGTATTCATTTTTCTTTTTACGTAATTTTTAAGGATTCAGCACTGTAAAGGAGCCATTATATAAAAAGAATACAATAGAAAAACATTACTTAATTTCAATGTGTATTTTAAAACTGACAATCATATTCCTTTGAATATTGTCAATAGGGTTTATACCTTTGTCTATACTAATATTATAAAGAGGTAAAATTTGTAAGTTTGTTTGTTTGGAATTACCAGTCCGATTTGAATAATTCTTTTTGTAATGGAACTACATTCACATTACATTCAACGGGAAGGTTATAGGCTATTTTTTATCCCGAAATTCCCACGGGAACGGGCCCACGCGGGTAAAACCGCGGGGCGCCGCTAGTTAAATTATAAACAGCAAACTTAACAGAAATTAAATAATACGCTATTGTTTCTTCTACAATAACATCCTATTTACGAGGCTTGTATTTAACGGAGTGCTTGAACGTCGCTTGTAGAGACAAATTGAACATTTTCCAGTTATCAAACAGTCTTTTTTCGTAGTCATTTCGCGCACTACTTAACATTACTTAAGAACCATTCGTGGACATTTTAAATTTTATTTAAATTACGAATTTGTTACATCAATTGGGAGATTATTTAAAATAGCATTATTACCATGCATTGATTTTAAAATAGTACTTACTGTCAAACTCGTAGACGTTCATTAAATCATCCATTACACGTCAAAATCACTTATTAAATCTTTACTAAGGATTTAACGTTTCTATTTAAGTACGGGCATTAGCAATGTAAGTACATATTGCTCATTTTGAGATGAGCGATATTATGATATAACTGTTTTAAAATTATGAACTCCCAATCACGAACATACTTCAGTGCTTCAGTGATCTAGAGGTATTCTCCTGCCAAAATAAGACTGGATTCAACTCCCAGATAAAGCAAAGCAATTCAATTTTACTTTCGAAACATGACTTGGGTTTGAAATCACCAACCTGCAATAAGCAAGTGTGGTGATGAATCCTCCTCTTTATTCAAAATATAATAATGTTTATAGAATCTTTTGTCCTATAATTGGACATTCCAGGCTAAATTTATTAATTTTACTACAATATACAAAAAAATACTCCATCGAAGTAAGAAATAAAAATACGTAAAAATAATTACACATTCTTCCTGTATAAATAAAAGAGGATTTAACGTAAACAAAATATATAAAGATTCACGTCCAAAAGTAAACAAAATCCGATATCTTGTCGACTAATTGGAAGATCGTTTACCGATCGAGAGTTATCGCAACTCTCATTAATCGAACCCCGATGTATTCGAGTGCAGTTGTTAGGGGATGCAAGTTTCAATTAATTTTATTGATTTCTGTAGCTTCTGATTTTATAATTACTTACAATTACTTTACTAAGTTATTAAAGTTTTCCATGACTTTTCTCTTCATACATAACATTAATATTTGTTCCTAATTTAATACTATGTATAACTATCATCGGCGAAATGAAAAGCCTTTGCCCAACAGTGGGACATATCAGGCTAATACTGAACTGTACAATTTTATAACAATTTAACAAACACTACTTTTGAACTACTCCTATATTTTGAATTTTGATCATTTTCTTGTATAGGCGCATAACACCACAGTCTGATATGACCACTGCTTTAGTATAGGAGTCATCGAAACGTCAGATAACAAAGTAAAATAAAAACAAAATGTATCCGTCAACGTAGTTTCAATTCAAAATAAGAACACTCTTAGGGTGCTTTCAATTTATGCGTTTTGTGTGTTTCGACAAACGCACCGCTTCGGCACCGCAGCGGTCCGACACGAAACGCATAATTTGAAAGCACCCTTAATTGAGTATAATCAAATGTCATCAGTATGATAGCCACTTTAATATACACTCCTTGGTATTAAAACTTTTTACATACTAATTTATATAAAACACTATTGACCGATTAATCCCCAGCGTTCGGCCGGACGTGCACTTAACATGGTTGTTAGTAATTAATCGGGCTTCCGGCGCGGGATGCCCACTAGTTAACCTTTACCCTATTACTTTAATTATTAATTTCAACTCGTTCTCATTATGGAACCTAACGGTATTGCTAAGCCTATTATAACGGATATTATAACGGTACGGGTTGTGAAATTATGATTAAGATGTGGTAATTATGACACCTTCTACGAGTGTAACTAATATCAACATTACTGTATTAGAAAAGCCTAGTCTAGAGGATTGGTTTAACTTTTTAATATACTTAAAGCACTAAATAAAGGATTCTGTGTATACATATATAAGTAGCGCCTCGTGTTGTTCCCGTTCCCGTGGATAAAACATAGCTTTTAATTTTTCAATTGAATGGAACTATCTATTATAAAAAGAATTATTCAAATCGGATTGGTAGTTAGTGAGATAATAGCGTTCAAACAAACACAAAATCAAACTCTTATTTTTTTTTATTTAAGTCTATACTAAAATAAAAAAATTACGAGTTTGATCATCTATATGTCTCTGGAACATCTATATGTTCCACGAGGAAAATAAAAGCCTTGCCCAATAGTCAATTTATATAATTTTGAACTAATCCAGGGTCCGAAATCATTACAAGTAGAGCTGTAGTGTGATTTTTTACTGTTACTTTTACTCTACACTTACAGTACTAATCTGATGAAATTTACTTCCATACTACATAGTCTCTTTGGGCATTCATATACGCTTATTAACATCACTTTAGCTATCAAATGGTTTGTCCCTTTCCGACATACGCTATTTGCCAAAGAGCGAAAGAGACAAAACACTATTTAAGTTAAATATCGTTTATGAATAACGCGGTTAGCCTTTATCACTTGGCGTACCTGAAGTAATCTCCTGGGATAGTTAATCAGTAACGAACTAGCTCATCCTCTTACCATGGTTCCATCTCCCTCACGTGTCATCCTAAATACGAATAACAAATAATTAACCTAAACTTTAAAGACATGACTTAGAAGTTAAGTAAAGCTTTCAAAGCTAACTTTAAACGTTACATTTTAATTATGCAAGGACGTTCGCTTCAAATTAGGTATGCGTGTTCGAGTGAGCAGTATATGGTTCTGTTGGAAAGTATATAGACATCTCGAAAATAATAATTTGTGAGAAATATGTTGCGCATTAAATCACACCCAGAAATATAGCAGTGAAGTTTGACTGCGGAATCTCACGTTTTGCCACTTCCTTTGTTAACATTTGGAAAGTCTGCGTTCTCGGTTGTTTCCTTTTGTATTCATTCCTGTTAATGTTTAAGCGTTGCATTTGTTTTTTTGTTTAAGGGAATTGTATGAAAATGTGTAACAAAAATGCTGGAACTTTTTTTATTAAAAAGATAATAATAAATAGGTTGATAGTCGATCTCTACATTTGTGCTGCATTATGTTTTGCTTTTGTTCGATATTATGTATTTGTGTATATTATATTATGTAGTAGTATCAGTTAGTTAGATTCCATATTACAAGCTTAGAGCTTAGTTTGGGTCTAATTAACCGTGAGTGAATTTGTACGGGTATATTTATATTTATTTATTTATGTGTTTAAAATTATTTTGAAGTAAAATGTCATTACCGTTTGGAATCGATCAGTATCGGCAAGTTTTGAATTGAAACTACGTTTACGGATACACTTCGCGTTTATTTGACATGTTTATCTGACGTTTCCGCCCGTTTACAGGAACCGTGGTCACAGAAGACTTCTACCAAAACCAGTACAGTATGGACAAGTCTTAAACTTTAGACTATAAACTATGAAAAACCTATATAACTATATATGTGAACAAAATAATATTACATACCTACATGTATGTGCCTCTGTTTAGTATTTTCAGTTTACATACTAAGATTTAGAATTGGATAGGTGATAGTGTAATAATAATCAAACTAAACCAGTACCAGTAAGCATTGCAAAAAATATTTTTTAGCCGACTTCTAACACCGAAGGAGGAGGTTCTCAATTTCGACCTACTATTAATACTATAATATTATAAATGCGAAAGTTTGTGAGGATGAATGTATGTTTGTTACTTTTTCACGTAAAACTACTGGACGGATTTGAATGAAACTTTACAGTAATATAGGTTATACATCAGATTAACACATGGGATACATTTTATCCCGAAATTCCCGCGGGAACGGGTAGAAAGCGGGTAATACTGCAGGGCGCGGCTAGTTTTTCATAAAACGTTTAAATAATCTTACATTAATAAGAGTGTTGATGTTAAGCAGACTAGAATGGCAACGGAATTGTTTCCCGGCTAAAGTTAACGAAGACGCCACATTTTGATGAACCATACCCTCGTATTTATATTTGTAATTAAAAATTATCTGTACGTAAATATTTAACATATTTCATACAAAGTCTTTCAGAACGCAAACACGCTGTGTTGATGAGTATTTCACATTTATTTACATATTTTAATAGATGTATGTGTTTAAATAATTTTAAGATTTTAGAGAAATGAATAAAACTTTCTAGTATTTTAGAATTTAGATTTTACTAAGAACTCATTTTCAAGATTTAAGTACGTTTTAATTTAACTTAAAAGCTTCTAGTAAAAACAAGTGAAGTTAGTTGTAAATTGTGTTTATTTGGTGCATGAGGTAATGAAATAAGATAAATATATATTGCTCTTTAAAATATTTAGGCATAAGTAAAATGAGAGATATCTTTAGAACATTACAACTTAATAAAAGAGTTTATTTTAAACCGAATTCTAAAACCCTATTCTAGACATGCATCTATCATAGGTTGATTCCACTTTGTTGGTGATATCACCCAGGTGAAAATCCAAGGTGAACAGATTCCATCTCTCCGTCCAATTACGTCAGCTTGGTAATATCACATACCTGAAAAATATAGTAACATATCAAACTAACTAGTTCCAAAATTACTTAATGAACTTAAGTTCGGCGGTTAACCGCCATTTTTAAAACATTAACGTCGAACAGCTAACCCACCGCGACATACAAGGTCTACTTCCAGCATTAACGAGGCGAAAATTTAAGGAGTTTTAATGAGACAAATGAGAAAACTTTAAGTAATTAGTACGAGCTGAATCTAAAGAAGAGTAATGAACTATTAAACACGAACAAGACACGTCTTTAATGTAAACTGTTACGGAGTGCTTTTGTGCACTTCGTGGGGCGATAGTGTTTTGTTTCTGTTTGGAACGCCACGTAGTTAGGTATGATGTTAGGTTATTTCTTTTTAGTAAAAAATAAAATTAAACATGCATTAAACAAGCTAATCCTTTCATAGATACATTATGTATTTATTGTCATTAGGTGATTTTCAGCTCGATCAAATGAGGTTAATAAGTTTAAATGCATATCTGAGATTTGTATTTCTCTAAGAAACTTAATAAGGGTGAAGTTATAAACAAACTTGTAATAATGACATTAGAACCAACCGTAAACATTGCAAACTGTCTACTCCGTTTGAAGTGCATCTGAAACTAGCAAATATTGCATTTATTTTGATTCATACTTCTGTTTAATATAAATATAAGCATTGACGAAAATTTTAGTAATATTTAACTAAAGTAAAATGAGTGTGAACATTTATTCAGTTTCAATTCAAATTAATTTCCCAAAATAAACTGCTACAGTCACACCATCCTCTAAACAACGTTATCAACATCAAATTATGTCTTAAAGCTCTTAAATAAGTATTAAAACATTCCCAAAACAAGTTCCTTTAAAATATTTTACATAATAATGCTCAATTTTCAGTGAAACCACATCTTTAAGTGGGTACGTTGTTTACCCCAGAGATTGGCGCGTTCTCTCGTTAGAAGCTTATATCTCTCATACATTTGTTTCTACTACGGCTTCTAGTGAAATACATTTCCTTGCTTCGTGTACGTAGAAACGTTAAACATTAAGAATATTTAAATATAATACCTCAGCTTTTAATGTTAGTGGTCTACGAGGATCTCATTTGGTTGAATATTGTTTGGTATAACTTTTTTTACTGGCATGAGTGTATTTTTAAATGAAGGTTTTGTGTGAATTGAAATAGCTAGAGAAGCGAGTGTATTTTATAAATGAAAGCCAGGGTTAAAACGACATGTTTTGGACAAGAGTAACCGCATAACACAAACAATATTTAACTTAAACAGTGATTTAAAGTGTTTTGTCTCTTTTGCTCTTTGACAAATAGCGTATGTCGGAAAGCGACAAACCATTTGATTGCTAAAGAGCTGTTAATAAGCGTTGATGAATAAGGCCCTAAGTAGGTTCAGGTAAGGTTCAGGTAAAATAAAATATAACCTGGTTTGAACCAGGTGTCGAAGGACCGCCTAGGTTTCTAGGATGGTCTATCGATTGATCAACTAAAACCTGAAAGTGCTCTGATAGATATGCCCCCATTCGCCCCCATCCAACATCCAAGTATCCACAACTTAGTAGTATGCACATTAGTATGGCCATGACTGAACAAAGCTTAATCAATCAATGAGCACCATTATAGATATTCCTTAGAATAGATTATAAAAAGAAGATATCGATTTAACTTATACATAATCGATTTAACAACAACATATACGCTGTTTGATCTACAAGAAAGAAAGTAAGAATAGTTAAAACGTAACAAACATAAAAAGTTGAACCGTGTAACTGCGTCAAGAAATTGTGTAGAAAAACGTTGTTGATTTTAATACAACTTTGGTCATAAAACGTGAGACAACGTGGTCTTGTCTATCTCGATCAAGCAATTTGTGGTTTAGACTTTTTTACACGGGACAATTAAGTTGCTCCACTGTGGCGACCGGAACATATTATTATATTCATAGTGTACGAAACGTCATAATCAGGAGATACATGAACTTCATTCCATCTTTGTACCGAATTATTCTTGGTTCTTTGTCAGTAAAATAGCCCTCATACATTCCTTTTACATTCACGCTAAGTAGTCGTAAAATGGCCAGGACTAAAACGTCATGCGAGGTTCTAATTAAATCTGAATTGAGATTTTTTTATCGTAGTCCTATATGAGTGGAAACTTTTGTCGCCAGCAAATTGACTCGTGTGTTTGTGGTCTTATTCGAGAATAACAGAGTTGACAGCTAGTTTACGATGCCGCATAGAGATATAGAGATATCTACAATATGAAAGATGTTATCACGAGTCGCATTTAACATACCTGGGGGTTTCTCTTAAATATACTGAATACAGTTTTCAAAAGTATATTATATGATTGTGTGAAAGTTTAAATACAGGCAATTGTTTTAAAATGATTAAAGAAATTTGTATGACTAGACCACAGAGCATAGAAGCACCGCGCCGGGCCGACCGCTACGTGGTGCTTCTATGCTTTGTGGACTAGACGAAGTCGCTTATAGATTGAACTATTGTTGTCTGTAGAAGCTTATTATATTTATCTTTCAAAACTAATATAAAAAAGATCGAGTTTGTTTTTTATTTATTACAGAAACTACCAATCGGATTAGATTTTTTTATATTCATTCTAGACTATTTGTCATCCTGAAATCCTAACATAAACGAGCACAACATGGGTGAAACCGCGGGACGCTGCTAGTTTCAATATAAAATTACAGTTTTATTTGACTTTACCCGAATAAAGATCTAAAGAATAAATAACAACAATAAATGGAACAATATATTTATTTCCATAAAATAAACATATGTTATGTCTCGATAACACATTGTCAACGTACTGTATCTATATTATAAATGGATATCGTATGTCAACGAAAATTAATATTAGATATTGACAAAAAGGGTCCATCGAATGACAACTAGATTGATTGCGTTTTAGGCACCTAACCCTTTCATTTCCTGTCACAACCATGATCTGGAGCGTAAACACAAACACCAGTTGGTGACTAACGGTCTCTACTTCATTGGAAACTTGTAATTGGCCTTCTTTAACATGTATTGCATGTTTATTTTATTTTTTTATATACTCACTGTTACCTAGCTGTAAGTTTTCTTAAAATTAATAAAATAATAAAATAAAATAAATAATTTTAACACACACTTTTGAAGTCCAAACAAAAGTGAATTGAAGTACTTAATTGATGAATGAATAACTACTTAAAAATCTGTTTCTTAAACGATGGAAATTAGATCGTATTTGATTTGGCTTAAACATATTAATATTACAAAACCATAACCATAAACCATGACAGAACCTTGGAAAAGATCGAAGATCTACGAAAGAAAAAACAACTCTTTTACAGGGTTTCAATAAAATAAATCACAGCTAATACTTTAGAATTTATATTTCCACCTCGTAAGTTATATTACCAGTATGGGACTAGAAATACAAAGACTTGAAACAATACAGATTCCGCATTAACCGACGATACACAATGAATTTATATTATTGAATATATATCATTACAATATATGATAACGGTTCTAATCCTCCTCACCGTACTAATATCTTCGGTGAGACGAGAGGCCCATACCCAGTACCGGGACATTACAGGCGAATACTTTACTTGTATTTTAAACAAACGTAGATACATGTTCCATTCATTCATTTTGAGTAGGTCAGTAGCCAACCCAGATGTCGGAGTTTTTAGACCGCCTAAAGGCCTCCGACATACCCTGACGGTTAAAGCAACCGGGACCGATTGCTTAACCTCCGAAGCACGGTAGCGCTCAGATAGAAATGCCACTATCGGCCACCCATCAAAGTAGGGCTCGACTTGCTCGTTGCTTAACAATCGCATGAACGAACATCGCTTAGTTAAACTAAGCCACGAATGCTACATATTCCAATATCATATAATATGTTGTATGTGTTCTAGAATACGCGTCCTGAAACCGCGACGTCATCAATCACGGGTGTGTCCGTAAGCGTCTTGCTCGGGGTAAATCTCTCTTTTTTACCCACAGCTTCCTGATCCGACATCAACATAAAAGGGAAATAGAGGCCACATTAACCGCTCTGTATTTTTCGAGTCTTTTCCATTGACAGTTATTGAAAGCTTGTAACGGAGCTGTGTGATAACGAAGTATTGTTTGTTAATACGAGAGTTATTCGAATTTTAAAATGTTTATGGGGTAATATTACATACGTCTTGAGCCTTTATCCTTTATGTACGCCACAGAGCATAGAAGCACGCGGCGCTCCTACGCGCGGTGCTTCTATGCTCTGTGATGTACGCTAACCTTTTTTGTTTCATAATAATACGTTTAAATATGGTAAGGAGGACGTACTGTTCTGATGTCTTCGGTGCGATGAGAGTTATTTGCTCATCTGTGGGACATTACAGGATAATACTTTTCTTTTCTTTATAATAAGTTTAAGTAATAGTGAAAACTGCAATTTGCCTGTAAGGAGAAAGTGCCTCGCTCGCTGAAGATATCAGTGCGAAAGAAGTACCATATTTTGTTTGTACATTATTTTATCGTAACAAAACTACCATACACGGCCTCAAATAAGCCTAACACATCCATCCATAATATTCCTTTAACATCATTAACCGTATTCGTAACACTCGCCGAGTGAAAGTTAGTGCAGGCTATATTCCAAAACCTAATTATAGCAAGGGCTCATTTTGGTGGGAAAATGTGACAGTTCGTTAGGTGTCGACCAAATGTTAGCGGCAAAATGGAAGCCAGTAGCCGGGAAGGGAATAATTTTAGGTAAGAAATACAATTTGTACGTACGGATAATGTTGTTAGACTGAATTAACTTTGTGCTATGTGATGCCCGTTTTGGTCGCATATTTATAAGGATCTAGTGGTGCCCCGTGGGTTTACCTGCATTGTGCCCGCCTGTTCTGTTAAAAAAATAGCCAATACAAATCGAATTAGTGAAATTGTGCCATACATTCATCGCGTGATGCGATGAACAAGGGAGAGGTTGATTTAAATATCTATATATATAAAAATCAATCGTGGTTCGTCAGCCTCGCTAAAACTCGAGAACTTTTGGACCGATTTAGTTGATTCTGATTTTGAAATGTATGTCGTAATCCAGGGAAGGTTTAAACGGTAAGTATTGACGGAATAAATGCCGATGAAACCGCAGGGCACAGCTAGTAAATTTATATATATTTACAACATATATATATATAACAGTGGTTTTACTCGCGTTGTACCTGTTCCTGCGGGCATAATTTGGTGTCTCTGATGCACAAATCAAATGATCTTCAATTGCTTTGCTACTTTGAATTCTATTTTGCCTGAATATGCGTAGATTGTAAAGGCCTTATTCATAAACGCTTACTAGCAGCATTTTAGCTATCAAATGGTTTGTCCCTTTCTGACATACGCTATTTTCCAAAGAGCAAAAGAGACGAAACACTCACTAACAGTGGTTTAGTTAGATAGCGTTTATGAATAACGCATATATGTATATATGTTACGGCTAATACCCGAAGTGCGGCTACACCTAGTTTTAGCCGGTTACAACTAGGTGCATATATATGTCATTTTAATGAAAAGAGAGAGTTTAATCATGAAAAAAAAAATAACCCTAACCGAATAGTAAGTAATTTGGAAGGTTAGGGTTATTTTTTTTTTCATGTTTATACTCTCTCTTTTCATTAAAATGACATACGGCTAATACCCGAAGTGCGGCTACACCTAGTTTTAGCCGGTTAGAACTAGGTGTAGCCGCACTTCGGGTATTAGCCTTAACATATACATAAGTATATCTACTTCCCAGGTCTCATTACTGTCTAACATTGATTGGACCCAACATCCAGAAAAAAAATCTTAAATTTCCTTTTGTAATATTCAAAAAGTAATCATAAACACTTTGAGCTCCAAAATTAACAAGAAATGTGTCTGTTAATGAACAAATCTCGAATAAAAGAGACAGTGAAATATCAAATGAGCAATCGCGATGCGAAACTCTTTGTGAGTAACGTAAAGAAAATGAGAAAAACACAGTGTGTTTTTATTAAAATAATACTTTTTAAATTATTACCAGAGGATGAAATTAAACTTCTTGACACGTACAAAGACTAATCTCGCCTTTTCTTATAAACTTTGAGAGTTTAATGAAATGGGATGACTTTTTATAAATATCGTATAACGAATTAATTTCTGTGAGCGTTTAGTTAATATTTTACTTGTTGTTATGTTAGGACATTATTTATATTAGAAGCACTACTTAGTCGCGCGGTTTCGTTCCTATTGAAACTATTATTAAAGATTACCAGATAAATTTATCTGTTATACAAGGTGACATTTTTTTAATTGAATTGAACTTTTACAGTTCTTCTTATTACTTAAATCAGTGACATGGTTCCTTAGAAAAGATCCTCGTATTTCTTATAGTTTCAGAATTGCCCACACTGACTGATTAAAAAAAACCCATTGTAAAAATTTATAGGTAGTACTAGCTGTGCCCCGCGGTTTCACCCGCAGCGCCCCCGTTCCCGTGGGAATTTAGAGATTTTTATTCCTTATTTTTCTTATAAAAAACCTTGTCCTGACAATAAGGAACACATTTAAAAAAAAACATCCAATTTGGTGCAGTCATTCTGAAGTTATGCGCTTACCAACAGATTCAGCGCCCCGTAGTGTTACCACCTGTTTTATACTTGTTCCTTTTATTTTTGAATAGTTCTATCATTAAGATCACATATTATTTCTTATATTATATTCAATTATTTGAAACATGTGACAAATTGCTGAAACACAATATTCAATGTTATTGAAGGGAGACGAAAAATGCTTTGATTTATACGGTACAAACGCATTTCCTTGAAGAATCGAAAGTAGTAAATATTTTTATGATAAACAGTAATAAAATACCATATCCGTAGTTTATTAACATTCAGGACAAGGGCCTTTGAAACAATAAAATATATCCTTCGGTAATATTGGAATTGTCCAAGTTATTGTCCCGTACTATGTTCTAGTTCGGTCGTCGATACAACGCAATACTATGCGATTCACCAAATTGATTGGTCCTCCTTTCATAGGGATGTCACTTATAAATACAGCGAGCCTTATTTATAAACGCTTATGAACAGAGTTTTAGCTATCAAATGTTTGTCCGTTTCCGACATTACGCTATTCTCTAAAGAGCAAAAGAGACAAACGCTTTATAACAATATTTTCAATTTAAGTGCGTCTATGAATAAAGCGGTGAGTCAATATGTGAATGCCAGTTTAAACACCTTCAGCCACTTTGGTAACTAACTGATTTGTAACCAGTTACGTAAAAAAAAGAAGAAAATTGTTTTTACGTAACTGGTTACAAATCAGTTAGTTACCAAAGTGGCTGAAGTGGTTTAAACAACCTAAAGCAAGTTGTTACAGTAAACATATCTCTCAAATTACTATTCTGGTTTGAGAATATATTATTGTATGCAAGAGCTATATTCAAGGGTCATAGACTACCTTTCCTCTTGAAATACGGGTTCGGATCAAGGATGCATTATTAGTTACAATACTACATATTATAAAACAAAGTCCCCGGCCGTGTCTGTCTGTCTGTTCGCGATAAACTCAAATACTACTGCATGGATTTTGACGCGGTTTTTTTTAAATATGTAGAGTAATTCAAGAAGAAGGTTTATATGTATTAAAATTCCCGAAATTCCCACGGGAACGGGCACAAAACCACGGGGCGCTGCTAGTTATATATTAATGCAGTCGCAGTAAGCCCTAAAGCGCAATTATTACAAAGATGCTATCGTTTGAAAAACTTTTAAAGAAAATCGTTTAAACTCTGTAAGAAAAGAAATGTAATACATGGTTTAAGAGTGTAAGAACAGTATAACGATATTTATAACGTTGTATAACGATAAATATAACGATATTTACTTTTACCTGGAAGTTTTCACAATAATAACACAACGACAATGGTTCAAACCAATTGTGCTACCTAAGTTATGATACGTTATTGTTCAGGTAGCAACCCTGCCAAGTTGTATATCAAATCAAAGCAACGAAGACGAAAAATATAATACTGTTTATAAGAAAGTAATAAAATAAATCACTAATATAAGCAATAAGGGACCATTTCTTATTATAATGACAAATACTACTTTCTGTAGTACTATCGTAAAAAATAAATAAATAACATTTATTGGAGGGAAGTATGGGGTCTTAAACTATAGCACATGGCTTTGCAAACCAATTAAACATGTTTTACAGTAATAACTTTGATGACTATGCGAGTTATATTGAGTACTAGTAAAAGCATGCTCCGACTATAATCGTAACAGTCTTAATAATAATAATATACCTATACTAGTACAAATAAACACAAGTGAATAATTAGACCCAAAGCTCTAAGCTTGTATTGTGGAATCGAACTCACTGATACTACTACTTAAGGCTTGGCCAAACCAACGCGTTCAGCTCGCGTCCCGCGGTGGCGTGCGCGGTGGCGATACTGCGCGTGCAAAAGTTGTATACACCGTCGCGTTTGTTCTTGCGTTCACCAGGCTGGAATCACGTCATTGACTACTGAAAACTAAACAACAATTGAGATTATTATCCACTCTGTATCTCATATCTTATATTATACTCTTTGTAATATGACCGTTTGTTAATGTAAAATATTTTTTTTTTTAATCTACTTTATAAAAATAAGTCGGGTTTTCCTTCCTGACGCTATAACTCCAGAACGCACGAACCAATTTCCACGGTTTTGCATTCGTTGGAAAGGTCTCGGGCTCCGTGAGGTTTATAGGGAATAAAAATCTCAAAATTCCCACGGGAACGGGGGCGCTGCGGGTGAAACCGCGGGGCCCAGCTAGTATTTATATAAAATTGTTTTCGGAGTAGAAAATTATACCTGCAAGTGAAAGGTCACTCCTTTACTTTTATTTGTGTTTCTTGAAGTGTTTTTGCAATAACGCAATGCATATGAAGGCATATTTTATTTAAAAAACCATCGACTAAGTGAACACTGGACCCCGCACCGGAGCGAATCTCTCACGAAGCTTGTTTGAAGTGACTTCTCTAGTACGTAGTACATATATCTCAATGCTTAAAACTAAACAACATAGTTCAACAACTCAACAAATAAATAGCTGCGTGCAGCGTCCTAACGTAACAAGCCCGATCTGATCGCCACCGCCGCGTGCAGACGCTGCATCGGACGCCGCGATCAATCAGAGGACGCATCGATGTGAACACGTCTCTACAAGTTCGTACACAACAACTGACCGCCACCGCGCACGCCACCGCGGACGCTAGCTGAACGCGTTGGTTTGGCCCAGCCTTTATACATACACAAATACTATATAAGAATATATATTGACACCCAGACGTCATCGCCAACAACTACGTCTTCATAGTTATATTGTACAGTTTTTAACTTTCGCAGCTGAGAACGTTACATTTATGTCTGTAAATTTGTTATTATGTTCCTAATCAATATTTTCATTTTTCATTTTCATTTCATTTCACTTCATTTTCATTTCACTTTCATTTTCATTTTCATTGTTGACTCTGGGCGGGAATCGAACCCGCAACCCCCGAAACAGTAAGCGTTCCCACTGCCACTGTGCCAACGGGCTTGTCAAAAAGTCTTTAGACTGGCTTGTTTGCCGCGCATAAAACTATATTTTCTCAGTATAAAAGTTTTCAGTTAACATTATACATGAGGAACCCGACGGCTTTACGCCGACATATCAAGTTAGCTTGGAATCAGGACCTTATTCGATAGAGAATAAGCAATCTATTTAGTTGCCTCACATGTCGGTGACATGCCCGGTCTGTAAGCTTTATCTTTATATATATAGAAAAAAGGTACGGAAAATTTCAGGTTGCCGTCTTCAAAAATATTCCCTTAAACAAATTAATTAAATATACGAGTTAAATTATCCATTTCAACATAAATTCTTGGTACAATTCCGTAATAAAAAACACTTAAACCAAAACAGCTAAACGTAAACGTCTTAACGCAAGCAATACAAATCCTTGTCCCAGATAAGCGACACAAAATGGAACAAAGACACAACAAACGAGAACAATAGGTTTGGAATCAATTAATTTAAATAACATTAGCCAATTGCAGAGTGCAAACGATCTTAACCGAAGGCAGGAGGTTTATCGCGATACAGAAAGGGTTTTAAGAACGCAAGCGGTACGGGTTCCATTTAATCGTACATTGTATTGGGTGATGTATCTTTTTAACCAAATTCCAAAAAAAGGAGGAGGTCGCCCAGTGGGTTTACAGTTTTAGAGCTTTATTCATTTAACGCTCAAATTGTTCGTCCCTCTCCGACATACGCTATTTTTCAAAGACCAAAAGAGACAACATCCTTTTTAACAGTGATTTAGCTACAAAGCGTTTGTGAATAAGGCGATTAATATTTGGTAAATAATTAAGGTTGGAGGTATTGTGTAAGTTTACAAGCTGATGGTAGTATTCCCTTGAGAACGTGTTCAAAGCGAGAAATAGTTGACTTCTTGCTTTGGTAACTGTTATTTCGCTTTTCAGTCTACATACTCTTGTAGTACAATATATATTCTTATTTTCATCTCAAAAACATCGGTAGGTACCTTAACACCAATATATTTATTGTACTAAATTGGAAGACGTTAGTTAAGAAGTCGAAGTTGTAAAAAGTACACCTAATTTTAATATCTGTACAATTTACTAAGTACACATTAAACCTGATTTCAACTCCCATACAAATTTCTTATTTCTATTGCCTCCAAAAACTTAAAACACACCATCTGTTTCATTCATCGCTTCTCTTATCACTTGAGGCTTCGCATTTCCGAGTAGTGTCTTGAATTTTAATTCAAGTTATCGACCTATTCACTACCGCTCTTTGTCCAGGAGCACTTTCAACGACTCTAAAGGGACCTTCTACGATATGTTTGTCAAAAATAGTTTTGAGATTTTGCTCACGTGATCATAGGATATTCTTAGCACGCATTATGGTATATAATGTACATTATTTCACCATGTCGAAGGTCTTTAGGCGGTCTAAAATCTCCGACACCAGGGTTGACCTACCTACGAGTAGGTAGGTCAACCCTGGTGTCGGAGAAAGGTTCAAATAAAGTAAGTAAGTTCTTCCATATAACTTTGCCCAATGCTCTTTTGCTTTGCTTTATTTAGTGCAGTGCCCCACGTTGTGCTCTTCCCGTTGAATGTGGCTATTCATTACATAAATAATTATTCCAATCGGATTGGTAGTTTCTGATATTAGTGCGTACAAACAAACAAACAAAAAACTTAAGAGGGACAAACTTAAGGGACACCCGGATGGTACGAAGTTCAATGCGAAATAGAAAGACGAAACGAAAATATCTGGCTTGCTTTCTATAAAAGAGAGAGAGAGACTGTCTCTCTCTAACGGCGTGCGCATGTTTCTCTGTCTGTCTCTCTCTAACGCAAAATGTGTCGTTACAACTTTTCGTCTTAATTTTCCGTCTAGCCCCCTTTCGCAACGCGAGATAAGGAACTTCGTTCCAAAAATCAAACTCATCAGCTTTTTTATATTAAGTACAGATAGACAGATATAGATACCTGATAGATACGTACACTTACAGATAGTCTTGAAACTTATAGTACAATTATCTTCATAATTTTATAGCTAAGTCTATTTCAACAAAGTTCCTAAGTGCTATATTTTTGCCTGAAATTTAAACTAAGTGCCTACTATATTTCGGTCTAGAACTTACCTTTTTGTCTGTTTTAAAAACATCTTAACGTTACTTTACCTAAATAATTACTTCCTCATATTCTTAAGTTCAAAGTTTACAAACACGAGGTACTGGTAGTGTTGACTTTGAAACTAGGCACATTACGGATCCCCGGGGTGCGAGTTAAGAATACTTACCATTACAACTATGATAACATATTATTATTCGACTTAAATATTATCTCTGTTCATATCACAGTTACTTTTTTCTAGTTTAATACTTCATTCATGCATGCATCTACAATATAAAAATGAATCGCTGAATCTGTCGCTAAGCGCATAACTTAAAAACGACTGCACCAAATTGGATGATTCTTTTTTTAATGTGTTCCTTATTGTCAGGACAAGGTTTTTATATAAGAAAAATAAGGAATTAAAATCTCTAAATTCCCACGGGAACGAGGGCGCGGCGGGTGAAACCGCGGGGCACAACTAGTTTACTATAAAAATCTTTACATAGTATAAATCAAAGTTTCCCGTCTCGTCAGTTTATCGCACTGTCTGTTTTGTTCGAGCTGCCATTTTGATTTTTAAACCACATAACGAATTTAATGCTGATTTTACCGACATACAAAGTAATTCAAGAGGATGGTTATTAGAAAATTATTTAACGATAATGTTCTAAGGAAATACATAATTATCCGAAGTGAGGCAACGATTGCTCGCTAGTAAGATTATAAAATAACACAGATTTTAACTTAACACTATATAATTAATGCTTGGATAAATATTTTTTGCCCATACGGGAAAGCATTCTTTAAAATTAATTTAATATCATTTCTATACTTTTTAATAATAATATCATTAGACTACCACTAACAACGCCAACAGACATAGCAACAGAAAAATACCGTCAAACAAACACCCCTTCGCGTCGAGAGGGTTAAAAATTCATTACTAAGGGTGGATAACATAAGCATCTACATAGTCACTCACTATGTATGTATTATACAATTTAATTGGCTATTTGGGAGCTAAGTTTATTGCTCGTTTATTTACTTTACAATTAAATACGTGATACCGTCTCGTCTTAACAAAGCGAGTGGTAAGTTCAGCAAAAAAATAACTGAATAAGCTTGTTGTTTTAATTTTATTATTCTTATTTCTTTTCCAATTTAGAAATGTAGATAGTCAGCATTATTTATTTTAACGTTTAATTGGAATAAAATGATACTTAGGCGCAAGACACACATAGGGCGGGTGTGGGCCGGGAGCGGACCACTACTGGTCTGCAGATGGCCCGTAACGTTTATGAATACCATAAATACAACGTCACGTGACCCGCAACCGGCCCGCACTCGCACTAATTTCATTGTGTGTCTTGCGCTTTAGTTAGTAACAAATCTTCTTTTCTAAAGTATTCTACGATTAGTACAATAAATATTGCTGTACAAAATGCGAGACTACGTTGCCAATTCCATTAAAATCGAGGACTTAGACCATAAAATAAATGCGTTTTCTAAACTTTTAGGTATTTTCTTGGCTATTATTTATTTAACGGGAATTTACGTACGACGGAGACTACTGTCGAGAGTTCCCCGACACGTTTCGGTCACATACGGTGACCATCATCAGGAGGTGCATCAGTGCGGGGAGAGACGCTGTCGCGAGCGCTTCACCCACCTCCTGATGATGGTCACCGTATGTGACCGAAACGTGTCGAAGAACTCTCAACAGTAGTCTCCGTCTTACGTAAGTTCCCGTTTAAATAAATAATAATGACATCAACGTACGTTTCAATTAATAGTAAAATTTTCTTGGCTAACTAGGAGTAGGTGACAAAAGTAATTAAAAGGATATACGAGTATCTATAGTGTAGGTCACGTGGTATATATAATAAATGTTAAAGAAAATGAGAAGTTTCAGAACCGAAATTATTTTGTTGACTGTACCATAGCTAATTTCTTCGTTGATTGCAACTTTTATTTTTTGAATAATGTTATCACTTAGCGTCATGAAATACTATAATACTTTTTAGTTACATTATCATTGTGGTGATTTCACAATGTGTTAAGGTTTTTAAAGTTAGAACTAAGTCGACTTAATTTCATGATATTGGTTTCAATTTACATAATCACTTTTTGATAAAAAGTGCAATTTGTAAGTATCACGGAAACCCCTTTTGATTTTTTGTATAATAAGTGATTATGTCTCCTCATCCAAGCCGATGTAAATTAACTACCATGGGTTAACCACAGAAGATCGAAGCACTTACTTCTTCTCTATGGTCTCTCTACTTCTCTTGTGGTCAATATATTCTTTACTCTTGTCTTCTTGTCTTTTGTCCAATCTTTTACACTCCAAAATTTTATATGGGTATTTTACTACTACTATAGATGTTTGGACATCTTTTACGACACGACGAATTTATAAAAACTATAACAGAAGGACACATAGAGGCAAAGAGAGGAAGAGGCAGGCCAAGAAGGGCATATGTAGACCAACTGAAGGAAAGAGCAAAAGTCGTGTCGTACGAACAGCTGAAGAGGATGGCAGATGACAGAGGAAAGTGGAAAGAACTCCATCGACAAGAGCCCAGCTCTTAAGTTTAGAAGAAGAAGAAATATGTTCGCGTAAACAATTTAATTGATATAAACCACAAAATTGTATCATATCAAGAGACGTCTTCACCATAATGGACATATCCTTTTGTGCTTTTGTTCTCTCAGGTCTTGGATATGTACAAATGATATTATTAATCAATTACACCGCATACACCCTATTATCTTCGCCACAAGGATGAATTTCGAATTAACACAACAGCCACTATCTGAGTGAATTTAAATCGAAATTCATATTCGTATCAACACAATGGAAACGTAAAATCATTGTAGTGTAATGGATTAATAATTGTTGAACGTAGTGCCGATTACATCCACCCATTAAACATTACATTACAGAACAGGCCCTATCAATATTAGCGCACAATAAAACCCTCCCCATGTTTCATAATTACAACAATAAAGGCTCATACACACATAGCGACGGACGCATTTCGCGACACAAATAAAATGTCGCTATATTGGTTGCGATAAAACAAATTTTATTGCTTCTGTTAGCAATAATACGGGTTGTTATACCTTCTATGGAATTAGGGTCGAGTGTGAAAAATAAATATTTTTAACAGATTGTTTTTAACGTTTTCGTCATGGCGGGGGGAGGGTTGTCAACCTCTGTTTTCCTTTGTTTACGGTTTCTGTTACATGATCGGGATATACTTTAATGTGTTAAGCATCATTTACTGTTTCAAACAACTACACTTCATCTGACTTACGTAAAACTATGCAAAATTACTCTAAATGTACATTTATTTAGTATTTTAAATAGATGAAAAGCTTGTTCCCTTTTTTATACGGATATAGTTCTAAACAAATTAATACATAAATAATACCTCCATCTGAGCAAATTTCATCAAGTTTTTTTAACATGTTTCTATATTTTTATACGTACGAGCTGACATATTAACCGAAGGAAATATTACTGAGCAGGCACCTATATCTCAACGAGGCGTCAATATGTCAATAAAGATTGCTGTCGATTTTAATCAACTTCTTGAAGCAAGCTGTACAGGTGTCATGATTTACGCGCCAATAAGGAAAGGAATTGCGTGTAAATCGCCTCGTCTGGACTCGACCTTAAATGAAATCAACATGTGGAAAAGTAAATGTAATATTTAGGACTATAATTCTTAGAAGTGAAAATAATAAGTTAAAGCACGGGTTCTAAGTATATTGTGCTGGGCATAGGTGCTTCTTATTGCAGGGCAAAGGTTCTGTTACTTTCTGGAAATATTTTAGTACAGTTAGTAGTTAGTACAGATGATAAAACTAAACATTTTTTACCATAGATTAAAGGCTAAATTGCAGAACATACTTAACTAAACACAATCTAAAATCTGAGTGCAATAACGGTTTTGTTTTAATTAGATTTAAAAAGTGTAGTTCAAGAGACTGGCAACATATTTTAGCAAATATATTTCAGTATTTTTAATTATTTTCACATAAATAACTTAGTTATGTAAGTATATGATGCCTGACTTTTTCTTGACTTTAAGTTGTTAACTTAAGGGTTATGAGGGTGTTAAGTTAAATCCTACACACAAAGATATTTTTCCTATGATACAGCTATCTATACAATAATGGACTCAGGACCTTGTAGTCACTGTCTTAAGGTAATCTAAACATAAGCGTGTAGAAATCGTGTGTACTAACTAAGACTGATATTACATATACATAAAATATAAGTATATTAATAAACGTAACCTACTTTTTACGTTTTGGAGGTCTAGATATCTGCCCGTACTTTGGAAAATATTAAATTTACGGCCCTTTATTGGAAATTTAAGTGTAACAAACAACCCTAACAACCATTTAACAATGGGAAACACCACTGAAGCCTGAAACAGTCCCCCTAATAAAACTAAATTTTACCAATATCGCTTCTAGTATACAGCTACTTCAACAACTTCAATATCCCAGTGTTATTGATCGAAATCCGCGTTCAATATAAAAGTGTAAGCCTGGATGTCGGCTCCTGCACTATACAGTAACTACTAGCAGAACTTTTCCGGTCAATATCTTTGGCACTTCGTTTTCTCTTTACGGTTATATCCCGGAACGCGCGCGCTTTTTATATAAAAAGTCTTTGTCGTTGTTTAGACTTAGCTAACCACTCTAACCTAACTTAATTAGTTTTTAAGACTCACAAGTGTCTAGCACGAATAGAGAGGTGAGAAAAGAGAGTGGAGAGGCCTTTGCCTTTTGACAGTATATATAAGCTATAAGCTATAAATAATATATAAGCGAACGAGTGCCAAGTGTCTATAGAAACTGTTTCGTTGTCAATGTGTTTGACTGTCGTCACCACTGTCGTCACCAACTTCCAGTTTTATAAAAAATACGCATTGAGTTAGAACGTTAGAACATGTAATTCAATGAAAATATATTTTTTTTAAGGCAGGAAGGCAGTATTATACGCCATACATATTTCTACGTAGTTCTGTCAAAAATGTTTTTGAATAAATCGCAAAATACATTCGTACAAGGAACAAGATTTTTTGGAAACAAATAAAGTTATCTCGTCGCCAAATCACTGGCCAAAATTCTTTCCGTTTTCAACTGTGTACAATAAATTCAACACTAGATAAATGACTCGGACAGTTTTGTAGATAGAGACTAAACAAACCTCGCGTTGATAACTAGGCGAGACACACGGTTTTACTCGCGCATATTTAATCTCTATTTCGTTCGGAAATTCTATCCATTTGTTAATCTTTCAATTTTACTGACATTTAGAAAGGCCACTCGTTAATTACTATTTATAGTATCAAGGCGTATCTCATAAGCATTCTCAATTTTATTAATCTATATACATAAAATTCAAAGTCCTGACTGACTGACTGATAATCAACGCACAGCCTCAACCGCTACACCTAGAAACATGAAATTTGGCAGGAAGGTTCTTCAAGTGACGTAAGTGCATACTAAGAATGGATTTTCGATAATTCCTATGGAAACGGGCTCAACGCGGGCAAAGCCGCGGGCGCTGCTAGTTGATTACATATCTTTAATAAACAAAATAATGAAAATAGTGCAATATGAAATACAATGAACTGCTTTTGTTTCCTAAATAAATTAAACAGTGCTTGTGCAAGTCATCTTAAGTATATGTTATGTACCGCTGTAGGATAAAGGCCTGTCTCTTCTCTAAGGATTAGGCGTAATCATCACGCTTGCTTAGGCTGCATGGTGCCGTTTTTGAAACTTGAAATTGGAAACACACTTCGCTTGACCTCGGAATTAAATTTGGAACCAATGTGTTACCAGCTCGGCTCAGTAAAGTCATCACTGAGCATGTCAATGAAATTTAAAAGCTTCTATTACTTTGTACCAAACTCTAACTAATATAACCAAACATACATTTTTTTCTCTATGAGTATACGTAGTTAAATTACATTATGTGAACATTTTAACTTGCATGTCTTGTTTTTGCAAACGCATTTATGTCTAGACAGCAAATTGCATCGTTGCGTGCTCTTATCTGTCAAGGCGAAAAAATAAAACCAACTTTGTACTTTACAAGCTTTCTGTAAATTGGATTTGTGTATACTCTATTTTTTTTGGATTGGCACAAAATGTGGTTAAATGTCGTCAATTTTCCAGCCGAAGACGATTGCTCCTGAAGAGGAAAAAGGTTTAGTAATTTTATTTCATTCTTACCCTCTCTCTAAACCTCTCTACCTCTCTCTGTTTTTAAATAAAACCTCGAACTCCAAAAAGGAAAAATTATTAAGAGGTAAGAAAGAACATCTCAAGAGGTAGAAATATTTGTCCTTCAAAGTAACTAGGTAACCGCAGCCTATACGTAAAGTAAGTTTTGAGACGTTTGAGTCGGAAAACAATTACTAGTATAAAAGAAAACAGTTATGAGAACAGTATATACGAGTACAAAGTACACACAAGGTATGTGTGTACTGTTCGGTACAAAAATGGGTTGGCACTTCAGAACATGGTCGGTAAAAGGTACTTTCTCCTTTACATTTCCTTGGTATATTTTGCACTGTTGCCAACCTCCAAAAGGAAATTAAGTTTAGGGGTGCTCGAATTTGGCACGTGTTTAATAAGATAAGATCGGCTACTTACTTTCTAATGACTTTTTGCGGCAGTCTCGGTATTTTGCGGTACTTACTATTTAATTTAGGAATATTCTGTGGTGTCGAGCCCGTTTATTGTTTCAAATGGTCGCTTGCTTTGAATTCCTTTTCTGTTAAGGTACAAACTATATAGTAATCCTACTAATATTATATATGGGAAAGTTTGTGAGGATGTATATTGTATGTACTCGTATATATGTACAGTTTCGTTCAGAAGTCCATTACCAGTCGTACAAAACTATTGCGTGAATACTACACTTTTGTTCGCGTTGAACAAGTCAATCATAAGACTTGTATGACTACACTGGACTCAGGCTCTTAGAACAATAAATAAAATAAAAGGAACCGAATAAATCTATATCCATTTTTCTTCTCGAATACAAAAGCAATGATACAAAATATCAGTACTATCGGTTTCAACTCCGATATTAAATGTTGAAAGATTATTCAAGTCGCATAAAACAATGTTAGTTCTGAACAATATTGAGCTCACTCGTCGAATACGAACTGTGTCTAAGCGTAAAGTCGGTGACATACTGTCGGGAACTTCTCTACCGTTGTATTAGTTGTTTTTATTGAGATGCTAGTGTCTAAACTGTGTCTGTTTTTTGAAGTTTTAAGTCAGGTTTTTTGATAGATTTTATTGAGATGATAGATGTCGAAATTGTCGTTTATGTATAGTAAGCTTGAACAAGTTTTTAAAACTGAATATTGACCATTGAAAAGCATTACTCTTATACTTAGTTTTGGTATTTTTTTGACAGTATTTTTTTCAAGAAGTTTTTACGCCTTCGTCTTCTAATTAAACGATATGGGTAGCATTTCTAGCCATATTTGGCACTCGTAAGCTATAAATGCTTTAAGTAACATCATTAATGCCAGTTAATAAATTAATAGGTATAAAATATGAACAAGAAAAATATAGCATGGCATGGCTGACAATAACTCTTAATGAGACTTTCACTTTTGGTCAATACAGTATGATGAAAACGTGTTTGTATATGTCGTTGACTGTACATATAACAAGTACATATAAGCACAAAATACCCATACAAACCGTTCCTTCGTTACCGATAAAACTAAACACTTCAACAGTTTGCAGGTAACCCTTACTTCGGTGATAGCGTAGTCAATTTAAGTTCGCAACTTAATTTATACCGGCAAGTTTGCAACGTCTGTTCGCGACTTGTGGCTATTGTGGAACGTTGTATCCTGCAACAAACTTCAACACTTGTCTACTCGATAATACCTTCATCTAACTAGTTAGATTTTTGTATCGGAATTATGTTTATGTTTAAAAGTGTTGAACTATTTTTTGATTAGTTAGGTATACTGCAACTGCTTTTTTAAAATAAGTGTTTTTGTCTCATGAGCTACCATCCTGATATTATTTAGTTAATTAACTTTAAAAGGCGAGACGATTTTTTTTCGTATGTAAATTTTTATGATAATTACCGACTAGCACCTCGCGGTTTCGCCCGCGTTGTTCCCGTTCCCGTGGGAATTTTGAAATGAAAAATAGCTAATACCCATCCCGTTGGATATAACTATTTATTAAAAACAGAATAATTCAAATCGGTTTGGTAATTTCTGAGATTAGCGCGTAAAAACAATAAAATCTACTTTATTCAAAATTGATTTCGGTATTCGAAAAGAGACTATTTAAATAAAAAGTGGTTCTTATGAAATTCTAGTTAATGTCGGTTCCGAATTTAAAAAGACATCATCTTGACAGTTGTTCAGTATTCATTGTTCCATTGTCTGTTATTATCGCACCTCCGAAAAACTCGCAGGAAAAAGTGCCTATTGGATATTTCCATCGCCCAAAATTAAAATTCCGGCGGCCACAGATTTATTTTTGCTACTATTTCGGAAGTTGCGGTGTTTCAGTTCGTGTTTTGTACCACTTTCCGCAGTTACACCGTATTGTAAAGAGTTTTCGATTCAAAATGAGAAGTTTTCGCTTAAACTTAAGAAACGAGTTTTATACTGTCATGTACTTTAGTCATTCTTATTATTACGACTGAGTGCGGCTAGCTATGTACTTTTGTCAATTCATTATTTTTTTATACATAATATATCGTCAACGATTGATGGTCGCGTAGTGGTTGGTTTATAATATCACAACAAATTATTTACCTTTTTCATTATCAGTATTCAGTCTCAGAATGTAGTCCCCGAAATGGTTTTTCAGAAAATGGCAGGTTTCCACAGATTCTAGAGACAATGTTTTTTGACATGTGTGACGAGTGACGATTTATATTGAACTAGTAAACTAATAATATCAACGCGATGACGCTTAAGTTGCAAGAAGAGTTTACTTACATACATTTTAACATAAAGATTTTTATCACCCTGTATGTCTTCTATTCAAATTTTAGGGTAATTTGTCTAAGCAATGCATGCCATCTCGATCAAGCTCTGAACTTAAAAAACAATCTAAGTATAAAAACACCAACTTAAACAATATACTTACTTATAATTATTGTCGAACATTCTTATTAAAAAATATATTAAAATATTATTATGCTAAATACCGGTGTAAATGCAACCATCCCGAGTCCAATGTCTATCGGTCTGTCATGCGCTATCAGGTAAAGTTGTTTTTTTGTTGGTTTTCCTTTATTTTACAAAACTGTGAGACTTTATACCTCGGGCCCTGTTCAAACCGACGCAACACTTGGAAAAAACAACACTAAATATCGGCAGAGGTTGTTGTACGGAATTCGGGAGGTCTCATTTGGGAAGGTAATTTGAAAAGAAATACAAATAGATTTTACTGGTTTTGCATCATTTAACGAAAGGCACTCTATGACGACGGATATTAGAATTATTTGTAACCCCCATCGCAAAAGTGGAGTGATAAAATTTTGACGTTGATGTCTGTGTGTGTGTACCCCTGAAACGGATAGACCGATTTCCATGCATTTATCTTCATTTAGTTGTAGTGGATGATAACAAAAAAAATCTCAATCAGTAAAATCTTGTTGAAAAACCTTTTTTATGAAATACTGGTTGGTTTTTTTCTATCTTCTTAGTTCAAACAGATAATAGTCTGTGGTAAATTTGTCGAGTGTTAGGCAGTTTTCATAGACCAGAAAACTGTCTAACTATCTTCGTAAATATAATTTTCCCAAGCTCTAAAGACGGCTAAAACATGTAGTTTACAGTTACTACAACTAAATATAGATACAATTAAAAACCAGTTGAACAATGTTACTTATTCACGTTGTTTCCTTTAAGGATCAGTCGGTACGAGGAACTTGTATTCCTAGCAAACTCAACGTACACATTGTTGGGCCACTAAGTTAGGTATTGGAGGATATTTATTGATAATGTCTATTAATATATAATGTTTACTTACTCCCTAGTTTGTAGTATCCCAATGTATCTATTTAAAACTATGTAAGAGCACGAAGTAGATAACTAAACTTTTGATTTTTGGCTATGGAATTTTATTCCCCATACTAACTTTAGATTACAAGCACAAAATGCAATACACAGTCAGGTTATGAAAATGAAGAACACTTTAATTCATTAGCGAAAAGTCAGTGTCTGATACGTTCAATAAGTCCTCTGTAGTGCTGTGGTAGGGCACAGAGGACAGGAGAGGGGATGGATCATGTCCTGGTCTAGGCACCGCAGTTACCTATGGCAGTTACACTCCTATTTACTGAAGTAACCCCAAAAAATTAGAAGTTCCATTACATTGACATGCAAGTACATAGTTTGAAAATGAAAGATTCTTCGCTTTTTTCTTAACTATATGCACAGTGATATGAATGCCATGGCATCACTTTACATGAAAATGTATGTAGAGAGATTTCTTTCGGAGTCGTACCTATATTATACCTATATACGGATACGTATCCGACCAGTCGTCTATAACAGTCTCCTTCCAGATCTCACGTCTCAAATATAATTTCAAATTGTTAACCGCTAGTGTAACTCGGTATAATTCGTAGCTCGCTTGTTTCCTAGCTCTGATATATGCGAAGTGTGTGCCTGGATATCTCACTAATGCTGTTCTCAAGTTTAATATTAGTTTTGTTTTAAACACCTGTGACTTTGAAACGTGATTCACAACGTTTTGTTGTAACTACGTGTAGTTTTAAGGTTAATATTTCTTTTGGGTTTTGAAATCTACATCTACACTAATAATATTATAAAAACTTTGTTTGGTTGTAATGAATAGGCTCAAAAACTACTGGACCGTTTTTAAAAATTCTTTCACAATTCGAAAGCTACATTATCCTCGAGTAACATAGGCTATTTTTCATCCCGAAATTCCCACAGGAATGGACACAACGCGGGTAAAACCGCGGGGCGCTCCTAGTTCTGAATATAGTAATACATTTTTCACGTTAAGTTTACCTACCCAAATAAGATCTGTCATATTTAATTTGAAATCGGTAAATACGACTAGCATATTAATATATCGAAACAATTTTTGAAAACGATTTATAAATGTCGGCGCTATGAGATACAGATAATAAAAACCAAATATTAGTTGATTATATTAGTAGTATTCGTGGCATTATTTGACTAAGCAATGTTAGTTCATTGCGATTGTTAAGCAACGTGCAGCTCGACCTCTACTGGGATGGGTGGCCGATAGTGGCATTTCTATCTGAGCGGTACCACGCTTCGGAGGGCACGTAAAATTGTAAGTCCCGGTTTTTTTGTTGTCAGACGCCTAAACTCCGACACTAGGTTTGGCCAACAACCTACTCGAAATAACTTATGTATACATATGTATTAGAATGAAGATTCTAAACTCAACAAAAGGTAAGTATATTCCTAAGTGACTGAAGATGACTTTAACATCACTTACCTTTGACGACCAAATAATTTCCACTCAATTTGAGTAAGGTTTAGTATTAAGTTATTGCTTGACCTTACGGATTAAACACTGTGTTAAATGTTAATATGTAAATCCGGGGTCGTATAGTACCTATGCCGCGGGCGAGGAACAAACACCCTTAACTATATGAGTGATACCAAAGACCAATGGGGTACGAAGGGTTAAACGCCTACGATAACAAAAAGGGATTATATTTTATTTCTAGTTGCCATGTTTTTGAGTTAAAATTCTATAAAAATATACTATTTTATTGAGTGAAGTATTACTTCTTACATAGTTTAAAAAACGATATATAGATATCTTCGTCTTAGCTATATCTATAGTCTTATATATAGAAGTAAGTACTTCTGTTGCTGCAGCTTTCTATCTATATGTAATTGATTTTCTCCAGAAGCTATTTAACAGATTTCTCATGCGGTTTTCACCTATATACAGAGTGATTCAAGAGAAATGTTAGGACTACTTTTAATGCCAAATCACTCCCACAGGAGCGAGTCAAACCTTCGGGCACTGCTAGCAACTTATATTCAGAAAAACTTTATAATTGCAATACAATAATCAACCGGCTACGTAGCAAAATCATAGTAAACACTGAAATAAAAATCGCCATATTACCCCAACTAAAAATAGCTCATTTCAAACTCAAAACAACTGTCACTCAAATACTTTAAAAGTATACAATATACTTACCCTACACCAAAAGTATCTGGTACATTACATATTATACTAGCAGTGCCCCGTGGTTTTACTAGCGTTGTGTCTTTTACCGTAGGAATTCCGGGATGAAAAATAGCCTATAACCTTCCCGTTGAATGTGGCTATCCACTACAAAAAGATTTTTTCAAATCGGATTGGTAGTTTCTGAGAGTAGCGCGTTCAAACAAACAAACTCTTCAGCTTTATTATATAGATGTATAGATATCCTATCCTATACTACCGCATATAAGCAGAATACGTAACATAAACCTTACAAGCTCGTAAAGACCCAGGCCGGAAGACTTCTCGAACGCTCAAGTTGTAGTGTTCCGGTGGCTGAAAGAACCGGACGCGTCAATTTGGACTTCAAGTCGATACCTTCAGCTATGGATGACCTAAATACGATGGAATCTGATCTTGGGATGTCGAAGTGTTGTTGAGATTTAATGAATGGTACTTACTTATAATAGTAAGTTAGAGTTGGCGATGACGTGTGTATACATAACTTAATACTAATATTAAAAAGGCGAAAGTTTGTGAGGATATATGTTTGTTACTCTTTCATGAAAAACCACTTGAAGGATTTGGATGTAACTCTGCAGTACTATAGGTTAGACATCAGAATATCACATGGGAAACGTTTTATCCCGAAATTCCCGCGGGAACCGATGTTACGCGAGTAACGCCTCGGGGCGCGGCTAGTAATACATAATGTTATTATGACACTCCTCTGCTAACGCAAATAAAGCACTCCAATAAAATACCTAGTAAGTAAACTCATAAAATATCCAAATTACAATAACCTAAGAAAACAAAATAAACTTTTCCTCTAGATCAAATTCCGGCGAAAGTCTTATTCATAAATATTATGCTAAAGATCTATTGTCCAAATACGCCCTTTACATCCCAATAAAGAGAGTGCGAAATAAAAACAAGAGCAATAAATAAAACAAACGTTTTCATGGTAATGATATTCGGTATTTCCACACCATATACCGCGAGTAGAAACGTGGCACCTATATATCAAGTCCGACTCACACGTGACGCGCTTTACAATGTATACTTCCAAAGTGCAGAATAATACTTTATTGCTCTTAGTTTTTTTGTCATTCGTGAACAAAACTATTGGTTTTTTTAGCCCTTTAGTCAAAAAAGAGGGATGTAAAGACATAATATACATACATGCATAATTAGCATTGCTCTGCGGTTTTACCTGCGTTGTGCCCGTTCCCGTGGGAATTTCGGGAATTTTTATACTTATAAACCTTCCTCTTGAATCACTCTATCTATTAAAAAACTTTTTTAAACTTACACGATTTGAACACATAGTTTTAACGTGACCGCGGGTGAGCGTCTAGCACTTAGGAACTTACGGGAGAACCAGGACCTATTAGTTCTTAAGGCCGATAAAGGAAACGCCACTGTGGTCATGTACACTGAAGACTACGATAATAAGATACGTGTATTGTTGAGTGACACTATGGTGTATAAGCCGGTATCGTATAATCCCACGGCCAGAGTAACAAGACGTATAAGGGCTGTTATACACGACTGTCAGGATCTGTTTCCAGAGGATGTGTTCCAACGGTTGCATAGACCGGCTATAGTTCAGCCACCAAAACTGTACGGGTTGCCTAAGATTCACAAAGTCGATGTCCCTTTACGGCCCATTGTGAGTCAAATAGATTCGCCAACGTACAGACTGGCTAAACATGTCGCTGGTATATTACAACCCTACATAGGAAGAACGCCATCTTTTGTCAAGGATTCTCGCCATTTTGTATCGATTATTAAGGACATGAAGTTGGAACCGTATGACATAATGGTGAGTTTTGACGTCGAGTCATTATTCACCAATGTTCCGTTAAAGGATTGCCTTAATGTGGTCAGACGAATGCTAAACGACCACGAGTTACCCGACCAATATGTGGTTCTTCTAGAAAATTGTCTGGACGGGAACTTCTTTTTATACCAAGGTCAGTATTACCTGCAGATTGATGGTGTCGCCATGGGTAGTCCAGTGGCCCCGGCACTTGCCAACATCTGGATGGAGCATTTTGAGCAACTGATCGATTGGACAGCTTGTGGTATAAAATTATGGAAGCGCTACGTTGATGACGTTTTCTGCATTCTGGACAGAAGAATCAGAGGTGTTGACGAGGTGACCGCGTACCTCAACTCCGTTCATCCGAGGATCAAGTTCACGTACGAGTTGGAGGAGAACAGGACGTTAGCATTTTTAGACATCAAAATAATGGCGAGGCCTGACGGTACGTTGTCTCACACTGTGTACCGAAAACCAACACACACTGACAGGTATTTGAATGCTGCATCACACCACCATCCCGCTCATCTGCAGTCTGTAGTCACCACACTGACGCGCAGAGCCCATGACCTCTGTGACCCTGAACATTTACAGAGCGAACTACAGCATGTTCAGGAGGTACTGAAACGTAATGGCTACAGGACTGGCAGACCGCAGACGAAACGCACTAGGCTGAAACACGCTGAGGCGACTCGACAACCGGCGTTTTTACCTTATGTGAAAGGAGTGACGGATAAAATTGGAAACCTACTCAGACGTCTTTCAATAAAATCGATTTACACCCCGCTCACGAGAATGGCCAAACAGCTGCGAACACCGAAGGATGTAATACCCTTACAGATGCCGGGTGTTTACAAAGTTGACTGTAGCTGTGGTCATTCATATATAGGTCAGACCAAGAGGACGATCGCCGAACGCGTTAAGGAGCACATAGCGGCTGTGAAGAACCGTCAAATAAACAAGTCTGCTATAGCCGAACATTTAGTTGACTCGGGTCTCAATCACTGGATCGAGTTACATGACCCTAAAGTTATTGCAAACGAGCCGCACTACTACAAGAGGATCATTCGGGAAGCGATTGAAATAAGGAAATATCCGAATTTCAATCGTGAAGACGGTTTTAAACTCTCTGCGGCTTGGAATCCGGTAATAACTTATAAGTGTTCGAGACGTGCCCAAAAGACCAAGTGCCAGGATACTGTCAGTGTTGTGTGTCAGTCTAATGTGAACGCACCTTTAAACTCTAATATTGACCATGTGAGGGTACTTCCAACACTTGGAACGTCTACCCTCCCATCACAGCGGTAACTCCAATGTCTTCAGTTCACCCGCGACCACGAGAGGTGCAATCCCCTCGAAACGTCGGGAAATAAAAAGTAAGTTATTACTTGCTTTATTAAGTTTCTAACACGAAAAAACCCGTGTGAGTACGTTAAAACTATATTAAAAAACTGATCAAAATCCGTTGCGTAGTTTTAAAGATCTAAGCATACATAGGGACAGACAGCGGAAAGTGACTTTGTATTATACTATGTAGTGATAGTGACGATGTCCGTAGCTGGCACAATGTCATGCCAGCTGCTATCCCGTGGTTACTAACTGGTATTTTTATTCTAACTGGCATGCTGACAATTGTGAAGTTAAGATTGACTTACAATTAATAAAACTGGCATGTTAATTAAGGTTTGACAGGCATTATCTTTGTAAGTTCTCATATACTAACTGCTATAGCAATGTAGGCTACGATAATGCTACGAGGCTACGATTATATATGCTACGAATCGTAGCACCGTAGCAGTAGCAGTAATTGGGTTCCATTTTTTGTTTGTTTGTTTGAATAGTGATAGGATTCTTAATAAAATAAAAGAATACACAGCAATAAGGATTTTTGGTTTTATTTACAATTTAACGGTTACATAATCATTAATCACTTATACTCTCTGCCGGTACATCGACATTAGAACGACATAACTCGATAACCTCGATAAAGATTTTTTATTTGATTATAAAGTCCTTATACCAATTTTGTCATACAATATTCATTTTAAACATCCATCAGGTCGATCGTGTGCTTGGCCAATCAAAGTGCTAATTTTGAAGCTAAGTTGATCCATTTTCGATTTGGTTTTAATTCGATCATGTTTCAACGCCGGACTGGTTTGAAACAATAGCTGTCGTCTCAGTTAGCTCAACTTGAATCTCTTTGTATGCACTATAACGTCTTCAGCTTTCCTTTTTGACTTAAGTTTATGGACAGTCGTGAATTGTTCAACTGAAATTTTAACACAAGTTATTTTGTGATAGACTAGCAGCGCCCCGTGGTTTCACCCACGTTGTACCCGTTCCCGCGGGAATTTCGGGATAAAATGTATCCCATGTGTTATTCTGATGTGTAACTTATATTACTGTAAAGTTTCATCCAAATCCATTCAGTAGTTTTTGCGTGAAAGAGCAACAAACATACATCCATACATCCATCCTCACAAACTTTCGCATTTATAATATTAGTAGGATAGATGAGGTATGTAGGTAAAAAAAACTATACTTAGTACGTGTCCATAAAAGGTACAGTCATCTACAAAATTTGATAAACACATTCAATATTACGAAAGTAGATAGGTAATTATTATGTTATGAAACTGTCATCGAAGCTAAAAATAACTTTTGCAGTGTTACTTATTAATGCTCGTGACTGTACCTACTACCAACCTATAATATGAGTTTCTTTTAGTACATATAACTCAATGGTTTCTTTATTGAATTTAGATAATACTTACAACGTTATATATTTAGGTAGATGTCTAAGTGTTACTCACGTGATTCTCCGCATTGTAAATAATTTCTCTTGTAACGTCTTTCTTTCTTCATTCTCTTAAGATTTCTTCTGTGAAACTTGGCTAACGATTTAGATCCTAGTTTTATTGATAACTCTAAGAAATTTAGTCTCTTCCGTAAATGTGTGTTTGAAGTTATTATTCTTGCCCAAGTAGGTGTAATTTTTGATGCTATTCTTAGAGATGTGTCGTCCAAATAACTATGATATAAACATACAGTTTTAAATGATTAATATTTTATGCATAGCTTTTAAATTACCTAGGTATATTTGGTGGTAGGCTGATAAAATTACACCGAAGGAATTTGTACTCACGAGAATATTTTCCAAGAAATTTCTAAAGGTAAACTTGTCACAGCATCTCTTTGCACTTCCTTAGGAAGAATACTTGAACCAAACACAAAAATGCCTTTGTCGTACATTGTGACTTAAAATTCACAAGAAAAGGGTAGGCAAATACGTTGCTAAAAATTGACATAATTTAACTGGAATTCAGTAAATATATCTCAGTTTTCGCTTTAATTTATAACAACTGAAAATCTTGTAAAAAAGCATAACACAATGTGATCTAAATAAAAAAATATATAAGTAATTTTAAATTAATTGAAATAACAACAGCTAGAAGCCGAATCAGAGCCATCTATTAAGATATGTTTGAACTATATTGAAAACAAATGTCAAAATATTTACATGCCTTTTGAGAGCCATCTATTCAAATTCATAGGAACTATTTTGTTAGTTTTAACGCCATCTATTACAATTATAGTAAACTAGTTTTAATATCCGTTATGAAATCACTTAGTTGTTATAAAAACCGCTACATGGCGCTGTAAAGTTTTGGGTTTACCAGTATTACCAGTTTTAAAAATTTACTATTTTGTATGATGAAGTAAGTTCCTAAATTAATTTTGAGCCCTATGTATTTGTTTTTAATTAGCCTTATGTGAATTTGTCCGGGTTCAATATTATTATATTTCCAAACGATTAATACACTGATTCTCCTGAGAGTCACGACACAAGCCCGGTCCTATTGAAAGCCATGCAATGCAAGGCGGTACTTATTTTACGCACTAACTAAACCTCGGTTTATAATCGTGTGCATTCGATTACTATAGTAAATGTTAATTCCTGTCTTCGACAAAAATGTTTTTTTCAGAATTCCTATACATTTTTTTGAACTAAAAGAGAAGTGTATCCGTAAACGTAGTTTCAATTTAAACTCCTCCTTCCTTATAACTAATTATTTTTATTAAGTTATTTGATAATTTTATAATATATTAATTTATTTTATAAAATAACGTAACATACATCGTTCACCTTTGTTCATGCCGGTGATGCCGGTATTAATACCGGTAAAATGTTCGGTTCGTTCGGCTGTTTTTTAATTCGGAACTAGCAACATCAACCGGATCAACAAGCGGTCTTGCTTGCCAATACTTTTCGCAAAATCAACAAAAATAATATTTTTCCGTACTCCTCTGTATTTAAATTACATTTTTATTTGAATTCATAATCTTATTTATTTAATTTATATATTGTGTTCCTCTAAGTGTGCTTGGAAATGCTAAAAAACGTACAACTATAAATGACAGATGGTCGTGCGCTAAAACGCGCGTTCTCATCGATTCCCGCGTAATTACTCGTGTTATTATGGAAGAAACTAATCAAGACGACGTAATCTTTACATCTGAAACCTTGAACGGGGGTAAGTAATGCTTAAATTGCGTGGAATCCACGTAAAACACCAAATATGAATTTGACATGTAACACCTACAACAACCCGCTAAAATGTGATCGATTCTTTACCTATAAACATTATTACGTTGATTAAGACAAGAACCTTTAGTTATATTATACTACTACTGTAATAAAATACAAGAAGTGTTCATGTTTACTGTATTTAAGTAGTATCTAGGTCTTGGGGTCTATAAATCTGATGCAAAATCGGTGTGAAACTTATTCAAGTAGGAACTTTCATATTTAGTCGGGTTATAAACAACATCAATAATTTTATACACTTTCATATCACTGCGTATAGATAGTATAATAATAACTGTTATCATTGACTCAGTAATATCATTCATTCCCATTTGATTACATTTGATAAAATAATGGTTGGTAATTGCAGTGTTTATACATGAAATCAAGGTTAGGATAGGACTTGAGTGAAGCAAACCTTTTTTTCAACATTTATATGTGTTTACTTTGTCCAAACCTTGAGTTATTGCTGACTCATAGACAGATAGATCCCATTCACACCTATCATACATGCTACATACATCTATATATATGTACTAATATAATAAAGCTAAAGAGTTAACTATATACATATTTTTTTATACACTTATCTCTGGAACTGCAAGTTGTTTATGTTACTTTTTCTTTTGGATAACTTCTTTCAAGATAAAGGTTATTCTTAATCTACATTTTATCCCTAAAATCCCACAGGAACAGGCACAATGTGGGTGGGACTACTGCTAGTGAAGGATATGGATTGTGCAATAAATAATATGTTTTTTCATTATACTTTTAGGTGGAGATGGCGGTACAAGGAAGGAGGAACCATCACTTGTGGTTAAGCCACTAGATGACTCTCAGACATTGTTCCCGGAGAGTCCTGTTTATGAACCAGACGATGATGTACAGGTAACATCTATGTACATTTTTTGATAATTCTCGCACTGCAATCACCGAATTATATACTAGACAGTGGTAGATCCAAGATTTAAAAGTTTATTTAAGTTCAAGGGAGGGGTTTGAGGGTTACCTCTCCAGGGTCAAGATGATGATATAAAATATATTTTTTTACATATTATAACTTACAAAATGTACCAATTAGAATCTAATTGTTATGTCTGAGTTTTGGATCTGATGGAAATAAAAAATGTGCAATTGTAAAAATTCACAGCGCTTACATATTTATTAAAATGTATTTCTGAATTCCAGATATTTTTTGTAAACAAATGTGATTCCAGTGCACAAAACCTACACGAAAATCGTGCAGTTGTTAATTTGACGATTTCACGGTATTATTTATCTTACAAAAATAAGGGGATAGCTATAATTATTCAAACAATTATGCAGTATTGACCGTTATAACATTGTTATTCTCAAGAAAATTTAAATTATCAAAAGCTATTTTTGTGCAGTTTATTCATGTATGCTTGGAACACTACAGAGATGCTGAACATTTTTTAGAGTCGCATATTATTATTACGACCATTAAAACTTTTAGAACTTTTAGAATCGTTATACAATATCTCAAAAAGAGTGGCTCGTGGGAAAAAGTATTGAAACATTTCTTGTAGATAATTTTACTATCAACAATTTTTATGATAAAACTTACTGTTTTGCTGAAAATCGTGAAAAACTAATTTTTTAAATCTTTTTCTTTTACATTTACTGATAGTTTTATTATAAAACTAGCTGTGCCCCGCGGTTTCACCCGCAGCGCCCCCGTTCCCGTGGGAATTTTGAGATTTTTATCCCTTTTTTTTCTTATACATATAAAAACCTTATCCTGACAATTAGGAACACATAAAAAAATCATCCAATTTGGTGCAGTCATTCTGAAGTTATGCGCTTAGCAACAGATTCAGCGATTCATTTTTATATTATAGACGGACGTGAATTACTCAGATGCAGAACCTTAACTGAATATCTCTTCGGATAGTGAATAAGTGTGTTAATAAACTTGCAGTGTTTTTAATGTCCTAATTTTGAATAAAATATTTTCTTAACATTTTTTCTTGTTGTGTTAAGTACTTAAATAATAAAAACAAGCCTTAAAAGTTCATACAGAAATATAAAATATTTTTTATAATTTTATCATATTATTATTTTTAAATGAAATTACCCGAAGGTTCGACACATCTGACCTCCTACATTGACAGTGACAAATCTTGACATTACTTCTGGAATTCAGTAATACATTATAGTGACTATGGTTCTTGTAAAAGAGCCGAAATGTCAGGTAAAAATGTAAAAAAAAGAAGTGTATCTGTAACAGTAGTTTCAATTCAGAATGAGTAGTGTTCATTTAAACCTAAGAAGTCTGTATATCTTTATTGGGTTTAGCCAAACTAATAAATGACACCGAGGTCCACTTTTCTGCCTAGTAAAAGAAAGTGGTGTTTTCCCACTGTTGCTTACATCAAAGATAAGTATTATTTGTAATGGTACATTGTATACTTATTATTGAACATCTTAATTTTTGATTTCCAGATGGTTTCCAGCTCAGCACCTGAAGATAATGTCATCATAATTTCTTCAGACTCTAAAGGTAATTTAACTTTGCATATGAAATAATTTTACTATTAATTGAACCATATTTTAAAGACATTATTTTTTGTTAAAATGGGACGCACTTACGTATGACGGTTACTGTTGAGCGTTCCTCAACATGTTCTTGTCATGTCTTGACGGTGACCTTCAGTGGACCATAGACGTTAGCGTCTCTACTCGCCATCGCTCCCGCTGTAACTTAACCTTTGTCCCATTTTAACATATGAAATAACTAGCAGCGCCTCTCGGTTTTACCCGCGTTGTGCCTGTAGGAATAGCCTATAACCTTCCCGTTGAATGTGGCTATCTATTACAAAAATAATTATTTAAATAGGACTGAAAATTCCCGAGATTACCTCGAACATACAAACAAACAAACTTACAAATTTTACCTCTATAGAATATTAGTAAAGATGAACTATTGTATGTGTTACAAAAATTTTACACAATTTTTTTTAACGCTTAGAAAGAAATATATCAACACAACAAACGTATTTCCAGATGAAAAGCCAACTTCATCTTCTGAAGACCTTCCGACCCCACAGTCTAAAAGAAAACACTCAGACGAATCCGACTTAACTAACGCTAAAATACAAAAGCTTGATCTCACCGATGACTTCACTGTCTCAACACAAACTTGTGACAACGAAGTTTGTGAAATAATCGCCAATTTCAAACATAAAGATGACCTGGTGCTACCTTCTACATCTAGAGTTAGGACTCCAGTTAGATCTAGCCCTAGGAAGTTGAAACGTAGCAACAGCGTCGATATTGCCAAACCTAAAACTCCGAAAACGCCAAAATCTCGCCCGGCCAGTGTAGATATCACGCGGAAAACGCCTAAAAAACGAATGGAAATCAATTCTGAAGCTAGCGGTTCAGGCGTTAGAAGGCCTAGTGTAGAATTCGTCAAGGAAATTCCAGCGAATGTTCCGGAGACTATTTGTGAAGAACCCAATTCCGAGTTGAATGATTCTCAAGGATTCCACCTAGAACTTTCTCCTAGTCCTGAGGATAAACAACCTAAGATTCCAACAAACTACAGCAGTGACCCTGTAGTAGTTAAAGATAGGGACGAAATTCTTAACGTTGGTAAAATTTCACAGTCCAGAAGTGAAGGCTTCAAATACTCTGATCAAAGTGATTTCTCGCAACCGATTACCGAGTATGGCAAGAATACTGACCAGGATACCACTGACAGTGTCTGCTCAATCAGCTTAGATAGCCCTGACCACAGGGACATTCCTAACGTCCCGTCGAAACTCATTAGCAAGCTTTCCAATGGCAACTCATCCACGCCCAGTGACGTAATGGATGGAAAGCATTTGACTGAAGACAGTGACAACACCCCAGATATGATCAAGCTGAATAATGGTAAAAGCAAACGTGGGAAGAACGAATCCTTTCGCGCTAGCAACACTACGACTCCATCCACAATATCTCCTTTGCAAAACGGGCATTCCTTGCCGTTAAACACTCCTCAGATACCCGTTTTTGACGTCCACGTTAGCCATAACGAAGATAATGAGTTTCTTTCTCTGTATATTGTTAGGACTGATAATGATCTCGGAATGGATATGTGCAGGGAATATCAGAGGATATCGAAACGGTTTACTATCGACCCGTATTTAGCAGACGTCTCTGTTAGTAATTCTCCTTCGAGCGTGACTAGTGGGGGAATGATAAACCTGCCGAATAGAACGTCATTTGCTTCTACTGTGAGTTCTTCATCGTCCTCGAGCAATAGAACGAGCGATGGTAACTTTGTAGTGCCACAGCCACCTAGGAAATCAGTTTCCAATCCAACTATGTCTGTCAAAGGCTACGAAGCCTTATTCAAGAAGCTGCAAGACATATTCGCCCATATAAGAGAATCTTCGGTGGACGAAGGGAATAGATCTCTAGGCGACGACAAAATATCAGTCGGAATACAAACTTCTTTGTCCAGTGATAGTACTGTTACTAACGGGAGCGCAAGTCCGGACGAAGTGAACAAGTGCGACAAAGCTACTCCTAAAAGCTCATTGAAAAAGTCTAGGGTTCGTGGTAGAAGACCAATCGCTGGTAAAACTAAACGGGCGATACTGCCTACTCAACCGGAGGAACCAGAGTACATGCAAGGAATGAATTCTCCTGAAATGGTGCCAACGAACGGCGAAAACGGGAAAGACTACATGAAATCTCCTAAAGACGAGAAACCATTATCATCATTGGTGGCCACACCAAAATCAGTGACAAAACTGAAGCAAAAACGGCGGCCAACATCCCCTAGACCAGCTACTCCAGTAGAAAAAGTGGCGATAAAGCCTGAATACCCTGGCTTTGCTCCTGATACAGTGGTGTTAGCTAAATGGGTGGATAAGAGGTATTATTCTGGCAGGGTCTTGGAGATTACTGAGCCTAATAAGTATTTGATCAAGTTTGATGATGGCCAGAGCAAGGTTTTATTGGATGAGTTTATAATATTTGGTGATATGAAGGCGCTGCCGTTGGAAGGACAGTCGGTGTATGCTGTGGTGGATGAGGAGCAGAACTATGAGCCGGGGCTGGTGATGGGCGTAGAGGAGAATGATAGTGGAACTGTCACTTATAGGTGCATCACTGATGGGTAAGTATTCTTTATTCGATAATTTCGTACAAAACTTTCGAATTATCATATTTGCGCCTAAATCTGTTGGAGACAGTTCAAGTTCAAGTTCACTTCAACACAATGCTTATCTAAAAGGGATATTTTTGTCTTACATTCCTTTTTTACCTAACCAAGCTGGTCTTTATTATTTTTGGCAAGAATTTCATTCAACACCCTAATTCCCCTCCATTTTCTTAGAAATAAACCAACCATTGTCTTGCATGAAATATGAACTAAGTATTAAACAACAGTATTAAATTACAGTGACACAACAGTAATGGTAACAGCGAGCGAGCTCTACCTGACTGAAGACCAAGCCAAATCGCTGAAAGAGACGGCGCGAGCGAGGTCGCCCTCAACGCCATCTACACCCAGACGGCGGCACAACAGGGAACTAGATCTCGATAATATTATACAGGTACTTTTATACTTTACCTTCACATTTTAATTAAAGATTCTCTGCTGTACGAGCCATCAATAAATTGACATGAAGACTAAATTTTTCGTATATGACATGTCAAAAGTAAAAATCCTAAGTAAAATCATTTCATTTTCATCAATCGTGTAGGGCTGTTGGTAACAGATAGTTATCTCTGGATGGATATCAATGTATGTACTTATTATAATTTGGGATGAAACTGTTTGAGTTTCAAGGCGAATCTTTTCATCTTTTGTGCTCGATGTCGTAACGGAGCTTAACTAAATATATGAGCGAGCTCTACCATCAACTATTTTATCTCCAATTGCTTATATTTCATCATCAAAGAAAACGTTATTGAAATTAAACTATTTACTACATACAATCAAGGACCAACTATTTAATTTAGCTATTTTCCTACACTATCTGAGTAATGTGTTCTATAATCTATTGTTATCCGTTAGGGCCCCCGCAGCGCGCGCACCCGCGACAAGAGCGGTACGTCGAGCGCTAGGAAACGTGTCGCGTCACCCAAGAGCCCTAAAGCATCCACCTCGGGTACCTCAGGTAACATTGTCGTATTAAATTTTACAGGACTTGATGTTTGTGTACTTTGAAGTATCGTGTAAGTGGTTCAAATGGAGATGATCCCAAGCAATGGTATGCGTGACAATGTTTGATATAAATTTATAAAACCACAAGGCAAAAGAATAGTTGAAGTTTTAAAATCAAACTTTGGATGCTTTTTATTAAGAGTTGGATCGTCGATCCTAACAAAGATATATTTAGTTTTGGTTAAGGTTATTTTAAACTTCTCTCTCTATTACTCTGTACCTGGCCATACATCCGTCAATGTCATGTCTTCAAAACCTTCAAATTTCAAACTTCTGCCATTAAGTTCTACCACTACAACCAAATTGTCCAAGCACACATCGGATGACCTAGGGGAGGAAGAAGATGGCGGAAGCGATCGAGCATCAAATCTTCATAAGCTGTACTCTGAAGAGTATTAACCGGTTCCCCAAATGTTCAACAACAGTAGTTGAAAGTGTGTGACGGTCCTACAGCCAGCAAGTCGAAGCCGGGCGGGCGCGCGCGCGTGGCGAGCGAGAGCAGCTCCGTGAGCGAGAGCAGCAACTCGGCGCCCGCGCGGCTCGAGGACGTGCCGGGCGTCGAGCCCGAGGTGCAGCGGACGCCGCGCAAGGTCGACGGGGTCAAGGGTACGCCCGCCTCTCTCATGTGTCATCAATGTTTGTATACTTGTGAGAGCGCAACGCAGCTAAATGGACCGAACTAAATGAAATCACAGCTGAAATTTATAATGATATTGCATAATTATTATTTTTGTACATACATATAGAAAATAAACTTCCATCAGTTTGAATACTTCAGAGACTCAGGTGCTGTTTGAAAGTGTAATTCGTAAATCTGGATTTATCATTATTGTGACAAATAAATACCACGTACAAGATGCAGTTATTCCTTGCATTTTAGTAAATATCTCAAACTATGTTCACAGCGGGCCCACTCCAGTTGAAAGGCGCTGCCAAACAGAACATCGGTAAGAAGAACTCCAAGTTAACCAAGTTCGAAATGGATGAAGACACAGTGTCGCTGTTAGGACCCATACCCAGCGGAGATAATAAGATATTCGAAGGATTACACTTCCTCATTACTTGTGCTGATACACCAAAGAGGTCCAAAACTGAGAAGAAAGAAAAGGTATGTTTGACTTAATATCGATAGTATTTAGATAAATATGAAGGTTGAAGCCAGTCCAGACAATGTATCCCATTTTGCCCCGAAATTCCTCCGGGAACAGGTACAACGAGAGTAACACCGCGGGGCGCGGCTAGTTTAATATAATTTTAATTTTTTCAGTTATCCAGCGAAGCCCGCCACTACTCGTCTGAGGAAGACAGCGAGGCGGCCTCGGTCCCCGGCACTGACACCGAAGACTTGGAGTTCTGCGACCGACCGTTCAACAAGGAGCGGCTCAAGGAACAACTGGAAGCTGCCGGCGGGATTGTGCATAGGTCAGTTACAAGAATAGAACATACTAAGCAGAAAACATAAAACTTAAGGATAATCGACACCTCGGAACGGCTAGTTTTAGAAACTCATTCTTCCTTGACATTTCTGGAAAGAGATTGACTAATTTGTTATTTATGTCATTGCTAATGTAAAGTTTGTCACAACGAACTGAAAAACTAAAGGCAAAATCAATCCTCCCTGTCAATGTTCACAATGCTCTCGGGATCATTCAAAACTTGACTACGTAAACGCGTATGTGTGTGTAACAGTGTCAAGTGTCAACCACGTAACGTTGTCCGCAGCCACTTCGACGACGTGCCGAAGAGCAAGTACGGCGTGTGCAAGCTGGTGGCGCCGCGGCCGTGCCTGACGGCCAAGTACATCCTGTGCCTGGCGACGGACGTGCGCGCCGTGTCGCACGCGTGGGTGATCGCGAGCTGCGCCGCCGCCGCGCGCCGCGACCCCGACGCCTACGCGCTGCCCGCCGGCTGGTCGCTGCTCTCGCAGCGGTTCATCACTTGGGTATCTACCATACTACATACTTCATTCGTCAATGTGCAATACCGTAAACTTGACATTGGATTTCAGCATTTAAACTAAAACTGATATTGATTGGTCTGTCTGTTTGTCTTTATCTTAATAATAATCCTTATTTATGACTTTAGGCACCAAGCGGCAAACGCAATGCGAATCTATTCAAAGACAAGATCATTCTCTTCTGCGGCGACCAAGATACGTTCGTCAAATTCTGGGAGCGAGTCTGCACTTTAGCCGGCGCCACAACTCGAGTAGTTAACGAGGAAGAGTTAAACACTAGTGGGGCGTTCGCACTGGTGACCGAATGGGATTGCCCGCACGAAGTGCAGAATAAGGCGAATCAAGATGGCGTCCCTCTATTGTCGACTGGTTGGGTGGTGCAATGCCTTGTCGAAGCGCGTGTGCTTCCCCCCTCAAGCCACGCCAAGTTCTCCTTTATGTATGCCGAGCCCGAATGATCGTGGGACTTCCGCAAGTACCTCATTCTGAGAGAAAACTAACGCTGACAGTGACAGTGACGTTTTCCCGCGATAAGTGTTTTAGTTGGGTCGTTATGTTGTCTGTGAAAGTTTATAAACGTCGATTTGACGTTTCGTTTTTTTTTTTGTATTTTGACAGTTACCAACTAAAATGTCATTGATTTGAATTAGTTGGTTTACAGAAATCCTAGTTCTAACAATGTATTGATTTAAATGAAAACTACTAATATTGTACACTGTTTCATAGACGACATAATGCCACGTTATTCTTTTAGGTATTTCTTTAACCGAGGTACGTGACGGAAGTGACGTTTCAGTGACAGTGACACTTGTGACAGTTTAATTATAAGTTTAGTGTTGACAGGTGACAGGTGTCCGTGATGTGTAAATAACTATCCAAAAATACACAGCATTTAAAAAACAATATTTCAAACTAGTCTTTGAAAAATGTAGTTGAAAAAATATAACCATGTTTCTTTTTTACTATAGTTATCTTTCTGACATGATCTTTTCTATGGGCACCTATTCTCTATATTTAAGTGTGTAGGCTAAAAATTGTTGAGATAAAATGTTTAAATTATACTGTAATGTACTCATTTTATCGGTAGATTTAACATAGTTATAAGACATATTCTTCAACATTTACGAATATACTTTTGTCATCATGTTATTGTATGTAGGTGTCGAAGTTGTAAAAATTAACTAATTTTAAGTCTGTAATGTTAGATAAGTTAAAAATAGTCATACATTGTCCTTTTGACATAACCAAACCAAATATTGTATTGGTCGCTAAGAGTAAGTAAGATTTTTTTTAATTTCATTAAAATGGTAATACTATTCTATACTTTATGGACAGCTAAATGTTCTAAACCCTTCGATTTAACCTTTAATGATCTTTTTGGAAAATGATGTTGATGTAAAGTTTATATAACTAACTAGCAGCGCCCCGCTGCTTTACCCGCGTTGTGCCCGTTCCCGTGGGAATTTCGGGAATGTTTATACTTATAAACCTTCCGCTTGAACCACACTATCTATTAAAAAAAACTGCATCAAAATCCGTTGTGTAGTTTTTAAGATTAAGCATACATAGGGACAGACAGACAGGGGAAAGCGACCTTGTTTTATATTATGTAGTGATTAAATATTAAACTGGTCTGTATGTAGTTGTGTGATTAACTTTTGCCTTTAAAAGTAAGTATAAGGTACTTTTCGCTTACTATTGGTTCTTTTTATTGAATGGAAATTATCAGTATTTGTGTTTCTATAAAATTATTAAGTATTTTTTGACATTCTTAAGAAATATAATTTCTTATTCTAAATTGTGATTGTCTCAAAAATAATGTACTTTTCGTTTATAGTGTTATTGCATAAAATTTAACTTGATTTATAAATGCTTTTTTATAATTTGTGAAAAATATTTTTCTTTAGTTTTCATTGCAAGAATCGATGAGGTACGTAGCGATAGTAACGCCACCAATCGCAAACGGATTTATCCGGTACTAAAATGTGTTAAATCCTATTTCAACGTGATCTCAATAACATTGAGTCAAATTGCTAATTTAAGCATTATTCCTTTTATTTCTAGTTATACTATGTACAATTAATATCGAGTGAATGATTGATGTATTCTTTAAAACTGAAAATTATGTACAAGCTATGTTAGTGTAGTTGAAAGTATACTATGATCTGATGTAAATATAAACTTTAAATCTAGTGTTTTAAGGTATGTATTGGGCTAAATACATAACACTTTTGTGACTAGGTAAAAGTATATAAAATTATGGAATATCTTCATTTTGTTCTAAGATTGGTCATTGCTTGATAATTAATTATTTGATAAGTGTCGCTTGTGGATGAAAAGGGAGACCGAATTATTATACTACGATTACTAAAACATTACGCAAATGACAACATTATAGTCAGCGTGCTAATAAACACAGAAACGCCATCTATATGCGTTCTAATGTTAAACTTTATTATAAATGCGATCGCTGATACAAATTTTGCTTTAGATGTTATCAGTTTTCCAATTATGTGAACCAGTGGTGATTCCTCAAATCTTGATTAAAGTTTTTCGCTTTTTATCTTTGCCAAGATGTCAACATAATATTTCTAAGATATTTATGTATTATTTGATAAAAATTACTTGTGAAATTAATAATGTCCAGATTAATGTAGATTGCGCTATTATAAAGTTTTGGTTAATTGTTCAGTACCTTTGAAAAGAAAAAAATCATTAATATTTGACTTGAATTTGGATTTCTTGACAATTTGACTTTTGAGTCAATGCATTTTATCAAGTACTGTACGATACGTTTTGTAACATGTAATTATTATTTTGTTTTAGTGCTGCTATTCCCAAGATGTTTGACGTCATCGTGTATTTTGCATTTTTTGTTGATCTGTCAATGTAATATTGTTGTGTCTGATTGATAACGTGTATAAATAAAACGATAGAAGTAAATTTATTTGTTTTACTAGCCGCCTCGCGGCTTTACCCGGCAGCGTACGAAGTGTACCCGTTCCCGTCGGAATTCCGCTATCTACACTTCTACACTAATATTATAAAGTGGAAAACTTTGTATGTAATGAATAGGCTCAAAAACTACTGGACCGTTTTTCAAAATTCTTTCACCATTCGAAAGCTACATTATCCACGAGTAACATAGGCTATTTTTCATCCCGAAATTCCCACAGGAATGGACACAACGCGGGTAAAACCGCGAGACTTCGCTAGGCTAGGTCGGCTAGGCCACGAGGTGCCTGTCCATTGACGCGGAGCGAGGTTGCGGAGAAACGGAGAAATATTAACCAATAGGATTGAATAAAATATCTGACCGCAGATTTTATGCAATCCTATAATAAGCGCCTACGTTATTTTGTGGTGTCTACTTTATAAAATTAGTTTAGTCATGTAGTATGAGAGCCATCTATGAATGCAACGAAGTACTAACTCATAAGTTATCTGAAGTTAAAGTTCATGGATATTTTTATAGATGGAGTTTGTTAGTCGACTTCAAAGTTCAATATCTATTTTTAAAGAGCACATTAGCATAGTCAGCCTTTAGTCAGCACCTAAATTGAATGTAGAGACTCTGTTTCTTGTAAAATTACTAATATTAATTCATTAATTTGTAGTAGGTGAGTGGCCAACCCAGAGTTTTTAGACCGCCTGACATGGTGTTACGATTAAAACAACCGGGACTGCTTGCCCTTGACGCACGGTAGCGCTCAGATAGAAATGCTACTATTGGCCACCCATCCAAGTTGGGGCCGAGCTTCACGTCGCTTTACAATACAACTGCGATGCGTTTCCATAGCGAATACTTGTAATAGCTCAAAGTAAATCACCTACACTACACTTGATATGTTAGAAAGCCACTTATAGTACAAACTCCGTTCTTCATTTCCTTTTTAATCGATCATTAGATAACTACACACCAATGTTGCCTATTTCTTTCTACTAAACACTCAACGCAAGTGTATCAAAAGTTCACCTCCAATCTTAATTAGCACACAATGAGCGAAACATTTAAAAACATTATCAAACAATGCCCTGTTTAACTCTATGACCTGGGGGTCTGGGGTGATATGATGACTTCGTCCAAGTGTATCAGGCGTGTGTATGTTTAACCCTCTAGGGCCAGGACGGGGTTACATATAAAAGCAATGAGTACTGATTGTCCACCAGTCTGGGATACACTTTGGAGACGTTTGTTCAAGGACTGGATTGCAGTGGGTTGTGTACTGTGTGTGATTTCTAATGACGTTTGAAGTGCTGAGCTGAGATGTGCTAAGTATATAAGCTAGTCTCAGTTATATGAAAAGGTTTGGACTTAATGCTAACTTCGTAACGTGATAGCTTTACATAAAGATTTTTGTTATAATATGTAGGTACATACTAAGAACATTTTCTAGCATATAATAATTTTAAACTTTGTAGTCGGCAAGATATGATATGTAAGTAAGTACCTTCGTAAATAAAATGTAATGTAATATTTATCAGGCGTTTTACTACCTTCATATTTATGGTAGCAATCTATATAAAATTTTGACATAAGACATTGCTCTGCCTTGCTTAACTTTGGACTACAGAACTAAAAATAACCAAAGTAGGAGTCTTATTAACATTGTAGCAGATAATTTAGATACCTATAAGTATTTATAAAAGTACTAGCCCGCCACGCGGTGTTACCCGCGTTGTATCGGTTCCCGCGGGAATTTCGGGATGAAATGTGTCTCATGTGTTATTTTGATGTATAACCTATATTACAGAAAAGTTTCATGCAAATCCGTCCAGTAGTTTTTACGTGAAAGAGCAACAAACGTACATGCATACATACATCCATCCTCACAAACTTTCGCATTTATAATATTAGTAGGATAGGATAGGAAAGGATGTGCTATTAGCAATATACAATTTTCATTAAAATAATTAAAACATCCAAGAACTTACCTACCTACAATTTCAGCCATTATCACGCAATAGCCACAACACAACTATAAACAAAGTTATCAATTTAATAATAAGACGATTGGCTCCTCTATACTATTGAGATAACATGAAGTGTCAACAGATAAGTTTTATGTTCATAATAAATGGAGCACTGTTTTCGTCCCTTATCTCCCTCGATAAAGCCTCTGAGATCATGTTGCTAAAGAAAACGACCAACTTCGAACTTGGGTTTTTATATAGCTTTGTTTGTTCACCGTAATAATTAATTAGTACCTAAACCTACTTAATAATATGTATTTAAATATAACAGTCTTAAAACCTATGAATCGTAAAGAACAGTGTAAAATTGCAAGGTATTATAACGATAAATGTGGGCACTTATTGAATCGAATACGCAAACTTCGGCACAGTAAGCGCTCTTACAAATCGCTCTGGGCCAACGGGCATAATTACTAAGTTGCTGGCCGGTTTTTAAGGCCGACACCATAGGTACATTGATATCTCGACCTGTGCGGAACCTTTGCCTCACATATGTCTAAAAATCATATAAAACGCTTTTCAGAGTCATTCTTACAAGTGTTACTGAAAAGTTAAGAATCTAAAAAATTTGACTGTTTGTGGTTATTCGTAATTCTCGACATCTGGATTCAGAATCACGATTTCAGCATATATGGTGCCTGCCTAGTATAATGATCTTACCTAATATAAATAAGTATATAGTACAATTCCTATTGTAAAATTTATAGGTGGAAGCCAAAATGAGAAACTGTCGATAAATTACTTAAGGACATAAAACGACATCTACACTCGTAAATATTTATCAGCGGCCCCAAATATCTATAAATCTGGGAAAGTATCGGTACAGTAAATATCGCCACTGGGTTCCCTCGGGAGATTTTATTTTGTCGAATGACCGATAGAACGAGTGCGAAGTTTATTATTTTTTAAGGAAAAATAATCTATTTTTATTTAAGTAAGTCCCTAACTATATCTAGATATAGTCTTACACTACACTAGAATACATTTTTATATAAGTAATTTTAGTAAGAAATATCTAATCTAGCCTTTAAAGGAAATAACTAGCGAAATCACAAATAGGTACATATGGCGTACTTCCTTTAGATAAACTAAATCGTCCGCCTTCGGTCGCTGAAATTGTTGCAATCTACTTCGGAGGCCGAATTCATCTTCGTACTATACCTACTGTCCGGCGAACACGTTGTTTGGTGACAGATGCCGATTTTAAGTCGTCCGTAGCAGGCAACTTGCGTTGTCAGTCACAGTGTAAATACGACACTCGGACAACTAAATGTGAAAATGACGTTTGGTGATCGAAGTAGACCACATCTGACGGACTTGGTAGTGTTTGAGCGTTACAGTGTTGCAGTGTTGCGGTAACGGAAAAGTGCAGTACTTACAGTAGCAACATGTTGCAAGTAGGAAACGAACTCATTTTAAGTAGGTGCACTTCTGGTAGTAAAATCTCTGCCAGTAGGTATGGTATACATTTACAAAAAGTAGATACCTATTGAGTAGCTACTTACGTACCTATTCTGTGAATGTTACGACACCCCCAAGAGCTCTCCGACTTATCTCCACCGATTCTGTCGCTCCAATGGTGCTATAAAAACATATTTCCCTCGCGCTACGCTTCGGTGCGTGATAAAGATTTTTATAAGAAAAGTAAAATCCTTTAGATTACCCGTTTATTCATATATACCTTCCTATTTACTGGTGAAACGCAGATTATTGTGTGACTTGATGCTTTCTTAAAAGTATTACTTTGGAACTTTGGCAAACTGCGCAAAGTCAATATAAACTAAATACATAGAGATACATAAGTAAGTGCATTCTATGAAAAATACTTTTTGCGTTAATTAAAAATATACTAAATACTTCGTAAATATTTTTGTCAAATGCCCGTACTCAGAGACGTCAAATGCTTCCTAAGAGTAGAATGTAGAGATATAAAGATGATTTTGACATGTAATGTATGAAAAATACGTCAATTAGTTAATTGCCGATTTAATGGATGTATCTGAGTGCTTCAGTTAAAGACTTGAATACCTACTTTATCTAGTTAAATAAAAGTATCTCGGCATATTATGACTGTACCAGCCTTTCCAACAATCACACTCACACACGTCACTCTTAAAACTCAATACTCTACATAAACGAAAGAAAAGTAAGGTAAGTATATTTATTTAGAGAGTGGGTGTTTTCAGCCAATCGGATCGCTCCGCGGGGTCATGACCCCGCCAATGACGTGGGGTTACGCCCTTACCTAATTACCAGTCACCCCTAGAGCCTTATAGCACTGAAAACCGTAGACGTATTATGTAGTATAGAGCTTACAGAAGTGTGAACTACATGGTACAGTCGAGGTCAAAAATATCTTTACAGTTGAGTGTTACAAAAATACCTTTACATTAAAATACGTTTACACATTGCATGCCAAAAACATGCTTACAACTCACATGGCAAATTCTGCTTTTCAGTTAATGCTCAAAATTTCAGTTTACAATCTGTCTTTCATAAAAAATATTTACAAAAATTGTGTCATAACAGATTTACATTGCATGATATAGAATAAGATTTACTGCCAATGTGCCGGAAATACATTTACATTTTTAGTGACATTAGGAACTTTATGTTCAAGCTTACTTTGGATTACATACAATAGTTCTCTAAGCTCTTTTAGAAGTACATATGTACAAGTATGTACTAGAAAAGTTGATGAACATGTTCAATATTACAAAACAGCCCACCACTTAGGGCTTTATTAATAAACGCGATGTAACTATGTGTTCTTTAACTTTTGAAGTTGACTGTACATACTTCCTAAAAGAGCTTAAAGAACTGTTATTAAAATAATTTAAATAATATACCTACTAGTTAAGAATATTTACTATGTTTCACGTTTTAGCTAAAGGTAGTGGTTCAAAAACGAACAAAGATCCACATTACAGATACCAAGACTTGAAGAGTTCAATAGAGAGTCACCGTCACACAAAAGTTTCTCTTCTTTAGATACCTTTTTCCAGATTGTAAACTCGTTTATACCAAACAAACGTCACTGAACAGATATTTGCTTTGTGGCAGGCTAAGGCCGCCACCATACGTGTTGAATTTCGATCTGAATCCAGAATCTGAAAGTAGATTCAGAACGCCCAGAATAATCAGAAATTTAACGAGTACCACATTCAGATTTTTCAGATTCTCAAGTGTTCACAACGATCTGTAAGAAAGACTGCCAAGCGTTCAATCTGACATATGTAAGATAAAAGTCCCGAAATTCAGTTCCTTAATTCGAATCGAGATTCAGCAAGTGGTGTCTCATACTTACATTTAACTATATTACTTGACTATGTCGGAGGCCTTTAGGCGGTCTAAAATCTCCGACATCAGGGTTTGCCACTTAGCTACTCGACAAGAAGAAGAAAGAAGAGTATTACCAAGAAGACTATTACCAAAAAAACTGACCTACACAAAATTCGAAAATGGAACCATATTCCCATCTTTTATCTCTTACCGTCCCACCCTCTGGATGTCAAAGTACATAACCTGGGTGTGGGGGGAGGGGGTAGGTCGAGCCCGCGCCGTATTGATTTTCAGGACAAGACGCCACGCTTCTTCAGGCCAACCTCTCCGTGAATGTGAGGTGTTTTTGCTTACGTTTTTGATTAGCTATGAGGTGAAAATTTGTGTTTTAGTAGGTAGATTGTATCATGAAATAGATATTAAAAAAAGATTTTTCTCACACCTAAATGTAGTCTTACTGTCCCACTTAGAGATGTCCATTAAGTTTTGACTTAACTAATTGTCGTTAATTTTTCATATATTATAAGTCAAAATCACTCATAAAACCTCTTCTGAGGAAACATTTAACATCTCTAATATAGGCGTTAAGTCTTTCAAGTACAAAGTCTCTATACGGTTTTTTACATTAGTTTTAATTAGTTCATTCAGTCTTCTTCTTCATCGAGTGAATGGTCAACCAGACCAATCCTGGTGTCAGAGTTATTGAGCCGCCAAAGGCCTCTGACATGGCTCATGTAACCACTACTATCCGTAGAAAGTAACCGGGACCGACGGCTTAACGTGCCCTCCGAAGCACTTCATTCAGTAAAAGGAGAATATTAAATTACCTATTTTTTTGTTTGAAAATCGGTCATAATATTTCCTTACATTTAAGGTCAATTACGAAAAAACTTACTATAGATCTCTATAATAGGCATGCGTACTATAAACACAGAGTGATTCATAAACAAACATCAAAGAGCACCCTCATTAGAGAGGAACCTTTGAGATACCTCGCAGCCTGCGCTTTGATCTACACGACCCGACCAAATGTGTGTCTGTGTAAGGGCGACGGCAGGGGGGGTACCCCCTTTAGAGGGTTTAGGCCCATCTCGTAGCCAGATTTGGTAGCTAGCCTTACTGTACTCGCGCCAGATAGTGTAACACCTATACTCGCGCACGGTCTCACGCACCGATACTATAAACGCTGTAGTTTTTATCTTTTGGAAAAAAAAATTAATTTTCTTTGTTTTATTTAAAGTTGGGAGTGTGTTTAATAAAATAAAAGTAATTGTAATGAAATAATTTGTATTTATTATTGTTTAACAGAGTTCTGAAACAGCCTTTGAAAAAAACAGTAATTCTTACTTACTACGAAAAAATTAACTAAAATTAAATTATTCTGCACCAAACCAAAAAAAATTATAATTATCTTATAAATAACTATACTAGGTATGAGAAAACAAAATTGAATCATCTTGGGCATTATTAGAATAGCAGTCAGAGCAAACCATAATCGCATGCTCCAAACAAAAATATTTTTTGCATGTAATACAGGTATAACGGGTTTTTCGGTTTTTTTTGGAACTACAAAAGCCACAACGCCCTGGCCCTAGGTTGTTAGCAGTAAGTGATGATTCTGGACCATCAAACTTGCAGATTTCAGCACATCTTTGTCTTATCATCCGTGGCAAACAAGTAGTTGTCGCGCGTCTTCTCAAGCGTGCGTCAATGAGTTCATAGGAAAGCTTTTCTAGAAAAACTCTTCTTTCAATTTTTATGTTTGGGTTATTTTGAGCATAAATAATGTATGAATTGATGCTTGCTACATTCATCAGCTCTCTAACTCGCTGTCTGAATCACCTTCTTGTTCGGTATCCATATTTTCTTCCCTTTCTTCAACGTAATCTTCCACCTCACTGTCATTCTCATCCCCATAATCTGTATCCAGTTCCGCCTCTTCCAACATTAGTCCAATCTGCTCTTCATTCATTATTGTTCACGACGATAAACAAACCTGTAACACAAAAATAACACTGTGATTTCATATCACTGATATAAAATAGGTACAATACCTACTTTAAATTATAAAAAAACTTAAAAATAAATTAAAATGTTTGTAAAATTAATCAACAGATCTAAAGAAATACTCCTGTTCATAAAAAAAACGCAATCCATAAAACAAATCCATAAAATCACTAAAATAAGAAAAAATTACTCACCAAAAATAATTACACGTGTACTCGCGCCGGTCTCTCGCACCGAATGACGCCCAGTTCACCCAATTGGGTCCCTCGTTCGCGGTCACGTGTCCCACCAATTTCAAGATCGTGTCGAATTAGGCAAGTACAAGAAAGTGCAATAAATTAGCATTATCCTTTCTTGAATTATTAACAAAAAATCATTCCGTCGGTCTCTCAGACATACGCGCGAGTATAGGAAGGCTAGCTACGAAATGAGAAAAGTGTTTTCCCATCGTGTAGCTAGCTACTAAATGGGAGAAATAATCCCGATTCGAAGCTGGCTACGAAATAGGAATTCGAAAGTCCAAGATTTAGGAAAAAAAATAGTAAAAAAAAAAACCCTAACCTACCGAATAGATCGTTCCCATTTAGTAGCTAGCTACACGATGGGAAAACACTTTTCTCATTTCGTAGCTAGCTACCAAATCTGGCTACGAGATGGGCCTAAACTCTTAGACTCTAAATTAATGTTGTTAGAGGATTTTTTACCAATAATACCAATAATACCATTACCAATAATAGTTTATACTTTTCTCATTCATGCTATCAGCTTATCCTCCCTAGGTTATGTCCTACGAACTCTCGTCTCTAACATAAATAGTGCATACACTAGACTAGCCGCGCCCCGCGGTTTTACCCATGCTATTCCCGTTCCCGTAGGAATTTAGGAATCCTGTAGAAAGTACGAGATGAAAATAACCTATAACCTTTTCCAGAATGTAGTATCCAATACAAAAATAATTATTCGAATGAGACAGGTAGTTTCAGAGCCCAAACATAAAAACTTAGTTTTACTCTTTATACTAACCTATTTATTAGTATTAGATAGGTAAGTATGATTGAAAATTACAGTAAGATAACCCTAAATAGTAAGATAGCTTTAATTGCTAACCTACTACATGGTTGAGTTACCATAAATAAACCCCAAAAAATACAGACATCAAATCTGAAATTCCTTCTTCATACATTTGCATAATATCTTAAGTATTTGCTTGTCAAAAACTAATGTCGTTATCGCTAAACTGTGTCTATCGGTAGTGAACATCAATATTAATGTATTCCAACAAGGCCTAGCTCTAACAACAATGCTAATATTGTTAACAAACCTCTACAGATCTGCATAATGACGTCACATAGTTTAACATGATACTAGGCTAGTCCTGTTCCATTTGTTACCTACACTGTGACATTTGAAACCACTGCAACTTTCGACCTAGGTAATTTATAACAATGTAGTGTCATTTATGTAAATGTCGTGGCGCAGTTTGACTCAGCGATTTTAGGTCATTGCGATTGTTCAGCAACATGCAGCTCGGCCTTTACTTGGATGTGTGGTCGATGGTGGCCTTTCTATCTGAGTGCTACCGTGCTTTGGAGGGCACGTTAAACTGTCGGTCCCGGTTGTTTCAATCGTAAGACCATGTCGGAGGCCTTTAGGCGGTCTAAAAACTCCGATACCGGGTTTGGCCACTAACCTACTCAAAATTAATTAAATAATTTTAGAAAAATTACGTTTCAAGCGAACTACTACCATTTTTTAAACTGGTTGAAAACGGTACCATTCTGTCAGCATATCCTTGTAATAATGTAATTTTTGTAATTGAAGTAATGTAATTAAGTTAAAATGATAAGCACAATTCTGAATTGTTCCTGCTCATCAAAATGCTTGGACGCGACCCCACTAAATCTGCGTAAGTGCGATGGACAAAATTTTCACACTAGCACCATCTGTTGGATTACAGGTGGCCTACCGCTTAGTACTTTGTTTACTTTTATTGTAAAAATCTTATAGGTGAGTGATATCAATCAAATAGGAAAATTATACTCAATGGATAAAATAATCTTCCTAAATCATATCAGAATCTACTAAAGGTAAGTCAGAATTTTTGTATCATCCCAAATACATAGAATCCCAAAATTGTCCTAAGTCCCAACATGTCGCGTTTTTCTGTCTGTTTGCCACCGGGCGTGTGTTGGTTCAGTAAATTAGCGGGTCTGCTCCAATCCTGTGATTAATTGGCTTCGGAGTTTAGGATACAGTGTAATGCTAGCTTATTCGTGTCTGGATCAAATTAATACACCTGATGATGGTTATTGGTTTTGATAATAAGTTACTTATGTCCATTTCTTATGTAGCGCTCGTGGCGAAGTTTCAAAACGTTCAAAGTTTTTGCGATTGTTAAGCAACGTGTCGCTCGACCCCTACTTGGATGGGTCGACAGTGGCATTTCGATCTGAGCGCTACCGTGCTTCGGAAGGCACGTTCAATCGTCAGACCCGGTTGTTGTCCTCCTCCTACTTTTTTTGGAAATCGGTTAATAAAGGTTTTTATGAGAATTAAGAGATTTTTTTTAACCCCTTACCGCATACAACGCCATTTATGGTTTCTAGTTTTGTTTATTTTTTTTTACATATTAAAATTAATATTTTTTCTAAACCAACTATGAAACAATATTATCGAGTTCTTCGTGGAACGGAACGTATTTTTTGTTTTCTATGGTAAGGTCTATCTGTCAAATTATTAGAGGTTATGTTTAGCAACTCCGACCGGTAAAGTGAATTTATTTAGTGCTGATTTTGTTATTGGAATAAAAACAATAATACGGTGAGTAAAAATGCGGGATTTTTAAAATGCTTTCTTTGTACATACATAAACATAAAATAACTCAGATTTCAGTGTTTTTTTTGCATTTTGGTTGATTTTTGGGCCCCCTTTTTCAATCGCCATATTGGGCTTCGTATGCGTTCAAGTCACATTCACTGTCTGTCATATATGGCTTGGTATGCATTCAATGTATGTTCAGTTTCGCTTTCTTTTCTTTGCAGCAATGAATCCCAATGGATGAAGTCTCGACAAATATGTCAAAACTGCTTAAATACTCAGGTTAAATACCGTTCCTTCACGAAATGTGGAAAATCTAAGGTTTTTTATGTTTAAATGACAAACGCAACTGTTTTCTGGACTTTCATAAAGTTTAATTGTTAATGCATATGAAGCCATATATGATTTCATTTCGTTTTGCTACAATGCATACGAAGCCATATGTGGCTTCGTTGGCTATTTTTTTTAATTTTTATTACTTTTTTTTTTTCTCATCTCAACTTATTATTTATGGAAAAATAAAATACATTTTCAGTAAAAAAAAATTTTTATTTGCCTCCTTCATAATTCATGCAATAAGGGGTTAATTGCATAAAAACCGGACTAATCTCAACGCAAGAATTTTAGAATTCTATTCATATAAGTACAGTAAGTATTAGCCTGTAATGTCCCACTGTTGGGCAAAGGCCTCTCGTCTCACTGAAGATATCAGTACAGTGAGGAGGTTTCAGGCGTAATCACCACGCTTGCCTAATGCGGGTTGGTGATCTCAAACCCGAGCCATGTTTGAAAAGTAGGAAACATGTTTTCGCTCGACCTGGGAATTGAACCCGGGACCTCAGTCTTGGAAGGCGAGTGCACATACCACTAGACCACCGAGGCGTTCATATAATACATATAAGAGTTGTTATATTATTTATAAACACTGTAATATTTTAAGTACATAATACTTCTTCGGTTTCGTTACGTGCTGTTGGATCTTCAAGTGCTACAAATCGGATCACAAACTCGCGGATTCGCTCATGCGACTGAAATTAAGGTGATTATTTTTAAACGCACTTATCGAATTAAAAGAGGGTTGATATAGGATTATAAGTAAAGTAAGTGTTGGTATTTAAACATCTGTGGAATGGGCGCCTAATAAGGCTAAACCATCCGAATTGAGAATTTGAAGTTACTTATTACATATTTAGACTCGCTCCATTTTTATAGTTGGTTAAAACAATAAATCAATTGAAAATATCCCTCTTATTTGAAGTCATTAAATTTTACAAAGAGTCCACTTCTGAAGTCCGGAAAAATATTATTAGATTATATACCTCAATATAATAAGGTTATTTACCAACTAAAGAATTAGATAATCCAAAAGTGGAATCAGATCACTGCGATGTGTCATGTGATCATAATAATGATTCGTTGCTACTTCTTCCGTTTGTTATTTCGTCTGCCATTCAAAATCTGAATCATTGTTTTATTATTATCTAGTTAATAACCTGTAGCTAAAAAAACACAGATAAAAAGTACCAAAGACAAAGTTTTTTTTAGTTTAGGCGCCATCAAGATTCTTTTGAGTAAGTATTCCTACCTTTATGCCATTTCTTATTCAGATCCCTTCAGTAGTAAGATACATCTATCTATACCTTCGTGTTTATATTATTTGTAAGATTTGGTAGTTGTATCAGGAAGTGTTTATTTCACACTGAAGAGAAAAGGAATTCGCGCAAAAACTGAAGAACTTCGAGGGGAGGAACCACCTGTGAATGTTGTGTTTAATAATTATAGATATACAGGGGGATGATGATAACGATTTTAAACTTAGATATTCGACACTTGCAACGCTTCGCGGGTTTACCTGAGAGTGCTCCTACCAGTTCCGTGGGAGATTTGGATGAATACAAATCTACTGATTTTGGAATAGTTGAAAAGAAACTACGGTTTTTTAGCACAAACTGACGGAAACATATCAAAGGGCCCTTAATTTATCTTATGTTAAGATGTCCAAAAGTTAATAGGTACCTATTATTAAAATCGGCATTAAGTTTTTGCCATATTAGTACTAAAAACTTAGTCACAGCAACAATCCCTATTTTTTTCCTGTTTTCATCAATCGTTATTGATTCTAATTAGAACATCCCGTATCGTGGGGATGCCATCCCGTGGGAGCGCTCGCGTTATTTCACCAAATATTATCGTTCGGTTTGGCTGAACCAGGAAATTAGTTTTTATTTTTATTGTCTTAAGATATTCGTTAACTAGCTTAATACTTCACTTCAAGTGATATTTTCAAATTTACCTATTACTAGCAGCACCTCGCAGTTTTACCCGCGTTGTACCCGTTCCCGTGGGAATTTCGGGATGAAAAATAATCTGCAATGGCGATAACACCTTCTCGTTGAATGTGGCTATTCATTAGATAACGAGTTATCCAAATTGGATTAGTATTTTTTGACATTAGCGAGTTCAAACAAACAAACAAACTCTTCAGCTTTATTATCAAAAGCTTAATAACAATTCCACATATCGATCAGCCAATGGTCAGCTAATAGTCAAAGTTATTATTCCAATAAGATCATAAGTTGAAGCTAAGAAGCTTTCTAAGGGAATCCTACAATTTGCACCCATTTTTTTTGTCCCAGCCCTATTTCCTGGTTTGCGTGATTTGTTTGATGTCAACCATAACATTTGGTTTTCGAACGCCACCTGTTTATAAGTTCCCACGGGTCGCGTAAAATGTCAAATGTCAGATTTTAAAATGCACGTGTTCTAATTACAAAAAATATGGAATTGATTTTTTTAATTAGTTTTTGTAGTATAAAGTTTTTATTTCGTATTTGATGAAGGAACTTTCTGATTGGTATTATCTGTTACACATAAAATACTACAAAAATATTGAATAAAAGTAAGTATGTGTTTTTTTTAAACTAAATTGCAAGACAGGGTAAATACTTTGGTGACGTTATAAGATAAAGCGGTTAGTAGTATACAAAATTGGTAGGTTTAACCCAGAGACAAAATTAACCTACTTAATAAGTAATCATATCATTAGGGGTTTTCTTTATAACCACTTAAAAGTTATGTTGAAGTTAAAACTTTTATAACTTATCACCTAGGAAACCCAGGTGCAATAAATCAAACGCCATTGCAGATTAATTTAATTTCTCGCAAACTTTTGCTCGTAACTTTGCTATAATACTTTCCATATGAAAATGTAATAAGTTATCTTTACCTATAGGTCAGTGAGTAGGTTATTAATTTGTAACCCCGACTTTCTCAAATTATGTATGTAGTTGGTAATATTGAAGACTATTTAAAGAAGTCAAAAAGTGACTCTACTTTCTGTATAATATGTACCTAAATAATACCAAGAAATCCCTAACTAGTTTATTCTATATATTCATAAAAAAATAATAAAAATATGAAAATAGCAACTCAGCATACTAAGCTTAATTACAACCATGAAAGATCTCAGTAATATTTTCTAAGTAAATACATACCAGCTGGGTATTCAAAAGTATTTAACAAGATACGATTATCTAAAAAAAACTACACCAACGACTCGTGCCATAAACTACTCCTTACTCTACATTCTACCATGTCTTTGACCATCAGTCTCCCGCCCACATAACCGTATTTTTTCCACGACAATTACCGTAATGTCCATAAAATTAATTGTCACTAATGTACCGCTTTCACACAATTATGATTTAGACATTACCATGAAATAGACACGGTGGTAATGAAATGACCAATGTCCTTTTTGTTATGTCACAAAGTTGAATCTGACCACTGTTTACTCTAATACACGCCAATCTAAACCTTATTGTAATAGGCATAAAGTTTGAAGAAAATTTTAAGAATGAAACGAAACTTTGTCGATAAAATTGACATCTCTATACCACTGTCAGCTGCGGTCAGATGTTTTATAAAAGCTTTGTCCTGCCGCCTACAAAATGTTATTTTTTCAATCATTTTTTATGTCTATGCAATGGTCATTGTAACGTTATTATCACATCATTATCACTGTAAAATTGGAGCAAATGGTTAGGGACATAATTGACTAACGTTAAATGGTGATAGTATTTTAAATGAGCATTCTTAGAATATGTTTATAGATACCTACTTAGTATTAAATAAAAAATAACGATTAACTTACGTAGGTATATTGCAAATATAGCAAGCAATTAATAACAATTGAGTACTTAAATATATTTAAAAAAAAACTAAATACGGTCGAATTGAGAAACCTCTTCCTTTTTTGAAGTCGGTTAATAACTATAGCAATGAAATAATACTATTTTAATCATAAAGACTAAGTTAATGAACATTTTCCAAACGAATCATGATCCGTTGGAAGTTACCTGCACCAACATAGTTTATGAATGTTAATAAAAGATATAGTATTTTCAAGTATGTAATATCGTTTTTATTTCTATATCTTATGACCATCCCTAGTTAGATTAAAACACAATAATAGTATTATTCGACTGTGAAACTAATCTGGAGAAGCCCTACATTCGTCCGCTAAGGAGTTCGATAGATAAGTACAATTTCATTTTCTTTCTTTTATGTCTACCTACGCTTCCGTTTGTACGAAGTCTCGATAGTAGGGTGACCTTTATTTACGATTGTATAGGACTAAGAGAACTAATAATATATTGGCTTGACTTTGTTTTTATTTTTTATTAATGTCGTCACGTGCAAAGACATGTATACACGGGCAGATTTTCAAATAAATGTCCACTCTGAAAATTTCAAAATCATATAGCCACTTAACAATTCATACTATATAACCACCCGAGTTTCCCACAATAATGTATACATTTTTCGCAAAAATATGGACACAGGTTGTTTTCAGATATTTGTATACACGATTACATGCAGAAATATGACGTATCCATTATGAGGTCCAGAAATCTGTCAAAAGTGTCATTTTCGTGAAAACCATCATTGAAAGAGACCTAAGATCGTAATAAAAATATATATACCTACGTCAGTCGTGGTCACCCTATAATTCCCGGCAGTACCCCGCAATAGTATTACATGTCAAACGCAATCCTCTTACCCTCGGCCACTCCTTACCTTTGGCTTTCTTTGACTCCTCGCCGTATGGCTTCCCGCAAAACTAACGCCGATCTGAGCGACGCACTATATGAGTTGCTTTACCAATTTTGGAATATCCAAAAGTAAAAAAAACCTAAAATTTTAGCTGATAATTGTGAAGTCAATTTTTAGGTTTGAATAATTCTAAAGTATGTGACATCAAAAGTAAAAAGTTGAGACAGTTTTAGGTTATAATAGTAAAGTCATTTTTAGGTTTAAATGCTTTAGAATTTGGTCTAGACTGTAACTTTTGTAGAAAATTGTGTGAGTATTTTGTTGTTTCTGCTCGTATAATGTACAGGAATAATTATTTGCTATGAATCGACGGTAAAATAATTCAGAGATTACACTGAGAAAGAGATTTTGAACCGATTTAAAAAAAGATCATATTTTAATGTAAGTATAATACAATTACGACACATCTTTTTTTGTACAACTGAGTGTATAAGTTAAATAATGAAGTAAGTATAGACATGTCACATCAAACGCATACGCAAAATGACATTTCACCCCACACACATCCCTCAGTGGAGAACATTAGACAAAACTAAACAAACTTTCAGAACGAATGGCGGATCTCACCCTGACCTTCCGTTTCCTCCCGTACTTACATTTATTAATAAATCAAACTATATTTTTACATAAATCACTGAAAAACACGACCAAAGCAAAACCAACTCTAACTTCATAGTTTTACATCTTATTTTCCCGCATAATACTTACCGAAAAAGCGGACACTCTAAAACCGACTCTAACTTTTAAATAAAACAAATGACTATCGTTCGAATTCTACTAAGAAACAAAAATGTTCAAAAGTTCGCCATTCAAATATGACACTTGAAGTAAATCGTTCAGAGTTCATTTTCAGTGTGTTAGTTTTTCAGTAAGTAGTAATTTGTAAAGTCACATCTGTTTTAAATGAAGATGATGTGATTATTATAATGACGATAGGTGTTTTCTTGATGATAGTGATATTTCATACAAGTTTATAAATGTTTAGAAAGGGTGTGGATTAAAAATGAACAATTAAGAACGAGAGCTTTTTTAAGCTTACTCTCAAGATATGTTAATTACTTACCTTTATTAGTTATTCGAAGCTTTTATTTAAAACTGGCTATGCCCCTCGGTTTCACCCGCATTTTTTCCGTCTATGCTCACCGTTTAAACCTTCCCTGGATTCCGACAATTATTGCAAAACCAAAATCAACGAAATCGGCCCAGCCGTTTTCGAGTTTAAGCGAGACTAACGAACCACGATTGATTTTTATATTTATAGATATCAGCGCTAAATAATAATTTATTTTACAGCCGGTCCCTATAACCCATCCATTCCATTCTCAGATTATATTTTGATATTGTTTTTTTTGTAAATAAATGTAAAACTTTAATTCGTACTTATAATTTCATAGCATTATTCACTTAGTATTTTTCATTTAGTCCCGTACACATTGTTTGCGCGCTCTTTCACTCACTCAGCACTAAGTGAAAACGAACGAGCTTTAGATAGCAATCTGTGTTTATTGGGATCGACCTTCAATGGTAAGTACCAGTATCTTGTGTTTTACTTCCAAAATGGCCAACAGTGAAAGACACATTTTTTTGTCTTTAGCCACGTTTTATGTTGTCTTGCCATAACTATCTCGGAATATTGGAGCAGCTGTCATTAGTAAGTAATGTGACGTCACTACGTGTCTTGCCACATCTTTCCCAATTAACAATAATACGTCACAAAGCGTGGCATAGCTATCATAGGTTATTGGGACCGTATTCGTAAGTACACGTGTCTTGTCACAGCATGTCTTGGCCACTTTTTTAGCTCTTAACATAATAACACAAAACGTGGCTTTTCTTATCTAAGTATTATAGGTTATTAGGACCGGCCGTAATCGTAAGTACCTGTGTCTTGTCTTTCCTACTTCCTGCGGTCAACAGTAAGAAGACACCGCTGATGCCACGTGCTACTTCCTACTTGAGACCACATCCACTTAGTTTACTTTACACTCAGATACTATGTCTACTGGAGTAACGCTCTACGAGTATTGTACTTGTTATTTGTTTGTGGACTTTGAGTGATGGTAATGTAGTCTACACCAATATTATAAAGATGAAAACTTTGTTTGGTTGTAATGAATAGGCTTAAAAACTACTGGACCGTTTTTAAAAATTCTTTCACCATTCGAAAGCTACATTATCCACGAGTAACATAGGCTATTATTCATCCCGAAATTCCCACAGAAATGGACACAACGCGGGTAATACCGCGGGGCGTGGCTAGTTGGATATGATGTAGGTATTTTGAAATGACGTATGTTTTTCTTGCACGAATAACCTACCACTGAACTACGAGTACATGAAAATTGGCAAAAACCTAGATTAGAGTCTGGAGTAGTCCCATAGGTTTATCCCGATTTCCCCCAAGAACAGGTACAACGCGGGCGAAAACCACGGCGCTGCTAATAAATATACCTAATGTCAAGTCATCTTTCCAAAGTTAAATAAAAGAAGCTCCTTGTTATCATAATATCACTCAAATAAATGTTTACAAAATAAGTCCATTAAAATTCATTGACTCTAAATTTCTTTCTCCATATTTTAAAGACAATTCGTAGTCTACTTCCTGCAGTAATATTTCCATATTTTTTCCACAAAAGCCTCCTGTTTTATTTGCAAAATAGCGCTTATGTATATGTTAATAAGGTTGAGCGTGTACAGAAATGTGTGTGATTTAAAATAATGGCAAAAAATGGGGGAGAAAAAGAAATGGATCGCGTTTATAACCACATTTAGGGGTTAGTAAAATACTGGTTTAAATCGAACGTTTTATTTTATTCGGCATAATTTACGGCGTATAGTTTTGACTACCTACTTCAATTTTGATAGCTATCAGAGGGTGAAAAGTATCTCTTTTTGCACATTTCTTGTAAAATTTTCAGGTGGCAATTCTTCATGATTGTCTATAAATGAATGTAATACACAGCTACTAATCACCATTTTCGAATAAAGTTTTCATTATTGAAATGTATGTTTTTGCCTCTGATAGAAGTTGGTTTTAGTTTCTTAAATAAGTGCTTACATATTTACGTACTCTACTTCTTCCCCGTGCTTATATATTTACGTACTCTACTTATTAATAGTCTCACTCCCTTTAAAAAGCTCAAAGCTTCAAACAAAATCCAGTACTAAAAGTATAAAATCAAAAAATCTTACACGATGTAACTCTGGATCACTTTATTGGACTCCGTGTTGCATGTACCGACTCCGAACTCAATGTGCCGGAACGCATCAAATCCAACCTACCCGCACAATGGAATGGCATTTCATTTTTAAAATATTGCGATTTATGACTGAATTCGTGAATTACTTTGTCCGTAACCGTGACTGATTTTTTTCGTTGTTGGGTATATGTTTGACCAACTTTTTGGAGGGATTGGAATTGGTAGCAAGAAGTAATAAAAACAGTGCCATAGTTATTATTACTTTGGAACAGTTTGATTTGTAAAGTAACGGACTATTCGCTCATTGAAGATTAGAGGAATGTAAAATACTTTTCTAGTATCTACTACTATGACCATACTAATACTATAAATGCGTACGACTGTCATTATCCATGTCCCTTTTAGACACCACACCATTTTGATGTCCCTGAGATACATTTTAGACCTTGGTAAAGGAAATTATTATGCTACCTTTATACTGAAATTGCTTCGAGTATTGGTGCGAGTGATGGTGCGGGCAAAACCGCGGGGAACAGCTATAAAACATAATTTAAAATGACGTCAATCTAACATTAATTCTTACACAAACATTTGATAGGAACCATCAGACACGCAAACCTGCAAAAGTGCTCCACATCCGAAGGTTAAAACACCCAGATTTCTTTGCCAGCACTCAGCACGTACAAGATAAGACTTTTCACATTAACCGTCCAAATAGCTCCTGAAACGGATCTTTTCAGTTTAATGGGTGATATTTCTGTTTGGGAGGGGTTAAAGGTTAAGATCGACCAATGGCGTCGCGACTCTCGGGTAATGCATTCGACTGCGTCTTCGGATAAAGAACGTCGGCGTACGAGTGGGAGGAGATAGTCTATTCCTGGATACGTATGTTTGTAATGGTATGCACGGAAGTGAAAAAGTAGTAAGTAAAAGGTGGTTCTTAATTGGTCGGAATCTCTTTAAGACATGTTCTTCTTTTCCTTCTTCGAGACATTGAACTAATTGTTAAGAATGTGACCAATGAAACTGCACGTAAGAACTGTGAGACTTGGGAGAATAGCAATTTTAACAGACCGTGTAAGCAAGGAGAGAAAACATCGGCTTTCTAAAAAAATACCGTTTGGAGGAGGAGGTCCGGAAATCTTGGAGTCTAGTGAGGTATATATAGCTAGAGAGTTTAAACTCTATCACCTATGAAAAAACATTAATTTACATATTGCGTTTTATCTATACTAATATTATAAAGCTGAAGAGTTTGTTTTGTTTGTTTGTTTGTTTGTTTGTTTGTTTGTTTGTTTGTTTAAACGCGCTAATCTCAGAAACTACTGAACCGATTTGAATAATTCTTTCACTGTTAGATAGTCTATTTATCGAGGAAGGCTATAGGCTACATTTTATCCCGAAATTCCCACGGGAACGGGCACAACGCGGGTAAAACCGCGGGGCGCTGCTAGTTCCATAATAAATTAGTTTATACTAATACCAACTGTAATATTTTCTATACAATAATTAAAGCATTACATTCCAAATAAAATACTATTATATCCATTTATGTAAAAATCGGTTCTGCACCCGAGTGTACATATTCGGTTTATTCCTGGCCAGTGCACCTGAAATAAATCCTCATCGGATCGCGAGCGGTAGGATTACTCGAATAATATTTCACACCCACCTTTTAACCATTTGGGGGGGTTTTTGGCTGATAGAAATGGATTTTCAGTTGTTTTCGAATGCAATGTAGATGTTATTAACGTATTACTACGGGTTCGGGGAACAAAATATTGTTTAAGCATGTAAACACTTAGTTTGATTTCGAGTGGATTGCACGTCTGGTCGCAGGCTGGTCACGTAAAAAGCCGTAGTTATAATTCGGGTAAATACTGTATACAAATTGCGAAATTTGAAAAAGGTAGGTTTATATTCCTTATGTTATTAACGAGTTTTATTTTTATTGGTTAATTTATTTATTCATTTATTATGTTTTTCATTTGCTAATGTTGCATTGGGAAAACGATTTTTATATTAATAGTTCAGATTTCAATTCATCAAGTGTTTGTACTTGGATGATTATCAACACTCCTATCACCGTGGCCTAAGAGCCTCTCTGTCTTTTAAAGACAACGTGTAAAAATCCATTAAGTACTCTTCGAATTTATCGCCATCAAATCGACAAATGCAACGAATTTTATGTTGTTTATATAGTAATTTCCATTTGCATTTTAAAAATACTTACTCAAGCCAAGGCATTAAAAAACTCGAGCCAAACCTCGGAAAACAAATCACCAGTTTTATTGTCAACAAATTACTCTCTAACAGTTCCCTGGCGTGTTTTAATCTAGTCAATTTATTTCAATACCAAACACCGCCTAATAATATACAGCCGAACAAATCATTCAGCCACGAAAATAAACAGGAACCACAGACAAAAAACCAGAAAAAACTCCCCGCAATTAAAAAAAAGTTGAAAGTTATTTAGTTTTCCATAAATACTTTTTGGCTACCGCTTTTTTAAGATCCTTCCTGAGTGTTTAGTCGAGTGTTGTACAAAAGAGATTAGTTTTTAGTCGATAATAATGAGTCGATGTTATGAGTTCTTGAGATAAGTGCGGTAATTTTATGATGATACTTTTGAGTGGTTTGCGATAAGTTTCAAGAAGTTTTTTTATGAAACTTTATTTTCATAGATTAATAGTTTTGGTGAACAGATATTTAATGTGTTGTAAGTAATATTAATTTGTTTTACTAATAAACGTTCTGTCTTTTTTCTCTATACACATTACCTTTATCATTAACCATCGTACTTAGTATTATTTAATGAATAATTTTGACAATATTGCTTCAGCTTACGCTCTCGCACCAGTAAAGGTAAATGCAAAATTTTGACATTATTAATTATCTAAGGCTAGAAATGAAAACAAAAATGTTATCATGTCTTCTAATTACCAAAAGATATCAACATCAATTCCATTTCATAAAATATCGATATGTTTTAAACCAACTTATTTTGAAAAATATCGATACTTACCATCACTACTCGTTTGTTTCTTCCCCAACATCACGCCTCCGCTATTTATTTATTCGTCAAATCCTCGCGACGGTAACTGTCCACATAAATTGTACAAACCCAACAGTTTCCGACAAATAACTAAGTATTTTATACTTTTTAAACTCACACGATTTGCACTCATTATACTAAATGAAACGGGTCAGTATCGCGTTGGATAATTTAACGTATTATAATAAAATACGTACCCGACGTTTCGAGCGGATTACACCGCTCGTGGTCACGGGATAACTGGCTGGAGAGGCGAATGTTCACTGCGTACACAATATTGTTTTTTCCAATTACCCGCACAAACTACCCGCACTTAATGTTTATCACCAAATTGTTAGTCATTAAGTTGGCGACACACCACGCTCACTACATCCGAATTTTCGGTCAATTTTACGTGTTGCCTACGACCATTAATTACCGGATTCCACATGGATGAGAGCTTAAAACCACTTTCCCGGTTGAAATTCGAGTGTTTTTTGATTTCCACCGCTTCACGAACAATCCTGGAGTAATAATGTCGTTCCGTGGAAAGAATTTTCGGCGCATGCAACTCAATCCAGTGGTTTGGTCCTGATGATAATAAATGGTCGGCACTCGCGGACTTTTCGACCTGGCGGTTTTTGACCGCTGCGATATGTTCTCTGACCCTCTCCGCTATCGTGCGCTTGGTCTGTCCAATGTATGAACTACCGCAGCTACAGTCAATTTTATAGACGCCTGGAGTCTGGTAAGGGATCGTGTCCTTCGGTGACCTCACTTGCTGTGCCATTTTCGACAAAGGAGTAAAAATGGTGTCTATGGAATACGATTTTAAAATCGAACCAATCTTGTCTGTTACTCCTTTGATATATGGCAAAAAAGCGGGCTGCCTGACAACACTTGTTATCCTTCCCTTAGATTTCCTCCTCGAATGTGGTCTCCCAACGCTGTATCCATTGTTCTTCATAACCTTTCTCACGTGAGCTAGTTCCTCATCTAAAAACTCCGGGTCACATAACGCGTAAGCCCTGTTTATTAGAGAAGTCTGCACGGAGCGAAGGTGTCGGGGATGATGATGAGAAGACGCGTTGAGGTACTTGTCGGTGTGTGTGGGTTTTCTATAGACGGTGTGTTTTAGGGATCCATCTGGTTGCACCATAATCTTGACATCCAAGAAGGGCAAAGTTCTGTCTCTCTCAACCTCATAGGTGAAGTTGAGGTTAGTGTGAATGCCATTTAAATGTATAAGAAACTGTTCGATTTCCGGTATGTTACCTTTCATGACACAAAATACATCATCGACAAAAACCGCCAGGTCGAAAAGTCCGCGATTGCCGACCATTTATTATCATCAGGACCAAACCACTGGATTGAGTTGCATGCGCCGAAAATTCTTTCCACGGAACGACATTATTACTCCAGGATTGTTCGTGAAGCGGTGGAAATCAAAAAACACTCGAATTTCAACCGGGAAAGTGGTTTTAAGCTCTCATCCATGTGGAATCCGGTAATTAATGGTCGTAGGCAACACGTAAAATTGACCGAAAATTCGGATGTAGTGAGCGTGGTGTGTCGCCAACTTAATGACTAACAATTTGGTGATAAACATTAAGTGCGGGTAGTTTGTGCGGGTAATTGGAAAAAACAATATTGTGTACGCAGTGAACATTCGCCTCTCCAGCCAGTTATCCCGTGACCACGAGCGGTGTAATCCGCTCGAAACGTCGGGTACGTATTTTATTATAATACGTTAAATTATCCAACGCGATACTGACCCGTTTCATTTAGTATAATGAGTGCAAATCGTGTGAGTTTAAAAAGTATATTAGCAAACCGATACGGGCCGGAAATTGCAAATAAAATTCGTCAACTTGAATTTCTTCGAAGGAAAAAAGTGTGCTTGGAAACATCGTTGACATTTTTAACAAAATGTCGCGATTGGGACTTATTACCTACATGTGTTCGTATAAAACCACGTAGTGACATTGCACATTCGAGTGAAATTCTACGGCATGCGAGTGTTCGACTGTTAAAACAGATTATCCGTAACAATTATTGTGAGCTGGACGGTGTACAGCGTAGTTTGTTCCAATTGCATTGTGAGTGTAGTGCGGTGTTGTCTCGCGATGACTTTGATTTTTGTGACCGAATAACGTTCGAGCAAGTGAGTCGTATTTTCGAAACAAGTGAAAGAAGACATGACCGGAAGTTCGACAGGTTATTAAAACGAAGTAACAAATCGAGGATACCGTCTGAGCAAAGCAACAGTGTAATTAACATCTCGGATACAGACCTGGACACTGTGACTCATAGGGTTTTATCAAAAGGGTTAAATTTTGCTACTACCCCCAAAAAGATACCTTACGAAACCGTCATTAGCAGCATAGAAGAGGCCATAATCCGGAACAAAGTACCCGCTGCCGACGCTGATACCCTTAGGCAGGATGTAGCAGTCAGCCTACGGAAATCTAAGGTACCAAAGAGTAATATTACGGCGGAAGAGCGTTCAGCACTTAAGATCTTGAGAGATAACGAAGACGTCCTTGTTCTTAAGGCCGATAAAGGTAACGCCACCGTCGTCATGAACTCGAAGGACTATGACTGTAAAATGCAGGCACTATTGAATGACGGTAAAGTTTACAAACCAGTATCATACAACCCGACTGCGAGAGTCACAAAGAGGGTGCGTGCTGTCATTAGGGACAATCAGAATCTTTTTACAGAGGAGGAGTTTCAGTACCTGTACAAGCCGAAAATTGTGCAACCGCCGAAACTATATGGACTGCCAAAGGTACATAAAACCAACGTTCCACTGAGACCAATAGTGAGTCAGATTGACTCACCCAGTTACTACTTGGCCAAACACGTTGCGTCAGTGCTGCAGCCTCTCGTGGGAACTACTTCGTCTTTTGTGAAGGATTCGCGCCATTTTGTCGAGATCCTGGACAGTTTCAAACTGGAACCATCACAGGTCATGGTGAGTTTTGATGTGGAGTCCCTTTTCACCAATGTTCCGGTCGGAGACTGCTTAGATGTCATCAGGGAAAAACTTGCAGACAATAACATGCCAGAAGGGTACATGACAATTATACGAAACTGTTTAGAGGGGAGTTATCTTCTATATAAAGGCAAATACTACCTCCAAATCGATGGTGTTGCTATGGGTAGCCCTTTGGCACCGGTCATGGCCAATATTTGGATGGAACACGTCGAAACGCTGATAAATTTCCAGGCATATGGAGTGCGACTATGGAAACGTTTTGTCGATGATGTATTTTGTGTCATGAAAGGTAACATACCGGAAATCGAACAGTTTCTTATACATTTAAATGGCATTCACACTAACCTCAACTTCACCTATGAGGTTGAGAGAGACAGAACTTTGCCCTTCTTGGATGTCAAGATTATGGTGCAACCAGATGGATCCCTAAAACACACCGTCTATAGAAAACCCACACACACCGACAAGTACCTCAACGCGTCTTCTCATCATCATCCCCGACACCTTCGCTCCGTGCAGACTTCTCTAATAAACAGGGCTTACGCGTTATGTGACCCGGAGTTTTTAGATGAGGAACTAGCTCACGTGAGAAAGGTTATGAAGAACAATGGATACAGCGTTGGGAGACCACATTCGAGGAGGAAATCTAAGGGAAGGATAACAAGTGTTGTCAGGCAGCCCGCTTTTTTGCCATATATCAAAGGAGTAACAGACAAGATTGGTTCGATTTTAAAATCGTATTCCATAGACACCATTTTTACTCCTTTGTCGAAAATGGCACAGCAAGTGAGGTCACCGAAGGACACGATCCCTTACCAGACTCCAGGCGTCTATAAAATTGACTGTAGCTGCGGTAGTTCATACATTGGACAGACCAAGCGCACGATAGCGGAGAGGGTCAGAGAACATATCGCAGCGGTCAAAAACCGCCAGGTCGAAAAGTCCGCGATTGCCGACCATTTATTATCATCAGGACCAAACCACTGGATTGAGTTGCATGCGCCGAAAATTCTTTCCACGGAACGACATTATTACTCCAGGATTGTTCGTGAAGCGGTGGAAATCAAAAAACACTCGAATTTCAACCGGGAAAGTGGTTTTAAGCTCTCATCCATGTGGAATCCGGTAATTAATGGTCGTAGGCAACACGTAAAATTGACCGAAAATTCGGATGTAGTGAGCGTGGTGTGTCGCCAACTTAATGACAAACAATTTGGTGATAAACATTAAGTGCGGGTAGTTTGTGCGGGTAATTGGAAAAAACAATATTGTGTACGCAGTGAACATTCGCCTCTCCAGCCAGTTATCCCGTGACCACGAGCGGTGTAATCCGCTCGAAACGTCGGGTACGTATTTTATTATAATACGTTAAATTATCCAACGCGATACTGACCCGTTTCATTTAGTATAACTAAGTATTTTATTTTCACATCACTAATGAAGTTTTGTCCGTTCTCAATGTCTCGGAAAATTATGGTTTCAAAATAGTTCTGTTGTTTTGATGGCGATAGTTTCATTAAAATTTCGTCACTTTTTTAATGAGTTGTGTTAAAATATTTTGAAATTCAGGAAATTGTTGCTTTCTTTTCATTATGTTTTGTTTGACATTAAACTATTTTTGTTCTTATTCCGACAGGACACTTATCTACCAAGTTGTGCCAAGACATTAGTTACCTACCAAACTAACCTATGAATTGTGTTATAGGTAGGGTAATAAAAAAATGGCGCCTAATAAAATTCGCAGTCAAGTTCAAACCAAGACAAACCGGAAGGTCGACTAGAAAGATTAATGACCTAACAAGTGACGGTTCTCAAGAGTTCCCCTGCAATACATAATCATCAATATTCAAGAAATACCACTTTCTGCAAACTAGTGCTATTCAAAATCGCGACAGGATTCGCGCACTATTATCCGCGAACACAATCGTCTACGAACATTAATTATAAAATTCTGTAAAGATTTCTCATTGTCCAGTAAAGGTCAGCGCTTGACCCGTGAGAACTACCCTTATTGTCCACCTAAAGAAAAAAAACGTAGATATTCAAAATCGGCGCGACCCCTAAATTTGAATATCCCTAAGAAAACAAGGTATTGTCCGGCGCGGCATTGTGCGTTTAATTTATGCAGTTGCAGTGATTATTATTCAAAAAAGCAGGTGTTGTGTGGACACAACAGAACTGACCTTCGTGTTGCGATCTATGAGGGCATCGACGATTCCGGTCTGTGTTAGGTTGTGTTGTAAAATTGCAATTTGATTTCCTTTCGAACTTTGGCGGGCTTAAATAAGAATAATAATTTAATTTAGTACTAATATATTTCCAATATCCCGTCAAAGGTGCAAAGCTTAATTAGGACAAAAACTCCGATAGTATTTTTCCAAGAATCAAAATCTTTTGCTTAAATAAAAAGCAAACATAATAAATAAAAATATGAAAATATCATTTTATCGTCGCGGGCCAGAATCCTGTCCTCTGGGTATGATTAAACCGATCCGATATAAGCGTGGACTCGTTTGATTGATGACCTTTCTAACGATAAAATTTTTCCCATTTTTTCGCCAAAAATAAGCTAAGGACGTAGGGATAGAGTATAGAGGGCCGATAGAGGCGGGTCATAAAATAAAGTGGCCGGTTTGTTTGGCTTCCTTGATGAATAGCTTATAGAAAAGGGTAACCCATTTAGAGGGATATAAAGTTGCAAAAATGCTTACAAAAAAGTCTTTGTTGCTACATTTTGATTTAATTTGTGTCAACACAATGGTTACATAACGACAGTGGGCAAAGTAGAGTAAATATTTCAGTGGATTAATATTGGTGATGTTCTATCAGTTATTTTAGATAGAGTACATGATAACGTATTCGTGATTAAGGAGATATAAAGGAGAACACATTCTTAATATCTTAACGCCTGTACTCAGAGACGTCAAATGCTTGACCTTAGTAGTGATTTAATGAGTGATTTTGATATGCAATGTATAAAAACCTACGTCAATTAGTAAATTGACGATTTAATAGACGTCACTGAATGCGGATCTAAACTACTTATTAAATCGTTCGCCGTATGCATTCAATTGCATTAGGTGTACTTAAACTGAAACGAGGTCTAAAACGTTATTACCTTTATCATACTTAGTGGATACAGTGCTTCAAAGGCTAGAGGCGATTTAAAAAGATAATTATTATCTTTGAAAATTTAAATTCGAGTTCTTTTTTCAAAAATCTTGACGCCATCGCTCGTCAACTGATCCTAAGAGCCAGTCGAAGGATTTATCTAAAGAACAGTAATACTCCTATAAAAATTTACGACGCGATAAAGAGCAACCCTTTCTATTTTCAATGACATTCAGCAATAGTTTTTATTGTCGATAACCTTAAAAAGTCCTATTTCTAGTCAGTTGAAGTAGATTTTACTTCATATTGTCTTTAAAGTAGTACATAATTACAATCAGTCTGTAAATTACTTTATTAATGTTTATGTGTTATGCAGTATCTTATAAATTATCTTAAATATTTTTTTAAGAAGTCTATTAAAAGCGAAGAGATTTCTTGGTCTATGTAATTAACTGCCGCACTCATAGATGTCCATTAAATCGGCACTCAACTAATCGAAGAAATTTTTCATACTTATATCAAAATCACTCATGAAATCTCTGTTATGGAATCATTTGACGTCTCTGAGTAACGGCGTATGATTATAAAGCTTATTACTTCTACAACTACTGTCTGTCACTTCAGCAATTTATAAATTATTTGACCCTTCCAAGATGAACGGTTTTTTCCATAAGCAATGGGTAATATAACTGCAACACTCAAAGGGTTGCACATAATCTATGGCATCGACTAACGCCGCGTCACACCCAAGGATTTACACAAACCTTATGGTTCTACTTTATGGTGATTTTTTGCCGCCATTTTATTGGAAACGTGGTCGTTTGTTTTTATGTCCGGGATTAGAGGAACTTTAGATTATTTTTGGGAATCACTTTGATTTATATTTTTATTTGGAAACAGCGGAATGTATATTTTTTGCGATTCTACTGATTGTAAATTTTTGATTTTCTGCCGTACTTACAGATGTCAATTAAATCGACAATAGACTAATTGACTTAATTTTACAAACGTTGTATGTAAAAAATCTCCCATTAACGTCTGTTAAGGGGTCATTAGCGACTCTGAGTGCAGCAGTTAATGTCGTAATGATTTTATAACCATTTATGTTTTTTTTATTTGTTTATAATTATTTTAAAAACATCCTAAAGCAGAACCAATAGAAATGTAACTAAATACTTAGATTATATTTAATTTAAAAAGTTTTAGTTTTGAGTACGTCTTTTAAGTTCCTATACTCTCCTTATCCGAACAAAAACATAGCAAAAAAATAAACTAAATTTTTCCATACAAAATGTAATGTCCGAGAAATTTTACAGTACAATGTTATTTATAGCAAATTTATGCGGCGGTCGTGAGAATCTAAATCTCTTCCGCACAGGGGACCGCGGCTTGGGGTAGCTACGTTCACAATTCGAGGATTCCGAATCAAATACCAGATTATTTTATCTTTTATCTCTATGGAGGAGATTTAACTTTATTTCTCTATCAGTACTTAGTTTGTTTAGTTTAGAAGATCTAGTTTACATGAAACCATAGGTAAGGCTGTAGCTTTGTATTTCGTTAGAATCTAGAGAGTTTCAATAAAATAAAATATCCGTGTATATGTATTTTTTTAAACTACGACTTTTTGTTGTATACAAACCAAATGATATTTCGGAAAACTTCTATACTTATGTCATTGGTTAAAATCTTCAGTGCTTTAGCCATTACTCCAAACTTATATGCAGTTTTTCTATAACTAAAGAGTTTTCGTTGTTATGAAGAAGTGATTTCGGAAAAACTCAGTTGTTCCATTTTCAAACATGGCTCGGGTTTGAAATCCCAACTCGCATTAGGCAAGCATGGTGATTACGCCTAATCCTCCTCATTGTACTGATGATGTCTTTCGTAATACGAGTGGCTTTTGCCCAGCAGTGGGAACATTATAGTCTAATAACTTTACTTTTATTTGTTATAGTGATTTTTAAAGAATGGAAAGAACCACGGAATAGCGAAGCACTTCCAGCTTCTCTTTATCTTGGAAAGAATATATTTTTCAAAGAATGCAATAGCATTTACATTAAGCTAGTAGAAACAGCTAGACCTATAGACAAAACGCCCGAAAATACTCAAGACATAAGATAATATCAAAGTTATGTGCTAAGCTACGCGCATCCCTCTTTAGGTAAATATTAATCTCGTAAATTTTGTGTCGGCATCTCCCCCGTTTGATGGATCGGGCTACTTAAAATATTATATTGATATACATTCATAGATGTGTTCATTGTTCAGCTTATTTTGGGATTGGGTCTTTATTTTTCTTAATGGAATACCAGAGTTTATACTTCATGGTAAAATCCTTTTTGCACTAATTGCATTAGCGAAAACATGTTTCCTACTTTTCAAACAATGCTCGGGTTTAAAGTCACCAACCCTCATTTGGCAAGCGGTGATTATACCTACCTCCTCCTCACTGTACTGATATCTTCAGTGAGATGAGAGGCCTTTGCCTTACAGTAGGACATTACAATCTAATACTTTACTTTACTAATTACACTGTGTGGCATCTTTTTGTATTGGGTTTAGTATGTGAAACTGAGGCGTATTTGGGTATTTTTCATAAAACTTTTTTGACCAATTCCTATAGATAATAATCGGACGAATACCAAAAGCAAAACATGCCGGCATAATAGGGAATGCACACGACCGCATTCAAGGTGCAGGGTCCGTCCATTGTCCAAACTCCTTGCTGTACAAACTTTCTATTGCTGGCACAAAATATAATTGCCTTAGCCCCCTTTTCTATGCAACCTCCTTGGACACATTACGGAATCTTCGACCAAAAAATAGGGTGATAGAAAAAATAAGATGACGTTCTATATTCAAAATATGTCACGTTTGCGTATCGATTTATCGCATCGCGAATTGAACTGTTATGTCCATTGTTGTGACCAACTTGGACCAAATCCCTTATTAGTTAGACCGTGAAGTCGCCGACGTTTCCCATGACGGCTGAATTTATATTTTTGAATTATTTTTACGATTTCTGGACGACATATCGCATTGTTATTGTAGAATTATCGGAAGTGATCCGGATTAGTACGGTGTATGCCTCGATGAATATGAAATGGGAGAGAAATATTTTGTTATTTTTAAATTATTACGTTCGATGTCATTCAAATTTGAAATTGTTCTTTTTAACTGTCAATTGGTGTTATTATTGAAACTGGCAATACGTATAAAAGCTAAACATTGCATTCTAAAATCAAACTTTACTAACATTGATGATTAAAACCGATGGTGTTTTGTTTCATATTTAAAAAAAGAACTTTACTAAAAAGCTTCGATCCACCGAGTTTTAATTAAAATCCAAATAGGTCCTTACTAATAAGTAACGTATACTTTTTAAACCCATAGCGGTTGAATAGAGACCCGAATGCTAATAACCCGAGTCGATAGGGCGCTGTGATTACAGTCGGTAACAAAAGTCTAGATGTGGCAGATAACCCGCCACAATAGACGGGTACATTACACCCCCGGGCGGGCGCAGGGTTGTACCCGGATTGTATTTGCATATTTTTACGTGCCTAATATTGGACAGAGAGTTTACCATTTTTCAATTGTGTTGCGTTTTTAGTTTTAAAATTTGAATGAAAATATGGATTTAGTTACGAAAAAGTTTGATATAACGTCAAACTTAAATTAGTTTCTTATATTAATAGCAATAAGAATAGTTTTATGTTTAATTTAATTGAAGAAAAAACAAAGACTACTTCTGAAGAGTTTTATTGACGAAGTATATATTTTATTAAATTAAAAAACCTTTTCGCTCTATAGAAGGAATTGTCGTTGGTTGTAGAATCAGCCATATTTGTTTGCGAAGAGTTTATATTGCCTCCAAACCAATTAAGTAAAAAGTTAAAAACCTTATAAAATCTAAAAAAGGCTTCTTATAAATAACGTAATATTTAACAATATAGGGCTGTCAAATACATAATAAATACCTTCATTTTACTTACTTAACTCACATTTGACAACCCTAAATCCACCACAAAGGTAACTACAGAAGCCCACGCAATGAGTGACATAATAACAGTCGAACCGATCGCAGATAAGCTATTAATATTTGGCTCAAGTATCAAACAGCTCCCGGCATTCCCACTAATCACCATCACCTCTAACACGGTGGAATAGAGTCTAAATTCGCATTCAAATTGGGATAACTGACGGTTTTTCTGTGAGGAAATTGATATGAAGCCCTTTTGTGAAGAGTACAAAGAGTGATTGTTTTCGCTGTTTTGTGATATGGTAATGAATAAGTTTTCTCCATTTGAATGCGCCCTTGGTAATGGTTCATTAGTTAATGATCTGTTGGTTGAGTTGGAGTATCTATGTTAAGTGGGGTTTTATGATATTACTGATGTTATCTTCAAAGAATATTAAAAATGAGATCGGCAACTTTAAATTAAGCACAAGTTTTCGATTAACCAAGACAAGCGCTCTGTTTGTGATCCAGTTTTGTTTCTGATTGCTGAATTCAAAACCATTCTATGCACGTTGTTACAATTTCGATTTGGTTTCAACTCGATCGTGGCAAGTCACTCGGCAGGCTTGAAGGATACCCTTTTTTTGGATAGGATAGGATATTATATAATAATATACTCGGAAAAATTCACACACGGTTAATTGGACCCAAAGTAAACTCTAAGCTCGTGTTATGGAATGTAACATAAATACTTTATAAGTACATATAAATGACATTCAGACACCGTCGCCAACAACTATTTCTTCAGTCTTCACATATTGTGGACTCCGGACGGGAATCGAACCCGCCACCCCTGACACTGTAAGCGCTCTCACTACCACTGTTCCAACGGTTTTGTCAAACCTTTTGTTTAGTTAACGATCAACTGTGCTAGGCTATCATACTTAAACATAATGACAATCAGTACCGCAGACTTCCTTCTATTTAAATCCAAATTAATTAACATAACCACTATTTTGTTCTACATCTAATAATGCACATTAGAAGCAAAACAATGAGATTAATCGTGCCAATTCTGGGGTCAGATGTTGCCCCGATAAACATTAAGTGGAGCCTTAATTAATGTGTAGCGTCTAATTGTGGGGTCAAAAGTTGGTCGTATTATGTTTTGATATTACGACGACGGAATATAAATAAGATTGAATGTAATTGCGGTTGTGGGTTTGATTGTTTTATTTTATTTTATTTTATTACAGCACAAAACACATTACAACCACATAAAAATCTTACTTACTAAAACTCGAATCTGATCTTGATTGTAACATAAACACATGTGCTACATCTAGTTAAAATATAAGTTATGCTAATCTTACTACAAATAAATACTTAGGTTAAATAAAAAAAGTTAGAATGTTGTATTACAAAGAAAATATAAAAATAAAAAATAAAAATAAGAAGGTTATAAATAAAGAATTTTCCTCACTTGATAGATAAATTTACAAATTTTTTGCTCGAAAATATCTAGCTCACAGATTGTCATATCAAGAACTTTAATTTCAGTTAATACACAAAAAAACGATGAAAGACTAAGTTTAACCACAGGCAGATAAAAAGTCCCTTTTTGTACCTATAGGGGGTTAAATTAGCACGGTATACAAAAAAACAATAAGGTAAATAAATTCAATAATTTTAAAGATGTGGTCTAGAATTCGCCTGTAGCAAAGAAATATTATTTTTCATATTTTTTTGAAGATGAAAAATGACTGATTTATCTATACCTCTACAGATAAACACATATCGGAGCTGTCAAAGTTTAGCTTTCATCTCAAATCCACTTCATCAAGGCGTGGTGTCTTGACAAATTTACGATAGCTTTTTGTCTTAGTTTTTGCACCTCTCATCCAGTTTTTATAGTTTCCGAGAGTGGCAAGTGGTTTTGCGTGGGATATGGGGCATTTTTTTTATGAATTTTGACGAAATTTTGTAAGAGATTATCGCATATCATAAGGTGTGATGTGATTTTATGTTTACGTAAATATTTTCGTTGGTAGTTTAATTGCTTTTGTGATTTAATAGCTACGAATGTTTTATTAGTATGTTTGCTTCATTTTCGATGAAATAGAAAAAGACTTTCGCTACACAATTTTACTGAAATCTTCAGTGAGATAAGAGGCCTTTGTCCAGCTGTGAGACATTATAGGCTTACTACTACACAATTGTGATCAATCTAATGAACACAATCTAGTGTACATTCTACATTTAAAAGTATTTTTGAGCCCAAAAATCCGAATTGCCTCCAGACTGGACCAAGGTTCCAAAACATAAATATTTTTTCTTCAATTTTAACGAACATAATTTGGGTCCTTTTATCAGGAAGTGACTGTTAATTAGCAACCTATGCCAACCTGACAACTATTAGCACCATGCAAAAGTAATAACATGAAAAAATATGGCATCTTTGAAATCTTTAATGACTTGCATATTTTAAAACGTGTTGTGACATTTTTTGAAAATTATGTAAGATAGATTTATGCAAACTTCAATAGTATCTATTGAATTTAACTAAAACGCATCTCTTAATCTCCACAAAAACCTGATTGACATAAAATAAAATAAAAAGGTTAGTAAGTAAGTATTAGCCTGTATTGTCCCACTGCTGGACAAAGAACTCTCAAAATAATTTATCAAAAATTTAGTGAATATTTATGGGCTATAAAATTAACTAACCACACAAAAATATTAACCCTTCAATAACACACTCAAGTGAAACCAGATCGACGACACGTCGCGTGCGCAGGCGCAGCATCCATCTAAACCGTTGTTAACCCTACAACGCGTGCGGGGTTCAATACGACCCACCTTCAGACTCAACCCCACTGCACCCGTTTATCTCAAATCCTTTTATCCCGAAAAGGGTCGAATCGTGCGCAAAGATTCTGTAATGTATCGCGTGCCTATTGTAGAGATGAACGAACCATTCGTAACCCTTATTTTCTCTGCGTCTTTACTCTTTTATGTAGTTTTTAGGGAGACGCTTTATCTTCAATGGAACTTTATCTAAAGCCTATGTAAATGGGTGTGTAAATGTGTATCACCCTTCCGGATCCTAACAAGTATGCTTGCGTTAGAATATGTATACTTAGCTATAGTATAACGGTTTCTTGGTTTCTCCATAGAGTCTCTGTTAACAAAATGTTTCTAGTGATAGTGCGATGATAAATCGCAATCAAAAAATCAAGTTTCGAACACTGACAGGTTCCCAGTACCTTATATCTGAACACGTGAACTCAAACCGTGGGACCACACATGTGGCCTGAATGAACCTTACAATATTTGACGATTTAGAAAACCAGATTTCATTCTTCATCAATATTCACAATATTACAAGATGCCCCTTTTTTACTTGTCTTTTTTATGTGTATACGGGTTTTGTAACGACTTTTTTCTTTGGACGAAAAGTACGATAGTGACCCGTGACCTCTTAGACCCTTTGAGCGTTTGAAATCTAGTTTCTATGAAAAAAGCGTGTCCGTCTGTCTGTTGGGCGCTCACAATGGCCGAATGATTTAAGCCCCGCAACGGATTGTATGTGGTTGGGGCAGTTTTTCAAAGTCTTATGTCCTGAGAAACGTTGGTGGATTCGTACTTTGATCACCCTTATGTAATACATAAACGTTTCCAGAAAAATGTTCTAGAATGTTCGTCGGAAAGATTGCAAAAATTAATTTTGAAGTAAATACGATTGACACACTGAGTAATTTCAACTAAGGTTTTAATCAATTTGGTCATTAAATATCCTGTTCATTTCAAATCATTTAAACATATTCGGCTTTAAATTTTAAAATATTACGTACTCGTATAATCATTAATCAAGCATCAAAATGAAATGTCACGAATTCAATTTATAAAGTTTATCATTAATAAACTCTCGTTATATTCAAATCATTAATAACTATGTACTAAAATTCAGCAACTTGTAAAACACGCGTCGTTATTTGCAGATACTAAAAAATAACATCTTTACGCCATTTTTTTGCGTAAGTTTTTGTCAGGTTTTTTGCTGCCCCTTAAGGAGCACACAATAGCCCGAACGCTCCCGTTAAGTAACCCAATTTTTACACCATATATAAAAAGATAGAAAAAACATAACGGTCTTCCGTGTTTTTTTGTAAAATAATTTGTATAACGCCCCGATGCTTACACATAAAGTACGTATTGAAATCGAAAATTAGGCCACATTCATAAGTTTTTTTGGATTTAAGTTTTTTAAATATTTTGTGACAATATTGACAGATACCGCCCCAGATTGTCAGATGAGAAGATTTCGTCCAACTCGAGGATTTGTAAATAATCTTATTGAAAATTAATACCATTCTATAGAAAGTTTTCATAGCGCTTGATTGGGTTTATTGTTAAAAGTTTTTTTGTTGAAAACAAGGGCGTTCTGATTTCCAAAACAAGATTATTGTTCCTTTGAATATTTATTAGGTTACTTACATTGTTTTAATAATACGAATTGTTTTATTTAAATACATTATATTCGTTGAATATGGATGGATTCGATTTCCGTTTTGTTTCCATTTTGTAATTAATTAACTTTTAATGCAACTATTAAGTATAAACGACATCAACAGATACTAAAATACACGACATTTTGATATCTTACTTTCAAAATCTTACATTTTAACATACAACTTTTTTTAAACTGGTTAATAATATCTGTCCCTCATTCATTAATCATACAAACTTGAAAAAAACATTGTTATCACTTTCATACATCTCTCATACAATATAGTCATTATGCACCCAAAATTATACGGGTATTTCTTAACAAAACCCCAGCATCCGTAGGGTTAAAAGTGTTAATCTTGTAAAACTCTACCACGTGGCGTGTGGGGTTAGATGTCACCGCAAGATGATAAAAAGAAGAAAAAGGGGTGCCTGCCATTGTAGGGTTGAGATAACCAATTATGTCAATATATAATTGTATTTGTAAACAAACAGTAGAGTACTACACTTGGGACTTTTTTATTTTGTTATTAATACGAAGTTTACGCCCATTCTCAGAGACAGATTTAAAAATAATTTAAGTAATTTGAAGCCTACTAAAGATATTATTATTTTCAACAACAAAACGTTAAGGACCATATTAATAAACGCGTATTAAGAACAATTTAGCTATCAAATGGTTAGTCTCTTTCTGACATACGCAATTTTCCGAAGAGCAAAAGAAACAAAACACTTCATAAGTGTGTTAACTTTATAATCGATTTAGTAACAGAGAGTTAATAATAAAGAGGTTACATCTGAATTGAGAACTAGCTATTTTAACGAAGTCGGTTAATATTTCTTATAATAATAAATATAGCCCGTCGAATCAAATCAAGCACAGACTTGCCCGGTGCCCTCTCAAGGGAAATATATATCGGAGAGGGTCATCCGATACTGACCGAAAATCGAATTGATCTCTCCAATATTATAATGATTGTTAAGTAGGTACAGTAACAGGCAGAAGGTCTGACCTATCAAACTTAACAAAATGGTTTTAAACCTACGTAATTTCGGAATTTAAATGTTGTTTAAGTAGGTAAACCTATTTGAAGTATATCGGAAGAACACAACGACTCAGATTCGCTACAAATTAAGCATTAATAGTGTGACAGTTAACACTTTATAAATATCATTAATTATTATCTGGTTGACACAATAGTGAAGGACGATCTTCATCGGACCTTATAATAGTATAAGGTCCGATGAAGATCGTCCTTCACACTTCCTTAGTAGAGACTGTGGTAGAGATTTAATTATAGAATTAAATCTCTACTAAGGAAGTATTTGACGTGTCAGTACGGCCGTAAGACAATCATCGACCAAATGTTGATGTGCTAGAATTTCTGCCGAGCACTGTATTAAATAATCTTCTTTAGTTCGGAACTACTTTACGTCCGAATTATTGTGTGAACAATTTCCAAATCTGTTGAAGTTAAGAAAAGTGAAAGGTTTTAAAGGTTCCAGGGAATAACTTATTTCGGTTTAAGTGAATAATTTATATTTTATGTTGACGTAGATTTTGAAGTATCCTAAGTAATGTTAGTCTTATTAGTAGCTTATTTGTGTAAGTGAAAGTTCAAATTATGTAGCAACGTTAAGATTGTGTATGACATTGATACTTTACTGTGTATAATGATTCAGGAATAAAGATATCAGGAAACGTGTGAAAGAATATTAAGTGAGGTTATTGAGCACTTTTCCTCAATAGTCGAAGGTTTCTTTAGTTGAAAAATCAGTCTGATGATGAGTCTGATGGTAATGCTTTGAATTTTTTTGAATAAGTATCGCTATTACCTATTTAAACAAACCTCCAGACTTTAATGTAATTTCCACTTAGCTAGTTTACAAGCTGTGTTTAAAATTTGTAAGAATCTTGTCCATGAGTCTTCATAAAATATATTTTGAAAGTAGCGCAAGCGAAGCGATTGCTGCTCGGCTGTCAGGAGCGACAACCCCCACAACAATGTTTTAATTAACTACAAGTGTGAATAGGTATCAACACCCTGAGCAAAGCCCTCACTTCGTAACGTTAGCATCCTCAAAAGAGTCAGTCACGAATCAAATCCAATATCTTCCGCCACCTCGAAACTTCGATACCGTTTTTGAGAGGAAATCCACCGCGATCCCTTGCTTAATCGTTCATATTAAGTGGCATTAAATGCTCCCACACAATCCTATCACTTGGCTACAAATCTGATTTCGAATGCACTTTAATCCTTACGACAGTTTCGACACTGATCGATCCATTACTGGGTCGAACAGTAGTTACTTCTACGTAGGGGGATGTAAACTAGCAATGGACGAGTATCGGTTCGACTTGATAGATGCAGTGTAACGGTTTCGACTCTCGTTCGGTAGTCAATTAAGTGATCAGCCAGGGGTTCTGCACAATTGGTCGCCTCTGAACAATGTGAGCGTGCGACGTATCGCGATTTGTCATTTTATTACGTCAACTATTACAGCATTTGGAGTTTGGTTGTATGTTTTTGTTTATTATAATACAAATTATTTACAGTTTTTTTTTCATAAGAACTTTAAGGATCCTATATAAATAGCAATTACGCAATTACACGTATTAATTAACTGTAATTTTAAGAAAAAGTAAAAAGAATTAACCTGCCATATCCCACTGCAATGTATAGGCCACTCGTCTACCTGAAAATAAATGAAGTAAGTAGGATAAGGTAATTTAAATAAATAAAAGTAATTTCTTATAATTCATAGATATTTTTTGCATTTCAAGAGTATGGCAGTAGTTTTGTTTTTTATTCCATAGAATTTATCTTTATACCTCTTCTTTATTCATCTATATAAACTGAAGCAGCACTCATGTCTCGACCCAAATCCGTAGCAGGCACAATTTTTTCCGCGTTCATTCGTTTGTTCGCGCTGAAATCGGCGGTCGCGGGCGATCGCGCGTGAAATCGCATCATCGCACGACTCAACGGCCCACGACCAACGGTTGCGCCTCCCTGACCGGATTATATGGGGACACTTTTTCCACAAACCTCTGATATTCAAATCTCTTTGACGGCCGGTTTATGATATAATACTGTAAATATTGACCGACGATGACAGAGTAGGTTTTCCTTTAATCTTTTCAGGATTTTTTAGCGTCAACATGCATGTTTTAATTCAGGTAATAAGTTTCATTTGTATTATGATTTTTTTTGAAAATAATTAGCGTAGGTAAAGTTACTCTACATACTCTTCTAGAGTACATTACTAATGTTCTATCAATGAAGAGTTTTTATAACTATTTTTCTTTTGAAGTCGTATTGCAGCTTGTAAACTAGTTAAATACTAACAACTCTTAAATAAGACCATTGTGAGACCACGGTTCATGTAACGGGGCCGAAACGTCAGATAGAAATGTAAAATAAAAGCGAAGTGTATCCGTAGTTTCAATTCATAATAAGTAGTGTTCGCTAAAACTTGAGATACCAGAACACAGAATACATCTCCAAAACGTCAATTAGTAAACCATAAACATCTCAAAACTTATTTAATCGTTATCTATGTAAGTTATTATTATGTATCGTATAAATAAACTTAAACTTATCTTATATATAAAATTCTCGTGTCACAGTGTTCGTTCGCGTACTCCTCCGAAACGGCTCGACCGATTCTCATGAAATTTTGTGAGCATATTGAGTAGGTCTGAGAATCGGCCAACATCTATTTTTCATCCCGAAATTCCCGCGGGAACGGGTACAACGCGGGTGAAACCGCGGGGCGCAGCTAGTAATATTATAAATGCGAAAGTTTTTGAGGATGGATGTACGAGTATGTATGGATGTATGTTTGTTGCTCTTTCACGCAAAAACTACTGAATGGATTTGGATGAAACTTTACAGTAATATAGGTTACACATCAGAATAACACATGGGATACATTTTATCCTGAAATTCCCGCGGGAACGGGTACAACGTGGGTGAAATCGCGGGGCACAGCTAGTATCGTATAAATACGAAAGGAAGTGATATTTTAAAGTTATAAGTATATTCGTATTGGTATCACGCGGCAGTAGTATGGTTGTGATAACATATGACCTGAAGCGTCTCGTTATCAGTGGGAAGAAAAATAGGTTATAACGTGATGAGTAGATGGGCTGTTTACGAAATACTGTTTTATAGGTTGGTTGCGTAGTTATTTATATGTTTTAATTACCTACATCTATAAAAAGTTTTAAAAATTAGAAGACTTTATGTGATCAAATACATATGCTACTCTTTTTTTAATTACGAAGGATTTGACGATAAAACAATACGAAATTGATAATAACTTTTGAAAAAAAGTTGGAAATAGAATAATTTTCTACAGCTGGGCAAAGGGTTCCCATCTCATTGAAGATATCATGTACTTTTGTAAAATATAGGAATAAAATCGGTTTTGGAAAAATGATTTTGTATTTGATAACTATATTAAAGATCAAGGCATAACAAGGTCCTACTTCTCTACCCGAAACTAAGTAAGTCGGAGTAGGTCCGAAGTCATTTCATTCTTGCCCAATCGTGACCTACCTGAAATTATTATCCATCACTACATATTATACAACAAAGCACATATTATAAGTCCCCGGCCGCGACTGTCTCTCTGTCTATTTGCGATAAACTCAAATTTCTACAGCACGGATTTTGACGCGTTTTTTAAATAGATAGAGTGATTCAAGAGGAAGGTTTATATGTATAAAAATTCCCGAAATTCTCACGGGAACGGGCACAACAACGCGGGTAAAACCGTGGAGCGCTGCTAGTATAGATTAAAACCACTTAATTTATCAACAAACACGACATTATCTTTTCGTTGTTTAAACACCAACATCTTTGCTACATCCACAAATAAACCTGTAACCAGCTCCGCACCACAATGTGGCTACCTCAAAACAATTCCTTTAAAGTCCTCTCCAGACGTCTTAAATTATCCCAAGCCACAAACAAACAAACAAACAGAGACAGGCGAGTGATTTACAGGTGGCAGTCAATTGTTTTTTGTTCTTTCCTGAATCGATCTTATGCTAAATTGTGATCGGTTCTGATTGATTTATATACTCTTCACGGTACATATTTTGTGTTAAACGATGTCTATATTAGGAACATTTAGTACTTTGCCTGAGTCACCTTGCTTTACTTGTCTTGTTAATAAGACAATCTTCATTATCACCTTGGCGTGAAGTGGAATCAAAGATTTTAAGCTGCCTTAAAATAAGTAAGCTAGTAAAGTATTAGCTATTAGTGTCCCACTGCTTGATAAAGGCCTCTCACCACTTCGATGATATTAGTTCAGTATCAATGTCTACGGATTTCATTGCATCTTTATACTTCATACACCAATCTGCCCTCTATCTGAAATTAAATAGTACTTTTCAAGAACCTAGCTCTGAAAAAAAGGGTAGTTAATTTAGTAATTCAACTTAATCATTAATTTTTAATAAATCTAGAATACAAATAGCTTTGTTTAGTTATGTTTATTCAATATAAAGAAATGCAAATTAAAATTATAATAATTTACTTGTACTTATTTCTTTGCAAACAGTACATTCCTAAGATCCCGGCCGAATGGCGAAAGCCGATGACTCAAGCGCGACAATTGATAGACAGGACATTACATTTGACACTCTCCAGTTTGTGTCTTATTCATTTATTTGTTGGCAACTTAAAGAAATGAACACTTAACTGTCAGTTGCCAGATTGGAAAGGGTAATGTGTTTTAGTAAAACGTTGGGAACAAAACATAATACTTAGTTATGTCCTACTAATGTTATAAATGCGAAAGTTTCTGAGGATCAATGCATGAATGTATGTTTGTTACTCTGTCACGAAAAAACTACTCGATAGATTTGGATGAAACTTCACAGTAATATAGGCTATACATCAGAATAACACATGGGATACGTTTTATCCCGAAATTCCCGCGGGAACGGGCGCAATACAACGCGGGTAACACCGCGGGGCGCGGCTAGTAGTTACCTGTTAAATTAACATTAGAATGTATACTAACCATGGAAAGCAAGCTTTGACCGTAATAGTATTAAGTTATATGACCAGTGTCTATCAATAGCCAAGTTATTGAAACTAAGTTTTAATTAGCCTGATATTTTCCACTGCTCTCATCACACTGAAGATATCAGTACACAAGCTATACAATATAGATGGAATAAAGGCCACTTAACTTTAACTCAATGGTTATTTGACTAGCTAGAAAAATAAATGTTTCATAATTTAAATGAAATAAATGAAACTATTTTTAATTCACCCGAGCGTAACATTAGAAAAAGAATTTTCAATTACCTACCTAGTCAGTTTTACCTAGTCAGTTTACTACCTACAATATTTTCATGCCCGTATTAATATATCTAAAAATAATAACCATAATCTTCATATTAATAACTAGCAGCGCCCCGCGGTTTTACCCGCGTTGTACCCGTTCCCGTGGGAATTTCGGGATGAAAAATAGCCTATAACCTTCCTCGATAAATAGACTATCTAACAGTGAAAGAATTATTCAAATCGGTTCAGTAGTTTCTGAGATTAGCGCGTTTAAACAAACAAACAAAACAAACTCTTCAGCTTTATAATATTAGTATAGATTCCCTACTCAAATCAAGCCAGCCAATTAAAGCATGTCTTCCAAGTTACCTAATTTCAGTCCAGCAAAAAGTCACAGGAAAAAATATATCACAAAGGGACACGTTGAAAGCGTCTCCTCAAGTACCCTCCAATTACTCAGGGAGGGGGTGAGGGGTGGCCAGACGACACACAGACTCCGTACCGATCGATGATAACAGGACATAACTTTTCTGTGCAATCTGTCTTATAGAAGGTGTTAATAATGGTAAGGTTTCTTGTTTTGAATGTGTGAGTGAGTATGAGTAGATTATTGGCCAATCATGGCGCAAAGTTTTTAGACCACCTATAAGCCTAAAAGAATGGCAATTATATGGAAGAGTTTCATGGCAAATATAAAGACTATACGGTTAAGAAATTATTATTTTGTATGGGGTAAGTAATGTTTCGATTATTGTAATGAGTGGTCTTTATATTACGAAGTCTTCGAAGAATAAATGATAGAGTTCAGTGTGACTAGAGAATGTCCAGACGCTTATGCTACTTTAAAGAATTGATATGGCCTGCTTTAATATTAAAAACATTTCAACTAAGTATGATTCTTTAAATGTAAGACAATAAAAAGCTGAAGATATACACAGAAGTAAGAAAGTACGTAGAGTAATGTATATGAGCTGTGTTACTTAGAACCCAAGAAACTGACCTACATAATATAAGTATTTCAAACTTCTTTGAAATCCAGAAAGCTTCTGAAATTGGAAATGTTTCACACTGCTAATATTGTGAAGTTTCTTCAATGTGTGAGTGGTGAGGTTTTGGGCGGGACAGGGCGGCGCGACCTTTGACCCGCCCTATCTGAACTCCCGCCCGCCCCCGCTCACCTCGGGGCCGAAGGGGTTTCACAATTACTCAGAGGATATCTTGGTTTCTCGGGTTTGTTGCTCGACTTCCATTGCAGAATGGTGTGTGGTTTTATTCAAGACTTTTACATATCTTTAAATATGTAAATAAATACCCATTGGAACATGCTTTAACTATTACATACGTAAAGAACCGCACAGTTGTAACAGCTAACAGATTTTAAATATTAAAGCATGAAATACATTGAGTATGAAATATTAAAGCATCCCACCTATTGTCATATTTACATTTGTTTTTATACTTCGATGTTACCTTTGACCTACCCACGTTCGACTTAACAATGTGTTTGAATCCAAACTGATTTCTTTATTGGAAATAACCTACAAAATAAAGCCAATTTAAAAATCCTTTTATACTAGTAAATAAAATTACCATTTAAATTAAGACATTATACTTAACGGTTTCTTTTATTACGAACTATTTATAAACATGACTCGGATAGAAAAAAAATCCTGCTTCGTGGATGTCGTCGCATATCGGCGGCCGCAAGCAATAGAGTTATAAGTTCCAATTAGAAAAAACTGCGACAAAGGCGCGTCGAGTCGCGCGGCTGTCGCGTTGACAAGTGCGCAGGAGTGGTGCCCCCTCCACGGCAGGCCACGCCTCCTGCGCACGCGCCGCCTACCGATGATCTAGATTGATCTACATCTAAAATAACGTAATGTTCGTTTCAAACCAATTGAAGACTATTTCGCTTATCAATGAATAATGACCGAGCTTATTAAAATGATTGATCGTTGTTCTGTAAATTAGTTGGACGTACGACATTAATTCTCATTTTGAATAAAGATTTTTATTGATTGAAATATATTTATCCTTTATAACCTACTGTTTAGATAATGTTATGTACTGTTACTTTCGTACTAGGAACATTATTAGCCTCTTGCTTAATAAACAGCCGTGTGAGGTTATCTGTTCATAATGTCCGTGACCTCAAACAGATAAAACAGTTCACAGCTTTAAAAATGCGACGTGTTTACAAAACGAGTCAGTATGGCACCTGCCATGTTTGCAAAATATGCATCGTTATAACACGTTGAATGGATGAAGTTGGATGAATAGCCTTTGTTACGAGCTCTTATATTATAAGTAAGTTACTTGATCGTCTAAATATGTAGATAGATAAGTAAGTACAGTAGAGTGCCTATCAGCCCGCAGAAATATGGAGGCAGTGGGAAAGTTGATACAAAGTAGGATTTTCAGGTACCGTTCGTATAAACAGCACTTCATTTAACGAGGATTTATTAAGGGCTGTGATGTTGCATGAATGTAATCAGTAATTTTTTTATCTAAGACTTTCTGGTGAGTAATTAGAACTAAAACTAAATAAAATGATTAAAAACTAACTTTAAAGTACATGGATAATGTATATTAAAGTTTATTCATAATTGTGGCAACGTTTATTCAAGTAAAAAATAGAACAACAACAATTACAAAAAAAGGAAAAAGTAAAACTTCTATGATAATTAAGTTACTGATTGAATAAACTATGTAAATTATAATGAACATTGAACACACTAAACGTATTCAGTAACACGAATACACAATAGAAATATAACGTAAACAAAAACGCCCATTGAATTTTCTTACCGACGGTACTCGGGCACTGAAAGATTTTCACCCCCCGAGGTTGCGGGGCGGCGGGGAGGGGGGCCGGTGTCGAGGTGGCGGGGCCTTCGCTCCCTGCCCCTGGGCCACCGGGCCAATGGCGGAGCGGCGCGCCCTGGCCCGACCCGAGCTCAGTCGCGACTGAACCGCGACCCTTGACACACTAGCGCGTCGCGCGTCTTCTTGCCCCGTCACGGCAACCGGCATCATCACGCACGGAGCGCTAGTTTACGGCGGGGTCGGAGGCCCGGGGCTTTGCCCTCCGAGAGGCCCTGACCTCCCGCCTCTCGAGCTCGGCTTCCGTAACACCTGGCGGGAAGATGAGCTTTTGCCATCTACTCCCGCGAGTCAGGCCGCGTCGACGCAGAGCGGCTCCTCCGCCAACGACAAGGGCCAGAATGTGGAATGTGTGGTCTGCGGAGACAAATCCTCGGGGAAGCACTACGGCCAGTTCACCTGCGAGGGTACGTACCGTGAAGTGAAAGTGAACTACTTATTGTGCACGTTGCATTTCGATATGTGATATCTGATCATTAATTATTTTGGGTTTTGCGGTTCTCACGAGTCCCAACATTTAAGATTTTTACAATTTAGTGGTGGTTTCTTTTTAAATTTTAAGTGTATTTCCATTTGTTGCTTGGACAATTCGTGATCTGATAAATTGCGGAAGTAATATTATTAATATGGTTGATGCTTTTGTAAAAACTTAAAATACGTACCGTATGTTGCCAAATAGTTAATTTTTATTTAATAATTTTTCGAAGTAAATAAATGATTTAGCTAGTAATGTAAAAGCTTGTTTTAAAAATATAACTTAAAGAAATAATGAAAGATGTTATAAAAGCAAGATATAATAAAGTTATGACGAACAACTTTGGCCCATAAACCGTGAAATTAACAAAAAATAAACCTAACCTAACCTCAAAAATAAAGCAATTATCTTTTGACTTTTCTAATCAGAATACAATTAGTTCAAGTTTTCATAAAGTGGCTGCCGCCGAAGATAAGGGGTTGTTTCACTTTTATGTAAATTAGGCAATCACAGAAATTGTTGTTTTCTGAGTTACGTCGTTTCTATATGGGGTAGTCGAGATGTAGGAAGGATTAATTAATTATTTAGTGTCATGTAGGTAATGTTTGTTTGAAATATCTTAAGGCGCGGAATTTCACTTCAATGTGTTATCAAAATATTAGTTCAGTTTCAATTAAATGTTAATGCCAATGTTTCAATGTGTTAATTAATGATTGTTTTAAAAAGTTTAATTACCTTCATGGTACTATATACTTATAATATTTTTTATACGATTGTATAAGAACATAATTATCTAGGTATTATTTAGTTAATTCATCAATGTTGTCTTTGTATGACTGTAATTATATTAACTTAATACCCATTTGGGTAGAATGTGCATTCAAGTTGTTACAAATCGTTTTAAATCTCTTTGATGCGACGGTTACATAAATCTTATTGGAAATCATCCAACATTTTAAATAGGCTTTTAAATCAAAATTATGGACAGCGTCCAAATAGTAGTTTCAATTTTATAATTACTTTTGTTTAACAACGTCGTCGGAATAGCCTAACAATTTAAATTAACATCATCGGAATAAGCTAATTCAATTATAACACAAGCTTAGAGCTTACTTTGGGTCTAATTAACGGTGCGTGAATTTGTCCGGTCCGTTTTCTTATAATATGAATCTTTAAGAAGTTAATAGGTATTATTAAAACAAAAAATAAAAACAAAATTTTGCAAACGATTTTGTTAAGAAAACATAAATGTAGGTAGGTACTTAAACATTATTTGGAAACTAACGAAATATTATTGACATATGACATCGCATACACACTCTAAAATTAGCCTGTAATGTTCCACTGCTGAACAAAGACCTGGGCATCTCACTGAAGATATCGTACAGTGAGGAAGATTCGGCGTATTTCAAATAGTTAAAAATATATGCAAATTATAACTACCTAAGCCTTACCTAGCGTGGTGATTATGCCTAATCCTCCTCACTGTACTGATAACATCAGTGAGATGAGAGGCCTTTGCCCAGCAGTGGGACATTATAGGCTAATACTTACTTACTTACTTATAACTACCTAAACTAAAAAAACCAAACAATCTCCAAAAAACGGACAAACCAATAACAAACTAAATTTTTTATCAAATCTTTTTATCCGTTTTACGTAGATAGGTTCAAAATTCTTAACCCATGCGTGACATAACGCGAGGTGTCATTACACCGAGGTACAGCAGGCCCAGCCTTGACCTTAGGGGTTAAGTGTTGACATGCACTTCCATACCAAGCTTTGATATCAACGTGTGCAGCCAACTTTGAACTTTTTTATTAGCAAATAGTCCTGGAGAAAACAAGGTGAAGTGGTACTGAAGTTAAGACTGTTAGACTTAGTTAAGACAGAGTATTATACTGAAAGAATAGCCATTTGTTACTTGTGGTTAGTGCTACGTTGAATAGAATTTGTGGTAACTCTCTTAGTTTATCAAATTTTTCAAAATAATCTATTTTATTGTCAATATACATTCAAGGTGGAATAGGTCGTCTATAGCGCACATAAGTACTGTATTTTTAAATGCTTAAATCATTTCCGTGACTTGATAATTAGGACTCACAAATATCTCTCAGTTTATGTAATGTAAGTCGCGGTGCTGTATTAGCGAGTTACATACCATCTCAATTATATATCATCTACAGGGTTGGCCACTAACTTATTAAAAATTGAAATGAATTAATAAATTGTCTCTATCAGTAATATTACCACATTATAAAATCATTAACTTTAATTATACACAAAGTTTTAAGAATAAAAACTTATTTTATCCTAAAATATCTCATTCAATACAAAAGCTCATTCACAAATTTCAATGAAACAAGTTCAAGTGATTATCAAAATAACAAGAATAACCGTAAAATATGAATAAAAATCACACTTGTTATCAAACATGGGCATTTCATATGAAATCATACAGAAATAGAATCGATATCCGGTATTTTTTTGTCAGTGCTTGGCTAATTAGTGAGGCGAAATGGCGGCGTTTGTTATCGATAGGTGGCGCCATTAGGGTCGCGACCTTAGTATAATCTGCATCGCTGTCTCAAAATATATCCATATTATACTACTAGTAACGCCCCGCGGTTTTACCCGCATTGTGACGTGGGAATTTTGGGAGTTTTTATACTTATAAACCTTCCTCTTGAATCACTCTATTTATTTAAAAACTGCATCAAAATCCGTTACGTAGTTTTAAAGATCTAAGCATACATAGGGGCAGACAGACAGACAGCGGAAAGCGACTTTGTTTTATACTATGTAGTGAAGACTTGTTATTATTTTGTCTATTCTTGTGTGTTTGTAGATTAGATTATTCGGTCAAAACACAGATTCATCGAAGTTTTCTATAATACGTATGTATATGAACACTTCTACGAATATTATCTACTGATATTTTATTAGATTAGACATAACATAATAATTTGTGCTCTTTTCCCCCATTATGAAATGTATTTGTATAATTAAAGAGATAAACATTTTAAGTAGTTTCGGCAGATTATAATAATAAATTATCTAACTCTTGTAAACGTGTTAAAAATTACTTTATTGAATTCTGATAGTGATGTTAATACCGGTATCGGTTACTAATAAATATGAGATTACCAATTGCTAACCGCACCAAGATTTAAATTCATTCGTTCTCATCTCATTTCATAACTACCTAATTAGCATAGAGTAAGAGCGTCAGTGATAATAAGGTGCATGGAGTATCATAAGTCGTATACTTATACTGCTTAAACTTTTCCCATCCCTACGTGATTACCGTATTAAGAACATATCGATAAACCGCATTAGTGTCGCGACCATAAAGTGTTATTTTGATGTCGACAAATCCACTTTATTAACAACTGGACCTCCCGCTGCCGGTAATACAACCTTGTCGAAATAAAACTGGAATCTGTCTCAGGGAGACTTTGCTGTGAACTTTTATTGGCGTTATAAGGACACAGTCCTGCGTATATCGCTTCTTTTGAGTTAAATGCTCGCGCCCATGAGCGACAATAGTGATTGTATTGACACCTGTTTTAGTGATGGCGAATGTCGACAAATGGTTGACAAAGCAATGAAATTTTGTATTTTACTGCGTTATTTGCAAAAATAATATAAAGAAAGGCTGTATTATTTAATTGTGATGTGATTTTTATAGCTATGATAATACCTCATTAAGTAGAAATAAGAATGTGGCGTGCTTTACACAAGCCATCAAACTAATAAAAACTTTCCCAAATAGGTATCAAAACTAAGATAAAGATTTAGTCAGTATTTTACTCTCGACCTCCAATAAAGTTAACTGTCAATAGAAGATAAACTGTAATTGTGGGTAGACATTTGCTTCTTCTGTATGTAAATTTTGAAATAATATCGCGTTGGTAATCGTGTGTGCGTATCCATGTGTCGATAACAGGTGCATCACTAGCCGATACCGGCCAGTTTATGTTATGTTTGTACCGCGATACCTTAGCAGTTAACCCTATCTTTACGACCGACTCTAAACATAAGTGTCTCTCCCAACTTATTTATTTTTATCTCATTCCACTTTTTAAATTGAATCCCTGATCGGCGCGTGTGTGGCTCTCTACTTGCCACTAAAACTGTCAATAAAACGTTTGACCGCGTTGAATCATGTTGCCTTTTAATGAAAATTTGACTCTTTTTAATATGTTATTTATGTGAATTAAACGAGTACTTGAGCTACGCGTTAATAAGGTAAACATTATAGCGTGTGACATTAACTGCGCTGCTCGATATTTAAGGGCGACCATGTTGTTAAAGAGCCAATGTTTGTCACGTCGTAAATTGAATATTTACGTTTTTAAACTATAAAAATAAACGACAAGTTTTATTAACAATTTAGAGGTGCATTTAATATTTTATACACTCCTGTGTTTACAGTCGTATAACATTATGTTATTTATAACAGACGTTTTAACAGTATACGCTGTTATTTATAACGTTTAATGAATTTAAATCGATATCGATTTTGTTAATCGATACAAAACAGACTGATAATGAAATGGAATCCTTTTGTCTGAATATGGCATTGTTTAAAATTAATTAATATTAATGAATTCCATCAAAACAGGTAGAGCAAAGTATTTAAGCATATTATTAATAAACAAAGCTACCAATATTGGGAAATTAAATAATTAAGGAACAAATATTAACTGGTTTCTTAAGTTTAAGCAAACACTACTCATTTTGAATTGAAACTACGTTTACGGACACATTTCGCTTTTATTTTACACTAGCAGCGCCCCGCGGTATTACCCGCGTTGTTCCCGTTCCCGTGGGAATTTCGGAATGAAAAGTAGCCTATAACCTTCCCGTTGAATGTGGCTATCCATTACAAAAAGAATTTTTCAAATCGGTTCAGTAGTTTCTGAGATTAGCGCGTTTAAACAAACAAACAAACAAACAAACAAACAAACAAAACAAACTCTTCAGCTTTATAATATTAGTATAGATTTGTATCTGACGTTTCGGCCCCTTTACAGGAACCGTGGTCACAGAAGACGGTCAAAGAAGAAGTATTCTGTGACGAAATTAAATGAAATGTAAAATAAAAGCGAAGAGTATCCGTAAACGTAGTTTCAATTCAAAACAAATACTCATATTATTTTCAAGTTATTTTAACAATAGATACCTAAACGAAAATTTATATATTTTGATATCGTGGTTTGGTTTGATATATGCATATTTTTAAAAGAACATAAATACATAATGTAAGGGTCAACATTGCGTTAAGCGTGCGCGGGCGCACGCGGCGGTTCACTTTTATATGACACCGCACGCGACGGTTCACTTTTATATGACACCGCACGCGACGATTCACTTTTGTATGAAGTCACACGCGGCGGGCGCCCGCGACCGTTCACTTTTGTATGAAACCGCGGCGCAGTGTCGTCAATAGTTTTCTTCAAAACAGTTGCTAATCGGCATAGCTTTTGCTGTACCATGGTACTGTCACCTAGTTAAGTGAAATATCTTGTTGAAAGCGCTATTCTCAGAAACTAACAATGCTTTGAATAATTATTTTTATAATATCACAATGCGGATAAAACCAGGTGCTGCTAGTAGTGAATATAGGTGATACATTGTATCCGTTGTGTCGCACCAAAACAATCCATAACATCACACACCGATCACCGTTAATTACATAACTAATAAGTAATAACAAAATAATTGAAATCGTACTGAATCACTTGAGTTAATCATTGTTAGATGCAAGCAATCAATCATTGTGATCTGGAACCCTTGCAGCAAGGTGAACTTGTACTGTGATGGTTAATCATTGGTGTTGTAGGCGTTTTTGTCAATAAAATTAGTGTATTACTTGTAATATAATATAAAATAATCGAAACCCGCGGATTTACCCACATTACACCCGGTCTTGTGGGATTTGACATTAAAAGTAGTCACAAATATTTCTTTTGAATCAGTCTGTATGTTGGAGAAAATCGCATGAAAATCCATTCAGTAGTTTTTGAGAAAATCTATTCCATATAGACAGAGCCTAGAGTACAAGTGTTAATATTTGCGTTATTTAAAGCTTAAAAAGTAGGTTAAAAAAGCAAGTGACGTTTCAATGGAAGGTAATTTTCGTGCATTAATTTTCTGGGTATTAAAGTAACGCAAAGTCGATGACATTTAATCAAAATTGAATTGAAATTGAGAAAAAAGAGCATTTTCTGTGCTAATAGCTGCGTAACCATATCGGCCACTCATTCAAGTAGTACCTGCCTTTTGAGTATTTTATTTTTATTTTATTACGTATTCACAAATAAAGTAAATACTTTGTCACAATATAAATACTTAAAAGCACTCACGCATCTACTCAGTATCATAATACTAGCTTGTAAGTAATAGGCAACAAAACTGTCAATCTGTTAAATAAAAATTTTGCAATGAAAATTCATAATTTATGGTACATAGATTGTACTTTTAGAACCTATAATAAATCTATGGTAATGTTATAAAGTAGGTAAATGCAAGGCCGAGAGACCAATAAATATGTACCCGAGTAAATGACCGCCATCTCTGCAATTATTCATATTATATAGCGGAATATTATTACTTCATTTGCGAAATCAATCTGTTGAGACTTCCCTTCTAAAATACTGTAAATTAGGTTAAATAATTGTAATTTTATCGGTAAAAAATATTGAGATTTTACTACTCGAGCGGTGCTAATCTATACTAATATAAAAAGGGTTAATTAATGTTTGTTTGTATGTTTGAGCTAATCTCGGGGAGTACCAGTCCGATTCGAATACTTTTTTCCAATAGATAGCCATATTCAACAGGAAGGTAAATTTTCAGTCTGTTAAAGTTATTCCGACCAGTAAAAAGCCAAGAATTTTCATTTTCTTTCTGTTGAGACTGACATTTTCTGTTAACGTTTACCGGTACGTAAGCGTAAGCTGAAGCTACCTTAAAAGGACCAAAGATCAATAAAAGACGTAGAAGGTAGATACATACTATTAAATGAGATAAACATTTTCTATCTAGTTTTTATTAAGGTGCTAATTTATTCCTTGACTCATTTATGGAATGCTTTTGTGCTTTTTGTATGACGTTATTGAACATAAATTATATTAATAAAGGAGACTTAATTTGAATTAAATTAGTGTTGTATTGAGCTCATTTAAGCTCAAACGAGTTGCATAGTTTATTCATCAGTAGAGGCGATATTTAGTAGGCAAACTTTTTAAAAGAATTTGAAGTAGGATTAAAATGGTTTGTAGTTTGAATTAAATCTTTAATGATTAAATAAGGTTGGAAGTAGTATGTTGTTTTCTCTTTGGTTTAAGGCATTCTATTAATCAATGTTAACTATTACTTCAATTGGGAAAATGTACTCGTTACTACATAGTATAAAACAAAGTCGCTTTCCGCTGACTGTCCCTATGTATGCTTAGATCTTTAAAACTACGCAACCGATTTTGATGCGGTTTTTCTAAATAGATAGAGTGATTCAAGAGGAAGGTTTATATGTATAAAAAAACCCGAAATTCCCACGGTTACGGGCACAACGCGGGTAAAACCGCGAGGCGCTGCTAGTACTAAATAAAAATACATAAGTAAGAAAAACATTAAAAAAACAAAATACAAAAACGTTCACATACCACAAAAAACTGCCCCTCCTTCTTTTGAAGTCAGCTCAACACTTACGATCGCTATCTCTAGTCTAGATAAACAACTAATAAAAACTCCACAGATAAGTCGAACTGATGATGTTTCGGATTACGTCAAGGTGCGAAGTCAGTTAGTAGGTCAGTTAACCTATAATCTTAGGCTGAGTTGCACCATAGAAGAAGTTAAAGTAAAGGTTTGTGTCAAATTTAACACTAACAGTAACGCTGACTTAAACGGTTAGAGCAAAATGTGTTGCACCAGCGAATTCATTAGCTTTGTTAAAGTTAATAGTGTTACAAGTCAAATGAGGCGTGATTTAACCCAAATTCGATGCGGGTAACATTTTTAAATATGACAATACTAAATAAAACCGTAAAAACTCGTTTCTAGCGCTGTCATTAGTGTCACTTGTCACTTCATTTCGATGTTGATGTCAGTTCGGTGTCTGTTACATATAATAAGTCCATGGTTACATACAAACCAAAAACAAATAAATTTTTCAAGGAAGCTTAGAAATATTCCTAATTTTCTAATTTATACTCTTTTTTATACTTTTTACTTTTTTAATTTCTCTCTTGGAGCAAGGACATGATGTCTGTAGGTTATATTCAACGCGTTTGACAATTTGACGGATAATTTGACAATAACAATAGCACTAACCAGCGAAAAGTGAGCGGTTACAGTTACAGTTAAAGTTATGACGTCATTTAACTATTTGTCAAATGGTGCAACTAATTTTAGGCCTAACCGATACTTTAACTGAAGTTTCGATGTTTGTTATTGTTAAAGTAAGATGGTGCAACCAAGCCTTAGTGTCATTAGCGGACACTAAGTGTCGTCTGACATTGCGTTTTTTATTTGTCACAAACGTAGTGAAGTGTTAATGTATTTAATAATATTGTTTTAGAAGTGAGAAGGAAGTAGTCGACACCTTTGATGGTGGCTAAGCTTAGTCTGAGCTACTGACTTCACTTGCTTGACTCTATCAGGATTTTGTACTCGTATGTATTCTTATCAAGCGCTTAGTAAGCTTGCGCTTGATGAGCTAGCGTATCTTGAAAGATTTTTTAAGTCAATGGAATTCAACAAAGAAACAATATCTGAAATCAAAACTTCGGAACAAAGCTTTTATATAATTTGCCTATAGATGATGGATGATACAAACAGTTCATGACATATTTTATTCTTATTTGCTGCATGGTTAAGATTTGGTACACCGTAGCTTTTTAATTTACCGAAAAAAGTGGTAGTGTTTTTAAAATTATCTATATATTATGATTTCGTAATACGTAAATACGCACGGGCCCCTTTAGGATTTGCTGAACTTAAGTAACCAATGAAAGATTTCAAACTTATAACCTAGAAAGGAACTACAAAGGCTAGATACCAAAAAACAGACTACCATCGTACCTTAATCTATCTCTTGTTTGACTTTGTACACATCGTGTCAAATACAAAGTAAAACAACAATTAGAAGACACGAGTACAATAATCAACCATTTACTTTCTTCAATCGCGTTGGTCACGCTAACCCCTACTATTGTTTCGAGTTTCACTTCAAACTCGATGTCAATGCACTGGTTATCATTTCTCGTACAATTTGCAACGGGTGATATTCCCAGCGATAGCGGTAATTGGGCAGGTTCCCTTGTAGAGTGTTAACAGATCGAGCGGGGAAACTTAAGACGTTGTTAATAGTAGGTGCTTGGCTTGTGTTTATTATAGTCGTACCTCGATGACTTTGAGAAGCTTACAAGTCTAGGGCTCTTTCTTATTAAGCGTTTACAGTCGTCCTGCTACGTGCGTTATGTATGAAAACAAAAGAACAGCCGTGCACGCGGGCGACTGTGTACTACTGTGGCGTGTAGGGCCACTAAACTCGTTTAAATTTTAAACTTTTAAACGTGTTTAGTGGTCCTACACGCCACAGTAGTACACTTAAACGTGTTTAGTGGTCCTACACGCCACGGTAGTACAGTCGCCCGCGTGCACGGCTGTTCTTTTGTTTTCATACATAACGCACGTAGCAGGACGACTGTAAACGCTTAATAATTTAAACTTTAAATTGAAATAGCTATAGACAAACCTAGTTTTGAAGTAATGTTTTTTGACGCTTGCGTTTTTTAACTCGCGAACTCACAGCTTGTGAACTTGCTCAATATTAACGTCTTATTAACGATTGATTTTATGTTAAAATGTTGATTTCTTCAATACTTTCAACTTTACTTTCTATAGTTATAGTATTTGCAATAAATCCAGTAACAAGTTACTTATCATGGCAAAATAATCATATGCTCTTATGTGAAACCTTGCGGTTTATAAAATTACCATTTATATTCGATATCTAATTCCTAGATTGTAGAAAATCTCGTACCAATTTAGTCAATATTCTAATTATACTTTGATGATTTTCATAATATTAACCTTATATTGTTCAATAGTAGGTTTATTTTAAGATAATAACAGCTTTCCGCTCGATATTGATAAGTTCAACTTTTTTGCAATTGGGAATCATCAAAATAACGTCAAATGTCATACATAAGATAACAAACCCCCAATAAAAGAATTATCAGAATTAAAACTACCTTTTTTTGAAATTGCAAAATAAAGCACCAACAAAAATCTTGAACAAAGGCACAATGTATATAAACAAGGCAATAAAAGGCAGGTGACACACCGCGCACAAAACGACGAGTCGCCAGGTGTACCGCGGGCCTAATCCTTATCTCAGAACGTGCTCATACGACTAACGGTATTAGGATTCTTCAGTTTGTTTGTCCGTTGTTGCAAATATTTCTTAGGAAATGTGAGATTCTACTGATTTCTTTAATACTACAATGCTTAGTACGAAGTTATGGAATAAACATTTTATAAACCTTAGTTTAGATAAAATAGGTATTAGAATAACATGTTATTTACTAGCAACGCTCCGCGGTTTTACTCGCATTGTGCCCGTTCCCATTGCCGTTGAATATATTCAAATCGGACTGGTAATCCCGAGATTAGCTCGAACATGCAAACTTACTAATTTTACCTATAAGTAATATAGATAAATGTAAAAAAAAATATAGTCAATGACTCTAAGCAATTGTTACTAAAACTAAGTACTTATGTTAAGCATTAGATGAGCTAAAGTTAATTACATCGGATCACTTTTAGGCGATAATGATCCCTTGCATGCTCCAATGTGAGCAACCAGCGTCTTATATAATGCAATTGACCGCCTAAAAATGGTTGACCGTAGACTAAGTTAATTGTTGCTTAGATATGCTTACTAGATAAAATGTAGATAAATCCCATCTATGTAAAGTATACTCAATTATTAACAACAAAATCCAATATTTACTACCGAAGGTTCGAGTAAAAATCTAACAACTTCAATAAAGAAATCAATTTCCACAGATATTAAATATCGGCAATCCACAGACACTATTTATTTACAATGTAACCAATACTGTTAAGTGTAATATACAAAATAGTCCAATTATATAATGTTGTAACGAAGATTAATAGGCTCTGGGCATGCCATGGCCGTGGCTACTCGTTCCTAATGAAATACTGTACTGTAATCTAAGGTGAACTATAATTACCGCCTGCGGTTCCCGTACCCAAAACCAATCCTATATATTTAATAATAATGAACGCTTCTGACAGTCCCCTGTCCAATTTAATATGAAAACCACACTAAAATGTAAAATACCACAATCTTTATAATAATGTTACGCTACAAATGACGATTTAAATTCTGAATTCAAAATGTTTGTTTAATCTTAAAAATAGAAAATTAAATATTTTGTCCATTTAAAATCTTTTGGGCTTTTTAGCAATAATGAATAAATATTGCGTTAAATTAAACTGAATGAATAAATTAGAAATAAATGGGTGACTCATTTACAAAATATCGTTTAAAATGCACGTTATTAATAATATTTAGATGTGCCTGTCAAAATAACGTGACAGTTAACTAAAGAAACAAAATTGATTGTATTCTAAGATAAAAATGGGAAAATCTTCTACGATTTAATCTACACATTTTATGGGCTAAAATAATTCAAAAAGTTATAGAGTCTGTGACAGATGTTTTTAGTGATAGTGATGGCATTTGACCTTGTTTCCTCAAGTCTTTCGATGGATACAATGTACGTTTGGATTCGTGGCAAAGTATACAATCAACACATACTACTACATATTATATTAAAAAATTGTCTATAAATCAAATTAAGAATAGACTATAAACTTTAAAGATAAACAGGCTAAGCTTATCTCTAGTTTCCTGCGGGATATCTCAATAATCTGAACCGAAGCGAGTGTCTCCGAAATATCCATTCATAATTTATTCATGAGATCGATCTTAACTGTCTTTAGATCATTAAATAATTTTAACTGTTTTATAAATTCGTTTTTATTTGACGCTACCATACAAATTATCAGAATTTTTGTGTACTGCCGTTTGATATATGGACATATGCTAATGAAGATTAGCGATGGTGGCGTCGGTAATATGTCTTTAAGTGATTTTTATTTAGAGACAGTCTAAACTCTTTGGAATATTTACATAGAAACGTAATTTTAATGAACTTGTCCGAATTATTGATTCGTCCATATAAATTGTACAGTTCGTTGCAAAGCTTGACATTTGAATCTCGTTTCGCAGGTTGCAAATCATTTTTCAAGAGATCAGTGAGAAGAAATCTGACGTATTCGTGCAGAGGGAACAGAAACTGTCCCATCGATCAGCACCATAGGAACCAATGCCAGTTCTGCAGACTCAGAAAATGTCTCAAAATGGGCATGAGAAGAGAAGGTGAGTTCAAAATACCTATTGAATGTTACTATCCTGGGCATCCAGTCACATTCAAAGCCCCAATCTCAATGAAAATGTCAAAATTGAAAAGGAAAATTTTACTAACCTTTGATTGGCCAGCGTCGTTGCTAGACTAACCATGCCTATATTGAGACATTTCAAACCCGTGTTATTAAAGTTTTCTTTTTTGTCCACCGGTACTTTACGCACGGTATGTAAGTACTATGTAATATAAGTTATAATATTATGTTGTTTACATTATATCTTTTTATTGCAACCATAATTGCCTCCAGGAATTTTAACTGCGTCAATTTTGTTTTGTTTTCCGCCAGCGCGTTCAATGATAGAATGTGCATTATAACAAAAACCTTTAATAATGTTGATTGTCATATGTGTAATTAGTGAAATCATCAATCTTGTCGAGTCATTAGTCGGACAACTGCCCAAGGGCAATTCTAAGTAACTGTTGACTATCAGTATTAATATTAAGTGACGAGCTGTAATAGCTTATTATTACTATGAAATTAATCCGGTTATTGTTTTAGAGACGGATTTCTGATTGATGGTATTGATGATGAAAACGAATACTCAGCTCGTTCTGAAGATGGTAGAGTGATAATTAATTGTTTCCTTCTTTTTGTTTAAGTAAATGAAGTGCGTAAATAGTGAGTTAAAATAATAGATGTGGTTGGGTCAAGGCTCGGTCGAGAGTGCCTTGACGAAATGTCTGCTTTTTACGATGTTCGCGACACCGTCGGTTTAACTGCCTATTCAAAATCAACTTTATGCATACTTATGACTGCTGTGATGACATTCCCTTTTGTTACATAATGATCTACTGTATCCACTTTCGTATTTGTTTTCGTTTAGAAACTCAGCACCTTTGAAATTAGTATCTGCCACAATATTTTTGGCAAACTCGTAAGCTAAAACGTAACGTGAGCTAGATTTCGTCTCACTTTACAAAATATAATTGTATCCTCTATTTTTACAAAAATCAAAGTAGAACTAGGTTTTTCCGTTTTAAATTTATTCTGTCTTGAATTTTCGACACCAAAAGTCACACCATTCGTAGATATTTTTTGCCACCATAAAAGAGCATCCTAAAGCCGTCAGCAAACGGTCAGGTGTCTAAAAGTCGAGATAGGTGGCGTAATTTCCTCCTGTCGTAAAGGAAATGTCGATATGCAGAAAGGTTGAGGAGTTCGTAATGGTCACACAGTGACCTAAGTCTCACCTGAATCTGACCTTATATTTTTGTATTATTTAGTTATTTACCGCCGTACTTAGAGACGACAAAGACTTCCTTAGTAAAGATTTTATAAGTTTCAACGTATAATGTATGAAAAATTACGTCAAATACTGTCGAATAAATGGGGGATTCCGAGTGCGGCATTTAGACTATTTTTAACTCTTTGACACTCTTTTTGTTATTTACCTAAGTATGCATTATGTGACATGCGTGTTAGATTTTCTAAAATATGAATAAAGTGTCTGCACCCAATAAAAATGAATATCATCAGAGTATCAAAGGTTAAGAAAGTTAGTACAGTCGTTTGAAAAATAACTTTCATTCGTGTCGTTGGCTCTTCTATTTGTTAAAAGTCACAGAACAACTAAAAACAAAACAGGACCAAAAGTTTTCACACTCGCACCTTTGTGTCATTAACCGCTTCGCTTCCGACCAGATAATCCAAAGGGCAGTCCAAACCGGAAAGGACTCTCTAACCCGTTGCTCTCATTCAACCCTTAAGCACCGCATTAGGTCTCCTCGACCCCATAATATTTTGCCCAACAAACAATTTGTTTGCTGTCAACAAACAATAGAAAGGTGCAAACTTCAGGCTCCTTTTTGAGATAAAAAAGTGTTTTAATCGTCTTAGATATCAAACTAGTAAGATAAAGTCGACGGGTCTTTTGTGACTATTGTTCATTCATAGTGTTGGGTGTTGTATAAAAGTTTTAGCGGTTGAAAGGGTCCATTTAGCTACTCCTAATGCATTTAATTGTAACGAACACGATCTGTTATAGATATCCTATTGTATCTGTTGGCCGTAACTCTTTCGAACGTTTTGTTATCTGTGATATCGGACGCTGGTCAATTTTGCCCGGAGTTTGTACCAGTTAACTTAGAGCTTGCACTGATCACGGTGATATACGACACGATAAACTGTAGAATATTTGGAAAATTATACGTTTTCCAAAACGTTTCCTTCTTTTTCTTCATATCATTAATTTCTGTTCATATTATTATTTATCTATGTGTATTATCTTTTCATTTCTCTTAAAAATATATACATTGTAATTAATTTACTAGGTACTGGGATATAAGCAACTACAACATCGGTTTTCTCCTAAAAAACACATGTAATTAATAAAACTTTCCAACCCATACACCAAATTATACCGACAGATGCAAAACAAATGAAACTAGACAAACAATCCGGAATGCAAAACAAAGTCTGCATCAATTGATTAATTAACCAACATTAGTGGAACCGGTTTATTTAATAAGTACATTAAATATGCTTTTTGAACAATTCCCGTCAATTTAGCCGTCATTTGGTGGCTGAACAATGGCCTCGGCACCTTTTGTTTAGCGCGCATCAATCACAGACTCTTTGTTTGGAGTATCTTAATAAGTTTTTGTGCCGGACCGGTCATTTAGAAAGATTTTCTGGTATCACACCGATACGGACCCCTTCGAGAGTTTCGCGTTGAATTTTAATGAATTTCAGGTCGGCAGGAAATTGAAAAGGTTTTTTAGATGTTATATGAAAATATTTTGGAAAAATTGAATTTAAATTTTCAATGTCTTCTTTTTGGAAGAATCCTACTGAAGGTGCGATACGTTAAACGGATAACGAACTTCTTAATATGTCATGGTTTATAAACATTTCTGCATTATGCTACTTCAATCGAAGCGCATAATCCTCATTTTGTACAACGGAAACCAAACACAATGCGCGTTCATTGTGAAACCCGCAAGACCTGTCAAAAACGTCATAGACCACGTTCAATTCCCAGGGGCTGCAAATTACTGCAATGTTTGCTTCAGTTATTATTTGAAAATAGTAAATGCCCATACACGCCTCTATCTTACAATGGATACGTCAAAAGAATGTGAGCGGCGCGTTGAGGAGGGTGTCAATTTGCGTCTTCACCAGGTGCGGTCATTGTTGACCGACTGACCGTAAGGCGGGTCCGATAGACCAGTCCACTTTGGCAAACATCGATATAACCCGTGAGAATCGTAACGACTATCCGACAACACTACATTACGAGATCTCTATGATTACTGTTACCACTTTAATGATTCGAGTAAATGTCGAGATACTCTTTCTCGCTACACAAGAGAGATTAATATAATAATTTAATCACGTCTACAATCAGTGTATGAGTACTTTGAACATACGAGAATAACCTGAAGCGGTGGATAGTGACTTTGTCTGGTGCGTCACGGAGATATTATCGTTTCTAGTGAGCATAATAACTGTGACATGTCGGTACGGACGGCCGGAGCCGCGTTTAATGGTACACATTCCGGGAAAACCCGGCTTCACTAGCCGCGGCTGACGTTAAGATACTATCAAATATTTCCTCACGGTGCGTTCCCACGGATCGCGAAAAGCATTAAGGATCGATCCGACCCTTCGCCGGACATCGGTCAGAAGTTACGCCCCGACGAAAACATTAATTAAAACCGTAGACAACAAATAGACCGGTTCCGTTTTTGCACGGTCAAGGTGCGTGACCCTTTTTGCGTAAGCTAATTATATATCTGCACGTTTTGTCAAACGATTTGCATGTGAATTGAAGTTGAGCTACAATAGGAAACGGCGTTAATCTGCTTGGAAAGGTTCCGCGGGCAGGTAGAGCACAAATACGGGTGTCGGTCGCTCAATAGCTGTTAGAAACTTGATAGGTTTTCACTATAAACATTAGCTTTGTGCTCGTCCGTTGAATATAGAGTTTCTCCAACTAAAGATACGTTCAACCGGCCTTACGTTATTTATGTCACATCCATCGCATAAATAACGTAAAGCACGCAAGACTTTATGTCTCTTCATCACAGATGAATAATGGTGTGGGTAAAGGTTTATATCAATAAAACCTCATTTCATATATTTCGTGTCAAAAATATCTACAAGTACTAATACGGTACTAATAGCGGAATCTGTCTCAATCCCATGCTATCCACTTGACGGATAATGTCGTACAAAAAGAGGAAAATTGAGCTGCTTAAATTGTGAAAAAGAATCCAATTCTGTCGACTCGTAAACTATAAAGCGAAATGGCCTCACAAAAAGGAATCAAAGTGTAAAATCATTTGTGCCGGATTAAAAAAGGAGCTAGGGAACAACCGTGAGATATACACTACTATCAATCACGAGGTGATTTATATTCTCTCTCTCCGATGATGTATCACCATTCGGAACTCTGACCGTCTGTAAAAGTATTCCGATAATTAACTTTTTAAAATTTGACGGACGCTTCAATGCTTTTTTTTACCAAAACCATCGTACACTTGCGCACATACCCGAACCTCAATATTTATGCAAATTCCATTCTTGAAATGATGTTTCGTTTCACTTAATTATTCTTTTGTTTTTGTAATTTATTCGTCAATATTAGGTAAACAAAATCGAAGTAGTCGTTACTTAGTCGTTAGTTCACTTTCTTTAAAAACTCTATTAAAATTAGTAAGACAGCATATGAAGTAAAAATTACTTGATTTATAACCAAAAAAGATGAATGGAATTCCGATTCATACGGCGATATGTAATCTGAAGATATGATTATGGATTTGAACATTCATCAGCGCGACACGCCACTATATAGCGCGTCAAAATGGTCGGGAAGGGTTGGCTGGGCGCTCCGCTAGCCGGCTCGGGCCCCCTACGGCGCGGCGGTGCGCCTAACGAACTCTCCCGTGATTTATCGGAACATACCTCGCATCGCACTCCTCCACGCTAATTCCTTTACGACGTGTGATGTTGCCCCATAAAGTATCACCGAGTCCCGATATCATTACATTTAAATCATCGACTTATTTGCATCCTCATACGATATTATTACCTTGATTTAGTTCAGGGATAAACCGATTCGAAATTATATGCAATGATAAATCGACATTATTCGGTACAGGTGAAATTTTCTCACAGTCGCCTCGGCTCTAACGCCCGTATAATCTCGAATACTTGTGAGAGTAATGCACGGTTTGTATGTATATTGGTTACTACGCTAGTAGTCTCAGGAAACCTGTTTCGCCTGGTCGTGCCCTCTGTACCGTACCATATTATATATTTGTTGGTGCACAGCTTTGTAGTTTCACTTTATATTTTAATATCACGATTTTAATGACGTGAAATCAAACCGAGCGTTCGCAGATTCAACGAGGAATTAACATTTGACAGACGTGTAAGATCACAATCGAGGTCGACGCGTCCACCGCTGTTCTCTCTAATAGATCCAAACGCTGATATTTATATTCGTTGACAGCTTAATGGTCGGATGATGCTCCCATCAAAATCACAAATTAACAACACAAATGTTGAGCCGTAAAGATCGAACTAAAAACAAAACTAATATAAAATGGAAATGTGTGTGATGGGTCAATAAAATTAATGATAACAGTGTGTAATGACGTTGACCGTGTTTTGGTGGTTGCGCGGGCGCAGCGCGGCCGGCGCGCTCTGGGACCTGTCGCTTGGAATTCATCTGGCGTGTGCATCTCTGTCAGCCACTCCGTCCATCATTACACGTGAATCATCCTCGTATCGTGCTCGGAGAATTTCGTGAGGTCACAGATTAGTATAGCGGTTTAGGCGCCCTGCGGTCGTTTGCTAGACAGGGACAGTTCTATACGAGTCTAGTGGAGTAGAACAAGACACAAGACGGGTTCTCTGTCTAACGCCGACCGTTCCGTGACCCCGCAGCTAATCACATATCTGCAAGCGTATTATGATTATCGCAAGCCTTCGTTTCTCGTACGTTGTTGTGGTCAGTGACTTGGTGCATAGATTCATTTCAAACCGACATTATATTGTTTCTTATGCACGATTTTCATTTACAATTCTCATTTATTATAATATGAATATCATTGCTGGTTGTAGCACGTGCATCTTAGCGTAGGTTTAACTCGGATCGTTTTGACAAATACACATTTACGTAAGTGACTCTTGGTTTTTCTGAATTGACGTATAAAATACGTATTAGCACAGAATGCCCCGCCGTACTTGATTATATGCGTAGATTCAATCAATATTACGTCGTCTATACTAATTGCAGTATCATTACTATGATTATAGATTAATCTGTTTGAATAATCATGAGTCACAGTGGTACCTGTGTTGGAGGTAAAGTTATTTAGTCCAGCGGTATGAGAGCAATACTTTGTGTCTGGTGCAATATTTGCATCATCATTTAGTGTCGGATGGGTGTAGCGAAACTGATTTACCTGTTGTGGGAGCAACATAAATCTTCTGGGCATTTAATAAGTCGATAATTACAAAAACCGAAACCTGTTTATGGGGTTGCGGTTTGGTTTCATTTAATACTTCGCGCGTGCCGACTTACGGCTTCATCATATGACCTTAACTCATAATCTTTATTCCATTTTTATAGTCATGATAACGTTTGATTGTAACCCGATTCCATTTTTAATATTCATCTGTTCCGTGTGAGGCGTCCTCTCTTAATTTAGTTATCGGCATTGTGGGAGGTTGTTCGGTAAAAGTTTTATTGTTTTCAAACTATAGTTTTATTACTTAAAAGCTTAATAAAATCTTTGAACTCTACCTACTTTACTTTTAGCTAGAAGCTTTTGTGACTCTATTGCATAATTAATCTAAATGGTTATGAATTCATGATTTTAAGTTCTCTAAAGCTTTTATTTAGTAGTTAAACTTGATAAAACGAGACTAGATATAGCCAAAGCTCTCTGAAAGCTCCTTCCTCTGCTCCTACGCCCGTCCAAACAATTTGTCACCTGTTGTTATAAACTTTCTATTTAAATAATCTCCAATCCAAGTTGGAGACAATATTTCTCAATGTCGTAAAACTCGAGAAAATTTCTAATGATATCTAAACAGGCCCGTTAGTTTAACAAAAGGTAGATTGTTGGTCATTTGTCCACGAGGTCGATTTAGTCGCGTGCTGAGTTCCTGTTGAAAAATGTACGTTATAAATAACAGATTAACTAAACTTGATACAGCTTAGATAAATAGGCGAACGGTAAAACATGGAGAACTTCTAAAATGTAAAGATGTATTCGAACAAGTGACGGCGCTAATGATTCTCCGTTTAGAAATGTTTCTTAATCGTTCAATTTATAGTGTTATTTATGTATGTTAGTTGTTTTGTCCGTCATTAGAAGTGAAATGTAACTAATGTAATCTTGATTAAATATTTTGATCGAAGGATAAGCGCTGTATAATTAATTAATCGGTCCATTCCATGTCTTAATTTGTATAACTTTTTGTTTAAGTTAATTTGACAAAGTTGTGGTACAATAATAATTTGATCATTTTATTTGTATTACATTCCTAGATGATGTCTCATAGTTTAAATTATTTAATTTTAATATCAGTTTGGTCTGATTCAAATCTTTATGGGCGGGGTTGAACCAAAATAATGAATATTAAAATATTTATGCGAACTTTTTTTAATATATTAGTAATTTATTCATCAGTAGACTTAGATAGTTGATGAGTAATAGGTAGTCAAGTAGGTACTCTAATCATATCAACAAACAATCAAATCATTTATTGGAGGAGAGCTGAATTCCGTACAAATAGGTGGGGCTTTAAGGCGAACAAAAACATAACCACTAAACTTGCCAATTGTATTGTTTTTGAATTTTATAGGTACAAGAATTAGCTACTTCACTACATAGTATAAAACAAAGTCGCTTTCCGCTGTCTGTCTGTCTGTCCCTATGTATGCTTAGAACTACGCAATACATTTTGATGCAGTTTTTTAAATAGAAAGAGTGATTCAAGAGAAAGGTTAATAAGTATAAAAATTTCCGAAATTCCCACGGGAACGGGCACAACGCGAGCAAAACCGTGGCGCACTGCTAGTCTAGTATAAAATTACGGTGTTGACATTAAGGAAGTTCATGTAGATTAGTGACCAACACTGGTGTCAGAGTTTTTAAACCGCCTAAAGGCCTCCCACCGGGACCGACAATTTAACGTGCCCTCCGAAGCACTGTAGCGCTCAGATAGAAATGACATTATCGGCTGCACATCCGCATGTCTTCAGGTGTAATTTAAAACATAAAAATTACACCACATTGCATAATCCGGTTATTTCCCTTTCATCAATGTCCGCGACAAGTATAAATATACTTTTAATTGTCATACGTTATAAACGTGTATTATTTCTGCTAAGCCAATTATCATAGTTCTTGTAACTTGTAATAGGTTTCCTAACACGTTGTTAGACAAATATTTTTATTGTTGCTTGTTGAATTTTCTATGATATCGTTAATAATTCACAGAGTTAGGTATTTTTTTATTAAGTCATTTGTGTTGTAACTTATTTATTACTTTACTCGCGTTGTTTGGTTTGGTCAGTCTATTTTAACAGCAAAAAGAGTTTAAAAAATTAAGTGCATTTCGTTTTTGTCTTCTCTAAAACTCTTTCATTATACAGAACTGGCCGCGCCCCGCGGTTTCACCCACGTTGTACCCGTTCTCGTGAGAATTTCGAGATAAAATATATTCAATGTGTTAATTATGTAACCTATATTACTGTAAAGTTTTATCCAAATCCGTTCAGTAGTTTTTGCGTAAAAGAGCAACAAACATACATCCATGCATCCATACATCCATACATACATCCATCCGCACAAACTTTCGCATTTATAATATTAGTAGGAAGTAGGATTTGCACTTCTACAGTTTTAATATAGATAACTTATAACAGATAGAATAATGACTATCATCGCATAGCTCTTAAAGACAAGTGGCAACCGCTACGCTTCGAAACGATTGTCGACTCTCTCTACTCTTTTGTCTTGGAGACAGGTGCACTCGTCAAACTCATTACTCCTCTTTGTTTCGTCGGATAACGCAGTAAACTGCCTCAAAGATGCACTACTCCAACATTTCTTAATCGTGCTCATAACTTTAATTACTGTTATTAACTGTAAATTGAGAGAAATCAAATATAATACGAGTATAAATTCATTTTGTTTGAAAGCAGCATTTAAAAGCTACTAAAATCTAGTTTCGCAATAAAACTTCTGTCCAGTAGTCCGATAATTACTAAAAACTATAAATCCATAAAAACTGCAATAAAATAGAAAATAATCGTATAAATAACATTCAATTATTTATTTATTTATATAAAAACTTTGCCAAATATAAATATATAATTAATATTGGCTAATTATGATTGGTTTTATACCAATAACATTGATTGGAAACCGGTAACACACCTTTTCATTCTCGAAACATAAGTTTTACTATCTATATTACTGTATTGATATCATTATAGTTCTATAGAAATACAATTTGAATAATAGGCATATTAGCTATACCTATTTATATAGTTTGATGATTATAAGCTTAAAGGGAAACTAATAGTTTAAACTATTTTGGAAGTAACATATTATAGTCCTCAGATTAAAAACAAATCTATGACCAATAGATTCACGTATACCTTGAGACTAAAGTAAAAATATAAGCACAATATAAGAATATACTGTGGTATAAGCCTGTAATGTGCCACAGCTGAGCAAAGGCCCCTGAAGGCTCACTGATGATATCAGTACAGTGAGGAGATGAACACGAGACTCTCATAGATTTGTCATGACTCGCACGCTCGCTCATATTCTGTTGAATTCGCCAATTCGCTCATTTAAACGACGAACGCTAAAATAATTGAAATCCATGGGTGCATTTACTAACTTACTATAATCTCTATTTATTTAAATCTACAATTAAGTAATTGACGTACTTTTTCATACATTATATGCCAAAATCACTACCAACTTGACGTGTCTACGGACTTTAGGTATTTACTTCTACAATAGTTTTACTAACTAATCTTACGAATGCATTCAATTCAATTCAATACATTTATTTCAAGCAATTACACTCATATAGTACATAAAGAAAATCATTACACATTTACAAATACATACATAGATACACAACAGTTTAACAGTTTAACAGTGCATTAACAGTGCTCTAAAAATGTTTTACATTAGCATGTTTGAATATTACTGCAGTCAGTTTTAAAACACTTAACGTTTTCCTTATAATTAAAGTTAACATGTCAACGTTGTAATTTTACATTTAGTAAGTACGGTCGCGAAGAAAAGTTATTAGAGTAATTTTTATAGTTATTTAAAGTGTCCAAAAGATTAGTGAAGATAATTTTAATAAATATGTGGTATCAGTTTAGTATCAGAATCTGCTATATAAAAACGTAATTTTAAAGATTACTACACTCTATGATTTAAATCATGGTAATGAGAATAATATACCAAATATAATTTTAGAACTGATCATGTGTAGGTATAATGGCAAACAGTAAAAACATCCATTCATAATTCTACATCCATCATCATACATGTCATTATTGGATTCTAACAAGATAGAAAAGACAGCTAAAAGCGCACCTTTGCACATCCATACACATTATTTACATTTGTAAGTAAGTATATCGTTGTCACCGACTGTACACAAATCCACAGACACTCGTACGCCACAAAATATTGTCGTTTCCTCAACAATCCATGTCAAGAGCAAATATTTATACTACAATTCATATTTTCAAAGGAAAATCGCACTTTATATTTGCGGCGAAAAGCCCATATTCGCTTGTGAATATTTTTTCTATGTACATGTTACGAATAGTAATAAGTACTAAGTGATACATAAATATATCATTTAATCGAATGTTCACGTATTTGGGTTAGACGTGTGTGTTGTCGAAAGCACTTTTGTTAGTTATTGTACATTTTTTTGTTGATAAATGGTTTCTTCCGTTTTTATGGTATTTTTTTGGTATTTTAATAAGCTGGTTTTGATAGAACTTAAGTTGATATGTTATAATATTTTTTAATGTTTCAAATCTTCTGGTGTTGTGGGTTTTAGTTTAGACCACATAACATAGCCCAGAAGGCATCAAGACCCCTAAATATTATATAAATATTTAATAAGATATAGGCACAAGAATATTTTTTTAATTCTTTCGGAATTTTTTTGTACTTATAGAGTCATTCTACCAATCAAAATTAGGTTTAACAGCATTAGTGAATAGTGCGTCAAACGCCATTAATTCCCAAATGATCACAAAGAAACAATAAATCCGATATGCGGTGACACTGTATACGGTCCCTGCCTCCGCATCAAAACTGCCAAGTTAATACAGAGAGTACAGAATGCTTGCGCCCGCTACTGCTTCAATATACCGCCGCGCTCGCATGTTACTCCTTTTTTGAATGAGCACAACGTGCTTAAGATGGACGCGCGGCGGCAACTTCATTTGTCTACTCTCTTGTTCGGCGTAATACGTAACGGGATTCCCCGGTACCTACTCGGCAAGTTGACGTGGGCCCAGGAGCGCAGGAAACGCCCAGAGCGTGCCGGCGTGTTCGTTCTCGTCACACCGAAGCACCGCACTATGGCTTTTCGGGGATCCTTCAGATATGCGGCCACGAGATGCTGGAACACCCTCGACCCGCCATGTCGCGCCCTGAAAACGTTGCAGACGTTTCGAAGTACAATAAAACAGCGATTACTCAGCTTACAGAAGTTAAGCTGATAGATTCTGTAGTCTGTAGTTTATTGAACTGTCGTACTTACCATTGGGTCTGGCACGGAGTGCATGGGGTCGATCGGCAGTCGTGGCCGCTGGTACACCGTATACATACATATTTATTCACACTTGAAACACTCTTATATATTTGCAGAATCTCAACGTTGTTGATTCTTAATGTTCGTAGATTCTGAATGTCTATTCTTAATGTATGTCGTTTCTTCTTAGTAGTATAACCTTTCACGTGGTATTTTTCCTTTGTTTCTTGTTAGGTGGATGGTGATCGGTGGATGGCTGCGTGCGTGCTTGTTTTATTATGTATGGATGGATGGTATGAACCACAGATAAATGATTCGATTCGAGTGAGTGACCGACCTGAGTGATTGGTGAATGGCGTGACAGATGACAGATGACAGATAGCTGTTAGGTGCTTGATACGGTGAATGAATGAATGACGATTGTAAGGTTTAAATGTTTAGTTTACATTGTATATTTATAAATACTATTTATGTATGTATGTATATGTGATGGGATTAATTTGGGGTATTTGTATGTAGTATATTGATGTATTTATTTTTATGTATTTATATGTAGGTATATTTATTGATTTTAATAGTGGCGTGCCTCTGGGAGTCTAGGCCTCGTCTGAAAATCAGCGCTGCCAGGGTCACACGATCTTGGCGGCATTACGCTGAGACGAGGCCTATTCAGACCTCACACAGTAGTTCTGTCCGTGTAATTGTTTTATATGTAATATCTGTTGTTCTCTTTCTGTCTTTGCTTTGTTTTTTCGTTTCTTGTTGTGTGATCGTCTGAATAAATGTTTTTCTTTCTTTCTTTCTTTCTTTCTTTCTATATGGTAATCAATTGAATTCTTGCCGTTTACTACGCTAGTTGGATTAGTCATAATAAATAACATGTTTTATAGCTCTTTAATCCACAGATTTTATCACTATCATAAACAACTGATTAATTACGTAAGCCGAGTTTTCACAATACAAAGTATTAATGAAAAATGAGAAACAGAAAATTACATACCTTATATTATAATATAACTTAATATAGGCCTTGTTGGGCTAGTGGTATGTGCACTCGTCTGCCACGACTGAAACCCTAGTTCAATTCCCAGGTCAAGCTAAAAAATGTTTCCTTCTTTTCGAACATGGCTCGAGATTAACACCAACCCACATTAAGCAAGCGTGGTGATTACGCCTAATCCTCCTCACTGTACTGATATCTTCAGTGAGATGGGAGGCCTTTGCCCAAAGGGACATTACAGGCTAATATTGAAATTAAACGAATGTAAATCCTAAACAGACACCGAGGGATTACTAGGTTTATTAATTTACCAATTTATAAAGCGCTCGTAAACTCAACAGCGCTTATTAATTGTTGACATTAGTAACATATTTTATTTATTTAAACCCGCAGCCCGTTATCGAGTAGCTTCTTAATTTATACCTAATATAAACATTGATAATTTTCACTTAATCCCCATCGGTATGCAGCTGAATGATATAATTTAAACTGTAGAAATACCAGTGAAATTCGAAATGAGTCGTAGCTGTATGTAAATGACCGCTAATGGATCTAGTAATTCACGGGAAGCCCACTCGTATCAAAGATACTTTACATTAATTTCCATTCATAAAAAAGAACTGTCAAATATTAACACTTATAAGTTTAACAGTTAAATGTTTAGTCGGCTAATCAAATCGCTGCGCTCTTTTGTACCTTATCATGGTTAAATTTCCACAATAATCATACTTACATATCAATAAGAATTTTGAAATCGGATTTTTAATCAAAGTTTTTAAACCGCCTAAAGGCCTCCGACATGGTCTGTCAATTGAAACAACCGGGATCGACAATTTAACGTGCCCAAAGCACGTGAAAAGTAAAGAATTGAAATAGTAATTAGTTCTCGAACAAACAATCGTTTGGTTCGTGGGCCGAACGTGCGATCGTCGATAATCGAGATAGTGATGTACCGATGTCGAGATGTTGTAGATGTATCGGGAGATATCGTAATGACGAGCTATTAGCCGAGGTGTCGACTCGGCTCGCACCGCGCCGTGGGAGAACGCTCGCCCTACATTCCCTTCTGAAACCGACTAATCACGCGCGCAATTACTCTAATTCAAACCGAATTATTCCACCGATGTAACACTTTAATTGAATCGTTGACGTAACCCTGTAATTTGTGCGTTATTCGTGTGATTGATACAGACATATTTCTGTTTGTAAATGTCGATCCGCATATTACAATCGAATGTACGCCCGTAAATAAACAAAGAGAGGTAATAAACACAATTATAGAACTAATTTTGTGAGATTCATCGAGATTCGAGATGCAAGTGGAAATAAGTTAAAGAATTCAAGTCTGGTTAAAAAAAAGAGTAAATAACCTGTTCCCGCGTTTATTTTCTTGTCTTCGACTGACAAAAAAGAATAAAAAGTTGTCTATAAAGAGCGCGTGCTCGGGGATTCGTTCTTGTCGCCAAAAAACGTGGTGCGTTCGAAATTCGAAAATGTTAAAAATGTTAGCGCGGCGGGCCGCTCCGTACATCCGAATTCCGACCGAAGTTTACTCGATTAGACGCGATTCCGCGCTTCACGACGATTCGTCCCGCGTTGTACCGATGATTTGTGGCCTCACGATCTCTTGAATGCCTCGTTGTGATGTGAAACAACAGGTACCACTTACTTTTGTTGGACCGTTTTTTATCATTAAAGTAAACGCTATAATTCATTTAATTTTATCAAGATTTATTTTTATATTTTTGCAGACGATGACTTGACACAATTGACAAGTTTTATAGAGATAAATAAAGGGGTGTATTCACGTAACTACGGAAAGTACCATCTTAAGTTCGCATAAAGTTTTAATTATTGTCATGTTAATTGCGATATTATAGGGTTTTATGAGGAATAAATAATTATAATGTTCACATTCCTAGCGCATTTCACCAGTGCGTTGTCCCTATTAACTTTAGTACTACTTATATAGAGTTATCTCTATCGTCATTATTGCGGTAAAAAGTCGTTATTCCTTAACAATAACGGTCTAACAAAACGCTGATACCAGTACTATCTTTCCGGCTTATTCATCTTATGATGGGGATGATTATGTTATCTAATGTATGATTGTTTCATTGTTGCAGCCGTACAGAGAGGTCGAGTGCCGCAGCCGCAGCCCGCGGGCCTGTCGCTGCCGGGGCAGTTCGCGCTGGGCAATGGCGACCCGACGTCAGGCCTCAGCGGGCACCCCTACCTCTCGTCGTACATCTCGCTGCTGCTGCGCGCCGAGCCATACCCCACGTCGCGGTACGGCCAGTGCGTGCAGCCCACCAACGTGATGGGCATCGACAACATCTGCGAGCTCGCCGCCCGCCTGCTATTCTCGGCAGTCGAGTGGGCGCGCAACATCCCCTTCTTCCCCGACCTGCAAGTGACGGACCAGGTAGCCCTGCTCCGGCTCGTTTGGTCCGAGCTGTTCGTGCTGAACGCGTCGCAGTGCTCCATGCCACTACACGTGGCACCGCTGCTCGCCGCAGCCGGCCTGCACGCCTCCCCCATGGCGGCCGACCGCGTGGTTGCCTTCATGGACCACATCAGGATCTTCCAGGAGCAAGTGGAGAAGCTCAAAGCGCTCCACGTCGACTCCGCGGAGTACTCCTGCCTGAAGGCCATCGTCCTCTTCACGACAGGTAAAATTTTGGATAGTCTTTTTGGGGAAGCGCGTCTGTTGCTTTATAGAGTGGCGGGCGGTTATAGTGGTATTGGGGATTATGGGGAACTGGTGTCGGTGGTGAGGACCCACCTGGACGCGTACGCCGCGGCGACGCGCGTGCCGCCGGCGCCTGCCGCGCCGCCGCCCTCCGCCGCTTCTTCAGGGTACTATTCAACGTTGGACACGTCGCTCGGCGTCAACTCCTCGCTGTCGTACGGCAGCTTCCTGTCCACGCCCACCCGGCTGCCCCCCAACTACACGAGTAGCCCCCGCATGGGGGAGACGAGTACCTCGTCCCCCTTTAAGATATGGGACGCGAAGAGCCTTAAGACAGATCAAGGGAGTTGACGCCGAGTAATGGAGAGCTTGGGTCGAGCTTGAGGTATGGGTGAATGAGGTTCACTTGTGATTCCGCGTATTTAACCGCTCCGAGTGTTAGGGCGTTGTTTGTGTCGGATAATAACTCTCTCCGTCCCGTCTGGGAGGCTGCGACTTATTGTCCGGCGTCAGTCGCGAGCGTATTGTGATAGTGTAAATAACTTGTATGATAAATCGATAACCGTCGCGGAACCGCGTTAAATTATTCAATGTAATTTATTTTAGTTTTTATCAAAGAATGAATATAAGCGCGTAATTCAATACTAACCCATTTAGTTTCATTTCATTTGTTATTTAGGTTAATCATTTCATTTATTTAGCTTAGTAACACTTTACACACAATAGGGTACACTACACACACACATTAACTCACACCAATTAACACACAAATCCCATTAAAAACTCTTTATACAAGTCTCTTTCTTCAACAAGTCCTAAACACACCACACTAAAAACTCCTTGAATACCATTGAAGAGAGTACGTGTCTCCTAACTAGCACCGATCAGAGATCGTTACCGGCGTTGTGTCGTAGTGTTGTCTCACATAAACTATACGGTAATCCTTGACGTGTTTAGACTTCAAACGCGGCGACATGTCCGACTAGTCGGAGTGAGTCGTATGGCTAGTGTTGGGACACATTGTTAGTATATAGTATAGTTTGTTTAAGTAAGTATCAGTTTGTTAGAAGCTAACGTACAAGCTTTGAGCTTAGTTTGGGTCTAACAAAGTTTAATTATTTTTCCGATATTTGTTTTTATTTATATTATTTATAGTTTCCATAAAGAAGCTATAGTTATTTATTTTATTTGTATTTATTCTACAGTTTTTATTCTTATTTTATTTTTATTATTTCATTTATATTTTTCTTTTCATAGAGTACCTACTTATTGATATGTTACCGCCAAATCTAGCCATAGTGTTGTTGTTGGGCTAATTCCACCTCGTATTTTCATCAAAATAAAATCATTATGTTGATTGTTGTGTCAGTGTCACAAAATATATAAGTACTTATAGTAAAACTTCCGTTGAATATATTATTTACTACTATCATTAACGAGAGGTAAAGTCAAGTAGTAGTTAGGTATAAGTAGGTACTAACTAAACGCTGTAAATGTATGAAGTGACATTCGAAAAGCTATACCTACAAATGGTCGCTGTTTTGTTTATAGCTTAGGCATAAAACAGAGCTTAAACTTCCTAGACAAGGGTGTGTTGAGGGAGCGACCAAACGTCTGTATTGTGAAACAATTGATTGGCGTACAGACAGACAGTCGGACTTATGAACGTGTTTTATGTCAATTTGATGCGTTCGAGATAAATTGCTTCACGAATTGCAAACTTCAGTTTATGATTCGAGTGTGTCGGATGATCGGATGTGCTACCAGCTTTATCTTAATAAGGCGGTTTTACTATTCACGTCGTTATTTTGTATATACTTTTATAAACCGAATCAGTTATTAAGTTACTTCTATAAAGCGAATCAGTTATAAATACTATTATAGTATATGTGAATTCTTGTACACTAGCAGCGCCTTGCGGTTTTACCCGCGCTGTGCCCGTTTCTGTGGGACTTTCGGGATGAAAAACAGCTTGTAACCTTCACGTTGAATGTAGCTATCTATTATAAGAAGAATGTTTCAAATCGGATTGGTAGTTTCTGAGATAAGCCTTTACTAACAAACAAAGTTGGAAACTATACCTCCTTATAATATTAAGTACATACCTATAGATTATAGTATACTAGCAGCGCCCCGCGGTTTTACCCGCGTTGTGCCCGTTCCCGTGGGAATTTCGGGATTTTTTTACATAAAAACCTTCCTCTTGAATCACTCTACCTATTACAAAAAACCGCATCAAAATCCATTGCGTAATTTTTAAGATTTAAGCATACAGACAAACAGACAAAAATAGCGACTTTGTTTTATACTATATGTGGTGATAATATGATAGATTAGAGTACAAGTTAATCTAGCTTCATAAATATTGGTTAATTATTATAAATGTCGTAAATTTTAATGGCATTTGTTCGATCGCAATATTAATTAAATATTGGACGTAAATCGTAATATTGATAAGACGATCCTCGCTGTCACTGGGACACTAAACAGAATATAAAAGTGGTTACCGCTTGTCCAATATAACCAGACCTCTTCGGCATACGACTAGTTTACAACTAAAAGGCTTTTTATAGTTCAGTTTATGATGGTCGGTGGAATGCCTGAAGGTATGTTGAATATGCAACATCAATAAACGTAGTTTATCCCGTCTAGGTAACTTTCTCTCTAACTATAGTAAGCTAGTTTGAAACTTTGCTCGGTGGATTATGTTGATCTAGCTATCACATTATAATAGGTATTTATAATTTAATTAGCTCCCACTAAAATATAAATTAAAGTTTATGTTAATTTTATTAATAAAATTATTTTATCATACTTTTCTTTCCTCCTCACTGAACTGGAACTGATACCTTTAGTGAGACGAGAGGCCTTTGCCCAGCAGTGGGACAGTACAGGCTAACATTTTTTCATATAATCTATCTATATATGCTATCTACACTTACATCTTTCTATTAATCTTCTATTACTCATAAAACCTATTAGAACCGTATCGAAACTCATCAAGCATCTAGAGAATTAACCATAAACACAAACCTGAGTCTTGATCGCTGATTGGCAGATCCATTGACAGGCACCGACTAGCAATGGATATTAGACTTGGAATCTTAATTAAAATTGTTAAACCAAATAACCTTCTTCACTACATAGTATAAAACAAAGTTCCCGGCCGCGTCTGTCTGTTCGCGATAAACTCAAATACTACTGCACGGATTTTCACGCGGTTTTCACCAATCGATAGAATGATTCTTCCGGAAGGTTTATATGTATAAAAATTTTCAATATTCCCACGGGAACGGGCACAATGCGGGTATAACCGCTGCCAGTTGAAATATAAATACTTCCTTAATTTTTAAACAGTATTCCAAACTCCATAGCTAAAACCGCATTGTGTTCGAATTTCGAAAGCTAAAAGAATCGGTATTCTGTATCAATAAAGCGCTGTATTTTACTTGCGAGTTTTACGCTAAGTCACGATCGACACGCACTTTAAAACCATTGAGTCAAATTATTAGACGTTTTGAACACCATATTTAAAAGGCATTGTTCGATTTATGATGATAGTTTGATGTGTATAAGAAATACGGAATGGTTATTGAGATACACGTGGTGCTTACGTAAAGAGCAATGGAAATGTTATAGGAAATTAAAGATGATTTTCACTTACAACTCACAAGACTTTTTATTGCCACGTGGTTTAAAAACGAGAACTTAGTTGCAAAATTTGTTTAGGATTATAACCAAACTAGGAGTGCCCCGCGGTAATACCCGCGTTGTACCCATTCCTGTGGGAATTACGGGATGAAAAATAGCGTTTAAGTTTACCGTTGAATGTGGCTATCATACTAACATCCTTATAATACCACTGTCTTTTCTAATAATACCAGAATTACAATATCTGATTCAATCCGAAAGTACCAAATCATTTGATAAATATTGCTACTTTGAGTACCTAAAAACAACAGCCTATGAAACTTATCTAAGCACGTTTATATTAATGACAATAGGATAAGAAAAATAAATCACAGATGAATACGTAAAGCAAAGGAAATTAGTCTGTAATGTCCCACAGCTGGGGAAAGGCCTCTCATCTCACCGAAGATATCAGTATAGTGAGGAGGATTAGAATACATAGTTCATTTTTGTTTAAAATATATAAATAGTGATGTGTTTTTCAGTGAACCCGCGGTTTATATGTAGATAGCAAGGGACCAGATCCCGAGCATCCGACAGATTTTCAAATTCGTGACCGGTCTCGGTCCCGCAGTCACGACCTCTTACCGTTATTCACACTCCTCACTCATATATTATTGTGGAAGTATGTAGGAATGTGATAAACAATATTATGTGACATTCGGAAATGCTCAAACATAGCTGTCATTAATTTGTAGGTAATTTAAAATAGACAGGTGGATCAATGAGACGCAACTAGTTTCAGTTTGAATTTAATTGTTCTTTGTTCTCATTTTAAAATTTGAATTGTGTTCTATTGTTAATAAGCGCGGAATAACGAAAATACCTAACTATTTTTTAAAAGGTTTCGAATTTCGAACAGTAACCACCCACGCGAATAAGTCCGTGATTGTAAAATGTATTTTTTTGACACAATACTATTTTGAATGGTCTCTATTCATTGAAATATTTTTCACCGAATAGGCCAATCATACCGCTATTCATGCGACATTACTAGCAAATTCCGTTCTTAAAAACTGTTATAATATTAGTTATATCGTTAATTTTCCTATTTGCACATCTATTGATGCATTTGACCAGGTTTTTTCTTTTCCTTAGAAGTGTAAAAGCCGGAATGGCGTTTTCTGGACAAAATATATGGACGATGTATGACTGTCGTATTTCGTACAAATTGATATGTCAGTTACACGTTTCGAGTTGATTTACAAAATTGTGGCGGTAAAAAAAAACTTTGAATGATTACATTCAAGTTCTTTGACTTTATATCGATAAGTTACAAAAAAGCGCTTAAGAAGTTTACTATTGCTTTTTTCATCAAAACGATGTAAAATTACAGTTTTTTCAGTGACGTAATCTAAATCCGCCATACTTTGAGTACCTTAATAAAATATGATAAGCATTGAAATATAAAAAGCGGAGTTACTAAACTTTCCTCGTGACCGCTCGAATGGAACGGGAATTATCTAACCACGTTTCGACTTCGAAACAAGATAAGGACAGTACGCTTATTCTAACCCTACCCTAAACCTTTTTGCGACACCGAACCATCAGATAAACAGACAAACGTAACACCATTCCACAATGTCGCCGTAACCCCGCACTTATCATACTGATTAATACATCCATTCATCAACTTTAGGGTTAACTCGCGTTAAATAAAACAAAACTCTAAGCACTTCATTATTAAGGACCTATTCTCCTTTTTATCGCGGCTTTAGTTATGCCTTTTTTCTGTCACAGTTAAGTTTTTCTTCAAATAAAATTGTAGGATATTGAATCTTTTTGTTATTGTAATAGTATGCATTTTGGGTTGTGTTCTGTAATTCATTTGACACGTGTTTGTGACGAGGGTCCTCCGTTTCCAATCGACGGAATTTCAATTTTCTGTTTATTTGTTGCGATTTTTTTACGGACATTATGCAACAAGATGGTGTGAGTGTGACCTCACATGGAGATTTGTGACGCATGTGACGTCTGGGTATTGTAAATGTAGTATAATATTTTTCTATTTGAAGTAAATATTAACATTTGGGTACCTAATATTTGAAGACGTTTTACTGAAAAATAAGCATTGTTTCTTTCAACTTATTGAACGAATAACATAGAACTTATTACAGTAAATTACGGAGGTTCCGGGTTCGATTCCCGGTGGGGATATCTCACAAAAATCACTTTGTGAGACTGTCCTCAGTTTGGTTAGGGCATTGCAGGCTGAATCACCTGATTGCCCGAAAAGTAAGATGATTCCGTGCTTCGGAGGGCACGTTAAGCCGTCGGTCCCGGTTACTTTCTACGGATAGTAGTCGTTACATGAGCCATGTCAGAGGCCTTTGGCGGCTCTATAACTCTGACACCAGGATTGGTCAAGTTGACCATCCACTCGATAAGAAGAAGAAGACAGTAAATTACATTTTTTTTCTACTTCTAGCGAGTAGGAACATACCGATAATTGGATGTAAACATAAAAATAATAAAATAAAACAAACCTTTATCGTTCAAACACGTTCAAAAAAAAAACAGCAAATTGATAATTAAATATAACATTTCGGAAAAAATAACACCTGTGTTCAATTTTACTATTAAAGAAATACATAATATTTGTGTTGTTATTCGATGCAATTCAATAAGCGTGAATCGTATTTATATTGAATATTTTATTGACCATTGTTGTATTTCAATAACTTATTTGCTCACAACAAATTCATATTATATTGTTTTGTACGAACCTTCGCCCTAATTTCTGCATTTCTTTAAAAAGTTGATCTCAAAATGTTCACTAAATTTAAAAAGTTCAAATATCGAATTGATTGATTATGATCATTCCTAAAACGATCCGAAGATTTAAAAGTTCAAATTTGGAATGGATTAATTCGTTGTCAAATCACTAGTGAAAAGTCAATTCGATTACGCAAAAGTAATCGGTTCTGTTTGAATTAACGTTGATATCGATTGAACAAAAACATTGTCATGCTGGGTCTACCGCACCGCGAGACAATGCGAAGGGTTGCGGTCACAGATGTTGTTTATCGGCCCGTCTACTCTAATCTTTAGCCCCTCATCCTATTTTGCTAATGAAATAAAAATCTGTAGTTGAAAAATTAAAAAATAAAAAACCATTTTTATTATTTATTATAATCTACTTACATACTAACTTTCTTATTCTTCCAAATCTTACAAAGAACTGCTGTTTTTATTACCCCAAAATCTTTTTTACCAAAAACAATCAACAGAATTCTCCAAACATGGTATTCATATTTCATTTCAATTATATCATTCAAATTATCAATATTAAGTCACATAAAAAAATTAAACAAGTTATCAAAGTTACAACTTACAATGTTTGAAAAAGTCGTAATTTTCACATACAACATTATGCTTCCCGAGCCCGAACGATATGCAAATAGAGCAGTGATATCGGCGCAACTTTTCGGACGATGTTTGTTCCTATCTCTAGGGGCGGCCATTAATTGAATTACGTATCACTTCGTATATGTCAGTTCATGTTATGTTTTATTAGTTTTACTAAATTAATATTGAGTTTATGACTAAAAATATTGATTGTGGTTTATGGCATTACATTCTTAACATAATTTATAGCTTGCCATTGATGTAGCTTGGACATTGATTTATCGTTATTTATAGAAGCATCTACGGTGATCTAACGCCCGTACTCAGAGACAAATGCTTCCTTAGTGTGTACAATAAAAGAAGTGTTAATAAAAAAGTACATACCTTTAAAAACATTACAGGCACAAAGTACAAACTAAAAATATTAACATTATACAGCAGACAAAACTGTCATATTCATCAATTTTTGTACACGTAAATACTCTCAACCATCTTTTAAAAACACGCTATTGTATTTATAAATCACAAATAAACTAAAAACTGCTAACTACAGTTACACCATTTATAAATCACATGGGCAATTCCCCAATTTAAAATTTCGAAGAATCACCCACGTCTTTGACACATCAAACGTCAGAAGTGACATCTCAATACATTCTCTTGGACACTCCGCGAGTCAGCTTTGTCTTCGCAGCCAAAGTTCGGGAGTGATAAGATACAATAGGATAGGTCCCAAGTCCTTCATTTGGATTCGAAAAGCTCGATCGATGCTCGACGCTTTTGTTTACTTGTTTTCTGAAATACATTATCTTGTTTTATGCATACTTTCAAAGTTTATTAACATTTTTCAAAAAAGGAATGGTGAAAAGTGAAAAAAAAAGAAAGTGAGAAGTATTTGTCTCGTATGGAAGTTAATTGGTTGTTCTTAATTTGAAATTGCAAGGTCGCTGGTAGTTGCAAGGAATAGACAATTATATAGAATAGATAATTAGACATTCCATTTTTTAAATAACGAATGTTGAAACTTTTTTTTGTTCTTAACTCACTTTACCCGGCGGTTTTAACCGCATTTATTCCGTAACTGCTTAACATTTAAACCTATCCTGTATTACGACAAACATTTCAAAACCAAAATCAGCCAAATCATTTTAAAAAAAAACGATATTAACTTTATTTACGTGGTCCAGTGGGGCAACTATTTAGAAATTAATTACAAGAAAATAATTCAATAAAACGTAGAATAATGTCTCTATCAACGTTATGTTAACTCTACATTCTAAAAAAACAAACTTGATATAAATTTAATGTAAATACATTCAATAACATTATTATGTAAATTAAACAATATTTGTCCATTTCATTACGGAAACGGATTAAAAATCAAATTAATTAACCACAATAAAAACATCATGCTATTCCATAATTAATATAATGAACAGATAAAGATTATATTCGTAATTAAACTATCGAGTAGGAATTTAACCCGAAATTATCTGATCATTAATTTTAACACATTTCAGTGTGGTTTGAACCGCTCGTATCCAGTTTAAAGCGGATAAATCTGGTGTTGACTGGTTCCCCGGGGCGTATACATTAACAAACCATTAATGTTGTCATTTACTTTACTATGGCTTGTTATTACTGTGATAGTTAAGCTTATTACAAGCTTTACAACTGTAGGGTATTAATAGTGCTTTAGATCCTTGGACTGTATTGATTTTTTTTCATTTATTTTTGAGTTTGAATCATTCAAAATTAACTTAGTACCGCGTTGATGTCTTTTCTATCGATTCTTTTCCAAAATTTTGGCCCCATTCGTCATTAAATTTTCAAAAAAATAAACAGGTCACTGTAATGTATAGAGATATATATTGCATAATATGTAATATTTTATCTATCTTGCAATTTTTACTTAACTTTTAGAACACCTATACTAAAATTTCTTAATCTTTATTTTACTTTAAATTATTTTGTTCAACTAAGCAGGTAGTTCCAGTTAATCTATTCTGAAATCCTAATGAAAGTTAACGAACGCAATAAATTATTCAAAAATAGGAAGGTCGCACATTTCGTGTGGTTGCAACACAGCATTATTGTCCTATTGTTTGGAGAGGTCGTCATTAACTGACCCTTAATTGATTTGTGCTAGTGTGATCGCACCTTAACTGTTATGGCTACTAAACTGCAGACTATGAATAACAGAGGTTGAAGTGGTGTAATTCATTTTTATTGAATGTTAGATGATGAAATACTTATTTTATTGTTTTAATTCCATTTTTAAATTTCTTTTTTATGTGGATTATCGTTTCACTTTTGTTCAACTTTTTTTTTATTGGAGAGTAAAAGTTCTTTTTCAAAATTCAAATTTTTCCATTTGAACAGTTTTACGCAGTTTTTAGGCAGTTCTAAAATGCTTTTGTTTGAATTAAGAAAAGAGGTTTCACTTACAAAGTTTCACACAGCGACAGTCTTTTGTTTAGTTCGAAGTTTGAAATCAGTTTCAACAATCCCCGCACATTACGATCATAATTCAAATACAAAACATCTTGTAATCCCACAGCTTAAAGGTCACAGCACACCGTATAATCTCATACAACCATCATACAAATTCATACATCTACAACATCGGCACATTAAAATTCATCTCATCGGTTGTAAGGGCCGTTTAAGCGTCGCCTAACGCTTAGATTCTCCCCGATAACCATTAGGATCCCTTAATTTGTTCACAAGCCCTTCACCTATCCCTTCCGTATCCCTTTACAGATCGTTTGTTAAGGAATTAGAGGTACTAGATGTGGTCAATGTGATGGTTTGTTGGTGTAAGGAAATATATTGGGTGTTGTACCGCTTAGGAGTTTAGGAGTGTTAGGGGTGAATATAGTGAATTTGATATTAAAGAAGTAATGTTTGCTACTGATCTACAGTTTTTAAACATTATAAATGAATATTGGCTTAAGTTTTGTACTATTTGATAAAAACAAATTACAAGTGGGAACAGCATAATTTCGTTTCATAATATTTCATAAAAATTACATGAAACAATTACATAATTAAGTAAGTACATTAAATAATGAATCAATACCTAATCACTGACATCAATTTGATCAATTTAATTTAGGTTTTTATAATTCTAACTATTGACTTATACGCATGTACTCAAAGACGCCAAATCCTTTGTAATAGACATTCAATGAGGGATTTTGACATGTTATGTCTGAAAAATTTCGTCAATTAGTTAAGTGTCAAGTTAACGGTCGTCTCTGAGCGTGGCTGTTAATGTACTAACTTACTAGAACTTAATTGTTCTAACACAGTCTAGAAAAAGTACTTCAGTCCCATCCATTATCTCTACGTCAGTGTCAAGCCGTGTAATGTATCTAAGCCCCTTAGTTTCGGTTTATATCTGCGACGATATTCTAATGTTATTGTTGCCAGATTGAATATCTTCTTGATTTGTGCGCTTTCTTGTTTGTTAGTTCGTACCGTGCGGTCGGGCCTTGCGTTTAATGGCTTACCTTTCTAATGATCAACTGGTTTCGGTTTGACTCCTGTAATATATCTGATGCGAAAGATGGGTTTAAGAAAGATTTTTGTTTGAACCGACTTTAAAAAAGGAGAAGGTATTCGATCGTATATTATATGCTTTATTTTCTATGTAAGTCGGATAGCACAATCGTAATTATTTTTTAAGTGCATACTCTTTCGTAAACTCATTTAACATATTTAAATTCAGAAGTCATATTTTATGTCATTGTATTTCTGGTTCCAAATTCGAAATTAAGATAATACTTATAAATATGTAAAGTGTTAATTAAAACAAAAACAAGGCCATTATTCACCGTCTTAATTGTAGTACGAACGCAATTTCTTAACAATCACATTCATCTCAAAAGACTTATTACCGTGTGATGTAATTATTCAAATTGTATTCTTATCAGGTTCAAACAGTTTTGTACCACCCTCCCACACCAAAAACAAACATATTCAAACAATACTAACCTCTATTACGAAGATCGTTAAGGTGAAATTGAGATTTTTGGAACGCAACATTGGATTGCATTTTCAGGAACTTGTCCGTGTTATCATTTTAGCGATGTTGTGACGTCATAATTTATATTTTTCACTTAATTAGTTTGTTTTTCTTGCGCTAATGACTTTTTGAGGCGTTGTTTTGATTAATTTAACTTTTCTTTGAAGATAAGATACAAGTTAATTATAGTATGATTTTTTTTTGACATAAAGCGTGTGCTACACGGTATAAAACAACGTTTCTCCCAGTGATTTGTAACGCAAGCCTTGCTGCTAAGGGTTTTGAATTTGTAACGAAATTTGGGATAAAACAACTATAGCTGCATTACTTTAAATCTCCGTTTCAAACCGTAGTTTAACACATCCATTGCCGGACATAGCAAATTGTAATACATCACATCAGGCACCGTAACCGGCATGGCAGTTAACGTGTTAATACCGTAATGCACACGCTTAGATCTATTTTCTTTGGTTTGTGTATGCGTTTTAGTTTTTTGGATTGGAAATTATGACAGCTGATTAGTAGATTGTGGTCTTAAACTCTAACTCTATACTCTATGCTATTATATAAAACTGAAGAGTTTATTTTTTGTTTGTACGGGATTAATCTCTGTAACCAGTCCATTTTGTATTAGATAACTACAAATGTATACTATTTTTTATTCCGGAATTCTCACGGTAACGGACACAACGCGGGTAAAACCGCGGGGCGCTGTTAGTTTAATTATACCATATTACTAGCAGCACCCCGCGGTTTTACCCGCGTTGTGTCCATTCCTGTGGGAATTTCGGGATGAAAAATAGCCTATGTTACTCGTGGATAATGTAGCTTCCGAATTGTGAAAGAATTTTTAAAAACGATCCAGTAGTTTTTGAGCCTATTCATTACAACCAAACAAACAAAGTTTTCCTTTTTATAATATTAGTGTAGATATAATTATATTATATCATACCATCTATTAGTTGTAGTAACACAAATGTAAACTTTTCCCAATATAATATTTTAAACCACATTATTTTGTATATCAACTTCAAGCCACCCGCTTGCTTTAAACCGCAGCATTAGTAAAGCGCTAACATCCGTTTATTTTCCAGTAAATTTAATTTGTAAGTACCCGCTATCTGCACCATACGTTACCCGAGGGCGCGATATCGATCTAATCTCTCGATTCTCCATCGGTACTAACGTGTATCGATACCAGAATCGATATAGCATTTGTCACGAATGTCTTGTACTCGACAAATGGGTTATAAATTACTATTTTCATTTGTTGCTTTTAATTTTGAAAATAGAATATTAGGAATATCTAGTATCTTTGCCGCCTTATTAAACACTGTTATAAAGTGTTTTGTCTTTTTTGCTCTTTGGGAAATAGCGTATGTTGGAAAGGGACAAATTATTTAATTGCTATACGCTGTTATGCTGGGGCCACACCTATGCCATATGCCATAGAATATGACATTAACCGTAGGTGAAGCCACGACTATGCGTCATAATTTGACAATAGCATTGACAATGCCATTTGGCGTATGCGATAGCTCGAGTGGCGGTACATCAAAGAGATAAATGCGAGAGTTAAATGCATGAAGCGGCCACACTACGTATTGTCAGTGTGCGTCGAGAGCGCAACGGGTTCGGACGTATTTGCTTATTACGACGGATTTGCCTCAAAATCGCACGTTTTTGTCTATACGTACTATGGCGACAGAGTGGAGTAACAACAAAATTATTACTTTTCTTGAGATTCTGCAAACATGGTCTCTTTATTCGATAATGATTTAATAAAGTCAAATAATATAAATTAACTCTCATGAAATATAGAGCTCTGTCGACGTCCATCTTGCCTGAATTGAAGTAAATTCAATGCCGTTGTCAATGTCAATTTTTTCCAATAAATGAACATTGACATTGACAGTTTAAGTGTAGCCACCCACTATATTGCATTGAAAATTATTGCATTCAATGGGCATTGACATTGAGCGTAAGTGTGGCCCCAGCATTAATGAGATGTTATGAATTGACTCGAATTGTTAAAATATCGCTATTTCAATCGTTAATTTTTTGTTTTCTGCAAAAGCTTTGGAGACATTATGTCAGGATATATTGGATAAGTTTACATGTATGAGCAAGCTAGCTTAATCTAAACGACGCTTTTCAAACAAATTGTTATACAAGTACCCATATAATATTTGCAAAAAATAAATAATCCAATAGTAATGTTTCGCTCAAAATTAAAAAAATGCAACTACCAACAACCTGAATGGTGATTACGCCTAATCCTCCTCACTGTACTGATATCTTCAGTGAGATGAGAAGCTTTTGCCCAGCAATGGGACATTACAGGCTAATACTTTACTTAACATAGATAAGTAGAAGTTTGATAAAAAAATATTTAAAAACATTATTCTCTTTTACTACTTTTTAATGAGACAACTATCATCTTACAAAACCAAAACTCAACAATAATATGTATTAGAAATTAAAAAACAAATTAGATAATTTAAGATAAAACCTTTAATTATATAAAAAACAAGTGTTATCTTTTGATCGATGTATAAAGCTCGTGTATTGTAGCTTTTTGTTTTTGTATCTGGCCCAAGTCATGAGCGAAAGCGATTAAATTATGAAAGCGTATATTTACATTCATATATATTTTCACAAACTAAGTAATTGGAGAGAAATTAATATTTATTACTAATTAAGGGATATTAATAAAATAGAATCATAATATTTTTAAAGTCTAAAAACGAATTGGACCAACCTTCCCGTTGAATGTGCTGTCCATACTGGCTTCTTAAGTCTAAGCGCACACTACTCCTAAGACCTTTTGTGACCTGTCTTCTGAGACCACGGTTCTTGTAAAGGGACCGAAACGTCAGATAAAAATGTAAAATAAAAGCGAAGCGGTTTCAATTCAAATGTGCTATCCATTACAAAAATATATATTTAAATCTGATTGGTAGTCTCTGAGAAAATCGCGATCAAACAAACTCTTCAGCATTATTATATTAGTAGACTAGCTGCGCCCCGCGGTTTCACCCGCGTTGTACCCGTTCCCGCGGGAATTTCGGGATGAAAATAGATATTGTCCGATTCTAAGACCTACCCGATATGCACACAAAATTTCATGAGAATCGGTCGAGCCGTTTCAGAGGAATTCAACCACGCACCCCGTGACACGAGAATTTTATATATTAGATATGTAGATAAGTTAGTTGATATGATTGTACTTGCGCCACACTCGGTCGTATGTCCGTCCGCTGACAGGTGTTAAATCGGATGAGGTGCGCGTACGCAGGCCTCATTAATTGGTCGACTCACGGCGATTAAGTAACATTATTTCCTTTACATTCAGCACAATACTTTTGTTAGAAAGTCGTTTAAGTACTTGTTAATATTGTATTGTTATCTTTGTGACTTTTAAAAAAATTATAATGTTGTCTATGTTTTCTTCTTTTGTCAATGGTCGTTTCTAAAATGGCGGGATTCATTTCAACATGTCAAAGATTTGTCAGCAGTCATAATTTTAAAGCAATATCTATGAGTTATTCATAGATATTGCTTATTAATGTCGTGTACAGTTTAGTAATTTAGCGACTTTCATTGCGCAGGTACTAATAGTTAATTTAAACTCCAATAAGGACTTCAAATACAAAATCTTTAAAGCGGTCATAAATCTCTAATACCATAAAAACGATCTTTCATTCAATGGGATTATCTATTCAATAAGGAACTAACATTCAAAAGTCATTTTAATACAATATTCTCAAGTAAGCCATTTGATATAACGGATTATCTTTAAGATCTAAATACAGGTAGCAATTAAAGTTGCTAGCAACGAGTTTGGTAATTCTTCATGCTTATTTGTGATTCTCTTTTCAAACATCTTTTATTTTTAGTTTTCTTTTTCATTTTAGCTAATAAACATGAATTGTTTTAGATACATTTTATTGATATCTTTCTAATGCATATTCAAAGTAAAAATTCATACAACTTTATTCTCTTTAACGACCTCTTTTAGTCGTCTACTAGTTGCTCACTTTAGTCGCTGCGTGTGAAATCCAAGTAAGGCCTATACATCAAACACATAATCCTTAGAACATCCATTTACACCGGTTTCATAGTAAATCAGTGTCTCCGGCGACTCCGTATATGTATTACAGTACTTGTGTCCGTCCGTCTGTCACATGATACGAAGAAACATTAACTCTCTCTATAAGGCGAAGATATACCGCTATTGTGATTAGAATTTATGTAACAATATTTTGATTATATTTAATTGATATCTCAGGAAGAATTTCCATCTTGTATTTTTTTTACTTCGAATGTCTGTCAGTGTAAAGTGAGCTTTACGAATATTTCGCAAGACTTAGGCTTGGTAAGATAGTTAAACTTAATTGCATAAGAATTTTCGTTGTTCCAAGACATGATATAAGAAAAACAATGTGCATATTCTTAACTTAATGGCATGGTATTAACAATAATTACAGGTATTCTAATGATATTTCGTATCCACCTCGGAAATCTAGCAAAAAACCTTTGATTCACAAGAACAAAAGGCGTTACTTTAATCATATATCCACATTTAATATTTAAGGAATTAGAAACAACCCGCCCAAAGTATCCGATTATGATATCGAATTAAGAATAACATTAAAACTGAACGTTTTAATTCATCGAACACACCTTCCTAACATACCCGCGTAATATTCACACGTGAAGAGAGAGCAACCAGCGGCAAGGCCGAAACCAACTATCAATATAAAATAAAACTTATACCATCACATAATAAGGTCAACATTCCCACGATCACCACCTAAGACTACAATTAAGAAAGTATCCGATAAAGTTCCTTAAGTTGTTTTAGAAACAGGACTCTATCTAGTTATAGTTAAGGTATGTTTTGTTGTGTGTTCGGCTGGTAGACCGGTTTGGTCGGTCGCGAACTTTTACCTATAAATTTGTGTCGGCATAAGGCATGTTGTCTAGAAGCTCGCTGTAGCAAGTGTTTTAGGTCACGAGCGGTTCGGCGAATACCTAATTTATTATTATCATAAGCGGTTATAAAATACCACGATTTATTGGACGAGATTGCCAACAAAAACTAGGGATTACAAAGGATTTGTAGTCGTAAATCTAACGTTTGGTAATATCAATATTTTTATTGACATATTTTTTATTAATTTAATGACTCTATTCGAGAATAATAGGCATTTGATATGTAATTAATTTTGTTAGTTTGTGAAATTGGACAATTAATTTTTAACCACTCAGTTTGGTAGAAGGTCAGTTCAGTAGTCAACCTCAGATTAGTGATAATAATAGTAGTAGTTCTTAGTTGATTTACATTATATAAATGAAGTTAAGACTTGGTATAAGTTATTTTTTCTAAGTCAATTTCATTCTTCTATAGAGAAGAAATTTGATCGGATACGAAGACTGATATTTATTTAAATGTTACATGGTCTAAGGAAAACGTAGCACATCAATTCTATTTTATTAATTACTAGCAGGGCCCCGCGGTTTTACTCGCGTTAATTTTTTATACATATAAACCTTCCGGAGGAATCATTCTATTGATTTGTGAAAACCGCTGCGATGCGATTGGTGAATCGGGCGCCGCACCGTTTCAATGGACACGCATCTAAGATTGTATTATTGAATCTAACTGATATACTATTATATATCCTACACAAATACTTTATAAGTACATATAATTGACACCCAGACGTCATCGCCAACAACTACATATGTCTGCACATATTATTGACTCAGGGCGGGAATGGAACCCGCAACCCCCGACACAGTAAGCGTTCTCACTGCCACTGTGCCAACGCGGCGGGCTTGTCAAATATATGGTTTATTTTTCAAGTAACTCTTCTTTGTTTTTCTTTATTTAACTTCAAGCCAGTTTCTTGTAACATTCTCCTACTGTTTCTTGTAACTTACACCACTCGAGTTCAAAGCAGAGACGATGCGATGCATTTCACAACGAGTCAATTAAGCCACGTCATTAGTGCGAATGTTCTCAACATCATGAACTTTCCAAACAACAACAAATAAGTATATATGGGAATCGTTCTTTTAATTGATATTTTAATGTATTTCCAATCGTTTCTCTATTTTATTTCAGTATTGATTACTTGTTAGTACTTGTTGCTTGTTTTCTTTAAATCGACTTTAAAAGAAGAAGGTTCAAAGGTTCTCAATTCATATATTTTTTGTATAACTTATGTTGATAGGTATACAAACAAAAGACAGCACTTTTTATTAAAGCGTTGTTTTGTTTATTATCCGCTCAACTTATGGACCTAGATTATAGATAGACTATAAGTATTTGTTTTCTTAGGCTTCGTTTAGAATGGGCGACTTTACAAGCCGCAAGTCTGTTCAATAGAAAGAGCAAGTGACTTGACATGTGTGGCGCTCGCAAAATCGCCGGCTCATTGTATAGTCCATAAGTTGTACCACGGTAACACTATTACCGTGGTTGTACGCTGATTGGACAATAATTTGAAATTGCACATCTATTATTATCTAGCCAGTGCATTTACATGCCTAGAAGACACAAATACTCCATTTAAGTATCAACCATTAAGTCATCAATTTCATTTCACATAGAAGACAAATTCGCCAGTTAAGTTCAATTAAATTGCAAATTAAAAATAAATTAAACTTTGTTCATGTTGTATTAGATACTGTGGATGCCTGTAAGTGGCACACATATTTGAACGGGATTTTTAATAATACAGCAGCCCTAATTTAATAAATTGTAGCCATTGGCAACCCTTACAAAATAGATTAACTAATTTAGGTATTAAAAAAAAGAAAAACTTCGATTTTATTTCAAAGAAAATCTGACCAATAAACTGAGAGTTTTGCAATTGTTTATTCCACGAAATAAGTTATAGCCCAAGAACTATCCCAGCTATAACTAATAGCGGTGTGAAAACATTTTCTTAAAAGCCTGATTCCGTATGCACCCTCACTTTTTACGAAAAAACGCGTTAGTTCGCTTTGCGTTGCGTTATTTATTGCACCTATAAGGGTCACTGCGCTAAGAGATTGTGTGAAAACAACACGTTTTTCTAATATATTTAATGAGTATTTGACATAACTGTGAAATATTAGGTTTGGAAAAATAACGCGTTATGTAACTGTTATTCTTTTGTTTTTCGTTATTTGTATTTATTGAGAAAATATGGAACGAATTATACGTAAAGCAAAACAAGTCTTTCTCGGTTTTAAAAGTTTATTAGTGTAATGTATTATAGAAGATTTCTTTCTTTACATATATAATGCAATTAATATCATATTAACGATAATATAACCGAATATGACAAGATAAAAATATACCTCATTTCTTGTTCTCTCGTCGTAAATAACTGTTAAACAAGCAAAATTCACTAAAAAGTATCAAATTACAACTCTCAACATATTACCTCTTCATCTCTTACACATACTTAATACATCATTACAACAAAACTCGTAGAAATTTACATAAAACAGGGTCATTAATTCAATTTAAACATAAAAATTAATCAACCCACAAGATACGGTTATAAAGTTATTTTTCAACAATTAAATTAAGATGTCATTAAAGAAATTAACGCCAACAACTATAAATATAATTATAATTCCATTATCATTATTATTCCATTTTATCATTCGAATAACTCCGATCCAATTTTACAATCCACAGATCATAGAAAATGTGTTTTATGACAGAAAACTGTTATTTTATAATCATTAATCGTTTTTTTATAACGATATCTAATTTCATTGTTTTTATTAGTTATTTATGAATAATTATAACGTTAGAAAGTTAATCTAATATTTTATTATGTATTTTATTACCGTTTAATTTATTGTGACGAAATGTGTTTTTTTGTTTATTTGACCTGAATTAGATTCTTAATAAAATCTAAGAATCGCGATTAGTGTTCACATGTTATCACGAAGTAACAGTTACAAATAACAGATATTATTGATATTAGGGTAGTAATAACCATATTATTTTATTTTCACACTTGTACCTAATTCGGAACTATTAACAAAATATTAGCATTGTTAATAGCATTTCAATATTCAATGTAAGTTTTATTTGTCAATATTGTGTGTGGTCTGGCGTTTACGGCTTCAAATCTTATTATTTATATGACAAGCTATTTGGCTTTAATTCTGCTACCATTATTTTAATATGGTAATGCGATTCTAAATGCTAACTTTTCCAAGATATTATTTTAACACGTTCATTTTATAGTGCTGCTAATGTAAATGTAACTCTATCCTGGTAGTAAAATCATCGCTTTTACATATTCCGATAACAGATTACGTTTGCAAGTTGTAAAAGTGTCATATAAATTATTGTGTTTATACGGTCCTTTGGCGAAATCAGCATCAGAATCTATTAGTACCTCTTTAATTTGTCAGAAGAACCGATTTCTTTGTAGGTAACATATCATGTTGTATTGTAGGTAATGTGATGGATTAAAGCTCGTGCATACACTGTAAGCAGTCGGTCTCGGTTGTTTCAATTGTCAGACTATGTCGGAGGCCTTTAGGCGGTCTAAAAACTCCGTCACCAGGGTTGGCCACTAACCTACTCGAAATGAATAAATAAATAAATAAATAAATAAATAATAAATATATCTGGACAAATTCACACACGGTTAATTAGACCCAAAGTAAGCTCTAAGCTTGTGTTATGGAATCTAATTAACTGATACTACTACATATACATACACAAATACTTTATAAGAATATATAATTGACACCCAGACATCGTCGCCAACAACTATGTCTGCACATATTGTTGACTCCGGGCGGAAATCGAACCCGCAACCTCCAACACAGTAAGCGCTCTCACTGCCACTGTGCCAACGGGCTTGTCAAAAGAACCGACCCGAAATGAATGATATTGTAGGTGTTATACATTTTAGCATAAATAATACATTTCTAAAGCAAGTGTAAAGCTACCTGAAGTACTCAAACAAACAAGGGCTTCAATACATGGCTAGATTTTATGTAAACTTTCAAATCCAGGTAACACCTAGCGTACCTAAGTACCTAAACTAGTCTAACTACCAAGTCACAAACAAATATACCTACTCCAATTCATCCAAAGGCCATAGACTATCTCATCTACTTCATACCTTCTTATAGTCTATGCCAGCCCAGTGGTATTGACAAGCCACCCGCTGATTTATAGATCCAACCCCCGGAAGAATAAAGGACGTAGCGATCGCCATTTGTCTCTATCCTTTATGGTAAATGTGAATTACTAGCCTCTGAACTGTGCCCTTAAGGAAACAGTATGAAAAATATACTATTTATGCTTAAGTATTTTGGTGATAAATCAAGACGTGAAAAGCGGTAATATTTTGGAAATATACTACTTTGTATATTATAAAGATTTGCTGAAGTTATTTATGCATAAGTACTTCTTTTTCGTGGTCTTGATATGAATTTTGCCAGCATATGCAAGCAAATATTTTAATTACTTTTAATACACTTATTGCCAGCCAAGATGAAAACACATTTTACTGCTCATCAGTAGCAGTGAACATGTTAAACAAAATTATGTTCTCCAAAGAGATTGAACTGGAATTTCTATAAACTAACTGTTGACTAGAATTAAATTAATGGGCAATTATGAGTAGGTACTGTAAACACCAAGTAATGTTTCGGGTTTCCCATATCACTACATAGTATAAAACAAAGTCGCTTTCCGCTGTGTATGCTTATATCTTTAAAACTACGCAACGGATTTTGACGCGATTTTCTTTAATAGATAGAGTGATTCAAGAGGAAGGTTTATATGTATAAATTCTCTAAATTCCCACGGTAACGGGTACATCGCGGGTAAAACCGTGGGCGCTGCTAGTATAATCTATTTACATTACAGAGGTTTTAATGAACCTAATATTCGGAATAAATATTGTCAGTTCTTTTTTCAAACTTTACATTATCTTTAACCAAGTGAAAGCCATAACATCTCCCTATAATCGACCAAAACAGAGACTATTTTTGTCGAACAAAAAACACTTCCGGATTTTTTCGTTCTATGATTTATGTTGTAAGGCGCGTCAAATGAAGTGTCTCCCCCTAACGTTATTTTTCAAAGATTTCCCTTTAACCGTATACAGATTTTTATTGCTCAATTAATCCTGTAAATTATAAGGGATTTGCTTTTTGATTCGTGAAAGGAGACAGGGTAAGATTTGAGCTTTTTTGAGTAAGTATCTAAAAAGTTAAGAACTGTTTCAGAAACGGAACAGTTGAGGACACTCGGCAAATGCGACATCAACACTATTTTACAAATTTCTTTTTAGAAAAAAACTTAATACTTTTGTAATTTAGAACAAATCGTTTTTAAATAGAAAAGTAGTTATGTTAAGCAAATCTTAAATTCCTAAAACATTAGGGAAGTGTCCAAGGTTCTTCTTTATTGTTTTTGACATTTGTATATCACTATGGCAACCGCATATATTTTCTGCATACCCCATTTCAATTGAAGGGCCTGGTCAATCAATAACAATAAAAAAGTCCACCACTACTCATTCCAGTCACGTTTCTACCAACTTGTCACCATTCCATTTCGGAAATTGATACATATAGCAAAAAATACATACACCTTAACACAAACCTTTAAAGCCTATTTTCGAATAACATTCGCAAACTGGACATTGTTATTGCCCATTTTATGCTGACCTTTGATTCTTAAGTTTTTGTGTCGAATGAGAGGTCGGTAAAGTGTGGTTACTTATAGCCAGTGTCCATTTTAGTTTCATGAACTTCTGTTACGAATTGCTTCGGAAATGTTATTTGAGTGAGTTTTGGGGGAGGTTGGGCAAAAAATGGAAAGATATGTGAATCGTAACATAGTACAGAAGAAAAACTTCAGTATTTTATCCATTTCAACCAAACTTCAGAGATGTAATATAAAAAAACAAAAACAATTTCTCATTTAACAAAACAATTTAAATTTAACCCTGTAACAAAACAATGTGGGTACTAGATACCAAAAAGATGTAACATCAAGATAAGGGCAGGAACATAGCGTAGGCGGCGCAAGGGGCGTCGACTAGTGATATACGATACTGTATCCACGTAATTAATTATCATAACTTAACATTTTGCAAGATTCATTAATATAAAATTAATTCCGAAGATCTAAATTCCTCACTTCACTCTTAAAGAATACACTCGTAAATTATTTAAATCTAGAACACAAAGGTGTGACGACAAAACTACGCCAAAATTAGCGTAGTATCAATACATTATAAAACAAAGTCGCTTTCCGCTGTTTGTCCCTATGTATGCTTAGATCTTTAAAACTACGCAACGGATTTTGACGTGGTATTTTTAAATAGATAGAGTGATTCAAGACGAAGGTTTATATGTATAAAAATTCCCGAAATTCCCACGGGAATAATCTGCTAGTTAACAATATTTTAGAACACTTTAATTTAAGCAAATCTATACTAATATTATAAAGGTGAAGAGTATGATTTTTTGAACGCACTGTTATCGATAACTACCAATCCGAATTGATTAATTCTTTTTGTAATAGACAGTCATATTCAACGGGAAGGTATTAAGCTATTTTTTATCCCGAAATTCCCACGAGAATGCGCACAACACGAGTAAAACCGCGGGCGTTGCCAGTATTTTATCAAAATGGTAGACGGATTACGTAAGAGCATTATAATTTAAGAAAGTTGAATGAATTTGAATGGTATTTATGTCGTTTTAATTATAATCGGAGTCAAATCCTTTGGAGTTTATTTCAACTGATTATGTAAAAGGTTTAGATAAACTATTTAATTTATTGTTGTTTCGTCTTCCAAGTTATCGGAGAGATAAACCATTTCCGATTTACTTGGGTTTGTTATGAACATTAATTATAGTTGATAATGATAACGAAATTTCATGTTTTTTGGTTGCATGTGCATGCGAGTTATCTTCATTTTTTAATGTTGGTTTAACCTGCTTATATAATACATCTGCATGTTTTGTTTGTGCTTTCAATTACGAATAAATACATAGATATCAACTGTACTGGTATTTCCTGGGAAGAGTCTTGCCCTGAAAAGGAATTCAACTATATAAAGTCATTTCTATTGTATATTCCTACCTCTTTAAGGACTAGACTAATTTTGATATACTTACTTAAGACGTAAAGTGAGAATTCGAAAACCAAATAATCGTGTATTGGAAATACCGTAAAGGTAAGTACAAACCTGTTTTGTCCTATTGCTGGGCAAAGGCCTCTTCTCACTGAGGATATCAGTACAGAAATATCCTATCTACAGAAACTTGACGATTAAATTGCTAGAGTAAAGGTGCATCTACTTTTGGTATTCACCAATCATATCGTAGCTTAGTTTGCTCTGGTGGAAAAGCATCCTTAATCTAGCAAATTATAACAAGATTATGTTGGAAGGACACCCTAAGTTATAATACATATAGATAGTTTGAATTTTGTCTTTTTCTTTAATAGTGCAATTCACTTATAGAACCATATTAATAAACGCGCATTAAGAACACTTTAGCTATCAAATGGTTTGTCCCTTTCCGACATACGCTATTTGCCAAAGAGCGAAAGAGACAAAACACTTTAAAACACTGTTTAAGTTAAATATCGTTTATGAATAAGGCGGATAGTGTTTTGTTTTCTTTTGGTGGTGGCGACGCTTATTTCCATTGCATGATCATTGGTACAGAGGTGGTGGTACTTTATAACAATGTACTAACCAAATGTTCTTCTGTTCTGAGTCCCATAACCTGTATCATAGTAACCAGCTAGCTTATCATCGCAATCACCACTAATATAAGGATATGAGGGCACCGTGGCGCTAACAGAAGTAAGTATTAACATTTTCTAACTAATTTTTTTTAGGATTTTAGAAGTGAAATGCTTTTTCAGAATTACTACTACATATAAACAATGAAAAGAATCTATGTTAATTTTGAAAAACAAAGAATTTTGTAGTATTTTATTTTTGATTCTCACTTGTTTGATCATACATTATGAAAGTGCATTTTATCTGTATTAGACGTAGTAACTATTTAGTAATCTGTGGTATTAGTAGCATTAAATGTTAGGCGTATGACACACATAGTGAGAGTGCGGGTCACGTGACGTTGTATTACTTGTATCTGTATGAAAGGTGTCTCTCTGGCCCGTAGCGGACCCGCAACCGCACTATGTGTCTTGCGCTTTAGTAACATGTAGCTAGGCCCTTATTAGGGTTCCGTAGTTGTAAACTAGATTCGTTCCCAGCTTTTTTGTGTTCATTGAAACATTAACACATCTCCATTTATTAGACTAACACGTCCTAACAACGTCCTCAAAGACAGCTAACCCTACACCGACGCCGGGGTCGAGAGGACCCCGCAGCGAAGGGCTAATAAGTGAAACAGAGATTTATGAGCGTACAGATATGCAAATAGAAATTTGCGGTCCCTCGGCGATAAAAAGACGCGAGACCCTTCAGGGGACTGTTTGTCCAACTGTCGGGGAATGACGGCTTATAATTATTTCAGACTACATTTTATAGCGATATGTTTTGAGGGAATGTTCTAGCAGCGGTTTTGGATATGGTTTTGTTTTAAACCAAAGTTGTGAGGGTTAAAAGACCACGCAATATTACGGTTTCTAGCATCTTGCAATGTATTATTGCGACATGTCTTAATACATATTAGTTTTCCCATAAGCTAATACAAACTTTTACGAATTCAATCCGTCTGTGAGTTCAAAAGCGCATCCAAATGATCGTAAAAACTCTTCAGCTTTACTTGAGCGTAATTTATAAGCACAAAAAAAAGAAATATCCGAACAATCTCCAAACTTATTGACATGTTCAGATATTTAAACACAAAGTGGTCGGTAACTGCGTAATTTGTCGTTTGTTTATAGTCAAACGCAAAGTTCGAGTCGGATTCTTTCGATCTACGGCGTTTAGATGTTAATTAGATGATGTTTTCACAATGAATGGTAATTAATATGGATGAGTGTTGAAGAGATGCGTCGCCTATGCTGCGTGGCAACGGTAACGAAACGAAACCGAATCACAGTAAAACGAATTAATGAGTTAATTTCGTTCCCTCAGCAAGTTGGTTGGCGCCGGTGCGAATAATTAGCGATCCCCCTGTTCGGGTAAAACGTAGATAGCAGTTACTAGCAATGATTTCGAGATAAGGTTCTGGATGAAACTCTTGCAAGGGTTTTAAATCTTTCGTTTAGGAAAAATCCTTGATTAACAATTGGTTATGTTACATCCATGATCAGATGACTAAACGCCGCATTACTGCTAACTGGGTACATTCCCTTGACATCTTGACAATGATTCAAAAAAAGATCGATTATAGAAGGAACAAGAACATCTAGAACAAGAACATCAAGAACAAGAATAACATTTCATCATCATTTATCATCAAAAAGATATTTCCAGTTTTTACAAGTTCATAAATCTGTTCCATTTTTAAACAACTTCAAAAACTGAAGGAGCATCATTAACCCTTAGAACGGCGCACCAATAATTGGCATAAAATAACTAACCACATAACCACAAAGGTTTGTCATAAAAAGTAAATATTAAATATTTACTTCCATCGATGCGGCAGATGAAAGTGACTCGTATGCATCGACGCATCGTGTGTGACTTGCGAGTCTGTGCGAGTGCCACCGTGTTTGATCGTTAGTAATGTTTACTCTATGTTTATGTCACTTCGGTGTAAATGTCATAATACTCTCGGTTATTTACTTTCGTTTTGATTTAGTTTAAAATGAGTCTTTTTCGTATACTATTTTTCGTCAGTGTCTTAGCATAACCGTTAGCATAATCACTTTATTAAGTTATTAACAAATTTACTCTCGATTGCTCTCAACGACTCTGAGTGCGGTAGTTACTCACTTTCATTAAACTCCTCTGGCTCTCCGCACATAAACTTGCTCAACGTCATCGACGCTTAACCAAAACCTTATTCGCAACAAGCTGACGAGTCCATTCAAAATTAAAATTGTTAATATATACAGTGGAGTATTGATTTCAACCCCGACAGATTGTTCTGACCACGACCTAACGAGTGCCACATGAATATGCAGCCAACCCTCTAGCAAGGATTCATTAACACGGTACACACTTCACACTTCAAAAATGTAGCTAATTTAATAATATGACACTATACTGACATCTTTTTTTATAATCTATAATAATTTAGGGACTTTTACCCCAAGACATGCCAGTAAAAATATAAAAACACAATCTAAAACAGCTTATTTAAATTATTAATAAACATTTTTAGCGGCACTGATAATTATGTATTTAATTTCACTTAATAACTATCTATACTGTTTTACTATTAATTGAAACGTACGTTGATGTCATTATTATTTGTTGAAACGGGAACTTACGTACGCGAACACACGTACGGTTACAGCTGGAGACACAGTTTACGTGTTGCAAATACGTCGTGCCGCACCCGGGAGCCCACAGCAGACAGGGCGCTGATGTACCTGCCTTACATAAAAGGTGTTACGGACAAAATCGGACATATGATGCGCCGCAAATACGATATCAAGACCATCTTTCGTCCGGCTACACAACTAAGGCAGTTACTTCGATCGCCGAAGGATAGGGAACCGTTGGGGGTCCCCGGGGTGTACAAGATACCCTGCGAGTGTGGGAAGTTTTATATCGGCGAGACGAAGAGGAATGTATCTACCAGGCTCACCGAACACATTCGTGCGCTGAAGAAGGTGGATATAAACCGGTCAGCGGTGGCTGAACACGCTATAGTTTCGGACACGACTCATTTTATTAGGTTTGACCAGACGCGAATCGTAGCCCGGGAGAAACGCTACGTGTCCCGGAAAATTCGCGAGGCCATAGAAATAAGTCGTTGTCCGAACTTTAACAGAGATAGTGGATGGATGCTGCCTGCGGCCTGGAAACCATGCCTCCAGCTATCTTCGGAGAGGGTCACAAACGGGGTTAGTGGAGACACCGTGAGTTCGTACTGTGTTCGGCCTCAGCATGCAACGGACTCCGGGAGCACGGACAATTCCCGTGAAGGCTCTCTCTCGCCGATACAACGCGAGCCCACGCGTGCGCAACCCCCCCAACCACCTCAACAGCCACAACAACAGCTCTCTGCGCGCGCGCTCCGCGCGGCGGCGCGCGAGGCGCGAGCCGCGGCGGCCGGCAGTGCGGGGAGAGACGCTGTCGCGAGCGCTTCACCCACCTCCTGATGAAGGCCACCGTATGTGGCCGAAACGTGTTGAGGGACAACTCAACAGTAACCTTCGCGTACGTAAGTTCCCGTTTCAACAAATAATAATATCTATACTGTACTCAAAAGATATGATATTAATCTTATTATCTTCCGTTTTGCACTTACTATTGACATCTTCGATAAAAAGCTTTTGTACTGCTGTAGCATCATGCTTTTTTTTCATTTACCAATAAAACGTATCTATAGAAAAAAACATATTTTTCCATATGTTTGAGAATATTGACATTCCGACTTACATATATAGTGCGAGTAAGATTATAACGGTTATATTAGTAAGACTGCTATTTAATAAGTAGATAGGCATGTGTCTGCTTTATAGAACTCGCTGTAGGTATAAGCCGTGACTCAATAAAGATTCCCAATTCAAATTAGCACGTGTTCGAGTCTCGTAAGTGTGCCAACTACTACTTTCCAGAATTTCAATATAATAACGTTACTCCAACACTCAACATAATAGAAATATGACCAATATTTATACAGAGAAAACTTATTTAATCCATAATAATCCAACAAACTGACATTAATAGCATTCGATGTTTTTAAATGAAGTCATTATACGTCAAAAAATATCGATATTTTCCGCACAATCGATAAACCGTTTAAAATCCAATATATTTATTCATATAACAATACTATCAAAATAACAGTAGAAAACGTGGGCGGAGTTAATCGGAACGAAATTATAATAAAACATGCGCCGGCGCAGTGGCGGCGCCCGGAGCGACATCTGTCGCCGCCGCGATTACGCAGGATTTATAAGTTAATCATTCCTCTGACGGACGCGAATCGGACCTGGCGAGCAAAGTAATCACATAGCTTTTTGTAACCGTGTAATCAGTGGTGAATGTAACTGATAATTTTCTTTTAATGCCTCGTAGATTTTGACACGCGCGCGGGAGGGTTGGTACAGACTGATGAAAGGTTGGGCCGTTTTTGTTGTGGATATAAGTTACTCTTAAAAATATTAATAATACGCCAGTGGATGTGGTGACGAAGTAATTGTTGGAATTAAACGGTGACGTCATTCAATCAGTGGGAATTATATTGAACTAAATGATATAGTATGGAGTCGACGTTATTGTAGTGAATACCACAATAATTAAACCTAAAAGGATTTTTATGATAGAGTTTGGCCACCCATTTACTTAATCTTAATATTAGTAATTTTCACTTTTACATAACACCGAACATTAAATGTGACTATTACGGATTTTTTTGCCTACGTTTTCTACGAAATTCAACCCTTTAATTACGATTAGATTTTAAATAAATGACATCAAAAGTAAAAAAAAAAATAACTTAATTTCGCGTAAATATAAACCACATATATGTGGTTTACCAACCACATACTTACTATGTGGTTTATCGACCGCAAGGGTGTCAAGCCGAAGTGTCGCCCCGGTGACGTGTGTGCAGATACGATTATCCACACCCCTAGGGATTGTCAGATAAAAATGCATACGAGTAAGGTCGCGAACAAATTCGATTACTTTCTGACGTTTCAAATTTGACGGTGCAATGATTTTTATGTAGTTTTATTGGTCTAGTTAAAATTCGGATATTTTAAGTGTAATTATAATAATATTAAGTATAAATTCAGATATTTTAATCATATACATAGTTTTTACATTCAAAATAAAAGAGATAACGTGATAATTATTTAAATGTACTTAATTTAATTTGCAATCATTGTTTGATTAATATATTATATTAAAATAAAAATGTCTTGCAAAAGGTCTTCATTATTTCCATTCATTTAATCAGTACTTATAGTACCTAATCAATTAAATAAATATCAATAAAACACGACCAAATCCGTAATTTTCAATATCAAAGAGTCAAAAGTCAATAAATCTCTAGTAGTGATTTGCGTATAACCGACATGCTCTTGTTTGTCACCCACCGCGGAGGGTGCCACCCCCGTCTAGGGTTACAAACACGCGGCGTATTTGCGGTTACATTCTACCACTTACATTTTACAAGTATTGTTTTAATTAATCACTTGCTTACAAATCTGTGAGTAATTTAAGTATTTTAGTTAGTTTATGCTAGACTGGACTAACTGCCATTGCTAATCTGTTGATTGCCCAACGGTTAAATGTTTAAATGATTATGATTCTAGGGCAAAGTTGGCCATAGAGTAAAATATAAACATTGTAAACAAATTGTTCTTTGATCAACTTACAACAAATAAAAAGGATATATATACTGTCGAATTGAGATAACTCTTCCTTTTTGTAGTCGGCTAAAAAGAAACTTTAAAATTAAAATGTCCTCTACATCGCCTTACTAATAAAAAGTTATTACTAATAAAGTTATTTAAGTATCACTTTACTATTAAACTCCAAAAACATCCAAATTTTACAACATCGATCCATATAGTATACTAAAACAATTATACAGAAAATATCGGCTTTCATACTAAAACTGTTAGACCGAACACCGGCAGTCTAAAAACCTAATTAAAAGTTGGGGTTCGCTCGTTAATTTGTACGAGTCGTGATTTCCCGTTCCCAGGGCCCGCTGCTCGATGCTCAATGCTCGATGCTCGTTGCTCGTTCGAAGTTATTTTGTGCTGTTTAATTGCGAACCTGAACAGGAGCTGAATTAAGCAAATGAGGGCGACACGGAGCTATCATACGAGTATACGTAGGGAGTGTAGTGTACTGTCAACGTCAAATTTGCTTTGGCGCCTTTTGGGTTAACTTTTTTTGTGCTATCGGAAGATTGTGGATTTTGTAAAGTTTCTATGATGTGACAGAAAATAAATTACCGTTCGTTTATTTCATAAAAAGGCTAAATAGTAATAAAAAGAGAAGTAGTCAAATTAAAATAATTTCTTCATTGTTTTTTTCCTTTTTTATTCGTGACCACGTCAAAGCATGTCAATTCACTCCTTTTTTTAGTAAAATCTCACTCAACATAGAGCTACAGTTACAGGCTTAAGAATATTTCACCGTACCATAAACACTTAAAACATAATAAATAAAAGGTTAATTTTCTTGATTCCATTCAAAACTGTTCCCATTTTATCCCTTATTCCCATCAGCGCTGCACAATCGAACAAAAGGAGGTTCGTGATCGGCGCGGGCGCACGATGCCATTAGCGCACCGTGGGCGTAATTAAAAGAGTTACAATACACGTTCGGAGGGAATTAAAAACAATTAACTGTTCGAATTGAGCGCATTCGTTGAACTGGGCGCTGCGGCCACGATTTACAAGCAAACTCACATGTTACACGTCTCTGAGGACATATGATACGTATTTTATTGCACATGCTCCTTTATTTTAGGTGACAGTTTTAATTTGGCTAAGTAAAATGTATGGATATGGTTTGAATTTATTCATTCAACTAGATTGTTTATACCCACTCAGTAAAAATACAGTTAACTGCTAAATTCGAAACAAATTCTTGATTGGAGCAATACTTCTATGGAAAAGTCATTTTTTGTTTTATCTGTTAAAAACTATAGGTACTTATTGATAAAATAAAATAACCGCTTTACCAATAAGGCATTATGAGTTTAAGTAACCGTAATTTTGCTATATTTATTATTCCTTCTCCACACATACAACACACTTTTTTTTGAGCTTTTCAAGCTTTGATAATTTGACACAATATTAAACAAGTTTATTAAACAATGTCCCAAAAACTGTAGCACGTGACAGTACATTTCGATACCGGAAAAGAAGTGACGAAACGATGACGTGATAAAGAAATTAATTCGATAATGAGGTATTTTGACGATTAATAACGTTAAAGTGGTTATTACAAGCATGGTTAAATACTTAACCGTTAATTAACTTTCACATTAACTGCGCTTAAACTACGTTAGTTTTAATTATGGATTTACTATTACTTGGCTATGAATATATTTTATTCAGGTTTAGGTATAAATTAGAGCCTAGGCTTACTGTAATCTAGGCTGTAGTTAGACAGTCTTCTGGTCTATGAAAACATATGATGGAGGATCATTAGAAACGTATTATTTGCGTCAATCTGCATTAAGACAGTCTACAGACTATTTTGTGTACAATTGGCTCAGGCTCTTAGGTAATCCTTAGTAGGGATCATACTTCATAGACTATGATTTTTGGTGTTTATAGGAAGAGCTACATAATTAAGAAAATACCTTATAACCTGCTCTCAAGACCTGAAAAGTCTGAAAAAGACTAAAGAAATACTACTAATAAAACTGCGATATTGGTGACAAAATCAAAGTTAACAAGTGAACGGTCTGAATAGAAAATCCGCGTAACTCTATTACAAAAATCAATTGCGGTTGAATAAAAAAGCTCGGCAGTGCTAATCGAGCCGTCAAATTGGGTTTTCAACGTTTAAGCTTATTCTGTGAAAGTGCTGAATCGCACTGTCGCCCCTCGATGGGTGCCATTTTCTTTTTTCACGGTCCGCGATTACCGAGTGTTAGAAATGTTAGCCCGCATCGAACTAGAGGTTTAGACACGCTGCGAGTTGTATTAATTTTAGAATGTTTTGTTGTACATTTTACGGTTTAGGGGTAATTGAAAAAATTATAGATTTTTTTACATTAAAAAACCGATAAGCGATGATTGTGGAAGAAGAATTAAAAATTATACTGTAAGGGCCATGTTAATGAACGCATATTAAGAACAGTTTAGCTCTCAAATGGTTTGTCACTTTCTGATATACGCAATTTTCCGAAGAGCAAAAGAGACAAAACACATTATAACAGTGTTTTAGTTACACCGCGTATATAAAAAATAAGGCGGTGTGTCTTTTTTTATGTAGTTGCCGCCTTTTGTCGTTCAAGGCGCCTTGGTATCACCTAATAGGTTATCTACTTACAATGTCGCAAAGATTATTTTTAAACCTACCACTGATTATTTACCCCCACATTTATTAATTTGTTCATTAAAATTAGGACTTTCGAGGCATTCATTACATTAGGAAGGTGTCACGTTTCGACACGCGACTCTCAATAGATCAGGCTAGGGGCCCCTCAGGGCCTCGCTTATTGTTATTGTCCCCTGTTTAAAACATCGATTTTTATCAGTTATATCATTTTACAACTGGAACAAAAGGTGGTGTTATTAAATTGTGGTTTTGGGGTTTTATGTTTTTTTCTTGCAATTTTATATGTTTTTTTGGGAAGTATGTTTTTGTTGAATAAAATTATTACTAGGTATTGTTACTAATAATAAAACCTGAAGAAAGGCAAAGAAATATAATTATTAAAGTCCTTTTGGAAAATTCATTTTTTTAAGCTTACGTATGGTACAAACAAAACAAATTTTTCCAATTAAATCTTAATATCGACAAATCAAAATTAGTAATCAACGCGACAAGCATACGCGGAGTACACACGAGCGAAAACCCCGCACTATTTCACGTTGCGACAATAGCACGACTTTTTGCCATCGGTCGGTACCGTGGCTTTTTGAACTGGGATTTTTTCACTCCATTCGTTCGGGCGCGCTTTTCACCCTGTCAGCGGGTAGGGTTGATAGACGGCCGACCTTTTGTTTTGCAAATTTTACTAGTTTTATTTTTGGATGCCGATGAAATAACGGTTTGATAAGGAAAATTCTGTTATGGGATGTGTTTAATAAGTTTTGTACGAACATTTTAGGACAGCAACGTGTTATATTTTATAGAGGAGATACCATAAAGTTTCACTATTTATATATTCTGAAAATTAATTACTCATATAATTATATTTTCCATACTTCTGCAAAGATTACTTGAACTTTAATTATTTTTCTTATATAAAACTTCATAATAATAAAATACATTGGTACAGTTACTGTCACCAACCCTATTCCAAGCATTAGTTTTCAACTCGGACAGTAGCCGTCCACCCGTTCCGTGTACGTACAGTCGAGTACAGATAAATGCTAAGTATCCACTGTCACAACTGCAACTGACGACGAATGTACCAACGTTATCCTCATGTTGGGTATAACATCTACAGAATTAACTACGCGCTATTCTGTAGGGACGCCGCGTTTTATTTGACGTTATGTACTGAGTTTAAGTTTGTAATTTAATATTCGAAGATAGAATAGTTAAATAGTGTTGTTTGAAACGTGAAATTATCTAACAAACGAAAAAACTGTACAAGTGGAACATTTAGTAAATTAACACCCAATAAAAATTGCCGATAAAGATCGTAACCGTCAATAGGTAAGCTTGACAGCTTTCAAAGCGGTCTTATCCGAGTGAAGTGACTGTGTCGAGAGGTATCGGCGGTGTCAAGTGAGCACTTATCTGGTTCAATACCACTAGCGCCCTCTGCACCCGGTTTAGTACGTGATTAAACCGCGAAATGTCAAAGTGCAAAGATCGGGCCTTTGCAGTATCTTAGCCCTCGAGATCCATCAGTCAATGCTTAGCGGTGTGATGTGTTCATTCATCAAAAATGTGCCGCGGGCGGAGTATGTGTGTCACATGCTTTTATTACAAAACCTTCCTCTATGTGCAAGCAATTGTTAAAAACCTCTGAAATGGATATCTGTAGTTTAATCAGTGTTTATTATTCCTTGTTTGGAGTATTAAAAGCAGCAAGTGTACGAGGTAATGTTAAATCCGTGCATTTATTAATGAGGAGCCCTTTCGTTTCGAATGTCAATCTCTCCTTTTTCCGCGGCGCGGTCACTCTTTGTTATTCAAATGGAACATGCCCAGATGGGTAAATGCCCGCACCGGGAATAATTAACTGATGGACTTTTAAATACGGGGAAATAATCTTTTACAATCATCTTTATTTCAATGATCATTTTTATTAATAACAGTTCAAGTGATTATTAAGCGTTTTCGGCTTTTTATTTTATCAATTCTATTAATGAATGGCCTGTGTAGTTGAGTTTAATTTTAGGCTTTTCACTGACATTAGTATACAGTTACTCATTCTAACAATGATTAGTCATAGATTTTAAGTCGCATTTGTAATGTTATCTTTTCAAAAAATCCTCATTAAATCAAACTTAATAACCCTAAATATGGTTAAAAGTTAACAATAACACTATTTTATCGTAGACACATTTAGCAATAAAAAGGTCCATTATAGTTTATTAAAATGCCGGCAAAATCGATATCGTCCCACACTTACAACCCAGCGTAAGCGATTCGCACACATATCAAATGATTTAAGCGTGCTTTAAATTTAATCTCGCTAGTAAAGAGGACCTAACAGGTGATTTACTCCATCGTTAGCCGCCAGCTAATTCTTCCGTGTTCTTTATCTATGGTTCTTCAATTCTTCCGCATCCTTTATCTATGCTTCTTTCTATCTTCATGGCAGGTTTAGTGTGTCATTAAGTTTATTGAAAGGACTAAGGTAGTGCGTTCGGAACGTTCTTTATTCAAAAACTGAATGGAATAATATTTAAATTTTTTAGTTGTGGAGCTTTCGCACTGGCATAAAAGAACATTAACTAAATCAAACAGACTTTTCAGAATATAATAATAAATATAATAAATAAGATCTCTTTACGTTCAGAGCATGGCAATATCACAACAATAGAAGATGGAAGATGTTTATTTACTGAAAAAATACTTAAACGGTTAATTAAGTGACATTGTCTAAAACTGGTTAACTGCAATCTTTACCGTCCATACAAACTTAAAGTGATAAAAAGATATAATATGTACATACTAAGTAAACTAAACAGAATCTTCAAACGCCTACACAAGTGTCCGTCCATTAATCCAGTCATCTTGTTAATATTTCCACTACAATTATCTTAACAAATGTATTAGATATAAGAGAGGTCCATAATGCTCCGTTTACAAGAAAATATGAGATTACTCGAACAACGTCGGAGCACTTAATGCGGCGTTAAAAATAATGGCTAATCGGGACACTTAGATATAACTTTAACTTACTAGTTTACAGTAAAATTGAACGTATCTCTAAAAGATAGCTGTGCTCAGCGTACCCGTTCCCGTGGGAATTTCGGGATTTTATTACATATTGTCCTATTTCTGACCAAGATAAATAAAAAAAGAATCACTGAAATCGGTCCTTCTCGGGTTATAAATTGTGTAACTTACACGACTTTCTTTCATATACAGATTTCATTTAAGAATTTTCTTTCGTGTAAAATCTACTTTTTCTGAATTTATGCAACGTTTTCAAAATAATGCAAAACAAACAATTCTATAAGAAAATCCAAACACCCGCTGATAAAACAGTCTCTCAGCGGGATTTTTATAACCATTCTTTATTTCCACAAACATATTTTTATTAGCATTATTTAATTCACGACGAATTCAATAATCTATTTATTAAAATATTCGTGTCTAATGCTGTGTACACACGAGCGCTGACCGCATTCTTGTGATGTGTTTGTGACGTCGGTCGGGTCGGCATTATGTAAGTGAACTTGGACCCCGCTATCGGCGACACTCGGTGACATTCTGACACTTGCGAGTGTTCCTCGTGCCTCTATGACCCACTTGTATTCTCTCAATGCATTGTTTGCTTATGAATATGTTTCCGCTCTTTTATAATGCTTTTCGTACTGTAACCTTATGTAATGAAAAGTGTATTTGTATTTGTTGAACACCTTTCTCCGTTCCACAATCTCAGACCGAATTTATTGTTCAAAACGAGATAACGTGTACGAGTAACAAATAACGAGCACTTCTTAATTAGCACTATCAGCGAATATAACTCCGGATTATCTTCTGGTTAGTGAGTAACTTAAGCCTGCGGTAGCTAACAAGTATTTTTGTTGCATCGTAAAGTAGCGGCGAGTCGCGCGTCGGTAGCGCCACCCGCGGCGTGGTTTATGTCGCGAGATGTCGCGATAACGCGGCATTGTGTGCACGCACCTTTAGTGCTGTATAAAGTTTCGCGCCATACATGTCTCGTGAAGCACGAATTTGTTACTCTTAATCCCTTTTAGGCGAAATCTAATTCCGAAGTCCTCACGCTCTTGGATTTGTATTCTCGGTTTTAGTTTTATTTCTGCTTGCACAATAGTATTGTCGATTTGAAGTAATACATAGATACAACAATAGTTAATATAGTAACGGATCAATACATCTGTATGAACACACGGCCGGTCACTAGTTACTTCCTTGATTTATGTGTCGCCAATAAGTATCCACAAAGCCCCTAATTTTCGCTTTTAAAATAATTCAAACCTAACACCATCAAACAATATGAATAGCACGTGGCAACTGTAAGACAGCACCCCTGCAGACAAACTAGAAAAAAAAGATACAAAAACTCATTGTTACCGGTACAACAAAAACCTATTTACAAATACTCCCGCGCCCGCCCACTCAAAAGGTGTTTATTTAAAAATTTCGCTACACAATACGAATGTCACATTTTTTCACTTTTCGCGCCATTTAATGCCATTTCGTACCATTAGGTTGGACTTACCTTTATTTTCCGTCATAGAAACACTCGACTGATAACTTTATACCTTGTCACTTTGAAATAAGAACTATGATTGGTCGATTTATGAACTGTAACTTTAAAACGCAATACTGGCCGTTAAAGAATACTTGTATTTTTCGAATTTGTTTTTTTTTCTTCTATCGGACACGTGTTATGAACCTTCAATTTGTGTCTATTCATTGCATTTGTTGGAATGTTTTTAGAACTTTGTACAGCAATAAAACCTTTGTTAGCATTTATTTGATTTCAAATTAGGAATACTTTAATTAAAGAGAAAAGCATCTAAAACAACAATCGCATTAAATTTCAAATGGGTTTAAATTTGGAACGCAATCTATAATGTTGCGAAAACCGATTGTCGAGTAAACATCTCTCATCTCGATAAGAAAGGGTGTTATTCTCAAAGATTGGAATCACGGTGACAAACATCGGGCCCCTATTGTGGTTGCTAAATTTGTTTCGCCATTTCCGATCTCCTTACGAGATTATTTTATTATTGTAAAGCCGAGATTAAATCGTGGGTGATGTAGAGCGTGTTCCACAATTTACAATAGATATCGACTGGATGCACTCACTTTCTTGAACGGATTTGATTATTGTTCGTATTTATTTAGTAAACAACGATTTGCTTTGACGTATTCAATTGAACTTTCTTATCGATTTAAAGTCGTCGAGTTCACATCACTAGATTAATTGATTAGAAAACTATAGACATAACAAAGACAACCGTCAACAAAATGTAATTAATAATTATTGTCTATGGTTAATTTTCTTCTAATATTGAAATTGTATTAAAACACGCCATAGATGAAAAATATTCTAAATTCAAAGTACATTTCTTAAGCATTGTCGATACATGCGTCAGTTATAATAAGATTCGGTCACATAAAGAGCCATTATGTCGGACTGCCATTGTTGTTGTAATGTTGTTCATTCTTCATTCGTTCATTCAGGATTATCCTTGTTGAGCAAACATCTGCCCGGTGTTTGCGTAATGCCTTCTATCTTTTTTTATGTCGGTATTAGATATTGATAAGTGTGTTTTGTTTATGACCTAACTATCTATCAAAGCTAGTAAAAACTTCATGTTGTAAACTCATTTTAACCATAATAAGGATTCCGTTTTCACTTTTGAGGTACGGAACCCTAAAAATATCTTTGGTATTCTCTAGAACCCCACTGATTCTAAGAACATACAAACTCATAGGGCACTTAACCCAAATACTCCGTCAATCTATCAATTAAAGTAAATAAAATGATCAATTTAATATCATAAGTCAAAAACCCTTGATTTAAAAAGCTGTACAATAAACACCCGCATACAACGTTTAATAAGCGACAATTATTTTATTCCACAGATGATAAATACACGTTAGTGAGTGAATGAAAGAATGCGGGTTATTGATTGAAACTCTTCACCCTTTAATCGTTTCACATCTTTTCATTTAACGCTACACTCTACACTACATTAATTTAAAAATAAAAAGCTATCGAGGTGTCATTGTTAATATTTATTAAGCCTATTTTATATCCTCGTCTTCAATAGAAAACGAAGTCGTCACAATATGTTTTAGTTATGTTATTATATAACTACTTACGTATACTAATAGTGGTCACATTACTAGAAACAAATTATTAAACCTACATTTCTTCTTCATCGATAGCATCATTTCTGTTTATTCTAATCGAAATTGTTTAGAAGACCGCCAGTGCCACGTCGGTGACACGGCTACTCAAATTAAGGAGCTAATAAACAATGTTCGTTTTTTAATTCGCTACTGCTAAAACGAAAACTAAACGCGAAGTGCAATCGTAAAAGTAGTTCCAATTCAAAATAACTATGATAGGTACCTTTTTTTTAAATCCTTACTCTGACACATTTATTTCTCGTCTGTCAGGCGCCACAGAGTCCTAATAACGGTTGATTGTCAAACGAAGAACATTGATTCAAAGGTCAAGTGTGTTGACTCGCGTCGACCATCAATACCGTTTAGTGCAGACTGCTACGAAAGGCAGCGTTTTTATTGTTTTATGTTTTCTAGTCTGCTTGGTACAAAATTTGATTTGTTTATTTGCTTAAAATTACCTGTCAGATTGGTACATGTAGCTTTAAACTTCCTTAATTGAGGACAGTATGGCAAGTATTTTGCAAAAAGATCAGTTAATGGTCTGAAAGATTCAACTGTAGGATAGGCCTTTCACTCATTGAGGAACAGTGAGACTGAGACAGATAAACTGAAGTAAGGTCAAAAGGCTATTTTAAATACCGCCCTTGCCATGTACACACATTTGTTGTTTTTATATTTAAATTCGATTATACTCACGTAAAAAAGTGAAAAAGAAAACAATTTCATAACGTAAAAACCCGCCACTTAAATACCTTAAGATCTTAAGTGTCATTCATTCATTCATTCTCAGCGTTCATTCCATTCAATTATTATCATTCGTTGGCTGTTTACCAGCCATCGGGGTCGAATCAATTAATAGTAGTTTATGCAACTGTCATATAAGGAAGGGTATTAAAACACGAGTGTGAGTTTATGAAACGAGCGCAGCGAGTTTCATAATAGTAACGAGTGTTTTAATACCCGTGTTATATGCAGTTGCATACACTACTTTATCTTCACTAATGCAATTAATCAAACAACAAGAGTAAAAGCTGACAATAGTTTTTCACGCGTACGTGTATTGTCACAGTGAACTTGCCGCCATTAAAATCTAACCAATGAGAGCGCAGCTGCGCGTGGGGCCAATCAGGAGCGAGCGAGATCTTACCAAAGAGTTTTGTGTATGTAGTTTCGACGAAGTTTTCACGTATAACCCAACTGTTTTCAAAAGCCAGCCTAATATCAAAATTTGATACAACTTGTATGAGGATTTTGACATAAGGCTCGCCAGGTTAATTGGTCGCGTTTTATTGATGTTATAATGAGATTTTACGATATCGATATCGATGTTTTAGGATATTATACCATCATGTGAAATTGCTTAAATTGATTGTTTTGTTGTCTGCGCTATAACAGTAGTAATTATAAGTCAAGTATTGGAAACATAAGTAGAATGTTACAACATTAGTGTAGATAAACAATATTACATTGTTACGATGTCCGTCGTACTAAGGGTTAATTACTATTTGGCCGTCTGGAGCTGATCTTTGGTCGTCTCCGCCATTGTCGTACACCTTTTCATTTCGACGTGTACAGGGTTAACTTCGCTACTGATTATTACATTGTACAGATTCGTTGTCTCTATATGGGAAATGACGGCCATTTTTTAAACAATAAAAAAAATGGATTCAAATTTGACGTCGATGGCTGTGTGTATATCAATCATAATATATAGGTCTGAAACGGATGGACCGATTTCGATGCGATTTTTAATTTGAGCCAGAAAGGACTATTTTCTATTTGGATGGAAACCGATCTTCTTAAGATTAATTATTCTTAAATGGTTCCACGTTGAAGTCATTGAAATTGGTTTATATTTACTTTTAAAAACTACTATCGTTTCATGCTAACCTTAAAAATTGTACAACAAGATTTTACGAAATTAACATGTACCTACATATATATATAGGTACTTTTAAATTCAGAGTCACCACTGTATGGTCTTATATCAAGTCTTGGTCAAACCCAAAGTTAATTTAACTTAGTCCAAGGCAAGTTACTTAGCATCCGATTCAATTAAAGTTACTTAGTTCTCTAATTACAAGTAGGACGCTAGCCTACCCAAATAGTATTCAAATGATTTTAAAGAAATTTTAGTCTCACACTTCAGTGTATTTTTTAAATCATGTTTAACTTTAAAAGATTTTCATATCCTTATTAATTCTTGTATAGAATCTAACTTACTGATACTACATATACATATAACTACTCATATTGTTGACTCCGGACGGGAATCGAACCCGAAACCCCAGACAAAGTAAGCGCTCAAAAACCACTGTGCCAATGGGCTTGTCAATTGCGCGTCACATTCTGCATTGTCTCATAATAACAATTGCACATCATATCTAACAGCCTGCAAGGAAACACAAATTAACACAAAACTACCAGCTGACAAACAAACGGACAACATCCGGCAGAAACACATCTTTTAATTTAAACTAAACTCAACCGACTTAACTCTACACGGCGAATAAATTTTGTTGACAGACTCTCTTTAATACCAGATTAAAAGATCATAACTCACGGAAGAAGCCGTAGATTAGAATGTATGAAGATATCGTTCTTTGAACAATGTTAAAATTGTATTGATTTATTGTGTTGTGTTTTCTAATTGTGTGGTTCGAAGATTATGTTGAAATAGAAACTCAAGACGTATCTTATTGTATCCTTATTCGAGTATTTAGGTAGCTAAGCGCACGCTATAATAGTAGTTTTATAAAGTAACAATTTCATTTTTAAAACTTATATAAGGAATCTGTGTGCTTAGTGCGAGTTTTCCAATTATTTTACTTTAACTTCACGTTTGCGTTTAAATGGGTTCCCAACCAGTGGTCCGTGAACCACTGGTGGTCCGTGAACCACTGATGGTCCGCGGAAGACAAAATGTGACAAAACTTCGATCGCGTTCCGCGCTCGCTCAAATGTTTGATTGAATGAAGTCGAAAATACATTTTCTTTGAGGTCCAAGATAATAATAATTCATGCTCAAGTCGGACTCGCGCACGCTCCATGTGAAATACAAATAAATTAAACCGCTAATTAATGAAAAAAAATTGACTGGAGGTCCTTGATGACAACAATAATAATTAAAAAGTGGTCTCCGGTCTAAAAAAGGTTGGGAACCCATTCTAAACTCTGTACGTAGTGAGCATCGAATAACTGTGAGTGCGAGTTTCTTTGAGTATTCACATTTATTACGTTTTTTCACCGTAAACCGTGAGTATTTTTATTTCTAAGTTGGTAGCTCTGTGGCGTCCAAACAATAAACCGGCAAAATTGAATATACCATATCGACTGTGTTTTCATAAGGTATAAAGTACATATAACATTTATGCGGGTTATTTTATTAGACATCAACCATGGAATAAGTATGTACTAGTTGTATGTAGTACATACTAATTCCATGGTCGATGTCTAAAAAAATAACCTTCTAGTTGTACGTAGTACATACTAATTCCATGACATCGACATCGCGCACTTGACTGACATTGTTAGTTGTTTGTAGGTTGCCATAGCTCCTTACATAAGACATTTTTAACCGACTTTAAAGAAGGAGGAGGTTTCTCAATTCAACCGTATATATGATTTTTTGGTAAAGCGATATCTTTTTAAAAATTCGTTTTCCGTCAATTCCGTCAGAGGATCACTAGAAACTCGAACAGTAGAACGAACACTGGACATTATAACAAAGATCATCTTGAGCTCTTGCGGTCGTAAACATCTTCCAGGCGAAAAAATAATATGCTGACCATGACATCGTTTGTTTATAACACTACTAGAAGCACCCGAGGTTTATTTACCCGCGTTGTGCCCGTTTCTGTGGAAATTTCGGGAATCATTACACATATAAACCTTCCTCTTAAATCACTCTATCTATTTAAAAAAACCGCGTCAAAATCCGTTGCGTTGTTTTAAAGATCTAAGCAAACATAGGGACAGACAGACAGACAGACAGACAGCGGAAAGCGACTTTGATTTATACTACGTATTGATAAATCACTATAGTTACAAACAAACAATTACATTTTACGTCCGTTCGCCCGTCTCTCACCAATAAATTCAAAGTGAGAACTTTACTTTACGCACAGTGAGCGTAACTGTCAACTTGCAACTCACACTCGCGAAATGTACATTTACGCGCTTACTAAGTCGATGGCAGATTTTAGTTCGCATTGTGACCACTAGGGGCGCTTTTTAGCTACATATATTTCTGAGTTAGGCAGTGGTCCCACAGCCGGCGAGAAAACGAGTAACTCTCGGCGATTTTCTTTCTCAAGAAACGCACAATAAATGCATATTCCGTATAAACGAAAGAGGTGCAAATATTAAAAGTTTCTCGCTGACTGTTCACACTGCCGGCTTCGACTCGTTTTACTACTTAGTTTTGTCGCTGAGCGAGGAGCTTCAAAAATAAACTCGCTCAGCGATACTCGTTCAACGATGCTAGCTCGAATTATCATTTCTTTACAGTGCGACAATGAAAGTAGATAGAAGTAGGTTTGCACAGGATTGAGCAACTGCAGGCGAGTTGCGCGAGTAATCGCTCGTCGCACTTGCACACTCGCTTATAGCCCAGCTACAATACTATCGAAACTACACACTGACTTCCTGTTGATCGCCAACTCGTTTATACATAGTTTCTAGTTCTACTCGTTTCTCGTTCATCGTCGGCGTCGGCCTTAATGTTGACGCTGTGAACGCGTAAAAATAACCATGGCAACTTAAAAACAACAGACTCACAGAGTTATTTCGCTTACGCGACTGTAAAGTTATTTGGAAAACTCCCACTAAGCACACTGGTCTCAAGTGAACATCATCATAAATGTTCATAGATATTTTTTAAAAAGCTTTAAAACTCTATCCAAAAGTTAAAAAGCCCCAAACTTAACGTATTATAATCGATTATTCATTAGCCATGCAATTTTCTCAAAATATTCTCTACGCCTAAACTTTAAAAAAAACTTTAGAGGGAAAATGCATTGATGTGGAAAATAACTTTTTTTATCAATGCAGTTTTCCGTCAAAATTCTTCCCACCATATTTAATTCCCTAACCGGGCAACAGCCTAACGTATCAATTATAATTTTTACCAAGCAGCTGGTCTGCTCTCGGGCCGACAATTACCACAAGTGACCACAATTATACGCGATTGCGTCACCAAGATGCTACGTGCCTCGACGAATTAAAATTAATAAAACGACTCATGTAAATGTAGGTTAGAACTATTGCCTTAACGAAACTAGAGGAGCATAACCTTCAATGGTAGTCTTTAATCTTACGCGATTTGTACTCATAGTAAACGTACACGGGTTTCTTCGCGGTAGAAAGTTTATATGAAGCAAGTATAATTACTTACTTTTTAATTCTCGACGTTTTGAGCGGATTGCACCACTCGTGGCTGCAAGGGGTTAAACTTACCTTATAAATGTTCTGCCGCGAAAAAAACATACAACATTACATTGAAATATCGACTATAAAAATGAACATCTTATATGCTTTCACCATAAAAACTTCTTGGCGACCCAAAAGCTTACTAACTGCAAGTATTTCAATAAAATTTATGTTAATGCTTGATTTGCTAAAGATAGCTATAAAGTTGGATATTAAGAGCGACCATTAGTGCTTGGTTGACTACGTTTAATAATCATAAAACTAGATACCGAAGCTTAGTTAAATTTAATTATTTAGACACGTCAAGCATAGACAATGAGCTGTAAAACAGCAATTAAACTATTTAAAACATTAATAATTGTAACGCTAATGATAATTAACCGCCTTGAGTAAGTAGGTTAATTTTTAATTACACGGTAGAGGCAAAACTGTCAGTTACAATATTCAAAGATCCCAGCTTGGTTAATTGGAAGATATTGTAGTTGTTGGACATCGGTTGATTATGGATACTTATCTATTTGGTAACTTGATTCATAGTTCGTTTTAATATCGAGTATTTTAGAGTTGACTAGCAGCGCCCCGCGGTTTTACCCGCGTTGTGCCCGTTCCCGTGGGAATTTCGGGATTTTTTTTACATAAAAACCTTCCTCTTGAATCACTCTACCTATTACAAAAACTGCATCAAAATCCGTTACGTAATTTTAAAGATTTAAGCATACAGACAAACAGAAGACAAACAGACGCGACTTTGTTTTATACTATGTAGTGATTATAAGCTGTTACTAACTTAGCACTAACTCTCGTACTCAGAGATGTTAAATGCTTCATTAGTACAGATTTAATGAATTATTTTGACATATAATGTATGAAAAATTACGACAAATTGTTGAATGTGGATTTAATGGACGTAAGTGCGAGAGTTAAACCTTTTTTTACTATTGACGATAAATGTATATTTTTTTAATAACTCTTTGCTACGAACCTGAATGACATTAACAAAATACAGCAAGTACCAAACATGCTTTGTAAATAATTAAAATAATCGAAAAATGTAAATTATTGACTCGTAAGATCCCATCAACCAAAAAGCCTTTTTTCACTAAATATAAAATATAACACAAGATAATACACCTTTATACCCTAAGAAATATCCCTGCCTTTGTTTACCATCATTTCCTTGTGTATAACAATAAAAAATATTAATGTTGCTCTACGACTGGTAATGTAGGGTACTAATCGCATTAGACGAGTCTGCGAAAGTTCACGGGTTATTATGTTTATTCGGTTTTATACCCAGGGAGAGGATTCATCTTGATATTGTCTCCAGTTTTTGCACAAATAATAATGAAGATTAGTAGTTATGTTGCGTTAGGTGATTGGTAGATGACCGAAGTTGACTAACTGTTACGGATTTCTTTGTAGTATAAGGGTGCTTTCAAATTACACCCTAACATAGCAATAATTAGTTCGAGTATGTCAGTGGTGAACCCTGTTGGAAGAATTTTAAGACCGTCTTAATACCTCTGACATGGCAAGATGAAACAATCGCAATCGATAAGTTAACGTCTTTTTAAAGCACATAGAAATTATAGAAATTCAGGTAGAAATGCCATTATCAGCCACCCATCAAACAATATTATAAACTTAACTGCCGCAATCAGGGACGTCCATTAAATCGATACTTAACTAATTGACGTATGTTTTCATACATGTCAAATAAATCTCTCTCACTCATTTAATCTCTACTATGAAAGCATTTGACGTCTCCCGAGTGCGGGCGTTAGTAATTGACGTAAGATATTTTTTATCTCGAAATTCCGACGAGAAAAACTGCGAAAAAAACGAATATACGTTTACACTTGACCATAACTTACACGTAACTTTCTGAGATTTCTTTCTGGTTATTATTAAGCATCATTCCTATGTCTATTGTACAGCTTATTTTATCTTAAACAAATAATAATGTGTTGAAACACTCAGTATGTCAACAAAGATGTCGATTTGAAACGGTAACCTTTGCTCAATGTTGCTATTATACAAATAATTTAGCACTCGAGTGTTAATTGACACTTAGCAAACACTAAAGTTGAGTTTACGACGTGTTGCAACTACTTATTACTCAATTTTTATTGTATTGGTTATGTAATCGGTGGAAGGTTTTTCTTTTAATATGACACGTGGTAAATAAAAGCTTAGACATATGTCAGAGAAGCTAATTTTAAGGGGCAATTTCATCAAACACTTTCACATTTAAATCATGTCTGTATAGAGGAAAATATCTTAAATTCAGGTCAGAAAGCTTAAAGCTATCGTTCTGATTAATTAAGTTTTATGGCCATTCAACATAAATATTTCCATGAGTGATAGTCAGATCAAAATACCGACAAATCTCTGAAAGCTCCAGAACAAAGTTTAATATGATTTTCTTTGTTTACAGATGCGTGCGGTCTGTCAGACGTGTCACACATAGAGAGTCTTCAAGAGAAGTCTCAGTGCGCCCTCGAGGAGTACTGCCGGAGCCAGTACCCCAACCAACCCACGAGGTTCGGCAAACTCCTTCTCAGACTACCTTCCTTACGAACAGTCAGCTCACAAGTCATAGAACAGCTGTTCTTCGTAAGACTAGTAGGGAAGACGCCAATAGAAACTTTGATACGAGATATGCTGCTGTCCGGAAGCTCGTTCTCCTGGCCCTACATGGCGACCATGTGACATACGATGTGGCGACAGCTGGCTGCGGCATGATCCACGCCCTACGGCTTCCCGCCGTACCTGCCGAGTCAGCGCTTCGACCCCTTCCAGAGATACACCAGGGAAGTGCAGCAGGAAGACGCGGTGACGTCATCCAGCGAGTTCCATGAGGAAGGGGAGGAGTGGAGAGGCAGGGAGGGCGAGCGAGCCGAGCCCGCGTTCGAGCCGGGCTTCTTCCCCAAGAGTACCGACACGGAAACCTTCGAGACCACCGCCAAGAAGAACTCTCTCACCATAGAGAACTTGCTCAACATCCGCGAAGAGCCGTGCGCCGATATCAAATAGACTATTAGCTCTGTTAAGTGTGGGGTCAGTAGTGTCTATTAGTTCAAGTGTTTTTGTTCCTCTGTAAAAATATTTAGGAATAGATTTTAATATTTAATGTAAATACAAATGTTTTTATTATTGTAAATGGTTAGATGTTAGTGTAAGATGCTGTTTTCTACTTTATAATGATGAATGGAGTTTGTTGATGTTGGCTCTGTGACAGAAGGTCAGTGAACTCAAATAGATGATACTGTGTCGAGTGTGAAGCGGTTATTGCAATAAGTTGAACATTGAGTCGTGCAATGTTGATGTTAGATCGTATAAACATTATAGAGATATCGAGAAGGGATTGTCTGAATTGTTGTAAAGACTATTTGACTTTATGCCAGGAATGAACATAGACAAGGAGTATGTTAATTTTATAGCTTTACCAGTCTCTACGAGTCTACTGCGTCAAGTTGAGCTGTTAAAATATAAAAATTCAATTGCCATTGTTCTCAAGGTAAATCAATTAAAATATTCACTTACCTGATAACTACTACATAACATGGTTTCGTCGTTAAGAGCGATTTTACACTTTGCAAGTTAGCGAATTCGAAGTTGAAGTCGCAAGCAACTAGGCTAGCGTATTAACTTGTAGACTCACCACCTAGAAATTCGCCCAATCTACAAGACGCTGTAACTGCCGCATTTAGAGACGTCCATTAAATCGACACTTAACTAATTGATGAAATTTTTCTTACATCACATGTCAAAATTACTCATGAAATTAAAGAAGCTTTTGACGTTTCTGAGTACGGGCGTAATAATGGTAGTTACAAAACGACCACGTTCCGTTTGTACCCTACTTTTCTATTAATTAAGTCATTAGATATTCCTGGCCTAAACTCAAATGAATAAGGTAAAACCACAACAGTCATGTTTATATCACATTTTATTTACTTAATCTTACTCTCTGGTGCTGTTTTCATTATACAATATTATTTTATATTCGAATTATTGTAATTCCAATAGATTTAGAAATTCCATAAGCATTTATCGCTCCTTATTTACAATGTTTATTTTATATACTTTCTCTAAATTCATATAAGGGTCGAAACTGCGTTAAACGTGCGCCCGCCGCGTGCGCCCTTCGCGTGCGCCCGCCGCGTGCGGTTTCATACAAAAGTGAACCGGTCGCGTGCGCCCGTCACGTGCGGCTTCATGCAAAAGTGAATCGTCGCGTTTGCCCGCAACCGCACGGCGCACGCTTAACGCAGTTTCAGCCCTAAAGCCTACTTAATTATTTATGTACTAAGTAATTCGAAGAACTTATTTTTAAATTTTAAACCAAAAACTTGCATTTCTTATAATGATTTACATTTCCCGCCAAAATAATGGCATTATGTAATAAATAATGAAGCAATGTATTTATTCGCAATAAAATGTAAATGATGGGTTGTATGTAAACGTCAGTGTGTGTATGAGAATGTATGAAAATGTATAAAGTTATGATGATAATGAAAAATTAAAGATGTCAATATGGATTTTAATGGGTTTGTTTCATTAACCTCTTAGACTGGTTTTACACCAAAACTATGCTATGATACGTTCCTATCCTAAATTAAGTATCCACCGACCATAATAGTATCAAGTGAAGCGTAGCGCAGCTGATGGAAGGGCGCCCTTAATTTAATGATAGTAATCGCCGCTAGAGGCATTTATCGTTTCCTTTTGGGTAGGTTAGTGGCCAACTACTGTCGGAGTTTTTAGACCGCCTTAAGACCTCCGACATGGTGATTGAAAAAACCGGACCGATGACGTGCCCTCCCAAGCACGGTAGCGCAGAATGAAATGCCACTGTCGAGCACCCATCTAAGTACATATCTGAGATGCACGTTGCTTAACAATCGGGATGAGTTAACATTGCTTACTCACACTACGCTACCAGCGATAACAAAAGTATAATGCCTATAATATCCCACCCCTGGCCATAGGCCTCACATCTCACCGAAGATATCAGTACAATGAGGAGGATTAGTCGTAATCACCACTCTGGCCTAATGCGGGTTGGTGATCGCCCGAGCCATGTATGAAAAGTAGGAAACATGATTTCGCTCGAGTTCTCAGAGAGCTGAGTTTTGGCAGGCACATACCACTAGACCAACGAGGTGTTTTATTTTTAATTCGAGCGATAAAAAAAGAAGAAAAAAGAATTAGCCTGTAATGTCCCACTGCTGGGCAAAGGCCTCTCATCTCACTGAAGTTATCAGTACAGTGAGGAGGATCCGAACGAGAAAAGCTTGTAAATATCAAATTGAACACGGAAGCTCAAGCCGTTTGACCAAATATCCAAGTGTGGGAAATGAAGTGATTGCATGTAGTATAAATAGTATAATTAATACTATCCTGTTGTCCGTGATTGGTGGTTTGATATACAAGCAGGCCGAGTACACGAAAACAGGAGTAACAGGTGCAATAGGACCCGTGATTTGTGGGTTACGTGGGAAAATATGTAGTGCTATGTGGGGTAATTAGCTGATTGAAGTTCAATTGATTACTTGGTTAGTTATTTTGATGTAGGTAGTTATCTATTTCAGTATTAAAATTTGCCTAGCTGTGGACTTGTAGTAGTTAGTAGTTAGTATTCTTGTAGAAGAACTAACAATCCACCTGTAGAATTTCTTGGATAATAAGGAGCCTTACTCTCCCCTCTAATCTTGAAGTTATATCTTTTTCGCTTCTTGCTTCGCTTCTATTAATCTAATTCTAGCATAAAAAGATCCTTCCTTCATCTTGAATGACTCTCTCTACTGTTCTGTTGGCATCTTAGCTGCAGCTATTAAACAAATAAACCGATTTTGGTTAAGTATTTTATTTCGAAGTGATGAAATTGTGTGATTAAAAATAATGAATAAGAAAAAACTAAAGGAAAGTATTCTCACTGTTAGACAAGGGGCTTTCATCTCACCAAAGATATCAATACAGAGAGGATGATCAGGCTTTAGTCTCGAGTAAAAAAATGTAATAAAAATCACAGCTAACTAAATACGGGACACATAATTCCCACATCATTACGCACATTATTTCTACCTACAATATCCGCACCACCTGCATACTGCGTAGGGTAGTGTCGGAATGTGGAAGTTCCCTGCAATCACGCGGGAGTTAGTCAGCGTGACAACATGTGTAGTCACACGGCGTGACAACAGATCTGGCGTGACACCTTATTGATTAAGAGAAGTGGGTGATCTTATTGCTCTAGGAGTTACCACTTATTGACTAGGCAAAAATACTATAATTAGTGACTTATAAGACGCGCTCCGCGGTTTAACTCCCGTTGTAGCTATTTATGGGAATTTCGGGATGAGAAATAGAATTAAATAAAATCTTAGTGATTTTATTCCGTTTTCCTCTACAAATTATGGATCAATATACAAAAAATAATTGAGTACAGTGTAGAGGAATTTTGTTTCGGTAGAGTCTACAACTTGACTTTACAACAAAATGATTTGCTGTAACCATGGATTTAATCTGGCTTCAACAAACAAGTGATCACTTTTACCTTAGACTGTCCACAATAACGTCATTTTACAAGCAGGTGTAACACACAATCAGTGCAGAGGTCAGAAGTCGCCAACCGTCGGTCACGGCGGCTGCTCCTTTTGTGTCGCCCACCGACAACGGATAATTAGCAAATGACAGCGGTTTAACGGACGCACTGATTTTATTTGATTTTTAGTAATTTTCTTGTTATTTTTACGTTACGAATGCATTTTAGGGTAATGAAGTGACTTAATAAGTTAGCGTTTGTTTTGGTACCTTTACTTTTATAGTGCATACTAAAGAACTATGAAGGTAGCTTTACCTTTATAGTTCATACTATAGAACTATGAAGGTAAGCGAAGGTTAAGAGAATTAACGGTTATAAAAGTTTATCATTAAGCAATACTAATCTCAAAATATATACTCATTAGAAACTGACCAACACCATAAAGTAAGATACATAATTAACAAACAAACAATAACAAATTGAACGATATAATAAACCGGATAATAATATCCTAGTTCTAGTCATAAGCAAATTGTAGTATCCTCGTTCTGTCCTTTTCAGTGGTTTCAGTTAGGTATAGGCGGTGGGCGTGTCAAAGGTCGTCCAATGGGGTCACAGGTCACGACCCGCGGGTCGCGGTATAACTCTATAGTCTATAGAAGGTGGCGACACCGCGCAAACTCCTTGGTACGCGCTAGGTATTCGATTGATTTGTGGCAGTTGCGGAAAATGTTTGACGCCCCTGGATTATGCGGCGCTTTTGTTTGGAGGCTTTGGTTTCGTACTGCAGTGGGATCTTATTGGTAGTATTTTAATCGAGAAATATACATTGATATTTTTGAAAATTTCAGCACAGCCTTTATTACATAGTTTGATTATAAAAATCTACTGTTTTGGGAGGTGAGCTAGAGTTAAGTTAAACGCTCAAATGCTTCATTAATAGACATTTAATTAGTGAATTTGACATGAAATATATGAAAATTACATCAAGTAGTTCAGTATCGATTTAATGACGTCTTTAAGTGTGGGAAATAGCATATTTTCATCGTTAAATCTTACACAAATCGTTTTACAGTTAGACAAAAACACCCCAATTTTGAGTAAGAAATGAGTTTCTTTCCATATACTCGTACAAAGAAATGGCTCGTATAATAAGACGAACCTAACCTAGCAATACGAATAGTGAAAATAGTATTTTCTATATCCATTGTGAGTGCGAGATGAAGCGATAACTCAGACAGACGGACAGATATCTGGTAAACGGCGCGATGTATGTACACCTAGATGATTGCTAGGCTACGGGAACAGGGGATGCGTGGAGTCGAATTCGTTTCACATTTTTATGATAATTTATGTAAGATCATCTTACCGATGTGCCAATGTGCAAGCGAGAGCTTTAACAAGATAGTAAGATATTGTAATATAGATAGAATTGTGGGAAAAATCAAATTGAACATTAGCTAGTCTAGGCTGTAGGCAACAGGGCTGCAGGCATGGCCACTGGCCTGTGCCAAATGAATTAATGAATTACCTAGTAGTCGGATGAGTTATGAATTTGATTAACTGCATTGGTAATTCAAATTCAAATTCAAATTTATTTATTTGCCATAATGTACCTAAATACATCACACCCTGTTAGGACACTGCAAACTAAAAATATTTAAAAATAACTTAAAAACTAATAGGTATAATACATATTTAATTCCACATTAATGTCCTCTAGTTCACCTACGTATATTGTGGCTTATAAATTAATAGTATGCTAGTTTTGGTTTACCGAAACAAAAATAGTCGTCTATCACTCATTACAAGTCGACGAATAATAACTAATGGCCTTTTTATATTTTAAATACTACCAAATTTTTCGTTTATTAACTTTACATAATAACAATCTCCACACCTTCCTCACATCTTAAGTTGCGCCTAATCGCGCGGGTGGTCGTGCTTGATTGTGATTGACAGCCCCGAGTCAAGCCTTCACACTATCACAATGTTGCATAGCTTCACACGCGAACCATTGCCGGCTAACCACTGCACCTTTCCAACCAAAGCGAAGAAAATGAGCAATGGTTGTTGAAGTCCGCGGTGTGATAGTCGACTAAAGAGGTAGGGTTGTCGAACGCTTTCAAATGCTCGTTTCAAATGTATAGTAATGCATGGAGTGACAGTTTGTGGATCGACACTGCACTGACATAGATTGATACTGCCGTAAACAAAATGACCTGAAGATTTTATTCAAATTACGCGTGGAATTGGAGGTTTCATGTTTTATGGGCGTTTAACTAGATGTACGTACTCGTTGGTAGTGTGAAAACAAACATATTGTTGATAAGTGGCTAACTGCCTTATTCATAAACGCTGTCTAACTAAACCACTGTTAGTGAGTGTTTTGTCTCTATTGCTCTTAGGAAATTAGCGTATGTCAGAAAGGGACGATCCATTTGATAGCTAAAATGCTGCTAGTAAGCAGTAGTTTACTCTTTGATCATACATTTTAGAACGTGTAGGGTTCTTGTGTCTGCTTTATATGACACTAAGAAAGAGTTAGTATGTTAATTATATTTGCACACCATGTTTAATTTGATCTAACTTGAAAGTTAGGATAGCTTAGATCTCAATGTATAGTGATTAGGGTGGTTCACCCTTAATTTTTATATGGTAAAACTACGTCTGCCGGGTCAGCTAGTATGAGCATAAATTGGTAAAACACATATTATGATAAAAGTATCTATACTAATATTATAAAAAGGTAAAATTTGTCAGTTTGCTTGTTTGTTTGTTTGTATGTTCGGGGTAATCTCAGGAATTATCAGTCCGATTTGAATAATTCTTTTTGTAATATATAGCCACATTCAATGGAAAGGTATAGGCTACTTTTCATCCCAAAATTCCCACAGGAACGGGCACAATGCGGGTAAAACCGCGGGGCGCTGCTAATGCAGAATAAAAAGGTAAAACTCGCCCGAAAAACTCGGCCATTTTCCACTAAAACCCAAAAATAAGCCGAAAGAAAACAATAAACAAGAGTGTGCAATAAAAAAGTAATCTCCTTAGCGTCACTATCGCGGTGACAATATATCGGAAGTGGCGCCCCTACGCACATTGTTTTAGCCAAGTGCCGACCCTTATGAAATTGACGACCGCAAGTGACGACATGGGATCATATCTGGAGATATATCGAAAGATACTCGTACGAAGATCATAATGAATAAGCACTTTCAAAGGCATTAGTCGTGATTTAGTGACGTGCTTAAAACTATTTAGGAATTATAGTAAACGTACTCACACTAGTTTTTTTGCGTTAGAAAGTTAATAAAGCAAGTAACAGCTTACTTGCTTTATTACTACTAGTACTACTAGTACTTAAAATATAAAAAGACTATTTAGGAATTAAATTTATTTGGACAACAAAACTGACTATAAATGATAGAGATAAACTAAAAATACAAACCAGCAAATTAGATACCTACCACTTCTTTTGTCAAGTAATTTGAAAATTTAATATAATTACTGTCATTAACGTGTAAGTAACTTGGAATACTTACCCTGATTCTTTTACCGTAACATGGTGCGTTGGTTTATACGTATTTAAGTAGACTAAGACAAATATCGTCGGTATCCCGAACCTCGTGTGCATCACTAAAGATCGATGAATTGGCGTGGACGTGGAAAAAAGTGAAAAAACAAACGTCTCCAGTGACCGCGCTTATCCGCAGTTTGTGAGAACATTGTGACGTCACCACTTATCCCCAATACTTCAGGATAGGTCGAGGACAGGCGTCCCTGTTAGGTAGGGGACACAGGAAATATTATTGGCCATTTGTTTTCAATTATACTGGGAAAATAAATTGAATTGTAATAGTATTAAAAAATAAATTGTAATAGCCGAAGAATTGAAGGCATTTTAAAAAACTATGTGTGGAATAATTTCGGTGATACATGACATACTTTACGAAGTTTTAGCTCTATTATTTAAACTTGAGACAAATGAGGCTTTTGACGTAGTAAGTGAGTTCGAGGTATAATTTACCCCAAAAACAATACAACACGCCCGAACAATCAAAGATCCCCACTCAGAAGCATCTGTCGCGAGAAAAAGTAAATTTTCCAAACCTTTTAGCAAATTTCGGATTCCGCACCGAATTGGACCAATTTACATAGTCATAAATACATTTGATTCGAGGCCTACATCGGGAACATTGTCTTGGGGGTGGAAAGTCACCCCTGGGGATTTTTTCTACCCCCGCAGATAAGACACGTCAAAGTGACAGATGTCGGTGACGTTTGCTGCGCGCGTAAAACAAGCGATTGTCACTTGTTTTATATGACTGCGTTTTGTTTCTATTTCTTTTTTTATGGCGTAGAGAATGGGTGTAAAAAGTTTTTAAATGTTTACGGTAGAAGGTTAGCGTAGGCGGGTTTTTTGTTGTATAAAATGGGGTCTAGCATGTGTAACTTTAAAGCGAATAAGTTTTGTATCTGTTACGTTTAAGGTTTACTAAGAATGGGAGTCAACTTTGATTTAATGATAACCTCTATCGCTACGATATAAAATTCAGATTCCTTTAAATCTTAGAATCCATCAATACTATTCTTCCACCACAACATTCCCATATTTGCTTGATAGAAAAAAAACTTTTGTCACGATAACGTCCGAATTCGATTTTGATTAATGATATTAACCGTGTAATGCCGACGCGGGTCTCTAAGACCCGATGAAAACAAACAACGGATAAAAGGCTAATGATACAACTAATGGTGCAGAATAATTGTTGTTAAAACCATTAAGGCGCAGAGGTGCCGTTAAAGTAACCATTTTGAGTGAAAATGACCTGTTTGGTGATCTGGGATAGCCAGTTGGACAAATAAACGAGTGTCGTGACATCATTAATTACGTGCTTTGTTAAGAGATTCGCACGGTGCTAATGATAGCACGGCAAGAAATACATATTACATGGGATCGGAAGCGTTTCGTACGGGATTGAATTAAAATATAATTAATGGATCTTGGTTTTGGTTAACGCTTGTTCAACATAACGTTTCTCTCTCTGCACAAGCTGTAATTCTAAGTTGTGTCTCTGCAAATTAAATTATATGATTTGTCAAAGACTAGACAATAATCCTGTCTACAGTACAGTACCATTTAATTTATCTTTAAAACGCGTCGTTTTAATAAAAATTAAAGTACTAGCCTGTAACGTCCCACATCTGGGCAAAGCCTTCTCATCTCACAGAAGATCCGTACAGCGAGGAGGATTAAACGTAATCACCACGTTCGTTCTAATATTTCCTTCAAAATTTAAGAAAGGAACAGAACACGTGGTTGCAAGTCCCTGCTGGCAACCGAGGAAACGACAAGAGTTGTCATCAAATACGCATCCTGTGAGGGCGGGAATCACTTTTAAAAGCCATTAGAGGGCGAGGGGAGAGGGGTCGTAATTAGACTGCGTTAATATTTAACAAGTGCGACGCCACAGAGATTAGCGGAGTATCGCCCAGCTGCGACCAGACCTCGCCGCAACACCTTTTAAAAAACTTCACTTTGACATCGTCAAATATTAATTACGATCCCGTCATCGGACTAATGCCTTTGTAATACGTTTCAATATACGATGTTTATCTTCCATTAAACCGGAAAAAGGAGGCTAGTCGATTTTCTTTAAAATTAATTCGTTAAAAGAGAAAATGGGTGGCATGTAATCCTTTCATCCTTTCTGTGCAATTAGAATTAGACGGCGGTCAACATCTGTGGGTTAAGTAATGGTGAATGCATTATTAAAACCTTCGGGTTTGCGGTGAAGGGTTGGGGACAGATTATGTTATTAGAAATTTAGCTTTTCTGTTTTGTTGATGTGTTGATAAGTGCAGGAGCTCCGGATTGAATATATTATTTATGAGCTTAATGTGAGGCTCCCATCAGACCGAGTCTACCAAGAATATACATTATACTATAAGATCATACTCCGCACTCCTATAGGTTATCTTTAGCGCAACTAATGCAAAGTACCTTCACATAGTATAACTTTACTTATAACCAAAAAAACTAATTGCAACATTATCTTTTTGCATATTCAACGGTTACCAAATAATGCTATGTCATTTAGTTCAACACCTTTCCCAGGAGTTGGTCAAGTCCCGTCTCCTGAGAAACCGTAAGCCAATCAGTCACGCTGTTCCTTCCTCAAGCAGATTAACATACGAGCAAAATTCACAATGAACTCCTCAACTTAATGGACGATCTATGAATAATTTTATGCTTTTACAATGGGGTTAAACAAAGCCGTATCTATAATAAAAAGGTTTATTAATGTGATAGATGAATCATCGGGGTCCGTTGGACTCGTAAAAAAATTGGCGTTAGACCGGTCCGAGAGACTCGCCGGGTTAGGACATTAATATCGGATATTTGCAATTTATATTAAAATGTTTATTTTTTTGTCATAAAATTGTTATGAGTTCTGATAGTTGATTGATTTATTTCTAAAATTCAGTTCTTGTTCTTAAAGAATAATTAATTTACGACTCTATTTAATACGGTCAAAAAGTAGTCGAAAAAAAGTTCTTTTATATTATGCCTCGGTGGTCTAGTGGTATGTGCACTCGCCTGCCAAGACTGAGGTCCCGGGTTCAATTCCCAGGTCGAGCGAAAACATGTTTCCTACTTTTCAAACATGGCTCGGGTTTGAGATCACCAATCCGCATTAGGCAAGCGTGGTGATTACGCCTGAAACCTCCTCACTGTACTGATATCTTCAGTGAGACGAGAGGCCTTTGCCCAACAAGTGGGACATTACAGGCTAATACTACTACTACTACTTATATTATGCATTATTAACGGAAAGACAAATATGAAACGAATTTCGCATCCTCAATTCAAAATATAACTTCTAAAAATTTAATCCAACGTTATAATATCACTTAACCAAAAAAACAACACAGCTTAACCATTTCACCAAGCTGAGACGCATCAAGTATCATTATAATGGGCAATTAGAACTATGAAAAACGTTACAAAAACCAACATAGACCGACCCTTATAGAACAACCTTTTTACTGCCAAGACGGGTCAAATAGACCTGGTGGGTTGTTACAAGGGTTGCAACATTCATAAGGGTTATTTGTTTTCTGCCGTCACCTCTTAGAGCTGTTATACAAACAATGCATAAATAACAGCGACTTTTGTAAGTTTCCCATAGACTATTGTGTCTATTGTCACCTTTGTGGCCTTTGTCGATGTTTTTTGTGATGTTTGCGGTCGTTACTGAAACACTCGGACAGTTATGTGGCTACTGATTGGTGCAGCTTTCAATTGTTTTTTGGTTTAATGTAATGCTAATGATCGAGATCTCATACCATACGTGGTATATAATACATTTTACTACCTACTGAATCACATAAAGACACTTTCGAACAGTTATTTTAAGTATTAGGTTATGTAAAATAATACATAACACAGGTTTCTCTCAAAACCGAAATTTTCAGAGTAAAAGGCGCAACGAAGAAACGAGTTCACGAGACACTACTACTAAAAAAAATACAAAAAGATACTTTTAAAAACCTCTACTTTAGGCAGCCGTCACACGTCACAACAAACATCATAAATAAAACGTTTGATTTCCCACACAATAAGGAAGTTACAAAAACAATTAGAAATCCTTACGTCTCCGAAATTCTTGAAATTTCTCCCGCTACGCCGCGTCATACAAACGTCAATCACACATTGCCACACAGCAAGAAGGCATAGGTCACTGATCATATTCATATTCCGACAACAAAAACACTGCTTCTAACACGTACAAAAATGGACTCTATGTCAACTAAAATAGCTGAACTTTAATAGAATTTTGAACGGTTAAAAAATAATAGTCTTTATAGTTGCGTCTTGTAGTTTTTTGCCTCCAACGTTAGTGTCATCTCGTCGAGTAAACAAGTGAATACAAAGGTTTGGTAGGGATGATTCGGTGTCCCTTTTTTATTAATATCAGTGGCTGAAAGGATACAATAGGTGAAGCTCATTATGAGTAATCGAGTCGCTCAGGTGTTATATTGTCGGATTGTTAATACGCTTACGGATAGAGGTTTTAATAAGGGGGCTTTTGGCTTTTTATATGAGCTTTCGCTTGTTATGTAGTAAGTTTGGTAATGTTTGCTATGTGATTGCTTATTATGTCTGGCAACGTTTGCTACTTGATTGGTAACTTTTCGAAGTAATTAATGGTTGAAAATCATATTGTTGTCATTAGATACTTGAGCATATAAGTAATATTTATTCCTAAAAGAAAACACCATGCCCTACAGTGAGATTCAAAATATAGAGGCACTTGACTTGCAGTAACTTCTTTTAGATATACCGTTTACTTACGATTCACTACCACCAAAAATTTACTGCTAAAATAATCAGATAGCTTCTAAATATGTCTCATTAAACTACCAATATGAATGCTCAATGTATTATTCACAGAAATCCAAGCCCAGCTATATTTCAAGCTATAAACTGGCCACTGCAATCTCAACCTCTAATCAGATTCATTATCAACGTTCAATAGCAACAAATTCACTTAAATATTTACGTCGGTAGTACTATTTGGATTTTACTGCCCTAAAGTTTGAGTTCCAATGTGGGAGTAGACATGAGCGAAGCGATATGTGACAAAGTCAAAAGGTTGTTACTGTAACTGCACGTAATTGCTATGAAACAAAATTTTGTTATAATTAAAAATATAAAATATATTTCATATTATTGAAGTACGGTAGAATTAAGAATAACCAATTACTGGCTCTAAGATCCTACTATAGGTTATTGAGTCTAAATACATTATAGTCATATTATGTATTGAAATTATTTAAAATAGGAAAATATTTTATTCATTAAAAATATTGAATATTTATGATTGACAAAATTTTGATCACAATTGAACTGTTTCATTAGTACAAAAATATTCTGTGAATGTAACAACATCTTATTGAAGATATTGTATAGCATTAGCTTTAACTGGTAAACCACCTTAACGATTACTTGTCTACATATTCCTGTAATAAATTAACTAGATATATAACGGTCTAAATATTTACTGTATCGTTAATTTCTTATTGACATTTGAACCCGTTGAACGCAACTCAGAGCCATTCAGTGTGGTACAAGGTTAAATTGAATTTAAGTTCTAGGTGTCACTACTAGTAGAGTCGTAAAATACGGTTATTTTACTATTTTAAAGTACGTGCAATAAATAACAACGTAAGTAATTGTATTCGAATTTAAATTACTGAGTTACAGGTCGAATAGAGTCTATTACGTATACCCGTAATATGAAGTTGATGTAACCAAGTGGTAATCAGTTTATAATTTAGTGTCAAAAAGGAGATTTGTCCAGTTGTGGGACAGTATTGGTTGGGCAACTGGGCAACAAACAAAAAACTTGACGTTAAATTTTAATTGTTTTTTGACGTTTAATTTAAAACTAGTTGTAACAAATAAATAAGTAAGATCGTGTAGATTAATGGCCAACCCTATAATCACAAAATAAAGCTTTAATTTGTATATAAGTGAACTATTTTGTGGTTACTTTATCATATCGGTTCATAATTAATAACCAATAACATAAAGACGTTATTGTATCGCAAAGCCTTTTCTTCTTTTTTCCACAGACTATAAAAATTATAAGCTCCATCCAACGCACGTCAAGAAAACATTTATCACTAATCCCCATTTTTTAACACCACGTGTCAAACCGCTTCTTTCATCTCGTTTCCCTATTTTTATGAATATGAAGACGCGTGTTGAACTCGTGGCTATAAAAATGTTAAAATTTGATCATTGTTGACCTCTCACCTGTAGGGATGCTGCGGTCATCTCGTTTTTTATTAAGTCGCCATTGTGATGCAGATGGGGTCACGCGTGTGCTTAACAATTCAAGTTTTATCCATTTCAACTAAAACTTTCCTAATTTCATTATTAAATAATTTCCATATTTATAACATGGTGAACTTCCAAACGGAATTTTAAATTTAATAAATCATAACTATTATTTCACTGACCCCAAGCTAGCCAATACATTTTATGGGAACCCGTGAAGCTAATAATTCATAAATTTTGGACATCGAATTCCTAAACTTAAAACGGCTGAGGGAACCCGTTGGGGCAAATCCGTCATTAATTGAACATGCACGCACAAAGGGCAGCTCGCCATTGAAACTACACGGCTAAGTATAATAGAAGATAGTCTACACTCGTTTAAGAATGATAAATTACCTAAATGGACTCGGCATGTCCATTCCCACAGATATTAAAGATAGGGACAAAAGACGTACCCCTAGCTGGCGAGGACCCATGCTGCGTTATTGAAAATATTGCAAAATACAAGCTCATTGTTCGGACTTGGCATGCAAATCCTTTCCGAGGACTTTTTCGAAGGAAATTGGAAAAGTTTTCTATTGGTTCGCTTTGATGTTCTTTGTTTTAGAGATCGAGTGAGTGCCTCTCTGCTCCACATTACTCTTTGTAGGTAAATGTGATGCTAACGAAAGAGATGAACATAATTTTGTTGGCAACTAATATAGATACCTACTTTATTATTATTACTAGCAGTGTCCCGTGGTTTTACCCGCGTTGTACCCGTTACTGTGGGAGTTTTAGCATGAAAAGGCAAAAAAAAATCCTCTTGAATCATTCTGTATGTTGGCGAAAATCCTTAACATTGATGAAGTTGCCTTTGGCTGAAAAATCAGCCATGCTGGTTTGAATTTAAACTCTCGTAAAAAATGAATATATTATGTTTATTTTTCTTCTAAACCAAGACTTCACTTATGTTATCTTTTCTAAGTAGATACATAAAGCATATTAAAATCTCAACGAAATATTTAATATCAATATCACACTACATGTTTAAACCTTTTTAACACTACTAGCTGCGCCCCGCGGTTTCACCCGCGTTGTACCCGTTCCCGCGGGAATTTCGGAATGAAAAATAAATGTTGGCCGATTCTCAGACCTACTCAATATGCTCACAAAATTTCATGAGAATCGGTCAAGCCGTTTCGGAGGAGTACGCGAACGAACACTGTGACACGAGAATTTTATATATAAGATTAGACCATGTCGGAGGCCTATAGGCGGTCTAAAAATTCAGACACCGGCTGGCCACTAACCAACTCAAACTTACTATCAACCGTTTCTATCCCACTGCAGGGCACAGGCCTTCCTTTTAAACCTTACTCTACCAAATCTATACTAATATTATAAAGCTGAAGAGTTTGTTTTGTTTGTTTGTTTGTTTAAACGCGCTAATCTCAGGAACTACTGAACCGATTTGAATAATTCTTTCACTGTTAGATAGTCTATTTATCGAGGAAGGCTATAGGCTACATTTTATCCCGAAATTCCCACGGGAACGGGCACAACGCGGGTAAAACCGCGGGGCGCTGCTAGTTCTTAATATCCATAAGCTCATTTAACAAAAGTGGTAATCAAACCTCAAACCTCAAGGCTCTGATAAATGGATCGGGTGACACCTGATTCAAGCCTGCTAATGAATCTATTATACGGACTAGGGACGTTTGATCCCCGTCCGGAGACATAACCACGGACAACTTTGTGTTATACTTGTATATACACTTTTGGTGATGAATCGGTAAAGTTTTGATATTACTAGCTGTTTCTTAAGTTAAAGCGAACACTACTCATTTTAAATTGATACTACGTTTACGGATACATTTTGCTTTTATTTTACACTAGCAGCGCGCCGCGGTTTTACCCGTGTTGTGTCCATTCCTGTGGGAATTTCGGGATGAAAAATAGCCAATATTACTCGTGGATGTAGCTTTCGAATGGTGAAAGATTTTTTAACAGTCCAGTAGTTTTTGAGCATAGGCTCAAAATTGATTGTAATGAATAGTCATTACAACCAAACAAACAAAGTTTTCCTCTTTATAATATTAGTGTAGATTTTTATCTGACGTTTCGGCCGCCGTTTTGCACATTTACTGAAAACCAAACATAGGAAAATCTAGATATTTATAATTACCATTACCAGCAAAAGAGACAAAACACTTTTTAAAAGTGTTTTAGCTATAGAGAGTTTATGAATCAGGCGGTTATTGTTGAAATCATCGATTAAAACTATTCAAATGAACACTGAACATGAATCGATAACGTATATCGATATCTAGTTCAACTTTACGATACACTCCGATCAAGATTGTCATATTTTCAAATAAACTTCAAACACAAAAACAATATCGATCCAAGTTCTTTGTACTCAAAGGAAGACATAAAATCGCTACCGCATACTAAGGCAAATCGTATGAGATTTAATCCTATGACTATCGCAGGTTATCTCCAATCTCCCGTACTACTTTAATAAAATTTACATTTCGAACTCGATTACTTGGTATAATACCTGAACATTGCTGTTTGTGTTTAAAATTCGAAGTAGTGTTGCGAAGTGATGCAGAAATGGTTGTGATGTGATGCGAATGTATCAGTTGTGTATGAAGTTTGTCGTGTATTGAAAGGGCAGCGACAACAGAAGCGTGATCCCGATTACATAAGGCATTTATGTAAAATGTTACGTGGATATGTTATCGGAGGATTCGATCTTTTGGATCGATCTATGGACTGAATGCTCGGTTATTGGAGAGGTAGTCGTATTTCCATTGGTACTGTATCTTTTGCGAGCTTGTAAAGTCACTTTTGATGCCTAAATTTTAACATCTCTGTACTATTTTTTATGAGGATTTTTTTCATTCATTTTGTATGGGCGAGAACCCAATGAATCTTAAAATAACGAATATAGCCGCGTACCCACCTAGCGCACAGGCTCGCGAGCCATGGCTCGCGAGCCAGCCTCAGTAGTTTTGTTCAATTTACACGAGGCCGCCTCGCGAGGCAGGCTGAGCCATCATAAGTCGTGTATATTCAGCTGCAGCTATTTTCCTAGCTTCGCGCGCGAGCCAAAACATAACCGTACCCACCTAGCGCACAGGCTCGCGAGCCATGGCTCGCGAGCCAAATGCTCGGCTGGTGTGGACGTGCCTCGGGCTGCCTCGGGCGCGCGTTTGCTCGGCTGAGCACGGCTCGGCCCCGAGCCATCTGTTGTCAGTAAACTTGACGCGCTCAAAGGTGCCTCGGTGAGCGCTGTGTGTTAGGTGGGTACGGTTATGTTTTGGCTTGCGCGCGAAGCTAGGAAAATAGCTGCAGCTGAATATACACGACTTATGATGGGTCAGCCTGCCTCGCGAGGCGGCCTCGTGTAAATTGAACAAAACTACTGAGGCTGGCTCGCGAGCCATGGCTCGCGAGCCCGTGCGCTAGGTGTGTACGCGGCTTATAACGTAAGCGCGATCTACATTTACACACTAGCGCCATCTATTGGGTCGCAGGTGGAACCTCCTCGCGGAACAGCTAGTTTTTTTAAATGTTATGACATAAACACGTTATAGTTTAGCTTCTACAGCTATCCTTAGGCGGCGCCATAGTGCGGTGACTACTAAAAGTAAAAAAAAATGTGTAACATTTTTTTTTCAAAGAATTAGCTCGTCGCCTCGCCGTCGTTGCGCCGTGGCACCCTCGTTATTCCAAGTTTTAAGCTGTGTATACTTTCTGAACTCTAATACTTGAAGTCCAAGTACAACTTCGAATTTGCTTCTCATTAGAGGTTTCATAAACCTTTTAATTCCCGTATAATGAACGTCGGAACGACATTATTTTTCAATTAAAACTCTCACATTTTTTTCATTAAAACAAAAGTGTCTCGCTAATTAAGAAAAAACTTTACAAAACAATAAACATCTAATCAAGAAAGCACTCAAGAAGTTAAAAACAATTAGGTACTATAATGATTAAAGTTACCCTTTAGAAAAACAATAGGAGATATTACTGTGAGGGGAGATTGGGGTAAAAAAGATGAAAAAGTGTTGTGGAAATTTGTCCGGTGACAACATCCATCTCAATCAATTGCGGTGTCCCGGAGGAGCAACCCTTCACTCCCGGGAGGTACAACCCTCTTGGTAACCCAATTAATGTTAGAGGGTAGTGTTACCCCGTCCTCGTGTGACCGCATAAAAAACTTAATTGAAATGTTACTCTCATCATGCGGCGACTTTTTGTCGCAATTTTCAAGTAATTTCATTATTCAAATATGAGTCCTATTGTAGACAGACTACAGTTCTGAAGTCTGACTATTGACTTGACTGACTTGTTCGATGCAATCAAGTGTGTCTGACACTTATTTAGTAAGTAAGTAAGTAAGTTCGAGTGGTCACCCAGTCGGAGTTTTTAGACCGCCTAAAGGCCTTCGACATGGTCTGACGATTAAAACAACCGGGACCGGGATTTGAACATTAGCAATGACCTCAACAAGCAAACACTTTATGATAAAATTCGGTCTAGTTGACTTAACGAACTGAAAGACCAATTTCTATACTCAATTTTTTTTGGATTGGCACAAAATGTGGACCAATGTCGTCAGTTTTCCAGCCGAAGACGATTGCTCCTGAAGAGGAAAAAGGTTTAGTGATTTTATTTCATTCTTACCCTATCTCAAATTGGACATTGGTCCACATTTTGTGCCAATCCAAAAAAAAATAGATTATACATATTCGCATGTTCTTATCAGAACTAATGAAACTCACGTGCAGTACAGTGATATGGCCATCCGAACAGGTTTGTCGCGTCCGTGTGTATGTGTAATTAGGCAAGTTCAGCTCATTAGTTTATTAGTTGTTAGATGTTATCGGCTAACGAATGAGTTAACTGAAACTCTTGGTGGTCTAAGGTTTACTGTGCGAGGGAATAGCGACGCGGAGACACGCGATGATATCGGTAGGTTAATATGAGTGTGAAATGAAACTAACGATTGATGCTTTAAGACTTAACAGTTGAGATGCAAAGGACGGCCACTTGAGCATTTTTGAAAAAAGAATATTAAAGCTCGTACTCAGGTCAAATGCTTCTTTAGAAGAGATTTAATATGAAAAAATACGTCAATTAATTGAGTGTCGATTTAATGGACGTCTCTGAGTGCAGTAAACATGGTCGCTAGCCTACACCGGCACCTGACAATGCGCTTTCCAAAGTAGTTTAAAACATCGAACTTAAGACAGTATTCTTACAAAAATGCAGAGTTGCATGTCTCAATAGGGGTTGATTAGCGTCAATAGCGCGGGGCTGACCCTTCTATCAAATTAATTATTCACGGAATGTCGTCATCGGACACCCAGTGGAGTTCCCGACTTCTTGTTACGCGACATTTGTTTGACAAGACACACTTTTTGCGGTTTGAATATTGATTCGAACTTCAATTCAAACATTACTGTCTTCGAATTTCGAATAAATTATCTATTCTTAATTCAAATGTTGTTTGTTTATTCTTAATTCAAATAAACAGTCGAATTCATCTTTTGAATTTTGAATTTAATGTATACTTATTCTTTCATATTCTTTTTTTCACAATTTTTTTTCTTGCTAATAAAAAAGTAACTAATTTAAAAAATCTCTTTTTAGAAGAATGTTTGCTCCACTTCAAAGTTCATACGACAAACATATACCGTAATGTGCCCAAGTAATCCAGGTGGGTCTAATATCCCCAAAGAGGCAACTCAAAGAGAGAAAGAAGCCCATATTATTAAAATTTCCTTGAGAATAATCCGCACACAACACAATATCAAAATTTAATATCATTTTAATCTTAATTCTCCTTATTAATGCTACAGGAGGGATCTTTGCTATCGAATTGCCCGTCTTACCTTGTCAAGCGAAGTTAGGAAATTAGACTTTAAGCATCTAATTATAAAGTTGGATATTGAGTGGTTAATATTTATGTTTTTGTATGAAAATGAGAACAGATTGGGAGAAATGAAAGGTAAGTTCAAAGATAAAGTAAGCTTCGCTTCAAATGCGGTTTAATTAGGTCGACATTATGATTTGCATTACACAAAAGATTCTGTTCTATATTTATTTGTGGATTACTTACTTATATGTTTCTCGAATTATTAATTATTACTCTACTTATTAGCTGACTTGTCAATATCTTTTTACTATAACAAGATACTATCGTATATGTTTACAAGTTTTTAATAAATCCTCAATATAGTTATACTCTGTTTAAAATCAGAAATATCAATATGTCAACTAAATACTGGACTGGAAAATTTTTAATGCCATTGACACGATAGAAGAAGTAGAAGAAGAAGAAGAATATAAAATGAAATGTTAAAATTATGACTTGTCTACAATTATTCATCCAACTTGCAAAATACAAACGAGGGGACACCTAATACTATTTAAAGAACTAGCACCGCCCCACGGTTTTACCCGCGTTGAGCCCGTTTCCGTGAGAATTTTGGGACGAACAACCGCCTATATCCTTCCCGTTGAATGTGGCTATTCATTACACAAATAATTATTCAAATCGGACCAGTAGTTCAGACCAGCAGTTCCTGAGATTAGCGCGTTTAAACAAACAAACTCTGCAGCTTTATAATATTAGTATGGATTTGATGAAAAGCGATATTTCCATCAATATGCCTCTTCAATATCCATTCGAAATATAATTAAAAATTAGACGTAAGCCCATCATTTATCCCGCACACGCCAAATCGGTGTCCCGGGTACATTCTTTAATTAAAACAATGCCCAGAGTCTGATGGATGGACTCTCTAATTGATGATCCTCGCTAACTCACAACTTTTAGTTCACTTTTCCTATTACAACTGAATAAGGACGAAATTCAGACGCGTTTTGAAGTTATTAAGGTTTAATTATTGGCATCAGTCATGTGATTTTTGACGGAGCGTTATGACTTTACATATTGTTACGTAGGTATGGTCAGATGATATGGCGATCAACCAATGGTAGCAAAATCGTTGTATTTTGCCACCACGAAAATCACTAATATCTCTTGCAATGTAATTAAGTTCTACAAAAAGCTTTCTCCTATAAAAAGTTCCGAGCCAACTTTGTTGCTTGTTTTTTCATATCCTCAAGAAGATACAATGCAAACATCAGAAAATAATTACCACTATAAGACCAAATATTTGGTCTTATAGTGGTTTATAATAAGAAAGTTAAAAATTGTATTGAAATGACATCTGTCTCAAGGGGTATTCTAGAGTACCTAATCTGACTATGCAGGCTGTTTGCACTCACTAATGTTCTAAAAACAAATGAGTATCTAACATTCGCCAAATCGCAACTTAACTCGCTCAATCTAAACGGCGCCTCCCTCAAATTAAAACCCATACAAACAAACAAACTACTAGAAATATAAGCAAAACAGGACATGAAAGTCAATCAACCCCTGAGCGGGCGCAAACAAAAAAGCCAATAGCTCCATAAGACACAGCGGTATTGGGAGCTAAAGCGAGTATTATTAAAGAACCCATCTCGGTACAATGCCTCGATGACAAAACTCTTACTTTGAACTCCTTCCTAATCGTAGGGAAAACTTTATTTTCCGTGGAAGAGTTCGTATTGATGTCGTTGCGTTCAACCCTGAATAGAACTTAGAACCAATTCGAAATTTGAACCAATTGAGAAGATTCTTCTTTTTTAAATTCGTTTGTTAAAAATGATTACATTGGTTTGGAGGTAAAATATTTTTTGAAAACAGAATCAAATGTATGCAGTATAGTGCGTACAGGATATCCCAAGACTATAAATACTATAAAATGTACCTTAAATAATTAAATATTATAGAAAACCCCTCAATTTTTTTCTCAATGGACAGTTACATTACTAAGTATTTAATTTAATAACTCAAGTTATTAGCTCAGAAGCATCAACCACATAATATTTAATCAAACCAGCCACCGTAATAAACCGAACAAAAAGCGGCCATGACACCTCGCTTCTCTACATCTCAATACATGTTGTCGTTAAGGTCTCCAAGTATTATAGATCGACTTTATCATCTCTTGTATGACGGATTAGTTTAAACGACTTTATTGTAGCCGTTTTATTGGATGTCGTTTGTGACACGGTGTATAAAAAGTCTTGTAAAATTTTAATAGATTGAGCTTGTCTAGCCGTTAAGTCTGAGTGATGCGTTTTAAAATAACATTTTTTTTTATCTATAAAATTGCATTCTGAATTGAATCTACGATTTGAATTGAAACTACGTTTACGGATACATATGACAGAATTATATCATGGTCACACCATCTCTTGAAAAGCATGAGAATTATATAATGTTTCAAGAACTTACTACTAATAGAGCCTTCTGTGCCGCGAAAAACCCGTAGTAATAAATTAATAGTGTTTCAAGAAGTTTCTGATACATTTTGTATCAAGGTAGGATTACACTTACTACGTAGGCCTTGTCACAGATTACTTAATAGTTACTACGTAAGCCTTGTGGCGGTCTAAAAACTTCGATACCAAGTTTGGCCACTAACTGCCTTCATAAACGCTCTCTTACTAAAACACTGTTAGTGAGTGTTTTGTCTCTTTTGCTCTTTTGAAAATAGCGTATGTCAGAAAGGGACAAACCATTTGATAGCTAAAATGCTGCTAGTAAGCGTTTATGAATAAGGTCCATACTTACTAGAGCTTACTCTCTATGGATTTCAATCCTCTTCTTCTTCTCATCGAGTGGATGGTCAACCTGACCAATCCTGGTGTCAGAGTTATTGAGCCGCCAAAGGCCTCTGACATGGCTCATGTAACGACTACTATCCGTAGAAAGTAACCGGGACCGACGGCTTAACGTGCCCTCCGAAGCACGGAATCATCTTACTTTTCGGGCAATCAGGTGATTCAGCCTGCAATGCCATAACCAAACTGAGGACAGTCTCACAAAGTGATTTTTGTGAGATATCCCCACCGGGAATCGAACCCGGAACCTCCGGATCGTGAGCCGAGCGCTCAAACCACTAGACCACGGAGGCTGTTATTCTATGTTATATTTTGTTTTGATTTCAATCTAAGACTCCTTTGTGGGACTTAATAGGCCGCCAAGTAACTTTTTTACGAATGTTTATTAATAAAGTCATTAAATTAAATGAATTTATTTTATTTGTCGTATGTGCATTCACGTTTGTGATATTAAATTTTATTGACATCGAAGAATCGAACAGAAGCTCAATCATAATTTAATAATTTTATCACTGTTTTATGAATGACGTAAACCTTTCATAAGTGTTCATCTGTTCATTGAAAACGTTTAAATAATGTCTAAAATAGTGATGAAATAACTAAAAAATTTATACTAATCTGTACTTATGTGTACGATTATAAGTATAAGTGGAAAAGACAATCCTGAAATCTATTAACATCGATATCTATATAAATAAAAATGCATTGCTGTTCGTTAGTCTGCTTATAACTCGAGAACGGCTGAACCGGTTTGGCTAATTTTGGTCTTGAAATATTCATGAAAGTCAAGAGAAGGTTTAAAAGGTAAGCAGTGTCGGAATAAATGTGGATGAAACCGCAGGGAACAGCTAGTATATTATAAAACAAAATTCCCCAAAACCTGCCCGTCAGTATGTTATCAATATTCTCAAAAACTACTAAACGGATTTTCCTGCGGTTTCACCAATAAACAAAGTAATTCAATAGAAAGGTTTGTAACTACTTTTCATATTAAAATTCATACAGAAACGGGTGCAAAGCAGTTGAACTCGCAGGGCGCGGCTAGTTTATATTTAAACATAGGACTGACTACGCAACCCTAAACGGGAACAGCAAAACGTTCACAGTGGTTTGAAGACAATGGCCGCAGCGGTTTTGTTCGCATCATTCGAGGGGTAGAAATAATGAAAAACATGCGCCACGCGATTACCTCTGACTTCTGTCTGTGCTCCTGGTACTTGTGACTCTAATACGCTTGATTAGTTCATTACAAACTTTTTAATTGATTCTGTTTAAAGGTTTATTACGTGTTGTACTACAATCTGAATTGTTGTGTTTGAATGGCGGAAAGTATTGGAAAGAAGTTTGTATTGATGAAAGCATTCAATAAGTTCGTTTGTTGTTAGTGGTATTTCTATCTGAGCGCTACCGTGCTTCGGAGGGCACGTTACGCATTCGGTCCCGGTTGTTTCAATCGTCAGACCGTGTCGGAGGCCTTCAGGCGGTCTAAAATTCCGACATCAGGGTTGGCCACTAACCTACTCGAAATGTTATCAAAGTCAAAGTCAAAGTCAAATATTTTTATTCAGTTTTGGCCCCATAGAAGTTCTTTTGAACGTACCACCGTTACCGTTATGTTATGTTAATTACTTTTTGTCAAGGCGGAACAAGCATTTTGCTTTGAAAAACTCTTAGTATCAGTTAGCATTTACTAGTATTCTACTATAACATAATAACCGCAAGAGTGTAAAGAATAAACATCACTTTCTTCCCTCCATACTGCATTGCTAATCAACGGTCTACTATAGAATCTTTGCCCAGCAGTGGGACAAAACATGACCAAACATGACCAAATTGAAAAGCAAGTAAAGTAACACAACTTGAGTGGAGTAGTGAAAGAATGTTGGATGTTCAAACAATGGCCGGGTACAATGGAGTGTAGTCTGTATTCTGTATATCATTGATGTTCGAGGTGAACAATGAGTTCGAGTGGTCACCACGGGCGAGACGAACGGTCTTGATACTTGAAGTTGGGTTAGTGAGAGAGTTAATAGTGAATAAGTAAAATGAGTATAATGGTATGTATCTATAATATAAAAATGAATCGCTGAATCTGTTGCTAAGCGCATAACTTCAGAACGACTGCACCAAATTGGATGATTATTTTTTTAATGTGTTCTGGTTTTAGTTTGATAAAGTTTAGCGTGTTATACAAAACAAACAGATAAATACAAGAAAGTTGCCTGATTGAATTAAAGGTTAAAGAAAATTAAGGAGTGCGACGTGATTGCCACTTATTTCGGGGACTGTTTGTTAAAGTCTGCTTCATTGTTAATATTACATAGAGGTAAGATCCTTAGATATTTAAATCATTTATTATCAGATAACTTACCGGTTTTTTAACTTTATTTTCCATCTCTAGAAAAATAAAAATGTCTAAGGATACAACCGTGGGCAAAATATAAAACTCTTTTCTGTGATTGGTCCAAAGTCCAAGTACCAAAACAAAATTGTAAGAGTATAAACCACAACATTCACTAAATACCATCTCGTAGTACTCAAAACTACATATTTTACTATTATTCCCTCTTCAAAATAAGCAATCTTTATTCCTTTACAATTCCCACGATATCAATCTTTGAAAACAATCGAAAGTGTCACAAATGTGGTCAAAACTCAAGCAAAAATGACCAACAGTTTTACACCTACTTATCTCAACTTTGTCTTTTATGCATAAGGACTTAGAGTGCAAAATCGCGAATGCGTAGGAGTATTAACTGCATACAAAGGTTGTTATCTTACAAAAGGTCTTTGTATTAAAATGTGCAGGAGTCCAAACAAACTGCGTTTGGGGTCAGATCTTTGAGACACCGCAACATATTTTTTGCGTAGGTGATTCTGATTATTGATCAGCTTCCGAATACGTGGGAATCTCAAAGGTCATTGTTAACCCATATGCGCCTGCCGTACTCATTTGGGTACGGTCAAAAATCTACCCCCAATTTTGAAAGTAAATAAGTTTAGTGGTCGTCGAAGCTTTTATTGTAAAGACTAGTTGTGTGTTATTAATTAAAAACCCATAATAAAGATTTATATCGTACGGTTTTTATTTTATTGAGCTTTTATTTGAGTGTTTTGGAAGCATCATCATCATAAAAATGTAAGTACTTTTTTTTTCCTATTTACTTGGGTATTTTTTAAATTATTTTATATAATCATAACAAATATATTACAGAGTTCATAATATAACTAAAAAAAGTCACAGTATACATATATATAGAAAGTTATGTACATATTTACGTTGGTGTACCCATTTGAGTACAACGGGCATATAGCATACCAAAATATCGTAATTTTTACCGAAACCCAAAATGGCTAATAAGTCCCATCCTTCACCTATATAGCCTCCTGAAGCCTCCTGAAGACTAACATAGTTCAACCCAGGACTATGTTAGTCTTCAGAAGGCTATAGAAGCTATAATGAAAGAAGATGACTCCGACTTGGAAGTCAACTTAGTGGCCATACCTCCTGAACCCAGTGTATTGACTGACGAAGAAGAAGGGGATGACGATAATATCGTTTCCAACGTAATACCGAGAGATATTCCTGGACGTGGCGAGGTTTTTACTAATAGAGATGACGATGATTGGAGCAGCAGCGACGAAGAAACTGTGCTGATTATGATTATCGATTTGATTCGGCAAATGAAATTCTTTTCGTGCGTTGGTTAGACAACAGCGTCTGTACTATGGGCACCAACTACGACACTGTTCTTCCTTTGGGAAAAGTAAAACGGTGGAACTCGGTGGAGAAAAGAAAAACAGATATCAATATCCCAAATCTATTTGTGACCTATAAGGGCAGGGAGGAGTCGATCAAGCTGATCAATGGATATCTTTATATCGTACTGCAATACGCGGGAAGAAATGGTGGTGGGTGTTATTCACTTATTTTCCGGACCTGTCTTTGAGCAATGCATGGCGTTTACAAATGCTGTGTTGTGAGGTAAAGATGGATCAGCTACAATTTCACCATAGCATCGCTAGACACTATCTACAGCAAAATATGGAGACACCTGCTCGGCCATCAGCCTCTGTGGTCCCGTCACTGCAGTTTGATGGTCGTGGTCATTACCCGGAAATCTGACAAAGCAGTTACGGTGTGCCGTTTGCCATCTTAGAGCTCGTTGACAATGCAAAAAGTGTCAAAAAACCTTATGTATTGAGAGGCCATGTTTTGAAAATTTTCATAGTGAATGAGCCCAGTGTACCCATTTGAGTACGGCATTTTTTTTATTACTCAATAAAAAAAAAATAAAAAAAATCCTTGCTTTTTTATTAAAACTCCTTATTATCCCCGACTATACACAGTTTATTTAATTTTCCTATGACCACTTTAGGTTTGGGCACAAATGGGTTAAGATTACATTTGAAACGTATTAAATGCTTGTTAAATAGACTGGAAGGTAATGTGTGCAGGATTTATAGGTTTTGAAAGAATGAACGGTATGAGAATGTGGTCTAAAATAACAAAGGCTTGCATAGGACGGTAAAAAGGTCAAAGTAAATTAAATACTAGTACGAACACTTGACATTTACACGACCCTACCAACACGAATACAGAAGTTTTATGGTGAGAGATAAATGCTTCGTTCTACAGATACGAAATTTATGAAGAGACTATGAGCACATCTAATTAAATAAATTATTTCGATCAATAGATATCCGTGAAGGCTTCAGGCGGTCTATAAAAACTACAACACCAGTGCCCAAACTTACTTACTGACAAACTTAGTTACTTTTTCATAACTCGCCTCGCGGTTTTACGACATTACACCAGTTCCTGTGTGAATTTTAGCATGAAAAGTAGTCACAAACCTTCCTATTGAATTACTTTGTATATTGGAGTACCCGCATGAAAATCGGTCCAGTAGTTTTTTAGAAAATTAATTGCATACAGACAGAGCGTTTAAGGACTGTATAGATTAACACAGCAGCAACTACAAAAACAAAGATCAAAGTAACTTAATACAAACGCCATAACCCAATGAATGAACCTAGCCCATCATTAGTACGAGTATAGGCAAAGGTATTGAATATCTGTCACCCATTGATCAAGAGCTAGTGAGGGGTAACTAGTGACTATCACCTCATCTGTGGTTCAATATGTAAATCCTTTGATTGGTCAATAGTCAATACCCTGCGGCCACTAATTGATTTCTGTTTGCCCCCTTTTAATTGTACCGTATGAATCGCCCAACCGCTCGCACACTGAATAATTCATTTGCCTGCATATTGCATGCTACCAGAATGTATCTCAGCGTTTCATGTAACCAATAAATTGATCAGTTCAACTTGATTTAAACGGACTGAGGATATTTAGAGTAGGAATTCATATTTAGAAGTGTGCACGCGATGAAATTTCTTATCTTACTTTTTAAAGTTTTGCTAGCTGCTTTCACTTTGGTACATCAGAATACTTATAATAAGTTTGATACCCGTAGAAGTATAGACGTGTAAAAAAACATTGCTTCTTGTATGTGCTCTTGCGTATAAAGACTTAGGTCTCAGGTTTCATTCATGAATCGAGGGAATGATGTTTCCGTTTTACGTCTGTTAACTTTTGGTTTACTTTCCAAAACCGCAGCTAGGAGATTCTACCCCAATACTTTACTAACATTTTCAGTGAGAGAGTGGCCTTTGCCATACAGAAGGACACTAGGAAAAACGAACTTACTTTGACTGTGATAGTAAATCAGTCAAAACTCTCGATAAAACATCAATTTCAGCTCTTTACGTAAATTGCTAGCGTTCACTTGTTCAGTATTCGCGAGGACCGCTCAGTCGAGGGGAGTTGGTAAAAAATTGATATTTTATTGCGTCCCGAGTCCACTTTTCCGTAATATTTTATTCTCTTTTCGTCGTTTACTGTGGCTTTAGTTTCTGCTTACCATTCCTAGTGTTTTACTTACTGCAACAAAAGTAAGCAACTGCCAACTTTATTGCGTTGGAATAAGGTTTTGCTAAGTGTACTGCAAAAAATTCAACAGAATAAGTTTGTAGAATGAATAGGTACCGTCACACGCACGAATGAGTAGTATATCATTTTCTTTGAACAAATGGGCTTTCGTATCTTTTGTAGCGGACTAATCTAGTAAGAAAATAAACAATGGGGTTGTCTCGCGCGGTGCAGGGACGGATGCAAATGGGAGCTGATGAAATTTACAAACGAACATTTCCGGATTTTGCGAACTGAGAATAGTCAGAAGAGATTCCTATTATAGCTATTATACCAACATCAAACACGTTAGTGGATTTCTACCCAAGCACGGCGCTGGAATTAAAATGCCCGGATAAAAACCCGGCTAAGTGCGAGTCGGACTCGCACGGACGGTTCCGTACTTTAAAAAACGGCAAAAAATCACGTTTGTTGTATGGGAGTTGTATTATATTTCAGTATTTGTTGTTATACCAGCAATAGAAATCAACTGTCTCGCTATCACCGTTCTTGAGATACAGCCTGGTGACAGACGGACGAACGGACATTGCAGCGAAGTCTCAGTAATAGGGTCTCGTTTTTACCCTTTGGGAACTCTAAAAATGGATAAAATTCATTAGCAGACCCATTTGAAGATAACTGTAAAATATAGAAGTATGTAGAAAAGAAGAAACCAGGGAAAAGAAGAAACCAGCCTTACCACTACATTTAGGTATGCTATGCTTCGGTTCAAATGACACCCTCAAATCTTATAACATCTAAAATAACTTCTGTACTTCTGACTCCACCAGACCACCTATACAGCATCAACAAGGTGTAATAATATTAAAAATTCCTTTTAGTCACGCGATATGAAACCTAAACTAAGTGGAAAACGAATCGAAGTAATTTTCGGACACATTAACAAGTGTGGCGATGCGTGAAATTTATTTGTAGCCACATGACATTAGCGGCTATTTGATTTATGGTCTCTCGCTCTTGTTCTTGTTGGTATTGAGTGTGCCGGGTCTTGATTGTGGTTTTGAATAATAGTTTTAATCAATATCAAGCGATGTTGAGATTTCAAGCAGCGTGAATTCCATACACAAATAATGAATTGAAACTACGTTTACGGATACACTTCGCTTTTATTTAACACTAGCAGCGCCCCGCGGTTTTACCCGCGTTGTATCCATTCCTGTGGGAATTTCGGGATGAAAAATAGCCTATGTTACTCGTGGATAATGTAGCTTTCGAATGGTGAAAGAATTTTTAAAAACGGTCCAGTAGTTTTTGAGCCTATTCATTACAACCAAACAAACAAAGATTTCCTCTTCATAATATGTGTAGATTTTTATTTGACGTTTCGGCCCTTTACAAACCGTGAAAGAAACTTAAGACACAGTCACAGTCCAAAGATACATTTTAAAATTGGTCTCCCTGTAACTAGTAAACTCGCTCTAAAGTTAACGACACTTATAGCCCAAGGTAAACCCTAAAAATGAGCTTTTAAAAAGGAAGGATTTGCTCTGACTTATTGCATAGCCGCTATACTATAACTCTTTAATTAATTATAATGAATCTTAATTACCATATCCCAGGTTTTATGTCAAACAACATAGTTAGTGACACAACCTTTTAGGCTATAAGTTCAATTCCCTTAAGCTCATAATATCCCGTATGTAACCAGTACTTGTGCCACAGAATATGTAGCAGTTACTTTAACATCTCACCCAAGAGCATTCACCCTTGACCCCTAACTGGCGTTGGTCATCTCGAGATATCTCTCCTCTCTTTCCTTCTTGAGTGCTCTCGTATATGTCTGTCCCTTTTTAGTTGCGGTGCACGATCCTATCAAGAGGCGTGGATCCGGGTATCCTCAGAATTGCACTCGGTTACACGGTACGGAGTTTGAGGATCTAATTTTTTAGGATATTTTTATTCAAATAAGATAAATGTTTCTATTCAATTCTATGTTTTCTAATAAGAGAAGGTTGATCGAGCACAGCATTTAAAGTAACGAAGCTCTAGTAAAATCAATGATTTAATTTTGTGGCCGATAGTGGCATTTCTATCTGAGCGCTTCGCAGCTTCGCTACCGTGCTTCGCAGGGCACGTTAAACAGTCGGTCCCGGTTGTTTCAATCCTCAGACCATGTCGGAGGCCTTTAGGCGGTCTAAAAACTCCGATACCAGAGTTGGCCACTAACCTACTCGAAATGAATTAATTGATTTCACATGATTTCGAATATTCATTAAAATACCCAAATATGTAAGTACAATAAATTCCAGACTGGTTTATTTTTAAACTTTAACCGCCTTATTCATAAACAATATTTAACTTAAACAGTGTTTTGTCTCTTTCACTCTTTGGCAAATAGCGTATGTCGGAAAGGGACAACCATTTGATAGCTAAAAAGCTGTAAGCGTTTATGAAAAAGGTCCTTATATGCTTTATTCCAAGAACAATTTCACTTTTAAATAACATCCCATATTTTCAAATATCTCTCAAAACTGTATGAAAGCGTGTTAAAATAGTATCTCGCATTCCTATTTGGTTATTCGCCTTATTCGGTTAGTTTAAGTTTTCGTATCTTCATTTCTCGTACCGTGTTGTCGAAGCTCATGGAAGACATTCTGTACCTGTTCGCGGTCTCACAAGAACACTATGACTTCGAGATGACTTCACATATTTATACATAAGGAACTCATTCCGATATCTAAAGTACAGGAAGGATGTTAGAAAGGTGTTTTTATTATTATGATCCATTTGTATCCCAATAGTAATATAGGTTATACTCTCATCGGAATAACACATGGGATACATTTCATCCCGAAATTCCCGCGGGAACGAGTACAACGCGGGTGAAACCGCAGAGCGCGGCTGGTAATTCTATATTTTGCAAAGAGATGTGTCTTTAGATCACAACTGTACTAGCTGTCAATAATTAACATTAAGTAATTGCTTTAAAAATCTAAAAACTTAAAAATCCAGTACGCAAGTAAATACCATATTACATACAAATTAACTATTTTGTAAAAGGTATTTTTTTCAATATTCCCACGACAAAATACGATACTTAACTCAATGATTGAAACAACCCTTTATTAAAATTTTAAACACTGATATTTAACCACATAACTGTATGTGGTCGGTATAATCACCACCCTATACAGGGTGGACGGGGGCGTCGTACAAAAGAGTGCTGTAATGATTTTGATGTGATTTTCACGCAACACTGGCTTGACATAGGAAGTCACTCGGTATAACAGGGTGGTTATTTTGTTTTAATAAAAACTTCATTATTTAAATAGTAACAAGAATTAATTAATTTTCCATTTGATTCTTTTGGACGGCCATTTTATAGACTTTTTTAGGCCTCTAAGATTGAATTTGTAATTTTGTAAGAAGCTGAGGCTAAATAAACATTATTGGAAAGCCAAAAAAATTATCTTCAGTTTAATAAACACAGTTTTTCAATACATTATATCCATAATTAATCATTATAATTAATGATGCAAAATATGACCAATATATAATATTGTATCTTCTTCTTCTTCTTACGCCCGTCCTCAGAGAAATGTAATGCTTTCTCAGTAGAGTAATTAACCTTAGTAATACATAATTTTGACATGAAATGTATGAAAAATTAAGTCAATTAGTTAAGTGTCGCTATAATGGACGTTTCTGAGTGCAGTAGTTACCAAACTGTATTAAAACAAACCTTTAAATAGTATAATAATATGTTATACTGATTTCGCGCGATCAATAACTTGATAAACTCACACAAAGCTATTAATTAATAATACGCCCTCCAAACGTATTGTCTCCAGTTAATTAAAAACGAACTGTTAAAACAATTTCGTATTGATAATGGCGTCGCCCGGGGACATCGTTTATTTTAAATATCGAATGATTTAATTGCTCTTCAGTGACATCTAGCGGATTAATGACGCACTATCTCTATTTTGACAGTGTTCTTATTGGATAGTTTTGAATTATTTTCGTTTAATTGTCATAAAAATGGAATGCAAAAGTGCCATGACATGTCCTTATTTTGTTAATAAGTGAGACTTGTATGACATTTATTTTATAGCTTATTTGTGACTTGTCTAATTACAATATTAAAATTGTTGACAATAAAAACTAATATTGGTCTCATTGCGTGTTGTTTGATAAACTTGGTACACATTGCCCTTATCTTCTCTACTCGATAATGCAAAACATTAAAAGATACTGGAGACTAATTTCAGCCTCACTGATATCAGGGGATGTAACTCAGTGGTAGAGTGTCTGCTTCGCATGCTGAAAGTCCTGGGTTCAAATCCCAGCATCTCCATAAATGGTAAAGTTTTGCAATCAATTACTTATTGTTTTGTTATTTCATTGAAGACTTTTTATGATTTTTAGGCATACTTCTAATCAATATTTTACTCCAAAATATAGTAGTACCAAGATTTTTAATTCACCGTAATTCGACTTCCCACTATATTAATATCTTTAGTAAGATTAAAGAATATCCACAATTGGGAAGTTACACGGTAATATTTTTTTTATTAATCTACTATATATTTTTAAACAAACCACAAACCACATACGCTATTAAAAACAAACCACTTTTGATTAAACCAATAGACCGCATCACCGGCGCGGTGGCACGCGTCAAATCAAATGATTGACGCACAGCTGTGATTGTGATACAAATGAATTGCATTCAAATAACTGATAGATTTAATGACAGTCGTTATTTGGTTCACTCAGTCAGAGCCAGCAGATGCCCTGAATGTTATATGAAGCGTATTAGCGTCGTGTGTACTCGTATAATATTTATTAGTACATATGTTTTCAACTTTGGTCTCCAATTGATTTGTATGATTGAATAAGTAAGCAACTGTTTACTGTAACTACATTGTAAAGGAGACAGTTTAAAGGTTTGGTGATAGAAGTGAAACCATCTTGTGAATGTACAATAAGCGTAGTTGGCGGTTTAAAAAAAAGACATTAGGCTAACGGATTGTGCAGTATAGTTGTTAACGAATCCAATGGCATGCATTAAAGATATTAAAATCTTTGAAAAAAATCTAGAATATATAGAAAGGACAAAAATCTTAACACTTCTGGTTTCTCAGGTTTAAGCGAAGACTACAAATTTTGAATTGAAACCACCATACTCATTGCAACCATATGAAGTAATTTTACTAAGCACTAGTAGTACTCGCGTTGTGCCCATTCCCGCGGGAATTTCGGGATGTCAATAGCTTAACCTTGCCGTAGGTTATCAATTACAAAAATATTTTTTCAAATACAAAATGGCAAACCAACAAAAAACAAACCTAGTATTGATCAATTCAAAATTTTCGAACCTGTAACTCAAAAACCCAATTTATGGAGGGAATGCTTCGGAAGGCACATTAAGCAGTTGGTCCCGGTTGTTCCATTCGTCAGACCATGTCGGAGGCCTTTAGGCGGTCTAAAAACTCCGACACTAGGGTTGGCCACTCACCTATTCAAAATGAATGAATGAATGATCCCAACTAATCATCAGTCATTATCGACCATCAGTCTCGAACCTTCTTCGACCTTCAAAAACCTATCCCTAAATATTGATCCTCGGTGATGAAGCCGTCCTCATATATTATTCCATTTGGAGCTGACATTTGGGAGCGATCAACAATTCATTCAGTTTGTCTGATCCAGTAATGGACTTTACCTTTAAAAAGCCACCTGACCGAACAATAGAACTTTGATAGGTATTTTGGGTGTTATTAAGTATTCTGAAGGCTATGTTTCATGTCGATCAGTAATTATAGTTTTCTTGAAATGTTTATTTTTAGTTTTTTTATGAAAAGTATATGTAACCTAGGTTTGGATAACCTTCTGACGCCATTGCTTGAAGCGTTAAAGCATTGAAAGCATTGTATTGGGCAAATAAATAGTATAAAAAGTAATGCCTGTAATGTCCTAATGCCCAACAAAGGGCCCTCATATCACTGAAGATATCAGTACAGTAAGGAATTTAAGACCACCACGCTTGCTTACTGCTGGTGTGATCTCAAACACGAGCTAAAATGTCTGATTTGGAAGAAAAATACTTTATTTACTTATCAGTACTATCAGTACTAATCACTTCATTCATACTTCCCTGCACTCAGAGACATTCATGAAATCGATACTTAACTAATTGACGTTATTTTTAATACATAACATTAAAATCACTCATTAAGGGTGAATTGCACGAACATTCTTAAGTTTATTTAGCCAAATATGTTTAAAAAACAAAAGTTGTTCATTCTTTGTAATTTATGCACCAAATAGAATATTTAAAACGAACGTCCTTTGTTTTTTTAAATATTAAGTCCCTAAATAAACTTTAGAATGTTTGGGCAATTCACCCTAAATCTACTGAGGAAGCATTGAACGTCTCTGAGTACGGCCGTAAAAGTAACAGTAACTTCAGAGAGAGACAAAGTAAGAGTTTTTTTAATATATTACTAGCAGCGCCCCGCGGTTTTACCCGCGTTGTGCCCGTTCCCGTGGGAATTTCGGGAATTTTTTTACATAAAAACCTTCCTCTTGAATCACTCTACCTATTACAAAAAACCGCATCAAAATCCGTTGCGTAATTTTAAAGATTTAAGCATACAGACAAACAGACAAACAGACGCGACAAAACAATTCAAAAGTGATGACAGAAACCAGACAAAGATATTTCTTATATATTAAGGGCCTTTTTCATAAACGCTTATTAACACCACTTTAGCTATCAAATGGTTTGTCCCTTTCCGACATACGCTATTTGCCAAAGAGCGAAAGAGACAAAACACTTTAAAACAGTGTTTAAGTAAAATATCGTTTATCAATAGGGCGGTATTTATTCAATTGTCTACACTAATCTACACTTCTACACTAATATTATAAAGAGGAAAACTTTGTTTGTTTGTAATGAATAGGCTCAAAAACTACTGGATCGTTTTTAAAAATTCTTACACCATTCGAAAGCTACATTATCCACGAGTAACATAGGCTATTTTTCATCCCGAAATTCCCACGGGAGTGGGTACAGCGCGGTTAAAACCGCGGGGCGTTGCTATAAAATATATTATGGAATGTATCTATACAAAACATATGGCGTCGCGAAGACATGACAGTGGCAAGCAACCATGCAGCCAGGAAATTAAGTGGAGATCCATTTCCCCGCGTAATCCCGCGGTATCTCGACATCGAACCTTTTGCTGCTTTGTTACACAAAATCCAATTTTTGCACGTTCCTGAACAGACTTCAGGCATTTAAAGGTAAAGGATTTGTAAAACATATATTAGTTGTTATATGTAACAGTTAAGCGTAGAAAAATAAACTAACTGTGTTCATAAACGTTCTTCAACTAAAACACTGATAAAAAGTGTTTTGTCTCTTTTTACCCTTTGAAGAATAGCGTATGTTGGAGTGGGACAAACAATTTGATATCTAGAATGCTGTTAGTAAGCGATTATGAATAAGGCCCTAAGTCATTATAAAGCTGTCTATGTAAAGTATAAGCTAGCACAACGTTGGAATTTCAGACTATTTTTGTTATTTTTCTCTTATTAAATAGTTTAATACATAGTGTGTAAGTACATAGTGTGTAAGTAGTGTGTAATATATAGTGTGTAAGTACACTATATATTTAGCTCATCTATAATATAAAAATGAATCGCTGAATCTGTTGCTAAGCGCATAACTTCAGAATGACTGCACCAAATTGGATGATATTTTTTTATGTGTTCCTTATTATCAGGACAACGTTTTTATATTAGAAAAATAAGGAATAAAATTCTCAAAATTCCCACGGGAACGGGGGCGCTGCGGGTGAAACCGCGGAGCACAGCTAGTAAGTAATAAAAGTCCCGAAATCACCACGGAAATGGGTGCGTTGCGGGTGAAACCGCGGGGCGCTGCTAGTTTTCAATAAAAATACAGACACGTTAAACCATATCGTAGTTTACTTAATACAGTTGTTTTGTACAATATATAATTCAATTTTTTATTCAATCATTATTTTAGAATTTCTTTTACTAAAGCTTTTCTCAATTTACACCACAATAAAAATCACAGCGCGTCATTTTCCAGAACATCAATATAGGGAGCGATGTCACGGTATGATTGACAGCTAATAACTAGAGATTTCCCCAGGGACCGCACAATTTGTCCCCGCACACCCTGTATAGATCACCCTCTTGCGAATTTGTAGAAATACATTTTGCAGAACAAAAAATATTTTTAACATGTTCAATATTATATTTAGTCTTAACAACGGCAAGAAATATTTATTTTAAACTAGCTGTGCCCCGCGGTCTCACCCGCTGCGCCCCCGTTTCCGTGGGAATTTTGAGATTTTTATTCCAAGTTTTCATTGTTTTTAAAATGTATTCTGCTATTCAGGGCGGAGACAAATCCAACGAAACAAAAACCATGAAAATTGATCCAGCCGATCTCGAGTTATAAGTGTTGTAACAAACCCGTCTTTGTTTTATATATATATAAGATTTTTCGAATTAATGAATTATTCAAATTATGAAACACATACAATGATCACGAACCCGCATGAGACAAGCGTGGTCGTTACGCGTAAACCTCCTCTCTGTGCTGATATCTTCAGTGAGATGAGAGGTCTTAGACCAGTAATGGGACATTACAGGCTATTTTATTACTTACTTTAATAATTTAAATTTTAACAAAACACTTTGCTATAATATTTTTACAAGGCGTTACAAATCTTATACTTATGTTTTAAGTAAAAGCCCTCGGTTGGTTATAAAGCTGTCTACACACCAAAGCCAACCGTAAAGCTGGTAACTCCTCAGAGTTCATAAATAAAGGAATAGCCGCTACGTACTGCGTAAAATATTAATAGTCATCCCTATTACCTGGGAGAGCATTTCCCGCGAACAGACGTTACACGGACATAAAGTTACTGAAAAGAAAACTGTTCGCAATGCAATAATCGTCCTATCCTACTTCCTACTTCCTACTATCCTATCCTACTAATATCTATATATATAAAAATGAAATCCGTTTTCCTTGGTCAAGGCATCACGCGTGAATGGCTGGACCGATTTCCACGGTTTTGCATTCGTTGGAAAGGTCTCGGGCTCCGTGAGGTTTATAGGGAATAAAAATCTCAAAATTCCCACGGGAACGGGGGCGCTGCGGGTGAAACCACAGCAGGGCACAGCTAGTTACAAATACGAAAGTTTGTGAGGATGGGTATGTATGGATGTATGGATGTTTGTTACTCTTTCACGCAATAACTATAGAACGGATTTGGATGAAACCTTACAGTAATATAGGTTATATATCTGAATAACACATGGGATACATTTTATCCCGAAATTCCCACAGGAACAGGTACAGCGCGGGTAACACCGCGGGGCGCGGCTAGTATATTATAAATGCGAAAGTTTGCGAAGATGTACGAGTTTATTACTGATGTTTATTACTCTTTCACGCAAAATAAATACAACTATAATATGTACTTAGATCGACTTAGATCAACATAAGTACAGATGTAGTGAATAATCCTTTCCTTTCGTATTTTCTCGGAAATATTCGTTTTTGTCTTACTACTTCACTCGCACTCAGTACCCATCGAGACAACAGTTTGTTTGACATTTGACATTGATAAATAGTATGCGATTTATTTGATACCTACACGCACTGACGTAATTTAATAATACAGTAATTCATAGACACATCGGCACCATTCGGGTGTTATCGTTGTTCCGAGTTTTGCCGATAGGAAAGGATTATTCACTACATCTGTATACGAGTACTAATGCAAATGAAAATCTTGAAGCCACATCCATCAAAATATATACAACGTAAGCTCTTCTTTACTAATCATAAGATTAGGTAAGAGGCGATAAATCTTCGGCCGCTACTTAAGTTATTGCACTTAAGTGTGCAGACCGGCCCTTTAATTGCTTCCATTGCATAAAAATACATAACATACCTTATTTAAGGAATATGATAACTTAATAAGTAAGTAGGTTCGAGTGGGTTTTTCGCCAAACCAGGTTTGGAGTTTTTAGACCGCCTAAAGGCCTCCGAAATTATCTGACGATTGATACAACCGGGACCGAAAATTTAACCGAAGCACGGCAGCGGTCAGATAGAAATGCCACTATCGGCCACCCATCCAAGTAGGGGCTGAGATGCACGTAGCTTGACAACCGCAATGAGTTAACATTGCTCAGTCAAACTACGCCATGAGCCATATTTAACCAGTGAGTGAGTATTTATGAATAAGTTTTTTTTAAATCAGTTCAATCGCTCTGTGAAGAAGATGCACCATACATTGAAAAACTTTTACATTTAAATAATGAGTATGTTGTCTTAATAATAATTAACCCCTTCACGTCTCAGCCGGTACACACATCAAACTAAAATAGTCCACAACAATATCGTGTTACACCCATCATTAAGGGATGGCGAATATTACACAAACTCGAGTTAAGGGTTATCTTGGCTTCGTGCCATTATTATGATTATATCGATTAGTGTTGTGTCATCTATACTAATCTCTACATAGTATAAAAAACCAGAACATTCTGCATAATAAACTCAAACACAGCACATATTAATTCCACATATCTCTTAATCCTGTATTTAAGGGCATGTTTTAATTAAACAATTTTGTTCGGGCCGGGGGGATGCCATAATGTGATTTATGTCCCTAACACCTGAACACTGACGTATAGAGAAGATCTACGAACAAATGACATGTATGATAATCAGGGTACTTGCGAGGGCTGGCCAAGTATGGATTGATTATTGGGAAGAGGAATATAAAAATAAAAAATAAATATTATTAAATAAGTAAGTAAGTAAGTATTAGTCAGTAATGTCCCGCTGTTGGGCAAAGACCTCTCATCCCACTGAAGTTACCAGTACAGTGAGGAGGATTAGGCATAATCACCACGCTTGCCAAATGCGGGTTGGTGATCTCAAACTTGAGCCATGTTTGAAAAGGAAACATGTTAGACCCAAACTTAGCTCTAAGCTCTCTCTCTCTTCTCTTTTCTCTTATAACTTGTACGATTTTCTTGTATAACAGATGTATACACGAAATCATCTGTCCACACACACAACGGGAATGAAGGCCCAAGACATGCTAAGACGAAATTTTAATACTGGGTGTTGGTGCTTAGTAGAAACCTCAGAAACTTTCAATTTCATTGGTTCAACCACATTCAAAACGCAGTATTTTATCCTATCATGTCTTGTGCATTCTGCTGCCATCTTTGTACCAAATAGCAAAAACTGAAGTAGAGCATTTTATTCTACAATCATTAATGGTTTTGTGCCTGAACGAAGAAGTGCGTCGCTCTTCCATGTATGGGAGAAGTACACTTGTTCCAATATCTTGACTAATATTATAAAGCGGTTAAATTTCTAAGTTTGTTTGTATGTTGGAGTTAATCTCAGGAATTACTAGCCCGATTTGAATAATTCTTCCATGCAATATATAGCCACATTCAACGGGAAGGTTATAGGCTATTTTTCATCACGAAATTCCACGGGAATGGGTAAAACCAACAACGCGGGTAAAACCGCGGGACTCTACCAGTTTTTTTCATAAAGAGGGGACAGAAACATTGAATCCTCTTCATTTGGCTTGAATAGAGAGTTGTCTGCGGATCGCAGTAATCGCGTAAACGCGACATAATTTGATACGTCCAGTCCGGTTTAATAAGTGACAGAAAATAAGACAACCTACATCACAAAAACTCTGCAGAAAGGTATGAGATCTAGTGTCAAGTAACGTCAGAAAAGAATCGTGTGGCGTTTATTTTATAAACATTTATTTTGTAAAGATTTTACAAAAGTTATGTCAATGAACGCTAACATAACAATATTAGTACTAATATGTAACGTGGTGTATACGGTTGTGGGACGGTATGAGGACTACGAAAATGTGGGTACAGTGCTATTTACGAAAAAAGACTTAAAAACCTTACTCTGGAAAAAAAAAAATATTATGCTACTCGAGGCTAGACGTAACTTTCAAAAGTTATTACCTCCGAGCAGTGTTCTGGGGGCCAACAAACCGTCAGTACTAATATCTCTCTACGACTACTTCGGAAACACGTACAACATCATCAAGCAGGAGAATATGGAGCCAGAACTGAAAGACATCATGATATCTGCCTTCCTAGACACTTTAGGTGGATACTTCAAAAGTGTAGTCCTGCCAGTAACTAAATATTCGTTCTACACTGGCAGCCTAGGTTTAGACGATGGTCTAAGGATAGTCAAACTTTATGAAGAGATCAAATCGCTCTTGAAAACTAACGGCAGCGGCTGGCACAATCCTAATAAGAATTATCTTGAGCAGGTTAGTTTTTGTGAGGAGCCACACCACACTGAGCCAAAGGGGAGGTACTCCTGTGATAAACTGACGTTTCTAGAAAACACAGACCGAGGGCTAACAGTTCCACTCCCTAGAGTAGTCTGGCAACGAAATGCAGAGTACATGTTCCTACCGATGAGGAACGAATCCCTGATTCACCTCATGTCTAATGATTCAATAGATTCTTTGGTCAAGTACTATAATACAGCAAAATATTGTATTGAGAACAACAAGCTTGGAGACGCAAACAGTTTCACAGATAGTTTCCGCACGTGGCTAACTGAGAACGTCATCCCTCACTTGGGTGACGACCAGCTGTACCCAGCCTTGCGCAACGTCCTCTCACTCACCAATGATTCCTACGCTTCAGTCTTAATGAATAATTGTCAAGACGGTACAGCATGTCCAAGCGCAATTCCAATCAGAGACAGAATCATACATAAATATTTGCCAAAAGGAAGCCATCCCTCGAAAAAATTGATAGTTTTAGGGATTGTGATAATGTTAGAAGTGGCTTGGTGCATACCGGCGGTCTGTTATTTGATTTACAAGAAATGTTGCCCTCGCAAAAAGAAGAAATGCCAAATAGGTTCAAAGTTTTGTAAAAAAATTATAATGCAATTTTCGAAAAAAACAAAGTATACGGAGACTGCGGTGGGTACATCTTCACGTCATGATAACAAGAAAAGCCAAGCCCTTAACACGCTGCGCTCAAGAGACGGCTGCTGCTACGACGGCAGTGCAAGGTTGTCAGAGTCGATGGACAACAAAGAACCGACACAGGACGACCACAGGGGGCACAGTGACCCGCGATACGAGTACCTCTCAAATAAACAGTTGTACAAGAAAATAGACAATTTTTCAGTCGAAACCGAACGACGACCAAAAATGCAAATATCTCAAACTGTAAGCGATCGAAGAGGCTGTAGAAATAAACGTAATAAATCGAGTGCACTCAAGAGTTATGAAGTACACAAAGATTCTTCTAAGGAAACAATCATGGGCCTGAGGAATAACGTTTATAGAGTGCACGAGTCTGCTCCTCAGTGTTCGAAACCTTCGAAATCTATAAAATTGAAAAACACTAGAACGGTTACTTTGATTCAAGACGTCGTTGAAGTTGGCGGTTCTGTTGTCACTGTAGTAGATGGTGGAAGGGGAAAGGAAGGTAGTGGTAGCGACAAGAACGTGGAGGCAAAGTCAATAGTGGTTCAACAATCCCAGCAGACAGTATGCTCAGCAGTGAGTAAAGGCAACCAGCCGATCGTCGACAAATCCTCAAAAACCACCATGGTCTTCTCAAGTGTAGAATCCAAACCTGAAACACTCCTTTCAAGTAATATAAACACCCTTAAAAGCAAAAAAGGATCAAGAACCAATACGAAACGACCCCTTGAAATAACTATAGGTTCAAATGTCCATGAAATTAGACTTGATATTACCACACAGCCAGAGAAAGAGAAGCCCAGTAAGATACCGAAGAGGTCTCTCTTCATCACCTCGGGGCAGGCGGTTGCTGGGAAAGCCTGCAGTTCTACCAAACGCAAAAGTCACATACCAATGAAAGTTAAAACTACTGAAGATATTGAAAAATCGCAATCGAGTGTGGCTGTGAAATTAAATAATACTTTATAATACTTAGCTGGTAATTTGTATGTTATGTTATAACTTATAATCTTATAATAAATTGTACTAATTTTTTAAAGTTTCTTCATCATCTGTTCAGTAGTTGTATTCAAATAATATACAGGGTGGCTTTTTCGACAAGGTCTCGAACCGAATAAAATGTGACAAAATAAAAAATATAGCGGACTAGTCGCGCCCCGCGTTGTTACCCGCGTTGTGGACCAAGAGCCCGTGGACCCCAGACTTTCGTCATTTTATAAAAGCTGAAAGATTGTCAGCGCATGCTCCCAACACAGGTAAGAACGATGGACCATTATGAAGTTTGGGTTATCGTGGCTTTGGCAGGTAAACGGTACTAAAGGTCAATGGTCGAAAACACCATGTTGGCCATTGATTTCGATATCACCGTCAAAGGGTGACTTGTACAACTTCTCAAGAGCTTTCAAATGACATAGGTCATGTCACTGTTGAGCAGTAGGATCAGCGTCCATGACATAGGCCAACTCCAATCTTCGGTGGTCGAAAACACCAAGTTGGCCATCGATTTCGATGTCACCGTCAAAGGGTGACTTGTACAACTTGTCAAGAGCTTTCAAATGACAAAGGTCATGTCACTTAGGATCGGCGTCCATAGCATAGGTCAACTCCAATCTTCAATGGTCGAAAACACCAAGTTGGCCGTCGATTTCGATATCACCGTCAAAGGGTGACTTGTACAACTTGTCAAGAGCTTTCAAATGACATAGGTCATGTCACTGTTGAGCATTAGGATCAGCGTCCATAGCATAGGTCAACTCCAATCTTCAATGGTCGAAAACACCAAGTTGGCCGTCGATTTCGATATCACCGTCAAAGGGTGACTTGTACAACTCTTCAAGAGCTTTCAAATGACATATGTCATGTCACACAAATCACACTTTTTATTTGATGAATTTAGATCGGTATTTTACACACCTTTAGTACCGTTTACCTGCCAAAGCCACTGTAACCCAAACTTCATAATTGTCCATCGTTCTTACCTGTGTTGGGAGCATGCGCTGACAAACTTTCAGCTTTTATAAAATGACGAAGGTCTGGGGTTCACGGGCTCTAGGTCTATTGTACCCGTTCCCGCGGGAATTTCGGGATTAAATGTATCCCATGTGTTATTCTGATGTATAACCTATACTACTGAAAAGTTTCATCCAAATCCGTCCGGTAGTTTTAAAAATAATCACACTTCCATACAACCTTTCAAACCCTCTTGCAAACCCTTTCACCCTGTTTTCGCGATAAAAAATAGCCTATATCCTTTATCAGGATTTGTACTAACTGTGTATCAAATTTCATAATCGGTTCAGTAGTTTTGGTGTGAAATGCGTGACAGACAGAGTTACTTTCGCATTTATAATATTAGTTGGGATTCAATGAAAGGCTAATGAAAATCGACGAATGTTTATTGAAACTCTAATGATAAGTCGAAGGCCTGAAACTGCGTTAAGCGGGCGCCCGAACGGGCAACCGTCGCGTGTGAACGCGCGGGCCCCTTCACGTGCGTGCACCCGCGGGGATTAACACAAATGTGCCACGTCACGCGGGCGGCCGTCGCACGGCGACGGGCCCCGTTGCGCGGGCGTCCTGACGTAGCAATTTTGTATGAAACCGCGCGGGCGTCCGCTTAACGTAGTTTCAGGCCTAAAGTATAACAAAAACATGCAATAGATCATGAGGATGGATGTATGTTTGTCTCACTTTCACGAAAATACTGCTGGGCAGATTTGGATAAAACAAATTACCCGCGAGAACGGATTCAACGCGAGTATCACCGCCCAGGCGAGACTAGTAAAAAAAATAATAGCCTATACTGCATATTTGCCTAAATCTAAAAAAAATGGCTAATCTTTTATTTTAGGCAAGGACTTTGTTTTAGGACAGACATGCAGATACACTGACAGCTGTAAACCAACAGACAGACAGACAGACAGTCAAACAAACATACTTTTTACTTTAACACATATAGACAACAATAAGAAATTCCGAACACTTATGCTAAGAATCCCATTCCATATTTACTCAGCATTTTCGCTAATCACAGTGAAGAATTTATTGGGCGCGATCCGGGTGAATTATACCCGGGGCGCGCGGAGTGAAATATAGCCCCCGCGCCCGGCCTGGCTCGCCCGCGCAGGTGTCCGGTGGAAACGATAATCTGTCATTACAGAACACCACTTACCTAATTGTACCGAAATACATATTTAAAACGGCGCACAGTGTGCCGCCTAGTATAAGCTAGCGGGACAAAATCAAAGTCTTAATTTCCAGGAACTTGTGTTAAGAACTTGTAAACAACCCCCTCCAGGTACCGATAACACACAATAGATTACGCTAATCACCTAATTAAGGTACTTAATTACGGGTGCAAGGTAAGTGATAAGGAAAGTTGTTTTGCATTTGCAAATCAGTTGCATTTTACGCACACTTGTGATTACATCTCTCAAAATTATTTACAAAGTGAATCTAGTTTTTTGTGATGGAACATTCTGTAGAAGGTATGTATACTTATTTTAAGTACCTTTTTTTACAAAAATACCTTAAATTAATTGTGTTCTATGAGTTTGAATGTATGCAGAGAAATTTTGTAGATTTATTTATATTTTTGAAATTTAAAGATATGCAACTTTTTGTATCCTTATGTATCCAGCTTAATTTTTAAGTATGTTGTAAATACAACATTTGAGTATAGTTTCATACATATTCTAGATCCCGAAAAGGCCCGTGAGTAATTTTATTGTCTTTTTTCCAGATCAAGTCATAACTATGACGAAACTTGACTTTTTCGAAGAATGGGTGAAAAACACGAAAAAACGAAAGAAATACTCGCATATTTGACGCCTTATGCGAAAAACATTGTCTAAAAGATATTTCTGATGAAATTTTAAGAAAACTTATGATGAAAATTTCTAGCCTGTCATCGAAGTTAAATGAAAAATGGAATTCAACAAAATCTAACAAATTTTCTTTTAATACAGGATATTATACTTAGAAAAGACCTATACAACTATAATAAGTCATAAAATAATTTTGTCCCGCCAGCTTATACTAGGCGGCACACTGTGCGGCGGTCTGGTACCGGTAACCGTCATCGGTGATGCTTTGTTGTGGGGCAAAAATTTATGTTGCAATGAATGCATTGTTCCAGATTTTATCTGCAAAAAGTTATCTATTCAAGACTACAATCGTGTTATAAGATATGGACAAGACAAGACTTTACATGTTATAGACAAGCCTGTTGGCACAGTGGCATGTGAGAGCGCTTGCTGTGTCGGGGGTTGCGGGTTCGATTCCCATAGTTACATTCGATGGCATACTTATGGCGACGACGTCTGGGTGTCAATTATATATTCATATAAAGTATTTGTGTATGTATATGGCTTCTTCTAACTTTAGAGCATATTGTATGCCTTTCATGGGTTCCAAATACCGATACAGGCAAGGTGACCACTATTAGAACTTATTTTTTTACAATAATTTATTGTTTAATGTTCAACTTCGGGATGATGTAAAATTTAAATACGAGTATCTAATCGTACTACACATTGGTGAATCAAAGGTTAGTAATTTCCTGAACTACATTAGGACTCATTCACAAATGGTAATAGTTACACCCAAAGCTCTAGCAATTGTAAATCTCTACAGTGACAATAAATTATGTAGAATAAAGACAATTTGTCGTTTAATCTGGTGTCGATCGCGGATTATCCTGGACAATTGGTGTAATCCCACAACATTGGTCCAATCTAGTGGCCCGCTATTTATCGAGGGATGGTCACCCTACTTCATCAGTCTTGGTCAAATCCTAATAGATTTAAATGGTTAATATTACGAGTAGACTTATAGGCTTTCTGTCTCATAAATAACTGGTCTTTAGCTAGTAATGTACCTTCTTCAAAGTCCTACTTTCTGTTACAAAGAAAGTTTGTGATGGATGGATGTTTGTTAGTATTTAACAAGAAATGTACTGAACGGATTTGGGTGAAAATTTGCAGTAATATAGATTAAATATTAGATTAATCCAATAGCTACATATCCGCGGGGAACGCCAGACATTCATAATGTAACGGCTTTTTTCATTTTAGGACTGGAAAGACATTTTTAATTATAAGTACTTACATGTAAGTTACAAGTTAGGCAAACAAATGCATCAATGATCGTAAAACATTAAGATAAGGTTCTTGGCGATATTCAACCATACATCACACAATTATAATCCCCAGAGACATGGATAAACAAAACAAATCCGAAAGGTCATGGGATGCAGTTCAACTGTGATTTATATAGGTTCAAACAGTCCATGGATTAAGAGCATCTGAGCCCCGGAAACACTCCAACACCGGAGACATGGTTTACCTCGAAAATGTTAAATATTGATACATAGACCTTTTTTCCCTTACAAACAAACCTCCTTTATTATATTAGTATAGATAGTACCTATTGATAAAAATATGAACACTTCTAAATCCGATCTGGTATCACCACTCCGAAGAATCAACAAAGGCTCCGACATCCTTAAAACCTTGCTTCTACCGCCGACAAGTGAGAACAACTCACTTAGGCACCACGTACCTACAGTTAGTTTTAAAACAATCCGAGTTCTGACTACTTTACTCCACCAGTAAACCTTTCAGCATCTTTGTCGGCGACTTGCAAAGCTATAATTTAAACAATCTCCCCCCGCTTGGTCGGAACCCAAGATTTTACTTAGATATCCATTCGTAACCCTTATCTGGAGTGCGCCGTGGATGAATGAAAATATGGATGGGACCACAGATAGGACTGAGAACCTATGTCTGTCAATTATATTGAAACATGAATAAGTGTACTCATGAGGCGATTCAGAAAAAAAAGAAATTTTATAACACTCTAAGAAATCTACTTTAAATCTAAAAACTAACCAAAATCTGCAATTATAATCATTCTATAGTTACATCGCGGGTTAAACCACAAGGCATTGCTAGTATTATAATAAGTCTACAGTGAACTATAACTTAGTATTTATGGCCATTTTGACTATTCTCCATCCAAAAGTTGCCAGGAAGAGATCGTTTTTAGCAACAAGGCCGTCAATTGTGCGAATTTATTGTTATTTGCTTTTAATTCCATGTGTTATATATGTTATGTGGTATAAAATCAAGTATTTATCTATTTATATATTATGCCAGTCTTAACCATAATTTAAATACAACTCTACTTTCCAAAATCCATCAATGTCTACACAGTCCAAGACTGAACAGGAACAGTAAAGCAAGAGAATACGATTCCGACCGCCACTTACACCGACTCGCCACGTTGTGTGGGTGTGCAAATAATTCCTCTTCACTAATTGAGGTAGATAGGTGTGCCAGTAATTATTGCGGTGTAACAAGCTCCCTAGGGATCGCCGAGATATCGCGACAGACCCTTTCGGCAGATGTCGCCTTGAAAAACGAACCTCGAGATAAAATGTGAACTTGTAGACGCTGGGGGTTTGGAAATCTTTTGGAGGTGGCATTTGAAGTTGGTTTTGTTTGTGATTGTAGTGGCAGTAAGGTGCCTGCAGAGGATCATAATGTTTTACTTTTGTTTTTAATGGTAGTGTAAATCATTCATTCATTAAGTGAGTTTCATTCATCATTCATTCATTCAAGGTTAGTGGCCAACGCTGGTGTCAGAGTATTTTTCTGTAAATACCAGATATTGTATTATTTATAAGGATCTGCTCTACAAGGATTATCTGAATATCTTCCCAAGGTTCGTGGTTAAAGTAACCCTTTAACAAACAAACAGCAATGATTTCAATACAAACATCTTCTCAACCTTAAGGAGTCACTATTTATTGAGCTCCTAATGTCAACTAACCAAATAACCAAACACGACCAGCCAACATCTTAAGAACTCTAAACGAATTGCAATTGTACACATAGTCGGACATTTCGTATGATTTTGAAGAAGTGAGGAAGGTCTTGTTAGGGTGGTAATGACAAATTACTGAGGGGGAGTTAAACAAATTAATCACGGAGTCCAATTTGGCGGAAAACAATGTGGGGAGCGGAGAGAGCGGAGAGAGCGGAGAGAGCGGAGCGGAATGATAGTGGTGCGTTATTGCGAGGTGTTATCGTGTCGACTGCGCTCATTATTTATTGGGAGTAACCGAAGCAGACGATGTAAGGTATGCGATGAATGAAGGTGATGCTAAGGAGTATGGTGAACCATTGTACCACCAGCATATACTAAGGTACCACACTCTGTAGGGCGTAAATTCTTATATAACTTACGAGCTCTATGAAACTTATAAGAACCATTGAGTTAGGTATCTGGAATAATAAAACATGATAAGAACATGTGTTTTCACTGAACATGTTAGACGAATAGATCATCAGAGAAGAAAACTCAACCGTCCGTTTACAACAATGCATAGAAACTAACATTAAGATTTTCACTTTGTAATGAAGAGATTGGAAAAACAATTTTTAATTTTCGAAACACATAAATAAGGTGCCTATATCACATAGTTACTTCTAACAGGCGTAAAAGCAGCAAAATACAGTTAACAACGACCCTCTGTTTTAATACACCTGGCGGAACACAACAGTTTAAATATAGAGCAATTTCACAAATTACAAAAAAGCTACCGGATGTCCGTTCCGGTACGTTTCCCTACTTCCGATTCTGCTATTGGTGGACGTCACCTTTGAACCCACCCTGTGGGGTATATATAGGGTATGTATGTTATCTACTGTGTTATGTACTACACCCCTTTATGACGCATTGCCTGGGAGTTGGGAAAAACATGTGTGATACCAATTGTTGGAAACAGAAGCGAAACGAAGAGGTTTTTTGGATGCGATTTCCCTTGGTATTGTGCATTTTGTCCAGAATCGGTTACATGGGCCAAATTAAAGAAAAAGTGTCCGTCATGTCGTATAAAGATGTGAAGGAGCTTGCACTGAATAGGAATAGATGGAGAAGTCTGCATCGGACTCACCGACAAGAGCCTTGCTCTTAAATTAATAATGGTGTGCATTTTGATGTACTTCGATTTGGGATATCAAGTCAAAGTTTTTGAAGGAAATAAAACTAGAATATATTCAGTTTTATGTTATTCATACTGATATCTCCATGAAATGATTTTCTATGTATGTAAAGACAGTACAAAAGGTATAAAGAACACCAGAAATACTTAAAAACAAAAACCTATTATTTTAAAACTAAGATAACGTTAGAAGTACAAACCGGTGCGATATACTCGTACTTCAAAGACAATGTGTTCCGTACGTGTCCGGTAAGTGGCAATAAATCTTCCGCCTCAGCTTCAAACCAGATAAACAAATTAGTGACGATAAAGACTCGGAGCCGTACATCATAATAATTTATTTTGGTGATAAGAGTGAGGCACTTCTGCCAGACATTGTACTTCCTGATAAAGAAACTTATAAATACTTCTACTGCTCGCTAGTTCCACCTAATTAGCTAAAAAGTAACTTAGTTTGAGTGGGTTAGAGGACAACTTAGATAGGTTAAGATGCACATCAAGACAAATGCTTTATCTTCGATTTTCTCCACTCTAAAGCTATATCTATCTCTTTCTTTCTCTCTGTTTCTATAAGAAGAGTAGAGAAGAAATAAAGAAGAACAAATGCCTCGCATTTCATCGAAGATATCGGAGTAATGTAAATAAGTCAAATAAATGCTTTCTATTGTATTCAAAATCTGTTAGTAACATTTTGCATTCATACTTTGAATAATATTTAAAGGACTATTGCGATCTATGGGTACCAAGTATAATAACTATCCCGTTATCAAACTATCCCGTCGCAGTACGGCACATTATTTCAAACAATTAGACTCTAGTCGAGGCCAATTGAAATCTACCATTGTCATGTCGCTGCAATAATTACAAGCCGTTTCTAGACATTTGTCTAAACGTCTAGTTGAAACTATTTTCAAGCTCTAAATATTTGCAAGACAATGGGGTAATTTTAGTACGTATATACAAACAATATCTATGTGGTCTTCGTGGACACATGATGTTAGGTCATCACTACTGCGGTCACCGAACTTGGTTGCATTTGTATACTTCGGTTAACGAATGACTCGTCATTGGATTGTTCACAAACTGTGGCTGTCACCTAATTAGGTGACAACTGCAGTCGGTCGCAGCGTCGACTACCGTATTCCTTACACTATTTCAAGTCACCACATGCAAATAAACGACTTACTTTATTTCCACTTTCTTTAATTTAGTTTAATACCAAATAAAATAAGTAATAGTATTTTATTTAACCATAGTAGAAACTAAAGTTTATGTAATCTAAAACTGCTTAAAATTGGGCCCTATTTACTGGTTACTGTTCTTACTTATTGTCTCCCAAACTTTAAAAACCAGCTAGTTTTATAAAGGACTCGACCCTGCAATATCTCATGGAGACACTTTGCAGAATAACCAAATTCCCTCGAAGCTGTAACCGTCGAATGGCGCGGGTCCAACTACCATAACTCAATGGACAATGGCCGCGGCATCTAATCCTCAGAGCCTAATGAAATTCCTGGGGTTAGCCTCGGGCACATGTCATCATACTTCCAAAGACCCTCACTCTAAACTAACTCCTATCCAATTTGCAATAGATACGATATTAGTGTGAAACGAACACAAATAGTGGTCACCTCTATTCTGCTAATTTGAAATGCCTATTGTGATTGGGTTGTTACGGTTTGAAATTAGAATGTTTGGAATACAGATCATAGTTTATGAATGAACTAATTTAAAAGTCTCCATAGCATTTTTTTTTATTATTCGTTGAATAATATCACGGTAAAGAGTCAACATAATGCCAGCAGTTAAGTAGACCTCAATGTATACGCATTATTTAAAGCAAAATAAATATGATTGAGCGAGTTAACCAAAGGACATTGAATTCGTCAGCTTGCAGCATGTTACTGAGGCTGTACACCGAGTCTTATAATCTTGATAATAAAATTTGTAATAATGTGCTAACACGTCTGTTAGACTTTAACCAATGTTATAATATAACGCAGTACAAATCACGAGTCTCGTATCCATGTTTATCTTTCTCTTAATTTTCTTAATGCTATGTTATCTTTGTCTGCAGTTAATTTAACAGTTCATTAAAACAGCAATCAAGTCTAGGCAATAATAATTGCCGGCGTACAGTAGTCGTGAGCGTTTAATGAACGAACAGTTTATTTAGACTGTTTCTTTGGCGTGAACGGATAAACAGTCTACCGTTCTCTGATAAACTAGTTTATGAATGAACTACAAGCAACGCGTTGCGCTTTGGTCGAGCGAAATGGTGAATCAGTTCACAACGTTTCTTTGGCGTGAACGGATAAACAGACTACCGTTCTCTGATAAACTAGTTTATGAATGAACTACAAGCAACGCGTTGCGCTTTGGTCGAGCGAAATGGTGCCTCAGTTCACAACGCGACGATACCCGAATATTACCGAAGTAGTCTAGTTCGCCGAGATTGGTCGTAATTATGATAATTTAAAATAGACTCTTAATGTTTTCTATTTAGGTACATTTTGCATTATTATTAATTTAAATTTTGTTTGTTTATGTTTATGTGCACCTTATATTTATTAATAAAACACTTTTAAAAACATAAAATTTTACATACAAATAAACCTGCCAGTCCTAAGCCTGGAAAAGTATGAAGGGGAGTTCAGTTTATTTTATTTTAAATAGTTTTGTAATAATCGCCGTAGCGTAGTACAACTGCTCACGTTCAGTCTAAGAAGTAAACTAGTCGAAAATTGGACTGTTTTTTAAACTAGTTTATCGTTTACCATAAACGGTCTCGTTGCGTCGACGGAAAATACGTCAACGACCCACCACTAGCGTACAGTACTTATGATTGACCTTAACGACTATAATTGTCTTTCTCTTTCGCTATAATATCAATTTTGCGGGTGTTAGAGAGAGAAAGAAAGATGGAAGTAGTTGGTATGTGAGTTAATGCCAGGATTTAAAGAGTCATTTGTAAATAATGTTGGCGCCACTCATTGTAATGGAACTCCATTGATGACGACCCAAACACCCAGCCACTGACAGGGCTGCCGCGAACAATTTCCGAATATTTCAGCAGATTTAAGTTCTGTTTCAACTCCCAACCAAATACTCACCCTGAAATTGTTTTAAATATATAAATAATTTACCCGCGTTGTGCCCGTTCCCGTGGGAATTTCGGGAATTTTTTTACAAAAAAACCTTCCTCTTGAATCACTCTACCTATTACAAAAAACCGCATCAAAATTCGTTGCGTAATTTTAAAGATTTAAGCATACCGACAAACAGACGCGACTTTGTTTTATACTATGTAGGGAAATGTATATTGCTTGGATGAAATAAACCTATTTTAGCGACAAGTAAGGGCGAACGTAGACTATAATCACACCGTCTTAATACTGACTTTTGCTCTATGAATATCTATGGTTTTTATAGATAGCCTTAAACTGACTCGACTATTTTGCAATCAGCCTAAAATGGCATTAAGATTGGATACATATGACATAAAAAGTAAGGTATTCGCTTGTAATGTCATCAATTATGTCGAAGACGTCTCAGTACAGTGCGGAGGATTTGGCGAAATCACCGCGCTTGGCTAGTGCGGGTTGGCACAAATATATTGAGCCCACCACTTGTCATCCCTACAGTAAGGCCAATTACTTAAAGAGTGTCTCGGCTACACCTGCCATTGTCTACAAATGAACGTATCACTTAATTCCGCCCTCGTACCCACTGCAGTTCTTCAAATGCTTTTAACATCTTTTTACAGACACAAAGGGGTATGTGCGAGCACTTTTTGCTATTAGCAAGCAATTTTCCGCATACTCATGTATTTGACAAGAGTTAATTTCTTATTTGATATTTGAAATATTACATAGTAACCTCAGAATGGATAAGTAGTACTCGTGGCATAGTTTAGCTAAACGATGTTAGCTCATTAGTATTGTAACGCAACGCGCAGCTCGGCCCCTACTTGGATGGGCGGCCGATAGTGGTCTATCTGAGCGCTACCGTCCTTCGGAGGGTAAGTTTAATTGTCAGTCCCGTGTTGAAATCGAAAACACGAATTTACTGAGCTTAAAAATCAAATAAACAAATCTAAATACCCACCAAACGAATCTACAAAAAACCGTGACTAAGAAAGTGTATTAACCATTAAGTCCCCATAAACCTACAAACGTACATTCCATGAAAAAATCACTTTAGTACTTTATCACATTATACAATTTGAAAACTCTTTGACATCTCAGTAGGTGTTAGAGAAGGTTGAATTTGAGAAGGTTCTAAGTGGCATACCTCAAGTCTCAAAGCGATTACCTTCCCCACTGAGAGGCGACACGTAAACCGCATTAGGTATGTTAAATCCTTACCCCTCATCCGCAGGGAGGGGGTGATATTTTTATTCGTATCGCTTACTTTCCTGATTATTGTTCGGGCGCTATTTGCATTACATGAAGTGTTACGGTGGGTATTGATACTTGGATGGATCTTTCAGTATTGTAAAACGATATTATTGCGGTTGTAATACGGAGAAATTAGAATGAGCAATTTAAATCATTGGATTTGTTATGGGTGGACTCGAAATGCAAGTTAGTAAGTAAGTAATTATTGTTAATGTGCCTCAAATAGTTATGATTATGATACAGACATAGGTATTCATTATATATTTGGCCGGTTGCCCGACATGCACAAAAACTTGTAACTATGACATAAAATTAAAAGAAATAATAACGACCTCGTAAACCTAAACATTAAGATTTGCTGGGAACATGTCCGTTGCGATATGATCGAATCCTTGAGGATTCAGACACGCTAATTAACAGCATTTTAGCTATCAAATGGTTTGTTCCTTTCCGACATACGCTATTTCAGTCAGCAGAATGTTTCGAGATAGCAACCTTAAAGTATCACATATAACGTCAAGTATCAAGACACGTTGCTCTGTATCCTGACACGATTTTCCCTGACGAAAATGTCCAAGTGAGTCACATCGTCTCACGAAGGTTTTTATTCAGTTTATTTTTATGTGATTCTTTCACTCCTTCTGTCAATCTTCATTGCACAGTTTTCGTACCTTTTACTTAGGCCAATAACCGTCTATTTTCTTTACATAACACTGTAAGTACTTTGGGACTTTATATAATTTTACTATGAGAAGCGGGTGGGATTCGACTTTGTGGCACATAGGTGTTTCTTGTTTGTGTAAGGATAGGAGATAGGCAATACTGGATACTGGGTGAAGAGACAAATTTTTCCATCAAAAAGCCGACTATCAAAGCGTCCCCGATACACGTGTGCGTTCGCCTAGTGCGTAGGCAAATCTTGTTTCAATCTATGTCCTACTAATATTATAAATGCGAAAGTTTGTGAGGATGGATGTATGTATGTTCGTTATACTTTCATGAAAAAACTACTGGGCGGATTTGGATGAAACTTGATTGTAATGTAGGTTATACATCAGAATAACGCATGGGATACATTTTATCCCAAAGTTCTCGCGGGAACGGGTACACCGTGGGTAACACGGATAAGTCATAATTATAAATGCGAACGTTTCTCAATTTTTAGCCTAACTAACGTTAGCGTTAACGATAGTCACTAACGTTTTTACGCCGAAGCCACTGTACCAAATGAAACTATTTCTGCCATAGACATAGTCGTAAATAGGATTAGACCTTGGATGGTCGGACAGAGGACATAGGCTCCTTTTATCCTAAAATTCCCTCAAAAACAGGTACAACACAAATAGAATCGCACAATGTAAGCTCAATCATATGTATATTCCAAATATATCGAAATTCCAATTCGGCAGACGTAATAATCCGAAGGTAATACTCCCCCAAACCTCTTTACCTCCCTTTGTAAAAGTGTTATTTTGTGTTTTTCTAAGTCGTCACTGCACCCCGCTCAGATATTCACAGTCGAGTAGTCGATTTGTTCACAACCCCCTACCCCTTTGTGTACAATCGGATAAGAACGCACATTTGTGGTAGATGTTAATTTTACTTTGAGAATGCATTCTTGCAATTGTAGGGTGTGAAGTATTTTGCTTAAAAACTCAATTTTTGTTAAGTAATAAAGTATAAGCCTGTTATTTCACACTGAACTCTATAATAATTTTGGAAAAATGCATCACACAAGAATCCAATCTAAAAACTATGATTGATTTTAAAACTTTGTTTTGAGTATAAAGGAAAAAGGTTTTGACGTGTAAGAATGGAATTTGCCTCTACAACAAAATATTGTCTCTGCTTTAAAAGTCGGCCATATTAGATGTCAATGTTTATAAATACAACATGTTAAATACTTTGTTTCATAACTTAAGTGAGTCTGTTGAAGTTATCAGGCGGCCAGTACAAAGCCACGATTTTTCATTTTTTACGTCTGTTCACACTGACACCTGCGCCAACGTTTACTGGTGCGTAAGTGTAAGCTGAAGCTACCCTAACACTCTTCAGAAGAAATAGATAGGTATGAGAAATACAACCTTTAACAGGCACCAATAGTTAGTTTTTTACTATAGTTCTTTCTGCCAACGATAACCTCTGTTAATCATTACAACCGCCACAATATTCAAACAATACCTCAGGGGCCATCAAGTCACAAAGGCCGCGACATTTTGCTCCAGGGCGCGACCTTTCCACTTCATACTTCATGCTTTTGCCTCCAAAAAGGGCGCCAACTATATAAAATCAACACATTAATTTTTATTACCACGACATTTTTAGTACCAAAGACAATATTGTTAAGTGCTTTTATTAAGGTTAGTGTGACAAATTCACACTCATAAAGATTTCAGTGCTTCGAGTAATATTTCATGTTATGTCCAGGGTATATTACATGTAATTATTATAAAACACAAGAAATTAGAAGCAAATAACTATTAGGTACTCATTAGAAGGTAATGAAAGTACGAAAGCCCTTTATCTGGATAAAACACTGTAAGTTAAACGCCAAAGAAGAGTCATAATGCAGCAAACATAATTATGCCGCTGTGCCTACAAAAAACAACATAGCAAAACACAATTTGTAATTGCTCAAACTTTTTTAAAAGGAAACCCAACTAAACTTAAAAGGAAACGATAGCTCATCAAAATACTATTACGTTTTATCCTTACAGAGTTAACAAACCGAGATTGTCTCAATAAATCGCGACATTATTATTGCTACCGTCATCAATTTCAACCATTAACTTGTAATTTGCACTGTAAAACCAAGGACCAGTATACATTGAGCTCTTCGTACTATGACACTCTGATCTTTCAACAACTGTCAAAAGATTCTTTGGAGATACACAAAAGGTCTTGTTCTTCTGGTGAACTTAATAATTTCCAAAAATATACCTCCTTGTTTTGTTACGCGAAAATAGTACTAATTTACTCGGCGATAAGGTTCACAGGTAGATTAAAATTGTTGATTTCAAGAATGGTTTTGAACAACCCTTCCTTTCAAAATAATTAAAGGCACCTGCGACTTTATGAAATAAGACATTTTAATCTCTTTGTTTTAAGTTTCCTTTAATTGTGTACTTTGGCAAATTATTTATGACGATTTCAGTATTTCATCTTTTACATATCCATCCACTTAATTCAAAGTTTCAATTTGTACTAATAAGTATTGATATCTCTTAAGCTCGTGAACTAGGATTAAATGGACCGAGTTCAGTTGTAACACTGAAATTGGGGTTTAGATAACCTAGTTTTCAGTTTATTTCGTTGATGATAGTGATGTGCTAATGTCACCGCATACTTATTCCATGGTTGCGTACATAATGGTTCGGAATTTAAAATGCCCTCTATAGCCGTTCCCTATGACGTATCGTGCCCCCGAGACTTGGAACAATGTAGTAGAGTAGCTCTATAATTGTAATATTTTTAAGGCCACACTCACACATTGATAAGAGTCCAAAACTACTACAAAACCATTTTTAGTAAAGTTTATTCTTTCAATACTCAACTAAATTCAATCAGTTCAATTTAATCCTAGTTTAGAAAAGAGGATTCTTGTTAATAAATACTATTCGCGCCCCGCGGTATTAGAAGCGTTGTACGTTCCTGTGGGTATTTCGGGATAAAAATAGCCTATAACTTTCCTGTTGAATTTAGCTAACCAATACAAAACAAACTATTTGAATCAGACAAGTAGTTCCCGAGATAAGCCCCGAGTTCCCGAGATAAAATATTACAAATAGGTACCTAAAAAACTCAGTTGGTTTTAGAACAATAGATTCCACTTCACACGTGATAATGCACTCTAGTCTGAAGATGACCTGGTAATAGATTCGCGGGGGCGCCGCGATCCATCATAAGTTATTATTGAATTACATCCCCTACCCCTGCCCGCACGGCGCAGGCCCGACCCATCCAATTATTGCTGTTCTAATTATAATTATTATTGCATTCAAGAGGTTATCTTCGACAGTATAAAGTTGATTAGAATGATTAGATTCTGTGGGGATTGGGAAAGATGATCTCAGTCTAAATTGTTTCTACGAGATTTATTTTACAATTATCTAACTGCCGCTGTCAGAAACGTCCACTAAATCGACAATTAACTAATTGACATACATACATTACATGTCAAAATCACTCATTATTATAATATTAATCTATACTAAGGAAGTATTTGACGTCTCTGAGTACGGGCGTATCCGTTTAATCTTATTTTTAAAAACGGAATCCCAAAAAAGATATCAAACAGTGCCCTCATTTATTCGCGACGTATTCGCATTCGCCACTCCGCATGTTTGCAGTTACAACATTGTTCACAAATCAACTCGGGAAACTCTCTGATGACATTTTTAAAACGATAAAATTCGTGTGTTACCCGCGTCGCGTGTGTGAGTCCCATTGTGTACGCCTCACATCACACTAAAGGGGTTTTCGAGTGTGCTTTTCAATTTGCCTCAGCCGAAGTGGAATAAAGAATCTGTTGCGTAGACGAATTTTATTTTATTTAAAAAGTTTTCGTTGGGAGTGTCATTTTCTCTATGGTACGTAGGTAAGATAAGAACCTTTATTCGGTAATTTTCGAATTAGGAATGAATTTAATTTAATTTTCATGTAAGTAAACTAAACCTAATCTAAAAATCAACAATATTATTAGCAGCCTATAGTGCCCCACTGTAGGACAAAGGCCTTTCTTTCCTTTTTAAGTCTTTATAAAAACATTCTCTACTTCTACCAAACAATTTATACCTTAAGAAAAACTACAAACTATCAACTACTCCACATCTTTCCATATTCCTGGTCAAATCAAGTTCGTGCAATAGTGAAACTTTTTATACAATGGTCTGTTCAAAAACCTCGTTCCCGTACAGGGTGCAGCGGAAATGAAACGGAGCATGTGTCGATGAAATCGTCCGGCGAACTATTGTCAACAACTCATGGAAAAAATCCAGTTTCAGAACTTAACGACACTTGTCAAACGTGGCGCGAATTTAGACAAAAAGATATCGAACATATTGGAAAAAGGAACGCACCTGTGTTACGTTCTAAATTCAATTTTCATACTTTATCAGACGATAGGCATTTTGTTTTTTTATGACAAATGAAATTTATGAAAAGTAAGTCCTTGTCTAGACTCGTATCAGTCTAGTTTTTATAGTAGAATCCAGTGTTAGTACCAATAAAGTAGGTAGGTAGGTACTAACTTGATTTACTAAGCACAATTATCAGTATCTCCTCGTATATGTACAATGTGCCTACATAATTGCACGGATAATTGATATTTATGACAACAAGTCACATATTATTATGCCAAATTTTCAATTCGAAATTCGAATTAGATTAGATTTTGGAACTCCCTGTTTCAAATATAACAGTACCAAATTAAAATTATCCAAAAGGCATTGCGTTGATAAATTGCAAAGAAAATAAATAATTGTTGTGGTGCCAAGAGTAAATGAAAAATTAAAAAATCCCCCCGAACGGAAGCCATGTTTCATTACGAACTTACCGTTTGTAATTAACCGTTTCGTAAAAAAGCAATCATTTTTGAACTTGCTTTATTCGGAGTTTTTGCTATTTTACAATTTACTTATATTTTTAACTTTTCATCCATATTTATATTTTTCTCCCAAAACCAAATATTATTGTAACTTACATGTTTGATGTAGGTAAATAAGTGTCTGCTGTAGCATCGGTCGTAGTTCTGAAATAACAAAACGATTTTGATTCAGTTTATTATGTTTATAAGATGACTAGACATTATGTATTTTTAATATGTATATTACTCGTAGGTCATCGAATTACAAAATCATGAATAAAAAATACTTGAAATGGATCAAATCAAATTTGGTTTAGAAAAGAACTATCGCTTAACATACCTACCTAGACAAAAAAATCCCAATTCTTAACCTCCTATTAAAAGTCGGTTAAAGCAACACTATATTTCCACTTCACGTTTCAAACAAAGCCACAACACAGTGACAAAACCTCACCTACACCATAGACTACACCTATACAAAGAGTTGCGGGTAGTCTCAACCTCTCGAGATACATCGCGGATCATAGACACAAATAGATGTCGCTAGAGCGCCCGTGACTGCATGACACCGCACGCAACTACCAACCCAGTTACTTAATAGGGTTGTCGCTGACGAGTTATGAAAAATATATGAAATTAATTTACTAAAATATTAATTAAAGAGAACTTTAAAAGGTAATCTTCGAAACTATCCACCGGAATTCAAACAATCGTATAAAATGTATGTGAAGAAAAGAAGTAGACCAAATAATTTGATAAAACGTAGTTTAAATCCGAGGAAAGTAAGGAAGAACAATAATTATTAGTAAGTGTATCATTGTTTTCTGTCGAGAGTTTCGTGTCACTAATTATGTCAAAAACCATCAAACTCATTTTCTCCTTTGGGTCCGCCATTGATCTCAGTTGATCTCAGTACCGCGAACGAAGTGTCATTATCCATGACTCATTAGGCCTGCAGCAGACATGTCCTGCTCAGTTCCATTACAGCTCAACTGCTTTGTGGCATTCGTATTAATAATTTACAAAATAAAACAAATATTCTAATACCCCCAGCGCCAACCCTTACGCAAAGACATCATTATGATAATGGATGTCACGGACTGCAACTTCACAAGTGCTCTAGAAAGTAGTGGTTTTACCAACATCCCTTATACAAACACAATGCAAAATACACCTTATACCTTACCTTATAAGATTCATCAAAATGACACGATATAAGTTTGCAGTTTCAAAGACTAGATGGTGCGACAATCGCTGAGAGCAACACATTAGCGACATCTTACGGCGAGTGAGAAAATTACAGAGGAATTATAACGTAAGTGTTGAAGCTTTCAACTGTTCTTTTAGTATCTGTGAACTGTTTTGTAACTATTGTTGCGGCAACCCTTGCGTTTTGCGCCTAAATATAATAAAATAATGTAACGCGGTTTTTAAAAATAGATAGAGTGGTTCAAGATGAAGGTTTGTATGTATAAAAATTCCCGAAACTCCCACGGGAACGGGCACAACGCGGGTATAACCGCGGGGCGCTGCTAGTAAATATCTAATCTAAACCAAGCAGTACCAGATGTAACTTAAATGTAGTAAATCTTGTTCATCTAGTTCAAGTGTCCCACATAATACGGCATTTTCTAACTCGATCAGCCTTTGATAAATAAATCTACATAGCATAGCCCAGGAGGTAGGTGCTAGTGGGTAGTCGATCTTATTCTATAAATGTATGGCTGCATGTATTTTTAGAAATGAGGCAACGTAAAGGTGTGAAGAAAATGTATACTATTTTACTTAGCTATCTAAATAACAATAATTATTCAAATCGGACCGGTAATTTCTAAAATTAGCGTATTTAAAAAACAAACTTTTCAACTTTATGTTGGGGCTAGAAAGATTATATCACTACACAGTTTAAAACATAGTCGCCTTCCGCTGTATCTGCTACTTGTAGTACTTATTATTCTGTGGTATCTGTCTGTCCCTATGTATGCTTAGATCTTTAAAACTACGCAGCGGATTTTGACGCGATTTTCTTAAATAGATAGAGTATTTCAACAGGAAGGTTAATATGCATAAAAATTCCTGAAATTCCCACGAGGGCGGGCACAACGCGGGTAAAACCGCGTGGCGCTGCTATTTAAGTATAAAGGAACTTTACTATTAATGTCTTTGTTTTCTTTATCGTTGTAAATATAATAGCTAGTAACAATAAATAAACCTAAACAAACGCTCAAGTAGGCAATAAACTTGGGTGTTCTATTTTACGATCGAAAATAATTGGTTGTTTACAGAATTAATAGATTTCATACGAAGAGAATGCTCATTAGGGATTAACGACTTTTTAATGTATTCACGATAACAATGACAGTAAATAAAGTAATTTATTTAATGATAGGTTTCAGAGTTATTATGTGTTTGACTTATTTATCTGGTTAAATCGTATGAAAAGGACCTTATTCATAAATTCTTGTGAACAGCATTTTAGCTGATAAATGGTTCCGACATACGCTATTTTCCAAAGAGCAAAAGAGATGTTTCGTTAAAGAGCGATTAAATTTAAGGCGTAAGTTTTATTACTTAATTACGTACTTTAAAAACTCTTCGAATTTTGTCAAATTTTCTCGAATGTATTTTTTTATATTAATGTTATTTTATAAAAATAACAATAAATAAATAGGCAGAGTACTAAACTAAATAGTTTACAAAAATAGTTAGTAGTAATAATAGTAATAGTTAGAAACAGTTTACGAATGTAATTGAAATACTTATATAATTAATAATGAACCTTTATTTTTCAGTTGCAATACATCAATCTACTTTTTGTACAGTTAATACCAAAGACAACTATCTTATACCAATAAGCTTTCCACCCTGTTCACTTGTCATTCTCGTGAACAACCTGAGGCTTGTAGTCCAACTCCAAGACTCTGCTAAGGCTACTCACATACATGTCCAATCTCTGAGTCATGTAGTAGCAGCGGCGGTCCTTAATCTGCCTGTTCATGTTCAAATCCATCACTCCAATCAGAAGACCATCCCTTGTCCTCGAAAGACCGGGACACCTGACCCCATCAGGGCCTGTAAAGTAACTGGAACCGTAGAACAAACCGAGGTCTTTATGAGCTGGTTTTCCATCAGCTGATGTGAACTCGTTAGGGAACTCTTCATAGCCAACTCGATTGATGGCAGCAGTGAAGTAGCAGTTGGTGATTGCCGCGTTTCTAGCTTCGATGTTCCACATGTATTCGCTTCCTGCTTCGGCAGCGATTGTAGCTGAAGGGTTGAAGACGATTTCAGCCCCGTTTTGGCCGAACATCATCCAGTTGAGGACGTGGTGGCGGCCGAAGCAGATGTTGACGGCAATTTTGCCGTACCGAGTCGCGAAGACGGGATGGCCTGTATTGCCTTCCATGTAGTAGTTCGATTCGTTGAAGTCACCTACCCTGGGGATGTGGTTCTTCCTATGCTTGCCGATCACGTTGCCGGTGTCGCTAATAACGACGGCGGTGTTCCACAAGATGTCGGCGTGTTTCTCATCTCTCTCTAGTATCGAAGAGACGATCACCATCGCGTATTTGATGGCCAGTTCTCTCAGGAACCTGGTCGTTTGACCGTCCTCGGCTGACTCCGCGAACTCGCACCATGGCTGCTTCTCTCTGGTGCAGAAGGCGAAGGGCATGTTCCATAACTCTTGGAAGCAGATGATGTTGACTCCTTCCTGGCCGGCGACGTCAATCATCTTCTTGACTTTATCGAAAATGGCTTTCTTCTGTTCGTTCACTGGGCGGTCAGTTGGTACTGGAATGGAGTGTTGAATGACACCGACCTTCACAATTCTCGGAGGCCTGGTCTGTTCCCTTTTGGCTGGGAACGCGTAGGCAGCTATTTCGAAGTCCGCCTCCTTCGCTGCTGCCAATGACGAATCCTTAAGCTTGACTTCATGGTTGTCCTTTCTTCCGTAGTAAATGCGGTTGAACTCGTCGAGGTCGCGACCGCTGAGGTTGTTATTGATGATGGCCTCTAGGCTGGGAGTCTCGTTGTCCATGATTGGTGTAACAACAAGTAATTTAGTATAATAAATGGGAGATGTGTCTCTGATGGCTTCTCACTAAGGAGTGAGCGTTCGACCACTCTCCAACACCTTAAATAGGTACCTCCGGAACTGCATTGCAGTGTTTAGTTTTATCTGGGAGGTCCAGACAGACCTTCGACCCACAGATAATGGTTATAATGGAATATATAATGAGAAAAATATTTTGGTTTATCAATAATAACAACCACTGTAGGTTGTATTGTGTTCCTATCCAAGCTAGTTGTACCTACTACTATATTATAGATTAAATATGTAATGTGAATGACCGGCGAATAATAACGGTTTTGTTTGTTCAAAATTATTGTGAATAAAATAGATAGAATACGAATCAATAAAATAGAAAATATCAGTGAAATTTTCAAAATTGATTTTGTACCTATAGGTATAAGTTAGGTAAAGGTATAGGTATATACTTTCAAAAATAACCTACATCTGATAACAATGATTATTAAACCTAACACAAAACAAGAAGCAAAAATTATGAAACAATTGAAATTACTCTTCAAACTTTTTCAATTTATGTACATATTTGTTTACCAGGATAGGTACAATACAAGGTACAATATCAGGGAATAAATAAAGTCCTCATTCCTTCTTGAAGCTTAAAACTTAAAACCACAGCTTAAAACACAAAAGACATAGACAATGAATGAACGTTTTCCCGTCTGTCCTAGGTCGGTTAAGTTCTAATTATATCTTAGTACCTGACTATGCAATATAAATATTGATAAATACTCACTAGAATAAATAGCCTTGATGGATGGAATACAAATAGAGCCTGGAAAATATCATGTGTACTTAAATAACCATAACATGAGCTATTGCATAATAAACACTAATAAACTTACCCGTGGCTTTACTTTATGGTGCCATACATGCGAAGAGGTTTCTATGTTTATGGTACCAAACCTTTTTTACTTGTGGCCGGTTATTAGATCTGTAATTAAGCTAACAGATGGTTAAAAAACGGCCAAGTGCAAGCCGGACTATAGTACGAAGGATTCCGTAGGTACCTTTAAAAAACGGCATAATAATCACATTCGGGAGCCCACTTAAATATTTTGTTATAGGTATCATTTTTTGTTATAGCGGCAGCACAAAAACATATAGTGTGAAAATTTCAACTGATTACCTAGCGCGGTTCTTGAGATTATGGGATACAGCCTAGTGATAGACAAACGGATAAACAGACAGAAGGTCTAACGTTTGAAATAAGCGCGAAAATGATCTATCTAAGTTACATTTAAGGTACCTATGTTACTGTACCCATGGTACTTGTAAAATAACAACGAATTGTAATTGTATCCGTCAAAATGTACCTATGGTTATAAGATCTACATCTAAGACTACAGTAGGCAAGCGTGGTGATTCCACCTAATCCTCCTCACTGGACTCATATATTCGGTGAGATGAGAGGCCTTTGTCCAGCAGATGCACATTACAGGCTAATACTTAAACTAACTTCCTAGAAACCACCGTAGGTATCTACGAGTACCTAGGCTACCTAGGCACAGAATAATAAGTACTACAAGGTATAACTAAGTGCATTAACAAGTGCGCGCCATAAATTATTTATCACACATCAAGTCAACATTCAGTGTTTGTAAGTTGTTTAACATCACTCACTCACTCGATAATGAATGTGGTTGAGATTCCTCTTGATTTATTTACTGTCATATTAACATTGTGTATTATTTTAACGAGGTATAGTTTATTTTTAATTGATTTATAGAATGTGGCAGATAAGTACCTATACTCAGCTTAAGAGTGCATAACTGTAGGAACTTGAATCAACATAAGTTGTACTTTAACAAAACCTAGTCAAGTAAAACTATAAAATACGCTAACATTTGCGGATCTTAGTATAATCTATACTAATATTTATAAAGAGGTAAAATTTGTAAGTTTGTTTGTATGTTCCGAGCTAATCTCGGGAATTACCAGTCCGATTTGAATAATTCATTTTGTAATAGATAGCCACATTCAACGGAAAGGTTATAGGCTATTTTCATCCCGAAATTCCCATGGGAACGGGCTCAATGCGGGTAAAACCGCGGGGCGCTGCTATTCGTTTATAAACTTACCTTTTAAACTTAAAAACTACAGGCGTTTGAAAAGCTCAACATTATTCAAGTTCGGTTAAAAGCTGCTTCTTTCTCTCTCGCTCTCTTTTTAAACTTAAACTGAAGAGTTTGTTTGTTTGAACGATTTAATATTCTCCCTAGATCTGTGCATCTATAAAGCAGTGGAATTTGAAAAACAGTGTTTAAACCACATTCAAAAGAAAATTTAAAGTTATTAACACAAAGTTAGTAAACAACTCAGTAGGTACCTTCGACTCCAAATAGATAAAGCCGGCCGGCAATTTGAATAATGTAAATATTCCACGAGCTATTATCGACATATTTTAGACGCAATCTCAGTGCCAAGTTACGTAACCACTGGATCGAGTATTGTAACCTAATCAAATTTAAATAATAAATACATTTACTTACAAGTTTTAACCATGGAAAAACGTTCATTAGACGAAATTATAAAGAAAAACCTAAACAGTGATCAGTTAAAACAATTCAATAAGATTTACTACGGAAAAGAAGAACATTCAGAAATTAAGTTCAAAAAATTTACTTTGGAAAACAGTGTGAAATATAACTTTGAAGTGAAAGGCTATAAAATAGATGCAGCAGAGGAAACGAGGGCACCAAGGATCGTTAGAATAGGGTTGATTCAACACTCCATTGTTTTACCCACTGATAAGCCAATACTGGAACAAAAGGAAGCCATATTCGATAAAGTTGGAAAGATAATAGACACAGCGGCGTCCGAAGGCGTACAGATTGTGTGTCTACAGGAACTATGGTACATGCCCTTCTTTTTATGCACCAGAGAAAAATCTAAGTGGGCGGATTTCGCTGAATCGGCTACAGAAGGACAAAGCATACTATTTTTGAAAAAATTGGCCAAAAAATACAAAATAGTCATCATATCGTCTATTTTAGAGGATGATAATGGAACCTGGTGGAACACTGCAGTGGTGATAAGTGAAGAAGGAAATTATATGGGGAAACATAGGAAGAATCATCTCCCCAGCACAGGCAGTTTCAACGAGACTATGTTCTACTCTCCAGGCAACTTAGGTCATGCTGTGTTTGACACAAAGTACGGAAAAATCGCCATCAATATTTGCTACGGGAGACACCAAGCATTAAATTGGTTGATGTTCGCAGTTAATGGGGCGGAGATAGTGTTTAACCCAGCTGGCACAGTCCCTGAATTTGGAGAGTCTTTTTGGGGAATAGAAGCCCGTAATGCAGCAATCGCCAACCATTATTTCACTTGCAGCATCAATAGAGTCGGCACTGAAACCTTTATAAAAGAGAACAAAGAAATAACAAGAAATTATTACGGATCCTCGTATGTGACGGCTCCAACTGGATACAGAACCCCAGTTTTATCCAAAAATAAAGATGGCTTGATGATTACTGAAATTGATTTGAATCTTTGCCGCCAAGTAAAAGATCATTGGGGTTTTACTATGACTGCTCGTTTGGATTTGTATGCAAATGAATTATATGAAGTCACAAAAAAATACATCCTTTGTATTCTCTTGTTGGTATTCCCGTATTACCCAGTATTACCTACCTATGTCAACTCAGTTCAAAAATACAACAAAGTTGTTGTTTTTTCACCATGTGTGAAATTACGTGAATTAGTTTGTTCAACAAACTAATTCACATAATTTCACACATGGTTGCTACCTCCATTCCCCTCACTAAAAGGAATTAATTTTTAGTCTGTTGTCAATTTACAGTTTTCTATCTATTATCTATGGTTTAGGAATATCTGTGGATAATTGTTGTCATCATCGCATGAATTGTCAATTTTCGGTTTCCGATTTTCTGCATGAAATCAAATTGAATTTACACAATTTTTATAATAAAAACAGTTAAATACTAGCAATATGGTAAGTTTATTTTAATATTAAGACATAATACATATTGTACACCGCCGTAAAATAAGAATTATTGGTTATGATAGCGTCATGAACATTACAAAGCAATTTTACACCAAACAACAATTAAAAATATTAAGGCACCATAAAAATATATGCTTTAGATTCTATTTGTCCACTGCAAACTCTTATTAATCTATATACTATCAATTGCTACCATTTTTAATAAATAGGTAGAAATGTTTATTATCATGACCAGCTCACTAAACTCGTCTCGTATTTTCAGTCCATTTTGGCGTACAACGGAGGCGCAGTGGTGGCTATGAAAGGGAAGGATTGTGTGGCGATAGCTACCGACAAACGCTACGGTATTCAAGCGCAGACTGTGTCAACTAACTTCCCGAAAGTGTATAAAATGGGACCCTCACTATTTGTCGGTCTACCCGGCCTTGCTACAGACACACAAACTGTATTCCAACGGTTAAAGTTCAGGTAAATATTATGTACTTGTAGTAGCGACGGATCTATTAGGAGTGTCCTAAAAAAATAACTCATTAACCTGGGTTTTCTAAACTTCGTCCGAAACTGTTTAGCCTCAACTGTCAAGAAACTTGCATACACACAATATTAACTTTCTCTTAATATTTTGACCATATTATACACATCTAAGTTTCATATACATACCAAAGGTAGTACTTGCATTATATCTATACAAATTATTATTCACCTTGCAGAATGAATCTTTACGAGCTGAAAGAGAACAGAATAATGAAGCCCAAAACATTCTCAGCAATGCTCTCAAACCTGCTGTATGAGAGACGCTTCGGACCTTACTTCATTGAACCGGTTATCGCTGGACTAGACCCCTATGATAATCAACCTTATGTGTGCAATATGGACTTGGTAAGGTTATTTAACTACATAATAGGTTAAATTCACCTTAACATAAACTTCACTAAATAAATCCCTGGATAAATTCACTCACAGTTACTTGTGAACCAAGCATGCAGACTGGACTTTGAAGGTGATTAAATCTAACTGAAAGCATTATTGATGTTTGATTACAGATTGGTTGTCCAAATGAACCTGAAGACTTTGTAGTGTCCGGTACTTGCTCGGAACAGCTGTATGGTATGTGTGAAGCCCTGTGGGAGCCCGACCTAAAACCAGATGAGCTGTTTGAAACTATTTCACAGGTGACCTACTTGTATTTAATAAAAAAAGATTAGCAATCTCAGATTAAAATGGTTTCCAAGAACTTGCCAAAAAACAATCTGCTAAATTACTTCTAAATATTTATCTATAAAGTATCCACTAAAGGTGAAGATCTAAGGATGTTTGTTTGTTATTTATTATCATAAACTAGTAAAGGACACTACTGATTCCCAAGGGGTATAGGTTGTTATTAAAATATAATATTCTCTATTCCAGGCCCTGGTGAATGCTGCGGACCGTGACGCCATCTCCGGTTGGGGCGCGACCGTGTACATCATTGAGAAGGACAAGATAACCGAAAAGCAAGTAAAGACAAGGATGGACTAATTTTTTAAAATACATGGAGGATGTTTGGAAGTTTCTAATAAAATTATCTTTTAAAAGTATTGTCTGTTTCATTTATTGGAAAGTTTTTTCACTTTCTTTTCTGAAGTCACTGAAGTTCTATTTCAAACAATAAAAACGCGAGCACTATAATTAAAGTGTGTAAAGAAGCCGGTTTTTATTATTATGTGTGCAATATGGACTGTGGCTTTTATAGATGTCCTACCTAGTGCCTTGATGTCCTAGATGTCCTATCTTATTGATTTGGAGGTATGGCTAGGAACTAGGTTAACTGGAATATGATCCGCCGTGTCTGGAAGAGGAGAAATTTCGTTAAAGAAGCGAAAAACAGACAAAACAAACCATTGTCTTGGCGAGCTACAGTGTTGCGAGATTTTCATACTTTGGGGCTTTATTAGGTCAATCATATCAAACGTAGCATAGCTCTGGTGGAAAGACACTGTTATGTATTTTTACTTGTCTATATAATTTTTTTCTTTATAGTGAATGTGGTATTCCTTATGTCAAAGTAAATAAAACACATGTTGCAGAAACTTTATAAACCGAATTAAAAAAATTAAGATTTATTAAATTTTCATACACATTTTTGTCTTTACAAGAGTAGTAGACTAGAGAATTAACATTTCAACCGTGTTGCTTACATGCCGAATAATATTATGGATTAAGTTTAGCAAAGCTATCAATATAATAAATATTATAATATGCCATATTATACATCGGGGGCTTTACGCTACCACCGTCACCTTTCAACAAGAAATTAAAATCATTAGAAATAATACAACTACCAAATTATAATTACCAAACTAACAATGGCAACATGGACATCATCTTGATACTTTAAAACAAACCTCGCCGTTCTGGCCTCAACAGAATGGACCTTCACTACGCACATTGCATTCAAATTGACAGGACAGTTGAACAACTGTGACAAACTGAGCGAAATATTTAGATACAAAATATCAAGCGGAGATTATAGGTACAACATTGAAACACTATTTACATAGAAAATAAATAACAATCATATAATCCAATCCAGAAATTGCTTCATATTAGATAAAAAACATTACAATGTATTTTTATTACCTTAGACATCTCGGGACATTAGTTTAATTGTTTCCAATACTTCCAATTGAACTTTCAATGCTATATTTTGGAAAAAACTGAATAAAATATTGGCTGAATATTGCCCTTTCGTTTTACACATTTACAATGTCCCTATCGCATTTGGCAAGCCATAACATGCCATGTACAAATATTTTAACCATAAGCCTCCCCAACAACTATTTCAATAAACCAAGTATCTTAGTAAAATTAAAATCTAAAAGTAAAATAATATCTATCACAAAATGTAACCTTTGATGAAATCATGTCGAATCGAAGGCAAGCCGAGAGGTGCCTCAAAATACTGATTATTTTGGATCATACAATACAATACAACATTATTATAAAAATGAAATAAAAATACACAGACGACTGTGATTTACATTAAATATTACAATGAAAAATAAAATGTAATTCAGCTAGCATTACTTTTCACAAAATACGATCACAAAGACTTGTAACAATAGAAGTCTTATTCGAAATAGAATAATAAATAACAAAACCTTATCACTAAGTATTATTTTTTTAAAGTCTACTCTAGACAGAAACTAAGCGAACTAGGTTTGGGTAAATTGGCAAAACGACTGTGATACAATTTATACAGGTGATGATGAGGGAGATACACGGGGAGATATTGTGGATGCGCCTTTAAGTCAGGAACAATACATCGAGTACTGTTTAAACATTTTGTTACCAATTACTTGCTCATTGGTACATAATCTGCCTTTATAATAATTCCTTCTACATCGTTGTAATCTCAAAGACATATCCACAATAAAATATTAATATTATAAACCATAAGCAATTCCACTTCAGATCACGTTAATTAAAGAAGATTAATCAAATTAATGTTTGGGACGTAACTGAAGTCTTAGCTAAGTAGAAGAGTCAATTTTAAACGTTATATTATAATTATTAAAGTTCAATTTTATATGGCTCGTCTCATCTTTACGATAAGATTTATATTCTAATTTTTAACCATGCACTTGTCATTTGGCAAAATAAAGTTTGCAAGAACCTATGAAATTGCTTCATTTCGGATAACTGCATCGGGATTAGTTAATTACCTATGTAATTATATAAATTGAATCTGTTACAACTAAATATTTTAGTCCAATGGTTGAGCAATATTATAAGTGTATTGTAAAAATTAGAATATACCATAACCAACATTATATAGTATAGTATTAACAATTTATAAACGGTTCATGATATTACTATATTCAACTAGCGGGATATCCAACATTCATATAAAATTATACGAGTAAGGCGTATTTTAAACCGTCGCTATAATTTGACACTGCCGCGGCAGAAATAAGACACTAATTACTTGTTAGTTTAATGAGAAAAAGTCAATAATTTTACTAGTATTTTTGTACACAATTGCCCAATAATTGCTTTTAATATAAGTATAGAATATTTGTTTAAAATCTACGCGATAGCTGAATTATTATAAGCTTACAATATAATCATTTAAAATAGTTATTATTGAGAAATCATAGCTGTGCTGTAAATCAGTTCGAAGTTAGACGACATTGTGTTCGATGTAACATAATTGGAGTTGAGAATGAGTCATTACACTACAGATCATAGCGCAAACCTGTTTACTCAAACACATAAACGGCATATAGCTATTAAAGATTATAAGTTTTCAAGGTTAGTCAAATTAATGCCCCCTGGAAGAAAAGTACTCAAAATTAATGAAGATCCTCAATTTTACTACAGTATATTTCAATTAAATGTGTTTTGACGGCTTCTGCTGACATTACGTCCCAATACGCCAGTATCAGTGTGTTCGTTAGGCGTAAACAAGATGGGGATTGGTGTTCAGTGAATGTTGGATTAATCGATGGAGTATGAATAATCCACGCAGATTTACCTAAAATACAACAGTGAATATTTTTATCCCATGGAGTAAAATGACAGCTCGTAATGTCATCTGTCTATTTTGATGTCATCAAAAAGTGGGAACATTCCGCACTCTATAGGTCTCGCCAACGTATTAAAATAGACTACTAACATTTCATTAGTCGAATGCATTTTAAATTTTTTGGTAAAGTTAGTTTGCATTTTTATCTTCAGTATTTAGAGTATGTACTCTCCTTCCATGATGATTTAACACTCCTTATAACCACTGTAGTCAATTACTCATTTCAACATCCTTGAATCTTATATTAATGCAAAAGACAGCGAATGGTTAAGAGCTATTGACATGAATCCCGCACATTACAAACCGATACCCGTTCTTATTAGAATTCAAATAAAGTTAGCCGAACGCAGCGAAGCTAGACGCTTTATGAAACTGACGAAACAGCCCCAACGAATCGCCCCATACACTAACATCAAACAATGAACCTTCACTACTTTAACACAATGAATTTATTTGCATTTTTTATAGAACTTACCTTACTAACCGTATGAATCTCGTCTTAGACAAGTATAACAACATCAAAACGCAATTCTTCTTTCAACATGTGCTACGTTTTTAACTAAATATTCAAACTACGGACCGTTATGAAATCTACGACACCCTGTAAATTCCGTATTAGTTAAACACTAGCAGAGAATCGTGTAAAGTCTAAAGAGACTAGCGAGAACTAAGTTATTAAAGATGTTATTGTAGGCAGTTTATTTTGGAGTCATTTGTAACAATTTGCTTCACATTTCTGTATCAAACTGTTTCCCATAGATCATTTTTACGAGGATTTATATGACAAACCCATATTTCAATTATGTTTATTCCTTGGTGTCGATTTTTATAACATTATCTCAACTTTACATTCAATCGCGCCGCTCCTCGCTCGTTCGTATATACCTTTCAAATGTATCACACCAAACCAACTTTAACACTATAGGTAATATTGAAAGAAACATTGCGTTCATTACAATTTTTCATAAATTGATTACATACATTTGAACCAACGTTTAAAAGCAAAAAAATTAAACCTAACTAAGACTGATACTTCATCTTTAGAAGGCAAAATAGAATATTATTTTACCATCAATCAATCATCATCAATCTCTTGAATTTACGCGACTGTAAAATATGACTTAGTAGATAATATATAGGTAATTTGCTTGGATTTGAATATGGAAGATAAATCCCAGTAAGTTACATATCTCTAATAATACTTTCAGCGCAGTTTGATATAAAAACGGCATCAAATTGATCAGCAAAGCTGCGTTTTCACTTAGTGTTCGGAACATATTGCTTACTCGCTTTTTCATTAAGTAAAAGAGCGAGCGAGCAACTGTTTAGAACACAAAGTGAAAACGCGGCTTGAATTTCCATATTAGATAAACTAGCAGCATTACTGACCGACACTTTGACTGATATGATTCGAATACCGATCAACACCAAACTAGTATTAGACCAAAATAGTCAAGTAATGCAAATAATTTATAATGTGCGTTTAATTTTGATATTTACTTGCAATATCCTTGGAGGATCTTACAGGTCCTTACTTTTAATTTACTAAGATCAATTTGATGTCATATTTTTTTTATTTTCACTTAGCCAGTACTTCTTTACAATCCTATAATGAAACATGTTCAAATCTAGTGCCCTATATTTGGCTCTCAACGAATTAACTTCACAAATAATTGCCAACTTGTATGGGTCTACCAGACCCATCAATCTTTGCCCCATACGTATACGGATACGGATTTGTTGAGCTACCTTTTCATGAACAATTAGATATGAGGAACTAGATTTGACCATGTTCCCTTCACCTTCATACTGTAAGTTGATTCAAATATACGTAGTCCCCGTACGCCCCGCCCATCTAATTGCCCTCGATCGCTTTGGCTACAAACTCTATGAACCGCTTGCCGTACTGCTCCGGGTCGCAGGTCGATATGCCGTCCACGTTACTGCCGTACTTCACAGTCTTTGCCGCTTTCGCTGCCTGAAATGTAAATTAAGTTAGAAAATAATGAGGTAAAACATTCTTCCTATAATTTCCATAAATATTTCTTGTACAACATCTAACTTAGGTTGCTTCAGATAACGATTACGCACTAGTGAACGTTAACACGAAATGTCAATCTCCACAGACAGTCACTTAAGTTAAGAAACAACGCTTTGTATTTAACAGTGTAGGCAATCGGGATTTTTTCAACAAACGTATGTTACAATAGTCAACTGCTCGGAACAACCCACCCTACGGGAGGCGCTAGATGCTTGGAAGAAATCGGGGAAACATTGAATGAGTAACATTCACTATTCAGATATGTACGAGTAAGCATATTAGAATAAGCAAGTTGTAGGTATGGCGTATCAAATACAATTAGTATATTACCTGTTTCTTGACACCGTAATGCGTCAACACATCAATGAGGGCAACGAAATAAATTTCTTTCTTTGGAGAGCCTGAAAAGAATCAAAAAATATCTGTTTAGTACAATTATCGGTAGGAGTGTGGAAAAATGACGAAAATATTTCCGACACTATTAATCGCATTCAGACAAATTCACTCATATTAAGTACTAGCAGCGCCCGGCGGTTTCACTCCACATTGTGCCCTTTCCCGAGGAAATTTTGGGATAAAAAAATACCATAAAGCTATCCAATACAAAAATAATTATCCGAAATAGTTCCGCTGGTAGTTCCAGAGGTCGGTGCGATCAACAATTGATTTTTCTCTAGCAATGAGATAGTGATTGTGACCACATATCCCACCTTCTTGGCTGGGTATCGCGTAGATGTCGAGCTCGGGGATGATGCCCTCGTACCGCAGCGACGACTGGCGCGCGAACCCGCGCGGGCTGTCGGGCGGCGTGTTGTAGCCCCATCTGCAACCGAACCGCAATTGGAATTTCAAGTCTGATGATACTTTCGAATTGGTGCAGATTGATAATTAACATGTGTGCATGCTAGTATGTGTGCTTCTCTCTCTCTTTCTCGTAGTGTGAATCTGTCTGTGTGGGTGTAAGTCCGTGTATTCGGATGTAAGTCTATTTGTGCCGGGCGTGAGTTGATATAAGTCTATGTGTGTTATGTGTGTGTGAGCTGCGCTCACAAGGTGTGTGGTACACACACTCACACATAACAAACACAGCTGTTTGTGAGTTTGTGCAAGTCTTTATGTGTGCCTGGGTGTGAACTGAATGTGGATGTAAATCTGTGTGTTCGTTTGTTTGGGTGCGTGTGTATGTCTCTGTATGTATGAGTGGATATCTGGGCACTGACTTGTCCCCGTGGTGGCGCGTGTCGGTGTCGGAGTCGGTGTCGGAGTCGTCGCCCGAGTCGGAGGGGTGCGCGGCGCGCGCGGCCTCGGCCTCCGCCTCGCCGCGCCCGCACTCGTGCACGCCCAGCAGCAGCGAGTAGTCCATCAGGTGCAGCTTCGTCAGGAACTGCACACAAACCGATACCCCTCACAACATGCACCATTTCAGGCGAAACCAAAACCAAACCAACAAGAGAAGTTCGATAAAATGGTCATGGTGTAATGGTATTTATCTACACTAATGTTGTAACATTCTACTTATGTTTCCTATACTTGACTTATAATTACTACTGTTATAGCGCAGACAACAAAACAATCAATTTAAGCAATTTCACATGATGGTATAATATCCTAAAACATCGATATCGATATCGTAAAATCTCATTATAACATCAATAAAATGCGACCAATTAACCTGGCGAGCCTTATGTCAAAATCCTAATACAAGTTGTATCAAATTTTGATATTAGGCTGGCTTTTGAAAACAGTTGGGTTATACGTGAAAACTTCGTCGAAACTACATACACAAAACTCTTTGGTAAGATCTCGCTCGCTCCTGATTGGCCCTACGCGCAGCTGCGCTCTCATTGGTTAGATTTTAATGGCGGCAAGTTCACTGTGACAATACACGTACGCGTGAAAAACTATTGTCAGCTTTTACTCTTGTTGTTTGATTAATTGCATTAGTGAAGATAAAGTAGTGTATGCAACTGCATATAACACGGGTATTAAAACACTCGTTACTATTATGAAACTCGCTGCGCTCGTTTCATAAACTCACACTCGTGTTTTAATACCCTTCCTTATATGACAGTTGCATAAACTACTATTATCTACACTAATGTTGTAACATTCTACTTATGTTTCCAATACTTGACTTATAATTACTACTGTTATAGCGCAGACAACTAAAACACTCAATTTAAGCAATTGCACATGATGTTATAATATCCACATCGATATCGTAAAATCTCATTATAACATCGCGCCCTGCGCGGCGCGCGCCCTGCGGCCCTGCGCGCGCAGCTGCGCTCTCATTGGTTAGATTTTAATGGCGCCAAGTTCACTGTGACAATACACGTACGCGTGAATTTAATGTTTCGCAATGTGTTTTGTTTTTAAAATTTTATTTGATTAATTGCATTAGTGAAGATAAAGTAGTGTATGCAACTGCATATAACACGGGTATTAAAACACTCGTTACTATTATGAAACTCGCTGCGCTCGTTTCATAAACTCACACTCGTGTTTTAATACCCTTCTTTATATGACAGTTGCATAAACTACTATTTTGACCATCGATGAGTAGGATTGTGTAAGATCCTGCAACCCGAACGGAATGCTCAGGGTCAAGCTTTTGGATAACTGCACAAGGGCAGTCATATAGATCTACAGCCAAAGTGATATTTTCTAAATATAACCCCGAAAAGAAATCTGAATACGAACAGGTGGAAAAGTCTGCATCGGACACACCAACAAGCCTACCTTGAAAATGAAAATTAAACTTGAGAAGGGTTACAGCGCTTTATAAGCTATTTTCACAAGCTCACTAACCTCAACGTCGGCTGTGAGCGTCTCCAACAGTTTGTCTTTGGCCGCCTCTCCTATGTCCACGCGAACTCCTTGCTTGATAAAGTCGTTGTCCTTCAGAGTGGGCAGTTCCTTCTCTAACTCCTTGTCAGACGCCTCCCTGTCTACTGTCGAGCCTTTTAGGTCGAACTTTCTGGAATGAGTTAAGAAACAATTATGGTTAGTTATACTATTTTTTTTTATAGTAAAAACATTGTCATTGTTTCTCGACATTTTAGTCCTTAGTCATTGTTACGTTGTCCACTGTTATTGATAGTTTACTGTTACTTTCTGTTACTTTCTGGGAGTCAACTTTGCTAAATTAATTGTGTCCCAATTAGATTTTTGTAGTATGACAATATGACGCATTATAAAGCATGAAAAAAATGTGTCATGTTATTTTATTGAGAATCACTTGAGACAATTCAACTGACAAATTTGACACGTAGAAAAAATAAAAACCACTTCAAACCTATGTATATTGAGATGGTTGGAGAACACGTTCCTGGTGGCGACTAGATAGTGCTCGATGCCGTCGACGGTCAGCCGGTACATGCCCAGGTACTGCGGCAGCAACGTCTTGCCGTGACGCTCCACTATGTACTGCAAACATATTCAATAACTGAGCAATGAAAACAGAGACTATGCCTTTTTCTTCTTCATCGAGTGGATGGTCAGCCTGACCAATCCTGGCGCCTTATTTTTAACCGACTTCAAAAAGGAGAAGTCTTTCGAATTCGATCGTATAAATGCTTTTATGTACGATTTTGAAAATAGTCTCTACCGTAGTACCGTCATTAAATCGATATATCATTACATGCCCACAATCAGTCACAGACCACTTTAAACGTCATACTCATTCGTCAAATGTCAAATTCATCAATATCAGTTAACCGATTCAATGCGGAGGCCATTTTAGCAAACTTCTATGCCTGGCGGCTAACAAAATTTTCGTGGCACCTCAGAGGCGCCCAACGCCAGGAACTATGATGGCACCTCTGGGGCGCCATCCGCCAGGAATAATACTTATCGTGTTTTCTTTTTATTTCTACGTGTTTGTAGTTCAGTTGCCATCCGAAATTGATCGTATGCGGTCGATTTATTGATTTTGTGTGATTAAAAGTGAATGAATCGTGTATTAATGGATATGGAAGGTATGTAACTTAGTTTTATCAGAAGTCATAAACATTTTGTGACAAACCTAAATTGACAACTGCGTCCCGCGTCCTCACCAACATAACTGGTCCTACTAAGACGTGATAAATAATTAATTGGTATTATTATCACTAGTAGGTACTCGTCTAAACCAAGCTTCTTTTTTCTAATTAAGATTTACGACAACTCTACATAATGCCATAAAATACACAATCTCTTCTGTGTTGTTGTATGATGTTTACTGTAAGTAGCTAATTAATATTTCTCTTGAAAAGGTTTACTACCCCTGAAGTTTGCTATTACACGCAAAATTAACAAACGAACACTGTAGGCATACAGTACAAGCCGAAATAAGACACTTTTATTTAGGGAAAACGTCTGGAAAACAACATTTAAACCGAGTTGTAAAGGTATAACATTTTGGCACCTGTCGGGTGCCACACGCCAGTAACTTATAACATTCAATGGCGCCTCTGCGGTGCCATCCGCACTGAATCGGTTAATCGTCTAATTAACGTCTCTGAGTACGGCAGATAATGAATCAATTCTGAGTGCAGCAGTTCGCTTTCATTTCGTTCTCTGTTCTTTCAAAGTATACAAACTGAGCAGGAGACATACATGACTCGTATCTTACGTAGTAACTATTATCTAATCTGTGTCATTGCCGTCATCGCTTTCTTAGTGATAAGATTAGTTAGGCAATGCAATGGTAAAAAGGTCTTCGATGCTATTTTCGGTAAGCAGATATATTAAAGAGTTAAGGCCATATTCATAAACGCTTACTAGCAGCATTTTAGCTATCAAATGGTTTGTCCCTTTCTGACATACGCTATTTTCCAAAGAACAAAAGAGACAAAACACTCACTAACAGTGTTTTAGTTAGACAGCGTTTATGAATAAGGCAGTAAACCGATAGCAAACCAATACCTATACATATTATATGAATGGGCCACCTAGTATATTAGAATACATTAAGATATGTCAAATTGTTAGTTGACATGGTTCAAAACACATTTATTATAATACTAAAAGCGCCCCGCGGTTTTACCCGCGTTATGCCCGTTCCCGTGGGAATTTCGGGAATTTTTATACTTATAAGCCTTCCTTTTGAATCACTCTATCTATTAAAAAACTACATCAACATCCGTTGCGTAATTTTAAAGATCTAAGCATACATAGGGACAGACAGACAGCGGAAAGCGACTTAGATTAAAACCATGTGTGATGAAAAGTCATTTATTACAATATGAAAAGTCATGATAGTAAATCAGTTAATAATAAACATATTAATAACTTATTTGGAATAGATAGGCTATGTTATAAGGAAAAAATTATATTATTTACCAAACAGATACTAATATACTAATATTATAAAGCTGAAGAGTTTGTTTTGTTTGTTTGTTTGTTTGTTTAAACGCGCTAATCTCAGAAACTACTGAACCGATTTGAATAATTCTTTCACTGTTAGATAGTCTATTTATCGAGGAAGGCTATAGGCTACATTTTATCCCGAAATTCCCACGGGAACGGGCACAACGCGGGTAAAACCGCGGGGCGCTGCTAGTAAATTATATTTAGAAATGACAATATATTTTTCGGTTAACTGTATTGTATTGATATCTTCAGTAAGATGAAATGCCTTTGATAAACAGTGGGACATAACAAGATGATGATATTCTTGAATCTGCTTATCTGTCAAAAACTAAATCGATTTTAATGGGATTTTGTAGAACAGTAGATTATCTTGGTGATTTTATCCTGAAATTATTTCGATAAATCTAGATTTACCGACACGAGTTATCACAGAGGTAGTAAAATCGGAGAGGTATCGCGAGAAATGCAATAATTATTATATTATTAAGATTACCAACTACGTTAGCAAGCGTTGGGAAGTTTGTTTTGGAAATCGATAAGATATGTATACAAGTAAATAAGTCTTTATCTTTAATTTATATAGAAATTTATGTATAACACATAATATGATAACGATAACGCTTTTAGAAAGTGAAATATATTATACCTAGTCACGTATTTTAGTATACTTACTCACATTCGAGTGGGTTAGAGGCCAATTCTGATGTAGGAGATTTGGCCCGCTTAATTGCCTCAGACATGATTCGAGATAACGTGCCCAGTAGCACAGTAGCATTATGTTAAAGTTAACAGTAATATAACTTACCGGATGATAATGTTTGAGGAAAGAATGCATCCGTTCCACCTCCTCAGAAGTCAGGGTCTTCAGTATGAAGAGGCGGTCGTAGCTCTGATAGAACTTGGCGCCGGATTTTCCGGACGAATCGTCCGGAATCGGTTGAGATCTGCCAACAATCACCAATATTGATTAATAATTAACGTTAGATACGTATTTTATATGAAATTGTATACTGAACACATTTCACATAAACTTTTTAAAGTAACACAAGAATGCAGCTTACACATCCACTGCCTCATAATGCCACTGCCTATGCTGTAGTCGCTACCTACAATGTAGGACCCGCGACGAGGGTTTCTGGTATCTAAGGAACATTTCAACAGAACCCTCGACGCGGGTAGCCTGCTGCATTGAATGTGTTGTTTTACTAATTGCACTAACTATATTATTTCTGTTTTTTATTCATTAATCGTTGTTAAACGTGCATGATTTATGCTCATTCTAATATTTTTTAGTTAAGAGCTGGAACATTAGAAATGAACATTTTTCATTGAGTTTAAATACTGATAACTGATACTGATATTTTAAACTTGTAAGATTCTGTAGTAAGTCAGATTCTTACAAGTCTAAAATACCTACACCATTGTCAATTAAAACGTTCCATTTTCCTGCTGATGGAACCAGTTATTCGCTTTGTAAGATGAACAATAAATAATTTATAATTATGCATTAATTTTTTATTGAAATTATTTATTATTCAATATTATTTATAGGTGTATAGCCTAGTTTGTCTAGTCCGCATATAGGTGCCTGACATGATCTAACAATGGAATCAACGGGGACCATAATTAAACGACTTTTTTAAAATATAAATCCCTACTGATTTTTTTATTCATTCTCTAGCAATGCCCCGCGGTCTCACCCACGTTGTGCCCGTTCTCATGGGAATTTCGGGATGAAAAATGAAATGGGATTAGTCTTCTTCTTCATCGAGTGGATGGTCAACCTAACAAATCCTGGTGTCAGAGTAATTTCTGAGACTAGCGCGTTCAAACAAACAAAATAAGGAATAATCAAACTCTTCAGCTTTATTATATATATAAGTATAGATAGCTAGGAATGAATGCACCATTTAACCAAAATGCCTAGATTAAATTCGGTCTTATAGTTCAGGAGGCACGATACCACAGACACACACAAAGACACGTCAACATTATAAGACCCATCATTAGTAACTGATATAAAACACCTTTATACATCCTTCACTTTATTCTATTTATATTATCTATAGTAATATTATAAAGCTGAAGAGTTTGTTTTGTTTGTTTGTTTGTTTGTTTGTTTGTTTGTTTAAACGCGCTAATCTCAGAAACTACTGGTCCGATTTGAAAAATTCTTTTTGTAATGTATAGCCACATTCAACGGGAAGGTTATAGGCTATTTTTCATCCTGGAATTCCTACGGGAACGGGCACAACGCGGGTAAAACCGCGGGGCGCCGCTAGTTCAGTATATTTAGGCTTTAGTTCAGTTCCTAAGGGTGCAAATACTACGCTAGGGGGTAAGTATTACGCTAGCAGTCGGTCACCACCCTTTAATAATCCGCTTGGCCGACCGTAAGTATTACAGTATTACCGACATAGGTAATGCATTGTGGTTTTACGTTCAAAGAGGATATATCCTAAACCAAAAAATCGGTAAAGTCTAGAGTGATGGATGGCTAAAGAACTAGTAAATTTTATTTATTACAGCTATTTACCTAGGGTTTTTAATTACAGCAATTATTCTTCAAATAGATGTGTTTTTTACAATTTTATCTCTCCTTTGGTTTCGGATATCTCCCCTTATAGAATGAAAGTCCATCCATAGATATATACTAATAGGTACATATACCAAAATCTATACTGATACATATAATAACGCTGAAGCTTGTTTATTTATTTTTTGTTTGTTTCCACGCTTATCTCAGAAACTGCCAATCCGATTTGCATAATTCTTTAAATAATGGATAGCCACATTCAACCTTAAAGTTATAGGCAATTTTTCATCCCGAAATTCACACTGGAACGAGCACAACGCGAGTAAAACCGCGGGGTGCTGATAGTAATTATATAAGATTACTTAGTACAGTACTATGTGTATTCTATGTACATTCGCTATTAATTTTGCACGACCATAATTTTTTTATTCTTTAATAGTCAAAATACTCACTTCGCTACCTACTTTACCGCTGTAATTAAAACAAAAATAGCTTCAATGAACGCTTCAATAGTCTATGAATCATAGAAACAGACTCTAGTCTTAATATAATTTAACCTACATTAATAATTCATACTTCATAACAGAGCTAGATTGTGTACGTTTGATTGTAGTGTTTAATTCTGCAAAAAAAGTAAATATTATAACGATTCAGAACTCTTAAATGTATCTAATACCTAATACGTTTAACAAATAAAAGCAGTTCGTTCAAAATTGTATTTTATTTTGAACGAGATAGAACACTATTTAAAACGAACTTCATTTGTTTATTAATCATTTTTAGCCCGCCCTAAAACTGATACTTGATTTATTATATTAGTATGAAATTCTCACACTAGTCTTCAGTGTGAGAACTTTATCATAAGTTAAGAGTGTCTTTTTAGAAGACTTAAAATACATCTTTGATAAGACTGAGGTCTCGGATCGAAAGCATGTTTCCTGCTCTTCAAACATGGCTCGGGTCAGATTAGTCAAGCATGGTGATTAGGCGTAATCCAAGGGGGATTAGACGTAATCACCACGCCGAACAGTTGGACATTACAGATTAACCCTTCACCTTTACTTTACGTTTGACAAATTTGTGGATTGGTACATTACATTGCTGCTTTACAAACGTAGCATCGTTCGATATGAATATGGATATCAAACGAAACTAAGATAGTTGCGTAGCTTAGCATAACTCTGGCGGTTTTGATAAAATTTAACGGAATTTGAACAAAGACGTTTAATTTATTACAATTTGAACTAATTAACACTAACGAGACTAACTCGAAGGACACAGCAAGAATTTTGATAAGTATTTTATTCAAATGTAACGCAGCAACAAAGAAGGTAATATGAAAATACCAAATCAAACATGAACAGAACATTCTTATTACTTTAAAGTAGTTATTCACATTATATTTTATGTAAACTATGAGAGCATTGCGTGACTCACGCCGTGCAAATAATTTCTTAGCCATCATACCAACAGACTTGTGGCATTTAAGTTTGCGTGCGGCCAAAATCGGAACTAAAGAATGGAGAACAAAATCGTTATTATTTACTTTAGAAAATGTTTAACGGAGGCGCCCCCAGTGAGATACAAACTTGCTTATCCCAAGATTATGTATAATTTAAGACTGATATGGGTACATTTCAGTCGGCGTTACTAGTTGCGAACCTCAGTTTCATTCGATTTTAGTAAACGTTCATATTCCTTCCTCTGTAACTCTTAGCACTCTTGTCTATTACACTAAACATTAAAACATAGAGAGTACTGTATATATCTCTTTCTAAAGGTAATTCAGAAACCAGATGTAGATTACCCAACTATATGTTTGAGTTTTATCCCATTCATATATCAGAAGAATAATCTATAAGCTTACACCCTTGTCAATCATGTAGAAAACAACGATAAGATAAAATTCTATAAAAGAAAACCAAATAATCTATTTACCTTGTTGTATCAAACAATAGTATTGAATATTTGTCGATGTATTTTCAACCTTAAGCTCATGTAATTTCTGTACAAATTAAAACCGATACCTTTGTTGGATTTTCAGTGCAGTTGTGACCTTGAGTAGATTAGTATGTCGATGAAGTGCAAACCTGTATGATGCACAAAATACTTACCTTCCGTGCACGCTGTGATTACGGTGCACTGTGTTAGTGGAAACAATAGAATATATATAAATATGAAGTGGCTGATAGTGGGATTGTGTGAGTAATCAGGGATGTAGGAACAAGGATATCGACACACATCTTACCTAACGCGGCACCACACAACACTGGAACACACACAAGACATACTCCTCTTTATCGCAGTATTTTCAACAGGTTAGGGGACTCCGTGATACGGTGAATGCTATGAATGCCGTGTCAGTCCAAAGGCACACTACATACTGTTATTTTCAAAATAAAAATATAAAAGAAAAACGAAAAAATCGTACAGGTGTAAACTCCGCTGACCTCAGGCGTTTAATCGTCAAGCCTCGTTTGACAAAGGCGCTGGCGTCGTGAAATATGCTCTCTTGGTGCGTTTCATTTTTCATGTTGGCGACTCCGGAGGGGGCTGTGGCCGACCGCCGGAGCGTACAGGAGAACCGCTTGCTGGCCCGCGGGCACAGGTAGTTATCTGGCTTTCTAAACCTAGGGACCAGGATTGGATGTGGGATCGGGGATACCATTTCACATTTTTGTGGGACCAAAAATAAATATAAATAAATATTCTATAGAAAATAAATACAGAATAGAAAGAATGTTAGCGTATCACACGTGCCCAATATTAAATAGTTTTCATTTTAAATTTGTGTAATTGTGGAGTTTACCTTGTGAGCGACTCTTTGTAGTCAATGTCATCGATTCCGAATCTCTCCCTCAAGTTTCGGAACACTAATGGACAGTACTCTTTCACCTTGAAATGTGATGGCATGTTTTCCCTAAAACAATCAATTATTATGTTTTATATATTTTCCTATGACTAACATCCTAAAACGAATTGAGTGAAACACCCTAAATAGAAAGGTAAAATATTTGCTGGTAGTGTCCCACTGCAAGACAAAGGCTTCTCATTTCACTAAATAATTCTTTAAAACACAATAAGTAAAGTAAGTTCCAGTAGGTTAGTGGCTTTTAGTGGTGTGGTGTCAGTTTTTAGACCGCCTCAAGGCCTTTGACACAGTCTAATGATTGAAACACAATAATACAATATTTAAAAAAAATGTGATCTAGAAATAACTATTTTATAGAAAAATATCTCAATCTCATAGAATAGAAGATTGATGAGAGGATTGCCTCAAAAATAATAATCATATCAATACATATAAGAAAACTTACTTGTTAAACAAATGATTGTCGACTTTGAGCTTGGAATAAGCTCTGAAATCATCTGGAAGGAGCATGACCGGTATGGAGACATGGCTTAACTCGTTTATCTGAAAATAAATGTTTACATCACATTTGTACCTACCAAGAGAATATAATAAAGCTGAAGAGTTTATTATTTTTGTAGTGAAAAGTTCCTTAGTGGTATTGTGCACTTTTTTGGGATAGGCAACATTTTTTAAACTTGTGTGAGGTTACGTGACTTGATCAAAAATTCGTAAGATGTCTTGACGTTAATATTGAAGTTTTCACTTCTGCCGGCACTCCAAGATTGCAATTTCCTTTTGACTGTTTCAATCTATTAATCTCTTGATGTAACAGTTGAATGGGAAAAAAAAATTGTTTTGATTATAAAGCCTTATAATATTATAAAGCTGAAGAGTTTGTTTTGTTTGTTTGTTTGTTTGTTTGTTTGTTTAAACGCGCTAATCTCAGAAACTACTGAACCGATTTGAAAAATTCTTTTTGTAATGGATAGGGGCCGTTCACAAAATACATTCGCGTTCAGGGGGGGGGGGGTTTGCTGAGTGTGACAAGATGTGACAAGAAGGGACGGGGGGGTCTACGGCAACGTGATGTTCGCCGTTCATTAAAAGATCTTAAATTATTTTTTCTCAATTTTGATCATGATTCAGGGGGGGGGGGTCTTAGTTTTTGTGACGAAATATTTACATGGGGGTCACAGAAAGTGTGACACAGCGTGACAATAGGGGGGGAGGGGGTGAAAAAAAGTTGATTATAGCGTGACGTATTTTGTGAACGGCCCCATAGCCACATTCAACGGGAAGGTTATAGGCTACTTTTCATTCCGAAATTCCCACGGGAACGGGCACAACGCGGGTAATACCGCGGGGCGCTGCTAGTAGCCTTATAAGAGGAAGGTTATTTTCATTCCATGGCACAGGTAAAACCATAAAGATTATTAGTTCCTTTTGAGTAGGTTAGCCAACCTGGAGTTTAAGACAGCCTTAAGGTCTCCGACATGGGAGATGATACTTAGTAAAAGTCAAGTTGGATCTGTGGAAAGTTTTAATCAAATATCATTTTATCAAGATTCTCTCCAATATCAGTTTAAATTAGAGAGATGTGGGTTCTAAAATCTGTACGAGTTCTTCTTCTTCCTTTTCATTGTTTTGGACTGAGATTACACAGTGAATGTACATGGGGCTTATTCTGGAGATACAAGTGTCATAAACCATCTTAACTACTGCTGAGGTGCATCAAGAGTACTAGAGTTTGAGATTTGCAAATATAAGGAAACAATTGTATTGATGGTTCAAACTATAATTAACATTTTCTTACAAATTAAAGCAATTAATTTAAGGCTGAAATTCAGAATAAGGCAATAGTTCAGAAACCAATTCAGCCTTCTAACAGAGAATATGTGCTGGTTGCAGGGAGTATTTCGGGAGAAGCAGTAGCCTAAGCCTACAGTTGTCATGAATCTGGCGATCCAATAACATAATTGATTCCGATTGGTCCCTTGGACTGGTAGTTCTAAATATTCCTAGATTCGAACAAACAAAAGGCACTATAAGGCCACAAAAGGGTTACTTAGTGACATGAATCAAAGGAACAAGCATATTTACTCACATCATAAAGGATTACAGGGTCAAGATGAAATGATAAAGAGACCCGAGTCCTACATTTTTATCTTTAACTACGAAGTTTCTTTGCCTTCATAACCTTTAATGTCTGTTAAGTACTCAATTAGCCTACTCCATTTAAGTGAAGTAAAAATATAGTTATTACAAAAGAAATTATAAGAAAAACTACAATAGAAACAAAATAATTGTTTCTTCAATTAATATGTTGATGTTTATTGGCAAATGACTTCTTGATCCCTTTATTGAGAGATCAACTGTCTATTTTTATTCCATGGCAAGGACTACCAATGCTATTTGACATGATGCCAAGGTAATAAACCTGAACATGCAAGGGGGCTAATAATAAGGAGTCTTATTAGGATGTAAACATCGCAATCACAATCACAACAAACCACTGCCGATTGAAATGACATAATGAGTGCGTGATTATTCTCAAATAGGATTAGTTACAGAACATCTCCATGAACACTTATATACGCGACAAAGAAACAACTTACCGTGTGATTCACACCCCACATGAAAACCGACAGCAGAGGTTCATTTGCACGAAACAATTTCACTTTTTGATGTTTTACGCGAATGTGTTTCTTTTTCAGTTTGCTCAATCCAGTGGTCGGAACGGACATTTTGGATTTGTTTACTTCTTTTTGAGAGTCAATTTGCTATCACTGTAATTTTCTTGCTACACTCAACCCCGCTTAGACCATCTTGAGTTAGGTATCAAGGTTTATTTGTAATTAGTATTACGATTTAATTTAATTTTTTTATTGGATTTTTTAGCAAATTCAACACCCGTCAAGCACGATCCAAAGCGTTTTTGTCGTTTTTGATTTTTTGATTTGACTTGACAGCAAGCAAGCGAACCATAGACATTTTCACTTTTATTTGACAAAAATATCACCACAGATAAAAAATGCAATATTGATGTAAACGACATGCATGTTTGCACTGCTAATGCTGGGGCCACACCTATGCCATATGCCATAGAATATGACATTAACCGTAGGTGTAGCCACGACTATGCGTCATAATTTGACAATAGCATTGACAATGCCATTTGGCGTATGCGATAGCTCGAGTGGCGGTACATCAAAGAGATTAATGCGAGAGTTAAATGCATGAAGCGGCCACACTACGTATTGTCAGTGTGCGTCGAGAGCGCAACGGGTTCGGACGTATTTGCTTATTACGACGGATTTGCCTCAAAATCGCACGTTTTTGTCTATACGTACTATGGCGACAGAGTGGAGTAACAACAAAATTTTTACTTTTCTTGAGATTCTGCAAACATGGTCTCTTTATTCGATAATGATTTAATAAAGTCAAATAATATAAATTAACTCTCATGAAATATAGAGCTCTGTCGACGTCCATCTTGCCTGAATTGAAGTAAATTCAATGCCGTTGTCAATGTCAAATTTTTCCAATAAATGAACATTGACATTGACAGTTTAAGTGTAGCCACCCACTATATTGCATTGAAAATTATTGCATTCAATGGGCATTGACATTGAGCGTAAGTGTGGCCCCAGCATAAATGCTATCAATAGCATTGCAATTCGAAGATTGCAATGTACCGTACTGTGACCGTACTGTAAGCAAGCAATGTAATGTTTGAAGAAAATAATATTGAAATATTCACAGCAATGAGCAATGGTCCCGGGGTCTGGTCTGCACCCACCCTTAAAACTTAAGGATCCCTCATGGATTCATTATTAACCCTTAATCAAATACGGGGAAATTATTTCCCACTTAGTCAGGATAAATATATTTTATTTTATTTTTTTAATGGCTACACCTAGGAGTGCCAACCGTAGAGCAAACTAATTTTGGATATATTTTTTAACTGAAAAATGGCAACATTTGTCCAGAAGTTGAAATCCTGTCATGCTGGGGCCACACCTATGCCATATGCCATAGAATATGACATTAACCGTAGGTGCAGCCACGACTATGCGTCATAATTTGACAATAGCATTGACAATGCCATTTGGCGTATGCGATAGCTCGAGTGGCGGTACATCAAAGAGATTAATGCGAGAGTTAAATGCATGAAGCGGCCACACTACGTATTGTCAGTGTGCGACGTGCGTCGAGAGCGCAACGGGTTCGGACGTATTTGATTATTACGACGGATTTGCCTCAAAATCGCACGTTTTTGTCTATACGTACTATGGCGACAGAGTGGAGTAACAACAAAATTATTACTTTTCTTGAGATTCTGCAAACATGGTCTCTTTATTCGATAATGATTTAATATAGTCAAATAATATAAATTTACACTCATGAAATATAGAGCTCATAGAGCTCTGTCGACGTCCATCTTGCCAGAATTGAAGTAAATTCAATGCCGTTGTCAATGTCAAATTTTTCCAATAAATGAACATTGACATTGACAGTTTAAGTGTAGCCACCCACTATATTGCATTGAAAATTATTGCATTCAATGGGCATTGACATTGAGCGTAAGTGTGGCCCCAGCATCATAATACGACAAGTCAAATTCGAAAGTAGTGGTTTTTATTCAAAATATTGCATTCACGTAAGTTTTTTTGAAAGTTTGTGAAAAAAAAAATCTAGTAAGTGAGTACGCGTAATGTTATAGTAAACTAGACATATTTTCTGAACTTTTAGCTGGAATACAACCTAGAAAACAATAATGTTCGTTGAAAATATTTCATGTTTAATTAGTGGGAAATAATTTCCCATTGTTTGTTCTTGATTTCAAAAAATGATAGGTATATATATAAAAATAAAAGTGTGCCCGTTCATTGAACAAAAAATGTGCCTGCCTATACCTTAAAAGGATTTTTTAGCAACTTTAAATGATAGATACATATTTTTTATCATTGTTTTATTTTAGAACTGCATGACACATGTTTTTTTTAATAAAAAAAATGATAAGTAAAGCAAGGTGAAGAACTAGTATATAAACAGTAGTAAAATACTTGAAAATGTCTTATCCTATACTGAATAATGGGAAATTATTTCCCACTTGGTGATATTTTGCAATGCCGTTATGAACAAAGGGAAATTATTTCCCACCGCAAAACCCCCATTTCCCCCCACTTTTCCATGTTTTTTTCATTAGATTTGTAATCTACTCATAAAACTCACCCTAGAACCGATCTCAGTTTTTATTTATCTCTTAAAAAGTTTTCCATTTGATTAAGGGTTAATTAAATCCATGGGATCCAGTACATCCAGTGGATCCCCTATATTTTTTTTACCCCTGTCATCTGTCACACACCAAAAGTTGGTGCGAAAACCGTCACTGTCAAGTCAAGATATAAGTGCCAAAACCAGCCGAGATTATATCAATTGAAATCAATCACCACCAAGGTAGGCAAGCAAGATTTTGATTAAAAAAATACCAACGAAGGGTGAGGAAGAAAGAAGGCAGAAAGATTGAAATTGGGAAATATTATCTTGCGGTAATTGAGTACCAATACAGATATTTTTTAAGATTTGTGCATTGAATGTTATTACAATGGTAATTCCTAGCCCATTTGTTTATTGGGCTCAAACCGAAAATGCTATTACATTAAAAGTCGATTTGAAGAATGTAAGTGAATTCAACGTGAAGGTTCTCGAAAGAAATATAACATTTTCTGCGCAAGGAACAGGAGCTCGTGGAGATAGCCGCTACGAATTTAGTTTGGATCTATTCGACGATGTTATAACTGTAAGTAATCTTAGCAACTCGAATATTTTACAAATATCGAATATTATTATGTATAAAAAACCGGTCTTTCGTTCTATAGTCTGATTCCTGCTATTTTTCATAGCGCTATTTCATATTTATACCAAGGTGAATATTTTAAACATCCTTATTACAACATTCCACCGGCCGGCGGCCGCGTCGCCACATTTCAAAATTGATTTTCATCTTTGAAATTTTTACAAGACTAGAGGTATTATTAAGGGAGAAATAAATTCTACTCTTATTCTTGAAATTACTTCCAGAATTGACCCAAACCGGGAAATGCGGAGTACGATTTTATATAATTTTTATTTACAGCTTTTGTCAGAAAATAATCAAGGAAATTCAGTGAGACTTTTTGATAATAGAGTAGACTTGATCATTCATAAGGAAAAACGTGTCTGGTGGCCGCGGCTTACAGCACAGCCTCAAAAACCAGCTTGGTTGAAGGTAATTTAATATGCTTTATTTGATTTGATTTGGTCACTTTATTTCTTCAAATATCCTACTACAATATACTGATACTATTGAGTTAGGATTCTAACTCAATGACTGAATCCAATCACATTAAGTAGTCTATGGCAATGCCTATACCAAAGGGAGACATTTTCATACAAATTACATTTATTTATTTAGATACACCTTCAGTAACTAAAATTGAAACTCATATTTATATTATAAATGGTGCATATAAAATAAAGAGGCTAAGATTGTATACAAAAAAGTGCACATTAATTATGTTTACAGATCAATTTCGACCTCTGGAAGTCTGAAGACGGACAGGACAGTGAAGACGAGAAACGGGACGTCATGAAGGATTATCCGGGAATGTATGACAGACTGCATAAAGAGGAACTGGGCTATAGGAAAGGTTTGTTTCATGATTTGTGGCAAAATCGGTCCAAACAAAATGTTATTTCGAATGGAATAAACCTCACACTACAATTCCATATTTAAAATGTTATACCGTATTAAAAAAGGTTGCAACTTTTTTCATTGTGTCTAAATTGTTTCAGAAGACTTCAAAAAGGTTTACCTGATCCTATACAACCTCTTCCAACTAGTTGGGTACATGTATGTGTTGGCAGTCATGGGTGTGCGCTATGCTAAGTTGGAGTATGAGTCTGTGAGTGATACTTATGAACATGTCGGCTCGGCTATGAAATTCTTGCAGCTGATGCAGTATTTGGAAGTTATGCACCCTATGTTTGGATATACAAAGGTATGTGATTTTTTTTGTGGACTAAATATCCATCTTGATTAATTATTTTGTGCCTATACATAGCCCTACACTGCAGGGCAAAACTTATATTTCCCTGCTAATATGACTGTTGTAAGTTATCATCATATCTAACACATTCAAAATAATTGGGATGATGGAGAAATTAGTTCTATGCATTTAAAGATTTCCGATTGTTTAGTTATGAAAGTAAACATATGAATCTATCATTATTTCATGTATGTTTGCATGTTTGGTTGTATTGTAATGTTGAGTTATCTCAGTTATGGCATTATAATGGGACTTATTGTACTTTGTACATTTATATTCAAGAAGTAGTTGTCAGTAACTAAGAGACATAAAGTGACGCCATAAGATCTTACAACTTGTGAGTTTTAGATTCGGGACAAAGAGTAGCCTATCTCAACAGATCTATTTCTTATCATAAATCAAGTCAAGGTGTGAAAATGGAAAGGGAAAATATTAAAGGAAACCTATTGTTAACTCTAGGCGATTTAACAATATACTAGGAACTTTTAAATTTAAGAGTTCTTAGATCTTCCTCTCTAAGGTACGTAAGCCGTTCTTGCGTAAGACGCGACAAACCAAGCGATCAAATCGACTCTGATATGAATGAAATCTAGATAGTAGTACTAAGTAAATATAGATTAGTAGATAATATAATCTAGGGCTTCAAGATAAGATCCCAATTAATACAAATCTATACTAATATTATAAAGCTGAAGAGTTTGTTTTGTTTTGTTTGTTTGTTTGTTTGTTTGTTTGTTTGTTTGTTTGTTTGTTTAAACGCGCTAATCTCAGAAACTACTGAACCGATTTGAATAATTCTTTCACTGTTAGATAGTCTATTTATCGAGGAAGGCTATAGGCTACATTTTATCCCGAAATTCCCACGGGAACGGGCACAACGCGGGTAAAACCGCGGGGCGCTGCTAGTTCATTAATATTCAGGAAAGCGGATGGTGGCAATAGCCCACAATGGCAACAAACTTTCTCTCATGTCGAAAAACTTACAGCGAGCGACTAATCGCAAATTGTATAAATATGAAAGCTGCTTAAAGCGTGTTTTCCATTCCAGGGGAAACTTCAAGCGATCGACTAATCGCGACAGGTTTAATGATAACTGCAGCTTAAACTGCTTAAAACTCGCGTTTCCCATTCCAGGGCTCTATACTAGTACCATTTCTCCAAGTGAGCGGGCGAGCGTTCATTCTGTTCGCTATGATCGAGGCGGAACCGAGAATGCAAACCAAACCAGTGGTCTTCTACCTCTTTGCGATGTGGAGTACGATTGAAATTGTCAGGTAAATGTTGTTTTGTATGGATTACGTCTATCACTAAAAGATTAGGGTAGATTTACTTGTATTATCTGATTACCCTTTAATGACATACGAGTACATAGACGATACTTATGTGACTACACATTGTATATTTTATGTGACTACACATTGTACAATTATTCGACTTATTTGCATTTATTTGTTAACATTGTAATTCTCGCCTTGACTGTTTGGCCGTTACTTCTATTGTTTATGTAATAATTTATGAACTAGAATAAGGTTGTTATCAAAGGTGTTAGTGATATTTATCTAAGTGCCATAATAATTTTGATAATTGTATGTGTATGACTATGCTTATCTCTAATATTTCTATGTGTATATTCATTCAAGGGAAAAGTTATAGACTACTTTATATCCCGAAAGTACCACTGTTAGTTACTACCTATCTAAAGTGTAATTGATTTTCTCAAAAACTACTCGACGGATTTTCATGTGGTTTCAAACATACAGAGTAATTCAATAGGAAGGTTTGTGACTTTTCGTGCCAAAATTCCCATAGGAACGGGTACAACGCGGGTAAATACGAGGGGCACTAATGTGCTATAAAAACTACGTTATATTTTTATCATATTCTTATTTGTTCACAGATATCCTTTCTATATATCTCAACTGTACAAGAAGGAAATCTACATCCTAACATGGCTTCGATACACAATGTGGATCCCTCTTTACCCACTCGGAATACTCTGTGAATCAATTGTGATTCTCCGCAACATACCGTATTTCGAAGAAACCCTAAGATTCACAATCGCCATGCCCAACGATTGGAACTTTGCCTTCCATATGCCAACATTCCTTAGAGTATATCTACTAGTCCTAACTTTCCCAGGCATGTATTTCGTGATGAAACACATGCACAAACTGAGAACTGTCAAGTTAAAACCTAAAATTATTATTAAGAAGTTGAATTAAGTCAATGTTACGTTTAAAGTACGGTCGCGAATCGTAAAGAATTTTGTAGCTATTTGTCTCCTGTCATTAGCGCAATATCACGGCCTCACTCGCACAATGCGTTGGCGGCCGATGAAACGGCAATACTATCGTGTACCAGAGAAAGAGATACATAGATAAAGATCAATGGACGAGATTGTTCCTGCTACGCGACCGTACCGCGAACGTTAAGGTGGCTTAGATTAAGTTGGGAGTAGGGTTTTGATGTTCTAAAGCTAGTTATATGAAGCTCATATTGGTAAATGTTGATTAGTAAGTTTAGACGGATTGCTACGTCAATAGATAGAGTAAGTACTACAGATGAGCGAGATAGTAATACGCGTTAAAATAATCCACCAATAGCAGTATTGGTAGATTTTAACACGCACACTGCTTTGCTGCCTTGCAGCTTGCAGTCAAGCGTAAAGCCGTTTGCTTATAAATAGGTATATTAAATAATGGTTCTTTGTAATAATAAGGTAAAATAATTATAATACCAACCAAAGAAAAGCAGGTGCACATTCAATTAATATTAATGACAAATATGTATGAATAAATAATGAGCGTTTAAATTTTTATTTGTAAGAGAAAAATCCATATTATGTTCTTGCTGATGGGAATTGGCGTAATAGGGCGATAGTATGCTCTTTTTGATTACAGTTAATAAACAATTATGTACTTCCCTTTTTCACAAGGTTGGTTAACCGATTCAGTGCGGATGGCACCGCAGAGGCGCCATTGAATGTTATAAGTTACTGGCGTGTGGCACCCGACAGGTGCCAAAATGTATACCTTTACAACTCGGTTTAATTGTTGTTTTCCAGACGTTTTCCCTAAATAAAATTTCGGCTTATACTGTATGCCTACAGTGTTCGTTTGTTAATTTTGCGTGTAATAGCAAACTTCAGGGGTAGTAAACCTTTTCAAGAGAAATATTAATTAGCTACTTACAGTAAACATCATACAACAACACAGAAGAGATTGTGTATTTTATGGCAATATGTAGAGTTGTCGTAAAATCTAAATTAGAAAAAAGAAGCTTGGTTTAGACGAGTACCTACTAGTGATATGTAAAATAATACCAATTAATTATTTATCACGTCTTAGTAGGACCAGTTATGTTGGTGAGAACGCGGGACGCAGTTGTCAATTTAGGTTTGTCACAAAATGTTTATGACTTCTGATAAAACTAAGTTACATACCTTCCATATCGATTAATAAACGATTCCTTCACTTTTAATCACACAAAATCAATAAATCGACCGCTCATGATCAATTTCGGATGGCAACTGAACTACAAACACGTAAAAATAAAAAGAAAACACGATAAGTATTATTCATGGCGGATGGCGCCCCAGAGGAGTCATCATAGTTCCTGGCGTTGGGCGCCTCTGAGGAGCCACGAAAATTTTGTTAGCCGCCAGGCATAGAAGTTTGCTAAAATGCCCTCCGCATTGAATCGGTTAATAAATTGAAGAAATTGTAGTACCATATTGTACTTTTACCCTATTTGGCATTTAATTTATTATGTACTAATTATTAGTAACTACTTTAAGTTATTGTTTTGGTTCCTTTATATTTTTATATGGATTAAATAAATGTTTTTCAAATACAGTACAACAGGTTTTAATTACTAAACAATTTTTAAATTTAAATTCTACTAAATAATTCAAGGATTTCTATTTGTACCTTTTATTTTAAAATTAAAATAAAATCAAGGTGAACAATTTGTAACTGGATTTCTATTGTTGTGATAATTATAAATTAAACTATAAACAACTAGGTGAGAAGCGATATCACAACTATTAAAAACCCATTAGGTATGTATTGAAAATTGTGAGACCACGTAAGATCTATCTTTGGTGTTCACAGTTCTTAATTATTCGCAGATATTCACCAAACCATACTTCATTATATGTTGGTTATGCCCCACATTTTCAATAGCAGCCATGATTTACGACCATCTCTTGACATTGAGACGACGGTACCATTCTCTTGGGTCAGTATGAGCATAGAACTCATGGAAGATAGGCTCAATGAGCTTGTCCTTAGGGACTTGTTTGTAGACCCTCTCTCCATAGTAGGTTCCCACCTGGAAAAATGTAAAGTCATTTAGAAACAGATAATGAAGAAATGTAATATTATTAGTAGATTGTTGAGGACAGGGAGAAATGAAAACGAGACACCCACCCACAAACACAGATCTGATATTAATTTGCAATATGCTCTTATGTTAAACCTATCCCATCAAAAACATAAATGTAAAAAAGGAGAGCCAAGTTCAATACAAAAATTACGCTTAGCTATGGACTTCGCCGCAAAAAGAATAGAGATCTAAATGAGTGCCAAGTTCTAGGCAAAATCCCTGTATGTATTTATGGGAACAAAATAACATTATGAACAAGTATTAAACTCTATTTCTTCTCTTTATCGGATACCTATAAGAATTCCTGCTATTTAAAAATGTGAGATCTTAAAGTGGGTTAGATTTGACTTGACCAGTTAAGAAATGATCAACATGTTTTTAAACTACATACTTTAGACTGACTATACCTACATTTGATAATCTTTTTAAAAAAAGTAGTAAAAGTCGCCACACACAAAAAGACACCCCTCCTCCCTGGTTTTAATGTCAAAAACTATTATGATTACTAACTTCCCATCCAGGAACATCCTTCATCAGCTCAGCCTCAGCGTTGCGATTTCTGCGTAGCTGCTTCAGGAACTCTCGGTCACGTTCCGCCACCAACATTGGGTAAAGAGCTAACTTGGCAGAACGCATCTCAATCTCACTGCGTTTGATCTGTTTGTATGTAATATTATATAGGTAAAGAGCCCCTGCTGTAACGCCAATGTATGCAGCGAACATGGTGTACCCTGAAATGACAAATATTATAACCAATTAGGTAGAATTTATATAGGTTAGGGAACAGAGATCATGTAAGTTTGAGTTTGTTGATTTGAGATGGACTGAAACGGAAAAACAAAGAAGAACATTGTTGCAAGACGATGCTCCTGTCCTCATTGAGAGTAGCTGCAGTAACCTCTGATGAGTTTATTGTATGGGTTACATAATATTGAAGCCCTAATGATAAATGGATGGTGGAATTACTTACCACTGAAGAGCGTTTTAGCCGGGTTCCTGACATACGGAATAGGTTTGTAGCCCCCGGGCGGGGGCAAATCTTGTTTTCGCAAACATTGCGGGGGCACCGACATTTTTGGAGCCCAAAAATTATTTTGTTATTTTTTTACTTCAGTCAGTCAGATGAAACAAAACTTTGACTGTAGTGACACTGACAGATGACAATTGACGTAACTTATTGAGTTATTCTTCCACAGATAGTTACAGGAAAAGGAAATCTGGTGATTAAACACTGGGCGGCAGTTTAGTTTTTTCGCAAAAACCTTTATAAAGTAAAAGTACTACAGTTCCAATCAAGCAAGAGCGAAGAACTCTTTATTTCGTGGTTCCAAGATCGAAATGTTTGTATTGGAACATCTTGTGGATGAAACGTATACTTAGCAGATTAAATCCTTATAGCTCGTTGCTATGCCATCAACAATTTGTAAAAATGTTGAAGTAAGTAGTTATGTCAAATCAATAAAAATATATGTGGGCGTGTACTTATTAACTTTAATTCATATTTTACAATAAATTGAGATCTAGTAATTATCTATAATTTGGAAACCATGATCGAACCGTCGTCGACTACTGATGAAGGAGTTCAAGCAGACATTCCGGAACCGGACTTCGAAGAGCCAACATTGAAAATTCGACCACTTGAGAGGATCAAGCTCCACCCCAAGGTTCCTGTTGAACCGTCTGCTTACGGGAAAGGGAAAAATTTTAGCCGCCCATGGATCCTGCAGGACGGAAGACAAGTCCCAGGCATTGGGAGTGAAATGCGCGATTGTTATAAGGTGCCTAAAAGGGCAAAACGGGGAGAAGGTCGGTTTAAGCCCAACGTTATTTATACCTAATAACTACTTGAACAATTTTTTCCTACTGTTCATACATGCCCTGGCTTTAAAATCACGAACCCGCATTAGGCAAGCGTGGTGACTGGTGATTATGAGAAGTCTATGCCCAGCTTTGGGACATTACAGGCTAATACATGGATGTCGACGATAATGATTGTCTTAATAAAAGAGGGCGAAAGATAACGACAGTTGAATTTAACCCCTTATTTTATTCCAGGCATTCGCAGGCGTATGCTAACAGACTTCTTCTGGGAACAAATGCTCGACGAAGTGTTAGACGAATTGGCAACAACGGATCTTAGCACGGAATACTGCACCGAATATGAATCCAACTACATAAAAGAAAATTTTGAACCCCGAAATTTGGAAGTGACCGCAGACACAGATGTACTTAATATTTTATGCTGTAAGTTTAACATGCCGTCTTTTAACAATATCATAACTACACTTTGTATTTTCAGGTGCATCTGAAATTTCCTCTGTATGGGACGGGTTCAAGTGCCATTACCTACTACAGTGAAGTGATCAAGAAAACGGGACCGGTAAGTAGTAAAGCTATATTTTCCATATCCAAATTCATTTGGCCTGACTGCAGGAATCACGCAGGATCACGCAAAACCAAAGAAGTAATTATATTTCGTTCTTGTTATATTTTGTTTTATTCAGGGAGAAATATTGGAGAAGTTCCGCCGTTGCCAATACTTTACGAAGCCAATGGAAGAACGTCTCGATAACGGCTGGGTTTTGTAACTACCCTCATTTATTTATGTATCTGCCTTATAGAGGTAGCTTATTTATACTAATGCATTTGTGTGATTCTTTAATAAAACAGTTTTGTAATACTTAATGAAATATCTTTATTTCCCATCAATGACCCGTGTTTAAATAAAAATAGGTAAGCGTTAAATTTCTTCATTAAAATGTTAGTATTCTAGGGACTTGTAATCGGACATCTTCATTTTGTTAAAATAGCAGATCTTCATCGTCCCAATGGTGAGGGTAGCTGGTAGGTCGGTATTTATAATCTCCTGAATCAGTCGTGGAAGACAAGGCAGAGCTACAAGCGTAGAGTATGTTAGTTAAGTACTCTGAAGACCGGATACGTGTTGGTATCGATTGTTGTTTTAGAAGGAAATCTGTTAATAGAACAGCGTTATTGTAAAGTTAGATCAAGCGCCATTATAAAATTTAAAAAATGGCGACGTTTATACGTCAGGGAATTTAAATTACAAATGGCCACAGTAAAACTCTACGTTTAGTAATTTTCAAGATCTCACCACTATTTTCTCCAGCGCCCAGTTTTGAGTTCTCTTTCCTTAGAGCAGCCAGTGCCTGGTTCTTTATCTTCTTTGCCTTTACCATCTTTAGACGGTGGAATTCCTCTCGTTCCTAAAAAATAATTTAATAAGTTCCTAAAAATAATATTTTTTAGTAACTTCCTACCTATTCTACTCACTAGTTTTGGAAACAGTTAAAAAAATATAATTAAGAAATACCCTTTCATCCATTTCCATCAAAATGTATCTTTCAGTATTCCGAAGTTTCGGCAATATTACTTTTTCTATTCCATTGACTTTTCTGAAAATGTCCAAAAATATAAGTATTAAACGTAGGACCGCGAGTAAAGGAACAAAATAATTACTAACAGCAGTAAAGTACTTACTATGCGTCATTATACATACCTTAGCGTAGTTTTTATGGCATCATCGAGGAGAACGCAAGTGTTTCTCAGCGAGGCGAACTTAATCAGTATTCGGACGACTTTCCTAAACGATCGCTTGGCTTCAGAAGTGCGATGGCCACCAGCTCCGAGGCCGGCAAACCGGAGCGTGTCACTCGCTCCCGTGTCTTCTAGAGCTTGCAAAGACACGGTGGCTACCCCGGATATATTTTCTGGAGTTCTTTCAACACGAATTTGCGCCTGGATGTGCAAATTGTGCAATCATTGTTTACCTACAGTTCGAGCAATAAACAAATATTCCCGTAGTACTAGTTACTGCCAATTATAGTCTAGTACTACTTTAAACGGGCCAATAAATCTACCCGTGGCAAATAAATCTACCAACATTGTTGTAAAATATGAATAGGTATTGTGAAAATCAGATTATCACATGTGTAGCTTCTAAAGTCTATGGTATAGAAGCATCAAGCAATGTCTGTTTATACAACTCATACAAAAATTTCATTATTGGCCCCACATGAAATTAAAACGAACCATGGCTCAGTCAAAATATGCAAGATGCTATAAGTCCTGAAACTGCTTTAAGCGGGCACCCGCGCGGTTTCATACAAAAGTGCTACGTCCGGACCGGACGCCGGGCGGGAGTCCGTCACGCGGAGGCGCGCCCCGCTACCGCGCAACGGGGCCCACCTCCGTACGATGGACGCGCGGGTCCCCGCGATGTAGCAATTTTGTACGAAACCGCGCGGGAGCCCGTCGCGTTCCCACAGAGTCCACGTGTGTAGACACGCGACGGTTGCCCGGCCGGGCGCCCGCTTATCGCAGTTTCAGGCCTAAAAGAACTGTCAATTCACTGACTAGTTCTTATGAAAATACAAATACTGCACCTCTCCAATACTTTCAAGGACCATAGCATTAGATTCTCCATTTGTAAACTTGACGGCTGCCAGAGAAATGTAGGCTTCTCGCAACGCATGGCCTAGTAAAACCTGGGTATTAGACAGCTCGGAGGCAGCTTGCCTTCCCCGTAACCTTAGCCCGTCTATCTTCCTTCTCAACAGCTGATAACCCTTTTGAACATGCTCCTGGCGGCGTTTGATGTCTTTCAGCATGAATAAGGAAGGGGTTACGTTATATCTGTTCTCGTTCATGTTTTATTTATAAATAATTCTCTGGGTTTAGGGTTAGTTATTTGATATTCAAATGCAGTCAAATGCACAGGTAAAATGGTAATGAATGTAGTGTCAAATTTCAAAGTAAATAAATACAAACGTAGATCAAATAACGAGTATAGTTTTAATATATTGTTGTCTATGATTGACTATCTCGATATCCCAATCCATACCATATACCATTATAGTCTGGGATACAGTAAACCGATGATATTCGTGACATTTTTTAAATACAACATGTAAAATCTCGTCAATGGTTATGTGTATGATTGCTAGATTTCAATCTAGCGAATTGTAGAAAAATGTACAGGCATTTCCTAGAAAATAGCAAATATAAAGCATGTCCCTAATAACCCGGCAAGTGGTATTAGGGTGCCTATCCATTGACGCGGAGCGAGTTGAGAAACGGACATCAATGGACAGGCCCTCAGGGGGGGTTATTTGGGACGTTTAAATATATTGTTGATTTTAATTAATTATTAAGTATAGTATATTATTTACTTTTGCAACAATCGGACATTATCTTGCCAATAAAAAAAAACTCACTTATCACTATTATATATCTATACAATATTATATGTTAACATTTTATAAATTTGTCTATTTTAAAGCAGTCTCGTCACGTTACACTAGATGTAGTACACAATGTATCACTGGTCCAGCATGTGGCCGATGAAGTCCGGGTCTCAGCTGTCCTGGCCCTGCCAGTAGTTGTAGTAGGGCGCGGGCGGCGGCGCGGGCGGCGCGGGCGGCGGCGCGGCGGCGCCGGGCGCGTACGCGGCGCCCTGCGGCGAGCCGTAGCGCGGCGGCCGCACCCACGGCCGGCTCGTGTACTGGTACTGATTGCTCGCGTACGCCGCCAAGTTCTGCCCCGTCGCGTTCGGATAAGGATTCTGATTGGGAGGCATGCTCGCCATGTTTTGTTGGTAGTTCTGCTGCGGCGCCGGCGTTGTTGATGGCAAAAACGTTTGCTGAGTGTTTTGAGTGCTGGAAGAGGGAGTGGAGCCGTAAGCTGCCGTCTGGTTAGCTCCGTTAGTAGGGTAGTTAGGTGGCGGTTGGGATGTCGTCTGATTGTTGTACCCGGGAGCAGGGGTGCTGCCGTTTGAGCTGCCGTAGCTCGGCGTCTGAGACACCTGGTTGGGCTGTGTGTAGTTGGTGTGAGTAGCGGTCCCATCGGTCGGGTAACTCGTCGCCTGATTGGGCACACTCGCAGTGGGTATAGAGTAGGTATTCTCTTGGGATGAAGACGTGATGTAATTCGTTTGATTGTTGCCATTAGCGTTTTCATTTTCTGTAGCTGCCGCTTGGACGGTCCCGTTGTTAGCCGGAGCAGTATTCTGGTTAGAGGGTATTGTGTATTGCACGTTGGGATTGTTAGCGGGGACTGTGATAGCGCTGTTGTTAGACATCATATACTGTTGCTGCATGTTCGCGTATTGAGATGTAGGTGTTATAAAGGAGTTTTGCTGAAGTATTTGGTGGACAGGCGGTGGTTGAGATACTGGTATTTGCGTGTTAGTTAACGGCGCTGTAGCTTGTGGCGCTTGAACAATAGGTATAGCGCCTGAAACAGCCATGTTAGGATTACCTAACTGGCCTGCTAAAGCTGCGTTAAGTTGCTGTGCCGAAAACTGCGTGTTAAAGTTTAAGCCAGTGGGCATGTACTGGGAATTGGCTTGCATGTTCATGGGCATTAATGGCACGTTATATTGCACTCCCCCCGGTACACCCAGTTGGTTGGGTTGCATTACTGTCACGTTTTGTCCAGGCAACACTTGTTGGCCAATCAAACCGGGAGGTAAAGTCCCTTGAACGATATTCTGGGTATTCGTTGGGATCATGTACACTTGACTGTTTGGCTGGCCAAGTACTGTAGGAACTTGGCTTATGTTCAAAGGATTCTGCAGTACCGTCATTCCTTGCGGAACTGTTATCATCTGCACGTTTTGTCCTGTGTTGTGCATTTTGTTCGTATCTATCTTTTGGTCTTTGCTCTGTATCTGTATGGCGTTTCGGTCTATTTGCCGGAAGTACATTCCTGTACCGTCTTGCGTCATTCCCGTTGCTGATACACTGGGGAAGAGAAAATATATTGACTTATATATTACTCGTGGTTTATCTGCGTAAGCGCTTCTTCCTCTGAACTACATCAAAGACTTTTTTACTATTAATTGAAACGTACGTTAATGACATTATACGCGCGAGGCGCGAGCCGCGGCGGCCGGCAGTGCGGGGAGAGACGCTGTCGCGAGCGCTTCACCCACCTCCTGATGATGGTCACCGTACGTGACCGAAACGTGTTGAGGGACAACTCAACAGTAACCTCCGCGTACGTAAGTTCCCGTTGAAATAAATAATTACATCAAAGACATTACTAAAGAACACTACTGAATATTTATTAACGTATCACTTCAGGCTTTTTCGCAGCACAAAAAAATAGTAGCAAGTAAAAACACTTACTTTGGAGGAGACGTTAATAATGTGTACAAATCGGGAAGTTTCAAAAATAAAAGATACTTAAGATTTTTTCCCGTTTTCTATCAAGTGTTATCCAACAGTTTTCTTACTTTGTCTGCTGTCCAGACGAAACATGGATAATAGTTCCATGAGCCGGATTGATTTTCATTCCCATGCTGACGACCGTATTTTCTCTACCTGCAAACGATATTATAATGAAATCAAATAGTAACGGGAAAAGATATTCATTTACGCATTAGCCTACATGAGATAAAATATAACGCTACTACGCTTAATATTTAAGGGTTATTTTTGCATGCACTATTTAACTAAACAATATTTAGCTTCAGGATATTATTAAAGCGCAGCGTTCGTAGTGCTTCCATATCTTCACATAACGCTAAGATCTTATTATTATCCTATTTCTTCTGAAAAAGAATGCCTGCACCAAAATTTTCAAACTTTTGCTTTTTCTTGCAATTTCAGCATACTGCAAACAGGATCTAAATGCAGAAATGTTCGCAGTATAACCAATCATAAATCACAGCAATGGACCAATCTTCTTTTTTCGAAGCACCATAATTTTATGCCTGTAATGTCCCACAGCTGGGCAACGGTATCTCATCTGACCGAAGATATTAGTACAGTGGGAGGATTAACCGCAATCACCACGCTTGCCTAATGCAGATAAACAGCAAGAATCCTTACTTAAAAGTAAATAATCTTTAAAAACAGCTGACCTAGAATAAAAGGAAAGGGATGTCTCAGAGTGGCAGTTGCCTTGATTTTGTCAAACTGCCAATAGCAATAGCTTACCAAATGGGCTTGTCTATGGAAAATATATGTAGTGAGGTAGTGCTTATTAGAATTTGACGCCAATACAAGTATTTACGCCATTCCTTAGTAAAACTACAAGTAAAATGAATTTACGGTCACTACAACAGTAGCAGAAGGACAACGAGGTTAAGTAAAAAATCTTACATATAGACGAGCAAAATTTACGTAATTGTGGTAGCATAACTGATCTACGCTTTAAGTACGCTGTGCTAGTTATGGTAAAATATAAGGCCTTATTCATAAACGCTTACTAGCAGCATTTTAGCTATCAAATGGTTTGTCCCTTTCTGACATACGCTATTTTCCAAAGAGCAAAAGAGACAAAACACTCACTAACAGTGTTTTAGTTAGTGAGCTTTTATGAATAATCCAGATAATAGTTAAGGGAACGCTACTACGCAATACTACGCGACACTAGCGCCACAAACTGTGTCTGTAAAAAAGGCTAAGAAACTGAAGTTATTTTTTTTCTCAATTGATGGAGAAACCAGCAACCGGGAACGTACCTACAGCTGGAAACAAGCCTAAATATTGAAAATCATGCATCTCCTTTAGATACGGCGTAAAATATAGACTATTTTAATTATTAACACTAAAAAAATGACCTGTAAGGAATATATGCCTATTCATTCTTTAACGTTAATTTTCCTATGGATTAAATACAACAGCTTGGCTGGCGGCTAAAATAAGGAAAGGTATGAAAGGATATAAGCAGGAACAATATGTATTGTACTTTATTCACGCATAATCTACGCAAAGAGCATGATGAACGAACGCGATCGAATTTGATTCAAAGGCAGCTCAGAAAAGAGTCAGATATTTTACATAATTGAATTAAAATCTGTTGGATTTTAGGCATGGATATACGCTTACAAATAATCGAATTACGCTAAGTATCTTAGGATACGCCAAAAATTTATGCTTACACAGATTTCTTAACCTCACCTAACTCTGGAAGATAAGTTACTGTCTCCTTTGCATTCGCGTAGACTTTTGATGTGCCTACCGAGAGCTGTCCTACTAATATTACAAATGCGAAAGTTTGTGAGGATGGATGTATGTATGGATGTACATAGTATGTATGTATGTTTGTTACTATTTCACGCAAAAACTACTTGGCGGATTTGGATGAAACTTTACTGTAATATAGGTGATACATCAGAATAACTCATGGGATACATTTTATCCCGAAATTCCCACAGGAACGGGTACAACGCGGGTAAAAGCTCTAGTAAAATTCCTTAGAATATATTTAGCAAGCGAACTACGCGATTATGTGAACTTACTATACGAGTATTTTACAATATAAACGAAGGTTAAGATGGGCTTATGCTAACATTAGCGTTATATCAGTCATTATGATATTATATTATCGGGATTTTATATACGTTGGCGTAACTTATTACAAGTGTTACAAAAATAAATTACTCAAAGGTAACCTTTTTACAGTAGTGCACGCACACACACAGCAGAAGCAAAAAAAATCACGTGAATTTAGACAATGTTTTCCAAAATATAAATGAAATATTATAGAATAATACTTATGTTGTCACGAAATTCTTAGCTTTTTTAGGAGTCTCTTAATATGGTTAAACAAACATGTTACAATTATTTGCCTATAGCTCGACTTTTCAATTCAATTTAGCAAAAAAACAACATCTATACTAATACTATAACGTTTGGGTGCAACCCCACTTAATCTGGGAAAATAGCGTAAGCACGAACTACAAAATGTTCACACTAGCGTTATGTATTGCACCCCGGGTGGAATCACCGCGCCGAACAGCTAGTTTACTATACACGTAAGTTACGCCAACGCACATCAATAAATATAATACAAAAGTATAACATCTGTAATTCTTCAATGTACCTGCGGCAGACGAAGTCCACGAACGCGTATCTCTCGACGTCTTGTCTTGATTGACATTCGACCTGCGACATATGTCATTACACTTCACACGAATACGTCACATGTACGACATGAAATGTCACAATTGTGACACAAAGTTTTGGTTTTTAAGGTTGTGTCTTTTGCTTTTGTGGTACCGAAATGCGTATAATATTATGTTAACGCGTTCTTTTCGTATCTTAAATGGTTGGATAATACTTTTTCTTTGGCATAAAGTATATTTTCCATAATAAATTACTTTAATTTCTTACTTATTTTAAAAACATCTGAAAATTTATGTCATATACTACAAAGTCACAAGACGAACCAGAAAATCCAAATATTAAAATTCTTCTTCGCCAACTTATGTTCTTCACATCATCAATGGAAGCTTAAATATAAAATGATTATTTAGGAAAATTTTGGAGATCATTTTACAAAAAATATTAGAGCGTTATCATTCAAATCGAGTGACATATAAAGAGACCTCTTCAATGCATAAAATAACCTCTTAAAGCTGTTTACACAATTTAATAGATATGTAGCCTCGTTTCCGCCATCTTTCGCAGCCTCTATCTGAAAGAAACTAGATTATTCCAAAGCCTGTTCTAGATGTTTTGTAACATACCCAGCCGGAGCAATAGGTCGCAACTGTAGTTGACTTGGAGTTCCATCTGAAAGTCGTTTCTGACCTCTCGTCTCCTGGTTGCTCATGTTTTTGGTGGGCGTTGAGGCATTCTGAAAATAAATTATTGCGATAAGTTGACATAGGAGTATACTTTATAGAGTTTCTTGGTTGGTTTTGTGACCACATCTGTTTTTAATCATTAGAAAAGTATAAAGATTTAATATTTGTAATGAAGGAATTAGTGCGAAAATTAAAATTAGAGAGTTAGAGTCATATCTAAGTAATATTTTGTGAATAACAGTTAAACATTTAAAGCACATATAAGGCGTAACATAAAATAATAATGCATAGTTCATTTGTATTATGATGTCATACAAATTATTAAAATTCATAATTTTCTGAGAAAACACTGGTGAAATAATTTATTTGCCCCTCATAACTTCATTTTTGAAAAACACCAGCATACAAATAATGATCTTTTTAACCAGGTTTACGCCCAAGAGTTATATACATTATCCAGACTGTAGCCATATCAGACTATTAAAGAATTTAAAAAAATGCTGTACTCCAAACAATTTTGAAAGAGCAACATTCATCCATCGATCCTCACATATCATACTTCTATTATTAGTATAATTAAGGACTGAATTTTTCTGTTGCTATTAGTTGTTCACATACAAATAAACATTTCTTACTGTGTAGCAGGGTTCCCACACACGTGTTATGGGCGGCACTGTCAGTTGGGCAGTATTTGACAACGGACAAATAGCATAGCATAGCAATTCCTACACTTAGTTAAGTTAGGTTTTGACACCCAGCATGGATGATTGTGGTACATTCTATAGGGCTTATTTGGGGTTAAAACTGAATAAAAATATTTGACTTTGGTTCATGCCAAGCTAGTGTAGCTGGTGTAGCTATCCTAACATTGACATTGTTAGCCTAATATTGAACTATGATGTTTTCACTGAAGTGTGATATGTGATTCACATTATCAACAGAGGAATTCAGTCCTAAAGTAAAATGAGTGTAATAGCAAAAGAACCTGAAAACCAATAAAAAGCTGAAACAACGACACCACAGCCATCTAGATCTAGTGATAGTAACAATTAGATCTAAGCCGAATGCTCACAGATAATATTTGTGGTGATGAGGCTTGTCCAGTCGATATAATATTGATTAATGATCCACTGCTTGACATTGGCTGTTGAAGGAAATTCATATTAACAACTTGAGAATAAGTTTGATGTATAGGATTTATTCATTCATACCATTTATAGGTAGGTAATGAGTAAAAACTTGTTTGGCGATGAAACTCTGAATATTTTTGATGCAATGCCAAAAATATAATACTTATTGCCAAAATATGTATATTCTTTTTCTTTATTTATGTGTATTCTTTTTCTCTTTAAAGTTTGGCCTTGCAGGAAGGCTTTGATATTATACTAAAAATTAATATAAATGGTTCACCTTTTGATTAAGATGCATAATAGTGCCAGTAGCTTGAAGGTGTTGTAATTGTGCAGCAGATAACGGTAAAGATGTCTGTGGAATACCTCCCGCTGGAGCAATCTGGAAATTATAAGTTCTTTTAGCTATTTTATGGAATAATATTAATGAAATTTTTATGTCCCAAGAAAATTTTAGGATGAATATTAATATCTTTAACGTTTGGATTACGAGTGAATGGGTTAAAGTCTATAATATTCTTCTTGTAAAATGGATACAAAACATGAACAATAGGTATATGAGTAGAGATTAAGATTATCATAAGTTGTTTAGAAAACAATAAATATTAAATAGTAAGATTATTTCTATCAACTCACTGAAACAAATTGCTGTGGTTGTAAATTAGTCAATGCCTGTTGGTTTGCCGTTAAATCTTGTAGCTGCTGGTACGGGATCAACATTGTTTGAGACCCCGGCATTGTCCACTGCACTGTGTCAGTGCCTTGAATGTGATACTTGACTTCTTTGTCACCTTTATCAGTACTGTACAATATTTTCTGTGAAGAATTTGTACTTGGAGCGGCACAAACCACTGGCGCAGCAGTAGCAGAGCTAACTGTAGTGGAATCGGTAGAAGCTAAGCTTGCTTGAGGAATAGTCAACCCATTAGGCAACAACATTGACATTGAGGAGGGTGCTCCACCCAACCTCAATTGAGTAACATTAACTGGCTGCATACTTGATAAATCCACAATCTGAGTGCCGAAATTATGTTGTTGTAAACCCAAATGCTGTGCAATAGGTAAAGATGTGAAGTTAGCATTAGATACTTGTACTCCAGGTTGTACTATAGGTATTAGCTGCCCATTTTCCTGGTTCAGGACATATTGCTGTTGTGGAAGTAGTTGCAGGACTGTTGGCTGTCTGACTGTCATTAGAGGAGCCGTGGCCGCTGGAGCTACACTGACGACAGGCGGTATTATTGATTGTGTGGAACAAGTTAATGTTGGAGTAGAGACGGCCGCGGTCGTTACGGGCAGCGGCGGCACCGGCGGGGGAGCGCTAGTCGTCGCCAGTGTCGGCGGAGGCACGTTCAACGCAGGCGGAGGCCCTCCCGCCTGCGCCGCGCTCCATTGAGCTAACTCAGCTCGTATTGTCTCAATCAGATTCTGCGCCAGCGACCGGGCCGCCGCCAAAGCCTCAGATCGCGTATGATGCAAAGCCAAATGCAATGGTTCCAATTTATCGTTCTTCAGTACAGCTACCACTCCTGTTTCTGATCGTATATACTCCAAATTAGTTCCATTCTGAAATGTAAAGAAAAATTAGTTACATATTATAAGTTTTAGTGCGAAATACTGTGTTGTTTAGATTATTACCGGTCCAAGAATGCGTCCTTTAATGTCAAATGCAGCCGGTGCATGATCCAGCCCAATATACACTTTATCTACGAGTGTTCCAGACATATTATCACTTTGTTTTATAAAACTTTATTTTATTTTTGCCTGAAAATATTTAGACGCATCTTCTTGCAACCATGGTGTACGTACGACCACAGACTACAGCCACAGACAGACGAAACAGAGAGTGTACGAACGAAAGAAACTACCAATTAATGAGTGAACAAGTTGTTATGTTTGTGATCTCTGTGATATTTTATTGAATGAACAATTGTTGTTCTCGCCACAGACAATATTCAATAATGGTTATACAAATAATCGACTAAACTTATAATCGAATTAAAACACAATGAAAACCTTCGATCAACAATACGATCGAAGATGAAAACTCTTCGAAACGAGGTAAACTCAATTTTTTGTACGATTATTTCTGATTAATGATTATTTACGAAAAAACAGAAGGTTGGTTATCAATAAATGTTTCCGTTTCCTGGTCTGTGATGTTTCCTTTCAAAACATGGGTCATAATGTAGGTATGTAAAAGAAATAGCAATTGTAGTTTACTCCCACCTGTTCTGTGACAGAACTACTGGGACTTTTTTTACCATTAGTTTTGTCTACAAAACAATTGGGAATACAATTCTCACTTGTTCTGTTGACAATACTAACTATTCGGTAGGTTAGGGTTATTTTTTTTTACTAGATAAAAGTCAGGTGTAAAACAGGTTAGTGGGTGTAAAGCCTAATCTTCATCATAGTCACAGAACTAATAGTAAAAAAAGTCCCAGTAGTAACCTACCTACTTTTATTTGATGCGTCTCGCAAAATTATTTTTTTACTTTACGCTTTTAATTTTACTTAAACTTTACGGTCACACTAATGACTTTACGCTTTTAATTACCATTGAAATAAGTAAATATTTTCAACAAAGAAAAGCTTTGATGCTAAATCTTGGTTCATATACCTAGGGATAGTTAGTTGTTTCGGTTCCATAGGTTAGTAATAGTAAATATGTACGAGATAAAAACAAACAAAATGTTATTTTGCATTATTCATATATTTCTACAAAACATGATATGCTGACTGTACTATAATGTTAAACAGTTATTGGTTATGAAAATATAACATCTTTTCAAACATTATTATATTACACACATATATAAGAATAAAATGTTTTTGTCATGAAATCTTATATTTCTTTTTACAGATCTTCAAAAGATCTATGTATTATAATTTATGGAACAATATCACCTCGTAAGTAGACGAACAACATTATTGTATAATTTATGATTCATGTATAATGCTTTAGATTTAATAATTAAATCTTATATTATCTTCTAAAAATATTCTAGAACTTTAAAATTATGGTTAAATGGGACTAGAAGAATCAATATTAATATTTTTAACGCAAACAAGGGACGGACGCTACGTCAAGCTAAGTATTAAAGTGCATAATATATTAACCCTGACTCCAAAAATACATTTTTTTTTCAACAATGTCAAATCTGCTGCTAACATGAGGTAGTTAAATACACAATGAACAAAATTATAAATTAGTCAACTTTCAACTATTTCAAGACAAAGGAACATCTTTTTAGACAACCAAGTCTATACATTTTGTTTAACACCCTGTTCCATGGAAAATATATTTACTGCGATTCAATAAAAAATAGGTACAAAAATGTATTCTTTATCTCGTACATTGCTTGCCTTATATTGTCCAAAATTTTACCGTGTTCAATTACTGGCACTCGACTTTGAACACAATATGTTACATGAAAACATTTATAGAAGCCACTTTTGGCACTCGTTACATTAATTAATATATAATACATACTTTTGAATGTGTTTATTTGCAATTTGCAATAAAATGTAACCGATTCGGCACTGCGCTCCAGTGAAAGGGACTGCCACACCATTCGGTAGCAGTGACGAAGACTTGTCTACTTTATTGGAGTATAGTTGAAGCGGTACAGTTTATTGCAGTATTTGTGTGTGTCTGTGTGTATCACAGTTAAATTCTGTATTAACTAGACAATCTTTATTTCATATTTTACATTGGTACCAAACCGAAGTGCATATTAGTGGTGGGGATAAAATAACTATTGACTAAATAACAATAAAAAAATATTATCACGAAAACAAACGTTACAACTAAACATGCTTACGAACTAATGTTAATACTTATCAACCTTAAATATATGAGTTATGAAAATATTGTATCTAGAAAAATATCAGTTTCTTTACATTTATTTTGTTGATTACATTTAAATTTTTGATCACACGAAGATATATTTTTTTCATATATATTTATTTTAGAAACACCATATTAATCTAGAAATAAGATTTTGCGATCTATTGAAATTTATAATACTTTGAAAATTCGAATGTTTTCTTTAATATTTACTGTATTTAAGATTAAATTCAAATTGAAACTTCAATAAAAACAATATTCAGAATTCGAACTAAACAGAGATCGTACTAAGAGTACAAGAATATAAAGTTTTGGTTTAAGACAAATAAAAAATCCGCTTCTGATTTAAGAGTCACAGTTTAGAAAACGGATAAAAATATTACTGAACAACACACAGGGCTAAGATGCTCGCTAAGACAAAGATTTTGTATAAATGCTTCTCTTCTCTAAAGACATCTCTCCATTTCTTTACGAAGAGAAGAAACAATAGAAGACATAAAACAAAACTTTGTCTTTAGCGCATAACTTAGCATGGAAGAAAATCAGACAAAAGTACACAATAAAAAAATCGATATTCCAAATACAACACAATTAAACTTAACCCTTCACTGCAACCTAGCGCATCGCGAGCAGTAATCATTATTCGCGGGACTTCCATAATACATACAGAGCGGAGCTCTACAAGGCTTCGGCGACGGCGGGCGGTCATCGTAGAAGGTCGACTTGCTCAGGTAGAGGGTGCGGTCAACCGCCGGCCGCGGCGACTTGAGGGTTGAGTTGCGGGCGAGGTCGTGCGACGCGCGGTCGGCCTCGGTGTAGAACTGGGAGCGGCCTGTGCCGTAGCGAGGCTGGGACGGGGCGCCGATGGATTCCTTGCGGTTCTTTTCTGTTGTGTAGCTATGAACACAACAATAATTATTATATAAAGCAAATGTATGTAGTTGACGAGATAACTTATAGCTTCTTGTGAACAATAATTATTATAATATTTACCAAGACAAAAGGACAAATTACTAAAAAAAATATAGTCTTTTTTAAATATATTAAGTTAAGGCTACTTTAACTTAATGCAAATTGTTATTCATGCAAGGATGAGAAAATTATTAGTTATTTTCATAATACTAATATCTTCAGTGATTGAGGTTTATGCCCTTCAATATTTAAGAAGCCTTCTCCAAATTAATGTCCACTCACCCAATCCACGCCTCGTTCAGATAATTCTTGACCATTTCCTCCTGTACCGGCGCCCTCGCCGCCAACACACGACAACAAAGCACTTCACAAGTCGACTGCCTCCGAACCAAGCTCTCTTCCGGATTACTATGACTCCCACTGCTTTTCCCAGTCAATTTCGCCATAGAGCCGAAATTCTTCTTCAGTTTACTACTCATGGACCTGCCAATACTGCCAAATTGTTTGGCTACGGAGTTGATCTGCTTGGAGCTTTTAGTTGATAGCGCATCCAGAGATCTTCGTAGTTCTTCCGAAGGTTGGTTGTTGGTTAAACACTCAACTCGTTCCAAATCTAAGTAGGCAGCCAACATGGCCGAACGTTGGTACTCGTCTGGCAGCAAATTGTTTATGGTTTTTTGATCCGGCTCTATGTCCCAACGGAAATCTTCGCCGGGGTCTACGTTGAAACTGTAAGAGAGATGAAATTAAAAATATTAATTTTATATACATTATTATTTTGTCTGTTTTTCCTAAGTCTGCACTTTTCCGTTGGAAAGAGGGGGTCCTTTTGAGGTTGCATAAGTGAGACGTCACGGGCTAAAATATTAACAAATTGTGACGTCGAGGGTTTAAAAGGGGTTAAATATACAAGTTCACAGTGGGTAGTTAAGGCAGGTTACCGTATGGGCAGCGGGTTGCCGCGCGCGTCCTCGAGCGGCACGCGCGCGCCGTCGGCCGGCAGCGGCTCGCACGGCACCAGCGCCGAGAAGTGGCCCGCGTCGTACGCCAGCAGCACGGGCGCGCGCGAGCACTGCGCCGGCGCCAGCTCCAGCGGCAGGTAGATGCCGCCGAACGGGATGGGCGCGATCGGCTCGCCTTGGAAGTCCTGCAATGTAGCGGTGCAATGGTAATCAGCAAACCGAAGGGTAGGTTACTTTGTCTAGGGAATAAATAATTGTGGTTGGTCACTTTGTAAGGGGGAGGTTTTGAAATTTTCTGTCCAATCCAAACATCAAATTAATATCTTTTCGGGGTATTTTGCTGCCATGGTAAAAAGATATGAGCGATAGAATTATACCTTGTTTTTTTGAACATCATGATTCCCTACATACAAGGTTTATAATAAAGAAAATTCGAATGTTTGTTTCACACATACTGAACAAAACCTCGTTCACTGATCACTAACCCTGAGCGCGACGTCGGCGAAGACGAGCACGGGTCGGCGCATGACGTGCGCGAGCGCCAGCACGTGCAGGTGGTCGAGCGCGGCGTAGTGCGGCGCGGCGGGCGGCGCGCCGGCGGGCGCGGGCGCGCGCGGCTCGGCCGACGCGGCCGCCACGCTGGCGGCCCACTCGCGCGCCCACTCGCCCTCGGCCGGCCGCAGCCCGGCGCAGCGCAGCGATAGCGACTCGCACCACCGCCACCGACGGTTTATTGCCTCTGTGATGTTGGTAGTAAAGTGATTTAAGTGATGGTTGTAATATGGCGTTCTATGATTCGTGAAGGTCAATTGATTTGGAAGATTTTCCAAACAAAGAAATTGCTTCTATAGAGGAAAAAGCAATATAGTCATTAATAAGGGTTCCTGAAGTATTAATGAATTTATGATATTTTTGAACTAAAGATTTCAATTCCTCCTATAGAGAAAAAAGTTATTTACAACATACTTTAGGCTTAGGCCCGACAAGCTATTAGCCCGTACCATAATTTACTATCTTGTAAATGAAAATAGGCAGGGCAGGAATAAGTGGAGAAATTTGCACGTCTTTCTCCAAGATCTTAGCCAAATAATAATATAAACCATAACATACTAGTAATATCTTCTCCCATTTCACCGGTCAAAAGCGCTTGAACCTTCGTCCTCAGCGCTAGCAGTCTATCATGGAAGCCAAACGCCGCCAGCGACGCCGCGTGCGGCAAACAGTTGCCGTCGCCAGAAGTGGCAAGAGGCAAGAGTCGTGGCGCACCCGGCACTCGGCCATGCCGCCACCAGTTCAATATGTTGGCCGATTCTAGGGTGACCAGTGTGGCGGTTTCTAGAAGATCCTTTTCGAGGAATTTTCTGGAACAATTGGAATTAAAATTAAGAATTGTGATTAAGGTATAGTACACTGTCAAACTGTCAAAGTCAAATATTTTAATTCGGTTTTAGCTCCAAAAGGCTGTTTGTATTGTAACGTACCATCCATTGGTGGAAAATCTACAGAGAAGAATGCGCAAGATGCTGGTATTTTTAAAATATAAGGTTTATAATACAATTTAAATACTTGGTTGAATAAGTAGTATTTTTCTTATATTTATTTAAGTGGCCAAGAATCAGTCACAGAAGATTCAGGTGTTTTTTCCTTTAGAACTCGTACACGCGACGCGAGCGACATAATGTTGCCAACGCGATTCAACTGTTATGTAAGACTTTTATTATATACTGTATTTAAATACGATATCAGTAAAGAATTAAATAAAACATAAGCTAATACTCCGAGCTATACCAGAGTCAAAACAAAAGAACCAACAATTCAAACACGGCATGCGAATGCACTTAATACTCGTAATAACATGCAACGCTGCACCAAACCGTTTCATATCGTCGCAAAGATTAAATAAAACCGTAAACAAGAGTTCAACGACAGTAGAGGCGACTCGCGTGCTTATAAATAATAAAAATTGGCTTTTTGCCGACCACACTCGATATGAAAACATGAAAAACTCTGTATTTATGTTAATTAGTAAAAAATGTCAGACGGAAAATTGTGTTTTCATTCATTATTGTTGTTGTACGTTTACAACTAGTAATCAAGCGAATATTTGTTTGATATAATATGAATTTGTGTTGCAGTGTCACTTTGCTTTAATGAAACTGAACTTATTTTGATGAATTAAAATAAATATTCCCGGACAAATTCACTCACGGTTAGTTAGACCCAAACTAAACTCTAAGCTTGTATTATGGAATGGAATAAATTAACTGCACTATCTGTACTTTAAAGTACAACCATTTTAGCGTCTGGCCACTAACGTTTAGTTTTTTAGCCAAGTCTAGTGACTTTATTGAGTGTCACTGTCAAAAAACAAAGTTGCGTTTAATGTTTTTCTTATCTGCATTATACGTTGAAATGGTACTTGGATAAACTTTTATTGTTTATAGTTTAATACTAGCTATAGATATCTCTCTACTAAAAGGGATAAAATAAGTATGTACAAGGAGCTGTATCTCACCTGAAATTCTCCGGATATACTGATATATCAGGCAGCAGCAGTATATGGTCAGAGCTGAGCGTGTTGGGGTCAGGGTCCGCGTTGCTGCGCAGAGCCCACACCAGGCCCTCGTTGTCTGTAGCGCGAGATATCCCGCGGGATAACTTGCGACCTGGGATAACAGGGATAAGTGGATTTATTAAGGGATTTTGGGTGATGAGTTAATGGATTAAATTATTCTGCTTTGTTCGTTTCTAAAAAATGTTTTATCTGACGATTAGACTAATCAATTATCTATTGACTGTATGGGCGCTTTCAAATTATACGTTTCGTGTCGGACCGCTGCGGTGCCGAAGCGGTGCGTTTGTCGTATTGTGTACGTACGATCGTGTGTTTTCATACAAATCGAGCAGCTCGGCAACTGTGCGGCGTTGTCGTGCGTTCGCGGTACCGACGCATTCATTTATAATACATATTTGAGTATATAATTAATCAGACACTTAACTGTTTCTCTATTTCATTGATTTTATGACAAACTCCTTTACATTTATGCCGTTTTCCTAAGTGAGCCTACAACAAACTGCATTTGTAATTTCATCCTATATTTCTAAACTCTACCATCTATACTAATATTATAAAGAGTTAAAGTTTCTAACTTTGTTTGTTTGTAAGGGCTAATCTCAAAAACTATAAACCCGTTCCAGTGGGTATTTCGGGATGAAAAAAGCCTATAACCTTCACGTAGAATGTGGTTATCCATTACAAGAATAATTATTCAAATCTAATTGGTAGTTACTACGGCGTAGGACTAGGGCGTTCAAACAAACAAAAAACATACTCTTCAGTCATATTATATTAGTACTAGCTGCGCCCCGCGGTTTCACCCGATTTGTACCCGTTCCCGCGGGAATTTCGGGATGAAAAATAGATGTCCGATTCTCAGGCCTACCCTATATGTACACAAAATTTCATGAGAATCGGTCGAGCCGTTTCAGAGGAGTTCAATTACGCATCCCGTGACACGAGAATTTTATATAATAGAAGATAGATAATCACCAATATCAACACATAAGTAAATTATTCTGCGCTGAAGCGTCACACGTGAAATCATAATTTATTTATTTATTTATTTGTTTTTTATGGAGTATCAACAGCAAGTTACATAATAGCCTAAGTCTTACCGTTGATATACAGCAGCCAGTTATAGATACCCACGCATAGCTTATTAAAACTAGCAACTTGAGCAGTGTATTAAAGCTGATATTATACTACTTAAGCGATATAAACAAGAAATATATTGGTACATTTATACAATATATCGTCTACAAATAATAATAATAATAGGCTTCAATGAACAGGAGACACCTATTGTTCGAAAAACTCTAAACTTAATAACCTTTTAGCTGTAGATATTTTCGTGTTAAATATATCTAGATCTAAACGTTCACAAAATTTGTTAACACTATTACTCGCTCTAATAATAAAAGAATTTTGACGGTAGTTGGTACTGGCATGCATTGAATGTAACGGGCTATAACGTCTTGCAGACTTATAAGGGACGCTAAATAATAATTTAGAAAGAAGGGCAGGGCAGTCAATTTTGTTATTGATTTGTGCTAGAACAAGGGATATATCAGCGATGTTTCTGCGCTGGGACAATGGCAAGAAGTGGAATTTTCTACACAAATTTAAATAGTTTTGAGATGAATATGAAATTTTTAATTTAAAACATAGAAATTTAATAAATTTCATTTGGATCCCTTCAATCCTACCCACGTACTTGTCATAAGATGGATTCCAAACCTGCGACGCGTACTCCAAAATACTTCTTACATAAGCACAATATAATATCTTAAACGTCTTGGCACGTTTGAACTCCTGCGAACTTCTCATTAGGAAACCTAGTGATTTGTAAGCCCTACTAACAACAGAATCTACGTGATTATCAAACAGTAGTTTACTGTCGTGAATAACTCCCAGATCCCGCACATAGTTACACTCTTTGATAGCATGATTATTTATATGATAAGTTGATGGAATTACGTGCTTTTTGCGCGTAAATGTGATTTTACAACATTTAGCTGGATTCAGATCAAGTTTGTTCTTGAGACAATAAGATGACAAACGATCCAAATCTGATTGGAGCTCCGCGACATCCGAGAGTGACTTGATAGGATGGAAAATTTTCATATCATCAGCGAAGCAAAGAAGTTGACTATAGAGGAAACACTGTGCTATGTCATTAACGGTGATTAAAAACAGCAAACTTCCAAGAACTGAGCCTTGAGGGATGCCGCTAGGAATCCAAACCCAGCTAGATACATAATTACTCACTACCACGGCTTGAGAACGTTTCGAGATATAAGACGCGAACCACCGAAGAAGATCACCCCGGATACCAAGTTTATATAGCTTATAAAGTAAGATTTTGTGATCTATTCTGTCAAAACATTTAGAGTAGTCCGTGTACATCACATCAACCTGCTGCTTAGAATCCATCGCTTCCGACAAGAAATCATTGAAAAGGACCAAGTTTGTCACTGTAGACCGCCCCCTCACAAAACCATGCTGAGTCGGTTCAATACAAGCTTTGAAAGTTGCATACACTTGTTTATAAACAATTTTTTCAAAGATCTTGGATATAAGACATAATTTCGATATTGGTCGGTAATTAGATATGTCAGTTTTTGACCCTTTTTTAAAAACTGGTGTAACATACGCCTTTTTCCACAATAGAGGGACTTCTTTAGTGCTAATAGACTAATAATCATAACTTATAATCAATAATCATAACTTATGAGGAAAAAGGTTTAGTGATTTTATTCATCTTACCCTATCTCTAAACCTTTTTCCTCTTCAGGAGTAATCATCTTCGGCTGGAAACACGACATAAGTCCACATTTTAAGGCTCGTAAGAGAAATAGAGTATTATACCTTACTGCAGAAAGTCAGACATAAGGTCGTAAGTTTCGTGCGTCTGACAGAAATTTGAATAAATGATACATTAGCGTGCCATTTGGTATTTAATCTGCATAGGGAGGGTAAGTTATGGTGCTTGGGTCGTAGACAAGTGCTGTTTTATTGTAGCAACTTAGCAGAATATTAACTAGGAGAAAAGTAACAAGAAACTTTTCATTCGTAATAAATATATATGGAAAGTGAAAAGTGTCTTTTGTATTTATGACAGTCAAAACGTACTCGAATGGTACTTCGGGGAACAAACTGGGAAATAAAAAAGTGAAAACCATTACATACTCTAATTAGCATTTATCATTTATTTATAGTCCCTTTTGAACTTTCGTGATATTTGCTTTTTACATTTTCTCGTTACTTTTTAGTTGCAATGTACCTCTTGTGGACACCGGCACAATATCCAATTTATTCTTAAGAATAGTCCCTATAATGTTAGTTATATTATAAGACTATTGGCGTGTTTCGGAGTAGTTAGGAGGAGTACGTTAAATTATTATCTATCGGTCCCGATTATTTCGATCGTCAGACCATTTCAGAAGCCATAAAAACTTCCGACACTAGGATTGGCCTTTAGGCTACTCGCACATAGTTAGTCTAAGTTCTTCTTCTTTAAACCAACATAATCTATTCTTATTTACGTAATGTTAATTACTTTTGTAAAGGGTTGTTTTCAATACTCACATTCAGGTGCAGGCGTGAGCACCAGGTTAGAAGGCGCCGTATAAGGCATGTTCAGATCAATGGTGGACACGGAACGTTCTGGAGTCATGACGTCACCGCCCGCCCTCGCCTTCAGCGACGCGCCGTGCACTCTGTCTGCAAACGACACTTTATATACATACAGTCATACAGACTATTTTTAAAACCAGTGTTAACTATATGAAGAGATATGGCATGCAATTCGTTGATACGGATTGAGTAGGTCCGTGGACACACTTATGACGGAACTGTTGATAGCAAGAGTGTCAATTTTAGTAGCGTAGATGGACTGAGACCATACACACTTGCATTGAGAAGACATTGTTTAATTAAGTTTCACTATGTAGATTGATGCTCTTTGCAAGCATTACTGCAGAAATCAATACCGAGTCTGAGTGATGCTGGCAATTTCCAAATAGTGTCTTTGTGTCCAAAACTAAATAAGTAAACTGTTACTTCCTTGCCCTTACATTAATATCACAACTACTATGATACATGTTATTGTGTCAGTCAACTATTTTCTCGCAACATTTAAACGTACCGTATCTTTCTCTGTTTATAAATGTCATTGTTTCAAACGAAGATTCTGGTATAAAGGTGAGATTTATTTCGGGATAAGGACGTTTGCGAGTGAATGTTGTTGGAATCCTTCGCTTCACGTGGCAGTCACGTGGAGGTATGATGCTTAATTGTTTTCTTTCAAACTTTCTTACAAACAAACTTGTTACGTTCACTTTCAAAGAACATCGTTTGGACAAATATTCGTCACAATGTATGAGAATTATTCTATTTTAATTTAAGTTATATTTGAATATTTGGGTTAAAATTACAAGTAATATCTGATTTCAAATCAAAAGTTTAACCTGTTATTTCTGATATGTTACAGTCCTGTTATTTCTGATATGTACAGTCACACACATAAAAAAACAAATCACATTCCTGATAATCCAATTCCAAACATATTTTTAGATCTAGTGAACTGTTTACCACCGCTTTGAACGATAATATCAATAATAATGATGCATTGCACAAAACGTTACGCCTAATCAGCACAGAGTCCGTGACCTCTTGCTTATAAGGTGAGGTAAACGATCGACAGAGGTCACTGTGAGGTTTACAAGTACACAACGACATATTAAAAAAAAACGTTGGTTTAAACAAAGAATTTGTAATGTAGCTAACAGTGTTCAGCGTTTGTACCTGTTCCCGCGGGAATTTCGGAATAAAATGTCCCAATATCCCAATGCCATGTGTTAATCTGATGTGTCAACTATATTGCTGTAAAGTTTCATCCAAATCAGCTCAGTACTTTTTGTATGAAAGAATAACGAACATATATCCTCACAAACCTTCGCATTCGCATAATAGTGGGATTAGTAGGATATTTTGAGGTCTAAAAATTCAAATTATTTATGCATTCATAAATCCAGCTCATACAAAGAATACTATTTAAAGAGTTTTCAGCTTACGTTCACGTACCAGTAAACGTTAACACAAAACGTCCGTCTCAACAGACGTAAGGAAAATTAACAGACTGTCATTTAAGTTATGAATGAAACAACACTTTGTATTTAACAGCCATTTAACAACGTCGTCAAAATCGTGAACTGTTAACGAACGTATGTTACGATAACCAACTGTTTGAAACAACCTATCCTTATGGTCCTATTTGGTCATTGATCCGAATTTCAATGAACAAAATCGGGACAAAACTTAAAGATGTTCAAAGCAGCTGTTTTATGAGTACGTGTATGGAACATATGTAGTACAAGTCATTCAGAATATATTCATAAATAAAACGCAATTGCATACAACTTTACGCTTCGAAAACATCATACAATATTGGCAAGGTTATTTCAATGTAAGTAAATGTTTTTGTACTACATATTCCTCCGCTGACACACACAATTTATACAAAAAACATTCGTTATAACAATATAATAGTTAAGTTTCTTGTTGAGAAGTAGTTCCTGTATTTTCTTCTGCAAGAATTAATATGAAACAGTCACGATATTTTGTTAAGTGTCATATTATTGGTTTAAGACGACGTGTGAACACGCTCATCGCGTTTGTGAGGGGTGAGGTATCTTCCCCCCGCGCTTTATGTTCGCGGACCTATCACTTTTATAAATTTATGTCACTGGAAATCTAATAAGGGTCCCCGTACACTTGATCGGCTATCGGTATTGTCTTTTACAGATACCAATTTATTTTTCATCAGTATGAATGAGTTGACGTGAAATTAAGGTCAGCGTACACTTGACCGGTTATCGGTAATATCGGTATTGTTATCTTAGCGCAGTCGGGGCAGACATTTAAATTAAAAAAAATCCGGGGAGCGATTTTTTTTTTAACGTCGGGGGGTAGTATAAATCTCGATTTTCGAACTAATCCCGGTAGAGGGTTCGCCGCCATCTTGTTTTAAAGTTAAATTTTTTCGTTTTTCTGAAATAACTCGTTAATTTTCAACTTTAGAGCAAAAATGGTCCTATCCAAAGTTGTTGGAAATTTAATTTTCCACAAGTTTGGCCATTATAATTTTTACGCTAGGATCAATATTTGCAGAGTTATACTACCAAGTTTATCGAAAAAATACTAGCTTACTAGACGGATATACTACATATTATACTTTTTTGTTGTAAATACACATGATACATAGAAAACATATTTCATAGGTATCGGTATCGGTATTTTCCTGTATCGATACCAATACTTAACAGTAACACAGAAAAATTCGTAATATTATTACGAATTTTAATAATATTAATGTTTACTAGTGAGGCAGATTTCCTAACCACAGCAAATCTTTCTGTAAAGGAAAAAGGTTAAGTGAAGGGATAAGAATTAAATGAAACCAATAAAGCTTTCTCATTTACAAAAGGCATTGTATTTGTTGAGAATTCTGCATTACTAGTTTGCATTTATATTATTTTAGGATGGTACGAACTTAGGGGCTCTAAACAACTCTCCGAGCTCCAAACAATAAGTAGAGAGGAGGGGGAGATAGTAAAGAAAATCATTTTTCTTTACTGATTTCGGCACCTCTGAGCGTCATTCCACGTGTTTAATAGCCGAATAAAAAAAAATAGCCGATGTCCACTATTCTCCTGCCACTAATTTCCTCGAAGTTCAATGTATCCTCAGGAAGTATAACAAGTTCACCGTTAAAATTATCTGTGGACCTGAAAGGTGGGCGCTCAAAAAGTCTGCATGGCGCGCAAAAAGTCGGTCGCAGATTTTTCACACTCAACGCACACGACGCACATCTTCGATCATTCTGTCGGCAGAGCTGTAGGGACGTAGACGCTATGGAAATCGTGCAGAGATCGCGACGTATTATTTTGTACATGAAGTACAGAAAAAAAAGAAGAAACAGAAAATTTTGGGTACATCCTATACTTTCGGAAAGATCATCAATTTTTTTCACCCACTTTTTGTGCGGAACAGCGCGGCGCGGCGCGGTGCGGTCTGCCCGAATTACACGGATTTTATGTGCGCCGGACTTTTTGCGCGTTGTGTGCGTTACTGCATATAATTACATAGGTTCTATTTTCACAGACTAAAAAGTGCGTCACGGATAGTCTGTCGTCTGCGCTGCACCTAAGATATTATTTGCGATGTTCGTACAGAGCGAGCGTGCGCGACGAAGCAGTACGTGTCTACTCCCAACAAGGCCCCGCGGCCGACTGAGCGACTAGAGCATCGTCAACGCGAGCGCTATAATTATGTTTTATTTCATTGAATAAACTAACTTCTATTTCAGAGAAAAACCATCTGTACTACCATATGGGATTTGTTGTAAGGTTTATGAAAATATAAATTTTGTACTTGTTTTTTCTTTACAATCGCCGTGAAACTGTAAAATTTCAATAAAATGTCGATTTTTTACGATTTTCACGATTTTTTTCTATCGAGGCAAATCACTCTAATCGTGTTTCGAAGTGTATAACAATACAAAGCATATTTTTACCTTTACGACAGTAGGAATATCATTCCATAGATTTTAGCGGTTGATATCCAAAAACTGTTTCTAACACAACTCTTTCGCGATATTTTACGCTTCTGGTCTTACCACTTCGTCTTAAAGAGCGAAGCATGTTTCCAATTTAGTTTTCATACATGGCTCGGGTTTGAGATCACCAAATCTGTACACTGATCTGTACTGCTATTGTGAGCAATAGCAGTTCAGATCTTCTTATCTCAATGAGAAACCTCTACAGTGGGACATTTCAAGCGAATACTTTGATTTGAATTGTATTACGAGATTTACGAGTGTATACATTGTTTACCCCTTTGCAATACATCATACTTTATTAGTTTCTTAATGGTGGTATCCGTAAACGTAGTTTCGATACAAAATGTCATACTCAATTATTTATTTCACTATTGACAAATATGTTTCCATTTAAATAAGTTATAGTAGGTTAGTGGTTTAGAACGCCTAAAGGTCTCCGACTTGGTGTATCGATTGTATCAAACGGACCAACAATTTTACGTGCTCCCAAATCATGGTAGCGCTCAGATAGAAGTGCCTCTATTGACCACACATACGGCCAAGTAGGGTTGGAGCAGTACGTCCTTAAGAATAACAATAATCTAACATTGCAAACTACACCAGGTGCGCTATCATTTACTGTTCCCTTTATTGAGGTAACCTCTTAAGGGAGGTTTAAACCCCTGTGTTGCGGTGGTGATAATTTGATCAAAAATCCTAGCTTTCTACAAGACCTAAGTTCGTTTAGTGTTACTATTTACTTCATCTTTCAACATAAAATATATATAACATTTATGTTTTGCTTGAAATAGTGTTACGCTTCTATGCTCAACCAAGGTAAGGTAATCCATTGTATCACTCGATACAATAAGTAGCCGCTATGATATAGTAACTATTGACTAAGAGCCTATTAGATACGCACTGTCCGGTTAACCGCAATACGGTTACGGTTGTCCCTCAGATTTACGAATACTTCTTTTTGTAATGGACAAATTATGAACTTACGAAAAAATATGTATTATAAATAACTATTTACGTTAAATTCTAAATAGTTTGTACAGTTGATAATCTATCGACAGTTTATAATCTTACCAACGTGCGTTTACAATATTACGGTGACATTTGCATTAGTGGTTTAACCGAATACGGTTACCTTACTTTGTAACCGATCAATGGCTTCCCTGCACTGGATCTGCCACTGAATCGTTGGCCCAGAATCGGTTAAACGAATTGGGTTGTCATTGGTTGGTTGGCAAAATAAGGCGATCTCTAACCGGCTCTAACCGAATTGTAATCATTACAATATTACTTGAATACAGACGGGAGGTATTAATTCGTAAATTACAGGTATTGTAACACACAATAGCACTGATAATGCGTGACATCCTGATGACAACATCGATGGTGACTGGTCAGTCAATGGTGTTACAAAACAGAGGAAAATACGACTAGCAGTTACCTTCAGGTACCTAGTATTGATAGGGGAAAGCCGCGCCCCGCGGTTTCACCCGCGTTGTATCCGTTCCCGCGGGAATTTCGAGATAAAGTGTATCCCATGTGTTATTCTGATGTATAACCTATATTACTGTAAAGTTTCATCCCGATCCGTTCAGTTGTTTTTGCTTGAAAGAGTAACAAACATACATCCATACATCCATAATCACAAACTTTCGCATGTATAATATTATTAGGATCTTATAGTACTAGATGCGTAACGCAAACCCGGCTATTTTCTTCAAATCTAGCACAATCCAGTACATGCGAGTACACGGTATTAATAAAACGGAACGTAAGCCAAATGGGTTATCTCCAAGCATTAACATTCATAACTTCTCATCATCTCACTGATAGCTTGTATTACAAATGATTTACAGACATTGTTAATGAATCAAAAGAGGCTAAGCTTGCTTTGATCTATTTGTAAGGAAAATAGGGCAAACGTCGAATGTTACAATTGGTCTGAGAACCTGAAGTACAATCGTAGTTTCTGTTCTACTTATTCTGGATGAAAAAGGTAGTGAATTGTTCAATTTAGTTATCTTAAACAACCATATTAATAAATGCGCATTAAGAACAGTTTAGCTATCAAATGGTTTGTCACTTTCTGACATACGCAATTTTCCGAAGAACAAAAGAGACAAAACACAGTGTATAACATTGTTTTAGTTACACCGCGTTTATGAATAAGGTGGATAGTGTTTACACATATTTTAATAATATTTAATAAGAAACGTGTAAAATTTCTATCATTATAAATGCAAAAGTTTGTGAGGATGGATGTATGTATATTTGTTACTCTTTCACGAAACAACTGTTTAACGGATTTGGATGAAACTTTACAGTAATATAGGTCATACATCAGAATAACACATGGGATACATTTTATCTCCAAATTTCTACGGGAACAGACTCAACGCGGGTTAAACCGCCAGACACTGCTAGTAAGTTATTTAAAATTACAAAACCTTAGGCTTACATTAAACATTCATGTTACAATTTGATGGATTTCAGGAAATTGCAGTAACTATTGCAGGATTGCACTTTACAATTGTAAAAGGTCCATTAAATACTGCTAAATACTAGGTTTAGGTTTTATTCCTTGTTACCAACGTTGAACATTAAAGGATACCTAACTATATAATTTAAAGGATAATTAACCCATGACGTATAATACACTCATTCAATTCTTCTACGTCACAAACCACAATAGTAGGAAAGAAAATAGTTGTTATAAAATCCGAAATTATTACGTCAATTGAGTAATGACAACGAATTAGTAAACTTGTTACAAATATTACACATAATTATGAACATTTTATGCATTGTTTCCAAGAGGTAAGTATCAAATATGGTTTCATTTAGCACAAAAGTGTGAATTAATTTGAAAATAGCATTATGGTACATACGGTTATAGAATTGTTTTATAAGAAAAATATACTACTTAGTTGAATTTATTTAATTTCAAATTTCATTTGACATAGACTTTTTGAATCTATACTAATATTATAAAGCTGAAGAGTTTGTTTTGTTTGTTTAAACGCGCTAATCTCAGAAACTACTGAACCGATTTGAATAATTATTTTTGTAATAGATAGCCACATTCAACGGGAAGGTTATAGGCTATTTTTCATCCCGAAATTCCTACGGGAACGGGTACAACGCGGGTAAAACCGCGGGGCGCTGCTAGTTTATTATATTAGTAACTAGGTATACATATATAATAGGGATTATTAAGTGGTTCTAATACATTCACTTATAAAAATCATTAAGCAAATTCATTGGTCCATTTTGGAACTTTATTTGAACAACATTTGAATTTAGAACCTCTTTTTCCCCTCTAAAACTCCTTTATTTAGAAGCACGATCAAGTCTCTTAAAAAATCGTCAGCCAAACGGACACACGGTTTGATTAATTTTAGAATATTTAACAGAGTTACGTCTACGGTGTCGTTGCCCCACATCCGACGAATCGGATGAGTCTATAAATATTATATCAACCGTATATGTTACTTCAAACGTGATCTAACTAGATGTTGTCCAAATATTTACTAAATACCAGCGTTTACGCGATGGACGGACTTTTAGGTCAGATCTTTAAAAGTATTATAGCCGTAATGTCAAACTGCCGGGCAAAGTAAGTTAAACAAACGTTTAACTGAATATCAGTATAGATTTTTTGAGATTAACGGGCATATTTCCTTATTTAATACTCTACGTTCGTTATTCTAGCATTCATTATCTACCATTACCTACCAAACTCATTAAAAATTAACGTATTTCGAGTATTGTAAAACGTACCACAGACAAAAATATACGACAAATCAACAAACAAGTCTTTTTTTTACGCAAATAAAATTTTAAATAACGAACCATAGAATCATGTGAAGTCATAACATTTACTTGAGCTGTTTAAAATTCGAACGCTTGTTGGAACTAAAGACAACCGTGTCAGAGGAATTTGCAATTCAATACGAAACTAGATTTTGTCACAACACTAACAAGCAAACGGTATATTAATTAGCAAATCCAGTACGTTGAGATTTGTGAGTACAACATGTTCAAAGAGTACAGAAAGAAAATATTGCGAGATATGCCTTGATTGTGCAGGAACAATAATTTAAGACATGAATACATTTTTTTCTCAAATACAAGTTCAATAATATTTTTAATATATTTTATCTGACCCAAAATTTCAGACTCATACATTTCCTAAAATGAATAAAAACAAGGAATGTAACCTTCCGCCTACCGGGCGGGGTCTGTGTGACCAGTCTATCCTTTTAACCCATATGCGGGCAATTTTAAGCACTTAGATAAAAAGTTACACACTTAGTCGCCTCGCGTTTGTGTAACCACAGGAACCACATAACCGCAACACACACCCCCTTCAACTTTGAGCTAAAGTTGGAACTAAAGTCGTATGTACTTATGTAAGTAGACTAGCCGCCGGCTTCGCTTCGCTTCGGGTGAAAGGGCCACCCCCTGTTAGGGGTTGAATTTTGCAAAATCCTTTCTTTGTGCTTACTCACATCATAAAAGAAACCAAATGTGGCAAATTTCAGTTTCTAGGCATAGTAGTTTTAGCTGTGCGTTGATATATAAGTCAGTCAGTCAGTCGTGATTACCTTTTATACGAGTATATATGTATAGATGGGTGATGCTAGTTAGCCTCTCGGTCGGGAGATAATCAGGTTGGTTCAGTTATATTGACGGTTATCTGTCACAAGACACTGACTTGAAATTTGTGTTACTGACTTCACAAAAGTAGTGTCACAGTTATTTATCTTCAATCGTAACTCAGCGACTACCTCTTCAGAAGCTAACGAGCAATACATATTGCCCTAACAGTTATGTATTGCTATATACATTATAATGAATAATAGGTATATGAAAATCTGTCATCTATACATGACAATAATTCAATGAATGTATGTCTCATTATAAAATGCTGAACGGTTTTCGATTTTTCGTACACAATAAGTTATAGCTTGGACAAATATTTAAGATCTTATATCCTGAATTTCGTTCAGAAAAGGGTTGCCAAATCTGCAAAACTTAAGCGATGAAAGTTATGCGTATATTTACCATCTGTATTGCGCTTTTCAGCAATAGGATCGGCTTCCATCACCATTACGAATGTAGTAAACCCTGCAACAAAAGAGATTTGTATGTAAATTGAGAGAGCAAATACTGTACTGTTATTCTTTTCATTCATTTAGGTTGTTACTGATTTGCTACATTGCCTATTGTACTAAGGATATTAAAGAGAAGTTAGAATTTTCAAAAGTTAGTTAGTGTGGTTACGCCTAATCGTTCTCACTGTACTGATATCAGTGAGATAAGAGGCCTTTATCCAGCAGTGATAGGCTAATTATTAGAAATATTTATTTTGAATATGAAATTGGGGTATACCTATAGATAAGGGTGCTTTTTGAGCAGAACTAATGAGCAATTTGATTAGCGGATATCTTCTTAGCTACGTTATGTTACTACTAGCTCCACCCCGCGGTGTTACCTTCGTTGTACCCGTTCCCTCGGGCATTTCGGGATAAATATATCCCATGTATTACCTATTATGATGTATAACCTATATTACTGTAAAGTTTCATCCAAATTAGTCCGGTAGTTTTTTCGTGAAAGAGTAACAAACATTACATACATCCATCCTCACAAACTTTCGCATTTATAATATTAGTAGGAAGTAGGAGTTGCTTTTGATGTGATAAGTTGTTTGATATCACTATCGCAATGTTAGATTTAATTTGATTTGGGGATACCAAAATAGCATAGATCTGGCAAAATTATTGTTAGTTTTTAATTTTTTCAATTGGATATGCAAATCAGTAAAAATATTTACCTTTGGTATTTACGTATATATACGTAAATACCAAAGGTAAGGTCTTATACTACGAACATTACGTGAGTGACTTACGAACACAAGTTAATTACACAATGAATATATTCATAAGCTAAACATAAACTGCGTCACCAAAATATTTTTACTTATCCAACAAAAACATTCCATTTTATACCCACCTCAATAATACCTAATCCGAAACGTTGCCAACTTCAAAAATGACAAATAAGTCAAAAATATATCAAGGTATACTGACTCATATAACACCCACGTAGAGTTTAAAATAGAATGGCTTGTTTCGATCTAAATATGATATTATAGTGCAGTGCAGTGATACAATCTTATAAAACGGAGAGCGAACTATATGGGAATGTCTAGCTTTTTCTATTGTGTCCAGACGTAATATCTAGATCAGATAGAGATCAGACTTTTACTGGAAATAATTTTTGATTCAACTTAACTACTAATAATAATCTTGTACACTATAAAGCAAGTTAACATCGACTAATCATAAAATATCATATCTCACCTTTATGTAATGTAACCAGTCTATGATATGCTTCGTCGCTATACTATTTTGTATGATTGGTGGATATTAAAGTAACGTAGTAGGTATAGCCAAGCTCTAGTGGAATGACACACTAAATAAATAATATTCTTAACTTCCATATACAATCACAACTCTCAACAAACAGTTAATGTTGAATACATAAACAACATTACGTACTGACTGTACTGTACCCACCATACTAATGTACTCTATCGAATGTTAAATATAAAACTAATAAAAAGTAAGTAAGTATTAGCCTGTAATGTCCCACTGCTGGGAAAAGGGATCTCACCTCACTGAAGATATCAGCACAATGAGGATAATCACTACGCTTGCTAATTGCGGATTGGTGATAAACCCGAGCCACAATATAGTACATATCTACCCGAGCCATGTATACAAAGTTGTAATATGTAATATGAAACTATTTTTTATTACATAAAGCAATTCAAAGTGGTCAGTTTTAGTAAGTCACAGTATTTACTAAGTATTTAGATTAAGTATCTAACCTAGTTTAAGTAATCGACTAATCGTTTTCTTCACGTTTATAGACTGACGGATCGATTTGTTAAATTCCAATTGTATAGATCAAACAGTTATACTGTTTGTAAACAATATACAATTAAATGAGTTGTGTAGAGAGTTACTTTGAAGCAAAAACTGCAACTATGTGTAAAGATATTTTATTTTGACTAGCTTTTATTTTTAGGAATGCATTATCACCAAGTAGAAATGTATAATTTATAAAATTACTCTTTCAGCTCAATCGTAAACCTAGATTGTCAAAGTCGGGTCTTCTCTGCCACGATTTAATTAAAAACAGAAACTGGCATAGATCTCATCATAAACGCTTAGAAAATGTATATTAAAATAAACTAAGTACATACAAAATCTAAGAAGGCCAACTACTGAAACGAAACACATAGATAAAGTCGCGTGTGGTCAATTCTGACAAATTGCAATTTAATTGGGCTAGCCATCCGACTCCAATATCACATTCCATTAGATAAGACGATAAGACACAATGCCAAACTGTCTCTGGTCGATGCGTATTCTATTATTCTCGTAGTTCCATGACTCAACCTTTATCTACGAGTATAAAAACGATAGTATGTTACTGCTATGCAAATTTTTATATGATTGCTCTTTGCATGCTATTGCAATTCATTAGCATTTATTCGCGAGGGTGCTTTTCTATTGAAAATATGTGCTGTATCCTGTTTCCTTAGATAGACTAAAATGATACAGGATTTGGGATAGGTACTTTGGCATTATACTTACTATTAGATTAAAAAGATTGCGGGTTTTATAATGATATTTAACTCAAAGAACAAGTATGAGATCAATATAATCGAACATTGAGATCGATAAGTGGACTGGGGGTATATGTATTTGTTAATTTATCAGGACAAACTTGTAGTGGAACGTTAGGTAATACGAATAAAATCGCAAAACACAACCTCTACGTTTATCCGATACGGAAGCGCGGCTAGATACCGTGATTGTTTTCCTCGTGGAGCGAGAAGGTCAACAAACCAGACGAACGGCCGTGTGCACATAAACATTGAATGGTAAAATATGATCAGCTTTACGATTTAACGATACAATCTAGGCCGATATAATATAGGACTTTTCGATATGGTTGGTTGTGCGTTTTTGTTGAAGCGGCGCGGAGCCCCATCGACCTATCACAATGCATTGTGTTTTCGAGCAATTGGTGATTTTAGCTCCGTTTCGGTAGAAACGCAGCCTAATGCATTATTTCTTATTAGTGCCAGGATACAACTGATACCGGACTCCACACTCTATTTCGCACATATACATGGTCTTTTTTCCCGACTAGGTTAAAACAATCCAGTATTTTGTGTTTTCCCTATAGGGAACACTGTACTAGCGGCGCCCCGCGGTTTGTATTACCCGCGTTTTGCCCGTTCCCGCGGAAATTTCAGGATAAAATGTATCCCATGTGTTATTCTGATGTATAGCCTATATTACTGTAAGGTTTCATCCAAATCCGTCAGTAGTTTTCGCATTTATAATATTAGTAGGATAGTAACGTTAAAAGAAATATAACTTACATAAAATATATTTAGTAAACACAGCCAACAGTTATACGATATCTGTCAACCGAATCCTATTATCTAAATCTTTTATTGTAGATTATCTGATTAGCGACATCGAAGTCTAGAGTCCGCAGACAATGGCTTTAGAATATACATCATCTATCTAGGTATTGCAGGCCAGTATTGATTTCAAGTCACGGCTCGTGATTTCAATCTAACTATACAAGTAAACAAATGTTTTATTTGCCTTTAGATTTGCTTGAAATTGCGTAACTAATATAAGAAATTGCCATTGATTTTCCTGTTTCTCATCGTACTGATATCTTCAGTGAGATGAGAGGCCTTGGCTTAGCCGTAGGACCAATACCTACAGGCTATTTATTTTACTTAGGCACATATTCTGTCTATTCTATTAAGGCTTTGATTGACAATACTCATAAATGCATGTTATTTTAGCTTGCTTTATCACTACATAGTATATTGTATAAAACAAAGTCCCCGCGTCTGTCTGTCTGTTCGAGATAAACTCAAATACTACTACACGGTTTTTCTCGCGGTTTTCTCCAATCAATGGAACGATTCTTCCGGAAGGTTTATATGTATAAAAAAATCCGAAATTCCCACGGAAACGGGCACAACGCGGGTAAATATCTAAAATACAAATAACAGTTAAAAGTTACATTTAAATGATTGTAACTTTTCCTTCAACTTACTAATCGGCATAAAAACAAGCGGCCTTCTGCATTTCCATTAGTAGAATAGCAATCTATCAACAACATACTTTCTTTGTTTTGATTCGCCAACACAATACTATTGTCTATCCAAAATAAATGAAATAACTCCGAGGTCGACTATTCAACCGAAAAGGTAGCGCTTGTGACGTAGTTTGTGTAAGCGATATTAATTCGTCCCGATTGATAAGCAACGGGCAGCTAGGTTTTACTAAGCGATATTAACTGATTTAATTGTGCAGCTTGGCCCATTTAAATTTAATGAAATGGCTTTGGCTATTTAGATGGGTAGCCAATAGTAGCAATTTTCTAAGCACAACAGGTGCTTTGGAGGGCACGTTAAAATGTCAGTACCGGTTGTTTCAATTGTTAGTCTATGTCGGAGCCTTTTAGAGGCTTTAAGAACTCCGGTAACTACCAGAGTTGGTCTCTAGCCTACTCGAACTCACTTATTGAATAAGATACGATCACGACGCGAAACAACGTCATTTCATAAAGGTGACAGACGGCCTCCTATTAAGTGGACAACCTTGGTCCTTACTTAATTCACAAACATGTGGGAGTTCAATTAATACGTTTATGAAGCTACTGCTTTATATTCATTGAGAATAATACGCTTTTACGAGTGTATAACGTAGGTTTGGGGTATATATGAAATTAAAGGCCAAGCGCTTTATTCATAAACGCTTTTGAACTAAAACATTGTTATAAAGTATTTTGTCTCTTTTGCTCTTCGGTAAATAGCGTATGTCGGAAAGGGACAAATTATTTAATAGCTAAAATGCTGTTAATAATCTCTATAACTAAAACATGGTATAAAGTATTTTGTTTCTTTTGCTCTTCGGTAAATAGCGTATGTCGGAAAGGGACAAATTATTTAATAGCTAAAATGCTGTTAATAATCTCTATAACTAAAACATGGTATAAAGTATTTGGTTTCTTTTGCTCTTCGGTAAATAGCGTATGTCGGAAAGGGACAAATTATTTAATAGCTAAAATGCTGTTAATAATCTCTATAACTAAAACATGGTATAAAGTATTTGGTTTCTTTTGCTCTTCGGTAAATAGCGTATGTCGGAAAGGGACAAATTATTGAATAGCTAAAATGCTGTTAATAATCTCTGTAACTAAAACATGGTATAAAGTATTTTGTTTCTTTTGCTCTTCGGTAAATAGCGTATGTCGGAAAGGGACAAATTATTGAATAGCTAAAATGCTGTTAATAATCTCTGTAACTAAAACATGGTATAAAGTATTTTGTTTCTTTTGCTCTTCGGTAAATAGCGTATGTCGGAAAGGGACAAACCATTTAAGCATTAGCAAAAATGCTGTTAATAATCATTTATGACTAGCAGCGCCCCGCGGTTTTACCCGCGTTGTACCCGTTCCCGTAGGAATTTCGGGATGAAAAATAGCCTATAACCTTCCCGTTGAATGTGGCTATCTATTACAAAAAGAATTATTCAAATCGGTTCAGTAGTTTCTGAGATTAGCGCGTTTAAACAAACAAACAAACAAACAAACAAACAAACAAAACAAACTCTTCAGCTTTATAATATTAGTATAGATAAGGCCCTACACTTATAAAATATATCATCAAAATGAGAAAGAATAAGTCTTCTTAGATGACGAAGTTATATTTAACAAGATAATCAATCATACACTCAGTCTCCTCAGTAACCTCTCTCAACCATCAGGAGGTTCTCAAATCTGTTGTAGGTATAATTGGTTATTTTTATGTTTGTTACGTCATACCTTCATCGTTCATGAACGAACAGACTTCAGGCATGCTAACAGTCCCATTGTTGTTTTCAATAAAGGAACTTATATAAATTTCATTTGAAATAGGTTTTTTTATGTTAAAGAGTTGGATAATGTTTTTCTATTGCGTCGTTGTCGTCGGCAATATTTATAAAACAAGTAGCGCCCCGCTGTTTCTAACCGCGTTGTGTCCTATCTCGTGGGAATTTGAGGACTTCCCGTTGAATGTGGGTATCAATTACACAAATAATTATTCAAATCGGATTAGTAGTTTCTGAGATTAGCGCGTTCAAACAAACAAAAATCCAACTCATCGTCCAGTAGGTTAGCGGCCAACCCTGGTGTCGGAGTTATAAGACCGCCTAAAGGCCTCCGACATGGTCTAACGATTGAAACAACCGGGACCGACTGCTTAACGTGCCCTTCGAAGCACGGTAGCACTCAGATAGAAATGCCACTATCGGCCACCCATCCAAGTAGGGGACCATCGCTTAGTCAAACTACCCCACGAGCGCTACAATCATCTTCATTATAATATTAGTATACATAGAGTATAGATTAAAACTACTATAGTTAATGTAAATTAGATCTCTATTCGTTATACTGTGCAGCGGATAAAACAGTTTCTAAATCATTAATTAAAAAGGTTCGAAACGAAGACTGCGCTCGGAACGGTGAGCGGTTTCCTTCATTAAAACTACTGCTAAGGAATGATCTACTTCCTTTAACGTAAGGCCTAAACGGTTGAAGAATTTTATAATTGGATTTTATTCAGCTTAACTAGTTATAAAACTTTATTTCTAATGTTGACGTTAGCTTCGTATTTTATCAATTTAGTATCATCATCATTATTATTGTGTATCGGATAATTAGTAGATAGTAAGGATCAACTTGAATGGGTCAGCCAATAGTGGCATGGCATTTATATCTGAGCGCTACCTTACTTCGAAGGGCACGTAAAATTGTCGATTCTAGTTGTTTCAATCTAAAGACCAAGTCGAAGGCCTTTAGACAGTCTAATCACTCCAACGCCAGGTTTAGCCACTAACATACGAACTAACTTATTTACTAAGTACTAGAGTAATCGCACGTTATCACAGCTACTTAGTGCTTAGGTCAAACGTAACGTTGTGATAACACCCATAGCAACGAATGTGCGTGCCTAAGTCCATAAAAGAATCAATGTCCTCAATATTGGTCGTTGTATTATCAGGGTATTGCGGAACTGTCCACTACCCATTCCCATTCGTGCCTAAAAGACGTTAGAAACCTACATCCTTGCGTCATATAAGACCAACCCCGTTCTTGAAAGGTTAATGAAATATTAACCTTCTAACTGCAAATTGAGTGATTGACCTGTTTTAATTACGGTGATTGAGTGTATCAATGTTTTTGAGTATTTTATATTTGATTACGTTTTTGGTGATTAATTGGTTTTTAAATCGTGCTTCGGAGGGCACGTTAAGCCGTCGGTCCCGGTTACTTTTTACGGATAGTAGTCGTTACATTGAGCCATGTCAGAGGCCTTTGGCGGCTCAATAACTCTGACACCAAGATTGGTCAGGTTCCATCCACTCGATGAAGAGAAGAAGACTTCAAATAACAATTTAACTGCGTTACGCGTTACTTATAGCGTATAGATATAGGTAATTAAAAAAGACATCATTGTGACAATAGACGATACCTTTTTTGGTAAAAAGACAATATATCATTTCATATTATTAAAGGAACTACGTGATGAATCTACAACAATATCCTATGTTATGTCAAAAGAGATCAAAAGAGGTAGGTACATATCGTTTTCTATTTATTCGTAACGTAACTGCTACTCAATATGTACAAGGTGACTATTAGGCGATGCTTTAGGAAACTTGAATGCCCTCGTAAAGATGCATCGATTTCACTAAGCAAAACGAGTTGAATAATAATTATTTCCTAATCATAATCTGTTATCAAACACAAGTTGCTATGCCGGCTTGGTTCATTAATTAATTACGAATTAGAATTATCTAATTTAACTGGGTTCATGATTTTATAATTACACTAGCAGCGCTCCGCGGTTTTACCCGCTTTGTGCCCGTTCCGGTGGGAATTTCGGGATTTTTTATACATATAAACCTTCCTCTTGAATCACTTTATCTATTTTAAAAAACCGCGTCAAAATCCGTGCAGTAGTATTTGAGGTAATAGCGAACAGACAGATAAACAGACAGACAGACGCGGCCGTGGACTTTGTTTTATAATACGTACTTAGTATGATTACTTCCTTAGTCAAAATATGGGTTATAAATGTTTAACCTTTCTTTTCGTTAACATGACTAATTATTTATTAATAGTAACAGATTATTTGGTTTGATGATCATTCATGCGGTTTATGTCACGTCATTACCTCAGGAAATGTAAAACCAAATAAAAACAGTGAATGTCCATTAAGGTACAGCCATATTTAAATCTCTATTTCCTGTTACATACTAAATATCTAACTACTAGCAGGGCCCCGCGGTTTTACCTGCGTAGTTCCCGTTCCAGTGGGAATTTCGAGATGAAAAATAGCCTGTGACCTTCCCGTTAAATGTGGCTATACAATACCCAAAGAACTATTCTAATCGGATTGGTAGTTTCTGAGATTTCCGCATTCAAAAAGAAATGAATTAAATAAAAGCAAACTCTTCAGCTTTATCACATTAAGTATACATACGAGTAGATAGTAAGATGAGTTGCCAATTATATCAAGAACAAGCAGCACCCAGCGGTTTTACCCGCGTTGTGCCCGTTCCCATAGGAATTTCTAGATGAAAAATAATCTATAGCTTTCCTCGATAAGTGGACTATCCAACACTGAAAGAATTTTTCAAATCGAACCAGTGTAGTTCCTGAGATTAGCGCGTTCAAACAAACAAACAAACTCTGAAGCTTTATAATATTATGTAGCATCTAATAGATTTATATCTTCTATTTAGGTCGCGCAATTGAGCCACTGCTATTGAGGGATTGCTCATACACCTACTGAGTGTTTAGATATAAATAAAATAAACAATAACAACTGATTCTAATAATAATAATAATAGATGCGGAATTTATCTGTTTTATTTTGCAAACCATTGAACTAGCCAAGCAATTGTTCTGTAACAGAAAGGAATGATGTTTTACCCGCGTTGTGCCCGTTTCTTTGGGAATTTCGAGATGAAAAATAGCCTATAGCCTTCCTCGATAAGTGGACTATCCAACACTGAAAGAATTTTTCAAATGGGACCATTAGTTCCTGAGATTAGCGCTTTCAAACAAACAAATAAACTCTGCAGCTTTATAATATTAGTATAGATTTGACTAACATTTCTTACTACGTAAATACAAATAAATACACAAAGGTGAGTAATCTAATGATAAGAAACACATTTTATTGATATGATGTGTCACAGAGCTACAAATGATAACTCTTATCAATATGGGAACACATTACGTTAACTAGTTATGATTAACAGATGTTTTTATAGTTACTTTCCTACTTAATATGGTATATTCATATATGAATTTCATATTCATACTAGCAGCGCCCCGCGGTTTAAGCCGCGTTGTGCCCGTTCCTGTGGGAATTTCACTATGAAAAGTAGCCTATAACCTTCCTGTTGAATGTGTCTATCCATTACAAAAAGATTTATGCAAATCGGATTGGCAGTTTCTGAGATAAGCATGTTCAAACAAAGAAACAAACAAACTCTGCAGCTTTATAATATTAGAAAGATTTGTTGTGTTAATTATTTTATAATAGTTAGTCATAGCCATCATTATTTTCTTATATTTTATGTAGAAATGAGAGTTAAAGGGAAATAGTATTTTTATAAATGGTTTATCATTAATTTTGGTAGAAGACAAGGCCTGTGTGACATGCTGTGCACACAGAATTTAAGGGTCTATAAACATAACAATATGTATGACTTACATTAGCTCCTCAAACTGAAGATGTAATTATTACCAATTATGTAAAAGATATAGTTGAATAATTTCAAATGGAGATTTGGATTTTTTTTCTCATATTTTTTTACGTTATACACTAATTTCTTCAGTGAGATAAAAAACCAGCCCAGCAGTGGTATTTAGCAGGCTTATAGTTATAATAGCGAGTAAGTCAACCATGTCGGAGGCCTTAATTATTAATTAGCCATAAATGTCCCACTGCAGGGCAAAGGCCTCCCTACCCTCCTTCCACTGATCTCTATCCTGAGCTATTATGGGCCAGTTACTATTGTGTTGGTCTAGTTCATCCCGCCAACGCTTGCGGGGTGTTTTTGTGCTTGGAGTCCAAAAGGGGGGGGAGGGGAGGCCTTAAGGCAGTCTAAAAACTCTGACAACAGAGTTGGCCACTAACCTACTCGAAATGAATGAATGAAGCAAGTATACTCTATTTTTTTGGATTGGCACAAAATGTGGACCAATGTTGTAAATTTTCCAGCCAACGATGATTGCTCCTGAAGAGGAAAAAGTTTTAGTAATTTTATTTCATTTTTACCCTATCTCTAAACCTTTTTCCTCTTCAGAAGCAATCGTCTTCAGCTGGAAAATTTACGACATTTAACCACATTTTGTGCCAATCCAAAAAAAATAGATAATAAGTATGTAGGTATAGTACAACAAAGGAAATAGGTAAATTCTCATTAAACTTAGTATAATGTGATTGATAAGTAATCATTTGATAATAATGATTAGGAATTTATGGTGTGAAAATATATAACAGATTAATGTATAAAAATAATTTTGCTTCACGTTTATTTCCAGTTATCACTACATAGTATAAAACAAAGTCGCTATTTTTGTCTGTTTGTTTGTCTGTTTGTCTGTACGCTTAAATCTTTAAAATTACGCAACGGATTTTGATGAGGTTTTTTGTAATAGGTAGAGTGATTCAAGAGGAAGGTTTTTATGTAAAAAAAAACCCGAAATTCCCACGGGAACGGGCACAACGCGGGTAAAACCGCGGGGCGCTGCTAGTGTTTTATAATAAAAGAGAGTAAAAATGAGTATTCATTTGAGTAAATAAATATAATAACTTCATAAATGGGCATGTTATCAACACACATAGGTATTTCACTCGAAACTTATCTGAACACATTTCACTCAAGTGGTAACAATGCACATACCTTTCATGAATACAAAATTAATGAACCATGTACCATATGCATACCCATTTACGTCCACTGCCTACACATTGGTGATGTGGGCTTCACATCACCTGCTCAAAAAGGATAGGTCTACCATTCGTGCAAATTCGAGGCACAAAGAAATCTTGAATAGCCTTTAGACACAGATGGAAGTGGAGCCAAATTAGTTGATGACACCCAGTTACGACGCTCAAGGTTACACGGAATAGCGCAGCAAACGAATGTACCTACTGTACACAAACAAATACCAAAGTTATTTCTACTTTTATGTACTCAGCTATTGTGTAAATCGTCACGACCCAATGCACGTACCGAGAGGAAAGATTAGAACCGAATACTATATTTGCTCACTAAATCTCAATGAATTTAAAGAGGTGTAGCATCAATAAATATAAAAATAAACCTACCTTAGGGCAATCACAAATCCGCTGAACAATAACTATATCCATAAACACTCCACGAAAACAAAATTTGGAAGCACATAAAGTTCGTACTGTTATTCCACAATATTTACAAATAAATAAACACTTTCTATTGTGCAAGAGACTGTCTGTCTGTTCCGTCCGAGTACATTTGCTTGCATGAAAAAAAACCAAAAACAAGGGGAGCAGATGCCAAACCGTCTGTAGAATATGACGTAGAGATGACAGTGACATTAACTAAAATTTTAAAGTGACACTGACATTGACATTTTTGATCGATTTGTCATTTATCGATACTACTCTGTCGTTGGGCTTACCTCCATGTAAAAGACATAATATTTCAAAAATAAAAAAACCATAATGCACCTGACACAGCAATTGATTCTTTGTTTAAACTCCAATATAAAACTACTACACCAGATTGTTTTCAGCTATAAATGTATTATGTGTTATAACATGATTTGGGATCGTATTTTAAAGTTATCCAGGTAGGTATATCAAAGTTTTTTATGTTATGGCAACACAAAACGATTCGAGATCGAGTGTCGGGCGGGCCGTCAGCTAGTAACCCCAATCAAATCATTCGGCTCGAATGAAGCGAGCGAATCCTATCATCAACATTAAAATAATATCACAATATTTCGTTGATTTTAATACGCGTTATTGAATATTGAATTAAAATCGATGGCTTTTAGTCCATATAATATATTTAAATAGGCACAGTGAAGGTTCTTGAGTGTTTTAATTTAAAAATCCCCTTTTAATTTTTCGGAACGTAAATATTCGGACTGGTGATATTTTTATTTATTTGGTGAAAAATGACGGCGTCGACGATGATTGAGCTTGAATCCTGGATCATCTACCAGTGTGTGCTGAATGAATGCCATGTCTCCAGCAGCTGTAAGTTACTAAATAAATAATATATTACCCACATTTATTACAGGACCGAAAGTATCCAACAGGTTTCAGATTAGTAACGATTTATTTATGAACAACTAAGTTACGTTTACTTAAAATTACCTAGGCATGTAGACTTGATTAAATTTTAATTTACCAGAACCGTAACAAAGTAGGTAAACCACAATCGTTGAGAATTAATTATGTACGAGTGATTCATCAGTAATGTTTATTTTATGAAATTGGTATTTATTCTGTATTAGTTAGGTACATTTAGCCATTAAAAAAAAACTTAATTAATTTTTTTTTTAATAAAAATCGTATCTTATCATCCAGAGTAATAAAAATAAAATTTCTTCGGTTTATGAATATACAAGCAGCGCCCCGCGGTTTTACCCGCGTTGTGCCCGTTCCCGTGGGAATTTCGGGAATTTTTTTACATAAAAACCTTCCTCTTGAATCACTCTACCTAAATATTACAAAAAAAAAACCGCATCAAAATCCGTTGCGTAATTTTAAAGATTTAAGCATACAGACAAACAGACAAACAAACAGACAAAAATAGCGACTTTGTTTTATACTATGTAGTGATTTTATTTTATATGTAGGTACCTTTAGGTACGTCTAAATAAAAAGAACTGGCTTATTACGGTGTTAAATTATACCATTAGAACCGTGCCTAAATCGATTAACCTAGTAGTACCTACCTAATAAAATATTAATTAGATTTACTTTAATTAATTACTTTCATTCATTAATGCAACAAAATCATTAACTATACGTAAACCATTGAATACAGAACCTCTATTTTGAAGTCGGTTGAAAGCATACTCAATCTTAATATCTAGTTACAGACCAGGCTTTTAAGTCTAGACTACAGGTATGAAGTAACGGTCTGTACACTAGACACTATCTACCTATACTGTCTACACTAATCTATCTATATAAATAAAAATGTATTGCTGTTCGTTACTCTGCTTAAAACTCGAGAACGGCTGAACGGATTTGGCTAATTTTGGTCTTGAAATATTCATGAAAGTCCAGGGAAGGTTTAAAGTAAGCATTGACTGAATAAATGCGGGTGAAACCGCAGGGCACAGCTAGTAAGTATAATAAATCTGAAGAGTTTGATTTTTGTTTGTTTGAACGCGCTAATCTTAAAAACTGCCAACCCGATTTTATTTATTCTTTTTTAATAGATACCCACACTCAACGGGAAGGTTCCATGCTATTTTTCATCCCCAATTTCCCAGAGCAACGGGCACAACGCGATCAAACCCGTGCGGCGTTGCTAGTTCAATAAATAAAGTAACATCACTTATAGCCGCGAACGGTCGAATGGTTGCACTAATTAACGTTAATGGTTCGTCTTGAACATATGCCTGATGTCTGTTACAACTCATACATGAGTGTAAGAGATTATTTGATAAGTTATTCCACTTAGAAGCTTTGAGAAGTATCGTTTATGATATCTGAAGTATGGACCATTAAAAGTTCGTATGCTGTTTATCTTCTTACGACGAAATACAATAACATTATCTTCTAACTTGTACTTCTTCAATCAATTTGTTATGAGTTCTTAAATGTAAACTAAGCTGATTGTCAAATTTTTTTTTGTTGATCCTACCCTATTAAGATTATACAAATATGGGCGGGAACCATGCGTAAACTTATAAGGCTCCAATCAATTTATAACTGGTAGTTGTAAGAACGTAAATCGTTAAAAAAAACGTGGAATCTAGTTAATCATTTCCACTACCTACTTAGATCTCACTTGATCGCATCGACTCCGTCCAGCAACCGAATTTAAGCTGTCAACGTAGAATGAGTTTCAAACCACTTTTCACCAACTGCTTAGGTATATAGGTATCTAAAATAAAGTTTATTTAAAAAGAGCTTTTGTCAAATTAGACGATATAATGAGTAGATTTACCTAATTATGTTTAAAAAAATGACATTCATTTAGAATGGAGAGCGCGGACCTAAACTAATTACCTATTTAGTTACTTACTAAGCACTGGAAAACCTTCAAAACTCGTGTTACGAAAAGCTCTAGAATATTTTGTCTTTGTCATAGAAAACTTAATTAAGGTATTGTTAGCGAAGGTAGATAAAAATGTATTTTAAACTCTATACCTTTACGGTAGAGCTCATCGCGTCGGATTGGTTTGAATCGATAGAGTTGTCGGGGCCCGACACAGGAGTTATCAAGGACGCGACCCTGACGTCTCGAAATATAGCTAAACTCTATTTTTTCCTACGTGAATTAAAATGTGGATAAATGAAGATTTTTCAGCCGAAGACGATTCCTTCTGAAGAAGAAAAAGAAGAAAACAAGGTTCTAGTCATTTCATTCCATAACTGAACCCTTTTCTTCAATGGAAGAAGTTGTCTTTGGTTGAAAATTCATCATAGTTTAAATTTTAACTCTCGCAAGAAAAGTATAATATACAAAGGTACTTCAAGTAATCACCTTCCGTTCAAAATGTTTTAATAATGAATACTTATAAACCGTTCCAGCAGAAAAACTCGTAAGAAGCTCGAAAATAACGTAATAAACGACTTCCTTTATGATATGGAGTGCCATTGAATCCCTTGGATTTTCACAATTTCTTTTATGATAACAAAATGTAGGTACCTGAATAATCAACCATGTTTAGGAACCTCTACCTAGATGTAAAGCACTAAGTTGGAGGTTATTTAACAATATTACTTATAATTGCTTCCGTATTGCTATTAAATAGTGCTCTGTCAATTTTTGTTCCATTAAGCGTAGAACAAACTCATTTCCGAGGCAACCACAATGTAAATATCCCGGCATTTCCACTGTTTGCGAATATCCTTTAATACCGCACCCGGGGCCTGCGTCGGAATTCCGATGAAATTAATTCTTCGTCCGACTCCGGTACCTCATTTGTATTGACTTTCCAGACTATTCCCTCGCGTGGTCGTTCACTTAAAATCTTCATTTCAAAACTAATTAAATTTTAACGAAGTCTCAGGTATTTCAATTATATACCTAACGTAACGAATGGGAAATAATTGACGATCCAATCTCCGAGTAAGGTTTCAGTTATTTATTTTACGTTACTGAAAATGTTATTTGTTTTGATTGATTTAAAGCCGGAGTGTCTACAGTATTATTCATACATTTGATATTGCATTATTCATACATTGTTTGTCATAAAAGTTAACGGGTACTTCTTAAATTTTCACATTTCGTGTTGGTAGCATTTTTTCCAAGAGCTTTCATTGTGCACTCATGGAATGTAGATTATAAGTGACAAGGTCGAGGAGTAAGGCCGGAACGATTTTTTCCCTCGAAAAAGGTCTTGGCATTGTCAACGTTTGCAATTTATCTAATAGATCCCTAAACTAAGTTCATTGAACTTCGGCGTCCCAATCCTGATTACATTTCCCCGATTCGAGAAATGAAATGGAACTTAATTTAGTGGAATTTTCTTGCATTTAATATTCAACACTCATGTCGTTCTGTCATTAAGTCTGACCTTGTGCGACAGCCATGGTCTTCTAATAATCTGAGAATCCTGCACGCATGTTTTATAGTCCATTTGGGGACGACTCTCTTTGTTTACGAGTTACTATAATGTTTAGATACTGACATCCTTAAAAGGGGAAAGGCTCCGGAACATTTTTCACATACTTTCAAAGACCAGGACTTTAAAAACCGGATGGTTTAAAGTCCGTTCTTCGCATTAAAACGTTTTTAATACCACGTTCATCCCAAGTTCCTATTCTTTCTTTTAATCATTACATTAGCTTATTATAAATGCAGCAAGTTGCGTGAGTTTAAAAACTATGTAAAGCAGGCAATCAACTCAGTCGTAGCTAACAATAGACGTTCTTTAAAGTACGATACATAATAAAGTTAGTATGAAAGACGGGAGGGGGTGAAGGGGGTTGTCTTATGCAAGTTTCTTCCCTTATTTCTTTGTGCTCAGGGCAGGCAGGGCAGGTGCGTTTGCAGCTGGCGTAGACATGTGCTTAACGGTCGTCGGTCGTTTCCGCGCGTGCGATCTTTTATCGTTGTATACTTCAAGGTTATAGTTTTATTGATGGAAGGAAACTTTTAAGTTTGTTATGGATGAAGACGTGAATATTTTGCAGTATAATATTTCTCAATAATGGTAGGTTATATTTGCATAGAAATATTCTATAACCTTTATTATTGCATATTAAAAAAAAACTACTAATGGGAGAGTTTAGAAATAATTATCCTTTGTTATACCTTCACGATCACGAACGCGCATCATAACTACCCACATTTTACCCGTTCCCGTGGGAATTTCGAGTAGCCTATAACTTTACTACATCCCTAGTGATAGATCAAAATATTAGCCCCTAAATCCGACCTTACAAACAAACAAAAAAATCGTATTCAAATTTTGAAAAGACATACTTAATAAGATACATAGGTATTATAAAAATATAAGAATAATAAAAAAAACAATACCCTTTCAATAAAATAATGCAAGTTAATTTAATTTATAATCAGTCCGGTTTAGTTATAAATGGTAGTTAGTTAATCCGTATTTAGTTTGTTGGCAAACAAACTGACATGATAACTCCATACAGAGTAACTCGGTGTGCAGTTATCAATATTAATAAAACTTGTCCGTCTGTGTGGATAATAAATTCATTGTCGCTTGTGCATGTTGACATTTAGTCATTATTATGGAACTCTAAAACACAATGAAGGTTTTGTGTCGTTTTATATTGATGATGATTAAGGCGGATGTGAAGTTAATTGAAATTCTTAAATATATGATCTAGATCACTACATAGTATAAAACAATGTATGCTTAGATCTTTAAAACACGCAACAGATTTTGATGCGGTTTTTTTAAATAGGTAGATAGAGTGATTCAAGTGGAATTGTATTGAAATGTACTTTAATTTCTGTGAAGATACAGTAACGTCGGTATAAATTGTGGTACTACTTTTGGATATTTATAGAACCTTATTTACCAACAAATTGAGTTAGTAATAAAAATGTTACAAGTCCTCAAACAAAAGTGTACCTATGAACGTTATCTACATGTAACAGAAACGGAAACTTCTAATCGTCAAAAGTTTTCAAATAAAAAGTTTGATTGGTTTCAAGTCGTGAACTTAAATAAAAAGTTCGTTAACACTGTGAATCATCGTTGTAGGTATTCTGTTTTATCGAGTTATTTACGTTTTACCAACGATGACTTATAAAATCACTTTATATTGACGTTCTTGTGTATAAAACCAGTCCAGTCATTAAGGTATTTAAAAACAACATTTTGTTTATCTGATTGTGCTAAATCGAGTACAGAATAGGCGCCTAAGACGATTGATTCGCGTTTTATCGCATTCAGGTTGAGAATTAACACAAATACATTGCTAATGTCTGTTCATTGTAAAGTACGGTTAAAACCAGACGCATTTACTTGATACCTACTGACATTGTATGATATTGCTTCTATACGTAAGTATATATTTTGTTAAGTGTAAGATACGTACTTGGGTACAGATGTGCACTCTGGAGAATGGGTTAGGTGGGTAATGTCCCCCCAAATATATTTAAAGAAAAATAAATTAGTAACTCTATCAAATATTTGGTTGACTCCTAAAGTTTCTGCACACATCAAACCCTGAAAAACTCATCAGCAATGATGGGTGTCATAATGCAGGCCTATCGATTTTGAAAAAAGAACACCTTTAGAGGCAATTATAAGTCACTAACATTGAATAGTCAATGTTCGTTTTTCAAAAAATTCGCCGGTAACCGTCATATTGCAACGTGGCACTCCTGAAAGTAGTTTAATCTCAATATTCCCACGGGATGATTTCATTACTTGCTGTGAAGGTACCTGGCTGCTCGTCAATAAACTGATCTGCCCGTGACTTCAATCAAGACTAACGACCACGTTTGTTATCATTCATACAACAGCCAATCGCGCTACGTTATTCATTAAAAATTCATATTTATAAAAGTAAACTGATATTTTTAATAACAGGTTTTGTTCGATTGTAAATATTTTTGAAAGTGTACCATTACTTATAATTGAATGTATGCTTTTTAATTTCAATAATAATTAAATACTTATAATGATGTAACTGTTTGGTGTTTTCGTGTAATCCTTTCCAAAAGTACTGATATCATCAGAGAGCGTAGTTGTGATTGAATCTAAGTAGATTTATTAAGGCGGATGAATAAAAAGAGTTTGCTCTTCATATGAATATACCTAGCGGTAGATAAAGTATTCGCTATACCAATGTCTGCTTTTGTTGATACTTTGTGATTTGAATATTTAAATTAAACGGTCACTTGTATACATAACCCGCGCCTTGTTACATGTTTTATTTTTTTGTCTGATTTGCTTTTTGTTCGTGTGGCAATCAATTCTCGTTATGATGATTGTGACGATATCATTTCAATATGAAAACTGTTACAAAAATATCATTTTATTCGTACTTGACTTTATGAAACGACTAGCCGCGCCCCGCGATGTTACCCGCGTTGTACCCTTTCCCGCGGGAATTTCGGGATAAAATCAATGTAAAACTTAGATTAATGTAGAGTTTCATCCAAATCCGTATCCAGTAGTTTTTTTCGTGAAAGAGTAACAAACATACCATATTATGTATGTACATATACATCCATCCTCACAAATTTCGCATTTATAATAGGTATTACTGGGATTTGTTTATTTATTTATATTATCAATTTTGTCTTCAATTCATATTGTTGTATTGTTAGTATAAGTACCTATTTAGTAGTTTATTTATGTATTGTTTCGCTATATATGAAACGAATACTAAAATCGTGTTCGTATTAAATAATTATTTACAAAGTAGGTGTTAGTTTTATCAATAAGGAAAATGACAACAAAACATAAATTCTATTTATAACATACCCAACCAGCAAAACAGGCTCAGAACTCGCACTTTATAAGAGTGGTAGGCTTTAAGCGCTCTTATAATTGTTTTAGAACATGCCATCGATCCTAATTACATTTTAGACAAGCCGGTATGGCCTCAAGAACGCTCAGTCTCATAACCAAGTCTCATATATGTATAGAAGAGACATTACTATGCTATTGTAAGCCACTTACTCCTATAAGAGCATTTACTAAGACTAGTTGCACTTGAGAAAACTTGCTCTTATATGCGTATTTTCTAAGCTCGTTTGATTTTATAATAGACTTGCTAAATGCTATTGTAAGATGTCAGACTAATATCAGCATTGCATAAGAGTACTGTGAGTACGTGCATTTCTGATCTTATTTGAAACTATTATAAGATCAATAGCACTGGATAAAAGTATGATATTAGAGTGATTTTGGATCAACATATTTACAACTAGCAGCGCCCCGCGGTTTTACCCGCGTTGTGCCCGTTCCCGTTGGAATTTCGGGAATTTTTTTACATAAAAACCTTCCTCTTGAATCACTCTACCTATTACAAAAAACCGCATCAAAATCCGTTGCGTAATTTTAAAGATTTAAGCATACAGACAGACAGACAAACAGACAGACACGAAAAAGTGACGACTTTATTTTATACTATGTAGTGATAGTGATGTAGTGATACAAAAGACAAGACCCATAAAAGAGCGTTTGATCTTAGATAAATTTTGGGAATACTAATTTTAATAGTCTTATGAGTAATTTTGCTGGCTATATTTTATTTCAAATTTTTAAATTTTGATAATACCTATTAAATAATGGATTACAAAAACATCTTTTATTTTGAAAACATCTTTTATTTTGAAACGACACTAAAATAATAAAATTCACAACACTACGTCAATGCAGACGCGCGGGCACCGCTCGATTGACTACGCCGCTCCCCGCGCCGCGCGCCGCCACCGCCGCCGCCCGCGCCGCGTGCGCTGTCTTCGTGTCCGTAACTCCGTATAGCCTAAAGCCTAGGTTACACGGTGCGAGCTAGCATGCGAGCTGACCGTGTCAGTTACTGAGGTACAATAGCTCGCACTGTGTGACCGCATCATACGAGTAACTGTTATGTGCGAGTGGGACAGTTGCTCGCAAGCGAGTTACTTCAACATTTTTTGTTTTTACTCGCAACTGGCCTTCCCCCACCACGCCACTCGCACGTCGCTCGGTCGTCAACTCGCATGATTTCGCGAAATGACAGTAGCTCGTACGCTCGGGCCCACGCCATACAGACGAACTATGCGAGTACACTGGTGCAGTAGCTGTCTTCCTGCGACGCCAGCAGTTCGCATAGTGTGACCGAGCGAGGCGAGTCGAGCTACTGTCATACGAGTACACATGCACAGTAGCTGTCTACTGTCATATCAGCTGCTCGCACTGTGTAACCTATCCTTAAGATTAAGTTAATTTTTTTTTCTCCCTGTCGTCGTTTTAAGGTTTTATGTAAAATTGCGAGGAACCCTAATTTATTCCAATATGGAGTTATCTTTAGTATACCGAATGCTAAAATTAGAGTAAACAATCTTACAATAGTCTAATAGTGCGCTTGTAAAATGCAGCTATACTAATGGCGACACTATCAATACAAATTAACAAATAAAATAATTAAACGAGAACATAAAGTACCTAATTTAACAAGGCGCATGAATTTTGAAGAAGTAAAAAGAGGTCTACTTAACAGTAAATAATATTTTCCAATACGATTATTTAACGTAATACTTAAATACACGCACTTGATAATTACGGCACTTTAGTATAACATTAACTTCACAGCAACTTAAATTTGTTTTCATTTATTAATTGTTTTTTCTTCCTTTGTAACTTTGAAACCAACACTCACACGAACTTTTAAGTTTGATTTGACGAAAAATCATAATGAGCTTGAATTGCCTCAAAAGATTCTAACCTTAGACCATTATAAGCCTATGCATGCTTACAAGATACTTACGTAAAAGCAATATTAGCCTAAGTCGGCTTAAATTAATTTTTGCTATATTTCAGTAAGTGCAAACTGTATTCAATTAGACTGATATTAGAACGATATTAAACTAAATATGCTTATAATTAGTGCCCAAACTCAGGCTTATACGATTATATAGGAGTGATGTAAGAGCAAAAATACAGTAGTCTTGAGATTGTTGTAAGCCTAGTTTTTGCTGGTTGGGTATTTATTATACAAATAATTTAATTCGATATAATAAAATATATTTATATCTATGAATATGTCTTCAATGAACTAAATTACAGTCAGCTACAGAATTAATTTTCAGAAAATATAAAAAGTTTTGCCCAGCTGTGGAATGCACTATTTTGAGAAACATCTTAATATCTACTATATAAAATTTTCGTGTCGCGGTTTTTTGTTGCCAAACTCCTCCGAAATGGCTCGAACGATTTTCATGTAATTTTGTGTCCATATTAGGTGTGAAACTCTGTCTTCATCTATGTTTCATATTTTTTAAAAATACATGGCAATACAACGTTTGCCGGGTCAGATAGTATTTTTAATAACATTTTAAATGGCAATGTCCTTCCTATGCTTGTAGATATTAATGCACCCATCCAGCTAAAACTATTGCGTGACAATACCAAAGAATAGCGATCAATACTTCCTAATAATTTATATCGAATCAATAGCTGATAGAATACATCGCACAGTATATTTATGGAATCTTTCCGATGGATTAAGTTCTATTACGGTACGAAATCGATATAGTTAATTACGGCGGAAAAGTCGTTAATTTTTTTAGTACTACTTATTTCGTTATTTTCTTTTTACTTTCAAGTCATATGAAGACTGTTACCTATGACTATTTAGGGGAACAAATTAAACTTTACTTTATTGAATATACAACGTACGATAAGTGATCAACATAAGGAACTTCTGCTTGGCAAAAGAAGTAGTCGCGTTTTATATAAAAACAAGCTGATCTAACAAACGTTGTTTTGCCATATAAAAATTAAGGGATGGTCCATTTACATTTAATTACATTAGTCCCATTAACATTTAAGGGGATAAAATATAGACGTCCGATTCTCAGACCTACTCGATATGCACACAAAATTTCATGAGGATCGGTCGAGCCGTTTCGGAGGAGTTTTAATTTAATTTTATATATTAGATGGCAAAGTAACTGGCAATATCTAATTAAAGTTTTTCTATGCAAGTTATTTCGCCATGGCGCATGTCTAAAATGCATGTCTGCATTACTAAACTAAATATTTATGGATTGTGATTTAGAATGTCGTCAACAAGTAAACCGGACAATATCTTTGATGCCAGTAACGTGTATGAACATCAAAATACAGAGCTACCACCATCAATGCTAAGTGTAGTGGTATTTGGTATTAGTAACAGTAATAATAACGGATGTATTTCGGTACTCAATGCGCACAGCCACTTTAATTGGTTATTTCGCTTGCACAAACTCGGTGTTATGCAAAAACACTTTTAAAGGCCTAGATATAAGGTCCAAATCGTATGAAATTAGAATGGAACAAAAAACGAAAAGAACTGTCATATGCGGTAAAATGACGACGTCAGAGTTTTTAATAACAAGTGATATTTTGTTTTTTGAGTCCACTGCTTTTCCCATATGTTTTTGAAATGTGCGCAAAGTATGGTCAGTAATATTTAGTAATTGGTGTATTACTACAAAAATTGATTATGATTCTTATATACACCGAAGAACGAAGTGCTTACTGATTCTATGATTTTTACCTCGAATAACAGAGGGTGATTTGGAGACCTGATGTTCTTAGTTATTGTAAAAAAAATAAGAAAAAGAAAATAGCTAGATACCTCCATAGCGATAGAGGTCATCAAATAGGTGTCATCAAATTCTTATAATATCTTTATCCAAGTCTCCAAACCCCGAAAATGGTTGTCTTTCAATTCCAGACTGAGACCATACATATTGTCATATATCCTTTAACAAAAACTACCAATCACCTGCACTTGCGCATTGCACATTCTAGTACCACCAACGTTACATAACTGCGAACCAATATCGTAAACAATCCGATAGCCCTGGAACAATGAGTAACCAGATATCTTCGCCGCAGCTTGTCCTTTGTCATAAGTATTGCTTTACTCGGCGGAGTCGGTGGTTTGAGGTATAGCGTACCTGAGAGTTACGCTTCACTTCCCGACCGTGACAAATAGAAGTATGATTGTGTGATGGGACCTTTGATAGGGACTATTTTTTAAAATGCGAAGCTCTGTTAGAATGTCTATGTAGTCTATGTATTTACCGACTTTAAAAAAGGAGGAGGATTCTCAATTTGACCGTATGTATGCTTTTTTTCATAGCAATTTGTTATGGTAGTATGATTGGTGATGAACTATAATATTTTTTTAAATGCGAAGGTCTCTGAAGTCTTTATTTTCATAACAATATTTGTAAAGTCTACCCTTTAAAAATTGTCGGAAGAAGCAAACCGCGCTTATCATTCCAAAATAACACACATTCCGAGTATTCCGGCAAACAATAGATTGCAACATTATACACTCTTTCCTGCAAAATACAAATCACGTTTACGAATTCATAGGGGATTTCTTCAACTTTTAAAAGTAACGTAGCTAGGTATCTCCTACTGCTGAGGAAAGGCCTATCACCCACCGAGGCCTGTCCTATCTTGAATGGGTTAATGCTAGATCCAGTTTGATAAATTAGTACTGAAATGAACATTTCGGTGTGAACCTTGGAGTATAAACAAAGAAGTTATTATTGTTTTTGCATCTCGACGCTCGATTAAAAGCAGTTTTAGTTCAGTCATAACTTAACAAACAACCAGTACACTCACTACAATTACATATGAGCAGTACAAACGCAGTTAACCTTTAGGTATATCAATTATAACTGTGACTGCAGCACTGACTCAGCTAATACCTAGCGACCCGGTTCCGTGTTGGCACCGCTATCAGGATTATATCTGCAATTAGTCATTCTAAGTGCTTGCTCTGTGCTATGTTGTACTCGTATTATAAACTGTTACCTTGGTCTCTGTACCTTCAATTTGTAAGTCTTTGTGACCATGGTTACTACACGGGGAAGCAACGTGCAGCTCGGCGGCTACTTGGATGGGTGGCCAATAGTGACATTTCGATCTGAGCGCTTCCTTGCTTTGAAGGGTACGTTAAGCTTCGGTTGCGGTTGTTTCAATCGTTAGACCGTGTCGAGGGCCTTTGGTGGTCTCCCCACTCCGACACCAGGATCACTAACCTACTTGAAATGAATGAATTAAGGACTCTGATACCTTCAAACTGAAGTCACTGTGACCATGATTACTACAGGTTGCATTTTCATTGGTCAGTATGAGCATTATGGGCAAATGAAACTATAAGTCATACAATAATATGCTCTTAGAAACCATGTCATAAATGCATGGATTCATATATGTATGTATAACCTTCATAGACCTAAACAGTTTTTAAAATCTGTCTGTCAGTTCCAGAGATAAACGAGTTTCATTCAAACGAACATAAAAACGCTTCAACTTTATTAGAATAGTTTGTCTAGATTTTATTCAGATTCCATCCATTCATATCTATAAAACGAAACCTAATCCATTTTTAATTCGTCCCCAATTTCAAGAAATTGTTGAATTCGAAAGCTTAATGTAAAAAGCTCAGTTCGTTTGGACAAAAAACACTTTTTTCGAAGAAACGCGAAATAGGAGGCTTTTTGTGTTTTCTTTTTATTTAATAACCTGCCTTAAGTCGTACCGTGTACTTTATTTATTTCGCATATTGCTTTTAAAGCTAAGTAGCTTTTTAATGTATGTTTTAGAGGAGTTTTAGTAGCAAGGGGATTGGTTAATAGGATTTGTGATCGTGTTACTTTTTTTACGTGTTTGTATTGGATAATAAACCTCCTTGGTTAAGACGTGATCCGTATCGTGTACAAACCATAGACTAGAAACCTCTTCGCTTCGCATTCTAGTTCTATGTTTCAAATCAATCCAATAAAAGAGACAAAAAAAACTTGTATTTTACTTTTCTGCTCAGTTGTTGTATTCCTCTACCTACGGAATCTTTCTTCGACTAAATATTTAGTGACTGCGCCACCTTTCGATACAATAGACAGAGGCAACCTTATACTCATACCTTAGTATTTATACAACAAAGTACACCACCGCGTCTGTCTGTCTCATCGCGATAAAATAACAACACTACACAATACATAATCTAAACACAACAGATTTGCATGACTTCATTGATACACAGAGTGATTCACGAAAGGTATTGGGAAACTTTTCCATACCAAAATTCACATACTCGTAGTACCGCGGGTAAAGCCACAGGGAGCTACTAGTTATTATGTAATAAAATCAACAGCTGCACGTATTCTATCCTCTTCGGTATTACATTCGTACTTTGTTATAAAATCCGTTATAATATTCGGCATACCTATATCAGGATCTCGCCGCGCTAACACGACCTATGATTTATCGCACTCATTTATCAAACCAATTCCTCCACTTCGTTACTCTTTCGGGTTTTGCTATTGTATATATTACTAGCAGCGCCCCGCGGTTTTACCCGCGTTGTGCCCGTTCCCGTGGGAATTTCGGGATTTTTTAAAAATATAAAAAACCTTCCTCTTGAATCACTCTACCTATTACAAAAAACCGCATCAAAATGCGTTGCGTAATTTTAAAGATTTAAGCATACAGACAAACAGACAAACAAACAGACAAAAATAGCGACTTTGTTTTATACTATGTAGTGATTTGCCAATTAGGTATATTGTTATGGAGAGAGTTGTAAAGTGTTTGTACGAACGTAGGCGGCAAGTAGCTAAAAATAATGTTAGCGAACAATTAAAATTAAAAAGTTGTTGCAAGCGCTCACATTTTTCGTCAGGTGTTTTGCCTTGTTGAATTTATATAACCATTTAGTCACGTTAATTTGAATACTTGGTGATCTTTATTTAGAACATTGTTTACTGTACAGAACAAATTGCTACATTATCAACTAAATTTTTCAACCGTCTTTAAATAAGTACTTTAAATCATGAGAGAATTCTCAATCAATCAATAATACCTAGTTAATATTAGAAAAAAATATTCTAAAAGTGTGGTCCACAGATATAGCGTAGTACTTAGTTACTTATATACTTATAGGTACATAATATTCAAATAAATTCAAAATTGAAAACACAAATGTAAAGGCTCGTGGGACTTAAATTAAAATCAATGAGTTCACAGCGAAAACAATTAATAAATAATTTGAATGTTTTCACCGTGTAATAGTAAAGTAACGTAATCGTGGTAATAACGTACCGACACACTCGCCGTCTTATTATTGTTTTATTTTGCTCCCACGATTTTACTTACCGACTCGAAAGTCGGGGAAATGATTCATTTAACTTTACTTACACGAGGTTGGGTGGTTCCGTTTTGTGATAACGTCCGTTGGTTTTTGTTTTAGTTCTTAATTATGATGTTTTGAGCGAAAGGAATGTATGCATATTGAAGTAAAGGTCTTCAATCTCTATATACTCGTATAAAAATCAATGTCACTTTTCGTTGTAATTTTATAACTCAAGAACGGGCTCACCTATCCAAACCAAATGTTTAGGCTTTGTTCGGACTATTTAGTAGATGTGAAGTTTGCACAAAATCGGTCGAGCGGTACTTAAATTTCCACGGGAACGGGCACAACGCGGGTAAAACCGCGGGGCGCAGCTAGTTTTCTATATAATACTTTTTTCAAGAAGAAGCATAGACGAACTAGGTATTTGGAATTCTGTTTTTGTCTGTCTAATGTAAACTGCATCTAATCAAACGATCAATTTAGTGACAAAGCTTGCAATCAAACATAATATTAGTGCACAATTAAATGTAAGTACCTACTACAATTAAATATTATAAGATTTTAGGAATTTGTTTCTTTAGAGGCGAATATAGCTTATCTTGAATACGAAAATCATGATCAAGATCGATAACCGCACAGCTGTCAATATTGCGTATTATGAATTACAATTTTAAATTACGAACCTACCAGTCACACGTTAATGTAAAGCTACCTACACATTGCGTAACCAACTAACAAAACATTTAAAAAACTCAATACCTAACCGTGTGTACTGCGTACTACTTCCTTATAGAGGCCTAAATGAAGTCAACATTGAGATTAATCAGTGTATGTCTGTTGTCTATGCTTGTATGTCTATGTTTGTCGAGTGTGGGCCATACTCAGAAACCGGAACCACGGCCGGAACGTTGCAACAGCGAAGATATTGGATATTCTCACGCATGGCATAACGTTTGCAGTTACACTGTTGTGGACGACTTATTTTTTTAATTTTGAAGAATGCAAATCAAAACGGTTGGTGTTCGTAACGTTATTATTCCAACTGCACTTTCAACAACACGCTTAATATAGTGTGGACTGTATAGTGTGAATATTCCAAAAAGTTTTAATGGTTTTTTAAGCTTAGATTCGATCTAATTCTGTACCATAAATCATATTATGATACCAGTACATATTAATCATATTGATTATGAATATACCGGTATCAATACCACAAGGTGAGTCAGTCGTGCATTGGTTTGACGCAGCCTATGAATATCACGCTAGAAGCACCGTCTTGGTTTTACCCACTTTGTGCCCGTTCCCGTAGGAATTTCGGGCTAAAAATCTATAAACTTTCTGTTGAATGCAGCTATTCTTAACATGAATTATTCGAATCGGACTAGTAATTACCGAGATTAGCATAAACAAACAAAATTAAAAATATTACCTCTTTATACTTTTATTAATAAAGAAGTAGGTATATGTATAGATAAGGTAGCAACATTTTCATTTACCTACCGTATCGGTGTGAATGCGACGGAATCACGTTGATCACGTCAAAGGGGACACAATGCGTTCCCGATCAAAGGAATCAGGATACCTGTGTAATACAATCCCATTGAACCGTACCCTTCCGGTGCTGGGGCAGGCGCGACGCTTTTTCTTATTTAAGAGCTCTACACACTTGTGTCTACGATTACATTATGCAAGAGCATATTCACCACTATCAGCACACCCGTGGTATAACAGCGTTACGTTACGATGATTTTTGGCAAAGCTGAACTGAAGAAATGGCCCAAGAGTTGAAGACCTAAGACTATACTAATACTTGTACTAATTCTTGCTGTCTAGTAATGATTATATTACCTGGAAGTCATCTAATTATGAATACTTATAGTAAGCTCATTAATTGTGATTGAGACTTAAAGTCCGTTTCCGCAGGGCGCGGCTAGTTGTTCAATGTTCCACATGATCCAGTGACCTTCAGTGTGAACGGTTCTTAATACACTACCAATACTAGGTACCCATAGGAAGATATCTCTATAGGTACGTGGCTTCGGTAAAAGGGTGCCAATGTCTGCCATCGCATTTTGATTATTTTCCGGTTTACGTTATGTAATATGATTTTGCTATCTCATTTTGTATTCATCTGTCGGTTTTATTCGACAAGTACCGGTTTATAAGATCTTAATATGAAGCTGTAAGATTTTAATAAGCTGTAAGATTTTAATATGCTGTAAGATCTTTAATATGCTGTAAGATAAGCTGTTATGTGTTTTAAGAATTGAATACAGAAAAGATTAGGGAATAGAGGTTTTAATAAGAAAATTTGATTATTCGATTTTCGAATCTGACATCACTTAATTTAATAACCTCAGTTTGATTATAGAATTGGTTTCAAATTCCATATAACAAGCTTGAAGCTTAGAGTTTGGTCTAATTGACAGTTTGTTAATTTGTCACATGAAAAAAAAATTAAAACCAAATAGCAAAAGTTAAAAAAGATAAAGTCATTAGTAATTCTTTAATAACTAAATCCTGTGTGTTCTACAATATTTGTTTAAGTATGTGTATTCATATATTTAGTCACTAACAGAGGACGGAGGTGAGTCAGGGCATAGTCAGTGGTTATGATATGACACACACACAGGTCTGTCAGTTTATTTATAGGTATCCTGTTAGTGTAATATTAAAAACTGCGGTGAAATTAACTTGAATTAAATGAAACAATTACGTACCTATTTAGGCTTATTTTTTAACCGACTTCAAAATAAGGAGATTCTTGTTTTTGTTTCAAAGTTTTTTTTATTGTATTATTGTATAAATATTTTTTCAACCGACTTCAAAATCAAGAGATTATGTCTTCTTCCTCATATATTTTTAATCAACTTTACAACTTAATAGATGGTTTTATTTTTAAAAAGTTTAATTAACCATCTTCATAAAATGTACTTAGTTTTCATTTCAAGCCAGTTTTTTATGAGCTAACTTCTTTACTTACTACTTTTTAACTTGGAACTTCTTATTTTACATTTTCTTACTAAAGAATTTTGCTTTATTGCATTATAAAGCAGTTTTTACAATCTTTTATGATAAGAAGAGTTTTTTTTTGTTTTTGTTATTTTTGTAAAATAAAACCGAAGCGTATCCGTAAACGTAGTTTCAATTCAAAATGTTATAGGTTACTTTTAATCCCAAAAATCCTTACAGGAACAGAAAAAAACCGAGTTTCTTTGTTATTAAGAACATACTTAAATATTGATACGCCATGCATTAAGTATACTTCATACCCCGAACGTTTTCCAATGAAAATCAGTTACGTCACGATATTGTGACCCTTTTTCATAAAGCCCTGTCTTATTATATTTCAGCTTATCATTTTATTAGAGTAACGTGTCTGCTCTTCGTATGAAACGTTTCATATTTCTATGAAAATGTCTGGTTTCTATTTACGCTATAGATAGGGTAGGTTATGTTATACATTTGATTAAGTTGACGCTTTTTCGGGGTATTTTAGCATTAATTATTTCCAATCGTTCGTCTAAACCATTTTTGAACAATTTTTCACAATGTTTACTATTAAACCCTAGAAAATCAACCTTTTGAATAGCGTTGAAGTTATGTGTCTTTCTTAATCGCCCAATCACAACTTTCCAAAGCCATTAAAGTACTTAAACACGAAATAAAAAAATTCCACTCATACATAATTGGAAAGAAATCAGTTCATAAAAATCGATATCTATATAAATCTAACTATTCCTTTTAACCAAAAAATCTAATATTTGTTTTAAAATAACGTTTTAACTACAAATAATATCGTGTAATGTCAACCATATCAGATTGGAAGCACGTTGCGACGCCATATTATGTGTTACCCGCGGGGTATTTTTTTTATTTTTCACTGCAAAGCGCTCTGGGCGCATTCAGCCAATATGGACGACGCGACGAGATAAAACGCCTTTAAATTTAGAACGAGGAAAACCTAACCACTAGCCTGTATTGGGTTTTATATTTGTTTCAAATGCAAATGTTGTTTGAGTTATTGGTCAAATATTTGAGTAGGTATATTGACATGTTTGTAAATTAGTTAACTTATATAGGTTATACCTTTTTTATTACAATACAGTTTTTTAATTATTTGTTTTATTTTTTATGGATTTTAAACAAATTAAGTTATAATTTTCCTAATCATTTGGTTTATCTTTGTAACAGTATTTTATTTTTATATTTTTTATGTTTTTGTTTATTTTTTATTTATATTTTCTTTTATTTTGTTTACAGAAGCTGTGAAACACGTGATTTTATTTTGGCGATTTTGTTTTAAGTTTTTCTTCAATGGTATCATCATGTAAGTTTTTTTATTTTGTTTTTTTTTTATAACTAAGAGTTACTAACCAATACAATTTTAACATTATTTATATATTTAATCAAACTGAATATAATCAAAGCACATTTTGCTATTGTGTCTTAATATATTCGAATGGGTTCCAAAACCTTCCGAGAAACCCTTATCCAATATTTGATTTTAGTTTAGTGTTGTTTACCGTGGATTTCTCAGTACTAGTGTATACAAATATATTTCATTTTATATTTGTTTTAAGACTGTTATAACAAATGAGTGAGCGCTATGTATACATGAAGTATTTATACATATAAACTTCGCAGATGTATCAAAATAGATCAATGCAAGCGGCTAATTTCCCATTCGACCAATTTCAATATATGCTGGCATATCCCATTCTTTGCATATGTGGTCATATTGTGGTTAAAACTCATTAAATAATCTGAACTAGGAGTACATTCGATTAACCAAAGTTTTGATTGGCAAAAGTCGTTTTGAATAAACAATAGGTATATATTATAAGTAAAAGAAAAAAAATATCAGCCTGTAATGTCCCACTGCTGGGCAAACGCCTCTCGTCTCAGGATAAGACGTAATAACTACGCGTGCCTAACGTTGGTAAAAAATATATAAAATAGAAATTTAAATCATGTTTGTAATAGAAACGTACAAAGTTGTTTATTGACGAAACCAAAATGGTGGACATGGAAAGATTTTCAAGATGTCGGTTAACTATATTATGTATAATATATATTGTTCTTTATTTGAATACCAACGGATCTCATACATAAGACTTAATTCAATTATCTACATTAACACACATTAATTTAGCATAATAATGTAAGAATACTCACGTCAAGTATTCTTAACAATATCCTTATTTCCTTATTAAGTTGTTGGACTAGGAAGTTGCCAATAAAGGCATAGAATCCACTTCAAAGTCTTATTAAGGCACCTGAGATAGCCAAGGTCGAGAGGAGAATGCGCGCTGGCCGTTGCTATGGTAACCTTCTGAGGGTTGTACCGGAATTATTTGTACTAACTTCAGTATGCTTAGATATGTATTATGGATAGTAGAATTGTTTTTCCATACTGATATATAAAGCTGAAGAGTTTTTTTGTTTGAACGCGCTAAATTCAAAAACTACTGATCCAATTTTAATAATATTTTTTTTAATGGGAAGGCTATTTTTCATTCCGAAATTTCTCACGGGAATGGACTTAGGGCAGGTAAAACGGTGTGGCGCTGCTAGTAGTCAAATAAAAATGATTCCAATTGAACTAGTGTCCATGTGTAAAGTAATAGAGTATTAAACTAAAATGTCCTACATCTGGGTAAAGGCTTCTCTTCTCAACGAAGATGTCAGTACAGTGACGAGGACGTACTACATGTGATTGTTAAATCCACTTTACTTCATCTATTTAAGTTAACAAAAGACTTGCTTACTTTAAAATTCAAAGTAAAAGTACATAAAGCCAAATTACTATCTCGCGTTATATTTTCTCATTTACTCCAAGTTGCTAAAACGTGTCAAAACCTATAGGCACCCTTTTATTTTCATGTAATTTCCACAAGTCGGTGAAAAGAAAGCACCCAAATATTGTACCTACAATAAAGAAACGGTTTCCAGGGGAAAATTCAATTTTCCTCAAGATAAGAGATTACTGTTTGCTTATCCTTGTTATGGAGTGTTAGACTTCGTACTTCAGTGTAGGTTAGGTATAGGTGCCCTACCAAGGACCTATAGTATAGTTAACGTTTATTATAGTTGTTTCTTTTAAACATGTCTTCGCAAAAACACTTTTCATGTAGAAATATGTTTTGAATTGTATGTACTCTCGAGGAGATTGAATATTTAACTATTTTAGCGCCTTCGTATAATTTGTTTGTATTAACCCTTTTTAACCACTAATCTTGTTAAACTGCATGTTATTTAACCCCTAAATACTTAGACGGCACTCAATTTGAGAAATATTATACTTATTATCATACATTGCGACAACTTTTACTATTAACAGTAAAACTTGAATCGAATGGGAGGTGCTTTATAAAAGAAGCGTTTGAGCATCCATTCTTAACTACACCATTACTTGAGTAGCCCATGTTAGGGGCTCCATGTCAATGACACCTGACGTCACGGAGTATGAAGAATATTGTCATAATAAGGACCGGGCGACCAGGGTGGTTTATATCTGGGTGAAATGAAGATTTAGCGGCGAGTCGTAAAGATATGCAACGTAATGTCAAACGACCGTTGGTGGGGAGATTTCAATCGAGGCATTCGCGCTTCGAAGAACACGTAAAATAGTTGGTACCGGTTGTTTAAATCGATAAACCAAGTCGGGGCCTTTAGGTGATCAAAACAGTCTTGAGCCTCGGTTTGGCCACATTACTTACTTTTTTTAATTAAGGCATTAACGGGATGAATGGATGTAAGGTCTCAGTCATAGAGTTAGCGCGGTAGCACAGCGGTCCGTGAATCGGCCAATCGCAGTCCTTTAATGCTTTAAAGCACTGTGACTGGCTATTTGGCCGGACCGTCCCTGAGCTCGAGACTGAGGTCTAGCTTACGTTGTTACAGTTGCAACCTATTCTCACTTGTCACCTGTTGGGCTCGGATTTTAAACTGTCTCCTCAGTGGGAGAATATTTTGTATCACACTTGACGAACTCCGACTTTGTGTCGGTGCCTTTATGGAATAACCGAAACGCTAACATTCGTTCAACACGGATCCGACAGTTAACAAGTGAGAACGGGCTCTTAGGAAGAGTTAGAACTTTCTAAGTACTCTGAAAAGCAATCTTCTTATTGATAAAGTAACAGTAGAGTCCCTTCTGTATCACAAAATTTTACTAATATAAAACTGTCTGGGACTTAAGAAACCATTTGTTACTTAAGAAAGAACTTACTAAGTAAATTAACACAGAAACTTTAAGTTATTTACTATAAATAACTTATATTTCATGTTTGGTATATCTCTAAAAATTGCCAAAGCAAGGATCACAAAATAAAATACAAGATTTCCACTAATAAAATACTAAATATCGATATTATGGTGGTAAATTCTAAAATGATTAATTAACATGATATTCATCACATAATGTCCTTGAGTCTCCAATATACATCGCGAGTTTACGTTCAACCACAATTTATGTCTCACTCGGCGCTATGCATACTAAAATTACGTTTTTTCCCTCTAAATCATAACTCATTTCAATGTACCATCGCATTTAATCAACATTTCTTTAAAACAACTTCGTAATTCATTTTACTTGAAGAGAAAACTTCTCGAATATCTTTACGGTATTAAATTAACAAAAATGTACTAATTAATTTAGTTCTAGTACTTCCATTTATATTTGCAGTTAGTTGTTTATTAGAAATTCTAATTAAAATTATTGTTTCCATCTCTACTTTTCCAACGGAAAGAAGCCTTGTTAACGTTTCAATATTTGTATGATTTCGAATTGTTTCGAACGAACTTTGATTTGAAGCTTTGTTGTTGATAATTAAATTGGTGCTAGTAAGCGAAACAAAAACTATCACGCAATAAAAATAAATGGAGTTACCATTTGAGAGATTTTTTATGATCAACTACTACTTCAATTCTTACGGCGGGTTGCTTCAGCTTACGCTCACGTACCAGTAAACGTAACACGAGATGTCAGTCTCAACAGAGACATAATGACGTAAGAAAATCTTTCTACTGGCCCGAATTACTTTAACAGTCTGTCATTTAAGTTTTGAAACAACGCTTTGTATTTAACAGACATTTAACAGCGTAAAATTCGTGAACTTTTTAACGAACGTATTGGTAACATACGTTAACCAACCGTTTGAAACACCCTTAGTAGTAAAGTACTTCTTCTTTGTAAAATATTGTACAATCCAGAAGACTCGAAGGACTTTTAACTAAGTTGTCGGATCGATGATAGTGCCTTGATTCGATTGTGTCTCCTTGGCACATATTACACGATATCATATGTTACTTGCATGTCAAGGAAACCAAAGCCTACCTTGGGACGAAACCCAGTAGCCTAGTAGCTTTTCCTTTGAAGGAAATATCGTTTAAAATAGCTCATGTCAATGCCATACAAGAAACATATGAATTTAATTGGTTAGACTACGTGAAGAATGTACTTAAGTATGGTTGCATGTTGTAGTTAGATTTTTTAGAATAAGTTTTTGTATAGGATGACTAAGCGTGTACTAAATTGTTACTAAGCAATAAACTAAGCAAGTTGAAATTGAATAATGACTTTATTTATATTTATTTGTTCTATAAATAAAGGTAGGTAGGTGTTGAGTGCTGCACAAACACAGTGATGTGTGTTCGTTATTTCCACTTAACAAATGAATGAAGGCATTTACCGGTAACTCTTACCTATTAATGTTTATTCATATATGTATTCTAGTCCAGTCATCAATGTACCGTGAATTAATCACATTTTTAATACCTAAGTACAGTTTGCCCGTAAATGTCTTGAGTACTTTACCTATTATATTTGAAAACACTCTTCGACACGTAAAAAGAAAAACAAAGTTTTAGCCTGTTATGCCCCAGGGCTGGGCAAAGGCCATGTCAATGAAGACATCAGTACAGTGAGGAGGACATGTAATTATAAAAGATTGAAAATTAACACTATCAAATTTACTTAACGTTTTCATAGACTGACTGTACTTGACCTTAAACAGAAAATAATTGGTCATCATAGTTAGTATCTCGGTAACTCCCCTTGTACGAAAAAATTAAAAGAAATCTACCTGAACTTCATAGAAACTTTTAATTAGGTTTTATTTCGATAAATATTGGAGTTTATAAAATAATAATGAAAGAGGCTTTACAAGGTAAATTAAACAGGCGAATTTCTTAGACCATGTTGGTTGTTAAAGTGTTATAATTGTCATTTTCATTTTTGCCGTTAAAACTTCATCTATAGGACTGATCATTAACCTTAGCATCAATTCTTGGTTTTAGTTTATAGAAAAAGTTAGTTAGTTACAGAAAGGACCTACTTTACGCTTCTAAACTTAGGTACTTGGCTTATATATCTTGATGACCCCAAACCCAAACGTATCACGTCTGAAGTAATCATATTACACCAAGTATAGTTAAGGTGATTCATACGTACACTTCTTTCACAAAGTTAGGGACATCACAGCACATTTCCTAACTCTACTCGTATAACTTGACACGAAGAAGGTAATATGAGTTTTCATCACCATCAGTATCCATTACCGCGAACCTCCGTGATCTAACGTCCTTTATAAAGCACATTTTGTCGCAGTAATATTATTAAGTTACTTGTATGTTAAAGCTAAGTAGGTCACAGTGTGACGTAGGTGTACTATATTATGGACCGCGGAAATGTATTAGTCATTTTCCTTGAAAGTTGAATTAGTTTAGTAAGTGTTAACTCATCTTTAACTAACTTGAGATTTTCAGTGGCAAGTAAGGCAAGTCAAAAGTCCGTCAAATAGGGTTTTGCCTTGCAAATAGTTGAGAAGTCTAGTTCTTATGTATGTGGCTTGGATGAGGTAGGATCGCATTAGTAAAAGTTTTCGCCTTCATGTGAGTTAGTTTGAATGTGAGGTGTCAAGATTAGTGTTATAGTTTGGAGTGTAGTTTGGGAAAGAGATGGTAATGCATTGTGAATATTAGGCTATGTCCATCTTTGGGTAATATTTGGAAGGGTGATCCATCTAAAACACATTGAAGAGTATGAAGAGCACCTATAGTATGTAAGTAAATGGTGTAGGTTTAGTAGCCAGGAATAGTAATCGATTTTGTTTTCAACAATCGTGAAACTATTCAAACTACCAAAATATTTTTATACCATAATTATTCTTTATGCAAAACAGAACATTTGTCTAGTAATAACTGTTTATAAAATATCGATGTCAGATGCAAAGCAACCGGTATTTATTATAGGAGCAACATTTTCTCAGTCAGGTGCAGGCTTCAGTGTTGTCTGAGACACCTGCGTTACAGAATACCTGTTAGTACGTATGTACCTGATACTTTTAACCATAACATTATGTACTACAATGTTCTTGAATACCAAACAGTATGTATGGCTGAGACATAGAATACACATCAGTATCATATCTTATGCTCTCGAGTCACAGAACACTAGTAGTATGTTTGCAAGGCCGGGACATTGAATATGTACCAGTATGTGTGTGCATATGTCACTGAATGCCAACATGTGGTATTGTTAAGCGGCAGGGATGGGTAATTGAAATTGGCATTGTATCTGAGCGCCACTATATTACACGTAAAAGTGTCGGTCCCGTTGTTTCCGTTGTTTAGATCGTGACGGACTTTGGGCGGTCAAAAACTTCAACACGAGGCTTGGTCACTTCGAAACTAACTTACAGAATACCAATATTAGGTTCCAACTAATGCTATTTAACCCACAGTATATACGGTAGTAAGTACTCCCTGTGTCCCAGATTACCTAGCAGTATGTACCAGGTGGTGTAAAATGTCAAGTCGCTCGTTATTTCTCCCCGGAGCCTCGGGCTTGCTTAATGAGGACCCGCACTCTGATCCTATTGTTCTGTTGCTATTCTTTCAGCTCTTCCCGCCATTTGTAGTACTGTCAGCGGAGTTTTTTGTACAGATGTGAAGTTTTCGTTGTACACTTGATTTTCATTAGTAAGTAGTGTTCGCTTAAACTTAAGACACCAGAAATTATTGATGTTAATCTGATAAAACTTCTAAATATGTATGCATTGAATAAAATAAATCATTTTTGTTGTTTTAAATACCGACATAGAAAGAACCAGCGCGTGAAGTTGTAGTAGTCCTTATTGTATCCAAAAAAGCTTAGTGTTCATAACATAAAGAACAAAACATAAACAAAAAGTCACCTATAACAACATCAATCAGTTTGTCCATACATTCCATCTGCATCAATATTGTAAAGTGAAAACAAAACATGGTTCCTTAATGGAATGTCCCATCTGCGAGATAGAATGTGCTTCAGTAAACATTCGCGACACATTATTTATAGTAAAGTAATGTAGCGGATAATGTTTATATACTTCAATGATGTTATTTTGTACATTTAAGTTTGATATTCTAAATTCAAACATTGTCAGCTTTGTGTAAAAATAGTATTAGCCTGTAATGTCCTCTGCTGACGTATGGCCTTTCATCTCACTGATGATATCAGGACAGTGAGGAGAATGGCATTTAGGATAGAATTTCTAATCAATACTGTGAGCAAAATGCTCATATTAACCGCCATGCTTCTTTGTCTGTCTGTACTTTACATAACTTTGCAACAATGTGTAGTAGCTGAAACTGTAAAACGGACTTACAAAGTGTCCTTTGTTTTAGTTTTACGGCTTGACGCCACGACTCAGTTTCTTTACGAGTTTCCCGTGCGTAAGCTGTGCGGGAAAACTATGCGTTCCTATTGGATACAATTTCAAACATTGTTATGTGGGTTTCCTTGTATTTGTTTATGAAATCAATACATCAGCGTAGTGTTCACTAATTGAGTAGGTAGCATGTATGTATATGTATATGTATATATTATCAAGCTGAAGAGTTTGTTTTGTTTGTTTGTTTGTTTGTTTGTTTGTTTGTTTAAACGCACTAATCTCAGAAACTACTGAACCGATTTGAATAATTCTTTCACTGTTAGATAGTCTATTTATCGAGGAAGGCTATAGGCTACATTTTATCCCGAAATTCCCACGGGAACGGGCACAACGCGGGTAAAACCGCGGGGCGCTGCTAGTGTATGTATAAAGTTTGTTGAAAAATATCAGATTTTATGCTTCTTTCAAATCTTTGTTTCATCACAGCATTGTACAAATAAATGAAATTAAAAAATGTTTCTACCAAAAAAAAAATATTCAATTTATAATATGGAAGTTTTCGCCACCTAGCGTTTAATTGGGTTTTAAATAAAGGAGTGTTGCCCTAAATTCGTAGACGAAACTTTGGCAGTAGTTTAATTAGATAAATTAATTGTTACCAGACAGTCGCGTGTAAATATTACCTACTTACTTACTCGTAGTTATGTACCAGAGTGACCAACACTGAGGGAAATTAATCAATAAATAGTTATTGATTGATTGAATAGCCGGTGGTCAGAGCCCCGAAAATGTGGTCTAAAGATTAAAATATCGGTAACTGACAGCCTAACATGCTATCTTAATCTCGGTAGCGCTATGGTATAAATAGTAAATACCTCTGTCGGACACTCATCCAAGTAGCTGCTGTAGTAAGTCGTTGCTTAACATTCACGATACACAACCATCGTTAAGTCACAGTATTGCAATCCAACATTGTATTTCATTGAAACAACGCCCCGAGCGACACAAATCGTCCTATTTACTTAGTATACCGATGGTAATCGGCGTAATTTCTACAAATTGTATTAAATTAGAGATATTTACGTACTAGTATGTACAGTAAATGGAGTGGAGAGAACACGCGTAGATCGATAGTAGAGCCACATATTAAATACACACAGAAAGCCAACAACTAAACATAGCGCATGCACACATGGATACGTGCTACACGAAGAAATCCTAACTTAAGCAAACTTAATCGGGCAAAACCCAACGTCGTCTCTATTGATACCTATCGTAATCTATAATTAAAGTTATAAAACATTAAAGAAAAATGTATCTGCACATTTTTCGAAGTAACGTAACATCGCACAAACAAAATTCGCAGTAACAAGGTATTGAAGTAACGATGATTGAAAACATCGAACAAAAGATATTTCGCAGTAACAAGTCATCGCACTATGAATACTTCGGTATAAAGTTTTCGTCATCAATTTTCGCAGTATAGTTCTTCCCACTCACGTAGGTATCCCGTGTCGAACAGTCTCAAACTACGATTTGCTACGAAAATAAGTAAGTATGCGTATAGCGTAGTATCTGTCATCTGTCTGTACCTAATATTTGTAGTGGTTTGCTACGAAAAACCTGTAAGCACGTGTCTATGTATGTGTGCGACTGTTTTCGTAGCATATTATCGTCGGGCTTCTGGGTGTATTTATTTATTTTGTGGTAGAGGCAGTGATACGTTAGTGTGGCGTGAGGCACGCGACCGCCACCGTGTCACTGGGATATAGTCGCACTTCCTTATTGCTACGTTGGGATAGTCTCTCTCTATGTCCAACATGTTATTATAGTTTAAAACGGCTTTTTAGCGTGAAAAAAGTAATCGAGTTAAATATAACGTTTCATTCGTAACCTAATGTAGAGCTTGGTCATGCAACTGTAAATAACTTTTTTCGATTAAAACAGTTACTGCTGATTGTAATAATGAATCATAATCGCTTGGTTCGTAATAATATAGTTCTCTAGGCATCGCGACGCATAAAAGTGAAAAGATAAATTATCCACTTTCAACAATTTAATCTTTCATGCTTCATAGAATTTTCTGTGCTTTAAAACTTTCAATTTATTATACAAGGGGCGAGAGGCTGGTATTAAATTATACGCTTATAAATTGTTACAACTTTTTAAAATGAAAACTTTTTCATTTACTTTTTCTCATAGTTTATGTAAAACGGGTATATTATTTGGGTCGATATTGTATTTATTATTCAGAGAGGTTCGCCCAAAACGTCAATGGGCTGGTTGGTTCCACTATAAATACAAGACTTGACGACATTCGGCTACCAGCTCCTAGTTTGGAGTTTCCAAAGGTTTTGAAATCAGCTCACGAATCGTATTCCTTCGTATGGCTCTAGAAGTTGTTATCTATATATCTTTATTGGTTTATTCTTGGATTCGATAAATTGTAGCTGTTTTTTGCAATTTTATTGGTAGACCTATTAGACGATATTGAATATTTATTAAAATTTTGGTGAAAGCGGATCTGATGACTGGATTCTTTTAGGTTAGTATACCTATAAATATTTTGGGCGTGGTAAAATTATGTTACACATTCTAGTCAAGAGCTTGTTCAATATTAGGTATATTGAGTTTCTAGACATACTCTAGATACTAACAACTAAAACGTAATAATTATACCAAAAAAGTACCAGGATATCATACATAACTAAGAGGTTAAGTTAGAAGTAATACGGAGCTATAATACGAAACTTCCCCTCGCGTCGTTGACTTGTTACCAAGTAATGTAATCCTTCACCCACAATAGTTACACAATCGTCATCAATCACACTCTACTCGACTTCGTGTCGTCTCCAATTAACAGGATCCTCGTTAATTGACTCAAGAGGTCGTTAACCTCTCATCTTTAGAATGACAAAGATTTACGTTAATACTTTGTACGAAGTAATTTTTCAATTTACTTCAAGTATCTTAATTTAAATCGAGTTGAGCTTAGTTTCTAAGTAAAGGCTTCTTTAACTGATGGTAATTTGTACAAAGAGGAAGGAATAGGTACTCTAAAATCTTTTTCTTTTTACAAACTTTAAACGAAAGAGACATACCTACCTACCTATTACACATTTTAAAATTAACTAGAGGTTTCAATTCTCTAATAACGTAAATTCAATTAAGACACTCAGAGACGTCAAATAACATTTATTACTTAAATTTAGTAATTTCACATTTATTACATGTCAAAAATCACTCATTATCCTTTCCTAAGGACCTAAGGAAGTATTTGACGTCTCTGAGTAGGTATACGACGGTTAGTGTCATAGCGAAGTTGATAGTGTATCTGTTTTTTAAACAGTTCATTCATTTCGAGCAGGTCAGTGGCCAACCCTGGTGTTGGAGTTTTTAGACCGCCTAAAGGCCTCCGACATGGTCTGACGATTGAAACAACCGGGACCGACTGCTTAACGTGCGCTCCGAAGCACGGTAGCGCTCAGATAGAAATACCACTATCGGCCACCCATGCTAGTAGGAGTCGAGTTGCACGTTGCTTAACAATCGCAATCAACTAACATCGCTTAGTTAAGCTACGCCACGAGCGCTACAAATCCATCAGTCATTCGGGACAAAACATTTTGTATGTATAGATTACGCTATACGATAAGGTTCATCAATTCTTGTTAGGGCAAATCATCTGTCATGTTAAGAACACTCCTTCGGTGATATCAGGTAAATTGTGTGACGTCATGCGAATTTGAGCTTTAATATTACACAGTAGACTTCACCTTGACTAGAGAATTTTAAAAGTTTCTTCGTATTTATAAATGGATAAACAATCAATATTCTCAGAAAATATGTATTAGAAGTCTTTACGAGTATAACGCTTATATATGCATATAACTATCCTTATGTGTCAACGAATAAATTGTTGAATTGATCATGATTGCACTCAATAGGGCCAGTTGAAACTCCAGACTATAATGACATCATCGTCACATCAACAACACCAAAGGACACAGCTATTTTCAAATACATACAACACTAAAACCTAGTTTTACGAACTTCTTTGTTTTATATCAACAGTAAAGTTGCCATTGCTTGGAACCATTTCGCTTCACAGTCAACTTTGAAGACCAGTTAATCATAATCATACAATGTCTCCTGAATACAAAGGTTTCATTAGATAGCTTGTAACGTAATGGATGGATATTAAGGGTTAACGGTGGCCCTAGGGGGAGGTTTCCTGTGGCCCCGCGAAGGTCACCCCGTAATGGAAACATTAACTCGTGACCACGTTCTGTTCAACTGTCAGGAGTTGAATAGTTTCGTGTGAAGCGCCCCGATCCCCGGGGGGTCGGAGAATTAACTGTCGCTGCTGAATTTATGCGATCGGAATGGACCGAACACAATTTGTTTCGAAAACAAAGCCAGGTAATCTGCGCGTTCGTGATTTAGTATAACGTGGATTTGTTTTGGAAATTGTGATGGTAAGGTTTTAATTTTTATCCGCTGAAAAACGAATTAATTCAGAAAATGTTCTTCCTGAAAAAAATATGTATAGTGACTTGTACTATTTTTCCCTGGCGCCATCTATTGCGAAAGTCACGGGTAAAATTGCTGTTAAAAACTATAAAGAAATCGTACTCAATTCTTAAATGGACAGAGGCCGAATATATCCCTAGAACATTTAAATAGGACCATTCGTCCTAAGTCCGAGTTTGCAAACTGGACGAGTCGCCCATCGCCCTTATTTTCCAAGTGAAGTGTACAGAAGTTGCACCTTCTGCAAAGAGGTCCACTGGTACAATATTGATTCAACAACCCTTCACAGTTACTGCCGTCGGACACGAACGCCATAAAATTACAAAACCAACATAGAAACGACCGGCCGCCGAACTAATGAACTTTCCTGCGTTCCGTTGATATTACACCGTGTTTGTGTAGCTTTCAAAACTGTACAATGTTTTAATTTGGCTACTGCTTTTGATGGTATAGCTATAGGTGCTATCAGGTATTCTGTGGCTCTGGGTAAAGGTTAATGTTATTCTCTTGTCATTGAGATTGATTCTAACGTTATCAATGGACTGTCTGAAAAGCTCCCATAAAATGCTACTAGGTTTTTCGATATTTTTTCACAAAATTGTAGAAAGCTTTCAAGAGTCTTAGAGTGTTAAAACATTTGCTTTCTGCCATAAATATTTATAAACTTATCTTCAGCCATTATTATCAATATTCAATACAGAACACTCCCACTAAAATTACTTCTTCAAATCTTGTACGGCTTATCAAATTCCCATAGGGTGCGTTAAGCGTTGCGCAACCGCTGTTCATTCAGCCTTGCCTGGGTTCGAAACATTGACATTGTAGAGTTTGACTTTGTCCCTGAGTGGCCGGGGTGGGCCACATAACGCCCCTCCTTCAAGGCTGTGGCAGCACGCGATATGATAATATCCAGGTAATATCCAGGCGTTACTCAGCTATCTCGTTCCGCCGGACGCCGCAGCAACGTAACATATACTTACCTCATACCTGCTACGTGTAGGGTAAATTACCTCCTTCATAAGCAATCTAAAGTATCTCTTATTTCCACCCGTCACTCCAATATTCTTTCTCGAAATATTCCTTTCTGTCTGGCATAACGAGAGAAAACACAAAGAATAGCTACTTATCTCTAACACTGAAAATACACGTACTTTTTTCTAGGAAGAAAAGCTTTATAATGGATTTTGTTACCTTTTTGAGAGTCTATTAGGTTATTTCTCAAAGGGCTTATAAATAAGAGAGTATGATCATTGTGTACATACACACATATATCATAACTCACAAAAGTTACAGACCAATGTTAGCCGGCATAGAAATTTTTCACTATATTTCCTTTGCTACATAAGAAACTTATATTTTATTGAGTTATAAATTCACCGACCATATGACAGATTTTTTATTTATTTCTATGATTAATGGTCTAGGAAACAGCCCACTGTTCAAGGTTCAAATAGATTGGCATTGATCGTTTAGGTACAAAGAAATGAACCTTTCATAGTGTATTATTAAGCGATGACTAGGTTTTTCCGAAGGGCATCATGATAAGTATTTTAACCAATATGAACTTCGTTGACCTGTACTCCTTAACCTCTAAGCTATTATTTTTTTAAACGGTATAATTTGTAACTTTCTTTTAAAGTTGTTGGTACGAACATTTCTATTCTGATCAATATAAAAAGAAAAATAATGGAAGGCTAATGGAAATTCTGTTTGACCGTGTAGGAAGAATGCGCTTAACATTTTTGTATGCTTCTAGAATCTTTAATAACTTATCTGAAGAACCTAAAGTAGAGATAAACAGATAGGTCTACAATACTGTATTGCTTACCCAGAATTAGTTCCAAAACCCATTAATATAAAAATAAACGATGTCAAGAAATGGAGCGGAAATTGCTGAGACACAGACGCACCCAGAAATCAGTAATTTATTTATAAAGGTAGGCTCGCAATATCCGCTTCGATTGTCTTTCTGTTTACCCTTGATTTGTTTGTTTGGGACGCCCAACGAACAGCCTCACTAAGTCTTCGTAATCTCTTCGCAACAAGAGATTTTCTTCCCGATACCCAATATAGGATAATTGAGTTCTTTTTAGGATTCCGTACTCGAAAGATGCCAACGGGGCTCGGTTGCAAAGACATTTACGGTGTTAGGGACGTCTTCGTATGAATTTATAATTACTTGACCATCTTTTGGAATTAGTTTCTTGTAATGTTACCAATAATGAGTTTATTACGATTTTACACCTTCGAATTTTGATAATCCTCCAGTTTGAAGGCAAAAGAGCTTTTGAAATTTCTTACAGATCTTTCCAGTAGATAAGACATATCCAACAAACTTGCTCCGAACCTAAATTTATTTTCGTCTATAGAATAGTTTGTGTATCTCTTTCGCACCAGACTAAAACAATAAACTGTATAGTTGATTTTCTTTTTCTTTACCAAACCTTGTTATTTACTGCAGGGATAGCCAACGCGTTGTCACTCCATGTATACTACTTTTATCCTTATCTGAATAATGTATGTTTCCCTTACTGAACATTCTTCAGTGGATTCTCGAGGGAAAACACTACACGCTAACATGTCACGCGGCGATTTAAAACTTTTATGTTTGGATTTTTAGGTAAAGTGGACTGGATTTAAAATAAAATCTAGCTATACATCTCTGAATTTATTCTATGAATTAATTAATATCTCTGAATTAAATAATTATGTTCAATTGACGTGACTTTAAGAAAAGATTCCAAAAATTTAAAAGCTTCATCTTTTGTGAAGTTAGTTAGAATAGAAGTTATCTATTAATTAAATACGTGGGTATGTCTTACTGATGAGCCCCGGAATGTGTCCCTGCTGTTGTCCATTACATTAAACATCTCTAAGGGGCTGTAGGAGTTTAATCTGTATCTCCTCGTAAGCCTTTTAAAAGGCCAGACTTGATCCGTTTTCCTACAAGAAACACTACGTGATAGTTAATAGATTTTCTACTCTCTACGTATTAATTTAATTAAAAAACACTTTATTTATACATAACTATGAAGTTATAAAAAACGGATATGTTATAAATATAAAATAACTAAAGAAAACAAAGTTATTCAAATATAAATTCCTTAGAACGGATGGCATTTATCATAACTTTTTAACGAGCTTAAAACTAGCTAATGTTCGTTCGTTAGACTATTAATATTCTCGGTATCATTCCACAAAGGAATTTTGTGTTTACGTTATTAAAATAATTTGAGAACTGTTTCATTTCGACTATTGTATTACACCAATCCGCTTTAGGCAAGCGCGTTGATACTCACTGTACTGATCTTCAATGAGACGAGAAGAAACCCAGCTGTGGGATATTACAGGCCAACATTACGTCTTCTATTGTATTACAAGCAAGCTGGTACCGATCGCAATAAATAGTTACTTCAAATGTATGATAGTATGCGTTCTGATACATTGAGAATCGTGACCTAGTTTACAGATACAATTGAAAGCGCAATTGTTCTATTGTCCGCGGCGAAATTGAAACAAATCACCATAACTGATGAATTGATGATACATATTACTTACTGACTTCACCTGGAAGCTTCAGTTTGGGAATATATTCTATCTATTTGGTTTTGTAAAGTAGGTTTGTAATTTCCGTAGACTTGTGTTGTAATATTATATCTCTGGTTAGGTGAATAAGATTTGTAATTTCACTTACTCTTTTTTCACTAACGAATATTTTCACACTGATGGGTAAAGAAAAAACATCGCCACACCTCGTCTTTTGAGACCTCCCCCAATCTCTGTTAAAGGCGACAAGATGGTCCAATGCTTCCTCGGTCGACCCCAAGGAAGAGCGAAGTCCATACCTATTCCGTGATCGACCCGGATGTCACCCTTCTTCGGGGACCCACTGAGATGTGATGAGGCTCTCATCTCCGGGATCACTTACCTACTCCTATATATTTTAAAAATTCAAAAAACTAGTACAATAAAAGCGAATATGACAGCTCGTGATTTCGCAGATGAAATCGACGTTTTGTTGCTAGACTTTAAATATAGTTTAGCTTGATTATTTATTATTCTGGTCATGAAATTTTGCAAAATTAGCTAGTCTACTCCCAAGAAAAAAAAACAACTAGGTTTGCCTTAGAAAGTTTTGATCTTGTCTAAAAGATTAACAGTAACTTTTGACATAGACTGGCCCAATTCTGGTCTAAACATATATAACTTGAAACAACCATCTCGGCTCTAGAAGAAGAGGAAAGTTATCTTCAAGTACATCATTAAAATCAAATCATAAGGTAACGAGGAATTAAACGACCGTCTCAGTATCCTGTTGTCGCTACAATGATCTCATTAAAGGACGATTTTCCCTTCATTCCCACTTATAATGACGTTTAAGGAAGGATAGATATTCCAATATTACTGGGGAACTGCTACTATTAATAAATAACAACGTGTTTACATGTATAATAATATTCTATTAGAATGTTTATGACTAAATATTTCAGTTTATTTCTGTTATCCTTTCTGTGTGGACGCTGTAGTTTTAAATGTGTTTGTGTAGAAAACAAAAGAAGAGCGTTATGATCGTATTTTGTTTAACAAGTATCACCACTATTTAAGACGACGTGTGAACACGCTCATCGCGTTTGTGAGGGGTGAGGTATCTTCCCCCCGCGCTTTATGTTCGCGGACCTGTCACTTTTATAAATTTATGTTACTGGAAATCTAATAAGGGTCCCCGTACACTTGATCGGCTATCGGTATTGTCTTTTACAGATACCAATTTATTTTTCATCAGTATGAATGAGTTGACGTGTTATCGGTAATATCGGTATTGTTATCTTAGCGCAGTCGGGGCAGACATTTAAATAAAAAAAAATCCAGGGAGCGATTTATTTTTTAAACGTCAGGGGGGGGGGTGTGGTTGGGAGTATAAATCTCGATTTTCGAACTAATCCCGGTAGAGGGTTCGCCGCCATCTTGTTTTAAAGTTAAATTTTTTCGTAAAATTTAATAAATTTTTTACGCTAGGATAAACTTGGTAGTATAACACTGCAAATATTGATCCTAGCGTAAAAATGATAATGGCCAAACTTGTGGAAAATTAAATTTCCAACAACTTTCGATAGGACCATTTTTGCTCTAAAGTTGAAAATTAACGGGTTATTTCAGAAAAACTAAAAAAATTAACTTTTAAACAAGATGGCGGCGAACCCTCTGGTTCGTCTTCTTGTTCATCTTGTTTTAAAGTTAAATTTGTTGAGAATTCATTGAATTTGTTGAGAAGGCATTGTATTTGTTGAGAATTCTGCATTACTATACCATGTTTCAAAATCCCAGATCAATTATGTAAACAAAGTTATGTCAAGATTTGACACTGTCAATGTAGGAGGTCAGATGTGTCGAACCTTCGGGTAATTTCATTTAAAAATATTGTTGCCCAGCAGTGGGACAAACCTGTTTTCCTTGGTCACGGTATCACGCGTGAATGGCTGGACCGATTTCATTAATTCTTTTTTTGTTGTATTTGTTATTATTAGGAGAAGGTTCTTACGGAAAAAAATATTAAGAAAATCTCTCAGAAATATTGAAAAATATACCTACATTTAATTTTGCATATTTAAAAAAACACGCGTAACGAATGTCAATGTCATTCACTAAGGCGGTACGAAGTTCGCCGGGTCAGCTACACGGATTTTATGTGCGCCGGACTTTTTGCGCGTTGTGTGCGTTACTGCATATAATTACATAGGTTCTATTTTCACAGACTAAAAAGTGCGTCACGGATAGTCTGTCGTCTGCGCTGCACCTAAGATATTATTTGCGATGTTCGTACAGAGCGAGCGTGCGCGACGAAGCAGTACGTGTCTACTCCCAACAAGGCCCCGCGGCCGACTGAGTGACTAGAGCACCGTCAACGCGAGCGCTATAATTATGTTTTATTTCATTGAATAAACTAACTTCAATTTAGAGAAAAACCATCTGTACTACCATATGGGATTTGATGTAAGGTTTATGAAAATATAAATTTTGTACTTGTTTTTTCTTTACAATCGCCGTGAAACTGTAAAATTTCAATAAAATGTCGATTTTTTACGATTTTCACGATTTTTTTCTATCGAGGCAAATCACTCTAATCGTGTTTCGAAGTGTATAACAATACAAAGCATATTTTTACCTTTACGACAGTAGGAATATCATTCCATAAATTTTAGCGGTTGATATCCAAAAACTGTTTCTAACACAACTCTTTCGCGATGTTTTACGCTTCTGGTCTTACCACTTCGTCTTAAGATTAGTCTGAGAAATAGTAAGGTTTGAACTTTGTTGTCTTTGTTCCATCTAGTTAATACACTCGTCGTATTTCTACTTCAACGCTACTGTGTTATAGTGGACACGTTAACTACTAAAGGGATAGCTAACAAACCAAAATTATGATCGAGACCATTATCCATCACAATCTATCATGACAGATTTTACAAACAACAAAGGTGATAGCAAAAAGTCTTGTCTGCGCGCGCTATATCATAATTATGTTTCATACCAAAAGACCGTCTAACTAGAGTGAATTGTCGTAACTACAGTCTTGACATGTATAATTTATATTCTATCTATTATATTAAGCCCTTATAGGCTATTTTGGCCTTGTTTAATAGCATAATTATATCGGATTTATTCATATAAATATTGTTTGTTTCCAGCAATGGAGGGCGGCACGTGGTGCGCCCGCGACATCTCCCTGCGAGCGCAGAAGAAGTTCCTCTCCAGGGTCGGGGGCGCCGCCAGCGCCAGGGCCCTCGTGCTCGACGAACACGCGGCCAAGCTGTTCGATCAGGTGAATAGGAACTACGACATGTTCTAACTAATATAATGTACTAGTAGGCTCCCAGACTCGTCATGACATGGAAGGAGCAAGTCTGCTGACTGACTACTGCATGTGGACGATATCCTTACCGATTCTCTGTCGGCTAAGGATTATAGGGACGGATTCATCAGGATGTATACTTCTGGGATGGTCTCTCTAGGGAAGCTTTTTTTAAACATCAAAATGACGCGAGTACATCAGTAAAGTTGCTGACCATTACTATCACCTTCATGAATTTTACAGGTATTTGATTTTGATTCTGCATTTTGTATTAGCAAGGTTACTGGTATATGCTTGTCTACAGCACTTTAAATAAGCCCATTACGATAATTACCTTTCGGCCATTGGCCTCGTGGCCTGCTGCGAGCGCCAATTTTTATAATAGGCTTAGTCGAAACTTCCAGGTCGGATTATGCAAGGTTGAAGTGGATTATTTAATGTGGATCGAGGGTATTATGACATGCTACTCAATGTTGACGTCAATGGAATTAACTAACGACGTTTCAGTACTTACCTAGCCAGTATAAACTTAGGGAACCAAAATAGAATGCATCCAAACGTGGAATCTTTTATCGGGGTACCTTTAATCTTTACGACTTCCGATCTGCATTAATATTGAGCTTTTGAAGCATATTTTTTGTTTATACTGTAAACGGAACGGATATAAAGATAAAAATAATTTACCCGAAGACCTCGGCGCGGCTTTAAATGGAATAAAGATTATCTGCAGGTCAAACTGGACATGATAAGAACGGCGTTATTAAATTATAATCTGTGCAAAGTATATTTTGTACGTAAAAAAGGAAAATAGCGTTTTTACGACGTAAATCCTCAACTTAATTGACGTTGACAAAGTATTTTTGTGGTTACGACTTTTTTCGGAGTGAAATGACGAAATATAATAAATTTTATGGAAGTTGATGAGCAAGAAAAATAGGGTGGTTTAGATTTAATATAAAATAATAATGGTGAGGCCTTTCAATTACTACAATTGTATACATATGTACTGTCAACAACAACAATTTCATCAGACCACAATGGATTAGTGTAGTTTAATTACTCATATAAAGCTTTCGAACATAGATAAAGAAAATCTAAGGCGGGCTGCATACAGGACAAAAGCGTTGACCTGTTTCGAATTGGTTCCGAAAACTGGTAGACAAGTTCAGGTCAAATGCTTTCTGCTTTCTGAGCTGTCAAATCACCCTTCAAATTATTTTCAGTTCCTCACTGTCCTCCGGGAACGCGTAGAGAAGCGGGAAGCCGAGAAGTTGATCAAACACGTGATCAAGTCCGCTGTCAAACTTGGAGTGTTGAGGAGACACGGGCAGCTGTCGGCGGCTGATGAACGGGCGCTGGATGCCTTCAGGTCCAAGTTCCATGTGAGTATGTGTCTTGTCTAGGAGAAAGGAGATAAGTTAACGATATGGGTGACGCCAGCTGGTGGGTATAAAGGGGCTAATGGGATGTCGAGCATCTAGAGGAAGAAGGGGTAAAGTTATAATTTATTAAAATTATATAAGGAATAGAAGAAAATTTAATAAGTGGTATAGTCAAGAGACTTTCTGTTTATAGGGAGAGGAGTACTGCCTCTCTCTAGTCCACAATGGTTTTGGTTACGTAGTACGAAGTTCATTATTATCCTTCAAGTTTCTTATGAAATACAAAATAAAGAGTGCATTATAAAATCTTGATCGAATTTTCTCGACGTTTAAAATATCGAAGTGGTTAGGGAAACGATTTTTTTAATGTATTTAATTAAAGTGTATTTATAAATAATGCATTAGCGAACTTATTGATTCCCGCGATTTTACCTGCTTCGTACGTTCGCGTTTACAATAGGATAAACCTGAATAGTATATCATTTGTTTATTTATCCACTCCCGACTTGTACTCGTACATTACTTTAATGACGTAGTTTATAAGCGTACATAATATTTATGCTACTTTCCTGTTTACTCGTTAAAGTCATATCTTTCGGAATTACAACACACGTATAATAATTTATTTTCACATCATTTTCAGACGGTGTTGATGGCAGTAGTATCTTTCTGTGAGGTGGAGTTTTCATATGACCGCGGGTTCCTGCAAGATGCTCTCCGCGACTCACATCAATCACTGAAGTAAGTTATATTTTTTTCCTTAACCTATATAGTCCCGGACTGCTGGGCAAAGGTCTCCCCCAAAAAGTAATCAAATATAATACTTTTATTGACAAGTCTGTTGGCACAGTGGTATGTGAGAGCAGTTTCTTTGTCGGGAGTTCCGGGTTCGATTCAACGAAGTCTTTAGTAATCTGTGACGAAGTCAACAATATGTGCATTCATAGTTGTTGGCGACGATGTCTGGGTGTCAATTATATATTCCTATAATTTATTAAAAAACCTAATTATTTTGACTAATTATGAAAGGGATAGTGAATTTGCCCATACATTAACACTTAATTATTTTACATTCTTATTTTTAGTATACAAAGCTTTATTTATCAGTATTTCGTACTAACCCAATTTTCGTTGATCCTTTTACGCCATCTTATCGTCTTAATTCTTTACTATTTCAGATCAGTGGTTGAACGCCATCTCTCCGACAAGTCAGTATCCCGACTGGCCGGCGTGTTTGCGCTCGCTTCCCGAGGCGAACTCTTAGACGCTCTGTTCGCAGGCCAAGTCGACGAAGACGTCTTAAAATTAGCCCGAATGTTGCGCAAAGAACTCGACAGGGGATTCCTATAATCGAACAAACAAGCCGTCCTTGATAAATAAGGTTAGATACCAACTTAACACTTCTAGGAGTTTCTAGGAATGTCTCGGTCTTTTGCGATTCGGTGAATGATGATTCGAGCATGTTGCTATTACCCAGTGGTTCTTAGCTTTAACCCGACTAACTTTACATTGGGGTATGTGTCTTTAATGTAGTATGCGAGATAGTAATGGGCAAATTTTTTATTTGTAAAAAAAACAAATGAAAATAGTTTAGGATCCTTATGGCGAACGGCTGACACTCATTTGATCTCAGTATAGTGAGGAAAAATTAAAATAGTATGAAAACAGTTTTAAGGTGATTTTTCGTCGAGCTGTTTCTTGCCCAGTGACTGTCTTTTTTTGTAAATTAATTGATAATTTAACAACCAGATTCTTCGTCAAATTTGCCCCTCCCTATTGTAAAGGACTAACTTCGTAATTTCAACACATTTCTAATCTATTACATCACCTTCTAGTTAGTCGGGTAAATTGTAGTCAAAGAGCCCAAAGCACTAAAGTCAAAGCGAATTTCGTAGAGAATGTTCGACTGTGGGAACACATACAATATCGTTATCTCCACAAATGGAGATTGGATTTTTAAAAGTAATCAAAGATAATAAAGCTGTATATAAATTTTGCATTATATTTTCACTGTAGTTAAAAATCGGCTTAAGTTTATTTTGTAGTTGAAGCAATTCTTTGCTGATGAATTTCATTCGGTTCGGTTGGCTCTTATACTATGTAGGGTATATTTTTCAGAAGATTTTTAAACGGAACGAATATCTTACAATATTTTATGAAATATAATATGTCCCATTAAATCTAATTAATACTCACTGCCTGAAAAATCACTGATATTTCATCACAGCTTTTACCAAGCTTTTTACAAAAGACTATAAATTGGATTTAAAAGACTTTTTTTGAATACTCATTTTTGGAAATTAAAGCATTATTTGCATGAGCTCTTGCCTTCAATATGCCAGTATTGTGTAATATTAATTTAAATTTATTTAATAATTTTAAATTTATATAAAATTTATTAATTGTATCAGATATGTCGACGTATTATCTTGCATATTTTGTTTAGTTTTCGTCTACTTTATTTAACAACTTTTACAAGGTTTGGAAATTATTGAATCTCGGTTGAACTCGAAATATCCATACAACTCTGAGAAATGGTGTTTCTAGCTAGGAGTATGGATCTTGTTCTAGAATCTGGTTAGACTATAAAATGTATTGGTCTCAAATGTTCCAACTGGATTGTCTGATCTACGATATTTTGCGATATTTCTGAGCAAGGGAAAAGAATTACAGAATAAATAGAGTCAGTCTCCTATTCTATTAAAAGATAGAAGTTGTTGAATAAAGGAGTCAAAACATTAAGGGCCTTATTCAGAAACGCTTATTAACAGCACTTTAGCTATCAAATGGTTTGTCCCTTTCCGACATACGCTATTTGCCAAAGAGCGAAAGAGACAAAACACTTTAAAATATTGTTTAAGTTAAATATCGTTTACGAATAAGGCCGTTAGTATATCGCATTTAATAGTTTGTAAATATTATTTTAAGAATTTATACTCACACAATGTAACAATCTATACATTTACGAAGAGCAGTTACCATTCAAACTGTATATTCAACTAATTAAGTATAATCTACACGTATTTTAACGATTTATATCTTCAAATTTGCCTTCTATGTACATTATTTCAAGGTCCATATTACCTTGACTTTATATCTTAAATACCTCAAACTGTACTAAACTAAATTAAGATATTTCTATTCATCTGTTTCGGACCAAGTAACGCAACAGCAGTGACATATCTCAATATGATTCATATCTTATTTTGTAGCAATAACTCGTAGTCATAGAGTAATTAAATGTCTTAGTAAATCACTGTCGTGTGCACATCTCTGTATCTTGCCTAAATGTCTCTCTGATTAGTGTTTATTTGTCTTGGTTGTGTTTGATATTTAGATCAAAATGGCGGAATGATTAAGTAGTAATTGTCTTCTCCGAGCGGCAAAAAAGAAAGAAAATAAATAACTACATTTATGACAAAAGGATATAGTTAAAACTGAAAACTGTCAGAAACTGAGTACCTACATAGAGATATAAGTACCCGTTTCTTGACTATAAATTCCATCCATACGGTATCTTATTTTTAGACGCTGAAAAACGCATTATTAGGATCATATTTTTGACGCTGAAAAACAATTTCATCGCACTTTATAACACTACTGAAAATTTCAAATTATACAGGGTAGTTTATTCCGAATCGGTGACATGATTCCTCTCTTGAAGTTTCAGACTTGCTCACACCCTACTCTCTTACAGCTACCCTGTATAGGTATATCTATGTGTTGTGTAATCTAAATATCAAACACAACCAATAGCTAGATGAAATCAAAGAAACGTCCACGTAGGGATTGTATTAAAAGACAATATAAATGTGTGTGTTGTAATTAATTTACGTCATTCTCTCGGTAGATAGATTCTGTATGTGTGTGACGCTTTTAAACGCAACATAAAGGTTAAGATACATATTTAATACTCGTATTCATAAACATTGGTAACGGAAGTACTCAGAGACATCACTAAAATGATTTGATATTAATAATTTCATACATTATATGTCTTAAGTCAGTCTTAAACGACTGTTACCTAACGATTCATTAGTGAATCTGAGTGCGGCAGTTCGTCATTTTAGATTGAAAACAGAATTGAATTGCAGGCGATTGAATTATAAAATATGTATACATATGTCTTTTTAAACCCTTTTATTATTGTAATGCAATGGCGTTTTAATATACCTTGTATATTTAAAATACCTAGTAATGTTTGTGAATACGAATATTTCTAAATATTTTGATGGTAATAATTTAGATGTCGACGGAGAATTTTGGATGTTAGAATAGTAAATGTTTTTATGTGTTTTATAAAATGAATCTCGTATGTTTATGAAACGAATTACTCTTGAAATACCTACTTATTATGATTTAGTCTATCCACAAATAGGATAGTGCAAAGCTTTCACCTAATATACTGATGGAAAACTCATCCCGCTAAAATCAGTTGCAATTTCTTAAAACTGCAATAATACTTTAGTATGATATCGTTCCGAATAGGAACTATACTCTCTATTTGGTAATAGACGAGACGCTGCAATCAAATTCTATAAGTATCTTAATTAAGAGGGGAATTAGCGGCATGGGTTTTTCTTAATATTATACTGAGCACTGCAATGCACTCCATGACATTTTAGGTCTAACATTACACTATACAGGGTGTGGCAAATATAAAAAACTCAAAAACGAAAGGATATTTTTGGTAAAAGAGTAAAATATCTAGAATGCCATAGTATTCTCTCCTTGCAGACTTCATGTTATCCTCTCATGACGCCTTACCCTGTATACTCTGTATATACCCTGTATATTAGACACTATGCCTTATTCATAAACTCTTATTAACAGCATTTTAGCTATTAAACGGTTTTCCCTTTCCGACATACGCTATTTGCCAAAGAGCAAAAGAGACAGAACTTTAAATCAGTGATTTAGTTATAGAGCGTTTATGAATCAGGCGGTATATCAATACTTGAAAGCCTATTTTAACGCTGAAAGAATATGATATTCTTTCAAACTTCGACACTATGATCTTAAGAGATTGTCGTGAGCTTACGAGTCATATCGTATGTAGTTTAAATGTTAACATAAACACCATTATGTGCGTAGAGAAGCAACTCTGGTACTCTATAATTTATTTCAGTTAAGCTGTGTTAATGTAAGTATGTATAAGATTTGATATCAAAATTATACAATTGAATTATACGGTGGTTTTATTATTTTCGATTTAATAAACTTGTTGGAGGCCTTAAAATGTTACTCACAAGATTGATCAGCAACTCTACCTGTCCTAAACTCTGTCTTGGTTTGTGTTTCCCTTTCATTTAACTCTATCTTGGTCCTTGTTTCCTGATGGTCAAACTAACTTGTCATATCAGTATGACTACCATCCATGGGGATATATTATACCCTTGTGTAAAACTCATATTTCTGAACCTCCTGTGAAAAACTCATATTTCTGAACCTCCTCACGTCTGCACCTCGCTGATCGATGAAATAGCTGAAATGGCCGTCCGGGTTTAAATTCTCCATAGAGTCAGGAAAAAGAGTTATATTCGGAAAAGATAATATAATCGTAAGTAAAATAGGGTAAGTAAATGAAACAAACAATTCATTGTGAAAGCACCAGTCATAATTTTATTTACTAATTCCGTCTCATGTTCGTCTGTCTATAGTGAGTAGGATTATGTGCTTTTTATACGGAAATACTTGAAGGTATTATTATTAGGAAGTGCTTGTTCATAGGAGACGCGGGCGCGGTGGCGGTTGAGGGCGCGGACGTGGTCTTATCTTTCAACTTGCGTTTTGATGTGAACACTCTGTTTTATGCTATTTTAAGGCCAGTACCGTACATGGTGAATCTCGATCTGAATTCAGTTCATTCAACCATTCAATTTCGGGACCTTTGCCCCGCACATGTCTGAAAAGTCAGATTGATCAACTGTTAACTCATTCTTCGGATTGTTCTGAAAAATTAAGTCTGAATAATCTGAATGTGTGTTAAACATTTTATTTCGCGCCTAACTATCTTTGAAAAACAAATGACTTTCATTTTAAATAGTACCTATTCTATTTGGTGCAACATAAAGTACAATTTAGAAGGAACAGTTTATGTTTCTTAAACATGTTTAGGTATGAAATAGATTTAAAGGGTTCTTGTGAAAAGACCTTACGGATAATAATAAGGAAAGAACTTAAACCATAACATAATTTTACCGAATAAAAATACCTCCAAGCTTTGTGTTAGTGACTAATTTGATACACACACATTCACAATAAGATAGTTCCTGTTACATTAATAAATATCTTATTTTGTTTCATCTTATCTTACTCAGGAGTTCAGCAGGTTGTAACCAAATACAGTGGATGTTTATTTTAATTTTATTTATCAATGTAATAGAAATGTGTAGGTACGGGTGTACATAGTGTTACGCTGACATTCGGTCTGCCAACCGACCTCCAAACTTAATCGTGAAGTTGATGAAGAATACTTGCCCTTAATTACTGTCATAAATGGATATTATAATACAAAATTAATTACTCAAGCCAGAACAGACTTGAGTGGGCTGATTCTAGCGGTTGGGTATCGAAACAAACGTTCGTTAAAAAGGTCACAATTATGCACGCTGTTAGATGTATGTTGAATATAGAGCGTTGTTTCATAAATAACAGTATGTTAAAGTCATTCGGGCTGCAAGTAGAAAGCAACGAATTTTAATTTTCTTACATCTCTTGAGACTGGCATGCGTTAACGTTAATCCTGGGCGTTAGGTTAGGTTAGCTACGTTTGATATACTTATCACACACAGATATAAAACGTAGCACACCAACTAAGCATAGTAGAGCCAGTTTGACGAACTCTTGATTCGAAGACCCTAACTGCAATTATTAAGCGACCGGACATCAGCGTAACACTTCCCAAAACTTACTTAAGTGTTACAATATGCGAGTGAATTCTACGACAATCATGGAACATTTACCATTTAGAAGTTATAAATAAAACACGATTTTATATTAAAACTGAGACATTTAGTGTAATTAATCTAATTAAGTTTTACGTTAACGATTAGAATGAAAAGCTATGGTACTCCGACTGAAGCCACGTCTTATTTACAATCTACGCGATGGAATGTCCAAGTATAGAGATCTGTCTTAACCTTAGAGTTTTTAAAACATTAAGTTATAATTAATTAGATTTACAGAAAAATACAATTTATATTAATTCTCAAACTGAATCGAACATAAACAGCATTTAATCGTATTTAATAGAAATTCGTTGATATCTGTGCGATATCTTTTTATGGACATACCTAATCTACAGAAATGAAAAGTAGATAGATAGTACATACTTACTATTGGAATAATATTCACATACAAAACTGAGATCATTTGGGTAGGCAAAGTATTGTTATAAGAAGGTTGGAGAACAGTGAAAGCATCTATGAAACACTGGTGACTAGGGCAAGCTTCGCTGCTGAGCAGGTTATATCTAGGGGTAACATCTATAGTATAAAATAGTTTTTCCTGTTCTATCCTATAACTATACATTATATCTATACGAGTATTATATTCAATACACAGAGACCAAAAATTTTTGCTCTTTATAAAATTGCAACTAAAGTGCCCAGCTGTCATTGTCGCCATCATTTTATCTGATGTTTTTTTGGACTAAGTATTTGTTATTAGTAAAATATTAAAATAATGTCCTGTATATTCTTTCCTTGTATATTCCTTTCTAAACCATGTGTGATTTTGTTAGCTTTTTAATTTACTTGTTGAATTATATAGAGAGCAAAAGTTTTTGAATCCTCAATTACAACGAAGAAAATCTTTTGAATTCTCATCTAAATTATATAATGTTTTATAAATTGAGAATTTAATATTATTTACTTTGTTATTCCTAACCCTACGATGGGTCGAAGGTACAATTAGGTGTGTAATTATGAAAGAAATGGTTCAATGGTTGATATACAAAATGTTATTAATTGTAATTTCGGACTTATATTTAGATATGTAGAGATTAGAATACATTGAAGCGAGGGCACAAATTATGACAAGGTATTCTGTTTTTTACGATACAATTTTTAAAAATGGTCATGAATTTTTTGAAGTAAGTATCTACTGACTGTATTTTTTTAAACCGTTTTTTTCTAAATGTTAATACAATTAGCGTTTAAGGACTCTAACAACGATAAATCTACATTTTTAAAGTTATTATCATCATTTATTCGCGTTCATTTATTTATTTTTTAATCACTAAGGTACCACTCACTTCAAATGACAGAAAATAAATTCTAATCTGAATTTAAATATGGAAAAACATTTAGATGAATCGAAATCTGTGCGTTTGATAAAACTATGTTACGAATAATGAAACTATGAATGGTGATGTGTATGATAAAAAAATGGAACGAAATTTCAGCTATCTAAAATACATAGTTATATAATAATTACAAATATAATAATTAATGCTAAACCGTCTGGCTTAGCCATCAACACTATAAGTGCGAAATTAAAAAGTGATATTTTTTGGCCCAAACACTACACACCGATTTTTGGATGAAAAATCTAATTTATTTCGTAATAAGTACATCATTTTATATAGCTTTTACAAATAAATTTCTATATTTTAAATCTGGTTTCAATACCTTTTTCTAATAATTCAGTAAATTCAAGAAATGTAAATGAAATGAAGAGAAAATGCTGAGATCAAAGGTTTTCGACGTCCGGTATCATATGTCAATTTTTAAGTATGTAAGTGCGTCCTTATTAGTTGGATATATATATATATTTTTTAATAAATAATTTATATAAATATAGATAGTCAAGTTCTTTAAAAGCGTCTTTCAGCCACACCAACCGATGAGAATCACCCCCTGTCTGCAATACCTAATCCCGTTATGTATAATATTATCATGACTCTTCATAAATTGATCTGTTTGTTAAAACGCCTCTAAATAACTTGACGTAATTTACTATCGTTACGTAGTAAACATGAGAGAAATAAGGAATACGCACTTAGGTTTTCAAGAGATTCAACGGCGTGGTCACAGTGTCCGTTTAGTAGGTACTTACTCTAGAGCAACGTTTTAACAGTTAAGAATTAAACTGCAGGAATGTAGTGGGAAAGTATCAGAAGATACCGAAAGTTAAGTATCTATCTGTATCTGTATGTCTGTATGTCTGCACCACTCTAACTCAAAATTCCGTGCAATAATCTGACATTAAATTATGTCAAAATGTCAAAAAATGTTACCACATCTATACTGCTGAAAGTGAAATATTTCATACGAAGAAATATTCGTCTACGCCCTACGGCGTCAATATTTTCATTCAATTTTCACGTCATTTAATTACTCTTTAGGGCCCTATTAATAAACGCGGTGTAATTAAAACATTGTTACTTTGTGTTTTGTCTCTTTTGCTCTTCGGAAAATTGCGTATATCAGAAAGTGACAAACCATTTGATAGCTAAAATGTTCTTAGTATGCGTTTATTAAGAAGCCCAAGTAGTTTCACTGGAAACTTTAAATCAGTGCACAGAACTTTGAGTTATACTCGGGAGGCCATGGTAATATTGATATTGGTATTTTCTGGCTACATTCAGGTCAGTATTTTGAGTTTTATAAGAAGCAAGATATAGTCGTACAGAGTATGTTAGATAGTAGAAGGTAGACAGTATCTTCGTAGATACCAGACGTCCGAAGTGTTACGTGATGTGGTGGCAGGTTACTCCTTGAGTTTGTGCCAGTCGGCGATCTGACGGCGCGGCGCCGCCTGCACCTCGCGCCAGTGGTGGCGCGCGCTGCCCGATCCGTTGGCACCCAGTTCCAGACGCCCGATCACCTGGGGGTGGAACAGATTAAGAATTAATTCATTCTAAAGTCATAGAGGGATAAACTGGTTCACTTAAAGATGTGACTATAGGTGACTAAGTGACTGCAACGGTGAGTAATCGCAGCTCAGTGTAGGTTACCGCAACGTTCAGAGATCGACCTCGCAAGTTGCATGCGTGTCAAAATGACGTTTTCTTATCTACTCGTATACTAAACTGCGTTCCTTCATCCAGACCGAAAACTTTGCAGGATCTTGATGCGTCATCTTTATCAAGTACTACATGTGCATAGTTTACCTCGTTCTTAGTGAGCCGGTCCCAGTCGAGCACGAGCAGCTCGAGCGAGACGTGGTCGAGCGCGGCGTTGGGCGCGGCCGGCACCTCGAACACGAACGACTCGTTGAACACGGGGTTCAGCGTGCGCTTCTTCACGTGCGTCTTCTTCTTCGCGATGCGCTGCCCGTTGTATAGCAGGTACATTTTCACGTAGCTGTGGAGTAAAGTGGGGGTTATCAGTAGAGTATGAGACTGGATTTAAAATCATGTAAGTATGTGTAAGGGAAGGGCGCGGCGCCGCGGGCGGCCGAGGAAACGCTGGTGGGACGAGCTTGTCTCCTACGATAACGAGTGGTGGGAAGCCGCGGACAGGAAGGGTGGAAGCGATTGGGGGAACTGACTTATTGCAGAAAACCTCAGAAATCATCACATCTCTTCTTTTCTCTCTAACTTTGACTGAAAACACATACGGGTCAGCCAGTCCAGTGACGTCCATCTTGGGCAGGTTCCGTGCCTTCAGCAGCACTACGGTGAGGCGCGCCGCCGCCGGCTGCCAGCACAGCGACACGAGCACCTCGCCGCGGCCTACACTTCGCATCTGGATAATACAAGTTTCACATAACTATTGATAAAGGTGCGTGTTTCTCGAACGAGCTGCATGCAGTTGCTGTCTGCAGTCCGCCTTTGACCTTTATTCCTGAAGGAAGATGGTTGCAGTACGTTCCTTACACATTATATAGTCGAAATCTACTTAAAACTTTTAGGGATCTCACCTTAAGACTGCGTGGTTGTATCTCACGGCACAGCGCCATGGCCTCGCCACTGTGCAGCTGCAGGCTGGACAGCGGGGACACCACCTCGCCGATGATCTCGTCACGGGAATATCTGAGCAACGAACATACAGAAACCTTAAAATATCGTTCGCTTACATTGGTGATGCAGACCGCTGATTGTAAACTGACAGCAGTTGCGATCTGCCGCGTACCTCGGAATGGTAGCTTAAATTAAATAAGGATAATCATCTCCCACGACCCGAATAATCAAACGTGAGTCATCGATTTTTGACTAATTTCTCAAAATTGTATAAAATTGAGAATCCCGTAATTTGAATGGCGTTTAAGTACTCGGGCTATGTCTAGTAAAAGGGATTTATCATACTCATTTTAAGCCAGTCGGCTAAACTGAAACTGACAGCAATTGTTATCATAGAGCCCCGATTACAATAGTCCGTATACACGCAATGATATTGACAATGTAATACTCCCGCTATACTTACAATGGTAGGCATTGCGTGTGGATAGATTCAGTGAGTTGTGTGTCTACCAAAGTATACCGTACTTGGGCACCATACTTTACATCATAACTATGTTACGTTGCAATAGAATAGAATTGGAAATAGTCTTTTATTTCAGGCAATATTAACAATAATGTAACAACTTTAAGCTGTGGTTTTTAGGTAATACTTTGGTGGCCAACCAAAACTATTTTTTTGGTATCCAGTAGAAATCTATCTACCATCATAATATCAAAATATACCAACTTGGCATAACATAGTAGATATCGAAACTAGTCTACTCTCATCAACCTACATCACCATTACTTTACCAGTAGTATGAAAGTAATGATAGTTCGTGAGTACACACCAATGAACTCATATATATGCGAAACCTCAGAGAAGCTCAGTTAGTACTTCGCTTTTCCGTGAGTGTGAGTGTTAGTTACCTGTCAAAACTGAGTACAACGAAGTGAAGTGTGATGGCTGCGAGCTGGTGCGGCGCGATGCCGTAGAAGGTGAAGTCTTCATCGTACACCGGGCACCGGGTCTTGCGGACCACTCTGAAAGGTAACACGTAAAATCAGACAACACTTTTCTTACAATAGACATGTTTCAGGACGACACCATATGGCATGAAGTGAAACTGTTTCCGAAGCAGTATGGTAGATACCTAATGCTAATTTTAATATGTAATGATTAAGAAGCATAACATACGAGATATTGTAGTTCAATTAAGTAAAACAAAAGAGATTTGATAAACTTCTAATAATGTAGAACCATGAAATATCAATTTGAATCCAATTACTTATGCTCTTTGCTATCAACAGTCTTTATCCTGCTCAAGCCTGTAAAGTTCTTCACTTTTTTCTTTCCTTTAGTGTCCGTTACATACCTAGTCTTAACCTTATGTTGTTTGTCGGGCAGGAGCTGCAGTTTGACGTACGGGTCCGGTCCCGCGGGCTCGCGGCCCGGCAGGCCCTGGCACGACACCACAGACACCACCAGCGCGTTCTTCTCGTTCTCATAGCTGTGTGAGAAAGAGAGAAACATGATTAATAAGGGAAAACAGTATCCAATAGCACGTCCATCAGCCGGAGAAAACAAAAGAAGATCGAATAGGGTAGAGAAGGGGTCATTACATTAAAATTATGAATTTGGCTTTGTTTTGAATTGAATTTTAGATTCTAAACAGCTGTAGCATTTATATAGAAATAACTATAACTTTCTCAGTACCTAAAAAAATAAAGTGCTTATACAACAACAAATATACAACTCGTATTATGTATAATGGCTCTTAATATTATATCTCATTGATATTAGGTTTAATTGTTCTCTATTAATGGCTTGGTGACAATATTGGACATTATCATTAAATCGAAATATCACATTAGGCTCACTTTACAAGCCGCTATAACCATAATATTTGGGTTAATGAGCCACGGTTCTGTTCGTCATGACGTTGTCACTAACGTTTTTCCATGTCATTTGGTTGTGAAGTGCCATTATGTTCGTAGTTCAAACACCCCCTACGGATGTGACCGACTTGGAATATTGTATCCGTATGTAATGTAGATAATTGCTTAATAGTATACCAAATATAGACTACCATTATTTAACCTAAGGTAATATAGTTATAGTTTTAGCAATTACAAAGTAAAGTACCTATAATATGATATCCCACAACAGGACAAAGGAAAGCATTTTAAACTATGCGTTTTTACTAGCCGTTAAATATAACTAACGCTTTAACAAGTATCACGGCGTTGACGCTGGGCGTTAGGATTAGAACATTTAACAACGTCTTATCGTTATTTAAGCAGTCGGTCCTGGTTGTTTCAATCGTTAGACCATGGCGTAGGCATATGGCGGTCTAAAAACTCCGACACTAGGGTTAGCCTTACCTACTCGGAATAAATGAATGATTTTATTATATAAACGAACTTAAAAGGCCAGAGAAAGCGTTAAAAACTCGTGCAAAGAATCCTTATAAAGCTATTTGAAATAGGTACCTACGAGCTTTACAAATAAGAACAGTGAATTTCAATTTACGAACAATAGTCCAATTAATTACATAACGAATTCAAAGCATGTTTATTTTCGGATCGTAGCCGGGGGCAGGTCACTCCTACGCTAATTAAAAGTTCTACCTTCATAATACAGATGGAAACTAATAGCTATTCGCTATAAAAAATGTCACAATACAAACAAGCAAAAACAGTACATAGGTAGATACAACTGGAAAATCAAATCTATATTTTTCTATTCTTGTAAACCAAATAGTGTAGTTCTTCTTCTAATTTTCTATTTAACTTCTTCTAATTCTATGAATACCTACAATGTATGTATAAAAATTATTTGAGGCAAATAAACGATTACTTTACTTTTTTTCTAAGCGCTACCGTATCGGAGGACACGTTAAGCAGTCGGTCCCGGTTGTTATCGTTAGACCAAGTTGGAGACGTTTACGCTGTCTAAAAACTCCAACACAATGTTTATCCATTGACTATACGAAATGAATGATTGACTAAACTGACTATACTTACCTAATATAGTCTGTATTATATATATATAAAAGAAAAAGGAAATAAGAACTACCTATGTATCATTTCCACTCATGTTCTTCAATATCTATACCTTCTTATATACAAAGTAGGTACCAACAAATACCTGAGTTTCTAATAAAACAAGAATGTAAGGATATCAGAGGTCGCAGGTTTATATAACATAGCCCTCTTTAGGCCGAAGGTATACTGTACAAAATTTATGGCATTAAGCCTCTACGAGGGAGCGTCAAATATGTAAAAAACAGGCCAAGTGCGAGCTAACTCTGACGTGGAGGGTTCCGTGTCTTGGTTATTTGACATATTTTAAGTAATTGTTATAGACATCATCTGTGGGCACAACAGTCCTCCTTTTTTTTTTAAGTAAGAGAAATGCGTTTATGCATCCCCGGCAGTTTGGGGAAACGACCGGGGGCCAAGTCCAGCAAAAACCCGGCACGGCCGTTCCATCCTTTTCTCGAAGCAATTCAGGCAATTTTCAACACCTCTGTATTAGTTTTCCGGTAAGCAATAGAAAAAAAACTATTTTCTGTTTTTATAATTTTATAGGTAGGTCCATAAACTTAGTAGCTACTGAGATAAGGAGTGTCAATATTCGTTATTTTTCTTAAATAACTCGACTAAAAACTATAAAATTGTTTTTCCAAAGATGCGGAACCCTAATAAATAAAAACGTAACCATAAATCCCCAATGTAGTCCGCGGGTCTTTCCGAGGGCTCTTGTATTCACGCATTCTGTACACACTTTATGTTTGCTTTCTCTTGTTTAACTTACAAACGTGTAAAAGGTTTCAGGAATTTGTCGGATTTTAATTGTAAATAAGCCTTCGGGAATACTTACACGAATAATTGAACGGTTTTGAATGTTTCAGTATAGTGAAAGTGAAAACTTAGCTTTTCTCTCTCTCTCTTTCTCACTTACTTCGCAAACAAGCATTGTATTGTAGTAATCACACGTTATTCATAAATAGACTAAGTAAAAAAAGTAAAATTATTAGCTAGCATGTAATGTCCCACTGCCGGGCAAAGGCCTCTCATCTCACTTAAGATATCAGGGGGAGTGCCTCATCCTCATCACCATATGATAAACTGATATTAGAAAAATAGCTATTGTAATTATACCTTGAAAAGTTGTAAAGGTCCTATATGACCTATAATAGGTACCTATAGGTATAGACGACACACATTTTATGATTTCAGTACCTAATGAATTACATTTGGAATCAAGAATGCTGATGCTTCTCATTCGACCTATTAAAAATAAGTACCTACGACATCGATTGTTCCCACCTAGTGACCCCGGTCACGTCCAGACTAGGCTCAGGTCTAAATATAGGTACACTAGATACCTACTAAATACTAGTTTCAGCTGGAAGGATCCCAATTCAATTACATTTTTAGTAAAAAAAGATCTTTTACGTGAGTTTGATACAAATTGGATATTTAAACTTGCTTACGGTGATACAGGTAATGGAAACTGGCTTATTGAAATGTTGCCTCCTTTGTTCTCCTATTATACCAATCTATACTAATATTATAAAGTTACAGAGTTTGTTTGTTTGTTGTTTGAACGCGCTAATGTCAGGAACTACTGGTCCGATTGAAAAATAATTTCAGTGTTGGATAGTCCACTTATCGAGGAAGGTTATAGGATATTTTTTACCCTGAAATACCCAAAGGAACAGGCACAACGCGGGTAAAATCGCGGGTCGCTGCTTACCTGGATAAAAGGTTGAATAAATAATAAGCTAAAATTGGTTCGAATGAAGAAATAATTAAACATTAAAACCCATGTGAGTTACAGAAGTTAATACTAATAAACACTGTTTAAAATGTAGTTTATTACAAAACAATTTTAGGTAGACTGAATAACAATTAATTAAGCATCCTAAATAGGTAGATACAGGGTATTCTCCGAAAACATATAAAGTGTGTATGAAAATATGATACGAAGCCGTAGTAGGTAAACCTTTGAATATTTCATGAGCTGTATCCAGGTAACCTAGGTCCGTCCGTCGGTCTAGTCTGAATACATTCGAAACAAATGAATACCTGAAGCTACCAGTATTACCTAAGACTGGTCGTATACGTGCGGTATCTGTTGTCTGTATTCGATTTCAACAAATTAGTAGAAATATATTGAGTGCCGCACATATTCGGTCTTTCCGTGTACGGAAAACGAATACGGAAATCGAATACGGATTCCGCACGTATGGGGCCGCCCTTATACACCGAAAATAAGTAGATATAAAGATTAAACGCGTTTTAAAAGAAAAGAGGTTGGTATAAAACATATATTGAACCTCTATTATCAACTATTTTAATGTTAACTTTCTGAACTTTTAATTAAAAAATACCCTTAAACCATTTAATTGAATGTCATTCCCATTTACCATGATATTGTGGTCTTTCCTCGTAGAAACCGTTTGATAAATGCTTTTATTAAAAGTTGTGGTTTATATTAAACCACACAATTTCAAGCCGACATGCATCAATAGAATTCAATTCATAATTACTTATGTTTCAATTTATACTGAAAGCAGTAACGTAAAGTATTTTTAACTATATTATTTCCTGCGATGTTTATCACATTGCATGAAACAATGCATGACATGCACTAAGTGTACCGGAGTGTACCTTCAATACCTAACACGTGTAAGCTTTCAAAAGGTCAGAGAAAGATACCTGATATTGGTTGCTCTAGATTCTAGAAAAGCTAGAGCAAAACCTTTACCTGCCGTAGATAAAAGTGCTATTTACAATCTATACTAGTAATCTACACTAATATTATAAAGAGGAAAACTTTGTTTGTTTGGTTGTAATGAATAGGCTCAAAAACTACTGGACCGTTTTTAGAAATTCTTTCACCATTTGAAAGCTACATTATCCACGAGTAACATAGGCTATTTTTTATCCCGAAATTCCCAAAGGAATGGACACAACGCGGGTAAAACCGCGGAGCGCTGCTAGTGTATAATAAAGTCGAACAGTTTGTTTGTTTGAACGCGCTTATCTTATAAACTACCAATCTTATTCGAATAATTATTTTTAAAATGGATAACCCCATTCAACAGAAAGGTTATAGGTAATTTTTTATTCCGAAATTCCTACGGGAACAGGCCCAATTCGGATAAATCGCGGGGCATAGTAAGAAAGTCGGGAAATAGTAGTTGTGTGAAATATATACTGATGAAGGTGTATATATTTTTCTGTACTGTTTTTGTAACACGAACAACTTTTTTTGTAACGGTGACCCGCGGATTTTTCTGCTGAGTAATTTCCCTTTAACCTTATCGAGCTATTAAATCAAAATAACTTCCCCTCTGTTTGTGAAAACTGCTTGAAAATATTTTCATTTGTTTTTTAGTTTATCGCTTACAAACGTCAAACAGATCGGATAGATGTATCTTAGTTCTTTCTTTCATTATGTATATTAATCTACAAACTCCAGCAAACCTTTACAGGAAAAACAATATACGTTACCGACAAGCAATTCGCGTGTCAAACTCACAACACTTCCGTGCACCAACGGGCAAACCACATTGAACCTTTTGCATAAAAACTTCAATATTTAACCGACAAGTACCTACAACATAACTGGATAATTTTTATAGCTACCGCTTGTTTTGTCGGGGTCATAAAAATGTTATACACTTTTATATTGACCGCCAGACGTCTGTGGCGTCACAGCTAAGTGTCTAGTTAGTAAAGAGGATTGGACCGGTTCAGCTGTCGGCGGCGATGAAATAACATTACGGTTGATACCTAACCACTATAATGCCTAGTTTACCTAACATAGGTTTGGACGGGGTACATATTTCTTTTCTCAGCACTAAAGTACCTATATATAATACCTATAGCGTACATTGAATAAGAAGAATTGAGATACCCGACCATATAAAATGAGTTGTTGAATCAGAAAGGGAATTCTATCTATCTTTTAAGCCGAACAAGTAATTCTACATTTCAATTGTTAACAAAGAAAATGTAAATCAAAAAGATTAATAAAACATGATGATAATAAATCTGTTTTAATACATTCCATCTGAGAAACTCCAACATCTTCACAACATTTGGAATTAAATCAGCGTTCGAGAGACTTCGATGCCAATTTCATATTTCAACATCGAGTTAGAAATTCTTGGAAATTTTCAATTGAAGTACGGACTGTAGGCACTCGAATAACAAAGACTTTTCAATATAATATACCTTGTGGTTGTAACCACGAAGATTGAAATTTGTAACTACGCTTTTACGAGTAGGTTTTATAGGAACAAAGGCTTATACCAACATATTACCTGGAAAAGCGAGTACGTTCACGCTACGTTAATCCTGGTTCCTACTGGCAGAACTCCGTATAGAGTGGTTTCTTTTAGAAGGAAATTGCATTTAGATTTCGGGATAATTTTCCTGGTTTTGTTTGAGTGCCGGCGCTTAACGGCAATAAATAAACTCATACATGCAATGTATGGTACAACAATAACAAACTGTTAAGACTGTTATTTATATTGGAAAAAAAACGTGGAGTACTAAGAATACCTTTACCTGAAGAACTAAAAATAAAAGCGAAGTGTATCCGTAAATGTAGTTTCAATTCAAAATGAGTAGTGTTCGTTTTAACTTTAGAAACCAGTTACTAAAAATACCTCTAGACAAGACGAAGAACTAAAAATACCTCTAGGCCAAGAACTAAGAATACCTCTACGTAAAGAACTAAAAATACCTCTACGTAAATAACTAGACAATTTGTGGTACCAACTACTAACTAATATAGAATAAAACCTCTTCATCAAACAAAACTCTATGATTGTATTTTCGGTAGGTACAGTATAGTTATACTCGGTATAAAATTACTAAATTGTTCGGATTTATACTATGATGTACAGTCGGCCAAGAAAGTGGTCTACCACTTTTGACAAAAGTTTCTGCGAGATGTAACAATCGCTAAGGTTGACTTTTCTATGCACAATTATGTTATGACGTTTTGTCTGTTATCTGAGATGCCTGACATTTGACATCATTGGGTGACTTAGTTGGACCTCTATTATTAAATGAAAATTGACCTTGTTGTTTCATGACGTTCAAATGAATCTCAACCGTAGGGTGGTAGACCACATTTTTGGCTGACTGTACCATTGACAGAAATGTCCAAATTATTCTTACTGTACCTATATTATACTCTGAAAAACTTTATTATCTAAAGCTTTCAACAAACAGTGGAAACCAACTTAGTTCTCCACATAGAACTGTACGGTGAAGTAATTGGTGGTCGGAACAAAGGACGTCGCATGAGTACGCGGTTTATTGATTTGTTCAGGTTCCCCACATCCCACTCGACACGCGGAGTGATTGATGTGGTAACGTGACTATTTACCTGTAGAACCATTGCTATACGAATTGTTAAGATTATATAACAAGTTAATAATATAATTGTTATTATTTTTCACATAAACAAAACACGTTATGAAAGTTAAACGGAATTATTGAGTCCGCTGTGCTCGCGGTGGGAACCGTGCTTACTATTGGTTTGTATATTTTCTATTTAAACCATTTATACTGTACTTCGGAGGGCACGTTAAGCAGTCGGTCCCGGTTGTTTCAATCGTTAGACCATGTCGGAGGCCTTTAGGCGGTCTAAAAACTCGGACACCAAGGTCGGCCACTAATCTACTCGAAATGTATTAATGACAATTTATTTCTACACCACAGTATAATAAGAAAAAATATAAAAAAAAGTTACACTTAAGTTCTATGAACTAAATAATGAAAAACATAAAAATAAATTTACAGCGACAGTTTGTAGAGACTGAGTAAGTGTACGCTATGGGGTTGTTACACCCCCCAGTACTGGTTTTCAGTCTGCCCCTTTCTCAATTGTCGTTGTTGTTATTCATATAACGGTAAATCGTGCAAATGCAATCGGTTTTACTGTGGTTTAACGGCACTTTGGAGTTTACAAGCAGCTAGCTGGAGTTTACGAGCTACAAGCCGGAGAGTTTAATAGAACGCAAACTAGCGAGTGAGTTACGAATTATCACACACTGCATTTAGTTTACTTAATAACTAGCAGCGCCCCGTGGTTTCACCCGAGTTGTACCCGCGATAAAAAAATAGCCTATATCCTTCCTCAGGCTCTGGACTAACTGTGTACCAAATTTCATAAAATCGGTTCAGTAGTTTTGGCGTGAAAGCGTAACAGACAGACAGAGCTACTTTCGCATTTATAATATTAGTTAGGATCTACGATACATACATAATATATTATGTACCAGCTTAATTAGTGTGAGCTGAGCCTAGAAAGGCTATTAGAAATAGTGTTTTTGCACATTAATATAATGTAGGCACCCTAGACATCCTAGAACAGAACAAACCTATTGCATATAGTACAAAGTAATTACTTAAATGTGTGTGTACGCTAGTGTACTCAACTATAACGAGCATATTTTTATATGAGAATAACTTCGCGATATCATTCCTGTGATTTCCCGAAGGATCTGTGCAGTTTGTTGAGACGGAAGTGGCTTGTTATTATACGCTTCCTAGCTTATAAATAATCGGTAGAAAAATATTATAATGAACCTTATTTCAATTGCAATAAGAAGATTATAAAATGATACACCTCTGTGTAATTATTACCTACTAGCAGCGCCCCGCGGTTTTACCCGCGTTGTGCCCGTTCCCGTGGGAATTTCGGGATAAAATGTAGCCTATAGCCTTCCTCGATAAATAGACTATCTAACAGTGAAAGAATTATTCAAATCGGTTCAGTAGTTTCTGAGATTAGCGCGTTTAAACAAACAAACAAACAAACAAACAAACAAACAAACAAACAAACAAACAAAACAAACTCTTTAGCTTTATAATATTAGTATAGATACAACGTAATCTATACTAATATAATAAGTTGAAGTATTTTTTTGTTTCTTTGAACGCGTTCATCTCACAAACTATACTAGAAAAACTACCAATACGACTTGAATATTTTTTTAATGGATAGGTACATTCAACTTAATTGTTAAAGGTTATATATTTTTCATCCCTGAATTTACACGTTGGCACAACGCAGGTAAAACCGCGGGGTACAACTAGTTACAAATATTACCAATATATGGAGATTCAATAACAAAATTATAATCGCATTCCATCTTGTATATGCCTAACGGGCACTCGACACTGGCGAAATTGCTACGCAGTCGAATTTAGTAAAAGACAATAAAAGGAAATTGAATTGAACACAATTATACTGAGAATACACTCTGAATAAGTTTTCATTTATCTGAAAGCTTTCAAAGACTGCATTTAGTTTCTCCTGTTACAGTAATGTAACCACTTAACCACTAACAATGTGTAATCGTACAATTAATCCTAATTGTGACCTATTCGGAACAGGGTGGGTATAATTAACCGCCAGCGTCGGTCAAGTATTGCCACATTAGTCGCATTACGTACACTCCGAAGTCCTAATTATCCTACTAATAGCACTTTCCGTCACTGTATTGAATTGGCTTCCCAAGGAGTAATCCCCATTTGTTCGGATTATCTGCTCTCATCGCGTAAGGAGTGGTCGAGAAATACGAGGTACTAATATATCGATTATGTGACAGATTACGATTATTCGATAATTCGATTTATTAATCGAGTTGTGATAGATTTGTTAGGACAGGAATGTCTCGTGGGGTAATGTCGAATAGAACGTAACCGTTGAAACAATAACGATAAGTTGGGACGTTAATTTGACGATTCATCGGAGCGTTATTTGAAATACTATTTATGGGTACCTACGTGGGTTTCTAAATAGTTTATGCTCGTACGTTGGACAAATGAGTATTACATACAAAGGTACTTTTTAGACCACAATATGTACTTACTCTTTAAAAAAAGAAAAAATCTTCAGTTTTCTACTTATGATGCTAATGAGAAATATAAATAGCGAACACAATATTACGACTCTTCTTTTAATGTCAAGTGAGTAACAGATCGCAGTAGATCGCAGTTTGGCATACAAACATTTTTAGTAGTTTTATTTATATGCCAAAAACTATGCAATATACTCGTATAGGTACAATGCCGGTCATACAAACATCTCCAAAAGGGGAAAGAGAGACTTACCGCAGTTTGAAGTGCAGGTCTCCCAGCTTGCCGTCGTTGTTGACCTCAGGCTCTGTGGTCTTGGTCTTCTCGGTGGCGCTGGCGTCGGCGAGCTCCTTGCTGAGCGGCGCCGGTTCGGGCTCGTCCGGGGTCTTCGGGCTGCTGTGCACGGACTGCGGGGTCTGCGGGGCAGATAGAACGATAGAACGGGGAGGATGCGGGTATGAATCAAACCATCATCGGGGATATAATGTAGGCTATAGATTACATTTACGATTGTGGTTAGATTCTAGGGCTACATTAAGAAAGTAAGTTGCTATTGCTATTTACATCTGTAAATACGCCGACTACCTTTTTAGACTTTTGTGGAATTACTACTAACTACGTTTTATTCGTACAGTGGTTTAATTAAACTAGGAAATTATGGAAGCCCAGAAAACTTACATTACCAATATAAAATACTCCCTAATAAATATTAACCTTAATGTGTTGGTAAACACCGCTCATGTAACCGTTAAATAAACGTACGTTAGTACATAATGACTCAATGTAAATAAATACATCAGTTGTTTTGGATATTGATACTACTATTCACTTATAGGTGTTGATAAATTTGATGAGATCATGTTGACATACCAGGTTATTCAACGGCAGCGGCTGCGGCGGCGTGGTGGGATGGTTGGGGGCGGTGGGCGCGGAGGGCGCGGTAGGCGCCGTGGGCGAGGGCGACTTGCGCAGGTAGTGCGTGGCGGAGCCCGGCGAGCGCACGGCCGTGGCGCGCCGCGGCGGCTGGAACACCAGCGCCTTGTCGGGCCCACGCTTGCCACCTGCACAATATAAGTAAAGTCTGAGCTCCCAGACAAGGAAGGCATCTAAATGAGTAAAATAGGGTAGGGTAGTCTTCTAGTTTGTAGACGTCTTATCTCCCACGCTAGAGTAGGCGACAAGGTATTTGCAGACTTTTTGTCTGTCACAGACTTAATATGCATATTATAACCATCTATTTTGATATAAAACGTATGGAAGTTAAGGCTGCAATCACGGAAGTCGCAAGTCATTATGATGCTTGGATAAAAATTGGAAGTGAAATCTACCGCCAGCCACTTACTTCCCATCAAACCTATACCAAAGTTATTCTCATCATAATTATTGTTATCATGTTTTGGGGCCCAGTTTTATTCTAAAGGCAAACGGGATCACTTTCTCATTCTACCCAATAGTATAACAGAATATGAGCCACCAAATGCTCATATCCCTGTGGTACTCGTATACTAACCGAGTTTATGTGCGAGGTTGTTCCTGCGGCGCGCGATCCAGCAGGCCAGCGCCGCCAGCACGGTGAGGATGAGGGCCCCCGCGCCGGCCACGAACACCCAAACCGTGCTCGACACCCATTCCCCGGCTGCAACAAACGATATACAGTTTACACTTTTATTTCTTCATATTTTGGCATCGGTATGTATTTGCTAGTGTCAAGTTAGGAACATAGAGTTAAGTTAGGTAAGTAAGGTGTTAAATACTTAAGTAAGACACAAAGATAAGTAGGCTTATGAGTATAAGTATGAGCGTTGATCCTAAAAATTACACTTAACAAAAATTTTAGACCATTTTTCTAGAGCCTACACCGACTGCAGACAATCTTTAGACTGTTTATGAAAATCTGTGAGCGCACACTAGAGACAAGGCGTCTAACCGCGTCTAACAAATGTTTTTTTCGTTAAGAAGATGATGCCCAACATGTTTTAATGCAGACTGGACCAAAGACATAGAAACCTCTCCGCTCTTAAATAATTGTATGTACATCAGCAATTCCCATACTGGTTGAATTCTTCGCCAGTGGATATATAGAGCAATTGAGCTCTTATCACGTCGTATAGTTCTCGAGTGGAATCGAACCCAAACAGAATATTGAAAAGCATTGAAAATATAAATTTTGGACGAACACTAAAATTGAATTGTTAAAAAACTTCTACAAATATTATAAATGCATTTTTGAGGATGGATGTATGGATACCTATGTACCTATGTATGTATATGTTACTCTTTCACGAAAAAACTACTGAACGAATTTGGATGAAACTTTACAGTAATAATCACCCTGTATATACATCAGAATAACCCATGGGATACAGTTTATCCCAAAATTCCCGTGGGAACGGGTACAACGCAGGTAACACCGCGGGCGCGGCTACTAGTTTATAAGCCAGAGTCAAATCCATTATTCTTGAGAAATGTGTATTAATTAAATATTGAATTCCGGAAGTACCTTAACAAACGAGTATTTTATTAAAGGAATGTTTCTTAAAATTACTATTCGTTATAGGAAATAGTCTATTTAATGTGCTCCTAATATCTGAGTGAGATCTCTTATTCCAATATCTCATTAAATCTCGAAACAACCTTGCGTCAAGGTGAGACGAGATTTTTCAATAAGCCACCCCTCCAGAAGAGGTAGCAATTCCGACTTTATGTATTAGATAATAAAGTTCACGTCAATCACGCATTATTAGGTGCCTTATGAAAGACTTGCAGTGCCCTGTAGCTTTACAGAGAGACGTCATATGCTTCAAATGTAGAGATTTAATAATTGATTTTAACAAATGTACAGTCAACTACAAAAGTTGATGAAAATCAGCTACTTATAGACAATTTCAATGTAGATCGTTTTTTGTAAATTACTAATGATAAGATAATTTCACCTTGTCAATACACGTGTTTATGGAATCTTTACGTGAGATGTTTTGTAGTTGACTGTACGTACATACTACTCTACCTTCGTTTCAATTGACCTTAACTCTATTTACTGTACAAGCCAATCAGTGTTCAGTTTCAACCGCAGTTAACAAACAAACAAACAAACCATTCCTGTCTGATACTACAGCAGTAAACAGTGAATTCTCCGAACCGAGCCCAATACCCGCTTCATCAACCCTAACAGGTTTCAATCATGGAAACCTAATTATGTTTTAGATTAAATAAAAGGCTAGTACTTTCTTACTATTAAAACGTAGCAATGTTAATTAAATTTCACCTTCAACTATTTATTCAGTTATTATTGGCGGTTATTTCCATCGTAAGGGTGCTTTTCCATTGAAGCCGAACAGAGCCCGATTTGCCAATCACAGCGCATTGGGATTGCCAAACAAAGCATTGACATTGTTAAAATATTTTCAAAGCGCATTCTGATTGGTCAGTTGAGTTCCATACAGCTCCGCTCCGCTACAATGGAAACGAACCTTTAGTTAGACCATGCCGGAGGCCTTTAGGCGGTCTATAATCTTCAAAACAAGGGTTGATTACAAAGCTTCTCGAATTTACTTACTAACTAAGACTGCAATGTTTTTTAAACACTATTACTACCTATCAAAAGCAAAATGTTACCTACCTACCGGAATATAATAACTGACCTTGAGACCTTTTTGCTTGAAAAAAGGTTTTGATAAACATGAAGTACGTAGGAGCTAAGTAAGCTGAAAGATCCTTCAGCTTACTAACAAAAAACAAAGATTGGTGAACTCAAGGAAAATATCCAGTTTAGGATAGGTTCAGTATTCCGTTTTGTACGCACGTAAGCTCGTTTTTGAAGGCGCGTTTAGGCAGCCTAAATGTCTAAGCGACACAAACGTTGCGTTATATCTCTTGTCATCGCGACGTGTTATCAGTAATATTAGTATGGGCGTTTTTCTGCGCTTAAATTATAATATGAGTAGACATAATCGCTTGTCTGATATTGCCCTTAAACCATGAATTTAATGAAAATACGTACTATCATATGATCCTAATCTTTCATTGATACTATCTTTACTATCATTACCTATAAAACATACTGACATTTTTATCCCCAACTTCCTAAAAGGGGAATAAAATCGTCTCCGTTAGCTATCACACCGTACTCGTATATATCAAGGTTTATAGAAGACATCCATATCACAGCATATCCATTACAAGAATTGTCAGCGCTCAATTCTTCGAAATCCATTACGTTGTAAAAATACTTCATTTCATGTCATGGAATATTCCATCCATCTTTAAAAAAAATCATAGGTATTAAGTTAATGGTGTAAATATATCTTTTAGACGTCTTTTGTTCTGGATATCCTTATAATATCAATGTCGTTCATTGTTGTCCACGCGTGACACGTTTTGTTCACATTCAATGCATGGTCTTTCTGTAACACAATACGGTGGAAGCTTACGCAAATTCTATTTTGAGATGTATGACGTAGAGCCGCGACTTTGCGTCTTTCACATATTTTAAACAAACCAAACGTTATTTTATATTAATTTTAACGACTTGAAGGAAGTTCTCATTCATAATATTTTTTGCATATATTCTTTAATAAATTATTTCGAAAAATCTTTCATACTTACCAAATGGTCCTTTTTTAATCGTTTAAAAAAAGATTGTAAGTAATTCTCATTTAACCTTGTTTTGAGGTCGGTTTTTCACTTCAAAAGTTCCGTAGCGGTAATGGCGTAGTTTTACTAAGCAATGTTAACTTATTGGGATTGTTAAGCACACGTGCAGCTCGAACCTGATAGTGGAATTTCTATCTAAGCACTACGGTGCTTAGACGGGCACGTAAAATAATAAATCCCGGTTGTTTCAATTGTTGGATCACGGCGGAGGCCTTTAGGTGGTCTAAAAACTCCGTTAACGGGGTTGGCCACTAACCTACTCGAATCCTACGTTTACCACGAAAACTTATAAACTACTAAACACTATATTTAACACAGATTTAATGAAATGTCAAATAATTTGTCTCCCTTTGTGTGTAGATGTGGAATGTGTTTCGTATTCTCGTTATTTGGAGATTTGCTCAAGATTGTGTTGTCGTTGTTATCCGCCGGACGTGGGTTGTGTCGTGATTCGTTGATAACATCTACAGATATGACACAAGGGCACGGCTTTGTACTTTATTTACAACTAGCTGTGCATGCGACTTCGTTCGCGTGGAATTTAACAAAAATGTAGCCTGAGATTACATCTGTTACCTGCCAGTAAAAGAATCCCGTCAAAATCAGTCCAGCTATTTGAGAGATTGGCCAGAAAAAACAGACAGACAAGATTAAAAAAATAAGTTATTTTGGTATATGTACCGTACATATGTATATACTTTTAGTAAAAAGTGTTTTTATTTCAATGTTACAGACACTCCAATTTTATTTCTGTGTATAGATATATACTCGATTTTCATAGTAGATATATACAGGGGGGATGTTTCAATGTCACCTCAAAGTAGTACCTGCCTCTGAATACCGAAGACAGCTTTGACTCAAAGGAAACATTCTTTTCATTTCAAAGAGTAACAAGACTGCTTCAAACATTGAGATAACTCATGCCACATTGTTAGATTAGTTTTGGTTACTATAAGACCGTTACATACTACAGATTTTTTACTCGACTTCTGATATTTTTACCGTTTTATGTTATGTTAGCTAACAAAAAAAAATTCTTAGGACTGAGTACTTTAAATTAGAAATTGATACAGTCTGAGTAAGTAAAATAGGAACCTAACAAAATCATTTTCCTTACTTTCCAAAATAAAATGTATTTATAAATAAAATATTAATGAATTTCCTCCTCTTGGTAAAAGTAATTGAATTGTTACAAGTGTCAAATGAGAAACACAGCGGCACAAGGGCTGTAATAAATCTTAAAACACGAAGACGCTTCAGTCTACGTTTTGTTCAAATAAAACTACAACAAGACAAGCTTCAAATAATTAGTTGGATGAGAAAATCTAAGCGTTAAAAAGTTTTAATTACAGCAATTCCATAGAAACTAAATCTTTTAATGAAAGTATAATTTTAATTTCCAAGTTGACGATGAAGTAATTTTGTAATTAAAAGGACTGGTTGAGTGTTAATTACTTTAAGACATCACTTTATTACTTAGTAGTTGATATAATTTTGCAGTTTTAGGACTCTTAATTTAAGTGTTTTTATTCGTCGTAAAAATAAACGAATGTCTGTTCGTTCGAATATCCTTTCGGGGCGACTAACCGCCGCACTCAGAATGGCTAATGATTCCTTAGGAGACGTTAATGAATGTGATTTTTGACATTAAATGTGTAAAAAAAAATATCAATCATTTTATTGGCGATTTCAGTGACGTGTTAGTTAAAGCTCCTAAATTAAATTAAGAAAGTTCGTTTAGGTTAGTGGCACACCTAAATTGAATGTGCCCTTATAATAAGGTGATAGAAACGAGATGGCACATATTATAACAGATTGAATATTATATTTTATCCCAACCCTTTTGAAGTATTCGTAGACAGATTCTTGCTTATCTGATTTGACTTTGACGTATTACCGTCCCCGAATACATTTACTACAAGATATTCGAGATAAGCCCCTTCAAATCGGGTCGTTTCCGAAAATATAGAGGGGTGTTATTAACCCACGCTGTCTGCGAATACAAACAAGGACTGATGTACTTAACTTAGCAAAGGTTGTAGGCATGTAATGAGAGAGACCCTCTCCTGTCAATATTTATTGTTCTTTGACATTGCGCTATGAAACTCGTAGGGCAAAGCCGAGAAGAAAAAAAACATTGATTATACATGACTAACAGCCCCTGCGGTTTTACCCGCGTTGTGTCCATTCCAGTGGGAATTTCGGGTTGAAAAATAGCCTATAACCATCCCGTTGAATGTGGCTATCCATTACGAAAAGAATAATTCGAATCGGACCCGTATTTCTCGAGATTTGCCTGAACATACAACCAAACAATTCCTTTTATAATATTAGTATAGATTAGAAAAGATGCGAAAATCCCTTTGGTCGGCGGTTTACTTTCATGACGTGTCTATTTGGATGATCAATCACTGATGAAAGATAACAAGGTTTTTCCATTTAACACTTAGACTGTAGGGACACCAAACTTCTTGAATAAATCTTATTTTAGCTGAAGATTAATAATACGTACCTATTACGAGTGTTAGAAACAGGTACAAATAATTTTGTAAGACATTTTCCTCATAATTCATGACACTAAAAATACTATATTATATATACTACGGGAACCGGCAAACGTTGTTTTTCTATATAAAAATAAGGGGTGGGCCACCCTAATCACTTTAAATGTAAGCTAGTTTCAAGTTGGATCAAATTGCACACGGCGTGCAAATCAAATAATAAAAATCCGTTCAGTAGTTTAGGAGTCCATCGCGGACAAACAACGTAACACGTATTTTTTATAGATAAAGATTGCATATCAAATGAAAGACCATCATTTTTATGTCTTAGGTATATGCCTCTACAGTCGCATATCCACGGAAGAGTAATTTACTTACACTTCTCTATTTCGTAAGTACATTATGTATCTATTTTACACCATAAACAAAAGAAAGTCTCCTAAAGTCTTCTCCAGTTTAAACTAAGCTCCATTATTCAATGGTTTTCCTCTAGGTCAGTGGTTCCCAAAGTTTTCCTAACTGCGATTCATTATACTAAAACTTCCTACAGCGAAGCTCACCTCTTAGTTTTAATGAACAAAAATGAGGAACTAAAGGAACAAAAAAAGGTTGGATAGAAAGGCAACAAACGAACTGAGAAATGTCTCTCGGCGAGCTCACATCTTGTAAACTGGTTCAATTTAAGTAACGCCTAAAAATTGAATAATTATGTGCAAATTATCAAATATAATCTTATATTTGTCTTTATTGCTTTTTATCACAATTTATTTTCGTAAGAACGCCATGGTCGACACTTTAAACAGCTAAAACGATATCGCTTTTTGAGAAGAACCACGACAATGACAACGAAAAGTAATTCTGCCTGAATTACTTCTTAACTCCTTCTGACTGTACTGACATCTACATTGAGACGAGAGGCTTTTTGCCCAGCAGTGGTACATTACAGGCTACTTTATACTTTTTAAACTTCAAAAACCGTTTTCAATATTGGTATTTTTTTAAGGAGATTACGATTCCAAATGTAACAGTTGAAGTCACACCAGTTAGCTAAAGTTTGGAAACCGCTGTTCCTTCAGTTTGATGTTTCTTCGTGGTTACGGTAAGTCACGTCCAGGATAGATGTCCCGAGACACGCGGGCCTCGGATTAAGTGCAGCCTCCTAGTAAGCACCGCTATATTCTGGACTATTTTTAGATCCTCATGCTATTTCATTTGGGCGGATTTACGTGGGATTGCTTTTAGGGTGTTTTAGTGCCGAATGGTTTAGTTATTCGTATTTCGTAAATAGCTTTATAAGGTGTATTTAAGAGGCAGATGGTTTTGTAAATATATTCGCTAGGTTTTTTTTCAGGTATATTAATAAAATATATAAAGAAATTAATTATCTTTACAACAGACTAATAGGTAAGTTTAAAAAAGTAGTAGCCTGTAATGTCCCACTGCTGGGCAAAGTCCTCTCATCTCACTGAAAATCTTCAGTACAATGTGGAGGAAAGCAATTTTTTAAAGGACGGAATATCTCACGGAGTATTCAATTGGTTATTAATTACTTTCTATATTCAATATTCTTTCTTTAGAAAATGTGCTGAGTGACTTTGCATTAAGTAATTCACTCAATGAATTTTGTAAGTGAATTTCCTTTTCATTTCAAGATGTCTTTTGAGACTAATCCTTTTAAGTTGAGCAGTTAGTTTTGGTTCCGTAGCTTTAATGTGTTTCACCATCTTATTTCATTTCAAATTCCATTAACAAATTATTTTATATACCGGCCCTACTAAAATAAATGTTAAAAACAAAATATCATGTTATAAACTATAATTCATGTAATACAAGAAATAGAGAAGCAGTAGGAATGTTATGTTATGTTAGTAAGTGATGTTATGAGCCAAAATGTTATGAACAAAAAATCAATATAACTTGTTATTATAAGGGGTGTAGATTACATTTTATTTTAAAGTAACATTTAACATTTTAACACGTTCTCAGAACATTATACATCTCAATCATTTTCATTCATTCGTTCTTTCCAATTCATTATAGTGACTGTCACCAACATTGGCACCGCCGTACATTTTTATACCTAGCAATGTAACACAACTTACGTAAGATGTAACATTAAATATTTCTAATTAAACCACCACTATACTTCTCCATGAAGGCACAATATAAAAAGTCCTCACACAACTCTTAAATGGAAAACTTTTCTCAAAGTTACACTCGAAGTTGTCCTCTTCAGAAATATTATGTGAAAAAGTGCCGGCCAGCGATCACGTACGAACATGATAAAATTAGTCCTACCTGGGGACGGACGCAGTTTACCGCACAAAGTTCCATATAACAAGCTAACTCTTGATGACAGCGGACCAGAGACAAATACGGACACGTTTTTCATTTAAAAATGTACATTTTAAATTAAGAACGTTGTTGACGATTATTTCTAGCGGCGGAACGAAACGTTATTTTTTCTTTTTGCTGTTACCTGTAAAGGTTAGACGGCAATCCGGGAGTCGGGACGGGAGTGCCACTGTCGACAGTGATGACAAGTTTTTTTTATAAATAATATTGAACATTACCTCTTATCCGAGCCTCTTATACTATAATTATATTTTCTGTTTTCATTTTGATCACTAGACGCCGTCGCTCACACACCGTGGATATTATTATTTGAAAAAATTCAAACAACTTTTCAACAATTAACGATCATAAATCGAGAATCAGATTGAATTAAATATCACAACCTACAACCAATTATCAAACCACCTTTATATACATTACGAGTATTCTGTAATACCTACAGCAAATAGAACGTGTTTATACAGTTACAATATCATAATAACGTCTCATATTGTAATAACAAAAAATAAAAAAACATATAAAATAAGAAAAATATCGCAATAAATCGATGTCTACAAAACGTTTTTATGGGCACAAGAAAGCACCTACGTTCTACGCCGTAGCCGCTACGAAGCTTTCGTAGTCACATTGAAAATATGTAGCATCTTTGTATAAATTGTAATATAGAAAATCTATCTTGATCTAGAATATTCCATTCAGAACATAGTAACAACCTATAAGTACTAATAATACTTTTAAGCCCTAGTCCAAAGTTAAGTTGTTTTCGTCATAATAACATTAACTTATTGTTACGTTACGCAATCCCAAAGCCGATTATTGTTTATTGTTATTACAAAGGTCTCAAACGTTTGTTGTTACCACCTTTGTTTTTGACAATAAAGGAAAATCCATTAATTATATGTTTTGTTTAATTACTTTAAAGTAGGTTACTAAGAAATCCAATGTCCTTGCCTATTTTTGGTATTACACGGTGGATTGTATTCTCACTAAAATTAATAACCGTTTCTGTATTTTGAATTGAAACTACGTTTACGGATACACTTCGGTTTTATTTTACATTTTTATCTGACGTTTCGGCCCCTTTACGGGAACCGTGGTCACAGAAGACTCCGTTTCGGTATTTAATTTCAGTTAAGAACAAAAGAAAATGGAATTTTCCGAGTTTCTAGAGACCTCGTTAACCCTTCAATTGGCAGCAAGTCCTCGGCTTTTCGCTAGTACCGTATCGTAGCACATCAAAAATCGTGTTATTCAAGGTTTTTCCATTCGACCAAAATCTTGCTACGATGCAAAATATAAACCAAGCTTATCATAGCCAAGTTGCCATGATCGTTTCATGGCAACTTGGCTATGCTTCTACTCGTAATAGCATAAGTGCTGATGGATTTGCATTTTAAGGGTGCGTTCCCATTGAGACGGAGTGGAGCTTAATCAACCAATCACTGCGCATTACGAATTTTTTGACAATGTCAATGTCTTATTTGACAATTTAAATGCGATTTGATTGGTCGATTGAGAACACAGCTCCGGTCCGCTTAATGGAAAAGCACTCAAAAGCTTGTCTAGTTTAAAGCAGTCTCATTAGAGAAGCAGTAACAGTAAATTCGACAAGTAAAATTCAATTATTTTTTTTGCAATTTTGTTGCCCGCAAGGGTGTATGCAAAAACAATAGGTATATGAACTAAGTAAGAATATAAACATAAATATTAGGTATCAATACTAAAACTTAATGAACTATACTAATATTATAAAGAGGTAAAGTTTCTTACTTTGTTTGTTTGTATATTTATAAGAACTTATCTCAGGAACTTCTGGTCCGATTTGAATAATTGTTTTTGTAATGTATAGTCACATTCAACGGAAAGGCTATAGGCTATTTTTCATCCCGAAATTCCCAAGGAAACGGACAAAACGCGGGTAAAATCGTGGAGCACTGCTACTAAACCAGCTGAGCTTTCTCCAATGCCTTTTTATTATTATTAATTTTATAAGATACCTATGTCATTTGATGATCTTAAGAAAGTAGATATAAATCTATATAATAAAAATGAATTGCTGTTCGTTAGTCTGCTTAAAACTCGAGAACGGCTGAACCGATTTGGCTAATTTTGGTCTTGAAATATTCATGAAAGTCCAGGGAAGGTTTAAACGGTAAGCTGTGAGGGAAAAAATGCAGGTGAAACCGCAGGGCACAGCTAGTATATGTATATTTATAAACAGTAACAGTAGAAGTAGCACTACAGATATAAATACCACTATCAAAGTTTATTCTACTTAGTTTTCGTGTCAAACGTTGCTTAACATTCCCTTCACTATCGCTTCTTCAAATGACTCCAACGGCACTACACTAACGATATTGTTATTGAGCAAACAATTTAATGAAATGCTCTGTCCTCGTTTGCGATAAATTATCTCAAGTGTTCTGTGTTTATCGGTTTGATTAAACCGTCCAAAATATTACATTGTGTCCTACAACATATATTAACGTTGTTGAACGTTTAATTAATGTGGAGTTCATTATATTTGTAACTACTGTGCCTCGCGGTTTCACCCACAGCGCACCCGTTCCCGTAGGAAATACGGGATAAATAGTATCCTATATTCGTCTCCTGGTTCTTAACTACCTCCCCACCAATTTAGCCAAATCGGTTCAGCCATTCTCGAGTTATAAATAGTGTAACTAACACGACTTTCTATTTTATATATATATTAATCAAACTTTGAGTGGGTTACTCATAGTTTATTCATTAACCATAGTGTCTTGGTGATGTCTGGATCCAAACCACCATGGTATGAGTGGGTACACACGTACGTACAGTCGGCCAAGAAAGTGGTCTACCACTTTTGACAAAAGTTTCTGCGAGATGTAACGATCGCTAAGGTTGACTTTTCTATGCACAATTATGTTATGACGTTTTGTCTGTTATCTGAGATGCCTGACATTTGACATCATTGGGTGACTTAGTTGGACCTCTATTATCAAATGAAAATTGACCTTGTTGTTTCATGACGTTCAAATGAATCTCAACCGTAGGGTGGTAGACCACATTTTTGGCTGACTGTACATGCGCGACGAGCATGTTTCATCCGAGCATGACTATCTACAAACATGCTCGATCCTGCGTCTACACGTAAAAGCTTGCTCGAAGAACATGTTTAATGTGCGTTGAAACTCTCGTTTCAATCTTGTTCGAATCGAACATTTTGGTTGGCTTCGAGCATTTGTCTTGAGACTTGCATGGTACACACGTTCGTACTTGCTCGAGATCGAGCAAGTTTATCGAGCAAGTACGTACGTGTGTACCCACTATATGACTCTTTTTAAGCATAGGATGTAAGTAAATTCGGATAGGTAAGCGGTCAACCCTGGTGTCAGAGTTGTTGGACCGCCTAATAGCCTCCGACATGGTCTTGCGATTGAAACAACCGGAATCGACAATAATATAGGAAGCATTTTAAAAAGTGACTTGCTTTACTTCGAGTAGGTTAATGGCCAACCATGAACCAGGGTTATAAGACTCCTCAAAATCCTCCGATGCAACCTAACGATCAGAAAAACCGGGACTGATTTCCCGTGCTCTACAAGGTAAGGTAGAGTTCAAATAGAAATGCCAGATATGGCCACTGGTGGACTTATACCTTGATAAGAAAAGCTAACAAACTTCAAAGGTTTTGTTCAACTACTGAAGCTACGTTAAGCCGTCGGTCCGGTTGCTTTCTACGGATAGTAGTCGTTACATGAGCCATGTCAGAGGCCTTTGGCGGCTCTATAACTCTGACACCAGGATTGGTCAGGTTGACCATCCACTCGATAAGAAGAAGAACTACTGAAGATCAAGGAATCTTGCAAACTAGCCGCGAACCGCGGTTTTACTTGCGTTGTACCAGTTCCCTTAATAATTACGAGATAATGAGGATATCTTGTGAAAAATTCTATACTAACCGAGCCCTATGGTTTTTTGTGTTGTGCCTTTTCCCTAGGGAATTTTAGGATAAAACATAGCATATAACCTTCCTCTTGAATATAGCTACCGATTACAAAAATAATTATTCGATTTGGACTGGTTATTTCCGAGATTAGCCGGAACATACAAATAAAATTACATATACCTCTTTATAATATTAATATATAGATATGCCCATAAAAGTAACCTATTATTTTCCTGTCGAAGTTCAGAAACGAAAGAAAAATAACAATCATAATGCGATCTGAACTGATGCAAAATAATGTTCGAACTAGATTCATATTACTACATCGATTTTAAATGGTTTAAGCTTCCTTCGACTGATCAATGCATCGTTTTATGTTGAAACGATGTGGAAGTTAACCGCTTTTCTTGGTATTTAACATGTACGAGTCGAGTAAAGGGCTTTACCAATAACTATAAATAATAATATTTTTATCAATACCTATTTATATACATATATGGTAAGGTCGGAAAACTTAAAGATCATTTAATATGTACTGGCAGAAAATGAAAAAAGATTGAGACCTACATTATTTATGTACGGCATTACATAAAATGTTAAAGAAGTTGAAATTTAGAATCCAGAGCCATCCTCCACCTTGAAAGCTCTAGATTGAGCACGCCATACGTATGAATACTTCAATGTTTGACTGTCCAGCTACGAAAAAGGTAGATACGGGAAATCTATCAAAAGAGTTTCATCCAGTCTTTAAACAGAAGGAATCTAACGCAAATTCAAATGTAGAACTCATTTCAGGGTAGTACAGTGACAAAGTGAGTTTGTTCTAAGGCGATTTGATATAATTTTCATAGTGCGTAATTGATGGGTAGATGCGAAGTATATGTTGTGATACTCACAAGTGTCGACGGGCTTCACATTGGGCTCGTCGTGAAGAGCCAGCATCTTCACAGTGATGGCGCCGGGCAGGACGCTGCTTGCCACCGACACTGTGCCTGATTACTTCACAATCACACAAGATAAAACCTTTTCACACAATTTGCGAGGAAGTCTCGCGAGCCCAACAGGCTGTTTCCACACTGCACTATCGATTGAGGCGAGCGCCGCGCGTGCGTGCCGCGGTCGCCCCCGCGCCTGCGCACAAACCGCCGGAAAAACGTCATCTGACAGGCACGTTATTACGCGCTTCCGACAAAAGGACAATGACGCTCGCCCCTTGCACCACCCACAATTTTCCAGTGAGTAATTTGATTCGTATGAATATTAGGGAGTATCAATTTCTTTAATGGCTTAATGGTTTTATGAGTCATGTTTTTCTTATGACGATTTCTGGGTTTATAAGTTTATAGGTTAACGCTGTTTGTTTATTGTTTGTATCTTAATTGATGTTTACTTTTAATTAACTTTTAATTGTATTAAAAATATATCGGCGAAACTTACTTCTATACCCATCTATTAGATAGAAAAAAATATAGAATATTATAAGGATATAATTAACAAGCAAAACAAATAATGTAAAAAATCGTTATTAAATAATTTTTATTGAAAATTCGTAAATAAATTTACATAATATATTAATAAATATTACATCACGTGTACGGTTGTTCTCGGGCTGTGTGTAGTGTGAGTGTGTTGGTGGGCGCTGGGCACCGTGTGTGTCGCGTGTGTGTGTAGTGTGGTGTGGAGTGCGCTTAGTATCCGGCCAGCTCGGCGAACGTGGAGTCCATCTCGTCGGCCAAGCTCTTGTATCTGTCCTTGTTGATGCCGAGCTCGTCTGTGGACACATCAACAGATCATTAGAACATAGTAATAGTACTAGTACTATAATATAACATTGAATATAGTATTCTATGTTCGAACAGTACAGTTCTATATAGATCAATCTACTCTAACATTTTGTCGGAATACTTGAAGTTATTGAAAAGAAACTACCTACATTAGTAAGAGTATAACTTAAAAATAGAGGCGGTAATGTCCCACAGCTGGACAAAGGCCTTTACGATCGCTGACGATATCGGTACAGTGAGGAGGATTAATTCAAACTGAATTTATGGCAATTGATAAAATGATGAGAGCTTCAAAGCTTCGTAAAGGTACGAAGCTTTTATTAATTTTTATTCTATTCTAATTAGGTCATCTTTATAGCAAAAGCGTACTGCTTTAAATGGCATTATAGTATATTTATAACTAATAATACTACCATAATATAACGAAGAGTACCTTGCAAGCATAATCCGTGGCGGTAGCAGCAAAGCGTAAGACATGTTAATCACAACACAAAAAGCGGGACTTAATCTACTGCGGTATTAACGCACACACTGTTATTAAAACTACATCTATTTAACAATCCTACTAACATAAACTTTAAATCAGGCAAAGGCCTCCAAATCGTCAACATTTTGCATTTATGACTTAAATTGTAAAAATATAAGATATGTAATTAACAACAGTGAGTGCCAGAAAGCCCTTGAATGTATGTATGGCTTGGGCAATCTCTTGTAGATGAGTTATGTTTTAGGGTTGCTTAGAAAAGGGTTGGATGGCGTCTCGTGGCTATCGATGATCAGCTAAAGGGGTATACACGTGGATGATATTGGAGTTGCGATTGTAGTTCAATGTACCGGGGCTGTAAATGGGCTAGATTGGTCGATGGTACGGACGGTATTGTCTTATACTAAGTGCTGTGGGGAGGTTAGTATCCTGTCAGCTCGGCGAATGTGCCATCCAAGTCATCGCATATCGCCTTGTATTTCTCCTTCTCGTTGAATAACGCGTCTGGAAAATTTAGTCATTAGATAGTAACTTACGAAGAGCAATCATTCTCGACCCTCCAAAGTCAGAGAAGTAAGTCGTTTTAAAAGTTTGATTAAAGAAGCCTCGTTTTTCGGAGAAGTCATAAAATTCTCTTTTAGTTAGAATCGTTATATAAAAGTTTTTAGATGATAATAAGCCAATTTTTTATTTGTAATTTGTATTGAAAAAATGTTATTGTTGCTTGTTATGGGAGGTGGTGGAAGTATACCTTCGAGCCTGTCGACTTCCTTCTGCAGTTTCTTGACAGTCTTCTCAGCGAATTCGGCGCGCGCCTCGGCTTCCTTCAGTTTGCCGGTGAGGGTCTTCAGCTGCTTTTTGAATTCTTCTACGCGCTGGTTGGCCTTCTCTTCGGATACTTCCAAAGATTTCAGGGAGTTACCTACAACCTGGAATGAACATCGAGTATTAAACATTTGTTGGCACAAAAAAACTGTAATAAAAAAAGAGTTGAACACATTGAGTTCCACCATTTTTTTAAGTTGGTTGAGATCAATCCTTACCTTAAGTTCTTCTTCAAGTTCTGAGATCTTGGCGTCACCAGACTTGACACGGTCCTCAGCAACTTCGAGCTCGTCTTCAACGAAGGCCAGTTTGCGGGATACCTGGCAGTTTAGGTTAAAGTTATTTCACAAGATATCAACAAATTCCTACCATTCCACAAGTACAAGTACACAGAAGATACTGTGCAATTTCAAAACTTATCAGGGTAGAATAAGGTGTATAATTGAATATTCTGAAGTGTGGTGATGTGGTTACCTCGTCGGACTTGCCGTCAGCGTCCTCAGCCAGGAGACGCGCCTCCTTCAGCTGGTTGGTGAGCTGGTCCATGCGCTCCTCGTCCTGCTGTGCCCTGTTCTCCAATACTTTGCACATACTGGAATAAGAGACAACTTTCATCAGTTAACATTATCAAGTAACTGCACTCAAGGAGATAAGGCCACATTTTTTGTTATGCTAAGGGTGGATTGAACAAGATACCACAATTTATACTATTTGAGGGGGAACCATGTGAGTGATACGGCTATGGTCTCATGTACTATGGTGAAGCGACTGCGAAGGCGATTGGCGATTTCTTCTATTAAAATAACATAACATTATAGTGTAAGGTAGATGGTCTATATTCTTATAAACAACATTTGCTAGTCGTCGGCCCGCGGTTATTCCATAAGTAATATTTCTCAAACTGACACCAGTGGTATTTGTCCATGTCAGAGGCCTAAGGCGGCTCAATAACTCTGACACCAGGATTGGTCAGTTTGACCATCCACTCTATTAAGAAGAATTTCTAAAAAACTACAAGTGTCCATACTGACCGGTTGTTCTCGTCAGCGGACTGCTGAGCCTCGAGCAGCTTCTGCTGCGCGGTGCCGGACCTCTCCTCGGACTTCTCGAGGTCCTCCTCAATCTGCTGCACCTTCCTGTTCATGGCGGCGACCTCGGCCTCGGTGGCGGTGAGCTGCTTCTCACGCTCCTCGAGGTCCTTGTTGGCCTGGTCGAGCTTGTTCTTGTTGAGGGTGAGGTCCTCCTCCACTTGGGTGAGCTTCTTCTGGAGCTCACGGACTTCCTCGTTCACCTGGGAGGGGAGCAGGTTTTAGTCATTTGGTAATTGATTGAATTTGATGGATGGTCTGCTGGAACTGGAAGTAGGGTTTGGTGACTGAGTAATGATAATAAGGCAACATTTTCGTGACCTATTTGGAGGTTTGAGGTATATCTGTATGCAATATGGAAGAATGGAAGGAAGGAGTGCCTTTGCCGCTTGGCCCTTCAGTGGTACAGTAATGGCTTTTAATAATGATAGTCTTTATTGGGTCTATAGTGTCGTGCGTTCTTATAAAAAAGTTTAATTTTAATGGGAAAACATATATTTTGGTCAATGTATGACTGTTTTAATAATCTAGTCCTATGTCTATTTCTATTATCTAAACTGTCACGAAAAAACTACTGAACGGATTTTGATGAAACTTTACCGCGTAGTGCGGCTAGTCTATAAATGATTGTGAGGAGTACCTTCTCGGCGCGGAGGTTGGCGTCCCTGGCCTGCTGCTCGCAGGTATCCGCCTTGTCCATGGCGTTGTCCTTCTCCAGCTTCATCGCCTGCATCTTCTTCTTAATGGCGTCCATTGTGATGGGTTTATTTGTTCACGGTCTGGTCAAAAAAAACGCCAGTTACTGGCCTGAAAGAGAGAGAAACAGTCGTTAATGTACTAGTTTTTCCGAAGTAAAAAAACTGCATAAGCGCCATGGCACTAACTCCCGTACTCAGAGACGTTTCCTTAGCAGAGATTTAATGACTGATTTTGACATGTAATGTATGAAAAATTACGCCAAATAATTAAATGCCGATTAAATGAACGTCTCTCAGTGCGGCAGCAAGCTAATGTCTTTTCTTGGTGTGATTTTTCCGCGTAACGTTTATTTGGCCAACGAAAAATATTTGCTGATTAATATACTCTGAATAAACATACGAAAAAATATTATACGATGAATATCCTTTTACGAATAGAGTATAAAAGCACATAATCCTTAAACAACTCTTAATAGACTTCATTTGTTTGTATTTTCCTTCACGCCCCGAAGGTTTCCTAACGTAGTACATCTGCGTGAATTTCCCACGCCTTTCCACAAAAACAATAATTAAGTATTATTTCTACCATCCTTTGGAATACTTTAAGTATCTGCCGAGTTACTTACGGATATATATTCAAAGACTAAACGTTTAATTTAAATGTTGCCGTTATTCTGTTATGTCGTAAAAGTCTCATTGTATCACTTTTGGCCTGACCAAAATCAAACCTTGTTTCATGGAAAAGAGTATTCCTTCCTAAACTAAATGTATGGAAGGTGTAAATATCGATTTTTCGTCAAGTCTCATTCATTTTTAAACTTTTGTTGATTCCATTGGATAGATCTTTTGAAGCATTAACAGAAACAGTGATTCGTTTTTCAATATCCTGTACAGTTAAGAAATAATCGAGTAAGATCAATTAACGTTTCTACCCTGTAGTGGGTAGATAAAATAAATAAAAAAATACACCCGGACAAATTCATACACGGTTGATTAGACCAAACTAAGCTCTAAGATACTTGTGTGTTTTGATCTATAATATTGTCTTCCACGCACCGGATTCAGATGATACTTTTATTTTATTTTTTATGTGTTTCATTGATAAAAATAGCAAAAACAAGTTGAATAAACTTGGTTACGCTTCTGAATATTACGCGATTGTTCGTTTAGGTCCGCGCGCGGTGGCACCGCGCCAACACGCCAGATGGATTACTGCATAATCGAGTTCAAGCCGCACTTTATTATATTTTAATCAATTTTTTGGGTCATTCAGCTTAAAATAGTTTAACTTTTGCCATCCTATTAATCTTATAATGCGAAATTGAATGATATGGTAAATCTATATATATATAAAGTATAGTAAGTTCGTGTAAGTGCCTCTGGTGACGCAGTTTATCTATAATCTATAATAATCTATACTAATATTATAAAGCTGAAGAGTTTGTTTTGTTTGTTTGTTTGTTTGTTTGTTTGTTTGTTTGTTTGTTTAAACGCGCTAATCTCAGAAACTACTGAACCGATTTGAATAATTCTTTTTGTAATAGATAGCCACATTCAACGGGAAGGTTATAGGCTATTTTTCATCCCAAAATTCCTACGGGAACGGGTACAACGCGGGTAAAACCGCGGGGCGCTGCTAGTACATATATAAAGCTGAAAAGTTTTTTTAACAGTTTTTTTAAACTCAGAATCTACCGGTCCGAGTCAAAAAACCCTTTATCTATTAGACAGTCTACACAAGGGAAAGGGTTTAATTCAGATAAGCACTAATCTCCGAAACCATCCGGCGGATTTGAACCATTTTTGTGTATGATACCCACGTTATTGGCTTGATTTCATCCTAAAATTCCCACGGGAATGTATTTAAAGTTCGGAAACAGCGAGATATTGTTAGTAGGTATAAATGAGAAATAAAAACATGCATATAAAAATGTCTTGTTACTCTTTTGGATAAACGGATACTGTCGTATAGATGGATTCCTATGTTTGGCACATTAGTTAGATTAAAACTTGTATAACAATATCGAGTTATAAACCCACAGCTCCCTCCGGAACAAGTATTTGATAAGTATGACTAAGTCAATCAAAACTTAGATGATAACTTAGACTCCGTTTCGATGAACTTTAATAACGCAGGCGGAGTCGCGGTTTAATGCTAGTTCGTAATAAACTTAATAGATATTGGTATCATAATAGATATCTCTATCTCAACAAGGTATATATAATAAAAAAGAATCCTCCGTTGCGTTGTCTGTCTGTATGTCTGGTCAAGGCGAAGGTTTTTATTAAATTTTCACCAACTAATGACTGCGGAATTCTTACTCCAAATTACCATAATTCATTAATTTCGAATAGATTAGTGCCAACTGCGATGTCTGAGTTTTGCTTAACGTACCCTCCGAACCACGATAGCGTTCAGATATAAATGTAAATATTTACCGGTATTACGTATGAAGGAACGCAAGAAAAATATTATTATTTAAAACATATAACATGATATTATAATGATAACTAATTTACAAAGTCATACGTTTTTCCATCTAAATAATATGGTCTACTCGTACATCCTATCCTACTATTTTTTTTTTTATAATTTATAAACGCAATAGTTTGTGAGGATGAATGTATGTATGTTACTCGTTCACGCAAAAACTACTGATCGGATTTGAATGAAACTTTACAGTAATATAGGTTATACATCAGAATAACACATAGGATACATTTCATCCCGAAATTCCAGCGGGAACTGGAACAACGCGGGTAACACCGCCGGGCGGGGCTAGTTATATAATAAACTAGCTGTGCCCCGCGGTTTCACCCGCAGCGCCCCCGTTTCCGTGGGAATTTTTTTTCTTTGCTTAAACCTCACGGAGCCCGAGACCTTTCCAACGAATGCAAAACCGTGGAAATCGGTTCGTGCGTTCTGGAGTTATAGCGTCAGGAAGGAAAACCCGACTTATTTTTATATAGTAGATTTATACTCATTGTAGCCATTGTTTTATTCAGACGTAGGCGTCGTTTGAACTAAATAACTTCAAATACAAAGTAATGTAACATTCAGTGGTAGTGACGTCAAAAGGCAAACATTTAATTGAATAAAAGCTTTGTCGAGTTAACAATTAGGGAATAATAAAATATTCATTAGGTAAGGGAAATTATTACGAGTATTAGGAACAGCTATAGGTACCTGTTCTTATAGGTACTTTGAGTAGGTATATATTTATAGATAATTATAGGTATCTAACTGCCGCACTCAGAAACTTTCTGAAACTCAGAATAGTTAATTGACGTATTTTTTCATACCTGTCAAAATCACTCATTAAATCTGTACTAAGGAAGCATTTGACGCCTCTGAGTATAGACGTTAATACTCGTAGCATGATATTGTATGTAGAAGAATGCTAGGAATTATTGTTATAATCATCTTGTATAGCTATAAAAACTATAGCTCAAAGACGGAAGAGCGAAGTACTAACTTTTTTCTTGATTCAGATAAAAAGATAAATACCTTCTGTATATTTGGGCATAGGTTGGTAGGTAATTAGTATCTATCGTATTCCTATTGATAAGTATATCTATCATGTTTATCTAGAACATAGAGATAAGCAGGTCAAACCGTTCAACTAAATTAGGAAAGCTTGTAAAGATAATGTCTTTCGAAAGCTCTTCAAAGACTAACTTTCTGAAGCTTTGACGGCATAGGAACTTGATGAAAACTTTCGATCTGTACCGTACCTTAAGCTGGAAGATATATGAGCTTAATAGTGAAGAGAAAAATGTATTATGAAAACTTTGTTGTTTTTTTGATGTTTATTAGTTTTGTACTTAGAATTTAACAATCATACTATTTCATCATAAGTATTTTTTCTTAAATTTTCAGCCTATTCTTTTTCTGACACGGCGAATATTTATGTTTTCTTGGTAACTACTTAATGTAAGAGATCGTCATTATAATATTCCCAAGTGACTAATGCTTATATCCTATCTTGACAAACCTACATACTAAAAATTACTTTGCCTACTTAGCTACGCCTGTTTCTTTTAATCACATTAACCTGAGAACTGTTTATTACTTTGAAGTATACCGCAATGTTCTATTATAAATACCTACTACTTTTAGTTGGCAAAGGAAATTAAAGATTCATTGCATCTAAAATTTAATCTTTTCGTTAAAAATAACGAAATAGATACTATACTGGTCTCTTTAGATTATGCGACATTCAGTCTTATGTGACCACTGTTAAAGCCCGAAACGTCATATAAAAATGTAAAATTAAAGTATCTTTAAACGTAGTTTCAATCCAGATACGTATAGTTTCTCATAAACTGAAAATATGGAGTACCGCGATTCCGTGCGCAAGATGAGAACATCAACTAAACTACCGCTTGTTTACAGAACACAGCGGAATGACGTACAAACTAAAATAAAGCCAGAAACTCGTTAACTGGATGTGCTAAATAATTTATGATTTGGAATACAGATCTTCGAAATAACTTTTTACAGGTAACTAGGTTTATTATATTTGTTAACAAGAACCTATTCTATATCTAATACTTATAACATTACTTTACCCGTAGCGTTTTACATAGCAATGGTTCTCTTAAATATACTGCTTATACCTTTTTACTTATTAAATATTTATGATAAGAAAATATAATTGAACAGTTTCCCTGACAAGAGCTTAAATCTTAAGTCTAAAGTGAGGTAGAATTTACTAGCTAGCTAAACAACTAAAACATATAGTCTAAGCGCGCGATAAGTTGGTATGGTCAACCAATGTGAACCCCGAATCTAAAATCAGTTGACAAATAAAAGGTAGAATCAGTGTTATTCCAGCTGACGCAGTTATCTCCATGATATAAACAGATCTGAAACATCTATAAAAGTGCAGTAAAACATCGCCGAACGGTTTTTTCGTCGGAGCTAACGCGAAAATAACACCGAATGGTATGACGCGGTATTCCTGGCGGGCTGACAACTGAGGCCGTTACATTGTTCAGAAATAAACGTTGTTTTCACATATTTTCTAATATAACAGCTGTTACTTGGGAAAATTTGCTAAATATATTGATACGAGTGTTGTATTCCAACGCCTTGTTTGGTGTTATGTTTTGTTTTTGTTTGTGTTTGTGACGCAGGGTTTCGTTATAGTATTTCACGGACTTAGTATTGAAATAGAATTGTATTGTGAAGTAGCTTTAGGTTTATGATATTTAAAGTTAATTATGTGACTTGTTGTTATTGAAGAAACTATCTATGTGAATATTTATCCATCTTCTAAGATATAAAATCAAATTATGAACATGTCTCATCAACTAAACAATGAATCAAATTACGTTGCATCAATTTACCCGAAATCCTTTTATCGAAAGTAATTATCATCAAGTTCCCATCAATTTGTGAACACGCCCTTGACCCAATAACTGTCGGTCCCAAATCAATGTCAACGCATTTATTTAATGAACCACTTCCAACAAATAGGAGATGGTGTTAAAGTTTAATCCTCCTCATTCGTGTTGAAAGTTTAATCGAAAAAGTTGTAAATTAATGCTTTGAAAAAATACTGAAATAATTGATAGATGTTTATCCTATGGAAAAAAGAATTCCGTGTCTACCTAGTGAATGATTTCAAAGACCTTTTTGTGTTTAAATTTATAAAGATTGGTAAAGAAATGCTTTTTCTCTTAAACTTAAGAGCTGGGCTCTTGTCGATGGAGTTCTTTCCACTTTTCTCTATCATCTGCCATCCTCTTCAGCTATTCGTACGACTTTTCCTCAAAGACATAAAAAATTTAAAAAAATGTTTTTTAATCATATTCGAATAGATTGTACTCAACTGAAGCGCGTTGATGTCTTTTCTATTAAATTAATGTCCCTTTTATTTATAAAACTAATTAAATCCTTAATATTTAACTAACCGTGAGTTGTTAAGTTATGTTCAAAATACCTGCATTGTTTAAGTCAATTACAAAACGATTTAAAGTAAAGTAGGAATTTACCGATTGAATATCAAAATGTATGGAGTTCTTCAAATATAACCGTGAATGTAGGTTATTATAAAATATTTCAGTTGTAACAGGTAGTAGCTTGAAAACGCTTTGATGATATGCCAAGTCCCGGGTTGAGTCAACATTACTATACCTAGAGTCTGATCCAGGTAGTTCACCTACTACTATTGTCTAGCAATGTACAGTAACACATACCTATTTGATTAAGGTATCTGTTACTAAGTGACACGTGTTTAAGAATGCTAGTATATTCAAGAATTCGAAATGCGAACGGCAGAATTATGTTAACAAATAATTCGTAGTGTAATAAGAAACCGAAGCGACCGTTGTAGTCGCGTCCTAATTACATGCTCGTATGTAGATATATGGGCCACGTCTCGATCTAAATAAAAAATGAGACGAGTTTCCTCATCTTGCTAAATAAATACTGTAAGTCAAGTATGCCGCAAATAGGTTAGGAGCCACAAGCGGCGCGGCGGGGCGGCGGCGCGGCGGGCGGGGGCGGCGCGGCTGCGTGGGCGCCGTTCCATACCACTATTTTCAGCGAGGACGCACGGATACTGAAACCCGAGTCATAACCATACTAATATGCGAAGCGCGCACTTCGACATTTTTCCCTCCATCTCATATTCCAACCGCACTTTTTTCACCGAACACTACACCGGACTGACTTTACGAATTTTTGTAACACAATATATTCGCGTTGGCCAAATAAGCGCATCACAAAATCACCAAGATATTGTTACGCTGGAAGGTCCAGGAGCTTGGATACTCCAGGGGTCACTGGGGGTCACTGGCGCTCACGCGGCGGCGGGTCCTGGTGCCGTGGAGTATCCAAGCTGCGCGCTGCACTCACCTCACGAGCGGGCTGTTCACACGGCGGAGCGACTCGCACTGCGCGCCGCCCGCCCTCGGCGCGGGACCACGCGCCCGCCCGACACTATTTTCGGTGCCAAAAATCCAGGATTCCGATCGCGCAAGTGATCGCAATCGCAACACTCGCACGCTCTCCGTCACGCTCTAACACGCGCGTGCCGGATACACTCGACCTGCTCATCTCCAAGTCTAGGATACAGACACGTTATGGTCAATGACGTATGCACTAGGTGCACTATTATGCACTATAAACATTATTAATTGCTTTGTGTTTTAAACTCGATTTAAGAATGAATCTTGAAGGTATCAAATCGGATAGATGGGGCGTGTCGAACTACATATATGAATACCTAACCAAAAATGTATTAGAAAAATAGAAAATCTTCATCCGAATAACAGCAGATATCTGGCCGTTAATTTATTAATTATCTTCATTATATTATATTAAGTTATATGTAATTACATAAATCAGATAAAGATAACAATCTTTCTAATTTCTCTTTAATAATAGAACATGATTTCATTGATTAAACGTATTCTGTTAGCACTACGTCAGTGGATTGATCGGATTTAAAGCTATGATTACAATATTGTATAAATTAACAAGAAATACAACACCTACGTAGACAGTAGGTTTTTCGTGGTAAGCCGTAGTTTTTAGAGCAAGCAACATTGACCTTGCTTGAAACAACACCCACTACTGGGGCTGATAGTTTGAATATCATCAAATACACTGAAACACTACCTAGACATACAAATACCTACTAAATTAGTGGCCATCCTGCATGTTACTTACTTCACAACCAATAAAATAATACCCACAGCCAAACTAGATAAAACACTAGGTAGTGTTTTATGTGACTACAAGTCATCACTTGTAAGGATGCCCCAGCAGAGGTATTCTGTGTTACATTGCAATGCTTCCTTTGGTACCTACTCACCAATATACTTGTATACCATACGCAGCATAGCAACGTTTCATAGCATCATCATCAAACTTAATAAACGGGGAAACTGATGCATACTTTTCCATCTATTTATATTATTCTCTTTTTTATATATCTCTTTACGACATGACAGACACATTCTTCTTAACTTGACTCATGTAACTAATCCCACGAAGTAAGAACATTATAATATCAACTGTATGGTCTAGTGCAGATTGTAGATTATATCAAAATATAAAAATAAGAAATGAAACCAAACAAATGTACATAATCGTATTTATTATAAATTTATTTTCAAGATTATAATAAACATTTATGTAAAGCGTTCTTAGTTGGGGAAGCTGGATCAAGCATATCGAGTTTCAGGGAAAAGGAAATTAGATTGAAATTATATCAGCTTTACGTATACAAAATAGATTACGTAACAGAATAGGGATATACTTCTAAGAACGAAGGCGAAGGTTTAAAGGAGTATTCACACATATCAGCCTTTGTAGACAAGAGCTTACTATTCTTATTCTATTCGTTTTCTATCTAAATAAATTGTAATGTATCATTAAAATCATTTTAATTAATGGGAATGTGTTAATAATTTTTAGGTCTCCAGATAAGTTTATTAGATAGAAAGAGAAACGTTTATCTCATTTCCCAGGATATCCCCTAGACGTGATGGGAGTTGTTTCATGCTGTGCACTTTCAGACAGACAGACAAGAGTCTAGACAACGATCTTATTTAGTCCACGTCTGTGATAAGTGTGAATAGACCTTTACGGTGTCAATACCCCTAACACTTAGGCCCGGTTATTTTAAATACATAGTTTTGTTTACCAATATTTGCAAATGGCAACTAAATTTTAATTTATTTTAATTTTCAATCATTTGTTAATAGAACTATGGATTAAAAACCGACCCCTATGTTCTTCAGCTTACTGCTTTTCTTACATATTTCATCAATAAATAAAATTAATCAACTGACATATTTTTTTCAGACGTTGAATAACCAACCTAAATTGTCAAAAGAATTGACACCATTTTTGATACAAAACAAAACTAAGTTTATATAACCTAACTATCAAAGTTACATACAAAATCTAATTACCAATTTTACGGCTATATTGTAAAAAATCGTTATTATCATAAGATTTAGTTAAACACAAACATACCTACTTAATATGGAGTATTTAATATCATTTTAATCAGGCAGTGTTCGGTATAAAAAAAAAAGGAATGTATCAGTCGAATCTGTGATATTGCTTCGTTTTGTGTTATTAAACGTGTCATAGACAATATCTATGATCATTGATCAGAGTATTTATTTTAAAGAAATATTCATCAATTTTAACTTTAAACTTTGTAAGAATAAAATTGTAACATTGACTCTAGGCACAAATATCTCAAAAATATTTACATTATATCTGATCTTTAATAATTTGGACTTATAGGGACTTTTAATAACATTTAGTGTTGTTACTGTTGGCAGTACTGCTAGCAAGGCAGTTAAATAAACTTTATTGCAGTTAATTGTTCTTCTAGCACATAGATTAGCGCAAGTATGATCAGTTAAGTATTTATTGAAAGTAGCGCCATCTACTTAGGAAACATTTAGAATATAAGCAATTTCAAGACTTTCAGCATCCTCTTATAAACACCACTTCAACTCATCTCACACAATTTACATTGCATTAGCTTCATCTGCCTGTTGCTATATCTACCTAATAGATAGATATATATAAATGTGTAATCACTATAAAGATATCACATTTCCTACACTAGTGACTGTAGTCCATATAATCATCCATACCAACCGAAAACTCGTAAAAAATCAAGGCTATCGCAGCGTGCAAAATATAAAGCGAACGTCCACCATGTTGATATTTTCCCGCGCTTTTCCCCAAGATGGCGGGTCAAGATGGCGTCTGTTACTAGTAACCGGAGAGATCTGCAAACGTCTGGTCCACTTCCTCAGCAATAGCCTTGTATTTGCTTCTCTCTTCCAGCACCTCATCTGTTATGCATGTTAATAGGGTTAGTAGGTTAGTTACAACATTAAACTGATTTATTTTTCTGGAATATTCAGTTCAAATGATTTCCTTCACAGGTTTAGGAGTAGCGATTCTTTTGTTCATCATAGAAAGGTTTTCTTAGTTTTATGTTCCTTATATTTGGTTAGTAGGTTTAGAATTTTTAAAAGTGTGTTGTTAAACTATTCTGAGCCACATTTGGCCGAATGGCAGAATCTCGAAGAAATACGATAACTATCTAAGAATATCTAGTTTAAAATTAAATTGGTACGCTAACGATCAATTTCATGATCTCTGAAATCCTGACCCACAAGCTTCATTGCACCCCCAGTGCCCACACATAGGTAAGTCTACCTATAGTACACTGCAGTGTCACATGCAAGCAACTAAATAATAAAAAGCATCTACGAGTATCTAAAAGCATCAAGTGTAATCAAGGCATATGTCAATTAACTAGATTCTAAACTACATTTCCTAAATGATTATTTTTATTTTTTGCAAACTTTTGATATCCATATTTGTTTATGAAATGTACGAAGGTCTAATGTCGGTGACCCATCCCACAAAACTAACAATATCAATTCAACAATTTACTATTAACATTAAAAAAATACAATTAATAACATCTAAATATTTATGTATATTGTGCGACATAATTTTGTTGACAATTTAATAATTTTGTAGAATTGAAAAGTGTAATGGCATAGGGCTCTGTTAGGTACCTACTTCTGCCCATTGGGTAAGACATTGTAACAGTTTTATTTGCGTTTGTAGAGGCATTCAGTCTCGTATGTAGTCTTATATTTAGAATGGTTAATGTTAACCTAACCTTCACACATTCTCAAGAAAAAATAAAACAACAAAAATAAATAATAAATTAATTTATTATATTAGTCGAAAATAAATACCGCCATAAAGCTATGGATTGTAATACTTTAAACCGAGTGTATAAAATAGTGAATACATCTATAGATAGTGTTTGAGTCGCTTGGCGTGCAACGCGGGGAATGCTCGACGGGCTTATTCCTTGAGGATGAGCTCCACGAACGCGGTGTCGAGGTCGTCTCCGATGTCCTTGTACTTCTCCTTCTCCGCGACCAGCTCGTCTGCACATCACAACACATGTTATCATACAATCAAAAGAGTTCCCATCACTAACGCTACTTAGTGATGAGTAATTGATCCAAAATACATGAATTGTAATGATTGGTAATAAATAGAATTCTGCAGAATATCTCCAACCAACTATATTTTGGTTCGGAGTCCAACTCTCCGATTTTGGTCTTTATCTAAGAACTATTCGTCTGTAGATCTCCTCCAAGTCAAGTAGTTGCTCGCATTAGATGTCATAAGCTTAGCGTTAGTCGTAAACAGGTGGTTCTATGAAATCCTTCATCGTAATTCAAGAAGGTCGATTTTCGATGTTATGTGACCACCTGCAAACGAGTCGATAGTAAATAATATTAAATGAATGCTTACGTGTTTCGATCCTTGTTATTCTGAAGCCATGCCTTGTCGTTGTTACCTTTTAGTATCGCCAGTTTTATTGCAAAATAAATCGTTTGTGTGATTAAGTAGTTAAGTTTTTTTATTGAAATTTAGCGTCATGCAGTCTGTTAAAAAGCTTTCGACGGAGCAGCTCGAGGGAGTCGAGTGATGATGTTTGTAATGAGTTGTAAATGCATCGAGTATGAGGTGTGTCGCGGCGGGGGCGGTCAGTGGCAGCAGGTGCAGCGGTCGCAGAGGCGCGCGAGCGGCGCGGACGGCGCCGGCAGGCCCAGGTCCTCGAACGCCGAGTCCAGCTCGCCGCCGATCTCGTGGAACAACTCCTTGCCGGCGATCAGGTCGTCTGCGGAGCATCGCGCGTCACTACCCGCTCGACTACACACCACACGCGACACCACACGCGGACACGGGGCATACCAACTCGCACGACAATATACCATTCCATCAGCTATGTTTCACGATATTTATTTATAAATTACAAAATATATAATACATTTGATATTTGTTTTATCTAGCGACAGTCCACGCGATCACTGGGAATTCAGAGTCCGGATAATCGAGAGCGAAGTTTATATGTTTACGACGGAGGAGCGGCTTCGGGGGCGGGGGCGGGAGCGGCTTCAGGAGTGGGGGCGGGTGCGGCCTCAGGGGCTGGGGCGGGAGCAGCTTCAGGGGCGGGGGCGGGGGCGGCTGGGGCGGCCTCAGCAGGGGCTGCGGGCGTTTCGGCTGGGGGCGCGGCGGCAGCGTCCGCGGCGGGTGCAGGGGCGGCCGCGTCGGCCGGGGGGGCCGCGGGGGCCCCGTCGGCCAACGGGGCCGCGCCAGCCGGGGGGGCCGCGGGAGCCCCCTCGGCCGGCGGGGCCGCGCCGTCAACGGGTGCAGCGGCCGGCGCGGCACCCTCATCCGGGGGAGCGGCTCCCTCGGCCGGGGGAGCGACTCCCTCGGCAGCGGGGGCCGCGGGGGTAGCTCCCTCTGCCGGAGCGGCACCTTCAGCCGGGGGCGCCGCGCCCTCTGCAGGGGCGGCTCCCTCGGCCGGCGGCGCCGCTCCTTCGGCGGGTGGCGCGGCCCCGTCCGCCGGCGGCGCGCCCTCAGCCGGGGGCGCGGCCCCGTCGACGGGCGCGGGCGCCGCCTCAGCCGGGGGCGCGTCGGGCGTGAGCTCGGGGGCGGGCGGGGGCGGGGGCGTGGGTTCCTTGGGCGGCGGCGTGGGCTCCTTGGGCGGCGGCGGCGGCGGCGTGGGCTCCTTGACCGGCGGGTGCAGCCGTTCGTACTCCTTGCGCGCCGTCTCCACCTGCCGCGGCGTGGGGTCCACGCCCGGGATGAGCTCCACGAACGAGTCGTCGATGTCGTCCCCGATGTCGTTGAACCTCTCGATCTCTCCGATGAGGTCATCTGCGGCAGGCGGGCGGGTGAGCGCGGGCGGGCCGGCGGGCGGCGGGCGGCATGCCGCATGCGTTAGCCTCACTCGGGATGGGCGGGGGCATGCGTGCGCCCTCTCGCATGGTATCTACACTGACGTGACGCCGACCTCGTCCTCGCGGTATAATTTAGCTTCGTCTGTCCAATGGCTCGCCGGACGATCGGAGTCGGCTCGTTCGGTGATGATGGATGTCAATGGTATTTGTCAATGATAGCTGATAGAATCGACGCATGAGTGTTAGCGACGGGGATACATGAGGGAACGCGCGGATTAGTAAATGAACAACACAACGAGTTAAAAATAATAATATTATATTTTATAAACACTTGTTAGAATAATCTTAAAATCATTAATTTATTCTTCACGTACATTCTTATCTACCATTTATTAATCGACAATATAAAAAGACGGATTTCCATCGATCCAAGCAGGTTTTGTATTACAGTGAGTTAGTGTGGTGTCGCAGGCACACAGTCGTCACACGGGGCATGCGCCGCCCCTTTTATAATTGCCAGCAATCAATAATCGATCTAATAAATTGTACGTCATCGAAGACGGCTGACAGTGACAGCCGTCAATACTCGCGAGATGTGACGCTCGAGTGGTTCATCATCGATTAATTTAAATAAATAACAACAAACTCAAATTATGACACGAGATAAATAGGTACTCGAAACATAATAGAAAAATGAATTATCTTATATTTGAAAGTAAGTTTATTCTTATAAATATCATTTGTTGCCATCACTCATTAAATAAAAATATCTAATCTCTTCTAATAATAATATTAAGTAAATAAAGAGTTCATTATTGCATACAGTGCACTTTCAAAACGCAAGTGAACTGCGTGGTGTGAATGTACAATAATATAAGTTATACGGAAAATAAAGTGAATTCAATCGATAGGCACAATACAAAACTAATTTAAATACGCATTAAATATCATATAAAATCAAATATAACGCAAAAATGTGCATTTTTAAATTAAATATCATAAGTATCGCTAAATGTCTTTTAAACATTGAGTGAAAATGCAGACGCATCTTGGTCCCCAATTTGGAATGTTGACATTATCGTACCGAAACAACAGTAAGTGCTAATAAGCTGCATACATCATATCTTTAAAAATCGATACATAAACAGTCACGCTTGTTAAATAATGACTAAACACGAGGACATTACATTTCTCAACAATTACACGGACAAGAATATAATTTTTTATTTATTTGTGTGCCGAACTAATTGGAAAAAAAAATTGCACATGGCAGTGTTGACATAGCGAACACTCTGAACGTTGCATTATAAAAGCGGCTGGCAATTACTCTAAAACTAATAACTGATCGACCGCTCGTTTCACCATTCAAAATTGGAATGTCAGAATTTTAAATGATTCTATTTAACTGTCAAAGTGACATTGACTTATGAGTGGCTAGTCTTTGCACTGTAGCGTGACACGAAGTTACCATTTCGGTACAATTTTTGTTAAAATTGTGCTGATTTGACAGGTGTCATACGGGTAATGCTACATTGCGAGGACTAGTGATGGGGGTGAAGCGAGCGGCGGCGGTCGGTGTTCACATGTTCTGGATGTCATGGAGCGTGGCCTCCATCTCCTCCTGCAGAAGTTTGCTCTTTTCGCGCTCGGCCACCAGATCGTCTGCAAGGGGGGACGGGCCGGGGTCAGTCTCACAACAACACACAACACATCCAAATACATACACATACACATTTGTATATACATACACCTTCAATAATGTGCAAAAAAAATTGGTCATGGTCCCGTAATCATTTAATTTTCCCGTATGTCTGTCTCGTAATCTATGTATAAGCATTTTGGACATTACCCTTTAATTAAAATAGATTTTTCTTTCTGTATGTATTTGAATGGTTCAGGCATAAAACTTAAAACCATGCAGATAAAAAAACATAAAAACAACGGATCGAGCAAACTAGTTGGTCACGACATTGAAAAATTACATGCCAACAACATAATGTGTAAAATAATCGTTTACAGACTTTTAATGTTAGAATAAAATTCATTGATTTAAGGCATAGTACTGGAATAAGACACCAATCATTGTTTTTTAAAGTTATTAAACACATATAAAGAAATGTTCAGAGGCATGCCTGAGGTTATAAAGGCATGCCTCAGTACATTTTTCGTTATACTGTTGAATTAACAAAAGTCTGTCAACGATTTATAAACTAAAATTAAACTCAATAAAACTGTTATAATGAAATATTGAAATATTAGGCTTTAAATTATAGCGAAAAAAAGAAAAGAAAGCTCTCAAATCTATAGTACAGCATCAATCAAAACTCAAAGCCAGTTCTGATGACGGCTGAAATGATCTTGTGTGCGTTTTAATGTTCAAAGCTTTTGTTATTTGTCAAACTATGTTATTATACTTGACTTCAGAGATAAGTTACACTTAACCGTTGCTGTACTTTCCATGTAATATACGATCTGTAGAACCTTGGAATCTAGTCAGAAAATTGCATTAATACCAATGAAAGTAGTCTTTGATTTGCCTAAGGATCATCCTATATAAACTAAAGGATTGTGTAAACTATTTTGGTTTGTAATTCCGTGTATATTAGTGGATATGTTACCTTCAAGCCTGTCAACCTCCTTTTGGAGTTTCTGCACGGAGCGCTCAGCGAACTCAGCGCGGGCCTCAGCCTGGAAACACATCACACCACATTTTATACTTCGCACTTGAGTTAACAACCCTTTTTCTAACAAGTTTTATTTATATAAATAATGGTAATTTAACAAAACCACAGTTTAACTGGACTCACTTTGGATGGTTGCAATAACATCTCTTTATTTTATCTATTCTCATAGCACTGTAACATAACCGTACATGACATGTCATCTCAATACAATTTACAAATCATAGTGAAACTGTACAAAGTTAACAGCTGTCACCTGAACTATGATACAGTGCAGATTATTCAAATATAAGGCATGTTAAAAAAATGGTGTCTGTTTGAAATTTTATTCATTTTGCTGCTACACAATTTAATTTAAATAAATTTTAAACAAACGCATTTAGATTATAAATATACCATAAATTATTAAAATAAGAAAGGGTTATGCAAACCGTCCTCAGTGTATTTTATTTTTAAATTTGATATATTGAAGGATAATAATAGAAAAAGAGCTGTTCATAAAGTCATGCAATTTTTTTTTACATATTTAGAATTTATTGTCAAGAAATGATATCAAAAACGGAACTTCAACAAAACAAAACAAAATTTACATTTAACAAAAACAATTGTTAATAGACAAATTAAACAAAAACATGTATTTATTTAAAAACACTAAGGTACAAATAAGCAGCACAAACATGCATTTTACCTTCACCAAAAACCGCTAAGTGCTGTGTAACTATGGACCCTACAAACACTAAAACCGTTACCCAAACGAATACCGAAATTCAATAAAATAAACATGAACTTAAATAATAATAAGTGAAATAAACATGAGCTTACATACGTGTAAAAATAAGGAAGTAGAAAAAGTAGATATGTGTTTTTGCATGAATATGTAGGTGTAGATGACATATGGGTAGGTGAAATATATGGATGGTTTTGGGGAAATTGAGTTTGGGATCTGTGGATAATATGAATATGGAGATAATTGAGATTGGGTATAAATGATTCCGGGGGTAGAACAGTGTTGGGTATTTTGGGGCCAAATAAATGGGGGGTATGGAGGTAGGATTAGGAGGTTTAGGGTAATTTTTGGACGTTTTTAAATGAAAGGTTTAAACAACATGAGTGATTGGTCTTTGTAGCGGTTTAGTGGAGACTGCCCTTTCACAAAGCTACGCACTTAGCATAAAATTTCCAATCAGATCCCAAGATCTAAATTACTTATGTTAGATTTGGATCTAACATAAGTAAAGTTAAGTACTACGAAATGAAATGTGCAATTTAAAAAATGGATTTGATTGGTTCTTATATGTTGTGCTTGTGCTGAATACTGGACCGATTTGTTTGGTCACTCGGGTAGACATTTATCAGCCTTTCCGGGCTGCAAACAGAATATGTTTATGGATGGAAGTGGGACTACCCAATTGGCATCTCGTTCGGTATATACTACTGAACTAACTGTGCCAGCCAGAAATGCTTTGTGCGTATCTATGTGAGAAGTCAGTCTATTGGACGATGTATGTGGTAATGTTAAGATGAAGCCCCATGTTGAGCGACTTACTTGCGTGAGTTTCTGGGAGAGGCTGTGGATCTTATCCTCGACGTGTTCGCGCGACGCCATCGCCTAGCACGAGCACACACGAGCGATTACTTACGGCAAGCGAGGGGCCGCCATGCGATCGGCTTGTGAACGTACACCTTTATTATGTTCCAAGTTCGAAATACGAGTTATGAAACCTCTTTGGGGCCATAACTAAAAAAATCTTGTTGTTGACATTTTAGGTATGGAATTCGAATGTTGCTTAAACCTCCACTTTCAAAATAGCACCTTTTCTTGTATATGGTAGGTATAGTGCGGAGGATATTACCCCTTTCCAACAAAACTCGATATATTTTTAACCCCCGCTTTTGCGTTTAAGGGTTAACAACTGGTACTAGTTACTTGCTAGTACTAGTACAAATATTTGGTTAATAACGAACAATAAAACTGATAATATCGTTCGTAATTCGGAACGGGGGCAGGAATGATAAGAAACATTTAATGGTCAATATTTATGATGGCGACTTATTCATTATTTGATGATTGGACAAAACAAAAAAGTACATTCACAAAACGATCGCGGATACAAGGAAACAATTAATACACAGGTACAGATAGAATAGATACATAGATGAAGCACCAACCGCCAGCCGAACACTAAGGGCCTACACCAACGGACGTTTATTTACGACAAGCCGCGCCCGCGCACGATACCGACTCGGTACCGAATCGAACTTGATACCGATAACGATACCGGTATCGACATCAACTCGATGCCGAATCGTCACTCTGCCGGGCGCAACACTACCCCCAAACACATATGATGACATGGAACTAGACCCGTTACCAACTCTATCTACGGACGTCGTCGCCGGCTATCGGTTTACCTCTTTGAGTTGTGAGTCCAGAAGTTTGACTTGAATCTCAAACGTCTCTTCTCTGTGCGTCGCCTGTGATTATTTTGTTAACGAAAAAGAAAAAAAAATACAAATAAACACAGCGAAAACGGATAAGTCATGCAAACAACGCCGTCGACGACAGCGTTGTTCTATAACTATGTTATATAAACACAACAGTCAAAACGAGGAAATTATGTTACAGTATGCCTTCTTTACGTTTTTTGTTGGGTAATTCGGGCATAGATAAGTTTTATTATACAGAGAATGCAGTTATGGAGCAAGCGCATAGACACACTCGCAAAATGAACCGATCTCGTGATTTCACACCTCCTTTAGGCGGGTGGTGAGGGTTTTGATTTGGTTTTTGTACTCCTCTTCGCGTTGGTTGGCCTGTTCAGAATTACACACTTGGTTACTCTCATCTAATAAACCTATTTTAAACAAACTTAATCATAGATATCGTAGATCCTCTTAACCTAGAATAACCTCTTTGGTAGATTAACCTCAAATTAGGAAGTAACTCGAGACATTTTTTTTTTACTTCTACTCTATGGTTGGTGCATCATACTCTCAATATAAAACCAGATCTTAAGTCTATAGAATTTTATGTTCTTTTGGGGAGACTTTATCATCAATAAAAATAATTTCAAAGAGATTTATTACATTTTGTAAATTTTGGGAAAAAATATGTAAATTTCGAACATACCTTCTCCTCAGAGACCTCAAGGGACTTCAGGTTGTTACCAACCACGCGGAGTTCCTCCTCAAGCTCGACAATTTTGCTGAAAAATATCAAAAATGGACCATCAATTTCTACTGTACAAGGGCTCAATAAAATCAAAATTCCTAACATCTTGGGAGATTATTCATTATTTTGAAATAAAAGACACTAAAGATAGTTATATATTAAATAACCATTTTAAATTAAATTTATTAAAAAATCTATAATTCTTGAATTAATTTATTTTTCAATAATCTATCTTAGTGAGTGAACTGCCAATCACATCAATATACTCAAGCAACAATTTACAAAAGACTTATATTCCTGAAACTATATATTTCTCCAAATATGACATTCACATAGGTACTTCAATCAATTCTATTCGGCATCTTGTTAACATTTGATTCTACAGCCGAAGAATTTTAAGGGCTTTCAATCTACTTCAATTTACTACACGTATTGATCAATGACCTACTTAACATGGGAATTCGGACATTACATTCAATATCATGATGTCACTATACAGTGATATGTAATTAAAATTAATAAAAAACAATGAAAATCCATTAATCATGCAACTTTGATTCGACAAGACTTGTAATTTAATCAAATTCAAATTCATTTAAATTCAAATCACAAAATGAACCGCAAAAAAGCATTCAAAGATAGCATTATAATTAATTATCAATGAATCATAATTACTTGTCGAATCAATAGATTAATTTCTATCTATAGACGTGTATCGGCGAAAACAACGCGTGATAAATAAAACTGAAGCATGAAACTTTCCAGATTTCACTGATACATGCTCGACTATGGCATGACGTCATGCTTTGATGAGTCCATCACACCAATCACTACATACACCATCAAATAACAAATATTCAGAGGAGGCATTATTTAAATTGCCACCTCCAAACTACTTATTTAATGAATGTAACACGAGATTGTGAACAACATGTCAATATTATGAAATATATCAATTTTATTTTACTCATTTAACTATTTCTTGTGTGAGAATCAAATATGGCACCTAAGAGATAATTTTTTCCATCTTTATATATTATTTAAAAATATTTAGAGTATAGATATGCAAATATGACAATTATATTGGCGCCTTGCACAGTCATTACACGTTAATAATTATACAGAAAAATATATCACGCAGTTTGCATTTAGTTTAAATTGAACGTGTATGCATTATTCATTTTTCTATAGATGATTAAGGCTTGGATACCCCAGCCATTTCGACATTTGAGGGGGTGAAGCAGGCGGTGAAGCCGGGGAGGAATAGTACGCGCAGCGGCCGTCGCGGCGGCGCGGCGCTGACGTCACTCTATGAGATACGGGGCCCGCGTGCGGTCGTTTTGTAACAGAAGATTGCGAAGCGCTTAATTATCTAATTCACATAATAAAAATCAGTAGTAGATATTGAATTGGGTAGAATAGTCATCACATTGATAAAATAGATTCTAACAATCAACATTTTATCGCATTTTGTATTTATTTAAATTACGTACATATCCTATCCTACTAATATTATAAATGCGAAAGTTTGTGAGGATGGATGTATGTATGGATGGATGTATGGATGTATGTATGTTTGTTGCTCTTTCACGCAAAAACTACTGAACAGGTTATATAAGCTACAATTTATAATGAATTTGTGTAATTTTGGTCGTAATAGATAAGTATTTGTAAAGCAAGTCGGAGAAAAATCACCACCGTACTGGTTTGACACATGTGACATGGTCGCCATGCGACGGCCTCCGTATGAGCACGAAGCATCGCCGAGTAGTTCCGATATACGTATGTCTTATATTTTAGTCGTTAATTTCAACGTGTGACGTGTCGTTACGATAGCATAACATTGCAATTAGTGAATGAAACCTAAGTACAGGAAGAATCATTTTGCTTATCTCGAAGGCCGCGGGTTCGAATCCGAACATTACGATTCATTTTTATTTTCTCACATTAGTTTATCAAAACTCTTTTTCATTTGAGGTTGTGTAAAGTACCTTAATATTTTAGAAAAAATCTTAAAAAATATGCTGTATAAAATAAATTATCAAAATCGAAACACCTAATATAGGTATTTTTCGTTTAATTAATTTACCACTTTATCTATTGACTACTTTTGGAAATAAACCGTCTTATAAAATTGTATCCTACTAACCTACTAATCCTACTTCCTACTTCCTACTAATATTATAAATGCGAATGTTTGTGAGGATGGATGTATGGATGGAAAAAAATCTGCCCTCTAAGAGCTATCTTGGCGTGCGCTGCCTAAACTATTGGAGTTACACAAAGATGATGTACTCGTTTGTCTTTCGCATTAAGTCAGTGGTCGGCAACCTTTTGACAGGCAAGGGCCACAAAGTAGCCAAATAAAGTAAGGCGGGCCGCTTTTGTGACATAGGGGTATATGCGGAACCAAGAGAGTGCTACAATACGCAGGTGGGAGTGTGCTACGACGCGGAGGTAGCTACGATGCGGAGGTAGGAGTGCGCTACGTTGTGGAGGCGGAAGTGTGAAGAATATTAGACACATAATGTCGTTGGCCAAATGATAGTTTGTTGCTAATGGTGGTTCTACCTACTATGTTTACTTCTTTAAGATATTTTTATATTGCCACAAGTGACGGCCACAAGTGACGTGTACGTGCGGGCGAGCAAGTAGTAACTAAAATAGAATAGTAAATTAAAGGAACTTGGGATACTATGGACCCTGGCCCAATGCACAACAGTGGCATGACTTATTTACAAGTCACTCTTTGACGGTCATATCAAAATCGACGGCCAACTCGGTGTTATGGCTACCGAAGAATAGAGTTGGGCTATGTTATGGACCATAACCGTGTTGCTCAACAGTAACATGACCCATGTCATTTGAAAGCAAAAGGCGCCTCTTTTTGCTTCGGTTTAATAAAAAAATGTTTTAAACCATAAACATATCACCAAACTTAATGTGGCAGACTAAATTCCATGCGAGCGAAGCCGCGGGCAAAAGCTAGTGTTTTATAATAACCTATTTTGAAAAAAGTTTATTTTTATTATAATGTCACAATAATCACATTTTAGGCGGCCCCTAGACCTACAATAACATTGTACAATATATTTAATTGTGCAATAAGATTGAATTGCGTTTGGATCCAAACGGTCAATTATATTGCACAATAAGAAAATCGTGCAATGTTTTCTTGTTCAGTCGAAGAATAGTTTGATCCCGAGCAACATATCAAATATTGCGCAATACTGACCCTACACGAAGTAATAAAAAATATGATGCAATAAAAATTAAACTCGCTCAAACTTTCGTTCAATCATTGCGCAGTCTTCAATATTAGCCCAAGACGATCAATTATATTGCACAATATTCAATATAATTGATCGTTTAGGGGCCGCCTTAATAAAATATAGAAAAAAAAGACGTGTGGCACTCGGGGACTGCCGCGGTAAAGCTATTGCATAGTTATTTTTTCTATCACTAGATGGCGTTAGTGGGGAGCGATAGGTTTTTTTTTTCTATCATTAGATGGCGTTAGTGGGGAGCCTTAGGTTTTTTGCGCGAGGTTTTTTCGTTACGGAATTTCTGGATTCGGTCCCCGCGCTCAAGGCCCGCGATAGAAGCTATGCAATAGCTTAAAATATAGAAAAAAACAATAAGATCTCAATGAGAAAACACTATGAAGTTTCGTAGCACTGGAATGAAAAAAGCGACACACGTCCGACTAGCACGGCGCCTCAGCGCATACTGTCACTCTGGGTACAAAAGAGCGAGAAACACTACGGCGCGGAAATTGTAATGGCGACTCATTCGCAAGAATCTACCACCTTTCGTTGGAAATTTATTTTAATTACAAATATAATATTGAAACAAAAATTTTACTCCAACAGTCCTGTGTCATAGTTTATTTTACATCACTCAAATTAATTTTAGAAATATGCGTTTGAAATTGTTTAACAAACTAAGTGTTTAAAATTCACAAAGTAAGGTATAAAAGACCCAACTTTGTGATTATTTTCTATCGAGGAAATTAATAGTCAACGTGTTTCGGAAACAGTAGTGTCATTAAACATATGATCAAGATTAAAAACAAACAAAAATTGTTCTTGTAACGTTAAGACTTTTGGCTAAAAAATTGTTTAAAGTAGCCCGTTTTAGGAACTCATAGGCCCTTAAAACATTTTATGTCAACAAATGGTTCATAACAAATATGTATTAAATATTAATTTTAGCATAAACAATGTGATAACCTGATTGTTATGGAAGGTTCTGTATAATATATATAGGCTTTATTAATTTTCCTGTTTAAGCCACAATTAGTCAGACATAGCATAAATAAACATAACATGTATTTCGTATCTAACTTCTGACTAATAATATTGGATGTTGTAATTTAATTATATCATCCGCTAAATTATTTTTATTTGAATTACATTGAATTCCCCAAAAGCGTATAATATGTAAACTTATATGACAAAAGTTCGAAATATTCAAAGATTACTTATATTTTAGAATAATTCTCTTTGTCTCACACATTTCCGAAGAATGTTCTCTCAAAAAAACTTTGTTGTTACAATCTCGTCTTATTATTAAGACCAAATAAAAGTCAAGACCAAACGTCGCAGACAATACAGTGAAGCATATGATAATTACACCATAGTCATAAGTACACAATTACAAATTACGCCTGAATAATTAGGCTAAATTGGGACGTCAATGTGCTTCACCTTGTGCCTCGGTTTGTGATTTTATTTGCGATATAAGCAAGTGGTAATCGTTTCATATTCATTTTCTACTGTAAAAATTATGTAAATTGTCCCGCGGTCACGATTTCCACTTGATTTAACCTCCGTTCTCACACACGGACTCAGTTTATTTTACTCGACGTAGTGTAAAATTCTTCAAAGTCCAAGGTTCGCGATAAAGAAAAGCTATGGAATGAGACTGTGTGTGAGGACAGAGCTAAATAGAGCCTTTTCATCAGAACTATGCAACGTTAAATAAGATTGATACTATCATTGCTAAATTACAGAGCTAAGCTAAGCCTCATTGGTGGATATACCTAGTTAGTTATGGAAGTACCTAGTTATGGTCGATAGATGGACACCACACAGCATAGTACTGACGAAAAGGCACCGTTAAGGTGCGGTTACGTGTTACGTACCAGTCGCTCTGTTCGGCTCGCTCCTCGGCGCGCTCGAGGTCCTGCTCCATGAGCACCAGCTTCCGCGCCACCTGCCGCCGGCCGTTAGTACACACACACGCAAACACACACGCTACTCTATACTCTATGCTACGCACTCCGCTCCCGACCGAGCCTCCGAACGAATGCGAATGTTACACTGTTACGTGCTAAGAAAAATATAATGACTGTTACACTGTTACGAGCTAATTCAAAATTGTGATATGAAAAGACAAAATATGTTGAATTATTTTAAACTGATCAATATGTTACATTGTAAAATTAAGATTTGTACACGGCAACAGTATGTTACACTGTTACGTGCTAATAAGTGATACTTCAGCTTTTCACAAACGAATTATGCCGAGATTACTCAGACTTTTAAACTAATCAGTTCATAACAATGTGATTTTAATCAATGTTATGATTATAATTTTATACTAGGATGAGTTTGAAATTGTTACACTGAGTTGTTGCAAGCTTTAAAAAGTGTGAAGGATTTCAACGTTGCGTTGAGATTACTGAGACTTTGAAGCACTGAGTGCTGCCTGCTAGAATTATTGTGAAAGGTAACCTTTCACAGAGATTTGTTCGCTGATACTTTTGTTCAAGATTCAGAGTTTTGTAAAGGATGGTATAATGTTAAAATGAGGTTAAATGAATGAGAAAGGTTTTTTATAATAATGCTCAGTTCACTGTAACACTTTAGGGTCAGTTTCCCTGTACTTAGAAAATGAACTTTATTGTTATGTTATTGGATTATTGTGAAAGATTTCAGCTCATCACAAAAATGCTTAGTTTACTGAGACTTTAGTTTTAATGTCTTTACAAAGTAATTAAAACGTTAAAAGGTTTCAACTTTCAACTTTTCACACACAAAAATGTTGATTGACTCTAAGATTGAATTAAAGAAATATGAGAAAGTTTATGAAAGAAAATTAAATGTGGCTTAATTTGAGATTATTTTAACTACTTGTTCTACTCTTCTACAAATAACTTCATCTTGAAAGCAAAGCAGTGCAGTCAATTGTTGAGGTGATCCGAAGGCGGGTCGAGAGCGGCGTCTGAACTCACGTCAACTAATATAACGAGGGTTGTCCCAAAACATTTAGTTCCAAAGAATTAAGTTGCAGTAAAACATTATTATCTAAGTGCTATCTAGTGAATAATCGCGGTCGCTATGTGATGTGTGCATATGTGTGGCACGCATACGGCCAGTAATTCTGGTGTAATGCGGCGCATATCTGAAAACGAAACATTTGCCCTATACCACACATATTTCCTGCCTACCTAGTACCGGGTCTACAGACGTACACGCAAGATACAAAGTTAAGTCGACACATGGACATGATAGTTACATTTAAGAGATATCCATGAAATGGGGCAACCCTTGTTTAGTTTGACCAGGACCGCGGCACGCACTGCTGCAGTGAGTGCCGCTGCCCTCTCCTTAAAACTAACACACATTGTCCGCTCAAAATTATTTGAACAAACAATACGTAACTAAGGCTAATGGAAAAAAACGACGTTCTACGTTCTGGAACACGACCTAGAAACGAGCATGCAAAATAAAACGGCGAACAAATGTTGTTAGAATTACCTATGTAGGTAAATCGGGTTACTGTGCGATGTTAAGAATGCAAATGAACAACCATGCAGAACGGCGGTGGAAAAATCAAACTGTGCCGTCGGACCGGGGCTCTAGGGTTGTGAATCGATCGGCAACAAGTCGGACGCGAGTTGCTTTCACGAGTCGGTTTATATCCGAGAGCGGCGGTCCTGGGGCTTTAGAATTGGAACCTACGATTCACCGGTCTCGGCGCGCTCCTCGGCGCGCTCCAGGTCCGCCTCGACCATGGCGAGCTTGCGGGCCACCTGGACACACACACACGGTTACCGACGGAACCACGAAACCACGGAACGACTCCCTCCCACCCCGCGGGTGAGGCCGTGTCCACGTAACATATGCGAAGCACTCGCCCAACCATATATGGTGAGACCCGAGTTTCGACTCCTTCTAGGGACTCTGACTTTTATGATTACCTTCACTGCGCAGGGTCATATGTCAGGGGAACTGGGACACGCCGCGGGCCATATGGCTCGCTTTGACTTATTACAAGTACATATGACATTTGCGAGAAAATATCTTATCTAAGATAATAATACTCGAGAATCGTCGCAGCGATTGATTCTTAAACAAGCTCACACTAGTTATTGCGGACACAGATATTTGTTAGTTGAATGAAAACTCACATTTTAGGAGTAAGATTAGTCGGGTACTCGATGACTCAAACGATGTTACCGTTTAGGTATGAGAGACATTCCGAGGACATTAGTCTTCAAGGATATTAGAGGGTGTGGAATATGGGTCTCCGATAATGGCATTCCGGGACGAAGACACTGGAATACAAATAAGGTACGACACACACGATAATAACCGAACGAGAGATGTTCGTTTGAAAATCAGAACCATATCGGACTCGATGGTATCCGGACATGTGTCCAAGTTTTATTATGGTAATGAGTGTTCGAAGTTCGAACGTTTGTGTGTGTTGTACCGTGAAGCGATGCAAACCAAACGACATGGACACTCGTTATAAAGACCTCGTCGTATTTCTTGTCGGCTTCTTCAGCGAGGAAGCGGGCCTCCTTGAGCTGGTTCTCGAGGGCGTCCATGCGCTCCTCATCCGCCAGCGACCTGTTCTCCAGCACCTTGCGGGCGCTACGAGAGACAACTTCTTAGTACAACGCCATGACAACAACTAACCGCGAGGGCCCGGTACGACATGCAACGACACAACGCCAAGGAACACACAAAGCGACAGCTGCCGACACTCATCTGTGGAGAAAATCTGAAGCCGACAATGCTCGTAATGAGCTCTTAATGAGCATTGCCCGCTTCAAATAGTTTAGAGTTACGAGACAAAACCCAAACGGAACGGCTTGTACCGTTCGGTTTGTGTCATGATAATTGTATGCATTCGAACGTTGCACAACCGAAAGCCGGCCATATTGCACGCTCTTATACAACGATAATAAGAGGCAAATTATCAAAATTAATAACTCATTGTGCAACGTTACGCAACTTACATAAAAACTAAATATTCCAGATATCTGCAACTTGATGAACAGACTATAAACTTTGTGGAATAGATAACTGGATTATCTGGTTTCAATGTAAATGTCATAAATCTATTGGAATCTGTGTTATTATGTGGACTTTAATATACAATAGACGATTGCCATAAGTGTAAAGTTTAAACAATTATAGTGTCCATTCAGGTGATATTATGGTCTGGTCTGGCTATGTTATAGTTAAGTCCACATAACAGCACGTGTAGTGATGTGACGTGGTGTTCACCTCTTCGTATTTCTTGTCGGACTCTTCGGCGATGAGTTTGGCCTGCGACAGCTGTGTCTCCAAGATGGCGACGCGATCGTCCTCCATATTGGTTCGATTCTCCAACGCCTTGCGTATTCTGGTTAGTGCGGGGCCAAACACATGCGTGTTATAACAACGAAAAACTTAAACACTCATCGATTTTATACTGCATCATATTATCCCATCACTAAAGCTCTAGTTCTTAACGAAACCGGGTAATTAATTACAATTTCCTTGGTCAAACTAAGTGAAATCTATCAACGTTTAAATTAATGCGACACGGTCAATTATCACGAGTTTTTAATAGAAAAGTACCAGTTCATTATCAATAGTTGACCGTAGTGAGGGGATAGTACGTTATGACTTGCAGTATCCATGATAAATTATTGTGGTTGTATTCGAATGGAAACGGTGTCCATAAGTGTACACAATCTTTCACCTGTCAAAATAATAAATCGTACTTCCAATTCGATTTATTATTTCGCGCGAAAGACCAGTTAGTAAAAGTACCTACACTTTCGTAAATGTTCCTACCAGTACGAAATATTAATAACCGAGAAAACATAAGTTGTTATACAGTTCGAACTAAACAGGAAACTCGACTTGGAAATATGGTGGTTAGGGCAAAATTAAATAAAAACACACATGCATATAACATTATAAATAAGTATGTAAATAAAAATAACTGGAATAATATATACAATAATCTAATTAAAACGTACAATTTGAAGAATCCCTATAAGAGAAGTCTCGGAGCGCGGTAAGTAACTCAATCACGTTCGGCGAAACAACTTTATGACATTCTTCAAATCATAAACTTACATAATTATTATTATGTTGGTACCATAAACATTCTTTACAATTACAGTGTTGTAATTGTACGAATCGTTTTCGATTTTGATGATCAATTTTCTCTCCGAATATAACTGTTAATAATCGGTTCAGTAGGTAATAGTGCTAGGTGGTGGCAAGGACAAAAGATCGATTAAAAGTATTAACTTTTACAACGTAAGGGAGTTACAACACGAACAGAATCGATACGAAATGTTATGCTATTACTAAATTTTAATTTTAAACACAAATCAATCTTCAAATATCGTGTAGTAGCACCCTAATTTGCATGAAGGCACTTGTCACAACACTAGCTATACCACTAAAACTGTATGTCCAACAAATTGAGAACAAGCTTAGCAAATCAAGTGTTAAGATTACCTATGAAAATAAATGACAAATCGTTAACAATATCAGAACTTGATTTGCTATCTTAGATAAGTTATTGGAACCAACCGCAAGTTGCTACCTGCTGGCCAATCATCAGCTTTGGATAGCTTATTATTCTCATACAGTTATGAGCCTTATGTCTACTATTCTTCTCATACAGGTACGAGCCTCGTGTCTTGTATCGGGGCAGACTCACCGTTCGGACTCGTCGGCGGCCTGGCTGGCCTCCGAGAGCTTGGCGGTGGCGGTGGCCAGACGCTCCTCGGACCTCTCGAGGTCCTCCTCCAACAGTTGGATGCGGCGGTTGAGTGCAGCCACTTCGGACTCGGCCTGGAGAATAGAGATATATACTTTAGCTAAAGGGTTAAGAACACGATCGATAGTAGTTAAGGGTTAAAGCACATGGTCGAATTTTTTTGCTAATAAAATAAGGGTTATTTTGGGATAAAATTTCAAAACCGTTTATTGTAGAATAGGTACATGTATCTTGATCAAAACAGTGGATTAAGGGTTCCTTTCACCACCAAGGCTATTCTATACTACGTTTGGTATCTACCAATCATACAAAAATAACATGGCAAGGTTACTTAGCATAGTACTGATGGAAAAGCGCCCTAAAGCCGCTTACACTGTTGTACTTAAGAATCTATCTACCTAGTTTATATTTTAACTAGTTAATGTTAGCCTTACTTGATATAAACCTATCTAGCAACAGTAAAACATTCCAATGCTAACAAGCCTTTATAGTTTATGTCCATCTTTAAACTACACTGTATTATCATCGAGGCCAGAGTAAGTCGTGAAAACGTACTAAAGTACTAACTCTCATACCTACGCACTTTCGCATTAATATTAGTTTGAATTTCACCCTAAACCTTTGCTGTATATAAGCAATAAAATTGAGAGCTTAACATAGGAAAACCAGTTAAGGCTTTACTTGTGAATATTAGACGTAGACTATTGAAATAAAGTGAGCTTTAGCATACTAGAAGTACCAGACGACGAATAAACCGACATATTAGGAAATCATAAAATCTAACCCTTTATCATTGAAATGACCGTAAATTACAAAGTACATCTCCGACAAGTAAACAGACCTTGCATAATAAACTCAACATTTATATCATACATCGTAAATCTGTCAATTCCAAATAAAAACATCCACAAATGGTCATACACCATAGTCTGCGCAAACGACTCGGCAATGTATTCCCATTACAACAACCAATAGACTATAACGAAGGGAGACTGAACATAAACGTCAAATACTTTTTATAATGGAACGTTGAAAAAGGTTAAAAAAGTGCACCAGGATCCGTACGAACAGGTAACACCCGCTCGAGGCACTTGACCGAAAATTAGTGATGTGCTCAATGCATTGCTGTACCGTTATTTTTATCGATATTTACTTTATATGTCCGCTGACCATAAGAGGACAGTTATTCGTACTACACTTTCGTACGGTGGTCTGTACGAATGTTCCATTCGGACATTGTTAAACGTCTGTTAACGCGACGTGTTCGGAATGAAACGAGGCGTGTGGAACATTTAGCACCAACACATTTACTGTCGACGTGATGACATCACGTGTCCTTGCGAGGGAACCACTGAGTCCCAGTTTCTGTTCCTATTATCCTGTCTCGCTGCGCGCGCTATTTATAGACATGATCAGATTCGCGCTTTCAAAACACATTTGCTTACAAACACAAATCGTTTAAAAATAAATTAACGACAATTAACTAACGCGAACTGATTTACAAAAACTGCTCTGGCTAATGAGCAGTGATATATAATTTGTGAAATGATGGCATTTTTTTGTGGTGAATAACTTGTTCCACTTTATCAAACGTCTGCGAGTGCTACCTTGAACTCCGAACGTAATTCAACGTGGTATTTAAAGCTATTCTAATGTTGAGTTAAGCCTTCTTAAGTGAGGTCAAAGACCTTTATCTCGAGGACGGCAGATTCCTAACAGTTTTGGTTCAACTTATTTTTCCACACTCCCGTTTGTTCCACCTGTACTTTCGCCGATGTTTATTGTTTAAATTTTTGGTTCGACCGAGGGCAGCACATTGTGTCCGTTTCAATAGTCACATACAAAAGCAAGCCCTTGTCGTTCCAATAAATAATTGTCATAGTACTCGTACAATGCGATCACGCGAACGCACACTAAAATTTGATAGCATGCATCTACCGACGCGACTTTGATATAATTACTGAGTACACAATATTTATCACGAAATGTGTTTGAATTATGCAGCACCGCAAAAAATTGTTTTCGATTAATTATGGTTTTTTTTTCTCAGAAACTATCTCCATAGCTTTTAGTAACTACAGGTAAGTAGGTTGATATAAATTGACGATATTTTAAGTGATGTCCGAGATCCAAAGTTGACCTCAACAATCACTGTAATGTAACGTTAGTAGCCAATGTTGATACACGCCCACTATCTCCCCAACAATAATACACTCGTTCAAGAGTCCATCCAATAAGAGCCTACTCATTTGTTCCTATTTTACATCATTCAGAATGTAATTGGAAATGTTGATAATTATAATTTATAAAAGGTAGCCTTTGTATTATCTACCTTCGAGTAGGTAGGAAACATCTTATCTGTGATATGATTAACAAAAGCAGATAAGGCATGGCATGTTTTCAAGACACATACTACCAACATGGAATAGATTATGGTACGCTTCACGCATTAGCAGGAATATGAATCAACATCGTGATGATGAGGTCAGAGTAGTTTGTTTAGAACAATTGGCTAATGTGTCTGCAGGTGTACGAGTGTGTGGTGAGGTCGGGGAAGGATCGCGAGCCAGCGAGCCTGTAGCGGCGTTACGTCATGTAACGATAACGTCGAGCCGGACACGCCTAGCGGCGCCCGCGGGCCTTCGAGGACGCCCGACAACAGGAATGTTCTGAAAGGGTGGCGAGCTCCTCCACTCCACCCGGCTCGCTCTACATGTGCCACTAAAGACCGGTACACGACCTCCAACGCAACAAAACCTGTTACGTGTAACACAAAACGGACACAACCCACCGACTCATTATATAAAAGACCATTTCACGAAACCACTATCCGATAATACGGATTATCTATTTGATTTTATAACAGTTTTTGGTCACAACACTAAATCCGTCCAAAGAATGGTTTATTAAACGATCAAAAAATATTTATTCGCCATCTCTTTCTAGGAGATTAGGGCGAGATGAATCCGAAAGAGACGTGAATATGCGTACGTTGCTTGCACACCTAAGTATGGCCGGACATTACTCACTATAGGTAGATAGTACACGGCCGCTGATAATTCCCATGTTTCCCTTGAAATAATTAACACATGCACATTCGAGTCCTGTAACGGTACCACAGACACACATATAAAACACGTTTCCTTACTTCTTCTCTCCGCATTATTTCCACTTGTAATCGTTTGTGATACTCCTCGCACTCGTCCTTATATTTCTCCATTTCCTCTTTTGTTTGACGCATTTTCTTCTTCAACACGTCGAGGATTGTACCTTGCTGCATATTTGTCGTCATTTTGTTGCACTTTTATGTTTATATCGACTTCCTAAACTCTAAAAACTAGAGACACCTTCGCCTTACTCGCGAAAATGCCAACTGAGTGCCCCGCTCGTTATTACTGCTCCGTATCGTTGAGATGGGCTCGGCACGAATGAACACAGCCGGCGAATCAAATAAAATGGCCGCCACCAAACCTGCTCGATTCGACTTTACTTTCAATTCACTTATTGATATCGATTCTTTGAACTCAGTGGAGTGATTCAATCACTAATTAAATGGATATTTAATTTATAATATGTATTTTAATTCACGATATTATTATGAACATCCTTAAATTGACTTTGACAGCGAGGCACGACCCAAACGTCACACGTACGAACTGCGATAAGGTCTGTCGCTGACTGGCGGGGCACTAGCGCCACCTGTTCGCGTTCAATAGTAACTACATCCTGTAGGGTCACAACTCGGAAAGAAGCCCAAAATGTGGGATGGGCGAAACGGTAGAATGACCTCTCACAATAAAAAACTGCGGAAGTAGAATACAAACTCAGTGAAGGGCCATTACGGCTTTGTATTCGTACTTGTGGCATGCCATGACACAATCATGGGAACTTTTATCTGCAACTGTTTAAAGTTTTACATCACTGAACACCATAAAATACAAAATTTATTGATGATCCTTTCCTATTAAAATTAAATAGTCATGGAAAGTCATGACTAGAGGAAATGGTTAAAATAATCAACATTCAGTACTCGTAGCGCCATCTAGTCGAAAACCGTGGAACCAGTTCTACCTATCATGTCACCGAGAGTACCCAATAAAGGTAACCAGCAGAATTACAAGAACTACCGAATTCATTATGACGTCACTGGGAAAGTATGTAGCATGTTTTAAATTCAGCTACATGACATGACGAAAACCTAAAATGAACGTCGGTAAAGCAGACTTGGAAACGATTCAACTAATAGATATTCAGTAATTAAACAAAGGTCATTTACTTTACATTACACCTAACAACTATGATTATTGACTAGGTAATTAAGTCATTACTTGAAAATAAGTGTTACTTATTTCGTACATGTGGTATTATTTGGCTTCAAAGGTTGCCCAACACGGCTTCATTGACTTAGTCAAACTTTATCTTCAAGTTTTTTGTGACACCAGACAGTATTAGCTGTTCAGTCACCTTTAAGTTGAGTCATTTCACATCTGAATTGTGTACTAATTTTATTGGCCTTGTCGGTTTATTCACTAGATAATGTAACGTGCAAAAATTCGGTAGATAGCTGTTTTTTGTATAGTCAACTTGTACTGGATATTTAGCTGTTTTAAACTTTCCGCTAACTTTTCGTTATGTTTTATTTAGGTTAAACGAATTCCTTCCAAATCGATGCAACTTTGCACGATCGTTGCCGACAAGTTTAATCATTTTAAATTTTAGCATTACTTCATACATCAAATATAGCGCTTAATAAAACGATATTGCACAAGTCCCTGCATTATTTAGAACCAATTAAACTGAGATCAATTATTTATGCTGAAACATATTTTCTGTTTTCTGCTCTTCATAGAATGTCTGGTCTATAAATTATAACATTTCTCATAACTAGATAATATCTCAGATCATTTGCGATGCCTAACAACACTTGCAAAGCATCAATTAAGATACTGTATACATTAACTTTGAGACTGTATTTATAAATTGATAGTTATTTAGTATTTAAACCAAATTAATTTAATGAGATCTTATTGAAATTATGAGATACATTTGATTAACATGTTAAACTTAAAATTGGTTTAGAACTTAGATGTATTGCATTCAGTTTTAAACTTTGGGACTATTCATTCGATTAAAGAAAATTAAACCCAATTTGAAACGGCTTTCTAAGACACTGAAGACTCTGTTTAATACTTATTTCTCGTTCACTAGAAACTTACAATACTTACTAATATCATAAAGAGGTAAAATTTAAATGTTGTTTGAATTTTCGTTCTAATCTCAGGAAGTATCAGTCCGAATCGAATAATTATCTTTGTGTTTGGTAGCTTTATTCAAGAAGAAGGCTATGTTTTATCCCGAAATTCCCACGGGAACGGGTTGTGCCCACAACGGAGAGAAAACCGCAAGGTGTGGCAATTTGATTACAGGCAAATATGCACTACTAAACATCCTCATTACTTTAGGATTCCAACGATTGAGACATGTGAGTCTTTCACGCTATAAGTATACATGTCTCTCTTACAAATAGTATTGAATGCTGCATTGTCTGCACCATTAGCATACTAGTTGTATCGCGTTGCTTCATACGCATTAATATCCGTCGTGTCGTAATGAATGCATGTCTGATGACCTGACAACTGACCTATCATTAAGATCCATATATTATGTATAATGATAAATAATATCAACATTTTGGCATAACACATTTCATAAGATCTTTGGAAGCGAATTGTATTACATCAATTTTGATTATTGAGACGTACTTAATGGATTTTTTATGCAATAGCGGATGTTACTAAAATCTTTAATTTAGCAAGTTTTACGACTAAGTCAAAAGAATAAAATTTGTTTTGTAAATTTCTTGCCGTCTATCAGATTAATATAATACTATTATTGCTGGTAATTGAAACAAAAGAAGATAATCTGTATATGAGCTATAATATATCTAACAATGGTAAGTCAATCAAATCTATTAGATAACAAGAACAAAAACCAAAACTATGTTCTCTTCTATTACGTGGAGGTTTCACTTACACAATTTAAAGTAAAAAACTGATTCCATACAATACGGAAAAGTAAACGACGTGATAAATAATGCAGTGCGTAAAGCGTGCAATTAATTTCACAATTGCTACAATCATGATACACTATTTAGTTTTATTATACCTACGAAATAGACAAGTATAGGTTTCAAAGTTAATGGACTGGATATACGAAAAAATGAAATCATTTATTTACTCAATAACATCGTTTAACTGTTCAGTAGTCAAACCGGAGTTCAGTCCCGTTAGGTAATTGTAAATTTCCATTATGATCCGGACAAACATATTATTCTAATTGAGTCAAAGTATTAATGTAGACAATAGCCTGCCTACCGTGGTACTTAATTAAATTATCACCGTCTGATGTATAATTTAGAAAGTCCTACCTAGATACATAACAGACAGTGTGATGTATGAGCGTGAACAAGATAATATGAATGCGAAATCGTAACGTCTTGTATGCAAGTTGAATTCCTCTCCACATCTCAGTGACCTTATCAATAAAATGGTATCTGCTCGGCATTGTACAAAATAGAAACACGCATTCCTTAGATAATGGGGAGATAATGCGTAATTTTATCTCAATATTTTCCTCCCAGACGATACCCGGTCAAGGATGGCCATATTTCTTACTTTTAATGGTTTTAATTGACCAGATAAACTCAATTGGATTGTAATGTGCAATAAACTCATATGAAATTATTGAATGGTAATAAAATAAGGCTATTGTATTTGTCCACGTGCACAAAAGTACTAGGGGCGACATCTACCGGTTGCTTGTGCAGTCGTCCAAGTAAACATGTCAAAGTGTACGAATGGCTCAGCTGATCGCAAGGCGCGGGATGCGGCGCTCGTGCTCGCATCACAACACATTCCCGACATCACACGATTAAAAATAGTTTGAGTACGCATTTGGCCGATGCCAGCGTCACTCACACAGCTAAACTATACTAAAGTAATAAAGGACATTACCCTTCTCAATGCCGTGTTCTTGATGTTCTGCAACTCATTCTTGATCAACGCAAACTTCATCATTGTGTCCGAGGAAAATATGGAACTGCCGAACGCGAGGCCGGGGTAGTCGGCACATCTTCGGCGTCTCCGACTTTCCCTTTCGGCTAGCACCTCAGTGCATTCGCTGGGACACCTGAGCTTGGCGAGCTCGGCGGTCTCAGGGTCCTCATCGGGTCCCACGACCGTGTCAGATATGACTATATTAAATTCGGCGCCGTCTCCCGCGGATCTCTCCTCTTTGAACGAGAAGTCATCGTCGGAATCGGACAGCGAGTCTGGGTCCTTACTCGATTCCCTAATATTATCGCTATGGTCCTCGATCGCGCTTCGATTGGAAAGTGCATCGTCACTATTCGTCCTTGTCACTTGTTGAGATTCACTAGCACTGTTGTCACAAGGCACTTGGTGCGTTCTGTGTAAGGTCACTTGTGTGTGTTGGTCGGGATGAAGGTCGTGTTGTGGGGTGTCGAGGGGCGCGGGCGCGGGGGCGGGCAGGCGGTCACCGCGGAGGCGCGGGTGGTGCTGGTGGCCGCGGCGGCGCGGGGCGCGGCCGGGCGCGCGGGCGGGCGCGGACATCACACGGACGCGGCGCGAGGGGCCGGCCGCGCGCGAGCCCCGGCCATCTTGACTGACGACTCCCGGCCGCGCGCACAGACTTCACCGCGTCGCTATTCGAAAGCCGCCATCTTTGCTACACGTGCACTGTTTTACCGACCGAGCATTGTTTCCATTGACATTGTTTACAAGCGGCAATTTTGAAACTATTCCAACACGAAATTGCTAAACTTCCTTCAATTCGAAATATTTTCCACACTTATTTTTATGACTTATCTAGGACTGCGGATGTTGTTTATAATATTATAAAAAAGTAAAGTTCTATATATTTAATTAATTGTATTACATATAACTTAATTGATTGATATTTAAATGTAAGGTAAGCCGGCGCGCGCGAGGCGACTGCGTCGATGACGTGAGGCCGGGATCTATTTTCGCGGGAACACGGGCACCGAGCCCATATTAGGTGTCGGTGGCTGGGAATAAACTCGAGTGAGACGAAACACGCCGCCCCCTACAGCGCTACGTGCCCACTACGAGCTGTAATTAACGCGTGACGACACAACATAAACAATCTAACTCCCTGAACGGATGCCGGCACATTTTCAGCATTTCAGCATACCGAGTTTCATAACATTTCAACAATCGACATAAAACATAATGCACAATATACACAATATTATGCACTTTTTATCGCTATAATTTTTAACTAATTGTACTTATAGATTGTTAACATCAATTTGGATATTATCACTTTTACTGATCTCAAACTTAAGATATTCGCAAAAAAAGGTCAACAGAGTGACGTCAATTATTGATGACTTAATAAAAACAAAAGACATTTTAAAGGTGACTATTGACGCTATTTTTCGTCGAGCCAGCAATGTTTTCTGACACCTGCCAATAGGCCAAGGTTCCTGGCTAGATGCACCGACACTCTCTACTCTAATTGACACACATTACTTCACTGATGCATCTTCACAAAATGCAGTATAATTAGAACAAATGTGTTGCAATCAATTGACATGGATCTAGAATAAACAGCTTTTAATTAACACGATCTAGATTCAGATATTAATATTAAGTGTATTTTATTTAAATACATTAATATTTATTAGGAGCATTTTAGGTGTATACAAAGAAATAAGAAAGACATCAGAAACTCGAGTTTTAGAATTAATCAGTATTCTATAGTAGTAACTGATTACTTTGGATTGTTGATTAAGGATAGTGAAAGAATTTAATAAAATGACATTCATCACTACATAGTATAAAACAAAGTCGCTTTCCGCTGTCTGTCTGTCTCTATGTATGCTTAGATCTTTAAAACTACCTAACGGATTTTGATGCAGTTTTTTAATAGACAGAGTGATTCAAGAGACAGGTTTATAAGTATAAAAATTCCCGAAATTCCCACGGGAACGGCCACAATGCGGGTAAAGCAAGGGGCGCTGCTAGTTGGAAATATATATGAGCAAAATCATCCTAGGATATAAAATATCAGTCATGTGCGTTATTATGCTAAATTCAACTTAAATAAAATAAAATTACATAGAATATAGTTTTATCAAGACAACGAGGACGAACAATATTTGATCAGCTGAGTTTGATCACCTGTAATCACCTGCTAGTTATTTTGACGATACGTGACTCATGAGAGAACAGAAGAATAGCGAATTTATTATAGCGAAATTATATGTATAGGTAAAATAAGGCATAAACTGTGAGAGTAAAGTTGAGATCGTAGTAAAAAAAATATACATACAATATGTAAGTTTAAAGATGGAAAAATATATTTCTTAGTTTAATTAAGTCATAGTCATCTGAACTAAATATTAGTATTAGTGTAAACAGACCAAGATCACGTGATTTTACCAGCATTATACCCGTTCCCTCGGGAATCCTTCTGGACTTACCAGTGGGATTCGAAAAAACAACGGGAAGGATATTTTTCCTCCCGAAATTCCCATGGTAACGGGCACAATGCGAGTAAAACCGCGGGGCGTGACTAGTCTTTATATATATAATTCTAATGTACGTGTGTATGTCACTGAACTTTATATATGATGAACTCCTCCTAAACGGCTGGACCGATTTAAATGATTTTTTTTTGTATGCCTTTGGGTGGCACCCTGGATGGTTTAGATTCACACTAGCGACATCTATTGGGTCGCGGGTGGAACCACCGCGCACGACGGCTAGTATAATATAAGTAAGTACGTACGTTCTGTAGAGCCTTTTCCTTCTCCTCAAGCTTGGCGTTGACCTGCATGAGAGCCTCCTGAGTCTGGTCGAGGTCGTTCTCAATGGTCTGGATCTTCTTCTGGAGCGCTCTCGCTTCCTCTTCGGCCTGTTACGTGGACAAGACAGAGATAGTTATATCAGAATCTACTTATTCATAAGAAGTCGTATTTTTTTGAAACCGATATTGAGTAAATTTAATGTTCTGTTGCCATTATGTTTAATAATCACTATAACAATTATGGAGTCTTTCCATCAAACCTATGCTATGATTTTTACTATGTTTATATGCTTTTGGTACCCACCAATCATTCATAGCAACTCAACAAAGCGGCTTCCACCGATCACATCAAACACGTATAGCAACGTATTACAAAGCTCTGGTAGAAAAGCCCAGCATCTGATCTCTATTATTTCTCGTCACTGTACAGTGAGACGAAAAATATTTTTGATGCTGTACATTTGGGTATTAAGAAAAAATCTCATCATTTTTAAGTTTTGTTAGAACTTTAATACTTTAAATAAAAATGATTTAATGATTTAAATAAATAAAATAATCATTCATTTATTTTTTAACTGTAACTTGCTAATGCACAACTGATGCATATAAATTACTCTGAAACTCATAAATTTACTGAGCAAAAGTTAATAAGATTTAGATGAGACTAATAACATAGGCACTAATGATTCAATCAAAATGAAGATTAACTCCCATCAAATAAACATAGAAACGGCCTTTAATAACTTTATTATACCTTACACATAATTACAATTTAAATAAGACAACCAAGCAACTTCTCTATGATAATGCATTCCACTGTACTATCTTACTATTCGTGCTCTAATTCATTTATTTAATCTATATCTATAATCTATACAGAGCACACAACAATTAAATAAAATAATATATTTTTTCCGTGTTATATGGCGTTAACTTTCTTTTATAACAATTTGTTTTGATTTAATTACGTATTAATTGCTGTTTTGTTAATTAAATTGCTTAATTTTGACATTATCTTTCTTTTGTAAGATGGAAAGTTTTGTATAGAAAATCAACGAGACTCGTAGTGATTTTCCAGTAAGCTACGCATATGTGACCGATATGAAATATTTTACTGACCATTGAAAATATCAAAGTGTGCCTTGTCCATATAAGTTTAAACGATGAGACGGTATCAACCAATCAAGTCAAACGCAACATAGCAACAAACTTAGCTCGGTTACAAAGCTGGTTACAATCTCTTCGAATCGGCATGGCGAAAATTCTCGCAACAAAATAGTCGTTTTATCTTCGTTTCAAATTTTTTTTAATCATTTCTTCTCTATTATAGACATCCTATTCTATATGAAGAAACGAGATACAAGATAGTTCAGATATCGTCTTCAGCTTGCATTTTACAGCCTTACAGGGTAATCCATTAATCAACTGGAGATTATTTTATTACCATCGCAGCATACTACGCCAGCGGAAGCATAGTAACATAGTACACCTTGTATACCTCTTTCACACTTTTCAACACAATATAAATCGCAACTGTTATAGCCATAATGGTCATAAAGCGGTATTGGAGCGTTAACGCTTGAGAGACGCGCCTTGACATCGTATGTCAAGGTTGACGTACGAACATACGCGTACTTATATGGTAATGTATTTACGTGGAGAACTTGCAGCGATGCATTACTACTTACTTGCACTTTAGTAAGTGCGGTATGAGTTAAAAGTGTGGTGGGTATAATTTGTTGATTGCGAGTTTATACTGTAGATATGCTACATAGGTTAGGTTGCTTACTTGATTTATTAAGAGAAAACTTATTATTGTTAAGGTGTTTATGAATTTCATGATTTAGTGGATTTTATTTTGAACTTACAGAAATAAACTAAGTTTATGGGTAGTAAGATTTGCCATATAAGTAAGTTCGAGTTAGTGGCCATTCCTGGTGTATCGGAGCTAAACTAAGTTTGATATGATTGGTACCATCGCTCGCTACGTTACGTTGCCATGCTACGTGAGTCGAACTTATCATTGCAACATAACGGCGCCTATTTATTTAAAACATGATGAGTAAGTAACATCCGTGAATGACTCGAAAATATTACAAATTCCGAGAAATATCAGAGAAGCCAGGGCACGTAAAATACTCGGTCGTGGTTGTTTCTATCGATTGACCATGTCGGAGGCCTATAGGCGGTCTAAAAACTCCGATACCAGGGTTACCACTAACCTACTCGAACTTGCTTAGTAAAAAGAAATCGAGTGTGAGGTATACCTTCTCAGCACGAAGGTTGGCGTCCTTGGCCTGCTGCTCGCACATGGCGGCGCGGTCCAGCGCGTTGTCCTTCTCCAGCTTCATCGCTTGCATCTTCTTCTTGATCGCGTCCATTGTGATAGGGTTCTTGTTCTACTGTCCTAGGTGAAAAACTGAAACACATTGGAATGTTAGTTTAGGTTACTTTTATATGGGGTTTTGGTAAAGTAGTAGAAGTCCCACTGATGGGAAAAAGCTCTCGTCTCATTGAAGATATCAGTACAGTGACTGACTATCGATGTCTATCTTGAGGCAGTCTAATTAACGATTGTTGGTGCAAGTATTTTAACTAACAGACAAAAAAGACTGCGACAGATGAACACGATTGTTAGACATTTTGTTTCAAGTATGCGCTCATTATACGCTCTTTCATAAGTTTTCAATTTATGGACGTCTGGAGCCTTTATAGCCTAAATATGACTACATAATTGTCAAAAAACTTTCCCTGAAGGGTTAAGTAGTCATTTTTACTGAAAATATTAAGTACACAGTTCGCGAACACATACTATCAAATCTACGTAACGCGTTGATGTCTTTTGTACTAAGCTTTTAATTTACTTCCATTGAGCTAAAACCTTCATTAATTAAACACTAATCCAGAACCAAAACACAAATCAGTGGTTACTTTAAACATAAATCTATTTCTGGAGACGTGGGTGCATTGATCTCATAAAGTTAAGGTGCTTGAAATATTACTTAACTACACGTTAAATGAACTATAAGAGGACGTAAAGGTATGTCTGTGTGATCTCACTGTGAAGCAAGGTTTCTCTTTGATATTACTATTATCAGTGAGGGAGTAATATTTCCTTTGATATAAGTGAATATTTGCTGTATATTGTTTATGGTTTCGTGAACCAAAAGGAAAGAACAATAATCACAAAGTAATGCGTTTCCGCAGTTATTGAAAGTGAGGAAAGTTATTTAATTGTGTATACCCATTTAAAGCAAATTTTTCTTTATATCTCTAATCTCTAGTCAAAAAAGACTAAAACAATGTAAGATTAATGTTTTTTTACCTAAAATACAGGAAAGAAACGTTAACCGTAAACACACGAAACCATTGTTAAGTAAGTAAGGTCGATGTTCTGGGTACACGGAAAAACACTCGAGAACACTTGAAAAGGATCAGTCGAGGGGCTAGCTACTGTTAGCCGGGTCTGAGTTAACAATTGGCTTTACTGCATCAAGGAACACTACAGCAAACGGGCCATGTGCGACCTACGTACTGGCAACATTACATGTGCCATGGACCATATGCGACCTAATTTCTCACGTGAAGAGGGTTCCCTTTTTGAAAATGACTGAATACCATACAGTCTTCACATAACATTCACTGTAATCTATTCAAAACGAGGTATTTGATTTTAAAATTCCCTGTAATCTGTAGACAACAAGGTACTTTCTGTTTTTTTTTTCAAAATTTTAATCACTTTATTTGAGGGTTATTTCTTAAGTTTTTTTATTTCTTTTTTGTCGTTTTACCCTCTTCAGCCTGAAAGAGCAACAAACACGACTTTGTACTCCAATCGTTTACACTATCTTTATCGTCGTTCGAAATTACAGCTGTCTTTTAGAATTACACATTTTATTGGACTGGATTGACATTTTTTAAAAAGTGCATCTTAGTATTTTATACGAGTAGTTCCGTTTATAGCTATGAAAGAACACATTAAGCTTGATCAATGGTAAGTATGTATCTACTTTGTAATCCGTACACATAATACTTTAATGTATGGACGCATGGATTATCGAAACAGTGGTGGTCTAATCATGTAACTGTCAATTTTAAGTCACGGTTTAGCAATCGTGACATTTCCTGATCATGTCAGAGCTTTATATGGAATCTTTTTAGCCGAAACAAAAGAAGGAAAAGGCTATTCAGTGCTTTAGCCTTTTGACTGACTTCAAAATAGGAGGTTCTCAATTTGTCGGTTTTTAAGTGGTGATGATTTGATAATAAATTCAATCTTGTTTGAATTATTAAATTGATCCATAGTAATAGTAGTGTTAGTATTAGCCTGCAATGTCCGACAGCTAGGCCAAAGCCTCTCATCGCACCGAAGATATCAATACGATATAGATATAAATAAATTCATGCTTATTTTAAATCTCTGTTTATGCTTTAAAGATAAACACTTTTATAAGGAAATAGACTAAAAGAAGTGACGCATTATAACAATATTTATCTAGAAGAACCTACATACGAGCCATATTATGGAACATCCGAATACAATCACGTACAAAATATTTATGTAACAATAAATGAATCATTTAAAATAAAGAAATCCGTTTTTCTACAAAGTTACACAACAATCAATTAACAGTTAAGATGCCGTGAGTCATAGGTGGTGAAAGAATTAGCCAATTTATAAAGAAAATAATATGATAGTGTCCAGTTATGTACGTCACGCATTCACATTTCGTATCGTAACATTTTGTGTCGAAATTGTCTCTTATCAATTAGGTATTTTGTTCTTCCGAATAGATTCAAAAGAGCCTCTTTAGGGCCAAAACTTAATTATAATATTTGACTGGTTTATTAAGTTTAATTGAACACTACTTATGTCTTGTCTGTGACCACGGTTCCTGTAAAGGGGCCGATCATATTAAAATGTAAAATAAAAGCGAATTGTGTGTGTGACTTTGACCTTGATTAATCGATTTACCTATTTACTACAGGTTTATTTATTAGATCGTACCTGGAGTATCTATAGAAGTTTTGTAAATCCTTTGAGAACAAGGCCAATGCTGGACATTCATATCAAAAAAGAGCAAACTCAGAGGAAGAACAATATTATTGTAACTGTATTTTATTCTCAAGCCCGATACTTTCCGATCGTTACAACCTTACATTATGCCAAGAAATATGTATTAAAAACAAAGAAAACAGCACATAAACCAGTAACGCAACTAAAAGAATGTTTGTATGTCGAGTGAATCAAAAGAGAAGCATTCCTTTTGTGACTCATATTCCGCGACCGCCATCTGAGGGGTTCGGATAGGGTCAATGGTCATCCAATAAAAATTATTTGCTAATATTTTTAAGCCCTCACAGCATGTAAGTAAACAGACCAGTCTGTAGTGTGTCAACAGTAATCCTTGGAGGTAAGGAACATGCGCCCGCGCCACGATTCTAAGTTTGCTAAAGCTAATATGACAACTAAAAAATTACCTTTAAAAAAATAGGGAACTTATAATAAAACGGGAACTGTATACAACGGGTCATTGGTCATCGAACTAAGGTGTTTCATTACAAGGATATTAAGAAATCTTTATGTTGGTTTAAACGAAAGAAAATATTGAACCAAGCTGATTTATTTGTTGTATTCATTTGATACCTGACATTTTGAAGTGATTTGTGTTACATGACGGTCAAATAGGCAAAATAAAGTTTCTGAATGAGTATGCCCAAAAAGTTTTAACTAATTTCTCGGTAGAATTTGCTGCAGTTTTGCATCCTGTTCAAAAAATAACAGTCATATTATAAAAAAATATATATTTTCCGAAATATGTTAAAAAGAGAACTAAGCTATACTTTTGTTTTCTATTTAGCTGTTGCCCGCGATCCCGACTATTTTCTAACTCTGCCAAATTCATCAAAATCAATCATTTCTGCAGGACAGAGTAACAAACATCTATCTTCATAAACTTATACGTTACTACATATTATAGTGTCGGATTTACATTGAATTAATTATTGATCGCGTATCCTTTCTATCCACATTTGAGCATCATCAAAGTGTTATAGAGTATTGAATTAAACAACATTATGCATTGTTTGCTTCTTTAGTACATATTCTTTGACTTATTGTTTTGTAGGACGTGACGTCATTATATTGTACATTTTTGGCTACTGTCCAAGAGTGGTTAAGTAGTAATGTGCGATACTAGTTTTGACGCGGACTTTGTATGTGTTTTTTGCTGGAGAAAATCGGTAAGAAATAATACTGGTATCGATATCTTTATCCTGCTTTTATAAGCAGGTAATCGAACAATTTTACTCCTTTTCAAATGGGGTTTCATTGCCTAAAAAAGGAGTTTAAACATATAAAACAGTAATGTCTAGCTAGACCTATTTATATTATTCTATTTTCTCAAGAACACATATGTATTTGCCTTCCCCGATAAGCAGTAACTACGGTAAATTTGAACAGTAAGCAAATACTTTTCAGTTCCAATAATAAATACCATTTAAATTCGTCATAACCTTGGCTTTCTTAACAATTGGTTCGATTTCAAGGTTTAACCATCAGTTTTCCGGTCTTCAAATAAGTACAAGTGTTTTGCTGACAATGAAATAATACGACGGAAATAAAAGGTACTATAAAACTAATTATCTGCATTTATACCTAATAGGTTGTAACGTTATTTATGTGACCTATCTAGATTGTAGCAAAGCCCTAAAAATAATCATGAACTTATTTCATCGACTAAAAATTAAATAGAACACCAGCTGGCTGAAAACACTTTTCTAAATATAAACGGCTGAAAAATAAAAAGATACAACGCGCATGCGCGAGCCGCCTCCACATCCCGCGCTCACACGCCATTGGTCAAACGTTGGCAACCTGCCAAAAGCGCGGGAAAACTTTGGAATGAACTGTTTCTATTGGCCGCTCTAATTTGTAACCGAGCACCGCGATATTCAAAAATAGATTAAGAGTTGCTATCCGTAACTAGTGCAACGAAAAACTTTTATTTAACGTTTAATTTAAAAGTTACTTAATAACTTTAAATTGAATAAAAATTACTTCAATTGAATACAGAACAATATTAAAAATATTAATGGAAATTTACTGATCTATCTTTTATAAAAAGTTACGATTACACCAAAAAAAATATCAAAGAAAAACACTTTTCACCGACCATAACAAAACCTCCAAAAAATTAAATAAATAAACCTACAAAAATCCAAAAAAAAATATCATAAATTAAACACTGCACTTTACCTGAGATCAATGCACGTAGTAATATAAAAATGTATATAATTGTATCACTTAATTCACTAACACGTCCACTGGGAGCGGAGTTACTTACATGTCGAGTCGACGCGTGCTGTGGTGCGACTGAGGCGATCGTCTGCGGCTCGTAAGGTGTCGCCTTACCACCGCGAAAGGAGATGAAGCGCCGCGCCCCGCGGACGACTCTATGGGAAATATTGCGTTTTACTGACCTCTGGGCCGCAATAAGTTTAACTTAATATACTTTATTATATCACATAGCTTTGTTAGTCTTAATTTAGTATGTGACAATCTTACCTTTGCCTTATCCTACCTCCTTTAGCGGTGGCAGAAAGTTCTTAAATCGAACTTTTAGCTTTTAATAAGTACTCTAGAGAACATCTGGATATGAGAATTCAGCACAGAAACAATGCGATGGACATAAGATAAACATTTAAAAACTTTACTAATTAAACTTCCAAAGATTTTGTTAATCTCTCCACTTTCAGTCAAGAAGCTTTATCATACTTTAAAATCTCTGAATTTTCTGCATGATTTAGTACGTGTCATTTGAGATGTGGCTTTATCAAATTTTAAGTACCTTACAAGTAAATTGTTCCTCGACTATAGGCTGTCAGAGTATCCCTACTTTCTCATTTTCTGCCAGAAGATGAAAAGATATTTCCTTAACTTATATAGTAAGTGTAAAGTAGTGGGAACTCCATTGACAAGAGCCCAGCGTAGGTTTAAGGAAAGTAAGAGAATAACCAATAATATAAGAATTATCAATAATTAAGAATATAAGTTAGTAGCGAACCCTGGTATAGGAATTATACTGCCTAAAAGCGACCCTCTTATGATCACAACTTATGGGTACTCGTATAAGAAATGTACTTTACGTACTTTGAATAGATATACATGTAGGAACCCTATTTTAAGAACCTTATTATAGGAATCTTATTTTTAAGCAACGAGAGTATATGAATGAGATAAGGAGGAATATTGTTTTGAAGATATTTCAAGAAATAATTAACCTGTTCGAAGTATTGCCAAGATATCTGTTTTACCGAATGACAAAACAAGTGTCGATTGCACATTTGGCACTTTGGTTGTGTCGTCTATTGACTCTCTAGGCCAGAACATGACTACCTACTTTGAAATAATGTTTAGGTGTGTCTATTACTGTCTATTATGTCTTGTATAGGTGTATCTATCTGCTAGGTTAATGTACAGACTATATCGCAGACAATAACATTTTAGCTACCGAAAAAAGTATGTGTAATGTAAACAGTCTGCCTAAGAAAATGCCGAACATTGTTAGAACCTTGCCCGGTTCAAAATTGTGTCTGTGTGTCTGTCGCTTTCACGCCAAAACTACTGAACCGATTTGAATGAAATTTGGTACACAGTTAGTCCAGACTCTGGACGAACTGTGTACCAAATTTCATTCAAATCTCCCGAACTCCAAAAACTCCAGAGCCTGAGAAAGGACATAGGCTTCTTTTTATCGCGAAATTCCTGCGGGAACGGGTACAACGCTAGTGAAACCGCGGGGCGCTGCTAGTAACTCATAAGTTCAGTTAAATGGTACTGATAAAGTTAACCCGCATATTTTCCTCAAACAAACGAATTTCGTAGAAGTACATATATCGAATGGCCCAAATGCAGACGCCCTTCAATACTTAGACACCAATTAATTATCCGAAAACCTTGTTACACATTACATGGAATGATAAATACGATGTGTTCTAAAAACCTCCAGTTATTTAAAATTCCAGTTAATAATAACTTCTAATCATGTATAACTTCTTGTTAAAGTAAATGGAAAAAAAAAGTATACTACATTTAAATATCTGTCAAACCATTTTTAACGCCCCCAAACCCCCCAATAGAAAGAGACACTCAACCTCTTGGGATTGTATTTGTTTGTTAAATATTATCAAACAAAATAACTTTTATATATATTATGTGGTTACATCGAATTACAATCGAACAAGCCGTTTTTCTAAAAACCTAACAGTCACTGTCCTATTTAAAGGAGTGGTTATTACGAGTAATTCAATTACTCTGTATTGTATTGACGTAGTGGTTCTGGTTTTCGGAATCTATACTAATATTATAAAGCTGCAGAGGTTGTTTGTTTGAACGCGCTAATCACAGGAACTACTGGTCCGATTTGAAAAATTCTTTCAGTGTTGGATAGTCCACTTATCGAGGAAGGCTATAGGCTTTTTTTATCCCGAAATTTCCAAATGAACGGGCGCAATGCGGGTACAACCGCGAGGCGCTACTATAAGTAATGTGTATGTGTTATTTCGTGTCATGTGATGAGTCAACCAAGCGTGTCGTTAGTGTTAACAGCTGGGCGTACATTTAAGGTGTTTGCTGTAACGTACCTTACTTGGAATAATTATACAGAATGTAATTGAATATATATATATTTACCATTTACTGGTAATGGTTTACACGTAAGCAGTCCTTTTCAACGGACTAAAACAGAAGGAGGTTCTCTATTCGTTGGGCGGTCGGTTTTTTATTTTTTAAATCCGTTTGGTTGACGTCTAACCGTAATCTATACGAGTATACTAATATAATAAAGCTGAAGAGTACGATGTTTTGTTTGTTTGCACCTTCTCTCAGAAACTACCAGTCCGATTTGAATAATTCTCTTTTGTAATGGTTAACATTCAACGGGAAGGTTATAGGCTATTTTTCATCCCAAAATTCCTATGGGAACGGGCACAACACGGCTAAAACCGGGGAGCGCTGCTATTTTATTGTGTAAAATACATAAATAAATAAATAAATAAATATGTAGTTGGATGAAGAAATCAATTATTTAACCATGGGGCGTACATATGTAATCATATCTTACTATTATTATAAATGCGAAAGTTTGTGAGGATGTATGTATGTACATATGTATGTTTGTTACTCTTTCACGAAAAAACTTCTGGACGGATTTGAATGAAATTTTACAGTAATATAGGTCATCAGCATAACACATGTGATACATGTTATCGCGGAATTCATGAGCATCGGGTACGCGGGTAACACCGCGGGCTAGTGTGTTGTAAAGTTTAAGTAACATATACCAAAAACTTTTATAAGAATACAATACCAAAAACTTTTATAAGAATACAATTGTTAAGCAACTTGCAATTCGGTCTCTACTTGGAAGGGTGGGATATGGATATCCGAGCGCTGCTTCGGAGGGCACGTTAAGCAGTCGGTCCCGGTTGTTTCAATAGTCAGACCATGTCGGAGGCCTTTAGGCGGTCTAAAAACTCCGACTCCTGGTTTGGCCACTAATCTACTCGAAATGAATAAATGCTCACGATACTATATCAATAATGGATTGAAATATTATGATAGAACTCTTTCCGTTCATTGAAGCGGCTCGTAGGTCCGTTGATTAGGTTGCAGGTACGTTCTCTGGCACAAGTTATTTCTGTGCTCGCCGCTCGCGCGCCAGAAATAACGCGGTTTCATCACACTACACCGTTTCAGCTTTATTGTAATGGAAATTTATTAGTTAACTGATTATTTCGTTTTTGAAAAAGTAAAGTATTTTCTTTCATTGTTTTTGCCATTATTGCCTAGAGGTAACAACTTTGATTGTAATTTATCTTATTGATTGTAATGATTGTAAGAAACGAAATCAGAGACATTCAATACGATGCCATGATACGAAATTCCGTACATTTTTGTAAATAAAATACTTTGCTATAAATAGTCAGATTTATAGACTAACAAGTAAGAATTGCAAAATGCTTCAGCTTACGCATACACACCAGTAAACGTTAACAGATAAAAACGACAATAATGTCAGTATGACAAACGTAAGAAAATGAAAAACCGTGGCTTTCTACTGGGAGCCTGAATAACTTTTGACTAACTGTCATTTAAGTTAAGAGTCAACGCAGACATTTGTACGTCGTCGTGAATTTTTTAATGAACGTATGTTATGATAACCAACCGCTTAGTGTACAATAATTAATACCACCCTTACTTGTTTGCATATTTTTACATAAAAATATGTAAAAATATGCAGACATTACATATACACATAAAGATTAAAGTAAGAAAGAATTTGGAATGTAAGCGTGCAAATATCGGAAACAAACCGGTTCAGATACAGCCTTGGAAGAAAGGACTCGTACGAAATTGTGCCAATAATGATAACATTAATATATTCCACCTAACGCGTCGCCTTGACTCTCTGGCATACTAAACAGAGGAAGAATTACTAATTACTTACATCTATAGAACTTTGATATGCGTCGCGCCATTCATAGGCCCACGAGTTATCGCTCAGAATATGCAAAAGATTCTGTGATTTATTAAATTAGAATAGATACATATCTAGTTTACGTTCCGAGATCGATTAAAACAACGTCAGAGAACTCAATTATCCCATAAGTCGAGTGGTCAATAAGTCACGGTGGTGTAATCACCGCGTCGCCGCGCCGCCGCCGTCCTCAGCGCCCTATCGCAACATTATTTACTTCCTTTTAAGGCACCAGCAGACCCTGATTTAACCAGTCCGCGTTGCACTATCAATGCCACGACCAATTAAAAACACCACTTTATGCATTACATCGATTATTTAGCAATATCATATGAACAATACCCATGCTATCGGACGCCTAAACTGACCATATTAGAGAGCTTACCGGTAAGGCGTTGTGGATATTACAACCATATGCTACAAAACCTTGCATGGCTTTATAAAGCTAATTTGGTACATTCATTCGTACTGATTATGAGTACCTGTCAACTGGATAAATGTATTTTTATGCAGTTGAGTTTTTAAAGTACCTTTAAAGGTCGTGCTGATGTAATCGACACTTTAAAGAAAACTTTTGTGGATACTTATATAGGGCTAATGTACCGATCTGGCTTGGAGATAACTTTGAGCCTACAGAAGGACTGTGGATATTGTTTTATTTAAGGAATTAGGGACTGTACAATAATTAAGTTAATGTAGGTACCTTAGCTAGGTATTGCGACATGACAAAGAATTTACATATAATAACAATGTAACATATCACTGTCTGTCCGTTGCAGAAAATTGAAAAAAAATTCTATGATAATATTGTACAGAGCTAAAATTAGTTTGCTTGTATGCGCGGTCTTCCTGAGATTCGGGAACTAACTGTCCGATTTAAATAATAATTTTGTTTTGGATAGCTACTACGTTCTTGAGTAAGGCTATTTTTTTATTCCGAAATTCAGATATTTTTCAGCAATGCAATGAAATAGAATTTCTATAACTAATCAATGAATTGTCCATTACCCACAGTATCTGATGATGTGATATCAGTGATGCAGTAGAAAATAAACTTGGAATTAGAATGATGTAGTACGTCGCACATGGCTCCACGGCCGGAGTGAGGCGGTCAAGTTTTTTCCCGCATACATTGAGTGAGTCATAACTGTGTCAGGATGTCAACCTCGTCTCCAGCGGCATTTGTAATTAAAAACAACCATTTCAAGGGACTACCATCCGCGGAGGTAACCTCAAAACGTTATAAATTATGAGAAACTTTATATAACTAACTATACTATGTATCATATTTTATAGGTATCTGTAGATGAGAGTAACGTATCAAGTAACATAAGTTGTGTTTATGGATTTTACTTTTAGGCTGAACTATGATTTTTTTTTTAATTTTAGGCCCTGCACGTATTCTTTCTTTCAAGGTACTTACTATATGTATCTCTTAAGGTTTGGTAACTATATCTTACATGAAATTAAAGTTTATAAGGTCCTTATAGTTATGGTCAATAAGTACCTAAATGAGTTAAATTACAACTGTTATTTACTAAATATTATGTGAACGATATCTGTAACGATTCGGCCATCTGATTTACCAAACGGAATGAACTTTCTAGAATACTTTCAAGATGACTCATCCAACATCCTGCATATTCAAAATAGCTCGCGCTCGTAAACTAATAATAAAAGCAACATCGACAGTAAACGTAAACATTTTATTCTTAGTCAACTTACAAGCTAGTGCGTAAGCCCCCCACTAGGCGACCCAAAGTATTATTTATTAAATAATATACACATTTAGAACTTTTGGCGGAACTTGACGCTACGAAAACTTGAACATTATTATGATACCTTCACACGTCCACTTAACACTGTGTCTATTGTACTTTTCTATGATACTCTGGCGTAGCATTGCCATAGTCTTGTAGATTGAAAAGCGTAGCTCTGTTAGTGACCATGTACTTGAGGAAGTCTTGTATTTGAGATAGGACGTGTTGTAACGATTTCTCGTCGAGCGCCGTATATGCAAGCATCGGGCCCATTTTGGCAAACAGCCTGAGCAGATGTATGGATCCATATATTTGGGACATCGGCGTATCTGGGTACTCTTGCAAAATCTCACTGTATTGTGGCCTTTCAAACTTGTACAGCAATTGTGAGCCTAAAGTGGCGTTGAAATACTCTTTTATGCCTTCGGTTATGTCTAACAATACCGACTCTTTAGCCTGGTTGTGTGACTTGCTTGATTTCTTGAAGGCCAAGTAATTATCTACTATTTGTCCAACTGTTAGTTTTGCCGGCAAAATGGCGAGTTTCTGCTGCCTTGTGATGACATCCCAGTCGTCTACGAGCCAAACCTTCAATTCTTCGGGTATCTTAATCTTCACCTCAACCTTTGATAAGTACTGTTCTTCGGATTCGATTGATAGATCCAATCGGCCACGCTTCTTTCTGCAGATGTGAAAAGTAACATGTTCAGTTCATGTTAGTTATTTACAAACTTATAATACTAAATTGAGAATTGGATATTATAGTCAAACTTAAAAAAGAAATAACTACTCAACATGCTGTTTTTGTTCAGAAATTATTTAAAGCATTAAAATAAAGCATGCAATCAAAATATATCTTTAAAAAGCAAGCACAATAAATAGTGCAACGAAACTAAGCAATGTTAAATGACATGCATTTCAATTCATTGGAGTACCATAATTTAACATACTCACAAAATGCTATCCAAGTGTTAAGTAATATTAAGTAATGTTTTTTTGTGTATACACACTTAATTGGCCAACTAATATCATGCTTAACTTCACAAAATCGCAAAACCAACACACCAAAATAGCCAGCCTACCATTCACTCATGCATCTACCATGGTGACAAAGTCCATTGTAATCATTTTTGTTAGAGGAATTATAGGAATAATATACGAAAAAAATGCCTAGTGAAGCAGTAAGTAAGTCCAGCCAAAATTGTTTAACCCCTCACCAAGTCATTATCACAGTTTGAAGGAACCATTCCATGAGATCTATGCAATGCTACATAGCTACAATTTTGTGGTTGATATAATTAGTATATAAGCCTGTAACATCCCACAGCTGGGCAAAGACTAAAGATATCAGTACTCATCCCACTGAAGATATCAGTAGTGAGGAGGATTAGGCGTAATCACCACTGTGATCTCAAACCTGAGCCATGTTCGAAAAGTAGGAAAAATGATTTTGGTCAACTCGGGAATTGAACCCGAGACCTCAGTCTTGACAGGCGAGTGCACATGCCACTAGATCACCGAGGCGGAGTAAAGTCGATATAATTAGTATACTAAATATAAAATAGCATAGTTCTGATGGAAAGGTACCTTTAAATGCAGCACATAGAATCCATAGTAAATTGAAAAACATATAACAAACAAAATCTTACTTGGGTTGGTCCGAGCCGGAGTCTGTAGGCGCTTCTTTTGCTTGAGTCTTTGTTGCTTTTGCTGGCGCTGGAGTCGGTTCAGGTTCCTTGCCTATAAATAATAATGTGATTAATATATTACTGAATACTCACTTGTATGCGGGTTTAAAGGTGTCTTCCCTCTGGCGGAAGTGAAATCTACAGTGGTACACCAGGTATGTATGAACTTGTATGAGTAGGTTTCTCATTCTCAAAGAAATATAAATCTTCAGTAAATAATGAGACGCAAGGGCCTAAGTCACGTGCAAATCACTTCCCAGTTATGACTGTAATATTATTACAATTTATTTGTGCAACACTCTATCTGTTCTGTTTTTATACTGGAATTGGTGAACCAAAATTGAAAAAATTAATCATGAAGATAGTTAAGTTACAAGATCAAACACAGGTTAGTTTTTATTAGGGAATCCCATGGGTATGCATGTCAATACTATTTCTTCTGAAATTGTACATCAAACATGAACATAACCATAAAATCTTGCTAGTATCATAAGCATATTTTTTTATATCTTATCACATGACTGTACAATATTATTTATCTCAGCTTCACTTATCTTCAATAAACAATTACATGTTTCACAAAACACTGCTTTAGTAAACATAAGATGACGACGTACCTACACTCAGAACTATCAGTTGATTATAAATATGCCGCGAATTACAATTATACTCAATAAAAAACAAAGTGGAGCAAGGCTGGAGCGAAGATTACGAAACCTTATCGATTTTTCATGTCATTGTCATCTTTTCATACGATGAAGATAAAGACTGCAAAACTAACAGAATTACTCTTAACAGTAAGAATGATAGAAAGTGTTAGCTTGTAATATCCTGTCGCTTGGCAAAGGCTTCTCAAAGGAAGATATAAAGTATTGGTGTTAAGTACTGGCTTTACCAGTACCTGAATATATCTAACATACTATGAATTAAGATAAAATTGATCATATACCAAGAATCACTTGGATTACATCTTTTTCTTCTTTGTGTCAATATGGTCAATATGGAGGCAGACCAAACCTTGACGCAAGAATTGCACTTTCACCTTGGATTACTCCCCAATTTTGAACTAGTATCAGAATGAGTATTCATAACCTTTCCTATTATGTACCATTTGCCTGAATTAATCAAACCCCAATACAGTTTCAAATCAAAACTGTAGAGTGGTGCTTATATGTACAATAATATCAAAATTACCAGCAGGAGTAGATGCCCTGGACTCTTCACGGGCTGGTGTAGTGCCAGTTGTAGCTGCTGCTTCGGACTTGCGGCCCTTCGCAGGTGCTGCAAGGAACACATACCGGGTGATTAGTGAGAGTGATATCTAACATGCCAATACAGAACTCATGATTGAATATACAAATAAAACAATTTAAACTCGTTTGGAGCATACAAAAAATAAAAAAAATCAATATCATTTTGTTGTACTCTTCGCATGAATGTATGATTATTGATTACCTATACAATGTATAAATAACATTGAACTTTACTTAATTGAAACTTACTTTTCTTAGTTTTAGCTGGTTGAGCAGTATGTGCTCGCTGTACTTCTTTCTGTCTCTGTACATTAGCTTCATTATACTTCAATACTCTGCTTTCCGGCACCCATTCGTCCCAACTGTAATGCAAAACAGGATTGATTGGTTATGTTAAATGTTTTAGTAATTGTTATTGTTTATTTCACACTAAATATCAAGTAAATAGACCGGTTTCACACTCTACACACTTACTTTTTATTCCATCCAGCGTAATGTATCAAATATCTAACATGTTTATCTTTCGTAACAGAACTTTTGAGGCATTTTGCCTCGTAAATCAGAGGTCCATGGAAACATAACACTTTTTCACCTGAAAAAGAACGTTGTAGCGGAATTATTTAATATTTAAGACAGTCATTTTATTCAGCAATAGAACTAACAGAGTTTTATAGCTATAAATAAAATTTACCTTCGGCAAACTTCATTTTCGGAGCCATGTTTACTTTTTTACCTTTTTTATTTACACACAAAACATAATTTCAGTTTTCTAACAAAATGGCGGCTAACTATCTTTTGGTTATTGATTGTGACAGTTTCTAGTGCTGACAACTGACATTTTGAATCAATCAAGCGAATCAATTTAGTCGATTATTAGCTTTTTAGAATTCGATCGGTTAAGTTCAACCATGGAAGAAAGAAATATACTTTTTAAGGATGCCTGGTTTAATTTAAATAACTTGATTTATATTTAAAAATAAACTTTAAAAGAAATGTATTGGCGAATCATTATTGTTAATACGAGTATTAGGAATATTTCGTTGAGGTAGTACTTATATTTTAACCATAGCCCTTAGCCGACTTTAAATAATGATGGGTCTGTTTCATATTTAGTTTGGTACACATTCAATGGATGTCACAACAGCTTAGTGGGAGCCTTCGATCAACAATACACAACATTGTTGATCGAAGGTGGGAGCAGAGTAGGAAACAGGTTCAGATTATGTTCTTCTAACCCATGGCCCATGCCAGTCAGTTACCACTTTTCCAGTTAGTATAGGTACAAGCAAAAGTTAATGAAGTTAAACAATACCTACCATGGCTCCTACAAGTGTGGGTTTTATTTTATTCTTCATAGACCTGAATAATATGATTCCAATAGTTTGTAAAAATACATTCAATTAAGTGCTTAAGATCCAATCAACTGAATTTCAAACTGAACTGAAAACTGAAACAATCTACATTAGATTATAGGCCCATACAGTAAAATCACATATTTTTTCATTATACCACTACCTATTTACCACCAAATAGATGAACAACACCGATAAAACGTATTTGTTTATAGACATTCACATTGACCTTCGATCGCGTCACGACCACGCCTCCGAGTCGTCCAACAAGCTCGCTACTACATTGTTCAATTCAACTCGAATCAGTTAGCACCCGGCTGTTAGACCGGCGAGTCTTGTCCGTGAAGTTGATTAAATCATTGGTCATGTCTCAACAAGGGCCTGCGTTCGACGTGAACGCGATGACGCTGACTCGCTGGGTCCTCCACCAGCAGAGAACGGCCCCGACGGCTACCGGAGACCTGACTCAGCTGTTGAACTCTATACAGACGGCAGTCAAGGCCATACAGTCGGCTGTGAGGAAAGCCGGCATCGCTAAACTGTTAGTATTATTGTATATTTATTTACTTCCTCACCTGAAACGTTTTAAAGTTTAAAAATCCCTATTTTACATGACCCCATCAGACTGACTAACTGACAAAACAAAAAACGAATATCTAGGTTTATCCGACTTGAAAAGAAAAGCGATGGTTCGGACTTGGACCCTAATATACCCCCACTTACCTACTATAACTATTTTATTAAATTAAGTATATTTTTAATATCGATACTTACAACTTCCACCCCAGCCACGGCATCTCCGGCGACACCAACGTGCAAGGAGAACAGGTGAAGAAGCTGGACGTGCTCTCCAACGACCTCTTCATCAACATGCTCACGTCTTCCTTCACCACCTGTCTGCTCGTTTCAGAGGAGAACCCTACTGCTATCGAGGTACTTAATTACACTTTCTTAGCAAATAAGGTCGCAAAATCTGTATAACTGTATTTATACTTAGATGATGAAGGAATTTTCCACATTAACAGATAACTACATAGATAATGTCATCATTTTAATACATAAAGATAATGTAACTAGTCTTAATACTTTTATTGTAGGCTTGGTTAGATGGAGTTCTAAGTTACCTTCCTACTTATGATATTTATATTTCCCGAATGCAAATGAAGAAATACAATGAACTTGAAACGCATCAAGGTCTTACCACGTAATATCAGGATAAAATTGTTATTGTGATGTAAAATCTACATTACTGTAAAGTGTCATCCAAATCCGATTAGTAATTTTTTCATGAAAGCGTAACAAACGTACATCCATCCATCCCCACAAACTTCGCATCACTATCACTACATTTTATAAAACAAAGTCGCGTCTGTTTGTCTGTATGCTTAAATCTTTAAAATTACGCAACGGATTTTGATGCGGTTTTTTGTAATAGGTAGAGTGATTCAAGAGGAAGGTTTTTATGTAAAAAAAATCCCGAAATTCCCACGGGAACGGGCACAACGCGGGTAAAACCGCGGGGCGCTGCTAGTTTATAATATAGTAGGATATACCTACCTATCACGTAGCAATAAAGTACATAATATACCTACCCGATTTTTATTCTTATCATACTTCTGTCTAATCTTCACAGGTTGAAACGGAAAGACGCGGCAAATACATCGTATGTTTCGACCCTCTGGACGGATCTTCAAACATTGACTGCTTGGTCTCCGTAGGATCTATATTTGCTATTTTCAGGTAAAATATAAACACGAAAACAACATATATAGACACATATGATAACGCGCAAACGATTTAACAAATGGTAATCGACTAGTTCTGGTCCAAAGGTCGGTGGAAAATTTCTGCCGCCCTGTACTTTCGTTAACTAAACCGTTAGGTTTAAATGATACCAACTTAGAATACTCGTTTAACCCTTAGCCCTTGGTTTTCGTTAGGTGAAATTACTCCTATTACACAAATCTTTGATATCACGATTTTTATTTTCATTTATAAATGTGAAAAGTGTTTGTTTTACTGTTTACACAACACATAAATTATCATTTGTGTTCTATTAATTTCTCGATATAATGCTACCCACACACACGTAATATTGTAAATAATAATAATGAACAACAACACACACCTGTGGAATCTTACAAAACTGTTGGTCTATAAAATACCCTTTCTCATTCGAATGAAGGCACACAAAGTAGGTAATCGAATACGGAGTACCTACCTATTTCCGATTTAGTTTCCGTTTAGGTATGCCAGAAAACCCGACGGATAATCAAGACGCCAATAATATTGGCCAATCGGGTATCAACCCATTCTTAGGGACTACTTTATATCGACCTAATCGAGAACCTCCCCCGTCGGATTTTGAAGCCGGTCGAAATTACTTAACACACTTCTTAATAACAGAAAATCCTCAAACTCTGAGCCAAAAGAGTCGGACGCGCTTCACCCGGGTAACGAATTAGTCGCCGCGGGCTACGCGCTCTACGGATCAGCCACCATGCTGGTACTCTCTATAGGGAAGGGCAAGGGGGTGAACGGGTTCATGTACGACCCGTCGATAGGGGAGTTCATACTAGTGATGTAACGAATGTTGTATTTTTCACATTCGCGAATGCGAATGCGAATGCGAATATTTATCTTCAACATTCGCGAATGCGAATGCGAATGCGAATATTTTAAAATTTCAAAAAAGCGCGCGTTAAATGTTTGACAGGTTTGACGTTTCGTGTCGGCCATATATATTTTGAACATAGCCGAGCTGATATTGGTTAATTGAATGAATATAATCACAGAAAATTCATTCTAAAAGTTTTGTTTTTTTTGAGGTTATTTTTAGTTTTATGTTATTTTTCAAATTTAACTGATATTTAAGGGACAAAGTGGCATAAAAACATGAGTAAATCACACACATTCTTACTTACTTACATAACTTGCAATTGAAACCAAATGTTAACATAACAAGTATTAGAAACTTTAGTTTAAAATAAAAATAATTATAATTTTGTTTTTGAAAAAGGTTTATTACAAATAGTTAAGTAGGTATTCGTTGTTTTGTTTTTTAAACTTATATTTCATTTCTCAGATACATAAAGTTCAATGAAAAAATATAGGTACTTTTAAAGCCAAAGATTATTAATACTTAATACATTAGATATATAAAGTTTAATAATTTTGTTTTAAGTAATTGTTTAGTTTTTTAGTAAATATAAATTGTAAACGTTATTTAAAATGGTTGTAAAGCAATAATATACTACTAAATAAATACAAACCTAGATAGAACAAGGCTGATTAATGTTAGACTTGATAAGATCTCTGAAGTTCTTTTTTTCATAAATGAGACTTAAATTTAGAATGTAGAAGTATGATTTAATAATAATATCTAAGTGTTATCTATTGTATTTCATATCATCATTTATTTCATATCATCATTTATTTCATATGCATGCAATGCATATAATAATTTCCTTTTTGATTATTAAAAACATTCGCTAAACATTCGCATAATTTTTGCGAATGCGAATGCGAATGCGAATATTGAAAAATATGCGGATATTCGCGAATGCGAATGCGAATGCGAATATCCGTTACATCACTAGTTCATACTGACCGACCCCAATATGAGGATACCGGAGAAAGGGAATATCTATTCTATCAATGAAGGTGAGAGAAGTACCAACTGTTTATACTAACGCATTAAAAATCGAGCCAGTTTGTACCAGAAAAAAAATTATTGATATTACATATCTTACAATATGTTACATATTCTATATACTATACAATAATTAATTAATTATTAATTAATCTTACAATATAGATACAATTAATTCCCTAAGGCTTCTCTTCTTACCATTTAGTTAAACGGTCATTATCATTCGTTAGACACATGCACTGTGTACTTAGATAAAGACAGACAAGTAGTAAAAATACTCAACTTTGATCCACATAACCTTTCAAATAAATACTATAAGTTCTTTACACTACATTGCTTAAAAATGCAGGTTACAGTGCCGAATGGGAATCCGGCTTAAAGAAATATATTGAAGATAAAAAGATGCCCAAAACTGGGAAGGCTTACGGCGCAAGATACGTCGGGTCCATGGTGGCCGACGTACATAGGACCATCAAATACGGAGGCATTTTCATGTACCCCGCCACTAAATCTGCGCCTAACGGAAAAGTGAGTAAATTATCCGTATACCAACTAAGTTAATGATATTTGGATAAGGTGGTTATACCTACTATGAAAATTTCCAGAAACTGTAGTTTAAATAACTTCATATAATTAACTATTTCAAAACATCTTTTAATTACTGAGAACAGGGACTGTGACATCCGGACAGACAGATGTGACGAAAGTTCCCTTTGTGAAATTAGGCTATGGACCCCTCTTTCTCTACCCCTAAAAAAATATTTTTCCTACTAAATTGGCGTAGGTATTGGACATGTATAGCGGCTAACTTTCCCTACAATAAAAAGCTAATAATAATGGCTCATTTTGGTCAGCACTTAGTTACAGTTCACAAACTATTCACAAAATGTCACTATCGGTCACGTAATAAAAATAACAATTGAATCAATACCATCGTTATCGACACTTTATCTGCCGAACCTATGTATAAGGTTATCGCAGTGATTTGATAATAATAAACTTGTTTACTGGGGGCCTGGCAATGTGAAATAATAGCTAAAAATAATTTGGATATGACAGTCACTAAACTAGAAAAACATGTTTTAAAAGTCATGTTATTTATGTCGCCTACTAAAACAAACAGTTAATAATTGGTACCACCAAGTATTGTCTTGTACGTCTGAACCGATTTTGATATTTATTATCATTGAGATAGTTGAAAAATTTAGAATTCAGATGGTGAAAAAAAAACTAAAGACAAAATTTAATTTGGATGCTACTTTGGTACCTACTAATAATTAATTATGTTTGTACGAGATTTGAAACCATGTAATAACATATCTGGCAATGGCGAACAGGATTCGCTCTAGCTTATCTATTATACCCATACCGTTAAAGGTTAATTATAACATAATATTAATGATATGATACTTATCTGTTTATTCTTAATAAGTAGTCGTAGAATGTAAATAAATTATATGGCCAATTTTCCAACCAAACACAACTGTTTCTTCAAAGATTTTTTTTCATCTGTTAATAAATTATTTTTGGAAAAATGAATTTGTCTTTGGTAAAAAAATCTACCATATTTGTTTACATTTAAGGACTCGTAAGAACTAGATTATATAAAACATATTACTTGACGCCTTCGTTAGAGATTGGTGGGAGAAGGCAAAAGATAGGGACGATTGGCGATGTGTGGCGACCTTTGCCTTTGCCCTTTGACCTTTGCCCAGCAGGGACAGCTTTAGTTACGCAAAAAAAACTAGGTTTTAGTTTTACATGTCTAAGGGTCACTCTAATACGAGACAATTAAGGACATTCTTTACGAAAATTAATAACAGATTCGAATGTACTTTTGTGAGTTTTCAGGGATCGCTACTAACCTACACGAACTTACTTATGTTTTCAGTTACGTCTCCTATACGAATGCAACCCAATGGCGTTCATAGTGACTGAAGCGGGCGGTGTAGCGTCCAACGGGAAGATTCCAATCCTGGACATAGTTCCAACGTCCATCCACCAGAGGGCGCCCTGTTACTTAGGCTCTAAGAAAGATGTTGAAGAACTTCTGAGCTATTTGAAGTAGATTCTCTGTTGTTTATGCCTAGTTTTAAATGGTGGAAAGATTCGTCAATGTACTAAAGTTGTATTTTTTAATGTTTGACAATTGTTGAGGCATACATTTGATAATATGTACACTAAAATAATTTGTAGATAATGTGCCTTCAGAGCTATGCCATGTTATGTTTAGTATCCATCATTCGATCAAAAGTAGGATAGCAGCGTAACAGCTCTTCGGGAAAAGGCGCCATTAATAGAGTTAAAAAATATTTTCGCCGTTTTTTATGTGAGCTGTCAAAAGTCATAAAGAGGTAAATAAATGTCAATTTTACATAATATTTAAGTTAAGATAATAAAGTCTGATAATTGTTGACTTGTTTACTTATTTCTTTGAACTCAAGATAAACTAATTGCTAAGAAATAAAATGGAAGATAAACTTTCGTTATAATTTATTTACAAGACACACATTACTTAAATATAAGTAAAATTAATTATCTATTCTACAATTGAGTTATATTCAAAGTCTCAGCAAATAAATATAAAATGATAGTTTATTAAACTGATTATTATTACTCTATTGAATTCCCTGCAGAATTGTTTCTTGTCTATATAGTAGTACAGTCAAAAGAATAATAATCTAGCTTAAATCCTTACCTATTTTCTCCACATTATAGGTACTAACAATTATCTGCAATGAGTTATAACTTATAAGCTTTTGCCTATAGAATATTACAAGGCGCCACTTTTCTCGAGGTTACTTACTTTAAACATACATATCTAAAATTGTTATAAGTTAAAAAACCGACGATATTAATTGAAATTTTAGCTACTTTAAAATAAACAAGTACCGCCTTATTCATAAACGCTTTTTTACTAAAACGCTGTTATAAAAGTTTCATCTCTTTTGCTCTTTGGAGAATAGCGTATGTCAGAAAGGGACAAACCAGTCGATAGTTAAAATGCTCGTAATAAACGTTTCTGAATAAGACCCATAGACTATATATTTTATTTGATAGAGTGTTTGTTCAGTGTATCGATAACCAGAGACAAGTCGTACCTAAGATATGAGATGATGTGCGAATGTTAGGCGGTGAGCGCGACGAACTGGTGGAACACATCCAGGATGTGAGGGTCCAGGTCCTGCGTGAACAGGAGCGTCTCCAGGGTGCTGCTGTACTTCTGCACTTGTTCGTGATGCTGGGAAAGGGAAATTATAATTTATTCATTGACTCGCAGCGCCCGGCGGTTTAACTCGCATTGTGCATTATGGGAGTTTTGGGATGAAAAATAACTCATAGCTTTCCCGTTGCATGTGACTATCACTAGATAATATAAAACAATGTCACTTTCCGCTGTCTGTCTATCCCTATGTATGCTTAGATCTTTAAAACCACGCAACGGACGGACCGGACACAGCGCAGGTAAAACCGCGGGGCGCTGCTAGTCTCTTATAAAAATAATTATACAAACCAGATTGGTAGTTTCCGAGATTAGCGCGTTTAAACAAACAAAAAATCAAACATCTTCAATAAGAGGATGACCCTTTGCTCCAGTGACATCACAGGCTAAATACTACTTACTACTTGTTTAATGAGGGTCGCTAAGACGTCGACGTTTACAATTGTTGTCTATCTATCTGCTTATTTCGGTTAATTTCTGAAATGGCTGGACTGATTTTGACGAGACTTTTACTGGCAGGTAGCTGATGTAATAAAGAGTAACTTAGACCACTTTTCATAACATAGCTAGTATAACATAGTACTGACCACGAGGAAGACCTGGCGCAGCCGCCCGACGGTGGCGGCGTACCAGTGCGTGTGGTGGTCGCGCGCGTCCGTGTCGCAGCGCACGAGGTGCTCCGACAGGATCATGATGAACCGCTGGAACACGATCAGGAACAACCGCTTCTGGTCCATGTGCGCCGCTTCCAGCCGCTCCTCCATGCGTTCTACCGCCTGCAAGTGGGAACGTGACAATTTAATTGAGGTCTTTTTCATTTAGAGCTACGTTGTCACCGACAAAGACATATGAAACTTACGACTAACCGAAAAGGGGGAGTCATATGTCATGTGTCACATGTCAAATTTGAAGTGTCACATGTCACGAAGACAAGTTAATTTAACGCTCGACGCAAAAAGTAGACTCGGGGGTTAGGCCCATCGCAGACGACGGACTATCCGTGACGCACTTTTTAGTCTGTGAAAATAGAACCTATGTAATTATATGCAGTAACGCACACGACGCACAAAAAGTCCGGCGCACAAAAAATCCGTGAATTCGGGCAGACCGCACCGCGCCGCGCCGCGCCGCTCCGCGCAAAAAGTGTGTGAAAAAAATTGATGATCTTTCCGAAGGTATATGATGTACCCAAAATGTTCTGTTTCTTCTTTTTTTTCTGTACTTCATGTACATAATGATACTTCGCGATCTCTGCACGATTTCCATAGCATCTACGTCCCTACAGCTCTGCCGACAGAATCACAGATTACTAAATAGTTACTACGTGAAAGATGTGCGTCGTGTGCGTTGAGTGTGAAAAATCCGCGACCGACTTTTTGCGCGCCATGCAGACTTTTTGTGCGCCGCAGACTCGATCGCACAAATAGTCTGTCGTCTGCGATGGGCCTTAAATTAACTTGTTTTCATTTTTAAAACACTTCTCACTCTATCTCAATATGTCTATATACTAATTACTAATAGAAGTTATTATTGTACTATACCTCTTCAGTAGGCTTATCTTGGTCCTTCTTCTTCTTGCTGTTGGAGTCATCTTCCGAGTCTGAACTGCTGGAGTCAGCTCGCGCCAATGCTTCTCTCGCCTCTTGCAGTTCACCACCTTTGGAAGACATCACAAATGTTGAGCTCTCAGCGTTTTGTCTCACAAGAAAAAATCACCGGCACTGTGTTGGCCACTAGCTTCCGTGATATGACGCTAATGAAATTAAAACTAAATCTTAATGAACAATTTAGAAACATTTTTTTTAATGTGTATCCCTGACTTATATATATTTATATATTGTAAGAATATTGTAAGAACATTCCCCATTTCTACACTCAATTAGAAGCTACAATGCCACAGACATAGCCACATAGCGGTCAGACTTCTTTATTATAACAACCATTTTCAGAGTTATGAATTTAAATTTTAACTATGATATTGATAATAGCTTCTTCTTCATCGAGTGGATGGTCAACCTGACCAATCCTGGTGTCAGAGTTATTGAGCCGCTAAAGGCCTCTGACATGGCTCATGTAACGACTACTACCCATAGAAAGTAACCGGGACCGAGGGCTTAACGTGCCCTCCGAAGCACGATTAATAATAACTAATCGACGAAGAACACCTCGAAAAATAACAATTCAAACACAGGACGTTAAGTTAAAACCACTTACTAAGTTTGGACACATGCTTGTTCATCTTGTCTATGGTCAAATGCAGCAGCTCCCAAAGGTATCCATGAGTGAAAAATGGCGCCATTTCCTTTGAAAACAGCCACGTGGCGACAGCACTGCACTCGACGATTTGCGTCTTGAGCATTTTGTCGACGAGCACGCAAACCATTTGCGGGTGTCGCTGCCACAACTCCCATACGTTGCGAAGTACACACATTTGCGCCTCCTCAGATTCTGCTAAAATCTGTCAAGGGTTGAAATATATGTATATTTATCGGTGTACTTATATTTCGCAGAATATACATATTGATAGGCTCGTGGCGTAATGTTAAAATAGGTATACAAGGTGGATGTTGGCGACGCGAGGTCAGTTCCGGCAGTTTTCATTGTTTGAACATCATCTGGGTGTGCCTGATTTACGAATCACAGCGCATTGGGATTGTCAAACAAAGTATTGACATTGTCAAAATCTTTTCATAATGCACTTGTCAGTTGAGCGTCGCATAGATCCCCTCAGCTTTAATAAAACCACACCCAAAAGGTCTCTGCTTAAGGCGGTGTAGACTATCACCACCAGGGTTGGAAAGAGGACTCAGTAGGTATGTAATAAAGAAAATGTTGGATGGATTCCTTGGACTGTGTTTGAATTATTCGACATTGTGCATGTCATGACGCGGGGCTCCCTACGTTAAATCGAAATTTAACCGCCAAGACATATCTGTAATCTGTAGAAACTAATCGCCAATTAGGCTGATATTGAACCTTCAAATAGCTTAATTATGCGATTATTTTCAAAACATGTGAAAAAAAATTAAATCATATAAAATAATTGTGATAATTTAGGTAGCTATAACAGCTATAACAAAAACAGATTGTTCTCTATTGTGAGAACCAATTTTTTTGGCCCACTTCAAAAACCGAAGGACGTTATTTCGTGTGAATGTTTTTCTATTTAAACGAGTGTTTGATGCCTCCATTGTCAATGCACAAACTTTGATATAAATATTAAAATTAAGTAAATTTTATGTTAATCGTGGCGAACCAAACAATAGAAATCAAAATATCTTATTAAATAGCTACTCTGTAATTCATTTATACCCGGATATTATGAATAACAATATTTTTGTTAAAGATTTAGTTTTTTGTAGTTTTTTAGATGAAGTAATGAGTTACTGTTACTGAGCCGAAAGAGGACAGAAAAATTGGGCCGTTCTTGAACTTATAACACTAGAAAATGCGTCTCAAACACAATAGAACTATGGCGTAACATACACAAGAATGTAGTTATGTATATCAAAACCAATTATTTAGCGATATAACTTTTCTAAACGAAAGTTTACGTTTAAAAAGGTAAATAATATCATGTACTTAAATAACATAAATGAGAGGCACAAACGTTTCTTGAAGATCCAAAGAAGTGTATTTATAAGTTCAATATCACCGTTCAATATCTATTGTCAGGCATTTCATCTATGTGAACCGCGGCTCCGGGGTACAACAAGCCAAAAAAAGTCAGCCTAATCTACATTTTGATGACATAAATAATATCTACTTTAAGGTTGCGCGGCGCAAGCAACATTATTTTAGGCTCACATTGTTTCTGATCTGCACTATAAGTCCTCCTCACTGTACTGATATCTTCAGTGCGAGTAGACCTTTGCCCAGCAGTAGGGTATTACAGGTTAATACTACTACGTAAGTCCAAGTATTTATTGGAAAAAATACTCTAGTTTTAAACTTTTAGTTCTCAGTTAAATTAAAATGAAGAACGTGTTATGAATGAACATTGGTATGGTATGTACTATCGGTTGAGAACTATCACACAATAATGGTGGCATTGAAGGAGTTAAGGTACAGTCACGTGCAATGAAATGTATACACGGGCAGATTTTCAAATAAATGTCCACTCGTAAACATTTCAAAAACATATAGCCACTTAACAATTCATACTATATACCCACCCGAGTTTCTCACAATAATGCATACACTTACACTTTAGAAACTGTAGCAGTTTTCACTATTTTGACAAATGGGTATTAATTTCAATAACATGTACACAATGTAATTTTCCATTTGATGTAAACATTCATTTTGGTCTTATTTAAAAATTAAAGAACCTCTTTGGGGCAACAACTGAAAAAAAATATATGACTGACTTTGATAGTTTAGATTTTTTAAATGTTTTTATTGTGAAGGACAGAATGAGTAATAACCATAGAGATATAGAGAGATGCCAACCTATGTGCTGAGCATGAAACCTAGTACAAAGTAATCAAAATAAAAACAATACCGATACTTCGCGTTGAGTGTACGTCACGCACACATATATTTTTTGTGAAATAATATCGTTTACCTACATATGTATTATTGTAATTCATAGTGGATACATATTTCTGCATGTAATCGTGTATACAAATATCTGAAAACAACCTGTGTACATATTTTTGATAAACTCGGGTGGGTATATAGTATGAATTGTTAAGTGGCTATATGTTTTTGAAATTTTCAGAGTGGACATTTATTTGAAAATCTGCCCGTGTATACATTTCATTGCACGTGACTGTACGTGTAATCAATATCACTATATCGAAATAAAAAAACGGCAAAGCACGAGTTGACACACCCTTGGGTTCCGTTGTATAGGTATTCTATTTTTTCTAGGTTGTCCGAAAATGTGGACCAATGTCGTCAATTTTCCAGCCGAAGACGACTATTCCTAAAGAGGAAAAGGTTTAGTGATTTTATATCATTCTTACCCTATGTCTATGATCTAGATTATAGTTACCATAGATTAGGGATCTGTATTTTTGCGGTTTTTGAAAATGTCACAAAATGGGTTTATTATTGTCTAATCTTCATTACTTACTAGAATCGCCCGGGGTATTACTCGCAGCGTACCCGTTCCCATGGAAATGTAACGATAAAAAAAGACGTGTGGCACTCGGGGACTGCCGCGGTAAAGCTATTGCATAGTTATTTTTTATATCACTATATGGCGTTAGTGGGGAGCGTTAGGTTTTTTGCGTGAGGTTTTTTCGTTACGGAATTTCTGGATTCGGTCCCCGCGCTCAAGGCCCGCGACTTTTCCGAGGTTTAGACTAACTATACTGTAGTGAAATATTTCATCTTGCGCGGATTCAGCGTTCGAGGTTGCAAAATGTTCCAAGAGAACTCTAAATAGGGAGCTACAAAACAATGCCTCTATTTCGCATCTATTATTATTATATTTTTTACTAAACAGGTTTTTATAATTAATTTTTTTTTGCTACATTGTACTTAAGACGAATTATTATTAACACTCAGTTGGTTTCTAACAATCGTTGGTACCAAAAGTTTGGGTATTTATTAACCTGGGTCCGGAAATTTATCTTATATATAAAATTCTCGTGTCACAGTGTTCGTTCGCGTACTCCTCCGAAACGGCTTGACCGATTCTCATGAAATTTTGTGAGCATATTGAGTAGGTCTGAGAATCGGCCAACATCTATTTTTCATCCCGAAATTCCCGCGGGAACGGGTACAACGCGGGTGAAACCGCGGGGCGCAGCTAGTTTATTATAAAATTATTAAGCAATTTTTTACCTTAACTGCTGAGTTCTAAGTTTAAAATGAAGAAGCATTTTTTTGCGTTTTTATGTTGCTTGAAAGTGATTTCTGCGGTAATATATGAATTATCCGGTGAGTGAAACCAATCTTTATTCCGGGGAAAAACATCTTTTCCGGGGCTAATTTTCTAGTCTGACCGTGACAGATGGACGTGTACAGAATCACTCGTGTGTCGGGAATGATTCTGTATTGCCTTGATTTTATATTATTGTGTAGAAAAATGTCGAAGAAACTTGCTCATTCCTCACCACAACAATAGAATGTCAAAATATACTTAATTTTCTCATAAAACCCTAAAAAGGTATATATGGTAAGGTGTATTATTCTACATTGTATCAATCATTGCAGATGAAGAGTACGACTTGATGCCGCCCGTATTCAAGACGGACCCTTATGACTCGTGCCTAAAAGAGCCCCGAGGAGTATACTGCACCGCCTACTTAACCTACGTGTCTGATGATGACAGCCCACTACTGCATATGATGCAGGTACCTATTATTTTTCATTGTTTATCATCAACGCTCATCGGATATGCATTTAGTATTTTTTGCATTAATGTATTCTATATTATTAAGGCTCAAACTCTAAAATGTTATTACTTTATTGCAGGAATTTTCAGCCCATACCACTACGCACTATAATCACACAAGAGCTTTATACGGAATTTGCATCACCAAGAAGTGCAATCATTTATATGAAAACAAAACAAAGACTGACCTTACTACAGTCCTTGAGGCATGCCTTAACGAAACGCTATGGGAAGAGTACAAACTGAAAGCTATTACAGAGGAATTGTCATGTACTATCAAAGACGAAGATGAAATAGAAATATACTGGTCACATATAATAGTAGCAGGAATCTGTGGCACTATTTTGCTACTCAACTTTGCAGGAACCCTTTACGATATCTGCGACTTCAAAAAATACCCCGAAACAGGTAAATTTTTATGTTTACAGACATGTTTCTTCAGTCAATTGGAAGAACCAGTCTAATAATCATACCATCCAATCTCGATGATCGACCGTCAACTATGCGGTTTTGTGTGAAAAATTAATAACAGTATTTATTTTCAGTGTCATACTTGTTACTCTGTTTCTCAATACCTCGTAACTGGGAGAGGCTGACCGCGCCACCAGCGACTTTTGGCGACGCGCGACTCCGAACACTTATCTCATTAAATGGAATGAGGTGTGCATCAAAAGATTAGTAAAATCATAACAATTTAGGTACAACGAAAATACACTATTATTAATATATCTTTGTTAACAGAGCCATTACGACGACTTTAACAATAACGAGTCACGTTCTTGTGCCAGTGTTACTGTTGCCTCGATCGCCAAAGTTTATTGAATCTGTAAGTATTAAGGGAGTATTGTGAACATTTTACATCTTACAACCCACGACTTAACCGGATATTCATAGTTCTGTTATATAATTTTCTTTAAGCATTATAATTCCATTCAAGGTATACTTGTATGATGCCATGCATATATTTCTGAACGGGACTCTGGTCATGCAGACATTCTTCATAATATCTGCATTGCTGTTGACGTACAACCTCCTCTTAATGTCGGAAAAGCGTCAGTTGACGTGGTCATTGCTTCCGAAGGCGATATGGAAAAGATGGTTAAGGTATTTAATTCTTCAGAGATTTTCTATTTTATGTATGTAAATTGGGAATATTGAAAATGTATGATTTTTTTTATAATTTTAATAATTAATCTTTATTTATATTATATAATATATTTTAAATAAATATCTTTATAACCAACAAATAAAAATAAGAATAAATTAATTTAAATCTCAAAGTTTTACAATCATTTCAATATTTTGACTTTACTAGGCCTAGCCTGCATGTTTGTTACAAATCACAATACTATTCCATTATTTCATTTCAGGCTAACTCCGCCGTTTGCAGTAGTTATCGCGCTGACTGCCACTTGGCTTAAATATCTAGGATCTGGGCCGATATGGGATGTAAGTTGTTCAATATTTAATGTTTACTCACTTCGAATTTGCACATTACCCACTCTATAAACGTTAAATGTTAGTTCACTTGTCCTGTTGTTTTCTATAATGCATGATTCCAGAAAATGGTCGGAGCAGAGTGCCGAGCGTGTGAGTCTGAATGGTGGTACCAGATACTGTACATCAACAACTACGTGGACGAACCACCAATCTGTATGCTTCAGATGTGGTGAATATACTAAACAATTCTGTACTACTGTGTAATACTTTTATTTGGCGTTCAGTATATGATCATCTATTGTATATGGACCCTCGACGACATTACTTACATTACTTTCTCTGAGCTTTCCATATAATAGTTCTATCAACTGTACGAAAAAATTCATTGATTTGAAAACGATTGTTTTCCTTTATTTCTCAGGTACCTAGCAGCGGATACTCATCTCTACATTCTAGGCATTATAGTCTTCATTGTCCGCCAAGCCGTAAGCCCTAAGAAAGTGCTATCCATCTTGTTTATGATCGGAGTTATCATTCCCGGCGTTCATACTTATTTCCAAGACTTGGACGGAACTGTTATCGTTTCACCAAGGTAATTTAAAGACACTTAAAAATCCCCTAAGCAAATGTTTCAGCCACAAAATAACTTAAGCGAAGTGCCTCCAAACTGAATTCGTGCCCCAAACCGTGGCAATATGATTATTTTGTGATATCTTAACAGTACAGCGACTTCTTTCTTCACGTCTAACCCCACCTTCAACGTCTTGCACAAGCGAAGCCACACCAACATGCCGGGCTACGTCATCGGACTCGCCGGCGGGTACCTGCTCTACCACCTGCAGATGAAGAACTTCGATATCTCCAAATACAAGGTATAATAATCCGCATTCAACAGACGAAGTTTCATTAGACGTAACATTGGTCATCTAAAAAAAAGCACGCGCATGCTGTTTGATAGCAAGGTAACTGAGACCTATGTATATTTGAAATCCATAAAAATTAAAATCCCTGAGGCTGGTTTTAGAGTCACGCTGACGGCACGCGCACCGTCAGCGCTGATGGCCGAGATATATGAACTTCTATGAAGCGTTTTCGATTGACACGTAGCTATCAGCGCGCACGGTGGTCAGCGCTGATAGCTACGCGGCCGTACGCGCCGCGCGTCGGCCCCGCGTAGCTGTCGGCGCTGACGATCGTGCGAGCGCCTCTGCTTTTAGCGAGCGTTCTAGTGTCGAGCGGAGTGGACGTCGTCAGCGCGTACAGTCATGGCGAATCGCGAAGTGGATACAGGTCGAGTTATCGATGAGGTACGCCAGAGGAAGAAATTGTGAGATGCATCCGACCCACTCTACAAAAATAAAGATGCTAGAAACAAAGCCTGGGAGAATATTGTCGACACATTAGCCGTTCAATCGGTGGTATAGGCACACGTCGTAAGCTGCAATGGACCAGTTTATCCTGTATCTTTGCCAGTAATTCGTCAAAAGTTCTAGTTGACATTCGAAAGTAATTAAAGAATTTACTTTCGTCAGCCCTCAAAGCGCCATATAACAAGACAAAGTCTCCTGCAATGGCTCTCTGCTCAATTAAGGGATGCACATGGAGTCTTCGTCGTCGCCGGTTTTTATTTTTTTGGGATAGATAGTACAAAGCAGCAATAATTAATTCACTCCGCATTTTCGTAGTCGTCTGTACGGTGAGGTGGTCAGTACGATACTAAAACGAGCCACGCTGAGCCTCAGCGCTGACAAACTACGCGCTGAGCTATGAGCGCTGACGGTGAGCGTGACACTAAAATCAGCCTGAATTATCAAAGACATAGATTGACAATGATGGTTTTATATTATACGTTATGACGTTTAGTAAAAGCAGTGTTTTGTTCGCAAACCAAAGTCATAAATAAGTCTTCATTACATTTTTGTTAGATTTTGTAATGTTCGTGTAAGCTGTAATATACTAAAACAAATACATGTTAAAACGATTATTTATTTTTTTTGTTTTAGGTGTATCGTCCTCTGTACTGGGCCATAGTCCCTATTTCCTTCCTGCTGGTATGGTCATGTAAAGCGTACTATGGCGATGTTCCCCGATTCGGGCTCCTTCACAGAGTGCTAGTGTCTGTGGCTCTGAAGCCATTATTTGCAATCTCAGTAATATTTTTAATCATCGGAATGACTTTCAAGTATGAATGTAAGTTGAGTCTAAGATTATTAAAAACCGAAGTTTGATTAACCGAAGCGATGCGACGGCGGGTCGCTAGTTTAAAAAGAGGTAAAAAGTTTCTAACTTGGTTTGTTTGTTTTCATAGACAAATCTCAGAAACTACCGAACCGATTTGATTTTTTTTTACAAAAAGAACAACAACGTATCCGTTACAACAGACAGCCACATTTAACGGGAAGTTTATAAGACTATTTTTTTATCCCAAAATTCCCACGGGAACGGGCACACGCGAGTAAAACTGCGGGGCGCTGCTATTTAAGTATATAATAATTGTTTCGGAAGAAGGTGCACATGTGTTAAGTGAACGTTACATTACAGCGGTATACCGTAGCATCCTCGAGTGGAGAGGCTGGACGAGTGTGAGTCGCGCCTCGTACAGTATGTACTTGGTGCACATGCCCGTCATCAAGGTTCTGATGGGATTGCAGATAGAGCCTATGCCAGGAACTTTCCTCAGATATGTGAGTGGAATTTCTTCAATTACACATTTTCAAATCTGTTTTTTGTTAAAGGATACATAAAAACTTTACAGTACCACTCGAGCTTCAGTAAGATCAGATAATTTTGAAAATGCTGGACCGACTTCTCACGCTTTGCTGTTTCCGATATTGATTATATAAAATTTTAATCAGTATTGTTTTTAGCTTTTAGTTAGGGTAAGTTCAAATATCTATTCTGCTGTTTTCAGATTGAATTCCTAGTATGTGCGATGACATTGATATTTTTGGTTGGCTATCTGTTTTGGCTAACTGTAGAAACACCGCTGGGACAGCTGGCCAAGATCAGCATCGAAGGAGTTCCGAAGCAAGATTCACGTCAAGAAGAGAAGAAGATAAATTAACCGTCCATTAAATTATGTTATTTCTTTGTTCTGTACTAATAGCACTACGCGGTTTCACCCGCGTCGTACCAGTTCCTGAGGCAAGTTTGCTTATTGATATAGATAATATTTTTTGAAGAATAATAAAGCCCCGTGTTTTTTGTAAAGGTTTAACTTTCTTCAGACAGTTTTTCTGTAACGCTTAAGCCACTAAAACTATTTTAATTATCATTAGTTAGATCATAAAAAATCACAGTTACAATAACAGTGCTATCCGCAATGGAAACTACTAAAATTATTTCAGTAATATATAGCTCAATGTTCATTAATCGGGTTTCAGGTTTTTTGTCCCCTTGTTTTGTAAATTTTATTGTTATTGTGTATTAAATATACCACGAGTATTTAAAGTTCGTTATTTATTAAGCCGTAATCGTCAAAGGTCAGTCAGTACGCAAACCATCCTAAGGCCTAACACCTCAGTTGATTACTTCAGTCTCGTAGCGCCCCGGCCAGTAAAAACATCTGTAGCGCGATACTACGCGCCGCTGATGTCAGTGTCCCAGTTATACAAAGAACTTAACGTATATTCGTACGCGCGACCAACGTAAACAAAGAAGAAAAAATATTTATTACTCAAAGTAAAGAAAGTTAACTCAAAGTTCCGTTCAGTGTTCAATGGTTCAATTTTTCGAAAAATTTAATGACGCGGATATAGTATGATTGAAAGTAGATTTCAGTGACGGAACTTTCTTTTAACGAAATCAACCGTTAATTTTTTAATTAACATGCGGTAACATTAATTTAGATTACGATATTACGAGACAAAGATCACTGCACAGAATTTGGAATTCAGTGTCCAACATACCTTAAAAACGTAGTGGAACTTGGATATAGCAGCGAAGCTGTGCGATATGCTCTTACTGCCCAAATTGAGCAAAGTTTGTACAAACACATCAATTTTGAGCGGGTTGTGCGGCGCGGCTTGCGCGGGCGCAGTCGACTCGCCTTCGCGTAGCGGGTTCGGCAGCTCGCGTAACACGTTCAGTGCCTCTTCGGGCGAACACTTGTTACGGACGCAGATCACTAGTTGGTGAGCCGTTTCGGTGCCCGGGAGTGATGCTGTGGAGAGTAAAACATTGAGAGTTGTGAAAAAGAGATACTATAATAGTAGTTTATGCAACTGTCATATAAGGAAGGGTATTAAAACACGAGTGTGAGTTTATGAAACGAGCGCAGCGAGTTTCATAATAGTAACGAGTGTTTTAATACCCGTGTTATATGCAGTTGCATACACTACTTTATCTTCACTAATGCAATTAATCAAACAACAAGAGTAAAAGCTCACAATAGTTTTTCACGCGTACGTGTATTGTCACAGTGAACTTGCCGCCATTAAAATCTAACCAATGAGAGCGCAGCTGCGCGTAGGGCCAATCAGGAGCGAGCGAGATCTTACCAAAGAGTTTTGTGTATGTAGTTTCGACGAAGTTTTCACGTATAACCCAACTGTTTTCAAAAGCCAGCCTAATATCAAAATTTGATACAACTTGTATGAGGATTTTGACATAAGGCTCGCCAGGTTAATTGGTCGCGTTTTATTGATGTTATAATGAGATTTTACGATATCGATATCGATGTTTTAGGATATTATACCATCATGTGAAATTGCTTAAATTGATTGTTTTGTTGTCTGCGCTATAACAGTAGTAATTATAAGTCAAGTATTGGAAACATAAGTAGAATGTTACAACATTAATGTAGATAAATATATATATATACTACTGTATCTGTAGTAGACAAAGCAAAACAATCTACAATACACTAAGTATTGCAAAATCAAAAAGCACCACGGTTTTATTCGCCTCTAGATGCGTTTCAGGATAAAAATTAGCTATTGTGATCTCCGACTTTACATATGTATCACCAAAATACTTGAAATTAGTTAAGTTTTTTAGAAAACGGAATATATATTGTAACTTTCGTTGTGATATTAGTTATGCCCGTTTGAACTTTAACTTCAAAATTTATAGATGGCAAATTACGTAGATAAAACTACTTTCTTTGGTTTAGGTGGGTCACGCCCATAAAGTATGTTGGCCAGTAAAACATTTTTCATGTTTATAATCGTAATAGAAAAATATCGGAAACTATGAATAAAAACACCAGTAAACCACCGAAGCAGTGATGCAAGCAATCTAACGCGCACAATGAGTAATTAATCTCGTGGCGAATTAGATGCGATTCTAAGTGTGATAAGAGGAACGGTTGCAGTGAGGGAACAATACCGTATGGGTTGCAAGGTGTTACCAGTTACCACACGATTGAGTAATTCATATTTTAACTGATTTACAGTGTCTGAGATGATGATTCCGTGCTTCGGAGGGCACGTTAAGCCGTCGGTCCCGGTAATTTTCTACGGATGGTAGTCGTACGTGCTCCTTATACATAAGCCATGTCAGAGGCCTTTGGTGGCTCTATAACTCTGACACCAGGATTGGTCAGGTTGACCATCCACTCGATGAAGAAGAAGAAGAAGAAGATTGTCTGAGACTTAAAGGCAGTTTAGAACCTCCGTCACTATAGTAGGTCACTAACCTACTCGCGTATACATTACTTTAGTTAGTAGATCTGAATTCATATATGGATATGGAATAGTATCAGTTAGTTAGATTCCAAAATACAAGCTTAGAGCTTAGTTTGGGTCTATTTAACCGTGTGTTAATTTGTCATGTAAATATTTACTTTATTTAATGTCGGTCCCGGTTTTTTCACGACCTGTCTTTAAGCCAATCAGTATGAGTCATTTATTATTCGACTCTTCACAATACAAAACTTATACATAATATAAACAAGTGATATGATCGCACAGTAAATGTAAATCAACTAATTTGTAATAAATATAGATAACTATTAGAAAACATCCACAGACACGCAATTCAGCGTCACTATATTTCCTAATTCCTAGTTGAAATAATGGTTATAACGACTTTCATAATGTGTTTCATTATGAAAGTCGTTATTATTAATGATTCAATAGGAACCGTTTTTCATGACATGATTGAATGCAATAAAGTATTCAATTTCAATTACAATTCGTTGGATTTCGTAGGAAATGCTGCAGTGAAAATATCGTGATAAATATAAAGTAAGACAACGGCTTATGGCCTTATAGGATCCTAATGCCTGGTCTCTAGCTCACTGAAGATATCAGTACAGTGAGGAGGATTGCAGTTATTAGCCAACTACAAAATGAAAACTTGAAATTTTCACGTTGATATTGAAGACTAGCTCTAAGTGGTTATAAGGATAATTCACACAAATGATTTCGATATATTTCTATGTTTGCTGGTTTCTTAAGTTTACGCAAACACTACTCATTTTAAATTGAAACTACGTTTACGGGTACACTCGAAATGTATACCTTATACCTCCTTATAGCTTATACTCTAAATGAACACAGAAACATACTAACACGATATATAAAATGACAAACGTAAAAAGGAAAGCGGACACTTTATCATGTTTTCATAAAATATTCGATGCAAATCAATTGTCCGTCTTTGAAATTCAACAATTCGTGTATTGTCACGTCACGTATGAACATATATTATTAACCATTTCATATTTGATCGTTGTGAACTTTATTTAATTAGTTATAAGGTTTGAAATTGGTAAAATGAGACTTTTTACATTTCAGTCGGTGAATATAGTCGAAGAGACTTGAGCATTTTTCAATGGTTTAATGAATGATTGTTTATTTTAATTTAAAATGAAGGATGATTTAAACTATTCTCTATTGGCCTTTTCGGTCAAAAGTGGCTCATAAAATGGGTTTGTTTTTAGGGTTCCGGGAAAATATTAATAGAATAAAAAAAATATTTATAGGACAAATTCACACATCACACATCTATACTAATATTATAAAGCTGAAGAGTTTGTTTTGTTTGTTTGTTTGTTTGTTTAAACGCGCTAATCTCAGAAACTACTGAACCGATTTGAATAATTCTTTCACTGTTAGATAGTCTATTTATCGAGGAAGGCTATAGGCTACATTTTATCCCGAAATTCCCACGGGAACGGGCACAACGCGGGTAAAACCGCGGGGCGCTGCTAGTGGTTCATAAAACACAAACTAAGCTTCTCTAAGCTCTCTCTTTGTTATGATGTAATCTATATCTTCACCACAACAAGAAAAAATGCGAGGCAATAACTTTATATAAATAAATATCAATTATTTATAAAAAATAAATACCCTTCATTTGAGGGTTTTATGACCTTTGCCCAGCAGTTGGACGATATAGGTTAAGGAAAAATGTTACAATAAATATCATACCTAACACACAAATATCTAAAACCTCCGTCTCTCCGACTATTAAAGCATACCAGAGGCGACAAGACGCGCTTGCGCTCCTCTCGCTAATAAAAAACACCGGCGATCCACGAGATGGAAAGTAGACACGCCAATGTGAAACCCACTCGGACGTGGAAGAAAACTACATTTCAGATATCCCCCAATAAATCAGACAATGAATGTAGTTTTAATACATTGGTGTTACTCGTAGTTAGTTATTGTATTCTCTTACCATAATATAAAACAAAGTTGTAGTGGTTTCTGTGTGTCTCAATGTAACCGTTACAACTGAGCTGGATCAGTTCAACTTAATCGAAGTTCACAAGCTAAACTGAGGTCTAATCTTCAAAATTGATTCACTAACACCTAGTTCAGTTGACCGTGATTCGAGATAAAAAGGGTGAATTTGGCGCTTAGGTTGGATTAAAGTCGTGGGCGAATGGATTTTCATGAGATTTTTACAAAAAAAGTTATCGAAGGGATTGGCAAGAGATTCTGGCTACTATTAACCCCAGAATTCCTTAAATAATCTAACCTATATATACCGACTAATGATATTAGTTAAACACGTAGAATTTTCTTAGAAAGTAAGTATTCTATTTAAGGCACACTTAAATACATTATATTTCGAATGGACTTTTTAAAAATGTTGCAACCGGCGGGTGCCAATAAGTAATTTGAATCGGTTATAATATCAGATAGCAGATCAAGTTATGACAAAAATTGTATGTAAATCCAAGTCAAAATTTGGCGACTCGAAAAACGGATTCACATAGAAATCAGTTACTGAAACCGAACGTTACAATCCTTAGTTTGCGTTTGAAAAGGCGATAAGCTTTACGACAATAATTGATAATAGGCGTTTATCAAAATGTTCGTTAGCAAAAATACTCTTATAAAGTGCTCGTCTCTTTTGCTCTTTGGAAAATAGCGTAAATCGGAAAGGGACAAACTATTTGATAGCTAAAATGCTGTAAATAAGCGTTTATGCAGGCAAGCAAATTACCGAGTTTCCCAATAAATAATTTCCCTACTACACAAGTACTAACAATTCTAATTTCCTTTCATAGTGCTAAAATGACTGTGTTATCTTTAAGATATTATCCGTCATGCTATTCTTAAACCATAATCATCGTGTTGCCGTGATTAACTTGTTTTTTATACAGGTAATCACCAATTTGATTAACATAACAAATCTATCATACTTTTTTGACTCACACGATTTGCACTCATCATACTAAATTAAAACGTGGCTGGTCACAGGATGACTGCTATCCCATGACCACGAGCGATGTAATTCGCTCGAAACGTCGGGTACGTATTTGAGTAAAATACGTTAAATTATCTAATGCGATACAGACCCGTTTCATTTAGTAAAGTAATAATAAATCTATGTTTGATAAATCTAGAAAAATTTGGGCGCCAAAGAATTTAGGTTTTTCTTGCGGTGCTATGTTACAACGAACAAAAGATTAGGTAGTCAACGAGATAGAAAACAATTAAAGAAAAGAAATTCTAACAACCAATATTTATTAGTAAATTATGCATTCAACACCAAAGGCTTTCATTGAAATTCGGATAACCAGTTCAAGCCATTAGGTACAAATAAAAATATTTTCCCAAACTTCAAAAATGACAAAAGATATTGAAGAGTGCTTTAGATAGACCAAATAATGCACAAACAATCATGTTTGTAATTAATGATTGTAATTTGCATAACGTGCTGTTATTATTGAAATTGAACGTAGAAAACGTGTTGAATAGAGTTCGTGTAGTAAACGCTGAAACTAATGTAAACACGATATTCCTCGGCGTTTGTGGGGATGGGTTGTCATTTGTTTGAATCAACTACGTGAGTCAGTGTGGTTCACAATGCAGTAGAGGCGTACACGCACGAGCAGAAGTGTCTTGCGAATAATAAATAAATAGTGGGACCATTAGCCGTGACAGTGCCGTGGTTTTGTGACTAAAGATGCGATCCGCGCTTGTATGGGTTTTGGCAATTTTAATTGTGAGTATATAATGAAGCTGATTTCCTTTTTTATATTTGTGGTTTGGATAAGGACTTTGTCCAGCAGTGGGATATAGTTTAAATAAAAAAATATGATAAATCTCGGATCAATGGACCGATCTCAGTGGATATCAATTAATCGTATCCATCGATATTGATTAATATCAATCCATTTAATATCGATGAATATAATATGGATTGATATGGATATACCTAATTTTATTTTGATTTGGAAGATACAGTTTCAAATTAAACTAACTGAAAAGTCAGGGAGAGTTAACTAGAATACAAAATAATATCGCCATTGTTTTAATTACAAAGCATTGTTTTTATATTATTCAGTTTTCATTGACAAAATAATAAATAAACACAACACTTGATCGTAAGCAAGAATAAATATATAAATTACACAAGTGCAAAAAGTATTATTCATGTATACTGAAACTAAAGGGTTGAAGTGCGGTAGTGTAAGTAGAAAGTTAAGTAATTAATTGATGGGACCAAAGTTTAATTTACGAATACTTCAAAATATATGGAAATGTGTGCATCAAAAAAGTCTCAATAAAATATATTACGCATAGAGATATAGAGAGATGCCAACCTACGCGCTGAGTACGAAACATAGTGTCCACTCTAGTATCCCATTAGAAATTTACACACACAAAGTAAACAAAAAAAAACAATACTTCGCGTTGAGTGCGTGTCGCACACATTGCATTCAGTGCGAGTATTCGTTCGCTACTACAGCACTACCAAATACGCAATAACATGCGTATGTATTGTAGTAATTAGTTAGATTGAATGTGCTCATCCATTGCGGTATCAGAACTCAACGTTCGAATAATCTTTAGTACAACGTTCGAATAATGCAAGCAATGTATTTACACACTAGCAGCGCCCCGCGGTTTTACCCGCGTTGTGTCCATTCCCGTGGGAATTTCGGGATGAAAAATAGCCTATGTTACTCGTGGATAATGTAGCTTTCGAATGGTGATAGAATTTTTAAAAACGGTCCAGTAGTTTTTGAGCCTATTCATTATAACCAAAAAACAAAGTTTTCCTCTTTGTAATATTAGTGTAGATGATATTTCTACTCGCAATGTGTTCCGTTTTTGCGCATATTTCTGCGACACCGGCCCCCCACCCCTTTTCTCATCTCCCTTTAGTTTTTGTGATCTGTGATATTACGAGATATCTATAAGTTTTCATTAATCGATTCAGAATTGTCCATATTAAAATTGCCGATTTAAAAAAGCCACCCTGTATATATAATGTAACGTAAGAAATTGATTGTAAATATTATACCTCAACAAAAACACAATATTGTACTCACAGTATTGAATGCATAGTAAATGAATGACATACAAGCAATGACATAATTGTAATAGATTTACGAACGTCAAGTTATAAATTGAAAACAACAATAAAGGTACAGAACCTTGTTTTATATACACTATTGTTCACACTTGAAACTTTTCTCAAACGCCATTTATCTAGATCAAATCATTATAACACAGATTGCGCGTAATGCGAATTGCGCGTGGAAAAATATGGTATTATGCGTTTTACAAAACGATGCCATTTAATGAGCGATGGTTTTATGATACCACTCAATTGGGTGCTAATGCTAAGCAATGATATCTTATGCAAGCGGGCGGAGAAGTTGGGAATTAATTATTTGTGTTTATATTTTATTGTGTTGCAAAAAACCCATAACGGTAAAAACAAGAAGTTACATGATTCTCATGTACTCGCATGACATCAATATATTATATAAAGTTCCAACAAAATCTATACAGCAGAATTTATGTAAGAGCACAAACATTTTTATTTAAATATAAAACAACAGTTATTATGTAATAATGTTTATATTTTCAATTAATCGGAAGTACTTTTTTATAATTATATGAATATATAATTTACTTTTATTTATGTTTATTTTTATGAGAAACCAATATCAAAATATAATAGATGTTGAATAAGTCGGAATTTTTGTCAAGACCTGTTGTTTACAATAACATTTTAAATTGCAAATAACGGGACTTGACAATAGAAATAGGTAATACGTTATATGACGTGGAAACAAACATTAGGGAAGGTAACACTAATTTTAGTACAGCAATATTTAATGTTCAGATCTCTTTTTTCAAGGGCCGGCCACTTAGCTTCTTTTTTAAATCATTAATATTCCTTTTCAATCATGTATTTCCCTCAAAATACTGGACAATTATGTAATTCACTTAAACAAACAATATCTATACTCTATTTTTTTTTTGGATTGGCACAAAATGTGGACCAATGTAGTCAATTTTCCAGCCGAAGACGATTGCTCCTGGAGAGGAAAAAGGTTTAGTGATTTTATTTCATTCTTACCCTATCTCTAAACCTTTTTCCTCTTTAGAAGCAATCGTCTTCGGCTGGAAAATTGACGACATTTAACCACATTTTGTGCCAATCCGAAAAAAAATTGATTATACTTAAACGTATGAATGAAATTGATGTTTGTACTTCATTTTCACCTGTGGTGGTTACAACCACAACTCTCAGATAGTAAGATTAAGATGCATACGGCCGTATATTAAATATGTACTAACAATGTACGTGAGTCCATGTTGTAACACGAAACAAATGAATTACAAACGATTCAAAAGATTAGCATTTATCTCATCCGAAAAATAGGTAACAATAGAAAATTAAGCACCTTGATAAAATGGCTGAACTATCGCCTCTATAGATATCAAGGTTGAACAAAAAGAATAGAGTTCATAATAACTCATTCGAATGATAAATAGTTGCCTTACGCTATTGTTATAAATTCGTATTTCATATAAGAAATTAAATACTTTCTATGAAAGGATTCGTTGGTTTTGTGCAAGAAAAGATATTTAGTATTAAATATGGAAGTTATTCGATTGGAAACTGTAATGGCGGAGGGGTGGTCGCGCGGCGCACGCGACGCGCGCACGCCACTCCGTCGCACTTTCCCGACATTTTACTTTCAAACGCATACATATCCACATTTTTTAACATTACCGTTTTAATTAACCATTTTCTGTATAACATTACAGGTGCAGAAAGGATATGGGGCTAACTATGAGGACTTCAATCCAACACCGATACCGCTGCAAGAATGGAACCCTGAGCATAGGGAAGTCATGCCTTGGACTTTACAGGAGGTAGTGACCACCGCGGCAACCACAACTGTGGCCGTCATCCCGCCACACTACTGGGAGGACGCGCTCCGACATAGCGTATACCTCACCCTAGTGAGAGACAAGATAGACCAACTCATAGCCAAAGGGTCCGTCATAGCGCCGAACACGAAAGAGTACGCTTCAGAAGAAATCAACGACCATAACCTATGGGATAAGATTAAGAGCGCTCCATTCGACCGACTGAAACCTGAAGAAAGCGCTCCACTAGGTGACATCACTATTGTCGCCAAAGGACGGCTGTTAGATGACAACGGTGTTTACCGATTCACTCAAGATGATATGTCAAAGGAGAAATGCAACAACGAAAGATGCTTCGAAGGTGTTAAGGCTTTTTGGTCCGTAAAGAGAGCGCGTCAAAGGGATTCCGAGACTATTCCTGGGAAGTACCACTACGAACTCACTTTTTCCGTAACGTCACAATTGGAAAAGAAACATGCTAAACCTTACGAGAACCCAGTAAGGACTTTCACAGTCCGTGAAAGCAATCCTGCAGAGGGCTTCCCCGTCCGAGTTCCCGAACAGACCAACTACATATCGAGGCCATCCAGAGCAATTTGGGTCCACAAGAACTTGAGGCACCGAATGAACTATCAAAATCGAAAAGCCTATCAATCGTTTGGATTGGATCGATTACTTTTATCGCTGTTTTCAGATGATGCCCCGAAAGATGACCATGCGAACCAGTATAAGCCAGTGGTGCAATACCCACATCATAAGCATAGCAATGGTGGAGTCCAAAACAAGAACACTCAACTGATCAAGAACGTTTCGCTTCATCCCCTCAAACCTCCCGCAAAGTTCATACGGCCGATACCCCCGCACCTGTCGCACCATGCACAGGCAGGCATGGTCGCCGCTCCGATCCAGACTCCTCCATTATCGTCGTCTCATATCCTCACCTCCGCCCCTACGTCCTCCATTTCAACCGTTAACCCCCTCCCCCCGCCACACCCAGCTCACGATCATAAGAAACCTTACAAGTCCCATTACCATTCATATAAACACAATCCACCACACAGCAATATGAAACCAGCCACCACGACTTCCTCGATACCGACATACGCCAATTTGAATCTAACGATGGAACTTCCCACTTTGAATTTATCCGATCCGAAGTCACAGGACCACGAAATGTTGACATACAAGTTTCACAAGCAGTCCCCATCAAAGAGTCATTTCACGGATCATGTCCGGCGCCCCGTATTCAACGCCCCACCTGGAGTGTTTATAAATAAGAAGCCTTTTAAGCCGATGCCGCCGTTAAAACTGACTCATGTCATAAAACCAGCGAAAATCAAACCAATAGATTTCCGGCCAAGCCCTGAAGTACTTGACGCACAATTCCAAGATCCAGAGCCCTCATCGGAGGCATTCCGACCAATCATGACTTTGAAGTACGGACAAAGCAACGATACCGATTATAGTGCATCGCGTCCTTTAAACCGGACGAAACAGCATATAAAGCTACGCACGAAAGTGAAGATTCCACACCAACATGACAATATAAAAATGCAACGAACTACAACGACGGCGCCTGATGACATTATTACTGCGCACAATCTGTCTATGGAGCAGATATCTTTGGACACGATGCATTGGGCCAACAATGTATTGGGAGCGTTTTCCAAAACCACGCCCATAGCCTCCAGTACCCAGGTACCGGACATATTTGACAACTTAGATACTGAATTTACTACCCTATCCGATCCTACAACAACTGATGATCCCACGACCATTGCTTCTGAAAGTCCTGAGCCTACCACTGTCAGCGAACCGTCGACAACGACTCGCAAGCCCGTGAAGCGGACCCGCCCCCCGCATATCATCGATAAACCGTTGAAAGTAAAGAAGCACAAACGTATTCCCATTTCGATAAGGACGACAACAGAAGCCTCGGTAAAACAAAAAGATTTAACACCTCTCAGTGCAGCCTCAGAGATATCGAAAACAAGTCGGCAAGGGACGAGAGCACATAACGATACCCAGAGCACAACGACAACGACAACGAGCACGACTACAGCTTCTCCTACTTCTAGTACGAGCGTCACTACGGAGTCAGCGCTCACGACCGCTCGACCCACGAAGACGGCTACCACACAACCTCCAATCATAACGACCACCACCAAAGCCAACTTCCGAATACCACCGAAGGACAGAAACCGCTTCCGACAGACCACACTCATGCTAAAAGGAACCTCAGTCAAACACGACAAATGGAACACACCTCCCACGAATCTGGATAAAAGCAAAGCTGTCATTCCTCTAGGGCATAAATCTACTTTGAGTAGAAGAAAAGCATCCAATTTCCAAGGATACGTTTCAACAACTGCCAAAAATGTTATAGACGAGCGACAGATGAAAGAACATACCGACGAGGACACGTACGTGACTAGTACAGAAGTGTTGACCACAGACATGATAACGAGACTAGAAATCGCCGAAAACATTGATGATAGACCAATCCACGACGAACCCCAAACAGTAGATGAAGAATTCGAAGAAATGAACGACAAAGCCGAATTTCTCTTCAATATCAAGCCTAGTATTGAATTAGAAAATGCCAACATGATCCCAAATGACGTCGATGTGACCCCGACGAGCATGATTACGATTAACACTACACCCAAAAATATGACCAAGAAATGTACGAAAAAGAAGCAACTCAAATCAACTACTACTGAAGCCACAACCACCGATACAGCTCAACTCACTGATGACGTCATAATAACTACGGACAGTTTAGATGACGAATCACACAGCGGAAAAAGAAATATCTCCGATAAGTTTACTCAAACAGACCCCGTGATGCAAGGAAGCGAAAAATCTCATTTTGATCTAGAGGTGCAGAAGTTCCTAGAATCTATAGAGACCAGTACTAGTATTAGTAGTAGTTCTTCGACCCGGAATCAATACGACGACATCGATGACTCGGACTACTCTTACAAATATTACAGAGGCAAGAAGGAAAATGACCACGAAAGCTATGATGATTTCCAGGAACACCAGTACAGTTTCTTAGACCTCATGATGGATTAAGCAATGACTTGTGGCCAACTCTTATAGATATTAATTGTTGACTAGACATTAGTTAAACCATTCGGTACTTCTACTATTGATCTCGTCTACACAATACTGGAAAGATACTTTAAGGAGATAAAAAATATACAAAAAGGCATTTAGTAATGAGTTTGTTAAACGTGGAAACTAATGTGCACAATCTTCTCGCTAGCGGCTCTATGTGTAAATATTCTATATGTAAGTTTAGATTAAGAGATAAAATATAAATTATTTTATGTTATTGTAGTGTATTTACCTGCACCCTCCATTGAATATTTGTAAATTGGTTCTGGTTTCAACGGCACAAATGATGAGAATGTTTCTGGAGTTATATCTTTGATTCTTTGGTGGTAGGATAATCTGAAATAATGAGAGATAATATATAGATTTATATAGTTGTAGGGAGAACAGTACACATAAAACAAATATTTAAAGTTTAGGTTCAGTAAAAGGCAAAACAACAAGACAATGTGAAACAATAAATGCTTTCAACACTTCCTTTAGATAAATTGAGTATCGTCCTATACTTTCTTACCAAAAAAGAGTCTCATCTCATTGAAAATATCATACATACAAAAACATGCAAATGAGGCTGTAAAGTATAGGGAATATATCAGTTACCTCAAACACTTTCCAAGCACTTCCCTGATAAACCTTGGCTTCGGATGGTCTGCGTCCAGCTGAGTGCACGACTCCCAGTCCTCCCATGACCATCGGTACTGGAAGTTACTCAGGTGGTACGAGAACCAGTTCACAAACCTGAAATATGGCATGGTTTATGATAAAAGAATTAGAAAAGTTTGAAGGTAGTATGTTTTTCTTTGTGGTAGTTGTTATACATTTGCAAAGTAATATATTCACAATATGAATAACAATATTGATATAGGAGTAGGGGATTAGTTATGTGTATCCAAGATAGAAGGATTCAAATTAAATCAAAAGTAATTAAGGTCATAAAACTATTCGTTTTTACAAAACTTTTGAAAGGAAAATAGAGCTGTTGAGTTGTATTGCTGTCATCTACTTATGAAACATCTTTTGCATTCCTCCAAATGGACAGTTTTTAATGGAATTCATTAACATAAAAAGTGCAATATTATTAATTATTTATACCTATCAAAGCAAGCAACGTTCATAGTATCAATCCTCATAAACAATATCTCCGTAGCTTGAGCCAACACTTGGGGCATTGTGGACGGCTGCAGCTTACACAACTCAATCAATATAGACCCGTAACATATCTCCAGATACCGAGGCCTCGGTAGATTGAACAGCTCGGCAAAGATAACTTCGACAATACAATATTCTAGGGGTATCTTTGCTTTGTATGGGAAGCATAGTAGCTGTGTAGCACAATCTTTACGCTCCAAGTGGTATGCTTCTAGAATGTTATGAAGATGTTCTTCAATGAGGAAGCGTTCGATTGAGTGTGCTCCAGGTAAGACTGGCCCATCGGGACAGTCTGTGTAGTCAAACATTCGGAATATAACTCTTGGCATTGGGTAAGTGTCGTTATCATTGTGGGGTGGAGGCTGCAATGGGTAAAACATATTAATAAACAAACATATATTGTAGTAAAATTTGATAAGTATGGTGAACCCTAACTAAACCAAATAGTAGTCAAAGTTCTTTCTACCACTAAAGTTGTAAGTGTAACAAAAGGATTAGTTAAGAGTAAATAAGTTAATAAGTAAATTATTTTAGGTCATACTGATATCTAATATATTTGTTTTTACCTGAATAGCAGGCAAAGTATGCTGCAGAGCCTCACAAAGAATGGAATCAAATGCCAGGTATGGTCTTGGGATATGTTTCTCAGACCAGTTATCTTGTTTCAACTTCTTGATCTGAGCCCACAGGCATTCCAAATACTCTTCTTGCAAATGTGGAGTGTCGGCCGACCATACTTTTAAAGCTGGCCAGTGTTTCTTGCTCCTCTTATTCAAAAATACTTCAATAGTGACCAGTAAATGGTCCAGTTGAGATTCCTTTTTCTCATAAAGTTCTCTACCTACCCAAGGCAGAGAGGACAACACAGCAAACACAAACCAATCTCTTCTCACTTGAGGCACAGTGTCCTCATTGGCACAGTCAACCAATGTCTCCAATAAAGTCAAAAGAGATGAGGCTGCCAACACGTGACAGTTCACCAGATCCGATATAAACCTCAAACAATATCGCGCCGCATTCCATTTTCCTATTTTCAAATTCTCTTTGAATGTCTTTACTATGTACTCAACAAATTCACCACCAAAGTTGTAATTCTTCGCATTGAGCAAGCCGACCAAAGTAGCGTAAATTGTACACTTCTCCGGCATACGAATAGCACAATCAGTAAGTATACGCAGGATTTTTACACGGAATGTACTCAAGTCGGCTTCCAAAACACTAGCCAGTCCCTCTAAGTTACTTTCCAAGCTGGAACTACTTTTCTCTCCAACTCTCAATATCAGAGACTCAAGTCTGTCTTCTATCTCCTGATTCTCTGATACACGACGGCGCTTACGGTGTAATCTTTCTAAAATGTTAGGGATAGAGTTAAATCAGATGTATACAAATCTAACCTATAATTTTTTCAAATATTTGTAGCTTACCATATCCATCATCATCTTCATGGGGTCTCCTACGGTTCATGGTTAGGAGCGGTGTAATTTAACTCGACAAACAGTATCAAGTAATACTGAAATTATGATATTTTAAAAAGAATACCAATTTGCCAACAAACAAGCTTTTTGAAGCTAACAAAAAAAGCCAAAGCCACCAGCGACAGTCGACAACTTTGACAAGACAAGAATTGTGTTTGACATGAGATGAGGAATTACAGAGACAGACGTATTCTGTCTGACTGCTGACAGTAATAAAATCTGTCATTCTTCAATTTTCTTTTCTTTATGATTTATTAGGGTCGTCAGCACAATAATCGACTAAACCGCCAATCAAACAGTGTATGTAAATATTTTTTTCAATTTTTCTAAATTGTCTATGCTTTTCACCTGCACCAGACCAATAAAAACCCAACTCATCCATTGGACAAACTCAATGACCAATATGACCAAACCACACCCATGGACTTATTATTATTAAGTCCATGACCACACCAAACTGTGGACCAAACAAAAACGTCAATTTGACAATTAAACTGTCATGTCATGTCATTAGCAATAGCAGGGCTGAAAACAAAATAATCGGGTTCGGGAGAATTAGGTGAAAAAATAAAAAGAATTAGTTAAAACTTAGTAAAAAGTAACTAAAAATGTCTTGCAACTATGCAGAAGGACTTTCACCCTATGAACACAAAGGTGTACTTGGTGTGCCAGAAGTAAGTAACGATTAGTATAAAAAAATAAAACGCGAACATTAATGTTTTCAGTGTATAATCAATATAAGTTTACTTTATTTATTTTAGAAATTTGAGCCGCTTGATAAATTAAACAAGAAGTGTGAACTTCTTGCCCAACTAATAAATCAGAGTAAACATGTTGTTATTCACACTGGGGCTGGTATAAGTACTTCAGCGGGCATACCGGACTTCAGGCAAGTATCGACCCTATATTTTTTAAAGGTGGTAAACGCGTTTAGTCAATGCGCATCCCCGCTCATTGAGTGACATGAATGGGGTATATGGGACTCTTACGCCTCGGAAACACAAATATCTACGAAATCCAGCACCATAATACGCCAGAGCGCTTGGCGCCGGGAATACAGCGATTACCTCCGTTCCGATCCCACCAAGGGGCAAGTAGGGTCTACCTAACTAACATATTGGTTATAGTTATATTGGTGCTAGTTCAATCAAACCTTATAAACATAGAAATTGCTACAATTGGTCTGTGTAAAACAAATAAGTAAGTTTCTAAGGATTGCTAATCAAATATGTATTTCTTTTACAGAGGCCCCAATGGTGTGTGGACATTAGAAAAACAGGGCAAAAAGCCTACTACCAATGTTTCATTTACTCAAGCCATACCAACTAAAACACACATGATTATAAAGAAACTTGTGGAGTGTAAGAAGGTCCATTATGTTGTTAGTCAAAATATTGATGGACTACATTTGAAATCTGGGTTATCAAGGAAATATATAGCAGAACTGCATGGAAATATGTTTGTTGATGAATGTAATGTGTGTAAAAGGTAGTGTATTATTATTCATTAATGATAAAGTGCAGCCTCTATCCCTCTGACTTCTGAGAGATGTGGGTAAATGTATTTACGAGTATATCATAACAATTTCCAATAGATTACAACTCTGATAAACTAATCTTGTTTAAGACAATTTGTTCGGAGCAGCCCTGTAGAGACTGTTGGTAAGAAATGCAGTGGAGTTCCATGTGCGGCTGAACACGTATCTGGTAGGCCATGCCGAGGCAGACTTTATGATGGAGTTTTGGACTGGGAGCACAGCTTGCCAGAAAATGATCTGTTGATGGCTGAATGGCATTCAAGGTAATTTACACTTTCAAGTATGATGCTGAGAAGAATCTATCCAGCTTTGATTAAAAAATTGTTGAAATTCAAACTAATTTTAACTAAAGATGAGATCCGAGTCTTAAATTTATGATATGGAATAAATTATTATCTCTGCAATATTAATGTATTATTTTTTATTTTCAGTATAGCTGATCTGAGTATATGTCTAGGGACTACACTGCAGATTATACCAAGTGGTAACCTTCCACTGGAGACTGCAAAGTATGACGGAAAACTTGTGATATGTAACTTACAGCCCACCAAACATGTGAGTACCTCTTATTAGATTTAAATAAGTAAGTAAGGTAGTTGTTTGCCTCTCCTAATGTCTGCTGGGAAAGGCCTCTCATCTCACTGAAGATACCAGTATAGTACTAGACAATAAAATAAGAATAATCCTAATTTTAAGTACATATTATGTGAGCTTAGTAAGTCTTGAGTCCATTACAATCTGATTTGATATTCTAAAGTCAGTGCCTTCCCAAAAAGCTCTAATTTAAATGTATTTTTACAGGACAACAAAGCAGATTTAGTCATTAACTATTATGTAGATGACATCCTTGAAAAAGTAATGAACATCCTAGAAATAGAAATACCAAGTTATAATGAAAATGACAACCCTATGAAACAAGCTGAAACAGCAATCATTGATTGGACAATAAACCGCAAAGATGTCTTGTTATTGGAGAAAATATTCAAATCAAAATGTAAAGGAGTGAAGAAAAAACGGAGTTTGATAAAAAATAAACGAAACAGTGATGTTATCTTAAGTAAAAATGACGATAAGTCTAAAATAGTTAAGTTAGAAGTTAAGGACAGTGATACCTCAAATAATTTAAGTGTTTTAAGTGAAGTTAAGACTGAAATAGTTAGTGACAGTGCATAATTGTAGCGTAAAACATTCCATATTGTGAATAATGTAAGGAGTGTTATGGTCTTAAAAATATAAGGGAACTGTTTTATCTGTTGTATACAAAGTTATATGGCAAGTCTGAAATTAAAAGACCTTTTGTTACAAACCATGTCACCCATTTTAGAGATACAAACTTTATTTATTTTTTAAAGATTTAGAAAAGCACCCTGTATATATCACATAACTTTTCTACTCTTTTCTGTGTACTATGTGTATTGTATAATTATAATGTAGTATTATGCCTTATGGGCTTGACCTTATATATAAGTAATCTCATGAGCTGGAATCTTAGTTATCTTATAAGTATACTAGCTGTGCCCCGCGGTTTCACCCACAGCGCACCCGTTCCCGTAGGAAATACGGGATAAATAGTATCCTATATCCGTTTCCTGGTTCTAAACTACCTCCCCGCCAGTTTTCAGCCAAATCGGTTCAGCCGTTCTCGAGTTATAAATAGTGTAACAAACACGACTTTTTATATATATATATATATATAGATACATCCGAACAGATGGACCATTTTTTGTTCTTGGTGAAACCAATTACTAAATAGTAAAAACTAGTATGTAATAGATTTGTATAACATGAATTAAATCTGTTATGATATTTTTTCTTGGGTCTGTTCAGAAACAATAAACCAAAATTCAGAATGTACAAAAAAAGGAAGTACATCAATATTCCCGAATTTAGTATTTTCTAAAATATTGCAATGAATTCTAGAATGACGCATTACAGAAATCATATTGTCATCGATAAAACTACAAAAATTATTTTCAAATAAAAAAATGTAAATAGTCTATGGCAGATTTAATAATGTAAGTAGCAGTTAAGTTAAATATAAATTAAACAACCAATACGTAACAAAATAAATAATTTTATTAAAATATAATAATCTTTGGTCATTTTATTGGAATGTTATTAACATACCCTGATCAGATATGATTAAATCTTTATTGAAAAATATGTATAAAAGTATAAAAAATTAACTAGAATCACGGCAGACTAATTCCTTGATCTAATTAATACAACTATTCAATGTTATTGCTTCATTATCATTACGCAATCTATAACCATGAATTTAAAATTAATAAACTTCATATGGCTTTGGTTCTGTTGACCAAAACTACAATTAAATTTTCTAATTCAAATCGCAGGCTTCACTTCTTCATTAGCACTCTTTCAGTCACTCTATCGCGCGCGAAAACAGTAGTGTACTTGAAAGCCTTTGCAGCCTTATGAAATGGGCTGATAGGTTACAATGAAAATTAAGTACGAGGAGGTAGCATAATTGCTCTGTTAATTCTAGTCATTTCATAGGTGGCGCTACCGTATTTACAAAAACCAAAGATAAAAAAGAGACGAATTGCGTTGCGAACCTTTTTGAAGTCTGTTCTAAATACAAATAAATGACCCCATTTTTATGCAACAGATAAAATATTTCAAAAAATATAAAAAAATTATGTCAGCAAAGAATCCAAGTTATCTGGAAACTCAATATTGCTACTAGAGGCAGTATCAGGTTGTCTACTTGGTCTGTCTTGGCCTCGACCAAGCCGGTTATGGCGGCCGACACCGCAGTCCTGACTAACGCGAAATTCACGTTTAGTAAACCTGTAAAGAGTACACAAAAAGTTGATCATATTGAAACCATATAAATGCCACTACGAAGTAATCGCCAAGTTAATAAATAAATGTCTATTCACTCAAAGATTTGTACAAACAGGTTTTATATGGTTAGTTGTACGTTAATTAACAGTTGCTATTAGTTATAAGATTTGCTAAAAAGCCACGAGCGCTATTTAATTACATCTCAATTTTCCTATATAGTTTTGTAAGTATAAGGCTAGGCTCCTAATGTGTAAAGTAACAATGGCAGTTAAATTAATTATGAAGGAACTCTATTAATTAGGTATCAACACTCAAATACTGAAAAGTGCTTACCGAACAATTGTAGAACACACACCGTTAATATTTGCGCTATTACATTGGCGATCGTACCTTCAATAGTTTTCTTGGAATCTGAAATATCATCATCAATCATAAGTTTCCAAAAATCAGGTGAATGGATTGAAATCATGCGATTTTCCGACCTTTTTCAAGTCATGCGATTTCATATCTTTGTATGAGCTTCTAATAGAATAGTGCAATTTTAAACCGATTTAAAAAAAATGCAAGTTGATAAAACTCATTCGACATCGGTTTTATTAAAATGTTATGGACTCGTACATATATTAACTACACCAATTGATTGGTCGTGGATTGATGACAATAAAAGTCGACTAATCCATGCCACAATCGATCGATGTCATCGTTCTTACTGTTACTGTTAGCCCGTATCGTCCTACTGTTGGAAAAAGTCCTCCTCAAATTCCCGCAACTCGAGTTAGGGCCACTAATTGCCGGCCTCTCTTGTAGGCGTTCAGTCCGCCCCGCCGCCGCCTGCGTGGTCTGCCGCGACGTGTGGCTGGGCCCGGGCGCCGCACGGTGGGCATTTTGGACCACGGCGTGTCCGTGCAGCGTACGTGACTAGCCCAGTCCCATTTTAGTTTAGCGGCCATCCGATCTACAACCTAGCCACAAATTATCAATTCGACTTACTAGTCCACTTGGTAACCCCGTAGGTGGAACCGTACCAGCTGGCCGCCGTGTCTCCCACTCCGATGGCCAGCACGCCGCTGAGCAGCTCGAGCTCGTACCCGGGGTGCTGCGGCACTATGATCAACGGGCACGCCAGCCCGCAGAACAGGTATATTGGAGTCATCGCGAATACGCCGCAATCCTGACGAACGCATTATAATCATTGATACTTATTATTGTGTATGGGCATAAGTATAAGTCCTGCAAATTGAAAGTAAAAAATATTTTAATAGAAGGAAGGAGTGGGAAGACGTGTTAGCAGCGTTTCCATTGGATTGGAGCGGAGCTGTGCCGAGCGCAATTGACCAATCACAACGCATTGCGAAAAAAATTACAATGTCAATTCCTTGTTCGACAATTTCAACGCCCCGTGATTCGTCGAATGAGCTATGGAAACGCTCTCTCAGGGTCCTAACAATTGGGTTTGAAAAATTAAATTACATATTTTATGCATTTATCAGTCAAGATAAATAAAAATGTTACTATACTATGATACTTAATAACATATTAAAATAAAGTTCATTTTTGTTTGACAGCATTCTGTTCTTTACTACCTTTTCATCAGCATATACTAGGAAAGCTGATTGCAGAGCTGGTGATATATGGTGGATGTCCGACTTCCTGAGTAACTGAAATAATAAATGATTTATGTACTTGTAAACAAAAATAACAAAGGTCTCTTATATCACTGAAGCCATCAGTACAAGCAGTAGAATTTAGAAAATCTTATTGCCACCAACACACGAAGGTATCAGTATAATGGTCTTTTCTTACTTTTGTCCCAAAATTCTCACGGGAACGGGTACAAAGCTGATGGTACTGCAGGCAGGGTTAAATGAAATAAATTATTATTATTATTATTTTACTACTCATCATTCATTTTCGAGTAGGTTTGTGGCCAACCCTGGTGAAGAAGTTTTAAGACCGCCTAACGGTCTCCGACATGGTCAGACGATTGAAACATCCGGGACTGACTGCTAAACGTGCCCCCGAAGCACGGTAGCGCTCAGATAGAAAGGCCACTTTCGGCCTCCCATTCAAGTAAGGGCCGAGCTTCACGTTGCTTAACAATCGCAATAATCTAACATTGCTTAGTCAACTACGCCACGAGCTGTACCACGGAACAACAACAGATCATCTTCAACTCATATTCCTCACTCAACTCACTTATATACACTATATTCCTTACCTCCACCAATATCAAAAGGCCCAAAGCAGCTCCAGCAGCTAAACTCAATAAGTTGATATCAAAAGCTATGCCGGTGATGAACACTAACGATCCCAGTACATGGAATGCTTTTCTTGCTACGGTGTTTGCATGTGACCCATACTTAGTTCTGAGCGTTACTATAGTCACAGTCACAAAGAGCAGTACACACCACAGTGGAAGTAGTATGTGCTGAAAATATTAATAAATAAGAAAAGTAACATTCATAGCCTGTAATGTTCCACTGCTGGGCAAAGACCTCTCATCTCACCAAAGATATCAGTACAGTGAGGAGGATTTCGTAATAACCATGCTTGCCTACTGCGGGTTGGTGATCTTAAACACAAGCCACATTTGAAAAGTAGGAAACATGTTTGCGTTCTACCTGGGAATCGAACCCATGACCTCTCCCTTGGCAGGCGAGTGTACATAGCACTAGACCACAGCGTTTTAATCTATGAATCATGTAAATACAATATAAACACCCTAGAGACTTATTTGGGGTCTTAAAACCATTGTTTCATATTGTGGTGAATTGATTGGTCATGTATCTAACTAAATAAGTGGCATTTATATGTTTAAAACTAGCTTTTCCCCGTGGTTCCACCCTTCCTGTTTAATGGTTACCCTGCTATTCAGGACTGTTAACAAATCCAAAAAAACTAAACATCATAAAAACCAGTTCAGCCATTCTAAGCCATTTAAGTAAGAGCTTAAATGGTGTAACTAATATAATTTATGGCATTGTTCTATAAAAGAAGGTATAAATAACCACTTACGTTTTTACGTAATGTATAAAACAGAAAATGGACAATTCCAAAAATGCTGGTCCATCCCAGGGTTGTTAAAAAACCAAGCACAGCGAAAATGATGGCACATCCCAGTACTGAAGAAATTTTTAATGTGTCTCTGCGGTTTTCAGGTATTACCAATATTGAAGCCACTATAAATGAAACTGTTAACAATCCAATCTGAAAATAAACAAAAAAATATTCTTAATCATTATTGTTGTAGTGTTTTCAACCCATAGTAATTAACATGGTTAAAGTTATAGTGAGCCTCCATATAAATTACTAGATAAACCATATTAAGATGCAGAATAGTAGTCGTTACATGAGCCATGTCAGAGGCCTTTGGCGGCTCAGTACGTAACTTTGAGACCAGGATTGGCCAGGTTGACCATCTACTTGATGAAGAAGAAGATGCAGATTAATAAACATACTATTAGTTATTCAATTATTGATGGTACAGGAAAACTTTATCCAGAAATATTAAATACAATTCAATTTTTAGTTGGATGGCCTCTGCTGACATTTCTCCAGAAATAAACAAGTGCACATCCAAGATTTGGTCCTTAAATAAATAAGCAATAGCAATTAAATGTCAAAATTATACCTTCTGTCCAAGAGGCCTTTGAAACGTCACAGGCAGTATGATAAGAATAGCAACTCTACAACAATAACAATATTTTTCTGATGTCTTCAGTCAGATGAAAGGTCTTTATCCAGCTGTATAACATTATGCTAATACTTACTAACTTACTTACATTCTTCTTCATCAAGTGGATGGTCAACCTGACCAATCCTGGTGTCAGAGTTATTGAGCCGCCAAAGACCTCTGACATGGCTCATGTAATGACTACTATCAGTTGAAAGTAAAGTTGAAGAAGACTTACATTAACAATACCCAGTACGAAGTCATTTGTGTCGGTATAACCATGACTAGCATGATCAATGAATTTCAACACAGAACTCACTCCGTACAGCAGTATTGTTTCACAGACTATCATGGATTCACCTAATGTGAATGTTCTAGGAAACTTCCGGATGGAATCTCTCAACAGTAGGCTGTACAAGTAATCAGAAGTAAAGCATAGTACTGCAGTAGCCACTAATTCTGAAAGAAAACCATTAAATAAATTATGGCTCAAAACAGATATCAGTGGTTATATGGTGGTATTAGCAGCTTAGTAAATTAGAACACAAAATTACATACAATGTAAAACAAATCTTTTTTGGGTTAAGATTTTCCCTGTATGTATTATATCAGTTAGTATAAATATCTTTCACAATACTTAGACTTACCATATGGCAGTAAAGAATATATTAATATAGTGCTGAAAATACTAGAAGCCAAACATGCTCCTACAATGTTCTCAGTAAGAACTAAAGGGGAAATCGACAGTAATATTAGGAACAAAACGTTGTAGAGCAGCAATCCCAACGAGAGATATGAGACCGCGCTGTATACTCCCGACACTTTATACAGCACATTGTACACAAACAAGATTGCAGGTATGAGGCAGCAGGTCCAGACTCCATTGCTCGGGCACGGTCTGAAATTAAATTACACCTATTATTTAAAGTTAATTCTAATAATTTGATAACGAACTTTGAACTCAGAAGGATAAACTAAAACGAAACTCAAAAATACCTTGTTTCGATCCGACCGGCACGCAAACTGTGTGTTACTTGTTGATCTAACGATTGTATTATATACCCGAGTCTTGTATTTGTTAAATTGTCGAAATATTTGTTAAATTCAAAGCTATTTTCCATGGTTCCATTACAAAAAATTCAAACAGAACAGCTGAGATTAATCATCACCAACACCAATTCTGAATTCACCATCCAACAACCCAACACTCACAGATCCAACAAAACAAACCCAAAGTAGGTACTCTGTGACGAAGGCATGTCAGTGTCAAGGAAGTACTATGCGAAACGGAGAATTTTGATTGATTTGACATTGACAGACCGAAAACCTATGTTGTATGTCAGTGTCAAACTAGTTTTTCTATTAATAGATTATATATTATATTATATTCATTTTGAAAGAAGGGGAGGAGAAGTAAACTTGTGTTTACTTATAATTTGATTGTTTTTTGCAAGTGGTAGGTAAGTAAAACTTGTGAAGTTCCTTCCATTCCACTGCAAAATATTCATTTATTTATTACCTGCCTAGATTCTTCACATATTCCGTCAGAGATACCTATATTATTTGTTTGTTCAACGAGGAATTTATTTTGAACAAGTTTTAAAATATTCCAATTCTGCGATTAATTATAAACACTACTCATTCAATAATCTATTTCTAATTCCGGCACTTATTGTCGCTACTATAATATACAGAATAAGTAAGAATATTGTAAAACTATCGGTTCGGTACTAATTATTATCATAAACTCACCGGCGTTTTAGTGAAATACTTTAGGTATATTATAAATTTATACTTACTTGTAAATTCTTCTTGTTTTATTAGTCAACGCACTACAACATAATAATAAAAACTAACTTAACCATATCGTTTTAGAAATAGCTTGTCAGCATGCTTCGCAACTTGCACAAAATTGGAGTGGTGCAAAAGGCGCGGTATTCCCTTGCAGCACCGGCACCGCACACCAACCCAGAAGTGTTATACACAGGGGTAAGTTAGTCATTTGTTTTAGCAAATAAATTGGTAGTTAGACGTCATTTCACCTTGATGGATGTCTGTTAACTAGAGAAAGAGGGTAGGTTAGGTTAGCAGGGAGGTGTTTGGCCGGCACTCTGCAGCCAGAATGAAAATTGTCTTTTGCATTCTTACTACATTTGAAGTTATCTAAGATAATAAACATATCCTACTACATAAATATATTTTCAAGTGTACCCTCTTTTGAAATAGTATTGCGCACTATAAACTTTATCCTTGAACCATATTTAATGGCTTATCAAAACAAATATTATTTTAAAGGTGACTTATTTCAAAAAGCTTTTTTTATTTAACTTCCTTTAATAAAGAACAACTATAAGTTCAATAGAACACAATAAGAAATATTGTACATTCTTCTTCTTAATTTATTCCCAGCTCTTCATCAACAATGAGTGGGTGAAGTCTGCAGATGGTAAAACTTTTCCTACGGAGAACCCGTCCAATGGCAAAGTGATCGCCGACATCCAACAAGCATCCAAAGCTGATGTTGACATCGCTGTTAAAGCTGCTAAAGATGCTTTCAAGTAAGTCAACCACAAATATGCACTCTTACTTTACTTATCTATACTAATATTATAAAGCTGAAGAGTTTGTTTTGTTTGTTTGTTTGTTTAAACGCGCTAATCTCAGAAACTACTGAACCGATTTGAATAATTCTTTCACTGTTAGATAGTCTATTTATCGAGGAAGGCTATAGGCTACATTTTATCCCGAAATTCCCACGGGAACGGGCACAACGCGGGTAAAACCGCGGGGCGCTGCTTGTCACTAATATGCACTCATGGCGATTTGACTTTGCGATGTTAACACATTGCCATTGTTAAAGCAATATGCAGCTGAGCCCCTACTTAGATGGGTGGCCGATAGAGGCACTTTAGGAGTGATACTGTGCTTTGGAGAGCATGTAAAGTTGTCTGTCCCAGTTGTTTCAATCAACAGACCATGTCAGAGGCTTTGAGGCAGGCTCAAAACTCCTACAACAGGGTTGGCGACTAACCTACTCAAACCTACTTACTTACTTATACTTTACTCTACTTATCTATATACTAGCAGCTCCCCGCGGTTTTACCCGCGTTGTGCCCGTTCCCGTGGGAATTTCGGGATAAAATGTAGCCTATAGCCTTCCTCGATAAATAGACTATCTAACAGTGAAAGAATTATTCAAATCGGTTCAGTAGTTTCTGAGATTAGCGCGTTTAAACAAACAAACAAACAAACAAACAAAACAAACTCTTCAGCTTTATAATATTAGTATAGATGTATGTTTATTGCTCTTTCATGCTACATTAGCAAGTTTAAGGGTGCGTCTCCATTGAAGCGGAGCGGAGCTGTGCGGAGCCCGATTAACCAATCACAGTGCGTTGAGATTGTCAAACAACGCATTGACATTGTCAAAATCTTTTCGTAACGCATTGTGATTGGTCAGTCGAGCTCCGCACAGCTCCGCTCCGCTTCAATGGAGACGCACCCTAAGTAGTGTGCAAGTAGACAAACCTGCTCTCCCTGCAAGTTAAGACATTATTTTCTTATAATTTTTTTTTCCACAGGCTAGGTTCACCATGGAGGTCAATGGATGCTTCAGAAAGAGGCTTGTTGATAAACAAGCTGGCGGACCTCATTGAAAGGGATCGAGTGTATTTGGCGGTAAGATTAATTTATTTACTTGTAGGCAAATATAAAATTTTTGTTCCTCTTCCTGATATTTTCAGTGTCAGGGGCCTTTGACCTGTAGCCGGTAGTGGTACATTACAGCTTAAAATAATCTTTATATTTGTTCTTCCTGGGCTGGGCTGAAAAGATTTAATCACTACATATTATAAAACAAAAACTCAAATATCGTTAAAACGGATTTTGACGCGGTTTTTTTAATAGAAAGAGTGCTTCAAGGGGAAAGTATGTATAAAAATTCCGAAATTCCCACGAGATCGGGCATAACGCGGGTAAAACCGCGGGGCGCTGCTAGTATAAGGCTAAGGACTCACGAAGCGGTTTTCACCCGTGCCCGCCGCGGTTGCGGGCCCGCAGCCTTTGTAGAATACAGATATATATGTAAAAAATTAAAGCACATTTCACGACGCGTTTTACGCCCGCGGCGTGTGCGATTGTTTGCGGGTCCCGCTGCTCCAGCGGTCATCTTGTACCGGCCGCGGCGGGCGCGGGTCGCGGTCCCGCAGCCGCGGCGGGTTGCACCCGCGCGCTCTGCGGTCGGTTGGCGGTTTAAGTCATTAATAAGAGTAACAAATAATCCATAACGATCTCTTTCCGCAATCAGTGGATGTATCCAGAATCTTTTAGGCCTTCTTTTTTTAATTCTTCTGTGAAGGAAGTATAACGCAACAGCTCGTTTCTGGTGTGTGTCCATGACGGTCTGGAACTCAACTGATCGTTTAATCGTTTAACCGCCCGTCTTGCGATTATCAACCGCCAAGTTTGCGGGCGATAATCGCAACCGCGACGGCTGCGTAACCGCACAAAACTCCGGTCTCGTGAGTTTTGGAAATAAAACTCCATTCCGCCACCGCGGCGGGCACGGGTAAAAACCGCTTCGTGAGTCCTTACTCTAATATGTATAAGCGTATACATTATTAACAATCTTCGATAAGACATATTTATACCACCTATATTTCACATTGGTCATAGGAATAAGAATCGCATATTTAAAACCGCTCAGACTTTTACTAGTTAATTTTAATGTTGTGTATTACCAGTCTTATGGTTAAGGATATGTAACGGTTCGTGATAACGACGCGCGACTGATAACAAATTGACATTGTTTATTTAAATTGTTATATGAATTTGATAAACTTCGTAACTTATAATAAGTAATATAAAATAACAAGCAATTTTCACCGACTAAAAACAATAAACAAGACGGTTTTTGAATGTTTGTAGAATGGAATCAGAGCAAACATCCGACCAGACTAAAAAAAAACAATATAGGGTGTCCTATATCTTTGCAGCGTGAAAGAAATGTGCCTTCAGTATTTTAAGACATTTTCCCGAATTATATTTTATTTTTAAATAATACTATATTATTATTAAAAGATTTCCTTCATATTGTATAGCCAAGGAACACTCAGTATAGTTACTAGTAAGTATGTTAGTTACTACTAATTGAACTGCACTGAACAAGTTTATTCAATGCTAGAATCTAGGTTGGTCAATTAACTATTTCATAGCATGTCGCCATACCTAGTAAGTAATGGTTGAAGTAACTTGACATTAAAGAACGTTTAAATATCTAAGTAGCTACTACACTATTCACCTAAATTGCATACTTATCTCACTAAGCTGATACCTACTTATCTGACTTGTTATGAATCTACTGACGCATATCGGTTTTTATCTGTTTTTTATCACTTTGCTGGTATAAACTGCTTTACCAGTGTATAAGTTAAAATGTAAATAAACTAGCAGCTCCACGCGGTTTTACCCGCATTGTGCCTGTTCCCGTGCGAATTTCGGGATGAAAAATCGTCTATAACCTTCCCGTTGAATGTAGCTATCCATTAAAAAAATAAAATATTCAAATAGGACTAGAAATTCCTGAGATACAAACGTTCAAATAGAAAATGAAACTCGCTTTATTATAGTAGTATAAAGACAAATATTAACACACATCTCTATTCCCCGCAGAGTCTAGAAACCCTGGACAACGGCAAGCCCTACACCGCAGCGTACTACGGCGACCTTCATGGCGTGGTCAAGAACCTGCGCTACTACGCCGGCTGGGCCGACAAGAGCCACGGCATGGTGGTGCCCACCGACGGGAAGTACCTGGCCTACACCCGACACGAGCCTGTCGGTGAGTTGTACTTACCTTAGTACTAAATTCATAGTAAAATCTTATGTAAATAAAAATGAATCGCCGAATGTATGTGTACGTGCGTAACTTTAGAACAACTGCACCAAATCGGATGATTATTTTTCTTATTATGTTCCTTATTGTCAGGACAAGGTATATGAATAAGAAAATACGTTATAAAAATCTAGTAATTCCAACGGGATCGGGGGCGCTGCGGGTGAACCCGTGGGACACAGCTAGTGGAAGTTAAAGTAAAGTATTATCCTGTAATGTCCCACTGCTGGGCAAAGGCCTCTTGTTTAACCGAAAATATTAGTACCGTGACGAGGATTAGGCGTAATCCTTGCCTATTGGTTATGATAATTTGGTTTTCCGATCACCTGACAAGCACTTGTTTTCTCTACATTTTTCTAAAGTCTGTTTTTTTCAGTGTGTTTTCAATTAGTGTTTTTTTATATAAAATCACGTGGGACCAACTGCTAAATAAAACTTCAAATATGTTTTTACATACATGAACAGGTACTCTTTTTACCAGGCCATAGTCTTGTACATGCCTTGCATTAAAACATATCTACATGATTATGTTGGAAATACAACACATTGATTAAATTATCATTTATCAGACTTATGTTAAAGAACAAAGGTCAATTCCGATAGAAGATTTGCACATCATCAATACAATATTATAAATGCGAAAGTTTGTGAGGATGGATGTATGTTTGTTACTCTTTCATGCTAGATTTGGATGAATCTTAATAGTAATATAGGTTATACATCAGAATAACACATGGGATACATTTTATCCTGAAATTCCCACGGGAATGGGCACAACGCGGGTAACACCGCGGGGCGCGGCTAGTATTATATTAATATTACATCGCTTGAACAGGTTTTTAGTCCTGCAGGAATATTGGAATTAAAAGTAATCCCACGTTGTTTAATAAAATAGTGAAAGCCAACCATTAATTTATAAAATCCTAAGATTTTTAGACAGGCAGCCTTATGAAGAACTTTTAGAATTTATCAGAAACATAAATAGACAAATCTGTTTTATTTTTACACAAAGGTGGCAAACCGTTACACTAGCGGCTGCCTAATTAAATAGTCTCAAGGTCACTCATACAGTATGAGTGACTTTGAAAGTAACACAATACTAGAGCAGTAGGTATCTATACTAATATTATAAAGCTGAAGAGTTTGTTTTGTTTGTTTGTTTGTTTAAACGCGCTAATCTCAGAAACTACTGAACCGATTTGAATAATTCTTTTTGTAATAGATAGCCACATTCAACGGGAAGGTTATAGGCTATTTTTCATCCCGAAATTCCTACGGGAACAACGCGGGTAAAACCGCGGGGCGCTGCTAGTGAGTCAGACTGCTCTAGTATTGTGTTACTTTCAATAGCGTACTGTATCCTATCCTACTAATGTATATTTATTGCATTCACTACGCGTATTCATATATCTGTTATCACTTATCACACTATTTATTTTATTTGTTACATACTTACCTATCTTACTGTTGTGTCATGTGGAATGGCTGTTGGTATGAATTAATGTTATCAGATTTTGTCAACAAGGAACTTTATAATTTTAATTTTAACACTTTAAAGCGTTTACCTGAATTGGATTTAAGGAATAAGTATATTTAATTTCAATACAATAACGAAATTTTTACAAACTTTTCCGACTATGTTCATGAACGCATGCCGAAAATTCTTTCATTTGTAAGTTTGTTTGTTTGTTTGTATGTATGTTCGACCTAATCTATGTAACTATCTGTCCGATTTGAATAATTCTTTTTGTAACGAATAGCCACAATCAAGGTGAAGGTTATATTTCATTCCGATTTTCCCGGACGGGCACAACGCGGGTAAAACCACGGGGCGCTGCTAGTATCTCATAAGAACCAGCCTTTGCCTTACTGTGAGACATTACAGGCTAATTGAACTGACTTCTTTTTTAATAGGCTAATCCTTGAACCAGTACCCCGATTGAGCACCAGTTTTCAATCTCCACCCTCACCCGCAGGTGTGTGCGGGCAGATCATCCCGTGGAACTTCCCGCTGCTGATGGCGGCGTGGAAGCTGGGCCCGGCGCTGGCCGCGGGCTGCACGCTCGTCATGAAGCCGGCGGAGCAGACGCCGCTCACCGCGCTCTACATCGCTCAGCTGATCAAGGTGTGTATCAAAAAGAACATAACTAAGTCGGAGTGTGACTGCGGTGCCCCAGACCAGGACATGGTTCACCTCTTGTCCTGTCCTCTGTGCCCTACCACCTGCACTAAAGAGGACTTACTGGACGTATCAGACGCTGCCCTTTCTCTTGTGAATTACTGGTCCGGGAAAATATAAATACTGAATATTATTTTGCGCCATTGACTCGAAAGAAGAAAAAAAGAACAGTCACCTAATTCATAAACACTTATAAACAGCATTTAAGCTATCAAATTATTTGTTCCGAAATACACAATTTTCCAAAAAGAGACAGCATTTTATCATTAGTGTCTTGGTTATAAAGCGCCACTTATTGCGTTTTATCTGTTTTTTGTTACAAGTCCTAAAATATAAAAGAATACGGGCGTTTTTTCAACCGAAACAATTTCTAATGTAGAATTAAATGGTTCAGTGGTTTCATTCCATGCTTACCTTATCACTTGACTTACCACAACCTGAAGGTTTTATCAAGGGAAACATGTTTAATTAACTAAAGAAGACCACAGAAACCCTCGAATACCTGAATGAAAATCCTCTATCTACTCCAATAAGGTCAAGCCCGTATCAATATCCTCAATCCGCCACTACAATAATACTATTGTAAATTCTTGTATCCGTTCTGTAGGAAGCCGGTTTCCCCCCGGGCGTAGTAAACATGCTGCCCGGATACGGAGACGCCGGCGCGGCCTTGGTCGACCATCCCGATGTCGACAAGATCGCGTTCACAGGTAAACAACATTACTCTTCCAGAGAGGTTATTTATTATTATATTATTATATAAAATAATACCCTCATATTTTCATTTTCCATGAGATTTTATTTATTTGTTGTCCTGCAGTAAAAAACATAAAGGGCAGCCTAAAATGTATTTATAACCTAGTACTAAAATGTATTTGTTCCCATAAAAACTATTTTTTTAATTTTTTTAAGTCATACAGCAGAACTGAAAGTCGTCGAATTGAGAAACCTCCTTCTTTTTTGAAGTCGGTTCAAACATACAAAAACTATTCTTTTTCAGGGTCAACGGAAGTAGGCAAGTTGATCCAACGCGGCGCCGCTGGAACTCTAAAACGCATCACCCTGGAGCTGGGCGGCAAGTCGCCCAACATCATCCTGGGCGACGCGGACGTGGCGCGGGCGGCGGAGGCGGCGCACCACGCGCTCTTCTACAACATGGGCCAGTGCTGCACCGCCGGCTCCAGGACCTTCGTCCAGGACAACATCTATGACCAGTTCGTCGAGTTGGCAGCCGAGAAGGCTAAGAAGAGGGTGGTGGGAGATCCTTTCAAGCCAGAAACTGAGTCCGGGCCTCAGGTCAGTCCTTATATGTTATTATAATTATAAACTTCCCTGAGGTAACTTTAATAATTCTGCGTTTTCCGATGGAAAGCTTATAACCCGGTGTCTTTAAAATATGTATGTAGTGTATAAGGTATGTAGTTACCAAATAAGATATAACTATTATCATAATTTATAGGCTTTATGCTGCCCAAAAAAAAGTTTAATTATGTATTTTTTTTATTCTAATATTAATTCTTAGCAATCAGCTGCTTTACTCTTCGTGCACTTTCAGATCGACGCCGAACAACACGGTAAAATCCTCGGCATGATCGAAAGCGGTAAGAAGCAAGGCGCCAAGCTGGTGGCGGGCGGCGGCCGCGCGGGCGACGTCGGCTACTTCGTGCAGCCCACCGTCTTCAGCGAGGTCCAGGACGACATGGACATCGCCAGGAATGAGGTCTGTGTTTAGAACTGAGCTACACTATTTGTAGCATAAGTCATGCTATTCGTAGCCCGAGTCATGCTATTCGATGCCAGTCATGCTGTTCGTAGCCAAAGTCATGCTGTTCTTAGCCATAGATAAGCTATTTAGTGCTTGCTCGTAGTATGCCATAGTGGTAAGTGCATTCGCTTGCCAAAACTGCCAATACATGGTTCCGAGTTTCAAACACTACGGCTTTGATCATTCACACGAGCGAGAGTTAAGCGAGCGTTATGATTATACCTATATTCCTCATATACTTATATATTGTTACTTATATAATACTTAGGAGATGTGATTGCCGAGTATTGAGACATTACAGACTAATATTTTTTTAACATAGTAAGCGCGACTATAAGTATGTGTGCCTGTTTTGTTCACCTAAAAGACTTAAAATCCATCAGTGAAACATTATAGTCTAATAATCATTATACATACAATAGTTAAGGCTTCAATGAGTCTATCCTTCCTTTCAGATCTTCGGGCCAGTGCAGCAAATAATTAAGTTCTCCCAACTGGACGAGGTGGTGGAGCGCGCTAACAACACCGTCTACGGTCTGGCCGCTGCGGTCTTCACTAAGGACCTGGATAAGGCTAACTATCTAGTACAGGTAATCTTAAACATTTAAGTACTTATCAGTTTATAAAACCTACCAATTGATTGTGCCTATTCGGAGCCTAAGTCATGCTTTCCGAAGCTCCAAGCCATGCTATTTATTGCCATCGGCATGCTATAAATAGCCTAATACATACTATTTGCCCAAGTCATGCTATCCATAACCCAAAACTTACTAGTTGTAGTCCAAGTGCTATGCTATTCGTAGCCTAATGATTGATAAACTATTCGTAGTCTTGGTCATGCTATCGTGGCCCAATACATACTATTCGTAAACATGTGTAAGCCATTCGTAGACTTATAAATAATCTGGACTTACTCTGAACTCGACCTTCTACAGTGCGACAACTCTGTATAGCATAGTTTATTTTTATTTTATTTAACCTGTTGTGTCCCACTGCTGGGCAAAGGTCTCCCACTCTTCCAATAATATGCTTACCTTAAAAACCATACTTGCAGAAAATCCGCGCCGGCACAGTGTGGGTAAACGACTACAATGTCTTCGGTAACCAGATACCATTCGGTGGATTCAAGCAATCGGGAATCGGTCGCGAGAACGGACCGTACGGCATCAAGAACTATATCGAAGTGAAGGCCGTCGTCACCAAACTCACTGACAAGAACTCGTAAAGAACAGTTGATTAGATCGTAAGGAATACTGAATTTTAGATTTGATATGTGAAAATATTAACACCAAAAATGTTTCAATCAAACTTTAGCATCAATATGTATTAATTAATACTGTTTTTTTTAGTTCCTCATATGCATGGGAGTTATATTCGCAACTCTATATGTAATACTTTGTTTTTATTCGTATGTGAACAGGTGCTAATAATTCCATTTATGTAGTTATTAAATTTCGCTTTGTACCAACTATTTTGGCAGCCATACTAATATAGTCACACTGTATTTGTTAGATTTAACATTGTTTTTATAAAGAAATCAATAGATGTACTCTATACAAATGTACATGTTTGAATTTGCACTATAAACCGTACTTATTAGTTTTATATTTTGTGTATGAAATGCACGCTAATTTGTTAAACTAGAGCAACAAAAAAGTGTTTCTCTTTAGTCGACTAGTCTGGCGATAATATGGTACTATATCTATGTATAAGTCCATCCATTACACATATATTGTATTCAAATGGATGTAAAGCTTTAACTTCAATAATGTCTTCCACTTTTCCACCGGTACACGTGCCATTATATATTTTTGTAAATAAAAACTTTTTCCAAATATATTTTTTTATTTAACAATTAAACCTAAAATCAACCACAATTAGAAATAACATGTTTAAAATTTTAATTCTAAACTATTCGAAAATATGGAGGTAAAGTTATTATGAACCTTTGGTCTGTGATTATTATCAAAATCAGTACAAAGAATATTATAAAACTGTGATGGAAAAACCCTTGTAAGGTGCTAAATTATAAAAAAATCACAAGTGGAATGTATCGGTGCCACTTAATCTAAACATCACATTCATTAAACTATTAAAAACTTAAAAAATAAGGACTAATTGTTAATCTAAAACCTGTGTAAGGGAACTATGAAAAGATCTATAAAACAATCATCTTTGGACAACAATAAATGCGAGTATCATCGATCGGACGGAATCGGTTCACATAAAAGTAAATACAACATAATAATAATACAAAAGATCTAAGAACTGTCAATCAATGACTCGTCGAGTGCATTCAATGCTACATCATATTATACTAAGAAGGTATTATGGAATACTGTTTGTACTAACAGTTATCGTTAAAACTACGTTAATCAATTTGATAGCTCACCTTAGCATGCCGCATCGAACGTCAATTCTTATCCAAAGTGTCTTCAGGCAAGACCGATAAGTTTTCTTCTGATATCTTGGCTAAGTAGCTGCAACCAACTGATTTCAATATTAATTCCTGTTCAATTTTCTTCTCGAGTTGTTCGAAGTCCTCTTGGTCGGAGCATTTGAGGCATTCGTCTGAGGACGATTCGTAACACATGGCATTTTCAATGTTGACTTCTACCTCATCTTTGTCAAGACTGCTCAGTGACGGACTGCTGTTACTCAACACTCGCGTCTCTCGTCGGATCGGAATGAATATCTCCGATTTGGGTCTGATTTTGTCTCTCTTTTTTCGTTGTTGTTTGACGGGCGTGTGTCGTTTATCTTTGGGAATGACGCGTTGGAATCTCTCTTCGATCAACGATATGCTCCTTTTGAATAAGATCGTGTCTTGCGGCAAATCACCGTCGATCGCGTCTCTGGATTCTGTATCTGAATTATCGCATTTGAAGTAGATGGTGTCGCATCCGTTCTCCTGTTTCACCTTTATCAGGCAACAGTCGTCCTCCTTCTCACACAGTATCTCGTGCAGCGATCCGTGTAATGGTATTAGTTTCACTTTACCGCCAAAGTTCTCTTGCATTTGCGTTGATAGGTCGTCGTCTATGTACAGATCTTCGGTGCTTCTAGCTTCCTGTAAAATATAATAAAAATAAAATATAGAAAAAGGCTGCATACGTACGTACAGATAGAACGAAACAATAGTATGGTAAGTTTGTGCTTGATGCAAAGAGTGCGAAATTAGTGCACGTTAAAACAATCACGAGTTCTTTTAGCGTTTGATCAGTTCCCATTATATCTGATAGTATTTTGTATCTTAATCAGTTTTCGTCAGAATATAAGGAATAAACATATATACATATACTCAATTAGTTAATAAACAGTGCCTTATCCTCGTCACAAACACATTAACATAATTTTGATTAAAAGTCCCATTCAAACGTACCTGAATAGCGTTGAAAGCCTGGCATCTCTTCAGCGCATTACAATGCCCCTCATCCGTCAGCGTGTCATCAACAGACTGGTTCAGTTTCTCTTTGCTCGCGTTGTTGTCACAAATGGTCACATTGATACAATTGTCCAACACTTGCAGACTATTCTCACCGGAACGGTTGAACGTTATTTGAAGCAAAGGCTTGTTGTTGCCGTTAATTTTAACTCTAGAAAACGATTTGATGGAATCTTTCCTCAGTGTTCTATCACAATCGTCATTGTTCAAAGACTCCATTACGTTTGCTATTCCCTTGTTGACTAATTCTTCGTTTCTTTGAGTGAGTGTGGAGTTGTCGTCAGATATTTCTTGTATTAAATGTTGGAATTCTTTGCGTATGAGATCTCGGATGAATTCTTCTATGCTCTGCGTGTCTGTGGCTTGGTCGGCAGTTTCACGGGGCTCGGTGTTTAATCTGAAATTAGTCTTTATTATAATAATAGTGGAAAAGAAAGAAGTATATAATCTGATTCACTATTTTAAAACTCTTTGGGCCTAAACTACTTTTAGTTGAGAATAATTTTCAAGGTACATTATTCTATTCATTCGATCTTACAATGTTTAGTTTTATTGATATTTATTGCTACTATGCATTAAGATTATCCACTCTGTTGATTCCGATTGTTTCAATCGAACTACTGGGCTGTCTATAAAACCTACACTGCAAGCATTCTTAATATTATTTAGCGCCTAAATATGTTACATAAACAAACGACGTTCGTTTCAAATAGTATTCTATTTGGAGCGATATAAAATACAATTTTAAACGAACAGCTTTCTAAACATATTTAGGTATGTACTAAATAGATTTAAAAGTTCTTGTGCATAGGGTTGAATCTTCACTTCTCTATTATTATGTACAGTCGACTCCACTCACTGTTTATCGGAGTCTCTCCGAGTCCTCTCGTGCCTGGTGCCGTGCGTGAAGCTGAGGCCTCTCGCAATCGTCTCCCGCGCTTGACAGAACTGATCCCAATTTCCACCTGACGCATTCATTTATTAAAATGATTTAATTCCATTCAAACGTAAAAGTTCAATAATTAGTTTCAGATATTATCATAGTGGTTGCTTTAGTCATTGCTAAGTATCGTAAAATCGTTTATCTATACTAATATTATAAAGCTGCAGAGTTTGTTTGCTTGTTTGAACGCACTAATCTCAGGAACTACTGGTCCGATTTGAAAAAATATTTTTGTAATGGATAGCCACATTCAACGGGAAGGTTATAGGCTATTTTCATCCTGGAATTCCCACGGGAACAGGTACAAAGCGGGTAAAACCGCGGGGCGCTGCTTAAAATATATTAAGGTTAGCGCTATAGCCAGTTGGTTAGTAATTAGTAAAAACAGTCTCAAAACGCAATTATAGTGAAACGAGTAAATTGATGAAATGTAAACCACTTACCATAATGTTACGATGATATAGGTAAGCTTGAAATCAAAAGCGGCATGCAGATAAAATGTTTATTAGTATTGTTAGAATATTATAGTGAAACAAGTACACAGTTCAGTTAAAGAGTTTCTTTATATGTTAATTATCAATTAGCAAATTAGCGGTTGTGGTTGATCAGTAATCATAAAGTCAAATTTCTATTTTGTATTGTTGTATGGCGCTTCAGACTTAAGTGGATATTGCCAAAAAGTGAAAGGCCGCTATTTTAATTCAATACAATATACTATAGGTGAAATATCAAAGTTAAATTAGATAAACAACATCAATGAAAGTTACGACTTAGTAGATCAACACTAACAATGCAATTATTTAAACCACACCAACCTTTTCAAATATAAAACTAAGAAATTATGTCTTGTACATAGTTAACAATCAATAAATGACACTATACTAGTAGTAAGTAGGTACCAACATGCTTTATAAAACCTAGCACCCAACACAGAATATAATTTAAATTACTGACCATTTTTACCACTGGGCGAGGGTGTAGTCCGATAGGTTTTGCCAGGTTTCTTCGGCATATAAAGCTGCGGTAGGGATTTCTGCAGTGTATCGACGCAGTGTGACGCCGGCTTAACTGCTGGTAAGTGTCTTCTGTAACGAGTACCATAATATATTATACATTTCGAAAAATCTACTATGGATCTTTTTACCCTAGAAATCTATAAAAAAATCAAGTGTAGTACAAGAAAACGACGCAGGTGAATATTTAATCATTTCCCAAAATGAGACACATTAATTCGATTGAATTTTAAAAAATGCGTTAAAAAAAAAAGCAAAAAACCAACATCACGCGGTGTTCCCAGGCGGTCACCCATCCAAGTACTGACCGCGCCCGACGTTGCTTAACTTCGGTGATCGGACGAGAACCGGTGTTTTCAACGTGGTATGGACGTTGGCAACAGAGAGTCTCAATTTATTGGACCGTTTTAACCATGTGACGTCAAACAACACGTGTTAGCGACTAGCGACATCTATGAAAGCTATTATGAACTATTTAGACAAATGAACACCGTGTTAATTAACTCTGGCATAGTTCAATAGATGGCGCTTTATTTAATTATTTATGCCAAACAGTAAATTCAACAACGAAATATGAGGGAATATTATTTTTGTAAACAAATTCTAAATTAGATTTTGAACATTTGTTGACTACAGTTTGACTTATTAATATTAAAAGAAGCTTATCAACATCTATAGACATTCAACATTCAAGACATTCAAGACAATGTTGTGTACTTTCAAGAAAACGACGTATTTATTTATTTTATAATAATTAAAACCGAAAAAATAAATAACACGTCTTAAAAAAAAATGCAAAAAACCAACATCACGCGGTGTTCCCAGGCGGTCACCCATCCAAGTACTGACCGCGCCCGACGTTGCTTAACTTCGGTGATCGGACGAGAACCGGTGTTTTCAACGTGGTATGGACGTTGGCGATAGACAAGCTCAATGTATTGAACCGTTTTAACTATGTGACGTCACAGACACGTGTTGTGTGTGACGTAGTAGTAGAACTACTAGCGACATCTCCGAAATTTATGATGAAATAATTTAATAATTCATCAACACCCAACAATTTAACTCTACCATATTATCCAAACGAATAATGAATTAATTTCACTGCAAAATCTAAATTAAAACATACCTGATATTGAATAAACTTTGCGAATTCCATGTAGGGTACGAGGGTACACCTTGCTTTAATTATTTTCATTTATCGCTTAGCCTACATCTCAATGTGATGTAACAACTATGAGAGTGAAGGGTTCTATACTAACATAATAATGCTGAAGAGTTCGAGTTTTTGTTTGTTTGAATAATGCTATTCTAATATCTAAGGCTAAGATAAGTTCATATACACACCTGTTATCTTCAGGGAGCGACAGTGACCGGCCACCTTTCCTATTAGCTTCATAGATCCACCTCTCGTGTATAGCCACCAACGGTTTCACGCTCATATTGGCCAACAAGTCTTCATCTACTTTGTACTTCAAGCTGTTTCGGTCCATCGAAGATTTGAAAGACCAGGCTCGGTCGCGGGTGTCGTCCGTTTCGGGGGTCAGAAAGTCATGGGGAGGGTCCACTCTTGAAATTGGTAGGAAATGTTAGAATGTAGTATGATTTTCCCAATGCAGGGCCTTTTTCTTTCGTTTAATATCTTGTATATTTATTTACTGTGATCAGGTGACAAAGTTTTAAAGCTTTTTTTATGGTTAAAATTAAACTTATGTACTTTTTAGTTTTATTCTATTGAAAATAAATACAGAGAAGCTACAGCTACAATATATTACACGATATAATTGAGTATACATGAATAACTTACCTTCGTAACCCAGTAACACTATCTCTAACGACATCGTAAGTATGAGATGTTTCCAAGGAATTATCTGCCGAATTGTTGTTGATCTCCGACGAGGCATTGGCTGATTTCTGTCCGCATTCTGGACTCGATTCTTTACTGTTACACTCTAAAAAATAAATCGTTACTATTGTTTTATGAAAAATATGGTTTGACTAGCAGCGCCCCGCGGTTTTACCCGCGTTTAGCCTGTTGTGAAAATAAACCTATGACCTTTCTCTTGAATATGGTTATCCATTACAAAAATAATTACCTTATCAAATTGGGTGGCAGTTCCCGAGATTAGCATGTTCAAACAAAAAAATCATTTTTTTGGCTATATTGTATTAGAATAGATTGTACGAGAAACAGTATTATATGAAATACTCACCTCCGTTAGTCATCTTTGTATAACCTTCTAACTTTTTAATCTTCCTCTCGCGATCATCCATATCGCCAGAAAGCCAGGCATTCCTCCTTAACGTATTGCTGCGAGCGATAGGCGTCGTCGGCAAACTATAGTTCTTTATATCAAAATTATACGAACTTTTCTCACTCTCAATTTTATCTTTAAGCAATGGCTTAATAGAGTTCAAATTATATTCAGGCACTTTAATATGAAGTGGCTTATAAGATTTGGGGGTGAAACTTCGACTTAGATTAGCTGTAGGTGTTTGATTTAGAGTCTTATTGCTATCGTCGTTAAGCGCTAGATTTGCTGTTCGGTTTGGGCTAAAAATGCTGCAATATTCGGTGGAATCGCTCTTATGTAGCATGTTCGGTGAATCTTTGATTCGCGCTCGTAGCTTTGCTATAGGTGTAGAGCAAACGCTTGAATACCCTTTCTCTGGTAACAATTCGTATTTAGTAGCAGATTTGTTCAACTCTTCGCTTACACATTGTTTGGAGATCGAAAAAGTTTTGTAAGTTGTTTTAATACTTTCGTAAAGTGGAGAATCTATGGGTGTTTCTTTGTCACTGCTAATGCTGTCAGAGGAACTATTGCATTTATTTATTGCGTGAATGACGGCCTTGTGTTCGATGTTCTGGGGGCTGAGGCACTCGGAGTCGGTCGGCGAGGTGGTGTCCCAGCCCACTGAGCTGAAGTTGGATGTCTTGTTTTGCAGTCTGGCCGGTATTATTAGGTATCCCATTTTGTCTAAATTTTGCTAAAAATAGATAGAACAAAACTTCTTTGAAATATCGACATAGATTAAATAATGTTTATATATTTTTTAAATAAATACAAAATTAAAAAGCAAAAACCAACATCACGCGGTGTTCCCAGGCGGTCACCCATCCAAGTACTGACCGCGCCCGACGTTGCTTAACTTCGGTGATCGGACGAGAACCGGTGTTTTCAACGTGGTATGGACGTTGGCGATAGAGTGACTCAATTTTTACCACATGTTCAACTAAATGACGTCACTAGTATAATTTAATGTCCATCAAATTGAAACTTAACACATTTACTTCGGATAAATTAATGACACGCTGAACTTGTTGTTCAGCGACAACATCGCAAAATTGGTACAAAGTAACTTTGATTAAAAAAAACCGAAAAAATGTGACTTGTGAAGAGAAGATGAAAAATAACTATGAAGCGAAAATTTAAAATGTTATTATTATTCATAATAAAAATGTTTACACACTTCAAAAATACACTATGAAAATAAAATGCAAAAAACCAACATCACGCGGTGTTCCCAGGCGGTCACCCATCCAAGTACTGACCGCGCCCGACGTTGCTTAACTTCGGTGATCGGACGAGAACCGGTGTTTTCAACGTGGTATGGACGTTGGCAACAGTGAACCCCAATTTATTGGACCGTTTTAACTACGTGACGTCACACAACACATGGTGCAACTAGCGTCATCTATGGAAATTGTGTTGAACCAAGTACTCAAGACTTATATAGGACTGATGTTCTATTTTTTAAATATATAAATGCTTCTGGTTTTATATTAGTACCACTTTTGTTGAGCTGTCGCTCTTTCTATTTTTATTTTGATAATTATTTTTTATTATCTGCTAATTTAAGTAAAACTGTTGTATTACCTTAACATTCTGTAAAGTTAGCTGCAGAGTTTCTAGATTAATTCTTTCATTTCTTTGGATCTTGAGTCCTGATTGGAGTAACGCTAGAAGGGAACCGGGATAAGTTCCGTTTTGAGGCAAACGAAGCCCAGTTTGCCATAGATTGTATTGTTCTCTCAACTTTTCGTACGTTTGTTCTTTCCATGGTATGGAGGCTGTAATAAGTATTTTTAGGTTATGAATAACATTTTTCATCATAACTATTCATTAAATGATGTAATGTATATGAGTATCATAAGACGCAAAGTTTAAAACAAAATTGTAGATGGCGCTAGGTTTGACTTAGGCGTCTTATGTGAAGAAAAACAAAGTTCTCAAATAATTTAAAATTAATTGATAACATAAATGTGTGGTATCATAAATATACTTCGGAATTTATACTGATTTATAGATTTTTTTTAAATATAATAATATTGATGTAACATAATGAAATTATGCTCTAGCTTACCATTACAACTCTCCCACAAAATCAAGCATAGAGAATAGACATCGCTTTTAGAGCACGGATACACGAAACCTTCTTCATTAGGGTCGAAAACCTCCGGCGCTTGCCAGCGAAACATGTCCGAATTACGAAAACATTCATATTCCTTCTCCACAGCGTTAAATTTTAAATAAGTCTCCGAAGAATTAGCCGAAATCAGAGGCTCGCTATCAGAAGTCTTCAATTCACTGGCATCTAGAATGAAAAGTAAAAAACCAACATCACGCGGTGTTCCCAGGCGGTCACCCATCCAAGTACTGACCGCGCCCGACGTTGCTTAACTTCGGTGATCGGACGAGAACCGGTGTTTTCAACGTGGTATGGACGTTGGCAATAGATGGGCTTAATTTAACTTACATATTAGACTAAAATGACGTAATTTAACAAAAAACCTCATTTAAATTCATTACTATTTAAATTCTCATACCTTCTATATTGACGTACTGTGGCTCGGGTGAATATAATTTGTAGTTCTTATCCACTGTTTCTCTAATTTCGTCCTTATTGAGTTTGACACAAGGTCCTAAGTCCGCTAGCTTGGCTGTGTCATGATAAGTGATCATTATACTTGTGCTGTTGAGTTGTGTGTGGATGTATCCTTGCATTTGAAGGAACACTAATGCGTTTGCAATGTCCAACGCGTATTGAACGGATGTCTGCGCACTTAATATACGTCCCTATAACAAAAACATGCAATAAAAGAGAATGCATTTATATGTTGCTTGAAATAACGAGGTATTTAAATTAGTTTTGTTGTACGTTAAAGCGTAATTTAATTAATACTATTGACACACCTTCACTTTTTAGATTATCAATATCTTCCGTATAAAATTCTTGCACTAAATAGTACCTTAGTTCACTCTTAATAAAGTTTTAATCATGTATGAAATAATAGATAACTTAGAAGATTGTCCCCAGCTCAATCTTAACAAACTAAGATTACTATTCATTTCAAGAGAAATACAATTTAAGAATTGATAGCAGTAAAGTAATGAATATGTGAAAAAAAACTGTTAAATTTTCCTTGCCTGAACATGAAGTACACCGAATAGGGAATCCACGCATCGTTCACAAATAATATTCACATTGTTGTTCACATCTGGGTATAAACCCATCAATAATATTATATTCGGGTGGCGACATTTTCTGTAAAAAAAAACCATTTTAAAGTCCATTTTTGTAATAAATTTAATATTGTTACTTAAATTAAAGCATATAAAACTAGCATAAACTTAATAAAATAAAATGCAAAAAACCAACATCACGCGGTGTTCCCAGGCGGTCACCCATCCAAGTACTGACCGCGCCCGACGTTGCTTAACTTCGGTGATCGGACGAGAACCGGTGTTTTCAACGTGGTATGGACGTTGGCGATAGAGGAGCTAAATTTTTTGTACTCATTCGGTTGCGTGACGTCGTCATAGAAATATTTTAGCCAATCATGTGAGCGATTTAATTTTTTACTGTTTTATAGGCGCATGCGTAGAAAACAGATGGAATATATTCGTCGCGCTGTATAAACCAGATTGATATGTTTTCATTTTTCAACTTGTCATCACAAATTTCGAATATTTTTTTATTTATGAACAAATAAATATTATATTGGAATCAACAATAAAACTATTAGTAGGTACCTATGTATTATAATAAGAGAACGCTACTAGCAGTCTTAAGGAGATGCATTTTCAAAAATGGGATAGTCGTTATTTCTTTTTCAGTGTAAATATATTAAAATATAAAAAAAAATAAAAGAAAAAAAAACAAAAAAAAACCAACATCACGCGGTGTTCCCAGGCGGTCACCCATCCAAGTACTGACCGCGCCCGACGTTGCTTAACTTCGGTGATCGGACGAGAACCGGTGTTTTCAACGTGGTATGGACGTTGGCGATAGAGGAGCTCAATCTTTTGAACTACTTTGGTACATGACGTCATTATCAAAAGTATTTCAACTAATATAGTGAGCGATTCAACTTTTCCCTGTTTTAAGGCGCATGCGTATTGCTTGGAAAACCGAAGGAATAATATAATAGTCAAACAACGCCTCATTTTTCAACTTGTCATCACAATTATGATAATTTTATGAAGGAAAAAAATTTAATTAAAAAAAGCTCTTAGTAGGTATGTATAATAAGAGAACGCTACTAGAAGTCTTGAGGAGATGCATTTTCAGAAAAAGGATAGCCGTTTATTCATCCGGTGGAAATATATTAAAAAAATATTTAGAATAAAAATAAAATAAAATAAAATGCAAAAAACCAACATCACGCGGTGTTCCCAGGCGGTCACCCATCCAAGTACTGACCGCGCCCGACGTTGCTTAACTTCGGTGATCGGACGAGAACCGGTGTTTTCAACGTGGTATGGACGTTGGCGATATAGTAGCTCAATTTAATAAATTCAATTTATTGAACCGTTTTAACTATGTGACGTCACACACACGTTTTTGTTAAAATTTTTCTAAAATCGTACGACGTCATACACAATTCAATTGTAAGAAGTAATTTTATTTTATTTAACTTTGTTTGAATATATTATCATGTTCAGTAAATTATAATATTAACCACTATAGAATTTCTCATTTGTAGTTGCATAGTTTATTATTATTAAGGCCTTATTCATAAACGTTTACTAGCAGCATTTTAGCTATCAAATGGTTTGTCCCTTTCTGACATACGCTATTTTCCAAAGAGCAAAAGAGACAAAACACTCACTAACAGTGTTTTAGTTAGAGAGTGTTTATGAATAAGGCAGTTAGTGTTTGTCGTCATACGAGGTTCTAACTATTGATTCAGAATATTCATAGACTTATACTTACTATATTTTTTGTTATAATGTTGATTTTTACTAACCTCAAAATATTAATTTCAACGTTTCTTTTCTTCCTCACATGGTCGATAGTGATTCCTTTTATCTGTTTGATTTGTACTGGAATGACGCCCCACTTGCCGTGACTCCAATTCTGTTGAGTCTCTTCATTTATATCTAAATTCCTGGCGCTTGCTATTGGCAAACCGTAGGCGCTTATATCACTCTAAAAAAAATGCCGCCGATTAAATAAAAATGTTGGAATATTATGCATTCCAGTAGGTATGTTTTATAGTAGCAAAATATATTATAAGATATCAGAGATACAAAACAATGACGACGACAGGTGCGAACTTTAAGCAGCTGCTATTCAAATATTCAAAGCTAATAATACCCTATATACAGAGTGGCTTTTTAAAAAAGGTCAGTATGGTATATTTTTTCATACGAACCATGTCACCGATTTAAGGGATAAGAAGTGAAGAACTGCATTAATTTGTTATTCAAAAAAATTATTGACAAAAAATAAGATTATGTTTCAATAACGTTTTTGTTTCTTATTCTTAGTACTGTTAATATAAAACTTACTTTGCTGTCATCCGAACGGCTGTGCGGCGATTTCGCCATCAACTGTTCATCAGCCCACTGGTCCAAATGCTTCAACTCGCTCATAACTTCCCACAGTTTTTCATCACTACTATCATCCTTATCATCTTTTGTGTCAGTTTTCAAATCTCCCGCCGCTGCATTTTTATCAACATCATCAGGATTTCCTTCTAGAAAATTCATCACATCGAATGGCAAAGAGTTGTTCTTGTAAAACTCTGGGGAACCGTTACCGTTATCTACCTGGTCTTCCGCGAAGTCTATATGCCTCGAAGTTAAAACCTCTAAGGACCTGTTAGAAAGTCTGCGAGACCGTCTCCTTTGTTTCTGGAACTCTGTAAAAGAGACTGGACAATAGCCAGCTCCCGGCATGAACACCTGATTTTGAAATAGGAACTGTATGCTTGGGATCGTTTCGTAAGCTTTTTCAGGTGACGCGTGGGTGCGTTTGTTCTTCTTATATTTGACTGCGGATTTCTTTTCGTAGTTAAAGGTGGTGTCATGGTCTGAAGCGCAGTCGGTGCATGATACAGGGAGGGAGTGTCTGCCGCATTTCTTCTTCACTGGTGTTGTTTTCTCCGGTTCCAGTGACTCTTTGTTTCCGCTGGACCTTCTTGCTTGGAACTCCGCTAAATCCCGCTTATATTCTTCGGTGCGGATAGTGCCTACATTGACTGCACTCTGAGACGGCCCCTCTTCAGATACCGACGCGTCTGATGCGACGCTATGGCTGGATATCATCAAACGCTCGCTGAAACAACACAATCAATTTCATATTTAATGGATGTGTTCAAATAATAAAGCATGCGTTGTTTCTGAATAATAATCCGTGAAGACAAATTATTTAGTTATTATAACAAAAAAACTGCGCGCAACATAAATTATATTTAACGTCTGCGTAATTTAACAATGGTTGAGAAAAAAACTGGTAACAATAAACTACCGGTAATGGACGGTTCGTGGATCGCGCCAAGATAAAACCCATGTAGAGTTGGCGCCAGACAACTCTGCATAAACTTATAGCGCCATTGTGGCAAATATGACTATAAAACGCTTGAAAACGTATGACTTCTTTCAGAATATCGAGTAATTCAAATAATGGCCACAAGCACTCTTAACTATAGCGACTGTAAAACGTGATCGATACAGACATCAGAACCACCGTGAGAGTGTCGCGGATCACTGGACAACTCGGATGAATCATTATAAATAACAATAAGTTCATGGGCTTATGGAATACGTCTGATTTACCTGTTATAACGAATTTTAACGATTTGGATTTAGTCGATTACTCAGTATTAAATCTAACCATTTAGGTATTTAAATTATATGATTTTTCGTGACTACGGTGTGAGCTTACCCGTGCTCCAACACGACTTAAATAATGCAACAGTCACTGCTCGAAACAATGTAACCTATCTCATTTTAGTAACAGAATTTAGTTACCGTTGAGAAGCTTGTAATGTAACCAAAATACTTATACAAAACAACGGCTTAATGATACAGAACAAATTTCACGCGATTAGACAATGAAAAACTCTTGAAATTACTTACTTAATAATCTCTATTTAGATCTCTTAAAGACCTACACATTTAGAATGGAATGGTTAGATAATAGTAATCATCTAATCACACAGTACAAAACAAAGTCAAATAAGATAAAAATCTATAAAAATTGCTTAAAGTAGCCGGTGAAATCGGACAGGGCAATTAAAACGGAAAGAAAGTGAAGTTCGAAGCACTAACTTATCTGTTATGAGTCAGACTACAAGTTATTATCATAAGAACCTTGTGTCCAAGACATAGAGCTCTACAAATAATTAGTTCACGTCCACTTAGACTACAATGATGAAGCAATATTTTTGAGAAAAGAAACTATGCACAGAGAGTACCTATTATACCGGCTATACAAATTATTCGTACTATGTCCAGAAAATTAGGTACATTAAGCTAAATTACCCATAGATAAAAGAATGCGGACAGCAGACTAACCCACCTAACCAACAAATGAAATATTCATCCACATCTTTTATAGATTTTCAGGCATGACCACGTGATTTGTATAGTCTATCTATAGTCTATTGGAATTACTAACCCATATACAAATTAAATGATAAACTAAGACTTAGACGAAAATAATTAGAAGCATCGCTCTCTAGAGACTTGGTCAAGGAACAAGGACCTGATAACATTAAAAAAAACTTTCGATAATGTAAAGCCAGCATTAATAGGTAACTCAACTACGACAATGATGATGACAAATGAACGCAAAGTGAACTTCGATACACTTTTACCGATTAACGATTCGATACGGTAGATGAGTAAAAAATATTCCCAGAGTTTAGTGAGGCCGAGACGATCCGAACCGACGCTTAATTGTTGAGAACAACACATTATTTGTTTTTATCAGATCACTTGATTAGTTTCTAGGTGTAGAATCTCTAATGTTTTATTTACTAGTCAGTAGGTATATACACGTTTTCGCGAGATGGCTTTCTACTTGTTTGTCTCATTATTTTCGATTATCTCTGGTACATGCGAAAGAAGAAGAAGGCGGATTTTTGCCTGGTTGGCGGCGTGAAGCTCTGAATAGAAAGAAGTGGAAACGATGGGGGCCTTTGCCCAATAATGGGACACCCACGGATAATATAATATATAATAATAATAGAAGAAAAAGTACCTAACAACCATAAAAATTTTATTGCACACGGTAGGGTGCGAATATCACACAGACACAGGCCACCACAGGCTTTGTGTAGGTATAAATCCAGACCGGCACTACTGCCAGTTGTCTAAGTTGTGCATAATTTCATCACATCGTGCTAATAACCTAATTAAGAAAATTAAAAAAATAAGCAGCCTAGTTTAGTTGATTTATAGGTACGTCAATATTTTAGATAAAAAAAAAAAAACTAAAAAAAACTACTGATAATTTATCAAGTCAACTTCAGGAAGAGAATAGCATAAATCAACTTTTTAATTATTGCAATACGGAGATTAGCATCAAACGAAATCGTGAATTATGATCGAGATAGATTACGGCTTCAATTTGATAGACCGTTCTTAAAGAAGCACACTGTTTGCAAATTACGCAATTGTCTTTAGAACAATAACAAAAAAATATAAATCACGTCTCGGGGCAAACTTGAGTGACATTAAAGAAGATAAATTATTACGTAAACTCAGACTCAGGCTGTCGAAGCAAGAATTTCGATTTAGAATTCCAGATAGGTCGACAATCATATTTAATAATACAAACGTAATATTCTATCAAAATAAGTGAAAGTCGAATTACAATAACTAAACAACGATTTTAGAATGTAGTGAGCATCGATGTTTGCGATCGATTCGGTAATTAAAGAAGGTATCAATCACGATTTGATCATTTAAATGTTATACTATTGTAAAGGTTTTTGCGAAATGACTGGTCACATCTCAGTCGTGATTTTTTATAATACTTTCTTAGATAAGTTAGGTGGTTATAACACGTAATCTTTAATGGAGTAAGATAATAAATCGTTACAATAATACGATCGATATGGCTATGACTTGTTGCATAATCTCCGTATCTTGACCCACTCTGTTTTGATTTTAGTAACAGTTAACACAACAGGTAAATTCCATAACTATAAAATATGATATAAAATTCTTGCAATAATCCGCCTTATACCTATGTGATAATTAACGATAAATAGATACCTAATAACATTTACCATAAATCTGGCCAAGAATAGGAAACAATATTAAATTGCCAATTTGATGTTTGAATTAACTAGTTATAGGTACCTACCAAGTTAGAATTTTGTTAGATCGAAATTAAAGTTAATTCATATGTTACACACTCTAAACCAATAAATAGGTAAGTATGTAAATAAAAAGTAAGTAAGTACATACATAAACTATTTTTTTTTAATAACTTTATATCAACACTAGCAGCGCCCCGCGGTTTCAACCGCGTTGTGCCCGTTCCCGCGGAAATTCCGGGAATTTTTATACATATACTATATACCTTCCCCTTGAATCACTCTATTTAAAAACCCGCGTCATAATCCGTGCAGTGGTATTTGAGTTTATTGTGAACAGACGGACAGACATGGCCGGGGACTTAGTTCTAAATTATGTAGTGATAGTGAATATCCACATGGTCATATGACAACACATAATGTTTTTATTTAAATAGGAGCAGAGTAGCTGATTTCTCATAAGAATCCAATGAGATTTATAAATTGAATTTATTACACTTCATACAGGAATCCATTGAAAAATTAAAATAAACTTCACACAATAGATATTAAATTCTCACCAGACACCTCATTAGAATTTTATTTAGTTACCCATTATGTAAATGACATAAAGTTAATTGCATTGTGTTAATTAAGAGGTTAATCTATGAAGTAGTTAAATAAAAATAAATAGTCATTCATAGAAAAATTAATAGTGATTTAGTGATGTTTGGAAACTTATGTTATTTCTCTTTAATTTAAATCAATGTTAAATACATAGGAAGTATATTCAAATGCGTCCTACATTGTTTAGGTGTACCGTGTGAACTTCATCAAGAATGGCGACCACGGCTATTAAAGTGAAACTAAATAGGTATTGAACTTCATATTAACAGTCAATTTTCGGAATTTTGTTTATTAGTTTCTGTGTCTGGAAAGGTCTTTGCCCTTCAATAAAGTAGATAATATTAGTATGATAGATTTAAATGAGGGTAGAACATAAAATAATAATTAGATACATACACACCCTTTGATGATGACTTGCTTCAGAGAATTTCAGAACCCATATGATTAAATTAAAATTTGAATGAAGCGGGCAGGTTTACTGCAGTAATTAAAGTGCATAACATACTCTAAATACCACAATGGTTGAATTTGTACCTAATCAGTACACCACAAAGGCTTGTCTGGTGACCTCCATTCAAATATAATGAAAAGAGTTCTAAATCAGAGGCACAGCCTGCTTACATCATGTCATTTATTCCCATTGTTACTGGCCACTTTGAAGTTTTTTTTTCTAGACTTTACGGTCTTCTGTGACCGTTTTCTGACAATAGGCCTGACTATAGTTAACAAAGTAGGTAGCTTTCTTTTTGGATTTGTAAAATTAACAATATTGTTTTATTTCGGGATAAAAAGTATCCTTGTGAATGTTGCTGTAATGTACAATATATTTTAAATCTGACTTTTGGAGTATCCTTGTGAATGTTGCTGTAACGTACAATATATTTTAAATCTGACTTTTGGAGTATCCTTGTGAATGTTGCTGTAACGTACAATATATTTTAAATCTCACTTTTGGTTTAGAGATTAGCTTATTCAAACAAACACAAAAATTCTCCAGCTAAAATTAATATAGGTACCATAGTTCATAGTTTAGACTTAGAGGATGGCTTCATTCTATTCATACAAAGGTAAAACTTTGATAGATGTAGGTATATACCCTATTGATAAGGGTTTGGTTAGGGTAGGTAGGAAACATAGGTACCTAAGATAAAAGAAACTTACTTAATAATAAATAGTTTAAAAGGCTGCGATAAAACCTTAATTAGTAAAAGCTGTATTATTATTAAAAGTACCTACTTTCTTCAATACTCAATCTTATCTCTATGAGGGTAGGTATTTTACTTACCGACGTAACCACTTGAAAACTCCCATGTCCTGCAACGTTTCCACTTAACGCTACAGAAAACTACACTTCACATGAGCTTAGTTTGTCAAAAGCTCCTTAGTTAGTAAATAAATAGCGGTAAGTTAACTGCAACAGCACGCAACTTTATAAAGTTAAACAGCGCGGCGCTGCGGATCAACGTAACTACCACGACCGTTCGGCATTAACTTGCTCCGCTAACTATAAACAATGATCACCGATATATAGTGCGGTCAGACAAAACAACGAACAACGCGGTATTCGCAATCGCAATGAGTTGAATTTAGTTTTTTGTACAAATTACTTGTCGTCGCGGTCCGGTGAACTACTTCACCTGCGCTAGGAAGCGGTAGGTATGGGGGGCGGGCGGACGTTTGTCGACCGACCGACTCCAGCCGACCGAACCGAAGTCATCAACTCATCAACCAACCGGGGAGGCGAGCCTTCTTTACGCCTGAAATTGTTATGTGTCTTTATTTTACTTAATTTTACCTTGCTTGTATATTTCTCCCCGATTTGCTTCTTGTCACTTTATATTCGTGTAAAAATTTCTTCATCTTTTTATTCCTGACCATATCCATTCTCACACAAACATTCCAATTGTTAGTTGCGGCTACTTTACTCCAATATTATTTAGGTAGACACGAATTCAGATTATGCAACGTTATAATATCAATTATCAAAAACGATTAATGAAAATGCTGTCTTTTCTCACGTTTTTTGTAAACAAAACAAAAAACAACAACAAAACAGTCTGCAATGAATGAATGATTGAATTTTTTTTATTATTGTGATTTTGCCACTGACCTGTAGTATACATACTGTATTTGCAATGCATTCATGAATGAGTTATTTTTAACCCTTTATTGATAAACATCCAAAATACTGAGAAACAATCAATTCAATCAATCGATATTAATTTATTTTATTTTATTTATTAATATTGGCTCTTATTTTGGGGAGACCGGACCCATAAATGATAATGCTTACCCAGCTAAAAAAGGAATCAGCTAAATAAACTTTCTTTTCGAAATACCATCACTTAGGCGACAGAATTGGTTTGCTTCCCTTGAGTTTAAAATTTCGCGGTACATATCCATCCGGAACTATCAGTGATACCATTACCAAAAAGCGGCCAAGTGCGAGTCGGACTCGCCCATGAAGGGTTCCGTAGCAGCGAGTAACATAATAAAGAAGTTCTTGAAATAAATGTTTTTTTATTTACATTTGAGTTATTGAATGAATAATCAGTATTTTTTTGCGGTTTACGATTTATGTCGTAAAAAAAAAACTACTAACTAGACCTCGTTCAAACCAATTTTCGGTGTTAGATTACATTGTTATGTACATCATATATTTTTTTTAGTTTTATCATTCTCTTATTTTAGAAGTTACAGGGGGGGGGACACACATTTTACCACTTTGGAAGAGTCTCTCGCGCAAACTATTCAGTTTAGAAAAAAATGATATTAGAAACCTCAATACCATTTTTGAAGACCTACCCATAGATACCCCACACGTATGGGTTTGATGAAAAAAAAAAATATTTTTTTCATTTCTATGTATGGGAGACCCCCCTAAAATTTTATTTTTTTTCTATTTTAGTGTGAAAATATTAATGCGGTTCACAGAATACATCTACACACTAAGTTTCAACAACATAGCTCTTATAGTTTCGGAGAAAAAAGGCTGTGACATACGGACAGACAGACGGACAGACGGACAGACGGACAGACGGACAGACAGACAGACATGACGAATCTATAAGGGTTCCGTTTTTGCCATTTGGCTACGGAACCCTAAAAATCAAATTCATAGACATTAAGCGAAGTGACATTGACAGATTTGTGTTCTGTTTTGGTTATTTTCAAATCAACTATAACTGTCATGTCAATTATAATTTTTCATGGGTGGAATACGGAGGTGTTGTGATAATTTTTGAATTGAATGTTTACTATATCTTTTGTTAGAGCGATATTTAATAGTTGAAGTGATTATAATAATCCAACATTAATGGATGAGCTACGGGGCCCAAATATTCAAATCGTTTTACACGTGAAAGAAGGTAAACAATTAATAAGATAGCTGTTTTATATGAAAACAAATGCCGGGTATTTTAAGATTGCGGGTTTCAGGGCTCGGATTTGGTTTCCTGAGGTCTCCTTTCATTGTGAGCGGTTCTCTGAACGGTTATATGCTGGAAACGGATCCTGTAGTGCCGTCCCATGCTCCCGTATTCGACGCTGAGCTGGTCTGGGAAGCAGACAAGCGCAGATTTAGAAGGTAAATAATAGGAAACAAACTCGTCAATAACTTTGTTTCGGCTCTTTACCTTTTACGAGTTTTATTTGTTATTAGTTGAGCTATGATCCTGGAGATATATGTTTTAGTTTGCTGTTCAAATATAAACAAAACACAGAATTAAATAAAAATATATATTTAACTAAGTTATGGTCAACAATTCAAATGCCATCTAGACATAAATTGGTAATCATAAATATTCATAACCAAGCCGATTGATTACTTTAAAAAATTATTAACAGTGTTCTTAATTATTTCACAGTTTGAGAGTTCAAAATGTGCCGATTAAAGTGGAGGCTTTCACAGTAGGCACTCCAGGCAAGAAGGACAAAGTGGGGTACCTATTACTAAGCCTTCTTGGTGCACAACCATGTCCCTCTAACAAAATAGTTGATGTAAGTTTATATCTGAACATTTTATTTTTGTACTTATATATAAATATAAATAATATAATTATTTATGTGCTAGCATAACCCTAAAAAGTAGGCTACAACAATTCCTTTTGAATGTATGTAGCTTGCCTTCTCTAGAATGTATTTACATTTAAGAGATTAATTGTAATCTACTTTATTTAACTAAATTCAACCAAGTAATCATTATAAATTTTAAATTGATGATTCCAGTTAAAACCAACATGGCATCGCTTGCTTGGAGTGAAGGCAGAGGGCAAATGCTGCCACCCTCAAGTGTTACTCAGCTTATCAATAGAAGATAGAGTAAATACTCCTACACCAGTGAGTTGAAAATGTTCAACAATTTGACATACTTGTTAAACAATTTATCATACTCATAAAATATGTTGTATTATTTTCAGAGAAATGAGTTGCGCATGTTCCACAGCAATGAAATAGTTCATCCTTCTCATAATATAGCTACTAACCCATCTACAGGAAGATCAGTATTGTTGACGCTGCGTAAGTTATCATATCCCCCTAATATTATAAGTGTTAAAGTTTGTGAACATGTATGAATGCATATTTGTTGCTCATTCATGCAAAAACTACTGGACAATTTAGATGAAACTTAAAGGGGATTGCACAATTGTTCCAACGAGCATTATACAAATGTCCACTTAAACAATATAAAAATTACAGGTATAATTAGCCTTTACAAGTCTAAACTTCTGCCACCAGAAATGGCTAATACATACACAAACTTATTTACAGAAGAATACATGATGGAGAGTAAGAAAACCGTGACCACCCCTGAGTTGCAGCCGAAACTCCTGTGTGATGAGGGACTCATACAAATAGGAGATGGCAAGGAAATGTTTGTACTCAGCTTCGTTATAGGAGCCGTGGAGAATTTGGATATGGTATTATCACTAATGAATTACATTCTAACATACTTACTGTTTCAAAGGAAATATGTTCACTTGGGAATTAAGAGTGTTATGTTTGATATGATGGATAAGTACCATCACAGCTGTTATATTGCTATGCTACATTTAATATGATTTTGGGCCAATGGTAGCTTAGCATAGCTCTGGCTGGTGGATAGGCACTCTAAGGTATATATTATGGTATTCCAGCTGTTTGCTATGAAATATTTTATGCAACCAAACCCGTATAAATGAATAAAGCTTTAAGTATACAATCATATTTGTAATTTAATGTTCTGTAATTTTTTATACTTTGTAAAATGTATAATGTACTTTCAGTTAATTCCGGATAATACAGAAGAGCAACAAGACTGCTCTGTAAAATACTCAGTTTTCACACACAACATTACAACGGACAGGTATGTTTGCTAAATTAGGTGCAGGATTATAAACGATTTATATCTACTTAAAATTGTTTACTTAATTTGGCCATTATATTTTACATTCACTCTGTAATCAGAAAGTCGCCATATGAGTTTCGATTTTAACTATATTTAAGAAGGAAAAGAGTCTTGTTCTTCTTCATCGAGTGGATGGTCAACCTGACCAGTCCTGGGCCGCTAAAGGCCTCTGACATGGCTCAGGAAAAGAGTGCATAACTTTTTTATTATTCTCAGAGTGAATGGTTCAGGCACGACCGCCCACTTCAACCAGCGCACGTCGCTCCGCCTCGCGGCGACGCTGCGCTCGCTCAACGAGTACCTCGCGCAGTGCCCGCTAGTCGTCGCCACCGTCTGTCTCGGGAATCTTGACATTGGTAACTAATATAACTGACTAGAACAATATCAGTAAAGGGATGCCATCACGCTAATATTATTAATGCGAATGTTTCATGAAAGAAAATGTGATGCGAATGATCTTTAAGAAAAAATATAGTTCAAATATAAATCCGCTAAGTTTTACCACTTTCGTACGCCTCGTCAGGAACCTTCGATAATAAAGCGGGATACAAAAGTCTATGTGTTATTTCACACCCTAATCTACCTCGTATGTCCATTTTAATTCAGATCCGTTCTATAGTTTTTGTGTTAAAAGACTAAAGGGTATACATTCCATTCATAACAACACAGCCTTGATTTTTTTCCATTTATACATTACCAGCAGCGCCCCGCGGTTTTATCCGCGTTGTGCCTGTTCCCGTGGGAATTTCGGGATGAAAAATAGCCTATAACCTTTTTATTTAAAAAAAGAATTATTCAAATCGGACTGATAATTCCTGAGATTAGCTCAAACAAACAAACTAACAAATTTTACCTCTTTATAATATTAGTATAGATTTATACATTATAATGATACCTAAAACTTCCTCATTTTAAGGTGTATGCAGTCTAGATCTCCGCAAGTTAATTCCAACGGAAAACACCGACGATTTCGTAAAAAGGTTCTGTAACAGTAACAGCGCATTGACTATACATGAACGATGTTACATATTGAGATGCGATGAACTAGTGAAACAGGATAATAGACGGCCGTATGTCGATATTGAGATGACTCTGAGTTATGTCGGAGTTAAGAGTGCACAGGTAATATTTACATCTTGTCTTTTTGTTGCTAAACATTCACTTCTGTAAAATACTCTGACGACCCTTCCATGATCGTATATGTTTTGTCTGCCGCACAACCTTGGTTTTGATTTAAATAAATGTCAAAACTAGTTTTATATCTTACTAAAAAAAAAAAGAAAATGAAAAATATTTATTGACAAAAAAGCTTAAACTTAAAAATTACACATCCAATGGCTCCCGCACTAGGGCTAGCCTGTATCGCGGGTAGCCGTAAAACAGAAAAAGTCTTAGTTAAAAGAAGTCTTATTACACTTTACAGAAACCTAAAAAACATATGATACAGAAATTAATTGACTTGACCGAATCAAAAACTAGTTTTATAACTTATTAAAACAAGTCTACTTTACAGAAACCTAAAAAGTTTTACAGAAATTATTTAACTTGGCTTATAGAAATTAAGAACTGTCGTTACGTTTTTTATATTAAAAAAATATTTCTAATGTTACAGAAACCTGAATCAACTATAATATTTCTTACTTCAAACTACAGAACTTATTTTACAGAAACCTAATAACCTGACAGCCCGTAGCGCTACACAACTAGACAGCGGTTTACAAAGAGAGGAGACGACGCAGAATAATACCGCGTTGGATTACAAGAGCGGCAGTTGTACTCATTTGCACGAAGACGTTGGCGGAGTGGCGTATACGAACATGGCGGCCAGTAACACGGCTAGGTAACTACACTGTTATAAAGCTGAAGAGGCTTTTTACTGATTTCGGTTTGTTAGTTGGAATGAAACTGAAACTGACTGAAACTCCCTGTTAGGATGTCAAAAATGGACGTATATCCCACGGAAACCGATACACATAGCACGTCGTGTTAAGTCTCTGCGTTGCTTCTAGTATTACAATCTATACTAATATTATAAAGCTGAAGAGTTTGTTTTGTTTGTTTGTTTGTTTAAACGCGCTAATCTCAGAAACTACTGAACCGATTTGAATAATTCTTTCACTGTTAGATAGTCTATTTATCGAGGAAGGCTATAGGCTACATTTTATCCCGGATTTCCTACGGGAACGGGCACAACGCGGGTAAAACCGCGGGGCGCTGCTAGTAAGAATATATAACGAATGTGTGAGCTTTTTACCCAAAAAATCTTGTTCAAATCTGTTTATTTTTCATTGACAAAAATATAATCAACATTATCATACAAATTCATCATATTTTCAGATACAAAACAGCAACAGGCGACACAGTGATCCAATCCAACGACATTGCTGACTTAATAAAAAAGATGTGCGACAATTTCACCCAGAGCCAAGAGAAGTTGCTCGCGCGCTCTCGACCAATCACTTGCGACATGCAGGTGCAGTGCGAGCGAGAAGACGATACGCAAGAGAAAGAGACGGAGACTAACATGAATGAGTCACCTGTTAAGAATATTGGGTCACCGATTAGGGATGATCACAAGGATGATGATATGTAAGGAAGACTACTTAAGCATAAAACACTGAACCGACTTGACTTGATCTTAAAAACTATATTGTACTAGCAGCACTCCGCGGTTTTACCCCCGTTGAATGTGGCTATACATTACAAAAAGATTTTTTCAAATCGAACCAGTAGTTCCTGAGATTAGCGAGTTCAAACAAACAAACAATATCTGCTTTATAATATTAAGTATAAATTAAGTTGAAGACTACCCCAATACACAAACTAATGAACTACATTATGTTAAGTATTAATGAGATATATTCGGTCAACTAATCTACATCAACAACCAGTTCGATCAAACCGAATGCAGTCGCTTGTTAAGATGAAAATGAAATGTAATGAGTCGTTAAAACAGTTGATTTCTTCTAATTACAGAACGCCAATTAGATTGGAGTCGAGTAAAAGCGATACTTGTGTGTGTCATAACAGAAAAGGTATGGGAAGATTTAATTTTATAGGCTCTAGATGACTAATTATCTTAATATTTTGCCCGTAGTAGTAGTGCGTCATATAAAGAGTTGATTTTCATTTCATCCACATCCGTTCAGTAGTTTCAGTAGTTTGCGTGAAAGAGTAATAAACATACATATTACATACATCCTCACACACCTTTGCATTTCTAATATTATTAGGATTTAAAAATGAGAATTTACGTCGAATGTTGTGTTTGTCGAATGATGTAATCGACAGTTCTGGCTACATACTTCATACCTTCCTGAGGAGTGAGAGCGGTCCGCCTCCGACTGCGTCCCGCCCGCACTGAGACCGCAAACTGCGGAGTTTTTAAATAAGTAATTATGTGTTTACCGTACGTATCATTTAATAACAAAAATATTTTAAACACGTTTTCAGAATACGTAAAGAGTGTTCTTCCAATAGGGGATAGAACAGAAGTGATGCAGCGAGTCGTGGAAGAGCTCGAGGACTGGAAGGATCAACAACAGGAGCTGTTCAAACATCAGGTATGGCCACAGAGGTCATTGAATGATATGGGTATTAGGCTGTAATGTCCCATTGCTCGGCAAAAGCCTCTCATCTCACTGAAGATATCAGTACAGCGAGGAGGAATGATATGATTTTCAAATAATGCAAACACCATAAAAAAATCACAAATAATCATTTACTACCTAGATAGAGCCTTTTTGTCACTTTCCTAACTATAAACAAAATGGTTTTATGAGTTGATTACATACTGTATTTATAATAAGGTTGTCATAGATTGTTAGAAAGTAATAAAAGTCACTAAACGTAAATAAAACCTTAAATGTGATAATGTAGTGGACGTTTTTTATTCAAATCATTATATTAGTTTTCCGTCCAGTGGTTTCAATCGTTCGACCACGTCGGAAGCTTTGAGCCGGTCTAAAGAGGCCAACACCAGAATTGACCAGTATACAAAATGAATGAATCATTAGTAAGTGCTTAATGCTATATTAGCGTCAAATTCTCTCTGTTCAACATTGCAGTTAAAACGCAAAGAAGAATATCATCTAAACAAGCTCTCTAAAGAATGGAACAAGCGTCGCGAGGAACTTGAGTCTAAACTGAGTAAGGGCATTGAGCAATGTCGGAATTTAGCCGCTGACTTGAGTCGGGCCACAGACGACTTCAGGTTGCGAGGGTACAGAAACACGGAGAGGGAGAAAAAGGTATGCTTAGTGGAAAGATGCTTAGTTTATAATATAAAAATATAAATTTGAACCTACCCGTTAAATTTGGCTATCCATTACAAAAAGAATTATTCAAATCGGATTAGTATTTTCGGAGATTAACCCTTACAAACAAACAAAGTTAGAACTTTACTTCTTTATAATATTAGTAAAGATATTTTGTTTTAATAACTTTATTAATATAGTCAATGGTATAACAGTTCAAGTTCAAACTATGCCATGTGGTAATGCTATGCCAGTCTCACACCAACTCGATTTCATTCACACTAGTTGTTCAAGAAGTTTCAAATGTAGTTCAAGAGTAATAAGTGCGGTATTTGACTATTGGACTGAATAACTTTATTTTAAACGTGAAAATTTTAACATACTTTTTAAACTCACATGATTTGCACTCATTATACTAAATGAAACGGGTCTGTATTTTTACAAAAATACGTAATCATTATCTATCGCGATATTCATTTAGTATAGTGAAAATATTAAGTTTTAAAAAATCTCTATAAAAAAACTTTAACCGAGGTTTGTAATAAAACGACCTTGCATAAAAATTCTATCGAAAATCTAAATATCATGCAATTATTTTTCCAGTTATTCGACGCAAAGAAAGCGTTAGAATCACATTACACAGCGAAATATCAAGAGTTACGAGAGGCGTCCCAAAAGATGGAGGACGATATGAACCATAGACTCAAACTGAAAGATATGACCGTAGAGGAGCTGCAGATGAAGGTCAAGCAGTTGGAGAAACAAGTTGATGATTTAAAGGTAGTTCCCATCACTAAACAAAACGTAGGTAACCTCTATAGAAAAAATAATGATTTCAGCTCGTTAGAAGAAAATTCTGATACAAACTACAAAGAATGTGATGTTAAACTATCATTTAATTTCAGAACAACATAAAGAATACTGAGAAAGAAGCGGAAAACAGATATTCTGGACTGACCAAAGACCAGACCGCTAGCCTCATACAAGAATTAGTAAGTTTTATACAGGTTTATACAACACCATGTTAATACCTAACTTTTAAAAAAGAACCATCAAAATCGTTTCATCAAAGCAGAATTTATCCGCGAATCCACATTAAAAAAAACTTTAAAAAGAGCATAGAGCGGTCGAATTGAGAAACCTCCTTTTACGGAGTCGACTAAAAACAAAAACTTTAATTGTGCTTTTTCATTTTTCAGCGTTGCCTAGAAGAAAAGCTAGACAGTGCGGTGCAGTCGAAAGCATTTTTCAAAGAGCAGTGGGGTCGCGCGGTCAGAGAGTTGCATCTCATCAAACTGAGCTCCAGGAAACAGATGCTGACTCAGCTGCAGCAGGATAGGAGGCAGCTCGAAGATATTGGGTAATATCTAACTTGTACTGAGCTCAACTGACCAATCACATCGCCTTACGGAAAGATGAGATTAACAGCCTCCGTGGTCTTGTGGTTTGAGCGCCCGAATCACGACCCGGAGGTTCCGGGTTCGATTCCCGGTGGGGATATCTCACAAAAATCTCATTGTGAGACTTTCCTCAGTTTGGTTAGAGCATTGCAGGCTGAATCACCTGATTGCTCGAAAAGTAAGATGATTCTGTACTTCGGAGGACGCGTTAAGCCGTCGGTCCCGGTTACTTTCTACGGATAGTAGTCGTTACTTGAGCCATGTCAGAGGCCTTTGGCGGCTCAATAACTCTGACACCAAGATTGGTCAGGGTGACCATCCACTCGATGAAGAAGACGGAAAGATTTTGACAATGTCGATGCGTTGTTGACAATTTACAGGCGTTGTGATTGGTTGATTGAGCTCCACATGGATCCGCTTTGGAGTTTCAACTTTCCAGTAGTGCTAATAAGGAAACACACTCTTATTAACCCCACTGTAAAGGTGAAATTCCACCAGAGCTGTTTTGTTACGTTTGGTATGACTAATGGATACCACCATCGCTATCGATATGTTACTTTGCTAGTTTATAGACGTTCTTTAAGGTCGGTTGATAACGAAGTATCAGGGAGAATGATTCTCGCTCACACATACCGGTATAGTGAGGGAGATAGGTTGATGAGTTGCTTAGCTCTTTACTTTAAACATATTAGTTACCTCTTTACTTCAAAAAAAAAGTATTGTGGTTCTTTAATATACTTGTAAGGAATGGACTGTTACTCTTTTATAAGTTTTATATATTTTGCTTCCAGAGATACGATCCAAGAATCAGATGAAACTTCTAGAACCCAGAAGACTATAGACATAAAGAAATTGAAAGATGATTTCTATGTCGACATACTGGCAAACACACCCGCTTTGGATTCACACTCGATTATAAGTAGGCATTTACTTTTATATATACGCACGTGTAGGCTTCACTACATAGTATAAAACAAAGTCGCTATTTTTGTCTGTTTGTTTGTCTGTAAGCTTAAATCTTTAAAATTACGCAACGGATTTTGATGCGGTTTTTTTTAATAGGTAGAGTGATTCAAGAGAAAGGTTTTTATGTAAAAAAAATCCCGAAATTCCCACGGGAACGAGCACAACGCGGGTAAAACCGCGGGGCGCTGCTAGTGTTATATTAATAAAAGAGTTTGTTCATGTTGGTATATAGTTCAGCCGTTTTTAGACCACCTAAAGACCTCCTACGTGATCTGACGATGGAAATTACCGAGCATGGCAGTCAAAAATGTTCTGAGTGCTACAGTGAATGATTATGGTTTTTCTTTGTATTAAGAGACTGTTTCCTCCCACTGCGCTAAAGTTAACTGTTACTGTAAGCTTGTTTGACAAGTCTCCCTTTTCTGCTACTCATCTCGTTTGACATCCCAATAAAATAATATATGTATTAATTTTCAGATACATCTGCCACAGAAGGGATGGACATGTTTGACGATTTGAAGTAAGTAGCCGTTTTGTTTTTAATTTATAAAGTACAAATTGTAAAGTTCCCGATTGACTAGGCTTTTAGGGCTGGAATGCGTTAAGCGGCGCGCGACGGGCGCACGCGGCGGTTCAGTTTTGTATGAAACCGCGCGGGCACCCTTAACGTAGTTTCGGCCCTTCGTCGAACGTAAAGTTTGCTTAAAAATAAACACTTATTACCTATTAACACAACAAATTTTAAAACTTTACAGAACAGCGCCCAAGAACCCACTCGGCGATAAAATAAACGAGTTGATAGCGCAAAGAGACAGCTTGATACAACAAGAAAATCCCGACGAAGAACACTTGAAACAACTCAACCACGAAATAAGGAACATGCTCCTAAACAACTGCGGGACTTAACATGATCTACTTCAATAATTCCATTTAGCAGTATATTTTTAAAGCTTTAAATAATGAAGACTGAAAGGATTTGCTCTAGATATTTTAATGTCATGATGAAAATTTAAAATGTATTTAATAATTATTTGATAATAAAGTTGTTTATTGTTGTTCACTATTTTTAAATATAGGCCTCTTTATTAATTCTTCTTCTTTTTATTAATTGATTAGTATCTATGTATGAATTACATTTTGCTATTACTATACCGCCCATTATCATACCGTCCATTACCTACCCACAGGCCAGCACAGCAGGCCAGCGAACCAGCACAGACCAGAAACAAAAACAAAGACGAACTAGCTCGGACCAAGACTTGGTCCGAGCGAACTAGAAACCTGTCCGCCCTACACATTACCAGGCCTGTGTCACTCCGCGTGTAGGTATTAAAAACATACCTACGGGCGGCGGCCACTGCGCAAGGGCCAATCTAGTAGGCTGCCACAAGCGAATTTCATAGTAAAATATTTTTAGTAAAAATTAGTAAAATATTTCTAGTAAAATATTTTTATAATATTTTTAGTAAAATATTTCATAGTAAAAAAAAACAAATTTCATAGTAATCGGTTCAGTAGTATTTACGTGAAAGAGTAACAAACATCCATCCATACATACATACATACATCCATACATACATCTATACATACATACATACACACTCACAAACTTTCGCCTTTATAATATTAGTAGGATAGGATTATTTCAAAAGAGATCATTTAAGTAATAAATTAATTTATTAGTGAGGTAAAAATGATACAATTACCTACCTATTATGTTTTGTCCGAAACAAAAACAATTCCACACATTCATTTCTACACATTCATTTTTACACATACATCACATCTATTATTCTTTTGTCTATATAAGTATAATGAACAAAATGTGTTTTATTTTATTACTTCATTAAATTAAATCTTTGGCAATAATCGTATAGCATATACAATTATGCAGCTAGCTCTTAGACTACATGAACGTACTCGGCGCTGCCTGCTGCGCGTTGCCCGCCACAAGTAGGAGTAAACGCTCGTGCTGTGCGCTAGATGGCATAGGTAGTTTCTCGAAGTAAGCAACCCTAGTCCGCGGCTCTTTCAATACGTATAACCATGTATAACTTATTATGAACCGTAGTATAGTGAATTAAGGCCCATATTCCTTCAAAAAGAAATTAGTAGGTATGTAAATGAACACGTGCTCGACTGGACCGCGAGCTAAATTAAATCATATTGTTTATCAGATTCGAGTCATATTTCTTTGAAAACCATTGCGAAGTAAAGCTTCTGTACGTAGTACTAGTTATTATTCTGTGACATTACCGTACCCATCACCGATCACAGACCAGGAAATAGACAATACCCATGATGGCTACCACAGGCTACATGATTATTGACACAGATAATAAATTAAATAATTCAATTCAATTTTTAGTTTGTCAGAATATGATAATAACATGACTTACAGACAAATTACTGACATTGACATGTATGGAGTGATGTCATGGCATGCCAATGCATCGCAAGCAAAACGTTTGACGTAATTTTATTATTCTTCGACTTCGTGAATTTCATTTTGTGCTAAGACAAACTTGGTCGTGCGAGACAATAATTATTAACACAAAACTTATAACTATACTTAGTTGTCACCGCAACAAAATTTCCACGGTTTCTGAAAGTTTGGATGCTAAACAATGGTTAAACTTAGAGTGACTGGTGCGACGAGCAGGCTGAAGCAGGATTATCTTCGACTGAAAAATGATCCTGTACCATATGTGACTGCTGAGCCAGTACCCTCGAACATACTAGAATGGCACTACGTTGTCAAAGGACCGGAAAAAAGTCCCTACGAAGGCGGATACTACCACGGAAAAATTATATTTCCCCGAGAATTTCCGTTCAAACCGCCATCGATTTACATGATTACGCCAAACGGAAGGTTCAAAACAAACACGCGACTGTGTCTCAGCATCACAGACTTCCATCCGGACACATGGAACCCAGCTTGGTCCATCTCTACAATTCTCACTGGATTATTGAGTTTCATGTTAGAGAAAACACCAACCCTGGGTTCCATTGAAACATCTGACTATCAAAAACGATGTTTGGCAGCAGAGTCACTAGAGATTAACATTAAAAACAAAATGTTCTGTGAACTGTTCCCTGAGTATGTGGAGGAGATTGAAGTCCAGCTGAAGCAGAGACAAGAGGACATGCTGCAGTCGGGGAACACTATCCCCGAGAGTGAGGTCACCCCCGACCACCAGTCCAACCTGCACTCTGTACTCACTAACTTGTTTGTTCTTGTTGGCTTTGTTTTCCTTTCTTACATGGTCAAATATGTTCTCGTCTCTATATCTGATTAGACAATAAACTAATTCACATTCTTATGTAAATACTGTAATTTATTTTGTAAATAATTTAACATCTGTAGAATCTTAAAAGTGTGTATTTTGTGTAATTCTCTGTTATTTTAGTTTTGGTATAGGAGTTTTTGATATGCTTGGACAAATTTATAAAATGAGTTAAATGAATATGTTGATGTGAGTTATTTTAGCCTAAATGTCAATTTAAAGGTTTTAGACCTTACACAGGCACTTAGTGAATCTAGTAGATGTAAGATGCAAAATTACCAGTTGGAACCGTCAGTATTTTAAGTTTGCACATTGTTGTATTGAAATGTATATAACACAATGTTTTAAAAATATTAAAGGTTTTGTAATAGTGACTTCTTTTTAATTTTATTAGAAAGTACTTACACACTGTGATGAATAGAATTCACATTACCAATATAATATTAATCATTCTATACTTTAGAATTAATAAAAATCTTGCATTTTATCGTTGCTGTCTCAATATGTTCCTAGTTGTAGTGAAAAATTTATTTATTCCAAATTAATTCCATTAATCCTATTTCTAACCTTTCCTAACTATACCTTAGGTCATTTTGTATTCCAAAATCTATAGTAGCAAATGGATATTTAGATCTACTTATTTATTCAGTGTCTATTAATGGTATATATACCACACGCAACTAGCCTTTGTTAAATATTTAGTAAATAAAGTTATTTTTTATAACTGCAACAATGTTTCATTCCTAATATGTAATTAAAACACTGGTTATAAATCTCATTCATATATATTTACAACTGTTCAACAATACATATTTTTGCTATCTAAATCAATTTTTTTAGGTTTAAATTCAAAGGCATATAAGTATATAAGTTTTGTCTAGGTCTAACAGATTTATAAACAATTTGAATTAACTAATTGGTGTCATGTTATTTGTTATACTATGTGTTGACTTTATAAACATAATCAAGCATATCATTTGTAATTATAATTGAATTACCTATCTGTTTAGCTTGAGATCTAATTATCTCTAAAAATAAATCATACAATAGTTGGAAAACGATTCCAAATCTATTCTAATAATAGAAACACATTAGAACTTATTACATTAAATCTTAACAATAAATTATCGATAGAAAAAGTAATTATAGCATACACTACATTCGTAAATAACTAAATACAAACTATATTCATTTCTTAATCTTGATCAAGTATATAAAAATAATCTATAGGATAGAATAGATAGGTAAATAATCATAAATTTATTTATTTTCTTCATCTTCTTCATCCCAGTCACTTACTAAGTGTTTAATATTATCAATCTTCTCAATGTCATTTGTGGGTCCTTGTACGTCGTTATGAATGGATGCAGTCTCAGTAGATTTATTTAATTCAATGGCATTCTCAGTATCATTAAATGTCTCTTCTTGAGTTTCATTATCTTCCCAATCATTTAAAAGTGATGTTACTACTACTTCACTACTAGATGTTTTTACTCCATTTTCTTCAGAGACTTCATTGTCATTATTCTTTTTAACCACTTCTTGTGTCTGAATCATGTGTTTCACTACTTCTTCCTGTATATTTTCAATAGATTCCTCGACTTCAGATGTCACTTCTTCACTTATTGCATTATCAGCTGGAAGATCTTGAGAAGTGGTTTCTGAATCTTCCTCTGACCACTCGGAAGTCAAATTTTGGATCTTTTCAACAGGATCAATAACTTTAGTAACAACCGGTTCTTCTGGCTTTGGAATTTCTGTTTCTTCATTAATAGAATCTTCTACTACTTGCTGTGTTTCTGCAGTATGTATGTCGTCACAAGTAATTTCAGCAATTTTTTCTTTAAGTGTCTCTTCTGGTTCAGTAATTGGTATTTCAGTAAATTTTACTTCATTTAGTACTTGCTGTGCTTGAACATTGTCTGCTGTCTGAATGATTTTATCGGTATCTTCTATTTCTGTATTTGGTTGTAGTGCTATTTCATGCTCACCTATAAGAGATTCCTGATGATATACATTTTCTGTATTAGCCAAATTTATAGAGATACTGGATGCGACTGCTGATGTTTCTGGTTGGATTTCTGCGTCTATAGACATGGTAGAAATGTTTTGAGGTTGATCCTCAGTCATTAATTTATTAGAATCTTCTTGCTGCTGGTCTTCACAAGACATTTCTATATCATTGGAAATTGTGTTATCAGTTATTTGTTCTTGTTCAGCTAAACCTTGTGACATGGGAAGGATTTCAAGTGATCCAGTTACAATTTGAATTTCTTTGTTTGGTTCATTTGAATTGTTGATGGTTTTCAATGTTTGTTCTGATTGAGTGTTAGGAATAACATCCACAATGTGGCTTTCTTCACTGGTGGTGGGTAGTATTTGCATAAGTTCTGATGCAGTAGTTGGAATAATTTGCACAACTTGATTTGATTCTCCAGTAGTTGGTATGATTTGAACCAATTCAGCTGTTTCATTTGCATTTGGCAATAACTGAACTTGGGGAAGTTCTGTAATCTCTGCTGTCAGATCATTGGTGTTTAATATTTTTATCTCTTGTGACTGTGATTCTCGTAGTTGATTTCCATTTGATAATTCAACATTTTCCCCTCCTAAATTGTGATGGATTACTTGTTCCCCTTGCCAAACTCCATCAACATTGGCATCCAGTACATGAGCACTCATCACAGGAGTTGTTGTTGTTACAGTTTCATAATTCTGCGTTATGATTGCAGATGACTGTACAAATTGTGATTGTAGGCCTTCGGTTGTGAGGATTTGATATTCTTTACTTTGATTATTGATTTGATCACTGTACACTACTACAATGTTGGAGTTTTCTGACGGTACTGCTTGTGACACATTCAAGTTATTATATTCATCTTGGATGATCATCATGTCGTTGGGCTGTGTGTTGTCTAGATCAATGGTAGTTGTTTCTAATGATCCAGTGTGTGGTGTAGTCAACACTGTCAGTGTTTTATTAGCATCGCCAGCATCAAATATAATTGGATGATTAGTTGACATCAAGGCTTTGTATTCTTCTTCATTTGACACATAAATTGGAATAGATTGAGACAAGTTTGTAGAATTTTTCAAAACTACAGTATCTTGTTGAATATTTCCCGAGGCACTTGTGGTTTGTACCTCTGAGTAATTCACACTGGTAGAAGGAGTTTCCATAGGTTTAGACTTGATTATATATTCTCTTATATCTTGTTTAGGATTTCTTGGTACAATTGTGTTTCCTTTGACAACATATTCATTATTACCAATGATTACAATTTCTTCCTCTTGTTGATCAGTAACAACAGGGCTTAATGTTTCTTGTATAAACTCATTATGGGTGGTAGAAGCCAGCTTTGTAACCTTCTTAGGAGTTTCATTTTGTATATTAAAACCAGGGTTTAATATTTTCCGTTTAACGGGCTGATTGCGCTTCTTGGTTACAATATGTATATTGCCATCAGAATTTTGTTCAATTTGATATTGAACATCAACCTCTTCATATTCATGCACAGGAGCTTCATTCTTGACTTGGTTAGAAACATATTCACTCTCCTTTTGTGATTCATCATCGGATTCGTCAATAAAACCATCTCTAAGTGCAGCGGTTTTATGTTGTAATTTCAAATGGGCATAGAAATTGCCTTCTCTTGTAAAAACTCTCTTACAGTATGTACACTGAAGATTATTTTTCTTAATTTTGTGCAATGCATTTTGTAGATGATGCATGAGCTCACCAGCCGTGTTAAAGGTTGCCGGGCAAACATTACATTGGAGAAGTAAAGACTTTCCATCAGAAGATGGTTTGGTTTTTATTTGAATAGACTCATGCTGGCTGTACCTCACCTCATTGTGATTATGAGACAATTTATGTTTAATGAGAAGTGCTTCAGTTAGAGCTATATAGCTACACTGATTGCATTTAGGGAAGTGGTATTGAGGTGGCGGTTCAACACCATGCTTAGTGTACATGTGATGAAGTAAATAATTTCTCTTATTTAACTTTTGCCCACAGTATTCACATATAGTCAAGACAGGTTTCTCAAAGTGAACTTCAACAAGATGTCGCCTGTACTGGTAGTAGCTAGTGAAATGCAAAGCTTTTCCTGGAGTTCCACATATGAGGCAGATCCATGGCCCCTCAATGTTCTCAGCTCCTAAAGCGATTAGTTTGGCAGCCTGCTTGGAGTCCAATACATCAGTTTCATAAGTAAAATCAGATTCAGTTTCCGTTTTAAGATTTGCACTCTTGGTCACAGGTGCAGGAGATGACTTTTTAGGCTTTTTAGTGTTTTTTACAGATGTATTAAGTATTTTTAGTTTAATATTCTTATTGCTTTTTACCAAATGGGGATACTTTTTGAGAACCTCACTAATGATTTTAGCATGGTCCAAATTAGCAACATTTGTCTTCTTATTCTTAGACTCAATAGTCACTTTTTCTCTTTCCTCTTCTTCGGCAGTTTGATCGAGTATTTCGTCAAACAGTTGACTTGGATCTTTACGTTCCATCTTCACATATTGAGGAAACATTTCACAGTCATCATGAATTCTGTCGGACATTGTGTCATCAAAGAGGCTGTCATGATCTTTTCTTGTTGCTTTACATTGAACTATGTCTATAGTAGATGTTGTTCCATATTTCTTAGAAGATGAAGCAGCATTAGTATTTCTTGGTCGTTTAGTATATTGCTTCCTGGTCTCAGGATGAATCATGAGTGGCTGTGATGTGTATGATATGTTACTGAATGAGTTTTCAAACACATTTTCAGTATCGAGTTCCTCCGGTAACTCATATCTTGTTGGCCGCGGGTCTCCGGTTACTGTTTTTTTCGTAAACTTTGTATTATCTAATGGTATTGGTGATGGCGGTTTGTACACTACACCTTGATTGGTCACTGCCATTGACTTCTTATTTGCAGTTGAAAAATATTTCTTGTCCTTATAAATAACCACATTCTTTTCAAAACTTTTAGTGTAAGATCTCTTGGATGGACCAACTGTTTTAGTTATTTCAGTTTGTGTAATCACAGGATTCACCTCACTAGGAGGTTTGTAAGTACGCTTCACAGCAGGATAACTGTTACTTGGTGTTCTTGGTGATTGGGTCCATTTGGTGCGATGTGAATCTAGAAGTTTGGTGAGCACAGTCATATTCATGATTTCTGATGTTTGATATAGTTTTTCGAGTAAGTCCATGGGGAATTCGAGTTGACCGGTGTACATGAAGTTGACGATGGGGACGACCACGTCGGCCTGCAGGTCGTCCGGCATCACCAGGCAGTCCTCGTACATCTCGCATGTTCGTTCCAGTACCTCGAAATACTCCGTGCAAGCGTTCAGTACCAGTCTGTGCACCTTCAGTTGAGCATTGTCTTGGAATTGAAGCGTCAAGTCACAGAAATCGGTACGGTTGAAGAAGTGTTTCAACCGTTGGAGGAAATATATCCCCCAGTTGTCTACTTTCACTTGCTTTACTGGAGACATCGTTTTGGTTATTTATCCAACATTGCCGAAAGGGAGTGGAACCGGTGTATTTGTTTCTGAAATATACATTTTGAATGGTTATTTCTTGCATAAAATCAATAAAAACAAGTCGGAGAAAGTGTGCACAGTAAAATGATGCTTATTCTTTGGAATGGCGGGGACGCCACACAGTGATTATTTGCCATGGGTGTTAAAATTATTCTACTTGAATTTTCCGCCAATTATTATGTTAGATGTACTTACAGTGGAAATCAACGCCGTGTATAGTTCGTAAATTGTATTAAACTCTTGCTTGGCTCGAACGTAGTAATCAAAATCTACACCAAACACAAAATTACTTCACCAAGTCACAGCACAAACGGTCGAGTGAAGTGAGTCAATTTCGTCGACGTAACGCAAGATGGCGGTGTTCATCGACCTCGTTTACGAAAGTTTGCTTGGTTCATGTTTCTAGTCAAAAGCACTACTGAATATTTAAATGTATCTTAAAAAAATTAAAATTCCAAAAAACTTAATCATTGAATAATTACATGACTTACAATTAAATAAGTTGTTTTTACAACACCAAGTTTAAATTTTTTAGACTTACTCTAATAATTTATAGGAATTTTAAATGTTGCGCATTGCCGATAGTGCTGCCATCTGGGCAAATCAATGAAATTTACTACCTATTGATTAGAGTCGCGTTCAAATTTTACATCTCACTCATACAAAACAAAAGTCCGAATTTAGTAGTTTGTTCTGTTACCCAATTTCCATGTCCTAGTTTTTAATAGTTAACAATAAAACAACAGATGGCTCTGCGTATGATATTTATTTTTAATGGAGAATTTTCTACAAAAATACGTGCTCAATGCTTCAGTATCTTTTTTAAGAAGTATGTATATTTACCCGACTTAAGAAGGGGGAGGTTATCAATTCTGGAGGTGCTGTGTGTGATTGTGTTAAGATTATTATAATGTATTTGTTTGTGCCGCAGCTATTAAACCTAAAATTGTAAATAATGTACGTACATACATACTAAGACATACGTTAGTTTTAATAATGATGCTAGTAGATTGTATAGTTTAAGTAATTGAAATTGATAACAGGTCATATTGTACTTTAGTAGTGATGCAAGCTGCAATAAACATTTCATTATACAGGGTGTCCCATGTACCTATTAGTATTTTCTTGAGAGTTATGTGACATTATTTTATTTTTAGCTGACTTAAAAAAAAAGTATACGGTCGAATTGAGAAACCTCCTCCATATAGAAAACTTTTTATGTATGTTAGCGGATAACCTCATTGTTTATGAACCGATTTTGATGATTCTTTTTTTGTTGAGAAGGAGATATTTCCAAGGGTGGTCTCGAGGTGAGGAAAACAGGACCTCATGATGGTATCCCAGTGAAATCGAGCGGAATTTCTTTGAGAACTTTACACCTAGTTGGGTTTGAATGTCATTAGGGGTCTGATAGACAAAATGAGAAACCTTATACCTAGATTATAAGTGCCATTGCAAGTCTGTAGATGCTCTTTTTATCACAAAAATAGTGAAATAAAATACTTAAAAAATCTTACTGACTTCAATACTAGTAAAAAGTAAAAAAAAGTAATAGCCTGTAATGTCCCACAGCTGGGCAAAAGAATTCTTACTGAAGATATCAGTACAGTTAGGAGAAAAAAATAAAAGTAACAGAAATAAAAGAAATTGTCTTTTTAGTCGACTTCCTAATACATTTTCCGAGCATTAGTCTGCTCTACCCCTACTCATCGGAGTTCTCTAGCTAGCCGTCATCAGAAAGTACTATCCGTTAGAATTTACAACAAGGCACACAAAGCTCTAGATATTTTCCCCCTCACTCTTAAACAAGTCAAGCCTAGGATAAGCTCGTGGTTATTGAGTCTCACATATAAAGAAACAGAAAGCATATTGCTGTGTGTTGTTTGATCTTTATGTGGTATGTTGGACTTTAACTGGCAATTCACACACACCTTACTCACACATACACACACACACACACACACTCACACACACACTACACAGCACACTACACAGCACACTACACAGCACACTACACCCTCACTCTCATACTCTCACCATTTCTCAGAAGCCTTTTTATCTTATTAAAATGTAATTCTTGTGTTGTTTGCTTTATTTACTAAGATATTAAGCTGTACGAAAAGTTTTATGTGTTATTTATAGCTGTAATGCATAAGTCTCAGTTTACTTTCGGAAGAGCGTCAATGCTTGTGATACAGTTGAAAAACTAGTAAGTACAAGTATTGACAGCCCAAACCTAATTTATGTTCCCCTTACCTTGCATTTATTTTACTTTGTTTTGTAATAGTTTGTACCAATTTGTAAGAAATAAAGATTTTATTATTTTATTATTATTATTTAAAAGTTGAAAAAAAAATTGGAGTCGGTGCCATCGACTCCGTAGCCACACACACCTCCAGAGGCTCGAGAGTAAACAAACCTTCCTGGGGCACCGACTCATGACACCTTTAAAATAGAAGTCGACTAAAATAATTATTTCTTTCATTTTAGTTATAGTTAGTTTTGTAGTCGGTTAGATTCTATATGAAATAGTTTTTATTAAAAGCAAAAGTACGTATTGTTGCGTTTAGAGATACGATTTGAAAATACCCTTTGCTTCTCTAGGTAATTAATCCGGTGAAAATGTGAACCATTAATATTTTGTAGTATTAAACCGACTTCAAAAATCGATGGAATATATTATCAGTGTGTATGTTTCTTTTTTCTATTATTTCTGGCGTTTATAATTTATTTCGGTATTTGCTTCAGTGCTTACAGAATAGTCCCATTTTTAATCGATTGCAAATACCTAAGGAGGTAGGTTTTACGAGACCTAAGGTAGTTCTCGTAAAACCTAGCTTAATGTTGGGTTTTCGCATAAAACGTACAAAGCAAAACGTTACTTATTAAATTTCTTTAAAAACGGCAAATTAGAATAATTAATAACGTTAAAAAAAATGATTCACAAAATTATGTATTAATATGTATTTATTTCTTAACTAGCTTTTACCCGCGACTTCGTCCGCATTAGATTGTTACTTTGGACAGTAGTTTTATTTTTAACCTTTAGGATCTTACCAAAGTATGACTCAAGCTGCACACTCAACGGGACGGAACGTCTCGGGATTTATCATTGTTGCTTGTGAAAATTCGAACGTAGCTTCATAGAAATACAGCATAAATGGCTATGCATTCAAATGACGCCGCGGGATTGACAAATCCTTTTCGATGCCGTGGCGCTATTTTAAAGTAGGTATAGCATTTGTTTATATACGAATACGTTTGATTTTATATTAGCAAACCTTAAAATCCCTAGCCGTGCCGTCCCAGTGAGCGCGAAGCATCAAACAATTGCTTAGGTGAAAAATAGTAAACATAATATAGAAAAATAGTATCTTATCCGGAGGGAAATTCGGGATAAAAAGTATCTTATGTCCTTTCTCAAGGTCATATCTATGTCTATACCAAATTTCAGCAAAATCGGTTCAGTAGTTTTGGCGTGAAAGCGTAACAGTATCTTATCCGGAGGGAAATTCGGGATAAAAAGTATCCTATGTCCTTTCTCAAGGTCATATCTATGTCTATACCAAATTTCAGCAATATCGGTTCAGTAGTTTTGGCGTGAAAGCGTAACAGTATCTTATCCGGAGGGAAATTCGGGATAAAAAGTATCCTATGTCCTTTCTCAAGGTCATATCTATGTCTATACCAAATTTCAGCAAAATCGGTTCAGTAGTTTTGGCGTGAAAGCGTAACAGACAGACAGACAGACAGAGTTACTTTCGCATTTATAATATTAGTATGGATTTATTATTTTGTAAAAAATACTAAGCAGGTTTATGAAAATATTGAACCTTCTTCCTAAACACTAAAGAGGTTTAGGAAAATTATTAACCTCCTTCGTAAACACTAAGAAGGTTTTTGAAAATTGTTAACCTCCTTGGAAAATATTAAGGAGGTTTGGGAAAATTATTAACCTGTTTTATGAATACTAAGGAGGTTTGGGAAAGTTATTAACCTCCTTCGTAATTACTGAGGAGGTTTATGAAAATATTTAACCTGCTTCGTAAACACTAAGGAGGTTTGGGAAAATGATTAACCTCCTTCGTAAACACTAAGAAGGTTTTTGAAAATTATTATCCTCCTTCGTAAATACTAAGAAGGTTTGGAATGATAGGTATTTAACCTCGTTCGTAAATACTAATGTTAAGGACGATACTACGGAGGATTAGTAAAATATTAAACCTCCTTTGTAAATACTAAGGAGGTTTGGGAAAATTTAATGCATCATACCGATAGAAAATTTATTGACTACCATTTTTCCGTGCGGAATAAATTCCGTAAGTACGTTTCGGAAAAAACCTAATGACGACATGCGGAACGCAGCATACGTTTCCTATGTACACCGCTGCACACGTTCGGTTTCCATTCGGAATAAAAATAAAGAGGCAAAGACGTGTGGCTCAGGGGACTGCCGCGGTAAAGCTATTGCATAGTTATTTTTTATATCACTAGATGGCGTTAGTGGGGAGCGTGAGGTTTTTTTCGTTACGGAATTTCTGGATTCGGTCCCCGCGCTCAAGGCCCGCGATAGAAGCTATGCAATAGCTTAAAAAACATCAAAGTAAAGCCGCTACTTAACGTACTGGCAGTATAAAATTCCGGAATACGGAATTCCGCATAAGTACAGAAAGGAAATCGAATACGGATTCCGCACGTATGCGGCCAGGCTAAGGTGTTGGACTCGCATAACAACAATATTATAGTAAGTAGTCTTTACAAAGAAGGTTATTTAGCTTCGTGTTAACAACCCACCCTCGAGTATCTCTGTTTCTTTTTTGGTCTCAAAATGGAAACAAAAGATACTGTATAAGGAAATCCTACTAATATTATAAATGCGTAAGTTTGTAAGGATGTATTAGATTATATAGTTAGATTCCATATTACAAGCTTTCTTTGGGTCTAAGTAACCGTGTGAGAATTTGTCCGGGTATATTTATTTATATTAATTACATTATTTAAATGTAATATTAGTGGTCCCGTTTGAAGTCGGCTTTTTGCTTAAAAAGCAGGCTTCATGCATACTTATTCCCTACACAACATCAACATAGACATCAACATATTATGTAGGTGAATAACATAATCCGCGGTGGCCTAGTAATTAGAGTCGTGTTAATGGTGGTTTAAGTTCAAGGTACCAAAGATGCTTAAATTGTAAGTATTTAAATACGTAATTTGTATTTGTATTGTAAAAGGTAATTTTATTGTAGCTATTATATACAATATGTGGATACTATTTTTTTAATTGTATAAGTAGATAGTTCTCAAGAAAATCTAATACAAGCTAAAGGTCTTCATTATATACTAGCCGCACCCTGCGGTGTTACCCACGTTGTGTTATTCTGATATTATAAACCTATATTACTGTAAAGTTTCGTCCAAATCTGTCCAATAGTTTTTTCGTGAAAGAGTAACAAACATACATACATCCTCAGAAATTTTCCCATTTTATTATATTAGAAGAATTGGAATGATTGTGTGATTTCTTACAGCTTTAAGTTCCGATGACAGTTCTAGAAAACAAACCTCGCTAAAAATATAAATACAGTGGAAAAATGGTACACTTTTTAACTTCACTAAATACTTAAAATGATACCCACATAATAAGTAAGTAAGTAATGTTATCGGCCAGCCCATAGTGCTACCTCTCCCTCTAGCGCTAAGCTTTAGTAAACACAAAGTCGCCAACGTTAAGTTAAGCCAAGTTAATCTGCCCACTTTGTTGGACCAGTCTCTTTGTAACTTGAAGAAAAGAAGACCAGAACTCCAGCTGATTTGTTGGGCGAGTTCCCGCCCACCGCAAGCCCCGCCCAGTGCGGTTGGGCGGTTCGGGAGTCCAGCTTTACTCGCCAGTTTGGTGTAAGCTTTAGTGGTGAGAGCACGGCGGTACAGCTTTACAAAGTTGCGGCCGAGAGTTGAATCAGCAAGGTGAGTAACGTGTTTTGTTCTGTTTTGTGTGGTTTTGTTTGTTTGTTGTTATTTATTGCTTTTTTTCAATGACTGTAATGTATGAAAAATCACGTCAATTAGTTAAGTGTCGATTTGATGGACGTCTTTGAGTGCGGCAGTAATAGTTTAACGAACGTAACTCAGAATATAATAACATAACAGTTGTCACCCAATATTGATTTAATACGTATAAAAAACTGATTCTAAGCCAAGAAGATTTTTAAATGAACTATTTTTATTAATCCATTAAAAATGTGACCTTCACTTTCATGTCTTATATTGAAAATAATTAGATAAGCCAGAGAAACTTTTTACCTAGTTTCCTAAAGGACATACGTGAGAAACTTATACCTAAATGGCATTAATAAAAAATCCATGTGTAGGTATATAACACACGAAATGAGAGCCACTTAGTTTTAAAAAAAATAGTAAAAGTAAGTACAAAGTAAGCAAAGTATTCAATCGGTACAAAATCCGTTTTTTTTTCTTTTTCAAAGATCTAATTAGGTACTTAGTTAAAGAATTTTTAAGAAACCTAAGTTGGGTAGGTTTTCGGTTGTCGTGTCCGAATTTGAATCAGACGTGGACGTTGCAGTGGGCGTAAATTCTAAGTACTTGTCAGAGTTTGTGAGACCCTACCCAAGTTAAATATGGATCAGACCGTAGAGTGGGCACAAACGGACTCTATAGCGCACCATTTATTAAACTTGTACGTAGAAAACATTAAAAACATAAAATAACTAAATCACAATTCAAAGTCATATAGCATAGACAAAATTTATTTTTTATTACATTCATAGACAAACAACGGTCATAGTCTAACTGACTATAACTAACTAACCCACGCTACTATTCTGCATCTATCACTCATTCCTATTTTCACCGACTAGCGACTTCGAAAAAGGAGAAGGTACGTATTTTTACATCATGTTTTAAAACGTAACAAGTCGCAAAGTTCATTTTCATCTTTCCAAATAGCATTAAAAACGGGGAGGTGGGTGCGAGCTGCGACGTAAAAATGAAGGGAAATGCACAATTAAATTATTAAATGACAGCTGTGCGCGACATCCCCCGGTGTAGTGGTTAGCACTGCCAATGCAGTACCTATGGGTTCGATTCCGGTAGGTTTTATTTGACATTGATTGTACTTCTTGAAAACTTAGTAGTTGATTATGCGTTGTCAAAGTAAAAACTGTTACAATGATTGTGTTGTATGTATCGGAATTTTAATGTCATGAAAAATACGATAGGAACTTACAGTTTTCAGTCTTTTTATAAATCGAGTACGATTACCTATGATTGGACAATTTAAGTTAACGGTCGACCATTTTCTAGCGGAATCCGGTTGTGCTTGCAGCGTATAAGCGTATACGTACGTTGTTTTGTTGTATTAAGGTGCGTTTCCATTGAAGCGGAGTGGAGCTTTGCGGAGCTCAATTGACTAATGGCACCCTTATACAGCACTAGCAGCGCCCCGCGTTTTACCCGTGTTGTGTCCATTCCTGTGGGAATTTCGGGATGAAAAATAGCCTATGTTACTCGTGGATAATGTAGCTTTCGAATGGTGAAAGAATTTTTAAAAACGGTCCAGTAGTTTTTGAGTCTATTCATTACAACCAAACAAACAAAGTTATTTCCTCTTTATAATATTAGTGTAGATAGATAATAATATTTTACTACGTATACACCAGTGAAGCTACTTTTAAAAAGGTGGACTTACAAAGTGTATTCGTTCTCTCCGCGCCTCGCGGGATTTTTTATTTTTTTCTCCACAATGGAAGCTCCGTCGGTTCTCATTTTACAATTAGGCTTTTTGAATCACTGAATAATGCAGGACGAGGTAATAAGAGGATTTTAAAGGAGGGAATATTATTCTAATAATTAAAAGATGGGAAAGACAACTCCGATTTACACAGATTTAAGTGTGGTTCATTGCTGTCATTGACCGCACAACTGTGTGGTTGGATTGCGGTAGACGGTACGATATGGTACAATCTAACTGATGCATAATATGTCCACATGCCACATGCCACATGTATATACCTATTGATATTTAAAAGAGATGTAACTCTTAAAAAATCGAAATACTTATAATTTGAACTCTCTCAATTTTTTTCAACTCGCAAGTGAGTTATATGAAATATTTTCTACGATTCTTGCGGAAAAGTTTTCATGTAAAATGATAAAAATATGAAATTACGCCGACCGCACGGACCGTATGCAAATTTCGTTCGCGAGTGAAAATGCTAATTTCCGTGAGAGAGCTCGTCAAAGTTTTTAATCTCATGTGACGTCACCACCCCCTGTCAAGGGGATGATTGAAAAGTCCTCATTTGTTTTTTTATTACTTTATAATTATTTTTCGCTTCTCATTTTCTGGAGTGTTCTTTGCAATTTGTAAATCGTTATTGCTTATTCATCATTAAAAAAAAAACATCCATTTCTGTCTATTCGAATTCACTACAATTTAAAAAATCTTGCTATATGGTAATTGGATTTTAAAAGGGTCATGAAAATCATTGCACCAATCATGGAATACCTTTAACCGACTTCAGAAACCGAAGTTCTCAATTCTATCGATATTTTATTTTTCATTTCTTGTCGAAATTAAGTTATTTTTTTTGTTTTTAAGTACGAGTATACCTGAGTAAAAGTTGCACTGAGCACGCTGTGGCGCCTAAAAATAACATTTTTGTGTTACGAGTATTATTTGTACAATTTACACTGTAACAGGTAAAATTAGGTATTATTAAGGTATTATTTGTACAGTGTAACTTTTTAAGTAAAGTAAGATTTGATAGTGACCACGTGATCAACAATCGTTATAGGTAAGCTTAGATTGTCTTCTCATGCGTAGCCAAGTGCTCGTAACATCTGTCTCTGCAATACTGCTTGCTATAACCAAGTTTGTGACATTTCGTCGCCTCAATAAAGCCGTGACGAATCGCACTCGTTATTCGCCGCCCGGTGACATTTTGCGGTCACATTCTGTCCTACCCCTTGTGACACAGGCCGGTGCAACCACGAATTATTTTACAAGCGATTGTAGTTCAGGAGACTGTCGATTCTTTTTGATTACTACTTTTATGTTTATGTTTCATTTCACGTTTCGCGCTCGTAATCAAGGTTCTTTCCTCAATTTTCAATACCTGATTGACAAGGACTAAAAGCGAAGTGTGTAAACGTAGTTTTAATTCAAAATGTCAAATACTAAGTGCTTAATTATTGAAATCAATATGATCGACCTTTTTAGGCAAGCTCGTAGTTTCCAACGGGACAATTGACTTAGTTTGTTACGTTATTACGTTTAGTAGAAATTGAAAATTGTTTTAGGTAACATGTCAAATATGCAAATCACAATAATTATCTTACTAACACTTTGTACCTATTGGACGATATTGTAGTTTTAAAGGTAGATAATTATCCAAAAATGACTGTGGTCTCTCGGACTACACAGGGGTCGTCCCATTCGCCTAATGCGAGGTTACGTACTAATATCATTATTACTATTCGAGGGGCTCGCCCCTAACACTTTTGAGCCGACTTTGTTCTACAACCAATAATTTTATTGAATAAAACGTGTCCTTGTTAACAATAGTGACAATGTAATTGTTGCATTGAAGTATCGTGTTCCCTGACCATGAATCTGTATGTAGTTTCTGGACAGATGGTTGATGGTCTGGATGTTTCACTGTTTTATTTTTCTGGAGTAACACTTTAAAAATTAGATCTTTTGGAGGTAGAATAGCCAATATATTATACACATGGATTTCTGTTAGAGATGTTCATCAAATAGACACTTAATTATTTGACGTAATTTGTCATACATTAGATGTCAAATCACTCATTAAATAGTTACTAAGGAAGTATTTGTCGTCTCTGAGTACGGGCGTTATCTATGTGTATGAAAGATTTAGAATTAGAGTTGCTGTAATTCTGTGCTAGATATTATATTGCTTAGGCAAGTACCTAACCGCTACTCACTTATAATCAATTCTACTATACCTCAAGTACCGCCATTATAACCGGTAAAATCCGGATATCAAATAAAACCGGATAAAACCGCAAGACACAACCAGTCATCAATATTAAACAGAAATTAAGCGAAGTTATTGTTTAAAAACAATGTCGGCAGGAGGGTGGAGGTATTAATTAGCATTGGAGCGACATTGAAGATTTTCCTTCTTGCATTAATTCCCGGATCGCTCTCGAATGTCTTTTGTACAAATAAAACTTTAATTTGAGGTTTGACGTCGGTTTTATGAGACAGATACTTGGGGGATCCAGATTTATATTACATTTGTTTTATTATTGGTTGGAGTGCTGTTGAGAATTTAAAAGAGTTGAAATTGTTTGTCAACTTCAAAGGCGCACGTTTTCAATTCGATATCATTTCTATTTTGATATTCTCCGTTTAAAACTGAGTATATTTCATCAGTTGACATTTTCGCTAGTATAGACCAATTTCAAAACATGGTACCTTATCACTATCACTACAACTCAAAGTGTTCGTAGGTAAATAAGAAAATATAAAAGCTACAGCCCACAAAAAAAAAACAAACAAAATGAATCCTTTGCAACCGGATATGTCCCAATAACCAAACCCGGATAAGACGGCCATATTGTTTTACCCAGATTAATGGCGGCGACAGTCGTAAGCGCGTCTTGTAAAGAATGGCGCTAATTAATCACCGCTCTGATTTCCATGGAGACGCTACGGAACTCTTTGCTCTGACCACCCGCTGGCGACTGCTAATGGCGTCTTTTGTGTATTAACAATATGCGGACTTTGTTTGTCGTTGCGTTTTTATTGAGGGGTACTCGTAATCCTCCATTGATTAATATTTGTGCGGTTATTGAATTCTTTTTATTTCTATTGAAAGTGAGGCTGTGACTTTATGTTTTGTATAATATGGGCCCTTTATTCAGAAAAGATAAGAGTACTAGGTAATAGATATTGCAAGTAAATAAATGTACCTGTACTTAAGTAATTCTAATTTATTTTTTAATAATACTTGTTTAAAGTGTTTCTATTACTACAGTATCTTACGCTGTCTCATATATCATATACCTATCAACAGAACCTACGAACGTAATATTTATTTTATGATTTATCATAAACTTGGTAAAGCACCCAAGAATATTGGCTTGTCATATGACCAAACTTTCGGTTTACTTTTATTAATATTGCAGATTTATGCGAACAAGTTTTAATATTTATGGGCGCGCAATAAATTGTTGGCGACGACTTGGGGATCGGGTTGATGATTTCCTTGTAGGGGCGATCAACAAGTAAAGAAGATACCTTTTTAACTTCGTGTTATTATTCAAGTTTACTCCCTATATAACAACGACAAGCAGACTGAAACATTCGAAAAATATTGTCAATTTTACTGTTGTTTTTAGGTAAAATACTTTTCGTAATGTCCTATCAAAATCCGATATAATTTATAAGGCGCGTTGATATTGAGCGAGTCGATAGGCCTCAAGCCGTCGAATCCATAGACAAAGATTGTCAAATGATAATAATATTTTTTATCAATTGACGAATATATATTACGCCTTTAAGGGTGCTTTTGATTAAAGCGGAGCGGAGTTGTGCGGAGCTCAGTCGAATATTTTGACAATTTCAATGCGTTGTGATTGGTCGAATGAACTCCACACAGCACCGCTCCGCTTCCATGTAAAGCACCTTTACCCCATATTATACTTTTACCCACATATTTCGCCTTCCGCCAAATATTAAACTTTTAGCCTCGTACTTATTTATATTTCTTATAGTCCACAATCACCTCTGCTTCTATTTTCATATCAATAGTTAATTCATAACCGAACATTAATCATGAACCTAACGTCAACTGTTCTCTCCGCTGTCCTTTGCCGGCACTTAAATCATATCTATGATATATCTCAAGATATTATACCTTCTGTTGAGAAAGCTTTCGCACTAGAGTTTGAAATAAGTCCGGAATCAGATGATTTTTGACTTATTTTGATACTTTTTCTTATACCTAGATATTGTCATGCATTTTGGAGAATTTATTTAAATTGAAAAAGTAATAATTGGCTCTTGGACTAAATTTACGTTTTTGTTTTTTTTTATCTATGCCTATCAGAGATCTAAGTAAGATGTGAAATGTCGTTTAGTTGGAATAAAAAAGATCTAAACATAAAAAATAGAAATTCCACTAAGCGCTAATCACCATTCGGCATTACATGGTACCTACTTCTTTGGTTAATCGTATCATGATAAACATGAAATCACTTTAACTGCATCCAGCTTTCGCATCAGCGTTTCCCCGCCACCGCTACGAAAGCACACTGCAATCACTTTATTAGCTCCGAACAAAGGCCCGCCCGCCCCGGGGATTAAGATTTGCCCAAGATATTTGACGACCAACCATTGTCCCTCTTGTTTGAACACCAGCTAATTCCACTGGAGCACTGCCATTGTGGTTATTAAATTTAAGAAGGAGTTTTAATTGTAATGGTTTTGCAGAAGAAACTATAAGGCCGAGATTATACATGCTGAATTCAGTTTTTGAATAAAAAAAAGAAACAGTTTCTGAATTAAGAAACTGAATATTTTCTTTGGACCTTTGCCTCACACATTACAGATTGAGCGCTTGTCAGTTATTTTCACAGAAACAATACAAATTTAAAACAGACTCAAGTTATCTTTCGAACATTTTTTTTCTTTAGGTGCTTGAATTCCACAAAATATAATATGTAAGTACTTTGCACAGCTAGTTACAGCCCGTTTCCCATTGTCGGCTATCCGGATCGGATTTTTATCCGTCGTCGCAGTGGCAGCGACCATTGTTAAGTCTATTTTCACCTGTCCGACCCAGGTTTTATGACGACGTCCATAACGCATACGTGTTATTCGCTTATTACGACGATATAATATAAGATAGTGAGAAGAGCATAGATAGTGAATAGGTACGCGACAATTTTGGTTAGTATATTCCTATTTTTATTTGCACTTTATATTATTGTATTTAAATTTTAATAAAACCACTTCGTTCTCTGTCCACCCAGCCTCAGTAACGTACGTCATAATATAAAGCTCAGTCCACACGCGTCTCGTAAACAATAAACCTTTCATCGCGCTCCGACTCCATTGTTAAGACATCTGACGCGACGTGCCGGATGCAGCTAGCGTGTATACGACTTTATGTGTAGTTTTTATAATCGGATTTTTAACCGGTTTAGAAAATAGCTTCTTTGTTCTTGTATTTTATGTATTCGAATTAAATGTAATTCTTATGACCGATGGTACAATAATTTTTTCGTGCGTCTTATCCTAAACGAAACCAGAATATAGAGTACATAAGTGTTATTTAAAACACGGTGTTAAATCCCAAACATAATTCATCTACACTCTCACTCCACAGAATCCATTTAAAGACTTAATGCCGGCGACAGACGGAGCGGCTTACCGGTCGTAATTACAGCCGCGCCGCTAAAATCCGTGTAAAGTAAACTTAGTCTCGATTCTCATGTTTGCTCATTAGATTTGCACCATGCGAGCATTCTGCGGAATTCCTTGTTCATTCAGCTTTCTATGACAATATATGTATGTACTCGTATTCACTAACTGTCCCCCGCGGTTCCACGCATAGTATACCCGTTTTTGGGGGAATTTCAGGATTAAAAGTAGCCTATAGTCTGTCGTGTAGCCTGTCGTAGTCAAACTCAAATATTTTTATTCAGTTTTATATACTTTTCTGATGTTAATATTTAAATGTTCACTTCAGCCGGCAATCCCGGAGTGCAACCCGTTGATTTTATTAAAATACTAGCTGCGCCCCGCGGTTTCACCCGCGTTGTATCCGTTCCCGCGGGAATTTCGGGATGAAAATTTTGTTGTCCGATTCTCAGGCCTACCCGATATGTACACAAACATGAGAATCGGTCGAGCCGTTTCGGAGTAGTACGGGAACGAACATTGTGACACGAGAATTTTATATATATGTATATAAGATGTTTAGTATGCACCAGGTACATTTACAATGTAAACTTACATCTATAGCCCATCAATCGGTGATCACTCGCACTCGTAACTAAGTATATGCAAATACAGTGAGTGGGTTTGCTTGTCGCATTCGCGTCAGTTGACATGTAGACATTCGATATTCCCTCAGCTTGCACAATTGCTAGCGAAAGAGTTTTTGTAGTGCTATGGGATTTGTTTGTTTGTTTTATTTGAGAGGGATACATATTTTTTTTTTAATTTTAAACACGTATGTCAAAAGATGAGTATTCGTGTGTAGGTCTGTGGGTCTGATTGTTGGTGGCATCATAAATAATAAACGAACGGACCGATTTTTTATATGTTTATTTGATATTTAATTCGAGTTTGCTCTTCGTGTTCTTCCTATTTTTACAAAACTACGCAATTCTTTTGTCAGTAAGTTGGTCATAAAGTTTTATACGAGAAGAAAAGTAGTAGCTTGAAAATGACGTAAATAGCTCCGACAATGCTCCGACACGGCTACGATGTACCGTAGCACATTGTCTCGTAGCAACGTAGCGCACCTATATTGCCTACGAAGCTACGACACAAAGAAACACCGGTATCTCTGCTTTTGAATAGAGTGCGGGAGTCATGGACGTATAAAAACTGGACGCGGCATTTTGAAAGAAAATGTCAACTAAAAAATATTATCATTTCCTAGATTGTGCCATTTCTACACGAATATAAAAAGTGGAAACTTTTAGAAATATTGCTCATTACGTTTATTCTAACCGAGAAAGAATTCAACAAAAACGTGTTTTAATACGGTGTATTTTCCCATATTTCGTCAAATTTAATAAAAGAAAATTCAAGAGAAGAGAAACATCTTGATTGAATGCAAGTGGGTTCCTATACATTACATTTGTTCGTGCATCTACGTTCATTCCTTTGACGGAATGTTAAAGTACAGTATGGCATTGTGTAGCGATACGATAACGCTTTTATTATTATTAGGCGGGAGGGAGAAATATAATAAAAAGTGTATGAAATAAGCGGCAAAGAGGCTTTCACCGAGCGCGTCGGCGGGGGGAACTCAATGTTTCATATTCATATTTTATTTCAACATTATTAATGTAGTCAAGAAAAAATCATTGTGCTTTTCCGACTTTCCGAATTCAATTCGATTTTGACGAAATATTAATAAAATAATATACGATATTTCACTATTTATTCAATTTCGCCACAAACTATCGGCAAATTGAAAACCTTGTATGAATATGCGACTATAATATCAATAAAGCTTTGATATATCAATTAAACTGTGCGCAACTTTGTCGTTGTTTGACACGTCATAACGTAACATGTAGTGTAGTGTGTGAACGTTATAATGTTACTGAAGGTAATTAATTACATCAAAATAAACACAGTAATTACTGATGTTGCGGTATAATAACGTTGCGGTAGAGAACTAAATAGGTACATACTGATAATGATATTAATGTCTGATTATAAATTCAAGTACTATTTCCCGGGAAACAAAAATAACAATATTTTTTGACATTATTAGGAGCTCTTTATGTCAAGTTTTTTTTACTTTATCAAAAGGTTATGAAAAAAGGTTTAGGTATTTTTATTTTTGTACAGCTAATTCTTACACACACTAGGCAAAGAGTCAGTACTTCGCTCTTGCTTATAGTAAACATAAGTATGTTATAAGTATAATATAACCCTACATAAGTATAATAGGGGAGTAAATCTACTTTAAGAGTCAACAAATAATTTTTATTATATAGAGGCATGCTATGTACCAACTTAAACAAAAAATAAAGTTATCTATTAAACTCGAGTCTATTCAAATCATTTCCTTGTGTCAGCGATACTCGAGATGTGATCGTTCATTCAAGCGTCATTACATTCGTTCATTCGTTCTTCGTTCAGTATCGGGTAATGGATCTCGTTAGGAAATAGGCTACATTCACGTTTCTGGTCGAGCGGGCTGCTTGATTAGTGTGCCGTGGTTCCGGCACTCAATGGCCAGCCATCGCTATCGGAGTTCGTTAAAATAACAAGTGAATTTTTGAACTCTTTTTCTGTAATTTTCTCCAATATGGATTCTTAATTAATTATTAAGAATCAATATTGGAGAATCGATTATTCTTTAAAAAAACCTACTTATAAAAAAGTTTTTATGTGAGTTTTTTTGATAAACATGCATGCATGTATTTCATTTCAATTGATAAACGGGAAGTGGATCTAATTTAACTAGACAAACATCGAGACAACGAAAACGAAATTAAATAAAATCTTGTAATATCCTCAATTAACCCTAAATCTTTGTACCTCTACATAAGTAGAAGTCACCGCAGTCATCAGAGCAGAACAACATCGACAACGATATTCTATTCCATAATGCACACCATAGAGCACACAACAACCACAGACACAACATCGGATTATAAAATGTGCGCTACAAATTCTTTTTCAGTTTACCATTTTTTTCATTCTCATCTGTGCGGTGTATGTATACCTCGCTATTATATTTCCAGCTAAAAGCCTCTGTCAGTCATTAAACAGACAGATGCGAAGGCACACTTTTATTTTTTATGCGGAAACTGTTCGGGCGGGATGAGAACTATGGTTTGGGTTCGGTAGTATTTAATAGTGCTAGTAGTAGGTATTTTGTTTTGATATACAACCCTACATAAAGTGTTATTCACAGTTTATCTACTGTATAATTTTAACACTCCTTTTCATATTTTTGATAAATTGATATCATCAACCTAATTTTATACTGTATCTTTAGAATCAGTGACATGGTTCCTAAGAAAAAATCTTCGTATCTCAAGTAGTTTCGGACTTGCCCTTACTGACCGATTTCAATCAAATGCTACTTTGTAAGTTTAGGTACCGCGACAGTAGTAATACGATACAGTAGTAAAGTCAAATATTAGACTGTAATGTCTCACTGCTGCCTCTCATCTCACTGAAGATATCAGTACAGGGAGGAGTAGATTACAGTAGATATAAAAAAAAATAGATGCAGAACTTGTAGGCTGGAGAACTTAACTTATATTAATGAAAAATACAGTAGGTTATGGTCATTGCGGTTGTTGGAATATAATCCATGGACAAAAGCCGAGCCCAGCCGAACCCTAAACCAGTGTAAACTAAAAACTCGTCACGCGACATATTCACCGCAGCCGCGCAGGATTTCGCAAATAAATCCTGGATTCCATTCGCTCGTGAAATTAGACGCTTCACGGGATTTGTTTATTTGATATCCAATATGTTTCGATGTCGGATTTTGGAAGCTTTCAATATGTTAATAGCTTAAAGTGATGTGTGTGGTTTCATAACGTAATAATTTACTATTATATAAAAATAGAGATAGAAATATTTATAGACGACTCTACGTTAAGATACATTGTTCTTAAGTAAGTTCAAGTCGAAGCCAACCCTGATGTCAGACTTTTTAGACCGACTTAGGCCTCTGACATAGCTTAACTATTGAAAAAAATGGGTCCGACAATTTATCGTGCCCCCGAAGCACGATACGAGTAGCTCCTTAATTTTCACTACACCACTATAACCGGTGGTGTAGGTTACACCACCCATTTGCGTAGTTCTCAAATCAAATAAACAGCTCCACCACTCGTACCAAGACACAGAACTAAGAATCCTTCAAGTTCCTAATATAATAACGCGGGGTACTATAAATCATTGGTGCGGTACACTCGGCCGGGTAATCGGGTACGTTTTAAAGCTGTCATCGGCTTAGCACCCCCCTCCACCCTCGCACCCCTTACCACCCTCACCGGCGGCACTTCACGTGCGTTTTGACGCGATTATCATACCCAACCGGTATCTGAGAGCAATATTGTTTGCGGTCTAGGAGCTAGGTTTAGTGGATGTGGTATTTGAGGAAAAAGTTTGTATTTGTGTTTAAAACTACTTATTGGGACGAATTGGGACGAATGGACGAATTGCATTGTGCTAATTCCGGAAGACAGATTACAAACAAAATGCTTCTACTTTAGTTTTGGTTTGAAATATTTAATCTACCTACTACCTAATCTTATTCCTATCGTGTTTTTCCTATCCTATTTTTCATTCCTAAGTTTCAAGACTTAATAATGGTACCTTCATAATCTTGTTCCGAAAAATAATTAATAGACACACTAAGTACCACATCCAACTCTCGTACATCGGCGTCACCTCCCCAACGACGCGGTTTTTGAATCTGCTTCCTTTGTGACGGTTTTAATATGGAAATTAACGTTCGCTGCCGGTTGACGCGGAACACCTCAACAAACTGATTTACATTTACAACCACTTCTTAAAAATGCACGCGATAAGGTACAAAATCCTTTGGCAAAAATATAATCGCACGTTTTAGTATGGCGTCTAAAAAGTATGGAACCCAACGGGCGATGTGCTGGCTAATTAAATAAAATGTTGGATTTTAAATGCGCTAACATTTTGCGTTAGCAAAGAGTAGCTAATATTTTTTGAATTCTGAAAAATACTAGAGAGATAAAATTGTGATTTGGTGGTGCGGATTTTATATATACAGAACAGTATGTATCCAGTTTCGTTGGTAAAGCTAAGCACATTCTACATAGGGTCGCTAATATGAATCTGCAATTATTCTAAACTAGCAGTGCCCCGCGGTTTCACCCGCGTTGTACCCGTTCCCGCAGGAATTTCGCGATAAAAAGTAGCCTATGTCCTTTCTCAGGCTCTGGACTAACTGTGTACCAAATTTCATTCAAATCGGTTCTGTAGTTTTGGCGTGAAAGCGTAACAGACAGACAGACAGACAGAGTTACTTTCGCATTTATAATATTAAATAGTTAGGATAATCTAATCAAAAGACATATTATCCAGATAACGATCTCTTCATGTATTCACGTAGCAATCTATGTTTGAAATAGCTACGGTAGTATTTTCATATTCGCTACGCTACGGCGTAGGCTTGTAGCCATCTCGTAGCATGCTTGACTATTCATAACAATAACAATGCAATAACAATGCTTTTTTAGAGAACAAAAACATGAAGAATTTTATTGTATCTTCCAAGAATATATAGGATAAAGGTACATATTGAGGATAATATCTATATTTTTTGTAATAGCAGTTCACCGCAGGTTTTCCCTTCTGTATCTGTTCCTGTGGGAATTTTGCCATAAAAAGTGCAGTCACAAACCTTCATCTTGAATCACTCTGTATGTTAGTGAAAACTGCATGACAATCCGTTCAGTAGTTTTTAAGAAAATTAATTACATACAAAGACAGCTTTTAACTTTGTTTTATAATTATGTACCAACATTAAGAAACAGTAATGACCTTGAACATCACACTGCAGGATAAAAGAACATTAATGAGAATAGGCCATACATACGTATCTATATTTTATTAACTATTTCATCATCAACAAACAGTACCCACTATCTCGAGAAATATCTTTAAATTGAAACCGCACATACTTGAATACGTAAAGCTGTGTGTGTGATATTTGCCGACCGTCTCGCGAGATCCGTTCACGCTCCGAATCAACTGTTTGAATACAGATACGTCGCTCTACATTTATTGTTAACATTGTGTTTTGTAGGGCTGGCACGAGAACGTCAAGCTTTCTACTAATATTATAAATGCGAAAGATTGTGAGGACGGATGTATGTATTCTATAGTGTTGTGTTTTCAATTAAAAAAACAGAGAATTTGATAACACCGTATCGTTAAAAACCAATTTTTAAAGAAGATACGACGGCATTGATGCGTAGGTGAGACCTCAGCCAGGGCCCCAAAAGTATATTGCTAACCGATTTATAAACAAATTGGTAGATCTTACGAGAACACAGTTTAAAATCGATTCTTTATACTTTATAAAGAATTGATTTAGAACTACTAACCGCACCCAGCGATTTTACCCACGTTGTACCCGTCCCCGCGGGAATTTCGGGCTAAAATGTATCTCATGTATTATTATGATGTATAACCTACCTATATTACTGGAAAGTTTCATCCAAATTCCTTCAGCAGTTTTTACGTGGAAGAGAACAAACATACATCCTCACAAACTTTCGCATTTATAATATTAGTAGGATAAAGATTGAGCTACACCCCTAGAGAGCACCCTGCTCCACACCCCACTCTTTTGTCCCACAAATCCGATGTATCGCTTTCACTCCAAACTCACTGATATGGTAATGTGACATTTAATTCGTATCACTCGGGATGCTTTATTAATACAGCTCTCTATAGACTCAGTTACGCGGACGAGTCCTTTGTCCCATATCAAATATGAATTTTAATTTAATATTGATTTGTATGGAATCCGAGGGATATTATCTGATGATGATCTCGTTTAGTTACTTATATGAATTTGTTTCTTGATTTTTGGATGTAAAATCAAACTGAACTAAAAAGTTTATATATTTTTAAAGAATTCCTTTATGTACTTGCCTATGAAAAAAGGTTTAGTAATTTCCATTGAGTTATATGTACTACGGTAATTTCATTATATTCTTTCCCTCATCACTAAATGTGAGTATCGGTTGGATGCAAAATTAAATATAAACAAGTGTTGTAAGTATAGTTATTTTCATTCTTCATATTATTTGATTATATTTTGCAAATTTCATCTTTTAGGATAAGTGATAACCTTTTAAGAATCTTTAAGAAGTACTGTTGGTGAAATAATCGATTGTCAAATTAAGTTGAAAATTACAAAGTAACTGTAATTACAAAGTAACTTCTTATAAGTAATTGAAGGGTTTTACCGTTACGGTCATATGTCAGTGGTCTAATGTGAAGTTTTTTGAGGTACCTACATTTAACTGTGGTCAACTCGAACGAGACATATGGCGTCATCAAAAACATAAGTGCTTATTTAAGTCATAGGCTTTCAAAATAACAAATTGTAAAATCAATATTGGCAACTCTGGAAAAATATTTCCCTTAATTTCAAAGAGAAATGTAAAACGAGAAAAGATATCAGGGTTCCCGGTAAAAAATGAATTAAAAAACGACCGACACCGGCTATGACGAAATGCGGATGCGTTGGATACTCGAATATTGCCAATAAAACATCGGTGAGCTGAAAAATCGATGTCGACAGACGAACATACAATCATGTACACTTGTAGCTAGGTATAGACGGAAATATCGTGATTTGAATTTGGATACGAGTGGTATTAGGTAACTGTGTATTTGTGTATTTTACTTGCGGAGTTTTACAGTGCATCTTATGGCTATGTAACTATAGAAGGAGTTTACTTTAATTATCGTAGTGTTTTGGTAAACAAACCTTTTTTTTCAATTTGATTGATCAAACATTTGAAGGTGTTTTTTTCTGAGCGCTACCGTATTTCCGACCGACCCTGTTATTTAAACTAATAGAACACTAGCAGCGCCCGCGGTTTTACCCGCATTGTGCCCGTTCCCGTGGGAATTTCGGGAATTTTTATACATATAAACCTTCCTCTTGAATCACTCTATCTATTTAAAAAAACCGCCTCAAAATCCGTGCAGTAGTATTTCAGTTTATCGCGATCAGACAGACAGACAAACAGACGCGGCCGTGGACTTTGTTTTAAAATGTGTAGTGATGTCAAGGCCTTAAGCTGATCTAGAAACCCTCGCGAGTTAGCCACTAAACTTACTCGAATCAACTTACTATTATGTATCCACTCTATTATTCATAGTACCTACTCAACCATCTATTTATTTCATAGTTGTACTCAACTATATTTCCCGTTCAAGTACATCACAGATATGATGAAAGTGATAAATCCGTGCTCGCAAGTGCAGTACTTAGATATAATGGAGCCGACGGCATTGTTCGTCGCGATAATCACTCGTGGAGTGTCTGTAGAACGGCGGGGGTGGGGTGCTAGTTACACTGTACGATTTGTTAGGATGGGATACGATTTTTTTTAATACATTTATTTTGAGTAAGTAGGTAGTGGCTAACCCTACTCTCCGAAGCATATTGCCACTTTCGGCAACTCATCCAAGTCGAGTTGCACGCTGCTTAATAATTACAATGAACTAACATCGCTTTGTCCAACTACTCGACGATATTTATGACTCGATACCTAAGATAAGCTTTACATATAGTGGTATTTCTATCTGAGCGCTAGCTTCGGAGGACACGTTAAACTGTCAGACCTGTTGTTACCATTAATAGATTTTGTTGGAAATCTTAACGCTGTCTAAAAACTCCGACATCAGACTAGTATGAGCCACTAGACTACTTAGCGCTTAATTAGAAAAATAAGTTTATTGCGACTTTTTTCGGTTCAAACACGTAACAGCATGCTTTGATAAATGCAACATTTACTTCACTACACTGAAAACCTAGTTTTATTTTGTCATATACCTACCAAGTCATGTTCACTTTACATTACTACCAAGTCATTTGGTTCTTGAAAAGTACAGAAAACCGAATCATTAAAAAAATCAACTCATATAAAATCGTTGCATGTAAATATCTCGCAGAAGACACCCCATTCATTCGCGCATCCCATTCACATCGAGAGTCCGATTCCCGGCGGGTCCCTCACATTTGTAGATTGATTCAAATCCTAACGGACGCTTCTTTGTTGCAGAACATGAGTTCCGTTGAAGAGAAACCTCCGGAACCTTCGGCGAAACCCCACGTCAGAGAGTTAAGGAATACGGAACTAGTATCAAGATTACTGGCTGCTACTCCTCCGTACCTGTACAGCGCATTACCATTACAGCCACATGCGTTCTTCTTCAGTGAAATGCTCCGGTCTTTTGTCAACGCTCGGCACGGCTGCCGCCCCCCTCACTACCACAGACGATTCAAACGCAGAACACATAAATACTTCGCGGAGAACGAAGATTGGCGACGGGACTGGCCGAAACCTGAAGAAGAAAAGAAGGAAGAGACACGCCCGGAAGTTCCCTTGGAGTTGACAGTTGACAAGCACCCTAGAGATCGAGATCCTTCTCCAAGGAGGTTGTCTCCTAAATCTGAGCATACTAAGTCGAGCGGCAGCCCCGGCCCTCCAGGCAGACCGTCGTCTTTCGTCGACGTCGGAACCGAGGAGCTGCCAAAACCTTCCCCATGTGTAGGAAGGAATCCCCAAGAAAATATCCCTCAACCAAACCTGATCTTGCCACCTCCCCCTCCAATGTGGTATCCACCGCTGTACAACCCACAGTTTGGAGTAGATCCGTTGAATTTCTTCATTGATTTGCGCGTCTCAGGTCATATCTATGACAGAAAACGGATGGCTGAAGGAGAACCGACTTTGAACCAAGACCCACGTCCCGAGGAAAGTTTGGACAAACGTTTGGGCAGAGATTTCGGGAGGAATCGGCATGTGTCGGCTTTTTCCGTGCCTGTTCGGAACTCAGAAGGTGCTGAAAGATATTTTGATCCGAATAGCGGGAAAGTGAATGGTACTTCGTACATCATGAGGAATTTGAAGCGGGTGTATGATGACCTCCGTTCTAATCAGGATGAGAAGGATGCTAGCAAGGATGAAGACACTAAGGTGGAATCTTCTGATGTTGATGACGACGATATTATTGATTAAATGAGATATGTACTTACCTACTTTAATAGGTATTAGACACAGTCAGGGATGATAGCTAATTTTCACTTAAGGGCGAAATTCGGTGACTGATAAATTATGGTTGACTTTCCGTGACAGAGTGTCACTTCCCTGACTGTACTTACCTACTATACAGGGTGGAAAAATCGAATGCCACATGGATGGCAACTACCTTAAATATTGTAAATAGCACATTTTGTGTAAAGGAAACTTTCCTTCGTTTTTAGAAACAATAAATACTGCATTTAAGGATTTATGAAAAATCGCTTGCCTCAGTCGGGACTCGAACCGGTCAAATGTGACAAAAAATTATGTGCTGTATTTTATGATGCAGATCGAAAGGGTTACTGATAAGGTTCATTTTTCTCTAAATAACAAATACAATCAGAATAACGGAAGGCCATGAAAATTGTAAATGAAAAATTAAAACACAGAAAATAAAACAATATTCATTTAATAACCTTACTAAAACCTTGCTAACTAAAGTAGTTGTTCAAAATGAGCCCCGTTTTGGCGTTTGCATAAATCTAATCTTTTGAGGAATTGTCTTTTCGTAGCTCGTTGCAGTGAATTGTGGTGAATATTAGTAATAGCTGCATGGACTTCGGTTTTCAATTCGCGTACGTTTTCGTAAGTTCTTTTATAAATAACATCCTTCACGTATCCCAACAAAAAGTAGTCCAATGGCGTTAGATCCGGAGATCTGGCCGGCCATTTAATAATCCCTTTTGTACCGATCCATGTCTGTAAATGGTTATTTAGATATGTAGTCGATAACCTGCTGTTATGTGCTGGTGCACCGTCTTGTTGGAAAATAAAAGTGTCGTATTCTTCGGGTAGATCATTTAATGCATTTCGCAATAGGTCTAGGATTTCGAGGTATTTTACTGTATTCAGGTGTCCTTCAAATATGTGAACCATAACAACCCTGTTTTTCATTATCCCGCACCAAACGTTAAAAGAGAATCTCACCTGATTATTAGTTTCATGTGTACGCATCGGGTTTATACGGCACCAATAATGATTATTGTGACGATTGTACATACCATTATTACTAAAGTTACTTTCATCTGACCATATTATGTAATCCAAAAAATTTTCGTCTTGAGCCAATTTTGCCTCGATATCTCGACAGAATTGAAGCCTTCGGTCAGTGTCTCCCGGAAGCAATTTTTGCACCAAACGACCTTCACGGTAACATTTATACTTGTATTTTTTGAGCACGCTTAGCACACGAGTATGATTAGAACCAAGTATTTCAGCGGCTTCTCTGCTCGATGCTTTCGGGTAGGCTTCAAAATAAGTTAAGACACCTAAATCAAAATCGGAATAACCAATCGGCTGTTGTAGTCGCCGAAGCCGGCTCTCAAATCTTCCATGGCGTTTTAAGTTTTTAACCATTCGTTGCAAGACGAACCTGGATGGTATTTGCCTGTTTGGATATTGTTCCGCGTACCACTGCAGTGCTCGTGTTACATTTTTTGCAATAACAAAGTACGCTTCTATTAAATCGAACTGTTCTTGATAATCGTCAGCCATTTATAATGTAAAAGCACTTGCAAGTCACAATTTCAATTTAACTACGTAAAATAGTAGCTCTAATATTCGAAAATGGAATAAACACAATTCAAAAAAAAGAAAAGAATGCGTTCAACAAGTCGGGCATTATTTGTTTTAAATTAAAAAGATTGCACTTAAAAAACAAAAACGGTTCGTTAAAATGTTCCATTTTTAAAAATGTTCGTATTCTAGCTACTATGATGACTAGAGAATAATTGATGCAATTTTCCTATCAAAGGAAGTAGGTTACTAAAGTGGCATTAGTAATCGCAACTAAAGTGATAAGTAAACATAAGTGCAGCTCATCATTATCATATTGTCATTTACACGTCTTTATTTTCCTTGTATTCCACGGATTACGTCTTAATTCACGTGACGGGTGAAATCAAATTTAAAAGGTAATTGTTAGTTTGCATGGCCTTCCGTTATTCTGATTGTATTTGTTATTTAGAGAAAAATGAACCTTATCAGTAACCCTTTCGATCTGCATCATAAAATACAGCACATAATTTTTTGTCACATTTGACCGGTTCGAGTCCCGACTGAGGCAAGCGATTTTTCATAAATCCTTAAATGCAGTATTTATTGTTTCTAAAAACGAAGGAAAGTCTCCTTTACACAAAATGTGCTATTTACAATATTTAAGGTAGTTGCCATCCATGTGGCATTCGATTTTTCCACCCTGTATACAATAGGAACAAACATTTAAAAAAATAAAGCCTTTTAACCTATTAACCTAACTAAATCTATTCGGTTAATGAACAAATATATTCAGCTACGTATATAAAACGCCTAAGGCATCTTTTAATTATTGTCACATCTACTTGCATCTACTTGTAACTTGTATTTTCTAATGTTATCTAGTAACCTACATCACTAAAGTAAAAAATAAAGTAAGCCTGTAATGTCCCACTACTGGGCAAAGGCCTCTTATCTCACTGAAGATCAGTACCTACATCACTATTATTATAATATTTTACTATGTTATGGCGCGTTTCGGCCACCGAATCTATATCGGTTAACCTAGATAGTTCAGTAAAATTCATTGTAATGAGCGAAACTCGACTCAAGTTTCAAAATGATATGTTCATATTGTTTCCATTACGGCTAGCCGAATACCAGTAGAATACATTAGTCGGTGACCGACTAATGGCCGCCGTAGCCACACACCTAAGAATGTAAACGCACCATTAAAAGATAGGTCACCTATTTATGTACCTAATTGCCTAAGTAAATATGAAAAACTTCTCTTGCCATGCATAAAATGTCGTTTATTTCCCGTGGCACCACCACTTGACACTACCAGTAGTGTTATGAAGCATGGGAATTAATATTAGATATCGAATTGATCTCAAAATCTAGTCTGTAAATAAAGCTTGTTTTGTGAATGTTATAAATTCCTTATTTTATTGTATACCTAACTACTTAGTGAAAGCATTGAAATGTAAAAGCTTATAGTTATCTTGTAATAACCCATTTTAGTATTTAATAAATTTACTTGAATGAAATAATAGTTTATTTGTAATACCTTATTTTGAAAATAAGAATAGGAACTTAACTGACTCACGAGTCACGGCTTAAATGAAGAAAGTTTGTGAGGATGGATGTATGCACTATGGATGTATGTAGGTTTGTTACTCTTTCACGAAAAAGCTACTAGACGGATTTGGATGAAAAATTTGCAGTAATATACCTAGATTATTCATCAGAATAACACATGGATACACTTCATCCCAAATTCCCACGGGAACGGCTAGTATCATAAATTACGGTTGAGCCTACGAGGCTGATAACTCACCCTAATGACAGTGTTCCATTGCGTAGATGCATCGCATGGGGCATCCCTCATGCTATGCTATACAAGGCGTTAGTCAGTTGCGAACGACACAACGCAACGCAATACACCAATGGAGTTTCGCCCTTACCGTACTAAGAGAATTTATTAATTAACTCTTACTCAACTTAGAGAGTGTGGAGCGGCTAATGCTAAAATCATCAAAATCAGTTGCTATTCCGATGTGAAATCCGAAATTTGGTACCCGCCAAATAATATCAAACTTTAACAATAACACTATAATAATATTACTGCCATCTATTGAGAATATTTAGAACTACGCGGTAAAAGGTGACATTTAGTGCAGAGTTGCCATTGTAATTAAGTGAAATTCCTACTAAACATAAAATACCTCTTTATTTATTTTGAAATAATTGTCTTTAAAGATGACAGAAGCATCTTATGGTTTTCGTTAAAAATAATGTTTTGTATTGAAGTCATAAAATAAATTTTAATCAAAACAATCAATTGGATGGATTCTCATGCCTATCATGGATTCATGGAATTTTTATTGATAAATAATAATGCAACTGCAAAACATTTCTACCACGTCGCCTTTGACATTTGACAATGGCTTTTATATTTGATTGATTTTATTATTTTATATTGCAACACTTTGTTCACCACGCGATTTTTGTGAATCTCTCGAAATTCGTAATTTTATTAGAAAAGTAATTTACGAATAAAAATCGCGGTAAAAACTATACAAAATGTTTGGTGGACAGCAACCAATTTTAGTATTGAGTGAGTATATTTATTACGGCGCTATTTTTATAATAAAAGTGATGTATTTACAATGGTGATAAAATTACAGGCCAAAACACAAAACGTGACTCCGGCAGAAAAGTTCAACTCGAAAATATCAATGCAGGAAAGGTGAATATCGACAAAAAGTGTTGTTAACGTTAAATTTTCGTTGTAAACTGCTGATTTTGGTATGTAACACGTATATGTTGTGTTTATTTTAGACGATAGCCGACGTTATTCGAACATGCCTCGGGCCGCAAGCTATGTTGAAAATGTTGATGGACCCTATGGGTGGGATCGTGATGACTAATGACGGCAATGCGATACTCCGTGAGATCACTGTGCAGCACCCGGCGGCCAAGACCATGATCGAAATCGCCAGAACACAAGACGAAGAGGTTATAACCTTCAATTATTTTTTATTTTTCACCTATTGAGTGCTACCTTGAGCCTTAGAGTTTTCTGTATTGTATGACAGTAGTTTACATAGCATATTCATTCAATGCATCTAAAGGTAGCAGCAAAACCAACCCAAGAAACTAAAAATAATTTAGAACAAAACAAAGGAATTTTAGAAACAAAGGGGTTTCAATATCTATCTTACCATCTCTGATATTGGAGTGTCAACTCTAATTATCCTATAATAGTAACTATTAACATCTAAGCATAATCAAATCACTAAAACTCCAACACAGTGTCGGCCACTACCCTACTTGAACTTACACTTGAACTTATTTACATAAACTATCACTTTACATAAATTACAGGTTGGTGATGGTACCACCTCAGTTATCGTCCTAGCTGGAGAGATGCTTGCTGTTGCCGAGCAGTTCCTGGCCCAGAATATCCACCCGACAGTGATCATCAGGGAGTACCGACAGGCTCTCGAAGATGCCATCAAACTGCTGCAGGACAAGATTTCTGTGCCGATTGACATGAATGATAAGGAGAAGATGAAGGATGTTGTAAGTATCATATTTAAATATGGATCATGACAAAGATACAAAACTTTACTCTAAAGAGACTAAAACTTACATAAAAAAGGATTTGGACTGAGTTTGTTTGTAGTTTAAATAATGTTGAAATGACCTAAATGATAGGTATATAGGTTTGCTTCTTTATTGTTTTGGCTAGATACAATATAAAACAATCATTTTTATTTTAAGAAACCTCCAGAACATTTATTGTTTTATTTCGTTATGAATGACCAGTTTTCTCAACAACCTAAATCGGTCCAGTTTACATCCTAACAAATATGAAATAAGTAAATTAATTAGTGATAAATGTTTAACATCTTAAACCATTCCTCAGATTCGTTCCTGCGTTGGTACCAAATACATTGGTCGCTGGGCTGACCTTGCTGTGGACATTGCTCTTGACGCCGTCAACACTGTCACCCAGAACGAAAATGGCAGAGTAGAGGTTGATATTAAAAAGTGAGTTCATATTTCACATAATTTTAGCTGGAATATAGGAATTTAGGCATATACATATTTAAAACTTGTACTTGTCTTTTGTTTGGATAAACATGAATTTTACCTTTTTGTACAAGATTTGGTTTTACCAAACAAAGTACCTAATTCTTCCCAAGTAAGGCGCCATACCTAATTATGTAATACTGTTCATAAGTCTTCTCTAAATCATCCAATTTAGTGGAGTTGTTCTGAAGTTATTAGCATACATTTCGGCGTTTTATTTTTATTTATATATATTTGGAAAGTATATTAAAACATTTTAATTCTAAAGATATAGTCTGAAGTTTTTGAACAATTCCATCAATACTTTCCAGCTACGCCAAAATCGAGAAGATTCCCGGCGGCACCATCGAGGAGTCGCGCGTGCTTACCGGTGTGATGATCAACAAGGACGTGACGCACCCCAAGATGCGGCGCTACATCGAGAACCCGAGGATAGTGCTGTTGGACTGCCCGCTCGAGTACAAGAAAGGCGAGAGCCAAACCAACATCGAGATTATGGGTGACCAGGTAAGCATTAAATATATTATACTGGCATTTTTTTCTGATTACGTGTTTATCCTTCCAAATTTATAGATATTGTTTTATTTATGGAACAGTATAAATATGTAAAACACAGCCACAAATCGTGGTAGATGCACTTGCTCTTGTAACACATGAATGATTGGACCGTTTTTTGTGATATTTGACTTTTGGATTCATCTGAGCCTTGAATAGCAGAATAACCAATATGCTGTACACTGCAGGTGAAATCGCGCAATTTATTATATTAATGCTTTGATTTCGATTTTATTTATGACCTTTTCAATTTACTTTTTTTAATAGAATTTCTGACTAAAATCTCCCTCCCTTGAATTTAATTCATAATCACAAGCCTCCGAAAACCCTACATTTGTAAATAATATTAACACACTCAATCATACAGGACTTCACAAAACTGCTTCAACTGGAGGAGGAGCATGTCCAGCGCCAGTGCGAGGACATCATCGCCTTGAAGCCAGACATCGTGTTCACCGAGAAGGGAGTTTCCGACCTCGCTCAGCATTATCTCATCAAGGCGGGCATTACTGCTATCAGAAGGTTTGTGTTATTGTCAGGTTTACTGCACGAATGATACGACGAAAATGTCTCTTTTGATTGACTTGAAGAGACTTGCCGACATATGAGACAGGGTCTGATGGGATATGGGGACGTATGAGGTACAGATAAGATTTGGGGACAGATGAACATCACTATTTGTAACCAGTAATATACTGAAACAAACCATAAGTCATCACCACCTATATTTCAGACTACGAAAGACCGACAACAACCGTCTGGCTCGCGCGTGTGGCGCCACCATCGTGAACCGCACCGAGGAGCTGAAGGAGTCCGACGTGGGCACGCAGGCCGGCAAGTTCGAGGTCAAGAAGATCGGGGACGAGTACTTCACCTTCGTCACCGAGTGCAAGAACCCCAAGGCATGCACCATCCTGCTGAGGGGAGCTTCTAAGGATGTGCTCAATGAGATCGAGAGGAATCTGCAGGATGCCCTGCACGTGGCTAAGAATTTGGTGAGTGGAAGTTTTCGAGTGTTTATTGGGGAATGTATGTATAGTGCAGGGTCGAGATTAGGCTATTGGTTGAAAAAAAAAAACAGTTTTTGTGTATGGTAAACTATGTTACCAGTTATAATGATATCGTCAATCGTAGTTATTGGAGTTAGAAGAAACATTGGGACAAATGAAATGAGTGCAGAATGGACACTACTTGGATGTGCGGGGTAACATTTTTATCGCTACCCTGTTTCGGCGGCGATTAGATTGATGATCCCTGTTTTGACAATCGCTAATGATGACAAATCAAACACTACTTAGTATTGAGTATGTTGGCCACTAACCTTCTCCACCTTACTCACTTTGTATAATGTGTAATTTGTCCCCAATTGATTCCTTTTGTATATGTATGTGTGATCTTGTTCCCCAGGTAATAAACCCGCGTCTGGTCGCTGGCGGTGGTTCCGTGGAGATGGCGGTGTCTCAGGCGCTGGCGGGCAACGCGGCGCACAACACGCCATACCGCGCGGTGGCGCAGGCTCTAGGTAACTTGTCATATACACATTGTTCTATGTACGAGAATTTTCTTAAAGAAAAGAACGAATAAAATCATATCTTAAGTGAAAACAGAATATTTCAACTGTGATAAATATTAAAATTTTAATCGCCTTAAAATATATAAATGCTAATAATAGAATAGAAGAAAAAATAAGTCGCTGTAAAGAATAATTTATGCATTTTGACCGTTCGGTACGGGGCATGAAAATTGTACGTCATTTTATGACAGTAATTTAGTCTCTCGGACCGTGCCACGGTTCTGCATACATCATCCATTTAATGCGACACAATATTGTCTACAGAAATCATCCCGCGCACGCTCGCTCAGAACTGCGGCGCGAACACGATCCGCACGCTGACCGCGCTGCGAGCCAAGCACGCCGCCGGCGCCGCCGCCTTCGGGATTGATGGAGAGAGCGGCGCCATCGTCGACATGCAGGAGAAGGGCATCTGGGAGCCGCTCGCCGTCAAGCTGCAGGTCACTTGGATATAAAAATAGACTTTATGTTGTAGAATTAACAGCTTTTGAACCCTAACTAGTGCGAAATCTGGAGACAATAACATCAAAATTAGTATTCAGAAAACTAGGAATACCAGGATATTAATTGAGGGAACTCAAAATTTTATCATTCACACGTCAGAACATTTGTGAAGAAAAAATGCATAGATATTATAAAAAACCGAATTCAAAAACACTTATGGGCTCACCATGAGGCTTTACAGAATACTATTTTAAAAAATCGATTCACATATAGCAAAACTATACAAACAAAACATCCGTCGAACTTCTTCAGATTAAATAAAGATCCTGGCCACACTCATAATTGAGTGTTCTACACTGTAAGCTTCGTCGATCAGAAACGGAAACATAAACCTTTCTCACATCAAAACACCTACCATAATAAAAACAACTTCCCACTTTCAGGTATACAAAACGGCAGTCGAAACAGCGATCCTCCTTCTTAGAATCGACGACATCGTCTCCGGGTCCAAGAAGAAGGACAAGGACCAGCCCGCCACCCCCGCGCAGATGGCCATGCAGGAGTAACAGATTACTAATACATTTCAATACTTTAATGTTAACTTACTGTGTGTTTTGAGATGAAACTTACCAGAATTTCGACAGCTCAGGTAGGCACATGGATATTTCAATTTAGTAAATAGTAAAAAAAGTATAGTATTAGTCTTAGTTAGCCCAAAGGTTAATTCAAATTAACAATGTATGGTGCTAAAACTATTAATAATCACCTTCTAATATGATTTTTTCTACAATAACTTAATATGCCTATCAACAACTTGCAAACACGCCCACTGTGAGACACAATATAACAAAAATCACTTAATTGCTTCACCAATATATAATATCGATTAATTTATAATTATACAACAGGCAGATTTGATAATATGTTATATATCGATATTCTATAATTATTACACAAGCGAATATTGTTTATTTTTAATGTTACAAAAGACTTTTTTCATGTAAAGTTATTCTGTAAGTTTCATCTTAGAACACAAAAACGTATTAAAATTAGCTTTTATTGTAATACCGAATAAATAAAATGTTTCATCGGTTACAATGCGATGTTCGTAGCTTTCGCATTTGTCTGCGCTAACACGGTTGCCTTATTTAATTATAATTGAATTACAACTTTATTTCTTGTCAAAACGGCACATTTTTGTTTGTTCAATATGTCTGTTATTTATGATATCATGGCTATCACAAGAGTGCATTTAAGTTTCCCGGATGGATGTTTTAAATGAACAATAATAGTATTAAAAGTTTTATAATATACTCACCAATATTTGATTTTATTTTACTTTTTATGTACCGCCTAAGAGATGTAGATTGATAAGTATTATTCAAGTTTACTACTAAACCGACCTTTGCCTAAAAATGGGATGATTCAGGCTAACAGTTACAGTAACTTTTAAACCGACGACACAAAGAGGTTCTTGATTCGCCTGTAACTATTCTGCCTTGAGAAAGGACAAACGAAAATTAACAACTTTAAAATTTCTAATTGGATTTTTTAAACTTATAAAAAAGTTTCTATAAAAATCTTTTTCCGCGTATGATATAGACATAAGATATCTCTTTTAGCAAAGAGGTTAATTACACCTATATGGGTTAAACATTTCATAACTATACATAACCAACAGATTATTTATATAAACTAAAAGTTATTGAGGGTTCATGAATCAACTAATTATGATATTTCAAAAAGTAGCTACGTTGTAATTATACAAAAGTAGTGTCCGTTTGGCGACAGGCGATACGCACCAAAGTTTTTATTGTTGAATAGCACTTTTACAGTTAGCTGGTATGTTTCCATTGGGCCAATTCCCATAGTTGGATTGCCCACCCAATGAATGGTTTTACCTACTAAATGAATCGAAATGAAATTCTACCGTTTCCTTTAGAGTAAATTCACACATACAAATTAAATTTACGCATGGAATTATTATTCCAGTTTCTTTACTATTAATTTTACGTAACAATTATAGTGTAGTGACAACAGTTGTCACTATCGTGTTGTGGTATTAACTAAAGAAAAGTGTTTACACGCATTACGATGCCATGAATGAGGTAACAAAACCGAGAAAATATTACATACTGAAAACTAAATGTTTTTACACACAATTTTACTCAACAATAATTTACTCTAACGTACAAAAGAAATGACATCAACTGTGTAAAATAATGATATTTTAGACACATAATATTTGTGTCTTTTATTTTTGTGTCGTAATGTCAATGGAGAAGGGTTCGCTTGTTGACAAACAATAGTTCAAATAATATGGTCGGCGGGCCCTGTGGATGTGTGATTCAGTGATCAGCAGTTGGAGGCAGAGGAGTGCAGGAACGAAGGTACGTGCTTTTGGTATTCATATTAATTTTTTTAAAGTGCTTGTATAAAAAAGTGACAATTTTATGTAGATTTTAAAGTAAACATAAAAACTATTTTTACATATAAGCTTTAGTGTGGTTTAACTTTGACAAAGTTTTAAATTTTACCCGATTTCAAATAAGAGTATGTATTTTTTAAGTATACGAATTTTTCACTGCAAATAATTATTTAATAAATTCATTTAATAATACTGAAATTCTGTTTTGAAGTTAGGTTAATTCCCGTCTGCCTAATTTGAACTTATAATATGTTTTTAAGGAGTGTAATAATAATAAGTCTGTGTTGAATTCATCGATTTTAAGTTAGGTTTTTTTATTTGAAAGGTGTGGGGAGAGTTTTATGAATAAAAAATTAGCCGGGGTCACCATATATGTATTAAATTTTCATTTAAAACAATGTCTTATTGCACACAATTTCATTGTAAGAGTTTTATTAATTTGTGAATGTTCTTAATTCGTAACATAATGAAAACCTGCTTTGTTTCGGTAGCGGTTCCTTCTCTGGTTAACTTTCACAACACAAAGCTTCGCGATTATTTCTCAAATAGTATTTTGTGTCCTCCCATATTTTTCTATAGTAGCTTAAATGTTATAGTAAATATGTAAGTAGACTTCAAGCTACTTTTTATTAAACACAATTCAATCAGTGTATCAAATGAATCAGTTTCTATTAACCACTGCAGCGCCCCGCGGTTTTACCCGCGTTGTGCCCTTTCTCGTAGGAATTTCAAGATAAAAAATAGCCTATAACCTTCCCGTTGAATGTGGTTATCCATTACAACAATAATTATTGAAATGGGATTAGTAATTTTTGACATCCTAGCGCGTTCAAACAAACAAACTCTTCAGCGTATATTAGTAGTGATAATAATAGGTCCCTAACCTATATATTATTTGCTAGTATAACTTCTTACGTAGGTATTTTACTTTCTTTAGTTATGAACTATTATGCTGTTTACTTTTTATTTGATTGATTATAGTTACTTATACATTTTATACCAATCCCATCAAGCATCATGCATGTATAAAGCTATGCTGATATAAAATAAAAATTAATTATGGTAACAGGTGATTACGTAATGCGGTTTGATGGTCTCAAACTCGAGCCATGTTTGTATGAAAAGTAAATCGGAAACATGCTTCCCTCGACCCGGGAATTGAACTCGAGACCTCAGTCTTAACATGTTAATATCTTGTGTATGTTTCTCTATGTCAATATTTAACAAATATCTACTCATAGGACCGTTTTAAAATGTACTAAGTACATTGGGTACTTCCCAAATGAATTAACCTACACGTGTAGGTAAATCGACTTAACTAGGTCACTGATCATTGAGTGTAACTATTCGATGATCAATACGAGTCATTACCCGTGCATAGTTAACTGTCGTATCTAAACCATAGTAAATAGATAATCGTGAATAGTAAAAGTTTATGGAGCATGACTTCTGACTTCTACTTCCAAAACCGTGGGACATTGCACTGCTTTTCATTTGCAGGCTTTTGTTAAAATTGTAAGAATTGATTTACATATCAAATGGTTTAGTGCATTATGCGTTTTAGTATTGTTGGTTGAGCTTTTTATTTGATTGTTTTGTATGTGAACTGATCGGTTTGATTTAATTTGTTAGGTATTTGCGTTTTGTAAGGTGCGGTGTCTACCATTTATGTGCTACGGTTGTTAGGTATTTAGATTATATTTTTTTAAAAGAGCTTTGGATTAGACATTAGCATCTATCATTTTGTTTTCCATTTTCAAAAAGTTCATTACTAACTATCATTTTGTTTTCCATTTTCAAAAAGTTCGCTAGTCGCAGTCGGTCGCCTGCACTGTACCTAGACTTAGACTTAAGCCCTAGACTTTGACTCTTTGGGCTTCTCCCAAAGTCAAACTTATTCTATTAATTTTAAAGTTTATATTTAAGTTTTACAAAGAATTTGGGGTGTTAGCTAGGGCCAGAACGTGTTTCCTGAAATAAATTTATCTTAGTAGGTACTTATAATTAACTGTTAGTGAATTATTACTTTGTCTTTTTACTCGGTACCTGCTTGAGTATTGGCATGTAGGCTACATACCTAAATAATAAAATCATACCGCTTACATTGGCAGTAGCATACAATAATGACAATAATAATAATCATCCACAATTTAGGTAAAAGTGTCCGAGGCTAGTCTCATTTAGATGAGTTCACGGTCCGGTGACATTTGCGACGTTTCCGTTTTGATTTCATCACAATTCCGGGACAATGAAGGCTCCGGTCACTCACAGCTCAAATAATGTTAATTACTATTGTAATAAAGGTGACTACCAAAGGTTTTGTACCTGATACTAACATTCTATACTGACTGTTATGTAAGCCGTGGCTATTGTGTATAATAACTGATATGTATACTGTGATTTGTGATTGTTTGCAACAGGATAGATTTAAATCAGTTTAATTACAATATTTGAATGTGAATCCAATCCGATAGTAGTATGTGAGTGAAGATAGGCGTCCCATTACTAGCAGCGCCCTCCGGTTTCACCCGTTCTCGAGAGAATTTTGGGATGAAAAGTGTCTTCCACATGCATCACTGTCTAACGGTTCACGGTTAAATTCCCGTTGAATACTTAGTTTTTGAATACATAGACAGACAGATACAACCGGTGTTAGGATGTGTACAACCTAGTAGGATGGCTTAGTAGAACAGAGCATATACCATATATACATATATTATGGTAGTTTAGACACACAAATAATCAAAATAATTTGTATAATTTATATAATCTTTTGACCATTCTGGGTTCTTTCCGTTCAGAATATTTTATCATCTTACATCTTCTAAACCAAAATGTGTGCTTTTTTTCAGATATCTAAAGTCGACAAAATGAAGAATTTTCTGCTACTAAGTTATTTCCTCCATGCTGTGCTCTGCTTCGAAATTCAAAGTACACAATCTGAACAATATGATAAATCGACTGAGGTAACTAACTTGAAACTAAATAAGTATAATTTTTAGGTGTAATTAATAGGTGGTGTTAAATAATAGTAGTCAAATTCAAAAGGAAAAAGATTAAGTAATTTTGTGGCATTCTTGCACTTGCTTTTCCTCTATTTACTAGTTTTTGCTTGGAAAATCATCCATAGGTTAACATTTAGGTTCATTAAGAAGAAATTCATAAAACATAGAATATTTAATGTTTTATTTACTCGTATTTTCGAAAATTCCAGAAAGATATAGAAGCAGAGGCAGTCAGAGATCGTAGAGGAATCATAGAGGAAGAAAAGTTCTACAGCATGCATTCTGACAGACACCCCGACCCTAACCCATGGATGCCGGGGTCTTTGGCCCCCGAAGACGACCCAAATGTAGTCAACTCATCAATGGTCAACGAGATTCAAGAACCTTTACCAATGTTCCATACTACAGAGAAAGTCACAGACAAACCAACTAGCCGAGGAGCGAGAGCATCGAACGAAAACTGGATCAAGCTGCCCTACCCCAACCAAGAAGACTCCGAGGACATCCTCACCCCCCCACAACCCTCAGGAGACCTCATCAACTCCCGAATGCCAAGAGTCAACTTTGTCACACAAAACAAAATGTTAGACACTTCAGAATCTCGCAACGATAAAGAAGCGATACATAGATTGTCGAACGAAGCTCTCAGAACTGAATTCATCAGACCTGATGGGGATCGTAGAAAACCGGTATATCCCAGAGAAGCGGTCTTCTTCCCTGATGATTACAGACGTCCGATATACGAAGACCGCTTCTACAGTGACGATTCTTACAGACGAGAACCCTACTATGAAGTTTATGACAGAAGACCGTACTTCCCTGGGTACGCGCCTAGAGTAGACCGGTACGAAGCGGTCTATGATGACTACTTCCCTAGGAAACCGAAGAGGATCATTTACTACGCTCACTTGCCGGACGTGGTCAGGGCTCCCCCGAGCGTAGACCTTCGATACAGGTACTCTCCAGGTCCTTACAGGAGGTTCAATGATGACCATATGGGAGCTCGGGCCACTCGCTACGACACCAGATTCTGGAACAAATACCCTGTCAATCCGCGTAGGAAGGACGAAAGAAACTACAGAGACCTTTTGCCCGCCGGTACTGAAAAAGAATTCAAGAAGGGTGAAGAGAAAGTGACTCCTACTCCCGTTTTGCCCAAGAACCCTTCAGATGATAAGTCGAAGAGTATCGGCGGTCGCCGCCTGAACCACATGCTAATCAACAGCCACCAGTACCACGATAGCTCTGAAACGCACAAGCCCCGCACCTTAAGAAACGAAGACGTCTACTCGATGAGTCTCAAAGACCCTTACTTACGTGAAATTGACTTCATCAGGCATAGGGATTAAATTTTCTATCTATCTAACCGTCTAGGGCCTAACAAATAGGTAGAAGCAGTGAATATTGAGATAACTTTGAATAATATAGTATTAATAGAATATTTATTGAATGATGTGTTTTTTATACAAATGAATAATGAGTTTCGTGTAAGTTGTCGCTAATAAATGTAATAACGAAGGAGTTTGTTTTAATTATTCGTCCGGGTGCGAGCGACAAATTGTACAAGCAATAAATCGAGCATTTAATTTAAACAGACCGAGGGTGAAGATGAATTTCATTAAGAATTAATTAATGTCATTCTTAAGCCGTTTTGTTTTTCCACGCTTATAAAAAACATCTGTCGGCGCGGGGCGGGCGCGACGAGTTTTCTTGAGGTAATTAAGTAATAAATTTTGCGGCTGGCAACACCGAGGTGGGGGCCAATTACAGAGAGCATTTAGGAAAATGAATGTTGTGTTGTACGAGACGCTTCGCCAACGTGACTAATTAGAACGAGGGCTTAGAAAAAATCCTACGACGTGACAGCTTGTAATCAAGGGGATAGATTTGGTGTTTTTTTAAGTTTTTAATGTTGGGGCTAGAGCGGCGGTGGATTAATGGGCGCGATATAAATTATAAGGGAATTAAATGTCTCGTCTGCAGGCCTGAGGCCTTCGCATTCCTGTTGCAGATGCGTAAATCATTTCGCGGGAAAGGATTCGGCCCTTCCGACTTAATACTGTTTTATTTAACCCATATTTATACCAGAAACAAAGATACATTTATTTTATAACTTTTTAAGCAAATCGATATCAAATTGGTCTTTATCTTATATATAAAATTCTCGTGTCACAATGTTCGTTCGCGTACTCCTCCGAAACGGCTTGACCGATTCTCATGAAATTTTGTGAGCATATTGAGTAGGTCTGAGAATCGGCCAACATCTATTGTTCATCCCGAAATTCCCGCGGGAACGAGTACAACGCGGGTGAAACCGCGGGGCGCAGCTAGTATTGAATAAAATTAGATATAGATATAGGTAATAACTTTTTGAAACTCAAAGTGGTACCAGGGAATTAAGATACATATAAGAACTTAACCACCTTGTATTTATAGTCGGTTAAAAGTAGAGATAGCGAAATAATTACAAAATATTTTGAGATAAGAAATGAAAATGATAGATAGGTACTAAGATAAACTTAGTCTTAAATAGAGAGGTTAAAACAAAAAAATATTCATGTGTTTATTTTCTACTTGGCAACAGATGAGATAACGTAGAAAAACAATTTAATTAATTATATAAATAATTATTTTAATTATGTAAATATTATGTTTGTCACACGTTCGGATTAAGGTTACATTTGCGATGGTAACAATTTTTTGGTGAAAAAAAAACTGATTAAGTAACAGTAAACATATTATGAAGTCGTTTTAAATTACTATTAAAATAAAGCTGCAGAGATTGTTTCTTTATTTTTTGTTACTTGGTTTAAACGCGCATATAAACTAATTAAATACCTACTTATTAATTGAAACGTACGTTGATGTAATTATTATTTGTTTGACGCTGTCGCGAGCGCTTCACCCACCTCCTGATGAAGGTCACCGAATGTGACCGAAACGTGTTGAGGGACACTCAACAGTAACCTCTGTCGTACGTAAGTTCCCGTTTAACAAATAATACTTGAATACTTATTTTATGTTAGACAGCATTAAATAACAAGGCTATTACTACTAGCAGCGCCTTGCGGTTTTACCCGCGTTATGTCCATTCCCGTGGGAATTTCGGGATAAAAATTGCCCATAATACTCCCGTTGAATTTGACTATCTATTTCAAAAAGAATTATGCGAATCAGATTGGTAGTTTCTGAGATTAGTGCGTTCCAACAAATATAAACACAAACTCTTCAGCTTTATTATATATCGTATTAGCTGCGCCCTGCGGTTTCACCCGCGTTGTACCCGTTCCCGCGGGAATTTCGGGATGAAAAATAGATGTTGTCGGATCCTCAGACTTACCCGATATGCACACAAAATTTCATGAGAATCGGTCGAGCCGTTTCAGAGGAGTTCAACCACGCACCCCGTGACACGAGAATTTTATATATTAGATAGATAATGTCCACCCCACACGAAAGGGTTGTTGTGACAGTAACAGTTGGTATTCTACTCGACATTACATAATGCCGACAAAGATATTGACTCGAGGCGATTCGTTACCTTTCTTCAAAACGCGGCGCTTTACAAGTGGCCGGACTAAGGATGAACGGGGCTGGGCAGTTGCCCTTGTTAGACTGATTTTCCGAGAATTTTTTTTTGAAGATTATGTGTCTGTTAATGGAGGTTTGGGCAAAGAAAAGAATCAACATATTTAAAGTGAAGGCAAGAGGTAAATACAATTGCATAGCATACCTTTATTATTTACCAGCACTGCCCCAAGGTTTCACCCGCGTAGTACCCGTTCCCGCAGGAATTTCGCGATATAAAGTAGCCGATGTCTTTTTTCAGGCTCTGGACTAACTGTGTACTAAATTTCATTCAAATCGGTTCAGTATTTATGGCGTGAAAGCGTAACAGACAGACAGACAGACAGAGTTACTTTCGCATTTATAATATTTAATTAGGATTTGATGTCATTTCGATATACACAGTACCTAAAGTATCTATATCATTTAGTTCGCGTCAAAATATCAACGTTGCTACGCGTATCTCAAATGGAAATAGGAAGTAGATTTCTCTTGATAATGAATAATGATATCAATACTAACGCTAGTTTCCCGGCACAGTAAGCGCTCTCACTGCCACTGTGCCAACGTGGGCTTGTATTGGCGGGCTTGTAGCCTACCTTGGTCATGAATGTGGCTATTACATACACAATATTTTAACTAATGATCAAAAAATCTAACTCTTCAGATTTAGTACCTATATTAGTACAGGTAGTGTGGATAATATATCGCCCCTGATAATCAAGCACTTATTACGCCCCTGTGTTTACGTCTGAGAAGCACGGGTCTTCAATCTAATAAGAAGCGAGCCCAGCTAATTGGGGCCATGTTTGCGGTTACTGAATAAAGGGTTATTGTGTACTTATTACGTTGCTTCGAAGCTCAGACGAAGTAAATAACTCTATCATATTAATAACAAGCCAAACCCGCGGTTTTACCCGCGTTGGACCCGTTCTTGGAGAAATTTGGCCTGAACAAACCTTCCTCTTGAATCACTCTGTAAATCGGAATCTCGGGATAAATGTATCCCAAAGGTTATTCGGATATATAACCTATATTAATGTAAAATTTCATCCAAATCCGTTCATTAATTTTTCGTGAAAGAGCAACAAACATACATACACACAAACACCCATCCTCACAAACTTTCGCATTTATAATATTAGTAGGATAAACAGGGACTACGATTACAATAAACATTCAAGGGTTAAAATAATAGCTTCAAAATTAACCCTTCATACGTTGCACGTTAAAACTAACTGTGTTTTACAGTTGATGGCTGAATGACCGACGTATGTTTGTATTGGTGTATTAACATGTCTATAACAATTTACTGAATGGCTTTTATCTATGTTGTGGAGTGATGTACGTTACGAAAGGGGTGAGAACAGGGTTGGCACTAAACTGGGTGAGTATTTTTAATATTTATTTAATTTGTAAATTACTAAAATGAACTTCTTTTCTTTGTATGTAAATATTTTATAAAAGATATTTTAGCAACTTGAAACATATTAGTAAGCATAGGACATTTGTAAAAACAATAAAATCTCTAAACATTTTCAACAATATGCAATGCTTATATGAATATTGCCTAGTTTAAACTTACATATTATATAACATTTAGGGCGGATTGCACAAGGACTATAAATTCTATAAATTCGAAAACAAGATATGTACGGTCAAAAATTTATTTTATTTTGCACCAATTATACATATTTAGGTTACAAATTTTGAAACAAATGAATATAGCTAAAAGTCACAAACATTCGAAAATTTAAATTTGAAATTCACGTTTATGGACAGTTTGAAGACAGAACCACTTCTACAATAGGCTTAGCTCCTTCAATCAACCAAGCGGTTCCACTCGGCGCCCTCTCGAAGACGTCGACGGCAGCCTTACCAACAGCCTCCGGTTTCTGCCACTCAACACTCTTCAAAGTTTTATCCAATAGCTCAGTACTAGAGTCATCTAAAATAGGAAACTTGTCCACTAATGCAGTGTCAGTGAAACCAGGACAAATAGCCACAACTCTCACTCCAGTCTTCTTGTAGTTGTACTCATGTCCCAAAGACTTAGTAAAACCCATTACGGCGAATTTCGATGCATGATACGTGGGCACGAGAGGTCCTACTCTGAATCCGTAGATTGAGGCGAGGTTGATGATAGTTCCACCGTTGCCTCTCTTCATAAGCTCCCAGAATTTAAGAGACCATTCAATTAGTGCTGTGACGTTAATATCGATGGTCTTCTTATGTAGTTTGTCGTTCAGAATACCTGCGTTATTGATGAGCACGTCCACTTGATGGCAAGTGCTGATTATCTTCTGGGATATGGTGTCCAATGTTGATTCGTTGGTGATATCACATGGCATGAATGTTACTTTACCGCCTCCGTATTTGGAGTTCAAAGTTTTCTCAGCTAGTGCTCCTTGTTTGTTGTTGACATCGAGTATGATGACCACTTTGGCCTTCTTCGCCAGGAAATTGTCAGCTATTTCATAGCCAATACCAACGGCCCCTCCGGTGATTACTACCACTTTGCCCGCGATTGATTTTTCCATGTTGTCGTTGGCGCGACTTGTTGGTAAATGCATACATTTTCGTTGCGTATCTTTTATTAAACGTCCGATAATGTGACGGGTCATAAGGTGTTTACTATTTAAACAACTGATAAGTAGTTGGTTTAGCTTTATCTTAAGATTAAAACTTAGGTACGTCTCTGTAATTAGTTGCCAATGATAGGGAGTTTTATAAATAATGGTGTTTTATCAGTCAAGATCAGTAGTTTGAATTTTACAGATAATTTTAAAAATGTGGTAGGTAATTTATTAATGAAATTGATATTCGAATATATGATAATATTTGATTTATTTTGAACCTACAGGTAGGAAAAATATTTTTATAAACATTAAATTGAATAATCAATAATTGTTGTATAACTCAACGTGTCAACCCTAAATCTGAACTCGAGGGTCCGTCGCACCGAGACACTACAGATTCGGATAAATTGATAATTTTCACTTGCCCTTAATAACACAGCCGTAACATAAGTTATTCATTACCTAGAGATATGATCCCGGGCTTGTATTAATATTTATGCCCGGGCATCGGGCTGTCCCGGGCTGTCCCGGGCTGTCCTGCGACTTAAAATTAATTTGGGAATTGTTTGCACGGTCATGTTAATAGTTATGATTGTTCAGTGGAATAGGGATTTGGGTAGTTTAGGTGTGTTTATAATTAGTTTGCGTTGATGTTGTCGTGTTGCGGCCCTTGTTGTGACAGTTGTTTGTCTAATGTATGTACGATAGGGTTAATTTATTATAGGCTATCTATAGGTAGGTGAAAGGTGGTAGGTTAGAAATGAGCTTGTTGACTAGATTACATTTTATTGACGTAATAAAACAAGGAAGAAGTGCGGGCGATTGCAATTTAGTATGCAGATGCACTCGTAACGTAGTTTTAATGTAGATTTTCCTTAACATCTGAATATTTTGAGTAGAGTTAGCTCTACGAAATAATATAGGCGATGGGTAATTGCAAGTATTAGTTCTTCCATTTTTTAAATAAATGATGATCTCAAGTGTGCCTCAATGAATGGATATGGCTGTATGACGTCATCAGCTTTGTAGCCAGGAGGCTTTATGTCCAATTTCTTTGTATCTCAACGACATACCAATTAAGATTGTCATAAATTCTCGTTCGATACAAAGTATTTAATATTTATTGCTTAATCAGGAGACATGGCTGTTTCTAAGAAGTTGTTCGTGGATAAATATTCAAATAAAGTGTCACATAAAATAGCGTGAGTAAGGAAGGAAGGATTTGGAATGATTCTAAGAAGCGATACATTGTTGGAGACATTGTTGATTAATAAATAAGTGTTTCATGACATAACTAATCTATCTATAACATGATTGTTAGTACGTAAAAGTAGGTAGGGTAAAAGTTGTTGGTCAAAAATACTGAACTCCTCTTTAAATAAATAAATCAATCCAATAAATAAATCCGTGCTTCGGAGGGCACGTTAAGCCGTCGGTCCCGGTTACTTTCTTCGGATAGTAGTCGTTACATGAGCCATGTCAGAGGCCTTTGGCGGCTCAATAACTCTGATATTAGGATTGGTCAGGTTGACCATCCACTAGATGAAGAAGAAGAAAAAGAATAAATAAATCATAAATCATTTATTGCAACAACAAGGCTAGTTAGACCCAAACTAAGCTCTAGGCTTTTAGTATGGAATCTAACTAGCTGACATTATTAAATAAATATTAAACAACAAATACCTTGAAGAATTATTTCAATAGTCAGGAACAATTAGCCCTAGATTCTGTGCGGAGCTCAATAAACCAATCACAATGCATTACGAAAATATTGTGACAATGTTATTGGTTGGACAATCAAAATGCCCTGTGATTGGAAAATCGGGCTTCGCACCGCTCTTCAATGAAAACGCACCCTAAGTATTCCACTTCGGCCATCATTGATTTCGATCCCGATCGATCTAAATAGACTGTCTATTGCCTGTCTTACATTCTCGGAAGCTACAACCTTTCGGTCGTCGATCAAACTAGTCTTTATCTAATGCTAATCTATATTATTATTATTATAAAGAGGTTAAGTTTCTAACGTTGTTTGTTTGTTTATAAGGGCTAATAATCTCAGAAACTTCCTTAAACGGTAAGGTTATAGACTACTTTTTATCCCAAAATTCCCACGGGAACGGGCACAACGCGGGTAAAACCGCGGGGCGCTGCTAGTCTTTAATACAGTTTCCAACACTATGATGTCACAGGTGATATACTCGATCGGCGGCGCGGGAGCCGCGTCAAAGCACGCCATTAAACGATACGACACGACTATAAAGTAGCCAGCGATGTCGTGTAGACCGGGGCGAAGGGAAATATGCTCCGTTTGGGACGCGGGCGGTTAAAGGTATGAACAAAGTGATATGTCAGAAATATCTATCGAGTATATTATTATGAAAGCTGATTCTTAAAAATATGGCAATCTATGTCAATGTAATAAAACTGAAATTATATTTTTTTATTAGTATGAACGCGCTAATCTCAGAAAATATCAATCCGATTTAAATATTTCTTATTGTAATGGATAGCATTTCTTATGCAGGTATTCCTTTTTATTTGATTTATTTCCTTTTTATCTTATTTATTTGATTAACGCCGTACAACAAAGCATCAGTAACACAAAGTAGAGCAAACTTCAAAGCGAAAAATCAGTTGCAATCTACATCACACAACCGCGAACATTACAATGATTTCACCTTATATTATCGGCGACGCGTATTGTGCGAACTGGACTCGAACCCATACTACCATTCCCCGAGACGTAGTGACGCAATAAGTTCAGATAATATGACGATTATCGCGCGCCGTCCATCGCTTACTCGTATTTCATATCGGATGAAATCTGTTCGAGATTATTTTCGTTCCGTGGTTATCAATACTGATATAATAATGCTGAATAGTTTGTTTGAAAGCGACAATCTCAAAAACTACCAATCCGATTTGAATAATATCTTATATATAAAATTCTCGTGTCACAATGTTCGTTCGCGTACTCCTCCGAAACGGCTTGACCGATTCTCATTAAATTTTGTGAGCATATTGAGTAGGTCTGAGAATCGGCCAACATCTATTTTTCATCCCGAAAGGATGGTTTATATGTATAAAAATTCCCGAAATTCCCGCGGGAACGGGTACAACGCGGGTGAAATCGCGGGGCGCAGCTAGTATTTTATATAATAAAACTAACAGTACCCCGCGGTTTTACCCGCGTTGTGCCCGTTCCCGTGGGAATTTCGGGAATTTTTATACATATAAACCATCATCTTGAATCACTCTATCTATTTAAAAAAACCGCGTCAAAAACTGTTGCGAAGTTTTAAAGATCCAAGCATACATAGACAGACAGACAGCAGTGGAAAGCAACTTTGTTGTATAAAATGGAGTGATGATGAAGTGTTTTTTTTGTTTGAACGCGCTAACCTCAAAAACTACTAATCCCATTTGAATAATTAATTATTTGTGTAATAAATAGCCACATTCAACGGGAAGGTTATTGTCAATTTTCATACCGAATTTTTGGCGTTCGGACTTTGCTCCGGGACTTGGCAACCTAGAGGTATTAGAAACATAGAAAACACCAAACAAACCACACAATACTTAATGAAGTATTGTAGGGCGTAAAATAAATGATATCACTTTAACTTTTCACCTCAATTGTTACCTTTCGCTACCGAATAAACTTAAGTTGTTAAGCTTGAAATAAGATAATATATCATACAAATAACCATTTTCAGACCACAAAACGTCTGTCTAAAGCCCCGTATTTATTTATTTATTTATTATTCAAGGTTCACCTCCTCATCACTACATAGTATAAAACAAAGTCGCTTTCCGCTGTCTGTCCTTATATATGCTTAGATCTTTAAAACTACGCAACGGAATTTTGATACAGTTTTTTAATAGATAGAGTGATTCAAGAGAGAGGTTCCTAAGAATAAAAATTCCCAAAATTCCCACGGGAACGGACACAACGCGGGTGAAATCGTAGGGTGCTGCCAGTTTGTTTATGACAAAAAAAAATGAATTTCTTTATGGATATTTACTTTATACTCCGAATAACTCTATATTTTCCAAGCTGAACTGAAGTGATAGAATTTAGCGCTAAACACCTTTTTATCAACCGTAAAAAAAAACATCAATCAATGGTCAACTGCTATCATTTAACAGATGCCTGAAAGTTATTTGTCAAACGTTCAAACAGAAGGGGTTGCTGTAACTTACGATCACAATTACAAAACAAAAACCTACCTTATGCTCCTTCTAATGAGATTTACAATCGAACAAACGAAATAGGGCTTGAAATTTTATTTAGAAGTGAACAAAATTGAGTTTTATGTGTTTTGGTGTTAGAGTTGTTTTTCCTTTGGCTTGTCTAGTGAGTAGGGTGGCAATAAATTGCGGGTCGATTCTAGAAGTATTATCGGACGCGACCGATAAAAGTCCTCTTTTGCACGACTGCTCTGTGATCTTTGGGTAGGGATGTGCTTATCACAAGAGACGAAACTTAATTTTTCTTTTCTTTTGCCTGGACGAGTAACATATATGTTTAGTTTATTATCGTGCATCATTATTTTATATGGGATTTATATTAATTAGTCCTCCATTCTATTTATTTAAGAAGAAACACAAAAATATATATAAAAAAATGAGACATTTTCCATTATTTTTACCTAAAACATTGAGACTAGATACGACTGACAGACTGCTGAAGACTAGATAGAGTATAAGCCAAGCAGACTAAAACAAGACTTATATTGTAGGCAGATATATAGATTTTAGAGATTTACCGCCTTATTCATAAACGATATTTAACTTAAACAGTGATTTAAAGTGTTTTGTCTTTTTCGCTCTTTGGCAAATAGCGTATGTCGGAAAGGGACAAAACATTTGTACCAAAAGAGTTAACAAAAAAGTAGATTAAATCGGTCTATTCATTTATGATTTGAATAATTCTTTTTGTAGACTATTTATCATCCCAAAATTCCTACGGGAACGGGCACAACGTGGGAAAAACCGTAGACGCGGCTAGTAATAGCATAAAGTTGTAGAAATACTTGCACTATCCCAAATAAAGTGCACTATTTCAGTACTCGTCTCCTCCCTAAGTATCGAGTGTGCAGAGCACGTCCCGGTCAGCTGGGATCTTTTGTCTGTTTTCTTTTTAATTAAGTCCAATAAATACCCACTTGGAGTCGCAGCCCACCAATTTATAGGGGAGACGTCCTTACTCGTGATCGATAGTACACCGCCGCAGATGTATAATTACGTGCCAATCTTTTCTTGTTTATAGTCTATTTTGGTGTTAAGATCTTCTATAAAATATGCCTATTTGTGTGTGTAATTTTTCATATCTTACCCGTAGTCACGTAGTCAATAGTTACTCAGTACAGATATACCAACAAGAAAACAATTATATTTTATTGATTATAAAAAATAATTAATTTAATGCGGCAAATTGTAGGCCTCGTAAAAGTCGTAAACATGACAGCTTCAAAAACTTTATTCGTTTAGACGTTTCTAGAAATTTTGATCCATCGATGTGACATCGGTCGCTGATGACCAAGTTGTTTAAGAGACCTTAAATAAATAAATAAAAAAAAAAAACCGTAGACCTTACAGGCCATAATAATAAAGTTTAGCTTTCATAGGTGTGTCACTTTCTGACATACGCAATTTTCCGAAGAGCAAAAGAGAAAGGTTTAGTTATACCGCGTTAATTAATAAGGCCAATGAAGTTTTCGAGCAATTGTTGTTTCATCAAACGCTCTCGAATGATGAACCCTGATAAATACCCAATATAACAATATGATATACAAAAAACTCAATATCAACCATACGCTCCCCAAACCATATAAACTTACAAAATGATAGTTACGCCTGAATTTTTCACACGACTCAAGTGTTTTTCCCTACACGACGGAACATTACTATGGCAATAAAAAGACATTACTAAATGTAAATCTCATAATGTTGGAACATCAGGTTGCGTTCGCTATTGCCGTTTGGTAACATAGTGCTATCAAATGCTTGAGGGTAGATTTTGAGGAAACAAAAATAGGAGCATGTATTTTGGGAGTTTTTAACGCGCATTCATAAAATAGTGATAAAAATTGCACATTACCTATCATGAATTTGTATGTGTGAAAAATCTGACTTATTGGCAACACTGCGTGAGAAGCATGATACGCGTAATAAAATAACTGAAGAAAGCACTCGTGGAAATGAAGTCTACTGCATACATTCAAAATTTTGCAAATAATTAGTGGGTTTAATATTTATCCTTTTTTAAAATATATTTATGTTTTATTATCCTCTAATATGTTATGAGATTTCAACATGTATAAACTAACCTTTCGTATTATAAGAAACTCGACTATGTTACTTTCGAAATCTACCCAAAAAAATAAAGTGTCCCATCAAAAGGGCAGGGCCGTATTTGGGCCCATTTGTAATTCAGGTGCGATCGGAACGAGTCCCGGCGGGCGCGGGGCACGCGTTTGTATTTTATTGATATTTTACCGGCGCCGGCGGAATGATTTCCACCGCGACTACGACTCTCGCGGGGCGCGACCGTTACTATTGATGGCTCCTGTTGGTGACAGACTTAGGATATGGGCAACATGGGCAATATGGCCGTAGGCTTGGACTCGATTTTATGTTGCTCCAATTTTTTGTAAAAGTAATATATATATAACAAACAAAAAGTACAGCATTTTACATAAAAAAACTTATCGTAACAAGTAATCTGGTAATATTTATGAATACATAAAGTAACTTGCCTTCACAAGAACTTTTTATATCTCTCAAACGTACCCAAAACGCATTAATCTGTATCAAAAATTATTTCAAATCTCTGAGTTTGGCCGTTCTGATATGTCTAACTTGTCTTACTTGTCTTATGGCTTTACAAGATAAAGATATCTATAGTGTTGCCCAAAAACTTGTGACCCAAGACAGAGATAAGTTCATCCTTAGTTCGTCCCTGTAAGAACTTGTACGACATATCTATGGAGTTGGCCAAGTTTACCGTATAGGCGATTTATCCTGAACTACATTACATCAGTTCGAACATTCCCGGTAACGACGGATCTATAAACCTTGTAATACTTTTATGATTGGGCGAGGTTTTACGGGTACACCAATTTGCAGGACGAAAGTGGTTTGGGTGTTCATTAAATGTTATAAATAATAGATACTGAAAATAGTGCCACTCTTTCTTCATCTTCGTTTAGTTATGGTCTAGTACTTGTCTTCGGTAAGGCACTATTGGCCCTATTCTTGTACCTGTATTCGGTACCCGTTACTATGAGTACCTATCCAATATACTGTACTTCCTACCGCACTCAGAGACGTCCAATAATTAATCTGAAACTACGCAATTTTTCATACATTATTACATGTCAAAACACTCATTAAATCTCTACTAAGGAAGCATTTTATGTCTCTGAGTTCAGGCTTTAGTATCTTTTTCTAAAAAAGGTCAAAGATTATTTTTACTTTTATTCCGTGCCTACTCGCTATATCGCAACAACTTATTTTGTAGTTTTAATCACTTAGTAAGTGTACTCAGTAACTGGTCAGCACCTACAACTTACTACTATACTCTAATACCGTTGCCCTACCATAAACTAAGTTTCTCAGCTTCACAATCTCTACCTCAAAACATAAACCACAAATAAAACAAGACATTGTCACTGGTCACCCAATATCGTTATAAATATCTCGTGGCGACAAATATTTCTGCACGAACACAATGTAAGGAAAAAAGATAAAATAATCCCGAGACATAAGCATCGACAGATATCGGGGACATCGTAAATCGTAATTCGATAAGCTGCGAGAAATATTGTCACCCTACTCGGATAAAGAACGTAGCGCACTATATTCACAATGATCTTTAGAATTAGACTGCGAATAATGCGATAATGGTATGTAATAATTTCTCTTTAGACTTGTTCGATATGCAACAAAACTGTCTTTCGCCAGCCTAAAAACAATTGTGATGAATAATTTGGTCTAACAGACAAAAAGGATTATAATAACCACAAAACTATATTTAATTTTTTTCTCTAGCCAGAGAGAGCAACTTCATATGTTTTCATAGACAAGTATCTTATGCACGCCACGCAGACATGCTTTGTCTTGCCGTGCATTTTTCTCCATAGACTGTCTATAGCAGCGAACGTTTGTCTTTACTATAGTTAGACACGCCATTCGTGATTGTGCTCAACCTTTAACTTGCGAACAATATTGTCACCCTACTGCGAATTTTGCGACAACGCTGTCTTGTTTAATGGTTACGTAGACGTGAACTGACGGGGCTGTAGGGTTCGAATGCTTTTTGTAGTTTTGTTGATCTACGGGTTTATTTGGCTGTAGAGTTGTGATAATTTAGAGCTTAGATGAACTTTATGTAACCGGGTTATGACGAAATGAATTATTTTGCAATAGTATATGTCTTATATTAACAATCAGTTGTTTTTTCATTCCATATTAAGTAATCATAATTTTTTGCTGATGGTAAGTTGCTGAGGTAAAATTTTGGGCCAAAATGGGAACTAAAATATTTGAACTATTTACACTAATAACTTATCCTACTGTGGACTAAAACTTATGGTAGGTTATTAACGCTATTTAAAACGTTGGTCTTTTCAGTACTCACTCTAAAGCTAAATTTTAACATCAAAAGACAGTCTACAGAGTCCTTAGCCAAAAGTACCATCGAAAACAAAAGCGCATCGTCTTAAAAGACCGCGCTCAACCAATCACACACACGTGATCTTCGCATATCACGTTTTTTCTCCCAGTGAACACAAAACAGTGTTACCAGATAACGATGTGTGTAATTGTGTATCACCGGGTAATGTCCTTTGATAAACCTTCGGGTCCTTGTTGTGTGCGAGTCATAGTACACTCAACGAAGCAAAAATAGGGGAAATAATTCGTGTATAAGCGATTTTTGGCATAGTTGTAGGGAATAGTGTCTGAAACAACATACTCAAAGTACTGATGGATGGGGGTGAAGCTAAGGGGTAGGGGGGGGTGTAAAGGTCCTTTTTTTGAGTTTTTTTTAAAAAACTCGTAAATGGTGGCTCCTAGCAAAAAAAAATCTTCTAGTCAAGTATTCTAAATAAAATTATCTACAAAAAAGATTCTATACACTTTTTCGCTGGGATCAATATTTAACTACACTTGAGAGCATAGAAATCGCACATTGGGTAATTTTCCTGCATTTTGACTTCGATACTTGTTTTTTATTTTTATTAAAGTTTGGTAGCAAATATAACTTAAATTAAATTAAAGTACACACTGTTAGCTTCCTAAAAACCCATAATGTCTGGCCTTGACCTTCCTTATCATAGCAGTAGCGGCTTAAAAATGGCATGGCCTAAATTAGCTCGTTTCAGGTAGCGCGGTTTGTGGGACTTTGAGCAGGTATTAAAGGTCAAAAAAACAATAAATCTGTGAATGTAACGATTTTTTTTAATACGAGGTAATGCCTCCCCTAGCCTGAATAACAGCTTCCAGTCGAAGATTCATTGAAGAAATCAATGTTTTTACGAAATCCTTCGGTATGCTGTCCCATTCTTCCTTGATCGCGGTTTGAAGCTCTCAGAGACTCGTAGGCACTGCGTTTCTGGCTCTTACTCGTTTTTTTAGTTCGTCCCATAAGTGCTCAATAGGATTGAGATCTGGGCTTCGAGCAGGCCACTCCATAACGAGTACTTCAACCTCCTCCAAGTACGGGCGTACTATAGCAGCGGTGTGTGGTCTAGCGTTGTCCTGCATAAAAACGAAGTTTTCGCCGATAAATCCCGAAAAGGGCACAACATGTTCTTGCAGGATATCCCGACGTAACGTTGGGAAGTCAATCCACGCGATCGATGGTCGGTATCGGGCCCTGTGATGAAGACAAGTTCGGTTTTCACTTCCAGTGAAATACCTCCCCAGAACATACACAAACCACCCCCGTATGCGACCCGTTCGGAGATGCAGCATTGAACAAAACGCTCACCGAATCTTCGGTAGACTCTACCCCGTCCGTCTTTACCAAGGAGACACATCTTGCACTCATCGGAGAAGAGGACTGCCTGCCATTGATCCATAGTCCAATTAACGCGATTTCGAGCAAACTGAAGGCGTGCTTGTCTGTGTGCTGGGGTAAATTTTGGGCCAGTTGCGGGTCTGTGCGCTATCAGACCTCCTTCGGCTAGTCTTCTTCTAACTGTCCACAAACTGACTTCCACTTCTCTAACTTCCTGGAGCTGCTGTCCGAGTTGAACTGCATTCAACCGGCGATTTCGTAGTTAGCCCACTCAACGAAGACCAAAAAATGCCGAATAGGGGAAATAATTCGTGTATAAGCGATTTTTGGCATAGTTGTAGGGAATAGTGTCTGAAACAACATACTCAAAGTACTGATGGATGGGGGTGAAGCTAAGGGGTAGGGGGGGGTGTAAAGGTCCCTTTTTTGAGTTTTTAAAAAAAAACTCGTAAATGGTGGCTCCTAGCAAAAAAAAATCTTCTAGTCAAGTATTCTAAATAAAATTATCTACAAAAAAGATTCTATACACTTTTTCGCTGGGACCAATATTGAACGAGGTATGAAGGAAAGAAGATGGACAAAAAAGCGGCAAGCGGTTGCACTAATCGAAGCTGGACAGAACCAAAGTCAAGTGGCTCGTCAATAAAATTTGAGCAGATATGCTGTTCGACGTGTATACCTGCGATATCAGCAAACTTGTGGCTATACCAGGAAACCAGGAACAGGCCCAAAACGTGCGACAACACAGCGCGATGACCACTTTCTTGTGAATCCATCACTTAGTACACTCAACGAAGCAAAAATAGGGGAAATAATTCGTGTATAAGCGATTTTTGGCATAGTTGTAGGGAATAGTGTCTGAAACAACATACTCAAAGTACTGATGGATGGGGGTGAAGCTAAGGGGTAGGGGGGGGTGTAAAGGTCCTTTTTTTGAGTTTTTTTTAAAAAACTCGTAAATGGTGGCTCCTAGCAAAAAAAAATCTTCTAGTCAAGTATTCTAAATAAAATTATCTACAAAAAAGATTCTATACACTTTTTCGCTGGGATCAATATTTAACTACACTTGAGAGCATAGAAATCGCACATTGGGTAATTTTCCTGCATTTTGACTTCGATACTTGTTTTTTATTTTTATTAAAGTTTGGTAGCAAATATAACTTAAATTAAATTAAAGTACACACTGTTAGCTTCCTAAAAACCCATAATGTCTGGCCTTGACCTTCCTTATCATAGCAGTAGCGGCTTAAAAATGGCATGGCCTAAATTAGCTCGTTTCAGGTAGCGCGGTTTGTGGGACTTTGAGCAGGTATTAAAGGTCAAAAAAACAATAAATCTGTGAATGTAACGATTTTTTTTAATACGAGGTAATGCCTCCCCTAGCCTGAATAACAGCTTCCAGTCGAAGATTCATTGAAGAAATCAATGTTTTTACGAAATCCTTCGGTATGCTGTCCCATTCTTCCTTGATCGCGGTTTGAAGCTCTCAGAGACTCGTAGGCACTGCGTTTCTGGCTCTTACTCGTTTTTTTAGTTCGTCCCATAAGTGCTCAATAGGATTGAGATCTGGGCTTCGAGCAGGCCACTCCATAACGAGTACTTCAACCTCCTCCAAGTACGGGCGTACTATAGCAGCGGTGTGTGGTCTAGCGTTGTCCTGCATAAAAACGAAGTTTTCGCCGATAAATCCCGAAAAGGGCACAACATGTTCTTGCAGGATATCCCGACGTAACGTTGGGAAGTCAATCCACGCGATCGATGGTCGGTATCGGGCCCTGTGATGAAGACAAGTTCGGTTTTCACTTCCAGTGAAATACCTCCCCAGAACATACACAAACCACCCCCGTATGCGACCCGTTCGGAGATGCAGCATTGAACAAAACGCTCACCGAATCTTCGGTAGACTCTACCCCGTCCGTCTTTACCAAGGAGACACATCTTGCACTCATCGGAGAAGAGGACTGCCTGCCATTGATCCATAGTCCAATTAACGCGATTTCGAGCAAACTGAAGGCGTGCTTGTCTGTGTGCTGGGGTAAATTTTGGGCCAGTTGCGGGTCTGTGCGCTATCAGACCTCCTTCGGCTAGTCTTCTTCTAACTGTCCACAAACTGACTTCCACTTCTCTAACTTCCTGGAGCTGCTGTCCGAGTTGAACTGCATTCAACCGGCGATTTCGTAGTGATGGATTCACAAGAAAGTGGTCATCGCGCTGTGTTGTCGCACGTTTTGGGCCTGTTCCTGGTTTCCTGGTATAGCCACAAGTTTGCTGATATCGCAGGTATACACGTCGAACAGCATATCTGCTCAAATTTTATTGACGAGCCACTTGACTTTGGTTCTGTCCAGCTTCGATTAGTGCAACCGCTTGCCGCTTTTTTGTCCATCTTCTTTCCTTCATACCTCGTTCAATATTGGTCCCAGCGAAAAAGTGTATAGAATCTTTTTTGTAGATAATTTTATTTAGAATACTTGACTAGAAGATTTTTTTTTGCTAGGAGCCACCATTTACGAGTTTTTTTTTAAAAACTCAAAAAAGGGACCTTTACACCCCCCCCTACCCCTTAGCTTCACCCCCATCCATCAGTACTTTGAGTATGTTGTTTCAGACACTATTCCCTACAACTATGCCAAAAATCGCTTATACACGAATTATTTCCCCTATTCGGCATTTTTTGGTCTTCGTTGAGTGGGCTATCAAGTAAGTTGGCTTGTGAGAGAAGGCGGTATTGAGGAGGGTAAGTTTTAAGTTAAGTTTTGATAGGTACTATTTTTTGGTAGTTTTAGAATATAATTATGTAGTTCTTTATACTACATATTAATTGTATAAGGATATTTTAAACTGGAGCGGAACTCATAATGTACAAAATTCGTCTTTAAATGTATCAGTTTTATACTTAAAAACATATTGATGAATAAAATTGATGATCCTTTAATTTATGAAGGAAATAGTCAATATTCAAAGAAAAATGAAATAAATCTAAATCATTTTACTCCTATAAATGATCATCAATTAAAGAAGACACTCTTTCATGTCAGTGGTTGACAAATTGAGACAAAAATTACCTGTAAAGTGCCATTCACTATATTACAAGACACAGGCCTCGCATTTTGAATGGAACAGTACAGCGAGGAGTTTTGTTGGTTACTAACCTACTCGAAATTACTTACTTATTACTTTTAGTTGAGTTGAAAATCAAATTCATTTTTCTTACTCAAGTTAGTTCCAAAATTCACCACAAACAAAGTTATCAGGGCCTCAGTAATATCTGTTGAGTGGGCATCCTTGTAGGCCCGCGAGTGGTGTACCAGGTACCGGCGATCCGATTTATGTCCGAATAGATTAGCCTGATAGACGACGATACGCGATTTGCTTTACGTTTTAAAGTTGCGCCTGCAGTTTACTTTGTTGGAGTTTGATGTAGGAGTTTTGAGTTTGAAGGATTTGTTATAAGCTTGCATACATAGAGGTTTTCTATGTCAAAGTAAGTTTTTATATTTAAAAGTGACATTCAAAATCAGATACTCATAGAAACTGACGTTGACTTTATAGCAATATCTATAGGGAGGCATTAGTGTTTGGATTGAGCAAAATTTACTAGCCTCTGCTCTCTCTCTAATTCTCCCAATTGCAGCGGTAATGTGGAGTAGGATTTAAGGCATTGAGTTTTTAGTTTGTACTTTCGTGAAGTTACTAAACAAGTTAAAAAAAGTTAAGTAATCACAAAATAAAACTATGCATAGGCAGTACACATTTATCAAACACCCTATGTATTTAATTTATTTCCAAACTGTCCTTTAAGAAACTGTCAACAAGAGTCATTACCACGAATGACCAATACTAAACTAATCTGTGAACAGAACAGTAAGTAATTTCGTTAGCAACAACGACAACAAGGTGCTCACAAAACGAAATACAGTAATTACTCAAAGGGGAGGTCCGGGTAACTTGTGACGAGTTATTCGAGAGCCGTTTCCCAGTCGTGTTTATTAGCCCCGTTGTCCCCAACTAATTTATTGGGCCCTTAACGCCCTTGCCCAGATGGATCACCTAATTTAACATTAAGACCTTCTTGAGGTGCTTACAGATGGACGCTCATAACTTGTGTTGGGGTCGTTTGTGTTTTGTTTCTTGGTCAAAGTCGATATATTGGGAAACATCTTTTAATACGAAATAATACGTTTCTAATACGAAAATGAACGGGAGTAATAAGAGCTTTATTATTTAGCAACCTCAAGTAACATTCTCACTGACAACTATTGATATCAACTAATAACTTACCCTCGTGTCTAACATCCCGTACTCAAGAGACGTCAAATGCATCCTTAGTAGAGATCTAATGAGTGATTTTTTCATAACATAATTTATGAAAAATCACGTTAATTAGTTAATTGTCTCTCAGTGCGCCATTAAATCTTGTTTTACTTCATCCCATAGCAAGATTCGTCCCAAACTCCTTCACTTCGCTACAAACAATTCCACCTCCATAAAGAACCATTGACACCGACGTTCTCGTATAATTTTGTCACTGTTTTCGTATAAATATTGTTTTATTTATCGCTTGAGTCGACGTTATTATTTGGAAGACACCGGCTCCCTGCAGAGTTGGGGAGATATCCGACGTACAAGGTTTATGTATTTGTAGAGATATTACTAATGTATATTGTGATGACGCGTTGGGTAGCTTTGGGTAAAGATTTGGTGATGATGATGGTCAATTATAAAAATGAAGGTATTATAAACTCTAACGATTTTTTTTGACCTAGGTGCGTAGACCGCTGTACTTAATTTATTTTTTCGTGTGTGGTAGACGATGCGAGGGAGAGTCACCCCATTTAAATGTTGAGTATACTTAGAACCTTGTCGAATTCAAATTTCAGTAGTATATTACTAAAAATGTCAATCAGAATTTTAATACTTTATAATTTGACAAAGAACGAATGTTCAATATTTAATGGCCTGATTGCGTATAAAAATGATTACTACAGTTAGTTGTTACATACTCGTAGCTGAAGCTGTGGTCAGAACGAAAGAAGACAGGGTGTCAAGATTTACCTTATTTCAAAAGAGTTAAACAAAAACGTTTTGGAAAATACCTAATGAAGTAGTTCGAGTAACCAAACACGAAACATAAGTAGTACATTATACCACTGAACTAAAACATTATACCTCGCCCCACATAAATATTCATCAGTAACAAAAACCGAACATGTCCTAAGTACCTACTTTAAATGAAAACACTTTCATCCTAATAACTTGAGGGGCGGAAATTATACGAATTATCAGATTATGACCATCATAATATACGTAATAGGCTTAATGTAGCGATTTTGTGTTTTTAACGATCATTTTAGGGTGATATTAAACTTTGTATGCTGGTTACAATGTCGCGATATGTTTCCTTTATGTTTAGAAAAGGAGAAGAACATTTTTAACGTTTTTTTAGTTATTCTAAAACAGCTTAACCGACAGTAAAATAATATTCAGAGAAGAGGATGGTTTATAATATCCTTAGAATAGAAGATAGATAGTCTTCAGCGTGCATCTTAACTACACAGGAGAAAGTCATAAGGACTTTTTGGACTAAGGTCTGCCCTCTTATCCGTAAAGTTTTACGTCTCTTAAGCTGGTTGCAGACTGGTGGTCGGTGAGGGATGATCTGTACTCGGCATTGCCGCCCCGGGCAGGTGGCCGGCATTGCCGTAATTATTCAATGGCGATAGGGTTGTCACATGAAAAATGATGTGCGATAATTGCCAGGGAGATAAGTGTTTTCAGTTTTAAAAGCGTATATGGATTATATGGTGCTTTTGATGTACCTACATTTTATGGTGTATTTAAAATGTTGTTTTCATTACTTTTATTTAAAAAGGTATTCACTTACTCGTAAGAAAATATATATGTATGTCCAATTGCTAGACAAAGGCCTCTCACCGCACTGAAAGTATCAGTTACCTACTATAAATTTTGGCATTTAGTATTAGATAATGTTAAAGCATTTTCATGGTACTAATTTGCCATAAATATAGATCTCTTAAGCGTTCACCTAAGATAAATCTGTCACATTAATAAAGCGTTTGTTCATTAAGCTTACCTACTTATTTTGATGTTAATTTAACCATTACTTCGGTCATCAACCCTACCCCTAACCAATGTCAAGAATGACCGTTCGTAAATTATTTGTTCAAATTTAGAACAGGATCGCTTAAACGTTTCGGGGCACAAATAAGTAATGTAACGACCAAAATAACACGAACCTTATCGGACTTCGTTTTACATCAACTTTCTTTGGGTAAAGTGAAATGCTTAGCTCTTTTTATGTTGGTTGTGGTTCGCAATTACTTGGACGGTTCGTTCAGTGACAAATGTTTATGAGTTTGTCACTTGTACAGTGTCCAAGGGGATAATAATGCAGTTGTATTCAATACGGGGCTTCAGGGAAATGTTTAATGATAGCTTTAAATTATGGAAGGCTTTATTGATGATGTTTGTATTGGTGATTGGTTGATGGCTGAAAGGTTTCCTATGCTACAATAGGGAACTTTTTAATATTACTGTATAATATGTTTGAGGTTTGTAATAAAACCTCCTCTAAAATCAGAAGAGAGTAATTTCAGAAATTATTCGATATGAATATTTCTTTTTGTACTGGATAGCCTCATTAAAGAGGAAGGTTATGGGATATTTTTTATCCCAAAATTCCTACGGGGACGGGTAAACGCGAGTTGCTGCCAATAATAAGTCAGTCAATATTATAAGGTATCGTAGTACATACAGGGTCTATGAAAACTTATAAAGGAGCACACACGATTAACAAGACATCTGATATACTTACTACTCTTTTTCAGTTTGACTAACTTTGACTAAATTATGCGTTTCGTGTCGGACCGCTGCGGTGCCGAAGCGGTGCGTTTGTCGTATTGTGAACGTACGATCGTGTGTTTTCATACAAATCGAGCAGTGCGGCAACAGTGCGGCGTCGGTACCGCGAAATAATTTTAGTACGCACTGTTGCCGCACTGCTCGTTTTGTATGAAAACACACGATCGTACGTTCACAATACGACAAACGCACCGCTTCGGCACCGCAGCGGTCCGACACGAAACGCATAATTTGAAAGCACCCTTAGTCTTCAATTATTGGTTCATATTTCTCTGATCTTTAACTATAAAATTAGTCTATAGAGACTAATTTTAGGAATAGTCCTTACGCAGTAAGTACTTCGCTTTGCAGTGGTGTATACACTGTACTGTAGTATCCAAACAGAAGTAGTATCCAAACTATAGGGTGCTATAGGTACATGTATACCTAGTGTAGATAAACCCGAAATAGTGTGAGAGAAATAAACAAGTTGTTGTGCGGACTGCCGAATGACATTACTTAGTACGTGCTTAGTTCAGGGTGGCTACTAACTTAGCGGGTCACTTGAACTTAATTAATTGAAGCATATTTTCTTTTTGGAAAAAGAAAATTTCATAAATGTCGCTAGAACAGGATTCCTGTGTTTCTAAAAGTTGAATTATATAATTTGATTATTATTTAAGGCGGTTTCAGACTAGACTTGTTTTCAGCGCGTGCAATTCTGCCTAAACGTTTACAAGCATGAGAAGAATTAAATAGGCGTAATCTTTTTGTATGGTTATAGACATTTTTTCTTTAGATATAATATATTATTTGCTTTCCGTCGTCGTCATAGCCCCACTGTGCCAGTGTAAGTCGGAGAGCGTCGTTACGGAGCAGCCATCATTCTCTCGTGAGCCTCCGCCGACTATCGCACGTAATTAACCAATGTCCGCCGTCTTTTTTACAAACATATAGATATTATGGAAGTGGTACAATGGAAATATTTCATTTTAGCTGTTTAAAGTACCCTAAGCGCAAGATTTGATGCGGGTGCAGGTCACGTGACTTTGTATTCCTTGTATTTCTATGAAAGGAGTTACTACCCTGTGGTCGTGTTTGAATGTCACCCTTAACACATAGTCGATTTAATATGAGTAAGACCACACTTCGTCATAGACGATAAGACAGTTTTTCGTGTAAATAAAAACTATAATGTTATAGCGCACATTAGAGACACGGGATGATATTTTTTGTCTGCAGCAGAGCATTTTGTCTTTCAGACTTAATGCTTCGGTTTTATACCGAAAACTGCTATAAGGTCTTCTTCTTCTTCGAGTGGATGGTCAACCTGACCAATCCTGGAGTCAGAGTTATTAAGCCGCCAAAGGCCTCTGACATGGCTCATGTTACGACTACTATCCGTAGAAAGTAACCTGGACCGACGGCTTAACGTGCCCTCCGAAGCACGGAATCATCTTACTTTTCGGGCAATCAGGTGATTCAGCCTGCAATGCCCTAACCTATGCTATAAAGGTGACTGGCTTATCCCGCGTCAAACAAGTCGGTCTAAAGATGTCTAGCTAGACTATAGCGTGCTTTTCTAACTCACTTTCCCCACGACATATCCAGTATCCATACATCCGTGTACCAGTTGGTCACACCCTGCCAATACCCGCGGTTCATTAGCCATCTCCTCAAACGACTCCAGGGGACATTGTCCATCACAACACAATCTAACGCAACGCACAATGAGGAAATAAACGCCCTTGTTCTTACACACGCTATTCGGTTTGTTTACTTTTGGGAGAGAAATTTAGAGATAAGTTGAGTTACCGCATGTTATCAAGAATAACTTTTCTTAGGTACTTAGGTTGGACAATTTGGTTGACGGTTCGCTCTTTACTACTGTAAATATTGATATTGCTCGTATTTGATTTGAAAAATCAATTGGCTTTTCATTCGCAGCAATCCTTTGGCGGCTTTTGCGTTAGTACCGTATCTCAAGCAATTTTAAAAATCGCGTTACTCCATGGGCAAATAGGCATTTATAATTGTAAGCTTAGAGCTTAGTTTGGATCTAACGAACAGAACAATATATAAAGAACATTTTGCCTACATCTTAATTATTAGGGTGGTTGCCTTAGATCTAATTTATTAAAATTAACACAACGATATTGATTGCTATAACCTCGACCGGTCAAGTAGACCACTACCGGCTTCGATAAGGTCACAATTTTCCATACTTAATATACTATCAGTGGAATCAGAAAATACTAAGTTATTTTGTAATCAATCATTAAATCCAATCACTTATAACGATGAACTAAGCTTAACCAAACCCTACAAAACAACACATCACAAACAATCTAGCATAAAGTTACTACGAGTACAAAGGACATTTAAATTCCCTTTCATGTAACATTTAACGATTAACTATTCTTAACTTTACAGAGACGCTTTCAAAGAAGCTCGGGGCTTTAAGCCAAGCTTTCGTAAGACAAATAAATGCGTATTAGCTAGTCGATTAATCCCGATATATCTTGGCAATGTGTGAAACGCGCGAAGCGAACAGGAAGCGGAAATGACGAGGTTCGTATGCCGGATGTCGCGATAGTGGCGACGGCTGGCGGTTGTTTTTGTAAGTTTTGTATTTGGAATATGGGTGGATGGTTAGGAAAGTCTACGTGGAAAACAAAAGAAAGTGACAAGAGATTTGTAATTTGAATGAATGTTTAGTAATCTGTTGTTAAGTAAAAATAGATGGATCGCTTTTTCTTTAATTTATATTGATTTGATGTAGTGGGGAGTGGATGTGGACTTAATTTACAAAAGTAGTATAATGATATAAATATACATTTGAAATACCACACAGAAATGCAAATTGGTATAGGCGGGATGTTATTTTCAAACTTTTTAAGAACATTGAATTTTTTTAATCAAATTGAATTTCAAAATATAAAATAATTACAAAAATACTCCACAAGCTTCTCCATAAGAATTCGCCCCTTAATTTAAAAATTAAAACATGCAAAGTTGACAAAACATCTACGAGTACAATCAAGTTCAAAACTTCACCGCTACTAAGAATCGCGAAATTAATTTATGCCCACAAAGCGTCCCTTGAAGAATCCGATCCTCGCCACAAAGAACAAAGACAGAAAGTATTCTGTCTGTATGTACCTACAGTGAAATATTAGACGTTATAAAAGTTGTGCCGTGAAAATTTGTTGTTTTGAAGCTAAGCCACGAGACATTTGCGGGAAGCCCCACGAAAATTTGACAGAAGTCTTCGGGGAATCGCGTTAAGGCGAATACTTTGGGTATTGATAAAAATACTCACATCGATACAAAATATTCCATATAATTATTTTTGGTGCTTTACTAAAGTTTATATTTAGCTAGTATTCATATTTATAATTCATTTATTCATTGGATAACAATTCGTGTACAAAAAATAATTGTGTTTATCTGTAATAATTGAGCTATTTTTAATTTTTGTACTATCAATACATGTTATGTAGACACTTTTAAGTGATTCTACAGTCACATGAGGACACGGCATAGTTGAACACAGTAGTAGTAGTAGTAGTAGTATTAGCCTGTAATGTCCCACTGTTGGGCAAAGGCCTCTCATCTCACTGAAGATATGTATCAGTACAGTGAGGAGGTTTTTTGAACACAGTAAGTAAACTCAAAATAATCTTTATTTATCACGATTAAAATGAGTATCAAGCCCCTGACTCCGCAACGCGACTGCCGACATAGGGTAAGCGAATAAACTGAGGGAATATTCAATATTAGGAGTTTGTTTCTGGTAGCGGCCTCCTGTCGCGAGATGAACACAGTACATGATATCAAACTTTACCCTACACCAAGGAAAACAACCAGCAAACGACAACCTTACAACCCTAAACATAGAACTCAAAATTACTCGCATTAACCTTATCAGACATTCGTTTTTTATTGTTATTAACATCAAATTAATATTTATTGCTATTTGTTTAGCTCGTTACGTGTTTATGAATAACAAAATATTAGGGTTTAATATCAATATTAGGTTCTGGTTAGGTTTTTTATTAAGGCCTGGTTTGATTAGGTTTTCTGAGGTAATTTACTAAAACTTTATACCGCTTTTGTTGTGTTATGTTATGTGTAATAATAACATATTTTATAATAAGCTTTAGGTAGACTGCAAAACACAAAAACAAAATGTATTCAGGAGTATTTATATAAATATAAGTATTGTTCCGACATTGTTAAATATTAAACACCTCAGTCGACGCGAAAAAAGTCGCAAGCACAGATAGTGCAGTAATAACATTCAATACCTACTTAAAAATCTCCAAGCAAAAATATGCTCGTTTCACCTCAAACAATCTTGAAAGGAAACTCCTTCAATCTGTAGTCCCCTTCTGAATTTAAAAAGCTATCAAATAGCACACGATTTGCCGCGTCCGGTCCACCGGGTCTGACGTCACAGCGGTTAATCTACCGTGTGTGACACGTCCGACGTGAAATTCAATTGAAAACCGGATTTCAACGGATCCGGTCAAGAGGAAATGCCTTAAGTGATGTTTCTCGAATGTTTCCGTTAGATTAACCGGGTGAGGAGTAAGGTCTTTTTAAATTGTTTGAAGTGTTCTAAAATTGAAATCCTTTGGAGACTTATTTTTCGTAGTTCATTTAAAGTGATTGGTTGTAATACAAACACTTTATTGGTTGAGTAATATTGAATTAGCTGTCTCGAATACTAAAGGTGGCTAAAGTGACAAAATGCCACAATAACAGTAAAATAAACATAAAATACCCATATTGAACATTTTATTAGGCACTAAAATATCAATGTTAAACCTATTGCAGTGAGTCTTGTAAACCCCAAGTAAGTCTCCCCTAATAAAACTATTAGAATGTATGTCACGCGTCGCGGAGGCCACATTTCACAAGGAAACGAGGGGCGATCTCACTGAGGACTTTAAAGTATTTGATAGCTTTGAACTACTCGATTTACTATTTGATAAGAAACGGAAAAGGTATCAATATGTGACCAGCATACATAGAGGTGCCCATTTCAGTAGTATATTGTGAAACTTGCATGAATAGACATAGACAATACGACATAAAGGCAATTTTGATCTCACAAAAAGGCAAAAACAAGCCCTCCCCAATTTCACAGAGAGCCTCTACAAAAGATCACTCACGTTAACTATGAATGGCCGAAAACAGCTCCCATGGACCCGGATGAAAATTAAAAAGAAAAACACATTCAAAAACGGAACGGAAATACGAATTGAATTTAAGTACATTTTAAATTTGGTATCCCGGCTTTGACCGGTGGAAATAATAGAATACCCGTGTTCGAAATTCAGATTCGTTTTGATCTTTTTCGCGTGTTGTATCCCCTTAACGACCGAAGCATCGCGCCACGCAACTAATGGATTATTTATTTTACTATTAATTGAAACGTACGTTAATGTCATTATTATTTATTTAAAACGGGAACTTACGTACGACGGAGACTACTGTCGAGAGTTCCTCGACACGTTTCGGCCACATACGGTAGCCTTCATCAGGAGGTGGGTGAAGCGCTCGCGACAGCGTCTCTCCCCGCACTGCCGGCCGCCGCGGCTCGCGCCTCGCGCGCCGCCGCGCGGAGCGCGCGCGCAGAGAGCTGCTGTTGTGGTTGTTGATGTTGAGGTGGGGGTGGCGCACGAGTGGGCTCGCGCTGTATAGGCGAGAGAGAGCCTTCACGGGAGTTGTCCGTGCTCCCGGAGTCCGCGAGCGCTTCACCCACCTCCTGATGAAGGCTACCGTATGTGGCCGAAACGTGTCGAGGAACTCTCGACAGTAGTCTCCGTCGTACGTAAGTTCCCGTTTTAAATAAATAATAATGGATTATTTTCTTCGTGTGTTCTTTTTTGTGAACCGATTTGAGTCTTTTTGCTGTTGATCCCTTTATAGGACGCGACCGTTTTACCGTGAACTGTGCTGAGTGTTGTTTGTATAACAACATGTTTGACTACCAAAGGTTAAGAGGGGTCTCGTTGTAATGTCTGGGCGAGCAAAAGAGGAAACAAAACGTTGACAAGGCCGGGGTGTGATTGGATTAGGAGGGTTGACTTTATAGTCGCGGCCAATTTGGAAATTGACTTTTGGAGTCTGGTTTTGCATGGTGCGGTTTCGTTCGCTTATTTGTGGGGTGTCAATTTTTCAATTGTATCGAATTTGAATAATATGGAATCGGCAACAATCTCGTGGATTAGAACGAACGAGGTTTTTTTTTTATTGCGTAGTGAAGTGCACTCTGGATATAAAGCCATATGGTTTTATTCAAATACTCGTAAACATGTTTCCATCATCTTCGTATCAATATATCATTTGATTTCCAATCTCATGGTCCCAAGGGTGGCTAGATGACGTGGGCACATTAAAAAGTTTCCGTCTGTACGTTGGCAACACTGGCTTGGTAGTAATGTTGCCAATATTAACACAACAAAGCTACGCCGATCCGTCATCGTATGACTACTGATATATTTTAATGGAGATGTAGTTTTGACCAAATTTTATTTCGTTATGGTTTTTGTATTTGATGCTGGGAAATTGATACGTGATGTACTTAATTAATTTATTACGGTGGTCATTTAGGTGGTTGCCTCGGTACCAATCATGATCAATGTTCTTTTTTCATACCATTCGCTAGTTACCGGCGACAATATCTGTAAATTTTGGTTTTATGGGTTGGCAAGGATCAGTCCACAAGTCTGTGGAATAAAATATTATGTGGCATTCAATCTGAGCGCTACCGTGCTTCGGAGGACACGTTAAATTGTCGGTCCAGGTTGTTTCAATCGTTAGACCATGTCGGAGGCCTTTAGGCGGTCTAAAAACTCCGACACCAGGGTTGGCCACTGACCTACTCGAATTTACTTACTTTACTTAATACTTATTATATATATGATATCCACATCTATACTAATATTATAAAGCTGAAGAGTTTGTTTTGTTTGTTTGTTTGTTTGTTTGTTTAAACGCGCTAATCTCAGAAACTACTGAACCGATTTGAATAATTCTTTTTGTAATAGATAGCCACATTCAACGGGAAGGTTATAGGCTATTTTTCATCCCGAAATTCCTACGGGAACGGGTACAACGCGGGTAAAACCGCGGGGCGCTGCTAGTTCAAAATAAAGTTATAGGTTACTTTTCTCCTTATTTTTTTCTGGAACGGGTACAGCTTGGGTAAACCCTCGGCTTTGCTACTCAAGCAGAGTTGAACCATAACTCCGAAACCACTTTAATATTTCGCCAATTCCAGCATCTAACCTCAGAAGCAGTAACAAGAAAACATGGCCGCCCCTATCAATCACTTACGGGTGTATCAGGGATCCATTATGCAAGAGATAAGTTGGCACAATAACTTGCGGTCGAGGTAGCTGGGGACCCTAGTAATATTATGTAACGTACGTTAAGAAATTGTGTAAGGAGTTTGGAGACATTGTGGATATAGTTAACGTACTCACATGGGTTTTTTTCGGGGTACAAAATTAATAAAGCGAGTAAGTTAGTAAAGTATTAGCCTGTAATGTCCCACTGCTGGCCAAAAGCCTCTCATCTTACCGAAGATATCAGTACAGTGAAGATGATTAAGCGTAATCATAATTGCCTAATGCGGGTTGGTGATCTCAAAGCCAAACCATGTTTGAAAAGTAGGAGACATATTTTCGCTCGACCTGGAAATTGAACCCGGCACCTTTGTGTTGGCAGGCGAGTGCTTATGTCACTCTTAATCTCTTAACAAGTAGAATTAGGCGAACAGATTAATTATACTAAGAAAGCTTTACAGAATACTTCATAAATACTTCAGGAACATAAAATTAGTGGACCTTACAGAAACTCAGTTCAAATTATTTTCCCAAATCCAAGTGGCTGTTGTGCCCACTCACCTATCTATCCAGAAATTCCCAAATCCCAAGACGTGTCCCGTGTCCCCTTACAGAGGGTACTTACATCCCTTTGTTGTGTCTGACACACTGCTACAGAACATATTTAGTTTTACGATGAATTACTAAAACTGTTTGTTACTGTAGAATGCGAGAAAATCAAGAAATACTGTTAGATGCAGGAAAAATGCTAGGAAAAAAACACAGAAGCTCACGAGAACGCTTACTCCCTTTCTGCCGACACAGAAACGTCCATTAAAGCAACACTTAAGTAATTGACATAATTTTTCATACATTACATGTCCAAATTACTTGCACTCTCTGAATTTGGTCGTTTTTACATTTAAAAATACCAGATCAATTATTCCTTTTTGAAATTTAAAAAACGGAACGTTATTCTCATTTGAATTTTACAAAATCAGAATAGCCATACTCTTTTTAAAAAGAAAACAACCGACAATTCTTTTTTTAAATTTAAGTAACCCAATCATCGCCTTTTTCCTTTTTCTTTTCTTGCTATAACTCTATAATTCAATTTTCTTTATTCTTCCTGTCATTCCTTCCCGTGAGTCCCCTTTGACCCCTAACCACGTCCGCGTCACACGTCATTTGGATTGTCGCATTTCATCACAGAGGGGACACTTACTGACGCTTTTGACCTCCAACATTTTTCCTATGGCCCATTATTTTTTCCGAGCGATAAAGGTTATGGTAATACCTCTAGGATGGGGTTAACTTGGGGTGAAAAGTCGTGAGCAACAGATGTCGGCGCTTTTGTTATGTTATGTTCTTATCTTAGGGTATTGGAATTGGTTTAAAGTGATGAAAATTTGTAGTGTAGTTGTATGAAATAGTAGAAGTATTTTTTATGATTGCTGTTTGGTATATGCACTATTTGGTACGGTTCGTAGAATAAAATTCGAAATTAATTTCAATTATTGAGTATATATGCTACGCCCCACTTGGATAGCGGAATAGATTGTGACATTTTTATCAGGGCACATAAAGAACAGTACAGATTATTTCAATCGTTAGACCATATTTGAAACCTTGAGGCGATCTGATAATTCCGACACCAGTAATGGCCACAAACCTGCTTGAAATAAATAATATAAAAGCGGTAGAGGTAGTAATAAACAATAGTTTACCTCCTATTCGAGTTTAAGTAGGCCTCAAACATCACAACCTACTCAATTTTAATACAATTCAATATTTCTTTTTCCCAATCGCACAACATCAAATTATTCCCAAAATAAGGTGTAAGCGTAATTTCATCAAAGGATATTGCCAAAAACCGCAGCCGCAACAGTGGCACCTTGCATCAACTGAATTATTAAATAAATCACGTAATTCTGAGCAACATTAGAGATACAGAATTTTGAAAGAAAAAGCGGTATATTCACTATACGAACTATTACGTTTCTTCTTTATTGAAATTTGTATTTATAGGATACCCATGTCGAATGAATTAATATTGTTTGCCTTTTGAGAGGCTTAAATTTAAATATGTTTTAGAAACATCTAGTTTCGGAGTTTCCAATACATACATTATTTTATAGATGACATTAAAACAGAGTCGGAGGGCACGACCATGTCGACGGTCATTAGAGGGTCTAAAATTCCAACACCAGAGTTGGCCACTGACCTCAGCGAACTACTCACTTACCATTTTTATCTAAAAATATTTAGGGACTTTTACCATAGAGTCTAGTGGCACGTGGTGAATAGACAGCTTTATCCCAGCAATAATTCTAACTGAGCTTCTGTGCTTGTTTCCAATTACAGAGGTTGCGTGATAAAGAAACTCTTTCTTTCGGCCTAATGCATGCAAAACAATAGCCTTGTGTTCCTCTAATGAATGAAAGTGAGTGGTATTGCACAAGGAGCCTACAAAGGGACCACTCAACTGCAAATTAACATACGAAATTAGCATTTGTGCACCTTTAATTAGAGAACAGATTGGTTTAAACCGTTCATTTTGCATCGGAAATTTTTATTCTAATCTTGAAAGGTGAATTTCGGTTCTGCCATTAAGGTATTGGTCTTCGAAGTCTCACCGGATGTCCCATTAAAATAATAGCCGTATTTCATTGAGCATGCTTTGTTCTTATTGGCTGTGGTACGATTTTTGGTTACTGGTTATAGTTGTGTTGTTTGGTCTTGATACTTTCAGGATATCGATAAACTTAATTATGATACACCACACCACCAAATACGCGAAATTACTAAAATGTGTGCTTTTTTTAAATTTGATTAGTAAATGTTCTTCTGGTATTTTAAAGCCAAAATTGAGCCGTATCTACGTTAGCTGAACTGTCACTTCAGCTATATTTTTCTCAACGTGATTTGTAAGCATCAATTATTTTAGGTCCTGCTACGTCAGACAACCATTCTCACATCTTTTAATTAAGTTCATCATTTTTAGAAAACAAAAATAATATCTTAAGTAATTGCTTAGATAGACTATCTATTACTCAGAGACGTTCAGTAAATCGACACTTAATTATTCGACGTAATTTTTTAATACATATGTCAGAAATAGTCATTAAATCTGTACTAAGGATTTTAGAATTTTAGATTTTTATAGGAGCATTTGACGTCTCTGAGTACAGGGGTTAGTCACATTCAGATCAACCCAAGTATCAAACCACTCCGAGCCGCCTACTCGCGACCAGTAATGGCTGCGGTGGCTACCTGTTTTACGCCCGAATTTGTGCCCGTAGCCCGCGGTTACGCATCGCATGCTAAATTTCACTAAGCACAGCCTTCATAAACTTAACAGTACGCATTTATTATCGACAACAAAATAATATTTATTATTTTCACAAAATAATGTTTATCTTGTATAGTTGACGCACGGTTCTTGGTACTCGTCATTGAATGGCGTCTCGTTGACTGTCAAATTAAGTGTATGATTGTTGTACTGGCGTTGGCGTTTTCGTTTGGCGTTTATATTATTAGTCCTTTTGTTTTTGTGTGTTACTGAAACGTTGTTAAAATATCCATTCTTCACATGTTATGTAATTCAAAATAAAATAATATCATCGAATTAATATCAAGTCATAATATTGTAATGACAAGAACGTTTTCAAATGTAGTAAAGAACATAAAATATGGAATAGATAAAACCTCTTTAAAAATAGAACATATTATTTTTTCACAGCATCATAAACACTACAACTCCCACATGACGTCATTATCGTAACTAACCTCTTTTCAAAAAAAGAACAGAATAATGTCAGCAATTTACCTAATTGGGAAACCGGTAAATCTATTCGATACCGATCACCCCTTTCGAGATGAGGTCAAGTCCCTCCCCCTTCCCAGGGGAGAAAGATTGGCATTCTTTATTACCGTACTACCCGGAGGTAAACAACTCTTTGGTATTGCAGTCGTAACGCGAGAAATATTCCCTTGTTCCTTTGGTTTTACTTACGATTTTACGAAGGTATTTTGTTTTGGTGGCTTTGGTAGACTAACGGATGATTAATCTATTTCTAAGGATCTATGTGTCCTGATGTTATGAGAGATCGCTCATCATTGCTGTTGTAGTAAAGTTCTTCGTAAAAAGTTAATAAAGCGATGTCATTAAATAGTAAAATTGAAGACAACCCTAAAATGTGTATCAACGATAGGTGTCATTTATTTACAATATCGTTCGATGAAGATAATGTAATAATTTTCTATGTAGATGTTTGTAAAAATATCACAGCTATGTTAAATATTTAATTCCACACAAGTGATTCCAAAAGGAAGAATAAACAAAACACACTTCCGAAATAAATAGAAAAATAAAAGAAAAACAGAGACATTGCGCCCCATCCGCATTCGTCCCTGATGTTTCTCGAACGAATTCGCTTTTCAAATATTAAAATTTAATCGGCTGGTTGTCGCGAGTCAAATTAGGCCCTCTTGAGGGAATCGCAATGTCGCATCAAAGAGTAAATAAAACAGTACCTGTGAATAAAGTGCCTACGTAATTCGTATCGTAATAAAAAGTAAAATAAAGTACCAGTTCGTAATGTCTCACTACTTTGCAAAGACATCTAATTTAACTGAAGATATCGGTGAGTGAGGAGGATTAGGCATTGTCACTTCACTTACCTTACTGATAACTCTTATTTTCTTTTCTTCTTCGACACTTCGTTCCTGAAACAAAACATGTAATAAATAAAATAACAAAGATTATTCATCACCCTAAATATTGTCCCTTCTGCAGTCTACTTACTCTATGTATAATCGCGACAGCAGAATACGGACAACACAGTAATTGGCATCAGACAACTGATATTAATTCCGTTCGCGCGAACAAAACATTCTTGAATGATTTACAAGTCTCGCTCCCACTGTCCCTGTAGGTATTAAACTCCAATCTTGACTTCATTTGTACACTCTTTGGGGAGACATTTGAAATTCGAAGACAGTTTTGTTTATTGTTCCTTGTTCTTTTATTAATGTTTTCTTTATTTGATTATCACCATGAAGGTGGCTTCGAAATATAAACTTTTTAGGATATAACCAACATTCTTTGTACCAAGAAGAATCTAACCTAAAACATAAAATCTCCTTGGTTTAACTGTTTTAAATATAGAATGTCCTTAAAGCTTTACCGAACTACACTATTGCCATTATGAGTATAATATTTGACTGAAACTAGCTCTAAATCTCCAAGTACCAAGTAAATAATGATAAGTGATGTAAAATATCGCTCATAAAAGCTCGTTTGTCAGTGTGGGGCCACCGCCCTGGCTGTGACCCGGCCGTGTCGCCGTCCCGTGGATCGATACAGCCTCCTGCACTTGAGCTTTTTGCCCCCCTTCAAATAACCCAAGGCCTCATCCCCTAGCCACCCCCCTTACCCCCTACGGTCTTGGGCGGCAATGCCGTTGCCATTTTTATGTTTATTCCAGTTTTATTCGGTAAGTGAATTAGAAGCTTTGTTCGGGTATATTGTAATTGTTTGGTTTAATATATTAAAAGGGTTTGGATGACATGTATACGTATCTGTATGTATTCCGATTAGTTACCTACTTGGTATGTGTTGTTGTATATTTGCCACATTAAACTGTTTTTATAATTATTGTTATTTATCATAGTTTCAAACAAAGCTTTTCGATGCGAAACTGGTTATAAATAAAGACATTATTTAGTATTTTGATTTTAAACTTTACTCACCCATTGGTATAAATAGTAACATACTAAGTAAACCTGACATAATGCTTTACCTACATAATAAAAGTACTTATTCTTATTCCAATCTTATTGGAACGAATCCGCCCGCCCAAACTTTTTTTAAAGAGAACGCAATGACACAGCCGTCTCTATAAGCCACGCCTCTTGGCGACAATCGTAGACCACGCCCAATGCGACAGTTTCCACCAATCAGAAGCGAGAGAAGGCTTTTTTCAGTGACGTCATATTATATGGTTGTGATATGAAAACTTTTTGCTTGGGAGGAGGTTTTCTTTGTGTGGAGGGTTTATAGAAGAAGGTTTTATGTTTGGTTGTGTGTGTTCGGTTCTATATAGAGTTTGTACCTATATTTTATGTGAATATTACTTTTCTTTCTATTTCTTTTGACAATTGCCCGTTACCATAGGTTGCTTGTTGTTATTTATTTAAGAGGTAGCTGGTTCCCTTTATCTTTTACTGACATTTTCAGCATGCGAGATGCTTTGTCCTTCATTGAGAGCTTACAGGCATTAAACTGTTATGCAAAAAGAGGTGTGTTGTAAGCACGAAGCTAGAACAAAGAGGAGGTGTGGTAATTCAATTTCCCTATGAAACGACGCGTGATAGTTTGCGGGGTGAGGGGGCACTGAGGTGGTGTTAAGCTCCGCCCACTTCTCAATATTCCATCTATCGGCTAATAGCAAAACTACTAGTTTAGGTTGATGTTGATGTTACTACGTAGTTCAGCTACTTCACACTAGGTGTCAAAAGTCTTAATGTGATGGGACGTACTCAGAACTCAAAACTCAGCTTCAAAAAAATTTTATAGGGAAATAAATCAAATGAAAAGACTTTTTTTAAAACAATCTTTTATTATTTGTTAATAAAATGAACTAAAATAATAAAATAATAATTAAAACAAGATAATAAATGTATGCACTGACATTGCAACCTTTAACGAAAAATTAAGCTTCTTTGTCTTCGTCACAATAATATCGTAGATACCTAATTATCTAGATACCTAAGTATCTTTTACACCTTGTATTAAATCTTTGCGTTTTTATCACGTACCCATTTTTTGTTAAATAAAAGCATGTTACATTTTTTTATTTTGCAATCGCGATCACGAATATAAATAACGACAAAAATGTACACCGCCATTTTGTTAGGGCGGCCATTTTAGATTAATAACAATACCGACTACAACTAATTAATTGCATTGTCATCAGAACCAAAGATGTGTTGCAAATTTCAGCTCAATCGGTAACCGGGAAGTGGACCAAATTTAACTTGCAAGATTTAATTTCACACAAACATCGGGACAGGTGAAACTAAATAAAAGCTTGTAATAAAATAAGAGCCTTTGCACACGACGTTTTTTATACGCGCCGTCAACGCGCATTTGTATCGATACAAACGCGAGTCAAACGCATTTGGCGAATAATAATGAAGTGATAACGCGAATGATCGGAGGGCTGGTGAATATTTCTTCTTTAAGGGAACTTTTTTGATTTTTGAAACTTGTCGCCCAACCAAGTCTCTCATCTTTATATTTATCGATGATAAAATTTCTGCGTCCTCTCCCTGCAGAAGGTGTTTGCTTTCTAACTCTTTAATTACTTCAGTTAAATTTCGAACCTGAAACAAAAGCGAAAACGAAGAAAGGTCATGATTTGGAAAACAATCTTTGGTGGTATGTAAAGTAAAAGTAGTGGCAATAGATAAGTAATAAATAACCTTCTTTTTCAAGCGGTTAACTTTCATTTGTAGTCTTCTGATTTTCAATCCAGAATTTTTTTCTTTATATCGAAGGTGTTCTATTTCTTGCTTAAGCTTCTTTTTTCTAGGCGAATCATTTAGTATCAGAAATTCATTTAAATCACTTGTGGTAGGGTCTACAGATTTTACAGGCTCTGGTAATTTTCTTTTAAGCTGTAATATAAAAAATAATATGAAAACTAGTTGTTTTCCAAAATAATTAAAACTCGGTTACGCAAATAACATCCAAACAAACCGATAAATCCAGATTTAAACTAGGTAAAGTGCCCTTCTTTAATTTTTTAAGGCCTTTTTTTGTCACTATGAAGTCCGCATCATTGAAATGGCAAGAACAAATTTTTGTGTATTTTGTTGGTGTCCAATCCGGTCTATTAAGTTTTGTAATCCATTGCTGTTTTAAATTATCGTCGGATGGAAATCTAAAACGAACATATAAAAATAATTAAAATTACTTTTAATTAAATTAGTTGGTAAAATTTAAAAAAAAATCTGAGTACGGCCCTGGATATTTCTGAAGTTTAAAATAGTTATTCTAGTTGACGATAGATGGCGGCCCATTAATAATATAATAATAAAAACTATAAAAGTACTGTTTTAGCTACTAAAAGGTATTTAGGACTAAGTGTATAACAGTTTTTAGTATTTACGTATTATTATTACAATATAATACTGCAAAATTATACGTAAACTTATGTATTTTCTTCCGAAATGTGTCGCCATCTAGTGTCAAGTAGTAGAATTTTAACGCTGAAAGCTGAGAATGTTCTAGAACTTTTATATTTAATTGCGTATAAAATTACTTACGCATGAAATGAGATGCCAATCATATTATCAGAACGTCTGTCTGAGTAACTTTGACATAGTAAAACACAACACTTCATCCTTTTCTTGTTAAAAACGCAAAAAACACACTTTTATTGCGAGTCTCGTCACATGTGCACCTGAGGAACGCTGATAGCATACTATCAGCGTTCAGGTGGGCGGAGCCTAAGTGTAAAGTGGCTCCGCCCACCATGTGCAACGAAGAACTCCAGTGCAACGTTGCTTAGGGCAACTCCTCTTTGTTCTAGCTTCGTGGTTGTAAGTATTATGTGTCTATATCAATGACAGTGTGTCGTCATTTGTTTTGTAGCGTCCTTACCAATAAACCGATTATCGGCCCTGCTTGAATGGGTGGCTGAAAGTGGCCATCTGAGCGCTACCATGCTTCGAAGGGCTACTTAAATTCTCAGTCCTATTATTTCAATCATTAGATCATATGGGAGATTAGGCGGTATGCAAACTCCATCACCAGGGTTTGCCACTAACCGACACGAATTTACTTACTTCACTTTACCCATTATGGCTACGGATTTTTTGTTTTAGAGTAGGTAGTTTCTATCGGTCTTTTTACGTAAATATCATTAAAAAGACTCGCCGTATTCATTCTGTAAATAACGGAGCTTGTTTTCTCGACTAAGAATCCTCTCTTCATATAAGTAACAGATGACGTATAAACGACTCCCCCTGGGGGTGAAACACCCCCACGGGGGATGAAACTCTCAGGAAGAGCTGCTATTTGAACACTGAATCCTTTGTTCAGAAAAGCACAAGTTTTCTCAGGAAATGTGTAGTTGTGGAATGGTATTTTGATTATTTTTCAAAAAAAGGTTTCGCTTATTTCAAAAATATCTTGTTTCTGTGTAGCACTGAACCTGTTAGTACATTTTTAAAAGTTTTGAGTTTATTTATTTGCATTAAGATTACTTAATGAGTTAATATGTTCAGAATTACTTCACATTTGGTTTCTTACACCGAAACTAATCATTAAGTTTTAATGCTTAGGTGTTCATATGCATACTCATGTTTTTAATATTCATTATTATATTCAGCAATGTCTACACGAGCTTTTTATTATAAGGGCACCATCTATTCATTACCTTGCTATTCTGTACTACGTTTTGTAGTTTACTCCACTACAGCAATGCTATGCTGCGGTTCATGTAGATTTATAATAATTAATCTCAGATGCATATCGCAGATTTTGCCAATAACTTACGTTACCTAAGTTAAACCTTTCTTTACTTACTTACTTTTACTTATCTATACCATATACCTACTCTACGAGATAAAAATAACAATTTTAACCCTAAAACCGCCTTCCATCCAAAAGACGGTACAAAATATCACAATATAAAGCAACATCTCTCAATAAGCCCCATTGTAGTTAACCCTATAGTGCCCGCCATCGCTTTCATTTCACCCCATTCAGCCCACACTTAATTTGTATATTTTTTATGCAACCTTCTTTTGATAAAACCTCCATTCACTGGCGATACATTTATTAAAATACACGTGTTTAATGACGTCTGAGTCTTTGAGCCCTTTCAGAATTTGTGAGCGAAATTTTGTAGCGAAATATTTCAGGATGAAAAGCTTTTATGGACTTTTTTGGGTGCTTATGTATAGAGACGTCGTGTTTGTAAATAGAAGGTGTTTTTTGTTTTATAATTAAGTAGAAACGGGCACTGGTTTCTTTAGGAACGGGTAAATAAATATGTACGGGACTAATTTATACACGGTTAGATTCAAAGTAATTTCTAGGCCTTGTGGAATCTAGACAATACTACTACATATACATACTTTGAAAAAGTAGTGCAGAAACTGTTCGTATATTAGACTAGCAGCGCCCCACGGTTTTACCCGCGCTGTGCCTGTTCCCATGAGAATTTCTGGATGAAAAATAGCCTATAAATTTCCTGTCAAATGTGGCTAACTATAAAAAAAAATATATTCAAATCGGACTGCTAATTCCCGCGATTAGCTAGATACAAACAAAAATACCAAAGTAAGTACCTATTTAAATAAAATACCACTAGGTAGAGTTAGTACATACTCTTTTTGCTTTTTGTAATATTTCAAAATGTAATAATCCAAAAGATAGCTGATTAAAATCCATTCTCGTCACATAAAACTCTTAAACATCTAACCCTTCTATAACGCAATGATTTTTCAACCCCTTCCAAAATTACTTTCACCCTTCAACAAGAAGTTATAAAATCTCAAAAAACTCCCCGAAGACATCGAGAAGACAACACCAAGGACATAATTCATGATGAAAAAGTAAATTTTCCCGGTACAAAAACTCATTTGCATATTTTTGTGTACCACGCCCAATTATTTGAGTGCGGGTTACGGCTCACTTTCTACGGATCCCCAATAATGGTCCTTTGGGCCTCGTTCGGATACAGAACCCTTTTGGGCAAATTAATTTTTCTTAGGCAATTAGCGAGAGATGTTAGAATGTTTGTCTATTGATCTGCATCTTTATGGAGCAAGTTTGACTCCGTACTCTTTGGTACTTGGGCTAATGTTTTCGGTTTATTACTTAAAGTATCGTTGCTTAACGAGGTCTTGGAATTAAGTAAGCTTTTGTCGGTTGAGTGGAATAATGGGACTTTAAATGGCTTTTTATGTGCTATGTTTGATGAGCTTTCTTTCAATGGACTATATTTATTAACCACGAAATCTTCTATTCTATATATATATATATATATATAAATCAATCGTGATCCGTTCAGCTCCGTAGTTTTTGCGTGAAAGAGTAAGAAACATACATACATCCATCCTCACAAACTATCTCATTTATAATATTAGTAGGATTTATATAGGCATCTAACATCCGAATATTTACTTAAACGCTTGATTGAAGCAGTAAATATTTTGATAGCTTTTTGTCGAGATAATTAAGTGTACCTTAATTTGAATGACATTTGAGTATTCTGACATGTAGTTAAAACAAAACCTACATCACTATAATTTTCAAAAACTCATACCTGTGATCACAAGACACGTATATACTTAAATACACAACGCATCCTTTCAATAAAATATTCAACAATAGTGATGTACCGATAACTTGCCAAGTGCTAACAACTCAATTGAGCCATTCAGGCCATCCATTCATTCACTCGCTCATTGAAAGCACGTCGTTAATAACATACTGAACGAATGATTTGTGGGGATATAGATTGCTGGTCGGATGTTGTAATGCAATTATTGACATTTGCATATAATGGTTAATGTATAGTACTCGGCTGATACAGTTACTCATTAACTTCTGGATGGAAATCAGTTAGTAAAAAATGTGTACACTTTATTTTTTCTAACGAGAGTTACAAAAGTTAGTTGCTTGCCTACTAATTTGGACTATTTTCCAGCAGAAAACAATTCCTTCAGAAAAGGAAAAGATCAGTGATCTCATTCCATTCTCAATCTATTACTGAATCATTTTTCTCAATAGAAATTGGTTTTGGTTGAAAAATTAGAATGGTTCCAATTTTAAGTGTCGTAAAAAATATAAAACATAGAGTGTTGTAGTGAGCGAGTGTATCGGCCGCGTACTATAGAATGTCAATTAAGTGTTTAAGAACTTCGTCGCATCAAGATTGGTGTAGTATTATTATTTGAAACAGCATGTGAGAATAAAGTCTCCTTATCAACATTGTTAAGGTATACCAAAACAACTGTATCACCACGATATCGGTTATTTTAATATAAAAAGCGCACACTCCAATTTCATTTACATGTATAGATTACATCATTTAGTGTTAGTACCAGTGGTACCACTGTGTCAACCAACTTTCATTCACTTCATTCATTCACTCAGTACCTCTATTTCTCTAGGTTCACCTAATGCACCGAACTAGTTTCAATCTATTCGAATAACGAATATCATCTCTACAATAGACAATATCAACCATAAATACTCACAGAAAAAGAAGCTTACACAAAAAAACTTCACTCTTCGCTCTTTTCACCCCGCACGTTATTTACAACACCATGAGACAGTCATAAACAACAATAAGAAGAAAACTAAGTAAGCTTGTTAATGAAGGTCCACTGAAATAAGAATGTGCACTATTTACCGCTAATAAGAAAACTCCAGCCTCCATTACGTAGCGCCCTTTGGGAATGAATCACATGTTTTATTCAAACAGAAGGACGGCCCTTGACAGAGGAATGTAGGTTACCAGCTAGTTTGTGCTAGGTTGGATTGGGATCTAAGTTATTTATATTTGTTTCTAGTTTTTAATCATTGAGCGTATAAGGCATAGACCAAAATATCCCTGGTAGAATATATTATGGGCGAAATCTTATCGAAATGGCGAATGTCGATTGTCTGCTGTTTTCGATAACGCGCGTTGAATTTATTGTAATAAATGCATTGTTTAACCTGGTTTGATGATTTTGTGAAGGCTGCAGTATCGCGTCGAATGCAGGTCGCTTCCAACCGAATTACTTGGAGATCAATGAGGGAGGCCTACGTCCAGTAGTGAACGTCCTTCGGCTGACATGATGATTATGACGATTTTATAATCTAACCCGTATATGAGACTACATTAACTCTACTAATAATCTTCTTTATAAAAACAATTTCTGTTATTTCATCTCGCGCGATTTCGCGTACGCGTAAGTTCGTGGGTAAGCTCGAGTACGGCTGAGTCGATTTGGCTAATTTAAGATAGGTACGTGAAAAATGCGAAAAAAGCCACTGGTCACCTTTAGTTAAATATAAAGGAATTTTCTTATGATATTGAGGGGTTTAAATAGAAAACCTACCTACTCAATCAACAGTTAAACCATGAGTTAAACAGTTGTTTAATAAAAGTTATTATTATGTGAAGTGACGTGATCGCCGCGCGACTGACGCGCGTAATGAGTCGTTAAACCTTCGCTAATTAATTATTATATGAATGAATATTTTAATGGCTTATTGAGTGGGATATTGAAGAGATATTTGTTTTAAATATTGGATTCGAAATGTAATGTTTGCTTGCTCTTCGTTGAATTAAAGAGCGAATGAGCAGGTGTTTAGGAATATCAATCAGACTGACAAACAAATCAGAGGATTAAGTGATAATACACCTTAATGCGGTCGGCGAATTTTATTTCAATCTACTTCGGCCACCAATGTAGTCTTTACACTAGATTTTCTTTCGGCGACACAACTTTTTTTCTGTAAGATTAAAGAATTTGTACTGTTAAATGTAATTTATTTATTATTTATTTTATTTAATTGTCAACAGTTTTAATACTCGTGCCATATTCAGCAATCCAGAAGCCTGTGTCCGGTAGTAACACTCATTACTCATAAACATAACTCTTCCTCAAAACATGCAATCGATTGAGCTTTTAATGACGCAATCACATCAGGTAATGACGTCTAAGCTTACTCAATCCGCGTCAAAGGACCTCGGACTGTTGACTCAGTTGATAGCTTCACCCCGCGGCGGATCAATCGGCAGCCGGCAAATAAACCCGGCCGGGTTAAATGCAAATATTTATATGAATTAAATTTTTTGACCGGTCAATGAGGTTTTGATTTTGGAATGATGGCATTTTGTTTTGTTGTTGATGGTTTTTATGTATGAAGTTGTGTGAATGTCGATTCTATTTTTGAAATTGTGTATGCGACAGTGTGGATAGATTTTCTTTTATTCAAGACTAGCAGCGCCCCGCGGTTTTACCCGCGTTGTGCCCGTTCCCGTGGGAATTCCGGAATTTTTTTCCATAAAAACCTTCCCCTTAAATCACTCTACCTATTACAAAAAACGGCATTAAAATACGTTGCGTATTTTAAAGATTTAAGCATACAGACAGACAAACAGACGGGACTTTGTTTTATACTATGTAATAATGATTCACGAGGAGTTTCTCAATCCATGTATTTTTATAATGTGTATTAATTATGAACGCTCTTATGAGTTCTTATCGCGTTTATGAATCGATTATTAAAATGTTTGGACGTATGAAAGGGTATGTGCTCTATTCTACGTCACAGTTTTTTTAGACCGCCTGAATACCTCCGACATGGTCTCTTGCAATAACCGGGACTGACAATAGTCAAACCACACCACGAATACATGTTACAAAACGAATCTAACGAACCTAATTTCTCATTTAGTGTGGAAAAAAAAAGCATTAAGAACAAAATCAAACTATTTAACGTTTCTCCAACATGTAGAACAAAACCCCTTCTCCAAAGTTTTAACTTACTGTCTAACTTCAAAACATATTCTTCACACAACACCAAGTTATGTCAACATTCACCATAAAACAAAATAAAAGCGAACACTTTTCGAATCCTTTGAAAGTTCGTAGCCGCGTGGTATAAGTAAGTGGCCCCTAGAGTAGCATAGAATCCTCATGCATAATGGTTTACCTCTAGGTGCTCACCACACGCGAATATATTCCTCCTTTCCTTGGCCAAATCGTTCGTGAATACGATTGTTTCTACTCGCTCCTAACATATAAATTATATGACCTGCCGCGATGCGCCATGAATATATGTATGAGAACCAAATTGATATTACAAACGCTCGTATGTTAGACTTTGGCTTTTACGCAACTTTTTTTTTACCCCGAAATTGGTTTTTTATGCCAACCAAGGATAAATTGTGACTGAAATGTGTAAATTGTGGGGATAATGAATAAGGAGTGTTGGCTGTTGACGCGAGCCGAATAACGTTTGTTGCCGACCTGTATATGTTTTTTCTGTTAAAGCGAAACCATTTTTGGGTATCTGCAGGGAAGAGCGAAGCACTTACTACGAAAGGCAGAAGACAAGTGACAATCGGTAATCGTTTGTTTTGTCTTGTCTGTCATCAAATAGGAACGTGTTATAAGGAAGCATTTGACATCTCTGAGTACGGGCTATATTTTTTGGTATATTTTCTTAAACTGATTAATTATTATTTTCCTCTGCGACTGTTGCTTCAATCGCATATTTTCCGATACATTGAATCCACACACGCACACACGTTTACTGTCAGCGCCCCTGCGTGGGTCGTACGTTATTATCATCAAATCCGACCATCGCACATTAACAAGCCAAACTCTTCTCTGAACAAACTTTTCCTTGAAACACGTTACGTATAGCAATCATTTCAATATAAACCATAGAATTACTTAGAAAAATTTGTTAGTGAACGTAAAAAATAGTCTATAATGAATGACACACTGGTGGGTCAAGGCTTCTCATATCACTGAGATTATCAGCACAGTGAAGGATAGGGTGGGTTCCCATTGAAGCGGAGTGGAGCTCAATCGACCAATCACAAGTCATTACGAATAGATTTGGAGAATGTCAATGCCTTGTTTGAAAATTTCAATGTGAAAGCTCGGCACAGATCCGCTCTACTTCAAAGAAAACAGACCCGGCGTCATCAACACGCTAGTTTTGGTGATCTTAAAGCCGAGCCATATTTGAAAAGAAAGTCGTAAAAAGGTAAAATTTCACGTAAATCCAGACCGTATAATCATGATACTTGGCTAAATCTCTGGAGTCCGTTACTAATTCGGCCCGAGGCCGCGTTGGAGGGCATAAATAAAGTCGGAACAACCGCAGTGACCACAAAACCGATAGTTTAAGAATATTCACGCGCATAAATTAAACAGTATTCGCTGCCGTGCAGATTTCCCTAATGGTTGACCGTCGTGGATGTGCGGAACAAAGCGTTTTGGTCCTTGATCCACTTACGTAACATTTTTTATTGTTTATATATTTTTTATACTGGTAGTACAGTCGAGGTCAAAAATAACTTTACAGTTGAGTGTTACAAAAATACCTTTACATTAAAATACGTTTACACATTGCATGCCAAAAACATGCTTACAACTCACATGACACATTCTACTTTTCAGTTAATGCTCCAAATTTCAGTTTACAATCTGTCTTTCATAACAACATTTACAAAAATTGTGCCATAACACATTTACATTGCATTTTACATAATAAGATTTACTGCCAATGTGCCAAAAATACCTTTACATTTTTAGTGAGATTAAAAACTTTACGATCAAGCTTACCTTTGGATTACACCTATTGTTACATAAATATCTTTACAGATTTGATTTTCTTAATTTAAATAATGACAATACCATACTGTCAAATAATGTATCTCTTTCATCCGTCGTGTTTGGCCTAGTTATTGTCCTCTCAATGAATAGTTGATATGATAGTGCAAAAGTACAGTCGGCAATAAAAAGTTGTACAGTCGATGTCAAAAATATGTTTATACTTTATGTTTATGTTTGTACTTTTGTTAGTACTTTGACTTCTTTTTCTTCTTCATCGAGTGGATGGTCCCCCTGACCAATCCTGGTGTCAGAGTTCGTGTCGCTCAACAATTCGTAAATAAAAAAAATATAAAAAAATTGGACCACTCCGTGGGATTCGAAACATCGCCTCATCCTTACAGATAATCCTTACAGATAATATTGTAACAAAACTTCTAACTATTGAGCCACAACGTAGCTTACGTCATAAGATGAAATTATCAATCCAGTCAAGTGCAAGATGTGTTTGTATTAATGTGTGTGTTTGTATGAATGTAATAAGTAAAACTAGTATTCACGCAATAGTTTGGTAATGAACTTCTGAACGAAACGTATGAACGTACGCCACTCATAAAAATAAACATTTAAATCATAAAACCAAAATTAATATTCATGACGATTTCATTTCATTATTTAAATTAAGAACGGGCTAATCAAATCTGTAAAGATATTTATGTAACAATGTGTATGTAATCCAAAGTAAGCTCAAACATAAAATATTTTTATATCATATTGACTTTTTTTCTCCAAACCAGCAAACCTGTCTTATTTTGAAATCCACCCTCATATTATTTCATTATTGTTTAATAAATGTAACTTCGCTCAAGTTCGTAAAAAAAAAAAACATTAAAAAATTGGGCCGTTCCGTGGGATTCGAAACATCGCCTCATCCTTACAGATAATATTGTAACAAAACTTCTAAACTATTGAGCCACGACGTAGCTTACATCATAGGATGAAATTATCAATCCAGTCAAGTGCAAGATGTGTTTGTATTAATGTGTGTGTTTGTATGAATGTAATAAGTAAAACTAGTATTCACGCAATAGTTTGGTAATGAACTTCTAAACGAAACGTATGAACGTACGCCACTCATAAAAATAAACATTTAAATCATAAAACCAAAATTAATATTCATGACGATTTCATTTCATTATTTGAATTAAGAACGGGCTAATCAAATCTGTAAAGATATTTATGTAACAATAGGTGTAATCCAAAGGTAAGCTTGATCGTAAAGTTTTTAATGTCACTAAAAATGTAAAGGTATTTTTGGCACATTGGCAGTAAATCTTATTATGTAAAATGCAATGTAAATGTGTTATGGCACAATTTTTGTAAATGTTGTTATGAAAGACAGATTGTAAACTGAAATTTGGAGCATTAACTGAAAAGTAGAATGTGTCATGTGAGTTGTAAGCATGTTTTTGGCATGCAATGTGTAAACGTATTTTAATGTAAAGGTATTTTTGTAACACTCAACTGTAAAGTTATTTTTGACCTCGACTGTACAACGGCTTTGCTTGGGCAAAGAAAAACCCCCATATGGTAGATTATAATACCACTGCTGGGTCTTGCTATTAGTATTGTACTATTTAAACTATTTCCCTTTAAAAAACGGTCTAAAAACTCCGACATAGGACAGGGCATCAATATACTGGAACTTAAAGTATTGTTAATTATTAGCCTGTAATATCCGACTGCTGCACATAGGCCTCTCGTCTCACCGAAGATATTAGAACAGTGAGGAGGATTAGGCGTAATCCTCGCTTGTTAAATCCGGGTTGGTAATTTCAAACCCGAGTCATGTTTAAAAAGTGGCAAACATGTTTTCACTCGATGTAGAAATTGAACCCGGGACCTCAGTCTTCGCAGGCGGGTACATATACCACTAGACCACCGAGTTGTTACAACAAGAAAATTAATCTAAAAAATATTAGTAAAAGACAATAATCTCAAGTATCAAAACAGCGTACACCTCATATACACGACACGATACATCCGGGGCGCGGTCGAGCGGTAAGGCAAGACGCATGGCCGCACTAGTCTCACACAGAGTCCAGGGGCACTATCCATTGTATTCAACTATTGATACACGTTACTGTTCCGTAATTTATAACTCACCTTTGGTACCACTAGATGGCGTTAGCAGTGGAAAGTTCGTAGATGGAAAACGAGTAATGTAAGGTTAATGGTGAATGGGAAACAATTAGTCTTTTGTCTATGAATGGGTGTGTTTTTGGTTTATGGTGATTGAGATGACTGCAAGCTGTGAAATGTGTTATATGGGTTCCTAGGTTTTTAGGTTTAGTAAGCATTGAACGAGCATTTAGGCTGCAAGCCAGTTAAACTAAAGGAATTGTTTGAAACACGACGCTTGTTTTCCATTGAACTCGCTATCTCGCTTGAAAACTTACTCAATTTCAATGACGACACAGCTAGGTATTCAGTATAATGTATTTTTCATGATAAATATTTCATACAAAGATGTGATGTCAAAAATCACTCATTAACCCTAAAGAATCATTTCACGTCTCTGAGTGGAGGAATCATTTGACGGCACTAAATCTCAAAAGCAAAGATATTAATTTGAAAAATAATAAATCATGGAATCCATTTCCCGACAGTGACTCGCGAGTGTCACAGAGTAATGAAAGTCGCAGTTGACTAATGAGGGTGACTGGCTCTCGCTACATGATCATTGAGAAGTCGAAAGTTTAGATAAATGATCTACTGTGTTGTTTACTCGGCTGTGTCTCTTTTCTAATCATATTGAGTACACATTTGTTTTCATTTCACTACTAATATTAGTAAAATCCATGTAATGTCCCAATGCATCCAGTTTGCAGTCCAGTTTATACGTTAGTATATGTTTAAATTGCGGAACTTTAAAAATAAATAGTATATTGTATAGCGTATTTCCTCGAACCATAGTATACATAGTTAAAGTGCTTGAACTTTTTATATTTCCTTGAAGGTATCGTAAGATCCGAGGGCAGTAGGGGGTGACGCTCAACAGCTCGTAATAAACGTTTTAATGACTAACATTATGCAAACGCATTACTGGCATCACCCTCCTTGTGATCCGATTTTGGTGTGTGATCCAAGTTATAAAAATAGTGGGGGCCAAGCCGCTGCATTTGACGGAGAAAATACTGGTCTAACAACTGCAATTTTTTCATTTTCTTAACAACTGTCCTATATTTTTATCAAGTATGATGACTCTGAGTTTACAAGCTGGGAAATGACAAGTTCAATACAAAGGGAACGTGACACACATTAATTTTCAATGTAATTACTTATGAAAACTTAACTATCTAGGTAGGATTTTATTATATTGATTTGATTATTCCCTTTTTAATAATATAAGGCAGATAAAGTAAGTGCAGCTAAGTGACATATTAACAGCGAAGTACTTACTACGGTACTTCTCTATTTCGTGTGCTACCGCCTTTGCTTATGACTTGTTCCACTGTTTAAACTACAGTAAACCATTAGTGTTCTCTAATGCTTCAGATAGACAGTTACAATTTATGAACGATTCAGAGAGCTACAGACTGTGACTAATGAGATTATGACATTTCGCTTTTGGGTGTTTTTATAACTCTTCAAGTAAGCGTCGAAGACACTGAGCAGTTTTCAGGCAAGTCGGCGAATATTTATAATTAGAAATTAATTATTTACAAAAAAGATCCTTATATGTAAACTTAAATGACTAACTACGACACTCAGAGACGTTCAATAAATGGACACTTGATAATTTGACGTAACATGTCAAAACTCACTCATTGAAGCCTCTTAAGGAATCATTTGACTTCTCTAAGTACGGTGGTAAGTCTATATAAGTACACAAGTTGTATCAGCTCTAAATAGATATACCAAAGACCTTTTTAACAATACTTAAATCCTTCTCAAGACGCCCTCCCTTAAACAAATAACACAAAACTATAAACGTCTTTGTTAATTAATAAATGTGTTTCATAAAAAAATATTAAAACATAGAGTCCCCTCCGATATGTGCTCCGATATTCCATTTAGTTAATTGAGTGAAATATTATAGGTACCAACGACATTAAAACTCTGTGGAAACTTTTAATATTGTAATAAGAGTTTGATTTAATTTCCTTTATCGTTATTTATGGAAGTATCCCTGCGGTATCCCCTACAAGGTGAGGCGATAACTTAGCATTATTATTTTGGAGGGACCTTCTTGGAGGTAACTTTTAAAAAGCTTTTATTTCAGGTTTTTAACAGTTTAATGAATAGATTATTTAATGCAACGTGTAAAGCTGAGAAGTGAGTTTTTGTTATCAGTTAGGTAGATTAAATAATACAAGCTTAGAGCTTAGTTTGGGTCTAATTAACGGTGTGTGAATTTGTCCGAGTGTATTTTTATTATTTAGGTTGTTTTAGTTACCTAGGCTATTAAAGGTAATACCTAATTGAAAAGAGCTTTCTTCAGCATCTTTGACATAGAGTATACAAACTGAGAACCAGCGAATTCAAAAAAGCCTCTCACACGTCGTTAAACTTGGTCATTGTTGTGTTTTACTCTTTTGGTTATAATGAAAAGAGTTCTCTAGGACCCAAAAGTCAACTAAAAAAAATTTGGAGTTAGAGATTGAGATACGTAAATTCTTCAATAGCCCCATTACTTCTAGTCACAACTACCCATAACGAAGTACGAGTACATCAATTAAAATGTTACGTCAAATCATATAAATCAGTATTAATGAGTAGATATTAATATAGTAAAGTGTAACCTCGCGAGCTCGCGTGCGCGCGCGCCGGTCGGTTATTGCGCAAGCGTCGAATTGCTTCAGTGAACAAGCGGGACGCCTGATTCACTTCCTCTGTGTACACACGTCCTCGCCTCGATCTTGGTGTCTTACGCGAGGCTCTATGTCTTACTACTAAGTAGGTTCTTATAATTTTCATACCTTATTCGTTGAACGGAATACGCGTTCGTGGGGTTGTTTGAATAAGCGATGTTAGCTCAATGCATTTGTTTAGCATTGTGCATTTTGGCCTCTACTTGAATGGGTGATCCAAAGTGGGATTGTTATTTGAGCGCTTTCGTGCTTCGGAAGGCACGTTAATATGTCGGTCTCGGTTTCATACATTAGACCATGTCGGAGGCCTTTAGGCAGTCTAAAAAGTCCGACAGGGTTGGCCTCTAACTAACTCTAACTTACTCACTTTCTACCCTATAATTACGGCTGCATCACTGACTGTCGCACTCGGAGACGTTCATTAATATCGACACTTAACTATTTGTCGTAATTTTTCATACATTACATGTCACAACCAGTCATTAAATATCTACTGAGGTTAGGCATTCGACGTGTCTGAGTACGGGCGTTACTACTCAGTTCTTTAAATTCGATCAATCTTTAACATAAAGGATCGGAAAGTGAAAGGTTCTTGTCGATAGAGTTTTTTAATTTTTCTCACTTTTCTTCCCTTTGTCTTCCTCTTTAACATTTGATACAATATTTTATCTCTCTTTTTCAATTGGTTCAACTATGCATTCTCATACCTTAATATCTCGGCTCCATACGTTCCTACTTATGGCTTTGCTTCGGGTACGTACCAGTGTGATATTTATCGCTTATTGTCAGTGTTAGTGCAAAGGGACACTGCAAACTAATATTTTACTATTGCTAATGATTCTTCTAACCTGTAGCATGAACTTTAAATGATGAACAAAATTAAGTGCTTAGTGTAACGCACCGTAATCGCGACGAAATTCGCGATGTATCATTGCTTTTACTTGTAGCATCCGCAGGGGCGTTCCACGGTTCGAATCCAGTGTCGGCCCAACAATTACCTAATAAATTATCGTTCATACAACACACGGTCGTTTAACCCCTTTTAATAACCAGATAAGGACCATTATTGCATAACAGTAAGATTATCGTCTCGATATCAGTAATGAACATTAGGCTAACTCGGAAAATTCAGTTTTATAGAAGAACGCTTTGGAGATAAATTGAGATAACTTTTTTATACTCAAGCTTTTTTTATGAAACTTTGAAATAAATATTTATACTTATATGATTAAGTTGTATATAAATGCCAAATTGGGCTTTTGAAAAAAATTTTTTTGTGATAAATGGAAAGATTATATATTAGTTTTATAACAAAACTATTTTTATTTTATTTTTTTCGCAATAATTCAAAAGTTATTTCAAAATAAAAATAAATTTTTGAATCCAGTACCGAAAACACTCGGACAACTCCCGAACAAACCCGAGCGCGTGTGACGTCATAATGTGTAATAGCCGTAAACGCTGTACGTACTTATGGTTAAATAGCTATAACATTATCACGTCACAACCACGGTGACCAATTATGGCGCGTTTATAGTCACGTGATTTTTATTCAATTTTTAATTGTTTATAATTAATTGAAAAAATATATTTTTTAAGTTTTTTGCATTAAATATCAATATTATTAATAATAAAGTTTTAAAATACATTAAAAAAATCATTTTTTTTTTCAAAAGCCCAATTGTAGTATCAAAAAAACACTGAGAATATAAAAGTTTCAATAAGAAGCTGCAGTGGATCTTGTAAGAGTGGTCTTTAAAAGTTTTGATGTAAAATTGTTTTTTTCGAGTTAGGGCATTGTCCATTGCAGCTACCGATTTCCTACGATTATAATCGCATTATCCTTATAATTAAGAATATGTTTCCACTGACATATTTTAATTTTCATTATTGTATCTTTGAATCAGAAGGCCGAAAAACAGAAATCGACCTAGTTGTGATGCTAATAAGTTCTAATTTGTGAAAGTTGGAGGCTATGTAAATTTTTGTTGACTGAGTGACTCTTGATTCATATTTTAGGTTAATTTATGAATAAAAAAAGGTTTTCTTAAAATAAATTGGATTATTTTGCCTAAAAGTAAGCAAGTAAATGGTACCCTTAATTAAAGTAAGATTGTTGATTGTACGGATGTTAGTTGTGTGTTCATTACTTATAGTAGTAGGGCGTTAAGCCATCGGTCCCGGTTAATTTCTACGGATAGTAGTCGTTACATGAGCCATGTCAGAGGCCTTTGGCGGCTCAATAACTCTGACACCAGGATTGGTCATTGATGACCATCCACTCGATGAAGAAGAAGAAGACTTATAGTACCCCGGCGAGATGGATATTGACACCAAAATTTTTATAGGGAAGGACTTCCACAAAGATATTAGGTAGCACTGTAGGACATATCTATACTAATATTATAAAGCTGAAGAGTTTGTTTTGTTTGTTTGTTTGTTTGTTTGTTTGTTTAAACGCGCTAATCTCAGAAACTACTGAACCGATTTGAATAATTCTTTTTGTAATAGATAGCCACATTCAACGGGAAGGTAATAGGCTATTTTTCATCCCGAAATTCCTACGGGAACGGGTACAACGCAGGTAAAACCGCGGGGCGCTGCTAGTAAGTAATATATAGAGTCTAGTAAGAAGTAAGTTCGAGTGGGTTAGAGGCCAACCTGGGTATCGGAGTTTTTAGAGTCTACTCAATCAACTATGTACTAAACAGAAACTCCAGTTATTAACTACTTAGTAATATATAGCAGCGCCCCGCGGTTTTACCCGCGTTGTGCCCTTTCCCGTGGGAATTTCGGGATTTTTTTACATAAAAACCTTCCTCTTGAATCACTCTACCTATTAGAAAAAACCGCATCAAAATCCGTTGCGTAATTTTAAAGATTTAAGCATACAGACAAACAGACAAACAAACACAAAAATAGCGACTTTGTTTTATACTATGTAGTGATCACCTTGCCATATTTCAGCCAAGGATCCGTCTGTTTATTATAAAGCACATCCTTCCATCGGCGGTCACGATAGAAACGGTCTGATTAACACGTTACATGCTCTCAATTAACATTCGTTTAATATTTTGAGGTCATTATGACTACTCATGGACGTTGGGTAGGTAAGATGTATTACTATTGTTATGATGTTACTCAAATTAATAACATTTTAACGTAGAAATAATTGAATATCTTCTTATAAATATAAAAATTACGTGCCACGTTGTTTTTCAGCGATGGACTCCTAAAAGATAGGATAGCTTATTTCTCAATTAATAGTGATTAGGGTGTTCCACTCCTTAATATTTATGTCCACTCTTACAGCACCTAAGCAAATCCTCCTATTTGAAGGCGGTTAATCTTTATATTTATAATTCTACTGTACGCGTGTATTTCACTGAACTCCTTCTAAACGATTGGACCGATTTGGATGTTTTTTTTTGTATGCGTTTGGGTGGCACCCTGGATGGTTTAGATTCACATTAGCGACATCTATTGGGTCGCGGGTGGAATCACCGCGCGGGACAGCTAGAAAAATATATATTTTTCTAAGTTAGTAGGTTCTTTTTAAAATTATCTCAATGACTAAACATCCATAATATAGTCTACCTAAGTAAGTACACTTTAGTCCAATATCACGTGCATCAAAATTATTAAGTGTCGATAAACACATAACACTTTCGATACGGCACGGTCGGGTAACTTGGCGTGTTCTACACATCCGGCCGTTGGCGGACGAAATAAAAAATGGCTGAAACTTAATGATTTGTAGCTGAAGTATCGTGAGCGATGTCAATAACACGTCTTCCTTTTGTTATGTCGGACAAAGGTGTTTGAACAACTCTTGTGCAACAATGTCGATGATTTGGTGGGTGTAGTAGATACTTGATAATGTTATGGCGGCTTTTAGAACTGAAACGTTTAGTAAAAGGGTAGTACATTAGTACATATTGCTTGTTTTATTTGTAAAGAGCTACTATTTTGTTAATTTCCTTACTGTACTGATATCTTCAGTGAGATGAGAGGCCGTTGTCCAGCAGTGGGTCATTACAGGCTAATACTTTTACTTTTTATATGTTGAAAACTAATTTTGTCTCCTACTTTTCAACCATGGCTCACGGAGTTTGAGATCACCAATGCGCATTAGGCAAGCGTGGTGATTACGCCTAATCCTCCTCACTATACTGATATCTTCTTTGCCCGTCTATACAATACTTTTTTTTGTCTTTTATGTGGAGAAGAAAGGAGTCAGATCTCTAATTAAAGCTCTCAATGTTCTTCGGATCTTTGCAAATTCTGTAATTCTAGTATACTAATTCTATTCTAAGCATTTGCACAACATTGGGATGATGGTCTAATAGTAACAGTATCTAATACTCAGGACATAGCATTTAAAATGAGTCTAAAACTATAGCAAGGATAAAGCCCAAAAAAAAAATTGTAGGAAAAGGTAAAATAAAGTTTTCACCTTTACCTCCAAAATGAGTCTACATCTACAAAGGTTTTACTCTACATGTACAAGTACAGTTTGCGAGTAACTCGAATGTAACCATGTGTGTCGTATACATTTATTCACCGTCTTTATATTCATCGTACGGTACTCGTTGGTACCAGTGTCGTGTGCACTCGAGGCCGAAAATATTTTTAATCTAAACATAATTCGGACGCTCTCAAAAATAAATATGTCTGCCCGTTTTATTAAGACGCTTGCATACTGTAGACGGAGACTGTAGAATGACTTTGTAGTATGGAGGATGCATTTTGTTGGTTTTCTGGATGAACTCATTACATTAATTGTAATATAATGTATTAGCCTGTAATGCCCCACTGCTAGACAAACGCCTGTCATCTCACTGAAGATATCAGTACAGTGAGGAGGATTGGGCGTAATCACGCTTGCCTACTGCGGTTTGGTGATCTTAAACCCGAGCCATGTTTGTATATTAGGAAACACGACATACATACAATAATTATTTGGTGTCCAATGTTACGTACTAATTATTTATGCATGTTTTAGTCAAATAAACAACTAGAGTAATGAATTTAACAAACAAAAATTAGTTTTAACTATTAACAACAATAAACCAACAAGATCTTGTATGAAGAAAGGATCCGCTGCAAACTGATTTAGTTTTAAAGTTACTAACTAGATGGCGCTACTAATAATCGATCGGAGATTAAACGACAGTAATATCACTCTAACAAAAAAAAATGATTCAGATTTTATGTCATACTAGCTGTGCCCTGCGGTTTCACCCGCATTTATTCAGTCAATGCTTACCGTTTAAACCTTCCCTGGACTTTCATGAACATTTCAAGACCAAAATTAGCCAAATCGGTTCAGCCGTTCTCGAGTTTTAAGCAGACTAACAAACAGCAATACATTTTTATTTATATATAGATAGATGTTATATTGACAGGAGATTTTGAGAAGAGAGTTAGCCTCTAATCTTCTAATTGTACCCATCGGGACCATAAATGCATCAACAACGTAAAGCTTGATGTTAATATACTTTGACATGGAGTACAAGCTGCGAGACGGCTAATAGCAAAACCATAGCTTACACATTTGACACATGCACTGCTCGATTTCGATGAAACATTTCTGGCTTTTCAACTCGCACTATGTCAAAGGCGGTAAGCTTCTCCAAAGATTTACTATCATCCAAGATTACACAAAGTAAATAATTATTTGCTTCATTAACTTTCTGCTGCAAAAAAACCCATGTGAATACAATTACTATAATTAAAAGAATGTAAAGAGTCAAGTGTACAATTGCCTTTAGTTGATATAAAAATCAACGTTGACCAGAGCCCGATCACTTAGGACAAAAAGAGATCATGTTTATGTTACGCACCGCGAAACTGAGAGTATGATGTGGACGAACAATGGGGAACAAGGTATGAGCGATTGCTTATTATTATATTACTATTCACTACTATGCATATACTATTTTCTTCCTTCTGTTTTTTATTTTGTTATGTGCAGTAAGATGAAACGCTTTTGATGAGCTGTGGGACGTTACAGGCTATGCATTCTTACTTTTCTGTCTACGTTTCGAATGCAAAGTCGAGTCTCAAAATCTAACATACTACAATCTATTTTTTTAAGAGAGTTAAAATTAAAACTAACATACTGATTTTTCAAGCATATATTAGCATTTTCCATAGAGGAAAAGGATAGAATGAAGCTACTTATCCTTTTCCTCTTCCTAAAGAATTATCATCAGCTAGATATTCGACCACATTACTCCACATTACACTCTAACTCTATTATGAAAAAATAGAGAATATCTATCCATATAAACCTTCCGCACAATTCGCGTTCCCGTATCCGCCCACAACTTGCACCCTACATTTAAAAAGCGATGTTTACCCAAGCGGTTCAGTAACGATAGTCGGGTGATTGTAACCATTTCCGAGACTGAAAATAATCGCGTTACATACAGACGTGAGATGCGAGCCGCTCCAGATGGATCCCAGCCGTTTGACAGATATTGATTGAGATACCTCTACGGTAAGCGCCGGGAGAAATGGCACTCGGAATCAGAATAGTGGCCGTTTGGGAGAAGTAAAACTTTGGAATCGAATATTGGAAATTCATTTTGAAACGAATTTTGGAAAACAATTTTGGAAACAGGGAGACGATTACTGCGAATCCTGGGTATGAAGTAAAGAAGACGCTCCTGAGTAGACCTATGAAAGGTACCTTTGAAAGGTTACTACTGGAGGGTACGTAAAACTGTTGGTACCCGGTTGTTTCACTCGATAGACTAAGCAGGAGGTTTTTAGGTGGCCTAAAGACACCGACACCAGGGATGGTCACAATGTCCGAGAAAAAGGTTTGAGACATACTGACGGACAGACGGACATGACAAAGTCTAAGGGTTCCGTTTTTGCCATTTGTCTACATAACCCTAAAAGTCCCGAAAATAGTTCTACAAACTACAAACATTATACTCCGCTCGCCATATCTCATGGCTGCGAGTGTACTAGTTACTTGCAGTTTTTAAATAGATAAAACCTCAATTTAAACGATCGGTTTCTTATAAGCAATTCGATGAATCTTCTGAGTTACTTGTCTATCGGTTTCTGGAATTATTTAGGACAAAATAGTCTGGAGATAACATTAAACATCCGTGACTGGAATAAACTCTTGCAGGTGTGTGCGATATATTTTTATTTCAAATAATTATGTATGTTGATCACGGCTGAGATTTACATATATTTATTTTATTTTTTTATTAAAAACCATATTTTGTTCAGGTTTATCAATGACATCAATCTCAATCAATTGATTTATAGGATTATTGGAAACGAATCCCGGTAACGGTGGACACTAGTTGGCGGGATCAGTGGCAGATGGCAGTGGCATCTGCTCTCGGGATCAGTGGATACCCATGATAAGAAAAACTGAATAAAAACTTATAAGTTTTCATCATCATACATGTAATACAGTTTTTCGAAACTTACTGTAGATGGCGCTAGTAGTATCAAAACAAGAAATGCTCGATCTAACCATGACTATTAAAAATGCCAAACTCATACATTTATTAGTATTAATATGTACTTAGTTAATAGCTAAGTATTTGATTTAATCATAAAAGACAAATCACAATAATGACAAAATATTTTAATATTTGGATTTGATTTCATTAATCATTATGTAAGTAGGTATATAAACATATCTAATCTAAAGCACAATATAAGTATCTATATTGTGTCTATATAAGTATCTATATTGTGTGTATATAAGTATCTATATTGTGTCTATATAAGTATCTATATTGTGTCTATATAAGTATCTATATCTGTCGAAATACCTGTCTAATCAATTTTGTACCTATACTTAAATGTGAGTTGACCTGTGAAGTGATCTATTTATTAATTAGATAGACTAAATTGTTTTACCAATTGTATAAGTAAGACTAGGATCATATTTACATCAAAGTACCTAATTCAAGGCATAAACTTGTCACATGCTCCCAGTTCAGTGTTGTATACGTTTCATCGCTAACAGAACTTGTTATGTTCTCAAACGCAAATGTAAATAAAGATCCACTCGCTAAAAATGAAAAGTTTGTTTATCTTCTCTCGCAGTAATGAATCGATCGCGGATTCCGGGAACACGCCGTATATAACAGGTAAAACTAACCCGGAGATCTTCACAGAAAATGCTTATTAATTTTACGATACCTTTTCATAGTAAGAGAGTTTATGTCTAGTGATTCGCCGGAATTCTAGTTAATAACTCGATTAACACCGAACTGAGTGGCCAGACTGAATGGACCATTGTTTGGACAGAGTTTTCAGTTATTGTTTGAATAATTTTCAGGGATTAATGAATTGTTTGAGCGATTCTTGTCTTTATTAGGGAGCGTTCAGTAGTAGTAGTGAGGCATGGATGGACGGATGGTTAGTGTGTAGTGTGTAGTCGCATGTGTGTTACGTAACGTAATGCGATATAGAGAGGTTAGTGGAGTGGTGTGTTGTGTCGGAGTGTTTAGAGTGGTCGATGGTAGCGGAGTGTCGCGTGTCCCCACCGCGCATCGATCCGCTCCGCCCAGCGGTCGCTCCTCCCACCTGCCGCCCCCCGCGCCGCCCGCCCCCGCCCCCGCCCGCGCTGTGTCGCGCGCCGCCCGCGCGCGGTCACCTGTGTCGCACGTCCTCAGTCGCAAAGCGGCCGCGACGAGCGCCACCCGCTTCGCAATACGCGCGCACAACGTATTATGACAGTGACGTGATGGAAAGCAAAGAGTTTGGTGCGGTTCCCGGCTTGCCGGCCGGGTTGGACTATTTCATGATGCCTCGTGTTAGCCAGCCCGCACCTCAGTTCGACTTCAGAAAGCTCGGCGCGAGCTTCAGCAGCCGCGAAGATGACAAGAGTGATGAGCGGCGCTCGCCCGAGTACTCCTCGGAGCGCCGCGAGCCGCCACCGGCGCCCTGGCCGCTCGGCCTCGGGGTCCAGTTCGTCAACCCGGCCACCGGCAAGAAGAGAGTGCAGTGCAACGTGTGTTTGAAAACATTCTGCGACAAGGGCGCTTTGAAAATACATTTTTCAGCGGTTCATTTGCGAGAGATGCACAAGTGTACAGTGGAAGGGTGCACGATGATGTTCAGTTCGCGACGTTCGAGAAACAGACACAGTGCGAACCCGAACCCGAAGCTGCACTCGCCGCACGTGCGCCGCAAGATCTCCGCGCACGACGGGCGCTCGGCGCAGCCGTTCCCGCTGCTGCCGGCGCTGGCGCGGCTGCCGCTGCCGCCGCCCGCGCTGCTGCCACCCGAGCTGGCCGCGCGCCTGCCACCGCCGATGTCTGGCCATGTCGGCTCAACCCCGCTGCCGCCGCGAGTGCCTCTCGACGACCTCCGCAATTTCAGCGAAATTGAAAAGATGTACAGAAATATGCCTCCCCCGGAGGAGCCGTCCCGGAGGGCACTCGATCTTGTCAAGCCACCCATTATTCAAGAAGATGAGTCAAATAATTGTAGTGAAATTAATGATGATATTTCAGACGATGAAAACAAAGATCATATTGATGTGAGAAGTGTTGAGTCTCCAGTGACTGACAGGTTATTAACCTATGACGAGGAACCCGAGGATTTAAGTGTAAATAAAAATAGAGATAATACCAAAACTACTTCCGAGCAGTCTCAAGGGACTCAAGTCAACCGCGCTGACCCCACCGCCTCTGAAGATAAAACCTCATTCGTTCCAAATAAGCGTAAACGAAAGAGTGGCAATCCCACTCGGTGTTCTCAAAGCAACGAATACAATGTGTCTGATGAAGAATTTCAAGGCGACCTTTTTAGAAACCTGTCGACTCCCGGGTCGAGTCGAGCGGACGACGAGCCTTTATCACTTAAGAAACAGAAGCCTGAGAAGTGGGAGCCCTTTCAGAACGGAGAGGAAGCTGCTGTGGAATCGGAATCGGTGAGTCGGGTGAAGGCTGAGAGTGAGTCTGATGACGAGTCGAGTGCCCCGAGTGTTGTGCGGGAAGGACTGAGGCTGCGCTCGGACCTGTACACACCGAGTGACAGCGGGAGTGATTTGCACGCCGTCGAGGAGAGACTGGCAAGAGCGCGCTCTCCGTCCGCCAGCAGCGACAGAACTGATGACATCAATGACATAGAGATCCCAATCGACGATGAAAACCCCGACCGCTGCACCGCCTGTGGAAAAGTATTTCAGAACCATTTCACCCTGCGAATGCACTTCAGAAACGATCACTTGAAGCTCCTCCATCCCTGCGAGGTCAACGGCTGCGACGCCGCGTTTCCTTCGCGCCGCAGCCGAGATCGACACAGTTCCAACGTCGACTTACACCGCCGCTTGTTGTCAACAAACTCACCCGATTCGAGAGAACAACGACCTCCTTTTGAAGTAAACGCCGAGGTTCTCAATAAGTTGTACGCCGACATCAAAGGATTAGCGTCAACCCTCGAAAGTCTACGGTACGGCAACGAGGAGTCGTCCCAACTGCCCAGCTACATAAATGAGACGATGAAGTTTTATAGCAGGAATCTGAGCGCGTTGCAAGCGGGTATGTTTCCGCAGTTTGGGGACAGAGGGTTTTTTTCGTCGCCTTTTCTGATGGGTAATGGGGTGCCTCAGGCCCCGTATGGGGCAGCTGCGGGGGCGCATTCGGCGCGGGAGTCGTTGTCGCCGCTGTCGGCGTCCTCCCCGCCCGTGATCTCCCCGGGACGGCTGGACGCCGCTCACGCCCGCCCCCGGGAGGACTCGAAGCTGCTTTTTCGCGAGAGCACCGAGTCGTTCAAGAAGATGACGGTACTGTGCGACCGCCAGGAGCAGCTGTACCAGCACCACGTGCCGGTGTCATGACGCGCGCGGCTCCATCACCGCCCCTCGTGGTGATACCAACACAACCCGCACTACCTTCGACCTATAGACTCTTGTATATTTAATTGTTAATAATTTTAATTGTGTTAATTCTATTTCGTATTTCGTTTTGTATTTTTCTTGTGATATTTAGACAAATATTATCGTAATAATCGATCCCACGAACTGTAAGTTATTAGGGATAGTGTACCGCTTGGTGTTGAGTTGGCGTTTGTGAAGCAAAGTGCAATACTGACTCGAATATTATAAATATTAATGGACGGAGCGATCCGTGCGGTTCGTGTAGATTCGTAATCGATGTTGAAAGTAAACGTTATAATGATCAGCTTCATTTATTGTTCTGGCGCAATAAACTCATTGAGGAAAAAATATTACAATTGTTTTTATTTCCTTGTGAGGTTTGTTCGGTAAGTGGTATGCCGAATTAGTGAAAAGATAATCTGGTTACGGCTTGTAAAATAACAATGTGGTGGCTGAGTTACGACGTTTTGTTGGGAGGTAGTCGACCGGAAACTTAATAACACTGTTCATTTTTTGTTGTTCACTTCTTTGTATTTGACGTACTATCTTTAGATACTAACCTTCTTCTAACGTACACGTCATTTCACACGTAGTAATTCTTCGAACTTAATAAGTCGGCGAATCAAACGCTCAAAGAGAACATTAAGAAAAACAATTTAAACATTCAATTTGGAACTTAATCAGTAAACTAGTTTCGATTCCGTTGTAACTTAATCGACAGAAGCTCTTGACTGCTTATTAATTTGTACAGTTTTATTATGCTTAAAAAAGATTAAATATATGATGAAGTCAGCTTCATTAAGCTAAGTAGGAGTAAAACATAACAAGAATTAACTAATTTGACACAATCTTAAGTAAATAAAATAACAATATGATTCATATAAAATTGGTCCACCACTAGGCTATCTTTCCACAAAAGCCACACTATGCTACGTTGCTATATTTCATCTGATCTTAATCTATGTCTTCCACTAATCATATCAACAGTAGCATATCAACGTAACATAGCTAAGCTAGTTGAAAAAAACTTTCATAGTGAGATTCATGAAGTCTATGGTATGTTTGAAAGAAGGATAGGTTCCAATCTTGAAAATGACAAGATATTGAACCACAACCAATAGAGCAAACCAGTAGAGTTCCTATCTATCCTACTAATATTATAAATGCGAAAGTTTGAAAGAATGGATGTATGTTTGTTACTCTTTCACGCAAGAACTACAAAACAGAATGAATCTTTACAGTAATATAGGTTAAGTATAATTTTTATATTTCTGGGGTAAATTTATCCCGAAAATCCCGCAGGAACGGGTACAATGCAGGTGAAACCGCAGGGCTGTTCTAGTACATGATGGTGTTGTTCCTTAGAAATTAGGAGAATGGGGGTTGAAAAACAAAATAGATGTTTTAATAGGTAAGTAAAAATTGATTTATTTAGAACTAACTAAACTAATATAAGTTATGAACATTATATACTGAGAGAGTACCTTAAAAATAAACACAATTATTCTAAAGAATTTAAGACACTGTCACTATGTATAAAAAATAAAAGTTGTGAATGACTCAAGAGGCAGGTTTGTGACTACTTTTCATGCCTACAGAAACGGGAACAACGCAGGTAAAGCCGCGAGGCATCGCTTGTATATGTTATCTCTTATTGACTAAGAACGGAAGTATTAGGTATATGAGTGAGATCCTTATCGTCACTAGTTCGACAAGTTATTGGCTGATACTCAAGTTTAAGTGACCCATTCTGAGATTGAAATCGATTAACAATGTCTTCTATGACTACGGTCTTATAAAGTGGCCGAAACGTCAGATAAAAAAGGAAAATAAAAGTGTATCCGTAAACGTAGTTTCAGTTCAAATTAGGCAGTGTTCTCTTACACCTAAGAAACCAGTTTCGAGCATAACCGATAACATAATTAAATATTTATATTCGAGTATGTTAGTTTGGCGACATCAGCTGAAAAAGAAAATACTTTACATTTATGTAAAAATCCATTTAGTTACTTCTCTATTTCATACTGCAAGCATTAATCTTTAGTTGCTGGAAACCACTCGCAAGATGGCGTTACTGGTACGTAAGTGTTAAGGTAGAATTTCTGTACAAGATTATTTCACGTAACCTTGAATGCTTTGTTTACACTTTATTACGACCCAGTAATAATATAAATAACTGTAATGTGAAACTTACTTACCATACTACTGAAGACACGTTAAATTGTCGGTCCCGATCATTACAATCGTTATACCATGTTTTCAATATAGAAACAACATGGCAGGGAGAGCTAAACAAAACGTAAAGGCTTTAAAACCTCCTAAAATACAAACAAAATCGAGCTTAAAAATAAGATAATTTATTCTTCTCAAAAATCACTGTTTCAAATTAACGTTCCGCTATTCAAAATTGAGTTCGGACGTAAAAAATCACGTTTAAAAACTGAAGGCTATGATTACGAGCGCGTTCGTGGGAATAGTCAACTAATTGTCGTCTAGTGGTTATAATTTAATTACAATGTATGAGATTCATAGATCTGTATCGGCGATGGAAGATGGCAGAAGGTTGTCAGTTAATATGTGGACTTTGAGGACATCAATAGAGCGTCGTTATTGACATTGCGCTAATTGACAATGTTATAGTTTTAGCTGCAGGTCAGAGTTTTATAAAGTGTCATAAAATTTCATAATTATTTCGAATAGTGTCTTTATTAGGTCACAGCCATGTCACAGTTTTTATTTTTTAGGTCCTGAGGACATACTTAACTGAATGTGTCTACTATTTTGAGTATGTATATAAATGTCTTTGGAACTACATTCCGCTTGGAGGTAAATTATAATAAATGCTTTGCTTTTTAACCAACATATAAAAGAGGAGGTTTCTCAATTCGACCGTATTATATATTTCTTTGTCATTTTTTCAATGAAGTTATTAAAACAGAAGAAGCCTTGAGGTTTACCATCCACACATGATCCGGTCTTGTTCCGCACTTGTGAATTCGATCAATGTACAATTCTACGATCCTCAATCGATACGAAAATCTCACCTTAATAAAAATAACATTAAAAAATCTTACGTTCCCATCATAAACTACATTAATTAGTTCATCAACCAAGTCGCACCCAACAGCTAGTATTAAAGTACTAAAGCATTTTTTCCCAGCACTCTTTAAGTAAAAAATCACCGCCATTACCAAACCATCAACGTTTGGTGTTCGGTGCAATTTTTTCTGAACGTTAATAACACGTTGTTAAACTTGACAAAACGATTTTGAGGATTTAATATGTCATTTGTTCTTAAAATAATTTTAATTGGTTGTTGTGATTGATAAGTTGGAGCCTTTGTTCGTGGTAACGTACAAGTGCTCAGGTATAAGCTTTGTTTACATTTACTATGTATGTATGTAGACTAGGTTAATTGTAATACCTTAACTAACGCCCGTACTCAGAGTGAGTAAGATTAATATATGAAATTTTACGTCAAATAATTAAGTGTCGATTTAATGAACAACTCTGAGTACGGCAGTAAGATTACGAATATCGATTTCTCGACATGAGGAAGATTTCGGCTATTTTTTGTTTTGTATAGCGATGTCACACAACTTGAGTAGCATTTAAAATGGTTTTCTTAGTTTTAATAATTAATTATCGTGTAGAGATATTTTGTACTAAGGAAGATGTATTAATTAATGTTCTTTTTTTAAATAGCTGTCTTTTTCAATGTCGAACGTTTTGAGTCTCCATTAAGCTGTGCGGAGCTCAACTGACCAATCACAATTCATTATACAAGATTTTGACAGTGTTAATGACATTTGACAATCACAATGCGCTGTGATTGGTGAATCGGGAACCGCTCTGCTTGGCTTCAATAGAAACGAACTGTAACTTAAAGTCATAACTACTGAATTTATTTGCTTGGCTTCAATGGAAACGAACTGTTACTTAAAATCATAACTACTGAATTTATTTCTACAATGTTTACTATTGTGACAAGCAACTAACCAAGAAACAAGCCTGATCGAATCCAATTAAGCAAACAGTTAAGATAAAGGAGTTGCCTACGGCACCGGAGAGACGACGCCGCGGGCGCGCAGTGGCAACCCGCTAGTGTATTAATTAGGGGTATGACAAACTACGCGGTTACCAACCCTCTGTTTGGTTAACAGATTTAACCGGAATTTGGAATTGAAACGGAATATGATAACTTTATTATTACGTTTGTTTATGTTAATTTTAGTGTAATTAACTATTATGTTTTGGAGCTTTGTCGTTTCGAAAGCTTAAGTGATTTGAACCCAAAATGATCACTATCGCTGATCCACTTTGTCGTACGTATATCATTGGTGAGATTAGACGCTTTTACTCAGCAATGGGATATTATTGGCTACAACAAAACACCCAAAATTCATAAAGTATCAACTACACCACTGAAAAACTGTGTTATACATTCTACGTACTTTTTAAGCAAAAATCAACTCCAAACTGGATTTGAATAGAACTGTCATATTTTTTTCGAAATATTTTGCATCTTATACAGTTGTAACCGTATACTGTTATTAAGTATCATCGTATGAATAAGCGATTACAGTAAACTCTAACATCTTAATACGTGTTTCCATATTTAATTCAAACAGTATTAAATCCATACGGATAAATCCGAAGCTTTCCTGAAAACATATTTTGCTATTCCATTTACTCTTTATGTTAAAGGCCAACCCCTACTTGAACATTATCGAGTATGTTACGCGTAACTTGCGAACTTTTAAGTGTGCATAAGGTTTCAACTTTTAATAGTCTATTAAGAAACTGAAGGTACGTTTAGGTACAGTCGTTAAAACAAATTGTTTAAGCAGCGATTTAGTTAAGTTTTCTTTGTTCATTATTAATGTATTTTTAAGATTGAGCGAATTGGAAGTTCAGTAAAAAGCGAGTGAGTGAGCGAATAATTTGACATAATATGACACTGGTATCCTATTGAAATCAACACTAGCTTTCCACTACGACTTACTCTATTTTGTAATAAAGGCAATAAAAAACAAATCACACAATCTTGTACTCTATAAATCCCTATCATATTTAAAACAACTAAGAATCTACCCTTACCCTCTAAAATAAGCAAAACGTCTTATATTAATAATTAATTACTTAGCAACTCATCAAAAAGGTAAAAGAGAAGCGTGTTCAAAGGTAATCTCGAAGATTACTGTAAAGGAGGTTAGAACAAAGTGTTTCTAATTAGCATTTGACAAAATGTACAAAGACGATAATGCCTTGAGGCGAGATGAGTCGCAAATGGTAGGGGATATGAGTATTATATTTGATACAAGCTGGTACCCGTTTAAATCGCAGAGTACTGTTTCCGTGAGAATCTTGAGATTAATCGTATCCTATAAGCTTTATTTTGGCTATCTAGATCGTAAAAATATTCTAAGGGTGTTAATGGATTTAATTTTTAAAAAAGTCTCCGCATTTAGGTTGTGTGCTGGAGTGCAGGGAGAGAATGAAAATTTTAGATTATTTGATGTTACTTTTGCGGAGCGTGTAGTTTAAAATAGGAAAAAACTCGAAACAAGTGTAAAGATAGAAGATAGTTTTGCTCTAAGACGCACTGTTTTGAAGATATTTGCAAAAAACTCTAAAGTAGATACTAGTTCTGACGAAGGAAACAATGAATAAGTAAAGTATAACAATAGTCTGTATTGTCCCACTGTTGGGCAAAGGTGAAAAAAGGCGACTCGAGACCAACAAGCAAGTCACGTCGCCCTCTACCAACAGTTAATTATTTAATTAATTAACACACATAATTAAGTTCAAGACAACGTACCAGATTACCCGAGTCAACTCCACTTCCGCCCAAGGGCCTGCTTTAATCTTCTGTCCTTTACAAAGTACAGACCAAGAAACAGCTGAGAATAGCTAATGATTCTTTTAATCTCTTTAAAAATGCGAAAAGGACTTCAAAAGCTTCCTCCTCTTCGCCTAAAGCGAGTTAGTACAGTTTTAACGCAAATAATTGTTCGTTTTTTTTACTTGTTACAATGTTTTATTTTTTTGATTAACGCTTAAATTTTTAGTCTATTGTTTATTATAATTAAAATGATGACCTATGCTTTCTTTTACATCAGTAGGATTTCATGGAAAATTTAACATGGACAACCAGTAAGTAGGTACACGAATATACCCTGATATTTCGTTTTAAAAGTCAGCAAGGATCTAAATTTATCTTTTACAATATTAACTAATATAAGTTCTTTATTAAAACTTTAACAAAACTCCTACAAACGATTAAAACATATCAGTAGCAAAAAAGATCTAAACTCTAACATTTCCCGCGTAGAAACCAGAGATAAATACCTATTCTATGAATAATTCAAATGTTTTTGATCAAAGACAATTCAGACGTCACACTACAGAGGGGAACTACGTCAGCTTCTATTTGACGTGGTAGGATCGTAACTGGGTTTTCGAAAAAGGAATTTATCTATTTATTTTTAAACAGAGAACATTTTTAACAAGAGGTGGGGAATTTGACGAAAGGAGGTTTTACGTTTATTTAGTCTAACCTACTGATATATGTAATTTAGCGAAGTTTTTGTCGAATAGAGACTTGAGAAAGAATTGTAATCTACTCCAGTAAAATTCTTCTGGGTAGAAGACACAAATAAATTGCCATCAACAACGATGGGTGCCATTTATCTCAGAAAAAGGAAAAAGGGTACCAAAACGCAGCGACAGGAACAAATGATTATGATATTTAAAAATACTACAAAATTATAATGTAAGAGTTGTTTTTATAAATTTGATAGTCTTCATTGCTAAGATCACCAAACCTTATTTGGCAAATGTGGTGATTATGCCTAACCCTCCTCACTGTACTGATATCTTCAGTGACATAAGAGGCCTTTGCCCAACAGTGGGACATTACAGGCTAATGCTTTGTTTTATTGCTGCCCACCCCGTAGTACTAAAGGCGATCAATGTCTAGGATCAAAAGATCAAAGTTTAAAAAAGGAATATGGAATAATGTTCAATATTACTCCTTTTTATTGCTTATAATTCTTCAGTAGTGAATAAAATGTGTTTAAATCCTTCCCCTCGCAGACACACGACACGTACGATTATCGCCACATTACTTCTGCGTTTCGTGAGGTTTACGCGCCATGAACCATGGTTTATTTTTATGGTGATCTGTATTTTATTGAGGCACCATTTGGTTATTATTTCGGTTACATTTGCGAATGAAAGTGTTAGTTGACACCGGCAATTGATAAAGTAGTTCTTGTAGGTTAGTAGCCAACCCTGGTGTCAAGAGTTTTTCTACCACCCACTTGGCCTGACGATTGAAACAACCGGGACCGACACTTAAACGTGCTCTCCGAAGCATGGTAGCGCTCAGATATAAATGGCGCTATTGGATACCCATCTAGGTAAGGATCGATTTGCACGTTGCTTAACAACAGGAATGAGCTAACATCACTTGGCCAAACTATGCCACGAGTGCTACAATTGATAAGTATCATTATTAAACTAGCGGCGCCCCGCGGATTTGCCTGCAGTGAGTCCATTATCGTGGGTATTTCGAACTGCAAAGTAATATCTGCTCTCTTGGGGTATCCTCGCTTAAAAACTTATCTCTGGAACTATCGGTCGGTACAATATGAAAACAATTTTTTTTTAATTATATCTATGTAAATATATTTACGAGAAAAGCTAGATACTTTTTCTATCCTCACATTTCACATTTTACAAGTAAAAAGCAGGCAAAACCGCAGAGCGGTGCTAGTGCATAGATATTCATGATAAGCTTAGTGTATCAAAACATTGCAAACTACGTTTACCTTCGTTGTCGCTGTTCGGTTAAAAAAGAACCATAGATAACTTCCTTTAGCGGTAACATCGTACTTATCAGTGCAGAGTGCGAAGCCTGGTCAGCTTCTAGCCAGAGATAATGTCTTATTGATGGTCTAGGAGCCGATAGGTGACTGTATCTGTCGATTTGTGGACCTCTGATAGGCTTGTATGTCTTGTAGGGATTTTAAAAAGCCGTGTACAAGATTTTTAAAACAACACATGATTTTTGTTGCACTTTATATAGTACTTAGCGTCCCGTGGTGTTGCCCGCGTTTTACCCGTTCCCACGGGAATTTCGGGATGAAATGTATTTCATGTGTTATTCTGATGTATTATAATCAAATCCGTTCAGAAATTTTTACTTGAAAGAGTAACAAACATACATACATACATGCATCCTCACAAAATTTCGCATTTATAATAAATAAGTCTATAAAATTCTATAAGCCCAAAAATTTAATTTATATGGCCGATTCAAAGATAATTCCTTCTTTATAGAGCGTCAAAAATAAAAAGTACACGATACTCTTCAATACAATTAAGTTCAATACAAGGCTATTTTACTACCGCAGTTTCGCTCCGTATGTAAAAAACCTTGTTTACTAACAAATGCTTACTAAAAGTATCAGATTTCACCTCGACATTTTACTACAAACACAGTAATTGATTGACGAATTGTGTGTCGGTTCAACTCAAATGATAGATGACTGAGTACATAGGTCAGAATTGTGCGTAAACGTGTAGAGGCAATCAACGAAAATGTACTTGATAACGTAGGTACAGTCGGGTCACGAACATGTTAAACAGTTTAGTGCTTTGTCAAATTAAAATAAAATAAGATTTTCATTGAAATGTTGGTAGGTGTTACAGACCTTTGGATAAGACAAGGTTTGAGTTATGGTCAAAATATTACTGGCTCCCTCTACTTGTAACGCCTTGGTGGTGTAGTGGTATGTGCATTCGCCTGCCAAGACTGAGGCCCGGTTTCAATTCCTGGGTTGAGCGAAAACATGTTTCCTACTTTTCAAACATGGCTCGGGTTTGAGATCACCAACCTGCATTACCATCTCACTGATATCTTCAGTGAGATGAGAGGCCTTATTGAATTTAATATTGAATTATTTTGTTCTCCTTATAATTTTGTGTTCTTGAGCGTTAGGTTGATACAGCGACGTCATGGATATCAAGCGATTTTCGTCTAAAACTGGTCGACCATCAACTGCAACGACTGTACTATGTAGATAATTTGTTTAGTAGTCATTATGAAGACCGTGAAATGTAATCAGTAGGAAATATCTTTCAAATATAAATAAATATACATCACTAAATGTGTTGCTATGCACGAAAATTTTAGTAAGTATTGCTATTGAGGTGGACTGAACGAGCTGGTTCAAAAGTTGTAATGCCCCAAAGGAAAGGCCTCTCATCTCTGCAGATATAAGTACAATGAGGAGCATTAGACATCATCACTACGCTGGCACACTGGGGTTTGTCATCTCAAACCCGAGCTATGTTTGAAAAGTATAGGAAACATAATTCGAACGGGGAATTGAACCCGGAACTTCACTCTAGGCATTAAACTTTTTTCAAATATTTATATTATTCATTTATGAAGAAAACTACAAACATTGCACCACTACAAGACAAAGCTTTGATACTAAATATTTTATTCATCTCAACTGCATCTCCTCCGCGTCCAAACAAAGCGGCGTATTCAAATACATTTTGTAAACAACCCAGGGTTGTCACATGTCACATTACACCCCTCGCGTGAAGCATTCACATGCAAAATTCACCGAACATTAGAGACAGCCCTGACACGCGGAAATGATATTTTTGACGTCCCAACACTAGTACCTATTACCGTTTGAATGGCGTACAATTTATTGTTTTAGAAGGGTTTGTGTCGGTTTATTTTTAAAGTACTTCAAAATGAATTATCATCTAGGATATTTTCAATGTTATAGTCGCGAAAGTTTTTGTTAAATCATCTAGTTATGCTGTTGATGAAATCGATGCCTTTCCTTAATGCCTTGATTGATTGAGGTTTGAGTCCCGTAGACCCCTTGAGTCCCGTAAGACCCTATAGGCCTTTTTCATAAACGCTTCCTAGCAGCCTTTTAGCTATCAAATGGTTTGTCCCTTTCTGACATACGCTATTTTCCAAAGAGCAAAAGAGACAAAACACTCTCTAAAAACAATACTGCTCACACAAGTATCGGTACTAACAAAAACTACATCAAAAGATGGCTAATTTTACAAACCATTTTACAAACCATAGAAGAAATTATACTAATAATTATTTTTTTAAATCTGTGAACATTAAAACAAAAATTAAAAGTCTGTGAACATTAAAAAATTTCAAAGTTGGCAGAGAATATTTGTTTGGGACTTATATTTTTCCTCTTTTCCAAAGATGTTAGTCTTCAAAAAATGTCTTCCTATTTGATATATTTTACTCAATTTTGCCTTCACACCGTACGATGTAACCAAATGACAGGTCTGTAGGCAGCCGGGTCGGTTGGCAAATTCTATTGTACAGTGAAATGCAAATCGAATTGAGATATCAGGACAAAGGAGTTACTCTAGAAAGTTTTGAATAGAAAAATAATATGAAAACAAAAACTTCTTTTTTTTCATAATAGTGTTGTTTGTACTTGAAACTTCAAATAATACTTTGAACTTATTGCAGTAACATAGATTTTCACATTGGAAAATCTTACACGGAGCTTTCTATGGTTTTTAGCTACGTAACTAAGCTACTTAACTTCCTCGTGGCTATCATGTTCTTAAAAAATACAGATTTTTAAATACATAGTTTTTTTTGTAGTATCAGAAATTGTCGTTGATACGGCTACCTTTTAAAGCTAAAACGCTCTATTTTACTCTTACGCCTAGAGTTATAATTTTGGGAAAAAAATACTTATTGTAATAATCTGTTTCATTCAATTATAGAATGACAGATGTCATTTCGTAGTAGTACAGTAATTAAAGCCTAATTTATCTAATGTAGTAGGCAAGCGTGGTGACTACGCCTAATCCTCCTTACTGATATTATCAGTGAGATGAGAGTCCTTTGCCCAGCAGTGGGCTTACTGACTAATACTTTACTTTTTTATCTAATGTCACATAATGTCTTCTACCACTACCAACTATCAATGTTCACATACCAATATGGCGTCCGTGTACTCTGTTGATTTTTAAGTACATTTTTCCTGTCTACCTCCCAAGATTCCATCGTGCTACTCATAGATAGTGCAGGGTAATGGTAGGTGTATTGGGCACGCGGCGCACCGCTCAATACAGAAATAGATTTGACGTTTGTATCCGCGGTGGCGCCTGTTCACTGTCAACTGACGGGACTGAAGAACGGACAGAGGTGATTTGAATAAATTGATTGGGATGGCAAAGGACGTTGGTGAAGTAAGTTCGAGTAGGTTAGTGGCCAACCTTAGTGGCGGAGTTTTTAGACCGCCTAAAGGCCTCTGACATGGTCTAACGATTGAAACAACCGGAACCGTCAATTTAACGTGCCCTCCGAAGCAAAGTAGCGCTCAGATAGATATGCCACTATCGACCACCCATCCAAGTAGGGGTCGAGCTGCACGTTGCTTAACAATCGCAATGAACTAACATCGCTTAGTCAAACTACGCTATTAGCGCTAGTTTTAGGTTTTATAGAGCATTTTCTGGGTACAATATAAGTCAATTAAATTTAGTAAGTTTGTGACTTACTTCCATCGGTAGTGGTGTCCCGTCCTTGTTGACCTCTTTTCTATAGCTTCTGTAAAGGAACAAGAAAGTGAAAGTTAAAACAAATTGTACGTATTATGTGTAAGTGTGTGGGTATGTGTGGAATGAAAAATAAAAAAAATATAAAAAGGAAAGTACATAACTATATAGTAAATTATTAGCCTGTAATGTCGGAACTACCTCTCATCTTACCGAAGATATCAATCATAAAACGTAATTTTTCACAAATGCACTTCATGCCATTCCTAACTCTACACATCTAAGGAGGGCGCGTTAAAATTGAAAATAAATTCAATATCAATTTGAGCATGAGCCAAGTGTTGTATCGCGCTTGTGTCGATACGTGACGTTTATGTGCCCACTCGATGCTCTCGAATCATATCACATGCCTACTGTAGGGAGGCGACACACTAATAACATATCGATGCTTTATTCGATTAATCTATAATCTATACTTCTACACTTATATTATAACTAGCCACACCCCGCGGTGTTACCTGCGTTGTACCCGTTCCCGCGGGAATTTCGGGATAAAATGAATTCCATATGTTATTTTGGTATATAACCTACATTACTGTAAAGTTTCATTCAAATCCCTTCAGTGGTTTTTACGTGAAAGAGCAACAAACATACATCCATCCATACATACATCTATCCTCACAAACTTTCGCATTTATAATATTAGTGGGAAGAGGTAAAGTTTCTTACTTTGTTTTTTTGTAAGGGATAATCTCAGAAACTACCGATCCGATTTGAATAATTCTTTTTGTAATGGATAGCTACATTCAGGGGAAGTTTTTCGGTACTTTTTATCTTGAAGTTATCCCGGGAACGGGCACAACGCGGGTAAAACCGCGGGGCTGACTAGTGTCATAATAAAGCTGAAGTTTGTTTGTTTGAACGCGCTAATCTCAGAAACTACCAGTTTGATGTGAATAATTCCTGTGGTAATATAAATTCAAGAGGAAAGTATATCCCGATATTCCCATGGGAACGGACACAACCTGAGTAAAACCGCGAGTCTCGGCTAGTCGAAAGATAAATTCACTTAACAGTAACTAAGTAGTAAAAGTATTGTTTAGTTTAACTTAAAAAAATAATTGTTTGGATAATTGTTTTAAACAACCGTTAAAGTGAACCATCGATTAATTTAAGTAATCCATACTAATATTATAAATGCGAAAGTAACTCTGTCTGTCTGTCTGTCTGTTACGCTTTCACGCCAAAACTACTGAACCGATTTTGCTGAAATTTGGTATAGACATAGATATGACCTTGAGAAAGGACATAGGATACTTTTTATCCCGAATTTCCCTCCGAATAATAATATTATAAATGCGAAAGTAACTCTGTCTGTCTGTTACGCTTTCACGCCAAAACTACTGAACCGATTTTGCTGAAATTTGGTATAGACATAGATATGACCTTGAGAAAGGACATAGGATACTTTTTATCCCGAATTTCCCTCCGAATAAGATACTGTTACGCTTTCACGCCAAAACTACTGAACCGATTTTGCTGAAATTTGGTATAGACATAGATATAACCTTGAGAAAGGACATAGGATACTTTTTATCCCGAATTTCCCTCCGGATAAGATACTGTTACGCTTTCACGCCAAAACTACTGAACCGATTTTGCTGAAATTTGGTATAGACATAGATATGACCTTGAGAAAGGACATAGGATACTTTTTATCCCGAATTTCCCTCCGGATAAGATACTGTTACGCTTTCACGCCAAAACTACTGAACCGATTTTGCTGAAATTTGGTATAGACATAGATATGACCTTGAGAAAGGACATAGGATACTTTTTATCCCGAATTTCCCTCCGGATAAGATACTGTTACGCTTTCACGTCAAAACTACTGAACCGATTTTGCTGAAATTTGGTATAGACATAGATATGACCTTGAGAAAGGACATAGGATACTTTTTATCCCGAATTTCCCTCCGGATAAGATACTGTTACGCTTTCACGCCAAAACTACTGAACCGATTTTGCTACTATACCTACTTTATAATAGCGCCACCACGGCATCGAAAAGGATTTGTCAATCCCGCGGCGTCATTTGAATGCATAGCCATTTATGCTGTATTTCTATGAAGCTACGTTCGAATTTTCACAAGCAAAAATGATGAATCCCGAGACGTTCCGTCCCGGTGAGTGTGCAGCTTGAGTCATACTTTGGTAAGATCCTAAAGGTTAAAAATAAAACTACTGTCCAAAGTAACAATCTAATGCGGACGAAGTCGCGGGTAAAAGCTAGTTAAGTATAATTTAATAACTTGAATGGGTTAGTGTTATGTTATGCGGATATCGTTGTGTTGTATTCGTCAATTTTTCACACCCCTTAATTTTAAGGGTTGCCGGGTCAGCTATAGCAATAATATTATTACAATACAATCTACACTAATATTAGGTATAAAGAGGAAAACTTTGTTTGTTTGGTTGTAATGAATAGGCTCAAAAACTACTTGACCGTTTTTAAAAATTCTTTCACCATTCAAAAGCTACATTATCCACGAGTAACATACGCTATTTTTCATCCCGAAATTCCCACAGGAATGGACACAACGTGGGTAAAACCGCGGGGCGCTGCTAGCTAGCTGCTAGCTAGCTAGTTATTAATGATCCTCAATAACAATAGATAAACTTCAACTTATTCAAATCATAAACAAACTAACGCATCACTACCTAACCAGGACGGGCCACAAGTCAAAGTATTAATAAAATGTTTTAAATCCAATGAAAACACAGTGTTCTGTGAAGGCGAGTGTCCGCGGGTTGTTGTTCATTCCCTGATGGACGGTAATTGCACCGGTCGTGGGATTTTGAGATGCATTATTGATTTATTTCGGAAAACATTCCGATGTGTGATCGTATTTTAGATGTCGACACCAAATTATTACGTTTGCCAAAGATTGTACAAGTTGTTGGATATGTACACGACTTTGTTTCATATTTTTGGGAGCTTTTCCAACTGGAAATCTGCTACAATCTACGATGCTATGTTAGTTATTCACCTATTATACCGTAGCAACAGTATAAACGTAGCAATTTAGCATAGCAACGTAGTAAGACAACTTAGCATAGCAATGTTGAATAGCAAATTAGCGTAGCAACGTAACATAGCAACGCAGCATAGCGACGTAGTATAGCAACTCAGTATAGCAACTAAGAATACCAAACAAGTCACCTTTTATACTTTTCTCCATTAAATAAAAGTTTTCACTACTTTAGCATCATATAGATTAAGTGATTCAAGTTGTAAGTTGTCTTTTAAAGAAGAAAGTTTTTTTGACGTAATGTAACGCATGCATTTTATCGAGACGGCTTGTTGCTAAGGTCGGTCAATGTAATCGACGCTCTATCTTGGTAAAACGACAATAATTTCGGTTTAAGTAACGATAAAATTTTACAATATGTATAACACAACACTATTAATTTAAAACATATTTTTTAACGAGTTTGATCATAATATATTATCTAAATGAATTTCTGTAACAAAGGAACTTATTTTGAAAAAGAAAATTACAACATTTTCCAGTCTGACCCAAAAACAACATTTCTCCAGAAAGTTAAAAACCTCTTCACTCCTAAATCATTAAAAACAAATAAACTCAACAAAACACGAATAAAGTATTTGATGCGGAAAGTCTGTATTGTTTGTTCCAAAAACTTACGACTTGACGTCACATCATCAGAAAATCGTGTAAATTTTAACGATACAATTCAATATCGATATCGTAAAAAACGTCATATAGCGGTCAAATAAATAACTAAGTGTTTTCGAGTGTTTCTTTCTATTTCGGTCGCGTCAGTCAGGAACGGTGCTCGTCATTTTTATATCGATACGTCTCGGCCGTAATACACTCGTTGATCATCGATATATCTGTTGACAACACGCACTTTTACTCACGCTTTTAAGGTTTGCTACCAAAATAATTATTTGTATCAACACGAGGAATTTAAAGAGTATACGAAGTTAAGATTGGATTATGGTGTCATTAAAGCGGAGCGAGTTGTGCGAAGCTCAATAATTGACCGATCACAACGCATTACGAAAATATTTTGACAATGTCAATGTCTCATTGTCGATTGAGCACAGTTTCGCTGCACTTCAGCAGTCTTTATGGACCAAAAAGTCGCCCCAAATTGCATAAAGGGAACTTAATTCATTAATGGTTTATTACTATTATTGAATTTTTTGCTAAACTATTTTAATCAAAATCACTTAATATTGTATGTTTCAGAATGGGCTGGCTTCTTCACTGTACTGATATCTTCGCTGAGATTAGAGTCCTTTGCGCATCAGTGGGACATTACAGGCTAATTACTTTGTTTTACTTAGAACAACGTCAAATTATATAACAATAGGTATATCCAAAAAATCCTAGTCGTTATCTAAACTTTCAAACTCAAAAGTTTTCCCTAAACGAATAAATCTTTTAACCAAAAAGTACCAAGCGATCAGCAAAGGCAAGGAGTTTATCATGAAGGGGTGCAGTATGCAGGATAGATGCAAGATAAATATGGATGAAGGTCCGGGCTATGCATAAATAACGCGGCAACTCAGTGTAATCGCGACTCTTGAGATTTAACACTTTTTGTGGATGGTCACTACTGACACGGATGTATACAGGGTGTGTACGAGTATATATGTCAAAAAAAAAAGTTTAGCAATAGGTAAATTTTCTTTTTCCAAAATATGTAACTATGTTTCAGCTACGTGTTAAAAGAAAAATAAGACCCAATGTTTTAATAAAATATCTACTTATCTCTGGGAAAGTGTTCTAAATTGGTGTCTAGTTCTTAAATTATTTGCATACAAATGTTTTTTTACGAAAGGCTTGAACTTGAAGCTTCTATGAACACTTTCATATATGTTGCGTTAATGGCCGGACACTCTAAGACCATTCTCTCCATTGCATTGAATTTTAACAAATAGATGTCAAAATGTATTGCAATTAAGTGCCTCTCAAATTTGGTAGCATTTGTCAGTGAAGCTTTCACATAATATCTTAAAAGTAACAGCGCTCTACAGTTTTACCCACTTTGAGCCCGTTCCCGTGGGAATTTCGGGATGAAAAATATCCTATAACCTTCCCGTTGAATGTCGCTATCTATTCAAAGGATTATTCAAATTGGATTGGTAGTTTCTGAGATTAACGCCTCCAAACAAATAACAAAATAAAAAATCAAACTTCAGCTTTATTATATTCTTCTTCTTCATCGAGTGGAAGGTCAACCTGACCAATCCTGGTGTCATAGTTATTGAGCCGCCAAAGGCCTCTGACATGGCTCATGTAACGACTACTATCCGTAGAAAGTAACCGGGACCGACGGCTTAACGTGCCCTCCGAAGCACGGAATCATCTTATTATATTAGTACAGAAGTATTGTCCTAAAACTTTGAACACCCTGTGTAAGGGTACATCACCCCAACCAAAGGCCGCAATGAATCGTCGTTGCACACGAATATATCAGAGACACTGTTTTATTCACCACCGCGTAATGTAAGCAGGAATTAGACAGGGATTTATTTGCACACATCTTGACAATCCCCAGTGAATGGAATTGCACTTTTGTTAGGAAAACTTTAGAGAAGTTATGTTACTACGACTTTTTCTACTAAAATTATATTTAACTAGCATCGTAACTGTTACCCACATTGTATCTGTTCCCGTGGGAATTACGGGATAAAAGCCTATGTGGTATTCTAGACTGTAATCTACCTATGTGCTAAGTTTCATTCAGATCCAATAAGTAGTCGATGTGTGAAAGAAGATCATACATCCTTAGAAACGTTCGCATTTACAATATTTAGAATTTCATTCCTATCTAGTTATCTTACTGAACCATACTAAGTACGTACGTAATAACTCTACGAATGTCTATTTGAATATAAATGAGAGTCATGCGACTCCACGACGCAGTATTAAATCATTGTCTCATTAAAATGTTGAAGAGGACAATTTTTCAAAACCAGCCATTTGTATTTAACGCTCATATACATTTAAACGAGACATACTTGTGATGATGTACGGTTTTGGATGGTTCTTCAGGTAATTTTGGATTTGATGAAAGAAAGGGAGGGTGAGGAAGACCTTGAGAGACAGATAGAGACAGACAGACAACTGTATAATTAGTATGACGGTTTTTATTTTCAGTTTTGGTAGAAGAAATACTCTAGTAAATGTAAGTGAGTTTGAGTAGGTTAGTGGCAATAGGGGCCAACCTTGGAGTCGGAATGTTCAGACCGCCTATAGGCCTATTGATTGGTCTATCGGTTGGAACAATTTTTCGCGCCCGTTATGCTTTATAAGCGATTATAATTATTGCCAACTAGCAGCGCCCCGCGGTTTTACCCGCGTTGTGCCCGTTCCCGTGGGAATTTCAGGATGAAAAGTAGCCTATAACCTTCTGGTTGAATGTGGCTATCCATTACAAAAAGGATTTTTCAAATCGGACCAGTAGTTCCTGAGATTAGCGCGTTTAAACAAACAAACAAACAAACAAAACAAACTCTTCAGCTTTATAATATTAGTATAGATAAATAGAACTGTTACTGTGTTCAAATAGTGAAATTAAAAAAAGACTATTTAAAAGTTGTTAACACGAGCATTCCTATGACATTACAATCATACTCTACATAAGCGTTTTAGTTCATAATATAAAATAGTCTTGTTATTTAATATGTATGTACTCGAGTCACGTTTGAACTATTAATTTTTATTGCATCTTGTAAACAATACATTTACTAATTGTTTCCTGAATGTTACAATTTTAAATTGACCATTTTTTGTCATACACTTCATGCCATTTAATTTAGTAATGTACCTAATCGCTATTACAGAATTTCATATTGTAATGGTGTCCTTAGAGTCACGGGACACGCCACGCCTTTTTGAGAGGCATGCGAGGGGATACAGATCCAACTCGTAGTGGCCCTAGAGGAGATGTTGAATGTAATGGATAATCATTTTTGAATTTTTTTTTCAAGTCAGTTTTTTTCTAGATTTTTGACTTCTCAAGCCGAAGATAGGGTTGGCCACAATAAATAAATGTATAAAATTATTTATTTATCACGTTGTATGTATATCTATTTATAACCATTACATTAGTATAATTCGTATTATTACTCATATCATTTCGTGATGAATCTAAGTTTAATGACGTACAGGTCCCGATCTCGGGTAGTGACTGCTGATTATTCTGTGTCAGTATAATTGCGGATAATCGTGAACTCTAGAAGTGGTTTTGACTAAACATCTGATTGTGTTTGTGACTAATCGAGGGTCTGTGTCCAATGGCTTGATACAATAGTTGTTTAAAAATTAATAATAATACCTACAAGTATGATTTTTCTTACTAAAACGAAATAGCGAAACTTCACATAAAAGAAACGAAAATAATGCAAACCCCGGCTTATTTTGTTTATTAGTTAAGGTTAAGGATTTGTCTCAGTGTAAGTGGTTAATCATCCTCTTAGGAAATTCTATAACAGAGTAAATCAATGTTTAGAAGCTATGATGCCACAGATAGACTCACAGTTAACAGACAAACAGCCACAGACGCTAAAATTATAAACCCTTCTTTTGCGACAGGAGCCAAAAACATTCAGAGAGGGGAATATAACAGACAGCTTATTAAAAAAAAAAAAATAGTTTATGCCCAATGAGAACCAACTCAAAACGCATGCACGTCTATAGTCTATGCACAAACGAGGCCGTCACATTCGCACGTTCAATATTACCGGCCGGTAATTTGCATAACGAATGCGTTATTACATGTCATGTATCAACATGGACATTTTATGGCGATCCTAATTCAACTGCCTAGGATTAGGTAATGGCTAATAAGGTCTTTAGTTAATGGGGATAGGAAAGTTTCTATGGGATAAAGAGAGTTAAGTATTAACCTGGTATAGGTATTTTATTTATTTTTTTATTTTATTTATTAGGTGACACAACAAATTACAATCGTTTACATACTATGGATACTTATACTAGGTTTACATTCTGGACTGTAATTCTTAAACGTGTACACACTGCATGCTTTAAGATCGGAAAGAGTAACAGAGGTGTTTAATTAATTAAAGAAATAACAATTTGAAATTAAAGGAGAGAATAATCAGTAAGGTAAGTATGTATAACATAGACAGAGAATCTATCGAAGATTGAAATATTAACAGCTGACGTAAGCGATGGATGGCTGATACTTGATAGCAAACTAGGGTAAAAATCAATACTTTAGAGAAAGAGGTAATTTTAATAGTGGTTTGACATTTATTTAATCAAGTTTTGAACTTGCCGACTTGGTATCTCACTGTTTCTATGGGGTACCGATTAAATGGGGTTTTGGGGTTTTTATGTTGAAAAATTGACAATGGTATACTTGATATAGATTAGTAAGAACTTCTCTGCCGTATGTATTTCGCTTTTCCGTGATGGTTGGTCACTAACCTGCTGGAATGTACTTACTTAGACGAGTCTAACTCAGTGGCATGCTAATTAAATGCTTGACGCCAATGCTGTCGCTGCACCATGGCACCACCATTCGAAACAAAGTTAAATTTCATTTGAACTTGTTGTTATCAGAATTTTTTTTAATAGAATGTCACAGTAGCACTTGTCCTGTATGACTAAATTTCTCTTTGAACAAAGTTTCTATAGGATTTGATTTGTAACTTAAATATTTAACTTTTAGTGCCGCACAGGCAGTGGCGGGACGAATTGGACGACTAGGTATAGAGGGACTGACAACTGGCGTCTTCAAATCGTAAAGGGTGGCGGGAATGGCGGAGGCCTTTAATCAACAATGGGATGATACAAGCTTATATTAAACGTAACTGTCCCACTGCTAGGCAAAGGTTTCGAAATATTCATTAAAATTAATCTTTTCCGTTTTTTGCCGTTCAGCAACATAAAAGCGAAAATTGTAATGAATATCCCGAAGGTTTAATATAAGTTTATGGTAAAATATTGGTTAGTACTTGTCGGATTATTTATGTGAAACGATACCAGGTAGTATCTTCAGTTAATAATCGTAAAACTTAATTTTACTTGGCCTTTACTTAACATGAGTTTCTAACATCATAGTTAATAAGTAAAATGGTAAAGGCGAAACTCTTTTTCAGTCCAGGATAATAAAGTCCAAGATACTAATATAATAATGCTGAAGAGGGGCTTTTTGTTTTTGGTTTGATTGTATGCCCTAATCCAGGAAGTACCAATCTGATTTTTTTTTGTAATGGATAGCCACATTCAACGGGAAGGTTATAGGCTATTTTTCGTCCTGAAATTCCAACAGGAACAACGCGGGTCAAACCGCGGCTTAGTTTTATTATATATAGATAGTGGCAGGTTAACTTTCAACATTCCTTATTTTTAAATACCTCTATTTGCCATAGCCGATAAGTCGCCGTCGGTGTAGTTAACATTTTTTTTAACCATGGCACGCCATATTAAAAATCTTGATTTTATTAATGTTTTAGTCTAACCTTGGTAACGTCTAAAACTATTACAAAACAATTCCTAGATAAATTGGTAACAACAAAAAATACGTTACCTCCTCATGTTTTCATATCACTATTGATCATCTCGTCTGTCTGTCCGTTGATTAACAGACGACGAACACCGCCCTTTGACCCAAACTATGACAAATGGCCAACAAATTGTACCATTCAACACTTTAACACACAAAAACAATCCCTAACACATTGTAATAAAAACGATAGTTGATAAAACCAAAGCTAGTCTGACCACTCTTGTTTTGTATACGATAATTTTATAGTGCGGTCTCGTAAAAGATCTAATTTTGATTTTGTAGTAATAAATCGATATAGTTTTTAATATGTTTTGTTTTTAATACTGGAAGAAGAGGTCTTTGTAACACTGAAGATGGAGAATCTGGAATATTGTGGTAGAAGGAATATTTGAATAAACTACTTTGGTGGGTTTTATCTTAATACTTTGTAGGTAGATACCTAATTAGTAGGTGTGTATACACGTAAAAAGGATTACGAAGTTGACGGCTACTGTACTAGCGAACTTGTTTATTATTAATTTTTTGATTGCTTACCGCTTTTAAAAAACCGGTCAAGTGCGAGTCGGACTCGCGCACGGAGAGTTCCATACTTTAAAAAACGGCAAAAAATCACGTTTGTTGCATGGGAGCCCCCTTGAATATTTGTTTTATTTTATTTTTAGTATTTGTTGTTATAGCGGCAATAGAAATACATCATCTGTGAAAATTTCAACTGTCTAGCTATCATCGTTCTTGAGATACAGCATGGAGACAGACGGACGGATGGACGGACGGACAGCGAAGTCTCAGTAATAGGGTCCCGTTTTTATCCTTTGGGTACGGACCCCTTAAAAGAGACTCCACTCAACCAATTCTCCGCAGAAATCACGACACAAAACTATGTGAAAATACGAGTAACTACCGAACTGAACGTACCTACATAGACAACTACACACTGTCATACCTCAAGTCATGTTTCAATCTACAGCAGATAAAAATCCAATTATGTACCAAAAGACAATTCTCACTTTAAAGTCCCATGGTAAAAAAACAAAGTCATTTCCAACTCCGAGATAGTGACCGTATCATCCATCAATCTAACATGGTCCCAACAGCGGGGGTTACTATTAAATTCGTTTATTTCCCACTTTGATATGTCAAGACATTGCGCAGAGGTTTTTGAACTTGCGCTTTTCGACTTGTAAGTTATGTGTGATGTTCAAAGTGCAAAGTGCAAAAAGTTTTGTTTATCGCTGTTTGGTTTTATCGCTGCTTTGATATGTGACAATGGGATTTCGTTTCAATAGATTAAAAGATGCGGTTTTGTTCTGTTTGGTTCGGCTTGGTTTTAACCGTACATTGTAATAAGATTTGGTATAATAATGGGTTAATGAACTTAAAACTAATCCCGCGAGTACGGCAACGACGATGGCACAGCGCAAATATTTGAAAAAGTTAATATTAAAATATACTAGCAGCGCCCCGCGGTTTTACCCGCGTTGTGCCCTTCCCGTGGGAATTTCGGGATTTTTTTTACATAAAAACCTTCCTCTTGGATCACTCTACCTATTACAAAAAACCGCATCAAAATCCGTTGCGTAATTTTAAAGATTTAAGCATACAGACAAACAGACAAACAGACTTTTCTTTTATACTATGTAGTGATTTTAGAAAATTAGCTTGTATATGAGTTTTGTATGAAAAACAACGTACCAGTGTATTAGGATACACAACGCACGTAAAAAGATTAAAATGAGCTCTTACACTATAATTAGTCGAAAAATACTAAACAGTGGTACACTGTACCAAGATTTTATATGAAGGACCTAAAACCGATTTAAACGATATTCGAACCAAAGGATAATGTAATCAAAAGTTTAATTCGTCAACTCATCCGATTGTTATCGATATTATTTAGAACGAGTACCGTCGAGTCATTAAACAATTTAGAATCGAGATGGAATCACGTCTCGGTCGAGATTGGAACTTCTTTCTAATCAACTATTTATTGTCAAACGTCCTTGTATAGTTGTATGGTACAAGATTAAAAATGCGTCGTTGTGATAGAGCGAGTTTGCTGGCTGGTAAAGGTGCGTTTTCAAAGAAGCGGAGTGGAGCGGTCCGGAGTCCGATATTCCAATCACAGCGCTTGGGATTGTCAAACAACGCATTGACATTGGCAAAATCCTTTCGTATTGCGTTGTGATTGGTCAGGTGAGTTCCGCACAGCTCCGCTTCACTGAAATTGCACTCTAAATCGGAGAAATATATAGATAAAGATTTTCCAATTTCAAAATAAAAGTCCAAGTACGCTTAAGAAATAAAATATTTTCATTTATTTTCGTTATTTTCTAACATAGTGATTACTTACTGACTGGATATATTCGGTGAGTTAAGAGGCCTTTAAATAGCAGTGGGACATTACAGGCTTAAACGTTACTACTTCTACTAAAATTAACCAACACCCTGTATGGCTTCTTCGCCTGATTAATATTTATTAAGTGATAAACATAATCACGATCCGTTTATCTTAGACCACACACATTTGTCATCGGGCGGCGCTTGCGCATGTCACAAGGAGGTTAGTTCCCACAAATTGTAGTAGAAATAAGTAGAGACTCTTTAGTATGCATATACCTGGGTTGAGAACTTTTAATTAGTATAATGCATTTTAATTAATTCTTCTTCTTCTTCTTCTTCATCGAGTGGATGGTCAACCTGACCAATCCTGGTGTCAGAGTTATTGAGCCGCCAAAGGCCTCTGACATGGCTCATGTAACGACTACTATCCGTAGAAAGTAACCGGAACCGACGGCTTAACGTGCCCTCCGAAGCACAGAATCCTATTTTAATTAATAATGCGTTAGAAAATCTCGAAATAATACAAAAATATTAAATAGTTACTATATTTTGCGCTGAGTGCCTTGTTCATTAATGTCGCTAAAGTCACTCAAAATCATTAAATTGAAAAATAAATCTAAATTCTTAAATAAAATCTAAATTAAATACACACGATCCATGACTTCTACAGAACACAACTACATACATCGCGCAGTATATTGTATAACGTCATTTCTTAATAACACATGGCGACGCGACGGTTGATTAAAGCTCACCGCGATGATTTTCCACTAAAATTAAACAAATCCACACAATGATGGCTCTTTGTCAACGCTCGTGACTGATTTCAAGGCCGTCATCAGCGGTGTAGGGTTGTCGCAGAGGCTTGACCGGTCTCGGAAAATGGAGGTTGTGTGGTGAGAGGGATTACTGAAGCGGTGAGTCGATATCGTACCTATTATTCAATTTAATTAATTCAACTGATTAAAGTGTAATTGAGAAGACTATTGCGAAAAATATATTTCACTGAAATTTTTATATTCATTAATAGTTCAACATAAAACAGTTTAAATAGAAAATGGCCTTTGGCGGCTCAATAACTCTGACACCAGGATTGGTCAGTTTGACCATCCACTCGATGAAGAAGAAGAATAGTAAATATCAAATCAAATCATCTGTTTGGGATTAAGGATAAGAGAAAACATAATTAGCCTCTAAATGCTCCACTGGCGGCAAATACTTACTATCACTGAAGATATCAGTACAATGCAGTAACAAAATTTATTTTCATACGTTTTAATAAAAAGGTAAATTCAAAAAACGTATTAACTTATTAAAATGTGACCGATAACCCTACAGACAGCTGACAATTACGAGTAATCACAGGATGACGTCACCCTTGCAGCTATGCAACCTTCGCGGTGACTATAGCCTGGCCGAATCGAGACGACACTGCGGTCACATTAGTCGCATATTATTACAAAAACAATCAAGGACATATTTAATTTTATTGTGTTTCTTTAATTTTCAACTTATTATTCGTTTTAAATAGTATTTTTAAATAGTATATTTAGTAATGTTGATAGCCACATTCAACGGGATGGTCACAGGCTATTTTTTATCCCGAAATTCCCACGGGAACGGGCACAACGCGGGTAAACCATGGAACGCTGTTCATCATAAATATCATTCATTGTTCTAATCACTTAAGTACAGGGAAACAGACTATGGTTTTTCCAAGATTATCTTTAATTGATTAATTTTAATAAAACATATGGTGACCGCTTCATAGTAATTTGACGCCGTTCTCAGAATAATGACATTATTTCCTTAACTGGGAAACAGATAAATGACAATCGTGCTTTGATATGATTGGAGTAGATGATGATGGAATGGTTCGAGGAAACTCGTGTTGGTGAGACCAATACCTGTGAGTACGTGATGTGAAAACCAAAAGGACATTATTAGTATTAGACATAGAGTACAAATCACAAGCAAACTTAAACATTCACTTACCAAACCAATTTAATTACCATTTTTAAAACCAGACCAAATATCCTTAATAGAAAAACTTCTCTCAACGCCTCAACGCAAGACAATGCAATACAATGAATCATACAATTTGGTAATATTCACTAATGACAAACGTTACCTCACTTTTGCAACTGCATTTATCTAAATGGGCCCCATCGATCAACCGCTATACCTCGCTTTAGTTACGTTGCGTAAATACTTTGTGTCTCTGCCTATTGTTTTTTTAACAAAGCGATTTTTAAGATAGATGGACCGACGATCTGATAAAAAAAGAAATCAATATTGCCAAATTCTTAGTTCTAAAATGTTGGTACTTCATCATTTATGACAGTCACCTACTTAGGTACTTATTAAGTTATTAGCCGCGCCTTTTTAGTTACCCGCATTGTACCTGTTCCCGCGGGAATTTCGGGATAAAATGTATCCCATGTGTTATTCAGATGTATAACCTATATTACTGTATAGTTCCATCTAAATCGGTCCAGTAGTTTTTTCGTGAAAGAGTAACAAACATACATACATACATCCTCGCACACGTTCGCATTTATAATGTTAGTGCGACTGTAACCCAGTAGCTGTTTATCTCCTTAAGCAAATCGGTTAAAAAAACAAAATGTTCTAAAGATTTATATTTTTCGGACATTTTGGGTTGAAAAATATGCGGTTATCAATTACAAAAATAATTATTGAAATCGTATTGGTTACATTAGCGCGGAACAAAACTCTTCAGCTTGCAGTCTTGCTACTTCCGAGCTTTAAAAGGAAGTCAAAGTTTAAACATATTTTTTATATATTAAATTAATTCACATACCCAAATATTCCATACCATTTATTTAAAATACTTGTTACTACAAACTTGTGCAAGTAATTTAATTTGATATCGACTTTAAAGTGTAAATACACCAGTCATTTATAAAGTTTAGTATCTAAAGAACAGCACTAAATCAGCTTCATCAACATTTAGCACATGAAACTCAATAACGGCTCAGGTTTAAAGCCTACTTAAACAGACAATATTAACAACTAACGCCGTTATTTAGTGTTAATTAGGTGTCAATATGAAAGGAAAGGTTGCCGAATTCGCACTGACTCACCACAGTCACAGATTACATTGAAGTTACTACGGATACTATACACAGATTATGCCATAGTTTGTATGGAAACTGGGTGTAGATTATGAAGTAGTTAGTACGGGAAGTGTATAGATTATCTGATAGTTAGTATATAAGTTGTGAGCTTTCTGTTGCAATGGCACTTGACGTTTGTGTGGGCAACTACGCGTCTTGACATCCGATATTGTCACGATAGGCGTCCATCACTAGGATAGTTTTGTTAGATTATTTAAGTTAGATATATGTCTTTTTAAATTGCACTAAAAGAACAAGTGAAATTTTAGTATTTAATTCATATACCTACTTAGGTAATATTTTTTGGCTTTATCATATAAATAAACCAAAGTTTGGTGTAAAATAAATGCCCAAAATGAATACATGGCTAACTTCTCTTTAGTGCTCTTTTCCTTTGGAATTCGAAAAATAAAGCGATTTCAGAGATTTTCTGTTTTTAATGCGCATTGCCCAGCGATTTGAAATAATTACTTCCAATTACAACCTAAAAATGTATTTGCCTAAGTATCACAATTCTATCTCAATGGATGTCGCAACAAAATCTCGGCTCTATTAACAGAGTCATGAGCTATCTGATATTTCATTACAATGATAAAACGTACGCTCCTTCTAAGGCGAGACATCAAAACTTATCTACTGCTGCTATGATCAACTGGCGTTGGTGTGGACCTTAGGTTACACTTGCAACTTAAAGCCTAGAATACACTATGTAAGTTAGCAGTCGCTTGCATCTTCCACGACAGTGATTTTTAAGTAGATGCCATTTTTAAGAAATCAAAGCAAGTTTTTAATTTACATACCAAAACAACCTTCAGTGCCGTGCGAAAACTCGTAGTTATACGTTAATAAATAAAGTGATTTTTAAAGACACCTGTAACTTGTAGCAGTTGTTTGCATCTTGCATATCAGTGACTTTTAAGTCACTTGCAATTAATATTTGACAAATTTGAGCAGTCATGTCAGCTTTATAACTGTAACACTTAGCATCTTGCAGGCTATTTATACGTGCAAGTACTTTAAATACTGGCTTATTTAATACGACGATAACACTCTGTGGTAATCTTATTATATTAAACGTTTCATAGCAACTCTGTTGGAAAGGCACCCTAAGTTAAGGATTTGCTTAACTTGTTAGTGTCTATCATTCGTAATTCGAAGCTTAATTTGAACTTTGAAGTGATCCAGCGTCCTACTATATTATTAGGTTAATCCGACGTGGGTCTCACTTAGTAGGTGTCGATTGTGTAAAACTGAGAGATTTGAGGACATTGATGAAATAATAGACTCTAATTAATGGTCTTTCTGGTAGAGTATACATTGCATCCTAGTGTTGTAATTTTTTGTGTGGAAAATGGGTGCTTGATGCTCTTTCGCTGATAACTCGATCGGTTGCATTTAATGAGCATTTGGTCTACAATTTTGACGGAATTATACTAAATAAATTCCGGGTAGCCAACAGACTCTGGTGTTGGAGTTGTTAGACCGCCTAAAGGCCTCCGACATGGTCTGACGACCGAGATTAAGTGCTTTATATGCCCTCCGAAGTACGGTAGCGCTCAGATAGACACAATATACTATTTGTAATACTGTGAACAATTTACTAAATCACCATTGTCATAAGAAAAACACCATTTCAAAACTGTAAGTAACTCCAAAGTTACATACACCATTAAAGTAAAAGTACCATTACATTCATAAAAAAACGCAAAAATTGTGCTCTCGTTTCAACACACGACACACGAAATGTCATACTTTTGGTCATAACATTGTAATTTGGACATAAATCACGTGTGATTTTTTGTCATGACAAAGAAACATAACGTCCTCTTCGAACACCGTGAGGCACAATCAGCTGTAATTGTCTCATCAGAAGGCGCCTCAGGATATCATTAAGTGGCTCTGAGGTTTGTTAAGGGGATTGCACGCTTTGAGGGAAATCGTGAAAATAGTTCCAGACGATATTCGGTCTCAAAAACTTATTTTTCTATGGCAAAAGTTGACAATGATTTACATAGAAACGATGTCAAAATTTGATGTGGTTATCTTAGGTATATTAATAGTAGTTACGTTGATTGTTGGAATCAGCCGTTATGTCGTATGAACCAGGCCTTAATGACTAGATTTAAGTACTCGTATAATTATCAATACAGTTAAACTGATTCTCATTTTTTTGTAGATATAGATTAAGTCTTTCACAAGGCTTATACTTTTAAGGCGGATTCCACATCCATGTGAAACAAATGAAGTCCGTTTTAAATAGTGTTCTATTTCGTCCAACATAAAATACAATTTAGAACGAACAGCTTTTGTTGCACAAATACTGAAGGGACAATGGAGTTACAAACTATGAGTTGGTGATCTCAAAGCAGAACGATAGTAACATAATATTACTATCAAATGGAATTTTCCTTAGTTTTACCAAACATTTTCAAAATCAAACAATTTAATAAAGGTCACACATCTCAGCGAATCCATATCAATTGTGCACGGTCTTTAAAGCCTTGAACTATGACAGACCAGCCAAATAAGTCGCGGTCAGCGGTCACGCAGTTATACTAATGTGCACATTGAGCTCTATTGTAGTTCTTAAATAATAAACTATTTCTTAGGAAGTATATTTTGTTATAAAGTTCAGTTTCGCTTGGCAAGGACGTAGTGTGAACTTGATGTGAGTTAATGATTGGAGTGCGAGGAAATTAAGTATGTGCGTGGTGGTAGTTTGAACTAATGGTTGTTTTTGGTAAAATGTTATAGAGTCTGCGAAAGTGGCGCCCTCGCCGACTTGCAAGCTTATTGGGCACACACTGGTAAATGTAATTTGTCTTTTGGTGCTTGAATTAATATAAAGTAATTGATGATTACAATCAGTAATTCTGTTTATTATTTGTTTATTAGCTTTAAGTTTAATGTAATTAATAGACAAAGGCAGTAAGCAGTTATTGGTGTTATCGTGACTTGAGTAAAGTATAATATTAAATTATTTATTTTGTTTATGAAACATATGACTTGAAAAGATGATTAATGTGTTATAAATAAATATACAACTTAGTAGTAACGTTCCGTGATTTTGCTGTATTGTATTGTATATACCTACCCTTATATACTACTACTAGCAGCGCCCCGCGGTTTTACCCGCGTTGTGCCCGTTCCCGTGGGAATTTCGGGATAAAATGTAGCCTATAGCCTTCCTCGATAAATAGAATATCTAACAGTGAAAGAATTATTCAAATCGGTTCAGTAGTTTCTGAGATTAGCGCGTTTAAACAAACAAACAAACAAACAAAACAAACTCTTCAGCTTTATAATATTAGTATAGATAATGATGATAAACTTACATTTCAAAAATGAATTATTCAATTTGAATCTGTAAACTTTGAGAAAATTGCGACCAAAAAAAAAATTACACACACAGGCCGCACACAAAACATTATATTTTCAATTCGGTTAATCAGTTTTGATGTTACCATTCATTCGACAAACCAAACATTGCAAAACAATAACCTATAATAATCAATTAGCGTATTCTTGATAACCGAAGCCAAGTAAAGCCGTATTGCGACACTAGTTACCCATGACGGAACGATTCAAGTTACTCGTAAAATTTTAGTGCTGACCTACTTCAGAATATAACGTCTCCGATCCGCAGAATTATTACACTAGTTAGGAAGATAATAGGATAGTTAATAGGGTGCAAGCCCACGTACCGTTTTGACACTAGCAGCCTACGATATACGTTAGGTCATTCTTAGGTTTTGCCTTTGTTTTTCTCATCTCCTATCTCTCTCTATTACTGTATAAAAAAAGAGATAACAGATAGAACAGTGTTTTAACCTCTATAGGTAATTACAAACTATCTGTTCTTTTATTTAGGGAGACATATTCAATTTAGATTAGTCAGTTATACTTTCAACCTTTCACTAAATATTAGTTGGCGTAGGATGGAAAGGTTTATTTGGACTGAAAGGGTGACAAATGAAGAAGTATTAGAATTGGTGAGAGAGATTAGAACATTACTTGAGAAAATAGAAAATAGGAGAGGGAAGATGATAGGACATCTAATACGATATGAGAGATACATTAATAATATCATGGAAGGTAAAGTCGAGAGAAGGTGAGGTAGGGGAAGGCCTAGAATCAGTTGCATGATTAAAGAAAAAGTGTCTAAGTGTCTGTCGTATCGTAAAGAGATGTGAAGGAGCTTGCACTGAATAGGAATAGATTGAGAAGTCTTCATCGGAGTCACCGACAAGAGCCTTGCTCTTAAATTTATGAATGAATGAGGTACGTAGAGTGAAGACATACGTAAAATAAATGTCAGATATTAATGTATTTATCAGGAAGGTAAGATACTACTGCGTAATCTTATTCAATCGTTATATGAAATTGTTAATCTCATTCATAAATAAAACGCGAATAGGTAATGTATCTATTACGACAAACAATTCGCTTCGCAAATAGTATTTTCCCATATCGTTAGTCATATACCATAGATAATTTTGTTTACGAGAACTAACATACAATCAGGCTTGCAATCAATATTATCGAAACCTACGAAAGATTCTGTGAGTCAATCTCACGATGTAGCTAAATTAATTTGCATACATTTAACCTTATCAAAATCACAGAATATCAAACAGATCTATAGTATAGTTATTACTCTGTGTAATCAGTTTTAGTTTTCGATTTTGTAATCGAATCGAAATATGGATTGGAATCGAAAGTGTGGATAGAACATCGGTAAATGAGTTATCATTTATTGACATTTACTGTTTCTTATTGTTTATTAATTTAATGATCTCCGATCTGCATTGATTGTGTAGATTGCGTTATTTATTATGTTAATAAGGTTACCTTCAATCATGAAGTCAATTAAGTTTAAATAGAAATGACGATTTTGAAAAAAATTAGGTCAGTAAATGAGGAGAAATTGCGAGACTTTTTAAGTTGACTAGATGCATACTAACAATTTTCTTTAACTCAATAACCTATATAATAATAACTGACAATTAAATTTGATGTTTATTTACATACAAAAATGTCTAAACTTAAACTGCTATCTAAGACAGTTATCTTCGATATTTTATTTGGCCGTAAGATAAAAAACTTTATAGCTCAGAGATGCTATTTCTTATACAGCAAGTATCGACAATTTCGCAGTCCCATCACTAGAAAAGGCAATTATAAACACAATTCCATGTCCTCAGTCCTCAAGCGAATGTGACAAATTCGTAATGCACCACGTAAATAGGCGCGCCGTGAGAATTTCAATTCGGCCTCTAACGGGTATTGCAAACATTAATTTTGTCAGATTTGTCAGATTTGACACGAACTTGCTGACTGCCGTCAGATTATCGCCTGTTATTATAGATTGTTTGATGCAATGTTGTGTGGTGTAATGTTATAGTTATAGCGATTTTATGTTATCTTTGAATTAATATCTTTATTTCTTACGTTCTGATGATTTGGACATTTACTTAATTTTTTATATTACTTATGTATTAAAACTTTTTTGAACAATTACTTTTAAATATACATGCAGAGGCATTTATACAAAGTTTATTAGATGAAAACCAAACTCTCAGTGCCATTGCCATGCCAGTATACATACTTTTAATTTTTTGGCCACTTATGTCACATTTCAATACTTACATTATTTATTCTATTCCCATCCCTATTTTCAAATAAAAGAACATCAACGTATTATCTTTATTGAACCCAATAAATATCAATTTGAACCATCAAATTAATATGTCTTCATATTTAACCGCTAACTGCCTACACCGAAGACCGGTTATGCAAAAAAAAATGCTCTCCCACGGTTATTACGACAAGTGCTTTATCTCATTGCTAATTGTTCACGTTTTTGTACAATTTGCGACTCTGGCGCACTAGGAAATCGATTTTAAGTTTTTAATGGTATCTTATTGGGGTGTTAGATATTTTGTTGGTCATATTATTAAGGTAGTGGAGTAGGAAACGAGCAGAAAGGTCAGATACATCATGATTTTACAAAGGCAGGTCCGTTTTGTAATGACTAAATTGACATAATTTGTGCATTTGGTCTGTGCTTCTTTTTGCAAAGTGCTTGTGACGTCAATCATGTATCTATTTTGGTGTGGGAATATTTATTTTTATGCTTTTTTGGTTTGATAGTGTTTTGTTTTTGTAAGATTGCATTGAATTGCATATTAATAGGCTACACTCTGCAATACTTAATGAAGACTTTTTGAAATACATTAATACAAATATGAAATACATCCTACCTTATGAAGCGTATGAAGAACATTTTAGCTATCAAATGGTTTGTCACTTTCTGACATACACAATTGTCCAAAGAGCAAAAGAGACAAAACACAGTGTAACAGTGTTTTAGTTACACCGCGTTTATTAATAAAGGCCTAAGAATAAACTTTCAATTGCATTTTTAACTATGCACCCATTTTGTCCCCCTGCAAAACAAAGGCAAAAACTCAATTAAGATTTCATAACTCAATGTCCTTTAAAACTAACCAAACGAAAAACAATAGAGTTAAAAATAAAATGAACCCTTCCACAAAACCTCAGCGATCCCAAACAAATATTTCAACAAAAGATATTTAAACTTGTTTTTCCTTTATGTCAAAGCATACTTGATCCGTTGTTAAATAAATTGTGCCCGGTTAGTGTTAGGGTGGAAAAACGGACATCCGAACAAATCCATAGGAAAAGCCACGAAAGCAAATATTTGAAAAGTTTTGTGGAGTTGTGCACCTGTGGTCGCTCTATTGTCCACTTCGATGACGGATTTATATAGAGCTACTCGAAATTAATGTTAACAGGAGTTTTTATAAGAAATAAGATGAAATGATTTATCTTGTGGTTTAAATGGTCTGTTTTAGAAAGTGATGGAATTATTATTTTGTGATGATAAAGGTCTGTTTTCGGTAGCGACAGCAACAGTGACAAACGCAAGCAGTAGTGTCGCCGCGCTCGAAATTTCATAGAGATTCATAATAACCAGTAGTGGTGCTAACCAGTTGGTTTCGTACCTAAATTCCCACGGGCTCGGGCACAATGCGGGTAAAACCGCGGTGCGCTGCTAGTTGATAAGACGCTTCGCGGGTTTGTGCGAGATACCTACCTGCATATGTTCCTAATAAAATTGTGCCTAATTTTAATAACTGAATATTATTTTGAGATGTTTATTATTCGTCAAGGTCTTTGTTCTATGATTAAACTAACAAAGATAACTGAAATTATAATTTTAATATTGTTGTTCTATTAATTGTACAAGTGTAGGTATTTTTTAAGTCACATATTCTGAATAAGGATTTTAAACTTTTTTTAAAATTAGTGACATAATTTTTTATAACAATTTAATTTTTTGATCACAAAAAAACTGCTAATGTAAATCTATAGTGAAACACAATTATTTATCAATGTATACTTTGTATGTCGTGATAAATAAAAAAGGTATTGTGAAAAGGGTCACAGTTGAAAAATTGGAGTAAACAGTTATATATTGTCAAATTGATGATTCTCTTCCGTTTGTTTATAAGTAAGTTAATAAAACACCTCAAAACAAACTTCAAGTTAAGTTACTCTATATAAATCTAAAACATTTACCACACACTTCCCTTATTCTATTTCGCGACTCAATACGTTCTCTATTTGGCCCTTCAAGTGTTTGCCTTTTTTCCCTTCACAAGTGGCCCTTAAGGTTAGTGAGAAGAATACCAACGGAGCAAACCCTTCGTGGAGTGACCGTTTCTTTCGCCCTATTCCTTTTTATTTTATGTCGTACGTGGACAGTAATTGTATTAGTTGCCTGTGAAATATCAAAGGGTTTCGATTGTTTGTGTGGGAGTGTTGCTTTACGTGGGGAAAATGTAAGGGTTATTGCAATTTATGTTTTCGAGTGTCGATGTTTGTATGAATGTATGAAAATATGTTTATGAATACGATGTATGAAAATACAAATAATGGTATAGGTATGAAAAGTAAAGTAGGCCTGTAATGTCCCAAAGAAGAGCAAATGCCACTCATCTCACTGGAGAGATCATTACAGTGAGGAAATGTTTAGAAGAAAATTACTCCACTGTAAGTTCATTTGTTTTCAATCTTTAGCTACACAACAAAGGCAGGTTAAGGACTTCAGTTTGTGGAGGTAGGAAGAAATTTTATTCCCTATACATAAATAATATAAAATTCATCTATGATGTACAAGAGGTCTTAATTGATTAATTATTACATTTAGCCTGAATTATTGCAACTATCGGTGATGTAATGTCAAACAAGATACTTTCGTTCGCGTGTCCTTTTTAATCATAACTATATCGAATAACCACATCAGAATGAAAAAAATACAACTTTTTACTTATCATTTTTCACAATTTTATCAAGACCGTTAAACATAATGTCAGTAAATTAATCTCAAGTAGTTATCTGGAGGGGATCTTTCTTGGAGACTATTCCAAGTTTGCCCTCAGGCTGGGATCCTTGCCTTGTTCTTCACTAAATGCAATGCCATAGAACAAGTATATGTACAGAGAATGTGTGGGATTAACCTTCTTTAAAAAGGGGTGTTATGAGTTTGAGATGGTTGTAACACGCAGTACATCCCTATTTCGTGGTTGTCACTGCATATTAACTGCACTAACCATTAACCTACTCGACTTACTTTTATCTGACAGCACTTGTGTGTCTATGTGTGTATCTTTGATATGAAATGATTTTACATACACAATACAATAAAGCAACCAATAAAGCACACAATAAAGCTGCTAGCTTAATAAAGCTAGCTTAAATGAAAATAAAGCTGCTAGCTTTATTTCCACTCATAATAGACTACTCGTAGATTAATCGTAGATTAATTAATAGTTTAATAGTCGTAGATTTATCGGCCAAAGTAACAATAAGTTATTGTCGTGTGGTTAATCATAGGGTGTGGTCAACGTGGTCATAGTCAGCTGATTGACATACCCAACGGCCAAAATCATTCATTATATTGACCACCAACACAGCCGTTTAGCTTAAGGGTCTACCAATAACCATTTGGACTTTATTCCAAAATACAAAATATTCAAAATAATTTGTCTCGTAGGGCCTTATTAATGAACGCTTTGCTACTAAAACACTGTTAGAGTGTTTTGTCTTTTTTGCTCTTCGGAAAATTGCGTATGTCAGAATGTGACAAACGATTTGATAGCTAAACTGTTCTTAATACGCGTTTATTAATATAGCCCATATAGTTTCACCCGGTATGGTACTATGGGGTTAAAATCTGTACATGACCTGATCTTGTTTCTGATAAACGAATTCAAAAATATCGTTACTTGACTGTCTGGTATCACGATCTAAAAAACGGCGCACTTTTTGACTTACAATATTTATGTCTTTAGTGAATATTGTCATTGATCCGATTTTAATTGGATCGCGGTAATTTTTCGAAATTTTCTTAACCTGTCATTTTTTCCAAGTGAATCATCAAAATCGGTTCAGCCGTTTTGAAAACCTAACATCACAGTTTCATCTTAACAATATTAGTAAGGATACATCCGATACCATTTAGCAGTAAATTTAAAGGGAGTAGGCAATACTCAATAGCTTGTAGGCATATATCATGTCAGGTAGACATCAGAATTAATCTATGTTCCGTCCTACGCTTAACCCAGGGTTCTCGACAAACCATGTCTAATTCCGAAGACAATGCCAGCATTTAGATATTGTTAAATACAATAATATTAGGTGCTTTCGCTAAATAATGTGATACGGTACGGTTTTGTGAGGTAATTTGGTTACATAGTTAGGTTATTAATGATACAGCTGGGTACTTTAATGATAGCTAGGTAGGTAACCTACCTTACTCGAAAAACAAATTTTAGTAAAGATTTGAATAGTATAAAGCAAGCAAGGGGTAGGAGTAACTCCCTCTAGGGATCGAAAACCATTTGTTAGTGTTCTAGATTATTCTTACAATTTATACTTATTCCATACTCTCTATCAATTTGACATGAATATAGGGCATAAGTTTATAAGTAGCGATTTGAGCAAAGTTTCATTAAAGCGCAAGGCATACATAGTGCGCATGCAGGCCGGTTGCGGGTCACGTGATGTATCTATTGTATTTATACGAGTATGAAAGGTGTCACGTTGCCACACTAGCCTGCAGCGAGCCTACTATGGGCTCCGCATCCGCACTCTTATGTGTCTTGCGCTTAAGGTTAACTTAAGTTTAACTCATCGCGATTTAAGCAACGCACAATTCCCCTACTTATATGTGTGAGTCCTAGTGGCATTTATATCTGAGAACCAACTGTTTCAATTGACAGGCCATCTAGGAGGCCTTGAGACAGCCTAAAAACTTCGACACCAGAGTTGGCAACAAACTTAGTTAAGCCTTATTACTAACCTAGGGAGAGCAAGGTAACAAAGGGAATGGAGGCTCTCAAATAATTTAAACCTACGCTCTATACAAAAAGTCCACAAACCTAACAAAACATACAAACTAGGTCACCACAGTGAAATGTCACGACGAAGCGCTGGACAAGGAACATCACGATCATAATTATTTATTTAAAGCCACGGCATTGGTAGCAAATTGTTACTATTACTGGTTTGAAGTGAACATTAGTTGTGGCCATAGATTTGTTGAAGAGGATACGGCAAGAAGAAGCAAAAACTGACGTCGACTACTTGTAATATGTACGTTTAAACTGGAAAATTGCATCAGAAAATTTTAAATGTTATAATTCCTTATTTATTTATTTTATTTTACAAGCTTAGAGATTACTTTGGGTCTAATTAACCGTGTGTGAATTTGTCCAGGTATACATACATCTTACTATACCATATACACCACGCACTCATCAACATTATAACACCCCTTTTTTTGCATTGAGGGTGAAAAACATTATTCAATTAGCAATACCTTATTAATTTTACCAATCGATCGAATAGGATACAGAAAATAAATAACTTGTACCATTTCCTACCTATTTATATTTAATTTTGTACAACCCGTAAGACTGTTCTCGTGAACAATTTAATAGTGTGTCCATAGACTCAGTTTCGTTGCTACCATTAACTGCCTACCAGGTCGTCCTCCGTTTGTTACTGTCCCCGGTCGTGAACGTGATGCTGCGGGTGACGCCGTGTCACGTAGACAGGTCAGGAGCCATGATTGGTGTTTGTTTACTCGCCTTTTGTTGTATGCCATTCTTTGTAAACAAAAATACATATTATATGGTTTAATTTCTTGTTAACCATAGACTCTAGAATAGTCTAAAAGTACAAGAGATATTCATTATTCCATCAGTGGTGTACAAATTAATCGGTCTTACAAATATTATTTTTGTTTTGACTTTGAATGAAGAATACTCGTACTTTAACATCATTGTCTGAAATTCCTTTTATCCGTGCTACAAGGAATTTGAACAAATTCAATCTGTATAAGTATGCATTTAAGATGTTTTTTCGTCCAATTAAATCTTAGAAAACTAGGTATGTACTTTATATAGTACGTTATCATTAAATCATTGATATTTTATCTTTTATTGCATCTAATGTATGTACCACAACCATCAAGTTTTCAACAAAGCTACTTACAATAAAACATTCACAGTAACGTGCCGGCTTTGAAATGCGGACCTTTTATTATGAATGAACTATTACAGTAATACAAAACAATAATTCCTCTCTAAGCGCTTGACATTAAGAAATTATTAGGTCCGACTGCATCCGCGTAAGGTTCGCTTGAGGCTTCGTTTAGGCTCCGTACAGACTACGCGATAAATTAGATAACTGTAACGTTTAATTGGTGTTAATTTTATGGATTGAGTGATCAATAATCATATTTTGGATGTAAAATAAAGTTAATAGGTACAGAGATTCCATTCTACTGCAATACCTATCCTATCCTAATCATATTAAAAATGCGAAATATTGTGAAGAAGTATGTATGTTTGTAACTCTTTCACGAAAAAACTACTGAACGGATTTAGATGAAACTTCACAGTAATATAGGTTATACATCAGAATAACACATGGGATACATTTTATCCCGAAATTATCGCGGGAACAGGTACAACGCGGGTAGTTATATATAGTATCGAGTTAAAGTTTCTATTCCATTTCCTTCCATACTCTCTCTTAGTACTAATATGTAATTTCGAGTGTGTTAGTAGACAGTGTTTTTAAACCGCCTTAAGGATGCCGATATCGCAAATTCATAATATGTAGCTTATAATAGCGTTTTAGCTATCAAACGGTCTGTCCCTTTCTAACGTTCGCTATTTTCCGAAGAGCAAAAGAGACAAAACACTATTTAGCAGTGTATCTGTCCCGTAAAGTAATAATGTGGTTCTCAATAGAAATGCTACTCGTATATTTGAGAGTGCAAAATATAACTGTATTCTTTGAATAGTTTTAAAGAGTTGCTGTACTCAGACACGTCTATCACTTAAATTAACTAATTGACGTACTTTTTTATACATTGAATGTCTAAAATCATTCATTGACATCTCTAAAGGAATCGTTAGTAACACGTATTGCGGCAGTGAGTTCCATACAATTTCAAAGATTATAAAAAAATATTATCTTATTAGTCGTATACCGACTACCGCTTAAACTTAAGAGCTAGGCTCTTTTGATGTCACCATATCCAAAGTATACATCAACAAATAGTGGCATTTCCCTCTGAGCGCTACTGTGCTTCAGAAAGCACGTAAAATTGTCCGACCCGGTTGTTTTAATTCAATCCTGTCGAAGGCCTTTAAGCGGTCTAAAAACTCCGACACCAGGGATGGTCAACTACTCGAACTTACTTGCTTGCCTATCAACAAATCGCCCCATCTGAAACCAGCCTAACCGATTCCCATTCGCAGTAAGACAGGAGACGTATAAGCTCATCTCCATGTGGGCGATACAGCCCGCAGCCGCTATTCTCTTACGTTTCACTTGCGAGCCCTTAGCCAGATTGCCGTGAGCTGATTAGCGATTGACTCTTAGAAAGTACAGATTTTGATACGTATTTATGGTTTTATTATATGTGATCGGGATTCTTATCTGTCACGGTTGCGGAGGTCTTTTTTAGAGATGATTGGAGGTCAATAAAATTGGAATATGATGTAATGCAAAGTATATTTCAAACTCAAATATTCTGCAAGGACTTCGATGTATACCTTATATTTATATGAAAGAGGTCACACACTGTCTTGCGGACCCACACCTGCACTATGTGTGTCTTGCACTTGACCGTGTTCAATGTCGTCTCCAATCTAGACTGTTCAACAAACGTGACAGCTGCAGTAGCTAGCCCAATGCAGCTCAATATCATATTCCTTAGATTACTGCATTAACTGCATGTTACATGCCTCTATTTATCCACTGTTGCGCTTTTATAAAGGCCTTGAAAAGCCTCTAACATTCGAACTCGCTAATTCCCATCCCTTGAGAAAGATCATGCGATTACAATTACTACATTAAGCGCGGTAGGCGTGTTTATATTGTTATTTAAAAGCTGCTGGGCTATTAACTTATATCGTCAATCGTCACGAATATAACTTAACAGAACTTAGCAACAGAATAGATGGAAATGGGTAGAAGGAATTTCATTGTAAAATATGAAGTATATACAATCGAGTTATGTGTAATGAGTTGTCGTCTGTACCGCGATATTTAATAGAAAAAAAACAGTATTAAACTTATAAATATCTGCGAAGATAAATAGAGAATTTTTTATTTATATTGATAAGAACGTTAAAAAATTCTTATTTTTCATGAGAGAGCGCCACGACAATTAGCCCCACTTAAGTATTTGTGACATTGTGTAAGTAAGAAACTATGAGACGGTAACTTTAATAGCAACACGAGTAAACTCAATATCAACTACAAGTACTTACTTCTTCAACTTCTTGTTTTCGTCTGTTATTTTTCCACCTTCTACTATTGTAAATGTTGCCTATATTCGCTTTGTAACTGCATTCAAATCAAATGCCTTTTAATCTCGGATTATTGTTAAAGATGTTGTAAAGAGGAGTGAATTGTTTCAACGACGTCTGTTTTGATAAGTTTATTAAATTGTCGATTGTGATACTCATTCGTTTTTCATAACGTTTCAACATAGCACTTTGAGAGGTTAAAATGCCAAATGTTGTGTTGGTTGGCGAATTGTAAAGAACATATTCTAGACATTTTTGACACCTTGATATCTATAGAACCCTCCAGTTTGCAGTTTGTATAACTACTTAATGACACTTATCTTTTTTTCTTCGGGCATATAAAATGGATTAGATAAAAGAAGTTCATCTGTACTAATATTATAAAGCTGCAGAGTTTGTTTGTTTGTTTGAACGCGCTAATCTCAGGTCCGATTTCAAAAATTCTTTCAATTCGCCTAAAGTCGCGACATGGTCCAACGCTTGAAACGACCGGGACCGAGAATTTAACGACCGAAGCACAAAATGATTATACCTACCTCCATGATTGCAAGTTAAAGATTACCTAAGTGTTCGTAAGAATGATTCTCTTGCCCCATTTAGTTGTCGATTAATGTTTGTTCGAAAGGGTCCGTCCATCACCAGCGACTTTGTAATTACCTTTCTCGGGCGCACCCGGCAAATTCTCAATGTCACGCCATATGTCCCTGAAGTGGGGACGGATTCAGAACTAATTTATATTAAATAAGTAACAAAATTACTAATTATTAGGTTCTGGGTTCAATTCATGGGTCGAGCGAAAACATTTTTCCTACTTTTCAAACATGGTTCGGGTTTGAGATCACCAACCCGCATTAGGCAAGCGTGGTGATTACGCCTAATCCTCCTTACTGTACTGATATCTTCAGATGAGAGGCCTTTGCCCAGCAGTGGGACATTACATGCACTTATGATATTAACACTAGGTACTAGGTATAAAATAAATAAATAAATATGGATGTGAACAATTTCATAAACGCTCTTTAATTAAAACGCTGTATTAAAGTTTTTCGTCTTTTTTGCTCTTCGGAAAAGGACAAACCTTTTGGTAGATAAAATGCTGTTAATAAGTCACTAGCAGCGCCCCGCGGTTTTACCCGCGTTGTGCCCGTTCCCGTGGGAATTTCGGGATAAAATGTAGCCTATAGCCTTCCTCGATAAATAGACTATCTAACAGTGAAAGAATTATTCAAATCGGTTCAGTAGTTTCTGAGATTAGCGCGTTTAAACAAACAAACAAACAAACAAACAAAACAAACTCTTCAGCTTTATAATATTAGTATAGACTAGCAGTGCCCCGCGGTTTTACCCGCGCTGTACCCGATCCCGTAGGAATTTCGGGATGAAAAATAGCCTATAACCTTCCCGTTGAATGTGGCTTTCTATTACAAAAAGAATTATTCAAATCGGTTCAGTAGTTTCTGAGATTAGCGCGTTTAAACAAACAAACAAACAAACAAACAAACAAACAAACAAAACAAACTCTTCAGCTTTATAATATTAGTATAGATTATGAATAAATAAATAATAATTTTTTATCTGCGAAAACGGAAACTTACGTACACTAGAGGTTACTGTTGATCTTTTCACTTCTATTCCACCCAACACACCACGCAAAATACATCAAATCTCATTTCCTGACATATTCACCTACTTAACCTGTCACACGAAAAAACAAAAGAAAATCAGAGGTAACAAATGACGTCATCAAGCACCTGGGAGATTTGAGCTGTTTGTCATATTAGGGTCACGTGCAAGAGGAATAGTCAGGTCGTTTGTTTCAACATCCGTCATGCTTAGTACGGCCCTGACTTCGCCCTGTGTGAGACAAGCCTAGCGTTGCCTTAGGATGGGGTTGCAGTGGCGAGAGTTTTACTCTTCTATGTTATAGACAAATATGGCGCACAAATAAGAAAACCTTTGAAGTATGGCGCTCAAAAATAATTGTCACAGCTCATAGATGCGATATGTTTCCGAGTTATAAGTAATAGCAAAACCATCTATGAACTCCTTTGTAGTTGAAATCGCTCTTTAATAACGAACTCGAGAAGGCCGCCTTTCAGTCAAGGTATTTCATTAAAACAATTAAAAATATACGTTTTAAAAAAAATACTTAGTTTGTAAATATTATGGTACAAAACCTACATTAATTTAAACTTTTTAACATTATTTACGTTTGTCCCGCTCCGCTCACCGCCATTTCTTCCACCAAATCTCATCCCGTGAAAACGTACGCTGGTTGTTGACAGCAATCGGTCCGATTTCCTTGAGTGGTGACCGCGCCGTGCCAAATTGTTTGGAAGATACCCCCGATTCCTTGCGGTCTAATGAACCTCGTATCTTATATCGAAATGATTTAGAGTCAGAGCTAGGGTTAGAGAAAAATAGAAGATAAGTATTATACTAGTTGTTTCGTTCCGTTTTATCTGCAGAGTACCCGTTCCCGTGGGAATTTCTGGATAAGAATATATATATCCGTATTTAAGGTCAAATCTATAGGTACGTATATTTATGACAAAAATCATCAAAATCCGTTTCGTTTTGAAAAAAGAAGAAAGTGAGCCAGATAGCCAGAGTCTCTTTGTAAGTCTCAGTTTGGTTAGGGCATTACAGTCTGAATCACCTGATTGCCCGAATAGTAAGATGATTCCGTGCTTCGGAGGGCACGTAAAGCCGTCGGTCCCGGTTACTTTCTACGGATAGTAGTCATTACATGAGCCATGTCAGAGGCCTTTGGCGGATCAATAACTGACACCAGGTTGGTCAGGTTGACCATCCACTCGATGAAAAAGAAGACAGAGTACCCTTCTAATTTATTATAGGAGAGAAAATATATGATGAAACTTAGGAAGTGATATAGACTAGAATCAGTCAAGGCCTCTGACATGGTCTAGCGATTGAAACAAGCGGGTTCGACAGTATGACGTGCCCTCGGAAGCACAGCACGGTAGCGCTCAGATAGAAATATCACTCTCAGTCACCCATCCACGTAGGGACCGAACTGCATGTTGCTTTACAATCGGGATGAGTTATCATCTCGCAACGAGAGTTGCAACTACGGCGGGTAGACGAGCACCTAAAGTCGCTTAAATTGAAAGAGGCCTTGGAGACTCCTGAATATTTATTAGCAGCGCCCCGCGGTTTTACCCGCGTTGTACCCGTTCCTGTGGGAATTACGGGATGAAATATAGCCTATACCCTTCCCGTTGAATGTGGCTATCTATTACAAAAATAATTATTCAAATCTGACCGATAATTTTGAGATTACCTCGAACATACAAACAAATTTAAAAAATTTACCTCTGTAATATTAGTATAAGTAGATGTTTAAATAATATTTTCTTTACTGTTTTTCGAATTCATAATTCAAATTCATTTGATAGGAGGACTCGTTCTGCATACTTTAGAACGAAAGTCCTTTCAAAAATAACTATTTTATAAGCTGATAAATTTGATAATAAACGAGATGAAGTTCCGAAGTTGTCTATGTAAAATCGAAAAAATAACGTTTGCGTGTTCTAACTCTAGTCAGTGACATCTAGCGGTAGACTTTGACAACTTAATAGGACATATTATATGTTATTTTAAACTGAGGGCGGATTGCACAAACTTTTATTTTCTCCTAATTTTATTTAGCAACAAATATGTTCAAACAATTTTAAATTGTGTTTTATGTAGTGCAAAATATAATATAATTTTTAACGAACGAAATTTAAGGTTTAGGTTCCTGTTTAGGTACTAAAACACTATTAAACACTATTGAACAAAACTGAAATCATTTCAAAAAGTCAGCACAGTCAGATGACTACGACAGTCCACGTAAACCGAGAGTGATAAACCCAGCATTCCACCAAGTGTCAGAATCACATTCCGAGAATAGTTAGTGTCCGGAAATCTGGCGAATTCGTCCGGAATCTTGGGGCAATCTTTGACAAAGGTCGAGGGAGTTACAGTCGGCGACAAGTCGACCGAATAGTTCAGAGTTGTTTCAGATGATTGTGTACATGATTTTGGTGTCCGATTCTACTAACTTTTAGTAGAATTCTAGATTAGATTTATACTCATTAGAACATAACATTTAACTCACATCGTTTTTAGGGTTCCGTACCCAAAAGGTAAAAACGGGATCCTATTACTGAGACTTCGCTGTCCGTCCGTCCATCTGCCACCAGGCTGTATCTCAAGAACGGTGGTAGCTAAACAGTTGAAATTTTCACAGATGATGTATTTCTATTGCCGCTATAAGTTCTGTTATAAGTTTTACCTACATATGAGTCTCTATTTAGTCTTTACGTTTATCGCAACCCCCAAACAACCCACCTCCGTCCCCACGCTGCTAAACTCGATTCCTCTCGGTATCACTTCCTCTAAGTCTCTCTTTTAATTGCGTTCCGATGAAGCGCCACTAATGTCCGCCGTCCCCTAACTTCCAACGGACCCTTTTAGATAACGCACTTACTTGTAAAAGTCTTCAGATAAAGTTGAGTTTATATTGAGACGGAATTTATCTGACTTTGTAGATGGTAAATAAATGTAAGGCTTCGTTGATATAATCACATTGATTTTTAAATTTTGTTGTGAATTTGTCTTTTAAAATTTTCTTACTCTAAAGCTTGAAAACTTCGTCAACGACGCTAAGGGCCATAATAATAAACGCATATTAAGAAAATTTTAGCTATCAAATGCCAAAATTTGTCACTTTCTGACATAGGCAATTTTCCGCAGAGCAAAAGAGACAAAACACTTTTTTACAGTGTTTTACATAATTGTTTAACTTTCCACTTAAAATTCTGAAATTTTGAAATGAATGTTGATTTAATAAATTCCAAAAAAATACATAGACGAGTGAAGAATGTCAAGCTAATTAAGAAAGTACTTACATAATATGTTTGCTCGTAAATATTATTATGTAATAGGCATCAAAATCACCAAGTCAACTTAACTACCTAAGCAAACCAAGCTACCTATTCAGTTATCAAAAGTATTATTAACCAATATATTTTATTCAATGAAACTTCCATCATTGTGAAACACCCCTAAGAAAACCGAGCAACTTCATAGCTTACACAAAAGAGGACAAACAAAAACTTCTAAGGATGTTTATTTGTACGTGACATTCGGTATACTTAGTTGTATGGTATGTGTTAGTACTATTTCTAAACAATCATGGGAGCTTGCTATCGTTCAGCGAAAACTTGTTGAATATGGCTAAGATAAAGTAAAAGACAATTTAATTTATATCTTTGATTACTTATTTTTATATAGAAATAAGACAAGATTGATTGAGCTTCAGAGAAGAGAATAAAGTAAATTATTAGCCTGTAATGTCCCAGTGCTGCGCAAAGGCCTCTCATCTCACTGAAGATATCAGTAAATGAGGAGGATTTAAAGAAGATAAACACGAAGAAAATACCTTTATCTTGACGTGTATGCCTTTTCGCCTTCACTATTTCCGAACTCTTTAATCATAAAAGTAATATCACAGAATCCTTTCAAAGTTATTTCGAAACACATACCTATTCTGATGTTCCCAACACACCCCCAATGACAGTATGCCGCCGGCGCATACCACAATGGCGATTGTTTCACCCAAAGATTATCAGATACCTCACTAGCCCCATGTTATTTATAGACAATTGCCTATTGATGCCTCCAGAATAAGCATAGAATGTTGATTTAGAAGCGGATCCTAGCAACAAGTTGTAATTCTGATTTTGTAATACGGGTTTGTCGCAATTTATTATGGCGTTTAAGCCTTCGTTAGGTTTAATAGATAGTTTAATTGAGTGCTTAAATATAACGACTTTATGATTTAGTTACGGCTTTGATAGTAAAGTAATATACCTTCTATTGAAGTTGGACATTAGGAGGTTGTAGTAAAATGTTTTTATTATTCTAAGGTAAAGTACCTACACTTTGAGAATTTACTGGCCTTATAAGTAATAACCAATAAATAGCTATGTCCAGCCACGAAAGAATAAAGAAACGAAGACCTCTCAAATGACTGATACAATATTGTTAGTGGCAGGCTTGCTTACATTCCATTCAGTCCACATAATGATGATTAGACAGAACAATCAAATTCTTGGACTATTGACCAGGATGCTACGTGTCTCTTTTTGTCTAGTTACAAACGTTATTTATTACAGCAGACAACACATAATCACATATAATTTGATGTCAATCGAACGTACGACGATCTCTGACATTGAATCAGAAATCCATTGATGAAGAACAAAAAAATATTACAAAATAATTAGACAAAAAAACGCGTCACGACCGAAAAGTCCGACATCCATTCGGTGTGATTACGAGTGATTACTATTCGTCGATAATGGTGTCTATGTCAAGTTTTTGTGGGTATACTTCGTCCCCCACTGGAGGTCCGCGGTCGGATGAAAGAGGGGACTCTAGGCTCTGTACCAGAGGTCAACTTATACCGCTTTTGAGGGGAAATATTAACCAAAACATGCATCGAACACGACGTACAAAAGACTACCTTGGGTGCGAGAAACCACGTCTATCAATGATTGTCGGTAATTACAGACACAAATTAAATGATTTTGGTAGCTTCGTTGATGTATGTAATAAAGTAGAATGCCAATGTCACGAGTATCATGCACTCGGACACAACTTTATAATGTTTATTACAATTAATAACATGTTTTTCTTTTCTGGTTGTATTAAAAGTAGTTCTAATTTATAACGTTCTTAATATATTCTCAGTTATTTTACGACGATGATGAATGTCAAATATTAGTTGATTTTTATTAGTGATTCAATAAATTATGTCATAAGACGGTAGCAGGTTGTAATTGTATATTAATTATGTTGAAATGTCAACGAATGTGAATTATAATGAAGATATTATTTTTTGCCACAAGTGACATTTGTGACATAGGAATTTCGTGTTATTTATAATAATCCCATACTACAAGGTAAACCTCATTTATTAAAAGTTGTATAAAATATTGTCATCCTTATCCTTGGTATAGTTATATCAAGTTTGATATAGGGAAATGTCATACATCTATTCCGAAAACTTATCGAGAGTAAAGAAGAAAGCAAACATAAGTATGAGCCTGTAAACCCCACTGCAGAATGAAGACCTCTCCGATTGCTAAACATATACATAGGTAAGTTAAGTACGAAGGATGTTTATTAGCCGTAAGACACACATACGGCGGGCCAGAGTGACGCCTTTCATAGGAAAACCAGGAATACGAAGATGCACAAGTCGCAATCGGCTCGTACCTGCACTATGTGTGTCTTGCGCTTTACTAATAAAAACTTCTTACTAAACTTCTTAATGACTAAATGCACCGAATGTTAATAAGTACTCGTAAAACTATAAAGTAGAAGGAGCAGTAATAAGAGTAGATCAAAAGACCGATGACGATCATCCTAATCAAAATATATTTTAATTCCCCACAACTTCCTAACTACGCTTAAGTACAAACATCAACCGCTTCAAAATCCGTCTTAATCAACTCGATTAATTACAAAAAACATTAACACAAGGAAACAAGTAAGCATTTCTCGATTATGGTATAATCGATGTAAGAGAATGACATTACAATCGAGTTGACTCGAATCATCAAAGGCGGCGATCAATAAAATCGATTCACTAATAATGAACATGATTCGATAATCGTAACGATCTGTCGTGAGAACTTCTAACCAAGACTTTTACAACTACGGGTTTTTGTGGCTCTTAATATAGCGGGAAGCGATTTGGTTTCGAATTCCGAGGTGTAGCGTTGATTTGAAACTTAACTTGAAGTAATTAACGTCGATTTACTTAAAATACTTCGCAATTTTGATAAATCAAAGCTTCTTAAGTATTACTTGTTCTTTGTTATACCTTTCCTTAATTTGTTATTACAGAACGAGTGAACAAGGTGCAGATTTACCGACTTTAAATTTCAAATTCAAAGTAAGTCACACCATGAAATCACACATGTTATGTTTTTTTGCTTTCGTCATTTCAAAGCGGTTAATTAGTTTCATGTGGATGACACTTTACGTACAGCCATAATCGGATGTAGTTTATTATTAGTAAAAAAAAATGCAAGACTGTTTTATCTCCTTGTTGTATTTTAGCACCTAATTGTACTTTATCAATATAAATAGTTTGCAGGATTCGACCAGCGAAGTAAAATCATCAGGAGCAAAAATTTACCGCAGCTAACAACTTGTTTAATGTCAACGACGCTAAACAATTGCTTCGACGTACTAAAACTCTTTGCTTTATCTTCATACTCTTAACCCTGCAGTGAAGCAACCTCTTCCCTAGTGGCCCCACACAGAACCGCGCATCAAACTCACTCAAAAGAAATCCACCCATTTGAAATTAGTCACGCAATTTGTCAATCAATCTCTAGTCCCCGGTCTAAAGATCGGTCTCTATTTTTATGTCAATTTATAAATAAAAACTCCGTCTTTACGTTGCCGCTCGCATATTAATTCCTATAAAATTAATTGCGATGACAAATCCATTAATTCGAATGGGTATACGTTGGTTCCGTCATCAGATAACCGAACGGTTTTATACAGCTCTTCCAATTTGAACTCTGTGGATGAATATTAATTGGTTTAATTTTTTATGATGACTGTTGTTGATGTAGTAAAAGGTACTTAGGTAGATTATGTATTATATAAGAGTCAATAGGTAACAGGGCTTACAGTTAATGGCGCAGAACAAATTAAATCAGATTCAACTATAATTCTTGCTAACAACTTGTGATTTCTATCATTAAAACTTTGCTGGTTGTAAAGGTTAAGCTTAGGTGTTGTTTGTTAAATGGATTTATGTTATAGTGCGTCCACTTTGTAAGATAATGTTTTTAAATTAATATAACATTACAATTTTACGTCCTGTTGTTTAAATAGTGTAGTAGTTTCGGCTCTATCTATCATTCTAAGTTCAGGTATCTATGCCGCTATTTAAGTACTTGTAGTGTACCTTAGTACAATGGACAGTAAAATGACTCTAGTTCCTTGTCAAAATATATAACTCGAAAATCTCAATGATATGTAACTTGGTTTTATAGAACTCCGAATTTAATAAGGGTCTTAGTACACTCAACATTTTGTTATGAGCTGAATGCATTACTGACTGTACCTAGATTGTGTAGGTACAATGGACATCATTTTGTGTCCACTGGCGTCAAGAAAAATTCTACCAATCACTCAATTAACTGTAGTTATAAAGCTACCGATTTCTGTACTAATAGGTTCATCACAAGTGGGTTAGGTCAAACAGCTGTTTCTTCTGAACAATTAACTTTAAACACAAATTTGAATATAAACTATATTTGAAATATATTGTAACATTTATTTATGAAACGAAAATTGAATTCGTAAAGTTTTTATGAAGCTTTTATTCTCTAATATTGACGGTTATGTTTTCAAAATGGCGTGGAACCAATTTTTTTATTGTATCCCGTTAAAAGTTATGCCAACGACGTTTTTTTACTTAATATTTTTAATAAAACTTTGCTTGTAGTTCAAAGTAAGAATTGTTTTATTGGATTGTTACTTGGAAGTTATTTGTGATATGACCTTAAGCTTTCAAAATCTACTATCAATAGGCTTGTTTTACAGAAGTAAAGTTAGTAAAAGAATAGAAAAATATTTCGGTCACATTACGGACTTTAGGAATTTATTCGACTTTAAGCATAGTAATAACTTCATACGTCTCTGAGCGTCCGTTCATAGCTAAGCTTTTTTGGTTCAGTAAGTTTTCATTTAATATGTTTAGTAACAGTATCTGCGCATTTTCTAGATTTCAGATTAGTCTAGATTAGTGTTTATTTGTAATATTTAACTAATTTCATAACTTTTCGTAGAACAAATTATTTATTTGATAGTCTTTGCTCGCTTTTAGTAAGAACCTCCAAGATTTTTTTTCAAAAATAAAAAAATATGCGTGACCAACATGTTTTCGAAATATCTTCATGTTTTAGAGGAGATGCGCTTATATGCAAATTCATATAGAAAGTGAATTCACACAAATCAAATGCAATTTGTCCATATAATTTGATAATAGTTTTTAATTTATTGAACATGTCCGCCAAATTCTTTAATTATATCATCGGTATTTTTAATTCAATTTACATATTATAGCTTTGTTTTGTAAAGTTATAAACATCATGATTTGGGCAATTAACTGCCGTACTGGAGACGTCAAATTATTCCCATCAGAAGAGGTATACGAATGTTTTTTCTTGTAAAGTTCCACTACTGGGCAAAGGAATCTCTTCACTGAAGATATCAGTGCTATGAGGATTATGCGTAATCACAGCGCTTGCCTACTGCGGGTTGGTGATCTCATACCCGAGCCATGTTAAAGAAATAAATTGGATTGCTTCACTCGACAAGAGAATTGAACCTGGGAGCCTAGTTTTGGCAGGTACTCATGCCACTCGACTAGAGAATGTATGAACAATTAAGCCAGCTGGCTGTATGTAGGTACTCGTATCTACCATAATAAACAAATTCATGTATGTCTAACTATACTCTATAACGCACGTACTCAGAGTGTCTCAGAGACGTCAAATGCTTCCTTAGTAGATATTTAAAGAGTGATGTAATGTACTGAAAATTACGTCCATTAGTTAAGTATCGATTTAATTGACATCTCTGAGTGGATCAGTGAGTAAATAACTTCATTAACTTATATTTTTCAAATCTAAGCGAGAATCTCGATTTCCCTACCAAGAAATAGGTGGTAATCAAATAATATAAATTCGTCGTCAGATATCATCCTTTTGAATCTTACACCTATTATTTAAATTGGAAACAATGCTCAGATTGCCTTTGTTTTTCTGTTGGCTATTGTTGCACTCACTTACCGGAAAATTACATACTATACTATATATTACATACGTACGTACAGTCTATTGTGTTAAACTTGAGCCGTGGCTATTGGACGGTCCTCAATTAGACGAAACGACATAGTATATCATATCATCATTCGTTTGTCATACAAAGGAATATAGCCTTTATAACTATAGACGTAAAAACGGATTTTCTATCCAAAAGAAAAACGTTTAAATAAGTATTGAAAGATTTAGCCTTCTAATACTTTATGCGGGATTGCTTTATACTTGCTTAGACATAAACCTATGTCCAGGAAGAGATATGTTGTAGTTAATGTGTTTTTATAACTGGTCGTGATTTAATTAACTGAGGTCTGAGGTCTGCGCCTTAGTGGGATCTTTCAAGATCTTAACTTTACTTATTCACTATGAATGAAGCCCAAATTAACTTCAGTACGATAAGTCTTTTCGATAAAAATACTTATTTTACGTTACTCCTTTTAAAGTTGTACTATTTTGACTTCTGTTACAAAAGACATCGAACATAGTATCATTAGTATCATTATACTTTACTTTTAAAACAAAATGGAGACCACCATCAGTTAAGATCGCGATTTCATTCTGCCAATTGCCTTTTTTACATTTTACAGTCTTCACACTGGCCACATAACAAATGCAGATCGAATGAGCGTTATTCCAATTGACGTTAGTTTGAATTTGGAATACGTAGGGTAAATGTCTGCATGTTGGCAGTACTTAAGTGTCAGCCGTCACGGTAGGTGGATGTTGCTACACCGTTGTCCGAAGTTGCAAAAGCTGTCGTAGATAATGCGATGTACGATGATTATACTGATACGTATGTGTAACGGAGTCTACGTGACGGTATTGAACAATTGTTTTTTCTTTATATTTCTTCACAGTATTTGCGCCGCCAATTTACTGGAGTGCGTAAATTAATGCGATAACGTTTCTTGATTGGTACTCTTCCATTTGAGGTTACGTAAGATTATTGCTATTTGCTTTTAGTTCGATTTTTATTTTATTATGTTTAATAGTGTGGACTGTCGTAAAATACTATGTACTTGCCTAGTATCAGTAAGTATTTTTAATTATGTTTTGTATTGAAATGAGAAGCCTAGCTGTGGGACATTACATGCTAATTATTTTGTGTCTTTTAAGATTCAGATTATTTAAATTACTTTGTATTAATTACCGCAAAAGACACATAGTGCGGGTATAACACCTTTCATACACATACAAGGAATACAACGTCACGGACCCGCAACCGGTCCGCACCCGCACTATATAGAAAGATTACGAACAAAACCTTTCCAAAAATATATTCTTTCCATATCTAAGAACACGATAAAATAACAATATTGAAATGGTTCAATGAGAAAGGGACAAGGGAAAGAATTTGTCCGAAATTCTGTCGGTTTACCCTACGGCGAGATATTTATGTGGATGTGTTTGTGTGTGGTGTTATTATGCAAATGTTGGTCGTAGCCGAGGGACTCGGCTGATGGATTTAGAATAATATATGAATTAAGACTTTGATTACATGAAGTAATTTTTTCGTGTTTGATTTTTTTAAGTGTTATTTTTTAGGGATCCGTCTCGCACTTGACCGGTTTTTTGTTACATTAATATCCTGAACTATTATGAAGCGTTACTGATTTACATATAATAAAGTTTCTTTTTCACCTCTTGTTTCTATACCTATTAGGAATAAAAGTAGTTATCATTTAAATGTATATTTAAAACTTCTTGCTCATTGATATTACTAGAACAGTATATCATTGAGGATGTTGTGACATAAATAATTCAATTAGGTGTCTTCTAAGTGCAGTTTATTTAAATGTTAAATTACGATACCTATTTATAATTATGTAATTATATTATTTGTTATTTGTAGTCTGGCTTCATGTAACTCAACCAGTAATACTAAAAATAAAGGGGGCAGTGACGGAATGTCAAAAATTCTGGCGAAAAATGTGACTTTGTCTCGAACAAAATGACCTGAGAATAGCCGTGGGACAAAATCGCTTTGTTTAGTTATTATGGAGTTATTAAAGTGGGTATAATACATGTGACTCATGTAGGTATGGAGATGACAGTATGGAAGAACATTCTCGAAGAATTCGCGAAGAATTCAAAATAGGTTTTGATAGTGTATTGTTTTGTGATATTTATTTATTACTTCGTTAAACGTAAACACGGGAATGTGTATCTACGTACGTAGGACTTAAGGGTATCCTCCTTTCATAATTTCCTGATATTAATAATAATATTCAGCCTTCTTAATACTGTACTCTAAGGGTGCTTTCAAATTATGCGTTTCGTGTCGGACCGCTGCGGTGCCGAAGCGGTGCGTTTGTCGTGTTGTGAACGTACGATCGTGTATTTTCATACAAAACGAGCCGTGCGGCAACAGTGCGTACTAAAATTATTTCGCGGTACCGACGCCGCACTGTTGCCGCACGGCTCGTTTTGTATGAAAACACACGATCGTACGTTCACAACACGACAAACGCACCGCTTCGGCACCGCAGCGGTCCGACACGAAACGCATAATTTGAAAGCACCCTTAGTACATAAGTTTTGGTGGCTAACGGCTAATTCAAATATCTGATCACTACCGGGCAATATGAGATTGACAAGCTTTGACGTTGTTACTATGTAATCAAATGAAAAATTTGGGATGCAGGAAAGATAGATTAAATACATTAATTTTCAAAATATAAAATAATACAACGCTTCATCAGGATGGGCTTCAAGTTAAAGAACCTGTCAGTAACTCATAATTTTCCTCAGACAACGTCTATCCGTAAACTAATTTGAATAGCCCAAAAATTTCCGAATCCCAACAAGCGACCGACACACTATCTAAAAACAAATCTCCAAGCCATGTAATAAAAGTGGTATATAATTTAAAATCTTGTAGAGTGGTGACCGCTACCTCGTCTGTGACCGTTCCGTTTCTTAAACAATGAATTATTCATATTTACACGTAATTAAATGTCTTGGCGAGTAAAAACGGACAAAAACCGACCACTGTACAGTCCTCTGGGATTTATTAGAAAGACTGACATTTTGTTGGAAAAAGCGCGGCAAAAAATAGGGGCAAAGATCTTGTATGAGGGGAGTGATGAGACGTAATGGGCAGTTGTGTTGAAGTCAGTGTATGGAAAATCAATTAATTGTAGGTAACCAGGAGGTATAGTATTTCTTTGACTTTTATTACAGTACAGTCACGAATGTAGCCTGACCGCAGTATTCAATACTGTAGTTAGACAGTCTTTTGTCTATAAAAACAAATGACGGTCACACTAGAGGCAAGACGTCTGAAACACTTTTTGTCCACTACAGACTTTTAGTCTGCTGGAGACTTTTTGTCTGTTAGATAAAAAAGGCGTAGACAACAGCTAGACTGCCGAAAGATAATTTTGTTTGTTGCTAACGAGTCAGTTTTTAGACAGTTTATAGACTGCCTTGTTGTTAAATAGTGAACGCAGGCTCTTGGCAAGACAAGGCACTCTTCCCGAAAACGTTTGGGTAATGAGATGGTATCGAATATTACTGCAAAGATAATTTATATTGGGTTTGTAATCTTATTATGAAAAAAAATTATATAAACCAAATTGAGTAGGTACTCATAGACGATATACGTAATGACATGGTGGGTAGAGTTTAACAAAACATCCTCATATAATTAATTTGTCACAAAAAATGGCGACAAAAAGTGTCCACCTCGCTCTCAGACTCAATAAAAACATAATTGACATCATTAAAAAACATTTAAACAAAAAACACAAACATTTATATAATTGCGGTCATTAACAACTTTTCCAAAATAAGTTTTATTACTTTTTAGTCAGAAATACACCTAAAATGTTCACCTAAATCACGCTCGTTTAATTAATGCCTACATTTAAAGTTAGACTAATAATTACAGCTGATCCATGGATTACGAGGAGTCAGTAATCTTTCGCAATTTTCTCTTAATCGTTCAAGTTTTAACCTGACCATTATAACTAGGCCCTCATCACAGTCCATTTTCAACAAGATCCGTATGGCCTACGTAGTTTATTGAGGTCTACGTGAGCTGGTTGATACATAAACGGTACCCAAGACATTTGGACTTATGTGATAATGTTAGGGCAAAGAAGAAATTTGATAATTCGCGGTTAGGAAAACGATCGTTTTAATCATAAGTTGGGTCGCATTGTTAGTGATCATTTATAGAACATAGACATATGCGGAGTCGTCATTAGTAATTCTCTTTTTTTCATTTCAATGCAATTTTCGAATGTTTTTGTTCTGTATTGTAAGCAATTTTCCTCCTGACTGTATATCATCAGTAAAAAAAAGCCTTTGCCAGCACTGGAACACTGCAAACTAATACTTTAGTATAAGGGATTTTCACATTTGAGTATAACTAAAAATGCTTTTTAATAGCAATTATTATTCTTTATCCATCGTAACATTTTTGGTATTTTCACTGATATGACTTCACGAGTTTAATCTAATATTAATCATGACATGAAAGATAACGAGTCTTTGCCCCGTAGTGGAATATCACAGGCATTATACGAGTACAATAACGTAGATTTTTTGATAAAATAAAAACCTAAACTAATCTAAAAATCGTTGTCATCCAACCCCATTGTCGACTCCACAGTTTTCCTATTCTATTCAAGGACCATTTATCACAGAGCCGTCAAAATCTAATTGTCCCGTCTGGATAACCACAGTATTGTGATCATAATTACGCCCTTCATTTTTTACGAGACCTAAATCGATTTATAATTTTTTTTTGTCGAATAGACAATTCGAGAGACGCAATTTTGACGGATATTTCGAATAGTTTATGCGATTTTTTGTCGATGTGATAATTTGGACAATATGGTTTGGTGTTTGGGTTGAGGCCGTTTAATTTTGAGGTTGATTTTGTTTTGGTTCCAGTCGTATACATCTGACTCATAAACTTTACATGAACGAATGTCTTAGCACTATATTCAAGTTAGGCAAGGTATAAGGTTAAGCTAACGATAGCTTATCAAAAACAAAAGAACATTCCATTTTTAAAAGATTTACTTATTCGTCAAAAAAACCTATTTTTGCCGCTAGGAAAGTGTGTGACAAGATGTCGGAAAGACTGTTTCCGGGTCGTGTTTTTTAACTTCGATTTCCTTAAGCAGACAAGTTATAAAGAAAAAGATTTTAGTTAAAAATTATGAAAAGCTAAATACACAAGATTTGCACGTTTTCAGTCACTTATTATTCAGTAATGATATCGTAAAGATAAGGCAGTAGTTAGGGGTAACAAGAACAATCGTCTAACCATACAAGGAGTAGCATTTTTCACTACCTTTCACAACTTACTACAAACCACTAATATTAAAAACACAGTAGGCAGGTAAAGAACAAATTTTCTTTTTATAAATTGGTAGCAATTTAATAAAATTACATGGTTTTAATAGCATTGTAGCAACAATAGGCGTTCCTAATCATCTGCCTGCTGGGGGTTGGACTGCACCGCACTCAGGGGCAAACTATTAATAAAGTAAAGATTATACGCCGAAAAAGCGTAACTATTATGTGTAGGTAGGCTTGTGATTTTGAAACAGTTTTGTACGTTGTAAGAGAAAATACATATGTATAAGCATATGGCTGGGTGGTTCTTAAGATTGGTACTAAGTAGGCACTTTTTGTTCTGATATCTCTTTGATTTTTAAAAGAAAATTGAAGTATCGAACTTTACAAGAGAAACGAAAAGTACCTAGCTAGATGTACTGAGTAGGCACTTTTTTAACTAAAACTCCATGATTTTTTTAAAGAATGTTATAAGTTTTAAACCTTATAAGATGGTTCTAAAGATCGGTACAAAGTAGAGACTTTTTGTTTCGAAATCTTAAAATCCTCCTTCCTCTAGTACATCAGCGACGGCATAATAATGACATGTCATAGTATTATGATTGGTGGAAAATTTTCTACAAAGATTCATTTGAGATTGCAATGACACAATTTTCATGTAAATTGATCTCAAAGAACATAGAAACACGAGTCTCAATTTGGTCATAATATGTAACTGAATTTTCCCCATTGTCTTGAGGAAAAGTAAGCCTATAATATAGGCAAAGGCCTTTCATCTCACTGAAAATATCAGTACAGTGAGGAGGAAATACAATACGAGTATAATGTAAAGAAATACAACATTCTTCCACACAAACGTTATACGCATAACACATCCCATAAAAAGATGATTAGTTTCTCATTTGACCAACAGTTATCTCTAAAAACTATCAATCACAGAGTGGGACTCTAATTATAGGGATTAAGGGTGCGTCCAGGACCCCAGGTAATGGGTTCGGTGCCGGCACTTTTAATAGTACCAAAAACGGTATGCAGCCTGCTTGGTGGATACTTTATAAAGAGTTTTTAATCAAATGCTTTGTTTGGTTCGATTAATTTTCGTAATGGTTTGTGAAGGATTATACTAGAATTACTGTGTATTCACAGAAACATCAGCTATTACTTTGGATAAAAATTTGTGGTTAAACTTTAGTTTGATTGAAATGGCATTGAAATGATTGTAGTCTTTCTGTGTTGGAAAGTACTTATCTTACTAATTATTATAAACTAGCAGCGCCCCGCGGTTTTACCCGCGTTGTGCCCGTTCCCGTGGGAATATCGGGAATTTTTATACATAAAACCTTCCTCTTGAATCACTCTACCTATTACAAAAAACCGCATCAAAATCCGTTGCGTAATTTTAAAGATTTAAGCATACAGACAAACAGACAAACAAACAGACAAAAATAGCGACTTTGTAGTGTAATGTAGTGAAGCTGATTCCTCAATTTTAATTGAAAAACAAACAGCTAAAAATCTTCGTATTACTATATGTAATATCACCTTTCTTGTATGTAAGTGGTTTTGTTTGGAAACGTCGTCGTAATATCGTCAATGAACAAAGTGACACATCTCAGACTTACAACACTCCTATTCATTCATCTGTGGTTAAAAACACATAAACCAATATAAATAGAATCAACACCTCAAAAATAGCCAAAGCAGATGACAAATACGGACATAAAACAGTTTACCACATTAACAATAACCAACATAATACGACCTTTGAGCACCTCAAATTGTCTCCAAAAAGTTCAACCTTTTTAAAAGACAGAGGGGTCAATATAAAGTGGTAAGCAGTAAATGTTTCTACAGAGATTAAATGTGATAAAATATATCAAGACATTGTCGTTATTGGAGATGAATAGCTTCAACATGTTTGTTACGACTTTCTTGACAAATGTATGTAAATGGAAGGTGTTGGGAGAGTTAATTTTAATGTTTGATCGATTAGGTTAATCCTTGTTGGTATTTGGAGGGTAAAGGGAAGAAAAAAAGGGTATGGTTTAATTTAAGGTTTAATCTAAGGTTTTGATTAGACTAATATTTTTTGTTGCCTGAAATTTCATTTTGTGACTCAGAGATGCGAATATTGTTTTGATTGGGAGAAAGACGAACTTATTAATCAGCCCTTATAAACAAGTGACAATCGTTTCGTATTCGTTTCGTTTCTATCAAAATATAGAGGAATTTCACGTGGTCATGATATAATGTTCCCAGACATTTTGATAGAAGGATGCGAAGCTAAAGTGACTTGTTTATAAGTCTTATCATATATGTCAAGTTTTATTTCTTAGTTGAAGATAATTCTAAGGAGATTTTTAATTTATAAGAATAAGATAGAAATTAAAATCCAATAACAACCAAACCTTTCTATTTACGAAATGCATGCAAAAATATTTTATTAAAACTGACGGGCACAAGACACAAACGGACCAAAGAAAAAAGGGGATCAATTCAGACAAAAGGCATTAATGTCGACCCCGGGTGAGTGCAAGGGAGTGGCGAGCTTAAATTTTCGCATTGACAGCCGAAACTGCCCTTAGGGAGGGCAAAGTCTTGCTTTTAGTGCCTTTATTCGTTATGGTTAATGTGGCAACTAGTTTACGAGCGGTGTAGTACAGTTATTTGCGACCTCTGAGAGAACACCTCTTTGTAGCTTTCGATGGTAAACCTTTTTGTTCGGAACCTCATTTGTTTTGTTCAGGGAACTGTGTGTGCTTAATTTGAATCTGGAATTCCGTTTGTCATTTGTTTTAATTAAAGAATTTAAAAGTTGTGCGAGTTTGAAAATGTATTGACGTTATTTGACAGTAAGATAATTGGAAATTGGTCAAAATAGTTTTAATTCGATTAAAATTAATTTGAGAAAACTGCTTAAAATGTCTCCCTAGCCATCCTCTTAACATAATCAACGGCTCACTCTTACTCACCATCACTCAAAATAAATATGATTTCATCAAATAAACAAAATTAACATAACAATAAGACGTATTAAATTATTTAAGGTCCCATTTGTGTATTCATCAAAGTGATGTATTCAAATAGGACCCCAATTTATATGAATATCTTCATATTTATATTTTTATATTTGATGTTCTATTTTATTTAAATAGTAACAAAAAAATCTTTGTTTACCTAGCTGTGTTTCTGAACCTTATATTTAATTAAGTTTTTATAGTTAAAATAATTAACCCTAGATCCCTACCCAGGGTGCTAGGGCACCCTACTCATTATTCAAAGTGGTGTAATATTTTTATGTGTAGCAACAGAGCTTTGTTTTTTTTTCTATTTACTTGTCATCTCGCACTATTGACATTTCGTCAGTTGTCAATCGGCAAATACATCGGTAAGTTGTTAAAATATTTATTACTGGGTGCTGTAGCACCCATGGGTAGTAAAATGCGTATATTTTTAACCCAATCTGTATGCTACTATAGGTAAACAAAGTATAGTTTTTTGAATACATTTCTGTTTTAATTTGTAGGTTAAGTGTTTAGTTTATCAGCTAATAAAGAAAACATGCCTAACAGACGCACGTTTTTGAAAAAATTGTCACTACAACTGATAACGCCGTTTTTGGAGGAGCGAAAATTTGGCCCACTTTGACTAGTAATATTCGCCAAATGATAAATGGTATACTCAAAACGCCCGATGAACCTGATTGACCAGCTCCTGGCGCGATGAAACAAGGACGTTGTAAATTCTGTCCTTACTCCAAGGACAGAAAAAGTAAGACGTTTTGCAACAAGTGCAAAATGCCTATATGTGCCGAGCATCAAATAAAAATTTGTGCTAAATGCCAATAAAGCATTTATGATTACTTTTTCTTATTAAAATTCATTGAAACTAAATTAATAAACACATTTATAAATAAAACACTGTGTTTTTATTAGTACTTTTAAAAATATGACCCATCAGTTTACAGGGTGCTCAGTCACCCTGGGTAGGAAAAGTCTATGTTAAATATGGGTAGGGATCTAGGGTTAATAACGACTTTACGACTACGTTGACGAAATGTCAGAATTTGATGACATGATAATGATAATACTCTGCCTTGATTGGTGGCATCACTGCATAGTATAAAACAAAGTCACTATTTTTGTCTGTTTGTTTGTCTGTTTGTCTGTATGCTTAAATCTTTAAAATTACGCAACGGATTTTGATGCGGTTTTTGTAATAGGTAGAGTGATTAAAGAGGAAGGTTTTTATGTAAAAAAATTCCCGAAATTCCCACGGGAACGGGCACAACGCGGGTAAAACCGCGGGGCGCTGCTAGTATTTTATATTAAAATTTCCTCGAATCAACACACAGTATTTATCATATCATGACCTGTCGCGTTCGAAAGCCGTAGTTGTGCCAGAGGGTCTGTTCGGAATAATAAGATTCCTAGATTTCAAAATTAACTCATCCAATTTGTATCAACCATTCAACGTTACCTATTTGACGCTACATATTTTATGTCAATTTAATCTGTCAAAACGTCATATTGACGTATCTGTCAAAACGTCACTTTGACACATCACCCAATGAAATGGGAATGGCTATCAATCACGGTTGCACGTAAATTTTCGTTCTATTGTTCCTTTTAACCGCTCCCTAACAAATGATGTCCCTTTGAATGTATATTATCGGGTATTTTGACAGACGTATTTCAGTTCACGGGTCACTTAATAAAGGTATTCTGAATTTTGATAAAGTGATCTTAATTTTTTAAATGTGTTAAAATGTGGTACCTACATGTTTTTTTAATGTTGTTTGACAGTTAATAATTGTGTAAGTTCATTTAAGAAAATGATTCTCTTTTTAGTCTGTTTGGTGTTAGCATTGGTTAACAATGTTCAAAATATAATTTAAAAAAACAATTTCCATAAAAAAAACTAAAAACTGCTATAATTATGAGTAAAAAAAAAATGATTGAAAATGGTACTAGAATGATGGCTGCCTGTTGTTGTCCGTGGTTGTTGCTCATAGACAATTCATTGATATCTTCCAAACCTACTAAGTTCAATAGAACACATAAAATCAAACCAATACGTGTAATATGCATACCTAATCTCTCATACACTTCTGACCGACAATAAATAACCATTATACCCGAAATTAAACCCCATTTATTATCGAGAAAATAACGAAAACACATTACCTCGTCCATTCACACTGACGGGCGGTCAAATGTCGTGTGTTAAGGAATATTGACAGGATCATTACTTCCTTTGTCTTTGGGGTGAGGGTCCGATATTATATCACCTATAATTTATTGGAGCATTGATAAATAAGAAATGTACAAGAGTTGGGACCGGATTGGCATTGTTACTTAGAGGGGTTATGATTATGAATAAGGTTAGTAATAAGTATTGGGATTTGTAAAGCCCTGGCTGGTATCAAACGAGAATAACTCAATATCACTTTTTTTACTTAACTTCATGTAAATTAAACTTAACATAAGAAAAATGTCATAAGTCATGTCAAAATGTAGAAGTGTGAATTTCATGAAACATGTTATAAATTTAATAATATTATCTGATATAAAAAATATTAACACATACTGAAATAAGTATGAAAACGAATAAGTATCTTTTAAATCAATCCAGTCACTTACATTACACATTTTCTGGCGTCCCAAACCCTGCAATTACGTCGAAACTGGCCAAACACGTAAAACCGCTATTTATTATATCACATCAAGCCATATCTTAGTTCTTCCTTTTTGATTTAGTGAACCAATTTTGGCCCAAAGAATCGGTGGACACTGTTGTTTTATCTGATCAAACATGTCGTAAATTATACTTGGCCTGTATTTATCATAGCACCGCGAATATAAGTAATAGAACGATTTATGAACATGAAATATAACGCTGGAGGCATCCCCGATAATTTTGTTTGGGTCTTCTTAGAATAGTTTTTAATTGAGATGATGTCTCATGTTGTTTACGAGGTGTATGGATTTGTGTAGTGATTTGTTTATGGTGATAGAAAATATAAAAGTAAAAAAGTAGGTGGCCAAAGTTCGTGTAGGTGGCCCTAGTGTCATAGTCTTTAGACCGCCTAAAGACCTCCGACATGGTCTAATGATTGAAACAACAGGGACATAAATGCCCCTGTAAGCCACCCATTAAACCCGAGCAGCCCGTTGCTTAACAATCGTATCATCATCACTTCTAACAAAATCTGAACATTTTAGATACCTTAATCATCAAAGATATTCCGAAAAGTCACGAGTATAAAAACGTGTAAGTACAAAAAATAACACATTAAATTGTACATTGTCCATATTAAATTAAATGCTTTTTAAAATGTCTGAGAAACAAATGAATATCACGTTATTGTATTCTAATAGGATGCGACAACAAAGCAGGAATTGCGTCAATTCTAAATATTTTAAGTGACTTTTAATTTAGAATAATTATGAGACACGCATTGTGTCGACTCGTAAGATAATACATAACAACTGAAGACATTTTCTCATGACATTTAAATATTTTTTAGGTATTAAATTAATTTAATTATTTTGGTCATATTGATAGCAACCTACAAACCATTAAAATTAATGATTATGAGTTAGCATTGTGGCAGTTATATTGGACTGTGTTATCTTAAACAAGGTATTGCCCCTTGGAATCTTTTTCACGTATATTAGGATTGCTTTCCAAAGTACAGATGATTTCCGAAGTATCAATTAGTATATTTTTTAGTATTAAATTCCTCCTCACTGTACTGATATCTTCAGTGAGATGAGAGGCCTTTGCTCAGCAGTGGGATATTAAAGGCTAGTACTTTACTTTTTTATTACATTCTTTGGTTTTTAATCCTTCCTGGTTGTCATACGTCAAACCAGGCTTTTATGAAAATCACGACTTTTTTATGAAATAGGTTATATATAATATAATATAATATATAATATATAATATATAATATATAATATATAATATATAATATATAATATATAATATATAATATATAATATATAATATATAATATATAATATATAATATATAATATATAATATATAATATATAATATATAATATAATATAATATAATATTATAAAGCTGAAGAGTTTGTTTTGTTTGTTTGTTTGTTTGTTTGTTTAAACGCGCTAATCTCAGAAACTACTGAACCGATTTGAATAATTCTTTCTGTAATAGAAAGCCACATTCAACGGGAAGGTTATAGGCTATTTTTCATCCCGAAATTCCTACGGGATCGGGTACAGCGCGGGTAAAACCGCGGGGCACTGCTAGTAGGTTATAAAGACTAATCAAGTTGCTTACAGAGTTGTTCCATATATAAACGTAAATGAAAATAAACAATTTCTGAACAGTCTATAGCGGGGACACCAGATAACAAACCTATAAAAAAGCGAATTATGAACCTCATCCTTCGTTTTTCGATGTCGGTTAAAATCAACATAAAAAGTAAATAGAAAAAACTTCATGTTAAAGGTTCTCTTTATAATTACTAGTTTTATAATTTTACCAGCGACCGACGAGTTAATAAAAGCACTCTTTCCAATGGATACGGCAAGACATCCCTCCGATACGTCCACTGAGTACATTACCATTAAAACGGTCACACAATTACACTACGATTACTGTGTCGCATCCAACTGAATTCATTAGTTCAGCTCACGTGATTTTATTTAATTAAAATGTACGACGAGCCGACTTTACAGTCAGGTTAAACGATAGTTTAGTTTTAAAGGGCAGTTTAAAATGTGTTTACGTTTTGTTCAATAAAACGTAATGAGCGTTATGGATACGCTATCAAATAGTTTAGCATATCTTTTTATGATTTTGTCTATAATATTTCTTAAGGAATTTTGTTCATCTACATCATCATAAATATACTCATTAACGAGATATAGGTTGTCATAATAAGCTGTTTATTACACAGACAACATTTTGCGAGTATTACTAATACATATTATATATATATTGTGAAACCAAACAGCCTGTAATTTTTCAAGGAATAATCTCACCTACAAATCTCGCTTGAAAATATTACTATTAACTTAAACATACGTAATTTAGGTTAAAGCTCAATTAAACTTAAGCTTTGAAGGAGATTGAGTGTTTGCTCGCATTCTCTCTTGCTATTACTTACACGGGTATATACTTAAAAGGATTTCTCCAATAATTTTGTTACTTATAAACGTTTTTGCTTAACAAAATAAATGATTCTTTATTTTATTACCTCGTACCTCGCGAACTCGATCTATATAAACGACCCTAGTTTTAAACTACGTTTAACACGGTGGAATCGGCCGCTCTGTTGTAAAAAGCACAGTGAAATGTCTTGCAGTCCAACGAAGCGTCTCCTTGGGAACGGCCGGTTGTCACCGACGTACGACTTATGTTAATTTATGGATAATTGTTCCTCTACATTCACTTGTTTATTATAGTCGTACAGGTGATTGTGGGGAGTTTATAAACGTAATGGCTTTAACACACGTACTTTAATATTGAGGTATAGTTAAGTATAATAATATCTATCGCAATTGGAATTTCAGAGATATCAATTAAACCGAATTTTATTAACTAATTAATAAACGTAATTAAACATATTATTATGTCGAAAATCACTCATTAACTTCTCGATATTCCAATTTATTACTGACTGCTTGCGGCGTAACAATTTCAGGAAGAATATGCCTAAAATCACTACGACGAACGAATTCAAAAAACTAAAGTTTATTTTGAACTAGCTGCGCCCCGTGGTGTTACCCGCGCTGTACCCATTCCCGCAGGAATTTCGGAATAAAATGTATTCCATATGTTAATTTGATGAATAACCTACAATATTGTAAAGTTTCATCCAAATCCGTTCAGTAGTTTTTGCGTGAAGGAGCAACAAACATACATCCATACATCCATCCATACATACATCCATCCTCACAAACTTTCGCATTTATAATATTAGTAGGATGTGTGACGTACTTAATAAACTAGTTGAATATGAACGATACTTTATTCGTTTATGGAAGGATTTTGTTACATAGTACATAACATAAGTGAAAATAATTATTTAAATTGAGTGATCCAGGGTCAGCAAAAATATTTAAACAGTTCATAATACTATCATGTAAATGCACCTCTCTAAACATTTTAATAGAAAGTACAGGATAAACATTTTAACTGAAAAACCTTCATTTTATAATAGTCTCATCATTAAGGATTTAATGTAAAGCGGTGAACACAAAGGGTTAACAATGTATGAGAATGTGAATTTATTGCTAAGGACCTGTTTACACTGATGAATATCGATAAAATTGAGTAATTTTAATGGTCATTATTATTTTAACATGAATCACTGTGCTGATATCTGCGGTGCGGTGATATAACAGGCTTTTGTTCAACAGTGTAACAAGTAAGATTTTATTATTTGATTTTTTTTTGTAATAGATAGCTACGTTCAACGGGAAGGTTATAATAAAGTTAAGAAGGAAAAATAGCCTATAATCTTCCCGGTAAATGTGGCTATCGATTACAAAAATAATTATTCAATTCGGACTGATATTTCCCGAGATTACCTCGAACATACAAACAAATAAACAAACAAACTTACAAATTTTACATCTTTATAATATTAGTATAGATAGTAATATAGATTATAGATAGATTATCTTTGCCCAAGACCTAAGTTTAAACAATAGCCACCCAAGAGCTGAGGAGCGTATCATGTCGTGCACTACTGAAATCCGTCCGTAACCCGTGCCGTGACCAGGTTAGGCAACTTCCTCGATTTCCTTCCGCAGGTGCACTCACGTGTTACGGCTATCAGCAATCTTTGCCCTTCCTCATTGTGAAACGTCTGTCCCGATTTGGAACGTTTGAGATATTTAAAGAAGGTTGCATGTAAAAGGTTGAGTTATGGTTTACTTAATTGGGGTTTTGGAACGGATTTTGTAAGTGTATACTGATAGTTGTTTGAAGATTTGGATCATATGGACTTCTGCAAGTGAAAACACTTGTGTCATCTATTAGGAACTTCTCCGAAATTCTTTCATTGAGAATGCTGAGATTACATAATATTAGTCACAGAAAACCTGATTTTGAGATCTGAGCAGACGAAGAACTGTCACGATGAGACTTTTGAATTTTAGTCCTTAAACTGTACCAAACAGAACACAAAGTGTGACAACATATTCAGTCCCAGTATCCCAGTATTCGATCCCAATCTCTTACAACCCAAAACATGCATACAAAATATCACATTGTTGTAAAACAATTTGTGCTCAAAATAGTACACACTTTAAGTCCAATAAAAGCACCGCAGCTACCACACACATGCGATTGCTTTATTCCTGTTGTCGGTGTGTTTGAACAGTGATAAGAGTGTGGTGGAGAGCATCAGTTTTTCTATTACGACTTGTGGCCCCGTGTAGCGCGGACAAGTGGGCACAGAGAAACTGTGGAGACGAATCGTGTTACAATATATTGTTTGATTAAGAAAGTCAATATTTTCTTTTAAATATAACTTCTCTCAATGCTGAACTTAAAGTTACTATTGTTTACAAAGTGTTTTAAGATAGGTAAATGCGGAATTTGAGATAATGCATTATCAGTTACTTATTCTAGATATCATTGACATCTCTGAGAGTACTGCAAAAAGAAAGAAAGAAAATTGTTAGTTAAGCATGACATTAATTTCACTAATCAAAACAGAAAAATAGTTTTGACAATATCGTAATTAAAAACCAGCGAAGGTATTTCCTCTTGGCACTTGTTAAACCATACTCATTAATAACCTAGCTTCAATATAATTGCACTGCTCAATTAAGGACAATGTCAATCATAGCAAAATAAAATTACCGCCAAATTGCTATGAGCACCCCAATCTGTCATTATTACACATACTTAAAACCGCGAAACCAAATCATGACATGTTATTTCAAAAGCTAATTAGCCTTCAGTTGTGAACACCGTATCTAATCTTGACAATCATATTATATGTAACTCTACTATGCAAAAGATTGAGTGGGTATGGTTGTTTTAAACAAAAGATAAGGCTATGAAGTATGGAAATTAAGAAAAGAGCCAAAAATGAACCATTTGGCATACAATGGGTTGATAATATAAGGTCATGATTTTTTTAGTTTCAGGGGTAAGTTTCGGAATAACTTTATGGGAGAGTTTCAGGAATTCTTCCGATTAGATTTGATTGATGATCTGATGAACTTGATACATTTGTAATGAAAAAGTCAGTAATTTCTTTAATGAAATGAGACATGAGAGCACAAGACATGCAAGACAAGGGTAGTCTTGCATGTCTTCTGTCATTTCCCTTAAAAAATATTTTAAAATAAAATGCATAAACTTTTTGCACGTTACACAAAAAACATATAAACTAATATCTCCAAGACGTCACACACCTTTCCCTGTCCAAGACAGGGGCCGTCGCATGGAGATTGTGCAAGCGCTGTGACCACAGACCGAGACGTATACATATTTATGAGGTGACTCTAATATACAATTTCTATGTATTATCTGTTAGTGTAATGCAGGAAGTGGAGGCATTTGATTGTCTTAACGGTCACCTGGGCGATTTGGTGATATAGTCGTAATTGGTGTTTTTACAATGATAGGTTCTTGATGTTGTTTTTCACACGTTTGTTGTTGAAAGGTTCGAATTTGATCCAGAATGTAATGCATTTTGTGTTATAAATAGGTTTGTGGTCCATTTTTGTATGTTCTATATTATAGATTATTGGTGTTTAGTATAATTATAACGTGATATAGCATTGTAGAGCCACTGTCGATACGTTTATTTTTTTACACTTTTTGCACTTCTTGGTCGTGTCTCAACTGCTGTGAATTTGAGTTCATTTTTATTAAATTAATCATATACAATATCATACTCATTGTAAACTCACTTTTCCTTGTAATTTAACCGACTTCAAACCTGCAGTTCAAAATTCGTTCCTTCAACTTCCCTTTTTGAGCTGTAACACCTTTTACTACTTCCAAACCTTATAAACATATCTCAAACTATGACACGCCATTAAATCCATTTAAACAAAACGATAGATTCATCATCTATTAGCGTATCACCGGACACCGCCAAAGTGTTTGAAATGACAGCTCACCGTGTACCCTCTAAAGCTAATTAATAAACAGATACAAACACTTAAGATAAGTAAAAATATTTTCATCCAGAAACCGCACCGGATATAGATTATATCGGCATGACAAAGCATGGCGCCAGGAAAGATTTAGGAGTAACCAATCCAATTTACACCATATCCCTACACTAATAAAATCCATTTCATCTTTCACTTCTGACTATTTCACCAATATTTCTTCGGGTATAGGAAAATCTGCTTCAACATTACCAACATTAAGTTCAATTTCAGTTGCTCTGATCTTATTTTCATTAACATAGTAAGGTTTGTCAGCAACATTACTTTGAGTTGCTATTTTAGCCGCTATTTCCTGGGGCATAAGGTTTGATATTTGATTTTGTTCGTTGAAGTGGTATCAGAAATATATAGATGATTCTCTAAAAGCATCTTCGGCAATCTCAAGTGCAGGTGAGCGACTCCTGTGTCTCCTAAAATAAATGAAATGGTCATTCAGAGATAAGATGCCTTGGCACTTTCGAATGGAATGGCTTTTAGTGAAGATAGTACCTATTCTAGTAACTTTAAAAGACTAAACAGTACTGATAACGACATTAGTTAATAGTATCTATAACAAAAGTTTGAAATATCGCATGGAGTTGCAGTATGACGAATGTGCAATACAGAATGAAGACCAAAAGGAACTAGCGATTAAAAACAACAAAATTATAATCAAAATTAGCTAGTTTTCTGCACCATGGCAACTTTAGATATGCAGATATGTCAAACTTAGAACGCCATTTTTAAGTCGGGGTTGACAATTTACGAAATCCAAAAATGATGTCATCACATCACCAAATAAACTAACGTAACGCGATGTAACCAAAAATGATTTGTGTCCAAATTCACTGTTTTTATCTCGAACCATGGTCAACTAAAGTCGGTTTTAGTAAATCAATTTTGATATTTTGACCTAAGTTTAGCTAGTAACTTGGATTAAGTTGGAAGTTGAAGTGACCGAGTTCTTTTGTAACGGTGAAATTGGGGTTTAATGTGCCACTTAAATTAAATATGTAACAGCTGTACTAACGTCTTCAGTGACATGAGAGGCCTTTGCTCAGCTCAGCAGTGGGACATTACAGGCATAATACTTTACTTTTTAAGAATACAAGCGTCACCAAATTCCTCGCCAGTTCAACATCAAACAACTTCGCCAACTCACCCGACCCAAACGACGTAAGTCACAACAGTAATTAACGTCCTTTGCCGGTCAGTATCGAGGTGGTTGTAATCCCAGCTTATGCGGGCACCCGCCGTACTCAGACGTGTATCGCAAGATAATACCGCGCCAATCAATGGACCACTGTAATGAGGTATTATTTCTATCGTGTAGGGGCTTTGACTGTAAAGAGGAATATTGATTGAAAGACAAAAGGAAATGTAAATAAAACTTTAAGGGCGGATTGCACAAAAACTCTTTAATCTATTTGCCTTATTCATAAACGCTCTCTAACTAAAACACTGTTAGTGAGTGTTTTGTCTCTTTTGCTCTTTGGAAAATAGCGTATGTCAGAGAGGGACAAACCATTTGATAGCTAAAATGCTACTAGTACGCGTTTATGAATAAGGTCCTTAGTCCTTAAATATGTTTAGGAAACAAAAGCTATTCGTTCAAAATTGTATTTCACTTCGCACCAAATAGAACACAATTTAAAACGAACGTCATTTGTTTTTTTTTACATAATTTAAACGCTAAATAGATTTAAGATTTCTTGTGCAATTCGCTCTGTTTGTTTGTCAAGCAGGTGTAGTGGTTTTTAGGGTTCCGTAGCCAAATGGCAAAAACGGAACCCTTATAGATTCGTCATGTCTGTCTGTCTGTCTGTCTGTCTGTCCGTCCGTCTGTCCGTCTGTCTGTCCGTATGTCACAGCCTTTTTTCTCCGAAACTATAAGAGCTATGTTGTTGAAACTTAGTGTGTAGATGTATTCTGTGAACCGCATTAATATTTTCACACTAAAATAGAAAAAAAATAAAATTTTAGGGGGGTCTCCCATACATAGAAATGAAAAAAATATTTTTTTTTTCATCAAACCCATACGTGTGGGGTATCTATGGGTAGGTCTTCAAAAATGGTATTGAGGTTTCTAATATCATTTTTTTCTAAACTGAATAGTTTGCGCGAGAGACTCTTCCAAAGTGGTAAAATGTGTGTCCCCCCCCCTGTAACTTCTAAAATAAGAGAATGATAAAACTAAAAAAAATATATGACGTACATAACAATGTAATCTAACACCGAAAATTAAATAAATAAATAAATAAATTTAATTAAACCCTTCATGGGCGAGTCCGACTCGCACTTGGCCGCTTTTTAATTAAATACTTATGACAAAATATTAGTTTGTCAGGTACAAGATTGTAAAGTGAAGGAGAAAAACTAGCAAGGCTGACACATAGCCAGGAAGAGGGAGAGAGGAACAAGACTGTACTGAAATCTATACACAGTACAGGCTTGTAGTGACAAGATATGTATTTACATATCTAACTGACGCACTCAGTGACGTCAATTAATGAACCAGTTGAAGTAATATTTCAAAAGTAAAAAAATCACTCATTAACCTCTCCTAAAGAACATTTCATATATTTGAGTGTTAGTAAGAGTATTTAAGTATATAGAATTATCTATACTAATATTATAAAGCTGAAGAGTTTGTTTTGTTTGTTTGTTTGTTTGTTTGTTTGTTTGTTTGTTTAAACGCGCTAATCTCAGAAACTACTGAACCGATTTGAATAATTCTTTTTGTAATAGATAGCCACATTCAACGGGAAGGTTATAGGCTATTTTTCATCCCGAAATTCCCACGGGAACGGGTACAACGCAGGTAAAACCGCGGGGCGCTGCTAGTTTGACATATGTGAGTATGACAGAGAGCATTTAAGTAAATTACCCGTTTAATATTCGCAAATGAAAGCTGTTTCCCATCCTTCAAAAAGTAATGGCCAACGACATGCATAAAACATGATTCGTTCCTTCAAATTAAGCACACATTTTATTAGCAAAATGTGTCAATAATATTCTATTAGTTACGGCGCCATTCACTAGCAATAGATAGAGTTACTGTCAATGATTAATAAATAATATTATAAAGCATTTTAATAGATGTTGCCTGTGGTTTCACTCATATTTCCGCAGATGCTGGAATAAAGACTGGCAGTCTTGTCTGTCTGTATATTTTTCTAGTAATCTATTTTTTTTCAAACCAAATTGAGATAAAATTAGCGAAGCGGTATGACTGACAAAATTCTAAGGCATTCGATCCCGGTATTTAAGTTCAAAGCTTGACTTCAAAGGCATTAAATAGATAGTGAAAGCTAGTATTTAAATCTATGGATATACAAAGCGTTACAAAGCGTCTCCATTAAGCGTCCACACAACTCTTTCAAACTTTAACATTCACCACATGTGCTTTTTACACACACCTAATGTCAACAAAACAACAACACAAATATCTGCAGTCTCCACCAAACAATAACGTCATGTCAACTCTTCATTATTTAATTACTCATTGCGAATTTCTTTTGCTAAAATCTTACTTATACTTCTAACGAACGATCGACCGCAATCAAAGTCCTCTTGAGTGGCAAGAGACACGACCCCTACTAATTACATAGTGTGTGACGTGACAGCAAGGGACCGTCTGTGTGTTGAAGATAGAGAATATTGTGGTGTGTGAGAATTAATTGAGTTTGGTATTGTTTTTTTGCGGAAAAAGCCCTTTTTGACGAGTTAAGTAAGTATGCTTAGCTTTGGCATTAGAAACATTAAAGTGTTTGGCAAAAATATCTAACTGAAGAGCAAAAGCTCCAAAGGTATTCTGCGACTAGCAGCGCCCCGTGGTTTTACTCTCCTCGTGCCCGTTCCCGTAGTAATTCCAGGATAGAAAAGAAGCTAGAGGCTTCCTGTTGAACGTGACTATCCATTATAAAAAAGATTTATTTAAATTAAATAGGCAGTTTCTGAGATTAGCGCGTTCAAACAAACAATCAAACTTTTCAGTTTTACTATAGTAGTATAGATATAGCTTAGAAAGAAGTAAAAGTTTTAGTTTTAACTTATAATGCCTTACAGTAGGACAACGTACACTACAGATTATTAATAACTACAGAGTAATTTTGCTATCTTGTAACTATATTCTTCAAAAGCTGACAAACAAGACATAACTTATAAATAAAATTCAACTTTTTAATTATATTTACACGAACAATCCCGATAGCTTTCCACTCCTTGAAATTGCACATCAACCTAATAATGTCCCTTTATCGTTATCACGCACTTGCGTAGTTGTCACTCAATATAAAGTTATCAATGTTATCAGTATAATCACGGGCCCGAGTGGTCATTTGCGAAGTTCCCACGATATGACTGATAGGATTTTTCTATTAACATTTTTTTATTTGAAAACCCGACGTGATTATTGAAGACTAGCAGCGTCTCGCGGCTTTACTCATACCTGTAGAAATTTTGTCGTGATGGTAGACATAATCTCCTTTACGAATGGGGCTGTCTTGCACAAACATTATTTGCACATCCAAATAGTAGTTTCAGATATTTAAAATAAACAATTCTTCATGTTTTCTTAGTTAAGATTTCGCAGTAGTTTGAATCATACATTTCCTTGTAGTGATTTCCACTGTGATACATTTCCTTGTAGTGATCCACTGCTCAAGAACTTTTATATCTATTTAGGTAGGTACTACCAAAATATATATTTAATTTTCGAAATAGTTAGTAGGGAGAGAGAGAGAGTGCTGGGTATTATGTTGGACCTATTCTTTTTTTAAAAATTACGAAATTATAGTCTTATTTTCGAGAAACTTTTGCAATAATAAATTGAAGGGAAAACAGCGGATTTGTGACGGAGTGTGTAATATCTTGAGAGCGTATGATTGATCAGCTGTTCAGAGCAGTGGTAGACGACAGTTAATAATCGCACCCCTCGGTTTGCCCTTGAGTGGTGCAAAATGTGAGACGTAGCGACTAACAATATTGTCTTACCTGCTACTGAGATTTGCTTTTACCTACTTTATCACGGGCTTAGAAAACTATGAATTAAATTAAATTATTTTTACTTGCTTTCCTTTTAAATTGATTTTACAGTTGTACCTTGGAAGATCCTGTAAGCGAAGGCTGGATGAAATAGGTTCACAATACACATGTTAATATCAAGAACATTTTTTATATTAAATGAAACGGGTCTGTATCGCGTTAGATAATTTAACGTAGTCATCCCGTGACCACGAGCGGTGTAATTCGCTCGAAACGTCGGGTAGGTATTGTAGTAAAATACGTTAAATTATCTAACGTGATACAGACCCGTTAAATTTAGTATAATGAGTGCAAATCGTGTGAGTTTAAAAATATTTTTTTTGGTTAATTATAACCATAACTATTTTAAATATTTAATTACTTTAGATACTGGCTCAAAGTCAATGATAAGAGAAATAACGTAATATTCACTCGTCCATCTTTACAAACTTTCACATATCTATTCATATATTATAAAAAGGTAAAGTTTCTAACTTTGTTTGTTTGTTTGTGTAGCCTTATCTCAGAAACTACCAATCCGATTTGAATATTTTTTTTGTAATAGATAGCCACATTCAACGGGAAAGTTATACGCTATTTTTCATCCTGAAATTCCCACAGGGACGGATGTAACGCGGGTAGAACTGCAGGGTGCTGCTAGTATATTACAAAACCGATACGTGCCTATTCTCCTATAACTTGTACTGAATAGAAAAATTGCCACCTACAAAGTGTTGACTGTTCGGATGACATACGAAATTAATATTGTTTCTCCAAATTAAGAAAACAGCAGTTATTATAGTACTAGTCACTGTTTACTTTAGAAAATGAATTTAAAAATGTAATAATTTAAGGTAAAAATATGTTGAACTTAAACGTCCTTAGGCTCAGAGCAGACTATTAAGCCTAGTTCGCATTAAGCTAGTAATTTAGTCGAGTAGCGAGTAATTTAGTAGCTAAACATGTCTGAACACCAAAAATTTAGTCTAGTAGGTTAGTAAGTAATTTAGTCGAGTCGATCCATTTCATTCTATTTTTGAAGGCGAGTAGGACCCCCCACCACGAGTCCGTTCTCACTAGTTCGCCGGCTAAACAAGTCCGAACCTGTCGAATTAGTCGAGTACATTAGTCATCGAAAAAATTTCGTAGAAATGTAGACTGTTCATTAAACTACTAGACCGTCACTGCAAGCTTTATTTGAGAGAGTGCTATCGTATTTCGTCATTTCCGGCTTAGATATGAACCTGATTTCCGTTAACAGTGGCGCCACCTGGCGTGCGAGTGTGTCTTTTCCTTAAAATTGACACGCGATTTATACCTTATTGGCTTTTTGTATTTCGTCGAAGCAACAAGTCGGCAGCAATTCTTTCTGCGACTAAATATCAAAGCTTAAATTGTATTAATTATTTAATATTTAAAATAATTAATATTAATAATTCTACGACAAAGTTTCAAGATTTTACCAATTTCAGAATAATTTAACAGTGAACCTTATAAGTACCCTCATCATCACGTGAGTACGTAAAAATAAAACTATCTTGTTACTGGTGTTGTTTTCGAAAATTATTTTAATTTAACGGTTTTCCGTTCGAATAACTTTTTAAGAATTAGTTTATTTTGATAAATTTGAGTGTTCCGGCAAGTTTTTTGTTTTTGATGAATACTAAAATATTTTAATTTACAGTCAAGGATGTCTTCCGCAAATCCAGATGATGGGGCTGTAGCAGGCCCGAGCGGGATTTCGAGCAAAAGGACGCGCTGTAGCAGCTCCTCGAGTAGTAGCAGCTCGTCGAGCTCACCCTCATCGGATTGTAAAAGAGGTAAGCGGTCGCGTCGCTCGCGCCGCGATCGCCGTCATCATAAGAAAAGTAAACGTTCAATACCTACTAAAGATAGTGAATATGTGATGCAACAATTATTTAATGAAATAGCTGAGCTACGTCAGCATATTCTACCACAAAATGTTGCACCTTGTGATGATAGTGTGTCGATTTCGTCAGCAGTTAGTGGCGAATTATACGAACAGTGTGACGATGCCGAATTTACGTTCGATATCGAAACTAAAACAAAGGAACCCTCTGTTCCTCCAACACCTGACGAGTATTTAAAACTATTAAAAGAAGTACAGCGTCTTGGTGATTTGAAATGGTCGGATGTGAGATATGCGGAGACGCAAAAACTTTATAATCACACTCCCGGCTTTGTAGAATTAACAGCTAATGATGAAATTTTTCAATATGATAACCTACGTTATCTAGCAAACGTAGAGAAAGCATATGCAGCTATAACTTTTTGCATTCTTAAACAAAAAGAAGCTTTACAAAATGCGATTCGGAATCTTGCATCCTGGGCCCGGGAGGCGCCTTTTAATTATGAGAATCTTAGTTTGAAATTAGAAGAGTTGTTCCAAAAAGGCGAGTTCCATAAAATTTCATCAGACCTTTTGCAATTAGTCTGTGGCCACAGGGCCGAGATGATAGAAATGCGTAGAGAAACTATAACCAGCAAGGTGAGGGACCCGCTCGTAAAAGCGGCCCTAAATAGAATACCTCCTTCTGTTAACCACCTGTTTGAATCTAGTTTGCTTACTTCCACATTAGAAAAAGCCGGTGGGGTACGTAAAGCATTTTGGTCTCAAAAGGCCGACGATAATGTACATAAAACAAAAAAGTCTAATCGCCGCCCCTCGCGGGGGCAAGGCGCACACAGATTTGTAGTACCATCGCGTGGAACTGACTATGGCCAAGCGATTGGTTTCAGAGACCAAGGCTATAGGCACATGGCTTACAATAATCCACCCTCGCGGGGTGGTTACTCTGGTTACCATTATCTTATGAATTATTCTCCTAGGAGTAATTTAAATCATAATCCTCTTCAAAATAACGTTCAATACGAAAGAGGTACATTTCATGGACGCGGATCACGAGCAGATCGTGGATCCAATAGAGGAGGCGCAGATACTTCTAGGAGAACCAAAAGTAATCAATTTAAGTCAAAACAATGACTCGAAATCCTTTCAAGCGGGTCAGTTAGCTCACTACCGTTTGAAATGGGAGAAAATGGGAGCTCCCAAAATTATTTTAAAAATCATTCAAGGGTATCGCATACCATTCTTTCAAAAACCTCCTCTTGTTTATCCAAATTTATTAAACAGTCCTTATCAAACAGTTGTATCGAAAGAAATGTCTGTAATCATTCAAAAAATGATAAAACAGGGTATCTTGAAACAAGCGCTGCCCACACCAAGTTTTATTTCCCCTCTATTTCTGGTACCCAAACCAGATGGGTGTCTTCGACCAATCTTCAACCTAAAATTACTCAACAAGTTCATAAAGACAGACCCTTTTCGATTAATTTCAATACACAATGTACCGAACTTTATCCAGCCTCAGGACTGGATGGTAAAAATCGACCTGTCACAAGCTTATTTCCATGTAAAAATACAAGAAGGTCACAGGCGCTTCCTACGCCTCATTTACAACGGAAAATTGCTAGAAATGACTTGCCTTCCATTCGGTTTGAGTACAGCTCCAAAAACATTCTCGACTTTAACAAATTGGGTAGCTCGGGTACTAAGAGATCGTTGGAATATGAGAATTATTGTGTACCTGGACGATTTTTTGATAACAAATCAAAATCCAGACGTACTACAAGAGCATGTCAGGATTACAATAACGACATTACAAGATCTAGGGTGGCTAATAAATTTTCAAAAGTCGATCCTGTACCCTCAAAAAAGCTTAGTGTTCTTGGGCATTCTTTGGCAACCATGGACAAACACAAAATCATTAACCGACGAGAAGATCGCACAAATAACCGCCAGATTACAACTCGCCCTGCAAAAACAAAAAGTAAGTCTAAAAGACGCGCAGAGAATAGTGGGATACCTAAATTTTGCCAGTTTTGTCGTACCTCGAGGCCGATTAAATCATCGGTACACGTTAATGTTCCTGAACCTGTTACAAAAACGAAATCCAAAGAGGTTTTACATGATACCTCAAGAAGTCGCCATCGAGTTAACATGGTGGACTATCAACTGTCAAACATCATCACCCATTCATTACCCTCCTCCAGAGAACTTCCTAACCACAGATGCGTCTGGTCGAGGCTGGGGTGCGCAATTAAACAACCTTTCCCTCTCAGGCACGTGGACGACTGTAGAAAAACCTTTTCACAGCAATCGGAAAGAAATGCTGGCCATCTTTCATGTTCTGCAAAAACATGCTCATACGCTACGCCACAGTTCAACGTTAATACAATGCGACAACAAAACTGTCGTAGCTCACTTGAAAAACGAGGGCGGCACAAAATCTGTATTCCTATTGAACCTCACGTATCAAATTCTTTCACTACTAGACCAGTATCGGATACATTTCAACATACAGTACATACCAGGCAAGTACAACAGCCATGCCGACCGCTTGTCACGTCACCGCCCACCTCCGGAGTGGCATCTCTTACCAGCATGTGTCAAAAAGATTTTTTGCAAATGGGGTATCCCAGTAATCGACCTGTTTGCCTCACGAACGGCTCACGTAGTAGAGAATTACGTGTCTCGAGATCTCCGAGATCATCAAGCCCAATTCCACGATGCATTCAGCGTCCAATGGAACTACCCTCTGGCGTGGGTGTTCCCACCGCCGTTCCTGATCCCCAAAGTCATGGCACACCTAAATCAGTCGGCGGGAATATACCTTCTAACCGTACCTCGTTGGGAGAAGGTATATTGGAGGGCAGACCTGAAATCTCGAGCGCTCGCAGCGCCAATAACCCTCAACAATCTAGAGAATCACCTGATCGACACGTCGACAGGACTACCACCTCCGAAGGTCGAAGATTTAACCTTAGAAATCTGGAAATGTGGGGGTGGACTAAGGAAATAGAAGGTTGGAATCCTGAGCAAAAGTTACTACTCAGGAACTCATGGCGAAAATCCACCTTGAAGACGTACGAAGTTGCTTGGAAACGCTGGATTTCTTGGTGTGAAGCAAAAGATTGGGATCCTATTAATCCTACAGGTTCGCAATTAGCTCAATTTTTATCAGACTTACATTTAATTTATAAATTATCATACAACACTATCCTTTTACATAAATCTGTAGTTTCCACCTTATGTAATAGTGATTTATCAGGTCGATTAAGCTCGCATGTCTTAGTTAAACACATTTTAAAATCAATATGCCTAAAAAATCCAAAAACAACCAAACCACCGGTTTGGAACGTATCTAAAATGATTGAATTTGTATCTAACTACACAGTTGATATAAATAACCTTTTTCAAACTTCAAGACACACAGCTATTTTGCTTTTACTCTGCTCAGGCAGACGCATTCATGACCTTACCTTGCTTGCGGTTGATTCAGAACATTGCACTAGATCTAATGAAAATATTATATTTTGGCCTCAGTATGGTTCTAAGACTGACAATAGTAATTTTAGACAATCGGGTTGGAAGTTTTTAAAAAACCCGGATAACAATAATTTAAATCCTATTTTTTGGATAGAAAGAACTATACTTTTATTAAATGAAAGACGAAACTTAACTAAATCTTTCAATCTCTTCGTTACAGTCAGAGGAGAAGCCAAATCGGCTTCCCGTGCAGTCATAGCCAGTTGGATAAAGTCCCTTTTCAAAGAAGCAGGGATAACAGAACCTCCTGGTACTGTACGATCTGCAGTCGCTTCAAACAGCTGGCTGGAAAATAACTCCATTGAGGACATATTGGCCCGAGGAAATTGGAGATCGGCAGAGACTTTTCACCGGTTCTATAGAAGAGAAGTAATCACACATTCTAATAATTCAATAAATGTTACACGACTATTTCATCCTGTCATATAAGATTAATCAACTTATCTGATTTTGATTTATGATTGTTAAAAATTGTGTTCGATTTTCTACTCCTTCGAATGTATTCGATTTAATTTAAAGATACCTTCGTCCAGAATGATAAATAATTGAAAACTGTTGTACAAACCTATTTTATTTTACCTACTTACCTAATCCATCCACCATATTTACAATTAAGGTCCATAAAATAAAAGATTAAAAAATAGATAGGTAGGTAGCAATAATGTTATCCAAAAGAAAAAATTTAAGTCAAGTTTATTAAACATACATTGTACTTGTTCTTAATTGCCTGTATATATAATACACAATAATATTCATACTATCACATTGGCTTGGGATAACTTAGTGGCGTCACCAGGCGATAACAAACAGATCTCAAATAAAGCTTGCAGTGACGGTCTAGTAGTTTAATAGCAGCGTTTTACCTGAAATAAAACGCATATTAAAATACTTACCTCACTGCAAGCTTTCACTAAATTTCTGCCTGGTGAATTCATAAAAAAGCCAAAGAGGTATAAATCGCGTGTCAATTTTAAGGAAAAGACACACTCGCACGCCAGGTGGCGCCACTGTTAACGGAAATCAGGTTCATATCTAAGCCGGAAATGACGAAATACGATAGCACTCTCTCAAATAAAGCTTGCAGTGAGGTAAGTATTTTAATATGCGTTTTATTTCAGGTAAAACGCTGCTATTTTATAAAACACCACTCACTTGTAAACTGTACTTGAACGAAGTGCGAACGATTTTGGGGAAGTAGCGAGTATTTTAGTTACTAAACTACTCGCTACTCGACTAAATTACTAGCTTAATGCGAACTAGGCTTAAGTCAAAGTAGTTTTTAGTCTGACTTTTGATCCATAAGTGAGTTCGAGAAGGTTAGTAACCAACCCTGATGTCGGAGTTTTTAGACCGCCTAAGGGCTTCCGACATGGTCCAACTATTGAAACAACCGATACTGACTGCTTGATGTGCACTGTGAAGCACGGTAGCGCTCAGATAGAAATGCAAATATCGTCCACCGATCCAACTAGGGCCGAACCGCAATCGAATCGCAATGAACTACATCCTTTAGTCAAATTATGCCATGAGTGTACTTTACTTTAAAAAACAATTAAAGCGCACGAGTAAGTAATAAAACCACGTCGTATTTAAAAAAAAACATATATTTTCATAGAGTAAATGTCACTTGATAATAGACTAACTTGTGCCTCTAAATAGACTGATTGGTCTGTAGTCTGCGCTCAGCCTTCATATATCGTTTCCACTTGACGACTCTCAAATATAACTACAAAAATAGCATGCAATATTAAGAAAAACAAAAACTTTAAGACCTAATGGTGTTAGAAAATTACATACATGCCAAAGCAATTCAGGTTTACCGCAAGTAACGTATGACCGGTAAATAAATAGGGACTTTGTCGTGCGCCCGCGCCGCCGCCGCAACGACGAGACAATGTCTTGTGTCGGCACATTTAATACAATCTGCCTTGCAACCTCGCGGGACAGAACTACCTATCGGTATTTGTAGGTGAGTTTGTGAGTTTGTACACTTGTAGCGGCTAGCAATATCGCTTTACTGTTCTCTTGTTGCCCTTATTGTACACTTTGCCGAAGATTTTTTATTACAAGTAGCCTCTAATTTTTCTTGTGATTATGCGTATCATGTACATTGTACACTTAAGTGTATTAATAGATCCAGAGATTATCGTCAGTTTAAGCTAGTTTATTCAAAAACTTAATACATAATAATAGACTTTGAACTAGGAACAGATCTGTATCTCTGTGTTGACTTTTTGATATTAGGTATCAATACTTAACATAGTTACAGTACATTAGTGTTTTAATATGGTGTCGCGATATCGGTAGTCTTGTCTTTACCGATGGATGTCAAGCCTGCAGCGATGTTCAACCGTTGGTGATTTCACGCAGAAATTGAACTTCTACTGTCTTTGGCTTTGTGCACTAGTATACAAAAATGACAAAAGTAACAGACAAAAAGTTTAAAATCCCAAAGGGCAAAGCATAACCCAAAGCTTGAGTTAGAAGGTGGGCATTACATTTAAAGATACCGCTTCATTACATAACTCTATTCGTTAAAAAAACAATTAAATCAGGAAACCCAAATACGCGAAACTAGTCGACAATTAGTTAATTGAATATGACAACACACGAGTGACACAAATGATTGTCGAGCGTATAATATTTAGAAAGGTCGCGTGTGGATGGACGTCGTAAAAGTAATGAGACGATTGCACAATCGGTTTCATAACTGTCCAACTATTGCCGAGAGCAAGACAATTTTACAAAATGACGATCCGTCTTAATAGGAGCAAAGTGAATTATCGAAATGTGTTGGGTTCCGTTGGTTTGGGAGTAAACCTTTTCATCTGACTGACAACCACGTTTTTTTCATCTGACAACCACTCTTGCTTACTGCGGATTGGTGATCTGACATCCGAGCCATGTTTGTTTGTGCTGCAGTGAAATATTTAAAACTACCACTAATATTCTCTTTGCTCTTACTTTTCTCCTATCTTGTCAATGGCCTTTAGATTGTTCAGGTCCAGTATTTAGTTAGCAGAAGGGCAGCACCGGAGACTTCAGTAAGTCTTCCTTGGTGCAGGTGGCATACAGGACAACAGGTGGGCCATGTCCTGATCTGGAACATCACAGTCACATTCCCGCACAGAAAAGCTGTAGCCCCACTTGACTAGGTTTTCTCTTACTAATAAAGTGGATTTTATTAATAATAGACAGAACCCATGAGCCCCGAAATGTTGTTGCGTTGTAATTCGTTTTTTGCGGTCCAGTTTCACACGGCCTTACCGTTGCGACATCTCAGATTTAGCTGATGTCGACAATGAAGATAAAAGAAAGGGATTTGTACTTTTAAATGTAGCATTGTTTTAACTTGAGAATATTTATGATATGGAAAATTCAGTAATAGAGCTATTTGTCTTCAAGTGTTGCTTAAAGTTGTAACCGAGTGGTTAACCGGAAGTGATTGCGAAAATAGTATCTTATTCAATATGTTCTATAGGATAAATGATATGTAAGGGTCATTACAAACTAAACTTCGGACAGTCTTATGACAAGACTGATTTGACGTAGAAAAAAATGTTTTTGGCTTTGCGGTTTGGCATTAAACATTATTTTTAGATTCACAGACAAAAAAGCTATGAAAACGAACGAAGGAAATATATGTATGTATCTTATTTAGGAACTAAACAGATTTAAGAATTCTTAGGCTTTTATACTTTACTACCTTATACTTTACAATGACACAGCTTAAGCTGTACTATGACACTAAGATACACAAAGCTCAAAAGTTAAGCAATAAAACTGCTACATTCATCCCAGTAGCTTCTTTATCAGCCCGAATAAACCACAAAAAAGAATACCACGTATTGAATCTTTATTTATTTATTCAAAGGGTAAAATGAAACTAATACACAAAACATAAGTGATACAAATGCGAACAAAAACAGTATAATGAATAGCGTTTAATAAGAAATCAATTGATTGCTTCTCACGGTGTCGATTGGCAGGGACACACACGCCTTGCCGACGAGCTCGTAACAGATAGAAGTGGCAAATGTTATTTTACTAGAAGCGACTCGCGTCTTACCCACATTATACCCGTTCCCACGGGAACTTAGGGATAACATGATCCCATATTTGATATACAGTCTATATTTCTTTACAGTTCCATCCAAACTCGTTCAGTGGTTTTTGCGTGAAAGATTATCAAACATACAATCAGCTTCGCCATCTTTCGCATTTATAATATGTATTAGTAGTTCAGGGTATAATTTTAACATTACTCTGCATACAAAACTTTAACTTATTATTTTGTATAGTTTTTTGCTTCTTTAGGAAGCATTTTCCTTATTAAGTAACCTAATAAGAAATTCTTGTTTGGTTCAAATACTTTTCCTATGCATCTTGCAGACTTCAATAAGATATGGTCTTATCTGTTTATTCCAAGCTCTTCAAACCTTACACCCAAATATCACGACACACGAAGGTCGACCGACTGATGAATTGAAACAATGATGTCACAATTTTACAAGTGTTGCCATCAGAAGAGACATGTACATTCAGATATTAATCTTTTATCTTTACACTTTAGAACCCTGTCTAACTTAAAAACTTCACCTCCCGTACTGCAACCAGTTGTCATGGCATTGGGGATTAAAAAGACAAAGTTCTAAGCAGTACTTTTTTGCAGGTGACTGTAAAGTATAGTCAGATGTTAATCTAAGATGAATGGATTGAACCATGGGGTCATGTCAAGTCTATACGGATGGATCGGTGGAATTTTACGTCCGTATTTCAAGGAAAGATATGTGTTGGGGTTATAAATGAGTTGATCTTCATAAGAAGCTGGTGGTTTGAGGTGCTGCTTTGATAAAGTTCTGTTTCCTTATTCCATAGTAAAGGTCTAGACAGACGGACTGCAATTCAACTGCAATCCGACTGCCAAATGGCAGTTCAGATGCAGTTTGAATGCAGTTGGCTCGACTGCAATCAAACTGCACGCCAACTGCCCGTCGACGTGCAGTTTGATTGCAGTCGAGCCAACTGCATTCAAACTGCATCTGAACTGCCATTTGGCAGTCGGATTGCAGTTGAATTGCAGTCCGTCTGTCTAGACCCTAAGAGGTGTCCGGCTGAGAATTTTTGATTGAGTCTGATTTACATAAACTAAACCCAAATAGACCTTTTCTCAAATTGGTTACAAAAACTACTAAGATGTAAGTCATCTTAAGGTATACCAAAATTTTTTGTGGTAATGTCAATTCCTCGGATACGAGCAATACTGTGCTTGAAATTAACAATAATAACTCTGGAAATAGTGCCCCCACCTTGTTGAACTTGTGTAAATAGTGTGTATTAATACTTAATAGTGTTGTGCTTAAGTTGGTGTAAAGTATAATCCCTGAATTAACACTGAAAACACTGTAAAATACGTCTATTTGACACTCGTCGAGATAAAGTGCTACCCTCAATTGGTTAATGTTTTTACCATTGACATCTGTCAAACTCAAGGAGACATCTGACAAGTTTGCAGTATTTGACTTTGATGTAATTGCAACCTATCACCGGAAAGTGTTGCCATTATTTAAAGCATAATTTCTACCAAAATATACCATCTAGTGCTACCAAGAAGCTAGTATTTATTATTGTAATACAATGAATTGTGTTAAGTGTGGAGCAATGTTCAATGACGGTGTGCAATGTGCCTCCTGTAAAGGGCACCTGGACTTTGGATGTGCCGGGATCACGGAGTCAGGCTGGAGGAAGCTGGGCACTGAGCGTCGAGCGACCTGGAGGTGCCCCTCATGCAAAACCCTGTCCCCCCGTCCCCCTCAAACAGCAATCAGCCCTGAACCTGCCTCGCTGGACATTATTCTGAACGAGCTAAGGGATGTGAAAATGCAATTGAGGGGCCTACCATCTCTTATGTCTGATGTTAAGAGCCTCAGAGAAGAGGTCTCAGAACTTAAAACATCCAATGAATTCTTATGCAACAAACTAGATGAATACTCCAGTAGACTCAACTACTTGGAGACCAAGATGAAGGAATTTGAGAACCTTGAAGCTACTGTGGGTGCATTGCAAAGTGATGTGAAACGTCTCTCCAGTGATATATCCTCGAGTGATCAAAGGTCCCGCCTCAACAACATCGAGATCAAGGGCATTCCCTTTAAAAAAGATGAGAATCTCTTTCGCATATTGGACACTGTCGGTGAGAAGATTAATTTTTCTGTTCCAAAAACTCAGATAAACTACATATACCGAGTACCTCTTCACAACTCAAAGGAAAAGGCCATTATTGTAAGCTTCATAAATAGATACGTGAAGGAAGACTTTGCGGCGGCCGCGCGAACCTCGAAAATTGCCGCGGCAGACTTGGGTTACCGCGACGTAACATCTAGAATTTACGTTAATGACCATTTAAATGCAGAGCAGAAAAATCTTCTCACAAAAGTAAAGAAATTAGCGAAGGATAAGAACTACAGCTACGTCTGGGTGAAGTATGGGAAGATTCACGTGAGAAAAAATGATACCTCCATGGCTCGAATTATCATGAGTGAACAGCATTTAAACAAAGTTATCTAATATGTGTCTCATCCTGTATTTATCGATTTCGTTGCTATGTTTTAATTAGATATAAGCACCATGTCTCAACTGTCGTCACTTTTTACACTTTACCTACTAAGCTGAGCATCCGTACCTTGGTTACACTAATCTTTGGCATCTTTTCCTATAACTGTTCTACTGGCATTAAAATTGTCTTGGTGCTCTATGTTCATCACACTGTTCTTCACTCTATCGCAAAATACCCATATACATACTGATGGATGACAAAAGTCTCAAACTAAATGTCTATTATCAGAATGTGCGAGGACTCCGTTCAAAAACGAGTATTTTCTATCGAAATATTTGCCTTAATTCGTATGATGTAGTTGCACTGACCGAAACATGGCTACTAGACGGAATCTCGGACTCAGAATTGTTTGATTCTAGGTATACTGTGTGGAGACGAGACAGAAATTACGATATTAGGGACCAGACACGTGGCGGTGGTGTCCTTATCGCAATCCGTAGAGATATATATGTCAAGTCAAGGTCTGAATATCACTCTACAGCTGAGGACCTTTGGCTCACACTAATGATTAAGCCTTTGAACTCTCACACACCTATGAAAATACATATGTGTATTCTATACTTATGCAAACAAAATCTTGGAAATAATTTTTCTCAACAATTAAGTAACTTTTTAGAAAAACAGGATGATATTATTCTTCACCACCCTCACGATAAGTTTCTCATATTGGGTGACTTTAACATGAGCAATATCACGTGGTCGTATCACTCTGCCGAAAAATATATGACATCTTCAAATGCACACAACATTGACGAAACCTCATTTATTGATAATTTATATGTGAATAACCTAAGACAATATAATGGTGTTACAAACAAATTTGGAAAAATATTAGACTTGGTTTTATCAAATGACTTTATATCTGTCTCTGACTGTAGCGATCCTTTAGTACCTGCTGACCCTTACCATAATCCTCTGACAATTACTGTACATTTTGCCATTCTCCCATATTTGAAAACTCTAACATATTCTAAATTTGCATATAACAAAGGTAATTATGAAAAAATAAATAATGATATTAAAAGCATAGATTGGAAGAAGAAACTGTCTAATATGAATATAGAGGATGCCGTTACTTATTTTTATAATAATCTTCATGAAATTTTAAACAAACATATTCCCACAAGGCAGGTGGGAGATCTGAGTTACCCTAATTGGTACACGCCAGCACTCAAAAAAGTTATTAAAGAAAAATATAAATACCTTTCCAAGTATAACATATATAAAAACCGGTCTCACCTGGAATCATTTAATTACTTGCGGGATAAATCTAAGAAACTCGAAAACACCTATTACCAACAGTACATAGCGTCAGTTGAGGGCTCGGTCGTGAAGGACCCCAAACATTTTTGGTCGTATATTAAAAGCCGTTCTAAATCTAAAGGTATACCTGGGAATATGAATTACAACGATGTCACGGTGACAGGGGGTGAAGCAATATGTGAGGCATTCTCTTCGTACTTTTTATCTACATTTCTTTCCCAAAACAGTGATAGCAATGCTAATTTATATGACATTAACTATGACTGGAATCCTTCGGACACAACCTCTGACATAAGTAGTGTTCGTATAGATGAATCCGAAATACTCAACATTTTAAAGAAATTAGATACATCTAAATCAGCAGGTCCAGACAAAATTCATCCAATTGTCTTAAAAAACTGTGCGGAAACTCTAGTAGTACCTTTAGTAATTTTATTTAAAAAATCCCTGTCTGAATGTACATTCCCCCATATGTGGAAAATGGCGTACATCACGCCGGTCCACAAAAAGGGCTCGAAAACGGACGTCTCGAATTACAGGCCTATTTCTAAGTTGTGCATTATTTCTAAAATATTTGAAAAAGTAGTTTATAATCAGGTGTACTCTGCACTAAAAGATTCTTTTTCACCGTATCAACATGGGTTTCTCAAAGGTAGGTCTACTATATCAAATCTCATCATGTTTAATGAATACCTTACTAGTGCCATGGGTAAGGGCTCGCAGGTGGACGTTGCTTACACGGACTACAGTAAGTGCTTTGACAGGATAGCCCACGCAATCCTCATCTATAAACTTCAGTGTGCGGGCATAAGAGGGGACTTACTTCGGTGGTTCACATCCTATTTATTATTACGTTCTCAGGCAGTTGCGTTAAATAATTATATTTCTAGCTGGGTACACATACCGAGCGGTGTACCTCAAGGATCCCTCCTGGGACCCTTACTATTCATAATATTTATCAACGATATTATAAAGTGCTTCATGCATACCAAAGTCTTATTTTACGCGGACGATATGAAGATATTTTTGAAAATTATGTCCGACTTAGATATTCAATTAATGCAACAGGATCTGCAACGTCTAGATGAATATTGCCTTACTAATAAACTGGACCTCAACCCCTCAAAGTGCTCTGTTACGACATTCACACGTAAGCCAGTTCCCATTCCATCTGTTTACACCCTTAAATCTCATCATCTTCAAAAAGTTAATGTTGTCCGTGACCTTGGAGTGATTCATGACTCTAAGTTGCTTTTTGAAGAGCATGTGAATCACATAGTATGTAAGGCCTACAGAATGCTGGGATTTTTGATGCGCAACTCTACAGAATTTAAGAACGCTAAAACATTAAAAATACTCTATTGCACCTATGTCAGGAGTATATTGGAGTACGGATCTGAAGTCTGGAACCCGTGTTATCATAAATACATCATACGAATTGAGCGAATACAAATGAAATTTATCAAATTTCTTTGCTTCCGATTAGGGATTCCGTATAGATCGGAAAACTATATTAAACTTTGCAGACAGTTCCATTTACTCCCATTGTCAATGCGTCGGGATATAGCTGATACGTCTTATCTTCTAAAAATAACGACCAACCAGATTGACAGCCCGGACCTTATTAGCAAAATTAGTCTGTCTGTCCCTCCCAAGATGTTTAGACATAACCCACCCATTAGTGTATGCGCTGCGAGCACTAACTACAGGCGTAACTCTTTTCTCGAGCGAGCAACCAGGAATTTTAATAAACTTAGTAGGGAATATGAAGCATTAGATTTGTACAACACTAGTGTACCCACTGCAAGACGGATGCTCAGCAAAGCTTTCTTTGTTGATTAAGATTAAAAACAATTTCTTCTTTTTTCTTTTCTCAATAGTGTATTGTCGTTGATCACCAGTTTAATGTATATGTTTAACGTAGTTTTGTAATTTAATGTTCAAGCTCTTGTATTGTTCTTCTAGAACTGTTTTCTATCCGTGAGGACCTATAATTGGCTTTCTGTTAAGATATGCTGTACTTTTTTAGAATAAGTGGTCAAGCTGTTGGACCTCCTAACACTAAATAAATAAATAAATAAATAAATAAATAAATAAATCGTCGGTCCCGGTTGTTGCAATTGTCAGACCATGTCGGAGGCCTTTAGGCGGTCTAAAATCTCTGACGCTAGAGTTGGCTAGTAACCCACTCGAACTGAATGACTGATTAAGCTTAATTCCGTACTGATGTCATCAGTGAGATGATGCCTGTGCGTTACAGGCTTATACGTTTAATTTCATTTTTATGTTTAATTGGCCTATGGCAACGGACTTCAAATCAAGAAGAGTGGCGGGAATGGGGGAAGGCCTATGTCCAATAACGGAACGACACAGGCTAATAACTTAGTAACAAGTATAATCTATACTAATATTATAAAGCTGAAGAGTTTGTTTTGTTTGTTTGTTTGTTTGTTTGTTTGTTTGTTTGTTTGTTTGTTTGTTTGTTTGTTTAAACGCGCTAATCTCAGAAACTACTGAACCGATTTGAAAAATTCTTTTTGTAATGGATAGCCACATTCAACGGGAAGGTTATAGGCTACTTTTCATTCCGAAATTCCCACGGGAACGGGAACAACGCGGGTAATACCGCGGGGCGCTGCTAGTGCAATTATAAGCAATGATTAAGTTAAATATCTTAGTAGTATCTGCATTAAGGCTATTTTATTAAATACTTTTTTCTTCGTTTTTTGATATTTCTGCTAAAAAAATCACTCATAAATGTTTTAGGGTTTTTAGAATGACTTCAAAATATACTTCAAATAAGAAGGTTTCTTAGTTCGACCGTATATAATGATTTTGTCATAATTGCCACCGTATCTTGGAGAAATCCCGAAACCGCTGAAACATAAAACGCGAATGAATCGTGCGCTTAGTACTCACGAGTAGTACCAAAAAATATTCTTAGACCAAAATATTCAAGAGATATTACTTCAATCAACAATCGCTGTCACAAAGCATGTCTAGATTTCTATTCGATAAATCACGCTCTAACTCATCGATAACTGTCGATGACCCTTACCTATCAAAACATTTCGAAATTACACTAATCGATCAGACATTTGATCTAAATACGAATCGAACCCGGATTCGTAACATCACTTCTATGTCAAATGTAATTTTTGAACGTTCTATGAATGTGACCCCGTCGGTGAAATTCACTTCGATCTTATCTATGAACATGACATTTTGAAATATATGACAAGTACCTATTGTTTTTAAACCGACTTCTAAAATAAGGAGGTTAAAATTTTTGTTGTGGCAAGATGTTTACACTAGTATTTTTATTAAACTAGCTGTTCCTCGTGGTTTCACCCGCAGTGCCCCCGTTTCCGTGGGAATTTAGAGATTTTTAATCTTTTCAGGCAATTTTTTAATATGTTCTCTCCGTAAGAACCATCCTCAAGGAATATAAAAACAAACAATAAGTGAAATCGGTTCAGCTACTCTCGGGTTTGCGCAACATATTCAGCGATTACCTAATTTTTATATTATACCTAGATAACAAAGTAATTATTAAGTAAAATGTTTTTAGGTTAGATAAGACTTTGTGACATATCAACTAATAATCACGACTTAACTACGACAAAGTTCTTAACCGCGCCAAAACAAATCACGTCAATTACTAACTAAGGACTTTGTATCAATAATAGTAGCCCATTATCGGAGAGAACATGCGTTTTTTAATGAAAAAAAGGCTGGAATATGATTAATAGGGCGGCGGCACACGAGTTGTGTGTGATTCTTACTTTGACAGATTGTCTCTACTCTCTGACCTGAGCACCCTGGGGTGGCTAGTGGTGGGACGACTCTAGACCAGTCGGTTTGTCGATGTCGATAATAACTTATTATGTTGTTAATGCACTTAATGGTTGTTAACCCTTTAAGTGCCGTTGTATCTGACTGGGTATATTGAAAAAAATAACTCGCTATTCTTAAAAGTTAGTAAATATCTAATTATGTACCTACTAACTTTTTAATAATAGTGAGTGAGGAGTCACCGCAGTCAAGCCACGTCTTTACTGCCAGGCGTATCACGCCGTACAAAAGCTTTGCCTTTTTTTTAGGAAAGAGCTTCCGCGATGATTCGCGTTTTTGTTGATGTTTGTCAACTTCTGCTTATCTAATAAGAGGGTCACTTTGAGTAAAATGTAATACTAAAAAACTTAGTAATAAACCTGTGATGTCCCACAGTTGGGCAAAAGGTTTCACTATAATTAACATAAAAGTTTTAAACTAACATGGCCACATGTTAGAAGACCATAGTCCATACTAGTCTCCGAAACAACCATTATTTTTCCTAACTGTCCCTATAGATTACTTGTTGAACCCCCTAAGCTACTTCATCGCTCAACGAGAGGGCGAAAGATCCAACTCTCTCTTGCCTTCAAACAACCATCACTATCGACATACAAAGAAGCTAATCGCCACCCATCCCTAGTCGCGGGATCGCCTGAGATTACTCTCAGCACGATACTGTCCCTCGTCCGAGCTCGTTCGCGACGCTTTGACATCCCGACATACCCACAAAACCACATAAACACAACAATACACCTCTATCACAAAGCAATAAAGCTCAAATTGTATCAATGCTAGTGCATACCGAACATCTTCATACGTCATTTGTTGATAGACGGCCAAATCTCCCATGTGAGAGCGCTGTATTTTTTTACATCAATTTTTGAATATGCAATATAAAGTTATTGAACGATTATTACTCATACAGTGAATATATATTTTATGTTTGACGTTTGGTCGCTCGGGTCACACGAAAGTGTTTTAACGAACTGTCAAAACTTAAATGATATATCAATGCGTTTGAATATTTGATGGCGTGTGATTGGATGAAATTGCGTTTGTGTAATTAATTGTTATGTAAGTTTAGTGCTAAATCTAGGATACTTAGGTCTTGGCGCTTCGATGCAGTAGTGTCACACTCTCCTGTCAATTCTTGGATTTCATTCTCAGAACGATAAATTCGCTGTTATCCAACATTTAAAATTTGAGTTCCATCCAATTGTAGGTAATTAAATACAATAGGATTGTGCAGCTTAATAAGTCAGCTCACTTTTAATTTACATTTAAACAATTTTTTCTAAAAGTAGTTTTACTACCTCATTCAGAGTCGTCCATAAAATTTACTTTATTAATTGACGTAATTTTTCATTCATTACAATCATGTCAAAATCACTCTTAAAATCTCTACTTTTGATCACTGACGTATCTGAGTACGTCAGTGATCAAAAACCAAGTCTAATCCCAAATAGAAGTCACAGTCGTTTACTAACAACATTATTTTACGACACAAACTATCGCGTTTCTCGCTACTGGTATATTTATTACGAAACACGAAACGCAAACTTTATTTAATTTAATAGAACCATTTTAGTGACATCCAGATGTTAAATAATTAGAATTCGTTTTTATAGATCTATGAAATGAACCGTAAACTCATAAAAAATGAATGTTTATCAACTTTCTAATTTTAAAACACATGTTTTGATATGACAAAACTAATTTAATTTTGTTTATAACTGACTTTGGATACAGTAACCTGCAGTACCTGAGAGCTTTTAGTTATTTTGATAAGGCATTTTTAATTTAATGTTTATTAACTTATTTTTATTTCTTATCTTTATTAACTTAAGATATTGTTTTAAAACATTTTCTCTTTGAGAACGATGCACTCTCTGCAAAATTAATTTAACTGCAAATAAGAACTTTAGTCCGCACTAAGTACTGTACGACTTTTTTGTTAAATGTTTCTCATTTCTTGTTTGTTATGTGGTGTGCAATAAAGTATTTGTCTATCTATCTATCTAAGAAGAACTTAGTCATACTATGTATTAGTGGATGAATATGGTAGTCTCCATTCGGTGAATATGGTAGTGTATATTCGGCGAAGGAATACAACTATCGACTACTTACGCGTTAGCAATTGGCGGACGATACTGTAAAGACGACTAAAGTAGATTTAAAATAAGTTCAATGACCATATTTGGACGAAACATAATATAATCAAGACATAATCGAAGTTATTATACATTAAAAAATATTCTTGGTCGAAAACCTTCAAAGAAAAATTTATATCAAAAACATTGGAACCTTTGCAAACAACACCGTCATAAGATGGTTCATTTGACACTATTGTACCTTGAAAATGTTCGCTCGAAATAAGGCTTAATTCCCACTATTATACATCAATCTTGGACCCACTTAGAGGTAACGGAGGCATCAGAATGTGTCTCACGTCGCAACTGCGAGGGGCTAATGAAGTGTATTCGATGATGGGTACGAAGCCTTCAATTTAATGCGATTGACAGTACAGTGGGGAACCAAACGATTGTTTCTGGGCAAGTGTGAGTGGGGCCTTGGAATGAGCGGCGGGCTTTATTCAGAGGCAGATTAGGTAATAGTTACTATGATAAGCTTTGATAAGCTTTTTGCATTGTGTTGGAGACTACATAGAAGCAGTTTGAGGTGCAGAAAATATTTTAGGTAACACTAGATATGTACCAATATGTTAGATGTATGTATTTTAAAGAATATATTGTACAGACTTATGTGATATTGCTGTTTTAACCGATTCCAAAAAAAGAAAGATCTCAATTAGATTTTGAAGCTATGCAATATTTTAGCTTTACGATTAATAATTATTTATAATACCCTATGTTAATAGTATAATTAATTCATTGAAGTAAAAATATGGCTTTAGATAAGGATACTAGCAGCGCCCCGTGGTTTTACCCGCATTGTGCCCGTTCCCGTGGGAATTTCAGGATGATAAATAGTTCTTTCTTCCCGTTTAATATGGGTAATGCTCGAGATTGGCCTTTCTGTTATTTTTACAATAATCTTCGTTTAAACGCTACTTTAGCAGCCTCACCAAAGAATGTATTCCCATGAGACGTATTTAAATCTCACTGACGTCTTGTTCAAAATATAAAGGCACGCCGGGGAATATTTGCATAAACTCACACTTCATTCTTCAGGAGAGTTTTAAAGTTTACGATAAGTTGCGTTTGACAGTAGGATACTATGAAGATCTTCTCTTACTATTATTTCCTCTACTAGCAGTGATGTTTTCTTATGTTGGAACCGTTGGGAATTTTGGGATAAAAGTGGGCTTTAACCTTTTTAATAAAAGGACAGACGGAAGTGTCAAGATTAGATATTATAAGTTAAATAATAGGTAGATGTTAATCTATCTTTATAAATAAATATGAATCAGAGAAATGTTTTTAGCGCATAACTTCCAAACGACTAGACTGCACCAAATTGGATAAATCTTTCTTTTATGTCTTTGTTATTATCAGGAGAAAGAGTAAAAAAAACACATATAAAAAAATGGCGATACGAAGTTCGTCGAGTCAGTTAGTTATGTATAATTTTTAACGTTGATTTTAGTTAATAGGAACTATCCGTTACGTTTTCCTTTTAAAATTTTGATAAAAAAGACGTCAATACATTCTATATTTGAGGAAAACAACAACAGTAAAATTGAATACAGTTTTCCTTTTAAATCGATGTGTATGCCTTTATTAACTGACTCATACCACTGACATCAACCGATCCTTCACCCAAACATTTAAACTGTCTCAATCAAGCACTTTATTATTCAAAATCTAACGTTTGATTAGTACGCGATTACAGTAAAGCGTTCCTTGCAACATGCGGGCGCTGTAGTGTAAAATAAAGTAGTGCCGCATTCGGCGAACGACTGCAGCTGCTGTCAAATAATTAAATATATTAGTAGTCGTTCGTTGGACAAACTAATGTGAATATAATGTTTAGCAACCGAAGTAGATACAAACAAGTAGCTTGATAAATCGGAACCGCATTAGGCGAACGTATTAGTGTATTTGGGGCATTATGGAATCAAACCATCAATTTTGCCGTCGCGTCGGTAATTTGTCAAATCCAATCATAAATTCCTAATAAAAATATTTTTGTTAAAGTTAATAACTGTTCGCGGGGACTTTGTGTTTTTTGTATGGGATCCAATTTGAAAACTAATTACGAGATGCGATGACTAGGCCCGGAGGAGCGTCGGTCACTCTTGGGTGACAAAAAAGCATGATTAATGGTCAACACAAAAGATCCGTCAGTTAGTGTGTAGTCATCTTTATTCCGCTATTTTTACCGCTCCATAAGCTTATTACGAATGTGTCAGTGTAAATTGAGTCTTTGGAAATAGATTAGGCGTTTCCTTTTCATGTTGGGAATTATTTTTCGTTTTAAACTTCTCTATGTTTTATTCCTATAACCGAACTAAGGTATGATAAAAGTAGGGTAAAGTATTAGCCTATAATATCCTATACAAATGCTTCTTGTCTCGCCGAAGATAGCAGTATCAGTATTATTTTGTATACACTTTGAAATTATCTCAATCTGGTTTCTTAAGTTTAAGCGAACACTTTGAATTTAAACTACGTTTACGGATACAATTCGCTATTATTTTACATTTTTATCTGACGTTTCGGCTCCTTTACAGGAACTATGGTCACAGAAGACTAACTGAGCTTGAGTCTGCTGTGACTGAGAAGACTCACAGAGTCTTCTGTGGTCTTCTGTGACGACTCACACAGTCTTCTGTGACCAAAAATAAAAGCGAAGTGTATCCGTAAACTTAGTTTCAATTATCTCAATCCTTATAACAAGGCTTCATAGTATTAACATGATTCCCCTACTACGCACTTCCAAGTCATTTTAACACTTTGACATCCACCACCGACCCTGACCTTTTGATCGTGATTAAGTCGCCGATCAGTCGTGACATCTAAATAGCCGCAGAGAGGTCGCCGCAATCAATGACGGAAGGCAGAATCGATATGACGGAAGAATCAGAATCGATTCTCAATTCAAGAATCGATTTTGACGATACGTTACGCACGATACAGGAATCGAAGGTTGTCGATTACATGCGATTCGATTTATTATGTTGACATGTTAATGTTGATTAGGGACAATTGTTGCTTTTTTTGTTGGTTTTGTAAAACAATTTTTGTTTGTTTTTTGAAGGTTATTTTATATTATACTCGCAGCGTACCCGTTCCCGTAGGATTTTCGGGATATTTATTACTTATTTATGATCCTATTCCTGACCAAAATAAATAAAATAAAAGAGAGTCATTAAAATCGGTCAAGCCGTTCTCGAGTTATAAATGGTGTAACTAACACGACTTTATTTTGTTTCTATATTATTATTTTCTTTGAAATACCAAATGAGCAGTCAGTCATCCCTGGAAACTGTAAGTTTATAATATTATTTAAACAGTTAATGACTTTGTTTAATTTGTCGCCGTCACCCGTGTGCACCGTGGCATTCCCCTTTGCCTTGTGGCATTTTACAGACCCTTAGGTAGTTATTTCTCAAGAAGATATCTAATCACTTAAATAGACTTTAATGCGATCAAATAAAACTACTACCAGCAAAATATTCAATATACCTTCCACTCACGACATTTTATTTCCCACCAAAATAAAAATAAGTACAATCAAACACAAAAGTGAATTCAAATCAGTCAGAGACAAGTGGCGGCATCAGCCTTGACTTTTTCCAGTCATGGTTTGTCAATTACCGCGCCATTGTGCTATCACCCAGCGCCCGCGTCGATCTTATCGCGCCATAACAAAAAATATAGCTTAGCGCTTTTATGGATACTTGTACATATTTTAAGTATAATTATTTTATTAGTTGGAGTGTTTTAGTGTAGTATATTAATTATAGAGTTTAATTGCTTTTGTATTGTTAATACCGGGAATTGAACCTGGGACCTCAGTCTTGGGGATTGGACTGAACACATCACTGACGCGTTATAGAGGCAAAAAAATGCTCAAAAAAACTTTGATTAATGCTGGTACATAATGGGGTGAAAAAGTGTGCTATGAACGGAGACAACCAGCAATTTGAACATTTGAGAAAGAACTTACACCTAATACTTACACCTGCACTTGTTATTTTCTAACCATCACCGTCATTGCACCGAGGTTGTCACCTTTATAAGGGAAGAGCATCGAACTCAGAACCTTCACCAAAATCAATTGATTCCGTGCCTCGGAGGGCACGTTAAGCCGTCGGTCCCGGTTACTCTCTACGGATAGTAGTCGTTACATGAGCCATGTCAGAGGCCTTTGGCGGCTCTATAACTCTGACACCAGGATTGGTCAGGTTGACCATCCACTCGATGAAGAAGAAGACCAAAATCAACGGAGCAAAGCAAATACTTCAAATTAAACTGCAATGCAAATTAACGACACATTACGTAAACAAGACCACAAAAAGGAGCTATTTAAATTATATCTAGCCAATTAATCGCTTTAATTATGAGCTGATAAAATGTTAATTGAACACACTTTTGAATACTGATGTCATGCAGGATATGAAAATGTCATCATTATTTTAATTATTTACGTTATTTTATGCAAATACGTGACTTAAGACCATCGCAGATAGTCTCTAACAGACTTGTTCGATATTCGACTTGTTCGACACTGTCTGCTTTAGGACAGTCTGTTTTAAGACAGTCTGGAAAGTTGGTGCAATTGTCAAAGACAATTAATTCTATGACAGAATAAAGATGTCTTGTTGTCTCAAGAGTGCTTTCTTTCATAGGTCCTTGATAGGACTTGAGACTTAAAAATTACAATCTGTTTTCCTAACTGCCACTATTTTACCAAATGTCATATATTTCATGTTGTTAACTTTTAACTAAAGCGCGAGACACGCTTTGAGCGGTCCGTTGCGGGCTAGTGTGACATACAAATACGACGAATAAAACGTGTGATCCGCAACCGGACCGCATCCGGTCCTCACCCGGTCCGCACCCGCACTATTTTTGTCTTGCACTAAAGTAAACTTTTCCATTCTTTTATACCAAATGTACAGTCAAGGACAAACATAATTTGACACTACTTCTATTTTCAATTCAACAATAAGTACAATGAAGGTCAAAATCATCAAAAACAATTATCAAGTCACCTTTACATTTCCGTGTCAGTTTAAAAAAGAAGCTTTTGTAACTTAATTTAATTGATACATTATTGAAATATTTTTGGAATAACAAAAAACAAATTAGTATTTTTTTATTGTGATGCACTATGATCGTTAGCATTTTTTTGTAATAGTACATAACGATCAACTGCAATCGAATTCAAATATGACTTGGATTTGAGATCACCACACTGCAGTAAGCCAAGCTGGTGATTATGTCTAATCGTCCTGACTGTACAGTACTCTATCTAGTGCTCATCTTTAGTGAGCATATATGCTACGTAGTGGCACAAAAGGGTTTTCAGCCTGAAAAACCCTACATTTTTAGTAAACGAGTGAGCCTCGAAGTGATCCTCTAGAATATTATTCAAAATTTACGTACTTTAATTGATAGAAAATTAATCAAAAAGTTCCCGTTAACCCCTCTTCAGTGGTCACAGGCGACAGATTTCGCGCCTGTTCGTTGTATATTTTCAATTCAATATGTTCGTTAAGAAAAATAGTATAAAAAATGTTCTTATAACAATTCAAAATGCGTAGCGTTTGGTAAACCTAAGAAATCGATGCTTTAAACCCAAGAAACAGTCTTAAGTAAATATGACGGTAACGGTCGCATCCCTATCTCATGATCTCGCCGCTATAATTCAATGATTGTCACTGCGCAATGATTATAGAGCGTCGCGATCGTGACTCTGCGTCATCTTGTGGAATGTAATGGACAGCCTTACGGATCTCTGGGACAGCTTTGTTCTTGTTTTAACAGAATATCGATAGTTTTTTTATTAGATGGCATGTATGAAAATGTATATCCCATGTGTTATTCTGATGCCTGTATTACTGTAAGTTTCGTTTTAATCCTTTCGGAAGCTTTTTCGTGAAAGAGTAACAAACATACATACATACACCCATCCATCCTCACAAACTTTCGCATTTACAATATTGGTAGGATAAATTAGGCTTAAATCAACCTTAATCATGTTGGTATTATTGGCGAACTTTTTTTTTTTTTTTACCATGTTGGTAAGTGTACTTTATCGATTCAGGTCGCGTCTTTTCCCATCACTACGAAGGCGGTTACCCGTCATACGGACGTGTCGCCAATTACCGTCCAGTGTATTGACTCAGCCGAAACTAAGCTCTCATCATTTACATAATAACACCTTGTCCGAATACCGAATGGTACAAGTAATGAATTTTGAACCTCCAAATATTTGTTCGTTGGAAAAAATAGAGTCTGATAGCTTACTTAAATTATTGATATGAAGCTTTAGTAACGAGAAATAAGTTTTTGTTTATGATTTTTGTAGCGGTAAAAATAGTCATAAAACTTAAGCTTTCTAAAACAAAAGCTAACATTTATAGCTTGTTCTAATCTTGCCTGACACTCTTTTGATATTTAGCAAAACGCGGGCTGGCAAAAGGCATGTGGAACGCTTGCGTTCTATTGATCTCGCCATTCGCCACCTCACAGTTTGCAACTAATTCAATGTCAACCAAACTCATATTACTTATTGTACTCACTAAAAAACGTGTATTTCATAACCGCTACTGCCCACCACTTAAGCCTCCTTGAATATAAAGTGGTAAAGTTTCCCTACTAACATTCGTCCGAAATATTAGCCCAAGACCAAGATCGGTGTACCGATAGAGGTCAAGCGAACGCATTGTTTCTCTTTCCTGTATTATTACACCGCCAATTCGTATTTTCTATTGCGTCGTAACATGTTACACGATTGTCATTATGATTGTACATTTGCATTAGATTTGTTTTTGCTTTTGTAGATGCTTGTCAGGTGTGTGGTTGGGTAACCAGTGGATAACAGAAGTGCTTGATTGTACTCGGAACTAGCTTAAGATAGTTTTATAAGCTCCTTAAAAAATGGCTTAATTGTTTTTGGAGTCACTGAAAAATGTACCTTTTTCACAACATTTTATAGTCGTTACATGAGCCATGTCAGAGGACTTTGGCGGCTCAATAACTCTGACACCAGGATTAGTCAGGTTGATCATCCACTCGATGAAGGAGAAGAAGAAGAACAACAACATTTTAAACGGAGGATATCTTCCGAAGTAAAGTTCTTAAGTAAAGTCATTGTATGAATATAATAATAATAAAAATGACCCGGACAAATTCACTCGCGGTTAATTAGACCCAAACTAAGCTCTGAACTTGTAATATGGAAACTAACTAACTGATACTAACTACTACATATATTATTCAGCGTATTTAGGACCTCATCATATTCAAACCTTCTATAACACCTTCTGACATCTCAATAAGAATTTTCAAGTTTTTTAATGCGACAAAGTGCTACAACAGGCTAGCGCTGTGTACTAACGTACCTACAAATCCATCGACATTCCACCAACCAAATTCATCTTCTCAAACAATAGCATTCACCCAAATTAAAAGTCGTATCGTATATTGTTTTATAGAACAGAATGACGAAAGGCATCGTCCACGAGTGTACATGTACAGTCGCGGTCATTAAATCTTGCCGCTCTGTTAGCCGATGTCCAGAACACGTATTGTGTAGCGGTCTATAACTGTGAATGGTGTACATTCGTTTCTGTGTTTCGGATTCTGTGACATTTATAGTGTATGATTACGATTTTTTTGTTTACCTTCCGATTTCGTGGCGATTGATGGGTCATTAAGGTTTGGATGGCTTTGGTACTCATATTATGCTTTCTGTTCCCTGATTTTAAACTACTTAAATCGTCTAAAAACATTGGACATTATTTGAATGCGGTTTTATGTCGTTAGGTAGGATTTATCAATTCATATCTAGCGGTAATACTCGTAACTATAAGTTAGGATTTAATGTTTAATATCTATATGCCAAAGCTGATATTACTTCATTTTAAGGACCATTTTAATTCTTCTTCTTCGACAAGGAATTCATCACAATAAGTATTCAATGTGCTTAACGAAACGTATCAATAATTTCAATATTACCCTTTCTCGACAATAGAACATTCATCGCTGCGTAACCATACTCTTCTATATTTGTATGGCAACACATGACTGCACGCTAAGGTCCTATAAATAATGAGAATAAAATTATAATTTGTCGTAACAAAATCGTATGGTGTAAAGCAGCTTATGTAATTAAAAGGCTGAGATAAGTCGCCGGCGTCGCGGGCGCAACGACTGCCGTAATCTTTGACGCCATCAATAACAAATTAGTTTGTTACTGTTAAAACTTTATGTTCTGATTCTTCAATTATACATTATGAATGATAATACAGCTTGGGACTGGGTGGCGATATTCATTTCATTTCTAACTGTTTTAGTTACACCTTTGGATTTGAATTGAGTTTGATAATTATTTGAATGCTAAAAAAATATTGTTGTACTAAGCTTTTCCGAGCTTTAATAATTAATCGGTTTTACATAATTAAATTGAAGTTTGAAATTTCTTTTTATAACCATTCAATTATTGAACTTATATTGATCCTTAGGCAGGAAGTGCTTCGCTCTTCCGTGATTGAAATCAGAAATTGTAGCAGAATGAATTGGATTTTGGAACATCTAACTCGGTTTAATTTAATCCTAATCAGAATTAAATAAACTCGAATAAAAATAACATGACATCTTCAAAGAGCCTTTACGAATTCGATCTGTATCCCCTCGCATGCCTCTCCCTCTCAAAAAGTCCGGGCTTGTCTCTAAATAGAAACACTATATTAAAATAATATTATTTTACGATAGCAGTATCGTACGATCAAATTAGAATCGTTTTCAATTCGTAAATCAGAAACAAGACCAAATCTAGTATTGATGATAACTACACTAGGCCACTACTTCTTTCCTACGGAAACATTAGTTCGTTCAAAACATCGGAAACATTCAACCCATTTATTTGGAAGTCGATAAAACAGGTTAATTTGAAAACAACATAATTATATTTTATAGTTACCGAGTCGTGTTAATCACGACACTCGATATCTGTATCAATTTGTTATGCCCATTAATGTTTACATCCAAGTTCTATCATAATATAATTTCCAATAGATATACTTCTTTCTTAGGGTGTGGTACAAGTTGAAAGCTTTCATATACCTAAATGTAAATACAAGCAGAGAAGATTCTCTGTCCAAAGTTGATTTTCAAATTGTTGATTAAAAGTTGGTATGTCACTGTTGCAAAATACTAAAATAGTTAAGGTATTTCACAAAAAAAAACTTAATAGGTTTTTTATGATTTGTATGATTAGGTAGGTAGGATTAGGCGTAATCACCACGCTTGACCCGGGAATTGAAACCGGGAGCTCAGTCTTGGCAGGCGAGTACACATACCACTAGATCTTCGAGGTGTCAAGATCTGTCTAAAAATTTAACTGTTCATATTTTCTTGATCATGTTTTAAAACTATTCGACAATCGCTCTGCTTTCATAACCGCTTTTTCCTATCCACTTGACCCACAGCTGCTCAAATTGTTCACGGCCATTCCGAGTCGTCTGCTTTCCGATATCAATAACCAGTTAAATACTGGATAGCAGTTAATTGATCGACCGTGGTGACATTTCGTTGCGGACCGTCAAACGGTCGGCGCTTTTGATCCCGGCCGCCATATTTGATCACACACGTCACAAAGGACACCGCGCCGATTAAACGTGTACGTAGAGAAATGTGACACTTGCCTAGTTTCAGCTTGCCGGTGTTTTATCAAAAAGTCGGTACAGTTTTGCTATTAAGTGTTAATTGGAGAATTTTATAATTTATGGACAAATACGTTTGTTTGTGGTCAATTGTTAATGGGTAATGACAAGTGGTGTGGTTATTGTTCTGTTTAAGTCTATAGAATGTGTAATGAAGATACTGAATGTCCTTTGATGAGGTTTTTTGTATTGGCGGGTCTTTTTGAAGGGTGGTAATTGGAATAGCTATCGATTTTTGTACTTTAATGAGTTTTAATGTTATTGTGGCCGTTTTTGTCCTTGTTAAATATGTTAGACAAATTAATCTAATGCATATTATTATAACACTTTTTTATGCTTAGGCGTTGTAATTAAGTGTGTAGATTGAGCTAGTAGGCGAGTAGCAAATTAGAGAGTTCAATACATCGCGAGCGAGCGAGCGAGCAATTTGACATGTGTAACGCGCGTGTTCTGGTAAACTCACGGAAAAGCAAAGGACTTACTGCGTAAGGACTTCTCTATTTCGTAGTAATTAATTAATGGTCTTACTTCACTACGGACCCAAAGCATCATTACTTAATCTAATTATTACCAATAGTCCATAAAAACCCAATTAATAAATCAAACAAATTATTCTGACCATTATCACAACGCAATAAAGTCTAAATGTCATTCCCATAGTTTAACAAATTAATACACAAAGTAACATCACGATCATGAACTTACGAAAACGAAAAAATCACGACAAGACTATACATAGGTCTGTTTTACAAGTCCTCTTTGTCCAATATACCTTGACCCGCAAACTTATGAAGTATTTTTATAATTGGAGGTCTTTTTACAATGGTTTGGCTTAAGATTCGTGAAAAAGTCTAAGTGACCGCCACAGGGTGACGAAATGTTCTATGTAATGGAATAATTACTTTTATTTTGCAATGCAATGTATCTGCATCATTTGCTGACTGATACAATCTTATTGTTCTATTTTAGTTTGACTATGGATGAGTTATTTTTAGTACTAGCTGCGTTCTGTGGTTTTATTCGCGGTTGAATGTGTATATCGTTTACAAAATATTTTTACATACTTACTTATTCAATTTAATATTAAGTATACAATTCCAAAATTATGATAAACTGAGTACAATTTTCTTCGAAATAATCAATTTCTGGACTTTCAAGCACAAAATAGTTTTACGACAAAATTACTTAAAAATGTACACAGTTAAGTTCAGACACCAATTATAAAACAAACACTCGAAAACGCAAAAAGATAGTGTGTTGACCTCTGAACCGGCAATTTTGATTTAAATACTATAATTAAAAATTAATTTGGGTAATTATATCTGTCACTTGACTCACTGAACCGTATTCTGGACAACGCCGATGACGTCACGTTTAACATAAGAATAGCGATGGGAATTTTGGCCGTGATTGTACTTTTTGTATGTAATCTTTGGCGGTTTTAATAAATTGGTTGAAATGGGACCATTATGTAAAGTATTATTATATTGGCGTTAGTAATTAATCTCGTGAAATGGGGTCATTTCTGGTAAATAATTTAAAATCGTTTCAGAACTGGAATAAAATGTGGTAACAACGTCAATTCAAAATTAATAGTATTTGCTCAAACCTTAGAAGCCAGTAGGTAACAAACATAAAAAAAAACGCATGAATTAAACCTCCTTCTGTATTTGATCTTAGTTAAAAATAGATCGATGTCATACTTAAATGCCAAATGTGTTAAGGAAAGCATTATTAAATCAATTCATTAGTCATCGATTAATTGGAAATCAATATAGTTATGTTCATGAGTAACCGATTCTGAGATATCGATTTATTACTTACTTGAACTTTGACGTCACTCGATGACGATTTCAAGGGTTATAAAGTATCTGCAATCCATCTTAATTCATTAAATGTATGACAAAAAAGTGTGTTTTTGTCAGCAATTAGATGCCATTTGTTTGCCTTTGATTGATACAAAGACTTTTCCTGAAGTGACGTCATTGATAACGAAAGTTTACTCGCTACGAGTTTAATAGAAAGCGAGTTTAGATGTCAGTTCATTCCGATTGTTAAGCAACGTGCATCTCGACCCCTACTTGCATGGTCAATAGTGGCATTTCTATCTGAGCGCTCCGGCGCTTCGGAGGGCACGTAACGCAGTCGGTCCCGATTGTTGCAATCGTTGAACACTGCCGGAGGCTTTTATGCGGTCTAAAAACCCCAACACTAGGATTGGCCACTAACCTACTCGAAATTAATGAATGAATTTATAGAAAGCGAACGTCAAACATGTCAAAACTTTGTCTCGAGAACTCGCCGTTTGCTGATTGAGAAGTCTTTGAATCAAAAACGCAGTACAGGACAATACACACATTGACGTTGTATTCCTTGTATTTGTATGAAAGATGACCTTTCATACAATAGCACTGTGTGTAGCTTGCGTATAATAAACATGACATATACCTATTTTATCCATAGATCTGTGCATGTTCCTACCCAGTTCAAAAAGCACGTTTTTTTTCAAACATCGCAACTTTACAAGCACATTAAAATTAAGTACCTTTTTTTAAACAATGTTCTGTGGACTTTCAATTACATGAGCCATTCAATTATTTAGATTAAGATCTACGTAGCGTGGACATCCTTACCGTGACGAAGTTAAAAAACTAAATTACACCAGGCAGGTGAACCGACGACATTTTGTTTCTTTGAATTGGATTTTTTTAGACGTAATTTCATAATTCGCTTTTTGTCCTGCGATCGGGCGTTTTTCGATTACCCGGCCCGGCACCGGCGCCGGCACCGGCACCGGCGCCGTGCCGGTGCCGGGGAAGCAAAAATGTATGAAAATGTATAGCTCGCTTTTTGACTTACCGGTGCCGGCTCCGTCGCCGGCACCGGTGGGAAACTTGCTACCCCGGCGCCGGCGACGGAGCCGGCACCGGTAAGTCAAAAAGCGAGCTATACATTTTCATACATTTCATACAAAAAGTAGTAGTAAGTCAAGTACTACTTGACACTAGATGGCGACACATTTGGGAAGAAAATACATAAGTTTACGTATAATTTTGCAGTCTTATATTGTAATAATAATACGTAAATACTAAAAACTGTTATACACTTAGTCCTAAATACCTTTTAGTAGCTGAAACAGTACTTTTATAGTTTTTATTATTATATTATTAACTGGCCGCCATCTATCGTCAACTAGAATAACTATTTTAAACTTCAGAAATATCCAGGGCCGTACTCAGAATTTCTTTTAAATTTTACCAACTAATTAAATTTTTTTGAAGCTGAGTTTTGAGTTCTGAGTTCGTCCCATCACATTAAGACTTTTGACGCCTAGTGTGAAGTAGCTGAACTACGTAGTAACATCAACATCAACCTAAACTAGTAGTTTTGCTATTAGCCGATAGATGGAATATTGAGAAGTGGGCGGAGCTTAACACCACCTCAGTGCAAAAAATAGAAACGAATATACAACATTTAGTGTGAAATCAACCTTAACGACCTACAAATAAAGTATTTTATCAAAGGTGTCAGTACTGTACCAGTCACCGGGCGTAAACCGGCATCGACACCGGCGCAGTGGAAAAACGAAACCCCGGCGCCGGTGCCGGTGCCGGTGCCGGCGCCGGTGCCGGTGCCGGTGCCGGTGCCGGTGCCGGGTAATCGAAAAACGCCCATCGGATTGAAGGTCATTGATAATTTGGAATGTCTATTTTTTAGATGCAATTAGTTTGGGAGGAAAATCTGATGTTATCATCTTACATTTCTCACAGCTCTGACGTTAGTTCAAAGGCGATAGGTTTGGTTATTCCGTTTTTAACCAACTTCAATAAGAAGGTTCTCAATTCGACACGTGTGTATGTTTCTTTGGCCTTTTGACCAACTTGTCTAGCAGTGTATTTCAGGCTAAACATAACTTACTAACCCAACCTGAGGAATATTTAGGACAAGTGTGACTTTTTAAAGTCGTTTCGACGAAAAGTAAACTAAGTTAGCATCATTCGATCTCCAACCCACATTATGCTACACCATGCAATAAAATGCCGATACTCAGATCAGTACAGTACCGTGCCATTCATTCACAATGTCCCATTCACGTCCACAAATGTGCGCATCCGGTGACCACACGCCACCACTTTAACGGGACACTTGTTCCAATTTTATGGGGAATTCGGGAAATTCACCAGAACGACATCCCGCCTTACCGGTTGTTTCGACACTAAATCATTTTACTAGGAACATTGTCATTTTAATGATTTCTCTGGAGAATTCTACTGAACTAGAAAGATGCGCTAGATTCTTTGATGGATTTAGTATATTTTTGGAATTAGCTGTGACATTATAAAAATAGGTACAAAGACATGGGATGAAATCTCGTAGAAAATATTGTGGAGCGTCCAGAAATGAAGAATACGCTCCGAATGCGCAACTTAGAAGCAGCTTATACAAGAATAAATATAGCTAGTTTGATCCAGCTTTGAAAAAACTTATCTTTTTCCAACTTTTTCTTAAGGTGAAGTAACGTACAGACAAACCAGCGATAAACTTCATACCCGTAGAGTGACAGCCATCGTTCTACAAAACCAATAGACTACAACCAGAGACCGTGAGCAAGTAATTTCTTCTGCTGAACATATATCCATAAAATGACCTTAATACAAAGACTAATGTTTTCATATTAGTGAGAAAAAAGATTGAGACAAATATAGAGGAAAAGTTGAATGTAGGTATTCTAAAAATGTAGGTACATTAAAAAGAAAATAGCAGAATTCGAACACACCAATTCGTCTACAAAGTATCTGGTTTATACAAACCATTGATTATTTAGCAAATAGCATTCCTCATTGAGATTCTGTACAGAATTATTGACAGCAAAGGAAAAATCACTCAATCAGTATCGTACGAGGGGCGAACCGCGTCAATGACCTCACGTGGTAATGTTAAAACAAATCTATAATTAGTGTAACACTCTTCTGGTTTGTGTCGTGGTTGCTGTAAAAATTAATATAAACAAATACTTGCTCTCACACTGGGGTGGGCCGAACGGATCTTTGAACGATTTTTCTGTTTAAAGAACGTGACTCATGTTTGAAGATTTGCTACTTCTTTCCTTACCTTGATCTCATTTTTTGACAATTGTAAAGCTATCGTAATAACCCAAAATCATATTCTGAGCCTTTCATCTTTAAGACATGAATCTACATTAACATTAATATATTTTTGTAAAGGCTGACAAGTCAGTCTCAAAACTGACTTGTACTCTATAACATTTTATTAAAAGTACAAAGAAAATTCTTTGAGACGCTGTCTTTAGCGCATGCACTTTCATATGTTTCCATTGAAAGAGATAGCTGTATCTCTATTCTGCTCTCGCCCTTAAGGTATACAAGTATAAAATAAATCATATTTATAATACTTAAAGATAGCAGAGACAGATGAATGCAAAACAAAGGAATAAATAACACAGACCCACTAGCTGTTTGCGCAGTAGAAATGATGCGTTGTGCCAAAATACGTCATACTTACACATACACAATCAATACGATAAAATGACGAGTCAAAGCACTCAGTCACTATTTTCATAACAAACAATTTAGGGAGCCTTATGGAGTCAATTAAGGTATCACCAACCCGCAGTTACCAAGCGTGCCATTGTGCCGAATCGTCTGTACTGATATCTTCAGTGAGATGTGAGACCTATGCCCAGAAATGGGATACTATTGGCTACCATTTTTTTAGGTTCAATTCGAAGACCAATCGTATATCGCGAGTTAACGGCTCCATTCTGCGTTCGTTTCCAAGAATCTCTTGTGAAAATGATAAAAAGCGAGGTGACATTGTGCTATTTGATAGAATCATTGAAATTTATAGAAACCTTCAGTTTGCAGAAAGCTGCTTGCAGTCTGCAGTCTTCTCTCACTTGTATCTTTATGATTACTTTTTAAACAAAAGAATAAGGAAGTTACATGCTCGATCATTTTTATATCAGCACAAAACCAGAAGTCACTCATAATATAAATATTCGTTAAATAAACTGTGAACATTTATCAGCTAGTTGTCATTAATTTAGTTAGATTGTCATTAATCTGAAATAGAACTGGGTGTAAACATAATCGTGATGTTTTTACAGCGAGACATATGTTTCTCAGCTTGCTGTCACCGAGTGAGCAATCGCGCCAGTGAGCAAGAACACGTGTTTTGTTTGATTTTTAATTATCATTTTTATTAGTTACTTCAAACTGAGATCAAGAAAACGGTTTATCAATTCCATGTGTTTTGAGGTGTATCGGCTTTCTTGGGGAAAGGTTACAAATGACTGTTAATTTATTTATTCTACTGAGCGTTAAGGTCGTAAAGTTTCTTTGCCTTGCAGATAGGACACTATAGGTAACTAATTTAATGTCTTTTTAAGATGGCATCAACTTCTCACTGTGCTGATACATTCAGCAAGTTTAAGGTACTTTTATCTTTCTCCTCCAATAAATCGTATTTTTACCTTTTATCGTTCGCAAGCGAAGGAATCTCTATCAATTTGATGGATGACCTGATACCAAAATTTCTTAGCTAAAGGTGATATGAATAAAACTGTTGCTTAACTAGCTACACAAATCTATATTTACAACATTTCTCATGAATGAAATCAGAAACGTTGCAAAACGCAATACTGAATCAACTAACAAAAAAGTTATCCTGTTTTTAATTAATGAATGAAAAGGTCTATTAATAAAGAACAAAATTCCAATCATTCAAAAACTGAACAAATAAATCTGAAGAAAACAAAGAAAAAACACAATAAAAAAAGATCTAGAAATAAATTCCACGTTTAAAAATCACACATCACACAACAGTTCCAATCTTCCTTCCCAATTCCTTCCCACGTCGTGTAAACATCCGTGGCACTAATCTGACCAATTTGTCTTTTCAAATGTAAACACACCACATCAAACGGGGCAGGAGTGATACCAATGACAAAATCCATTAAATCTCCGGCGATTAGTAAACAAATGAGGCGAGTGACAGATCTGGGCGGTTGGCACTGTGACAACTACGCCGGTGGCACTAGCTAAAGGGAGGGCATACGATTGGATTGTGAATGGGGAACGGTTCCGATTGTGTTTTGTTTTATTTGATTGAAGATCGGTAGAGAGACAGGGTAAATTTTATAATTCGAATTGAAAACAAAACACTCTCGTTTTCTATTCGTTTAAGAATAATTTTAAAAATGGCATTGTAATTTTAAATAGATACCTAGTTAATTTTACGTTATACAACCAGGTGCTTTTAAAATAATGCATTTTCTTAATTAGCCGCAAGATTTACTAACAGTACCTATTACTAAAGCTCTAGCTTTCCGTTCTTGGTCCCGTTTAGATCTCGTCTACATTTAACCTATTCTTCATCTAAAAAGTAAAAGCGATTGACGTCTGTGTATCGGCACCATAATCCCACTTTATATCCCATATATTTTATGTTACCAATACTCCGAATACTAAATTATCTGGCCATTGAAACACCTGAGCGATACACTGCATCAACGACAAGACATTACCACTAAACATAAACAGACATGTTCCCAATTCGATTCCCAGAAATGTTTAAACAGTAAAACATTTTTCCAGGAGACACTTGTATGAAGAAACTGTGTATCTGATCTATTTTTGGTTTTTTAAAAGCTTTGTAAAATGTTACGAGGGTTGTGGACTTCTGCGAATGTGTTTGTGGTGTCAAATCGGGATATAGAACTTTTTTTGGAACTAACCGAACTTATTTGGTTTCATATTGATGCCAATTTTTTTTATACATAGTAGCTTAATGACTGAGAAGTTTGGGCCATAATTTTGACACTCCAAAGAGATTCTATAACTTGTGGTGGGTAAGTTAGTCCTTCGCAGGTTTGTCAAGTGACCAAAAAGAAACATTTACCAGTGTCCAACTGTGATTTAATTTTTCAACATTACTTTAAAGCTGAAAAAAAAGGTTTAAGGTATTACATTACGTAAGGCAGGTACTGGTCATAAAAATAAAACGTAAATTGGACAGCGAATAAAATCGAACGTACTCTAATTAGAGTGACGACTAAAAATAATTAACACTTTCTTTTAAATATCGTAACTCGATATTCCATTGTATTTCCTCATTAGCCACAAATTTATCGAAATCAGATCCAGATCGATGGCAGCTAATTGAATCGAATCGAATTGTAATCGAATGAAATCGTATTCGTCTCGTTCTATTTGTTCTAGAATACGTGCTGGGATATAATTAGAGGTGCAATTGCTAAGGATCCTTCCTCAGTACAGTGTGGTGTTGTTTGTAAAGCTGGTTACATGCTATGGGACGCGTCCGTAAGTCGCGATGCTCAGACTGAATGACAGGGACTAAGAAAATTTTCTGACTTAGGACTCATTATTTGATCAATGCACAGTATGGCACAGTTAAGCTTAGTATGGTAGGTAGATAGATAAAATTCTTTACTTTTCCATAAAATAAATATATAATGTACAAGAACAATAGACTTGATTGGAAGGTAAGATTTATTTCAAACAAGATGTTTGTCAGTTCAGCCGTTTTTTTGCGTTCATCAGTCACATTCCACAGTATGTTTCAGGCTTAAGGCGTGATAGTTGTTTGGCGTCCCGACGACATTACCGGCGCCGCCTGCACGATTTAAACTACCACACAAATCAAAACGAAACATGTTTTTGAACCTCACGTCCTAAAACCAACCTTAAGGTTGAAGTGATTAGTTCTAAATTTCAGTAAAAATGTGTCGAGCATTACGTTATTGGTAGCAGTGAAAAGAATCAAAGACACGTTCAGGAAATTAGACTTTGTTTATGTTAGTGGAGAAGACAAAATCCTTTGTTTCCATAATGCTGCGCATGGTGTAGAACAAATGCTCCGAACGCCTATATTGTTTACGTTACACGTTGACATGAGGAAATTCGTCAGCGGAAGAAACCGCATTTGGGACGTAGAGACGAACAGACATAAATCCCGATGAGTGACAAGCAAAACTTTATGAGTCTATAAATTAGAAGACAAAAATAGTGTTGATACCTAGTTGTAAAGTTTGCTTTGAGTTGTCGCATGCGGTGTGACTTTATGACCCTCTCGAAGTGAACTCATTGTATTACTGTTTTCTATTCTGACATTCTATATTAAGATCTGTTATAATAGTTTTGGATCAGTATTGAGATCCAAGGGTAATGGAATAATATTAGAATTGGGACTGTTGTGTCATTGGAAATTCTGATGCGATGACGATTATTTATCGGAATAACTTGACTTGGATATACGTTGGTGACTTTTCAGTTACATAGTATTTGTCTAAGATTAAAATTTTGACGGAAACTTTTTGAAAATTTACAATAAAAATTTACTACATTATGCAATAGAAATATGTAAACACTTGGAAATTATAAGTACTCGTAGATTATTGTGAAAAAAAAACATCATACATCTTGTCTATCTGTGACGCCTCTACCAAAGAACGGATTTGGAACAATTTTGGTATACTCATACGAGAGATATAAATTATTAATCCTTTGAAACTAACATTACATAGGTACTCAACCGAAATTTTTCTTTAAACTTCAAGCGTGTATTATGGCCATCTGATACAATTACGTACTCGTACATACAAAAAATACTTCATATGATTAATAATCATAATATACTCGTACTCTAATTTATTGATTATACAATTGACATTGCAGAAATGTCCAGTGAATGTAAAATTGTTTATGGTGCTAGAATATAGTAGAATCCATCAATAATTTCATATTAAAAACTTCATAAAGACAAAAGACAAAAATCCAACAATTTTAAAACAATGCGTCTCGAAACATCCATTAACATAAAAAACAACATTTTACGGTTCCCCCGTACATAAAACCAATGCTGACACTCTTTCATTATAGGCGATCAAAGGCCCTACCAGGCTGTCGCCTCAATCCATATAACATTTAACAGTTTGGTAGATTGCCAGTTCAATTTAAACTGTGTTTATATGTTGGGATAAGTCAAGATGGATAGAAGGAACGTGCTTGAAAATGTACGTTTTATTGTGTCCAATTTTTTACATGTAAAGTCGGCCTATGAAATGTTCAGCATGTTTCATTCATATATTCAAATTGAATGAAGTCGAGACTTGATGCCGTGGTAAAAAATGTTCAGAATACCTATCTCTATATCAATGATACTGCTTTAATATCATTGAATGAAGCGTAAACAGTATGTACACTGCTGGGACTTCGATAGGGTGAATACGCCCTTTCCAAAACTGCTAAAAGTGTGGGTGCGTTCAGCACTTTCAATAAATTTTGCTCATTTAGATTGTTGAAAAATAAATGAACATTTACTCTGTTTTAATGTAGATTCCTTTTGAAAAAGTTGGTCTGTCCTTTTTAACTCCACCTATACGTTTCAACGGCCCCAGGACAATATTCGTATTGCATGTTGACAGAATTCTAATTTCGTGTCATCGTAAACATTTTTAACTCTTTGTCATGATTTTTCTGGGCTCAGTTCGTTTCGTGATCAACTGGGTTTGATTGGAGAGAATTAATGTGAGCTAATTAAATTAGTGTTTTGAATAAAGGGGTTATTAATATATATTAAAGAGTTACTTTAATATATCATCCCAAGCCTGTATTTAATTATTATTAAAAAAGTTTAAAAGAATGTCTCACATGTTATAAAGATAAACAGGATCTACATAAATTAAACTCACAGATAATAAAACTTTTGGAATGCTGACAAACGGTAGCTAAAATAAAAAAAATGTACAGAACTTTGAAAACATAACGAGTTACAGTTTTATTATTGTTTATTTAGTCTGTGACACGACGCCCGTTTGAAATATTTTACAACGTAATCAAACTTTTTGTCAAAGCTGCTAGCGCGGGATTTCCAACCATTCTTTTTCAAACTTCGAATATTAAAATATAATATTAGCTTCATATGTCATAATCATTCTACAAAAAACAAAACACGGTCGTAAAAAAAATGTCTTCACTAAAAGTCACATTTAATGAAAACAAAGATTATGTTTATTACTGTTTTATTTTTCGTATAACTTTTATGTTGCGATAAAATGTTAGAATCTGTGCTCTGGTATTTAGTAAGAGATTGATTGTAGTTTGTCTCTGTGAGGTCGAGTGACGAACGGACCGAAATATCTTTTCATTTGTTGATGTTACTTCAGCATACTAGTGACAAAATTAGACTTTTTTGTTGTACGACACACATGTTCTGTGTTTACATTTCGGAACGCACTGTACATGGGTATTTGGGACACAGTTTAAAACGTGCACAATTTGTCGGCTTATTTTGAAAATTAATCTCAGTGTGAGACTATAAACTCATGCTGAGATTTTTAGCTTTTTATTTAAGATTATAGTTAAAGTTGTTAGTTAAAGTTTAAAATAAGGAGTGAATAGTAGGTTAGTTATTCTAAATATGAATAACTTAGATTTAGCTAGATTATCTAGATCACTAACATTGGCAAACCCGTTGGCTTAGTGGTTTGTAGAACGCTTCATATGTCTGAGTTTGCGAGTTCGATTTCCGCCATAATCACCACCCATGCCTACTGCGGGATGGAGATCTTGCGGGACGAAATCAGAGTCATATTTGAAAAGTAAATTGGGAACATGCTTTACTTTTCCCTGGAATGAACTGTGGATTTAAATCTTGGCAGGCGAATGTCCTTGCTACTGAACGAGGCTTAAGCTTAAAGTTACATAAATAAATAGTACAGGGAGTCTTCGTATACTTATCAAAAGCTTAGATGTAAAGTGTAAAGAAACCTCATACTTCCTCATAGCAAAACCACTTCTAAGCAATGCTGTAAGTAACAATACTGTACTTTTATAGTGATGTGATCGGTTTGTTACCCAAAAAGTTGTTTTAAAAGCTTTTAAATCAAAGAAATGCATTTGAGTATGTTGGTTAGAAAGATGTTAACGCTTTTGTGTTTGTTAATAGCAAATGGTTGTATGAAAATCGAGCCAATCTCTATTTGGTTCAAATTCCATTACATGTAAGCATTTTTCCTACTTTTCAAACATGGCTCGGGTTAGAGATCACCAACCCGCATTTGGCAAGCGTGGTGATTATGTCTAATCCTCCTCACTGTGCTGATATCTTCAGTGAGATGACGGCCTTTTGACGGCGGTGTGGCCTTTGCCCACCTGTGGGACATTACAGGCTTATACTTTCTTTTTTTCATTTTGTCTTGAGTACAGTAAACCCAAATCATTAGGTAGACAGTCTTCTGGTGCATGAAAGAATAAGAAAAAGCAGACACTAGACAGACAAGTCTAGAAGAGCCAAGACTAGATAAAACAACAGACTTTTTGTCTGCCGCAGACTTTTTGTCACCTCGAACAAATCAGTTTAAAGACATTTGTACTTCTTTATCTCTTAGTTCTGGCAATTCCCATGATATAAATACCCTGAATAACCCATGACACCATTCCCAAAATCACCCATAATCACTAACTATCAAAACCCATCAAATTCCATCAAGTAATGACCATGAATCAACACCTTAAGTCCAAAACCGACCTCCGAACGCGAAGTTATTAAAATCATCATAAAACTATATTTACATACAAGCTGTTGTCCCAGGCTTGTCTTGTTATTGGTTTACGAGACCACCCATACATCAATTGGTGCGATCGTTAAATTATAACAAAATGTGTTCAGTGCTGGTTTATTAATCTTTTGACAAGTGTTTGTTATGGATTATATGGTTTGTTCGTTAGTCTGTTTCTATTAGGAGTAGGTATTTTATCGATATTAGTTAGGCATACTTATATAGCTAAACTAGCGGCATCCCACGTTATAGGTACATGTTTCCGTGAGAATTTCGCAATGAAAAATAGCCTATAACCTTCCAGTAGAATGTGGCTATCCATTACAAAATTAGTATTTAAATTGGATTACTAGTTTCTGAGATGAGCGCATTCAAAGAAACAAAAAATCTAACTCTTCATATCTACACTAATATTATAAAGAGGAAAACTTTGTTTGGTTGTAATGAATAGGCTCAAAAACTACTGGACTGTTTTTAAAAATTCTTTCACCATTCGAAAGCTACATTATCCACGAGTAACATAGGCTATTTTTCATCCCGAAATTACCACAGGAATGGACACAACGCGGGTAAAACCGCGGGGCGCTGCTAGTTTATTATATTAGTATACTCTTTACTAGCTTTATTATAAAGTTAGTATTAGCCTGTAATGTCCCACGGTTGGGCAAAGGCCTCTCGGCTCACTGAAGATATCAGTACAGTGAGGAGAAAGGATGTGGTAGTAGTTACTCGTCTTATTTTTTTTTTTGAACTTATTTGTTCCCACTACTGGGAAAAGGTCTCCCTAAAATTGATTCCAATCTCACAATCTTTTAAATACATCTTTGGAAATCTATCAAATCAAATCAAATCTATTGTCACGTAAATAACTGTGCCTCATACGTGAATCAAAATAACATCCAATACTTAAAGAATTACTTTTAAGAAACGTTCAGAATTAGCCCGTGCAATGACCCTTTAGTACACGTAATCAACCTTAGTAAGGCACCTTGTCTTGTTAGAACAAACTCCCTGACAGAAGGTGATTCGGTCGAAAAATAACAAAGATTTAATGTGACAGAGTTCTAAAAATGTACAGCTTTTTAACGTCACACGTGTTCGTCATTGTTTAATCATCAACTCTTTAAGAGACATTTTTGATTTGTTTATGACATTCTGTTCTAATATAAACTGAGAGAATGTGTCTGGGTGTAAGAAATGTTTGTACTAAGGGTATTCATATAGTCTAATTTGGTGGACTTTTTAAGAAAAATATTATGTTGATGTTTAGTTTGAAACCATTCTAAAACAAAAGAAGACGTATACATAGACCGCAAAACATTAGAAAGAAAACTCTACAATCGTGGACAACTTTAAAAGAATAACTTAGTGCTATTTTTGAATAAAACATACTCAAATCAAAGAAGGTAAAACCGCGGGTCATACTAGTCAAAGTATTCAGTATCAATCTAGACACGGGTGAAAAAATCGCTTTAAATATGAATTGATAAAAAAAACGATGATAGAGCGAAATGGAGGAGAAAAAAAGGCTGACCACACCACCATGTGGGAATCGACCACCACGACGAGACAGTGAAAGAGAGACAGAGAATGAGAGGGAGTGAGAGAGAGAGGAGTGGAGGGTGAAATATAGAGGGATAGAGAAGGGGCTTCGAGAGAGGGAGAGAGCGAGAGAGAAGAGGGATAAAGACATAAAGAGAACGATTGAAAAAAAACAGTCTGCTTTGTCCCACAGCTGGGAAGGGACTCTCGCTTATTAAAGGTATCAGCACGGTAAAGAATTTAAATTAATTGTACCCAAACAAATAATTTAAAATCTCCCCTTGTTTACTTACATATCAAAGGGCGCGCTTCTTATAATTAACATTCTTCATAACGTAATGTCATACTTTCACTTAAGCTTAAAAAAGCCCCGAGTGAAATTAAAAGCTTTGAAGTAAGTGTTCTAGCGAATAAGCTGTAAAAAGTTCAAACGTTGAAAAAGATTGTCTGTTTGTAGAACGGTGCTGGTTTTAGCCGATTATTAAAAAGGTTAATTGTGTTTTTAGCTTGATTGTAAAGAAAAGGGTTTTTTGAAAAAATGCTGGTATATGTTTAATATTTAAATTGTTTTATGTTACATGTCATTTTTACCATCATTTGTGATTAAATAAATTTCAGTAGATATTTAATTTTGATATTGAATTTATACTAGCTGTGCCACGCGGTTTGACCCGAAGCGCACCCGCTCCCGTAAACATTCGGGATACTTATTACTTATTAAGTTATTATCCTCTTCCTGACCAATATCAATATTGGTCAGGAAGAGGATAAATAAAGAATAAAGAATCATTAAAATCGGTCTAGTCGTTCCCAAGTCATAAATGGTGATACTTAACACGACTTTCTTTTATATATAAGTATGCTTAATTACAAGTATGATAATTGTTAAAATTACCTTATATTCTATATACCTTTACATTCTTAATTGGTAACTGAACACGCAAATAACTTCGGTTTTGTGACAATTAAAAAATGGAAGCCAAAACTGACAAACCTAATAAAAAGAGCACAGTACAGTACTATTCCATAACTCCATTATAATCTTAAGTGACACACTCTTTCCAATTCATTAGTTAATAACTCAATTAAAACGACCTTGTAAGTTTTTATTAAGTTCGCTATTTGTGGTACAACCTTAGGGTCCAAAAAGCGACAAAAAACCCTAAACGGGGGCGACCACAGAAGTTGACATTTGACAAAAACCATACCATTTTATCTTAAATCAATTTTGCGTAGTCTACCGTTTTCCGACCTTCTTGCGAACTGTCAAAGCCTTTTACCGAAATAACAATGACATATGAACCATTGAAAAACAATTTGCTGTTGTATTTTCAACTCTATTCACTTAACTTAAGAGGTAAATAAAATTTTATGACAAGCAAAATATGTCAAACTGAAGTTCATATTGCCAGATTCGAACTAAGTGAGTTATAAAATATTTTTTGGGTATTTTTTTGCAAATCGGAATTAGTTTTCACGTTGAATGGGTATGGTAATTTCTTTGTACATGTTTTTTTATATTATTTACATAAAAAGTAATGTGTTTATGTGGGGAATTTTCTATTTTTTTTTTACAAAAGTTGAAATTCTAAGTATCATATCGATTTTTTCAACCAAAGACCACTTGTGTGTGTTAAGTGTGATGTGATAAGATATAAATAAAATCACTTCAATTTTCCTCTTGAGAAGGAATAAGCTGGAAAATGCTAACTTTCGTAATCTTCAGAATGAATAGAGTGTTGTAAAATTCTATATCAATTACTTTTTAATTTCAGTGAAATAAAGATAGGTATGTAGTTATTTTTTTAACTTCAGGAACAACCAACAAAAGGCAGAAGGCATCCTTTGGTTCTGTTTTTTGTGAAGTTACCATTATTATTAAATTTGATGGGAAGAAAAAAACTAACATTTTTACGGCTTTTCTGAAAAGGAGACGAATATCAAAATGTCAAATTGAAGCGAATTGTATTCAAAAACGTAGATTCAATTCAAAATGCGCTTAAATTAAATCAGTATGAATACTACCTTCATACGCTTCTCTCCTCACTGTACTGATATCTTCAGTGAAATGACGCTTTTGCCCAGCAGTGGGACATTACAGGCTAATACTTTACTGTAATTTTCTTTACGTCTCTCTAATCAATCGAAGCGTAACACACCGTTAATTATACATCAACTGTCTACTCCCATCTTCATCAAACACGGTAATTCCTTGTAACGTCCAGATGACAATAATATCCTCGATTGGGTGACCAACCTGAACAGTCATGTTTTATGAAACAACACCCTCGTTGTGTGACCGCGTCGCCTGAACGATTTTATGAATAATGCAACGAGTGCAGTGCAGGCGAGGGCTTGTTATGACGATTTTTGATGAATATGCTCTTGTTGGGTGCGAACTTTTAGGTGTTATATTACAATTAGTAGATACACGTAACAGATCTTACCGATAATCACCAAACATGAATGATAAAGGATAGATAACACATGTACAGTATTATATATTGAAAGTTATGACAGTTCAGATTGTATGACATAACGTTATAAGATCAGGAAGAACGGCTAATGATATTTTTCTACATATTAAGAAAGTATAACCACATTTCACATTGGTACATATTGGTATAGATTTGTATATGTGAAGGTATTAAAAACTTAGGCTTAAGAATAGCTAAGAATTAAGCAAATAATGTATTAGTCAATTGGAAAAACAAGGTCTCCTTCAAGTAAGAACAAATTTGACACTTTTAAGGATGACTTTTTTTCGTTTTTAAAAAGCTATCATTTGTCATCCATAACATTTTATGTAACAAGAAATTAAAAACACATTAGTATATTAAGGAATTCATAACTACATGTATATGTTTATATTATCAAGATATTTCACCAAAGTTCGTCGTAAGTAGACTCGCTATACTATAACAGATGAGTTAGCTAAGAAGGATAGTTATAAACAGATCTCAGTTACTTCTACGGCAAGTGAGTCCACGCACGCCACGTAACAGGTTATGTTGCATTAGGGTTGTCACTATAATAAAAATAAATTGATGATATTTTTAATTGTGTACTACATTTATGTTTTTGAAAGTAGGTGTACTGAAGTATTTTTTAGTTCTTCGCTGTTTTTTTTGTATGAAAAGCAAGCGAATAAGTCTACGGGGCAGCACTACTGCACTGCAGCGGCAAAAAACTCAACAGATTTTACTATTTAAAATTGTAGGAGAAAATACATTTAACAATCTACAAATAAAACGAAGTGCCCTTACGCTCAATCATAAGACAAATATACTGTTTCAATTAACGAAAAATACCCTGATTTATTTAAGCGCCAACCCTAGTGATTAACTCATTGAATTTTTCCATCAATTTTCATGAAGCGTGACAATTATAGTGCAGGAGAGGCACGCGTCGGCGCGCACCCCACGGTCGAGCTGCGAGTGCGACCTATTCGACTAACCACTGTCTTTATGTCAACAATATTACTTTATAACTTTTATGTCCCCATTAACATTAATAGACCGTGGGAAAGAAAATTACACTGTAACGATTGACTTTACCTACACGTTGCGAGTCGAAAAGATCAATAGCAAATGAGAGACACGTATTTTTTTCAGTTTATTGCTCTGGGATCACCTTGGTGAACAAAGTAGACTCTTTAGTGGAAATTCATCACCTCAGAATATAATCACCGAGGTGATATCACCTGAGTGATCAAAATGAAATAAACCATGTTTTCACATATTATGAATATATCCAGTTAGTCAATTCGTTCAATAAAAACAAATCTTTGAAGCATCTTGCCGTTTAAAGTTACTTGTTCAGTTAAGTATCACTAATCAACGACGGTAGCGTAAGATAATTTAATTTGCTACTGCTAGTTAGCTATCGGTTGGTTTGTTCTTCTACTCTGGCAGCAGAATAAAAGTCTGTTTCCGGTAGCGACTGCGGCAGCAGGCAGCAACTACCAACGGCAAGCAGCAGTATCGCCGCGCTCGAAATTTTTTAGAGATTCATAGAAACCAGTAGTGCTGATTGCGGTCGGCGGTCGCTACCGAAAACCAACCTTAAATCATAAACCTCTAAAAAGGTACATTACTTTTTAACCAAAACAATTCAATTTTATAGTTAACTAGCTGCGCCCCGCGGTTTCACCCGCGTTGTACCCGTTCCCGCGGGAATTTCGGGATGAAAAATAGATGTTGGCCGATTCTCAGACCTACTCAATATGCTCACAAAATTTCATGAGAATCGGTCAAGCCGTTTCGGAGGAGTACGCGAACGAACACTGTGACACGAGAATTTTATATATAAGAAGAAGAAGATTAAGTTAATTAAGCATTCAAACACATTGTCACAAGGAAGCAATGACACAAACTTCCTTATACAACAAAATAATACAACTACCACATAAAATAAAACACAATGACTAATATAAACCACTAGGTATTTCAGTTAGTAGGTGAACTAACTATTGCGTGATATAGACACAATTTGTCGTGCGTTTTAACGTGGATATCTATGTATTAATTAACAATCATTTCCTTACATATATAATGTGTAATTACGCCTGTTTCGGACACGGAAAGTAGGTGAACGGGAAGTCAGTTTGTCTGTTTGTGTACTTAACTGAATATCTATTGTTATGTGAGCGAAGCGTGTTGGTTTTTACGTGTATTTATGTATGTATGTATACTCGTAGGTATGTGCTTGAAGAGTATTATCGTCACGTGAGGATGGTTTGTTTGGTTTGCTACTTGCGCTCGTACTCACAGACGTCATATGCTTCCGCTTAGTAGAGATTTAATGAGTGATTTTGACATGTTATTTATAAAAAAACTATCAGCGACCCGCGGTTTTACCCGCGTTGTGCCTGTTTCCGTGGGAATTTCGGGATATTTTATACATATAAATCTTCCTCTTCAATCACTCTATCTATTAAAAAAACCGCGTCAAAATCCGGGCAGTAGTATTTGAGTTTCTCGCGAATAGACAGACAGTCAGACGCGGCCGGGACTTTGTTTTATAATATGTAGTGATTACGTAAAGTGTCGATTTAATGGACTCTGAGTGCGGTGGTTAGTGAATATAAGAGTTTGGAAAATGTATAATGAATACAATATAATAAAAAGTACTCGATTATTTTTCCAATAAAATCATTAATGACTATTCTAAGCTCAATCTTCAACTGAGAGTGAGTACTGAGGTTTCGATTTGAGGCATAGTTGACATTAATGAGACACCAAATTGTAAGGACAAAGTTAATTTTAAAAACCCAAAATCAAATCTTCTATTGTCGATATAACAGCTATACAAATAAGATCCATTTTGCATTAACAGTTTTTATTGAGTGATGCCATGAAAACGAGTACTTATTAGGTACTCAAAGTCAACTCATATTTCAATGCATTCTTTTATACAACACTGTACATTTACAAAATAAAAATGTTGAAAGTCGGTACTTTTGGTACAAGTTTTATGAAGATCAAAGGCGATAAAGGTTATTGAAAACATCCCATCTCTCGGACGATTGACCCTTGGAAGGGCTCTAAAGCCACTTACTTGATTGGTCCTTTCATGTCGTGGAATGAAAAATTAAAAAGATTTCTTTAAGTAGCTTTGTTAGTTTTGAATGGATGAATTGAACCGGGTAATATTTTACAAGTAATTCTAAACAAGGTTTTTCTCTGATGTTCTTCTTAATAGTTTGTACATTTGAGAATTCAAGTTGCAGGATGGCAAGTAAAGGGGGGCGCTTCTTTAAAAGCGGAGTGGAGCTGTGCAGAGCTCAACTGACCAATCACAACGCATTACGAATAGATTATGACAACGTTAATGCGTTGTTTGACAATCTCGACGCGATGATTGGTCGATTGAGCTCCGTACAGCCCCGCTCCGCTTAGCTCCCCTCTTAGTTCTCTTAGCTCCGCACCCAAATATATTTAAGTGTCACACATATTAAACTTCAACCGTTGCTTATATGAAGACGCAGCTTTTAAGCTCGGTCATTAGAAACGATCTGATGATATAAAATCTTTGGAGTCTGAAGGAACCAAAAATTAAGAGTATTATTACTGAAGTAGTGGTAAAGAGTAAAAAATACCTTTTATAAGTCTATATCTATTTAAATAAAAATGAATTGCTGTTCGTTAGTCTGCTTAAATCTCGAGAATGGCTGCACCGATTTGGCTAATTTTGGTCTTGAAATATTCATGAAAGTCCAGGGAAGGTTTAAACGGTAAGCAGTGAGGAAAAAATGCAGGTGAAACCGCAGGGCATAGCGCTAGTATGAAATACGTACATTTTAGATGAGAACAAATATAATTCAAAGAGTAATGAGGAAAATTCAGGTGAGTACCTTATTATCTCCTGTAAGTTAAGTACTTCTAAAAACTTATATAAAACTCATTCCCACAAGTTAACCGACACTCAACAATTAAAAATCATAATTGCCATTGACTTTTACAAAGAAACCTTTTCACGGGTAACTCATAAAACTTTGTAGGTTGATTAAAAATGTTTTAACGAGACTGCCCAATTATGACCCCTGCACCAACTTAGAAAGAGCTCTGCCACAATTGTAAGTGCATCAAGTGATTACGGATAGTTCGCTATGCAGAGTTCAATTTTATCTGGTTTTTGTGTCGTCATCAACTTAAAAAGGGGGGCGTGGTTTATGGTCGCACAAAAAGCTAAAGGATCAAAGTTTTTCAATGCATTTTGCTTTATTTTTGACATCAATCATTTTAGTATTCACATTTTTGTGATGATCCGAATTTGTAGTGCGTTGCTTTTTATGGATGTGATATTAAATGGGTTTTGATTAATTTTACTTTAATTGGGACTTGTATGAATTGACTAATTGTACAGTATTTTCTTTTCGGAGGGCCTAATAAAAGGGTGTTTTCTTAAAAGAGGTTTTTGTCGTCTTCTTTACTGCAGTACAGATTGGTATTATGATGAAACTACACTAACATTAAAGTACCGCGATTATTGACAGTTGGGAGAGTATTTAAGCCTCGAAGGCGATCGTCGTACGATTTTCGTCAAACTTAAAACTTTTTTTGTAATTCGCTGTCTCGCAACGTTTAGGCTGGCTTAATATAAACACTGTCAACATAAACCTCTTTGTCAATACACCTGACTTCCTTTATGTGAATTTCTTCATCTTACCCCAAAAAATATCAAATATTACTTTAAGAATTTTACGAGCCTCGAAAAATCGCTTGACCCTTTCACATATAAATAGTGGCGATTTATAAAAGGGAATGACCATAAAATGTAAGAAATTGCCGCCCTTAGCCAGTGGCAGACATTTCGTTATTCATAAAAGAAGAATATTTATGTTTTATCGTCAAAATATTTATTATTGTGTCCGGTAGCCCTTCAGCCCTTTGTACGCGACACACAAAAAATAAGGGTGTGAACCGAACGTGTGTTATAGGGGTGTGAAATGTATCGATAGATGTTGTCGATATTAATATCATGGTAATTACTAGTTTATTACTTAGAAGCAAAAAGTATTTTATTCATAAATAGTGAAAGATACAAATACACTTGTAATTGTTTCGCTAAATAAAATTAAATGTGAAATAATTTAGTTCTCAAACAATATTAAAATATTCTTCATAATTTCACAGAAAAGTACCTTTTCGACCATATTACTAAGCAAGTGTCAATTGGACACTATTTTTCTATTTTTTCTACTCTAACAAGTACCTAGAGTCAAATTCATTATTATTATACTTTAAATACCTACTTAGCTTTCCTGATATCTCCAATGAGATGAGTGGTCTTTTCTCTTTAGTGGGGTATATTACGTTTCGGGAGGAAAAAAAGATACTTAATGTGGTTATTCTTTACACAAATAATTATTCAAATCGCTGTAGTTTCTGAGATTAGCGTGTCCAAACAAAAAATAAACTCTTCAGCTTTATTATATTAGTAGGTATAGATAGATAGGTATATAGACATTATGATAGGGATAGTAGTCCACTACGTTTCCCGAAAATATCAAAGACCGAAAACCTCCACACAACACTAATACAACACAGTTATGAAATATGCGATTCCTTATACAAGAGAAGTCCTTTATGCATCTCTTGGGAAACACTGGTCAAGTGGGTTATCAAAAGCGGCCGCGGGCGAAATGAAAAATTTATGTCTCAATATACGGACCGAGTTAGAATTTCGGATCGTGTCTAGCATTAGAGTCTACCCCAGGGATGCCTTGAGATATTGGTATGGATTATGTTTTGCTGAAATGAAGATAGATATTGTTTAAAATATTTTTCGGGAGAGTGTTCTTGTGTGTAGGTGTTTAGTTTACTTAGCGGTAGATTGTTTATTTAGTTTTTGTGGTGAGTCAGTCAGTGCTTGTAAGGATGAGTAATAATTATATTTTTATAACATGTTGTACATTATCGTCACAATTGCATTGTCTTTTGCCGCTTGCATCGTACTTATATATTGTAAAGATTGCAGTAAACACCCGCTATTGGTAAGCCGTCATCTAATTAGGTAGGTAATGGAAACCGGTGGACGACCTATAGCGTAACGACGAAATTTGGTGACTTCGGTAATTGGGATTGGATGATTCGGTGATTAAAGACAACTAGATTATACTCGTATTACACCATAAGAAGACAACGAAAGAAGCAGAAATGTATCCCATATTTATGAAGACGCAATTTTAAGTTGTATATCATAAAATGCATGCTAATTTCGTTAATATATCACAATACTATCAATTTCCTGAATTAAGATATTACGTCCTGAAAACCTTCAGCAGCCACTTGACTATCCACTTCCTCCACTAACAACTCAACCCTCCAAAAACTTCCGAAGTACCATCCTCAAATCGCAACCAACTAAACTAATAAACAATCCTTCAGACTGCATAAACGTAGCATTAACAAAGAGAGTGAATAAATCACATTTTTCTCAACCCCCTCGCTAGGGTTGGAAACAGGTGCCTCGATCAATCCACGTCTAGTGTGACAATTTGACGTATGAGACACCGGGCCCGATGCGCAACTGACAACAATGGAGTAAAGAAGTGGTTACATGAACGCTGAGATTATGTGAGATAACAAAATGGTGACTAGTCAAGTGATATGTCAGGAAAACTTTTGGAATTACAATAATTACGGTTTCTTAAAAGTTTTGTGAATGATTCCTACTATTCTTGGCTACAAATCAAGAAGCATATTTTTCTAACTTACTTCTAAGACATGGTTCCGTTTAGAGATCACCAAATTGTAGTTAGCATGGTGAATACGCGTAATTCGACTGCCACAGTCATCTTCAGTGAGATGGGAGGCCTTTACTATAATTGGGACATTACAGCCTATCCATCTATAAACAAACTCGTCTATAAAATCGTCGTATAAAATGCTCGTCTAAATCTACGAAATTATTACCTAACTCACATATCACTTCGTATGTCAATTTGGACTTCCTTTATAACAATATATACAATTTCAACTGCAAAACTCGACGTCATACCACACCAGGCATTATTCAAAAACCTTAACTCAATCACTCACTTTTCACCCACATGTAAACGGTCTCCTACATTTCTCTTTGACAATTTACATCGCAAATAGATGTTAGGTGTCACGATGAAGGGTCGATCAAAATTTCAAATAGATTCAAAGTGAATTTTTAGGGTGTCTGGGTAACTGACGAGAAAATTAATGCTGTCAAAGGAAGCTCTATCCAATTGGCCGCTTATTAATCAAAAGAGGGGGCAATTACTTGATGAAATATGAGTTTAGTTAAAATGATACTTTGGGTGTGATGGGTACTTTGTGGGTGCTGTAAGTGTGGTAGCAAAGGATAATATGGTAAGTGACAAATGTATAAATAGATAAATATGTTATTTAAGTAGACAAACATGTTTGTTAACTGTTTTAACTCTATTTTACTATTAATTGAAACGTACGTTGATGTCATTATTATTTGTTGAAACGGGAACTTACGTACGCGGAGGTTACTGTTGAGTTGTCCCTCACGTGTTGAGGGACAACTCAACAGTAACCTCCGCGTACGTAAGTTCCCGTTTCAACAAATAATAATGTTTTAACTCTAGTTTGATCTTTCATAGGTGACTGTTCATAGACCAGAGGCCAGTTCAAGGAGTAAGATCTAAGCAGAATCGTAAACTATCAACGATTCTGCGCAATTCTGGCCAATATATTTATATCAAAGAGATTTTATGGTCAAAAATGTTGCCTCAACTTGGCCATTTAGAATTTGGTAACATTACCTTAAGAGTACATTCGAAGCGACAACATTAATTTATTTACCGACTATTACAAAACATCAAACGCAATTTAAATTCAATGAAAAACAAAATTCGATTCCCATAATCGGAATGTCATCAAATCGCACCGAATCCAATTTGGCTGATTCGGGTACTATTATTACGTATAATCAAGATCCAAACAACTATACGTATTGTCATCGTATCGATTATGCAACTGATGTTGATCGAATCCAACCGATTCGATTACTGGCGACAGATGTCTTTGGACGTGACGAATTTTGACTAAAAGTTCACAGAAAAACGACTTATGTAACTGCCTTACTCACAACCAAATCCCTACCTTATCACCTACGTGATAAAAGCTTAAATGTAATGAAAGAAACGACAGTGTTTTCGTATGTAGTAATCAGCCGGTTCGACCGCAAATTGTTGTCCCTCGATCAGACGTTGCCAGGAAATTACAATTTCGATTTTTATTTCACGAGTATTTGTAGGTTAATCGCAAACTACAGACAAAATTACGACAGGGAGGAAATAAATTACAGAAGAGAGTTTCATACTCGAGCTATATGAATGAAAAATAAGAAAGGAGGTTCTCCTATGTGACGTCAGTATCAATATATATCTGTAATTAATGTTGTACTTCAAAACTGTACATTCATTTGTCATCGTACCGACGTCGCCATTTACTGAATCAATGTTTTGTCTCTTTTGCTCCTTGCAAAATAGCGTATATCGGAAAGGGACAAAGCATAACTAAGATGCTGTTAATAAGCGTTTATGAATGAATTATGAAAGTCCTTTATTTTTTAACGTCAGGTGAAAAAAAGTTACACTAGTATAAGCTTCATGGTATACCTACAATTTACATCATTGCACTTTTAGACTAGTTAAGTCTATTTTACGTAGGTATATTTTGAAATCCGCACCAATATTCGTCTATATAGTTTACTTTATCCTAGCCTATGCATTGTTTTTGTGAATGTCATCCTGAGCAATGAAGGCCACGCCCCGCAAACGATCGCGGTTCCCTTTGTATTTAGCCGTTAACAATATACTGTTTAATTCATAAGCTGAAGCGATTATTTCTTGCAGAAAAAATGCCTACTTTTAATCTTAAGATGTTTAAACGACTTAAATTACTTAAATTACTTAAATGACTTAAACATTAGTATTCGCTGGAATAAAATGAATATTCGTATTCGTAAAAGTATTACAATAAAGCCTTAAGTCCTTCGAAGACTACTTGCTTGTCTGTAAACAACTGTTTGTCCTTTTAAAATGTCCACCTTGCGGTATTTGTAGAATACAACGAAACAAAAAAAACGAGTAACTAACAAGTTAACCGAATCGTTGTCACTGTACTAAATACTTCTGTAAGCCTTTGTTCTGTAAGGAACAAACAGAATAATAAGTACATTAATTGTACTCATTGATTAACCTGAAACACAGAACTACCTAGTTCAGACTGTTGTTAAATTATATAGACCTTAAGAATCATTTTCAGTAGATTTTAGTTATCATTGTAATTGTTTTAGAAGTAATGATTAAAAAAAAAAGTATTTATTTGAAAAAAAAAAAAATTTTAGTTCGTTTATTTGAAAACATTATTTAAAAAATAAGTAAAAAAAAAATAGAAATTGTTTAAATAATTGTATACTGAAGATTTTAATAAAAATCTTATTTATTATTTTAATTCATTTTTGTCGTCCGCAAAATCTCTTGACTTACCCCCTAAGTATTATTACGTCGTCACATTGTGTGATATTGGTTACGATGCGTATTTCAATATAATCCGGTATAATATCTTTTGTCATATTTCTTCTAAGAACAAAAGCTTGGTCTGCTAAGTTATTATAGTGACTAAAATAAGATGTCCATTATAAATTCCTTGGTTATAGAAGACTACGTAAAGGAGCCGAAACGTCACATAAAATTGTAAAATGAAAGCGAAGTGTATCCGTAAACATAATATATAGTTTCAATTCAAAATGGTAGTGTACGCTTAAACTTAAGAAACAAGTACAAAATATTTATACGGAAGGAACTGCGGAACATTGCTTCTATGTCTCACTTTATCCTCTATCATTCCAACGTAGCCCTCCTAATTGAAAGGCTTACCCTCCCAAACCCTACCAATGACATTATAATGACAAGCAGTAGCATTTTTTATACAAAACGACAACTTAAGCCAAATCTTAGACAACCATTAGTCATCACCCATTGTCAAACACCGATACTGTCCTTAAAAAATAAATATTAAAAAGTGAACGTACATTTCAAATTTGGAATATCATTCGAATATATATTTCATCTTGTCATAACAGTGTGGGTCAAAGAAGCGGATGAGAAGTTGATAAATTGCAGTTGAAATTTGGAATAATGTCTTTTTCACTGGATGGGTGGATGTGTGGGTTAAGAAGTGATGACGTAACAGGATCTCTATTTGATAGGGGTTGAAGCTTTTTATTTATGGTGTGACGTCATGACGTGGAGTACTTTGAGGTTTATGAAGATGGTACGGTAGGACAAATTGACAGGTGGTGGCGGTTTCAATAGGATGGTACTTTCTTTTCTTTTCTAAGAGTTTCTGTCTATCACTGGTGAGTGGCATCTTAGCATTAAACAATATTTTGATTCAGTTTTAAATATTCGACCTTAAAACGAAAGAAATAATGAAGCCCTTCCGTACTCAGAGTCAGTAATGATCCCATAAGAAAAGGTAATTAGTGATTACTGATATGTAATATTTGGAAAATAACGTCAATTAGTTAATTATTGATTTAATTGAAGTCCCTGAGGACGGCAGTTTGTCTTATTATTGAAATATAATATGAAATAAGTTCAAAAATCTAAACTTGTTTGATTAAACGCTAATCTCAGAAATACCTATCCGATTTGAATAATTCTTTCTGTAATAGATAGCCATATTCAACGGGAAGGTTATAGGCTATTTTTTATCCCGAAATTACAACCGGAACGGATACAACGCGGGTAAACCCGCGGGGCGCTGCTAGTATCGATATAAAGTAGATTGGAGTATATTCCACTAAAGTACAGTCCAATTACTTTCCTACCCAATTTCTCTCAGTTCCTTAGCAACAGACAAAGATATAGCCAAATACTTATTTCTACCACATCAAACGAATCGGGTGATATTAAAAGCTAGTATTTATTCACATCCTCGCTGTACATGTTTGCTAATGGCGGTCTTGACAAATGATGCGACTAATGATGTGAATCGGACAGATATCAAACTTAGATTATACGATTAACAGTATTGGGTGGTCTGAGAAAAATACTTACTCTTTCTTTGATATCGTTAATGTAAATATTAAAAGCTTCATCATTTTTTCGTCACTCTTGATTGAATTATTTTTATATCAGTCATATAATAACTTTATTAGTAGATTTTTAATAGTTTTATCTCACGAGGTCCCCTGAGGCATACTTGTGTGATAATTGTATATGCACAATAGCACATTGTCTTAGTGTGCATCATGATCCAAAATTCGGTCAAAATTGTCTTTGAAGTAGCGAAAACATGGTAGACAGTAATACTGATAGTTACGCACAAAAACGTCTCTCTTAGATATTATTATTCTCCTTATCTCTACTCATTACAACTACAAGTATGGCTCAGGAGCCCTCGTGTCATAAAACAACTATACTTGATTGAGAGTGTTATCAAGTCAACTTTAAAGCATTTTTGATATTGGGCGAATTTAAGAGGGTAATCAAGTAGATCATCCTAACCTAATTTCAAAAAATCTGATAGTACGTACTCATACAAATATATTGGAGTTTATTTGTGCTTAAAAAAGTTATTACTTATTATATTTAAAAGTACTTACTTATAGTCTATTCCCAGTAATCTATATCTCTAAACTAGAGATGTAAACTGGCAGACATAGAGTTTCCGTGGTTCCCTCAGGACCTCTCATTACTGCTAGAAACATACATCATAGTCAGATAGTGCAAGTCATCGGTGGGCTAACGTCATTCTGTCTGTTTGTGACACGGTAGTGTGGAGAGGGCTTTATCATGCTTCATTTTATTTATATGTTAGCCGATTTTGAAAAATATATATTTTATTGCTGCGTTTTTTTCGTCACTCTGCTTATATAAACAACTAGTCGCGCCCCGCGTTTTCACCCGCGTTGTACCATTCCCGCGGGAATTTCGGGATAAAATGTATTCCATTTACTATTCTGATGTATGACCTATATTAAGTACTGTAAAGTTTCATAAAAATCCGCCCAGTAGTTTTTTGTGAAAGAGTAAACATACAAACGTCCATACATACATACATCAATCCTCACAAACATTCGCATTTATAATATCAGTAGGATATTTTTACACAAAAGGTCTTTCCACACTAACCAACCACCAAACGACAAAGCAATCGAAGCGGTGGCTTTTATAAAAATTATCATAACTACCGTCAAAGGCACTGCATCATTACCACCCACCCGTAATTAAAAGGACAATCTGAGATTGATTTGAGGAAAACTGACAATCATCGCGAGGGTCGGGACATGAAATATGTATGGGATGCTGTGTGATGATGAGGCTTACAGTTTTAGTAAAGGTACAATTACGTAAGTATTTGTGCTGTGTTTCTTCTATAATATAGAAATGGGAGTTTTTTCATAGGACTAAATATCTTTATACTAATATATAAAGCAGAAGAGTTTGATTTTTTGTTTCCTTGTTTTTAATTTGTTTGAACGCCAATCTCAGAAAATATCAATCCGATTTGATTTTTGTTTGTATGAACGCGCAAATCTCAGAAACTACCAACCCGATTTGAATAATTTTATTTGTCATAGATAGCCACATTCAACGGGAAGACTATAGGCAATTTTTTTTAATTCATACGGTCTTTGATTATAACGAACTAGCAGCGCCCCGCGGTTTTACCAGCGTTGTGCCCGTTCCCGTGGGAATTTCGGGGTAAAATGTAGCCTATAGCCTTCCTCGATAAATAGACTATCTAACAGTGAAAGAATTATTCAAATCGGTTCAGTAGTTTCTGAGATTAGCGCGTTTAAACAAACAAACAAACAAACAAACAAAACAAACTCTTCAGCTTTATAATATTAGTATAGATAGGTATGCCTATTTTATAATTCTTTGCCTCTTTGTCTTCTCTTCCTTGATCATTATGATGACGAGTAAATCAGTATAACTGTGCTAGCCAACTGTCCATCCCACCATTTTTTAAGACGTACCCGTAAGTTAGTCCAGGAGCCTGCACCAAACAATACGTCTTTTTAACAGCACATTGTAGTATGGTGCTACCATTAGCGATGGTCTCGGATCTCAGATAAATGTGAAACTGATTGGCATTGATATCGGCTTCCATTTGGATGTTCATTAGCTTCTAACGCCGATGATGTTTGATAGATTGAAGGGAAAGATGTGGAGACGTCTCTCAAAAACTGTGTGATAAAATATTGGTTGAGTTTAATTTTAACAGTTTAATGCATTATCACTAAAATATTATGATCTAAATGACTTCGATTGGAAAGGAGAACTATTTTGATTATAGTAGTTAATTAAATTAGACAATAAACACTTCATATCGTAGTAAAGTTTGTGAAAATATCTAAAATAGAATTTTAATACCAAAAGGTTTTCACAGAAATAATCTGATCCTAATCAAAATTTTATCCGAATCTGTCTAGCCATCTGTAGCGCTGACGATATCATAAAACATTGCATTTAATAGTATGTTAGTATGTCAACGTCTCGATAATATGGAAAGAATGTTGATCCAAAAAACATCCGAACACCCACTCCACAGCTTCCTCTGTCCATAACCAGGTTTCCCATTAGTAGCAACACCCTAGCGATTGACGATTCAAGTCTTTTGTGGTCAATTTTTTCCACGGCTGTCGTTAATGGAGATTTCTCTGATACGATGCGTTATGTGTCAAACATGCGCTCGCACATAATGTCAAATCACTACGATCAAAAGATGCGCCGGAGTCGAAAAAAATGACGTCTGAGTGTCCTGTCAATACACGGCACGATTATTGATTTGAAAATGGAATAGTGTTATGTGAGGTGTTGTGTTATTTAAATAAAGTTCGAAATGAGGTAGGTATATACTGGACTATTTGTATGTTAACGGATTTTACCCCCATATATGAAAAGGGGTGTTATGAGTATTATAGTTTTGCTGTATATGCGTTCAGAAAAAGTTGCTTGTTTGAAAATGTTATAATTTGGTGAAATCAAATTGTCTTTTTTATAAACCTCTTAAAACTAGTGTCACTTTATGCTCGTAGAGAAAATAAAGAAAATTGTAGTTACTAATTATGGCTGACAACTAAAAAAGTGCCATAACTCATACCAAGTTCCTTCAATCCCAATGTCCCAGCCGTCGAAATACTAAGAAATCTGTACAAAATTGATTGGTTTTGTATTTTGTATCAATACTTGTAATTTACTTTGTAAGGTGACTTGTCGTTTCAATGTCGTTGACTCGCCTATACATAATGTACTTCTATCTATAGGTATAGATAGAGGTATAGGTAGGTATAGGTCGATGGCCGTATTGAGCGCATTGAGTATTTACTTTATTTGTAAACATAACAAAGTTTTTGTGATGATTGTGTTGTGGCGAATTTAAGGACATTAACTGTCGTTAAATTGGCGGCGTTGGTTGTGTCAATCGTTAAATAAATAAATAAATAAATAAAATCTTTATTTCTTACAAATTGGTACAAACTATTACAAAACAAAGTAAAATAAATGCAAGTAAAATAAATGCAAATCGTTAATCCATTTCGGAGGCCTTCAGGCAAAAAGCTGGGTAACCTTAGTAACCTACATCAAACATGAACCAATTTGAACCAAAACAAAATCGGATCAACTTATTATTGAAACATTAGTACACGGTTCTAACAAAATGTGGTTTACTGATTTCTTAAGTTTAAGTGAACACTACTCATTTTGATTTGTAACTACGTTTACAGATACACTTCGCTTTTAAAGAGGCCGAAACGTCAGATAATAATCTATACTAATATTATAAAGCTGAAGAGTTTGTTTTGTTTGTTTGTTTGTTTGTTTGTTTAAACGCGCTAATCTCAGAAACTACTGAACCGATTTGAATAATTCTTTCACTGTTAGATAGTCTATTTATCGAGGAAGGCTATAGGCGACATTTTATCCCGAAATTCCCACGGGAACGGGCACAACGCGGGTAAAACCGCGGGGCGCTGCTAGTGTTAAATAAAAGCAAAGTGTATCTGTAAACGTCGTTTCATTTCAAAATGTAGTACGAGTATGACTTAAAGAGTGTGATTTGACTACATTATGGCATTTTTATCTGAGCGCTACCGTGCTTTGGGGGGTAAGTTAAATTGTCGGTTTCGGTTATTTCAATCGTTAGACCATGTCGGAAGCCTTATGGCGGTCTAAAAACTCCGACATCAGAGTTTGCCAATAACCTACATGAACTTACATACCTACTTACTTTAATAGCAATACCTCGCCGTTTTACCCGCGAACCTTCCCGTTGAATGTGGCTATCCATTACAGAAATAATTATTGATATCGGATTGGCAGTTTCTCAGCCCTTACACACAAATAAACAAACAAAGTTAGGAACTTTACCTTTATAATTTAATAACAATATAGAGATCATAATTCATTCATAAATCAATAAAGAGACTCTACCAAATGGTAACCCCACAGTGTTATTCTAGAATATAGGTATCTTAATGAAAACTAGACTCAAAACGCGTCTAGTAGTTTTTTCTATCCATAAAAGTTTAAATCCAATAAAACGAATGCTTTTTCTATAGGCCCAGATCTCGCGCGTGAACCATCGACACCTCTGCTCTATGAATAATCGAAACGCGAGAACTCATGCCCCGGGCCCCTGTGTACATAGCCTATGAATATTGTACGGGCTTAGTGCGTGCGAACTACACCTGTTTTATATGAAAACTATTTTTAAATACGATTGCTTTCGGTTTTAAATTGGTTTGAATTTGGAATTGATTAAAATTGGAGTTGATTCAGTACGGTGGTTGTGTTTGTTGGTTGACACAGAATGACAAAAAGAGACACAATCTTGTTTGCATGTATTTAATGGATAATATAAAAACCTTGCTTTTTATCAATATTATGACATATAAATCCAACTAATATTATAAATGAGAAAGTTTGTGAGGATGGATGTATGTATGTATGGATGTATGTTTGTTGCTCTTTCACGCAAAGACTACTGAACGGATTTGGATGAAACTTTACAGTAATATAGGTTATACATCAGAATAACACATGGGATACATTTCATCTCGAAATACCCGCGGGAAAGGGTACAACGTGGGTGAAACCGCGGGGCGCAGCTAGTATATTATACTATTTTAAGTAGCGGTGTAGATCTACACAAACTTTCGCATCGCTACATATTATAAAACAAAGTCCCCGGCCGCGTCTGCCTGTCTGTCTGCTCGCGTTAAACTTACTGCTACTCGCGTTACTGCTGCACGGATTTTGACGCGGTTTTCTAAAATAGATAGAGTGATTCAAGAGGAAGGTTTACATGTATAAAAATTCCCGAAATTCCCACAGGAACGGGCACAATGCGGGTAAAACCGCGGGGCGCTGCTAGTTTATAATATTAGTAGGACAGGATAAGCTTAGGCTAAACCATTGATAACTCCGCTTATAAAACAACTGTCAAGCACCATCAAACTCATGAATTTCCAACACGAAGACCGTATAAGACGTAAGTACAAGTGTCGTACGTACCAACTAATAACCGTTTACCGCTTACCCCGGGGCGGCGCATGCGCGGCGCATGATTGATGCGCTTATAATTACAATGCGTTTTGCAAGCGAAAAATATCATTTGCATGCCTTAATGTTACGTTGGGTATGTAAGTGGTGGTAAATATGTGTAAACAAGCGGTTTTTTAAGTTTTTTTTTTTACTTGTTCTTTGGTTTTTGAGTTGGTTGTGTTGTTGTGATGGTTTTTTGAGGGTAGGAGTTTTTTTGAGGTTATAATGAAAGTGGGTTTGAGATCACCAACCCGCATTAGGTAAGCGTGGTGATAAGACCGATGCTCATCACTGCACTGATTTCTTTAGTGAGATGAAGAGCCTTTGCCCAGTCATAGGACATTACAGGCTACTACATTTATGCAAGTACGAGGTTACAGTGATGAGTAAGGAACAGTGTTATAGGAGGCTTAGAGTGGAACCGCGCGGAACAGCCGGTATAAATAAAGGTACCTATGTTTCCTTTAAAAGCGCGATCGGAATAAATGATAATGATGACTTATTCTAATATCTGTTCCAATAAGTTTAGTTAATCATATCATGTAATGTTTTGAATACAGAATTCATTTCAAATACCAACACAATGTTAGTTGACCAACAAAAGTAGTCCAATAAAAATCGCAACCAATCTATGGCTATTATGCCAAACCTGATAAGATCAACGCTGGTACTACTCCAAATAAGTATAGAGGGCATAGCACGAGTAGATATTCGAGGAATGTCTGTGTTCGCAAAGGGGCGTGACATTTTGTAGACACAACAAGCGAAATGTCAAAGTAATTTTCCATCGATTTGTGAATGCATTAAGGTCACTGGTAGTCCGGATTCGATTCCGATCTATTTGTTGCATAATTATGTTTATTGTTGGAGTAACTGTTTTGTTCAATTATTGAGACGATTGAAAATGGACGATTGTGATTGTTAAGCGAGGTAAGGTATAGGTATAGATGGTGTGAGCAAGGTACGGTATACTTGGGAGTGTGTTTTTGTCTGAGAGAGATATATAGGTAGAGAAAGAGAGAGAGAGTGAGAATGAGCGAGACAGATACAGAAATCATCTATTGTTCTTTTCTTTCTACGTAACTTTAGCAATTAAAACAAATCTTTATGTCAAAGACAATGAGCGAGTTTGTAATTTCAAAGGCATAGTTTTAATTTTAACGTGTGACGATCGCTTTAAATTTGAACTAGCTTAAAAAGCTTTAAAACTCGTCCAATATCAATTACACTTTCTCTAACGTTGCTCTACCTATATTACTAGTACTCTACCTACAGTGTTGTAGTATTTGTGTGAACTAACACAATATCTGAACTATTACTTCAAGAAAAGTCCAGTCTTAGATATACCTATTAAGATAAAAAAGCCTATCTTATCTTCGGTATAAATAAACTAGACGTTTCTTATCATAAAAGATAGATTAAACTATGATATTATTATATCATTTCTAATATTCGCACCAAACCATTAATTACTCTTCAGTTAAGATCCTAAAACCATTAGACAACTACAACCAAAAACAAAACACAATTAAGTCCGTTTCACATTGAAGGAGTTTGATCAAAGACAGCTTAATTGTTTCGATTTCACCGTGACCCATCTCTCAATGACACGACGAGACAAAAGAACGAGACTACCATTATGTTACGAGTGTTGTGTAATACCTAACTGATGTTGAGAGACGGTTGAGCCTTTGTATGATCTTGTTTTAATGAACTATTTTTGTAAAGACTAATGTAGACGGGACTTAAATGCGAATAAAACTTATTGCATACATCAACGTTTCGGTCTTGTCGCAACGATCGTGTTGACGAGGGTAAGTGTTTATAATATGTTGTAATAGTGTAGTTAACTGTTTTTATCTAAGATCCCATCGATCTAAAAAACCAGTGATACCAGTTGAAACCAGTTCTTTTATTTAGGAAAAGGATTCACTGTTAAGGTAAGAATGGAATGAAATACAAACTTTTTTCTTCTTCAGAAGGAATTGAAAAATTTACCACTTCCAGATTTTAGCTGTCGCAAGAAAAATAGAGTGTACTATTGCACATTCACGCACAGTGAGCTACATAATGACATGTACAGACCCAACTCTAATGGCGATCGTCCAAATAGCTCCGGTCACCTTTCACGAGCCAAGAAACATATAAAACACAAAGAAAAACAGCCTCTATATCTATAACGATAAGGTTCAAATGACATGCATGACAAGCTGTATGAATCTTTATAGGACACCACGCCTACTTAAGCGACAAATGAGGACTGTTTTCAACTAATTTCTTGTCATTCCTTAATGATTTTTAAGCAAATATATATAAGTTCGATTTTTGTATTAACAAAACACGTGTCTCTTACGACGTTTACGAATTGTATTAGTGATTTCTGTACTTCAAAAGGAACACAAAACAATCATCATTAATGTAATAGCTATCCGCTTTGTATGTAATTTAACTAAACGATGTTATGTAAAGAAAAATAGCTTACAATTACGCCGCAGTGACACTAAGTAGAGGAATGTTATTGTATAGTTAGAAGCATGTGGTATGTAATACGTAAATAGCTAAGAAGGTAGTAGGTTGAGGTTTTAGAAACAATCTTATCAACTGTTTAACAAAACAATACCTGATGCGGAGGTGAAACGGTGGAGCGGCAGCGACAGCCTTACCTAAGCTTATTTTAGGAAAAAAGAACGTTGAATATAGGCACATATAGTATTTGTCAAATAGAGATGTAGTCGTAAAGCTCCTAACCCATATGGCGAAATTAAGACATCCTTGAGTTAGACTGCAGAATACAGTCAACTACTAAGTAAGTTCGTGTAAGTTACTGACTAACCCCAGTGTTGAAGATTTTAGACCGCCTAAAAGCGTCCGGAATGGTTAAACAATTGAAACGACTAGAATCGACAATTTTACGTACTCCCCAAAGCACGGCAGCGTTCAGATAGAAATGCTACTATCAGCCACCCATCCAAGTAAGGGCCGAGCTCCACGTTGCTTAACAATCGGGATAATCTAACATCACTTAGTCAAACTGCGTCACTACTATAACTGTCTTTTGTTTTTTTTGTATTTTGTAACACTTACCGTATGTACTGTACATCTAGGGTACCATTTTAAAGTTTGTACATAAATTTATAAACATAAATAATCATCTGCAAGCGATCTTACCAAACACAACATCATACTTTTATCCTCAAAAGAACAAGACACGACCCAAATTATTCAACAAGAAGTAACCAAAATACACGTGAATAAAAACACGAACACGGACGTATGTAGCACGTATGTAATCATAGAAATTATAATAATTGTGTGGAGGCGCGGGGCGGGGCCAAATGACAATCACGAGAGGGGACCTAATGAACGGGTGCGAGTGCGCATTGCTACGGGCAGGTGAGAATAGGGAGGGGAAAAAGGAAGAGGCGATATCGATATCGATAACTGAATCGATAAAGTCGGTATTGATCAATGCACAACACGAGCCATGTCAGAGGTCTTTAGCGGCTCAATAACTCTGACACCAGGATTGGTCAGGTTGACCATCCACTCGATAAGAAGAAGAATGCAAAACACGAGACTTGCTTTAGCTATTAGCTTGATCTATAAATGTATGCATGATCATTGCTATAGCTTCATCGATAATTGTGTTGATAAATTATTGCACGAGCTTTGTTAAGCTGCTTCAGACATTCCGGGTAGTAAGGAGATGTATAAGTACAGTATTATTATTGAGTTATTTTTTTATTAACATAACTATAAATATAATCTGTAGGACACGCTGTGTTTTATCCCGAATTTCCCACATGAAATCTTGATTAACTGAAGCGAAGCGAGAACGGGTCTTTGGTTGTCAATAAAATGATTGAACGAAGAGACTTGGTTCCACACTCCCGAACTCCGTAACCGAAAATTTAATAATCTCTAATCATCATCCCTATTCACTCCTAAATCGTTAACATTACCTACTTTTTAGACCTCCCATCTTAACCCAACTAATCCACAAACTCAATCAAATCGATATTATTTTCCACTTACCGATATCAATAACTCGTTTCCCATCACTATGATCTCTAATACTGGCACGGTGTCGCTTCATGTCGAGTCATGCATTCATTATTGTCGCTATACCGCCGCGGTAGACCAAAGATTATTATATATACTCATCTTGGCTTTAACACATGTTTTTGGAGAGTTCGGTACATAGTTTGGATGTAGCTTTGATTGGTCGCTTCGTCAAGGGAATGAGATTAGAGCTTAGAAGTATGGAGTAAGTAAGTACGTTCGAGTAGGTAGTAGCTAACCTTAGTGTTGGATTTTTTAGATCGCCTATAGGTCTCTGCCGCCATACCATGACGTCTTAGATGGCGTCTCAAGATCCAAGCAGATCAGTTTAGGTTTGCGTTTCAATTCGTACCGTGACATTATTTAAACAATATCGCACTTGAATCGCCATCGCTTTGAATGAATGAACAAACCATTTTGCTGATTGGCTAATTGCGTCACTTCCTCTTAGAGAAGTGATTAAGGTGCGTTCGAAAACCTCAATAATTAAAATGACGGAAAGTTACGGTTTTTAAGAGAACCTCTTAAAAATCATAAGTATTATTCAAAACGAACATTGGTTTGTTTATACACACGATAATTATTTTTATCTAATTTGTAATCATAAAATGTTGGAACTATAAAGTATTTGTTGCTCCAGAAACCAATATTATTTATAATTTTAAACAGACATCCAAAATAAAATTACGATTTAAGTGTTCGGAATGTCACTGGCAATGATCATAAAATTCATAGAATATAAAATAGACATAGATTAAAAAATAGACATAGATTATAATTTATAATACAGACATAGATTAAATATATTATAATAGGTATATTTTTTGAGCATTTAAATTATTACCTTCAAGCTCGTTTGATATACATTGCGATTGTTAAAGATTTATTTCTATTATGGATTTACCAGGAATTTACCAGGATTTATAAGGTAAGTATCAGAATTCTAGAGCCTTGTGCCTTGTCGCTCTCGCTTCATTGGGGAAATTCGGGATAAAACAAAGCATATCCTACATATTTATATTGATAGTCATGTTTACCCTCGTAAATACCTAGGTAGGTTGAGCGCAGGGATGTACGAGTTGGTACTCTACTCGTACATCCCTGCGTTCAACCCACACTATACAGTACTACAACCCGTCCGCGCTCGTATTTTATAAAAAATAATTTTATTTTTAAAGTGTAAAATCGCACATTTTAATCAATTCTTTCAGTAAAATATCATTAAGTTATTTGCAAAAATGCATTGTTTATAGTAAGGAACAATTAAACATTAATAATTAACTAAAGTACATACTTATTGTTGTTAAAAATATCAACAATGGTTCAATTTATGTTAGAAAAATGTATCTTTAATTGAATTGCTAATTTTGACAGCTGAGACGCTTTACCAAAGCCGCAATAGACGCTCATGGTACCAAATGAATGAACGAAAACATCTTTAGTATGACAAATAGCGAATCAGTTTAGGTAATCTGCAAAGCAACTAGAATTTTGACACTCATTGATGTCATGGTACGAAAACTGACAGCGAATCAGTTTAGGTCCGCATTTGTATCGCGCTAAGAGGTCATGGTATGGCTCCTGGTCTGGTCTGTAGCCATACCATGACCTCTTAGATAGCGTCTCAAGATCCAAGCAGATCAGTTTAGGTTAGCGTTTCAATTCGTACCGTGACCTTATTTAAACAATATCGCACTTGAATCGCCATCTCTTTGAATGAATGAACAAACCATTTTGCTGGTCGGCTAATTGCGTCACTTCCTCTAAGAGAAGTTATTAAGGTGCGTTCGAAAACCTTAATAATTAAAATGACGGAAAGTTACGGTTTTTAAGAGAACCTCTTAAAAATCATAAGTATTATTCAAAACGAACATTGGTTTGTTTATACACACGATAATTATTGTTATCTAATTTGTAATCATAAAATGTTGGAACTATAAAGTATTTGTTGCTCCAGAAACCAATATTATTTATAATTTTAAACAGATATCCAAAATAAAATTACGATTTAAGTGTTCGGAATGTCACTGGCAAAGATCATAAAATTCATAGAATATAAAATAGACATAGATTAAAAAATAGACATAGATTATAATTTATAATACAGACATAGATTAAATATATTATAATAGGTATATTTTTTGAGCATTTAAATTATTACCTTCAAGCTCGTTTGATATACATTGCGATTGTTAAAGATGTATTTCTATTATGGATTTACCAGGAATTTACCAGGATTTATAAGTTAAGTCTCAGAATTCTAGAGCCTTGTCGCTCTCGCTTGATTGGGGAAATTCGGGATAAAACAAAGCATATCCTACATATTTATATTGATAGTCATGTTTACCCTCGTAAATACCTAGGTAGGTTGAGCGCAGGAATGTACGAGTTGGTACTCTACTCGTACATCCCTGCGCTCAACCCACACTATACAGTACTACAACCCGCGCTCGTATTTTATAAAAATAATTTAATTTATAAAGTGTAAAATCGCACATTTTAATCAATTCTTTCAGTAGAATATCGTTAAGTTATTTGCAAAAATGCATTGTTTATAGTAAGGAACAATTAAACATTAATAATTAACTAAAGTACATACTTATTGTTGTTAAAAATATCAACAATGGTTCAATTTATGTTAGAAAAATGTATCTTTTATTGAATTGCTAATTTTGACAGCTGAGACGCTTTACCAAAGCCGCAATAGACGCTCATGGTACCAAATGAATGAACGAAAACATATTTAGTATGACAAATAGCGAATCAGTTTAGGTAATCTGCAAAGCAACTACAATTTGTCACTTATTGATGTCATGGTACGAAAACTGACAGCGAATCAGTTTAGGTCCGCATTTGTATCGCGCTAAGAGGTCATGGTATGGCTCCTGATTAGAACCGGGACCTCTGAAGCACAGTAGTGCTCAGATAGAAATGCCAATATCGGCCACCCATCCAAGTAGGGGTCGAGCTTTTGAACCAATAAAAAATTTAGATAATGAAAATCTATAACTATTTTGTACACTACTACAATTATTTATTTGTGATAAAGCTCAATTTTTTTTAAATAACCTTTTCTGCACGATTTGCATTGTCGGTGAACTTTGTCTTGAGAAATATTTGTGGACTTGCCTTCTGCGAACAATTTATGATAGCAACCTTTTTATAATTGAAAAGAGCATAAACGCTATTACACAAATATAATCCTTATTTATAATAGGCATTTAACGAATAAGTGCTTCAGGTAGCTCAACGTAAACGCTAAATTAACAACAGCATTCGAAACTCAAATAATATTTTTAATAACACTATTCCAAACAAAAACTTCTCACATATCGCGGCATTTTATGACGATTGCTGTTCTTCATTATTTGTTAAGTCTCCAAAGTTAATTAAACAGCCGATGGTTGTTTCGCGTTTTATTACGTCGTTATTTGTCTTTCTATACTTAATTAAGGCGAGCCCATGAGAGCTGCGACATTGCCAATTATAACAATTCTAAGCAGAAGACAAACGTCACTGTAATTTATGATTCCGGCCACTTTAAAGCGAACACTTATAATTATCGACAGGAATCGAACTCAGTGTTACGACCAGTAATTGTGAACGAACTGTGTTTAAATATAGTGTTTCTGTCGTAATGTTGTTTTATGACGTTCTTAAAAAATAAATTAATGTCATTTTAAAACGAAAGAAGTCAATTATTTGTTGGGAAAAAATGTCGTTTCGAATTGGTTTTTTCATGAGTTTCTTAGACGTGGTTCGAATTTGAATTTATTTTACGGACACTATAATAGTTGTGGGTAATTATGCAGATGCTTGGCACAAAACGTCATCTTGGTATGAGTTTCAAGATGATTCAATACACACATTATCTGACGCAGTACATGCTGAATTCTGATTAATAGAGATGTTGCTGATAACATTTACCCCAATCGAATTTTCACCAAAAGAAATAAGTTAATAACAAAATTACTCTCGACACACTGGCATTTCAAAACGTCAGCATACTTTCAAGTGGGATGGTTGAGATTTTAATTATATTACAAAAAAGCGAATAAGATAATGCCCCATTTCGATCGAAATAGGATCGTTTTCCTTTCATGAATTGCACCATAACCTTGAAAATAATCTAGTACCCTTTTTGTTCCTTAACTAGCAGCGCCCCGAGCTTTTACCCACGTTGTGCCTGTTCCCGTGGGAATTTCGGGATGAAAAATAGCCTATAACCTTTCCGTTGAATGTGGCTATCTATTACAAAAAGAATAATTCAAATCGGACTGATAATTCCTGAGATTACCTCGAACATACAAACAAACAAACTTACAAATTTTACCTCTTTATAATATTAGTATAGATTTCTCAAAAACGGTACACGGGTAAAACCGTGAGAAACTAGTTCTTCATATTTCATACTCATCTATTTTCCAAATAGCAATCGCTCAAGCTTGAGGGCTGTTACGTTAAAAGTGTTAATTACAGATGGCGCGGCGATCGCGCCTGGCACAAAGAGTCGCCGTCAGCAAAACTGTGCCGCCCCTAATCGTGCGATTAAACAACTTTGTCCTAGCCAACATTGAGCTGATAATTGTGTAGAGTTCAGAATATTTCGTGATATTTATGTTAGTCAACTGTTTTGTTTCTTTTCATGGTCGCTCAGAGGCTTTAAACCATAGACGTAGAAACCGCTTCGCTGCGCATCTTTTAACACTTACTGTGACGTCCTTTAGATCGATGCTAAACTAGTTGACGTAGTTTTCATACATTAAATTTCATTTTCACTCATAATTTTTTTACAAAGGAAGCATTTGACTTGTCTTAGTACGGGCGTTAATTTGTCACGTCCCACCAATTAGCACCAAAGGAGGTGTGCCATCAGATTATCTTGCCTAAATTGACGGCACTGGTTGCTTCAATCATAAGGCCATACCGGTGGCCTTTAGGGGGTCCAAAGACTGACTTCAGGGTTAGGCGCTAACCTACTCGAACTTAATTTTTCTTACTTTTTCTATAACGTTTAAAAAAAACACGTTTCCTACTATTCAAACATGGATCGGGTTTAAGATCACTAACCCGCATTTGGCAAGCGTGGTGATTATGCCTAATCCTCCTCACTGTACTCATATCTTCAGTGAGATGAGAGACCTTTGGGGACAGTGGGACATTACAGGCTGATACTTTACTTTTATGTCGTTTCAACTATTTTTCATTTCATATTTTCGTTCATTTATTTGTGACCCCAATTGCCATATCTAACGCTCATAGCTCTACGCAACCAGCGAGTAGTTCTGTCCCTGTAAGTTCCCTCGATTCAATTACAAAAGTTTGACGAGTTCGTCAGGTGTTTCTATCTAACCAATCTTGATTGCACACACTTCTGAACTTTCCATTGAGTGTCTAAATAAATGACAATACTAATTAAAAACAAATGGCTTTTAATTTAAGAAGCTTTTGAGTTGGATTAAGCTTTTGTTATTATGACCTTGTTTGATAGAGCTTTTAGTTTTGTTTAGTGTGCGGTTCATAGTGTAATAGGATTACATTAACGTGATGTATTATCGGTTATTACAGTCTATAGTGAGTCTATAGTGTAACAGCCTCCGTGGTCTAGTGGTTTGAGCGCTCGGCTCACGATCCGGAGGTTCCGGGTTCGATTCCCGGTGGGGATATCTCAAAAAAATCACTTTGTGAGACTGTCCTCAGTTTGGTTAGGACATTGCAGGCTGAATCACCTGATTGCCCGAAAAGTAAGATGATTCCGTGCTTCGGAGGGCACGTTAAACCGTCGGTCCCGGTTACTTTCTACGGATAGTAGTCGTTACATGAGCCATGTCAGAGGCCTTTGGCGGCTCTATAACTCTGACACCAGGATTGGTCAAGTTGACCATCCACTCGATAAGAAGAAGACAGTCTATAGTGCAAGCTTTGAGCTTAGTTTCGGACTTACAAGTGAGTGTGAGTTGGTCTTATTACTCATTACGATTTGAGTTTTGAAAAGTGAATTGAAAAGTTCCTGTACTTAAAAGGATTTTAATTCTTTTAGATAGAATAGTATATAGATGTAGTTTGGAAATTATGCGCGTACAAACTTTTCGTTGATAACAACTTACGGCCGGTTCACACATGTCTCCGCTGTTCCGTTTTATCGTGTACGTTTTTTTTTCGTCGATGGCGTATGTGGTTGTATGAGCGACTTCACACATGGCACAGTTTTCTGTATACAGTAAAAAATATCGTTCCGTAAAAAAAATACATTCCGTTTTGTCATCGAATACTGGACGACGGATTATTAAAAATATACGGATACGTAGAATTTTAACGGATAGATACTGTGTGCGACAGGTTTTGACAGCGTCCATCCTTGTAGTAGAATAGCGGCGGTATACTGCGAGTTTTCTGTTCACACATCGCATCCAGTAATGACGGATCCGTTGAACGTTATACGGTGCCTATGTGTGAACAGAGTATAAATTTATGACGTATCCGTAAAAAACGTTCCAGTAAAACGGACTCCTATGTGTGAACGGGCCGTTACCTACCTAGTCGGTATTTCTATCTGAGCGCTTCCCGTACTTCAGAGCGCACGTTAAATTGTCGGTCCCGATGATTCAATCGTTAGATTATGTCTGAGAATTTTAACCGGTCTAAAAATCCGACGCCTGGGTTGGCCACAAACCTACTTGAACTTACTTAATACTCTTCTTCTTCTTCTTCTTCTTCTTCATCTAGTGGATGACCAACCTGACCAATCCTGGTGTCAGAGTTATTGAGCCGCCAAAGGCCTCTGACATGGCTCAAGTATCCGTAGAAAGTAACCGGGACCGACTGCTTAACGTGCCCTCCGAAGCACGGCATCATCTTACTTTTCTTACATAATACTAGCTTACTTCTTACTCGAACACCTCTTCTACCCTCTACTACATTATGACTAATTTCCAAAATTACAACCTAACCAAGTTATGTGTGTCATAGATTGTTTGTCATGCCCCGTCTGAGATCGAACCCCGAACCCTAACAGGAGTTAGCATTTGTCTTCATTTTCTTACCTTTTAGGGATGGGGTAGGAAGTTATCGATATCGTGAATTGTTATTGCGTTTGTTTATTAGAAGCGGGTGAATATTTCGGTTATGATTTTAAGGAAGTTTAATTGTTTATCGAATTTATAATAATGTTGTGCTTTGTTGAATTTAAGTTGATTTATTGTTTTTTTTTAACTTAATTAATTATCTATTAATGGTTGTCAGCATCTACATTATATTGCGGTATAAACAGCATTTTAAAAGTAGTTATTCAAATATGCGTGTTACAGGTAATAAAATGTATACAATTAAATGAAAATTTGTCACCCCGACTGTTTATTTAAAAAAAGAGCTGAGAAATAAATTTATACATACAAACATGTTAGACTTCTGACAATCATTTATGCATGAGAGGATTTTTTAGTCTATTTTCTGAATTCCAAGATTTGACATAATAATTATTTTTCTTGTTATTTATAATTATTAAATCTAGTAACGGTCGTAGGTTTTTATTTAATCTAATTACCTTAGTTTGGCTGATTTGAAGATGAACAATGTTGTATCATACGATCGTATCGACTATATCCCATCTCTATTCTGAACGACGAAGAACATTGATATTAATATTGCTTTCCTGTACGAAATCACGTCTCTATCTAATTACATCCAATATTGTTGCGACCGGTAAATATTAAATTAGGAGATTCGCGACTTTGCACATCCCTAGGGAAATAATAGGCTTGTTTTTAAATGAAATAACGCGACGGGTTGCGAACCCACCCCTAAAGGTTTAAAATTAAACATTATTTTCCGATATTTAACAATTTTAACTTTTCTAACAAGAAGATATGGGGTTTAAGGAGTATTTTTTTATTAAAATTTGGGATATTTTATTTCCTAACTGGACTGATTTCTTCAGTGTGATACAAGGGGTTTGCTTGGCAGTAGGACATTACAGGGTACCTTCGAACTTTTTGTACTTTGAACGTTGTATGGAGTATTTTAACGATTTAATCAGCTTTATTGACGGTCTAACAGCTTGTAAACTTATGACACTTTAAGTATTATGTCCAAACGATATTTTGCACGTTGCTACTGTCATATTAAATTACATGTTTAAATTGTAATTGATTTTTTTTCAGACTAGATACTTACTTACCTTAGGTACATTAAAATTTATTAAATTGACACTTAATTATTTGATGTAATTTTTCATACATTAAGAGTCAGAATCACTCATTTAACATCTCCTTAGGAAGCTTTTGACGTCTCTGAGAAAGCTGTCAAATATTGGTTCCAAATATTCAAGTCATTTTTCTTAGACCAACTATTTAAGAGAATGCTATCATTACCATTCATGTAATTGTACATTACAAGATTTTATTATTGTTATTACAAGATTACAAAACTACTTACAATAAAACTATTTTCAGACATAGACTCATTACCTAACAAAAAGCAATTCAGTAATTATTACGATTAAAAAATACACGGTTAAAAATTGTCTTATTAAATTAAGCAAGTTTAATGAAAATTAACGCCTCAGTAGTGTAGTGACATGTGCATTCGCCTGCCAAAGGGTACCGGGTTCAAGGCCCGGGTCGAGCATAGTAGGTTTTTCAATTTACCTTGCTAGTTTGGTGTAAGTAAGTAAAACAAACATTTGAATTCTTGGCGGCAGCACTGAGACGTGAGATCGAGAAAACTGTCAAAAGTGTAATTTTTGTAAAAACCTCATTGACGTCTCTGAATAAAGCACTACCTATTCATGAAACAATTCCAATTTCGAATACCAATTCCAAATTTAAAATTACGCGAGGCCAATTGTAAAGTCAACGATTAACTAATCCACTGTGAGACAGTAGTGCCAACGTTAGCTATCGTAACATCAAAGGAGTTTAAATAATGAATCCACCGCAGACTAAAGCGGGTACAATTAAGGACATAGCTTTGGGGGTCACATGGGAACGAATTTGAATTTAGAACCAATTTAGCTGGAGGTGCATCGCGACAGTACTAAACGTGGCTATAGGAAAGGAGTCAGGAGTGTAGGCGAGGGGAAAAGTGTAGACAATTGTGAGTCATACTCTAGTTTGTTACTGAACAATAAGGTAATGGTCTTGTAGGAATATTGTTGCAATATTATAAATATATTTTTTGTGTCCAGCTGGTCCAGAAAATATTTATTAGTAATATTTATTTAAAAAAATGTAAGCACTTCGCACGCCTTGTATTTTAAAGTGAACAGAAAATTCTGAAAATCCCTTTGTATTCGCTTCTCTAGTTGGCAAAAAATTTATAAAAGTCATCACTATCATAGAAAAGTGATTGTCGTTTACATAGATCATAGATAATATCTATGTAAATGTCAATTATATTATAAATTAAATACGTTATACGTTAGTGACCAACCTTTAGCGCCGCTCTCGTCGGCACTATACCAGTCTGTTCCGTCTATCCTTCGTGCGTATTGCGTGTGTAGTCACAATATTAATACCGGGTCGCGTCGCGCGCCTCCCGAGGGGTTTCTAAATCATCCGTCCCTGTCGCTCCCTTGCGCCCGGCGCTAACACTGACGCGATGCTATGGATAAGACCGCACAAATAAGATAATTAATGAAAATTAATGAAACTTTAAGAAGGTTCGTGTCTAAATATCTAAGGTGTTTAAAATATGTATGGAAATCTTGGAACAAGAAAAATAAAAAAATAAAACCCTCTACGCGAAGCGACTGGACCGCTTTTTACCTTTAACTAAAAACCATAGCTGAGAGAAAAACTGGTTTTCAAATGAAAACATAACACATCGAAATCGGTCCAACCGTTTGAGTGCTACGATGCCACAAACAGACATGGACTTTAATCTTATAACACCCTTTGAGTCGAGGGTTAATAAAACCTTTAAAACAACGAAAATATACAAATTCCTTCTATCACTAAGTTGTCACAGGTAAAGTTAGGTCAATAGTCATATAATACTCAAGCCAAAACCTGTACGCAATCTTCATTAAATCTTAAGAAAATACAACACGTCTTATCCACACTAACCCAACTAAGACATAGCGCCTCCGGTTACGTTCGCTTTACGCTGTAATTTTTCTTATGTTATTTATTTATTTATTACAGTGAGTGATCTATATCATGTCATATCTTACACTCTTGTAAATGGCTTGGCATTTATTCGGCTGACTGTACCACCGCTTTGTCTTTCTTTGAAGCTTTGGAAGCTTTCAAATCTTTTGTCCCGTTGATAACGAACTCATTTTGTTAATATATGTTTAAATATATTTTGATATATTATATGTTTAAGTATATTTTGATTGGACGTTAGTTATGTTTTGATCGCGTTATAAATTAGTTTTTTTAAACCGACTGCAGCGAAGCCCAAAAGGATGTTATGTTAGTTATGTATTTAAGTTTTCTGTATTGATAAATTATTACATAATATTATTTTGAACAAAATATATTATCATCAACATTGCAGAACAGCAGTAGAAACTGTTATGTAATCTGTGTCACTTAGTAATTTCCTCTAAAGACTAAAGCATGTTATGGTCCGACAAGAGAATGTATTGCATTAGAATTCTATACTACAATAATATTATAAAGCTGCAGAGTTTGTTTGTTTGGACGCGCTAATTTCAGAAACTATCAATCCGATTCGAATAATTCTTTTTGTAATGGATAGCCACGTTCAACGGAAAGGTTATAGGCTAATTTTCATCCCGAAATTCCTACGGGAACGCGCACAACGCGGGTGAAACCGCGGGGCAGTATAATAATATAACGAATTGTATGATTATGCAACAGTGATTGTAGTATACAATTGTTTTATAGTAGTCGTTGTCCGCAGACGAAGCCGTGTAAATTAATTATCCTCTGATAAACCGAAGTCAAATGATTTACATCTGCTGATAGTGATGTGCTCATTACTATGTATGACAGAAAAAGGACAGTATCGATATAATATACATAGATTTTTATGTATATTCTGTCTTGTTCCACCGAAGTATAGTGACGAGAATTTGATATGTATGTTACATTAAATACTTCTACGTAAATAAATTGAATCATCGAAATGGTTTTGCGCGCATAATTTCGAAACTGGACCAAATTGGATAAAATAATTGTTTTTATGTGTTCATTATTTGTTGTTTGTCGGGAGATGGTTTGTAAGAAAATAATAATAATAGCAAATATTTAAAACTAGCTGCGCCCCGCGGTTTTACTCGCGTTGTGCCCGTTCCCGTTTATACATATAAAACTTCCTCATGAATCACTATATCTATTAAAAAAAACCGCGTCAAAATCCGTGCAGTAGTTTTTGAGTTTGCGAACAGCCAGACAAACAGACGCGGTCGGGGACTTTATTTTATAATATGTAGTGATGATATGGTTGTACAAAGTTCACCGGGTCAGCTACTTTATCAATAAAAACATCGACATTAAATCTAATTCAAACATCCCATCACTACAACTTTTTAGGGTTAGTAGCGTCTTTCGAGATTCATTTCTGACAATAAAATGAGTGCAGATGTAGGCAGGTGTTTAACAATGAAGGGCCTGGCCAATCCTATAGCAATAGTCCTTAATCATCGAGAAAGGACCCGCTATTAATATTTTTATACCTTTTACTTTATGCGCAGTCATTTTGGACGCTTGTTAACATTTTTGAGGATTGTTAAGCTAATTAGTGATGTGCTAGATGTCCGTAATACGGAGATTGGTTACTGATTTATTAAACAAGATTGATAAAGTCATTTTACATCTGAATTATTTACACTTATTTTCCTTTTACACAGTATTCCACTACAAAACCCAACTACCAAAAAAAATTGCATAGCATAATTAAATTACTACTATCAAATGCAAATAGGGATGTAACACGAAAGTCGATATAATTTACATCATTTTATCGAGTATCGACGTTGCGTGTCGTACAGTGTCGTCCTTATCAAGTTTATTGAGTCTCGCGTGTTTATCGATATCTCTGAGTGAGTCAATGCGGGCCGCACTAATTGGTGTCGTGACTGTGACGTAGTTAGTTTACGTAAAAGCATTTGTATTTACTGTGCTGATTAGTGATTGGTGATTAAATAGGTGTTCTATGTTGTTTTAGAAAAGACTTAACGTGGGAATCGTGGAGATTCTCTTGGGTGTGGAGACATCTAGTATTAGATACTAGAGTTTTTTGAATTGAAACTACGTTTACGGATACACTTTTATTTTACGTTTTTATCTGACGTTCCGGCCCCTTTACAGGGACCGTGGTCAGTTTTATGTATGTAGTTACAATTGAAAATGAGTAGTGTTCGCTTAAACTTAAGAAACCAGTAGGTACTAGAGCTTCGTTATGTTACCAAACATATGTTTTTATTATGACGTCTCGTTGGTGTGGTTTGTGCACTCGCCTGCCAAGACTGAGGTCTCGGGTTCAATTCCCTAAACCGTATTAGGCAAGTGTGATTACGCCTGATCCTCAGTCAGTGATATGATAGGCCTTTGCCCAGCTGTGGGACATTACAAGCTATACATGACTAAGACATTATATCCGCAGCTTTTAAACTAGCCTAATCTTCTCTGCAGTTTTACAATTCTTCAAAAAACATGAATTAACTATTTGTATCCATTTACACAATTGTGTGTGTGAGCGGATCGGTATCGCAACAGTGGCGAATGTCGCGCGTCCCCACGCACATCTCCCACTATTGTTACAAATATACATTCACATACATACATTTGGATGCGGTGGTATACATGTAAAAGATTTGCGAAGACGACGTCGACGGTAGAGCGAGGAGGAGAAGGAAGGGGATACAGTATGAGACACATAGACAGAAAGAGAAAACAAATTCACAGTTGTTAACTAAAAAGCAACGAACAAACCCTACATACATGCAGACGTGGAAGTTTGCATATATATTCATGACAGGAAAAGCCGAAGGAAGTTTGTGCCAGCAGCTAGCATGCTAGTATTAAAACTTTGTCATTCATTCATTTCAATAAGGTTAGTGGCCAAACCTGGTGTCAGAGTTTTAAGACTGCCTAAAGGCCTCCGACATGTTCTGACGATTGAAACAACCGGAACCACATCCAAACGTTCTCACGTCGAAGGACAAACGTCAAAACAGCAAAGACAGGTAACAAATTAAGCGACGAATTCCCGCGGTTTGCATACAAATTGTTATATGAGACCGCCTATTGTTCCCCGTTATCTTTCCGGAGATCTTTCGCGGCAGCTTTGTTTCAAGCCATTCGGGTCTAAATTAATTTTTATCTTCTCCATTTTTTCTTATTTATTGTTTTACTTTATGTCATATGTCTAGTTAGTTCGCTAATGGTAAAGTTATTATAGATTTTTAAGTGATTTTCGTTTCTGCAGTGGTTTTATATTGTCAAAATTGGTTCAGTATTTTGAATTGAAACTAGGTTTACGAATAAACTTTTCTTTTATTTTACATTTGTATCTGACGTGTCGGCTACTTTACAGGAACCGTGGTCTCAGACTCAGAGAGTCTTCTGTGACCACGGGTCAATTCAGAATGAGTAGTGTTCGCTTCAATTTTCGCCGTGACATGTCTGTCAATGGCGAACCTTGGGTTTGAGCTCGTCCATGAACTCGGATGTGGGTAACATAATCATAAACAACTGTATGGATATAATACATTATTTACCATCACATCCACTACATATAATTTCACAAAGAAATATCAAAATCCTCCAACCTCCACCTGTATGAACAACACAAGCTTCTAAATTGCCCTTCGCCTCATGTCTTCAAATTTAAGACAAAGCGAAAATTCCCTTCCATTCATTTGTAAAAACCCCTGAATCTAATTAACTGAGGGCTCTTAATTAGTGTCCATTGTAACATGACAAGGGCCGGCGGAGCGGTACTGCCTCCATGGTGATACACACTGGTACTTCAGACGGAGAATATCTTTGAAGAAAGTACCTTGGTTATCTATAGTAAGTACTACTTCTATAGTGATAGTGTTCTAGTTTAGAGGAGTAAGTCTGTGCTGGTTTAGTAATGTCTAAAGTGGGGGCAAGTGACATCACAGCCTCCGTGATCTAGTGGTTTGAGCGCTCGGCTCACGATCCGGAGGTTCCGGGTTCGATTCCCGGTGGGGATATCTCACAAAAATCACTTTGTGAGACTGTCCTCAGTTTGGTTAGGGCATTGCAGGCTGAATCACCTGATTGCCCGAAAAGTAAGATGATTCCGTGCTTCGGAGGGCACGTTAAGCCGTCGGTCCCGGTTACTTTCTACGGATAGTAGTCGTTACATGAGCCATGTCAGAGGCCTTTGGCGGCTCTATTACTCTGACACCAGGATTGGTCAGGTTGACCATCCACTCGATATGAAGACATCACGATTGTTTTAAAAGCCGTTAGGCGGTCTAAAAATTCCATCACCAGGGTTAGCCACTTCCCTATTCGAAATGAATGAGTATTTTTTGGTAGAAGGTTATCATTTCAGGAAGTACAGGCGTTTCAGGCAAATACAGCTATCTATATATTTTTGGAAGCCTGTACAAAGTTTCGGAGGGTCATATGACTCAGTCAGGTCACCTGCACTAAGTTTTTATTCGACTAAACCACAACTCATAATCGTAGTCAGATGTTCGTCAATTTTTTCAACCCTAAACATCATACAAAACGCTCAAGCCACAAATCAAAATGAGGTCTTAAAAAACGTTTAACTAAATCATCGTTTTCTCTCCGAAAACTGTTTCGCTTTAGATAATTATAGCCTTCTGATTCGAGTATACATTCCGTAGATGTAACTAATCTAAGGAAGGTTTGTCCGTTCGTGTTCCGAACCTGTTGTAATTAAATTCATTTCTCTATATAATTTCTTTAGTTTTTGTGTTAGAATTATTACAAGTGACAACTTAATGCTTCGAAATACGAAATGACATATACTTACTTTAAATTATATGGTGACGACGTCTGTGTCAATTATGTATTCTTTTAAAGTATTTGTGTATGTATATGTAGTAGTATCAGCGAATTAGATTCCATAACCGAGTGTGAATTTGTCCGGGTATCCGGGTGAAATCAGAAAGCGCTGCCTGGAGGGACTCTCTTGTCAGCGAGTGGTGGGAGACCGAGAAGGACAAAAGTTGGAAGCGTTTCGAAGAGACCTTTGCCCAGGAGTGGGACGATATGCAACAACGAAAAAATGTGTTTGAGATTTTTTAAACTTGAACACTAGGCCGGTTAGCTACTAACCTCCTCGAAAAGAATAAATATCTTATTTCAACTCCAAATTTAAACCTCGATAGTACAGCATACAACTTAATTAACGCAGAAACCTTTACTACTAATCTCCATTCTTAAATATGTTAAGATTAAGTTAAATAAAGTAAAGTATTAGCATAGAGTAATAAAGTAAGTTAAGTAACGTCGTCTTACATATCGGTCGCTGTTCATTTGCATTCCCTTTCGTTTGCAGCACTTAGCCGTGATAGTGGGTACGTGACAAGTTTGACGCTCGTCCGTCTTCGCTTCAGATAAAATGTATTAAAATACTATGTAGTGTGACCTTGTTGTTTGTTGTGCATATCTCTCTCAAAAAATAAATTCAAAATGTAAAAATAGGTGTATAAAACATGTATTATGTTTTAGTAGTTATGTTTACTACTGCACTTAGAGACGTCCATTAAATCGACATTTAACTAATTTTTATGAATTTAATGTCAAAATCACTCATTAAACCTCACTGAGGAAGCATTTGACGATTCTGAGTACCTACTGAAGATTTTTCCTAAGGGTTATGCATACCTATGTACTGAGTGTCTAACGATGAAATGAGTGAGTTTGGCGAAGCTATTTTCGCATAATCTGACTCGTCACATTATGGCTCGAAATGAATGACCAGATTTTGGATCTTCTTTTGGTTTACAACGAGCATAATTATCAACAAAGTTGGTCACAAGACCGTATTTAATTTAATGTCCTCAATAATATGCAAATAACGTCGAACAATCGCCGTCAGTAATTATGTCGTATATTTTTTATTACTTAATTATTCTTAGGATCAGACTGAGATTAATTCGCACGACAATATTTAAATTATGAATAATTGTCGTCGATTTTAAACGGTGAAGTTTGGATGGATGTTTATTAATGCAAAGATGATGAGAGTTATAAAAACCTCCTGTGCTATCCTACTTCCTACTTAATATTTTAAATGTGAAAGTTTGTGACGATGGATGTATGTAGGGATGTGGATGTATGTTTGTTGCTCTTTCACGAAGAAACTACTGAATTCTTTGGGATGAAATTTTACAGTAATATAGGCTATACATCAGAATAACACATGGGATAAATTTTATTCCGAAATTCCCGCGAAAACGGGTACCAATGCGGGTAACACCGCGGGGTGCGACTAGTATAATATTATAAAGCCAAAAAATAAAAACAACACAAAACTATAAAATAAATTTATAAATGTTGGTGTTGTTTATACCTACTACAGATAAACGACACCAAATTGTACAATGTTCTTTTTTTTTTTTAAATCGCTGGAGACCGTCGATGTTCCTACGTTCTACGACGTTCTTAGTATTTATTGGTAAGTTTTAAATGGTATGTCAAACTATTATGATGTGCCCCGTTTTCAAAACGTATAATATGCCTTGAAGATATAATCACCAAATATTTTCGTGTTGAATTACGAAAGACCCATTCGATTTTGAAAACATCGCGGGAAAACCAACTTACAACATACAGAAGAACTTACGTGAAATTCAAATATAGAATTTTTATATTATTTTGAAGTCTCCTAAAAACTGTTAACGCAACAGTTAACCCTTCACAAATGAATTATTATTCCTTAGTTCCAAATTCAAACTGTTGCCAATGAAAACGGAAGTTGAACCTAAACCAACAGACAAACAATAACAAATCTAAGCGTTATTGTACCTGTAGTCACGAATAATTCGACTTTACATCCGTTTGTGTCTATTCTGAGGTGGCAACATTGTCACTTTGCCATTGGGTGGTATGGCGACACCAGTTTTGGCGCCAATGCGCGTGCCCGCCATTGTAAACAGTAATTGTCGGACGTTCGAATTTCAAAAACATTGGCAACCGACGTGACGCAGTATCCGGTGACGATCGTTTTAGCTAATTTGTTAGAATGTAATGAGGTTCGTTGTAATGAGTTCTTACTGTGAAGGTAAAGTTGAACGACTTAATAATTAAAGTTAAAGTTGACTTGTAACTCTTAGTTACCTAGTTGATTTTCGAATCACCATATTAGGCAAATATTTTTAATCAATATTGAAAGTAGCTCTTCCCAGCAGCTAACCTATGTTCCCGTAGGAAATTTGGGATTAAGTATCTAACCTACTTATGTGTTATTCTGATGTATATCTGAAGTGTTTTGTTTACTCGATTTTACTTTCTTATTTACAATATAAGAGCTTATTTATAGTAAAACTGCAAGCTATTTTGACAATAAACTACCGCTGAAACCATTCTCATTCTCCATTTACTTCATACGAAAACCGCATCTATTTTTAAACACAAACCAATCAGTAAAACCATAAATGCCGTTACAACCGCCCTCGTTCCAAGAATAACAAAATCTAAATCAAAGCCAAATCTGTCGCGACGGAACGTAGCCAAATGGCGAAATTCGTTGACCGAAAAGTCCAGGGAAAAAAACGCCCATGAAAAAAAACGCCAAGGTAGAAAACGCCAGGAAGGAAAAAAGTTAATAATCGACCTCTAGATTTATAGAATCCTTGGAATATAGGCGGGGACACGATTATGAGTTGTGTCGTTTTCGTTTTTCGTCTGGCGTTTAATTAAATTGACTCCTAAAAGCATTAGGTTGTTCGCCCCGGAGTCAAGGAGGTGACAGTTACCGTATGATTAAAAATTTAAATGGGTTTTATGAAAAATGGGGTAGGGTTTGTTTGAAAAAACGGTTTTTTACCTTTACTTTACGTTTTATTGTGTGTTTTGGTGTGTCAATATTTTTGTTCGGACAATTGGTAATTAATAATTAAATTTTTCCGTACGGCTAGTAATTTTCCATAATGGCGTTTTCTATGACAGAAGAATGGGATACAAACCATTTTTTTTTCAGATTAATTAAATTATTGTTATTCTTCCTACAAAAACGAGATGGAACTAAGCTTCCTTAAGCTCAAAAAAATTAAACGATCTATTAGAACAATTACCAACCATTAAAATTATTATTTACAATGACAATTTTATAATCGGTCTCACAGTGGCGAAAGGTCACAGATTGTAATTTTACGTTTACCAACTTGTCTTTTTGTCTTTCGAACATCATAATCGCTCTTATTACTACAACTATAAAGGTTGTTTTATTTCCGTTTTTCTTGTAAAGTGTTGTAAGTAAAGTTGTAAAGGCATAATTTAATTTGCATAATTCCACTAATTATGGTTTCCATGGTACAGAACAATAGATGCCGTGTGACAGTGACAATCACTAAGGCCCATAAACGTGATAACCCTTATCAGGTTGTTTACATCTCTCAATGTCATATTTAAATGTGGTTGTCTAAGGGTTAAGTTACATACTTTATGTAATATCATCTTATGTATTGTTGACAATGAGCGGAGTTGCAGTTTTTAGACCGCCTAAAGGCCTCTGACATGGTCTAACAATTGAAACAACCGGGATTTACTGCTTAACTGCTATATCCTACATTAGTAGGATAACGATCATTTATAATATTAGTTATAAATGATAGTTTGTGAGGATGGATATTGTAATATTAACGATATGTATGTTTATAACTCTTTCTCGAAAAAACTACTGAACGGATTTGGATAAAACTTTACAATAATACAGATTATACATCAGAATAACACATGAGATACTTTTTACCTCAAAATTCCCGCGGGAACTGGTACAACGCGGGTAACACCGCGGGTCGCGGCTAGTCTTCTATATTACATCCACTGAACATACAATTCATGTTCAAAGACTTCCAAAGCCGAAAATCTCTAAAGTCGTATATCTAGTCGTATTAAACGGCTGTAAATCCGTCGATGAAGGAGCTTTTAGCTTTTACGCTTTATTTAGTCGCGGAAGCTTGCGGTGACCTATATGATGAGGATAAAAGATTATAGACATGTTGTTGGAGGATTTCGGGCTTCAGTGTACTGTCGGTCACAGAAGTGATATGTAGAAATGCAAGAGTATAGACAATAGAGTGGAGAAAATAGAAGTTAATGATAAAGTTAGGTATGTAAGGGTGTTCTTCAGCTGAAGTTAGAGCTATAGGCCTTATAGCCTAAAGTATAAAGTGATTTCTAGGGTTCCGTTGCCGAATGGCAAACACGGAACACTTATACTCGTAGTTTTTTAAGTGTGTGGGTAAAATGAAAAATGTGACACAATTTTACAGTGACCTTCAATTAAGTTGCCAGTTTGTCAGTGGTTGTGTCGTTGTGGTAATTATGTCATTATTGTTATTATATATTTTTATAACAAACACACTAACAGTAATGTATCTCAGCTAAACTTTACAAACTGCAATACTAATTGGATATATGTTAAGCACATATATATGGGCACGTTAAGCCGTCGGTCCCGGTTACTTTCTACGGATAGTAGTCGTTACTTGAGCCATGTTAGAGGCCTTTAGCGGCTCAATAACTCTGACACCAGGATTGGTCAGGTTGACCCTCGACTTGATGAAGAAGAAGAAGAAGATATATGTATACATATTTAATACTTATTACATAGATTAAGCACTTCTTTGCATGACTGTACAAAATATATCAAAATCTAAGTGTTTTCATTTTATGTTTGATAGTTTTAATAAAATCGTTTGACAGAGACTTCCTGTAAGTTAATTTTAAACATTCGATTGACCGACTGAATTTACTTTTTACGAGTATTGACATGACTCTGAATATTTACGGGGATACTTTTAAAAATTGATTCTCATTTACAGGTTGAAAAGCGATTTGAACTTATTATATTGAAGAAGTTGAAAAGTAAGTTAAAAGGTTTGTTTACATAGTATGACATGTGTCATCAAACGTATGAATCATCAACCCTGAAGACAATTGGTATAGTAACGCTAGTATCGCTAGCTAATAGTATCTTAAGTGCCTACTCGTTTTCTACTACCTACTAAAATGTATTAGCATAATAATATACCAAAGTCACGTGACAAATAATAATCAATTATAATTCCTCGATATTTTAATTTGAAATTAGAACCGGATTGTATAAGTGACATGTCAGTATTTTTATTCGAAATTCGAATAAAGAAATTTTGCGATTTGTCTATGGATCCTGTCGTTTGACAAAACCTTCTTTATTTAAACTTTCGACAGAAGTCTTTAATTACTCCATAACCAAAAGTACCTCACCTCTAACTGCATTAAGACGTAAGCCACGATCGGATTCCTGGGTGATTGCTCAGCAGTGCTCTATTAATCGGACGGGCGACCGGAGGGCTATTTCGGGACTAAATAAATAAATATTTGCTCCGTACCGCACTTTGGTGGGTGGAGTTTTATAGAAGAGTATTTGATATTTTAGTTTAACATTTTTATAGAAATATGAGTGTTTCAGTATCATTGATATGTTAGTAGGTATTATAGAAGTTTATTATGCCTTATCCTCCTCACTGTACTGATATCTTCAATGAGATGAAAGGTGTTTGCCCAGCAGTGGGAAAATACAGTCTTAATACTTTACTTTTTTATATTATGTATTTATTTAGTAAGTAGTGCTTTAGTATAACCATAGTGCATGATGTGATTATCTTTAAGTAGAGTTACCTGTAACTCAATGCTGTAACTATAATTAACCTGCTTGTATCTTGTAACTCTGTTGATAATCCATAAATAAATAAATAAATAAATAAATAAATAAATATGACAGGAGTAAGCATGGTTGACGTTTTCATTGACTGACTGTATCTATGAGAATTTTGATTGAAAATTTATTATGACAAAAAAAATATAATAGTGCTCATTCAGGTTAATATAATGCAGCGAATGAGGCAAAACTGAACGTTTATCAGTAGTTTCTTTCAATAGGCGTCGGTTTTTCTTCCTTCCGGACGGGAATGAACGATGCCAAATGAAAAGATCGAACATCGTTATCGGTTCAATAATGAATTCATTCGGTATTTTTGTTTCATATTAATTGTGTGTCTGAGTGAAAGATGAAAATGAAATATGAAAATTGAACGAAAAATGAATCCTTTGACCTCACTTTTAGTACATCTACCATTTAGAGCATTCATCAACACAATGACGTGTTGATGAATGTCATTTGCTCAAAACCCATCCCTAACCTTATGAAAAGGTACAAACACTTCAAAAATATTAATTATTTTTAATGTAAAAAAGGTAATAAAGTGGACATCGGTGGTAATGTCATAGCTGTTAAATTATAAGCGGGTCTCAAATAAATTGACGGCGGAGTCGTGTGACGCCCATCGTATTATACCGGCTCCTAAATAGGGGGTGTGCGGTTTTTGAGTTTGTGGGATTATTTAATGAAAACGTTCATAGTGAAGTGAGGAGATGATGACTTTGAGTTGAGAGAAGAAATGATGTTCCTGGAAAAAGTCATACTATTCAAAAACACTCACGGTTAATTAGACCCAAACTAAGTCTAAGCTTTTAATATGGAATGTATCTAACTGATACTATAACATACACATACACAAATACTTTATAACAATATATAATTGATACCCAGACGTCGCTGCCAATAACTATGTCTTCATATGGTTGACTACGGATGGTAATAGAACCCGCAACCCCTGACACAGTTACCGCTCGCACTGCCACAGTGCCAACGGTTGCCCACGATAGTGAAAAATTCTCTGACATGCTCACCAAAATATCCATTAGGGTAGTTTTGTTTGGAGATACATTGATTTTGAAACCATATCATCTAAAATAGAAATATCCCACAGTACCCCGGCGCCGTGGCCACCCTACCCCGACGTGGGAACGCGTGTGTAAGCGCACCAAACTTCAGCAGGCGTGGCTCCACAATCGCTTTGTTTTTCAAATTATTTCCGGACCTCATCTTGAGAAAATTACTAATTTTCTCCTTAGTTTATAATTAGTTTGTAGTAAAAATAATTACTGTAACGTGTAGGTAAAAGGTTATAAGTGATATGAGGTGCCACAGTGCAGCATCGACGACTAGCTAAAATACAATATTACATGTTACAAGCTATAATCAAGATCTCTATAAAAAAAATGAGTCATTATCGTTGTTTATGTGCCGTGGCAACCTCAAAAAAATTACTGAATCATGAGTGCAAAAGGTTGCATGTGAAAACTTTAAACTTTATAGCTCTATACTTATACGTGACACTTTTAATTAAATGTTTGATTAAAGTTTACTTGAACTCTATACAGTGAAGAACCCACTACAATTAAAATAATAAACACAACAAAATCTAATAAACTTAGTACACAAACATAATTACGTCAACCAGTTAATCTAAGTTCCATAAAAATTTCAATTGCGTTTTAAACGAATACAAAGGACAATGTCAAATTCAAAAAAAGAACAACAAAGAGGCCGACTTAACAAAAAACGTTGTATCGACAATCGTTCGTAATTTGAATCGATTATCGTATTCGAATAAGTTTAATAATCGAATAAGTTGAATACTGTCACCCGCGACTAATCTATGGTGTGGCTACAATGGTATTTCTTCATCAGTGACAAAAACAGCGAATGTGCCGAGACAAAATGTGAGATTATGCCGCGGGTTATGGATGGCCCTACATAATCGGTTTTTATACAGCGTGGTTCTGTTACGGTTTGGTTTAATATTTTTTAATATCCATTTTAGTTCTGCAGTGTAAAACAAGGATAAAAATAAGGGATTAATTGCCTACTTTATTAAGAAAATTTTGGTCTCAAACATGGTTTCTTTTTAAGTTACGTGACTTACGGACATTAGGTATACGTAACATACTTATTTGGAATTAATAAAATTAAGTTTGAATTCCTACATCCCCACTGTCTTATCCATGTAAAAGAGCCTAAAGTAACTTGTCTATCTGTCTAACCAATGCAATGGTTTTCGTATTATTTTGTTTACCAAAACTTAGATTATGATTTGATGACGATACAGCTGATTTTACCCTAAAATTCCCACAATAACCGGTACACTGCAGACAAGGCCCCGCGAACATCTAATAATCTTAATCAAAACGACATAAACGTAATTCCATCCTATTTTTAAGTAGTATCCCAATTCAGGACACCCTATACATAAGGCTGTCCATACACTGTGCCAGCAGGGGAGGGCGTTTAAAGATCAGTTCGCCAGCGGGGCGCGGGCGCCGGCGCACGCTTTGTGCTCGCTTTTTATATTTTTATACTTTTTTAATCTCCTCTTTGACTGAGAGCGCCTTGAAAGAGTATGATTGAAATTTTTCTAGCTGTCTATGAGTTAATGGACTTATTTTAAACGTGTATTCGTTATGAGATTTAATCTGTTGTATAGGCTCTTGCAGGAACTGATGAAGGTTTCTACACGTCGCGTCTTCACGGATTGTTTGACATTGACTGAGTTTATATGATGAGAGACGTCAAGTGTAACGGAAGGCAAGCGCCATACTATGGCTTTCAAATTCTCTTCTGAGAATTTGCCGGCTCACGACTTGTTAACTCACTCATAGTCAAAATTTGTCACATATGTATGATTGTGACTGATACTTATACTAACACTTTTCTGATCTATCAATATTATTCATTCAAATTACACTAGTTCATAATTTTTTTTTTATTCTATTCTTTTATTTTATATCTATTTCATTTGAGACGAAACTCACAGACACATAATAACAGTGACAGTACTAAACTAAAATAACAATAACCCAAAATTCTAAATTTAAAAATCCATTAACACTTCCAAATTGTCACATCACACAAAAACAAATGACAACTGTGTCGTCTGCGACATTATTTGTTTTACCTACATCCGTGACAATTTAATGTGACGAAATAGTAGTTCGACTATGGCATCGTTGAATTGAGCCAGTTTACAATATGCTCACCACCTTAGACAATTCTTTGATAGCCAATAGTGGCATTATACCCTCGCTTTTATTGTCGTTTAAATCTTCTATGAGCACGTTTTTGGTCCTTCTACTGGCCGAAACGTCAGATAAAAATATTAAATTTATAAAAGCGGTGTATCTGTGAACGTAGTTTCCATTCAAAATGACTAGTGATCGCTTAAACCTAGGAAACCAGTACACTAGATTTTAATACTACGTTTAGTAGCCCCTTTAGTTTTATTGTGATTGATTCGAAACACTCTATATTTAAATCCACAGAGAAAGAAGACTTGTCAAAACGAAATCTAAATATAAAATTGTCACAGACAATGGCATCTTCTAGTTCCGTTCAACACGATTGCCAAATGAAAAACTAAGAAAAATAAACACGTACCCGATAAAGCCGGTCACCCAACACCGGGTGAAAGTCCCGGTTAAATGCTTTTAAACGGCGTGACAGAGTGACAAGTTGACATCGACGTCCGTGCGTCTGAGACGGTTAATTTGAGATCGTGGGTGGTTAAACGGTTAAACGCCGATTTGTGACGCGTGTGAATTGGCCTGTTCTTTTTTTGTAATTATTCGAATTTCGAAGTATAAAACCTTGGTATATAATACCTATAGAAACTTTTTTAATTTTCTTTTTTATTATTCAAAGTAGTTAAGTACATGTTTATTGGCAAAGTGTGACAACGCCCTTAAATTATTATATTTCTCTTTAGAATCTTATTGGAATTAAGATAACTAACCGAAACACAATGCAATGTTACATGCTTGACAGATGAGTTTTTACACAAAGGCCTCCCGTGTAATCCAACACCAATTCATCATATAATATTTCATTTTATTTTGAATTACTAATAGAACTAAGTAATGAGTAAAATAAATGCGTGTAGATGGCCTGACGAACCTTATTTGATAGTCAAATACCAAAGACTTATACTAAGTATGAAGATTAACCTTCAAAGTACATACCTAATACGGCTCACAAATCCCAAAAACTACCTTACAACAAAACCTCCACAAAAAAATCAATCAGAATTCAAACCCTTTGATATCCCGACAATATAACATCTAATCAACATCATTAGACCTTAATAATTGTCAGTCCTGCAGTGACAATAGCCCCACAGAATACGAAGCAGTTACTTCGTGTCCAAATGTCATCTGATGTGACAAAAAATGTATTTACTATTTCTGTTATGTCATTCTGTTTGATGAAGAGGCTTTTGAGAGATTCGACGTATCATCTACAGGTATAAAGGATGTGTTATACCGGCCTTTTTTTATTTATATTTTTTTCTTTAATTATAGACTGATTTGACGAGATTCTTTGGCGTATGTTTGGTGTTGTGTGGTATTGTTGTTGAGGTGTTAGAATAACTGGGTAGCTGTATAGGTTTATGACCAAATAAGTGAAATAAGTTGCTACATATACTAGAAGGTAGGGGAAGGGGATATTTCGTATTAGGTAATGTCTACCTAGAATGAAAAAGGTCACTATTTGAACTATCTCGATTCAACACATTGTAAAAACGAATCTGGACGGCACTAAATCGCGAATAAGACATGGTAGAATATATTATAGCGTTAAAGAGATGACAAAGTCAACGGCTTACCAAATAACTCGATCGAATTTAAAGGAAAATTAAGTTTAATGAAATGACAAAGCTTACCAAATAACTCGATGTAATTCAAAAAAAAATTAAAATAGGATTTTTAGCTAAGACCTTCCAGTTGGCATGCAGGTACCCAAATTCAATTTAATTAAAAATTAAGCTTTGCGTAGGTTTTGACGTGTCCTCTTAACTCCGCTGTCAACTTACCCAAACCACTCTTAAACATTAAAAATATTATTCTTAGCGACATTTCCTAAAAAATCCTTTCAAGTTCCTCAATTTCGTTATTCTTTGAAAACGATGACACTGCTAAAATTATTCTCACCTAAGCTTTTTCTTTTACCGTTGATAAAACATAAGACAACCTTAAAACAGGTAAAATAAGGTATATTTTTGTTTAAAAATATTGAAGATAGTACTTTGTATCATCTGTCACCAAGGTGTTCAAGGTCCGTTGGCAAAAAAAGCGTTAAATAAATGATTTCACGACGTGTGACGAAAAAACGCGTTCCGATGCGTTTTTTTAACGTAAATTTTGCATGAAATGACTTTCCGAAGTTTATTTTCTTTTAAAAGGTTGTCATTAAAAGTTGCTGAATAATGGCAACCCTTGTTTCGATTTAAATAGGTTTTTGATTTTGTCTGTGGTTCCTGCTTTTGATTGATTTTTTAACAGTCTGTTCTCTATTGCTAAAGCTCTTGGCTAGATAATTATTAACACGGTTGCTGCGGGGGCTAAAAACTTGTTCTTAATTCAAGTGCGTTACGGGAAATAATGTGCCCCGTAATGATCTACTCCATTGTGCGTTACGGATATAAAAGTGCCCCGTAGACCTATGTTGCTTTAAACCTCTATAACTTACTGAAATTTAACTTTTTCAATTATTTTTTTTTATCAATCGAAAGATTACAAAATTTACTATCCAGCACTCTTTTCGCCTGTAGATTGAGCAAAAACTCAAGAAATTATAAAGAAATTAAATTTTCGGGGTGTTCTTGTCCCCGTAACGCACTACAAATTATGAAATACGGGGTTTTAAGTTCCCCGTAGCGCCCACAATTAGTTTTTGTCGATGAAATGATAGTGATGGGAATGAAACAAAACGATAATTTTAATTCGATAAAAACAAGTAGAAGCCTTTGGTTCACATAGGTGTTACACAATCTTATAAGTAATTGAATGAAAAGTATTTTAATTAAATATAAGCATATAAAAAGGATAAAAAACAATCTTTGACAAATCCACTTATGATAAAGAAACTTTTTAAAATTGCCACATAAAAACTAAAAAAAAATGAAACTCTATGTCCTATTATTAAATTAAAAAAATTAAACAAAGTTTCACTTCGTTTTTGAAAGATAAGGCCAACATACGTCGCGATAGCTTCATTTTCAATAAAATATCGATACGTCGTTTGTTACTAGACATCTCTAATGTAAATGAGGTCAAAACCCCGTACGGGCAAGTAATTATTTCTACGGGGTTTTTTGAACCCCGTATCGCACTTAAATAGATTTTTTACTATCTGGTCGGAACGGGGTTCATAAAACCCCGTATATTTTTTTAACAAATATGAATTTTATATTCGACAAAACACACAAATATATAGTTATCTCAGTCATACAGTCATAAATGCCTGAGATAGAGCTCCCGCACCAGCGGATAGACAGCACTTTTTTGCCCCGCACTGAATGAAAGTAACGCACGGGGTTGAAAAGTCCCCGTAACGCAGTGAACGTGTTAAAGTACGAACGTAATCCGTAACCCCGTTATCGGACTTTTTAGACCGCCTATAGGCCTCCGACGTAGTACGGTAGCGCTCAAATAGAAATGCCAATGCCACCACGTTGCTTAACAATCGCATTGAGCGAACATCATTTTGTCAAACTATGCCACAAGCATCTATGTCTAATACGAGTATGAACTAGATAAGTACTTAGAAAAAGTAAAGTATTAGACTGTATTTCCCACTGCTGGGCAAAGGATCATCTCCCACATATACCAGTACAAATAAAGGGTATATTGATTCAGTGGTTGATGATTGTAAAAAAATTGTTTTTCTAAAATGTAGGTAAATTATTACAACCTAGGTTAAATGATTACATCCTAGGATACCAACCAGTTTATAGTCACGGAAGTTATACTAAAGCCACATTAAATAATGAACAATATACATATATTTTTAACCAAAACAAATTGCCTGTTGGGATATCCTTGCTGTGAAACCGCGTGGAAAAACTAGTTAAGGTATCTCAGTTACCTTACAGCTTCCTATAAGTATTATACGATTATAATACTAGCAGCGCCCCGCGGTTTTACCCGCGATGTGTCCATTCCTGTGGGAATGTCGGGATGAAAAATAGCCTATGTTACTTGTGGATAATGTAGCTTTCGAATGGTGAAAGAATTTTAATAACGGTCCAATAGTTTTTGAGCCTATTCATTACAACCAAACAAACAAAGTTTTCCTCTTTATAATATTAATGTAGATTGAGTTAAACCTAAGGGTGCTTTCAAATTATGCGTTTCGTGTCGGACCGCTGCGGTGCCGAAGCGGTGCGTTTGTCGTATTGTGAACGTACGATCGTGTGTTTTCATACAAATCAAGCAGCACGGCAACAGTGCGGCGTTGTCGTGTGTTTGCGGTACCGACGCCGCACTGTCCCCGGACTGCTTGATTTGTATGAAAACACCCTAAATCCAACGAGAATCTTCTACATAGGGTCATTGCGCCTGTTCGTGTCCAGCGCCCTATTCGCGTCCATTTTTCGGACCTCCCTATTAAAATTCTCGAAAATAGTAATATACCATTTACCGAAATCGTACCGGCACCGGCACGGGCGCCGGCGCCGGTGCCGGGCCGGGTAATGGGAAAACGCCCAATAGAACGTAATAGTACTATTTTAGAATTGGATGCAACTAAAGACGTCTAAAGAAATCACCATCTCTTCATTATACGTAGAAGATGAAAACATAAATGATGAAGCTAACTCCGGTTCGACTGTGCAGGTTCAAACAGTAACAGCCGAAATACACTCTACTCCAAAACCTTGGTGGATACCAGATGTGGAATCTGAGAAAGAACATGTACCAGCCGTGGAGCTAACGGAATATTCTTAAATAAGAATCTGTTAAAATACATTTTTTTTTACATTATCTAAAAAATATCACCCCTACATTCCTTTTCTTAGCTGGTGGACGCAAAATGGTCTATGGGTGGACGCAATTTAGAATTTTTGGACGCAAAGTGGGTAAAACGCCTATTTTTGAAGTTTTTCTATTTATAAAAAAAACACAAGTAGTTTCGAGCAAAACTGTAAGCGAACCCTATAGTAGACTATATAATGAACACATTACATAAATTTTTCATTAAAACTAGTGCTGGAACATTTTTATTTTCTCCTTCAAACTTGCCAACTGCACTAAATGGACGCGAACTGGCGAAATGACCCTACCGTACCTAATAAGCCTTTTCTTAATCAACATTTTCTAGTTAGAATGGTTATTCCCTCAAAAGGCATACTATACTATACTTTTTATTCGCGTGTAGCCAGCAGTGTGATATTACACGGGTGACAAACTGATATTACTTTTTTGCGCATACTGTTGACTACGGGCGGGAATCGAACCCGCTACCCCCGACACAGTAAGTGCTCTTACATGCCACTGTGCCAACGGGCTTGTCATAGATTAATTCATATATTTACTAGCAGCGCCCCGCGGTTTTACCCGCGTTGTGCCCGTTCCCGTGGGAATTTCGGGAATTTTTTTACATAAAAACCTTCCTCTTGAATCACTCTACCTATTACAAACCGCATCAAAATCCATTGCGTAATTTTAAAGATTTAAGCATACAGACAAACAAACAGACAAAAATAGCGACTTTGTTTTATACTATGTAGTGATATTAAACCCCTCAATAATAATAATAAAATGCAGCTTTCCTGTAAATATATCGGGATTGTTGAACAAACATGCAAATGATTCGGAAGTGGTTAAATCGGTTCGCGGATAGTAGTCCCGTCAACGAAGTAGTTGTAGAATGCGTGAGAGGGTACCTAAGCGATTTCTTCAGAAACGTATTCAGGGTGCTCAGGGGAAAAACATACTAAAAGTCCTGACGTCTGGGAGGTGCGCCGGAGGGAAGGGAGGGTGACAAAGGTCTCAGTTTTAGGTTATTCGCGAATATCTCAAAAACGGTGCAATGTAGCAAAAAAAAGTGTATGATAAAATGAAAGCTTATATAATTCACTATAACTTTAATTCTATCCACTTTTTCCATATTCCCAACCGTTATTGAACTACACGCTCCAGAAATGTCAAAATTAAGGAAATCGGGCAGGTAACTATGGAGCCTGCCCCAATGCTCAACAGTGACATGACTTATATCATTTGAAAGGTCTTGAAGAGTTGTACAAGTTGCTCCTAGACAGTTATATCGAATTCGATGGCAAACTCGGTGTTTTCGACCACCGAAGCATTACCACTGGAGGTGCTGTGGAGCCTGGACGGAATGCTCAACAGTGACATGACTTACGCATTTGAAAGCTCTTACAAGTCATTTTTTAATAGTTATATCGAAATCGACGCCAAACTTGGTGTTTTCGACCACCGAAGAAAAAACACTAGGTGTATGTGCAGTTGACCCTGATCGTATTGCTCAACAGTGATATGACTAATGTCATATGAAAGCTCTTACAAGTCACTCCTTGACAGTTATACCGAAATCGACGACCAACTCGGTGTTATCGACCACCGAAGTATCGACACTGATCGTATTGCTCAACAGTGACATGACACAATATCATTTGAAAGCTCACAAAGAGTTTTAAAAGTCACTCTTTGATAGTTATATCGAAATCGCCGTCCAACTTAGTGTTTTCGACCACCGAAGAATGGAGTTGGGCTATGCCATACCGAAGTATCGACGCTGATCTTAATGCTCAACGGTGACATGACCTATGTCATTTGATAGCTCTTGAAGAGTCGTGCAAGTCACTCTTTGACAGTTATATCGAAATCGACCGCCAACGCGGTGTTTTCGACCACCGAAGAATGACACTGGGTTTATGTGCAGTTGACCCTGATGGTATTACTCAACAGTGACATAACTTATGTCATTTGAAAGCCCTTGAAGAGTTGTCCAAGTCACTCCTTGACATGTATATCGAAATCGACGGCCAACTTGGTGTTTTCGACCACAGAAGAATGCAATTTTCTCAAGGTCCTTTATTCAGCGTGTTTAAGCCCGCCCTTGCATCAGAATAGTATAAAAGTAGTGCGCAAAGGAACTCAATAGATGGCATTACGATTTAAAAAAATCTTAAACACGCGTAAGTTGTGTTCCCGGCCTGAAAGGGTGTCGTATTTAGCAACCATGACATATTTGAGTTAACCTAAACATGTGCAGTGACAGTGAGTGATCGCTTATGTTGCCCTTCAAATACTCTATAACTATTTTATGAATTGAACTAATGTGTATATATATATTTTTTTTGGTCAAAAACACCGAGTTAGCTGTTGATTTCGATATAAATATCAAGGAGTGACTTAGACAACTCTTCAAGGGCTTTCAAATGACATAAGCTATGCCACTGTTGAGCAATACCATCAGGGTCAACTGCACATAAACCCAGTGTCATTCTTCGGTGGTCGAAAACACCGCGTTGGCGGTCGATTTCGATATAACTGTCAAAGAATGACTTGTACGACTCTTCAAGAGCTTTCAAATGACATAGGTCATGTCACCGTTGAGTATTAGGATCAGCGTCGATACTTCGGTATGGCATAGCCCAACTCCATTCTTCGGTGGTCGAAAACACTAAGTTGGACGGGGATTTCGATATAACTATCAAAGAGTGACTTATAAAACTCTTTATGAGCTTTCAAATGATATGTGTCATGTCACTGTTGAGCAATACGATCAGTGTCGATACTTCGGTGGTCGATAACACCGAGTTGGTCGTCGATTTCGATATAACTGTCAAAGAGTGAATTGTAAGAGCTTTCAAATGACATTAGTCATGTCACTGTTAAGCAATACGATCAGGGTCAACTGCACATACACCTAGTGTTTTTTCTTCGGTGGTCGAAAACACCAAGTTTGGCGTCGATTTCGATATAACTAATAAAAAGTGACTTGTAAAAGCTTTCAAATGCGTAAGTCATGTCACTGTTGAGCATTCCGTCCAGGCTCCACAGCACCTCCAGTGGTAATGCTTCGGTGGTCGAAAACACCGAGTTGGCCGTCGAATTCGATATAACTGTCTAGGAGCAACTTGTACAACTCTTCAAGACCTTTCAAATGACATAGGTCATGTCACTGTTGAGCATTGGGGCAGGCTCCATAGTTACCTGCCCGAGTTCCTTAATTTTGACATTTGTGGAGCGTGTAGTTCAATAACGGTTGGGAATATGGAAAAAGTGGATAGAATTAAAGTTATAGACAATTATATAAGCTTTCATTTCATCATACACTTTTTTTTGCTACATTGCACCGTTTTTGAGATATTCGCGAATAACCTAAAACTGAGACCTTTGTCACCCTCCCTTCCCTCCGGCGCACCTCCTAGACGTCAGGACTTTTAGTATGTTTTTCCCCTGAGCACCCTGAATACGTTTCTGTAGAAATCGCTTAGGTACCCTCTCACGCACTCTACACCCTCCTTTGAGTTGTTCTTTAACGGGACTATAGGACTGTCGGGGAAGTTGGTAGCTAACCACTTTAAGGTGAAAATAGTTTTTTACTACCATCATATTTCAAAGGGATTGGGAAAGTCTTTGTTTTGCAGTGGAACTCTACAGGCTCTAGGCCATGTCTATAATATAATAAAACCTCATGCAAAGGCAAAAGTGGGGTATAAACCTTCCGGTTAAAAAGTTGAGTGGAGAGGCTTTTGCCCTATAGTGGCACTGTTCAGGTTCCTAATTATACTCGACTTCGAAGCTCTAACTGCCGCACTCAGATACGTCCATTAAATCGTACTTAACTAATTGACTTAATTTTCCATACATTACATGTCAAATTCACTTTTCTCTACTGACGAAGCATTTGACGTCTCTGAGTAAGTGCTCTCTAATCTTGTCAAGCAAAGATTAACGCAAACCATTGGTTTATGCCTAATGCCCCACCAAAGCCCCACCCTGGTAGGGTTGTTGGGAATTTAGCTAAAACAATAATATTCATTTTCACTATTGTTCTATGTTTTCACTTGCCTTATTGACCTTATCGTGGTCAATAACAAACTTCCTTAACAGTACTTCCCGGAAGCGCCACACTTGCCCGCGGCCTCGGACGATACCATCGATACATCTGTCAATGTTACGAAATATTAGTACCTACCCGCATTTTATACGGATTGCCTTTATTTCGCTGGCAATTTCATGTAAATCATATTCTTTTTGTACAGCTTTCGTATTTTTGTACAGTTTTTGTATTAGACCAAAGTCCTTAGGCGGTCTAAAAACCGTTGACATCACGGTCGTAACTGAGAATTTCTACGTACTTACTACTTACTTCTAAAGAGTTTTAAAAGCTGAGATTGGTAAATTGAGCTCCACTCACCTCCGCTTCAATGGAAACGCACCTTTAGACTCTTCATACTGAAACGACAGTCTGCATTTTTTTATCTACTAGCAGCGCCCCGCGGTTTTACCAGCGTTGTGTCCATTTCTGTGGGAATTTCGGGATGAAAAATAGCCTATGTTACTCGTGGATAATGTAGCTTTCGAATGGTGAAAGAATTTTTTAAAACGGTCCAGTAGTCCTCTTTATAATATTAGTGTAGATTAAGTAGGTACCTATAGATATAAAAAGGTACCTATAGATTGGAATGATAGCCCTCATTCCTCACTATTCATATTTTATTTTATTTTTGGGATATTCTGAAAAAAATATACTTCTAAGACTCAAGCAGAATCAGTTTAAAAAAAACATAAGCTGGCATAGAACTTAATTCCACAGATTAAACAATCCACATAGACTATAGAAAAGCCTCTACGTAATAGATACATAATACATAGTCAGTTATTTTCAGTCAAACGGTTTTAGTACAATAGCTCTTATACTAAGGGAAGAAAGTTCAAACTCTCTCAATTTCTAAACATGTAGTTTTATTCCACTGAATTTTATCAAATCAATTTCAGTTCATACTATTAACAACTCTATAACTACGCCTTAAAGGCCAGTTTAGTTTAACGTTTATTCCTAGTACGATACCACGTGACCGAACGGGCGTTGACCTCGTAATGTCCCGTTGTCACCAGAATGTCATTGGGTATGAAGCAAGCTTTCTATTGGTGGAGAATGTCGCGGTAGGTTGTGCGACATCTCTCATTGGTTGAAAGTGTCACATGGAGGGCAAGGCTTCGAGATTTAAACTTTTTATTCGAATTTCGTTCCTTTCTCTACATTGAATAGGTATTCAAAGAGAATAGAGACAGTTTTATTTATAAGAGTGTTTAGAAAAGGATTTAATCATGTTCGATTTTCAAAATTGTTCCATTTCGTTAGTTTTAAATAAATAATTTTGAGGTTATAAATCACTACGTTATGTTTAAAAATTGCCAGCTTCAAAAATACTTAAATATAAGGGTAGAAACGTATTAGCATTTTCTCCGCCTCTAAGCTAAAAGAACTTTTGAAAGTCGCAGACAGTCAAGAGCGATCGTTTTTTCTAGAAGTTTCCTGGGATGTGTTGGGGAGGGGGTCGTTAACGGTCTGCAGGCGGGGGGGGAGGCGGGTATTGATCGCAGCACCTAACCCCCGCGCCTCTGCGACCTTACTGCCGAAAATCGCACGTAAAAATTTCGCTACGGATTTTGAGATATCCGTACAGTATCAAATTATTTGCATTGTTGTTGTATAGTTGTTTGGAAGTTTTGTATGGATACGGGCGAATGTACGGATTTTAGATTTGGACGTAGTTACATAATTTGTATCTCAACATTTATGTACAGTAGTATAGGTACTGACCTATTTTTATCTATTGTATTATCTAATCCTCTCAAAAAAGATTACAGATCAAACAAAACATGTTACCAAGATGGCTGATTATAGATTAGTCATATAGGTGACAGGCCCACCTATTTCTTCTCTTCAGACCGCCCAAAGACCGCAGCACCCAACATCTGTCTACCACGCCGTTACTTTGTTATTTACCGTACAAGTCATCAAACTCATACATCACATCTAAACAGAGTAAAAAAACCGTTCCGTTACAGATGTTCTACGTTCAAATATGACGGACAATAGGTTATTAACAATAAGCAGATGCGTTCGAACCACCTGAGTGGAACGGAACGCACGCGCCCCGTTCATATCATAATTCATAACGTTTAAGTGTGGTGATGCGATAAAATACCCTGAAGAACTACCCCTAATGGGTTAGTGATATTTTTGAAATCATTGTATTTAAAATGTGTGTCATGACATGAAGACTGAAGTGTGTGTTCGTTTGTCATACTCAATATTCAAACTCCCATCGCGATGAGAGAACAATATAAATCTAAGGTTTTTAGGTTTTAGTTTAATTTCTAATAACATCGGCGGCGAGAGGTGAGAGTAACGATCGTACCTACTCGTACTAACTTAAGATCAAAAAATAAGAGGATAAAGTTGGTCGTCTTTATATGTCATGAGGAGTAGGTACTTACTTAGTACTTTTTAAATACTCCTATTATTGTCATTAAATTAACATGTGGTGCATTTAGGCGGTCTAAGAACTCCTACACCGACGGTTCACCACCAACCTATTCTAATTTACTTACTTACTTAGTACCTACTAGGTACCTACTAAGTATTTTGTACTAAGTAATTATAGAAAAAAAAATACTTGATTGGTCTAGTAAGAGATCAAATACAACCATGAGGTTTTCAAAGCGAGATTGCATATTCAGCCACTTTTTTGTTGCGCTAAAGTAATTCACATTGTATTATTATATCGATGCATGAAGTGTAAGTATCCAAAACTATTAAATATTTCTATTTTGATGGATGGTACAATCCGGCAAGTAATGACAACCCAAACATACACATCCCCTTGTGACAATGGGATCCGTTAGACGCATTAATATTGCTCCAATATCACTATTCCCTCTTTATTTTTCTTTTTTGTGTGCTGACAACACCAAAAATTTCAAATGTCACGCCTCGTTCATCGCGGTGCGCGGGAAAATAAACGAGACCGTTCTTTTTTCAAACCGTAGCGCCAGAAAAAAGTTTATTTAAGTTTAGAACATGTTTGGAAATGTTCCGTTATATCCTCATTTAATCGAAGGATGCGCTCGCATACTCATATTGTGTTCCTTTATTATTTTTTAAATTGTTTTGTCATCGAAACACCGGACATAATCGAATTTTTGACAAACAATACAGGATAAAATTGGTTTCTTTATCGACAGCCCTTTTATAGTGTCAGACCGAACAATAATTAATGGTTCCTCCTGGTAGTTAATTTAAGATAAAGTCGACAAAATTTAAGAGTTTTGTTAGGCTATAATTAAATGATTACCAAAATAAGAGACTGAGTTATATCGACGATGATTCGTAACACAGAAGTCTTTAGGCGGTTGACTCACACATTCCCAGAGTTGTTGTCGACCCAACCGCCTGTGGCCGAAACAAGGCGCATAATTACAGAGATCACATTTACGAATGTAAATGCACTGGAGTGTACCTCGTCATAAATCATGTTGCGGTCATCTGCCGCCTGCGGCGCTGCCGACGCAGCGGATCTCCGCCACCGTCCCTACTTGACCTTCTCTCCTCAAACATCGTTTCACCAAGAAGGTTCTATCTACACTGGTTGATGTTTCAAATGTGTATCAACGGAACGTATTGTAAGCTGTGCGTTCCTTTTTTAAATCGCGGCGGGCGCGCCTGACAGATGTGGTAATGTTGCCATGTGTGTGTTTGATAGGGTATTGTATTAAAAAAATCACCTTGAATACTTATTAAAGTATACGATTTATCTAAGTATAAGTCTTATCGATTTATCTCGTCTGGGGAGAGTTCGTTAGCGCAGTCTCTCTGCAGATGTACTTAAGTAAAAAAAAGAAAATAAGAAGTTAGAAAAGTTATCATACTAATGTCACTGGGATATTTATTATTTGCTTCAGTACCTAGCTATAGCATGGCTTATAGATGACTTCAATCAAAAATAGTAATTTATGTATATATTTTTTGTGAACCTAAAGGACGTCTTTTTGACAGATGTCATTCACACTTAAGTATAATTTTATAAAGTCCCCGGCCGCGTCTGTCTGTGTGTTCGCGATAAACTCAAATACTACTGCACAGACTTTGACGCGGTTTTTTTAATTAGATAGAGTGATTAAAGAGGAAGGTTTATATGTATAAAAAAATCGAAATTTCCACGGAAACGGGCACATCGCGGATAAAACCGCGGGGCACTGCTATATAAGATAAATTGATATTAAAAACTATAATAAGACGTCGAATACGACGACCAATCTAGTTAGGTACCACTTTTATGTAGAAAACTAAAAATACATAACATTTATCAAAATTAGTCGCTCAAAATCAATATAAGGGTTGACTAACCCTTCGAAGCCCGTTAATAAACTCAAAAATTTTCGCTTGCACGCTTTTTTATTTGGCTCAATCAAATTCTGTGGGGCGCTTATTGAACGAATGTTTGGAAGTGCGATCAACCAAGAGACTTCAAAATGGCGGTCACTTGATTAGGAATTGATTTTTTAATTGCGTCTGGCAATTTTAGGGGACGGGAACGGATGGAGATACGTGTAGAATGAGCTTTATGTACTTTATATAGTGGTTTTAGATGTCAAACTAGGCTCTACCCCCACAATAAAGTGACCAAATGCGACTAGACGTCATATTTGTCGTATTTGGTCGTTGATGTACTACTTTTAGTTGATCTGCGCTTATTCTAAGAAATATTGAATCTTAAGAATTAGTACGTATCTGTGTGTTATGGGTCCTACCTGTAGATAAACTACTCCTACAAACAATGATACCAATTTTATTTATGAGTAGCTACCAAAGACAAAACTGTCAACAAACAAACACACCATAAACAATGTCACAATGTCACAACCACAAAACAAACGAAACACGACAACAAAAACAAAAGAAAACCGATTTACGCCAAAACTATAACTTCCACAGTACACCGTACGTAAGTAAACGTGAAAACGGCGTCAAATTGTCGAGTTAAACCAATTTAGTGTCACAATGGAGCAATTTGGAGCGACAACGCGACGGCGCGCGACACTGATTAATTGCGGGCGATGTCGCGATGTCGCGTACCAGGGCACGTGTGAACGCACCTTATGACGGTATACAGGGTGGATTGGTAATTAGATTTTTTGATTGGCAATTGGGTATCTGTCATTACAATCATTATTAAATTAAATTAATCAGGATTAAATTGTAGTGACGATTTTTTACTAAGCTTATAGTATTAGTCTTTGAAGAGTACTTATGTATGTATATACATGAATGTGTTATAAATAAATTGGATATACATAAAACATCTGAGTGTTACTTTGAAAGTGGTATGCAATACAAATTTTTTTTTTAAATGCGTATCTAGCTTGCAGACCTTATCGGGCAAATACCTAGTTATAACTATAAGGGTGCATTTCCATTGAAGCGCAGCGGAGCTCTGCGGGGCTCAACTGACCAATAACAACGCATTATAGAAACATTTTGACAATGCTTATGCGTTGTTTGACAATTTCAGTGCGCTGTGATTGGTCGATTAAGTACCGCTTCGCTTCAATAGCAATTCAGCCTAAAACTGCATTTAGACCAAACGTAAGACCTGAAAAAATAACGAAATAAAAATCATGACCCAGCAACACCCTGTACCTCTCCATACGTATAATGACACTAGACACAACGATCGGACACATGAATGACAATTCGAATATTCCCACCGTTTAATGGAACCGTACACCTGCAGTTAATTTATTATTGACTAGTTTTTACACCCTGCCCGCCTCGGTGCTTGGCGGTAATTGGTTTTGTGGAATGGCAGTAATAAGGTGAATTACCTTATTTTATGTACTAAATGTCATACGGAAGTAATTTACGTTTTTTATGTGTTGATAATAATAAGAGTTATATTGTACTTTATTATGTATTTAAGTAGGCTTTATAAGCGCCGCTGAAGTTGAGCAAGTATACAAGTCATATCTGTAAAGACAAAGATTTTTGTGACAATGTTGTCATATGTGACACTGACACCATTTTGAACTCCTTGGCAAGACGTTGTAATCTAGGTCATTATTAACGACGTTTAATTGTCAAATCAAGCCATTTTTAACCAAATACAAAGAAGAGAAGATTTTAATTTACTATTTTTTTAATGTGAATGAACAACGTTTACCTATACATATATAACACAAGTTTTTGCGTTATAAGTAATAAATTAATATAATTAAATAAACTCTCTCCTCTAACTCCCACGAAAATAAATCACACAACTAATTAATCAAATAACAAAAACCTTACCGGAGCTTAATTAAACGCCTTTGTAAAGTAAAGTGTCATTAAAATCAATTATGACATTGACATAATCATACGTCAAAACTGTCATTACAAACATAATGAGCTGTCATCGAAAATTCTCGAAAAGGCCTCGGGCTACAATCACCGATATTCCATAAAAGCAGTATTTATTAATTAATTAGCAACGTAAATACAAATTGTCGAGTTATGGAGGTGTGTGTGACACCGCTCGAGGGTATCAATGACAGGATTCCAGTTTTGACACCTTATACAGTAAGTGACAGTTAATTTAAAGTGACATTTTTGTGGTTTTTTATGTTTTTAGTTGCTAACGATTTTTAACAGCAGCGTTGTGATTGGTGTAATGCAAAAAATTGTTTAATACTTAAAATATAGACATTTCAAGGAAAACTAATGAGTAATGAGAGACAGAAGATCCTGTGTTGCGCAAGTAGGTATGTAACAGTCAGAAAAAAAAGAAGAAGAAGAAGAAGAAAGAAAATATTTTGAAAAAAGAACATTATTCCTTAAACTGTCATCATGTATTTAAAAAATGTTAGTTGCCGTCGCTTTCGCAGGAACACAAAATTTCGCATTTATAATAATAATCGGATCAATCGCAAAAGAGAAATGTATTATCAGACCTATATCAAGTGAACAAAGGTACTCGTATTAAGTATAAAATTACATCAAAACATCATCTGCCTACCCAAAATTTCACTCATTAATTCGAAATTAAATTAGGCAGCGTACACACGAGCGCACGACACATGCGACATACGTCGTAACCGCAGATCACAATCGCCAAATGACGAGTCTCGTGAACTTCCAAAAACCGAATTTCGACCGCTAATTGCGAATCGAAAACCGCAATGCACTTCGAATTCGGTCTAATTTTCATCATTTACATGTATTATTGTCGATAATGCTCGATATTGTCGATCCGTTTACGATATTTACCGACACGCAATGAGTTTCCAGTAATTTTGCTCGGTTTAATAACTTTCCACGCTTCGTTTTTATTTTTTACTTAATTTAAAAGCCTTCAATTTTTTGGTCACTTTTTTCTTTGTTGATTCAAGGTGTGTTTGTCGCTTTTTGAAGTAGCAGCGGCATTTTTTGATTCCAATTGCCGTTTATTATTATTGCATTCCAATTTACAGGGTACAGGGTAGTGCAAGTACATGCGCTTGACGGCGACTTAATTGACCAAATAACATGAGTTTGTTTTTACAAAAAGACACAAAATTTTAACACGTGAAGTAGTGTCATTAATGTTCAAAGTTATTTTTGAAAACAATCGCTAGGCACTAAATCATCACATAGATACTGGGCCCTGCGCCAGTTATAAAATACGTAACTATAAATATCTAAAGAATCCAATATGTTCCGTGTACAAATCCGAACATTTCACATCACATTAATACGTTCACAGCTATCAAAACCAATTCAAACTATCGAATAAAGAAACCAACTGTCAAATCGGCCATTTTTAAAATTGAATATCTCGTATTTTTTATCTATATAAATATAAATACATGGAGGTAAGACCGTACATGTTCCCCATACGCACCCATAGCAATTAACCCTTCGAAATCGCCCGCTCACAGCCCTTTGTTAACCCTTTAATAATCCAGCTATTGTGTCAAATGTCATCAAAAAGTCTGAATTAAAAGTGGGTGTATTTTTTCTTTTTTTCGTTCAATAACCGACGGAGTGGAATAGTTTAAAATTGCTAGGGTTGTGAGAGGTTAATAATGTGGTTCGTTCAGAAATGACAGCTATTTAAGCATCTTTCTATTTGACGTTGAGTGTTCTAGGTATTTTGTTTGAATATAATTTTGAAGTGGTAGTTTGACTTTGTAAGGGTCGTGTGGAGTTTATTTGTTTAAGACATAAAAAAGCTCTACCATTTAAGTCGCGTTGGCATTGAGCGACATTACAAGCTGCGAAGGGCGAACTAGCGAGTTCAATAGAAAACGAACTTCACTCATGTCTTATGAAAATGAAAATGAAAAAATATTTATTTCGAACAAAATGCACTTACAGACTTAAAATCTAATACTCGTATATAAAATTCTCGTGTCACGAGGTGAGTAATTGAACTCCTCTGAAACGGCCTGACCGATTCTCATGAAATTTAGTGTACATATCGGGTAAGTCTGAGAATCGGACATCTATTTTTCATCCCGAAATTCCCGCGGGAACGGGTACAACGCGGGTGGAACCGCGGGGCGCAGCTAGATAAATTATAAAAAAATTCAAACTTTGTCTACAGAGTTCGCTGGTTTGGAGCCTGTAAACTCACTCATTGTCAACAAGGTTTTACTCAGCAATAAAGCCTCAGTTTTAACATATTATGTAACGTTAAGGTATGTAAGATCACCAGGACAAGCATAATACCTATACTAATGCTTTTCAAAATTCCAAGTCTAAATTCAGTTAGGTAATTACGTAACCTATTTTGAAATCTAGATCATAATGCGCCTAAAACATATCATCAGCAACACTAAACAAACATAAAGCTGTGTACACAATAACGTTGTGACGTTCACCTATCATACATAGTTAGTACCGACGTAACGTTTATTACTTCTTGATAAAATATTATACAGATGTAACGTTTATGATATCTCGTTATACATAATGATATTAATGCAGGTACTGGTATGATTTTGGATTTGGAATACATATTTCTAAATTATTATTATTGCTAGAAATTGTGTTATAAGTAAAAAAGGTCCTTATCTATCGGGTGGCAGTTGGCACCGCAACATATTACTTAAGATTGAAACAATCGGGACCGACTACTTGACGTGTCCTATGAAGCACGGTAGCTCTCAGAAAAAAATGCCCCTACCGGCCACCCATCCAAGTAGAGGCCGAGATGCACATTGCTTAACAATCGCAATGATCTAACATATTATCACTTAGTCAAACTACCCCATGAGCGCTACAAGAGTGAGATTAAAAGCCTACTTCGGTGAGATTAGAGGCCTTTGCTCAGCTGTGGAACATTACAGGCTACTACTTTATTTGACATGTCAAAATCACTCATTAAATATCTACTTAGGAAGCATTTGACGTCTCTGAGTACAGGCGTTAATCGGACAAAGTTTACAGTGAAAACCCGACACAGACAATTTAAAACAGTAAAAACATAAGACAGAAAAATAAACATTAGGTACGTTACGTTGCGGCACAACGCTATAATGACGGCGATTCCAAGTGATCGCGATCACGCAACTCCGCACTCGTGATGTGCGCCGCGTGTGAACACGCCTTAAGTACCGCGTACTGGTAGAAGAAACGAGTGGAATTAAATGTGCTATGTGGTTTTATTTTAAGAGTGTAGTTCTGTGAGATGAGTCTTTTGCCCAGTAGTGGGACATTACAGGCTAATTATTTTACCTTAAGATGTATTACTTATAACTTAGATTATTATACTTTATTACTTCATTCCAGGTTCAATTCCTGGGTCAAGCGAAAACATGTTTCCTTTTCAAACATGGCTCGAGTTTTAAATCACCAACACGCATTTGGCAAGCGTGGTGATTATGCCTAATCCTCCTCACTGTACTGATAACTTCAGTGAGATGAGAGGCCCCCAGCAGTGGCTACTGGCTAATACTTACTTACTTACTATTACACTTTGAAATCTTTCAGGTGTATATTGTACTAGCCGAGCTCCGCGGTGTTATCCGCGTTGTATCAGTTCCCGCAGGAATTTAGGTATAAAATGTATCCCATGTTTTATTCTGACGTTTAACCTATATTACTGTAAACTTTCATCCAAATCTGTTCAGTAGTTTTTGCGTGAAAGAGCAACAAACATACATCCATACATCCATCCATACATACATACATCCATCCTCACAAACTTTCACATTTATAATATTAGTAGGATTATATGATGTCATACATAATCAATTAAATTAACCTCGTTAAATAAGGCTTTAAAAAACATCAGTTTTTTCTGTTCAACGTTTCATAAAAATCCGTTCAGTAGTTTTCAAACAAACAAATATCGAACCATCCTTTCTCACAAACCTCCTTTATAACTAGTGCTGGGACATTACATAACGAACTTGCTGTTCCAACCGTACAGTTATCTCGTTTCCGATTGACAGTACATAATTGAAATTACTATTTACAGTGATTAAATAACTTCGGATGTATCCGATGAGTCACGGGCGCTTCACTTCACTACTGACAACCTGTGCATTGCAACGGATTGTTACAACATATTGAAATTGTTTGAGTTATCTAATGTTATTAAAATAAAGGATATTTGAGCAAAATCTATACTAATTGAATAAAGCTAAAGAGTTTTTCTTTTACCTTATTACAACCATGACACCTAGCAATAAATTAGCAAGTCACTACATAGTATAAAACAAAGTCGCTTTCCGCTGTCTGTCTGTCCGTCTGTCCCTATGTATCTTCGATCCAAAATGTATACTAATTTAATAAAGTTTGTCGTTTTGTTTGTTTAAACGTGGTAATCTCAGAAACTACAATCAGTTTAAAATAAATATTTTTGTAATGGATTGTCACGTTTGACGAAAAGGTTTAACTTAAAGCTTTTAAACCGTAGACAATTCCATCTGTAGAATCAATTTATTGAGGACACAGGTTCGCAAAAATCGTTTCCTTTACACTACATTCGTTTATATTGTAGAGTTCGTAAGAATTAATATATTCCGCCTTATTCATAAACGATATACTTAAACAGTGTTTTAAAGTGTTTTGTCTCTTTCGCTCTTTGGCAAATAGAGTATGTCGGAAAGGGACAAACCATTTGATAGCTAAAGTGCTGTTAAAAAAGAAACGTTTATGAATAAGGCCTAAGTATAGTATCCAAGTTTTTTGACCGACTAAAAATTCCAACAAATTAAAAATTGTCCGCTTTTGATTTTATTTTGTTTGTCTTTGAAAAATAGACTGTTGTGGGTATCTATGTATTTGTAAATGTGTAATGATTTTCTTTATGTACTATATGAGTGTAATTGCTTGAAATAAATGTATTGAATTGAATAGACACAAACGATAACGTAGATAATAATTAAATCTAAAACATAATAACCTATCTACCCAACCTATTTACATACACCCCCGACCCCTAAGTTTGCATCTCAGCATAATTTCGGATGACTAAATATGAATCGTTCAAACAATAAGGGTTGAAGGGTGGAGACGACCCCTGATGTCTACGCAAACATCTCAATTACCGTTGTTATTAAATATGGGGGTGATTATTAATCAAGCCGTTTGTTGAGACAAACATTTGATGAGATGGAATCTGGGGTAGATATACGAGTATACATAATACTGCTTCATCATAGTTAGGGAAAGACAAGGTACCTAATTTAATAATCGATATGCAACAATAAACTCCATGTTTTAAAATTAAATGAAATAGCAAAGAGAAACATTTTTTTTTCAATTGAACAAAACTGGGGCATATACTAGAAGAAAAGATAATAAATAATAATAAATAAATACATTTTTTATTCATAAAAAGTATACAACGATATCTTAAACCTAGTTGCTGGGGTCCCCCTTTTAGGCGTTAGCCTGTGCCAGAAAAACCCCGCTCTTCCATACAAGTTTTACATTATTAATATGTATATTGTACACTATTTGACATTTATTGCAAAATTTGAAAGAAAACATAAGAATTTTCTTTTGTCTTTTTACCAATAACAAAGTCGACTCAAAAAACCAGTCCCTATTTACTGAGTTGGAAGTATGTATACTACACAAGAAACCTCAAGTCAACCTATTATCAAAAACTGAAAACAGAAGTTTTGTTATCACAAAAAGCAGGCTGACGTTCCCACATTGAGTTTATCGCACATTCTTATCATCATAGCCTTCAAACTTCATTAGGTATTTTGGCTCGTAGCTTTTCGCCACAGAATAACCTAAATATTAGAGAAACGTTGTCTAAAGTAGCGGTAAGTATTGAAACTATGTTTACGCAAACACTTCGTTTTTATTGCACACTTTTTCTTCGACTTTTTATTTTTTAAGACCGATGTCTTCTGCTACCACACTACCTGCAAAAGTGCCAAAAGTCAAGTTTCTCAAAAACAGATTTTTATGCCAAAATTCCTACGAGAACGCGGGTAACACACAGGGCACTGCTAGTAATTGCTAAAACCACCCTATCAATGCACCACCAGCTGATTGCTACCGCCATCTATAATGGACAATGCATAATTATCGTCCCTTAGCATTCGATATGAGGCGAGCCGTAACGAGGCTCACTAATAGGATATACTGGCCTTTATCAGGTTACCTATCAGGCTATATTAGTTGGGAATGTGTAATGGGCTTAGACGGTTATTAGTTATTGGTAACTACGAGTGAACGGTTTTGTCCGTTTTATTGATGTTGCGTTTTGGGATTAAAAGTTAGTTATAACCTTTCTGTATGTAAGCGTACTTTGAATGTTAATATTACACTAGAAACTCCACGCGGTTTTGACCGAGTTATGCCCGTTCCGGTTGGAATTTCTGGATGTAAAATAGCTTATAACCTTCCCGTTGAATGTAGCTATCTATTACAAAAAGAACTATTCGAATCGGACTGAATTAGCCCAAACGTACAAACAAACAAAATTAAAAAAATTACGTCTATAATATTAAGTAGGTATAGACAAAATTTATACGATTTTTTTTAATTAGGCATACCTATACGAGTACTATCAAGCAAATAAGTAAATATCCGAATAAAGTAACATATTGCGAGCTAGCCGCGAAAATTATCAACTTATAACTTACAACTTATAGAAAATTAAACAAAGTTTCGTGAAAAGTGACTCGGTTGCTAAGGAGTTGCCTAATTTGTTTTGCAAATTGAGGGTGACGTCGATTAGAAGGGGTTGATACCTTATATACTTTAGAAGTTAACGTTACTTAAGTGCAATGGTAATATTTAAATTGTGTTAAGTCTGCTTTAAATTAATTACTACTCTAATTTTTAAACATGACTTGGATTGAATCACTACACATTATAAAACAAAGTCCCCGGCCGCGTCTGTCTGTCTGTCTGTTCGCGATAAACTCAAATATTACTGCAAGGATTTTGACGCGGTTTTAAATAGATAGAGTGATTCAAGAGGAAGGTTTTTAAGTATAAAAACCGACCGACAATTTAACGTGCCCACCGAAGCACGGTAGCGCTCAGATAGAAATGGCAATATCGGCCACCCATCCAAATAAGGGTCGAGCTGCACGTTGCTTAACAAACGCAATGAACTAATATTGCTTAGTCAAACTACGCCACGAGCGGTACCTTACTAACTTACTTAAACTAGTCATACATACTTATAATTGAATCTATACAATATTATAAAGCTGAAGAGTTTGTTTTGTTTGTTTGTTTGTTTGTTTGTTTAAACGCGCTAATCTCAGAAACTACTGAACCGATTTGAATAATTCTTTTTGTAATAGATAGCCACATTCAACGGGAAGGTTATAGGCTATTTTTCATCCCGAAATTCCTACGGGAACGGGTACAACGCGGGTAAAACCGCGGGGCGCTGCTAGTGCATAGATAAGTACTACAAAGATATTTGAAAACCTCATTACAAACTTATCAAAGCGCCCTTAATGACTATCATTGTTTACACCATAACAAAAGAAAACGTTTCGTCCAATTACCAAAACCTCTTCAAGATTACAAAACATTTCACTTAGTAACTATTAAATCGTCTATGACATTACCTTAGTAACTCTTTTAAAATCTGTGTCATTTTCTCTAGTAACTATTTAATAAGCTGTGGCATAATACTTAGTTACTACTAAGTAATCTGTGACAATACATCTCATAATTCACATATCGCGTGACAAGTAACTATGGAAGTTGTTGACTAAAGACCATTATAACGAGAGCCCCTCCTTCTCAGTTCCCATTGTAAATTAAAAGCGGTATTAAAATAATGACTAGACTTGACAGGTCTAGTGGTTTTGGTTGGGGTATGTAATGGATATAACGTAGGTAGGCCTACTGCAGTTAACTATGTTTTAAGATTTTTTTCTTTTAGACACTGGTTTTGATTATTTTGTTTAAAACTCATATTATAAAAAATGTGTTAAAATAATGCGTTGTTCAAAACGGCTGAACCGATTTTGATAAATTTTAGCAAAGATATAGATAAGACCTAGGCTATGGACATAGACTAATATTTTGTTCCAAAACGTCTTCTAAAACAGATTACAAACAGAAAACAACTATAACTATGAAATTCTAAACTAATTTTTAATTGAAACTAACCTAATTTTAGTTCAATTTGAACACGTGACAAAATGGCCCTTGAATATCACAAATCGTCTATTTGCGAACAAACACACAAATCGTTTGTACGACACAATCGTGACACTACAATAATAGTTGTCTAAATAAATCTGACACAAAGCGACATACGACAATCAGACCACAACTTTATTCAAAAAATTATCACCGCACGAGAATATTGTGTGATAATGGTTTTGTCATTCATTTTTGGACTATTGCAATGGGGAAAAGTGGGTTTGTATGTCTGTATAGTCGAAGTACTTAACTATGCTTGGTATAAAGTAGAAGTTATGTCAAACTGCTGGACAAAAGCCTCTTAGCTCAATGTATGTAGATATCAGTTCAATTAGAACCCCTCATTGAGGAGTACCCCAATTTTTGCGACACAGGTTAAGTCTGTAATAGTAAGTACCAAAAGGCACTAAAAGTAAGTTCGAGTAGGTTAGTGTCCAACCCTAGTGTCGGACATTTTAGACCGCCTAGAGGCCTACAGCATGGTCTGACGATTGAATCAACTGGAATGGACAATAATTAGTGCCTTCCAAAGTATGATAGCGCTCAAATAGAAGTGCCACTTTTGCCCACCCGTCTACGTTCAAGGGTCCAAGGTACCTAGGGTGCAGACAGACAGTTGTTTGCTGCTGACTGTAGGTATGAGGTATCTGTTTTGTGCATGTAATGTTAGAAATATTATTAATTAAAGATTTCCTAATACAATTTTAAAGCGTTGTACAAACAGGAGTAATGCATACAGTTAGCCGCAACTAAGCTAGCATTGTATTAAATAAATTCATTTTATTTCAGAACTGAATCTCCATGAAACACCTAGTTCACGATATACCAAAATTATCTACATTACAAACTCTATAAACTGAAAATAAACTCTAAATTTATGACTATAAAGTACAAAATAACATCCAACATTTTTCACATGATTATCTGAAATGATTGTCGCAATGTGATCAACCATTTAGCACTAGACACAAAAATACAAATGGTCTAATAACTCAAATTGGACCATAATGCAGTCAATAGATTCAATGCGTATTGATACTATTGTTAGAGTTTTTATTACGTCTTTTATACATACTTAAATGGAGTTTTTGTGTCCGTAAATTGTTTAATAATGATAGAAGGTTTGTAGATTGAAGATATAGCTGAACAAATCTAACCTAATATTACAAAGAGGTAATTTTTTTTATATTGTTTGTATATTCGGGCAAATGATGGGAATATGTATCAGTCAGATTCGAATAATAATTTTTGTAATAGATGGCTTTATTCATCAGAAAAGTTATAGGCTATTTTTCATCCCGAAATTCGTACAGGAATGTGCACAACGCGGGTAAAATCAGGGCTTTGCTTTGCTACTATGTAGCTTATACGAATAGTAAATGTAGTTATTAAAAGATGGACTTCTTTGTCAACTTGAAAGTAAAGTGTAATTGACGATTAGCAAGATACAAGAAATAAATGACTTCAGTTTTAAATTGGGGTTCTATTTATAATAAATCAAAGCTGCAATCCTCAGCATTTATGCAAAACAAGTTATATACCTATTGTGCGTTAGATAGATAAAACACTGTCATAAAACGAACATCAAACAGAAAGTATTAAATATACACGTCTTGCCAACCAAATAAATACCAACCCATGGGAAAACCAGGACCATTAATAAAATCATTGATCCTTCGTGTTCTGAACTGAAATCGGTGGATAAAAAGAGTTTCGGTAGTAAAGAGGCCGTCTTTGGAGTCACCTTAAGTGTCCAATTAGCGGGGTAGTGTCAAAATAACTGCGGCGACACTGATCCCGAAGATATGAGGTACAAAGAAGGGTATTGAGGCGGTGCGTAAAGAGTGTTTGATGGTTAGAAGTGGCGGTTTGTTTTTGACTAAGGTAGGGTAAAGATTTTAGCCGTAAACGATTATAATAATATATAAAAATGAGTAGGTACTTAAATACCCTATTTATTTCTGGTCAGAAATGTTATTATAAAATAGCAAAAAATATGTACCTACTTTCAAAATTTGCTGATGTGAAACTAAAAATATTTTGTATTTAATTTACAGGATCCGTACTGGTGACATGAATAATTATCACAAGGAATATTTTAAAGTGCAGTGACCACGAAGGAGGCTGGCAAATGTTTTGAATACAGAGAAAAAAACGAATAAAACTGGATTAAAACTTCCCAAAAGCGATGCGAATGGCCGCGTCAACAGTGCAAGATAGAGAAACATGCAAAAGACAGACAAGGAGAGCCGAACCAAAATAATGTGACAAGGCGTAATGAAGAAGAATATCACATCAAAACTATGTTGTCTGCCATTTCTACCAGTTTCATAACTCTACAAGCGGCATCTTAAGGGACATTATCGCAGCACAATGCAAAATGACCTCTTTGTCCAATGTTGTCCTTTATAATTCGTAACTTTTATGCGTCAAAATGATTCACTGGATTTTACCGCTTACCATAAAAGTTATCCCAACCGAAACTCATTCCTATCTCCAAACGTTTAAGTTTAAAATGGGAGTGGAACTAACGAAGCCACTTTACAATGTTTAAGTTCACAGGAAATGTGACAAAAACTGCAATAAAATGTTTTATTTGGATTACTAATCTGTTGAGAAAGGGTTTTCCTTATTTGGATACTATTTTATTTATAAAAAAACAACAAACTCAAAATTTATAGATGGAGGTTTGTGCTCTTTTATGTGAAAAATATTCAACACTTTCAGGAAAAAGTAACAACCGCACTCACGCCCATACTCAGTGACGCCAAATGCTTCTTTAGTAGATATTGACTGCATGATTTTGACGTATGTGTTTTAAGATTTGATAAACGTCTCTGAGTGAGTCATTAAACCGAAAATAACTAGAGTTGGCAAAATAACCTACTCGATTACTTGCTAACTATAAGCTTAACAAAACTTGAAATTAAAAGCAAAAAAAAGATTCTCAGTATCAAACATAATAACAAAATCGTTACATTAACTTTTATTATGACAATGACAGATTTTGACACAAGATTCCTCCCAAACAATGGCGTATAAATTAGTAAGAAGCTCTTGAGCATGTATAGAGATAATCATTCAATTTCCTAAACATGGTTTTCGTAAATTGTTAAGCGGTTTTACTGTAATTACCGTTGTTATATTATAAGTTCAACGCTCAATAACTCTGACATAATATCACCTGATTGTCCATAAAGTAAGATGATTTCGTGCTTCGGAGGGCACGTTAAGCCGTCGGTCCCGGTTACGGATAGTAGTCGTTACAAGAGCCATGTCAGAGGCCTTTGGCGGCTCAATAACTCTGACACCAGGATTGGTCAGGTTGACCATCCACTAGATGAAGAAGAAGAAGACTCTGACATCAGGATTGGTCAGGTGGACCATCCACTAGATGAAGAAGAAGAAGAAGAAGAACGAACATTGACGCTTTGATATCATTCGTTCAGTCTTCTCGAATAGGTTAGAGGCTTACCATGGTGTTGAAGTTTTATGATGTCACTAGCAGCGCCCCGCGGTTTTACCCGCGTTGTGCCCGTTCCCGTGGGAATTTCGGGATAAAATGTAGCCTATAGCCATCCTCGATAAATAGACTATCTAACAGTGAAAGAATTATTCAAATCGGTTCAGTAGTTTCTGAGATTAGCGCGTTTAAACAAACAAACAAACAAACAAACAAACAAACAAAACAAACTCTTCAGCTTTATAATATTAGTATAGATGATGTCATATATGCTTCGTAGTTTGACAAGGCATTGTTAACTTATCGTGATTGTTAAGCAATTATCTTTGAATGCTACCGTGCTTCAAAATCGTTAAGATGAAGTTTGATATTTTCTTCAAATTAGCCTAGCTTTATATTTTTATATACATACCGATATATAAAAACTATTCCATCATAAAAAACAAAAATCTACATATTAATAACATCTATACTGAGTAATTATTACCTATTTATATCACCAAAAAGCACTCTCTCTCTACAAAAAAATGGCAGTCGATTCATAAAAAAACATTCATTTTCACCCTTATTATTATAAAGTGATGGTATAAGATAGCATAGCAGTTAATTTCATATTTAATATTGGGCACACCTCAAACCTTTAAATTACAGAACGACCGCTGTGAACAATCTAGTGAAGTCTGTAAAATTACGATTTAAAAGTTACTCCTTGTTAATCTAGTAATAAGTCATAAACATACTACTTTAAACAAATTACACCTTATAAATTATATGTAACTGAGACGTCAGTCACCATAGTGCATAACGTTTACAAAACCAACTTCACTGTTCTATTCACACCGTATGTCTCGTATTTTTTTGGTCATAGCTTGCCTGATATTTGAATAGATCGAAAGTGGAATACATATAGAGCTGTATGTGCCCCTGTAGATGTGTATTGACAAGTGCACTTAGCGCGCGGATTATGTTGTGCAATGGTTGAATGGTATTATTCACTCTGTATGAATTTTGGAGGATTTTGTGATTTTTAGTTTCGTTGTTCAGTTTCAATGATAAAATGTGATTATTGTTAGTTTATTTATTCGAAATAAGACCAATAAACTAAAATATAAAATGATTTTATGATAGTAAATAACATCTTAAAGCTTTTCAGCAAATTATTTACTCGGTAAAATACTTTAGCTATTTTTTACCTCTTTAGTTAAAGGTTACATTAAGCAGTTCCAACGAATCAATCAGTACTTTGATTGATACTAAGGCGAATTAAATTCGGTTAATTAGGTTCAGTTAAAGGTACTTAGGTGAAACGAGGATATCCTTCTCCAACCCAATACGTAAGTAAGTAAACCTATGTATAATGTCCCACTGCTGGACAAAGGCCTGTTATCTCACTGAAGATATCAGTACAGTGAGGAGCAACTCTCCAACCCAACATGGTCAAAGGCCTTTGTTACACTTGACGGATCTGAGATCAGCGACGAAAGATCCGTCAAGTGTGGCAAAGCCCAAATTGTTTATTGTCAAAACATATTTTTGTGTCTATTCCCACTATCTATGGTTCTGATGTAGGCGCTAAACCGCTGCTAGTTTTTATGTGTTAATCACAGTAATTATATCATAATGACGCGATTATAAAACTAATTGCCCTTTTCCTGTCAATGGTGAGAAGATTTTGATGAAGAAGTAAAGTTGTAGGTAATTAAACAAGTATAACGTATAAATGTTAGAATTAAATATGTTGGAAATAAATGACTCATTAACTCGGCCATTAAATGGTCTAGAAAAACCCATAGTAGTGCCTTTGTAAGTTGATACTTACTTGTATACCAGATTTTGAATATCGGACACAGTCCAGCCCGTTGGCACAGTGGCAGTGAGAGCGCTTGCTGTGTCGGGGGTTGCGGTTTTGATTCCCACCCGGAGTCATCGACAAAGACATCGTTGTTGGCGACAACGTCTGGTGTCAATTATATATTCTTATAAAGTATTTGTGTATGTATATGTAGTAGCATCAGTTAGTTAGATTCCATAACACAAGCTCAGAGCTTACTTTGTGTCTATTCAACCGTGAGTGAATTTGTCCAGGTACCTTACGAATCAACCTTACATTTATGATTAATTGCAAAACTGGGCTATAAAAATCCTAGTACAAGATCTGTACGCTAGTTTCTTCATATATTTACAACTAGCAGCGCCCCGCGGTTTTACCTGCATTGTGCCCGTTCCCGTGGGAATTTCGGGATTTTTTATACATATAAACCATCCTCTTGAATTACTCTATCTATTTAAAAAAATGCGTCAAAATCTGTTGCGTAGGTTTAAAGGTCTTTATAGTTTTAAAGCGACTTTGTTTAACACTATGTAGTGATAATTGAGTTCTGTATGACACCATCCCTGATGACATCCAAGTCCGTAAATCCAATTTCAATTGGGGCGGGTCTGGGAATGGAGGTACACCCTATTGTGATTCAACTCTCGTGCTTTGATCCCTTTCGACGGGCCCTATATTAAAAATATGGCGCATCATATGCGTTGTGATAACTATAACCGACTTTGAAAAGGAGAAGTTCGATTTTTGCCGGAGCATGGCGAAGCTTAAAGGAAAGTCTGTGTATATATGTATGAAATATGTTGTGATAGCTTGTTTATCCATCTATCCTACTAATATATATTATAAATGTGAAAGTTTGTGAGGATGTATGTTTGTTACTCTTTCACGAAAAAACTACTGGTCGGTTTTGGATGAAACTTTACAGTAATATAAGTTATACATCAGAATAACACAGGGGATAAATATTATCCTGAAATTCCCTCGAAAACGAGTACAATGCGGGTAACCCGCGGGGCTCGGCTAGTCATCTATATAAATACAACTATAAGCAAATTTCCTAAATTCAATGCAACTTAGACTGTGGACGATGCATTGAATAGTATAATTTCTTCTTTGTAAGTAGCTCTGATATAATTAGATCAACCAATACAAGTTGAATTAGCAATGTTCATACCAACTTCAACCTTATGTGCGGTGTATTTAAGATAGCATTTGCTAATTAAAGCTTTAGATATGGTTATGTATTATTCTGGATCACTTGAGACAAGATTGAGACGTCGGGAATTTAGCAGATTATCTGTTTTATGGATATAGAGTTGGTATTACCGCCATAAAACTCGTACTAGCCACTTTGCCTTTTTTTTACTAAACATTTTATAGCAAATCAACATATTTTTAAAGTATACTATTGCCATGAAAAGTTCTAATTCAAAGATTATTATCTAAGTTTTTTATATTTATTTAAGCAACGATAAAAAAAAGATGACAAAAAGACCAAAAAGGAGATGGCGAGATGAACTCGACGGATTTTTGCCAGTTTAGCGTCGTGAAGCTCTAAATAGAGAGAAGTAAAAACGATGGGGGGAGGCTTTTGCCCAACAATGGGATCCCCAAGGCTAATATAATAATAATAAGCAACGATAAACGTTAGTGCGAAGTAATATTTAAATAAAATTTCAATAAAAATACATGTCAAAGTAGATCCAATCCAGCTTCCAGCCGATTGATAATCTAAAAGCAGTCATAATTTGTACCATTCTGCGGCAGATACATGAGGATAGAAAAATAAATTAAGGTATTATCATCTCTATGTAATTACAGAACATTGCACACAGGTTCCAGTGACGCACTTGAACTGAAGATTATACATACAGTGACGTTTGAATCACGGTAAAATTAACTCCGGCATTGCATACGCATATTATATTGGCGTCCTTAAGTATGAAACCCAATAGGTAGATTGGGTATTTTGTTAATGTATCCCTATTTTGATTGCAAAAAGGAGATATCTTATAACTTTTTTATGCGTGAGTTTTTAGTCGTTCGCACGAAAAAAGTGTTTTGTCACAATATCCCTAACATTTATGGATATTTATATTGTACGAGTATAAATGTGAAATTAAATATGTTCGTCTATTACGCACTCACGTCTTACACTGAACAGATTTTGATGCATATCATCATAGATACAGATTAGACTTTTGAGACATAGATTATCGCCTATTTACTATGTAAAACGTTTCACTGGATGGTGGCAATGTTAGTGACTTCTCTTCGCCTCACTAAGAAATAATTACTAACGATATCATCTTCAGTGATATGAGATTCCTAGTCCCAGTTGTAGGACATTATGTGCTAAAACTAAGCTCCTTCATATTATATCAAAAGTTTATGAACAAAATAAACTTCGCTATTTTATCGTAACCTCTTCTATATTCGCATGGCATGTCAATAGTTCATTAAAACCCACGACCCTTGTCCGGCCCAATCACCACCCTCAACCGAGAGGGTAGTTATTATTTTTAATCCCTTAATGGCGTCCCAGATTTCATTACGGGGGTTGAACTGATTAAAAGGGTGGGACCTTTTTTATGTTCGAGGGTCGATCATATAACGATGCAGTGTGTGTGATAAAATCTTTTAGGTACCTATATACATCTTATGTGCTTGATAAATATTTCCGAATATTTATTTTGCAGTAGTAAGTAATGCGTCGTTGACTTAGCGCTCGTAGCGCAGATTGACCAAGCGATGTGCAACGTGTAGTACTGCCCCTACTTGGATGGGTGGTCGAAAATGGATCTTCTACCTGAGCGCTACCGTGCTTCGGAGAACACGTTAAGCAGTCGGTCCCGGTTTTTCCAATCGTTAGACCATGACGGAGTCTTTTAGGTGGTCTAAAAACTTCAACACCAGGGTTGGTCAATAACCTACCTGAAGCTCCAAACCACCGTAATGTAACCATTTATTGTTTCCAAAATCTATTTAAATTTATTAATCATTCAGTTGCACGTGGACTATCAAACATTTATCTCGCGCCAGTCAAGGAACAGAGGAAATAAAGTATTATATAAAAAATAAAGGTATCACCAGAGAATGCCCCTTTGTCATAATATACCTAGATTTAGTTTCTCCACACCGGTGGTCTACTAACAAATACTTTTTAATACTCAATAAAACATAACCCCATATTTTCTTCTTCAACTCGCCTGTTACTTTAAAAACCATTCACTAATCTGTTGAGGCTAAGAGGCAAACAAACTATGGTGGTCCCAGCCTTGTATCTAAACAGCATTAGTCCTTTAAAAACGTTACAAGCAAAACGTCGAACGTGAACTGCCCAAAGGTTAACTTACGACGTTTTTCAGTTGAGAACCAGAGCGTTTTAAAGGAGTGTACACACTGCACATACGCGGTAACGCAAAAGACGACGCAGTCTGTGTGTCGATATAATTAGATGTACGCCGAGACCTCCGCCGCGTGGCGCTACGATCTCGTGAAGCTTTTAAAATATTTGTCTTTAAAAAAGTCACCGAAATTATGTTACTTTATGACGGTGAGTAACGACATTAGTGTCAATTATGTGTGACTGAGTTTAAGGAATGAGTATTTAAATAGCGGTGGCTTTGATGTCTGTTTGTGTTCACTTACTTTTTTAATGAAGTTAAAATGTCAGGTTGACCATCCACTCGAAAAAGAAGCAGAATGAAGTTAATGTCAAAATGGTCGATAGTGTTGTTAGAGTAACCGATAATTGGTCTGTTACTGTTTGTACATTCTTGATATATGTACACCAAACAATTTTAAAACAAAAGTGAAGTAAACAATTGGGGCTCATATATTTGGGGCAACAATGGTCCAGTGCGCAGTGGTTTTTTAGAGACCTTTCGTGTCGATTGCGGATTGCCGGTTCGTTTCCCGCCTTAAGCCAAAATTTATAGAAATAGTTGTTGTCTTCAAGATCTGGTTCTATAATATTTTCATTTAAAGCCGTTGTCTCACTGTTAACTCGCTCAATACCAGAGATTGTATTTAAAATCTTGAGAAAATACTTAAAGTTACATTATAAGAACACAAAATAATAGTTTCAACAATTCCCCATTTCGCATGTTTTATTCCAGCGCGGTCTACTAACATATAGACAACTTCTAAGATTGTTTTACCAAATCTCATAAGCAAACAAACACTTTATCAACAGCAAGGGTTCTCAAGTAAACATTGACCGAGCGAACGCCAGTAGCTTCACAGTTTGTTCAAACCACGCTAATAGATGTCCCGCCGACTTTGACGTTATGTCAAAAAAAGACGTTGGCATAAAGTCGGCGACCCAAAGGAGGCCTTTAGCGAGCGTGTGCAAGATTCTTTAGTTTGTTCACAAAATGTGGATGCATCACGAATCACGATTGTCTTTTAGGGTTTTTTGCTGTCTATCAGGTTCGTTTGGTTTGAGTACTTAGTTTAAATAGTGCAACTATATCTCTCAACCACTTTATTAATAAATGCTATGTAAATAAAATACTGTTGTAATATGTTTTGTCTCTTTTGCTCTTCGGAAAATTACGTATGGCACAAAGTGACAAACCATTTGATAGTTAAAATGTTCTTAATACGCATTTATAATATGGTCCCAAAAGACTTACGAGCAAGATATGTCTTTACTATCATCTTTTTTAAGCTTCCGAGTTTTGAAAATATTAAATATCTTTTAAACAACCTTCTGTACCGCGAAAAATTATAAAGATATTTAGGATACAAAAGTAAGTATACAAATACCCTGTTTAAAATGAAAAACACTTAAAATTTTCGTTCAACCAACCTTTTATGCCATTTTATATCCCTTCAACTGAAAACAAAATACCTCTCGCCAATAAATGTTAATAACTTGTCAATGTGCAATTAAGGCGAGCTTAAAACAGGGTTTGAATTAAAACTCAAATATTAGGGAGTATTGGCACAACCATTAGAGTTCCTTAGACCCTCGGCTAACAAATTAAATGGCAATCGATTTTTAGACGATTGGTATTAAAGAGCTTTCGCGGTAACTTGGGTAGCATTTGATACTGATACTATTTTAAATTTGAATTATTTACGTAGAACTAGAATCGGCGAAGAGGTTTCTATGTACATAATCAAGTAAATGACAAATGTATGTTTGTTACTCTTTCACGCAAAAACTATAACTCAACGGATTTTTATGAATCTTTACAGTAAAATAGTTAATACATTAGAATAACAGATGGAATACATTTTATCCCGAAATTCCCACGGGGACGGGTACAACGCGGGTGAAACCGCGGGCGTGGTTTATATTAGAATCCCTCTATGATGCAAAACGCTTGTAAAAGAGACTCGAAACTAATCTATCACAGGTAACAAGGCTATTAATAAAACAGCATAGTACCAAATCCGAACACGTAACCAAGAATCCAAAAGTTGTAAAGAAGGAAATATTCTAATTAAATATGGATGCACCTTAATGAGTTATGCAAATATTGTAGAGGCTAACGATTCGGGGTGGGTTTGGGGTGCCTTCGGAGTACCGTTAGAAGAAACATCGAGTAGTTAAAATTGAAGAAATTGAGAAGATCCATTGAATGAAAAGGGGTCGCAATTAGGTGCCTTGGAGTCATTAAACATTGAGCGGGATTGCAAGATGCTCGCTGGTTATTTTTAGTGTTAAAAAATTTAATATTTGACAAATATGACAAAAATGTTTCGTAGTTCGATAATGTATGAAGCTGAGGATGTAAATGAATAAAGCATTAGCATGCCACAAATAAATATATTGACATGACCCATAGTATATAATCTGTCGAGAAGATATATACTAAAATCATTATAAATCTATCCAAATCGGATAAAATCGATTTTGGAGTGGCAAAAATTCAAATTGGCCTACCTACACCGATATGATATAGAATACATAATAGCAGCAGAACCCACTCTTTTTCTTCAGGGTCTTAAAAAGCAAATGTCTATGCCATCAGTACCTTAATGTATGTTTTGAAGAAAAAAAATCTCTTGTTGTTTAAGGAGCGTCGTTATCATAATGTCCATCGCCAGTTGGTCAGATTCAGTAAACTTTACCTTGAATTATTTAACATTTACAAGATAATGTTCATAGAAAATAAGTTAAAGTATCGTAAGCTATTAGTCAAGATTGTATACAACACGTACATAAATCTTCTATAATATAAAAATGAATCGCTGAATCTGTTGCTAAGCGCATAACTTCAGAACGACTGCACCAAATTGGATGATTCTTTTTTTAATGTGTTCCTTATTGTCAGGACAAGGTTTTTATATAAGAAAAATAAGGAATAAAAATCTCAAAATTCCCACGGGAACGGGGGCGCTGCGGGTGAAACCGTGGGGCACAGCTAGTGTAAAATAATTTGAATTTGTAGTAAGACTGTGTTGTGGTGTAACGCCCGTACTGAGAGACGTCAAATACTTTGTTAGAAGAGATTTAATTAGTGATTTTAACATGTATGAAACATTACGTCATTTAGTTAAGTGTTGATTTAATGGACGTTTCTGAATGCGGCAGTAAAGGATCTAATAAAGAAAACACTGCGGATATACGTTAAAGCACACGCACGTTTTTTTTTTATGTGAGACTTTTAATTTGTGACAAATATGTCTAAAAGCCAGACATGTCTGTATCGAACATGTGGAGACTATAGGGTGCTCAAGCTTTAACTCTTAAAGAAAACTATTTTTACTGTTAAAGACATACTTACCTAATAGAGTAGAAATTGGTAATCCGAGTCTAGACGCCAAATATTTTTTAATGATTTTTACTAATAGTTAAGTTATGTATTTGTGTGTTTGTATGTATCATTACCTACAACATATATATGTACATCAGAAGTACTTAATTAATAATAACCTCAGAACTGAAGCCTCAACATAACAAAACAAACAAACAAAATTAATTATCTCAAAAACAAATAGTTGCTCACTACTTAACCCTAAAACGCCGAGGTAACATTTTAATAAAATTCTGCGTCCATTAATGATGTTGGGGCCAAACAGGCCCATTGTAGAGACCACGTCGCCATTATGATTCTAACCGAGATAATGTACGGGAAATGACGGTAAAAGAAATTTAATTCGCGTAACGATGAAAGGGTTATAGGGTCGGCTTTGATAAATAAAGAGAGGACCCTGAGGATATTACGACCCTTTTTTACTCTACATATTGATATTAATGCTGGTGAAATTTTGACAAAATTGCGAGCGCGGTGCGCGACGGGTTAATGTTTAAAATTTAAAAGATTTATGTTTACTGTCATTATTCCTTTTACGTGGTTAGTACTTTGGTTGATTGAATTATCTTTTTTGTTTTTGTGTGATGTTTATGTTCTTAGAAGATAAAATTATGTTATATTAAAAACTGTTGGTGCTTTACTGCTTTACAATATGGAATTAATATCTTAAAGTTAGTGCTATTATTTTATCAGAATAAACAATGTCAAAAATTTAAAATAGTTGAAATCTACTGTTCTTGAAGGGATTTACAAAGCTTCTTATAGGTATATCCTACAACTTTCTAACCACTTGAAATCAAAATAGTAAGAGATTGAAAATGTATGCAAAAAAAGTTGGATATTTTTATTCAAGGGTCTTCCTCGTACAAAAGCTTCTAAAACATCCAACAACTTATTAATATTGTAACAGTCTATATCACTATTCATTACACATAATGAATTATTCAACTTGCTATTTAACCCTTTCGAAGTCCAAACCACAAATGAGACCGAATCCTTTTACGAAGGCATACGAGTATAAGTATGCACAAAATCACTCCAGACGGCGATAGAGGGGTTAACTTCTGCACATTAATATTTTAAATTCATCCGATATAAGTAATTATTTGGGTCCCCTAGTGAGAAAGGGTTATGCAATTCTTGATAGATTTACATGGTGACCAGACCATTAAGATTTAATGAGAGGATTATATGGAGATATACTTAGTACAAGAGGGACTGCCAACTGGTGGCTTCAAATCGAGAAGAGTGTTGGGAATGGTAGGATGCTTTTGCCCAACGGAACAGGCTGTAACAGTAGTACAAAACTATTTGGTACTAATTAGTTAGTGCCTGAACTTCATTAGCCTACTTCAGTCTCAAAAGTGTTCAAATTGATTTGTTCGGCGCGACGAAACTGGTTTTAATCAAACATATAGCAGTCATGGCGAAGTTTGACCTACCGACGTTTGCTTGTCGCGATTGTTAAGCTACGTGCAGCTCAACCTTTACTTGGATGGGTGGCTGATAGTAGCATTTCTATCTGAGTGCTACCTTGCCCGTTAAATTGTCGGTCCAGGTTGTTTCAATCGTCAGATCATGTTCAGGAGCCTTTCGGCGGTCTAAAAACTCCGAGTTGGTCAGTAACCTACTCTTAGTTACTAACTTAGTCTAACAACAGTTTATTCTATAGACAAAGAATTCTGTTAGGCGTATTGTCTCTAATGTGCACTCTTTTACATGTTTTCATACACAAGCCGACTATCTGGCATGAGTCATGACTTTAGTACAAAATATAAACCACCACACCACCAGTATAGTGTGCTGGCTGAGAGCCTTAAGGTTAGTTAGGATATATTTTCTTTTAAAAATTAACTTAGTTTTGTCTCATTTTTTGTTTGCTCTTAGTTCTGTTTGTCTCGCTTTAACTGTAAATTTTGACACTAATTCGATATTGATCTTGATTGGTCGGTTATAAGGTTATTTTGAACCAATTCAAGATGGCTACCTTATTAGGTAAAATTTCGACACATTGACTCGTGAATAGAAAGCAATTGCACAGTGAAATAATTAAAAGCATTTGCCACACGACTTTGCTCTTTATTTCTTTAACGTAATGAGTTTTCGGACACTGAACGTCTTCTTTTACGCAGCAATGATAGCGTAAAATCAAAATGTAGTGATGGAAAAAAAATGTGTAGTCACCCAAATATTTCTCAGATCCTTCCTACTCTTTTATTCTTTGCTACTATTTGATGATAAAATAAATAAATTTTCAGAAAATATAGGCTTTCCTAAATACTTTATGTTTTTTAAAATGTATAATTGTACCTAATTATATTTTTGACGATTATTCGCCATTTTGATTTGGGTTTTACTTACCTATACTAAACTTAGACACCTTGCAATAAACTCGATATATAAGCATCATTTTTATATGGACATTTATTTAAATATATTATTTATCGCGTAAAGTCATTGAAATTATCAACTTGGAGTCAAGGAGACATTTCAACGACGACATTTGTCGCCTGTCAACGCTCCATCATTAAACCTAAGAACTAAGCTCTCGTGTCGTGTAAGATACACATCTTTCCTTTTCTATTTTCTGGCACCATTCGCGCTCACTACACAGGTTCTTTTTTTAAATAAGAGCGCATATTATAATTATTTTTTCTGCAACCAGTACACAGTAGTTACGACAAGCCAAAACATAATATTTCACTATCAAATTCACACGATCGACTCGTAACATCTGTCACGATCTTCGACATGTACGTAACTTGACCACATACGGCTATTAAATAAGCGATTTTAAGAAAACAGTAGCGATAGCGAATAGAAGAAAATTTTGGAAATTTAAGTTATTTATTTAGATATTATTTGATGCTTAGTTTTAGGATAATGTAACAAAAAATTACCAATCTGACATAAGAAATGTACAAAATTGTACTAACGGTAGTAAAAAAGTATAAGGGTGCTTTCAAATTATGCGTTTCGTTTGCGGCGTCGGTACCGCGAAATAATTTTAGTACGCACTGTTGCCGCACTGCTCGTTTTGTATGAAAACACACGATCGTACGTTCACAATACGACAAACGCACCGCTTCGGCACCGCAGCGGTCCGACACGAAACGCATAATTTGAAAGCACCCTAAGCCTGTAATGTCCCATGACCCATCGCGTGACATGGGACTTTCATCTCATTGAAGACATCAGTACAGCGAGGAGGTTTAGGCATAATGACCACGCTTGCCTAGGAAACATGTTGCAGATACTATTGTTTGAATAACTTTTTAATGATAAGATTGTAAAAGCATTAAAACAGTATTACCAAGATTGTAAGATAGTCTTCTTATTAACACGGTTGCTGCGGGGGCTAAAAACTTGTTCTTAATTCAAGTGCGTTACGGGAAATAATGTGCCCCGTAATGATCTACTCCATTGTGCGTTACGGATATAAAAGTGCCCCGTAGACCTATGTTGCTTTAAACCTCTATAACTTACTGAAATTTAACTTTTTCAATTATTTTTTTTTATCAATCGAAAGATTACAAAATTTACTATCCAGCACTCTTTTCGCCTGTAGATTGAGCAAAAACTCAAGTAATTATAAAGAAATTAAATTTTCGGGGTGTTCTTGTCCCCGTAACGCACTACAAATGATGAAATACGGGGTTTTAAGTTCCCCGTAGCGCCCACAATTAGTTTTTGTCGATGAAATGATAGTGATGGGAATGAAACAAAACGATAATTTTAATTCGATGAAAACAAGTAGAAGCCTTTGGTTCACATGGGTGTTACACACACTTATAATTGAATGAAAAGTATTTTAATTTTAATTATATTTATATAAGCATATAAAAGGATAAAAAACTATCTTTGACAAATCCACTTATGATAAAGAAACTATTTAAAATTGCCACATAAAAACTAAAAAAAAATGAAACTCTATGTCCTATTATTAAGTAAATTTAAAAAATTAAACAAAGTTTCACTTCGTTTTTGAAAGATAAGGCCAACATACGTCGCGATAGCTTCATTTTCAATAAAATATCGATACGTCGTTTGTTACTAGACATCTCTAATGTAAATGAGGTCAAAACCCCGTACGGGCAAGTAATTATTTCTACGGGGTTTTTTGAACCCCGTATCGCACTTAAATAGATTTTTTACTATCTGGTCGGAACGGGGTTCATAAAACCCCGTATATTTTTTTAACAAATATGAATTCTATATTCGACAAAACACACAAATATATAGTTATCTCAGTCATGCAGTCATAAATGCCTGAGATAGAGCTCCCGCACCAGCGGATAGACAGCACTTTTTTGCCCCGCACTGAATGAAAGTAACGCACGGGGTTGAAAAGTCCCCGTAACGCAGTGAACGTGTTAAAGATATAAGAGATGTAACACCTAACAGACTTCTTTGTCTGTATAAGACTAAAGAATGTATACTCATAACTGTTTTTGGGCTGACAAGTGATAAAAGACAGTCTTGTTCGCGTCGAACAAGTCAGTCAGTCGTGATATGACTATATATAGTCAGGGTTATCTATAGTTTTTTAATCGCTAAACTCATAGCCTCACCCATCCCACCAAACGAACATGTTCAAAAACACTCATTATTTTGACCCATAATTGTGATGCCGTTTCTATGATTAACAGTACTTTCAATTTTAAAGATTGATTATTAAAAACATGTTACTAATTATAGGCACTGCTAATTGAGTAAGGTTCGTCTCCTCTATAGAGCCGGTTATGTTTATGGTTTAACTGATTAATATTAAATAATTAGTTTTTAACTGGACTTTTTGAAGGAGAATTGGTGAAGATGTTGATCTTTTACAAGTGTACAAGTGTAGAAGATGGTATTGATGTTGCGATAGCATTTGTAACCATGCCCAGGCAGGCAGTGTCCGAAACAGCAATATGTTGCATGACCTGTGTCTCATCTCATCAATTCGTAATATAGGTGGAATAACAATTAAGTTCTTTTATATTATCTAATAAATTATCTATAATAAAAAATGAATCGCTGAATGTATTGCTGGGCGCATATCTCAGAATCTACCAATCCGATTCGAATAATTCTTTTTGTAATGGATAGCCACATTCAATGGGAGGCTTATAGGCTATTTTCATCCCGAAATTCTCATGGAAACGGCAGAACGCGGGTAAAACCGCGAAGCGCTTCTAGTTCATCATAATGTCAAGAAGACAATGAATGAAATGTTCCATTATAATGAGAAGATTAATAAGACATAATTCGTGGGCCCAATTACTACAGTCTATCATACAGATAGTTTTGAATGCCAATTTTGTCTGTGAAAGATAATTAATCTCTGCAAAAATAAAGCTAGGTACCTATTATCGGAATCAGCTGACGGAATTAGATATCTCAGTGATGAATAGATTTATTTTAGTAATAAATGCAAAAAAATTGCTAGGATTAGTGGGTGGATGTCACTTTTGAAGCAATAAATACTGAAGGTAAATTCATGTAAATGATGGATAGAGATGAAAATGATGATCTATATAAATAATAAATAAATAATAAATAAATAAATAGTTTATTTCATCAAAAACATTTTACAGTGTATAAAGTTTGTGAGGGTCCCCTTTTAAGCATGATTAGCTTGTGCCAGAAGACCCCGCTCTTCTAAGTTTACAATACTTTACTACTAGATAATAATATTTTAATTAAACTTATAACTAAGCACTTACAATTTTATTTTTGTTGTACTGCACGCAAACCATTTTTAACCATTTTTGTATGTCTATTTACATGACCTAAAGCACTTTTCCGCTATAAAGACACTCGCACTTTAACACGTTACACATAATTCTTATGTTTATTACATTTTTATCACTTATTTAGTTTAAATTGTAGTAAATGTTAAAGTTTTATGTCTTGAATCAGTTAGTTGTAGCACAATAACATGTCAGTGAAGTTTACATATTCAACCAATTGAGGGTAAACGTAAGGTTGTTAGTTCATACAAATATTCTTAAATGATAATTTATGATATGGTATCATTTCTTAACTATTCATAATAATTAAGTACTTCGCCAGATCAATTTAGCTTAATACATTGTAAATGAAAAAAAAAGTAACTACAATCGCATTACTAAAATTAGTTGTATTGAAGCTTATACTAAACATATTGTTTTGTCTGTGTAACACATTTATGTATGTAAGTGTGTTAGATATTATGTGTGTGAGGAATTGAGTCGACTACTGTTCTGACCAATGAGAGATAGTGATGCGGGTTTTGTGCAGTTTAAAGCAAACAATAGATTTGGAGTGTGGTACAAGGTATAAAAATTTTTGCGCTTATATAATATATAATCTTTTATAATAATGTTTTGGTAAGATTGTTAGAATTATTTCGAGAGATGCTTAGTGAAGATACAAATAGAATAATGATGATGAGATGTATGTATATGTAAGGGTGAGTGTTGAATATGTGTGTCGGTAGTATGTGTGTACACATGTGAATGTGAGTGAGTGTAGTGAGTGTAGTGAGTGAGTGTAGTGAGTGTAGTGAGTGAGTGTAGTGAGTGTAGTGAGTGAGTGTAGTGAGTGAGAGTTTTAAAGTTTACTTAATATCGTTTAATAAATCTTCTATTTCTTTGTATGTAAATACTTTTATCCAATTTGTTATTAAAGATTTGCACTCATGAATATGTGTTTTAGAAATATTTAGTTCCTTATTAGCTTTATTGTATATATATGCTGATCGTCTATTGTATTGTCTGCTCGCGAAATTGGTTGTTACTTTGGGAAGTGAAATAACATTTTTAATTCGTCTCTGTTTTATAGTTTCTATTTTGCTTACCTGTATTGTTCTATGTGTTTTCAATATTATTTGAATTATATATAATTTTCTGACAGATAATAAATCGCATTCTTTGTACAGGGCTTCAGTAGGTTGTTTTTTTCCTTTGAAATACATCACTTTAAGCAAAGCACGTTGAGCTCTTTCGACTGTTATCATTTTGGATTTTGCAGCTCCACCCCAAACAGTAATGCAATAAGTTAACAAAGACTGAGCTAAGGCAACATAAATATTATTAATTAAGCTCTTATTCCCAGTTGTTTTAGCTGGTAAAACGTGTCTCAGAGGCTTGAAAATCCATATTAATTTTCGGACCCTATTGGCCACCTGCTCAAGGTGAGGGTACCATGTAAGCTTTTCGTCAAATACTACTCCAAGGTACTTTGTTTTGCTGACCCTCTCGATTACTGGGCAGTTACAGTTAGTATCTACGCAGCTATGTAGTTTTAATTCAAAATTATCATTATACCCTGCTTTATTTCTAATCGAGAAACACATATAATTTGTTTTCGTTGTATTTAGCGTAAGCTGGTTGGTTCTCAGCCAATTCCAAATCGTTCTCATACCTGATTCAGTGTTATATTTTACATCTTGCCAAGTTGTTCCGGTAAAAACTACAACTGTGTCATCTGCATATGCAAAGATATTGGCATTTGTTATACGCAGGCCACACAGTTCGTTAACGTATATTAGAAACAGCGTTGGGCCTAAGACGCTTCCTTGCGGAACGCCGTAGGAAACAGTAGTATCCTCACTAGTACAGCTTCCTACTCTTACACACTGCTTCCTATTACTCAGATAGTCTTTGAATAATTTTAAAGGTGTACCGCGTATTCCAATCCTTTCTAGTTTATTAAGCAAGATAGGTATAGAGACCGTATCAAAGGCTTTTTTCAAGTCAAGAAACACTGCGAGGCTTTTTTTACCTTTGTCTAGATAATCAATTAACAATGAACTCAACTTTGTAACTGCATCCTCAGTTGATACGCCCCGTCGAAAGCCAAATTGGTTAGAGAACAAAATTTCAAATTTGTTTAGAAAGTTCACTAGTCTTATATTTAGTAATTTTTCAAGAACTTTGGATATAGCAGGTAAAATAGAAATAGGCCGGTAGTTATTGATGTCAACAGGGTCACCGCTTTTGTGTATTGGGATAATAATTGATTTTTTTAACGCTTCGGGAAATATACCTTGATCAAAACAAAGATTTGCAATATGAGTCAATATAGGAACAACAAGCTGTCTGAGGTATTTTAACAGTTTCGGGGTGATATTATCCCATCCAGGGGCACTATCAGATTTGAGGTTCATTAAGGTGCTATCAACTTCTCGGAGGTCCGCTTCTAACAGTACAAACGTGTTTGATTGTGTAGAGGATTTGAAAACATTATTGGTGTCTGTAGATGAATTCTTTGCCAGTTTATGAGCAAGGTCTTTGCCAATATTACTGAAAAAATTATTGATAAACTTTGTAGATTCTTCAGGTGTGGTTTTAATATTTAACAGGTCAGAGTTAGCATTATTACGTTTGTTTGTATATGTTATATTTTTTATGTTTTTCCATAAGTTTTTATTATTATTTACAGATTTTTCAAGTAGCTGTTTCTCATAATTCCGTTTTAATTTTTTTAATAACTTATTACAGTAATTTCTATATCTAACGTAGGTTATTTTTAATATCTCGTTAAATGGTTCATTACGGCATCCTTTTTGTAGTTTATTCCGGTGATTTATGCAGCGTAGAATACCGGAACTGATCCATGGTTTAATTATGCGCTGTGATTTAGGTATGATGGTAGTAACTTTACTTTCGTCTATACATTCGTTTAATCGCTTAATCAATAAATCAGTAACTACGTTAGGATCGTTATACAATAGTAATTCAGGTAATTGTTTTTCTTGAAAGCATTTACGTATGTTATCAAAGTCTATTTTAGTCCTAGTTTTCATTATGTTAGTACTGATTTTATTTTTTATTTTTGCTAGAGATAAAAATATCGTGAAGTGGTCTGTGACAGAGGTATGCAACACAGCTATAGTTGCAACTATCTTTTTTTTATTAATTCTTATCATAACATGGTCAAGGCAATTATTTAAACGAGTCGGAAGAGTGTGACCTGCAAAGATACCGTGTAACGATAGTTCTCTGATGTAATAGACGCGATTCTCATAATCAAGCGCTCGTTCAGTAGCATTCGGTCTAATATTAATATTTATATCGCCGGTAATCGTAGTGTCTGTTTGTGACGATAGTGTAGATAGGTGCAAACTAAGTGAGTCTATGAAAGGTTTAGCGTTAGCATTAGACGGAGAGCGATAAACTCCTAAAACAATGTTGTTAAGAATGTTTATTTGCAAGCATGATGCATGGACCAATTTTATTTCTTCTACCTTATGCGGAATATTACTTTTCACGTACATAACAACGCCATCGTTTTGATTTAGTAAGTTTTTGGTAAAATAATGCACATAATTACTGAGTTGTGGTAAAGGTTTGTTCATGTTTAATCTACATTCTGTAAATATTAAGAGATCCGCTTCAAATTTTAGACTAGGTAACGTAAGCAAAAAATTATCGAAATTAGCATAAATGCTACAAATATTTTGATTTAAAAAGGTAAAATCTGTTTTTTTAACTGTGATATGTTTTGAAAAATCTGTAATATCACATTCAAAATTGTTAGCGATTTCAATGTTGTCTATCTCATTGGCAGTTTGTAGACAGTCATCCATGTGGATAGTTATGGATAATCAGAGTCTTGTCTATCAGGAGGACGTCTACTATAGTTGAGCTAATAAAAACTTTTTGTGGTAACATATTTTTTAAATCATAGATAAAAGTTTGTAATTTGTAAGTTGTATAATATGTTTGATGTGTTTTGGTGTGTGATTGTGTGAAGGTGTAGTAATTAACATAAAAAACAATGACAAGGGTGCAGGTTAACAATATTAGATATATAACTAGGATAGTGTATGTTGCTCTTACAGCCAGATAAGACAGTCATGCAGATTGCATGAGGTTATGGATTTGGTTCTCATTTTCTAAATTAATAATAGGTGAATTTTCGTTCATTCTTACATACACTCGGCCGTAGGAAGTCCAGCAGAACTTGTATCCCTTAGATTTTGCTAGATCTCGTGCGAGAAAGAATAAACGAGATGCCTTGGTCGTCAGTTGTTCCGCTACAAATATGCTGGTATCTTCATCCTTGGTAAATCCAATATGCTTGGCACGTAGTTTGCTCTTGTTTTTCACATTGAATACTTTACTCATCTTTAACATATCGTATTTGAGAATAGTTGAGGTCAATTCAATGACAATGGGTGTGTTAATTTGTCCTTCTTTTTTTCCACGTACTCTGTAAATATCCTTTACATCAGTTTTTTGCACCTCGCAGTTCACTGATTTACCTAATTGTAGAACCATGTTTATTAAGTCCTCTTTAGTTTCATTGGGAAACTTCGGGACATTTTTAATTTCAATATTGGATTTTCGTTGTGTTCTCTGCAGATCTTCAATTTTGTGTTCCAGTATCAAAATATATTCTTTATTTTTTTCTGAGTGTTTTTCCAAGGAATGCATCTTTTTGGTTAACTCTTCGTATTGACTTGACAGCATACTTACTGAGTTTTCAATGTTGTCGTTTGATTTTTTTATTTCTGTCAGAGTAGGTGTGAACAAATTCATGAGTTCTTGTTTTTGAGAAGCCATTAGTGAGGTTATCATGTGTCTAATTTCTTCTTTGAAGGTACAGAATTGTTCACCTAAGTCTTCATCTCTGGGCCTTTTTCCACGGGTAAATACGAAATTAGGCGGGGTGTCATTCATGCTCTGTCCAATCAGGTTGATCGTGCCATCACTCGCAGACTTGTCCAGAACACCCATCTCTTCGGGCTTTGCTTTTGGGTTTGCCTTAGGCATTTCGCGATTTTTGGTAGCAATCCGCTTTCGCTTATAACTTGTGGCAACGTTTAGTCCGGTTGTTATCACACTATGCAGCTGTATGTGTGAGTGCGTAGTGGCACTGCGTGTACGCCTCAATGTTATGTTCGCCTGGTACTTGCACTGATTTTTAAACTATTTAATTTTTTAAATTTAATAAATAAAAATACAAAGTGGCACACGACCATGCGCTTATGCGGTCCGAGGGGAAGAGCATCCATCGCTGTTTTAAGAGGTAAATTAAAATCTGAAAGAACACATATGTTACTTTAAAGTAAATAAAGTATGAGTCTGTAATTTAATAAGCAATGGGACTGCTTGACAAAGTGTCATGAAGATTACAGTACAATGACTTGATATACTGAAATTCTCGAACAGATACGAAATGGTGTGCCACTGGTATCAAACTATTGGACGCAAATCTTAACGTTTTTCAAACAAATCAACTACATATTACTTTATGTAGTACCTAACTTTAGACCTGACAAAAACATTGCATTAACAAAAAACAAATGAGCGCCGACAACTACAACATGAAAGAGAAATTACATCAAATGTAACACAATTAAGTATCAAAATGATAAGTGTAAGTTGCCCTTCGAAATCAAATGATCTGCAATTACAACACGTAGTTCACTTGTGGCGAGAACATTGAACAGTTTCAGACAATCACGACCGACCCGCCTCCGCTCCTTGGTTTTATATCGAGATTTTTGGGCGTGGTACAAGTTGTGAACTGTTGAAGAGTTGGTTATGTAAAACCTTAGTTTTACTTTATTCTTCTCTGCCGATATTTTTTCTGAATGGGCTTGACTAAATTAAATTGTCCTTGTGCTTTTAGTTGGACTTTGGAAAGAGTATCTCGGCAGTCGGTGAGAGAATAACGCAGTAGAGAGCGCAAATCGAAGAGTAGACAAGACATATGCGTCACTGCGGTGATAAAAGGTCGATCAAAATTGTCATTTATTAAAAATTCCTCTCGTTACTCATTCAACATAGGTAATTTAGGAATAAAAAGTCATTGATCGATTTGCTGCTGTTTTTACTAATGTGTTAAATATGTTCGCAATTTTGATTCACTAAACGAAAATTGATCTCTATCTATCTCTACCACCTCATAACTTGTACCACACAGAAGTGGGCACGCACAAAACACCTAATATCATCATTAATGATTGCTGGCTAATGCCTAATGATTAATGATAGGTTTATTGTCTTTAACCAGAGATATCGGCCACGATTTCTTAATTCGGTAATTAGATGTGAAGCAACCGTAGCGGATTTTGAGTGATTGCTCTACATTCAAAGAAGAATGAGTGATTTTCAACTTTATTAAATAGTAGTTAAGTTTGGGAATGGCATTATTTTTGTATTGATATGTCTTTTTAAGTGGTTTGTTTTTGAAGGCAGGTAATAATCTAAAAATGAGTTTTTTTAATTTTCTTGACTGTTATTTCATACGTAGCATACTTATCTAACGAAATAAAAAATCTAAGTATAAAAAGAATTTAATTTCAAGGAGCATCCAATGTCCTATTTTCATGAAAGTCTTCCGTCGCTACATTCTAAAAAACGTCCTAACCAAATCCGTTTTAACAGAACTCCAAACGCAGTGAAACGTTGTAACTATTTAATATTCTGCGACACAAGGGTTGGCACCGTCAACGCACCCATATCAAAATTTCAGCTGCCTCCGACCCGCTCATAAATCAGGGAGAAAGGAATACTGACAACCCTGGATAGGTGGAGAGAAAAGTGCTTTTACGTAACTAAATATTTTATAAAGAAGAGAGAGTATGTTGTTTTTAAAATATAACCGTGTAATAATGATGACAATAAATTCTTTATTTACAATTATTTATTGTCCAAGTTTGTTGGGTTTTTCTGTCTGTGGATTAAACTTAAAAACGACTCAACGTTTTTCACCGATAGGCAGTGATTCACAATTCACGGGGATATTTTAGATTATTTTCAGAAGGTCATTAAGTGATTCTACTAGGATATTTTGGAATATTATTTTTATAATACAATGATTAACATTATGTAATACATTACTCTACAAATTCACGGACATGTAATTCTTGTATACTGTACAGCGAAATAATAATATAAATCACCGTGGAAAATTAAATTTATTTTATTTTATTTAACCTACATTATAAATAAATTTGAGACAAAATCTAATAAAACAAAGCTGTACCCGAATGTACTTCACAGGGACAGCTACACCCTCGCACTGCGGATTACATCTGGCTGCAGAGTTACATACATACACACGTACAAACACGTACATTATGTATAGATCCGCCCTACTGCCCTTAGGATACATTGACCTATTTTGTTTTACGTTCTGACAGTCTTCTTCTTCTCCTTTCGAGTCAATGGCTCAAAATAATAACCGCGTTTATATTTTCCCGGACTAAAAATAATCCTTCGATATTGATACTGATTACGTTTTTTTTTATTTACGTTGTAATAGCTATCGGAACGTATATTACAGTTTGTTAACAGAATAAAAAGAAGAAATATTTTAAAATCTTATTTATATTAGTTTACGGAGTATTTTTGAACGGTAGAGTTAGCTGTCAATCGTTAGTAACAGCTAGTTGTATTTGACTAGGTAATTTAAAACTTTAATATATAAACTAAATATCCGCGCGGTGTTAACCGCTTTGTACCCGTTCCCGCGGGAATTTCGGGATGAAATGTATCCCATGTGTCATTCTGATGTGTAACCTATATTAGTGTAAAGTTTCATCCAAATCCGTTTAGTAGTTTTTTCGTGTTAGTAACAAACATACACACATCCATCCTCACAAACTTAGGAGTAGAAAAACTTACCAAATATTCGTAAATGTAAAACAAAAATATTATTTGATACGTAAAATATACGTACTGACGAGTATTATGATTTATGACACATATTATATAATAGGAATCATTAAATTTACAAAGATGTCACTGCTCTTTTGCATTTCATTACATAATTAGGTATAGTAATCATGATATTATGACACTTTTCCGGTACCCATTATTAGCAATTTTTTAAGACTTCGACCAGACTTTTTTACTTTAATAGCAAATTTTTACAACTTTGACACTAACTTTATATTTTATCACTGATTCTTGACACTAAACACTCATTTCAAATTAAGAAAATCTCAGACGCAACACAACACCGTTTAAAATATGAAAGCCATGTTTTATAATAAGTTGTGCGCAAGTACTTCACCCTAGGCTAATAAAATACATCTGCCGTGTCCCTTCTCAGAGTTTTAAAAAAGATTATTAATGCACTTACCTCTTTACAAAGATTATTCAATAAAGAATGAAGCAAAATGGCGGATGGCTTACCTTAAGGGTGCTTAAAGTTGTTCGAGATTATAATTTTATGGAATTTTGAAGTAGGTTTATTAGTTGTTGTTTTTGTTATGACCTTAAGGGGGTTTTGAAACATATTTTGAATGATAATAATAGGTCGAGTCGCAAAGATAAATGCAAATGCAATATTTTAAATATTTTTCCCATGTACCTGTAACATTTATGCAATCTGACAAAATAGATACGTTCACAAAATTTCAAAAAATAATAATAATATGTATCACATTTCAAGTATGGTAAACCTTTTAGTATTTAATTTATTAAATTCCCATAAATATGAGCACAGTGAATTTTATACCATTTATTATTTCCCAAAAAATACAATGTCATACAACGCCCTCATTTTAGTCACTCTACAAAAACATTGTTCATTGTATCTCTAACAGGAGTACGCCTGTCCTTATGACCGCTAAAAGGGCCCAACACCGTATCGCAATAAAAAACATACAAAACTGCTTTTTTAACCCTCGGGTAACAACAGCTGCGTTCAGTATAACAATGATATAGCCATGTTATTTCCACCAACCCCAGGCAATCCGCACACTGGGCTACAACCCGCCCAAATGAGAACACCTTTCCAACATCCCAACCTACTAATATCCAACTACATTCTTAATCCGGTAGGGCTACAAACGATTGCACAGGCCATACGCCATGCCCTTTGTTAAAAGTCACGCTTGATTCGGGGCGAAATTGTGTCCTTTTTGTTTCATTCTATGTCGTGATAAGTGTAAAAATCGATGCTATTGTTTGCGACTCTCTCTCGCATTCGTTTTATACGCTGTCCTATATTCTCTCTCGAAAGTAGCTTATATTGCGAAAACTTTAAGTATAACAAAACGAAATGGGTACATATGTGACACAGCGGTGACATTTTAAATTCGGATCCATTTTCGAATAACGCGCTCTGATTGGCTGTGGCTTGGTGACAAATGGGCGACAAATTGCTGCGTGGACCAATGGGAGGGAAGCATTATGATTGGTGTCGCCGGGACGGAATAATGCGTGAATAATTACGGTTCGCTTTTCAGACTGTTGGAGACATATTTGTATGTACTCGGCTATTATTGTACAACACAATGGCAAAAGTGTCACTCGGATTGGTGGTTTGTGTACAATCAGTGTCATTATTTTATGTATAGCATTTAGCGTCACAATTACAATGAGCTATATGTATCTTATAATATACCTACTGCGTTTGGTGTAAAAATGATTTGGATGATAAAAAAGTCGACGTTAATTATTTTTGATAATTATATTTCATTTAAAAAAATTGTCCCTTATTCTCAGATGTGAGTAAAAAATATCATTAATCCTTTTTGTACATTTGAATCAATAGATAGCCCTAGAAAAACAACAAACTTTTCCAAATAATAAAACATTTACAACCTCAAAACATTTTCCAAAAGTCAAAATTTCCAAATCCAAACAAAATGAATGACATTTCCCGCCATCCACTACCGTCATAGCGTGTTTACTGCACGAAAACAAGGAGGTAATACCACTTTTATCGGAACAATTACACGCAATAAGGCGGCTCGTAAACTCGCACCGTGTCGTGGCGATCGACGTTTAGATACCGGTTCGCACTCAATTTCGTCGCATTACTTAGTATTTTGTTTGGGTGGTACCGTGGAAAAAATATGGTGGTGGATTAGACAGGATATGGGCACTATCGTGACATGGATAAGCGCAAGTTCTGCGATGTTTTACTGGATTTATCTAAATAATTACGCGCATCCGACCTTACTTGAAAAGCCAATAATGAGCCAAAAAGCGTTTTAAAAAGCGCCTTTTGGTCTGAAGAAAAATTTTAACACTATGATTTGCATAATGTTTAATGGTGCATATGGATAGGCATGTAGGAATAGAAACCTCACAAAATGATACTGAGTTAAAATAACGCAATTTACACGTTCTATCTTCATAATATCTCCCTCACTTTCTCACACCCTCGACAACCACAAAACGCAAACAAAATTCAGCTCCAAACTTTTCAATTCAAACCTTCTTAATAGTTCTCTATAAATTACAAACGAAAAAAAACTAGAAAGTTGCTCCGCCCCATCAAACGTTAGATCCACAGATAAGGCCAGTGTCATTTGTTATTTTTTTCTACGCTTGTGTTGACACGAAAATTCGTTGATTGCCACCATTATTACGGATCGTGTCTGATAAAAAGTTGTAAATTACCGTAAATATATGAAAATAACCACTTGTAAAGTATTGTTAATAATGCTACTTATTTGTTTATTAGGTATTTTGATAAGAATTTTGAATAAGTAAGTGGGTTTGGTCGTTTTTGTTGTTTTTGAAATAGGGTAATAGGTGAGGCGAAAAATTTTTAGGCTTGGGTAAGATTTTTTGATGCATGGACTTATTTCTATATTCAACTCTATTTCCACCACTCATCTTTAGGTTAGTCATTTATTTTTAGGTTAGAGTAGTCTTTGTCTTCTTCTCTACTCCTCTTGGTTTTTGCCCTTTTCTTCAATGTAACTTTACTTCTTCTTCTTCTTCACCATCGAGTGGATGGTCAACCTGACCAATCCTGGTGTCAGAGTTATTGAGCCACCAAAGACCTCTGACATGGCTAAAAAACTAACTTTAATACAACCATGTAAACCACCATTTTAAAGAAAAAAACACATTTTTTTATCCACCCTTTCCAGATGGGAAAGTGGTTAGATGAACCACTTCTAAAAACTTACAAACCACAACCATACCAGAGCACCATATCAAGCAAAACGTAACCCAAAACACCAAATTAGCACACTTACGAACACCCAAAAACGGAAACCTTCAAACATGATAAACCAGTATTAACAAACCTTTAACGTGAATCAGTATCTATTGTCTCATGTGATTGACACGGGCTTGTTCTAAACATTTTCGATCTAAATTCCACCATCACGAAGCTATAATTAAATGGGCCGTGTCAGTCTGTTCGTACCGCTAATGATAGAACATCATGTGTTCACTAAGTGTTAGTAATGTTTGTGCAAACAAATGTTCTTGGTAGTGATGGGATGTGATCTTCTTAGTGTGGCGGCCATTTTGGAAAAGGAATAATTGTTTGACACTTTAATTTGCAGGATAGTTGATCCTATGTCAAAGACGAAGTCATATAATTATTTATTGAGTTTTGGCCGCAAAAGGCTCTTGTGAACATATTTTGCTCTCGAACATATTTTTTTTATCCGAATTTTGCGGGCATATTTTCTGTTATGTAGGTATATTAATTCCTTTTAAGCTGGTACAAAAGTGGTAAAAAAGAACAAATAATAAAGTGTGTAAAATATACAAACTCTACCTTAATTCCGCCGTAATAAAGTGTCGTAGTAAATAAAATACACCATATTATAAATTTACTTATGAGAGAGAGAGAAATAATAAAATCCAAGACTTCTGTCCCTAAAATAAACTATGTTTTACCAAATTGTCCCATCCCTACAGCTCAATGTTTACGACTGTCCCACGGAAATGCATGTTTGGTAATGTTTAGCGACTATTCTTACTTTCCGTTCGAACTTCAAAGTTTAGACGATCTATGGCTGTCTGTGAGAAATTTTGCTTTTATGGTAAAACAGTGCCTTTTAGAGAACTGCCAGAACATATATACATAGAACCTTGTCATAGTGGAACTTTTAAAATAAGTACCAAAATGTCAGTAGGATTTTTTACATTTTATGATGTGACAGAGTACTGAAGTTCTTAATATGCTCATAATCTGTCTTATGACTGTAATGCAACTTAAGTACTGACGAAGAGAGTACTTAGACTATAGTAGTTATTATACTCAATGAAACGGGTCTGTATCGCGTTATATAATTTAACGTATTTTACTAAAATACGTACCCGACGTTTCGAGCGACTACACCACTGGTAGATACGGGATGTCATCCCGTGCAAGTCGAGTGAGTTTAAAAAGTATGTACCTATAGTAGTTATATTTTGAAAAGAAGACAATATAGTTTTAAACCTATGTGGTTAGTTCTTTAATTAAATTCTGATATTACCACTTACATACATTCTCTCTTAATAACTGTAGAAAAACAGATACACATAAAACCCGAGGCAACACATTGGTTAACACATCTGCTATGTAATTGAAAACAAATAAATACTGTGTTTATTGTGTCACACGTTCATTGAAAGTGTCACCATTGTAAAAAGACCTGTATCTCTTCAATAATCTACTTAAACGTTAAATGAAGAGAGGGGTCTCTTAGACCTGGTGTATAGAGGGCCTTGTCATTGCCTGTCGCGTCATGTGGGACCCATTTGTTTGGTTAAATAAAGTCGTATACACAACGTTGGTCTTCGCCATATGTTTATAATGGGTGGTATCGACGCCATTCGTGGAATAAATAGGTATTTGTGTCAATGTGACAGAGTTATATTGGTGCATTTTTGCATTGTGACAGTATGTGCTGTCATTCGGTAAATGAACGAAAAGAGCGAGATGACAAATCTGTAAGCGACATCAAAAGTATGTATTATATAATACTAGGCGCGGCCCGCGGTGTTCCCTGTGTTATGCCCGTTACCATGGTAATTTTGGGATGAAAAATATCCTATCATCTTCCCCTTGAATGTGGCTATCTGTTCCAAAAGAATTATTCAAATCAGACCGGTAATTCCAGAGATTAGCTCGAAGATACAAACTTACAAATACGTCTTTATAATATTTAGTATGGATAGTTAACCGACTTAAAAAAATAAGGTTTCTCAACTCGAATGCTTGTTTGTATAAAAGTGCAAAGAGTAGATATACAAACCAAAAAACTCGGCCATACACATTCAAAGATATAACAAGATAGTCACACTAGAAAGTGATAAATGTAACGTAAAGATAAAACACAAACGTACTTAGTTTATTAAAAAGTGTGTATACTGTCACTCAGTAAATCATACGCCAATTTCAACCGCAGATAAGATCAACCGTTTAAAACAAAACAATTTTTCAAGCCACGGAACAAGCTATCTCTTTCCCCGTACCGTGCAAACGGCAAATAAATTAATATCGTAGCGACAAACCATGGTATGGTACAGATAGCGATCGCACCGCCCATTTAAATGCCTCGGGTAAAGCAGAATGACCCTGATTTTATCGCATTCAAGGGTTAGAAAGACGTCCTTTTCAAGTTTTAAGCGATGTTACACTATATTGGAGTAGTGTTTTTGTATCGTAAATAAGATTTTAATTCAAGCGCTTGTTTTGATTTTGGATTATTTTCTCTTGATGTCTTTTACATAAATTCAATTAAAGAACCGAGAAGGGTGGGATGGAGGTGCTCTTTGAGAATTACTGTGTTTTTACCTTGATTAAATAAGGAAAATACTTGTGGCGGTCTAAAAACTCCGACATTAGGTTTGGCCATTACACGAACTAACTTTTGTTAAGTACCTTGTGATCTGTAGCAATTGTTAATTACTGAGAACCGCCTTATTCATAAAGGATATTTAACTGATACAGTGTTTTAAAGTGTTTTGTCTCTTTCGCTCTTTGACAAATAGCTTATGTCGGAAAGGGACAAACCATTTGATAGCTAACGCTGTTAATAAGCGTTCCTAAGTCTTAAGACAAAATATCTCCAGAGGTAAGATTAAATACCAAACCAGTAAGTATAACCTAGACTATTTCCCCGCTCGAAACGGCAATAAATTTCCAACCCTTACTTAAATTTCGCCCCGTCCGTCCGGAGCGATGGTATCCGCATCGTCACGCGAAGGCTCGCACTTTGTATACAACTTCCGCCAGTACAGCATTTCCGGACAAAGTCGGACAAAGTCGGCCGAAGCCGGACAAAGTCGGACAAGTTAGCCGGAACGTTGTCATCTAGCACGTGGCTTGATTACGACCGATTTATGGTTTAAACGAGACGTGTTATTATGTAGTTATGGCCGCTATCGGTCTCGTGATAAATTGCGGTGTATTATACGAATATGGCACTTCACACTGCGGTTCAAATTGTTAACGTTTTAATTACGTGGTTTGCTAATAAATTCATACAGTGTTGTTGATATTCTCGTCATGTTACCTATATCGGTTTTTGAAACGTTTGTAATGTTTGCAGACATTTTATTGAAAATACTTCGCGTTTGCGGTATTAATATTTGATTCAATAAACAATTTATTAATTTAATTTAATTTGGAACTTTATATGCTGTTTAAAGAAGCAAAATCATAAAATTCCGGGCCGCTAAAACAACAATTCGTTTGATTATTTTGTTAAGTATCCGAACCGATATAACACATTGAAATGATCACAAAGTCTTCGACCTCTATTCATAACAAAATGTCCTCACATTTCATCTCTCAGTTTAATTCTGACAAAATTTAAAATGCAGACCAAAATGACCCTTATCTCGACGTGGCAAGGATAACTAATTTTTCACTGACTGGTTGAACAAAACTTGTGAGATATGATGTTGTTTATAGAATAAACAAATGGCGATCGAGAATAGATAGTCATGCGACCTGAGTCCGGCCCTGTTGTATTCACCAGAATAGCTGACTGAGCGTCTGGCTCGAATACCCGGTAGCGATAAGACGGTCATTGTGGGCGGCCTGCGAGCCCAGTAGAACTTTAAGTTAGATTTTAAATTCATTCCTTTGTACGTTACTCAATAATAAACTTGTCTTGAAATATTAAATAAATTTTTAATTTTTAAAAAGTCGCCCCGAAGCTCCCAAAGTAAAACTGGCGCAGCCGGTAGGATACCGTGTAAACCGTGTTGCTTAGTGAAAAACTCCAAAAATCGGGTTTTGGGCAAACTGTGTTCGGTATCCTCGAACCAAAGAAAATAAGTTTTCCGGGACGGGCAACAAGATATTAGTGAACTGCAGAGGAATCACCACTGGAGGATTATGGCTGGCTTGTGAGTAGTCCAAATTCACTATTCCTTTTCCATTCATATTCTATTCCTATTTAATTAACTAGATTGTAGAGGTTCAAAATCACCTCATAATTATTAGTTAACTTTTAGGGTAATTGCACAGAAAATAGGCAATTATCTATAGCGTACATCGTGTACAATTTTATTTTAATAAGCTAAATTAAGTTAAATTGTAAAATGACTCAACCACAACTGGTGTCAATTCCACAAGAAATTTCATCTATTATACCTAAGTTCGATGGAGATGAAAGGCTCCTAAATTTATATATTAAGAAGTGTGAATATGTTATAAGGTGTTATAGACGGGAAAACAATCCGGCGCAGGATTTATATGTGTTTCATGTAGTGTCGAGCAAATTAATTGGCAAAGCGGCCCACTTAATTAGTGAGCGCCCAGACATAGAATCCTGGACCGAATTAAAATCTGTATTAACCCAACATTTCGGAGATCCGCGTTCGGAAGAATGTATAGCCATCCAACTAGAGACATTAAAAATTAATACTAACGAATCTTATCTAGATTTCTGTAACAGAATTCAACAGGTTAAGAGCTCTTTATTGGCAAAAGTTAATTTAATCACCGATGATCACATTAGGAGAAGTAAAATCACTATTTACGACAATATGGCACTTAATGTATTTTTATATAATTTACCGGAAGATCTTATTCGTATAGTGAGACTTAAGGGTACTAACACACTGGAAGATGCCCTCAAGATTGTTCTGGAAGAAGTCAATTTTAAATTTCAATACGAGTCGCGCAATAGAATAATGAGACCTTTAATGAATAAAAACCCTTCACAGCCTTCAGCTATTACGAGTAACCCTTATGTAGAGAAGTTTGGTCTTAAACCATTCTTTACCACTAACTCACAACAAAATCAGGGCTTCAGATTTGGTATACCGAATCAAATACGCCCTCATGTTCAGCAACAGCCTAATCAACAATTCAAATTTGGAATACAACATAATCAGTTTAGACCTCAAGGTTTTACTAATCAGCCTAAATTTGTGAACCCACAAGTTCCTCAAGGTTATAGACCTTCGTTTGGACAATCTTTTAGACCAAATGTCAACCCTCAGACTCAATTTAAATTCGGGATACCTCCAACACATCAGAATAAACCAAAGGTAGACACCGATGTTACTATGCGTACAGCATTACCGAATCGAAATCAGGCTCACCATAACGAGTTACACGTAAACTCACCCTATGAGACAGATCAAGATTATTACGAGCAGGACGTAGTCATAGATGACTACCTGTATGACGGTAACTGTGGAGTACCGGAATACACACATGAGGTAAATAACGAGACAGTGGAAAATTTTTACCAGATAGCCTCGGATACGGATCGACCGAATTGATTAATTTAAATTGCGAAAATGTTGCAAAACTTCCGTACATTTACTTACCAGAAATCAACGCTAAGTTTATGATTGATACAGGCAGCTCTCGTTCCTTTATCAGCCCTAAAAAGGCGAATGAATATTACAACCAATATAAATTCCCAGCTCCATTTGAGGTAATAAGTACACATGCTCGAAGCTTACATAATGAGGCAATTTACGCCCCACTTCCTGAAACATTTAAATCTATAGTTTCACACACATTTTATATTTACGAAGTAGACAAAGACTATGACGGACTTATAGGATCTGATCTATTATCACAACTTAACGCTAACATTGACATGAAAAATTTGATTTTAAAGACTTGCGATGCTGAAATCCCTTTCGTATATAATCCTCAAGTTACAATTAAATTAGAACCACGTACCGAGACTAAAGTTACTTTACCGACAAATCTTGCTAATGGTACTGGAATTATTAATTACCATATATTTGAACCTGGTGTTAGAATGCCTTCTGCACTTGTTAATTGTAAAAATGGTCATGCTGAAACATTTATACAAAACAGTTTAGAAACACCTGTTTGTTTTACAATAAACAAATTAGTTTCAGTTACTCCATACACACCTGATAAATGTGAAGTTAATGCTAATACGGTACCTGATAACGACCTTGACATCGATGACCATTTAATAGAAAACCTAGAGAAATTAAGACTTGAACACATGAACACTGAGGAAAATAAAGCAATCAGTGCCTTGTGTTACGAATTTAGAGACATTTTCTACTGCGATAAAATACCCTTATCTTTTACAAACAGAGTAAAGCACCATATTAGAACCAAAAACGAAGACCCAATCTATATACGACCTTACAGACAACCCCAGAAGATAAATGACGAAATTAATAGACAAGTTGACAAATTACTAAGTGAAAATGTTATCCAAGAGTCTTTTTCTCCTTGGAACTTTCCTGTACATCTTGTGCCAAAGAAGCTGGACGCTTCGGGAGAGAAAAAGTACAGAATGGTGATAGACTACAGACGTTTAAATGACTTGACTACCGATGACAAATACCCATTGCCGAATATATCAGACTTATTTGACCAATTAGGAAACGCTAATTATTTTAGCACAATAGATTTAGCAAGTGGCTACCATCAGATCGAAATTGACGAAGCCGATAGGGAGAAAACCGCGTTTAGCACTCAAAAAGGGCATTTTGAATTTTTACGCATGCCGTTTGGCCTAAAAACGGCACCTGCCACCTTCCAGAGGGCCATGGATCGCATACTAATAGGGCTACATTGTTTAGTATACCTGGACGACATTATTATATTCTCTAAGAGTCTTCAGGAACACATAGAAAAACTACGTAAAATATTCGAAACACTCAGAAAAGTGAATCTAAAAGTACAGCTAGATAAATCCGAGTTTTTAAGAAAAGAAGTTCTATACTTAGGACACTCAATCACGCGTGATGGGCTAAAACCTAACAATGACAAGATAGATGCAGTCCTGAGATTTCCGCTTCCAAAAACCCAAACTGAGATTAAAAGTTTCCTCGGTTTAGTAGGGTACTATAGGAAATTTATCAAGGATTTCGCTAAACTCACACGACCCTTAACCGTTTGTCTAAAGAAAAACCATAAAGTAGTAATCAATAAAGAGTTTATAGAATCATTCGAAAAATGCAAAGAATTACTAACAAACGCACCCCTTTTACAATACCCAGATTTCGATAAGCCATTTATTCTGACAACCGATGCCTCCAATTATGCAATTGGCGCGGTATTATCACAAGGATCAGTAGGAAGTGATCGTCCTGTGGCATATGCGTCACGAACACTTAACGATGCGGAAAGCAGGTATAGCGTTATTGAAAAAGAAGCACTCGCTATAATTTGGGCTATAAAACATTTCCGCCCGTATCTATATGGTAAAAAGTTCACAATTTACACCGACCATAGACCACTTTCATGGCTTCATTCATTCGAAGAACCCAATAGTAAGATCACGAGATGGCGATTAAGATTAGCGGAGTATAATTATGACGTTATTTATAAAAACGGACGTCAAAACACAAACGCCGATGCGTTGTCGAGGGTTAAGATCAATGCATTAAGAAAGGGAGCTAAAGATAATAGTTCAGTAAAAGTAAACGTAGATGAAAAAGACTTAGAATTACAAAGGCACTGTGAACAAATTACACAAGAAATAACTAAATTAGGTAAAAAGAAAGGAAAAGCAAAGAAAAAGCCAGATAGTCCAATTTCTATTTCATCAGAATCGGAAAAACCCATATCACTTTCATCGGACTCTGAGCGTACCGTTAGCATCCCCAAACGTTTGCGCTCACCCTTTCCAATAACTGAATTTTCAAGCGGAACTGTTACTGCCTCTGAGTCAGAATTACACGTAGGATCAGAAACAGTACACTCTGCACATAATATGGATTCTACAGGAATTCCAATATTAAAGGAATCAATAGATACCAAACCAAACCAAATTTTGGTATATACTTGGTTCAGAGATCAAATAGCAGTTAAAAATATTTCTAATGTTAAACAGAAAATATTGGAAGTACACTTACCATTAGAAAGACCTGATTTAATAAAAGACTTTTTGAAAAGATATATTCGTACAAAAATTAAATATTTTATCTATTTCGAAGACCCACAGCATAGGTTAGAATTTACTAATGCTGTTTTAACACTTTTTAAAAAGGGAACCGTTAATATATTAGAATGTACTGAGCGAGTAGTTTACGTAGAAAATGAGGACGAACAGAAAGCAATTGTAGAAAAATATCATGTAGGTAAAAACTGCCACCGGGGTATCAAAGAGACTGTAGCACACATAAAGCGCACGTATTTTTGGCACAATATGGACATAACGGTAGCAGCAATCATTAATGCATGTGAACCGTGCAAAAAGTTAAAATATGACAGAAAACCACTCAAACCTAAGATTCAATTAACACAAACCCAAAACAAACCCTTCCAAGAAATATTTATAGATTTATTCACAATTGAAAGTAAAACATTTTTAACAATTATTGACGCTTTTAGTAAACTTGGTCAAGCTTTCGAGATTCCTAACAAATCTGCCCCAGAAGTAGTCAGAGCACTTATCAAATACTTTTCTTTCTATGGATGCCCAAGTAAACTAAGTTCCGATTCAGGATCAGAATTTAACAACGCACTTATTAAGGAACTTCTAGATTTTTATAAAATAGAGTTACATCTAGGAACCCCAAACAACCCTAATTCAATGGGTTTAATTGAGAAATTTCACTCTACTATAATAGAGACATATAGACTGGCTAAGTACGAGCAAAAGTTAACAGACGCTTCATCAGTTATGACCTTTGCTGTATTAGCCTATAACCATAGTATCCATTCAGTAACAGGTTTTACACCTTTTGAGGTGGTATTCGGCCATACCGAATCAGCAAGCCCCTTTAACGTAAATTTCGACAAAGAATATATGCAAGTACTTATTCGAGATCATAAGAAAAGGACTAAATATCTTTACAAATACTTAACTGATAAAATGTTGCAATTAAAAGAAAATGTTCAAAATAAGCGCGGCGGTGAGACCGATTTTAATATTCAACTAGATGATGACATCTTTTATAGAGGAACGAATGTAAGAAGAGGTAAAGATAAACCTAGATATAACAAAGGTAAAGTTATAGGTGAAGTAGATAGAAATGTAGTGACAATAGCAACAAAGAATCGCGTATCTAGGATCCCCATTAAAGATGTTAAACGTCCTCCACAGAATCGGCACAGTCCTGTGGCTGGTCCTAGCCGCAGCAACCCAGGCCCTTCAGCTGCACCCCCTTGAAGGAAATCCAGGTGTTTTGCCTATAAAGGAAGGAACAGCTGTTAAAAGTTCTGAAAAATGGACAATTATTAAAAGATTAGATTTAAATTTAATTTGCGACGATATAAACATTAATATAGCTAGATTAAGTGACCTTAATAGAATTATAAGAGGTAATTCCGTTACAGATAATCAAATATTTTCTGATTATAAAATACAAACCGAATTTGTTATGAACTTAACTATAAATAAGATTAAACAAATAGTTCCTAGATATAGAACCAAAAGAGGTCTTGTCAACCCACTGGGTTCGATTATTAAACTTATTTCTGGAAACCTAGATAACGAAGATGCGATTAAATACGATAAGCTTATAGAAAATACTCAGTTAAAACAAGAATTTTTGAGTAAGAAACTGACCCTGGTCTCCGAAGTAGTTAAAAACTTATATAACACCACACACAAAATTAGAGAAAATGTTATACAAATTGATCTTAGAATGAAAGAGTTTCAGAATGGTATAGATAAAGCAAAAGAAACAGAAAAGATTCATTATTTGAATAATATAATAATTAATGTGTATTCTATGATTTTACACAATTTTCAAATTATAATTATAAAGCTAAATGAAGTAGAAACAGCAATGTCATTCAGTAAGCTTGAAACCCTACACCATTCTATAATAAACTCTGATACCTTGTTAATTTTACTAAAAGAAATTGAACTTACTGAAAGATTAATTTTCCCTGCTGAGCCTGAAAATCTTGTGAAAATTGAACAATACATTAATGTAAAATCTTTTATCAAAGAAAACCAGTTAACATTTGTAATGGAAATTCCATTAGTATGTAAAGAAACATATACTTACTATAAATTGTATCCTATCCCTATTATTCATGATCATATGACATACATTATCCTTCCTAAATATCCTTACCTCATAGTGAAAGGACTTATCTCCGAGCCGCTAGCCAAACCGTGCCAGCGAACAGATAACAACAAATTCGTCTGCTTCGAAGATTACCTTGATAAAATAAATGAAGATCCGTGCATCTCCGAATTGATGCAATTCGCCAAAAACATCTCTTCCTGTACGTTGATACCTGTCAAATACAAAGGTGTCCTTGTCCAGCGCTTACAAAATAATAAATGGATTGTATTTTCTGAAGGAAAGACAATAATTCGCAGTTTTTGTCAAAACGAAGTAAACCAAGAGAATATCCAAGGAACATACATCGTTACTACAGAAGATACATGTGAAGTGAAAATAGACAAATACTCACTAAAATCACGCCCTCATCGGACAACAAATTTGAACTACGAAAAACTGCCAACTGTAAACCTACCGCACATCAGCGAGATAAAGGCGGAACAGAGAAAACCAGTAGAACTAGAAGAAATGAATCTGGATAACATACAAGAAATAACGAATTCCGTAAAGTTCGATACCAATAGTGAAAGTGAAATAGTGAGAGTCAATAGTGTCAGTGTTTGGACCATTGGGTTATATTTTATTATAGCAGTTTTTGCAGGAGTTATGTTTTATATTAGATTAATAAAATTAGGTTATAAATGTAACTTTCGAAATTCTCCGAATCAGGTAAATTCGGATAATCTCGAATCTCAGGGGGGAGAAGTCATGCGACCTGAGTCCGGCCCTGTTGTATTCACCAGAATAGCTGACTGAGCGTCTGGCTCGAATACCCGGTAGCGATAAGACGGTCATTGTGGGCGGCCTGCGAGCCCAGTAGAACTTTAAGTTAGATTTTAAATTCATTCCTTTGTACGTTACTCAATAATAAACTTGTCTTGAAATATTAAATAAATTTTTAATTTTTAAAAAGTCGCCCCGAAGCTCCCAAAGTAAAACTAGATATTGTCGTTGTCACGGGAGGCGTTAAATAAACGAAGTATCGAATCACTTGGATTTGAGCGTTGTTGAGTTATAGCACTTTACCGGATATGGATTAGCGAGTATTTTACCGAGAGAGGGTTAAACATTCTATGTTTATAATTGACTAGCTGCGCCCCGCGGTTTCACTCGCGTTGTACCCGTTCCCGCGGGAATTTCGCGATAAAAAGTAACGTAGGTAGTTTCAATTCAAAATTAGTAGTGTTCGCTATCTATGATACCAGCAAACTTTATTATTTCACAACAATAATTGTCTTTATTTGGAAAAATTGTAATGTCAGTTTACATGTCAAGACTTTAAAAAAGAAGTACTTAATAGACAGTTAAGATATTTTACAAGTGTTAATATTATCTCGAACAACACTATCTATTTTGCTCCCAGCAAACCCTCACAGATTCATCTACAATATTCACAGTTCAATATAATTAGATACTTAATACTTATCTTAAATCCCACACACCGCGCCAACGCGACAAAACCGTTGCGACACATCCCATACAAACTCAGATTCAATCTAATCCCTACCAACTATGAACTAAACTGTATCACATCTCATAGTAACTACCAATCAATCTGCGACAAAACACGTAGTTAATAGGTCGTAATCTGTGGCTTTTTGCGTAGTAACTATGTTGTGTACTGTGTCGCAGTGACTCAGGCATTGGTGTGACGATTGCGACTTTTTGAACATGTGGGAGGGTGTCGCAAGTTGAATGTAATTGATATTTACTATTAGATGTTTGGTATTGGTTTCGGGTCAAATGTGTACTGTGTTATTCTTCGATGAGTAGGTACTTATAGCTTCGCTTTGTAGGTGGGTTGGAGTTTTGAGTTCTGGTTCTTTAGGACAAATGTCAATGTACGGTATAAGCATATGGAATTATCTTTTGATGAACTTTTTCGGGTACTTTTTTTCATTTAACTGACTACAGAAACACATTAAAAGAAGAGAAGAATAGAGTCAATTCGTATAAATTGTTTTAAACTTCATAGTTCCATCACATTTTTTTCAACACTCAACACCGGTTAACACCCTGCGTCTTCCTAAACGAAACCTATAATACCAATGAACTAACAAACTGATGATTAGGTAATTATCCAATTTAATGCCTAGTTCAACTAACTAAGACATTTTTGTTTCTCCACGTGCTTCGGAAGGCACGTTAAACTGTCGGTCCCGATAGTTTCAATCGGTAGACCACGTCGGAGGCCTTTAGCCGGTCTAAAAACTCCGACACGGTTGGCCACTTACCTACTCGAACTTACTCTTCCACGTAGCTACACATATCAGTGACTAGCAGCGCCCCGCGGTTTTACCCGCGTTGTGCCCGTTCCCGTGGGAATTTCGGGATGAAAAATAGCCTATAACCTTCCCGTTGAATGTGGCTTTCTATTACAAAAAGAATTATTCAAATCGGTTCTGTAGTTTCTGAGATTAGCGCGTTTAAACAAACAAACAAAACAAACTCTTCAGCTTTATAATATTACTAGCAGTGCCCCGCGGTTTTACCCGCGTTGTGCCCGTTCCCGTAGGAAATCCGGGATAAAATGTAGCCTATAGCCTTCCTCGATAAATAGACTATCTAACAGTGAAAGAATTATTCAAATCGGTTCAGTAGTTTCTGAGATTAACGCGTTTAAACAAACAAACAAACAAACAAACAAAACAAACTCTTCAGCTTTATAATATTAGTATAGATTAGTATATTAGTATAGATACGCTAAAACACGTAGATAATTAGACCATTTAAAATAACTGCCGGCGATCGGTCGATAGCACTTGATAGTAGTTGATCAAGGAGCATAGTTAGCAGCACGCTACCGTGCCAACAATGAAAATTGCTTACCTAAATATTCCAAGGCAGGCCTTGTAGTAAAGAAAATGTATTTTCAAGTCTTTGTTACTTATTTTTAATGATAAAATGTTTTTTAGATTTTTAAGACAGTTATTTTTTGTGGCACGTTAGGTATTAGTGCTATTTTATTTATATTAGTATTAACTAGCAGTGTGCCGTGGCTTGACCCGCGTTGTACCTGTGCTTGTGTGAATTTTAGCATGAAAAATAATCATTAACCTTTCTTGAATAACTCTATATGATAGTAAAAACCGCATGAAAATCCACTCAGTCCTTTTTAAAAAAATCAGTTACATTCAGTTTTTGAGGACTTTGTTTTATAATGTGCAAGATAATATACATATGTTTACGAATTGATATCACTAAAGTTGTCATTGTTAAGTAAATTAAAGTATTTAGCCTGTAATGTCCCACTGCTGGGCAAAGGACTCTCATCTCACTGAAGATATCAGTAGAGCGAAGAGGAGCATATGACTGAAAGCGAATTTACAAGCTAAAAATTGGCTAATTCAATAAAACGCATTAAATACAGCGGCCATGCTTAATCACTACATAGTATAAAACAAAGTCGCTATTTTTGTCTGTTTGTCTGTATGCTTAAATCTTTAAAATGACGCAACGGATTTTGATGCGGTTTTTTGTAATAGGTAGAGTGATTCAAGAGGAAGGTTTTTATGTATATAATATTCCCGATATTCCCACGGGAAAGGAAACAACGCGGGTAAAACCGCGGGGCGCTGCTAGTGTTATAATAAAAGATAGTATTCCACCTACAGTTTGGCAAAGGTCACTCATCTTACTGAAGTACATACATTATTTTCGAATCGAACAAAAATTTCCTCATACAATTTTCCATCATCTTCAATCACACTACCTTCCCATCTAGATAACTAGTAGACGAACACCACCATCAAATAAACCCATCACCGCCAGGGTCGCAGGTTCCAGACTTTGATTAATGAAGCGTTCTTTGTTCATTTGTCTCGAGATACTTATTTAGACATTAATTTGGACGTAATTACGCGCTAGAGGCCACATTGTTTTGTAATCTGATCTTGGGATTACGTTTCTTGCTTATTTTAGATGGTCTAGTAATGATTTTGGTAATTGATGTGTTGGTCACTTTGTATTGTTTGTAATGTTGGCGGTTGACCACTTTTGAATGGCTCTTGCTAATGTTCCAAACAATAAGGCTTTGTTTTAAAAGGAGTTGTGCCCCAACATGTAAACGAACATTGGTTTAATTGGCAAGCGGTGATCTTTGTTGATTGTTTGTAACTAATTTGAAATAAGTATTAATGATAATTCGTACATCTGTCCTTGTATTCATGTAAGACTATAAAGTTACTTTTTCTACTTTATTTAATGGATGATTTCGTACAGTAAGCGTTCGTTGACTTGAGCACTTGAATTTGCTCAATTTTAAGAAAAGAACGTACATCGCGGCGAAAGTACATGATCGTTCAAAGTGTTCAATAATATGCCGATTTGCAGCTTTAAAACCCGCTCAATGTCAATGTCAAAGAGTTACAACGTTGCAACCCAAACAATTCAACAGAAAATCGAAACGAAATTTCACTTTTTCCTCTATTTATCACCAAGAACTTCAAATAACCTTCACGTTCCATACTTCAACAGATGCCCATAATCCATTGTCCAAACATTGAAGCCAGGAATAGTTTGTTTGTGGCGAGTACAGTAGTGGTAGTGGTTGACAACTGCAAGCCGCCTTGCCCAGTGTAAACAATGCTTTATTATCGAAGTCATAAAACGCGCGTTTATTAGTGCAGTGTGGGTGGTCCCTTATGAAGGGCATGAAGACAGTGTAATGTTTCGGATTTTTAGGGCTTTTTATTTTGTTTTATATTTTTATTTTATCTTTACAAAGTAGCAATTTTAATAATATTTACAGGACTAACGCACATACGGTTAATAAGACCTATACTAAGCTCTAAGCCTTTATTATAAAATGTAACTATTTTACTATTAATTGAAACGTACGTTAATGTCATTATTATTTATTTAAACGGGAACTTACACTTATCAGTAAGTGGGTGAAGCGCTCGCTCACCCACCTCCTGATGAAGGTCGCCGTATGTGGCCGAAACGTGTTGAGGAACTATCAACAGTAGCCTCCGTCGCACGTAAGTTCCCGTTTAAATAAATAATAAAATGTAACTACCTGATACTACAGAAACAGCTAAGAATTATCAATACTAAGGTCATATAAAATGACAAACCTGTGCCCATACTTAGAGGCATCAAATGCTTCCCTAGTAGATATTTAATGAATGATTTTAACATGCAATATATGAAAAATTACGTCAAAAACTTCAGCATCACTCTAATGGACGTCTCGAAATACGAAAGTTTTGTTTGTTTCATTCATACTACAACGTACAAACATCAGTACAAGACAACAGCCCACAAACCATCAATACACAGACATATCCAAAGAATTCCTCAAAACCAACAGAGCCATCTTAATACATAATCTAAACACTCGACTATTTCAGTCGTGACTGATATGTTTGTTCATTTTGAAACGTCAAACTGTACATCTTATGACAGACGGGGATTATTCAAAACTATCCCATAAAGTACAGGATTTGTGCCAACTTTAACACCTCGTAAAGGGTGCAAGTTAAGTCATTGTCCGAGAATTTATTTGTGCGTACGAAGATGTTAAAGCTACTTAGATATACTTAGTACTTTCTGGCTTCAGCTGTGCCTGTAAGTTACTTAGAAATGTGTAGTACTTAGTACTTTATGCTATTATTTAAAGAAAGCAATTGGCCTGATTTGATACAAGGGTCAATGCAGCCTATAGAAAGATAGGTATTTCTGCAGTAATGATACGAATAAATAAGAAGTATTAGCCAGTAATGTCCCACTCCTGGGCAAAGGCTTCTCATCTCACCGATATATCAGTACAGAGTGACGACTCTTCCTGAACTTTTTGTTTTAACGAAATTGTTCTATACAATATTTACCTTAGGGTCATATAAAATATAAAAATGTCTGCAGCAATAACTATAACTTAAATATCATAAAAAACTGAAGCGCATTTTTGGGTCACAAAGCAGAAGGATGTAAGTAAAAAATCTGAATTTTTTCAAGTATTAAAAATCAAACCAAATTCTAATCTAAACAACTTAATACCTCAATCGGTAGCCAATTCTGAACATTATCAATAACAAACGTAAAAACCTTCGGGAGACCTCTGATCTATAGCTAAGTCCTGTCACACTATACTAACGAGTTTTACCCTTTACGCTTACATAAAACCACTCTTCAATTTTCAGCCTAAAGGGTATTAAAATAAGGTTGTATAGCTGCAGTATTATTGGTCGCAATAAATATTCGTCTCAGTTTTATGATCGGAATCGACTTTTATGATTTTATAGCGGTTCGATGCTGGTGCTGTCAACTTCTGGGAACCGCCAATGATACTACATGTCATTAGTGACTGTAAAACGAGACGACAGTGTAGTAACGAGCCGGTTAATTAGTCGGTTTTATGGTGGATTGCACCGTTCGAATTAATAATAGATGGTAAATGTCTATATTTTGAAGCTATAGGGCTAGAGGCAGTTAAATATCATTGTTGCGGCCTCCGCTTTGACACGGTACCGACTCTGATGCAGCTAATTAAAAATATATTTCACACCATAAATAAAATGGTTTAACCTTTTTATGTTGAAAACTATCATCATACGAACAATCCTTAAATCAAAATAGCATTATAAAAAACAAGTAGGTAATGATGTAGATCAGAATCAGTAATCCAAAAATAGAACAGCTCATAAAAAACAAATATTGCAATTGCTGCTTCTAACATTCAGACCGTCTCTGTACTCCATAAATGTCAAAGAGTTATCGAGAAATAATAAAATATAACTATAATACACCTATTTACACTCCCATAAAGTCCAAGTTTCAAAATAAAACGTATTTAAATCACAAAATCACAAGCTTTTAGCCGACACAGGCACCTTAGGCGCGGAGATGGCGTTACGGATACGATGACAAGCGTAGGCGCATATCTTACAAACAAACTTACAGCTTACACTTAAAACTCTCTTAACCCTTTCAGAATACGTCACAAATTCCAATGAATAATCTACGTATCCTGATTTTGCAGTAAACTATCGTCTACCGCTCAATTCTCAAAGCCTTTATTTCTATCTAGCATAGAGATTAATTTCGTACATCAAGACGTATCTAGCAGATACCATCGTCGATCATCACCAAGTATCTTTAGCTGTTATTGTGGGCCTTATTTCAAATGGGTTAAAAGTGATTTTCGTTTGACTGGTGTGTAAAAAGGAGTATGTGGTATTTTGCACATGCGTCCCCAGTAGGCACATGACTGTATGAAGTGGATTGCACAAACGTTCCCTGTTTTGATCTTTAATGTACTATGTAATTTACTGGTAATGTAGGCACCAGTTTGAAAAGGAACTCTGAATACGATCACGTCTGTATACATATAATAGAATAGGTATCTGTACTTACTTATAAACACTAAGTACTTAGTTAAAGAGTTAAGTCACGCCACGCCACGCGTTGTACCCGTTCCCATTGAAATTTCGGGATAAAATTTATGTTAATTTGATGTATAACCTATATTGCTGTAAAGTTTCACCCAAATCTGTTCAGTAGTTTTAGCGCGAAAGAGTAACAAACATATCCTACAAACTTTCGCATAATATAATATCAGTAAAAGAATTACATCTATACTAATATTATAAAGCTGAAGAGTTTGTTTTGTTTGTTTGTTTGTTTGTTTGTTTGTTTGTTTGTTTGTTCGTTTGTTTAAACGCGCTAATCTCAGAAACTACTGAACCGATTTGAAAAATTCTTTTTGTAATGGATAGCCACATTCAACGGGAAGGTTATAGGCTACTTTTCATTCCGAAATTCCCACGGGAACGGGAACAACGCGGGTAATACCGCGGGGCGCTGCTAGTAATAAATAAACATAACAAAACAAACGAACACTTTCAAAAGGGGCAATCAAATATAAAAAGTAAAATCAAGAGTGGTTCACTTCGCCCGCGTCTCCCCCAGGGTTGAAATACGATGACAACTTTGCCCCCGCGGCCAAAACACCGTCAACTGTCACTGTCACACACATACTTTAAATCTCTACTAATAACAGTCCGTATGTTTGTCCGTATGTAATTACAATATTAAACACCAATAACGACTTGAAGTTATAAATACTGTTTTTATAAGAAATTAACATAAAAAATTGGTGAAATCTTTGTTTAATAAGTAATTGTGGCTCCCAAATTATGGGTTTGGGAAAAGTTTTGAATAATGCGTAATAGAGTCATGAAATACTTAAGAAGGTATCTTTAAATAAAGTTATAGAGATACTCGTACCTATTTTTAAAAGTTTCATCTTTGATGACGTTATTTAGACAGAACTACTATTAACCTATAAAATAAATAGAATGTTATAATTTTTAATTTAGCCAAGATTTTGACGATTTAAGTGTGTCCATACTTTGTAAAAACCTAATGAATATTAATGCCCTAGCTGGAAAATACTGGTTAGATAACAAAAAGAAGGCAAACCCAAAAATCATCTTTTTTGAAGTCCTACTAATATTATAAATGCGAAAGTTTCTGAGGATAAATGTATGAATGTCTGTTACTCTTTGACAACAAAACTGCTGAACACATTTGGGTGACATATTACAGTAACATTTAAATACAGGGTGTAATCGTTAAGTGTGCACAGGCGATTATTCCGTAACTATTGCAGATATCAAAAAACTTTAAACTGATATCGAAAGTACTTTACCTAATGAGTAAAATGACATTAACAACTTTTTAAAAATAAAACGAGAAATATCCAAAAAAAATACATTAATCACTCCCATACATTTTATTTCTAACAAATTTTTCTAATTTTTCAACAAGATGGAGCACCTGCACATAATACAAATGTTGTAATGAATTTCTTACGAAACAATTATAATGGCTTAATAGCCAATAATAGTGCAACCCCTTGGCCTGCCAGATCCCCGGATCTCACGCCTTGTGATTTCTTCCTATGGGGATTTGTCAAAGACCACGTGTACGCTGAGAGAGTACACAGCCTAGAAGAGTTACAGAATCGTGTACGTCGTGCAATTGCTTTAATTACTCCGCAAATGTTAAGGAAAGTTCATTTAGAAACTGTAAATAGAGCTCGTCATTGTATTGCACAAGGAGGACGTCACTTCGAACATATGCTTTGAATACACAATTTTGTACTTACTAAGAAATAAAATGTATGGGAGTGATTAATGTATTTTTTTTGGATATTTCTCGTTTTATTTTAAAAAAGTTATTAATGTCATTTTACTCATTAGGTAAAGTACTTTCGATATCAGTTTAAAGTTTTTTGATATCTGCAATAGTTACGGAATAATCGCCTGTGCACACTTAACGATTACACTCTGTATATAAAAATGAAATCCGTTTTCCTTGGTCAAGGCATCACGCGTGAATGGCTGGACCGATTTCCACGGTTTTGCATTCGTTGGAAAGGTCTCGGGCTCCGTGAGGTTTATAAGGAATAAAAATCTCAAAATTCCCACGGGAACGGGAGCGCTGCGGGTGAAACCGCGGGGCACAGCTAGTAGGTTATACATCAGAATAAGACATGGGATACATTTTATCCTGAAATTCCCGCAGGAACGGGTACAACACGGGTAAGCCCGCGGGGCACTGCTAGTTAAAAATAAAAGACGAAGTATGTGAATACTACAAAAAACGTACCTAGTAGATATGTGAACGTAATATTTCCTGCTCAATATTATTTGATGTGTAAATGACATTAGCAATTAATATCTAGTCAAAGTTAGAATTAATGTTTTGATCAAACTTGTTCGTGATGGTCAAATTGATGTGTCTACATTTGGGAGCTGATCTGTCGAGAGGTCACTGGTTGATAGCGGTTCAAGGTATAAGAGGTAGCGATAAACTGAAGTCTGGAGACCAAGCATCTGCATTGCGTTGTTTTTAAACCAGTAATTTGTGCGTGTTATAAAAGCTATAATATTATTGTCTTCAAATTATATATCAAGCCTTTTTTAATTTGTTCACTACTCATCGGTCATGCAAAACTGAGTTTCACTTATTAATTCACCAATATTTTTTTATACATTGCTGTGTCCTACTTCAAAAGTCTTCCCAGTCTTGGCTATCGGTTTGATATTTATTACTGACTCGGTCATTTTGGGGGTAAACCTTAACTTCCACTGCCCTCAATAAGTGCCCAAGGCTGCCTGACGATTGAGCAGAGCAATCTGTAGAGCGGAGAAACGGAGAACCAATAGGATAGCTTATAATCTCTGAACAGAGGTTTTAATCATTTTTATTGGTTAATATTTATCCGTTTCTCCGCGATGTTCTGAAGTCGCTAATTGCTCATAACTGAATCCATACAAAAACCCATATCACGATGTCGATCTGTCACGGATGCGGATGCCAAACAACTTTTACTAACCCTAACATCATCTACATACGAACACTGACTTTAGAACGGGTAATTATTTATTCGTATTGAAGATTGATGTTGGAGAGAAGGAAATTAGAAAATTGATATTTTTTTAAGGGTGACAGTGATTGGCTACATATGTTTTGATGGTGTCTCCATCCAGTTTGTGGTGTTTGTGGTGTCCATCAATATATATCTATATATCGGCGTCAAATACATTTATAGAGTATGGTGCTAATAAGGGATGGTGATATACAGCATGTGGGATTAAAACACATATCGCCCTAGTCACCCATGTGTGTTCCAGCAGGTTTCTTTAGATATCGACGACATGCTAAAACATCTTCAAGCAAGAATTTCATAGGAGGCTTCCGTAGGAAAGTGAAATTTAGGTTAAACTGACGCGCGTATTAAGAACATTTTAGCTATAAAATGGTTTGTCACTTTCTGACATACGCAATTTTCCGAAGAGCAAAAGAGACAAAACACTTTATAAAAGTGTTTTAGTTACAGAGCGTTTATTAATAAGGCGGTTAAAGTTTAGGAAGCAACTGTGTAAAGAACTGTTTTACAACAAAATAATACGAAAATTTGTAACGATGCATACCGAATATAGGTTACTTGCTAATATAATGTGCTTACGCCCGTACTCAGAGACGTCAAATGCCTGCTTAGTAGAGATTCAATGAGTCATTTTGACATGTAATGTATGAAAAATTACGTCAATTAGTTAACGGTCGATTTAATGGACGTCTATGAGTACGGCAGTTAAGCACAAAGTACCTTATAACGGTTTAAACTTAAAATTTTGAATCACATTTTGTTAACAAACTCTTGATCTCATAATCTAGTTTTGTCACCCATAAAATAAATTCTATACCTATATAAAACCAAATTAATTCCTCAATTTGTTTTTCACTATAAAGCTATACCGACAGACACAACTCGTGTGACAAGGCTCGCCGTAATAAATCTACGCAAGTCGCCATAAATTTACTACTTAGAAATGTGTGGGAGTGTACGGGAGCCTAACAGGCAACGATTAGGTATTGCCTTTATTTATAGAGGCAATTGCTTTGACAAATCGATGAATAAATGATCGATTCTGGAATATTCTTGTTAGTTGAGGTAAGTATTGTGAGTATTTATCGTTTAAAGTAAGTTTAAAGCAAATAATTACAGCTTTCCTTTTGTTTATGGCTAGTTCAGAATGTAAGAGAAAATTGATTAAGAATAAAACGTTACCTACAACGAAAAATTCAAACAAAAAGAATATCAGCAGTTTAAGGGTGCTTTCAAATTATGCGTTTCGTGTCGGACCGCAGCGGTGCCGAAGCCGTGCGTTTGTCGTATTGTGAACGTACGATCGTGTGTTTTCATACAAATCGAGCAGTGCGGCAACAGTGCGGCGTCGGTACCCCGAAATAATTTTAGTACGCACTGTTGCCGCACTGCTCGTTTTGTATGAAAACACACGATCGTACGTTTATAGAGTCCCAATGGGAATTTCAGGATAAAAAATAGCTTACAACCTTCCCGTTGAATGTAACTATCTATTGCAAAAAGAATTATTCAAATCGGATTGGCTTGTAGCGGGTAAACTCGTTCAATCTAAACGCCTCGCACAAAATGGGTATAAGTATACAAACCCATTAACACAGTTATCTATGTTATGTTATAACACTGTCAGATAATAATCATAAACAATAAAAATCTTCAATTACAGTTTTAAGTAATAAAAATATGGCAAAGGATGCATCGGCATTGATGGGAAACAGACCGAAACTCTAGCTGGTCATGACACGCGTGTAATCAAATCACCAGCATACACAGACCTCTTTAAACACTTCCACTTCTTAAATCCTTCCTAACTTTATAAAGGTGGACAGACCAACTTTAACTGGTCGTGTTATTGCGTAAATTACTAAGTGAACGTTGTTTTTAGTATGATACTCTATAAATTGCCACACGAGACATGATGAAGATTCTTTGTTGTTATGAAATGGTATCGTTTTTTTGACAAATGAATGTTTGGCAATGGACTAATGAATATTTTTTTGGATTTTTGGCGGAAACAGGGATATGGGCAAAGTTGATATTGGCAGCGTCGTTAAGTTTATAATTTATTTTAAAGATACCATTTGTTATTATTAAATATCTGACTGTCTAAAAGAGTTAAAAAATACAATTTCGGTGCGTTTTCTACTCATCAAAAATACACAAAGAGCTAAACCATTTAATGTCAGATCGCGACTTAAAAAATGAGGGGGAAAAGAAAAATAAATTCCTCTTGAGATATCAATTTTGAGAGTATAACGGGCTAATCTGTCACATCTAGAACCTCGGGCCCCGTAATCGAGTCTCCCCTATTTTTATTTTCGTGAAAAAACTCGTGATCTCTATTTGAGAGGGGACGCTGTCAACAATCTTGTTAATTTATCAATTGTTTGCTTAAGTGGGAGTTAAGTACGAGGAAATGTTTGCGCAGATATTTGTCAGATGTTTTCTTTTGTTCGATTGATTTCGAGTAGGTTAAGGAAATTTTTTGAGTTCTTTGTTTTTCAGTCTTTAATGATTTGGAGTAGTATTTTTATATACATATAAGCCGAGTATCGTACTTAATAATTATAATAAATGCGAAAGTTTACTATACTATAAAATTTTAGTTAAGAACTGAAAAATGGTAGGGATTCGTTTTATAAAATGTATTCTGGTTAAGTAAGTAAGAATTAGATACATATGTAGATAGATACTTCTTTAGATATATTCCCGTACACAGTAAAAACATAAAATCAATTAAACCAAACTTTTCCACAAAAGAACATAAAACAACACATCAACCACAGAACACCTTAATTTTTTCATAAAACGTCTTATTACAAAAGGGACCGTTTAAAAAGACAAAGTATCACACGTTTAATCCCCAGTCTCCCCTCGCGTTAAAATCTTTTATCGTGACTCCCTGAGGATTGCGCTTTTTTATTACTTGCCCACTCTCCCCTATTTGGGGGACACAGTAATTGGCTCATTGTTTTACATCGAAATGTTCGTTTTGGATATATTTAAAGGTGTTGGCGCAACGGTGACATAGAATATTTAATAGTTTATACTGTTAATAATTGAGTTGGTAAATTGTCAAATTAATGCTATACTGCCTTATTAATAAAGGCTCTGTAACTAAAACACTGTTATAGTGTTTTGTCTCTTTTGCTCTTCGGAAAATTGTTTATGTCAGAGAGTGACAAATCATTTGATAGCTAAAATGTTCTTAATATGCGTTAATGGCCCCTAGATTTTTAGCGTTTTAGATGGTTATAGCAAGGACAATCAAAGTAGTTACTTACTAAGTAGAAATGGAAGTAGTAAGCAAGATCTTACTAGTTTAATGATGGTTTGGGCAAGTTATTGTATATTGTACGGATATAGTATTTGATTATATCAATGTATTTCAAATATGTGTATGGAATGGTGATGATGAAATGAACATTGGGATTTTCACTGATTTAGATCAATTGTAACAGTGATACTGGTACGGCGATAAATAAAAATTTACAAGAAAAAACAATGTCTTATGTGCTATGAGCTCTCAAATCTTTACACACTGCCTTACTGATATTTTACTAGTACTTGAACTTACCGTACTTGAATTGGAAGTCTGTATGTTACATACAGACTTCCAATTCAACAATGTATGTGCTACAGGTTTTATTCGGACCGGTCAGGAAGGCATTTATTATTTTATAACATTTTTAATGTCTACCAAGAGCTTCCGAACAATGGACGTGAAATGAGCTGTCTTCAATTTATATGATGGTTAAATGCGATCATTTTGAGCAATGAAATGACAACGACAAAAAAATAAGCTTATGGTACCATCAAGTCATTCGGCTCAATCAAAATGCTACGCACTGTAGTACTTTGGCAAGATAAACATTCGAAAATTTTCATTGACATGTTGGAAGTAATTATAGAATTTTGAATTTGACAAGGTTCTTAAAATGCTATCTATACTATTTTAAGGGTTACACGATTTGAACACATACGTTACTAGTAAATTGCACCACTCGCACCAAATAAAAAGCAAGTTTATTTGCTTTATAAACTTTCTACCGCAAAGAAACTGTGTGAGTACATTTACTATGCCATACCACATGCCACACTCTATCAAGTCGACCAAACTAAATACTGAAAATTTAGTAAGCTGTCTCTCTTATTTCCAGTAGTTAGTTTGTACATTGTAATCCTTTTGTTTACTAAAATGACCGCTGTCCGATCACGGACACATCTGCCGCTATCCCCCTAATCCTACACCCTCGAATCTGCACCGAATCAATGCATGTATGTAGTAAGTACTAACAGCACAATGGATTATGTTCCCACATTGTTTTTGTAATTCAACAACTGTTTCGGAAATTGTTGCATCAATTTTGTGTCTGAATTTTGTTGTTGCATTTTGTATGTAATAAATGGAGATGAATGTGGCTTACGTCATATTTTATATCATAAATGCGATAACTCTGTCTGACTGCGATAATTGTATATGTCGGTCAGTTACGCTTTTTTATGTAGAAGAATTAATAAAAGACGGACCAATTTTGATTATTTTTCGCAAACATATACATATAGTTAGGGTGCATATCCTCAGGTCCACATCAGCTTCAATGCCAAGGCACCCTTAGCCCTTGATATTCTATATAGGATACTAAGAATGATACTTTTCATCCCAAACTTCGCATGGAAACTAGTACGAAACCGCGGGACACAGCTAGTTTTCAATAAATGTCAACTATTTTGTAAGCAGTTATAATAATCTGTCATAGTAATTACTTCAGAATTTAAAACTCAAATCAAGACTCTAGTAATCCTATAATAACGTAACAAAATCTAAACACTCCCAACGCCAATCTAACTCCACACCGCCAACCCCGCGGCCGCCCGCCGGGTCCCAAGCGCCCTGTGATCTTCCACGCGTAAGATCCACAACGCTAATATTATTCAGATCCGGGCTTTGTTTCCGTGTGGCTTCAGGCACGACAACGCTGACTTTTAATCAGTTAACAAATATTTGAACACTGCATATTGAGAAGGCATGTGCAATTGTATTAGGGGGTTAGCGTTACGCGTCACTGAGTCTCCAATTGGCAATGGTTGAACGATCTGGTATGTCACTTTATAGGAGCCGAAATTAGTTTAGGGATAGAGGCTTTGAAGTGGAATAACGGTTTAGTGTTTACGCATGTTTGGTGGTGATTTTGTTTATTTCAAGGTTAGGAGAATGTTTACATAATATGACGTTGATTTTTGCAAGGTTACTTACACAAACACACACTGGTCACAAAATAATTTGACACAACTCTAGCATTGCTTAACATAATATTTTCAATTGTGACATACTGACATTACATACTTCTTAATCTTCATATGTCAAATTTGCCTCAAGATCACTAGTGTCACTTATTAGTGACATTGACTACTAATGCAATAATTTAAAAATCGACTGAATTTATAGAGTACGCTCGACGCCAAAATTACAAAAATCAATCTCTCACAAACATTCAATCTGCGTATAAGTACAGTCACTACCAGTCCTACATAATCCCTTTAGATATCCAACCTACCACATCAGAAATTAGCGAACTCAACCAATTTGACTATCGAGGTACAAAGGCAATAACATCGGACAGTAGCGCACAGTCATTTGCTCACAGATTTGCTCACGTACGCTCCTACGTTTTGTCATTACATGTACAATTGCGTACACAAGTGGCGTGTTTGTGCACGGACTGGCGACGTGCGGGGTTGTGTTCGATTGGTGCACGTACGAACTGTCATTAGTACGCGGACATCTTGTATCGCATGTACAGGTGGGGACACAATGTTTTCGTGAGAGTTGATTAAAATACATGAGTGAAATAGTGATTTACTTATACCAATTAAGAATTTGATATGGACTCGAAAGAACGATTACATTTTAATGATTCTTTAATATGCTTAATTATCATATATATAGCCCGGCAAAGCTTTTTTATACAAAAACTAAGAAGTTCAACTCAAAGGAAATACTAAAATAGCTAAGATTTAAACTGTAAAACTCCCTATCCAATTCTGAAGAAAATATCACGTCACGAAATAATCATATTTTGTCAGTAGAGAACCAAATAGAATTGGAATGTCGAAATGTGATTGTCACTTGTTTAAAAGGGCACCAGTGAAAAATTATTACAATTCACTGCTACAATGCTAAATCACTGCGTTTGTGGGACAATGAATTTTCTCTTTACATGTACTCACGTTTTCCATTGACTTTCATGCAGTCCCTGTGTTTTATGGACGAAGAATGACGAGACAATGGTCACTGATTTGAGACACAATATTTTTATATCAAAATTTTGTTATTATTCAATTATTTTCACTGACAAATAAGGCTGTGGTCTGGAAGTTAATATTATACATAAATCAACGTCCACATTAAGGGTGAATTTTCTTTCATTAGCGGAGCAGTTCGAGTAGGTTAGTAGCGGTGCTGTGCGAAGCTCAATCGACCTGTCAAAATCTTTTCGTAATGCGTTGTGATGGGTCAATTGAACTCCGCTGGACTTCAACTGAAGCACACCCTAAAACTTAAATTTAAGGAGTGCCATGGTGCAAGTGACAGCGAAAACGTAAAACATCGAACATTATCTTTGACAATAGGTGTTTTTATGTCGCAAGTCGCCGCCGCTCGCCTGAAACTTGGCAACCATCTATGTGATTCTAAAGCTTCGGGCTTCACTATTTGAAGACCATCAAGGATTAGTTCATCTGTTTGAGATATGCAAACACACAATATTAACTATGAGCCAGAGGGAGTGTGGGTGTGGCTAGATGTTACGGGATTGAATCCTGTAACATCATTCAAATAACCTAACTCACATACCAAACAATAACTCTTTTTACATCAGTTTCAAATCAGTAACATAAATGAATAATTCCATTCAATTACCATACACAACCAACCACATATCAACCGCAACATTTTCCGCATACCGAAATAAAATGAGACAACAACGTAATCCAGTAAATAGGTTTATTTCCCATAATCAGACAAAAAGAAAGACCAGATGATTACGTATAAGCAATCAGAAGAGGAATGTAGCACAAAGGATGCGCAGTCCACCATTTTTCCACAATAACCCTTCTACTGCTAAAGTGAAATTGACACTTAGACCTCGCATCACGACTAGCAAAATTGACACTACGAACTCAAATCTAATTCTTATCCAGCCCTCTCTTTCTGATCTGGTAAGTGTGAAAGGGATAGTGAGAAAGGTATTGTGGAATAGGACAAGGCTCAATTCAATTTCGAAATCATGATACAATCGTGTACTTACACGCTACCAATATGAGAAGCGAAAATTGGTTGTATCTGTGATAGTATGATCTGGTCTATACTTAGTAGTGAGACACACTGCTGCTTAAGTTAGAGAACAAAGCCGAAACAGTGAAATTAAAACGTGGTCTTTAAAATGAGCAAACATTACAGTGTGTCAATTTATTTTGTGCAAAAATAAAATTCCCTAAAAAATTTAATAATAAGGATAAACGACCAGAATAGCCTTCCTATATCATTTCCACAAACACATCTTCAACCTCATTCATCATAAATATCAAACTCATCTCACCAACTTTTCCCAACAGCTCACTATTCTTCCTACCACTACCCACCATCAAATCCACACCTCCAAGTACTATTCGTGAAACGATATCGCCATATCATCGGCACCCAATGATTTGCTCAGTGTGAGAACGACTTAAACAGTTCAAACCTACAATTTGGGCGCTCGGAATGTCAAATGTTGAGAAACGCTTGTTACAACCTACGTGACTGTCGTTTGTTTGTACATGCAGTTATAATACGAGAGCCATTCGATCATTTGATACGTTACTCTACATACGAGATGGTATTATAATTTGAGTGTGCTTAAGGTGTGTGGAAACTTGACATTAATGGTTAGTACTGTTGTAGCGCGAAGATAATTTGGATGTAATAGGTTTTTTGTGAAGCTTGTTTGCAGTTTTTTGTCAATGAAAAGATACTTACGTTTGAAAGTCAGAGTGAGGAAGTAGAAGCTTCGATCAACAATACACAACTAGATATCGGGTCACGTACAAAATTAAAGCTAAATACTGTCCGCGTGGATGACGTGTGACAGCTTATTTTGTTTAATACCGAACTGAAAAAAAAGTTTTAGAACTGTTCGAAGTTCAATCTAATTACAACCATGCAATAAAGTAGCAAATCTTATGAATAAAATAAGTGAGAATAACGCCTCACTTTTCAAATGAGGCGTTATTCACCGAGACGTATTTTTTGCGCCGACCCGACATCTAGTTGTCTATTGTTGATCGAAGAGTAGAAGTGATATTGGATTAGATGAAAGTCGGTAGTTAGATGTAGTTACCAATTTCTGCTAAGCTATAAGATAAGCTACGCTTAGAAAACTTATGATTCACAAAAAAAAAACAATGTTCCTGAATAGTTACTTCACCTATTCGTAACTACTCCACCAAATGAATTACATAATAACAAAAACAAAATTATTACACGCCTTACCAACAACTTTCAACAAACTCCGTAACACGATTTGACGTTTCAGTAAAGCGTATGAACCAAAAGGCTTTTCATAAACCAAATCATGAACACAAACATTATCATGTCACTTACCAACCAAATATGCTCGCTAACAAGAAGTCATTACACTTGACTGCTTGAAGCATTTTGACGCCGTCGGCTCGACGCACTTGACGTTTTTCGGACCACCATCCACACCCAAAGGGTTAACCGCCCAACTTAAAATTCACCCGTATTACAACCCACCAAGAGTCATGCTAAAGCAATAATAATTTGGTAATAAAAGTCTTATACAATACCGTGACCAAGTCACTTGACGAATACCTTTATGCTTTAATATCTATAAAATTAAGCGGAATCTTTTACACCTTATTGTAGTAACTTTAAGGGGTATATTGGTGTACAATTTTGCGTGACATGATATCTTTTATAATAGTCAAAAGTGTGCATGAAGATGTCAGACGCTGTATCGAATGACATACGGTTAAAAATTTGAATATATATCGTATCGTGCTGAGAAGAAATTTCACTATTTTTGACAGGTTTGACGCGAGGCACGTAGGTCTCTGGCATACGTCACGAGATGCGACAGACAGACAGACAAAGACATGCTTTTTGTTAGTATAACACTTGAGTGAGCTTCGGTGAGACGTTACGTGTGATGTGATAGATGATTCCTTTTATAAATTTGTTTGTTATTATGTAGGCAAATACAATTATGAAACAAATTACAAGTTTATAAAACGGAATCTTAGTTTTTTGGTAACGCCGCCGGGTTGGTTAAAGAGCATGATTATTCAGGAGTACACTTATTTAGAACATACATGAGGTAACAACAATTGAGTTAAAGCAATGTACTAAAAACAAGCTTATTAGGGCACAAAAGAAGTGCCAAAAATAAGCTTAATATTATAATCAAAATGTTTATGTCCCCAATCTTTCAAAATTCTCAATCATTACTACTCAAAAATGTAAACTATCCTATGACTTTTAAAAGTAAAATTTTCCTTCCAAAACATCCAGTATGTTTTACCAACAACCAATTCACTCACCAAACATATAGATCAAATAAAAAAAGAAAATTGTCTCTACGTGAGTAATTTCGAAGATGGATCAAAAAAGTCAAGTCCATGTTATGACTAATGATTGGTTTGTACAAGATTGCTTTCAAATTGTCATGTCCACTAGAAATAGTCCGTGACTTGTCTTCGGACCAACTCGATAATGGGGTCCAATACCGAGTAATGATACAAGCAAATGTATGTTTTGTACCTAGTTAAGATCATTGGAGACTATACAGAGAGACAGTTTTTTAGACTGACTTGTTTAACACATTGTATCAACTCAGACTGCTTACAAACTAAGTTATAGTCGAGTCGAACAAACAATAAATGTAACCTAGTTAAGGTCATTGTAGACTGACAAGATAGACAGTCTTTTTAAACTGACTTGTTTAACACAGTGTTTTAACTAAGACTACTTATAGTCCAGTCGAACAAACAATTGACAAATGTAACCTAGTTAAGGTAATTGCAGACGAGACTGTAGTCAGTCAGACAGTATTTTTAGACTGACTTTTTTAACACAGTCTTTTAACTAAGACTACTTATAGTTTAGACACACAAACAATTGACAAAGTTAAGGTCATTGCAGACTAACAAGATAGACTGTCTTTTTAAACTGACTTGGTCAACACAGTCTTTCAAGTCAGACTACTTGTAGTCCAGTCGAACAAACAATTGACAAATATAAAAATAATTGACATCTGATCTCTCTGCTATATGATTATTAGCTGACATTTTGCGTGTCCATAGAAAAAAACGTTATGATTAAATATAATTAAGATACCTATAATTTTATTCGTTAGATTAGACCAACTGACACAGGCTACCTAATATAAAATTAATTATTTCTCCTTTATTTTCGTCGTAATTTTGACCTCTTAGTCCAAATAACGTCCATAATGATATTTATGAGTTTAGAGAAACCATTCGTCAAAAAAACTTTCCATTTGACCCATACATACCCAAAAACAATATTAAAGCCATTAATTTACGTATTAGAAATTATTTTTGAAACTGTGATATCCAGGCACCTGTAAGAGTAACCTCTAACCCTGAGGACCTGTTCTGATGATGAATGGCATCTGTCCAATTAGCCATCAGTCTGACCACTTCGTGACACCAATTTGCATATGTTGATGCGTTTGCGCATGTACAGTCACGAACAAAACGTTTAACTTGCCAATTAATAAGTAAAATAATAATTATGTCTGAGCTATTCTAAGGTTAGTTTTAATAGGCAAGGTATAATTATTGTTATTTTCATTTGGATAAGCGTTGCTGTCATTGATGCGTTTGTTGAGATAGCGTCTGCAGAATTGCTGACAGTAAGTAATTTGACATGTGTCACTCTCTAAACTATAAAAAACACAGTATAACAGTGTTTTAGTTAAGAGTGTATACTACCTCAAATCGCTTATTTTCAACTCGGCGGGATCTCCATATATTCCTCGTTACTCAATATTTAACTTTGAAACGTATGTATGGTAAAGTTCATGATATAATCTATCGATCATATGTTTCGAAAACACGACTCCATGAAATTTTCTCGATAGAAAAAAATCGCAAAGTTATCTCTAAATTTTTACTAAAATCTTAATATCTCAATAAATACAAAAGTTGTTGAATTAAAATAAAGTGTAGTAAATTGAATAGGGTTTACAGAACAATTCATATGTTGCGGTTTTTTCAAATGAGTACCATAATGTTTGTAGGGAGCAAATACCTACAATTCGCGGGCCGAAACACCAAGCGCTCAGGTGTTTCTGTCCCGCTTCGGCTCAGGGGAAAATCTGAATACGCGAACTGAGGTAGTGTACACTCTTAAGTACTTAGCTAGAACGCTCAAAACACTTCCGAATTCATCTGTACATAAATCTATTTGGAAAGCGATAAATTTGTCCATATAATTTATTACCGCTATATTTTACATTTAATGTCACAACACCACCAACAGATCCTGTATTATAGTCGTAATTATTATTAATATGTCATAATGTTAATTAAATATCGTTTTATTATTTTAGCGTCCCCAGGTTCAATTCCTGGGTCGAGCTAAACATGTTTTGATCAGTTTTCAAACATGATTCAGGTTGATCAACCGCAGTAGGCAATCGTGGTAATTACGGCTTATCTTCCTCACTGTTCTAAAATCTTCTATGAGACAAAAGGCCTTCAATAAGATAAAAAGTAAAAGTATTAGCCTGTAATGTCTCTTGCTGGGAAAAGGCCTCTCATCTCACTGAAGATATCATACAGCTTATCAAATTACTAAAATGAAATTCATCATAAGCTTTTCACTTAATTTTATCATATTTTTTAATCCGCCATCGCTTATCGCAGTTGCCTAAACCGTGGCACTTCCTAAGTTTCGTACAGAGCCCACTGAATTTATCATAACAGTCTAAACAAAAAAGCATTTCAATTAAATAAGTTAAATATTTTATTCACGATGCCGTGTCAAATAATCACGACTCCCAAGCCGAAGGTCCACAAGGAGTGGCTTGAACCAATGTTGGCCAAAATCAACCTGTCATTTAATTACCAGAAACATTGATGACATTTTGATGAAGACCAGCATTTGCCTTACATTTATTACATCGCAGCGGGAATTAAAAACTTGTTATTTACAATGATTTATGTTTCACTAGATGTGCTATGGTTTGGTTATTGAATTACGAAGATATATTTAAAAGAAGAAATAAGTATATTCAAACGGTTTTATGAGTAATTAGAATCAGGAACAAGGGTAAAATACTTTAAATAAATATTGTATATGCAATTGATTATAGAACTAAAGCTACGATATAAAATAATAGTGTCTGACTACATGTTTATTGATTTATTAAGCACAGTTACACTTGACTTTATAAAACAAAGGTGAAACATAACATCAGCATGGCTCTTAAAGATTGCCAAAGATGCTGAAATCGCCCTCTCTATTTCACACACATGTCAGAGGTCTGAAACGTAATCAATTTCATGCTCACATCACTTCAAAGGTCACTTCCATTGACATCTACGTCCAAACTTTCGAACTCAATAATAAACGGGCAAAAAAGTCACGCGTCCAGTGCGCCTCCGATCTTACCGATAATTTTTCAACACACCATCTACTTATTACGATCATAGGTAGAGCATTAACTAACGCATAGTTCTACCTCTAAAACCTAATCAAAAATATACCTTAACACTTTTGCAATAACGTCCAAAACTTCGAAACAGAGTAATGCGGATATCTTTGCACTGTATAAGCTAAAATGGTTTTAAGAGCTTTGTGATTAAGGTAGGAAGTTCAGTGTTTGGACGGGTGGAATGGTGCGAGAGTTTCAAGCTTGGCATCGGTCAAATAATCGTGACCGGCCCATCCCAAGCACCTGACGTTTTATACTTAATGTAACCTCATCGGATGGAGGTTCATTTAAGAACGACTGCTTAAATACCGGTATAGGTTTAAAATCACACAAACTTTTTGTTCTGTTGGTAATTTGTGCTTGAAAGTTAGAATGTGCGGTAGTTAGAGCTAGCCGATTGGCTGTTTGAAGTCCTTGCTGTCAATCAGGGTCTTTGTTAGAAAATTTAACTGCACTAACGACCAACTCTCTTACTTATTTTGTACTAGCAGGGCCCGCGGTTTTACGTTATACTCGTGTTCGAGGGAATTTCCTGATGAAAAATAGCCTATAACCTTCCCGTTGAATGTGAAAAATTGAACCGGAAGTTCCTGAGATTAGCCCTTGAAAACAAAAAAAAACAAAGTTAGAAATTTCACCTCTTTATTAATATAAGTAAGCATAGATTTACATCAATGGGAGTCACATAATATTCAAACCGTATCTAAAATCTTTTCATCCTCACGCTACATAACATCTCTCTGCAGAGAAAGCATGAATTTGAATTTGGAATCCTGAATTTCAGAGACCAGTTATTAACGTTTATCTAACGATATAAATTACATAACAATACCTATTATGTATTAACTGTTAATGTATTAAACCCATAAGCCTATTGACAGTTACGTGTGAAATATAAATTGGAAATCAATAATCTCCAAAATCATTGATCCATCACGGTAGATCAATGAAATCAAAATTATATGACACTGTAAAATAAAAAGTTTAATCTCTATGACAAGGGACAGCTTTTGAAAGTATTAATACTTTAATGTTATTACTAAAATACTTAAATTACATTATTTAATCCGTAAGCAATTCAAACCTTTGATGAGCAATTTCTGATAGAAAGTGTATGGCACTCTGGGAAATTGCATAGCTTGTGATTTGTCTAAAAATAAGTAAAAGGAAAATTTTCAACACTTTTATTAAGAATATTTCTTACCAAAATTACATGAAAATCTTATTATCATAACAAAATTATATTAACTGACGTAATCAGTATAGTGTTAAAAATACTGAAAAGTACATCCCAATTCCAATTCGTGTATGTATGTATATGTAGTAGTATCAGTGAGTTAGATTCCATAACACAAGCAATAAGCAATAGAGCTTACTTTGGGTCTATTTAAACGTTTATGAATTTGTCCGGGTATATTATATCATTATTAATTCAACAATGTTTTAATGACATGTCCTTTCGCTGGCGAGCACTTATCTTTATAGGTCCAGCCAGGCACATAAATCTTTCCTCATTTTCTATACCTTCCTTTAAAAACAAGGGAAAGAAGTTCCAATCTTTACTTATTGGCATTTCTTTATAAGCATCACCACGCTTTGTGTACGTTTAATTGTCGATTCCAATCCCGAAATAAAGTCTTACGTAGTAAGTGCTTTTGCTCTTCCGTGGTCCCGATATCCAAATCACTTTAAATAGTTCCAATCATGACGTATGTCTTAGGACTAAGTTTTAAGAACACCGACAACAGGGTTTCCAACTGATCTACTCGTACTTAACTCACACTCACACTCACATATTCATATCCCTATTAATAGAACAACAAAGTACAGCACCGTTATTAAATCCCTATGTGTAATGACAATGGGCCTCGCAGCCTCCCTATAATAACCGAGACGTATTTTTTTCATAAAGCACGTTCAGTCGTGACCAGTCCTTGACAGCTACTTTTTATTTCTTGTTCATTTTGCGTAGATTGCTCTCTTTGTCTATCTACTTTTATTTACGTGCCCGACGCGCCTCCATATTCGCAAGGATCTCGTAATCTTTGAGTAAGTGTGCTGCAGAAGGGACGCTAAGTAAGTTTGAGTAGGATACCTAAGTAAATTCGAGTAGGATTGTGGCCAACCCTGGTGTTGGAGTTTTTAGACCGCCTAAAGACCTCCGACATGGTCTATGGATTGAAACAACCGGGACCGATAGTTTAACGTGCCCTCCGAAGAGACGGTCAAACTAAGAAACTAAATTATTGTTAAAACAGGTGCTACCTATTCATAAAACTAGTGACTGCCTACCCGGTTTAAAATAAAATATACATTCATCCTCAGTTCATCCTTACAATATTTGCCATAGTTTGAAGTAAATATCAACAAATGATAGTTGTCATTGTCATTAGATTTAGAAAATTGTTTAGTTCATGAACAGGTTTAGAAATTCGGATATGGGGATTGAATTACCATACGTCGTTTATGTTCATCAATTTCGGTTTGAATTTTTAACTTAATTCAACAATTATTATTTTAATTATCTACTGGATTCAAACGAAAGGGAAGCCTAAGCTGGCAAAAAACATATTTCATAAACATTTGAAAATGTCAAAAACAAAATATTACGTCCATGCCAAATGCAAACATGTAAACAAGTCGTTACAAAGCCAAGCGTTCCTTCTGCCTTCTCCATACTCTATGCTCATAATCTCATGTTGTCCCGGGTCCTTTCTGCGGAATGCCATGGGAACGGGTAGCGCTTGCGAGTCTCGACCCTGGGTTACATGACACGAAATTATTACGATACACCTCACTATTACTCCATTACACAAGGACTGTGTTTAAGAAGGCATGTAACCTCAGCAAAGTACACCATTATTACGACAGAAAAAAGCAGTTTTCATGTAAAGAGTTATTACAGTTTTCTTGTGTTTAGATTTTCCGATTTAATAGTGCTGGGCTTAAACTATGTCTGATATCAGACACAGATTAAACCAGTAGAACAATTGCTTGGAAAAATAGAGCTATGACATTACTTGTCATATTTTACTATTAATTGAAACGTACTCGTACGTTGATGTCATTATTGTACTTGTCATATTGTTTAGGAAAGTAGCCTCATTCTGTTGAAAAATATGTATTTATTTTAAGCTATTGCATAGCTTCTATCGCGGGCCTTGAGCGCGGGGACCGAATCCAGAAATTCCGTAACGAAAAAACCTCACGCTCCCCACTAACGCCATCTAGTGATAGAAAAAATAACTATGCAATAGCTTTACCGCGGCAGCGGCAGTCCCCGAGTGCCACACGTCTTTTTAGGGTTCCGTAGCCAAATGGCAAAAACGGAACCCTTATAGATTCGTCATGTCTGTCTGTCTGTCTGTCTGTCCGTCCGTCTGTCCGTCTGTCTGTCCGTATGTCACAGCCTTTTTTCTCCGAAACTATAAGAGCTATGTTGTTGAAACTTAGTGTGTAGATGTATTCTGTGAACCGCATTAATATTTTCACACTAAAATAGAAAAAAAAAAAAATTTTAGGGGGGTCTCCCATACATAGAAATGAAAAAAATATTTTTTTTTTCATCAAACCCATACGTGTGGGGTATCTATGGGTAGGTCTTCAAAAATGGTATTGAGGTTTCTAATATCATTTTTTTCTAAACTGAATAGTTTGCGCGAGAGACTCTTCCAAAGTGGTAAAATGTGTGTCCCCCCCCCTGTAACTTCTAAAATAAGAGAATGATAAAACTAAAAAAAATATATGATGTACATAACAATGTAATCTAACACCGAAAATTGGTTTGAACGAGGTCTAGTTAGTAGTTTTTTTTTTACGACATAAATCGTAAACCGCAAAAAAATACTGATTATTCATTCAATAACTCAAATGTAAATAAAAAAACATTTATTTCAAGAACTTCTTTATTATGTTATTTAAAGTACGGAACCCTCCGTGCGCGAGTCCGACTCGCACTTGGCCGGTTTTTAGTTGTATATATATTTTGGCATGATAATAAACTATGCGGCATATAATCAAGTGCATTAAACTTTTTTACATCTAAAACCCCGACACCAGTGTTGGCCGCTGACCTACAAGAACTTACATCTTTGATGTTGGTATGTTCTGATGAGGAAGTGCGGCTAATGCAGCAAGGGACAGTGGCACGTGAAAGTTATTAGTCGAACAGAGGAGCATTGTTAAACAATGGTGCCTTGTGCGTGTAGGGGACGATGGGGAAAATGGGCTCGGAGTATCTCGATGTTGTTATTGAAATGAGATATTTTGAAATTGTTTTTTTTATTGTCATGTGTCAGACGCCTCGGTGGTCTAGTGGTATGTGCACTCCCCTGCCTAGACTGAGGTCCCGGGTTCAATTCTGAAACCTCCTCACTGTACTGATATCTTCAGTGAGCCCGGAGGCCTTTGCTCAACAGTGGGACATTACAGGCTAATACTTTTTTTTTCTTTTTTTTATGTGCGATTTGGGAAAGGCCCAAAAGTAAAGTTATTGTCAGAATAATGTTATTGCTGTCTATGTCTATGTTATACTAATTTTATAATTATCCTGGGTATTTTTTATTTTACATTGGTATTAGATTAACGGATATATGGATAATAGACTTAAATAAATGAGTATTCCCTTAAGAATTGATTTACGTTACATAAAATGGCGTTTTTGAAATACGAGTGATTATGTAGCCAATGTATAACTTAGTTTAAATTTTAAAATCAAAGTTCAGAATTTTACCATGAACCAACTTTTATCTGTATCCAGCTAACAGAGCAACAAACATTCTTCCGTAGCTTGATAACGAAATCCCCATCATTAGAAAACCACATTAATAATAATTATTAGCATATTCTCTTTGAATTCTTCTTCAATTCAATCCGCATTAGCCTGCTCTACTCTAAGACAGCGGCGATATGTCGCGTGCTATCAAATTACATCCACAACGGACCTTTGTCCCTCCTCACAACAAACCGAAGAACAAAAACACAAGCGTATTAGCAGTACTTTGCGATGCAATTCGTCCGGCCCTCGCGCTAATTACCCTCTTTCAACCACCAGCTTAACCTGAACCTCCGTTACAACCAAAATAATCAAGTTCAGGTTTCAAGTTAGCCTGGATAATGTTCAGTGCCAAATTTTCTGAAACCACCGGTAATTGTAAGACAATGCGAGTCATAAATGTTTGACGTGGCTATGTGAATGATTTGGGACAATGAGGTCATGGATACGAAATTATAACTATTTACGGTAGCGTTTTAATTTGACAAATAAACTTTGTGAAGAAATTGGAGACCAAATTGGGAGCAATTTGTCTGAAAACGCAGTAGCTATAATTTGTAAGAGAAGCCGCAATTAAACTCTCTAAGTGGTTACATGCAAGCGGTACAATGTTATTCAATCACCTAGTTTGTTGAATAGGTTCCATTTTTGCGAGTCCATAATCTCCAAAACAGGAAACAAACTCCTTGTACAACCACTCAATTGAAGGACTTCGATTGTTCGAGTAATATTAACAACAATTTTTCCAAGCCCCTCAACAAAAACTCCCGAACAAAAACTTCCAATTTTAACCGTTTAAACGGAGCGTGAAATATGGAAAAAAATTACGCAAGTGAACATCGTCCCTCGTTGAATGCATCATAAAAATATGATTGACGTGTTTCTTAATATGACATCTTTTCCGACCGACGGTGATATTTTTTTGTCGCCCGTTTGTCCCGAAATTTATCCAAACACAAAACGTAGTAACTGACATTTCTCTGCTCAACAATTTACAGTCTTCTTCTTATAATAATAGAGCACATTGCAGAGTTATTAATTCTGGAATAAAGGCCCAAAAAGTTTCACCAGTAGCATTAGAAAGGAGATATTAAGTGCTCAGTAATCCAATTACGTTCTTTGTCAATGTTAGGATGTGGATTATGTTTCTATTCATCGGCCATGTTTTACCTCGAATATGTGATTATGTACAAAAGGATATCTATAGAATTATTTGTCCCTTTGTCCGTGTTATTATGTAGACTGTATGATGTAAAGACACCGCTTTCGAAAACATTCGTCATATTTACGTTGTTATGTAGTAGCATGCACATTTTGATGCAATTGTCGAATTTTTTTTAATACAAAATTGTTACCTTTATTTGATATGCATTATTATAACTTACTTACATAACTTACTACATACATCAATTACTATCCTACTAATATTAATTTTATTATTATAAATGCGACAGTGTGTGAGAATGGATGTATGTATACCTGTTACTCGTTGACGAAAAAACTACTAGACGGATTTAGATGAAACTTTACAATAATATAGGATATACATCAGAATAACAGACGGGATACATTTTAACCCGAAATTCCCGCGGCACAATGTGGGTAACACCGCGGGACGCGGCTAGTATATCATACTTCTTATACTTAAATAAATTAGTTCCATTTACTACAAAGCTTTGGACATAACTAAATTATTGGATACCGAAAACAAACCGTCACATCGTTTGATAAAAGACATCAAACAATGTAAGAGACGATATTAATTATAATTTCTTAGAAAATCGTAATCTACTACGTATTTGTGATAGCAAGTGATATGCATATCATGACAAGTTCCTATTCATGTCTGTAGGTCAGTGTTTGAGTGATACATTAGGGTTATCAGTGCAGAAGTGTCCTATCATTTGTAGTCAATGTATACCGGAATCTAGCGTAAGTGCCCTGTGGACTTTAATTTTCAAACATTTAATATATAGAAAAATAGATTAAGTAAATGTGAAAACTTTTGAGGATGTATATTTGTTACTCTTTCACACAAAAACTGCAGAACGGATTAGGATAAAACTTTACAGTAATGTAGGTTATACATAAGAATAACACATGGGATACATTTTATCCCCAAATTCCCATGGGAACGGATACAATATATTCTAAGTTTATGCATGCAACTCATCGGAGTTGGTGAAAAAAATTTATTTATTAAGTTTGCAATCACACTTTGATATCGCTTATAATTAGTTAGGTGCAATATGTCCCTGCAGAGTCGGGTAATTTAGATTAATAAATATAGGTATATAATAAACAATGAACTCAATATAAAACTAAGAAGATTTTATGACCTATGTGTTGTAATGTATAAAAATTATAACATATAAACGGTGATAGTGGCAACACTATTTTGTACTTCCGGTGATAGTGGCAACACTATTCTTTGTATTTCCGGAAAGCGAGGGTGTTAAAAAAATGGCCATTGCGGATTTGATGTTTTTGGTTGTAATAAAATTGTATTGAAAAATAGTAATAAAATTAAGTTAAAAAACCTCTTGTGATTCACTTAACTCACTGTGACTTACACCTATCAATAGGTTATGGGCCCAGTGTACGCAAAGCCAGTGTACGAAAAGTGAATCCAACATTGCTCGACGTGTTCAACAAATATAATATAATACAAATTAAGAAAAAAGTATAAAAACCAGTGATAAAAAAACTAAATAACAACAATGTCTCACAATGACGAACAAAATATTGAAAAACTATCGAACTCCGAGTCGTTTCATTTGTGGAAATTTGAGATCGGAATATACATGAAAGCACATGGTCTGAATGAGGTTATCATCGAACAAAAGACAAGCCGTGACATCAAAGACGACATAAAAGATGCTAAAGCACAAAAATTAATACTTTCTACGATTGACAAAAAGCTTAAAAGTCACATAATGAACTGCAAAACAGCGAGTGAAATGTATGCAAAACTGTGCAGTATATTTGAAGGATCAGAGTCAAGAAATAAATCCAATTTATTACAAGAGTTCTTCAATTATAAATATCTCAAAACACAAACGATTAGTCAAACAATTAACAACATAGAAAACTTAGCTTTGAGACTCAACAATGTCGGTCACAAGATTGAAGATGACTTAATTGTGTCAAAAATATTAACATGCTTACCAGAGTCATACAAATACTTTGCAACGGCATGGGAATCTACACCCAGTAATGAAAAAACCCTGACAAACCTCACCAATCGTTTGCTACTCGAAGAGACACGGTATACTAATTCAGAACCAAACATTGCATTTAAAGTGGAGAACAAAAGAAGTGATAAGAGATGCTATAAATGTAACAAAATTGGACATTTCAAGTCAGAATGCAAAACTTGTAATATTTGCAAGAAAACAAATCATTTAGAAAAAGACTGCCGGTACAAAAATAAAACTCAACAACAACAATGTACTATTTGCAAGAAAACAAATCACAAAACAGAAAATTGCTTCTTCAGAAATAAAAATAATAACAAAAAGGATGAAACATCATTATTAACAACTCAAAAAAGGAATCCAGGAAATAAAATAGAATTTGTGGTCGATTCAGGAAGCACTTCACATATGACAAATAACATCAACATTTTGAGTGATTATCAAGAGCATCAGTCACAAATATCAGTCGCAAACAATGACACCATGAGTTCAAAAGGAAGTGGAACTGTTCAAGGTATGAACTGTGCATTAAAACAAACACTTTACGTTCCAGAACTGGCACAGAACTTAATGTCAGTAAATTCATTAACAAAAAATGAAGCTTCAGTAATATTTAAAAATGACAAGGTCGAGATATATAAAAGAGGAAGATTAATATTAGAGGGAAAAAAGGAAAGTGGACTATATTATATAGAAATAAATAACAATAATAAAGACTGTAATGATCAGCTGCTACTAGCCAAGGAAAAAGGCACCGCCCTAGAGTGGCATAAAAGGATGGGACACCCTGGAAAAGATGTCTTAGACATTTTACCTAACATTGCTAATGGCATTAAAATAGAAGGAAAAGGAAAAATAGAAGAATGTGAAGTATGCATAAAAGCGAAACAAAGTAGATTACCATTCAAAGAAAGGAAAAGAGCAGAAAATATATTAGAAATATTACACACGGACATCTGTGGACCATTCGACATAACAACACATGATGGAAACCGATACTTTATGACAATAATGGATGATTACAGTCACATTACTAAAACATATTTATTAAAACATAAAAGTGAAGCATCAGATATAATTCAGAACTACATTGAAGAGGTAGAAAGAGAGAAGAAAGGAAAAGTTTCATGCATTCGATGTGACAATGGTGGTGAATATAGGAGTAATGATTTTAAGACATGGTGTTTGAAGAAAGGAATAAAACTTGACTATACCATACCATATACACCTCAATTAAATGGAAAAGCAGAACGGTTAAACCGTACATTATTGGACAAAGTTAGAGCATTACTCTTTGATTCCAACTTGAAAGATGAGATGTGGGGAGAAGCAGTTTACTGTGCTACCTATCTACTAAACAGGTTGCCCAGTCAAACACTCAATAATAAAACCCCTTATGAGATGTGGCATGGAAGAAAACCAGATCTCTCCAACATACAAATATTTGGAAGTGATGTATATGCCAAAGTATTAGAACCAATAAGAAAACTAGATCCCAGAGGTAAGAAACTAAAAATGGTAGGATATGTTAACAACGGTTATAGATTATGGAATACTGAAAAGCGACAAATAGAAATACATAGAGATGTAGTAATACTTCAGAAAAATACACAAAGGGAAATGGAAGAACAAAATATGAAGAAAGCAGAGGAAAACATAATATATCAAGATGATAAAATGGAAACAGAAATACAAAGAAAAGATGGCAATTTGATGGAAGAAGAAGTTTTTGAACGATCTGTCATAGAATGTGATAGAGAAGATGAGAACATAAGAACAGAAGAAACAGAAGATGTATACGAAGAAGTAGAAAGAAGAAGGAGCTATCAACAAATATCAGAAAATGAAATATATGATATAGAACAAGAGATACCTAAAAGAAGTCAAAGAACTAGAAAACTGCCGGAAAGATTGAATGACTATGTACTACTGACCTACAACGAGGCTACAACAAGCTCAGAGAAAGAAAATTGGGAGAAGGCGATAGATTCAGAGAAGGAATCATTATATAAAAATAACACATGGTCATTGGTAAGTAAGAAAGAGGCAGAAGGTAAAAAGATATTAACCAATAAATGGGTTTTCAGAATCAAGGATGACGGAACATACAAAGCAAGACTCGTCGTGAGAGGTTTCGAGCAAAAAGGTATTGATTTTGATGAGATCTACAGTCCAGTGGTAAGTCAGTCTGCACTAAAATCTTTATTTGCCTTGGCTGCATCTAATAATTCTGAAATTGTGACATTTGATGTCAAAACAGCATTTTTGTATGGTGAACTAGATCAAGATATTTATATGAATATTCCTGATGGTTATGTAAAAGAAACTAATAAAGTATGTAAGTTAAATAAAGCCTTGTATGGACTCAAACAGGCTCCAATTACATGGAATAAGATCTTTAGTCTAACATTGTCAAAACTAGGCTTAATTCCAACAAAAACTGATCGCTGTGTGTTCACTAATTCAAATAAAAGCATAATAATGGCTATTTATGTTGACGATGGAATTGTTATCAGTAAAAATAAACGAGAATTAGATAACATTCTCAACTGCTTAGAAAAGGAATTTGAAATTAAAATATGTAAAAAAACCTAAAAGTTATGTCGGATTAGAAATATATAAAGATGAAAAAGGTATAACATTAAAACAAGAAACCTACACTGATATGTTACTTAAAAACTTTAATATGATAAATGCTAAACAGACCAGTACTCCTTGTTATATTAATAAAAACACTGATATTGACACTTCAGAAATAAATTTTCCTTATAGAGAATGCATAGGCGCATTGTTATATTTATCCACAAGAACTAGACCTGACATAGCACAAGCTGTAAATGAAGCTAGTAGGAAAATAGAGAACCCAACTAAAACTGATGTAATTGCAATTAAAAAGATATTAAAGTACTTGGTAGGAACAAAAGATAAAGGTATACATTTTATGAACGATGGAAATATATCCTTATTAAATGCATATTGTGATGCTGATTATGCAAATGATGTAACAACTAGGCGTAGCACAACTGGTTATGTAATAATGTTAGCAAATGGACCCATTTCATGGTGCTCCAAAAGACAACCAATAGTAGCTTTATCCTCAACAGAAGCTGAATATATTGCAGCAGCTGATTGTTGCAAAGAAACATTGTACCTAAAAACATTGATAAGTGAACTGATAGGAAAGGAAATTAAAGTAACTTTAAATATAGATAACCAGAGCTCCATTCAATTAATTAAAACAGGTTCATTTAATAAAAGATCAAAACACATTGATGTCAGATTCTATTTCATACATGAACATTTTGTAAAAGGAAATATTATTGTAAAATATTGTCCTACGGATCAGCAACTGGCTGATATCCTTACAAAACCGCTTGCAAAAATCAAATTTGAATATCATAGCAAGAAATTGTTAAAATAAGGATAGGTATAGAAATAAAAGGTTGTAAAACCCAGAAGTTAATAGTTTAGTTTGTTAAAACTTAATAAATATATATATAAAATAAAAATATTATAAAACTTAATACTTACTATATTTAATTTTAAGAGTTGATTATAAAATTGAAACATATAATTTTGTAAGTTTTTTTCTAAAACAGGATAGTGATTACTTAGATAATACATATTAAGAAGTTAATGTTTTTGTTTGAAGAAGTTTTAGAGTTATATTTGCTATATATTTTTTGTAAAACAGAGTGTATAAACTGAACATAAATATATATTAAATATTAAGATAGAGTATAATAATTAAAAACGCAGATGGTCAAATTTCATAATAATATTTATTTTAGAAAATTGTAATTTTAAAAAATAGGAGAAGGTGTTGTAATGTATAAAAATTATAACATATAAACGGTGATAGTGGCAACACTATTTTGTACTTCCGGTGATAGTGGCAACACTATTCTTTGTATTTCCGGAAAGCGAGGGTGTTAAAAAAATGGCCATTGCGGATTTGATGTTTTTGGTTGTAATAAAATTGTATTGAAAAATAGTAATAAAATTAAGTTAAAAAACCTCTTGTGATTCACTTAACTCACTGTGACTTACACCTATCAATACTATGTCATCACATAAAATGTCACTTACTAATTCCTATTCTTAAACACAAAAGTACAAATGTCTTATTAGAATTTGTCGTCTGATATTTGCCGGCAAAACTATGTTTAACAAAAAACGATTCTATAACAAAAGCTTAAGGTTTTAAATTGATTAACTGAATGAAGCTGTGAGCATGAATAATGTATTAAATCGGTCATAATTCATACAATTAAAGTCCAATAATTGTCACGAATCTTTGAATAACCCCGATGTTTTGAAAGATAAACTTGGTGTAATATTTCTTTGTAGCACTTCCGATGCTGGTAAATATCAATTTAATAATTTAATAGTACAGTAACTAAAACTATGAGCGCAGAGTGGTTTTACGTATTAAATTCCTTGTAAGATTTTTTAGGTGAACAGAGAATAAATAATTCAATTATATAATATTCAACTACCTACTTTAATAAATTATGTTTTTATTTTATTATTTGTTTGTTCAAATTTCTCTTAATTTCATTATAAAAACGAACGAGGTTTTTATAGAGGTGTCCACTTAATATTTCATTTACTTAAATTAAAACATATTTATTATTATTTTTATTATTTTTTATTATATTTATATTTTTATTATTATTATAGTATGTAACAGAAACTGTTTCTCCCTTTTTCAAGGGGTGCTTATAGCACGGGCCGAAGCCAAGTGCATTTATTAAAATAGAGTATACATACATAGATAATACAAAATTATACATACATACATTATTATATTTTATAATATACCTAATTTAGAAATTTTCGGGTTATACGACATGTATTAAGGATTACTGCTTTTTGCAGTAACAGATATGTAAACTGAGGCATTTTAAGAGTAGCGAGCGAGGTGTGTAGTGTTTTGGGAATGACGCCGGTAGTGGAGAGTATGATAGGTATGGTGCGGATGTGCTGGACCTGCCATTGTGTCTTTATTTCAATCGAGAGGTCAGTATATTTAGCTATTTTTTCGGTGTGTGTATTTGTGAGGTTATGAGTGTTACAAACAGCAATATCGATTAAGTAGACAGATTTATTCTGTTTGTCCAATACTAGTATGTCCGGTCTATTGTTATAAATTGTCTTATCTGTTATAATTGTCCGGTCCCAATATATTTTAAACAATTCATTTTCCAAGACTGATTCTGGTTTATATTTATAATAAGGAACTTTATCTTTGATTAATTTATTTTGAATGGCTAGATTTTGGTGAATTATGGCAGCTACTTGATCGTGTCTGTGTTTATAGTCGGTCTGGGCTATGGATTTGCATGCACCTGTGATGTGCTGGATGGTCTCAGAAGCACTATGGCATCGTCTACACATATCGTCGAAATTGGGGCGTCGGATTATATATTTCTGGTAATTCCCGGTGTCTATGGTTTGATCCTGTATCGCGATCATAAAGCCCTCCGTTTCAGGGAAGAGTTCACCTCGCTGCAGCCAGGCGTTCGACGCTTTGATGTCGACATGGGGTTGCTGCAGGTCGGTGCGGTGCCTTCCATGAAGGGACTTCTGTTCCCAAGCTACGAGTTTATCTTGATTACTGGTAATGGTTTGGTTTGGTTGGTTGTTCAAGTCGTAGAGATTTAGAGGAGTATATTTCTTATCTAATTGGGAAATAATTTGATGCAGTAAGGAATTTTCAGATTTATAATGGAAAAAGTTTCGAAGAGTCGTGATTTGTTTGTTATGTAAATTTTGGATGTCAATGAATCCTCGACCACCGTCTTCTCGTGGAAGCGTCATGCGTTGGACACATGATCGCGGGTGATGCTTTCGATGGGAGGTCATTGTGGTGTTGATGAGACGCTGTAATTTTTGAAAATCTGTTTTAGACCAATTTATAATCCCGAAAGAATATGTGAAGATGGGGATGGCGAAACTATTAACAGCTTTAGTAAGGTTACCGGAAGTGAGTTGTGACGTCATGAGAATATTAAGCCTGTGTTTGTATGTTTTGATGAGTTGCGTTTTGGCCAGCCTGTGGTTAATGTGAGATGATTGTTGAAATCCTAGGTATTTATATGAATTGAAGTAATCTATTGCCTGTATTTGTTGGCCAGAAGAAAGTGTGTAGGGATAACATTCAACAGCTTTACCTTTCTCAAAGGTAAACGTTTTACATTTATCGATACCAAACGTCATCTGGATATCATTAGAAAATGTTTGAATTATGTCTGCAAGATTATGTAGTGCTGCTAAGCTATTGGCGAAAAGTTTGATGTCGTCTATAAATAGTAAGTGGCTCAGTATTAGTTGTATGTTATCCTTTGAAAGTAATATTCCATCGTTGGATCGGTTAAGTAGTTTAGACAACGGGTTTAACGCAATGCAGAACCAGAGGGGACTAAATGCATCTCCTTGGAAGATACCTCTCTTGATTTTTATTGCATCAGTCTCAATAGTTCTACCTAGTCTTAATTTGGTTTCCCAATGTTGCATGGTTTGTGTTAGAAAATAAATGATAATTGGATGAATTTTGTAGTGGTGTAAAATGTATATGAGCCAGCTATGAGGGAGGGAGTCATAGGCTTTTTGATAGTCTATATACATGGTGAAAATATCTCTCTTTAGACCGATGTTATGCATCATGGCAACGGTGTCAATGATGAGCTGCTCTTTGCAACCTTGGGAGTATTTCCGGCATCCTTTCTGTTCCTCTATTATTATTAAATTGTCACATCACACAAAAACAAATGACAACTGTGTCGTCTGCGACATTATTTGTTTTACCTACATCCGTGACAATTTAATGTGACGAAATAGTAGTTCGACTATGGCATCGTTGAATTGAGCCAGTTTACAATATGCTCACCACCTTAGACAATTCTTTGATAGCCAATAGTGGCATTATACACCTCGCTTTTATTGTCGTTTAAATCTTCTATGAGCACGTTTTTGGTCCTTCTACTGGCCGAAACGTCAGATAAAAATATTAAATTTATAAAAGCGGTGTATCTGTGAACGTAGTTTCCATTCAAAATGACTAGTGATCGCTTAAACCTAGGAAACCAGTACACTAGATTTTAATACTACGTTTAGTAGCCCCTTTAGTTTTATTGTGATTGATTCGAAACACTCTATATTTAAATCCACAGAGAAAGAAGACTTGTCAAAACGAAATCTAAATATAAAATTGTCACAGACAATGGCATCTTCTAGTTCCGTTCAACACGATTGCCAAATGAAAAACTAAGAAAAATAAACACGTACCCGATAAAGCCGGTCACCCAACACCGGGTGAAAGTCCCGGTTAAATGCTTTTAAACGGCGTGACAGAGTGACAAGTTGACATCGACGTCCGTGCGTCTGAGACGGTTAATTTGAGATCGTGGGTGGTTAAACGGTTAAACGCCGATTTGTGACGCGTGTGAATTGGCCCTGTTCTTTTTTTGTAATTATTCGAATTTCGAAGTATAAAACCTTGGTATATAATACCTATAGAAACTTTTTTAATTTTCTTTTTTATTATTCAAAGTAGTTAATACAAGTTTATTGGCAAAGTGTGACAACGCCCTTAAATTATTATATTTCTCTTTAGAATCTTATTGGAATTAAGATAACCAACCGAAACACAATGCAATGTTAGATGCTTGACAGATGAGTTTTCACCCAAAGGCCTCCCGTGTAATCCAACACCAATTCATCATAATTATAATATTTCATTTTATTTTGAATTTCTAATACAACTAAGTAAATATACGTATTTTTGGTTGGAGATTTAAATATCGACATCAAACTTGGAAATAGGGACTCCAATTCTTCACACTACCTGGACCTCTTATGTAGTCTAGGTTTTCAACCGACTCATACTATGCCCACTCGTGGAGATAACTGTCTCGACCACATATTTCAGAAAACGACTAAAAAGAGTATATGCCTTGTCTTAAATACCTTTATAACAGATCATCAAGTCGTATATCTTAATGTTAACAAATCTATAACCCACAAATTGTCACGTTTAGCACAAAAAATAGATTATGACAAAGCTTTGACTCACTTACTCCAATCAGATCTGCGTATTATTTATGAAACTAATAATCCTAATATTGCAGCTGAAGCACTCAACATAGCTATCATGAACTCTATTAAAATTAATTCGAGACTTATTTTAAAACCCAGAAACCAGGTAGTGCTGAAACCTTGGATAACCTTAGGTCTACTCAGATGTATTCGTAACCGGGATTACATGCACTTAAAATTAAAAATAAACCCTACGAATAACATCCTTAAAGTTACCTACACCAGATACCGTAACTATTGTAACAATATTCTAAAGCGACTAAAACGTACCTACCAAAAAAATGAATTAGAAAAATCTGCAACTAACAGTAAACGTTTATGGGAAAACATCAAAGCCTTCACAAACACTTCTAAATCGAAAAACTCAACTAGTGAACTTCTTTCTCTACAGAATGACCCAATCGATTCATTAAACTACATCAACAACTTTTTTGCCACCATTGGTAGCACTCTGGCCAATAATATTATTTCTTCAAATACTTACACCAAACGGAACGATAACACAAGCATCCCTAATGCACCTTCAAACTCAAACTCATTCGTACTCCTTGAGACGACGGATTCTGAAGTTAGATCTGTAATACACTCACTGAAAAACAATAGTGCCTGTGGCTGGGACGAAATTCCCACTAAATTTATCAAAATGGCAAGTAATTTTATCGTTCCTCATCTTTCTAGGGTGATTAATTTATGTATTAACTCAGGTGTCTTTCCCGATATATACAAAAAATCCCGAATCCTTCCAATATTTAAAGCAGGTGATAAATACACAGTCTCTAACTATCGTCCTATTTCGGTTCTCCCTGTCCTTTCTAAAATTCTGGAGAAAATAATCAACAGACAACTCACAAATTATCTCACTAAATACCAGATAATCTCTAAGAACCAATATGGGTTTCAAAAGGGCAGAAATACGGAAGACGCTACTAGTCACTTAGTCTCTCATGTTAGTAAACTATTAGATAATAAGAAGAAAATCATTGCTGTGTTTCTTGACCTTAAAAAGGCCTTCGACACGATTTCCCTCTCAACTCTAATTAGCATAATGGAACGATACGGAGTGCGAGGAAAACCCCTCCAGTTTTTCAAGAGCTATCTTAACAATCGGACCCAGTGCGTTAAAGTTGATAACTTGACTAGTGACTACAAATCTGTAACTTTTGGAATTCCTCAAGGAACTGTGCTCGGCCCGACCCTGTTCCTGCTCTACCTGAATAATCTGTGCAACATGAAACTCAAAAATGGTACCATTGTTAGCTTTGCTGATGATACTGCCCTAGTCTTTCACGGGGAGAGCTGGGAGGAGGCTCGCGCTCACGCGGAAGACGGAATAAGAATCGTGTCGAGCTGGCTCAGCAATAATCTTCTAACTCTCAACCTTGATAAAACTAACTTTATGACATTCTCAATAAATAAAAACACAAAACCACCAAATAATTTCGTCGTAAAAGCTCACAAATGTGACCCTGCAGAAACTAACACTTGCGACTGCCTGAGTTTGACTAGAACAGACCAAATCAAATATCTAGGAGTGATAATAGATGAACGCTGTAAATGGGTTCCTCAAATTCAACTATTAACATCTAGAGTACGTAAATTACTATGGATATTTAAACTCTTAAGACATATAGCTAATTCTACACTTTTATTTACAATATATAAAGCTCTATGTGAGTCACTTCTTCGCTATTCTATTTCTGTCTGGGGCGGAGCTCACAAGTCACACCTAATTCAACTTGAAAGAGCCCAAAGAAGTTTGCTAAAGGTCATCCTATTTAAGCCATTTAAATACCCAACAGACAATTTATATAAAGAATGTAAACAACTGACTGTCAGACAAACATATATACAACACATAACTTTAAGACAACACAAAATTACACCCTACCTAAGCACTATTCCTACAAAGAGAAGGAAAGACAAAATATGCACCAATGACATGCCTAAAACGTCTTTTATTAAAAACCAAATAGATTTTAGATCCAAATTCATTTACAATAAAATAAATAGCATTGCCTACATACATGAACTTTCCCAATCGAAATGTAAAGCTATTACCAGGATGATATTGCTTGATTGGACCTACGACCAAACAGAAGAATTCTTAACTATCCACAAATGATTGCTTGATTACAGTTTGTAGTATGGTTATTGTTAAATATTGAATTATACACGCACACACACACACACACACACACACACACACACACACACACACACATCACCACTTCATCACATCACAAATTCAGTTTGAATTATAATTGTATCTGAGAGTAATCGTATTGCTAAATGTTGCATGTCTCATCCTCTTAAGTTTTACTATTAATTTAATTTAAGTTTTTATATATATATATTTTCAATTTATGTGTTTCTAGTACTATTAATTAAACTGTAAACTGTACCATAAGGAAGGAGGTCCCCAAAACACAGGCTGACCTAGTTTGGGGACCAACAAATCATTTGATGTACCATGTAATTTGTTCAATAAACTTTATTATTATTATTATTATTATATTAGTTCTGTTATAGCTCCTGAATTCCTAAACATGAATGAAATACTACATCCATGTTCGTGAGGTGCCCGGGATATTAAAGTGCCTATATCGTAATCAAACTGGTAGTTTTTGCGTGTTGCTTGAACAGACAGACAGACAGACAACATAAAAAAATAAATTTTGGTTTGGTATCGACCTAGGAACACCCCTTGCTATGCTTCAATGTACATAATTTACACTTCAAAAGATTTATTATTGTCTAGATAAATATACTTATTTAATAAACTCGATATAAATAAAAAGCTAAGGGAAAAGTAAAGCTTTTCTGCCTTTTACGTAGAAGCTGAGAAGACCCAGCAGAACAGTAATAAAAAAATAACACTAACAGTAATCGATTTCATTGCATCTTTACGATCTCACCCAGCACTTTTACAACTTTAATTTGTTCTCGAAAGGATAGAAGCAATCAACATTATAAAATAAATCTAAATTGTCAATTGGAATCGAATTGCACTATCGTAATTAGCAGATTGGTCACAGAGTGAGCAGTTTAGGGTCCGTTTCTACTCGCGAAAACATAAAAGTTCATTCGATTCACACGAACAATACTCAGCAATAGCATGACTTCACATTCGCAACCGAGGTCCACTATTGGTGGATTTTTCGTCAAAGCACAAGCAGGTTGCACCACGCATCTCAAGTGGAAACCGACCCTTACCATTGAATGGATAAAACAAAATTATAATTACCCATAAATCGGTGCGTGGCGACTGTGGATCGATTCTCGATTCTTGATTATGAGTATCGGACATTGTGTACGTATGTGTGGGGAATGCTTGTGTTTGTTTGTGTGTGTAGGAACAACAGATTTATTGTTAATGGTGTCCTGAACATAATTAAAATGGTTGATGTTTCGCCCGACCCGCCGCGGCCGTGCCGTCCTTCGTGGACATAGGATGTGGGATGAGTAGAGGTTCCAGAGCCTTAATTACTCAAAAAATGAAAAATGAAAAAATGCGGATAGAACAGTTTTCATAGCTTAAGGTATCTTTGGAAAGTATATTTTATTTTAATGGCAATACAATGATATAATCATAACGAGTAGGTATTTCTAAAAATATAATTTTCCCGTCTTTATGTAAGAGCACCTACCCGAAGTAAATAATCATATTACTACATACTCATAAAATGTCTCTACTGAACTTCATTAAGGTACCTACTGAACTTCATTAAGACGATCCCTTCCCTGATATTTTTGGGATAAGAGGCCTTTGCCCAGCAAAAGAAGATTACAGACCTTTGTTGGCTGTAGTAGTGTGTAGTATTAGCCTGTAATGTCTCTGATTAATTGACTAATTAGCTGTAAGTACGGCAGTTAGATTAATAAGACAGATGAATACCACTAGTGGTGTAACTCCAAGGCATTGTTTTTCTATACTTTAATTTAATAATTTAATATTATTTTTTGCCGTCTCTACCCATCCCTAGCCCTGCTCAGGGTACAGTGTAGCGGTGTTACCGATGATGGACGATAACTCGGACTGTGGGATCTCACCTTGTGCAGTGCTATATGCCGGCGCCAGCTGCCTACACGGTATTATATTTATATGGTTAATAACTATTGTTATCACCTGGTAGGTATGGAGATTTTTGTAGAGATTATATACTCAATTCGATTGGGTTAACTATTTTTAACTTAATAGACTAGAATTGCGGGAAATGAAAGTATGTGTTTTTACTTACTAAAACAAACTTCGGCGCCGTGAAAAAACATGTGGTTATACGTTTAGAAATTAGACAATTTGTCAATTTTGGTGTACTGGCTGGCTACTACGTACCAACCCAATTTATTTTTGGTTTTCTATATTTTTAAAATTGAGTTGAAGTAGGACAATTATGGTAGCTTAAGACTTGTCTTTATGTCTTGACGTTTAACATACTTTTCCCTTCATTTCTTTAATGAGGCAAGCGTCGTGATGACGCCTAATCCTTCTCACAGTACTGATAATATCTTCGGTTAAGACGCCTTTGCCCAGCAATGGAAGCAACCGGCAAATATTTTTTTAAATTATTTTCGTGCAGAAATATGTCAAACTAATCTGTGCAATATCCATCAACTTCAAAGAACAAAAATAAAGCGTCTATTAATCAAAATTCCACCGTCAGTTAATTGGTGAGGTTTTATTTAATTTATTTAATGTCCCTCGCGTCATGGGTCGGCCTGTAGTGCTCCGCCCCGCTATTATAGGCTACGTCCTTTATCGCGCATCGGAGACTGAACCTCATTATGAGTTTAAACAAAAGTTTAATATTAAGTTCGTGGTTAGTCAACGTTGATATTAAAGTAAGGTAACTTTTGATACATCATCCTATCCTTCTAATATTATAAATGCGAAAGTTTGTGAGGATGTATGTATGGATGGATGTATGTTTGTTGCTCTTTCACGCAAAAACTACTGAATGGATTTTGATGAAACTTTACGGTAATATAGGTTACACATCAGAATAACATATGGGATACATTTTATCCCGAAATTCCTCCGGGAACGGGTACAACGTGGGTGAAACCGCGGGGCGCAGCTAGTTTTAAATATTTTGACAAAAAGATATGGTTAATCCTAGGGTTTCTAGACCATCTAAAAGCCTTTGACGTTGTCTGATGAAAAGTTACTCTTAAATTCATTTGAATGTAGCTATCATATGGAAAACATTTATGCTTTTTTCTAAAAATAAAACCTATTCAATTCGGTCGTTATTGCAACAAACAACTGGCTTTCCCTTGTTGTCATAATCTTTATGTCATTATATTTTTAATACAAAATGTTACTATAAAACCCTTCTACACATCAGCGTCAATAGTACTACAAAATTAGTCCCAATAACCCCGACAGTACAGTCACACACACTCGTGAGATTACAATACTGATACAAAGATTGTGTTCCCGAGATAAAGAGGAAGAAGATAATCTTCAGATTGGCAGATAAGTGTCAGAGTTAATGTGGTGCTAGTACACTTGTGGTGTGATTGCTTTTTTGTGCCGACAGTACTTTGTCTTTGAGAATGGGATTATTGTGTTTGGAGTTTTTATTTATTAGAATGGCTCTTGGCTAATAGCTGATGACTTCCTTTAGCTCAGGTATAGCTGGTTATCTATATTAAAAGTATAAAAAAAAGATATCCTGTCCAAAGACGCGATCCTGGGATATCCTGGGCGCGACCCGACAAAATCTGAGAAAATAACGTTAGCACTAGCGCCATCTATTGGGTCACGGTTGGAACCATTCGGGCTGAACGCTAGTTTTCCATAAAAGGAGTAGAATAAGTAGAAATCGATTCGACCAAAAAAAAAACATTGTATAAGTTTTTTCAGGTTTGCCTCTTAAAACTATTAACTATTGTAACACTGTTAATCTACTTCTAGTATTTTACATTTTACCTATAAATTCAATATTTGTACTGAAAAATAGTTAAATTGACACAAAATTCCAAAATCATCGTTAATTACACTCTCATCCCTAAAAATCTAAAATCGATTTGTCTGCACCCCTACCCTCCATTAATACCACTCAAAAACAATACAAATACATCAACCCCTAATGACGAAACAGAAAAGCCACCCCAAACTGTATCAAAACTAAACAATATCTCATAATCGGATACAAATCGTATAATGATCGACATTTTTCATTTTATCTGCTCGAAATTATAGTTCGGTGAACATAACTATGCACTTGGGTATTAGTGACCAATAACATTAACTACGTGAAATATTGTGAAAAAAACTAAATTGAAATCTTAACAATGTGCATTATCATAATATGACATAATATGACTTACGATGAACTTACCTACATTATTAATTTATTATATAGTACATAATTAGATTACGTGTTTAAAAAGACCTCAATCGCTAATAAATCCAAAACACATTAATTCTGACATTAATTTATATTACATGAATTAAATATGCGTCAGATATGAAATTTATTCGTCTTAAAACAAATTAATTCTAATATTTATTAATGCGAATGAAACTTTGCGAATGCGAAGAATTTCTATCATTTTTATGGAATAATGTCACGTTTGTTAATATCACTCGCTTTAGCATACGAGTACGTCAGAGCTCACCTACCACAAACCGGACTATACCGATCGACATTATTCAATCGGTTTTTATCGGGCAACAATTAATAATTCGTAAAAATCATTAACAAGCGAGACAGGAGAACAAAAGTCGCCGTCCTTTGTGGCATCTCTGTGGAAAAAATAAAAGAGCCGCGGAAGGTAACCCCGCGGTGCGCGGGCGCATCAGAACGGTTACTGTAAAGACCGAAACAGGGTTACGGACGCGGCTGACGGACACATCTGTCTCGTATAGTATGGTATAAATGTGTACTCACCTCATAAGGCAAATTCCTCGTGGTACATCTGGGTCAATGAACAATCTGGTAGTGGTACAATCTCATATAGGCCGATTCTGTATATCTGAAATGAATACAAAAATAGGCATCAAAGATTTTTTATTCTCTCTTATCTATCTAATTGCTTCATTAAACTTCGAGACCAGGGTTGGCCACTAACCTACTTACTTCATTAAAAGAAAAAGAGAGTGAGAAAGGGAGAGGTAATAGAGTCAGTCATCTTAGCCCTGGAGGTTTATGTTCCATCCTCTTCGAAATGTTATGACGATTGAAACAACCAAGGCTGATAATAATTTCACTCGCTCTCTACAGCTTACCGAGCTTGTGTTAATATGCACAATGAACCACTACTCCGCTACTAACACTACATAATACTTATGAATACTATATAGGTCGCGGACATTTTCTAACACCGTATCAGCTTCAGCCGCGTCCGTCAGCCGCGTCCGACCCTCTATTTCCAGCTCAAACCCACACCGTGCGTGTCGATAGGACACCACTGTGATATGACCGGTAACTTTTGTTGCGAATGTTTCTCTTATTGAATCCGATACTTTTCAATCGATATTCAGATTGAATCGATACGACTTTAACGTATTTAATATCGATATTGTTTGTGGTTAACTATTGAATCGATTTTGACACAGTTATGTATGAAAGCAAGTAGACTAGCGTCCCTATCATGCCTAATACTCTTAACTGTGTTGGTGTCTTCGGTGAGATAAGAAGCCTTTTCCCAGCAGTGGGACATGACAGGCCAATACTTTACTTAACTTTGTGTTTGAAAAAGCTTGTTTTGAAAGTCTTAATATTTTGTAGGAACTAAATCTATTTAAGTAAAAGTAAATTCGAGTAGGCCCACCCTGGCCAACCCAGGTGTCGGAGTTTTGAGACCGCCTAAAGGCCTCCGAGATGGTCTAACGTTTGAAACAACCGGGACCGACTATTTAACGTGCCCTCCAGAAAATCAGAAGACACACGTTCACCCATATTGTAATCCAAATGTCATCTAAGCTTCTTCATTTATCTTTACATGTCGGTAAAAGAAAGAGGTTTTAAATCTCAGTTTCAAATGATAACCAGTCTTGTGTTACTTAAGATCATTGCAGACTTATGGTTGATTGTCTTGACACTGACTAACTTGACTGTCTTTATTCAGTTTATTAGTTTCACAATGCAAAATGGTTCAATTCTTCAGTCTAATTGACATAATGTTTTTGACAAGTGAAATAGTTTGTTAGGCGTATTGTCAAGTATATACGCTCTTTTATAGGTTTTTAGTAGGGCTTAGATGCACGCCAAACAATATAAAGAATATATATGTTGTCTAAATTTTATCTCTTTCCTTCATATAGAAATAGATTGTGCAAGAAATGTTTCTACATAAGAGAAAACGCTTGCAAACACATTGTCTTGGCTTGTCTTTCTAAAGACAGTTTAAAAAATGTCTGGCCTACTGTCTACACAGGCCCTTATACTCGTAGATCGGGAGGGTGTCTTCGCGTTGTATGATGGTTTTACCCCCTGCTGTTTGAAGGCAGTGGTGACAGGAATACACGAGAGAGATTACATTGGAGCCTTTGTAATTGGTAATTGTAACTTGGTTTATGATTGTGGCTGTGCTGGATTCATTTTGATAGGTTTTTAGTGACAGGGATATAGTGACAGGGATATAATGGGGGGATATAATAGTAAATAAGAAATAAATTAGAGTCAAAATTAGTTCAAAGGCGTCATTTAGCCCAAAATTTACGTTTACAACTCGATCAGTAAATTTAATCTTAGTACACGAGCTAAATTGAGCTCAAATATTTACTAAAACCGAGTTCAATTGATCGAAGTTCGAGAAAAAAACGGCGGGTCTTAGATTTAGCGAGTTAGCGAGTAGTGGCAGGCGAGTCTAATAGAACGTAAGCGAGCGAGTAGTTTGACATATTTCACTCGATTTTGACATATCACTGACACATATCTGACAATGTAAACAACTTTATCACTATTATCTTTGTTTTCTATTTTTAACTTCAAAAGTTCATGCAAAGGTTAAGGGCATGATCAAATTCATTAACAAAAACATCGTGTTGCACTCCGGGAGTGCCGGCAGGAGTGAAAACTTGAATAAACGTCTTACGAATTTTAGATCAAGGCACGTGTCCTGACGCGAGTGAAACATTTTTTACCCATCAAAAAAGTGCACAACGCCGCTAAAGAAATATACGTAGTAAGTATACCACCAACCAATATCTAATCCATGTCCAAAATACTAAAACAAAACATTAAATACGTTCGGTGTCCCGCAAAGTGCACATCTTTGGGCCTGCGTGTTGCCCACGGCGTGCCCATAAAGGAGACTTCACAATATTTATGCGTCTTTGTCACGGCACCGTCCAATTGGATGTCCCGATAATTTACAGTAACGTGACGACATTAATATAGAGCTAAGGGGCTGTTTTGGATGGAGTAATGACCAGAGGATCCGCCGCTGCGTCTTTTGGAGAATTATGTGTTGTCGTTTAAGTTATTCAATTAAATTTAAAAAAATCTGAAATATTTCAATTTAAACTTGATCTTATTGATTATTGTAAGGAATTTTGTTGACATTTAGCAAATTTACAAGCAGGCAGTGGGTGAGTTTAAAACAAAGTGATGATCACGAATATCAAATTACAAACTTTTTCTTTTTTAAAGTTAATGAAAATTTGTAAGCTTGGTAATAAAGTACCGACCTTATACATAAAAATTGAATTAGAATATTTCTGAGCTAATAATCCATTTCACTTACTTGACAAGACTTCTATGTATTGAACTAACAATAAATTTCTCAAGACTACCATCTCCGATATAACCACACCTTTACTACCCCATAATTTAATATCAGATATTGATATTAAAAACCCTATATCATGCAAGTGTGACAATATTTCCTGTCGTCACACCATTAAGGCCAGGCCTTAATGTTCTCGTAAATATTCACCGTCTTTACTTAAATTATGATTAAATGTTATTTCATTTAACGCAGTTATCTTAGGAAATGGTCACGCAGGCTATCAAGGCAGGTGACACACTCCTACTACATGTATAGATGCGAGTTTGTGAGAATGGATGGATGGATGAATGTCTGTTATTTTGTTGTTACACTTTCACCCATTTTTTTGTCTAACGAGAGTTAATTCAAACTATCATTAAAGATTTTCAACCAAAGATATCTATTTATCTTAACTCATTGAGGGAAAGGATCCAGAGAGTCGATAAGAATTACCGCCTCATTCATAAAGTGTTTTGTCTCTTTTGCTCTTAGGCAAATAGCGTATGTTGGAAAGGGACAAATCATTTGTTAGCTAAAGTGCTGTTAATAATCATTTATGAAAATGGCCCTTAAACTTTAGACGGTCTAAAACTTCGACACCACATTTGGCCAGGGTTGCACGAACTTGGCTCAAAATGTCACTTTTTTCAATAACATTAAGGCGTTTACATTAAAAGAGTTTACTAACTGCGAACTGACAGTATGCGTTTAATAAATGTTACCCACACAGCCATCCTTATAAGTCCCCAGTCACACCAAGTTGATAAATATCATGAATAAATATTTATTTAAACCACTCCATAAATGGTCGTTTTTGAATATTTAAACGCTTTTGATTAAAAAATATTGTGTTTAAATTATTTAATTACATTTTTCATGTCGTCGGGATAACTTTTATTTATGAATTTTATGTTGAATTCGTTTGAGAAGAGGAATATATCTTGTCTGTTTGAAACTTTTAGACAGATGTTAATTGGTAGTGTAATTTATCAAAATAGAATGAGTAGATTGTTTGACATTTCTGTCACTTGACACTTATGTTAATATTGCTTGACACATTTTGACATTATCAAAACTGTATTCCCGAAATATGGGCTACCGACTTACTTACTATAAGATTTAAACTTTTAAAAATATGCTCAGAACAATGTTTTTAATATAATACCTAAGTCGAACCTCGATGTCTGTGTATGTGTGTGTCACCGTAGCTTTTAGACGGATAGACTGATTTCGATGAGGTTTTTTTTCTTTTTCTTGCGGTAGTCGTATACGTTTGATCTAAATATTCAAGTGACAGCTGTCATAACGCGATCACACTCTGATATTAGTATAACTTAAAACAGTTGTCAAATAAAACCTTCCAGCGGTACCTTCACTATTCTAGAAGATACTTAATGGGTACAAATTGCTTCGTCGGTATCATCTCGGTCTCTAAATTGAGTACAATCGCGTAGATAATACTTGATTGGGCACAACCTAACACTTCGAATAGCAACCCCACTCGTAACTCAATTATCTAAGATTGCGATTCTTATTGTTGCAATGCGATTGCAGTTGTAGAATATTAGTAGCAACTTTGATTGTGAAAGCGTTTCAATTGTGTTTTGTGTTGATGATACTTTGACAGAGGCGTTTCATTTTTTTATAAAGGAGTTATTATTGGACTCATCATAAACTAATCATATCAGTCCAATTAATAACTCCTTAATAAGTTTGAAACTGGAACGGGGATGTCACTGTGCCAGCGAAGGTGACAACGACTATCGATTCTATAAAGACATTGAGCATCTTATAGTATAGTATTTTGTTATAATATTGCTTATCCCCGTAGCTTCGAACACAATCTTTTTAACAGTAATGTATGTTCCTTTTTCAAATTCGATAATCGTCAAAGTTCGCCTGCACCACGGCTCTAAGGCATTTCTTTGTCTACTTCACTAAATATTATAAAACAACTAGCAGCGCCCCGCGGATTTACCCGCGTTGTGCCCGTTCCCGTGGGAATATCGGGTATTTTTATACATAAAAACCTTCCTCTTGAATCACTCTACCTATTACAAAAAACCGCATCAAAATCCGTTGCGTAATTTTAAAGATTTAAGCATACAGACAAACAGACAAACAAACAGACAAAAATAGCGACTTTGTTTTATACTATGTAGTCAAGTCCCCGGCCGCGTCTGTCTATCTGTCTGTTCGCGATAAACTCAAATATTACTGAACGGATTTTGACGCGGTTTTTTTGAATAGATAAAGTGATTCAAAAGGAAGGTTTATATGTATAAAAATTACCGAAATTCCCACCGGAACGGGGACAATCCGGCTAAAACCGCGAGACGATGCTAGTTTATGGAATAAGTTTTCGTCACATTTCCAATGTCTATTTTTCTATTACTTATCACAATTTCCGCTAACTTTTACACAAATTAATGCTTCGTATACATCTATTATAACGAATTGTAAGTTAACTTGTTATCTTTTAGAAGTGCCATCGATTCGTTTTGCCTTCTTTATTACATTTTTATTGGATTATTAAGTGTCGGTGTTTTAGATGATTTGATAAAGGGTGATGATACCAGCTATTAAATAGACATCAAAATTGATAGATCAATCACGTTTGAAGTGTTATTTTCGAGGCACAATTTGCAAAGCTACGTTTTGATTGAGCTAGTTTACAAGCTGGCGAGTTCAATAGAATGCAATCATCAAGCAAAAGTCTCTTATACGTATTCTTTAGAAATCAACGACTCGAAAGTCCCCTTTTGACCTTCAAATTCATTTCGGATTAGAAGGTATAGGAAGTTTAATGTTCTAGGCTGCAAATTGGCTGTTATATAAAAGCACTAGCTGTGCCCCGCGATTTCACCCGCAGCGCCCCGTGGGAATTCCGAGATTTTTATTACTAATTTTATTATATAAAAACCTTGTCCTGGCAGTAAGGAACATATTAAAAAAAGCATCATGTAATTTGGTGCAGCCGTTCTAAAGTTATGCGCTTAACAACACAATCAGCGATTCATTTTTATATTGTACATAGGTAGATAGGATTGTCACGTGATAGTCAGACGAAACGTTCGATCTTTAATCAAGGACTTTAAATGATTTGACACATTCCATATATTATGACAGGCGATTGTCAAATAGAATGCGGAGCGATTGTCACTTGTTTATAGAGAACAAACAAGACATAATAGGTATTTCCATGGACCATCATAAAGTAAGGGTGTTACTATAAACTACTCATTATAGCACTTTTATCGCCAATTGTTCATTGTTATTTCGCCATTAACTTTGTTATTATTTTAATTACACCATTGGACATCCATCAAAGTACCGATAGCAGTAGTCACGTCCACATACTCGTAACATACATCCGGGTTACCATCTAACATAGTCGAATTTAAACCGAATTGAAGTCGCATCAACTTGTGTCAAAACTACGTCAAAACCTTGTCAAAAGTACTAGATAAATGTAGTTGTGTTGTGTCACACTATTTAATCGACATTAGCACACGATCGACCTAGTGTTTCAATTACTTACTTCAATTACCTAAGTGTTGTGTGTCAAAAACTAAGCGTTGTATTATTTTATTATCTTGGTTAATTACATACTTACTTTATGTAAATGGAAAAAAAAAACACTGTAAATTATGTTCCTACACACTTGATAATTTTCCACATTTTATAAAATTGTTTCCTGTAAATTGTAATTGTAAATTTTGGGTGATACTTGTACCACTGATCGTGTGTAGATGGTAACCCCGCAGTACAGTTTGATAGGCCTTCAAACGATAACTACAAATGACCCGAATTGGTAAGATAACGTGTACAATTGAATTGCCTCTTGACGCCTCAATTAAATAGCGCTTAGTTAATAATCGTTAATTACTTTAAAAGCTTTTAAAGTCGCGAGGAGATAAAAATAAATTATATCAGTATAGGCAATTGGAGTCGATTTGAGTGCCAACTTCTATTTTAACTTCAGTTAGGCAATTTGATGTGTTCGTTAGTGATCGAAATTGTTCGATTACGTTTCATAGTTGGATTCGATTATGCAGAATGAATGACTCAAGTAACTTTACCTAACATCAAGGCTGAATACCAGAACTTTAATATGTATGCTTAATATCCGCCAATCATATCAAAAGTAGCAAAGTTCTATAGTCTGATTAAAGTTCATAAAATTCAGTTTTGTCATTGGCGTCTACTGACATATTGAACTTAATAGGATATAAAGTAAAGTATTAGCCTGTAATGTCGCACTGCTGAGCAAAGGCATCTCATCTTACTGAAGAACCTACCAGTACAGTGAGGAGGATTAGGCATAATCACCACGCTTGCTTAATGCGGGTTGGTGATCGCAAACCCGAGCCATGTTTGAAAAGTAGGAAACATGTTTTAATAGAACATAAAACATTTATTAAATGTCACTTCTTTTTTCAAACCTTGTTGATGTTCAAATGTTTTCGTAACTCAAAGAACTGTCATCTAATTTATGGGTCGGCATAAAACTGCAAAGTAAAACGTTCAACTTGTCATTAATAATATTAATTCTCGCATCTTCGGAAGGTATAATCAAGGGACAAGACCCTTATTACCAAACAAAGGCACCACCATTGTAACAAAAACACAAAACTAATGAAGTTCGAATACATTTTTATTTCGCCGATTCAAATTCACATCGTAAATTTTAGTCAGTCACAACCGATGACACAAAAAATTGTCTTTTGGAAAAAACATGTTGGGCACAAAACATGCGAAAACGGACCTTATATTAAACAGTTTAAAGGTTATGAAGCGGCTGTGACGTTTGACTGTCATCAAAACTTTGGGTCATTCGAATTTTTTTGTTCTTTTTTCAAATTCGTGTTTTCTTTGGCGGTTCGTTTATGGGTACCAAATGACACGACAGGTGATGTGCCCTCGACAGTCGGTTAAAGAATTGTTATGCATTTTATTGCGTGCCCTGACCGACTGCAGCTAATACGTGCGATTTGAAAACGGTCCCAATTTGTATCGACGCAGATGTCACGGATAGAGCTGTTTGGGTTTTAATTAAAAGACTTTTTTGGTCCGTAAATTGTATTTTTGTAGAGGACAGACGTTTTTTTAAAGTGTTGTATAGTACTTTGTGCTTTTTCAGATGAGTAGGGCAAAATCCCTTACTATTACAACAGTAGGTAATTAATTATCAACTAGGGTATCTTAATAATAAATATAACATGAATCTTGCATACTAGCCACGATTTTTAAAACTTACTTCATAATTTAGTCAAAGGTGACAAATCGGCTCCCCATCCTAAAAGTTACATAAACGTAAAAACATTAAAAACCAACTACACTCATTTTTAAAACATTATCACAAACTGTTAAGTAATCCAATTTGTAACAAAAACAGAACCAGTTAAAGCATATAATTTAAAACACGACCATCAAATCGTTACACAACGTTAACTAAATAATAAACAATTTATTTGAACTTAAAGAAAATGACACCTGATAATCTATGGTCATTAGTAGACATCACTCATACAAAACTGTAGTCCATAGAGTCTAGAGAACAATGGCGGTTGTAATAAACCTCTATGGTCCAATCGTAATTTAAAACATTTGCCTAAGCTATTAAAATAACATTACAGTACGGTTTGAAAAAAGAACATGATAAAATAAACATTTTGTAAATTAATTTTCATGTTTTCAATGAGTATGTGAAGTTTAAGATCCCTTTTCAGTTTTGTATTTTATAACGTAAATTATGAGGACCTCCAAAAATAAAATTTAACTAAAAACCTGAGCTAAGAACTATTATTTTATAAGTACATTATTATTTAAAAAATATCTATATATTAATTCACTTATAAACATTTAATGAAACCCTTAAATTCAACCAAAATATTGTTTAAGGAAATAATTTTGAAACGAAGGTAAATAAGTATATAAACGTCGTTATTATTACCAGCAATTCGAATAATGATAATTCATAGGAAGATTAAAAGATTAAAATAATGAAACGTAATTAAAATAACATTATGCAAACATAACCGCTGGTACTGTTTTTATTAATATTAAAACCAGTCAAATGAAAAAACACAAAGCATAAATGTATAAAGAGTATTTACATAAAGGCATAATAGGAACAAAACTATCAGAGTGGATGCCGACTACTAATCCCAATTCGTATTTCACGCTCCTACTTCGATGTGGGTGGCCATTGACATTACATTTGCAACAAAAAGAAAAAAAATCGCAACAATAAGATTTACGGATTCAGCTCATGCGACACAAATGCGACCCCTGTGGGCAAAACCATGACAAGCCAAAAATGTCACAATTCCCAATGTCGAGTCATTGTCCAATAATTGCGCGGTGGCGCTACCGCATTGTATCGAAACGAGATGATCTTTTGTCGGGAAAAAGTCATTTTTTGCAAACATTAAAGTGTAGTTCTCGAATTGACAAGTGACAGACGACAAGTGATTTTAAAATGGATTTGCTTTGTTGTCGACGACGGGGAAATATTGGTTTCCAATTCAACCGCTCGGAACAGGTTGATTTTATAAAAAATAAACGTTCATTTTGATTTATTTCTGTTTTTGCGTATCGTAACCCGTGTTAGTTTACATTGTTTCATATTCATTCCACTTGATCAACAGTTCGTTTATTCATAACTGAAAATTGGAATGAAATATGAAACAGAAAAATACAGGAGAATAACAGGCCCTGTAACATTCAGCATTCCTTTCACATTAGTAATGCTCAAGTGCGCTACTGAAACTCCGACATCTGCGCAAAAACGTCACACAAAGTCCGCAGCACCGCAGTGCCTGCTTCATCCACTTGTCCCTAAAAAGCGCTCATGGTGACACCTCCCCGTCCTCCTCCCAGCGTAGAAGCCACATGACACCATCCCGCTCGCACGCCCGACCCGCAGCTCCCAAAGCGACAAAACGCGACATACACCCTGCGACCATACGCCCAAAGCGACATCGAGAGCGCGCGCAATACTAGCTCTACTCATCTTAGTTTTAAAGCTGGCGCCCCGAATTGCGCGACACATTAGAGGACATTTGCCTCTTAAGGTTAAAACGTAACAACTCTATGTGTTACCGTTCTAAAATGAACCTTAAGTGTAGAGGAATAGAAGCAAGCACACGATTATATTGAAAAAGGTGGTGTAAAGACACAGTTTTGAAATGTCACGGAGTGTAGTCGTCTCTTTTCTCCGGAGTCCTGTCGCATCTGCCTGCTCCTTTGGCATCCTTCAGCATGCATGTCCCCCCGCGAATCTTTCATCCCGCTCTGTGCCGCCTGAAGCCCAGTGGCCGGTCTCGCTGACTGTCAGACGGTCGTGTGAACGCAGCTTTGCACGTGAACGCTACAATCACGAATATATTTGTGTCTCGCACGTATTATACCGTATTACATGTGAAATGTACTGTGAAGTGACGCTCTGTGTGGTTTGATGTTTGTTTATCAGGAAGATATTTGACAGCAGCATTCATGATTCAGGTAAGATTACGTAAACTAATTAATTATTTGTATTAATATTTAAGTAGGATTTTTTCATGACGTTTAAATTTTGAACCTAATTTTGACACATGTCACTAATGAGAACAATATTTATTAAAGTTTAAAAAACATTTTTTTATTTGATTTCCAATTCATTTTCAATAAGAATACCGTCCCGATTTTGCATATTGTTTCTGATTATCAAGTTGTTTAATGGTCGCAAAAATGTTTCAGTTTCAATTCCAACCGATTGTCAATAAATAGAATGCTAATAATTAATTTACCTATATTTATTTAAATAATCAATATTAATTAAAAAAAATATAAAAATATAAATTACATAATAATATCTTTAAAAAATACTTCAATACATTGTTATTTGAATACTGTTGTTTCAAAATGCGATTTTGTTACTTACACTTATTTCAATCCGGGTGTCCAATAATTAGGCAACTAGGGCTAACTTTCCTTGCTTTTATTTTATTATACTTATTTAAATATAAGGTCTCTTGTGGTCTAAGTGATAATAATTTCATTTATTTTATGCACAAATAATTACTTTCAATAAACTCCACTTCATTTTAGGAATTGTATTGTATTTATCACCAGATAAAAATAAAATTACCTTTACTTTTATTTATAAATATGAAAATAGGTTTCTAGCCAAAGTTAGATAAACACAATTTAAATAAATAATTAGGTAGAACCGCCGTAAAAAAACTAAAGTGTTTTCGGGAATGGATACAGCATCATGTCGGTTATCTTAATAAACTACCCACTAACTATACCTATACTTACTTCAATTAACATTAAGTTAGTTATTTATACTAAAACATTTAATGTGTATATTTTGAAGGTGTAATTGAACTCGCCCTCGCGTTACGATTCATCAAAGTTGCTTAACGTACCTAAGGATTAGCTAAGTCGCCTAAACCTTCCTCTTGAATCAATCTGTCTATTAAAGAAAGTCACATGATAATCTCTACAGTATTTTTTGCGTTTAATGTGAAGATACATGAGACAAGCAGCACCGCCGCGGCCGTTATTATCTATCTATCTATACCAATATACCTACCTACCTAATTTTGCTGAAGAGTTTGTTTTGTTTGTTTGAACGCGATAACCTCAGGAACTAACAATTCGATTTGAAAAATTGTTTTAGTTGTTGATATCCATATTCAACGGGAAGGTAATTGGCTTTCTAACATCCCGAAATTTCCTCGGTAAAGAGCACAACGCGGGTAACACCACGGGCCGCGTACTACTTATAAAGGCAATGAAGAAAAATAAGAAGATAACGATTAAACATACCTAGGTGTAACAAATAAACAGAATAGATTCAGCTATCGACTCTGATAACCCAGACCGGTCACATTCCACGATATCACTATTCAATTTGTTCAAAAATTTATGGGAGTATATCAGGTAATTCACTCACACATTTTGATAGAAGCGAAGCGATTAGCAATGAAGCGATTATCATTTGTCTATAGGGCCTGGACAAACTAATTTCAGGATGTGCGTTAAATATGATACACGTTGTATGTACAGATTGATGTCAAAGGTCAAAGAAAGTCTTGTCTTCATTGAAGACGAGAGATTATGTCATAACATTATAGATATCTATATTTGGTGTGTTGCCAATGGGTCTATACAGGGATGGGAGTAGAAGTATTCGACTGCTATTTAATATTACTAGAGAAATAGTAAACGCTAACATAGCAGATAGAAAGACGGATTCGTCAATCTAGCACGCTTGAAGAATAGAGATAGAATTTGGCACGCCGTTAATTTAAATTGTGTAGTGCAGATACCTACTTTTTGTTACGTTCTTCTTCTTCTCTCGAGTCAATGGCGCAAAATAATTTTTAGTATTTATATTTTCCCAGACCACAAGAGAGAGGGCAGCGTCTGATACTTTCAATAAGTCCTCTTTAGTGCAGGTGGTAGGGCACAGAGGACAGGACAAGAGGTGAACCATGTCCTGGTCTGGCGCGTTATTACGTCTTTGTTACGTTAACAAACTGATATTCGTTGTCTTGTAAGAATGATAGGTAAGACCATGTCATTTCAATTTGATTGGACTTTAAGGATACACATAGTAAATATAGGTATACAGCTACAAAGGTTTCTACACTTCAAAAAGTTTATCTTCGAAGTGGGCAACGTGTTCTTGATCTTCAATATCTAGAGTGAGATAGAAGGCTAGTTTCGGTTTTGTAGAGCGATTACTCTTTTACACCTTTACGTGTAAAGTTTGTTGCTCGTCTGTCAGCGGTTGTGTCAATCTTCACATAAATAACATGTGATGGAGATACTCGTTTAACGCTTAGCAAAGAAATATCTCCTCCAGATATACAGGAGAAAAATATATTAGCAAGATTAGTATACTTTTTACAGTTCTGAAGGAATATTTGCTTCTGTTACAGTTAGGATTTGTCTCTCCCTAAAAGTCCATCAATATGAAATAGCAAGGTCTTACTTGTCCTACTACCGCACTCAGAGACGTCCAATTAATCGACTGTTTACTAACTGACGTATTTTTTTTAAATTAAAATCACTCATTAAATCTCCACTAAGAAAACATTTGCCGTACCTATCTGAGTACGGGCGTTAGGAGAGTCATTAGGAGATGCAATTTTCATGTAGAGCAAGACGTAGCATTTTCATTACATAACAGATTTAAACAAATACGAATCTACTTCATACCACTATCGTTGAGATCAAGTAATTTCATATAGATCACGATATTTCCTACTGCCGAGACAGCAATGGCAGATGCGGCCGCGCAGCGCGTGACGTCATTAGTTCCGTAACCTGCCGCCGACTGCAGCGCCGCGGGCGTCGCTTCTATCGTTAGCTTTGAATATTATATTCAAGCTCGGGATAAGGCTAACGAATAATGCTGCACATTTTCAATAGAATTTAAATAATTTACTATAACGTTCTAACTATCGATAGATTCAAGAGGACGGTTTATATGTATATAAAAATTCCCGAAATTCCCACGGGAACGGGCACAGCGCGGGTAACACCGAGGGGCATCGCTAGGAAGTAATAAACGAATAATACCTCACAGGTGCAATTAAAATTAGAAAGCCGATAATTAAAGTACTAAAACATCTAGTACTTTCCTTTGATAGGAAACTAGGTACTTACTTTTAACTAGTTATATTCTACCTTAATACAAAGGTCAAATATGCATATAAATGCAGATAATTTATTATACTTTCTTTCTATGTAATGATTAATGTTCTGTTTATAAAGTCGGGACTTTTTTCAAGTTAGGTATTAAACGGTTACGGGTTAGTATTCATGTTGTTAGTAGGTACTATACATAAGGGGCCTTATAAGTAAACGTGGTGTAACTAAAACACTATTATACTATGTTTTGTCTCTTTTGCTCTTCGGAAAATTGCGTTTATCAGAAAGTGACAAACCATTTCATAGGTTTAATAATATGGCCCAAGTACTTTTCTATTAAATATTCGTTAGTCTAGTTAGTAAGGCGTCTACAATTTGCTAGTTTACAATAAGCGAGTTAGTTAGTTATATTATATTCTATAACTCTCACTTTATATCTAGTACTAGCAGTGCCCTGCGGTTTTACCCGCGTTGTGTCCATTCCTGTGTGAATTTCTGGATGAAAAATAGCCTATGTTACTCGTGGATAATGTAGCTTTCGAATGGTGAAAGAATTTTTAAAAACGGTCCAGTAGTTTTGAGCCTATTCATTGCAACTAAACAAACAAAGTTTTCCTCTTTATACGAGATTAGTGTAGACAATAAGTGCTTAAAGCAGAAGAGATTGATTTTATGTCCTAATATTTATTGTTGTTACTTTATTTGAATGCCTCAATCTCAAAAACCATTAATCCCATTCATACAATTCTTTTTTTAATTGATAACCACATTCAACAGCAGGGTTACGGGCTATTTTCATCCCTAAACTCTTACGGAAATGGCCCACCGAGGGTAAAACCGCGGGGCCCTGCCAGCATATGATAAAACGCAACTTGTCTGATTTTGATAACGGAGTTTCTCTCTTTACAATTATTGCATTAGAAGTTGAATTGATCGTAATACTCGCATGTTGTTGGTAACATCATCCATAGTAATACATATTATAAAGCTGCAAAGTTTGTTTGTTTGAACGCGCTAATCTCAGGAACTACTGGTCCGATTTCAAAATTCTTTTTGTAATGGATAGCCACTTTCAACGGGAAGGGGCATAACGTGGGTAAAACCGCGGGGCGCTGCTAGTAGATTTCATAGTTTCGTTCCCTCGAACTGCTTCAGTAACCGCAAACTAATTTTCACTTCTCATTTCCAAGCCTAGAATTTGTGCCAAATTCCCTTCAGGCTGTCACAGATCGCCTAGCAGTAACTACGTAAAAGCATAGATTACTTAGCAGTAACTATGTCTCAAACCGCAGATTATGCATCAGTTTCTAGGGTAAATGGTTTCTATATAATATTCTGGCGTCCCTTCCATTACCTCGGAGTGGATTATTGAAATAAATCGTAGGTCATAAGCGAAATGCATAGTTTGTGAGAGCCATTAGACAGATTAGCTTAGGATGGGAAACATCAAAGAAATAGGTATTAGCTTTGATGATATAAATAGAGTGGCATAGAATAATATGAAGTCTGTGTTGAGGAAGTATTGGGGAGAAATTTAGCATATATATTTATAAGATAAGAGAATGAAGCTTTACAGATTATACATAAGAATAACACATTGGATTTATGCCGAACTTCTCTATCTATGTATATCTATTGTGAAACTAAAGTGAGTATTACCTATTCGCAAAATAACCCTACATTTCTACGTAATTATAATAAACTAGCAGCGCCCCGCGGTTTTACCCGCGTTGTACCCGTTCCCGTGGGAATTTCTGGATGAAAAATAGCCTTTAACCTTCTCGTTGAATGTGGCTATCAATTACAAAAAGAATTATTCAAATCGGACTGATAATTCCTGAGATTACCTCGAACATACAAATAAACAAACTTACAAATTTTACCTCTTTATAATATTAGTATACCTCTAAATACCTACCAACATTGGTACTTCAGAGAAATCAATATGAAGGGTAGCAGGTCAGTACACTCAAGGTCAGACAAACATTCTGTTTCATAGAAACTCAACTGAATTCTCAGTATATAAGTACTATTGTTTATACTATATTGCGAAGCCTTCGTAGAAGCTTTTGAGAGCTTTTGGTAAACATTTGAAATGACAATGTAAATGTTACTATATAAGCTCGAACTACGGTAGATCTTAAGATTTGAGAGCAAGTCTTAAGATTTACCGACATGAATTGGTATTTCTGAAAAATAGACAATTTTTTCGTGCTTTTACCATTCGAATTCAGTATATGCTAGGTAGGTTAGCCTTCAAAGTAAATCCTAAAATTTACCATGTGAATGATGGTAGAAGTTCGAATCGCAATCCTCTATCGACATTTACCATTAAGAATTGGTATATCTTAGGTTTTACTCTTAAATCTTAAGATTTACCGTACTTCGAGCTTTCACAGTAACATAAATACAAAAAGATATGTGTTGATCTTTAGGTGCGTTAGAATCTCGAGCCGTGCGGAGCCCGAGTCACCAATCAAAGCGCATTGTGATTGTCAAACAACGCATTGACATTGTCAAAATCTTTACGTAACGCTTTCTGATTGGTGAATTGAGCTCCGAACATCTCCGCTTCATTGGAAACAAACTTTTGAGTTGTAAAGTTTATGCGAGTTTACAAGTTGTAAACAAATACAAATAAATTTATTCGGCTAAAAAACTACAATACTTAGAGCAATTAAATAATACTTATTCTAAACCGAATAGGATCATACGTTGATGTCATTATTATTTGTTGAAACTGGAACATACGTACTCCCCGCGTGCGGGGAGAGACGCTGTCGCGAGCGCTTCACCCACCTCCTGATGAAGGTCGCCGTATGTGACCGAAACGTGTTGAGGGACAACTCAACAGTAACCTCCGCGTACGTAAGTTCCCGTTTCAACAAATAATAACGAATAGGATCAGCTTAGCATATGCTGCAGCCGGAGCCACAGCGCTGGTTTCAGCTGGATCCTTTGCTTAAAACTAATTGAGGGCGTAAATAATGAGCTTTACAATATAAAACAGTGGAGATGAAGTAATTTATACCTACACTAGCAGCGCCCCGCGGTTTTACCCGCGTTGTGCCCGTTCCCGTGGGAATTTCGGGATAAAATGTAGCCTATAGCCTTCCTCGTTAAATAGACTATCTAACAGTGAAATAATTATTCAAATCGGTTCAGTAGTTTCTGAGATTAGCGCGTTTAAACAAACAAACAAACAAAACAAACTCTTCAGCTTTATAATATTAGTATAGATGTGTAGCAAAACTATTACAATGTGACTAAACCGGCAAGTTTTATTTAAATGGAGAGCGTCAAATATGTATATCTTTCAACTTTTACTATAGAACTCCCCGAATCGTAGCTTGTAATGTCAATCAATGTAAACAACCGCGACACCCTTTTCTTTACAATTTAAGTGACTCTGTTAGAAAGAGTTTTATCAATAGTTAAAAACTAAGTAGGTACTATGCAAAACTTAAGAGAACCTTGAATTCAATTGCATTGATTAATAAAGTTTATGCAAATTGTAATACGAGACAGTTAGCGCCATCTATCGAAATATAACAGAACTTATTTTAGTTAAAAGTTTTTCATTGGCTATGTTTATAATTTCTAAATGTTTTATCGAATAATATTAACATGATTACAAATTCTGGGTATATTGACTAATAACATTCACTTATATATCGGGAACTGTGAAATTAGCATCATAATAAATAAATAAATAATTGTAAGGTGTAATTTATTGAATAGTGGAAGAATATAAAGATAAGTTAACTGAAAATTAAACTGAATCGTATCTAGTTAGTTACATTATTTTTATACAATTAATGGTTTGTGATCACCACCCCGCATTAGGTAAGCGTGGTGATTACGCCTAATCCTCCTCACTGATATCTTCAGTGAGACGAGAGGCCTTAGCCCAGCTGTGGGACTTTACAGGGTAACTTTTCTTTCTCTCTTTGTTTCAACGAGGCTAATTAGAAGGTAAATGTTTCTATATTTATGTTTCTTTAATAGTTATTATTAAGATATCATTACTTCAACTAACTGGGTGATACACTCTAAGTAACCCATTGAGAGGGGAAAATGGGGGTAAAACGGAGGACCGAGGAGGGAGACCTAGTAAGTTCAATGTTATGTCAAAACAAAAAGATCAGATTAGCTATCAATTTCTGACATAGGTACGCAATTTTCCGACGAGCAATAGACACAAAACATAGTACCTATAACGGTGTTTTAGAGACATCACGTTTATTAATAACGCCCATAGTGTTTAAAAAAGTAGCAATAAAATAGATTATTTACTTAAAACCTTGTATGTCTCTGTCTACCAAAACAGAGCTTTATACTGATTATCGGTTTAATCCCTGATTAAATTTATAATTCTGTTTTACATCTACAAGAACTTAATCAAGTAACGGCTTTTTAAATAGGAAGTTAAATAATACCCGAAGGTTGACTTTAACAGATACAGTGAAGCTTAAAAACCAATTAAGCATATAAGGTACAGTCGCGCAAAAAAGTGACCGTCAAAATATCAAACCGATCAATCAAAGCAATGATCAATCAAGTTGACGTTTAGAATGATGAAAACGAAACGCCTACTTACTGTTAGTTATACGAACATTATGTTATTTACTGTTTTTATAAGGGAACGTTGTTTTTGATCATAATTATTTATAATTATGGATACTCATTTTGGTTTATTAGAGGTTGTATGTGATTTTTAAACAAAAAAATACCTATTTTAAATAATACTTCGGTTATAGGGTTTCACAGAAACTGAACTTTAGTTAATGTCGTCTCTTTATCATTCACAATAGTTAACAAAATCATAAGTAAATTGGACTAGAGTTCAGGTAAAGGACATTAAGCGAGTATAGAAGTTATGCGTCCTCACCCCAAGCAACGCTCAAACATTTTACTTTATGCTCACTTTCCACTGAAATAACTGGCCGCTTAATGTTAACGACACTTAAATCCTTAAAGGAACTTGGATTTTTTTAATATATTATAATTGAAAAACACCAAACCAGCAATAACAATTAACGTAATTCAGTTAATATTAAACAAACATTTCTCTCCAAACAATAAATCTCACAGCCTTCCTATCTTTAAACTGACTCGTAACTTACTCATAAATAATACTCGATAAACTGACGAAATAGTAAAATTTATATGTGAGGTTTGAATTATAATTGCATTGGGAAATTATTAGGTGCAGACATTGGCATGGAGCGAGCCGCGGGCGAAGCGATATCTGATGCGTGCACTGACAGTTCGCGTTTGATTTGCGAATGAGTTATGTGCGCGACTGTACTTAAGTGGGGTGATATTGTACGTAAATTTAAAATATGTGTTAAAAAGTTACATGTATCAAAGTGATTGAAAGCGGTAAAACTATATACTGATACAAAATATATTACAAAAACACGTTAATAAGTAAGGTTACACTAAAATTAAAGGAGTGAATATTCTCCTTAACATTTTTAGCACAAACATAAATATCGTTATCACTAAAAAACTTCCAGAATTCAAAACAATAACCTAGGTATACCTACACCAGTTTCCAAAAACACCAAACAAAATATTAGCAAATGGATTGTTAGCGTTATCAGTAGGGTAAATACACCTAGAGCAGAGCAACTTCTATTGTCGGCGGAATCCGAAACAATAGGAGATTGCTTATCACTGTCTCACATACGGTCAACTTCAAAAGCGACCGACTTTTCGTGGTAACTTGTCATTATAGGTACTGTAAACAAATGAACACCTTGGTGTTTATTGTTCGCGCACCTATAGAAATGGACCATTCCGACCAACAATTGGAAGCGAAATTTTTCTTAGAAATTTCGGAAAAACATGTTGAAATACGTTCTTTAGCGAATAACTTTACTTTGTTATTAAGTTTAAAAAATTGTTTCGTTGCAATGTTAAGGCAAATTATTCAATTATTGCATTTTTAAATTCACTTTCATACAAAACATTTCATGCATCAAAAAGGGGTCAGGTTATTAACGTTAATTGTGAGCATTGAGCTACAATATTGTGTACTCCAATTAAGAAATAAAATGTATGCAAGTTGATTTATTAAAATTACTTGTTAAGGATTCTCAACATCTTGTATTTCTTTATACGTTTTTCTTCAAAATTCTGAATTACTTGAGACATTTTTATCCTGTTTTAAATAATGAATTACTTTCAATTCATAGGCATTTCCTATAACGAACATTTCCTATAACGATTAACTATTGGATAAGATATTTTTACAGGGTCCAGTAACTTTATAATTGCTTTATTTCTATTTAACTTTATTAGTTAACAATAAACGAGCATTACATATATTTAAACTTACAGCCTTCCTAAATAACGTATCATACCTATTAACATTTGAACAAGATTTTTCGCAGTAGTAAGACAAGTTAAATATACTTCAATTGTATGAAACTAAAAAGCGGCAACATAAAGTAAAACGTACAATAACAACATGTCACCAAAGACTTAGGATTAGTTGACCATCAAAAGACCGCGCCGCCACCCATTGTCTAACGAATCGTTATCAACAAGGCACGTGATATCGCCACCCTTTTGTTTCAACCAGGTACCAGATAAGGGTTGGCAACGCCTTTTTAACCCCCTCTCCTCAAAAATGGCTTCTTTTGGGTTTAACACTTGTGTCACAGGATAATCTGAGATTAGTTGAGTCTTGGACGTGTAATCTTACCGACCGGACCCTGCCAAAGTTGGGTGTTTTTACCCTATGAAAGTGAATACTTTAACCTATATTTTGGTGAAGAAGAAATGTGATTTGATAGTTAAAACTAAGTTAAGGTGTAGTTGACTTGGACCGCTTGTGCTAAGTTACCATTGTAAAGTGCAAAATGGATGAGTACAGTGAAAATTCACTGATAAATCTGACTCAGTTTGTCAAAAGATGGTGGGAAGACGATTATTATAAGGTTCGTAACACTTTCAAGTTTTAAGTTTCCTCAAGAACATATAACATTCATATTACATAGCTACTTTATTAGTTACTTGACAACGAATTGAATATCTTATCTATACTCATTCAAACCTTGTCATCACTACATAGTATAAGACAAAATTGCTCTCCGCTGTCTGTCCCTATGTACCTATGCTTAGATCTTTAAAACTACGCAACGGATTTTTTAAAGTGATTCAAGAGGAAGGTTAATATGTATAAAATTCATGAAATTCTTACAGGAACTGGCACAACGCGCGTAAAACCGTAGTGCACTGCTAGTATCTAATAAACCTGAAAAGTTTGTCTGTTTAACCATCCATCCTGAAAAACTATAAAGGTTATTTTCCGACTAATGGCTAGAAATCTCTTTGAATCTACTCTATGCTCCAATAACGTCGTCACTATACCAATATTAGACTCCTCAAAATCGGCTTAAAAGTAACCAATACTAACCTCTTATGCAATTACTATTTAATACTCCGAAGCCGTCACTCGGCTTAACAACAGATTATAACAAACCACGGATAAACGGCTGTCCACACTGTATCATTACACTACAAGGATTAAGGTTGGTTTACACTTACCCATTTGACGCGGGAGTACCTAAATATTATACTAAATGAACCGGTCTGTATCGCGTTACATAATATTATGTATGTTCAATAAGGAAAATCTGTTTTTTCAAATTTGTATTTTATTTTGCATTAAATAGCAACTTAAAACGAACGTCAACATAATATGAGCTACTTAAGAATACTTGTGCAATGCAATCCTCCCTATGTGGGTATTCAGCTAAACATTTTTAGCATAACAAGTCCTTGTGATTGAAACAATAAACTTGGTGCAAAAATTCTCAAAAATGTGCATGTTTTTTTATTATATTGACTCGAAAACTATCACGATTTAACAAACTACGCCGATACCCATTCTAAATTTAAATTCTGTAGCGGGGTTGACTCTGTACCAATGAGCGACAATCTTTAAAGCACCAACCAATCACCGTGGATTATATGGCATCTAAATTGTATCAAAAAAGCTTATAAAAGGTTAATTTGATCCGTGGACAGATTACAGTGTCGTTGTAATGATTTTGTATGAACTTATAATTTGAGTAATGGACAATCTTGGAGGAAATGAGCGCTTTTATTAAATTGATTAGCGAACCGATGTTCGTTGCTTTTGTACCGTTCGTTCAATTTTCTAATAATTAGGTAGAGAGTGTGTGTCATGAAGATAAAAGATATAGCTGATATTAAACATAAAACGTTAGTCGTAAAATGCAACAATAAATATTTGTAAGTTTTGAGATGAGGTATTCTCTTATTCTGTCTAGATCTTTAGATCTAGGTACCAATTTAAAAAATCTACAAAAAAGCGTCGTTTCTGTAAATTGAGCGAGTTGGCAAGCCGCACGCTGGCAATATCAATAAAAAATGAGCGTTACACACAGTGTCAACGGAATCTTAAAAGCTCTACATTTCGCCGCTTTGTAAGCCCAAAAATAGCTCAAACCTACAACCAAACAACATTTTAAATTGCTACTCAATAGTAAAAACCCAAAAATCCAAACACATCATCACATTTTGTCCAAATCAGATCGACACACATCACTTTCTAACTATAAACTAATACTAATAGTCTGATTCACAGACATACAACGTTAATCAAATTATATGATGTACACGAAATGGACACCCACGTCGGTATTGTTCGGCCGACGACAAATATTGATACAAGAGTGATTGTTTGATGTTTTACCAATGTACATAGAATAATACATTGATTTTGGTGTACATGTACTCGAGGTATGTGTCCATGGAATCACATGTATTAACCTTCACCGTTTTCAATATTAAAAGAAAGGATGTTATAATAGCTGTAAAGTAGATATTAAATATCGTCCCAAAGATCGTCCAAATAATAACCAATATTACACGCCAGATAAATATAAAACATTTAATTTTCCCACAAGAAAAAACGGCTCTCAACGCTTTAAAGATCATTAAGCAAAACTGCAACGCATTTTGCGCATCACTGTACACAAACCAGTTTACTTACTTCATGTATCATGCCTGAACAATATGGCATGTCACGACAGAGAGACGGCGAAAAACGAACATTAAAAATACTAAAAAACAATCAACATTGACCAATGAAAGTATACCAAATATTAAAGCACTAAGGCACACTTTGTGTCGGCGGATATTGTTGAAAAATACCATGAAATAAGCTTGTCCGTTTTGCCGGTAGGCGTGAGACAGATATGTGAACGGATTTATGTTGGTGACTGTACATGCGCCGATGTTAAAGGTTGGCCGATTTAAGTTGCGAATACACTTGATCGCAAACATTATTAGGGCTTTCGATTGAATTATCAAAGAGTAGATTTAAAGTGTAAAATAGTGAAACCTTATATAATATAAAGCTTAATTTACAAAGGCAGAGTAACTCTACCATATTCTGTACTTAGGACAAATTCAAATTAGAGTACAATTGACGCGAAAATTTCGAAATAGACGTAGCAAAATAACCCCTAATTGTGCCGAAACCAAACATAATTGTAATATTTTTCGTAGTGTTAATGCAAACTTCTATAAAGAGTTCAACCGCAAAATGGCCGACTGTACTCTACGTCCGAAATTGTCTCTGGTAATAAGTAACAGTTTGGGGGTCGATGACTTTTGGCTGGCGGCGATTTGCGTGCTTTTTTGTATGTTGACATTCCCACAGCACAGTAAAGTCCGGGCCAGACAAGTTTACGAGTAACTTACGGCGCCACTATAGCATGTCAGTACAACTTACTATGACGGTTAATAGTTCCGAATCCGACCACGGGTTCACTTTGTCGTGCACAAGTACTTACTATTATAAAACATTGTCTCTACAATGTCGGATTGGTTCTCTACATAGTTTCGCATCAAGATGTTAAAATGTTAGAATATGTTTAATAAAATTTTAATTACTTTAAGTTATTAGTTAACGATGCTGTAAACCTTGATGATAGATGACTGTTATATGGACATTAATACTCCATTAATGATTTAGTTCATTTTCAATTTAATGAGAATAGTTTAGTTAACTTTGCCGACTTACTAGAACGGTTATCTTAGTGGATGTTTGTATACATATGTCAAATCATTTTTTTCTGTAAACAATTATGGATGTTCTACCAACCATAGACAATCTATAGAGTAAAGAGTAAAGAATCATAGTGTCTGAAATAACTAAGCTTGTTCGTAATTCAAAATCGTTTAGGTATTTCATTTATTCAATTAAGTGTTCCAATACTACATTTTCTAATTATATATATTCTTAAGGAATGTAATATTCTACCAACAACTAAGTTCTTTGAAATTAACAAGAATAATCTCTATTTAAAATATCAACATCTCTAATGTTTTATACCTACTCAATTAAACTGCAATTTAAATGATGTTCCAATTTCAAACAGATGTGTTCGTTTTTCAAACTCACAAACAATCACAAAAAGTTGCCATTAAAAATAAAACATTCAAATTACGGTCTACAATTACGAGAACTCTCCGCGTCTCAGACGTATATTTTTCTTAAACGACACTTTATTATCCATTTTGTGGCATTAGAAACGAAACGAAATCTTTTTTTTATGTAATTACAACATTTTACTTTAAATTGCCCCCGTCGCGGGCAAATGACAATTTAATTTTCCCGAGAAATGGGGTAATGATATGGCAACCCTTCGGTTACACGGTATAATCGAGTGACAAACTGTTTTAAAGTGCTGTAATCACAGATCGTATCAAAGAAATGGATAGGGTAGGGCTGCACTGTTTTTATGAGGGTTTGAAACAAATTTAAACATCGAACACTGTTGTATGTGTTTCTATGATGTTTATCGGAATAAAATAGTCTGTAATTTAGTAGTTGTATTAATCTTTAGTGTGTACAAAGGTTAATAGTTGCGATTATGAAATTATAGTTGTTTTATAGGTAAGGTGCTTAGTCTATCTAGGTATGTGATATAAAACTATTTCAATTCATATCAGTTTTAATGCATAATACTTTAATTTATTTGAGTTATATTTATAATTTTGCAAGGTGCATAAAGCGCAGTTATGTAGGTTCAATTCTACCTAATATTTATCTATTTCTCTACATCTCATGTTTAATTATACACAGTGAGTTCTTGGACTTGGTAGTCCTAAAATAATTCAATGGATTTGCAAACGGCTTTAGTGATTCATAAGCATATTAATAATTGTATTTGTTAAGCATATAAAAGTAGTAAATAATGTAATATAGTCAAACAGTATGTATACATATTATGATGTACTAGCCGCGTCCCGCGGTGTTACCCGCGTTGTACCCGTTCCCGCGGGAATTTCGGGATAAAATGGATCCCATGAGTTATGAGCTATAATACTGTAAAGTTTCATCCAAATCCTTTAAGTAGTTTTTTCGTGAAAGAGTTACAAACATACATACTTTCATCTTCTCAAACTGTCGCATTTATAATATTAGTAGGAAGTCATGAAGCAGAAATTTAATCACTACCTATAAAAGTATTATTATAAGACAGTTCAAAATGTTAAAATGAGATCAAATTAAGAAATAGTCAATCCAAATCTACTCATTGCATGACATTTTAATAACGAACAAATTACTCAATATGAAATCAAGTATTTTTTGTTTACGAATCAAAGTTAAGTGGTCGAATTAAGTCGAATTTAACTTTGACACAGCCGACTCACCCCGAACGTAAATGAATAGTAATTTAGTTTCGAAATGAAATGGTTTCCAACACGCGACACCGAAACACTTTTCTATTCTCAACTTAAAACCGTCATTTTACACAATTTTACACAATTGCTCTTGCTTCTCGGAATTAATTTGATATTGGGTTTTGAAAACGCAAGGTGTGGTTCTGTTATACCCTTATACTTATTCCGAAGAGCCATTAGAACAACCTGTAGTTATTGCTCTAGACTCGATAATCTTGGAATTAAATGTATTCGGTGCATAATTTTGTTAATTTAATGTTTTGTTAGAATGTTCAGCCTTAAGGTCAGTTAGGACAGTTGGAAAACGCGTTTGACTCGCTGAATGGTAATTATAAACAGTGTTATAAGTGCTAATGCCGATTTGCTAACACTAATGACATTGTATGTGTGTGCAAATCGTAATTGCACGTTATTTACATTAGTATACACGACTCTTTCAAGGTTTATGTTAAGAATCAAAACTTAAACGCGAGTAGTTAATTACAAATCTGATTTAACGCTACTCAATTAATTGTTTTTACTTGTCTTATTGCAAGGCTGCAGTAACGGAAGAGGACGCGAAATATCTACCAATAGTATCACATTATTGTCGGTAGCGTCCCTTTTCTACCAATAGCATTACTTTATTTTAGTATCATCTTTCTGCTATTGGTGATTTTTTTTCGTGACTAGGATTCCCATTAGGTTAGGTCTTCTAATTATAATATGTTTTAGAAATTCCGATTTGAAGTGATTACAGATAAGAGTTATGTCTATAAGTTTACATCAGTTAGTTTAAAACGACGTTAGTTAACAACATAGATACGCAGCAGAAAAGTTATTTTGTAAAAAAAAACTTTACAAAAGTGGTGACACTACGCTTGATCTTTCAAATAACTAACATTTCCTTTTATTTGTTACAGGAATCGCAATCAAGCAGTGCGGAGAGATGGAGTGGGCACAGCTCAGAACACAACATGGCGCTTCAACAGATCCTCAAGCTACAAGAAGCGAGAGCTCTGCACAAGACATCCCTCCTTCCACTGTACAAAAAGAACGGCCTCTCCCCCGGAGCCAGCAGTGACTATGAAAGAGAATCATCTCAGAAACTAGACCAAACAAACCTGGAAATCGAATTCCGAAGACTGATGGAACAATCTGGAAAAGACGCACGCAATGACGAGTCGTTTAAGTACCTCCAACATATGATGGAGGCCAAACACCATTATGAGTACCTGAAGAGTTTGCAGGAGAAAGAAAAGGAGCTGAGGGTTAAGAAGGAGTCTGTTTCTCCAAGTCGTATTTCTCCGATTAGGAGTCAATCGCCTAATAGAGTCTCGTCAGCTGAAGCGTCTCCAAACCATAGCGTTCGTCTGTCTACCTCATCCAGTCCTTTATCAACCACTAGTCCTGTAAATTCCTCTCCTCTTAGCCACCTCCAAAACATGCAACCATTCGACTTCCGAAAGAGCAAATTGAGTGAAAATAACGATAAAGAGGAGAAATCAAAATCTTACGACGCGTCTGCTGAGAAAGCTGCAATGGATCTTATGAGAAACCAGTTCTTCAACTTTTCTCTACCTACAAACCTGCCAATACCGCCGATGTCGCTACCATCTTCTTTCAATCACCCAGCGGCTATGGTTGCAGCCTTGAGCCAAAACCCAATGGGTCTCGCGTCTCTTCAAGCGCTATTACCACAAATGTCAGCAAAGTCAGTAGACATCCCAGAGAAGAAGTCAAGTAGTATGAGTAAATCAAGGTCAGATGACAGAAGATCGGACGACGAAAATGTTTTAAATTTAAGCAAAGACGCGTTCGTTGAATCACCTCCAAGCCAGAGAAGTATGATGCTTGGTAAATGTATGAGCCCACCGAAAAGGCAATGGGGTGCGAGTCAACTACCTCTGAATTTAGGCACGCACTTCATCAACCCAGCTACTGGAAAGAAGAGAGTACAGTGCAACGTTTGTTTAAAGACTTTTTGTGATAAGGGTGCTTTGAAGATACATTTCTCAGCTGTGCATTTGCGAGAGATGCACAAGTGTACTGTTGAGGGTTGCAGCATGATGTTTAGTTCGCGGAGATCCAGAAACCGTCACAGTGCGAACCCCAACCCTAAACTACATTCACCTCATCTCCGAAGAAAGATTTCTCCTCACGACGGCAGAAGTGCGCAAGCTCATCACGTACTAATACCTCCTCACGCAGCAGGGTTAGGTCTTCCGCCAGTAATGAACCCAATGCACGCCTTCGGATCATACCCTCTGCTTAACAACTCTCAAAACATGCGACAGTTTTCTTCCAACATGCCTTTAGAGTACAAAAACAATACGAACATGGGATTCTCTCCTTATGACCAAAGAAATCCTATGAGACGAGGATCTGATTCCACCGACAACAAAGACAATGACCAGCAAGAGTCTGATGAAGATGATGGAATAGTTGTAGTCGCTGGTGATGATGACGACGAGGAAGAGCACATTGATACTAGTGATTATTACTCTACACTAAACAAATCGGCTTGTTCAGTCGAAGACTCCGAAACAGACTACGACCAACGGAGTATAAGTGATCACAATGAAACCGACAACAGAAAAGACGGTACAACTAGTCCAGAAGCTTCTAAACGTAAACGTAAAAACCTCAATCCAACGCGACTAAATAACTACGTCACTGAAAATGGCAGTGAATCTCACGCGGAAGATGAAAACATGGATATGGCGGTTGATCTTAAAAGAGTGAAAAGAGAGGAAGATTACCATCCTCCTGAGAATAACGAAAACTCTGAAACAAACAAGGAGGACGAAACTAAAGAATTACCGAAGGTTAAGAAAGAGATCACTGATATCAATGATGCTCAAGATTTGAGAGTCAAGGAAGAACCAGTAGACACGCTAGAAAAACGTTACAATCACTCAAATGAAGAACAGTATTCATCAGAAAATGCATTGAAAAGACTGGAAAGTCTATCCAAAGGCGATTTCCCACACATACCGAGACGGGTAGAAAACCAAGCCAATGCACCTTGCAATTTATCCCTGAACGAGTCTGTTGATTACTCTGACAGATCCCCTGCATCATCAGTATCTAGTTACGATTATGTTTCGGACGAGAACCAAGGTCAGATCTTTGGACACTTTGATAATGGTTTCCTAGTAGTCACCACCGATGTTCCAATAGATCACGACAACCCACACAAATGTACAGTATGTAGCAAAATGTTCCAGAATATTTATATCCTAAAAACTCACTATCAGAACGCACATTTGAAGCTGATGTATAAGTGTACAGCTGAAGGTTGTCATGCAGCTTTTACATCAAGAAGAAACAGAGATAAGCATAGTTCTAACACCAATCTTCATAGGAAGTTATCTGAAGAGAGAATACCAGATGACTCGAGGCTTCTTGACAAATTGAAAGAACAAATGGATTTGATTGCAAGATACGATGAAGTTGAAAGACCTGTACCGTACGTTGAATCTAGCGCTTACTTCAGAGCTAAAGAATCGGATAAATTGAAGAGCTTTAGTCAGTTACCTTTTGGGACACACTACCCTCCTCTCCTACCAGAAGCGTACATGAACCGAGACATGTTTGCCCAACATCCTTTCTTGTTTACTCCGTTCGGTGTTTTACCTAATTTCCCTCCGTTGCCTTTAAGTTTTCTGCCTCCAAGTCTGAACGCTTTTGGTTGCCAGAATCAGAACTACTCTCCACCTCTGTCGCGAAAGTTGAACTACTACGTGGAAGATGAGGCACCCAGACCTAACAAAGACGGGTCATACCCTTGCCGAGGTTGTAGGGAGAGCTTCAAAGACCTTACCAGTTTAAAGCACCATTGTGAATCAGTCCACGCGCAATCTTTACACCGCTGTACCGTCCCAGGGTGTAATGCCGCGTTCTTTTCGAGAACTCGAAGAAATATGCATTACGAATCTCATATGTCTCGCAGAACCAATGGTAGGGGTATCCATGTTAACCCATCGTGACCGTATTAAGTAGATTAGAGGTGTAATGTTTGTAAATAAGAATCCAGGCAGTGGCGGATTCGGGATGGTATGGAACTTGGGAGGTTTGGTCCTGGTGTAGGGGTTATCAAGGGAAATGTGCTGGTGAGGGACAAAGCTGACTTAGAAGAGTGCTTATGACTTTTGGTCCCTCCTCTGAAAGTGAACCTAGAGACTAAGGTCCCTCCCCTTGGATCTGACACTGTATCCAGTGCATTTGTGATTGTATAGTTGTACCAAATTTTAGTAAAGCTAGACCGGTACCCATAAATTCTCATAGGAATAGGTACTTTGGGTATTAATAAATCATAATTGTGATTTACCTGTATTATTAATAGATATAATTATGTATATTCTAGCTAAGTATTTCAAACATTCCATAGAAATAATGTGCAATAATCATATGTAAAAAGTATTTTATAATTAAGCTTTCTCTTTCCATTAAAGGCACAAAATTAATGTAAAAGGTACTAAGTATTAATTTAATACCTGTATAATTTGGTGCTAATTTAATAATACCGGTCGCGGTATAATGTATGCCTATTAATATAAATATTTTAAATTAAATTCTTCTTTTACATGTATCGTAGTATTAAGGTTTAGTCAGTAACTATGTTATAAGAACCAAAAAGTATTAAAATTGTAATTTTAAGGTATTGTATTATAAATGTACCTATTATTGTAATTCTATTATCTGTAATAATTACTTTTTGCCAAACAAATATAAATAATAAAAATGTTGCATTCTTAAATCTGTGATTTTATTATCATTCCTGTTTAAGTACCTAATAATAGTTATAAGCACCTTGTCCTCAACATCAATTTACAAAGTCGAATATTAACTATCATTAATGATTACCTATTGTGATTAATTTTGAATGAAGTGAAAAAAACAAAACTTTCAACTCACGTCCTGTTTCAAATTATTATCGAAAGTTATACCTACATAGATTTGTTCTTAACTAAGTAAAGTAGTAAAGCCTGTAATGTCCCATGTCCCACTGCTGGGCAAAAGCCTCTCGTCTCACTGTAGATATCAGTACGGTGAGAAGGCTTCGGAGGGCACGTTAAGCACTACTATCCGTAGAAAGTCCTGGTTACTTTCTACGGATAGTAGATGTTACATGAGCCATGTCAGAGGCCTTTGGCGGCTCAATTACTCTGACACCAGGATTGGTCAGGTTGACCATCCACTCGATAAAGAAGAAGAAGGATGCTTTAACGTCATGGAATAATAACTATTACCTACACTAAACAAACTAATTAATTCAATATAAAACCACTCACTCACCACAACACTAATAAAAAATTAACCCTCCAACCGAGCGTTGACGTCAAACATGTCCCGTTGACATTTCACAGTCACGTGACACGTCACATGACATTTGCCGTCAAGTCACACGACAGTCGCCGTCACGTCGCCGTCAATGTGACATCGCGTGTTAGATTCTAGTTAATTTTTAAACTTTCCATTATCGAGCTTTATTCTATTAGAGGGGACGATAAATTGATTTTGTGTTTTTATTTATTAGTTGTTAGTGCCACCTGCTGGGTAAAACAAAGAATAATTAAGCAGGGCAGTTGTTTTTGGAAAATGAATTATGTGGATAGGCGTCAGATTGATAGATTTTGAACCATGATATGGTAAAATAGCAAGACTTTAATGTAGCAAAGAGTATGTAGTATCTGCTATTGTTTACTTCACAGTATAATAGTACCTTACTAGCAGTACCCTGCGGTTTCCGTTCCCATAAGAATTATGAGATGAAAAATAGCCTGTAACCTTCCCGTTGAATGAGGCTATCTATTACAGAAATAATTATTCAAATCGGACTGGTAATTTCCGAGATTAACTCGAACATAAAAACAAACTTACAAATGTTACTTCTGTATAGTATACTCGTAGATTAAAAACTTCAACCCTTCGCCGGGCAGCTGCGTCTAGACTAGACGTTGGACGTACAATCATCCCATCAAGAATTCCCCAATCAAATTATGAGACAAAAAAGACTGTAATAACATACCGTACAGTTTAACGAGAATCATATCGCACGAGATATTTTCTTTTTTTTTTTTTTTGCTCATAATCCTTCGCTATTGTTCGGTAGGAACACGCGACCGATTCGGTCGAAGCCGGAGGGCGCGAAAACTTTACAACAATCGAATTCTGACAATTCAAATTTGGAAGCAACGCCTCCGGCTGGCGGCCATATTGCACGAAACAGAACTGTCATTAAACAGTTTTGTTTTTTTTTCGGTCGATATAACGTCGTGATGTTATTTAATGTTTTAAATTCCGAAATATTTTGAATTTGAATGTCAATTGTTAAGTATGTGATTTATCGAACGCTTGAAGGCAGTCCGAATAAGAATGATGTGATTTTTTAAAATCATTTACAAAGGTATTTTAGCACACATTCTTATTCAATGTCTCACGATAAACTATTTGGGTATAGCAGTTTTATTTTAATTAAAAGCTTTTCCATAAATAACAAATAATAAAAGTGATCCATTAACCCGGCCTTCTAGACTACTTAAATAGGTATACGTACTTTCAAGAGTATAATATTTAAATGTTATTTCATAAACTCCTCCTCATTGTTATATATTCGTTATTGAGCCGCCAAAAGCCTCTGACATGGCTCATGACATGTAGAAAGTTATAACCCAACACTATCTAACGCTGTTTTCAATCTATCTTAATATTAAAACTAAAATGTATCAATTCACTAGCCGCGCCCCGCATTGTACCCGTTCCCGCGGGAATTTCAGGACGTCTGATGTACAACCGTCTGATGTCTGATGTCTGATGTCTGATGTAAATATTACTGTAAAGTTTCATCCAAATCCGTCCAGTAGTTTTTTCGTGAAAGATTACCAAACATACATCCTCAGAAACTTTCATTTACCAAAATATATTAGTAGGATTTAATTATCTTATCTAAATTGTCGGACAGAGGACTCGTTAAATTATCGGCTCCGGTTGTTTCAATCGTCAGACTGTGTCGAAGATTTTTAACTTATTAAAACCTTCTAGAAAGCCATCCCGAATTACGTACAATCAATCAGACCAGACGCAAAGCTCCTGCCTGCTTCTGATATATTTAGCAATTTGAATAAATTACAATAACACGCAAAAATATACGTCAGCATAATTGACTTGAAAAATAAAACAATCTTGAAAAGTAGCCCCCAAAGACGCACGGAAGCCAAAGGGTTAATCTATCAAACGGATCAAAATACATTCAAAATATGTCCAGGAGCTCGTGCCTAATTTTTATAAGTATCTCGACGCACGCTTTAGTTAAATGCACGCAACTAAAGAAACTGTAATTTGGTTCGAAATCAAAGATTAAAATAAATTGTATGGGTGTGTAGTTAATCGGCGTTTTGAGGAAAATCTTTAGCTCGTAATGCTTGACTCCTGATTATAGCTCAAACTAAGCTTAATACTTGATGTTTAAGGTCAAAATGATTGGGTGCAAATAAAGTTTTTGTGAGTGATCGAAATATGCCTAGCATATTTAAATAAGATATTATCAAAATACAGAGAGCCGTACATACCTACCTAATCATTATTGTAATCTTAACTGCCTTAAGTAGCCTGTCACAAAACAACAATGGATGGATTATAACTTAATACTTTTTTATAGAGCGCATTGTAAGTTGCAAACTCTACCTAAACTACTTAATTTCGATACACCCACTTTCAGCTTATGACGTCAAAAATAATCTCCTTAAAACAATCTAATTTTTGATACAATGAGTAGGTATTAACTTACTCTATAAAATGGTTTATCAAAGATACTTTTAGTTATAACGAACCTACAAATATCAGTAGGAGTAAAGTATTAAAAAAATAAAATAAAATTTATTGCCACAAAAATTAGGGAAAATACAAAAATTCACATTAGCGTAAGTACTTATACCTAAGTTCGTACTGCAGTACAAAAACATCTCTCTTGCTGAATATATGAGTACAGAGAGGCTGATAAGGCGCTCTGTTCTTGTATGTAACTACCCGAGAAGTAAATCCTATGTAAACCTCATAAAGCCCCCACACGACAAAAGTTTTCAGCATTCAAACAACGTAACAACGTAGGCGGGTCCTATTCGGTTGGTTAAAAATGTCACCGCCACCCACGCACAAAGCCACGCGATTGGCTGAAAATGTCACCGTGTCACAGCGCGTGACAATTCTGATTGGCTGCCACGCCCATCTACGTTCTACATTAAAAATGAATTAGATTCGGGAGTAGGTTTTATAAATAGAACTGTTTAATTCGAATAGGAGTTCTATATTTAAATTAAATAATCTTGAAAACAAATGTCATATCATTTGTTTTTTATTTGTCATTGACGTTTATTGACAAGTTTTAAGAAAGAGGTTGTAACATTAGGTTCTATATCGACTAAAAAGGTTTTAAGGCTGTAGGTATGCTTGTATAATACAATGTGGAAAGTATTTTCGTTGTCCATGTAATGTCTCGACAAGAGAGCCGCAGAGCTTGCGCGGAAATATTGATTGAGACGCAATGAGGCCGACGCCCGCACTTTGTCTCGTGTGGAGGTGACAAATGATGTCACCTGACGGGCCAGCAATTAAGCTTGAATTAATATTAATCACTGTACCGATAAGGGGGTGTAGATTGGGTCTTATTTTAGGCTTATAATTTAATAAGAGAATATTTATTTATAGTACTCGTAGAAGGTTATCCAAAGTCAAAAGGTACTTATAGTACGTATCTACTCACTTAGCTACAAGTAAGTATAGATATTATGTTAGTTTAGTTGACTTGTGGTGTGTAACTTGCATAAAGTCAATGACGGCTTAGCTAGGTAATTAGGTACCAATAAAGGTAAACCTAGATACTTATGTAAAGAAATGCCAGCCAATAGAACATAGAGATATGACGTATCTATAATTTTCAGTCAAAACCACTTTTGACCAACTTGTTCAGTCAATAGTACTTTTGACTGGTTAACAGTTTTGCCTGCAACATATGGATGAATGGTGTGTGTGTATCTTTGTTACTCTTTCACGCAAAAACTGCTGAATGGATTTGGATGTAACATTACAGTAATATAGGTTACTAACCGCGCCCCGCGGTTTCACCCACGTTGTACCTGTTCCCGCGGGAATTTCGGGATAAAATGTATCCCATGTGTTATTCTGATGTATAACCTATATTACTGTAAAGTTTCATCCAGATCCGTTCTGTAATTTTTGCGTGAAAGAGCAACAAACATACATCCTTACATACATCCATCTTCACAAACTTTCGCATTTATAATATTAATATACTTAGGTGATACATGAAATTAACACATGGGATACATTTTATCCCGAAATTCCCGCGGGAACGGGTACAACGCGAGGCGCGGCGATTGAGTACTAAAGCCTCAAATGAGCGTTGAATACAAACAAGTCCAATTAGAAAACTTGAAATAAAAACGGAACTGCGAACCGACTTTATGAATAAAATTGGTTGTTTTATTAATGGCTCCGAGTTTCAATGGGAATTAACATTTGAATCGATCTTCAAACTTAGTTGAGAGGTTCTGGAAACCGGGAATTATTTTCGCTTTAATCGCGAGCAGTGGGGTGTTAGTTTTACCTACGCGTGTTTTTGTAGTTATATGTCTGTTTGTATGTATTTTACACTAGCAGCCCGGTTACTTTCTACGGATAGTAGTCGTTACATGAGCCATGTCAGAGGCCTTTGGCGGCTCAATAACTCTGACACCAGGATTGGTCAGGTTGATCATCCACTCGATGAAGAAGAAGAATACTAGCAGCCCGTGGTTTTACCTGCATTGAGCCCGTTCGCTGGAGATTGTCGGGATGAAAAATGATAATGATGAGTGATCTATTTCTGTTTTTCAATTTGAATTTTGTTATATGGTATCCTACTAATAAGTTTGTGAGGATTGATGATGCATTATGTATGTTTGTTACTCTCACGAAAAAAACTACTGGACGGATTTGGATGAAACTTTACAGTAATATAGGTCATACATCAGAATAACACATGGGATACCTTTTATCCCGAAAATCCCGCGGGAACGGGTATAACGCGGGTAACACCACAGGCCCGGGTAGTCTATACTAATATTATAAAGAGGAAAGGTTTGATTTTTTGTTTGTTTGTTTGTTTGTTTGTTTGTTTCGAATAGGCTCTGAAACTACTGCACCGAATTAAAAAATTCTTTCACCATTCGAAAGCTACACTATCCCTGAGTGACATAGGCTATATTTATTCCCGAAATTCCCACGGGAACGGGCACAACGCGGGTATATGTAACCCAAGGTATGAAAAACATGCCTAAAAAAATTGGTTATTGGCGTGCGCTACTTAATCTATTGATGATACACAAAAACAATGTTCTACACAATCAAAGTACATATCATTGCGAACAAATAAGTTCGCGAGGGCATATGTCTAACTATTATAGTTAAGACACAATAACCGTTTTAAGTTAAAATTAATTAGTTAAAAAAGGAGTGTAATTTTAAGTTGATGATATTCATATGATGATATGAATCTACATCAAAATAAATGGCTCTACAATCAAGGTTAATTATGTTTCTTTGTGTACCTCTTTAAATTATTAAAATCGGACAGTTAGTTTCAGAGTTATGATGAGAAATATCACTACATAGTATAAAATAAAGTCGTCTCTGTTTCGTGTCTGTTTGTCTGTATGCTTAAATCTTTAAAATTACGCAACGGATTTTGATGCGGTTTTTTTGTAATAGGTAGAGTGATTCAAGAGGAAGGTTTTTATGTAAAAAAATTCCCAAAATTCCCACGGGAACGGCCACAACGCGGGTAAAACCGCGGGGCGCTGCTTACAAAATAGTAATGCTCGATGGCGGGTCTCTTATGGCTACTTACTGTTTCGTGCGGTCAAAGCGCGCGGGGATATAGGTACCTACCTACGAACTACGAACGACGAAGACGTGCTATGTAGGTATTATCCCGAATTCTTCCTCACATGAAATCTTGATTGTGTATACATATATACTCGCGCGAGACATGTAATATTTTATCCCCAATTTCCCACTTGAAATTTTGATTGTGTATATTCCTGCGGGAGACACGCAATGTTTTATCCCGATTTTCCTACATGAAATCTTGATTACCCGAAGCGAAGCGAGGGCGGGTCGCTAGTTTTTAATAAAAATACTCAAGACATTGTACGAATTTATACAAAAACCTTAGACACTATACTATACTAACTATACGTACACTTTATGTATACTATAGGTACTATCATTATCAACAAAGTATACTGAACTATTGTTACCAACATTAAAAAGCTATAGGTTGTGAAGTAGGTAGGTACAATTAAGTTAATAGCAACACTGTTAAATAAAATTTTATGCGGGGTCATAAAGACCATGGGGCGATCAACAGGTTAGGTACCTATATTGCATTATTTTCAATTGCTTTGCCTATCTTTATTGAGGTATTACCATGTGGTTTTATCCGCATTTAATTTGTCATTCGGCATTAAGGCATTATAAAGCTGCAGAGTTTGTTTGTTTGAACGCGCTAACCTCAGGAACTACTGGTCCGATTTGAAAAATTCTATTTGTAACGGATAGCCACATTCAACGGGAAGATTATAGGCTACTTTTCATCCTGAAATTCCCACGGGAACGGGTACAACGTGGGCAAAGGTCACACTATTTACTCTGTAATCTAAGGTACTATTTACTCTGTAAATCTACCCATCTCTTTCGCACACATTTTTATTAAGAATAAACTATATAGATAGAAGATGATGAGTGAGAGAGCAAATAAAAGTTTACGTGCCGCTGTAAACGTTACGTGAAAGCCACTCCACGGAGAACATTACCTTATACTGTACCGTAATGTGAGTAGTACAGTGCTGGACGATTTAATTGGATCACTACCTTTTCGAACAATGTTTATTTTGATTTGCGTACTGTTTTAATAGTGCTGATTACGCCTTATCCGGCTCACTGTACTGACATCTTCAGTGAGATCAGACGCCTTTGCTCAACAGAACAGTAAAGTTTTGTAAAGTACTTATTGTCTCTTTGTAATGTCCCACAGCTGGGTGAAGGCCTCATCTCATCGAATATACTTATCAGACAATTATAAGACTTTAATTATCTGCCTACACGACATGCCAAACAAAAACAAAAGAATACGGTCGAATTGAGAAACCTCTTCATTTTGGTCCTTCGCTGCCATCATAAAATCTCAAAATAAAATCACTCCACATAAATTGTTCCCAACTGTACAACCCAGAATGTTACAAAGAAATGATATACTGGAGTTTTATTCATCTTCTTTGATGGAAGCTTCTCCTCGTCGAGGTAGAATGACTGAGTACCTGCACCTATTACCTCTCAACATTGTACTAGATACAACTTTGTAAAAGTAGATTTGATTAGGTATTTAGAAACTGAGCTCTGAGTCTTACACTAAAAGAAGATTTCTTTAGTTTTGCCTTATAGTATAGACTAGCAGTGCCCCGTGGTTTTACCCGCATTGTGACCGTTCCCATTGGAATTTCGAGATGAAAAATAGCTTATAGGCTTCCCGTTGAATGTGGCTATCCGTTACAAAATTATACAAATCGGATTGGTAGTGTCTGAGATTAGCGCGTTTAAACAAACATAAAAACTCTTCTTCAAAAGCTTACAAAGCTCAAAAGCTTAAAAATGTACGGTGTCGATAATTTCGACATCACATAATATACAAAGAATCAAAAGTCACTCAAACCTTCAAACTTATTCAACCCCCACGATCGTAAACCCAAAAAACAAACACCCCCGAGTTAACCCTTAAAATAATAAAAATAAAAACACACTAAAATACAAATAAAAATGTCCAAGGGTTGAAATGAAATGGAATGCAAATGTGAATGGGTAGGAAATAAACAAGTGTGGGTAGTTCTAAGTATACTTACATTTGAAAGTGCGGGTACTTCGGGTGAAGAGGGGGTTGTCCCGGATTTTATTAGGGTCTGCCTGGATATAAAGCGGAAGTTGGATTTTATATTATAGGCAAAATGGCGTCCCGGGGTAACACCCGAGTTGTAACCTTTTTTAAGCGTAGTGTCGCTTAGCGAGTTTACAAGCTGTGAGAGAATTCTTGAAAGACGTTTAGGGCACTTTCATTTGGACTCGCCAGCATGAACATAGGTACCTTGTACCGTGCACGAGTACCTACGGCTAGAAACTTCTTGATACCAAGGTATTATGTCACTTTCTATTGTATTCGAGGGCACCTTGTAATCTTGCGTTAAAGGGTCGAGTGCGGGCGCGGGTAAAGCCTTTCGTACAATACAAGGAATAAAATGTCACGCGACCCGCACCGGGCGCCCGCACTATGTATAAGTACCTGCGCTATTTATGAATTTCGTGATAGGAATAACTATGTTTGTTTCCAGGTTTTTATTCATCTGTTTTTTATCGAAATCCAGAGAGTTTTAACAATGTAGCGACATAATTTAGATAATTTCCGTACGAAATCACAAACTTAGATTATGTTTCCTTGCAATATTTTGAATGTGTATCTAAGTTACAAATTATTTGTTGCTATTTGTATTAATTAGGCGCTTGAGATAAAAAAATGTCAAATAACGCATTGACATTGTCAAAATCTGTTGGTAATGCGCTGTGATTGGTCAGTTATTGAGCTCCGCACAACTCCGTTCCGCTTCAAACGAAAGGCGCCTTAATAGCGAAAAAGTTAGTTATTTGACATGTGTGATGCTCGTGTTCTATAGCCATCTTGTTTGCTATAACTCGATTACTCGCTAACTCGCTTAAGCTAACTAAACCAACGCTTCAGTTAATTTAACTTCATTTCATATCTACCCTCTCTAAATCTATTTAACTTAATAAAATAGGGCCCTATTTAGAAACACTGACTTATTAATAACATTTTAGCTATCAAATTTCTTATCCCTTTCCGACATAAGCTATTTGTCCAAAGAGCAAAAGAGACGAGACACTTTAAAACAGTGTTTTAGATATATAGATAAGGGTATAGGTGTATAAATAAAGCGGATAATCTTCTACCTTCAAAATGTTAATCTAGCGCCCATGTACTTAGCCTGAGCTCTTAACTTGTCTGTCTGTCCGTTTGTTTCGATGCAATGCCTACAACTTGATAGAACACATTTGTATCAAGCTGTGAACGAAATTTAGCTGTTAAGATGTTTGATGTGCGTAGACATCTTAACTAGATTATAGGTATAGTTCGGTACCTAATTATTCCTAGACCCTTTATGTTAATAAACTTTATGTATGTACTAGCACCGCCTGCGGTATTACCGATGTTGTACATACTTACTTTATTATAGTATACTTACACTATATCTGCATTGTGAACCTACCTGTACATTAAGTAAGGTACTACAAACAAAATCAAAACAATAGAAGGAAAATGGATAAGACAACTTACTTTTGTTTGAATTCTGATATCAATGCCGTCACAAAAAAAACACAACACTATCAACACTTAATTTCCTTTCAAGTTTTCAGTCAGACGAAAACACTTAAATGTTGGGCACCATTAAAACTAATAACGAAGGCAAAGGGAAAGCGTTTATTCTGCCAGTGCGTGAAAATTGGTAAGTCACTGGCAGGTCCTCGCGGTAAAACTTCCATAAACAATGCCATTAGAGGCAAGCGTTACGCGGCAGATTTTAAATTTGGAACGCTTGCTCGCGCGCCATTCGTCATGTCGCCGCCGCGCCAGCGACACTGTACAGCGTTTTGCTATAGAAGGTTCGAATTATCTTGATCATTTGGCGAAGGGTGATGCTGATGTGATGTCAGTAGAATTATTTTGAGTAATTTGTCTGAATATCCAATGTTGGTTTGCAAAAAGAGTTTAAATTGGATGGTGATTAAAGTTAAATTGATGACTTAACAAGAAAAAAGTGAAAACTCTTTATTATTTATTGCATTTACACCTCTATTGATCAAGCAGTAAAATACCAAAACCTGCTGACATAGACTTATTTCTCCAAATTGATCTAAAACACTTACCTACCTATATCTTGGGAATGAACCCAAAACCAATTGGAAACTTAACATGACAAGTACCTACGACCCAACTTACTACACAAAGTACCAAAATCCTTTACTCCTGCTATACTATCTGACTAATGACGTCATGTGTCCCGCGCAGCGCGATCGCGACGGCAAATGACTCGAGATGAATTTAAAATTGGAACTTAGACCGCTAACGAGGGAGGCGGCAACACTCCGCTGATTTGTGAGTTATTGCTATTCTGTTCTTGAACACTCATTGTTGGAACGAGTTTTAAATTTCAAACGAAAGAACATGAACGGAAAGTGTATTGATTGATTTCAGATGGCTACAGTTCTTTTGGCCATTCACTTTTAGACTGATTGCTATTAGAATGATTGAAAAAAAAATGATTTTCTCAATTTTAAGCTTGTTAACGATGAATTTTAGGTCGCATATGGGTTTCCAAACAAAATATATAAACCCCTTTATCTGTCCTCCACATACAAGACTTAAAAGTATGTACCTTCGTATATGATTAAAATTTTAATCTTTGATTAGTAGAATCGTAGATACTACAGTAGTAAAGTCACCATAGTGAGGCAATGTCTTCTAAGATCATTCTCGTTGAAATTAACAGTACCCTATCTGTATAAATCTCCCACGCATCAATAATAAATCAAACAGTAACCATAAACTATAAATAGTACCATAGACACGTATCAACGCGGGTGGCCAGCACTGACGGAAATCAATTATGAACTATTAACACATGAGCCCGGAAGCGGTTACATGTGCCATAGACTAGGAATTGAGATTAACCTTGCATAGATTGTAGACAGAACCTTGAGGTCTAATATCTGTGGTACTCGAGTTTTGACATTTGATAAATGTTAGTATATTCTGTTTATTATTGAGTTCAGGTCAGGTGCTATTCAGTATTTCGTAGGGCGCTCTTTAAAATATTAAGCTTACTTAAACCCTTATCATAATCAAACTTCTATAATATTACTTACTTACATACTAACAAGCTAATTCAATATTTATTTATTTATCAAATATAGTATGACAGAGTACCAAAGCGCTTAACATGTTTATTAGTAGCCTTAACTTAAAACTCTCTTCTCTTTTCTCAAACCCTTGAACTTACCCGCCAAAGTTGACAACTGCCCATTAACCCGAGATAAATCGGAAAGAATGGAACGTTCTTTTTTCAAAACTGAACGTTACGTTCCCGCCTTCAACCGCGATTGGCCGATAGCAATGAACGTGTTGATGAGCTCAAAACGATAGTGTTCGGTCATACAACATTCCAGACAATTAATGTTTATGGTGCCCTACCAGTGTACCTTATGGTTTTGCCGTTTTTAAGCTGAGAATACACTTGAGCAGTAATCAGCATGCTAGTTTACTGCAATCGTCGTATCCTACTAATATTATAAATCAGAAAAAATCAGTCAAATCAGTCAATGAATCAGAAAAAATCACTACATTGTATAAAACAAAGTCGCTATTTTTGTCTGTTTGTTTGTCTGTATGCTTAAATCTTTAAAATTACGCAACGGATTTTGATGCGGTTTTTTGTAATGGGTAGAGTGATTCAAGAGGAAGGTTTTTGTGTATAAAAATTCCCGATATTCCCACGGGAACGGGCACAACGCGGGTAAAACCGCGGGGCGCTACTAGTAGAGTATATAACAGTTTTATAGCATCTCTTTATTGTTTATCTCGTTCATTATAACAAAAGAATATATAATTAAGTGTATTATATAGGTATTATAATAAAAAATAAAGTCAAAAATATTTTTACTACCCAAACAAAAAACGTCATTTATTTTTCGTAAACAATAATTTAGGCTAATTAAAATACAGTGCGTAACTATAATGTAAAAATTTTGATTAAAAGCCTTGAAGCTTTGTTTTTGAAAAAGAAGTAATTGTTTCTAGACAGTACAAACAAGTACAAACAGTACAAAAGGTATGTAATATCTTTTTGAGTATAAATTACGTTTACGGATACACTTTGCAATTATTTTACATTTTTATCTGACGTTTCAGCCCCTTTACAGGAACCTTAATCACGAAGTAACTGTAAACGTAGTTTCAATTCAAAATGAGTAGTGTTCGTTTAAACTTAAGAAACCAGTATTAAATTAATTTTATGAGTTTTATTTCATAAATGTAAACAACTGGTAACATTTTATCCTTTCCTTGGAATAATTTTAACGTGAACACCGCCCTTAGTTTTGAGGAGAGTGTACATCGGATCGTAGTCCTCCAAAACCTTCGTTTTTTCTGAAGGTTCAACTCGAAATTTGGTGAAGAATTTCACGAGTGCCACTGTATACTGAAGTTTGCCCAATTGTCTACCTAGAAGCATAAGAATGACATAAATCCTACTAATATTATAAATGCGAAAGTTTGTGAGGATGGACGTATGGATGTATGTTTGTTGCTCTTTCACGAAAAAACTACTGAACGGATTTGGATGAAACTTTACAGTAATATAGGTTATACATCAGAATAACACATGAGATACATTTTATCCTGAAATTCCCGCGGGAACGGGAACAATGTGGGTGAAACCACGGGCCACGGCTAGTATAATATAATATCAGGGGCCCAGGGTACTACTCGCCTTATTCCCGTTTCCATAGAGATTTCAGAATAAAAATAGCCTTCTTGTTGAATGTGGCTGTATATGCATTACAAAAAAAATCAAATGGAATTGGTAGTTTCTGAGATTAGCGCAAACAAACAATAAAACAAACTCACATGGATAAGGCCTCTAATCTTGCTGATATCAGAAAAGTGAGGAGGATTAAGTGTACTTATTACGTTAGCCTATAGTGCTACTGCAGGTTGTGATTTAGGTATATCTTTAAACTTACCTATACAAGATCTTGGGCCTGCTCCAAAGGGAATGTACGCACATGGATGTCTATCCTTAGAATTTTCTGTTGTAAATCTTTCTGGGTCAAATCTATCAGGATCAGGGTACAGTTTCTCATCTCTATGTATTGCGTAGGGCGATATCACTATGCTTGTACCTTTATCTATTTTGATATCAGTACCAGGAATTACATAATCCTTCTTAGCTGATCTGAGTATGGCTGAAGTCAAAGGATTCATCCGCAGTATTTCCAAAAATACTTTCTCAATATAACTCATTTCTTTCATAGCTTCGTAAGTGAACTTTCCGCCGTAACGAGCCAAAACTTCGTCTATCTCTTGTATCAGTTTCTTTTGAGCATCAGGATGCTTCGCTAGTTGGTATAGTGTGTACGATAGAGTCAGTGCGTTGTTTCCAAAACCAGCTCCAAATACGATGAACACTTGTCCAGCTAATGTATCTTCATTGAATTTAATGGTAAGCTCTTTATCTCCATCTATTTTGGTTGCTTTCCGATTACTATTTAAAGACAACATAATATCCATCAAATCATCAGTTTGTTTATCTGTTCTCAACTGCTTAGCTGTATGAACTATTTCGTTACAGAATTTGTTGACAATTTCAGGATAAAAAGATAGATTTAATTTCTTCCAAATGTCAGGAAAAAGCATATCTGCTTCGGCTGCAAATCGAGTTTCGAAAATATTTTCTCCAGCTTTTTCGATCAGTCCAAATTGGTCTTTGTATAAGTCTACGTTTAGTCCAAATGCTGCAGCCATGATCGCGGACATAGAGTACTTTCGAAAGAACTGCAGTACCTCAAGTTCTTCTTCGTCAAAGCATATGGCATCGAAACTGTTAATTAAATTGTCAGCACAATCATTTACTGATGAGAAAGCATGCTTCAGTTTTCCAGACGAGAATGCTGGTGTGAATTTGTTTCTCAAAACTCTCCATACATCAGTCTCGCAATGAAACAAATTATCTCCCAATCCTTCTTTGCTGAAATTGACTCCTCTATCAGAAAAAACTTCGAAATCCTTCACCAGAATATGTTTTACGACGTCCAAATCTCTTATCAAGAGAGTAGGACAAGTCAGCCTGTATAATCCAATCACCTTTTTATCAGCATACGTATCGTATATTTCTTTGTAAATAATTCCAATATTTTTCTTCCTCAACACACTCTCTTTTATATTTCCAAAGAAGGGAATGGGTTTTGGTCCTGTTATATTTTTAGAAGTCCAATGAGAATATGTCCGAGTAGATAGGTAGTAGATAATGGAACATATTAAAGCCAGTAGCGTTAATCCAATCATTATTGTAGATTCAACTCAGTGAAGATGAGAATGCAGTAATTTCCTGCAACAAAAAAATATACGTGTTACCGTCAATATGATTCATCGGTTGTTTTTAATAATACCAAATGATAAAGATTTTTTGGTTGCCCTTTGCTCTACAAAGGAGCTGGCATACAGACACAAGACATAAGATCCTTCTGGCGATGTCATGACACTTCGTGCCCAAAGTGTGTGAACGTGGCACACAAAATATATACTTATATTATAATTGTTTGTATGGGCTCTGGAACTACCAGTCCGATTTGAATAATTATTTTTGCAATGGATAACCACATTCAACGGAAAGTTATAGGCTATTTTTCATCCTAAAATTCCCACGGGAACGGTCATAACGCGGGTGAAACCGTGGGGCACTGCTAGTCTCAAATAAGGTAAGGCTAATGGTCAACCCTGGCGTCGGAGTTTTAAACCGCTAAGGCCTCTGAAATTAACTTACGATTGGATCAACTGTGGCCGGCTTCTGAAGGCACAAGTACCTTGTTTAGGATACATTTTGAAAGCACACAATTTTCACTCATTTCTTATGTTAGTCTCCAAGAACAAATATGACAACTAAGCTTTATCACAGCATGTGAACTCACACTATAACTGGCGTATTAGCTACCTAAAAGCTGATCTACACAGGGTCAGTAACTGACTACAAATTCGAGGCAAGTCAGTGCTGACCCGAAAAAAACCCTGTGTAAACTGATTTGAAGTCAGTACAGTGGCTTGAAGTCAGCGCTGACTTAAATATTCGGGTCAGCACTGACTTGCCTCGAATTTGTTGTCAGTTACTGACCCTGTGTAAATCAGCTTTAATTGAAGTCTATAAAATCTAATTAACTTACCTGATTTATACTAAACACAGTCAAAATTAAATTACTTTTCCCTTCTCATTATAACAGACCTGAACAAAACGCTAATAACTAATATCATGTTTATTGTTTGTCACACCTTATCTAAATACTAATATTGTATAGTAAATTGGGCGCAGCAGTCACGCTACATTAAATTCAGATTACGGCGATTAATTAATTAATTTTACTAATAACTCGGCAGGTACAGTGCGCGGCAGAATGTTTTACGCATCGATATTTCGAGGATGGGTGCTCGATTTCATTTTGTAGAGCTATTAAGACCCGGAGAAAATTGACACATTAAACCAATCTATAACATTACGTATTGAATTTCTTATACCTATTTTATATTTATTTTTCATTTTTATAAGAGTAACAATATAAACTAAGGAAGCCTACTTTTAAGCAAAGATTCCTTCAGTTAAGAAAAAATAACTAGGTGTTTTCATTCCATTCTTACCTACTACCAAAATCAATTACTCAATTAAAGGAATCGGCCATTTTGTTCTGTTAAAAAAGCCAGTTAAGGTTTTTCCTCTGTTAAAAATTAATTGATTCACTACAATGCATCCAACCGACTATCATAAAATATTGACGGGTAGTGTTTTCTGCCGGGTACTGTAGTTAGGCCGGATCATCTGTCTGGTAATCCTCAATAACAGATAAGTACACACCCATTAGATAAATGTTTATCATCGATTTTAAAATAAAATCTAATTGTATTGATTCATTTTTAATTGCAAAGAACTTAGGGCCTTTCTTGTTACTCTCGCGATAAAACTACTAGACGGATTTGGATGAAACTTTACAGTAATATAGGTTATACATCAGAATAACAAATGGGATACATTTTATCCCGAAATTCCCACGGGAACGGGAACAACGCGGGTAACACCGCAAGGCTTAGTTTTGTAATAAATTTTAATTTATTTACGAAAAGATCACACTATATGACTAAAAACAGAAATAACGTTTAAGTTTGTTATTTAACGTTAAGAATTAATGTTTTATTGTTAAGATTGCAAGTACTCACTGTTTCGTAACAGTATTAAATAGTGACCTGACTTATAGCCTTAATAACAGGGCTTTAATTTTATTGTTTTCCACAACAATTGATTCAAAAGAGCCCCAGGGCTACCATTGTTACAATACACCTAGTAATAGCTTGACATTTCAAATGGCGATATTCGTGTGAAGCAATACTTGGTAGTTAGAAGTGGATTTGATCTCCTTCATCATCGACAAGCCCGTTGGCACAGTGGCAGTGAGAGCGCTTACTGTGTCGGGGGTTGCGGGTTCGATTCCCGCCCGGAGTCAACAATATGTGAAGACATAGTTGTTGGCGACGACGTCTGGGTGTTCATTATATATTCATAGTATTTGTGTATGTATATGTAGTAGTATCAGAGAGTTAGATTCCATAACACAAGCTTAGAGCTTACTTTGGGTCAAATTAACCGTGTGTGAATTTGTCCAGGTATATTATATTATCGAGTGGATGGTCAACCTGACCAATCCTGGTGTCAGAGTTATTGAGCCGCCAAAGGCCTCTGACATGGCTCATGTAACGACTACTATCCGTAGAAAGTAACCGGGACCAACGGCTACTACGGATTTGATGATGGTCTAACGTAAATGTCTTTTTAGGGTTTGTGGTAATACCTTACTAATTACCTACATCCTCACAAAGTTTCGCATTTATTATATTAGTAGGACAATAGGTAGGTAGATACCTTAATAAATCAAACCAAGTAGGTACTTACTCAATAAATCAAATGATAAATAAAAGTGAGGGATGCAGCAACACGTGCAAAATTAAAAATTCTAACTAATATTATAAATACGAAAGTAACTCTGTCTGTCTGTCCGTTACACTTTCACGCCATAACTACTGAACCGATTTAAATAAAATTTGGAACACAGTTAGTCCAGAGTCTGAGAAAGGACAAAGGCTACTTTTTATCCCGAAATTCCAGCGGGAACAGGTACAACGCGGGTGAAGGTGGGCGGCTAGTTCTACAATAGTTCTTCTTCATCGAGTGGATGGTCACCCTGACCAATCCTGGTGTCAGAGTTATTGAGCCGCCAAAGGCCTCTGACATGGCTCAAGTAACGACTACTATCTGTAGAAAGTAACCGGGACCGACGGCTAAACGTGCCCTCCGAAGCACGGAATCATCTTACTTTTCGGGCAATCAGGTGATTCAGCCTGCAATGCCCTAACCAAACTGAGGAAAGTCTCACTAACAACTCATTGACATTGTCAAAACCTTTTCGTAATGCGTTCTGATTGGTCAGTTGAGGTTGAGCTCCGCACAGCTCCACTCCGCTTCAATGATAACGTACCCAAACTACGCAGTTTGATTCAATAAGTATTTCCCCAAAAAGTTTTAATGTTAAAGAGTAAAACCTTCTTTCAAAGGATACGCACCGTGGGAACTCGTACTTATTAAACCTGATCACCGGTTGCAAGTGATTATGTAATTTTAACTGATCACACGTTACTGGGCACAATTTTTGGCATAATGTGCTTAAAAGCAGTAAAAGGATCGTCATTTCGTTATTAACCATCGAGTTATTTAGGTACTGGTGCAACCTTATTTACATTGGTTCATTTAGTCTATGACGTTCAGCTATAAGTACTAATAGGCATAATAAAGATGAAGATTTAGTTTTTATTATTTGTGTGTTTTTGACTGCGCTTATTCAGAAACTACCAGTCCGATTTGAATAATTATTTTTGTAATAGATAGCCACACTCAACGGGAAGGTTATACCTAAGCAAAATTGGCACAGGTACGGACAAAACGCGGGTAAAACCGCGGACGCTGCTAGGTTATTATAAAAATCTATCGTAATGAGGTATACTACTAAAAAACTTTAAGGAGGTTAATGAGTAATGAGATTCCAATTATAAAAAATCTGCCTCCATTTTGAAATCTTTTGTTACGAGTATCATAGGATGAGACAGAGTTCATTTTTGGTGCCTACTCTATCGTATTCACTTCAGCTCAACCAAAAGTGAACTTGGATGAAAACAGATTGACATTTCGAAACAATCGAAAAACAAAAAATACTTCAAGAAATTCACAAAACAAAATCAACAAGAAAACACTTTAAAATAAGAGAACCTGCACATAAACCGATACAATTGGCACAATTAAACTGTATTAATTCTGGAGGAGGCTTCCATTGTATCATGGGAAAGCCCCCCTGGGGGTAATTGTCCCCAAGGGAGGGGGTCTGTAAACAGCCGACGGGCAATTTACGTATCGAGACTTGCCAAGACTGGCGTGGACCGTACTTACTCGCTAATTGCTGGGTAGCGATAGCAGAAGAGGTGACACGCAAGAAAATAATATATTTTATACGATGACATTTGAAAGGGCAGTTGGTAAGCGATTTGATCGATTTTTTAAATCTTAATGTCTAATAACTAAGTAGTCATGTATTTGACAGAGTTTATAAGAAAACATGTTCTTTATTTATCTTTCAGCGCGTCCCATTAGTTCGGAGCGGAGTTGTGCTGAAATTAATCAACCAATCATTGCATTGAAATATGATTCGACAATTCAATATTTTCCAAAATATATTCTCGCAATGCGTTGTGTTGTGTGTGTGTGTGTGTATTCAATTGAGCTCCACACAGCTTCACTCCACTTCAATGAAACGTAACCCCAGAGCATGATACGAACATAAAAACACTGTGGATTCCGACTGATGTAATATTTTCTCATTGCACAATTTTGTCCTACGATATTACACCAGCGGGTGCGATCAAAGATACATAACATCTACCTTACCGGTTAAACATAATTTACAAGTAAATATTCGTAATTTAAAAAAAGAACTTTTTCTGCGAACCGTACATAAGTCTAATTTAAGAACCGAAGGCCTGTTCCTTCAAATACGCATTAAATCTTATGAGTTTTCCGTGAAGCTGCTTGTTACGGATAGTTCCAGATGTCGGGGACCTAGCGTTAATAGTAGGCCTAAGTTAGACCTAGACTTTGTTTAATTGCTAGATTAATTGGATAATTACCTCGACAATTATGGCGTTGCTTTCTTCTTCATTGTGTCAGCGGTATCGAAATATGTTATAGTTATAGTAATACGAGTAAAAGTAGTTAACTTCAAGTATATTTACAAGTATATGGTTATCACTACATAGTACAAAATTAAGTTGCTTTCCGCTGTCTGTCCCTATGTATGCTTAGATCTTTAAAACTACGCAACGAATTTTGATGCAGTTTTTTTATTAGATAGATTTTTTTATATTTTACTCAAGAGGAAGGTTTATAAGTATAAAAAATCCCGAAATTCCCACGGGAACGGGCGCAACGCGGGTAAAATCGCGGGGCGCTTCTAGTATTTCAATAAAGTAAAGTAGTAAAAGATTCCTCAGTGTGGTATAATGGTATGTGTACTCGCCTGCCAAGACTGAGGCCCCGGGTTCAGTTCTTGGGACGAGCCAAAAACCTGATTCCTACTTTTCAAACATGGCTCGGGTTTGAGATCAACCGCATTAGGCAAGCGTGGTGATTACGCCTAATCCTGCTCACGTACTCGGTGTATCACTTTATTCAGTGAGATGAGAGGCCTTTGCCCAGCTGTGGCACATTACACGCTAGTACTATTAAAGTAGTACCTACAGACTGTTTTTTTACTAAAGTATATTTGATGTAGTTAGTTTATAGATTATACAAAAAATATTCTAAAACCGACGAGTAACTAGTTCCAGACCCTTATCTAAGTATATCAGGCTTTATTTAGGCTTATTAGCCCAATCAAACCCAATTTTTCGTTAACAAACGAATCTTTTCAGCTTTCTGTTTGTATAAATAGATTGACAATGATAACAGCAATGTTATGATAAAATTGACTTGTCAGAGTCAAGTTTCTACGAAACCAAATCTAGCCTAGAGATAGAGTCCTACAAATGGATATATACTTAGACGTAACTTAGACATATATCCCTTTATAGGCCGACGAACAACACATACCTACACCCTCTGCTGTAGGTAAGTTCTTTGGACAAAAACCTTTAACAAGATAATACAAAACATCAATAACTCCAAATAATTATTGTAACCAAAATAATTGGTCTGTAACGACCATAGACTATAACAATAGTAACAAAACTCTTTTTCAACAAAGCGTTAGCGCCACTACACAAAAAAAAGTAATGAAAAAATTGAACATTTTCATAACCTCTATTGCTATTAGTAAAAGGTTCAATTTACATAGCACTTATATTTTAAAATAGCTACTGCACTTGGGAGGTCTTTGATACATTATCAAGTTGTCAAATCTGCGTTATTCATTGAATATCTATAATGCTGGGGCCACACTTACGCTCAATGTCAATGCCCATTGAATGCAATAATTTTCAATGCTATATAGTGGGTGGCTACACTTAAACTGTCAATGTCAATGTTCATTTATTGGAAAAATTTTACATTGACAACGGCATTGAATTTACTTCAATTCAGGCAAGATGGACGTCGACAGAGCTCTATATTTCATGAGAGTTAATTTATATTATTTGACTTTATTAAATCATTATCGAATAAAGAGACCATGTTTGCAGAATCTCAAGAAAAGTAATAATTTTGTTGTTACTCCACTCTGTCGCCATAGTACGTATAGACAAAAAGCGGCCAAGTGCGAGTCGGACTCGCCCATGAAGGGTTCCGTAGCAGCGAGTAACATAATAAAGAAGTTCTTGAAATAAATGTTTTTTTATTTACATTTGAGTTATTGAATGAATAATCAGTATTTTTTTGCGGTTTACGATTTATGTCCTAAAAAAAAAACTACTAACTAGACCTCGTTCAAACCAATTTTCGGTGTTAGATTACATTGTTATGTACATCATATATTTTTTTTAGTTTTATCATTCTCTTATTTTAGAAGTTACAGGGGGGGGGACACACATTTTACCACTTTGGAAGAGTCTCTCGCGCAAACTATTCAGTTTAGAAAAAAATGATATTAGAAACCTCAATACCATTTTTGAAGACCTATCCATAGATACCCCACACGTATGGGTTTGATGAAAAAAAAAATATTTTTTTCATTTCTAAGTATGGGAGACCCCCCTAAAATTTTATTTTTTTTCTATTTTAGTGTGAAAATATTAATGCGGTTCACAGAATACATCTACACACTAAGTTTCAACAACATAGCTCTTATAGTTTCGGAGAAAAAAGGCTGTGACATACGGACAGACAGACGGACGGACAGACAGACAGACAGACATGACGAATCTATAAGGGTTCCGTTTTTGCCATTTGGCTACGGAACCCTAAAAACGTGCGATTTTGAGGCAAATCCATCGTAATAAGCAAATACGTCCGAACCCGTTGCGCTCTCGACGCACACTGACAATACGTAAGTGTGGCCGCTTCATGCATTTAACTCTCGCATAATCTCTTTGATGTACCGCCACTCGAGCTATCGCATACGCCAAATGGCATTGTCAATGCTATTGTCAAATTATGACGCATAGTCGTGGCTTCACCTACGGTTAATGTCATATTCTATGGCATATGGCATAGGTGTGGCCCCAGCATAATTGATTAATTTGTATGAAACTCATATTTTTGTAATATTCGGGCGAGTGGTTGAGTAGAGTTGTAATACTTTTAGGAGAGTATTGTCTATGCCAATTTTCATCTAAATACGTTCAGTTGTTTTTGCGTGAATAGGAAACCATCATGCATCCGTCATTAACCGCTGGGTTGTCCGTGTCAACTAGGACATGACATGAGCCATACCCTTAAATTGCCCTGTCAACTGAGACATGACATGGTAGCCACGGACGAAGTAGTCTTGTATTTTTGTTAAATACATCGGTCCTTGCTTGCTAATTGTTTGTTCGAACTATTCTAATAAGATCTGTGTAAAATTGTCTATGCAATGAATGCAAAACATTACTCTGTGGCATTTAAATATTGAACGAAAGAATATGTTGAAGTTGTCAATGTCGCGAAGTTTTGTTTGCGTCAGCTGCGGGTGACATTGTGACTTTTCATTTCAATAATTTTAATACTGTCGGTGGTTAGATTTACGTAGTGTTTTGTTATTTAATAAGTTAAATTCAGTGACTAATACATAGAAACAAAGGTTTCAGCGTTAAACACAAAATTTAGCCTTTTCTAAACCATATACATTTTGAAGTACATGTTGGTGTTTACTTTGCTCGGTGACTAATTTTAATCTCATTTTTTTTATATATTTTGGCTGTTTTATGATACCAAGTGCGATTAATATGTTAGATCAATGTAATCTCCAAACGGGATGGTAAAAACATGAAGCCTAACAGTGGTATTTGTGCATCAGTGATATGTTAAAAAAGTTGAGCGACGCCGACGGCTGCCATTTTGGCCCGCGCCGCCCGAGTTTTGCGCCGAATTAAATAGCTGTAAGTACATTATTTTGTATGGGCAGGTGTATGGTTTTATGTTTTATCCTAATCTATTTAAAATAAACATTGTAATTTAAAATAAAAAACCATATGTCATCGATTTAATTTTTGAGATATTATCGTCTAAACACAAGTCGCGCTTGAATTCGAGAGCTATATTTGTGTTCAGCGACTCGTAATTCTACACCGTAGTTGAATACTAATAAACAAAATACATAAATAAACAGCTTCATTCATACTTAATATAAAAAACATAACACTTATAGTGTTTTAGTTACAAATTGAGCCACAATTAATGTTTTTGTGAAACCCGAGCCGCGCGGGGCAACGGGGCGGTAACTACAATTCAAAACGGGACATAGTGATTAGCAACAAAATGGCGGCCGGGGCAACCGAGCGGTTAAGAACTTTTCGATTTAAGTATAATATTAGTACTCGTAGGTATGATAATTATTAATAGGTATTAGTAACTACGCCTCAGTGGTCTAGTGGTGATTTGCACTTGCCAGCCAAGACTGAGGTCTCGGGTTCAATTCTCGGTTTGAGCGAAAACATGTTTCCTACATTTCAAACATCGCTCGGATTTGAAATCACCCACGCGGATAAGCGTGTGATTACGCATAATCCTCCTCACTGTACTGATATCTTCAGTGAGATGAGAAGCCTTTGCCTTAATTTACTATTAGTAGGATTGGTACTACATACCAAATAATCTTCAGAATGGGAAAAAAGATACCTATATAAAAAAAAATCTATGGTTAAAGGTAAAACAGACCGTTTAAACCAAGAGCACAATAATTTTAATTTGAGATTACACCAGCAGACAGTGTATTAGGAATTACATCAAGCGCCAATATCTTGGGGACTATTAAAACTTAACACCATCAGTTTGAGTCCAAGTTATGAGAAATTAAGATAAAAGTACTTTGTCTCATTGTGGAATTAAAAAAGTCATAGACATGTCCCTAGGTATTTAAGAAGTTTGAACATGAAAAGGTAATATAGGACTTTCAAAAATTGCCTTAACTTAATAAAAATAATATTATAATGTAGTTAAGTACCTTCTCATTTTGAATTGTAACTACGTTGACGGATACACTTCGCTTTTATTTTACATTTTTATCTGACGTTTCGGTTCCTTTGCAGGAACCGTGGTCACAGATCCCTTTTGAGTTTAAGTGTGAGCTATATAAAGTTACATAGTTTTATTTAAAGTGAATAATTACCTACTCAAGACAGATGTCATTCCTTGAATCTTTTAGACAAATTAAAGTCAAACAATATATCGCCAAGAAGAAGAATTTGTACCATATTTGGCAGCTCAGTTATGACTTCTTTCGTTAACCCAGTATCCACACGTCAGTTTATAACTTGCACATTAAAGGTTGGCAGTGTTAGTATCACTGCCGCGATCGGGCGTTGGCAAATGATGTTAATTTTCGAGTTTTACAACGAAACAAAGCGTTTGTTATCTGCCGAGGGATCGTTCACGAACACCGACTCGCTATCTGTTCCTTTGGACTCGTGTAAAGGTTGTGGTGTAATGAGGATTCTTTTGAACTAACTTAAAGTATATACCCGGACAAATTCACACACAGTCATACCCAAAGTAAACTCTAAGCTTCTATTATGGAATCCAACTCGACTAAGAATTTATAATGAACACCCAGCCCAGACATCGTCGCCAACAACTATGTCTTCATATTGTTGACTCCGGTCGGGAATCAAACCCGCAACCCCCGAAACAGTAAGCGCTCTTTACTATATCAAAAAGATACCAATAATTCCAGTACATACTCGTATATATGTACTTGTTTGACAATTGTTTTTAATTGTATTGGAATTAAAGATATATTTTTTTCCGTGATAATCCAGCTTGTACGTACCTACCCATACGAAGGTATCATCAAAGAGAGAGAGAGAGAGAGAATCTTATTTGGTCCTTTTGTTCAGAAAACATTAATATCTCTAAGTATAACCTACTATAACTCATGTTTTTCAAAAATATTGTCTCAAATACTTCAAATAACCCAGACTCATTCCATTTAAAATATTTAAATTCTTAAATATTCAGAATTATTTCGGTAGTCATTTCAAATTGGATAATTTGACACAATCGATTACAGATTAATTTAAATATGGAGACACGGCATAAAGTTCCCATGGGATTCCGATATAAAGAGAGTCCAATTTACATTTCGGTGGCCTATGGCAACACTTTACATTACGCATTCAGCGAATATCTCTTAAAATTCACTGTATTTTTGTCGTGTTTATAATATTTGCACGATATCAAATAATTCTGGAATAATTTTAGAACGATTTGAATTCGAAAAGGAATTTAAATTGCGTTTTCAAAAACTTTCCACCTACATAGTTAAGGTAAGTCCGGGATATATGCCTACCCTTTTTTATTCTTGGTATATCTCCTAAAACACAAATAATACGCACATAATTTTCATATGTGCGCTTACCTCGGACGTTTATTTAATCAAGTTTCATAGTTTTTCGTAGAGTAATCAATAAATAAACTGTATATTTGGAGTTGAAATTAAAACGGCATACCGGGATATACGCCTCAAATGCCGTATATGTGCCCCGGGCTATATTTTCGGTAGGGGATAGATGCCTTGGAGGGGGATAGATGACCGTTGCAAGAAAACAAACATTTTATTCACTATTTTTAGTCATTTTTGCAGCAATAATCTTTATTCGCCCACATTTGTTAAAATAATAAAATGTATACTTCTCATGAAGCCAACCTTGGCACCTAACACATTGGATCCAGTCTACTTTGGACTTGGTGTTCCTATAATAGTCAAGACATTCCACGCAATGATCTTCATCTACATTAATATCATGTTCTCCGTAATTTTCATCATTAGTTTGTTTCTTAGAACTACCCACCTAACGGTATTTTATTATTATATTGTGTAGCAAACCAGCGGCGTAAAGTCCTAGGTGGTATTCTATGTCTTCTGGATATGTCATTGATGGTGATTTGCCTATCTTGCATTTCTGCTATAGCTGCAGCTAATGTTTCCTCGGTCCAAGTAATGACACGTGGTTGGATGCCAATCTTACGCTTATATTTTCGGGGCATTTTCAATCTGAAACATATAACAAACATTAACATATAGCAAGGGATAAACGCCCTTAGGGCCATATATCCCAAAATTTATCGGGGCACATATCCGTTCTTGCAGGGATAGATGCCTTCTATAAAAAGGAAGACAAATATTATTAATTTATCATTAAAATGCAGCTGACAACAATTTACGCAACCTACTCCTTATTTAGAAGTTAAAATAAAACAAACTTACTTGTTACATCCAAAGTTATAGAGGAACGAAAATCACTCGTGAAGTAAAATCACGCCTGCTTATGTAGTCGCCGCAAATATCGACACTACGCACAACCGCAGTTGACAACGCTTTTTGACAGACTGAAGTGCGGGGGGAGTACGTTCATATTATAAGACAATATCATACTCGCGAGTCTTAGTTTTCACGCAGTCGATTCGAGGCGTCTATCCTGCTAGGGCGTATATCCCGGACTTACCCTATAATCTAAACCCTAAATTGTGCAATAGTCGCAGACAGTTATTGTACCTACTACTTTCGGTCGTGGAGTTGACTAACTAAGCGATGTTAGCTTATTGCGATTGTTAAGCAACGTGCGACTCGGCTACTATTTTGATGGGTGGCCGGTAGTGGCAAACGATAATTCTATTACCAGCCCCGGTTATTTCAATGAATAAACCATGTCGAAAGCCTTTAGTTAGACGATCTAAAAACTCCAACACCAGGGTTGGCATCAAAGCTTCTCGAACTTACTTACCATACCACGACTACTACTATGCCTACAATATTTGACCAAATACTTTAATCGCCAAGTGTAAAAACGCCCTAACCTAGTGTAATCGCGTTGAGTAGAAACACGCACGGCACAGGCGGCCGAATTACGAGGCCTGATACTATCGAGGACGACAAATCGCACGACCGCCGCTGAGTCGCAAGCGTGCGCGGAACCTTAGCTGATAAACACGACGCAAATACCAATGTATTGATGGATATTGATACGAGTTGTAATTCTTTTAGGAAGAGGATGACTATTATAAAATAACTAGGTACTCGTATATGTAAACTAGCAGCGCCCCGCGGTTTTACCCGCGTTGTGCCCGTTCTCATGGGAATTTTGCTATGAAAAGTAGCCTATAACCTTCCCGTTGAATGTGGCTATCCATTACAAAAATAATTATTCAAATCGGATCAATAATTCCCGAGATTAGCCCTTACAAACAAACGAAGTTAGAAACTTTACCTCTTTATAATAATAGTATACGTAGAATATATAGATAATTTCATCACGCGGTCATTTGTCAGAAACACTCTTAAAACATACCAATACCAACCGTAATCGATAGGGTCCTAAACCTGTCTCGACTGCGTGACTGTCCAACGCTTTATGAACTAGAAAGCTGGTACAGATAGATTGCAGCGGCTAATAAGAAATTAGCGATGTCGTGTGACCACAAGCGGTTAGATCACGCCTGGAGGAGGTTGTTGCTGTTTCGGTTCGGGTTCTTTTGGTACACTCTATTGTTATTTAGCAGTAATGGCGGTAATTTGAAGGCGATACGCGCTAAAAACGCTCGGTTAGTCTAGTGGTATGTGCTCTCGCCTGCCAAGACATGTTTCGTACTTTTCAAACATGGCTCGGGGTTGAGATCATCAACCCGCATTTAGGTAGGTACTCGTGGTGACTATGCCTAATCCTCCTCACTGCACTGATATCTTCAGTGATATGGAGGCCTTTGCCCAGCTGTAGGACATTACAGGGTTATTACTACTACTACTACTGGGTAATAGAAAAAACAAGTCCAATTAGAAAACTTGAAATAAAAAAATACAGTTTTAGTTTTAGCTAACCTAACCTAAATCGATTATTTTTATGTAGTGCCTGATTACTATAATCTAAGTATTAAATTTTATCTTCACCGAGATAAAAGGCCTTTGCACTGCAGTACGTTACAGGCTAATAAACATTTTCTTGTAACCAAACATAACAATTCTTGTATTATCTACATCCTACGGTGGCGTAGTGACACGTGCTTTGCGCCTGTTTAAGAAGACCCGGGTTCATGTCCTGTGGTAGTGCTAAGTATATTTTTTACTTTTCCAACATGAAACAGATTTGACATCCAACCCTGATTTCCATACATCTTTTTAAATCCTACAGTACTACATAAAACCTGTGATAAAATCTAATACCTTGACATTGCCCATCACTTTTTACCACATTCCAAAGATATACCAAATGAATAAAACGCGAATAGAGACTAAACCTGGTTTGGGAATCGCTCACGATCCTTTAGAGACCACGAATCAACACGATTTACTGTTTTATTCGAACATACGTTTGGGATTCCGAGGTACGACTGTTTACAAATGATATAACAGTTAGGTACATCTTAGAATTCTTAGGTTGAGTCCTGCTAGGTACTACTTAGGTATAAGAACATATTCTGTACTGTACCATCTATAGTTTGTTATTGACAGCAGCCCGTGATTTTACTCGTGTTTTGACTGTTCCCATGGGAATTTCGGAAAAATAGACTACTTAGAACCTAATAAAACCAAAATAATTATTTAAATTGGACCAGTAGTTTAACTGACTTTTTACGTAGAAAACGATAGTTTTGGCCCGTTTTGTTCCAAGACCCTTAGTTAGGTATTACCTTTACTTATCAGTATCAGTCTCATGTATCATAGTGGTAACTCAATGCCTTCAGTCTGCCGTGACGTGACCACTAGTGTTGCAAACCACTCGAAACCGGGATATCAAAGTACGTGTTCACTTAAACAACCTTTTGTGTCGCGAAAGAACCCGTAGTAATACGTTAATTAGGTTCTTGGGCCTTGAAGTCTCTGCTATATTAAGTCAATCTAAATAACCGCGCATTCGTACACCTATTTACCAGTAAGGTACATATATTATGTAACTGTACCAGCCGCATCTTAAACCTAAGTCTCCAATACAGAGACCTAGGTTTAAAATAGGGATCTAGATTCTAGATAGACAGTAAACTTGTAAATGAAACGCTTGTCGTGATGAGTTGACCGCCCGTTCACGGAGCTCTCAGAGTAAATTGAAAACACTCGTGACTCTCATTACTTATTACACTTAGAATGATCAATTACAACCAGTACCTTTAAGTATACACTGGTGAATATTACTTAGAACTTAAGGAGTATAGCTTTCTATAATATAGTCGGACTATACACATCATTGTGTGTATCTTTAGGTGTAGAATAAAACTGAATAGCTCGCTTTTTAGTTTGAACTTTAAAAACTATTAAACTATCGGTTGGATTTGAAAAAGATTTTTGTACATGGTGGCTACGCAATTTTACATGTTTTATTTTACATGTCAATCTGACGTTTCGGACCCTATATAAGAATCGTGTTCATAAGACTAACAAAAAAACGCGTACGAAGGCGTCTATACAAGGAAAAGTATAGACGCATAACACCTCAGATGTAGCCACAGAGCATAGAAGCACCGCGCTCTCCTACCGGCCCGGCGGTGCTTCTATGCTCTGTGGATGTAGCTATATTTAAGAGGAAGGTTATAGGTTACTTTATATCGCGGAAACGGAAGCGGGTACACTTCGGAAAAACTGCGGGACGCGTTCAGTAAAAGATAAGGGTCGAGAGTTTAAAATATAATAACACACAAAACACATTATCTTAATATTTTATTCCTTTTTACAACTCTTCTTATGCCTCAATATTTCAACAGGCGTCATATACAAAACGACATCACAAATATCACACTTATAGTCCTTAGCATTAGGTTTAATTTCCTTTACCACTTTAACTTCTTCTTCTTTCTTTTCTGTTTTGGCTGAGCAAGTGAATTGTTTGTGTTGGAGTCTTTCTAGTGGTGACAAACAGACAGACAGATCGCAGTTAGGACAAGTCCAAGGAAGGTTGCAGGTTTCTTCATAGATGGTGTAACTCCATTCTGTATCTACCACACTGGAAGATAAAATAAAATAAATTTATTGAAAAAAATTAAGAGGGAATACCGAATTCAACTATCACTTTGAGAATATCTATAGATTACTACTTTTTCTTTCTTCCTACAGGATTTAAATGTTTTCACATTATACCAGCTTATGAAAAATCTCAAGAAGTGAGAAGAAGAAGTGAGTTTGAGAGAAGAGAGCGATTTGACTTAAAATCGTGAAGTGAGTGTACATTATTTTTTACTAGCTTTTTCCTGCGGTTTCACCCGCAGCGCGACCGTTCCCGTGGTAATTTAGGGATTTTTATTACTTATTATCCTATTCCTGAGCAAGATAAATAAAATAAAATACAAATCATTAAAATCGGTCCAGCCGTTCTCGATTCAAAAATGGTGTAACTAACACGACTTTTTTTTATATATATAGATTAGGCAACAGTAAAGCTTCAATTAAATGCTAGAAATAGTTCTAACTAAAAAAACCAAAGTAAAATACCACTTACCAATTAAAAACAACATTATCAGTCACAAACACACCTCCCTTCTTATCATTAACCCTACATTCGTACCCTTCTTCAAAGGGGTTAGGATCTACACTAGGATGCGCGTCATCTCTACTGTATATAACCTTTAAATCGCCAGGAAGCAATCGTTTGATAGCGTAGTATACCTCACTGTTCATGTATGAAGATATGTCTATAGATAGATCGTGTTGGAGATGTTCGTAACTGTAGTTCTTAGTTGATTGTTTCTTGAGTTCGCCTTCCACCGACTTGGATGGGTTGGCTTCTGAAATAAGAAGTTTTTAAAGGGTTTAAAATTTTTTATAATAATGTGTCCGGTCACTAAAAAGGGCCTTCAATTAGATTGATTCTATTAAATAAATAAATGCGAAAACTTTCATACAATAGTTGGTTAAAAATGTTTGGACCCGAGCGGCGAAACGCTAGCGCCATCTATTGGTCGCGGATGGTACCATTGGAACCAGCTAGTGGGTGAATAAATTAAATAACGGAAAATATTCAAAAAGACACCGATTCTTCATCCACTTTGATATACATATTTATTGTTACTTTGATAGTTTTAAAAACATTTCTGTACAATATAAAAAAATCTTAATTTATACCTGCTAGTCGTCTATTGATCAAAGCATCCCATCGCTGTCTGAGTTTTGTAGCTTTAAGTAATAAATTGAGACCATCTTCTGGATATGGGAACTCTAGCAATAGCCAGGAATCGCAGACAATCCTGTTCAATGAAGGAGAAAAGTTAAATATGTAAAGAAAAACTTGTTTATTAAAAAAAGTATTAGCCTATTATGTTCCACCGCTGGGCAAAGGTTGGTTTGTAATATTAGTATTAACAGCCTCTGTGGTCTTGTGGTTTGAGCGCTCGGTTCACGATCCGGAGGTTCCGGGTTCGATTCCCGGTGGGGACAATATCTCACAAAACAGCCTCTGTGGTGTTGTGGTTTGAGCGCTCGGCTCACAATCCGGAGGTTCCGGGTTCGATTCCCGGTGGGGATAATATCTCACAAAAATCGCTTTGTGAGACTGCCCCCAGTTTGGTTTAAAGGGCATTACATGCTGAATCACCTGATTGCTCGAAAAGTAACACGATTCCGTGCTTCGGAGGGCACGTTAAGCCGTCGGTCCCGGTTACTTTCTACGGATAGTAGTCGTTACATGAGCCATGTCAGAGGCCTTTGGCGGCTCAAAAACTCTGACACCAGGATTGGTCAGGTTTACCATCCACTCGATTAAGAAGAAGAATATTAGTATTATTCAAAAAGTGTTATCAACTTACCGAGTAAATCCTATATTAGTATCTATAGAATGTGCTAGTATGAGTATAGTCTGAGCTGCTGGCATCCGCATGGAGTTCACTATGTAAGGCTTTGTAGTTTCTAACAGAGATCTGAAATCAACAATAAATCGCTGAATTAGAATAACCACCATTGGTTATTAGGAGGTACTCGTACAAAATATACAAGTCCGTTGGCACAGTGGTAGTGAGAACGCTTACTGAGCAGGAGGTTGCGGGTTCGATTCAACGGAGTCATATCTGAAGACATAGTTTTTGGCGACGACGACGTCTGGGTGTCAATTATAATTCTTATAAAGTATTTGTGTAGTTATATGTAGTAGTATCAGTTAGTTAGGTTCCATAATACAAGCTTAGAGCTTACTTTGGGTATAATTAACCGTGTGCGAATTTGTCCGGGTATATCATTATTATTATATTATTATAGTAAAACTTGTGGTTTTCTAGTTATTTTTAGTTTATGGCATAACCTATCCCTCATTCCTACAGTATATACCCACTAGTAAAGCCATGTCTATACCTCATTTCCTACAGTACAGACCCACTATATAACCACGTGTACTCATATCCTACATTTCTATCCCTGATTTCCTAGAGTATAGACCCACTATACAAGCATGTGTATCCCTCATTTCCCTCTCCCTATCTCACGTGTAGCACAGCAGCTGCCGCCGCGCGGCCAGCTGGCCCCGGTAGTGTCCGCACGGCTGCACGTCATTCTCCGCGAGCTGCAGCGCGCGCGAGTTCTTGCCGAAGTAAGAAGTCGGGTGGAGGAACACGAACGGTTTGCTATACGTGTGGAACAGCTGATCGGTTACATTCTGAAAAAGAAAGAAGGAATTATAGGTATAGGTTGGACGCCGCGGTAGTTTAGTGGCATGTACACTCGCCTGCCATGACTGAGGTCTTGGTGCAATTCCCGGGTCGAGAGAAAACTATTCCCTACTTTTCAATTTGGCTCGGATTTGATCTCATCAACCCGCCTAATCACTGTACTGATATTTTCAGTGAGATGAGAGGCCTTCGCATTATACATTATAAATATCTATTATCATTTTATTTAATAGTTATTTCTTAATGGGCCTTACCTTACACTGATTGAATTCATCCGCTATTGCTATTTGTGGGTATAATGCTCTGCAAAGCACCAACTGGAAATAAATTTAGTCATTTAAAGTGACATATCACTACATAGTATAAAACAAAGTCGCTATTTTTGTCTGTTTGTTTGTTTGTCTGTATGCTTAAATCTTTAAAATTACGCAACGGATTTTGATGCGGTTTTTTGTAATAGGTAGAGTGATTCAAGAGGAAGGTTTTTATGTAAAAAAATCCCGAAATTCCCACGGGAACGGGCACAACGCGGGTAAAACCGCGGGGCACTGCTAGTTTCTATATATAGTAAGTAAGTTAAAGGTGGTTAGTGGCCAACCCTTGTGTCGGAGTTTTTAGACCGCCTAAAGACCTCTGACATGGTCTATACAATAACGTTTTCGACCAAATCGTATCGCAGTTTTCTATAGTAAATTATATAATGCCTTATTTTATCATATTGCGTTGATTCACAAACTGTTTTTTAAAAACCTTATAATTTATAGCTTAAGCAACCAAACCGCAGTAGGCAAGTGTGGTGATTATGCTTTACCTCTGTACTGATATCGTCAGTGAGACGTTAGGCCTTTATCCAGCAGTCGAACATAGCAAGCTAATATTTAGGTAACTTTTTTCTTTTATATACCTTCAGGGTTTGAGATCACCAACCCGCATTAGGCAAGCGTGGTGATTACGCCTGAAACCTCCTCACTGTACTGATATCTTCAGTGAGACGTTAGGCCTTTATCCAGCAGTCGAACATAGCAAGCTAATATTTAACTTTATTTTATATACCTTCAGCATAATCAAATCCCGTCCACTAGAAGTGCTAGCGCCTGATATCAACGCCTGTATCCGTTTGGCATCGTTAGTCATTCTGAACTCTATATCTCTTATATCTAAGGTCGAATCTTCCTCTTCTTTGTTCTCGTCGACAATTTCCCAAGAGTCGACTTTTAGACGTTTTTTGCGTTTTGACTCTTCAGCTGCCTTTTGTTTGTATTGTCTGTAATTTTTGAATGATAAATATAACATAGTTATATTATACAGAAACAGAGTTGTATAAGACGTTATTTCCGAAATTATCACGAACTAATCCGTTGTTGTGATTGGTCAATAGAGCTCCGCATGTAAACGCACCCATAATGGCGGATTTGCGTCCGAACGAACATACAGACAAATGGAAACAACCAAATTAAGAAACTCCTCCTATTTATTAGGCCAATTAAAATAGTCATCATTTAAGAAAAGGATAGCAGATTGGGCTTTAGCCTTAAAGAAAATGAATGCAAAAACTATTGTTATGTAAAACTAGCTGTGCCCCGCGGTTTCACCCGCAGCGCCCCCGTTCCCGTGGGAATTTTGAGATTTTTATTCCCTATAAACCTCACGGAGCCCGAGACCTTTCCAACGAATGCAAAACCGTGGAAATCGGTCCAGCCATTCACGCGTGATGCGACGACAACAAAAAACGGGTTTAATTTTTATATATGTCGGAGATGGACGTTTTGACGGCGCCTAACCTCATCGGATGAAAACAACACGTGCAACGATTAACCCCACCACTTCGATCCTATATAAGGCGATGTGAACAGAAACACGTCTCACTCGTTCGACGTCGGTTGCCCGGTGCACACGTTATGATTGTTATGAAATAAACCCGTGTATAAAAGATTAAGCTGACAGCAGAGTTTCTTGCCCATTCTTCTCTGCTGATGCTTTTCCGAATGGGTGTTAAATTCAAACCTGAATAAAGATAGTTGACTTTGACTGATTTGGTGTTTTCAATATAATGGCGGACGCCATTCCGACATCAGAAGTGGGATCAAGATCGCTATTGCCCACCGAGCGTCCAGCAGAGAATGATCAAGATCGCTATTGCCCACCGAGCGTCCAGCAGAGAATGATCAAGATCGCTATTGCCCACCGAGCGTCCAGCAGAGAATGATCAAGATCGCTATTGCCCACCGAGCGTCCAGCAGAGAATGATCAAGATCGCTATTGCCCACCGAGCGTCCAGCAGAGAATGATAAAGATCGCTATTTTGCCCACTGAGCCACCAGTAGAGAATGTTTGAATTGGTCAATGATTTGGTAATAAAACTTGGAATGTTCTGTGAGTATAGTTAGTTAGTACTCTATTCTATTGTGGAGTTAAGAAGGTAATTATGAGTCAAGTGTAATCTTGTGATGTAATGTGATATGTTCTAATATGTTTTCTTATTTTCATGTTGGATCAATGCTGGTAATTATTGTGAGTATTGATAAACCTCGTCCGGGGTAGAACGTGGTTCTCTTCTCAATCCTGTAACCTGAGGAATATGAGGGATTGCGGTATTCCAAATTATTCAAGAATCTATCACGACAAATTCACATTGGATGTTAAATCGGTGATGTATTGCGGTAATGATTGGTTTGTTGGGAAATATCCGGTGAGCTATTTTGTGATATTTGAGTCAGTTAACATTGAGTTTTGTAGTGAATCTTCGTACCACTTGATAAAGTAGAAAGCTTATTGAAAGTATTTTGGATGTTTATCCCGTTGTAAAATATGAGAGTATGCAATGTTCGAACTCGGCGATGGTCGTGGTCTGGATTGACCGTACTGTGGAGTGGTCTGCTGAGACCGCGTGTTGTTGAGCAATGTGATTGCTGGTCGGCTGGTTGCCGTGACTAGACAAGCTTAATGTTACTTACTCATGGCTCATATTGTAATGTGCATTTGAGATTAATAGTCTATTGAAGTTAAAGTTGAAAATGACGTGGTACCTAGTATTCATGTGTTACATAGCATTGAAGATTCCCGATTGATAATAATTGAAATTAACTTTTGATTGAAATCAAGAATTTAAGGAAGAATAGTCAGGTTGACCGAGCGAGTGCAAATTACTGTGGCCGCGAGGTTTAGAGGAAAACGAGTACACAAAATAGTGTCATTGACTGGTATAGGAAAATGCCTGAAGGGCAAGTACCCATTGGTAGTAATTCTGAGCCTTGTGATGATGAACTGTAGTCACTTTTGACTGTGTGGTAACTAGTTGTGCGTGTCCTCTTGAGTCTGGGTGGTCACGGGGATGATCACGGGTGGTCACTGGGATGATCACGAGAGTGGCTGATCACAGGGATGATCAGATACACACACACTTGACCTTTACTTTGATTTGAGATTAATTTGATTTTTAATGGGTACTTGTGCCTGACGATGTTCTAGTATGAGATAAGCAATGTGATTATGAATATTGAGGTAGTTAATTTGTTCATTGGAAAAGAATAATAGTTTGAGCTTTACTAAGTCTTTCGTTGAAGTAGTTATTTAGGTCAGGAGTGACCGAACGATGGTGATCGTTACACGTTGAAAAGCTTTGAACTCTAAATGTACTTACAAGTATACACATGATCGTGTTAGGAAGATGCCTGTGGGGCGGGTAACAGCTGACTCAGACGAAGGTGGAGACAGTGAGGTTGATTAAGTTGTTGATTGTTACTGGGTTTTTATGTCGGTGGGTCAGTCTGAGACCGCACCAGGGTGCCGTAGCTGTAGCCCGTTAGAAATCGGTGTCTACTACTTGTAGTAGTCCGTGGGTAGGCAGTAGGCGGTAGCCCTGGGTAGTGTGGTCGGGTCTTGCCTGGTAGCGAAGACCGTAGAGTCATGGGACGACTCGGCATTCCGAAATGGAAGTGCATAAAGGGCAAATGCGTTTGCTAAATCTTGTGTTGTGACCGCGAACAAAGACTCAGTAGTAAATCAATTGTGATTAAATTGTTAATTGTGTGTGAATAATGAACCAGAGTCTGTCACTGTTACTGGCCTCAGGGTTTTGGTAGATGAGACGTTATCATAATTTACTTTGTGATTTCTTACGCTATTTGATCATATTATTAATCTGAATTTGAGTTGTTAGTAATCATGAGTAAGGTCCTTTAATTAATAAATTGAGAGCCAATGAAGGCTAGATCCCAAGATTGGCCATGAATAAGAGGTATGGCCGAGCGGAATTGTTCTCTCGTGATTTTTGGTTGCAGATTAACACACGAGGACGTGTGCTAGCAGGATGGCCGTGTCGGAGATGGACGTTTTGACGGCGCCTAACCTCATCGGATGAAAACAACACGTGCAACGATTAACCCCACCACTTCGATCCTATATAAGGCGATGTGAACAGAAACACGTCTCACTCGTTCGACGTCGGTTGCCCGGTGCACACGTTATGATTGTTATGAAATAAACCCGTGTATAAAAGATTAAGCTGACAGCAGAGTTTCTTGCCCATTCTTCTCTGCTGATGCTTTTCCGAATGGGTGGTAAATTCAAACCTGAATAAAGATAGTTGACTTTGACTGATTTGGTGTTTTCAATATAATGGCGGACGCCATTCCGACATATATATAGATTATACAGTACAAGAATTTATTCATATTTTCTCCTCATTGTACTTATATCAACAGTGCCATAAGAGGCATTTAGAGGCTAAAGGCCTTATTCATAAACGCTTCCCAGCAGCATTTTAGCTATCAAATGGTTTGTCTCTTTCTGACATACGCTATTTTCCGAAGAACAAAAGAGACAAAACAGTCACTAACAGTGTTTTTGTTAGAGATCGTTTATGAATAAGGCAGTTATACATTTTAAATTCGTTTCACCTTCTCATATCCTTGAGCTGTTTCATCTGTCCGTGGCGCATCGCTCTTTCTGATGAAGACATCGACTCTGGTTCTACGGTCTCCATTAGATTGTTATCCTGAAAAATAATAAATCGCCTACTATATATTTTTCAAACACCTAAGTGATAAGGGTTGTCCACCCCTTAATTTTTCTATGGCAAAACGACGGTTGCCGGGTCAGCTAGTTTATTTATGAACTTTATTTATTTAAATTTAATGTCGCCTGCCTGTTTCAATTCCCAGGTCGAGCGAAAACATGTTTCCTACGTTTCAAACATGGCTCGGGGTTGAGATCACCAACCCGCATTTGGCAAGCGTAGTGATTATGCCTAATCCTCCTCACTGTACTGATATGTTCAGTGAGATAAGACGCCTTTGCCGGCGACATTCCAGGCTAATACAAATCACTACATAGTATAAAACAAAGTCGCTATTTTTGTCTGTTTGTTTGTCTGTATGCTTAAATCTTTAAAATTACGCAACGGATTTTGATGCGGTTTTTTGTAATAGGTAGAGTGATTCAAGAGGAAGGTTTTTATTGTATAAAAATTCCCGATATTCCCACGGGAACGGGCACAACGCGGGTAAAACCGCGGGGAGCTGCTAGTGTAAAATAAGGTCCATAATCAATAAATATATCTAGACTATCCCAATTCTACTTATGATTTTCCCTTTAATATTCCACACTACAAAGTAACTTCGAGTAGGTTAGTGGCCAACCCTGATGTCGGAGATTTTAGACCGCCCAAAGGCCTCCGACATGGTCTAACGATTCTTCTTCTTCATCGAGTGGATGGTCAACCTGACCAATCAGGTGTCAGAGTTATTGAGCCGCCAAATGCCTCTGACATGGCTCATGTAACGACTGTCCGTAGAAAGTAACCGGGACCGTCGGCTTAACGTGCCCTCCGAAGCATGGAATCATCTTACTTTTCGGGCAATCAGGTGATTCAGCCTGCAATGCCCTAGCCAAACTGAGGACAGTCTCACAAAGCGATTGAAACCACCGGGACCAACCAACATGCCCTCCGAAGCACGGTAGCGCTCAGATAGAAAGACACTACAATCATACCTGTAACAAACTCCTCAATTGCGCAGCTAGTTTCGTCAGTTCATATAACCTTTGCTCCTCGATACCTCTTCGTTTACACCACACTCTGCCGCCTCTGTTCTCTGCTTTAACTGTCAACCAAGCGCAGTACAGCGATAAAAGGGTTAACGGATCGCCATGGTCTGACTCGTCGGGTTTTCTTGCGTTCTGTAGGTAAATAAGAGTGTTGATGCTTAGCGAAATGCATAAGAGTGCGTTTCCATTGAGCTGTGCGGACCAATCACAAGATTTTCACAATGTCAATGCGTTGTTTGACAACCCCAATGCGCTGTGATTGGTGAATCGGGCTCTATAATCGGATGAATAATAGTAAGGATTTTGAAAGTAATGGGGTTTAGTTTTAACTAACGGGAACTAGTTTAAATACTACAAAAGTAATAATAAGTTTAAGTTAGAATGAAGTATGGAAAAACAGTTTTACAGTATAAACGAATATTATCTTAGACTTAATTAAAAAAGTATCACAACCAATCAGAAGTAACAAACTCAATTCACCTCACAATCGAAATCCCTATGAGCTCTTGTAGTATAAATGGACCGGATACCCAAAGCGGCAGTCAAGGCTAGCGCCGAATCTCTCTTATGAGGGGGTAACGTTGAAGCGCCGATAACTAGAGCCTTTGCCAACGCCACTTCTACAGGAAGATTAGATAGGGCCCGGCCTAGAGATGTCAGCTTTTCATTGGCTGTTAGGGCTCCCTGAAAAAAAAGACAAATATTTTTATATAGTTTTGACTTTTAAGAATGAACAGTCAACAGCAAAAGTTGGTGAACATTTTAAATTTTACAAAACATTTCAATACTAAAAGGATTCATTAAATACATGTGTTTTTAATGCTAAATCTGTTCATTAACTTTTGTAGTTGAATGTACTTAATGATGTTATTATTGATTCATAGACCTCAAGATATAATAAGCTGCTATAATAACCTAAAGTTGAAGAGATTGTTTGTTCGAACACACTTATATCAGGAAAAACCTATTTGAATAAATCATTTTGTAAAGGCTAGCCACATTGAACGGGAAGGTAATAGGCCCTTTTTCATCCCGATTTTCCCACGGGGCACAACAGGAATAAAACCACCGGGGCACTGCTACAACTAACATAAAAAACTGATACTTTCAACCTTATTTCCAAACAGAAGATATAACTCACATGCTGTTTCAATTCTAAAATGGCGTCCTCAATCGCTTGCTCGGGCGGTGTGTCCAAAAAGGGGAACCTTCTCACATCACTCACTCCTAAAGAGCTCATGAGAAGTAGTAATGATGCTAAAGGAACTCGAGACACTTCAGGAGTACTGAACGGCTCCATGTCTGAGAATTGTTGGTCGGAGTATATACGGTAGCATACGCCGGGGCCTGTAAAGTAGAAAAAAGGTATATAAATAATGTGTTAATTGAGCTTGAAGAAAATTTATTGGAGAAGAAAAATATATGTTACAAAATTGCATTGTAACATTTTTATTTTTGGAAAATATTGTACTTCTTTAAATAGTAAGTATTGAATAAATTCCCCCGCCGTGTATATCTTGGTATGTTCGCTAATCTCAAAAAATATTGAACAGATTTTCACCACCAGAGAAAATTCAAGAGACTGGTTTAGTAAGAGCATATTTTTATCCTAAATATGAATATCTTATGTTATGAGAAATCTTGATATAAATAAACACAATTTTATTATTTACAAACGCAATCAGGTAAAAAGTAATAGGACTAACAATTTTAATTAAAAAGTAACTAATTGTTACTTAATGTAACAATTTTATTTCAAATAGCGCTGATTTATTTATTACCTGTTCTCCCAGCGCGACCCTTCCTCTGATCAGCACTCGCTTGCGATATCCAAAACTCTTTCAATCTCTGCATTTTAGTAGTTGAATCGTAACTCATTTCTTTTACCTATAAATAAGTTATAGTAGTTCAAAATATATAACAACTGATATAAAAAGGACCATTAAACTTTTAAAGGTTTCATTATAGTTGGGAATAGGTGAAACTGTTGAACAAACGTACAAAAGATGATGGGTACAAAAGATGCTGAAACCCTTCTGAAACCGAATGCTAATGAAAGCTTTGATTTAGTTCTGGAAAATTTACAGAGATGGCGTTACTATCAATTGCGTGACTCTTCTAACTGTTGCACAGTATTTTGATTTCCGTATATCATACATTATATAGCAATACCAAGGGTCATTTAACCCTATACCAAGAATTCATTTAAAGCACTAACTTAATGTATTACTCGATACACCCAAATAATAAATACCTAAGACGGAATAAAATGGCAACATTAGCGAACGATAGGGTGACCTTGAAACCCCGAGTGCATCAAATCAATAATATGTCGGGGGTGAAAATGCGAGGGGGTGGGAATGAAAGGGTGGGTTGTTTCGGAGATCGAGGGAGACTTATTCCAAAGGAAATTTTCTCCAAAACGGAGAGAATACCAGAAGCCTAAAACATTTGTTCGAATTTAGGCAATCTGGTGAATGTAATAGAGTTCTTTTTATAAATAAGTGGCGGGAATACATATAATGCAAATATGAGTCGTGTGATATTGAGTGTATCTCATATTTGTGAAGAAGATAGCTGTCGAAGAGATGATATATAGTGATCTTTAATATCAATTTAAATAATAATAAGGTAAGGAATATTTTTACTTGAGCTTAATTGTTTTTTAAACGAACGCTACACATTTTGAGTCAAACTTTTACGGATACACTTTTCGACTTAACTTTGCAATATTTTCATAAAACTGCGGCTTTTTGACAGAACTTTTGACCGAGTCATAATATTTTGATTCAAAAAGGTGACTTTCAAATCTTAATATTTTGCAATAATTATACTTGTAACTAAACATACTTTCTTCTTTGTAACAAATACTTTAAATGTTTGAATGGATAACATGTTTGAAACAATTATTTTTCAATTATTTACTTCAACTAACATAACAAATACTTGATTTGATTTATTTTTATTTCAGTTAGATTCTTTACCTTGAATTATTGCGCCTAGATATTGAAAATGGATTCAGAGGAGATACCAGGTGTGGGTGATATCATCATACCCTTGTACTCTGCGGGTACAGACTTTGATGTTATTGAAGTTTCCGATGATGAAGTCGGTCAGGCTATGGAAGAATCTACCGATGACGAGGTACTTGTACTTGTTACTTCCTACGGATAGTAGTTACTTGAGCCATGTCAGATTCCTTTGGCGGCTCAATAACTCTGACACCAGGATTGGTCAGGTTGACCACTTGTTACTTTAGTAAGAATTTAATAAATACAGCCTCGGTGGTCTAGTGCTATGTGCACTCGCCTGCCAGACTGAGGCCCCGGGTTCAATTCCCGGGTCGAGCGAAAACATATTTCTTACTATTCAAACATGGCTTGGGTTTGAGATCACCAACCCGCATTTGGCAGGGTGGTGATTATGCCTAATCCTCCTCACTGTTCTGATATTATCAGTGAGATGACCTTTGGCCAGTGGGCCTTTGCCCAGCAGTGGGACATTACAGGCTAATACTACTACAACTACGCGTATAAGCACTTTCATAGCAAGCGGTTCTACTTTTTTATGTCTAAGACTAGAAGATTTCTGTCATTTAGTAAGTCGTCTGTAGAAAAACCCTATGAATTTATAATGCAATAATTTTCATCGTGGCATAGCAATATATAAATATAACTGTCACATAATATTTTGCATCTTGTTTATTTCTCAGTCATTATTATTTTTATTTTGTAGGATGATCCAGTATTTAGAGACGCTTCATCACCAATAATGGTAACAGACAGCGTTTTCGGAAGGTCCACACAACCATCAGGAGTGTTGGAAAAGTACGTATTGGGACAAATCACTCAGATAAATTACAAAAATAATTTTACTGTTGGTGAAAACCGCATGAAGTCATTCAATATTTTTGAATATAGTAAGTCAACCTATGACATTATTTTTGAAGTGATAATACCATGATTTTTTTCAGACAAGCACCAGGCGTCCTAATGTGCGTTTACGACGAAGAGGGTGCACCTATGAATTGGATCAAACACGAAATCAAAGTCGAAGAAGACGCAGAAGAACTAGAGGAATTCATTGAATATCCTAACATTCCTAACCTTGGCACAGTGCCTTTGGAAAGCAACGCACACACTGTAGTGGAAGGAACTTATGTGGTGGATAGTGGAGGAAATGTGATAAATATTGGTGAGGCTGTTATAAATAGTGGTGAACCAGCTATAAATACTGGTGAGGTTGTGTCAATTAGTGGGGAAACTGCGGTAATAAGTGGTAGTATCGTGATACAAAGTAGTGATACGGTGGTAATTAGTGACGCGGCTACGTTAGATAGTGGTGCGATTGCGATAAATAGTGGTGGGACGGCGGTAAATAGTGGTGAGACTGTGCTAAATAGTGGTGATACGTCGGTAAATAGTGGTGAGACTGTGATAAATAGTGGTGATACTGCATTACAAACTAGTGATGTAGCGGTGAACAGCACCGATAATGTGACAACTAGTAGTCAGGCTGCATTAAATAGCGGTGAAACGGCATCAAACAGTGGAAATAAGAGCAATGCGAGCAGCATGCGTGGAAAAGGTATTCGCAAACGGGGAAGACTACCCCGAAATTTAAGTCGGATTGGACCGAATTGTAGAGATCCTAAACCAGTTATCTTACCTAAACCCAAAATGAGTCAGCGTGGCAATGACATCTGGCAAATTGGTGATCCACTTGAAGAACTATGGCGGATCGACGCAGTCATACCTAAACATATCCGTAAACTACTAATTGATGATGAACAGAATATAGAACAACCTCCGAGAAAAAAAAGCCGTATTCATAGGGATGAAGACAGTGAGAGTGAAAGTGAGTATGAAACAGACTCAGATTCTGATGATGAAAGGGTTAGTCATGCAAGAAACAGAGAGAAAGATAGTAATAGTATGCTATTGGAAGAAGACGATCGCCATTTCAAATGGTTACCAATGGATTCCTTTCGAGGTGAAGAAGAAACTTTCAAGCCTGAAAGTACTGGTGCTGTAACGCCACATACAAATCCTTACGACGCTTTTCGTGCCATCTGGACTGATGATATTCTACAGTTTATTGCAGACGAAACTAACCTCTATGCTACTGACATAGATTCATCAGTTTTCCAAGCGGATTGGTATCCGACTAACACGCACGAAGTGATGTGTCTTTTTGCTTTTTGGATTATGACCGGCATTATACGAATGCCCACAATGGACAGTTACTTTTCTTGCAACACGTTATTAAAAACTGAAATATTTTCTCGTATAACTTCAGCTGAAAGGTACGGCAAACTGCAAAAGGCATTCCAATTCATTGGACCCGCAGTTTCCAGCTTTAATCGCAAACCCAAAAGTCATCGCTTGAAGCCAATAATTGATCATCTCAATGCAAAATTTCAGTTCAATTACGTAATGGAGAAAGACATTTGTATTGATGAAAGTTTGACACTTTGGGGAGGTAAAATTAGGTTAAAGCATTACATTAGTAGTAACAGAACACAGACAGGTATTAAAACGTACCAAGTCTGCGAAAGTTCAACAGGTTACCTCTGGTCTTTCATACTTTACACAGGAAAGGATACTGAAGGTTTAGATCTGAACCTTCCAGAAAGAACTGCAGTTGTACTCAAATTAATGAAGCCATTACTGAACCTAGGGCATCGGGTATTCATGGATAACTGGTACAATTCCCCATATCTGGCTCGCTATCTCAAACGCAATGGTACTGATTTGGTCGGAACATTAAATGACTCTCATACCGATATCCCAAAACTTGTCATGAAGGCTCCGCTTAAACTAGGCCAAATAATAGGCAGACATTCGGGGGATGTCTGCGTTATGACATGGCAGGACAGGAAAAGAGTCCACATGATATCTACGTGCCATGGCATAGACACTGCCTTACCCGTTGTCCCTTCAAACGTCCGAAGTCGTCCCGTCCCATTCAAGCCACAAGCTGTCCTCGACTACAATAATTCAATGGGTGGCGTTGATCTAAAGGATCAACTCGTAGAACCATACCTGCTCGAAAGAAACAAATGCACCAAATGGTACGTCAAGCTTTTCAAGCGACTGCTAAACGACTCTATCCACAACGCTCGCATTTTGGTCGAATCATCAACAAAGGTAAAGAAGGATGATTTGAAATTCAGATTGGAATTGGTATCGAGCATTTTGAACCGTCATCACACACGAGTTCCTGTGCCAGAAAAGGCAGAAGCAACCAATCGTAGAACTTCCAATGCTTTCCCCCATTTATTGGAGCATTGTCATTGGCCAGTAAGAGTGAAACAAACCGGAGTTGATGTTCAAAGGAACCGTAAAAGCCGACGCAAATGTGCAGTTTGTCTCCATGAAAAGCGAAGGGAACAGAGAACGCCATTTATGTGTGAAACTTGTGAAGTACCAGTATGCATTGAGGATTGTTACAAGAAATATCATACTAATCCTGAATTTGCGACTAGGTTAGGAAAGTATACGTATAATAAACCGACCTAACTAGATTTTAACTTGGTCAGTGATTGTGTATTGTATAGTTATTGGAGGGAGAATGTTATTGTCAATGTTTCAAATTGTTGTCCTACCCTCTGTGCCCTACCACCTGCACCAAGGAAGACTTAATAAAAGTCTCAGATGCTGCCCTTGTGCTAATTAGATACGGGCCCGGAAACATTTAAAGGCCATTGACACGAAAGAAGACGAAGAATATTTCTCGAAAGAAGGAGAAGTAGCTTCGTTTTCTTATGATTTGTAAGTAAAATGTTACTGAGGAAAATCATATATAACTTTTTATCTGTATGTATTTTAATGAGAACTTATCGTGTCATAAGAAATGAGAAGTTTATTAAAATGTCAAATAAAGTTTCAGTAGTACGTTTCAGTAGTATTTTCAGTCATATGTATTTCAAACATGATTAATTGTAGTGTAGATGTAGGTACAAAACGGTTTGAAACTTCAGTGATTTTGCATTCATTCAAATTTGTCTTTTACAAGAAGCCTATTGCATCAACGCAGAAATACCTAGATTAATGTGTTTTCGATGTGTCAAATTTAATGTGTCACTAGTATAACTATCTAAAAATAATTATTAAATATGTGTTTAATAAGCTTTAACCATGGGAGCTTTTTCTTCATAAATGTCAAAATTTATAAATGTACGAATAATTTTGTTGGTTACATACATGTAACCGTAATACTAATAATAACGTATGAGAAACTGATGTATGTTAAGATTAATGTGAGTCTGAACGGAATTAAAAATGCAGGTACTAAATTAAATAAATACCAAATGAAAAACACGTCTGTCTCTTTCCTTTTAAAATGTTTTCTGTTGATTAGCCTCTAATACAAAACAAGCTTCATTTTAACGTTTTTATCTATACTAATATTATGAACAGAAATTTGTAAGTTTGTTTGTATGTTCGAGGTAATCTCAGGAATTATCAGTCCGATTTGAATAATTATTTTTGTAATAGATAGCCATATTCAACGGGAAGGTTATAGGCTATTTTCATCGCGAAATTCCCACGGGAACGGTCACCGCGCGGGTAAAACCGCGGGCCGCTGCCATACTTTGATAAATGTACCTTTCCAGAGTCCACGACGAATCTTATACCGTCAATGGTGACCGAAGTCTCAGCAATGTTGGTAGATACTATACATTTCCTCACGCACTCTGGTGGATAATCGAACACCTACAAAAATAACTTATATCGTTATAGTGGCATAATTATTTCTATAATAAATAAACTAATAATGTTACATATTTTTTAATTCAGCCTTGTGTGTAACTGCATTTAAAAATCTTTTGTTTTACATATAAGTAAACGGTAACGTTATACGTAAGATCAACCATGTGCCGCTATATTGGAAAACAAAATGGCCGATGGCAACGGCAATTGCCGATCGAATTGCTGTCTTTATACACCAGACTACACGGTATTATTTCAATTAGTGTGCGTCCATACTGCGGGCCTAGCGCGGTGGCGACGGCGGGCGCGAAATATCAAACGTATGAAACGCGTGTAAGTGTCCATACTGAAGTGACTAGGCGGAAGCCTAGCGCGACAAGACCGAGCGACTCCGCGCGCGGTGATTTCAAACGCACCGATCCGCGCGTTGTGTCCACAGTGCGGGCCTAGGCGGCGAGCGACTTAACAAGCGGGCAGTGTTGCCGTTCTACAAAATTAAAAGTCCCTAGTAATATGAAAAATTCCGCTAAATATTGGTAAATATATTTTTTTTAATCCGCTAGAAGTCGCTAAATCTTATCGCTGACGTTCAAGTCTAATCTCGAAGTTCGCGCCTTATAAATTGGGGTTTTGAGAGGGCGCCGATCGTTTAATTTTGGCAAATATTTTCATTTTTCACAAAAAATAACAAAAAAATAAAATCAACACATTTATTCAAAAAATCACAACAGGGGAATTCTCGTTTAGTATCATTTTACGTGGATGTTGCCAGCAGGACATTTGAAAATCAGCTAAAAAAAAGAGACGTGGGTGTGGCACTCGGGGACTGCCGCGGTAAAGCTATTGCATAGTTATTTTTTTTATCACTAGATGGCGTTATTGGGGAGCGTGAGGTTTTTTCGTTACGGAATTTCTGGATTCGGTCCCCGCGCTCAAGGCCCGCGATAGAAGCTATGCAATAGCTTAATATGAATAAGTATTAAACCAGGTATATTATCTATTTAGAAAAAGATTGTGAACGAGACACATTGTGGGGTTGAAATAGAATATTTTGTGCCAGAACGGATGTTTATGGTTGTTAAGGTGTAGTGGTGGTCTTAAAAAACACATTATTCTTCATATATTTTCGAAAAAAAAGTCACATTTACAACGGCTCAAAATCCGCTAGAAGTCTCTAAATATATTTTTGTCGCTAGCTCATTTTTTTTTGCCGCTAACCACTTATGAATTCCGCTAGATCCAGCGACAAAGTCTCTAGAACGGCAACACTGCAAGCGGGTGGCAGGTGTATCAAACCAGTGGTCTTACCGCTCGGCGTTTTGACGTAAAATGGCTTCGATCAACAATACACACTAGATTTCGGGTCAGCGCAAATAATACGTCTGGGTGCTTAGGGTCTCATTTGAAAAGTGAGCCACTCTTTTATTTAGTTCCCTCGAACCACAGCCAAAAAAGTTGCAAAAATAATGGCCGGAAAAACAATTTAACGGCCGGAGTGTCTTACTTTCTGTGAGTACATGTAGAATAAGTTATATTTTAAGCTTTTAAACAAAATAATATCAAATTTTGAAAAAAAATACTGATTTGAAGTCACCGCTACAAATGTTTGGCCAACGTTGGCGCAAATTTTGTGAAACAGAACAGCAGAAACATGGAGTAGATTTGTTTTGTAGTAATAATTTATTTATCCGGGGGGCGATTTTTTTTTTATGTCGTGGGGGGGTGGTTGGACTTATAAATTTCGATTTTGTAACTAATCCCGGTAGAGTATTCGCCGCCATCTTGTTTTAAGTTCATTTTTTTTTAGTTTTTCTGAAATAACTCGTTAATTTTCAACTCTAGAGCAAAAATGACAGTAAGTTTGATCATTATTATTTAATATATACGCTAGGATCTATATTTGCAGAGTTATACTATCAAGTTTATCAAAAAAATCGTAATGAAAACAAGTATGTATACTATCAAACCTAGATAGCCCAAAACATAAATAATTTTAAGTAAACTTTTACGTGCATATTACAAATTATTTAAGTGTTCAACACGACTCCATTCCATCTGTAGTTCTTCTAAAAGAAACGAAACGAAAGGAAGGTAAACACGGGAATAAAATACTTTATTTGTAGGTCGTTAAGGTTGATTTCACACTAAATGTTGTCTTTTCGTTTCTAAGTGATTTGCTAGGTGTCATTGTTGTAATTAGGTTGAACTTCGAACTGTTTTAAAACTTTTTGGTCAGTTCGGTAGTAAACAAAATAAGCTGTCACACGTAATTCACGAGGACATTTTTTAGCTTTGATTTTGTACGTGACCCGAAATCTAGTTGTGTATTGTTGATCGAAAATTGTTTGCAACCCCTGATATACGTCTGATCGCTACTAGAGCTCGCGCCTCAGTGTGGCCACCTCCGCCGCCGCCGCCGCGTAAGCCACCGCGTAAGTCACCGCGTAAGCCACCGCGCATTCACTGTGGCCGCACACTTAGGAAAGACGTTATTATATAAATATTATTACTTTATCCTGTTCTATAAGTGACAATCCACTGTGCAGCGGTAATACGATCCAAGATTTAGTCTTTTCCGCATACTGTTGTGCCGCATCGCATATTGTAGTTATCTCTTGAACTCCAGACATAAATATTAGCAGATCTCCTCTTTCGTCCTCTGAAAATTAAAATGGGGAGATGTAAATAATCCTTAGTAGAACAGAAGATATAAGGTCATAGTTTCAGATTTTATCCTTAGGCAGATACTTCGGAGAAGCGTTAAATTGTCAATAAGGGTTTTTATAGAGGCACATAGCATAGGCCTCTAGACCTCTAGACTTTAGGCACCCAGTCGGCTACCGTTCGCATGCGCGTGACACACTGCGACCCTGTGTCACCCGGTCGAAGAAAATCTTATTTTGAAAACCCATATTCGGCCTAGACTGTATTTAAAGACCAATTTGGAATGGAGGCCTGCAAGGGATATATTGGATAGCAAGTCATAGTTTTAGCCATAAACATTACAGATGGTTTGAAAACTCCTAACAAAACAGAGTTGCGTATAAGCAGCGTTCTATAAGTAAGTAGTTTCTTCTACTTACTCGGATATTTAGTATCAATCAACTGCATGATTTGTACGTAAGGTTGTGGGTCCAGTCTATCGTCTCTCGAGGGTTTATCATCATTCAGTATTGGTTTGTAATTCAGCTCTATAGGGTAAAGTCTTCCTGGGACCTAGAATACAACAATTATCTTTTAAAAATATCTATTTCGAGTTACGTAAGGATATGTACATATGTCGTATGTGGCCGAAACTGTCGAGTACTATCACACACACACACGAGTAATACACGTACGTGCCCGTTTCAATAAATATATTAGTTTAATAAGTAATTAACAAAACTTTTATTTTTTTACTTATTTCTACTATTCGGTTTCAACTATTCTATGAAGGAAGTGACGTGAATGAAATTTATATGCATAGTGCCATAACCTATTTAATTTATTATTTCTTTGACAGATAGGTACATAGGTTTTTTAAAATTAATATGCGAACTAAAATTCTAACTATAAAATAAAATCATACCTCAATAACAGCAGCCGACTCTTTAGCAAAATAGTCTTGAAACAGCTTAATATTGATAGTAGCAGACATCAGTACCAGCTTTATATCTGTGCGACTGTGAATAAGGCACTTGAGCACCCCTAGTAGAAAGTCTCCCATTAAGTGCCTCTCATGGATCTCATCTAAGATTATGACGTCATAATCTGGCAAGTTTTCTGAAGACATCTGCAAAGTTAAAGATTAAATTGTATCAGAACACAAATTCCCAGCAGTGATTTGGAGTTTCCGGTGAAAAGACTTTTTGAGAGAAATCAAATAGTGATGCTTAAATTGAATGAATGAACATAATGAGTCAATAGAAGAAAATTATTTTGATTACTACCCTTTTTGCATTGATGCTATCTACCCTTTAAAGTAATTTCGGTTAGGTTAGTGGCCAAACCTGGTTTCGGAGTTTTTAGACCGCCTAAAGGACATGGACATCAGACAGTGTCTAAGGGTGCTTTCAAATTATGCGTTTCGTGTCGGACCGCTGCGGTGCCGAAGCAGTGCGGCAACAGTGCGTACTAAAATTATTTCGCGGTACCGACGCCGCACTGTTGCCGCACTGTTCGATTTGTATGAAAACACACGATCGTACGTTCACAATACGACAAACGCACGACTTCGGTACCGCAGCGGTCCGACACGAAACGCATAATTTGAAAGCACCCTAACGATTGAAACAACCGGGACCGCAATTTAACGCGCCCTCCGAAGCATGGTAGCGCTCGGATAGAAATACCATTACTCTGTAACTTTGGTTTAATAAAGCTACATATTTATAGTGTTACATGACCTGTTTCTATGATGACTTAAAATATGTCTATGTATATGGCTATGCATACATAGTATAAAACAAAGTCGTTTTCTGCTGCCTGTCCCTATGTATGCTTAGATCTTTAAAACTACGCAACGGATTTTGACGCGGTTTTTTTAAATAGATAAGATTGATTCAAGAGGAAGGTTTATATGTATAAAAATTCCCGAAATTCCAACGGGAACGGGCACAACGCGGGTATAACCACGGGGCGCTGCTAGTATATAATAAAATATGATACCTGTCTTAACAACAATCCTTCAGTAATGAAACATATCTTTGTATCCGATGTCTTGCTCTTCTCAAATCTGATCTGATAGCCAACTTTACTTCCAAATTGAGTCAGCATTTCATATGCTACTCTTTTAGATAACGAAACACAGGCTATTCTTCTTGGTTGAGTACAGGCTGGAAGTAAATTGATTGAGTAAAGCAACAACATCAACAACATTTTTTTCAGTTCCAGTTCGAGTTTCACTGTAGTAATGGTCTGTGAGTAGATTGAACTCTTGATTTATTTGTAAGCTAGTTTTTAACAATCTATACCTAGACTTGTATCAACTCAGATAGAACAATTTTTGTACTGGAATCAATCTAATATATAAAATACTCGTGTCGCCGTAATTGTAGTTAAACTCCTCTGAAACGGCTTGACAGGTAGGTATGAGAATCAGACAACATCTATTTTGGGTAGGCCACCCCTAAATTTTTCTATAGCAAAAAAATATAGTAACTGGAAACTATATGAATGAATTTTATGTTTTCTTGGATGCACTAATCCCAGAAACTACTAATTCAATTTGAATAATAAGTGATGTTTGATGTGATAGCCACATTCAAATGCTAGGTTTTAGGCTATTTTATATCCCAAAATTCCCATGGGAATGGGCACAACACATATAAAACCGAGTGCTGCTAGTATATATATAATATTGCAACATATAGATTGAAAACATAACATTTTAAATCAACCTCTAAGGCTGTTTTCAGGTAAGACCTATTGATTTGTTAAAGGGATTATACATAAGATTATGATTATGATGAATATAGTGAGTATGTTATCTTACCAATATTCTGAAAGCCTGCATCATGCAGGTATTGAGGCACTTGTGTGGACTTGCCGCACCCCGTGTCGCCAGCAACAATGACGACTCTTTCGTTTTGGACCGCTGAGACTATTTCTTTTCTGTAAGTTTAATAAAAATATATGGAAAAAATGCTGATTAATTTAGAATGAAGACTGGTGATGGAGTAAAGTAAAAGTAAAGTATTAGCCTGTGTCTCACTTAAAATATAAGTATGGTGAGGGGATGGTGTATATCATTAAATAAAATGTATACTAAATAAAAAAATAGGAGCCCCCTCCTTTTTATGAAGTCAGATAAAAAGGGTTATAGATATGAAATTGTCTTTTTGCAGTGTCATCAAACAATAAGTTGGGACTTTACAACAATTTCACAAGTAATAGAATTGTATAAAGTATTTGCCTGCAATTTCCCACTACCCACACCAAGCCCACTCAACACTGTGAAACCAGTAGGTACAGTAGGAGGATACATACAGGAGGGTACATAATCACCATGCAACTGTGGGTTGTAATATCAAACCAGTAATGGTGTATACTTGTTTAAATCTTGGTATTTATATAGTTATCTCCGGAAGTTACCTGTACTTAGCCACTGGTAGATCCTGCTGTGCCTGTCTCAACTTCTTAAGCTTCTCAAACTTCTCCTTATTTTTAAAATCCACATAAATGGACACAATATTCAAAAATGCATCAAATAAATGTTTATCCAATCTTCTTCCACTTCCATCATCTCTCACTACATCTACATACTTTATGGATGTTTTAAAATTAATACATTCGAATTTTGAAAACATGCCGGGATCCTCCGAAGGGATTATTGGCTTTCCCGCCTTTTTCAAAGTAGCTTCATATTTTTTTAAGAACACCCAAAAGTCGTCTAGGTTGTTAGCTACGACATTACTCTCCGAGCTATATCGGATTATTTTGTTCAAATCTCTTTTGTAATTTTCAAAACTAAATTCTTTAGTAGCATTATAGGAAGTAGAAGGACTTGTCTTCCTGTATTTACTTCTATCTCTAGGAGGGGATGGAGAATGTCTTCGTTTATAATAACTCCTCGATGAAGACTCAGAACTCCGCTTCATTGTAACTTTTTAGATATCAAGTATATCTGGAAATAAACTACGATTCTGTCAGTGGCGGACCGATAAATTATAACAACATTAATGGGCAATCAACTGACTTAATATCTTTATTTTTAATTATACGATTAAATTAAATTATTTTACATCCTAAACTTCCCGAAGCAACCAAACAAGAACCAAAACAAACAAACAAACGTCAAAAACATCTGTTCTAAGTTGATAATTGACATTGATGTTAAGGTGACAGTTGACAACGACGTACACGGTACTTGGTTGGGTTAATATCGCTACTATAAATTCGTTTAAAGTATTTTTGATATAAAAACGTAGCTTAGAAACCGATGTTGCAGCTTCACTTTGATCATGCCAGAAGAAGTTGAAACACTTGCACCTTGATACATGCCTTTACCATTTTTTTACTAACTTGCTTTAACTTCAATCTTTGAAAATGTTTTTAATACCGAATATAACGCAATTTAAAAAAGCGCTTCTTCGTACAAGGCCAAACTAATCGTTTAAAATTCAAGTCTTTTGACTGCAGTGTATCATAAAGGCAATTTTCCTTTAATTTTTTTATTAAGTTCAAACACTGAGTTCAAAGGATTTTCAAAACCACAGACATTTTGATAACTCTCTAACCCAATTTTCTCCGCGCCCTCTATGGGTGGTGAATGTTATTTTTTTTATTAGTTTCCGTTCCGCCATTACGGTCCGCCATTTTGCTTGGTCGAGCAGTGAACGTAAAATTCGTGCTCATGTATTTTATCATATTTAGCGAATAAATCTAGTATAATTTCAGTGTTTAGAAACACTAATGGCTTGTTTAAATACACTAAAGTTGGAAATAAAGACCCTAGAGCAAGTGTTCCCAAAAAACCATGAACGTTTTCAGATAATGTCAGCTAGTGTCGACGAACTGACCTGCAGATTCGTTGGCAGAAGTGGAAAGAAATACGAAATACACGCAAATATTACGGTAAGTAGAATCATTTATTAAATTTCCATAATGTCATAAAAGTTAGTAGTTTGATATGAGGTTGCATTTATTGATTAGGAGGGCCTGGACAAAGGGTCGTTGTTTATGAGGGCAGGGCTGTCAACAATGGGTTTACGGAAGTTTGAAATACATTTCCCGGTTGTGAAACATCACTTTTACACGTTTTGGCTTACTCGACACCTTCAATATGTTGTTTAGAATCTGCATTATTTGCATATAACAGTTGACGTGACTGTGTGCGAGTAATCATCTGTGTTCATTGATCGCGGGATTCGTGACGAATTGTATCGATCATTGCAGCTTCAGTGTAGTGACATTGGTTGCATTCGTGAACAATTACAGCTATTTTATAGAGAGAGTAACATCTGTTTTGTTTGGTTAACGGTATGCAACCGCGTTTTTTGGGACAAAGGCAGTTAGTCATCCATCCTTCCTACCTGCTTTTTGTAGACATTTTTGTTCCATGCTCCCAATAAAAACCTCTTTTTGTTACCAGATGGTTATTTACCTGACAAGTGCACATTGAACTCAAACCTAGTCTCTAGTGTGTAACATACCTAAAACCAATGTAAACAATAATGTTGATATGCTTTACATAATTTGATAAACATTTTATCAATGTTTTGCTCAATACACAGTAGTCCTTGTGTTTGTAAACTATGTAGAATTTAGTAGGTGTAAAAAAGAAACTTTCTTTTCAAATCAATACCAAATGTGTAATGTGTACCTGCCTAACATATGTGTGTGAATCATGTGAAGGTAAAAGTGATGGTAGATAATTACATTTGTAAACACAGTTTCAAAGGTATAGTTTGCATTTAAAATCAATAAATATTGGTGACACTTGGTATTAAAAATTCATCTAACTCGAACTTGCACTTTCAGAAATCGATGACTTCTGATATCTTTACAAACCCATAATTAATTAAAGCTAAGTTTTTTTTTTACTGACATTTATTCTGCAGATAGAAGTTACCTAGATGATGTTTTTTTTTTGCTGACCGTTATTATAAATCCAAAGAATGTACATTAAGATGTGTTTATGTTATACTTCTTAAGTACAATATTATGTTTCCCTGCTTAAGAGTATGTGGCGAAAACTATAGTACACTTAAAAGTGCAGTGTCGTGCCACAAATTGTTTCCTATGTCTGTCGCTTGCCTGATTAAGTCACTTAGTAAAGGATGCAACAAATAAAATACCTTTCTTGCATCAATGTTATGGGCTCATGACTCAGTTCCTATTGAGCGTACTAATAACAGTACCAATATAAATCAAATGACATCCCCAAACTTAGCTTAGATGGTATAACTAAATGTAGAACTATGTCATTCTCAAATGTCATGTAACATAATTTCTTGTGAATAAACCCCTGTTATAACCATTATTAAACATATTATCATTTTATACATGTAATCTAATGCATTGTTCAGGAGACATATCCCAACACACCGCCCGTGTGGTTTGCGGACAGTGAAGATCCAATTGTGACAAATGCTGTACAGATTCTCAGCAATACACAAGGGAGAGACAATCATGTTATAAATCAGGTATGTTACACCAAAATGGTGCTCAAATATGTTCTTCTTCTTCATCGTGTGGATGGTGAACCTGACCAATCCTGGTGTCAGAGTTATTGAGCCGTCAAAGGCCTCTGACATGGCTCATGTAACGACTACTATCCGTACAAGTAACCGGGACTGACAGCTTAACTGCAGGGCAAGGGTGTCTACTCCCCTTCCATGATTCCTGGTGCTGTACGACTGATTGCCTATCTGGGTTGAATCTATCAAAGTAGTTGCATCACCTCCACCTCATTTAGCTTTATAATATCAAAGTATTATTGGCTGGACACATATATTCATCATTATCCATATTGAGCCTAGATGGTCCTATCTATGACCTGATGGTTTATCTATGAGCGGTCATACTATCTTATTTTGATTGCTTATTTTAGATAGCAGATCAAGTTTTGTCAACCTTATTTACATATTAATTTAATTAGTGTCTAAATTTAATTTGCTGTGTTAGATTGCTATCTCAGAAAGGGTATTGGAATCTGCCATTTGGTAGCTTAAGTTTTTGATAGTACATATTTCATATCTTGCAGTCTTCAGTTGTGTTTGCATCTTTAATGTACATACTATGTATTTGAAGTTACTCCATAGTACAATAGTAAAAAATCTTCATGAATTAAACCTGCCTTGCTAAAGAATAATGCATTTTATACATGACATATCCTATTCTGCCATAAACAAGTCTTATACTAAAACCAGTTGCTGATTATTTCAGTGATTTTCACTACACATCCTTCCATGCAAACCACATACAATGAAACCATCTGTACAATAAAAAGACCATTGAACTTAACTATTCTTAACAATGTAATGAAATTAATAGAAAAACACAAACATATTAAAATTAAAGCTTGACTTTTTTACACACCGAATTTCATTATGATAGTTCTCATGGGTATCTTAATTAATTACAGTTATATTTTTTATTTACCATCTCCAGTGCTTCTTTAAACAATGATTTTTTGGAAGCAAATACGTAGATTATAATGATTATACCTAAGCCTTTTGTTTACACCGCTATGCAAACTGACACCACATGAATTTGGTTCCTTAACTGCTGGCTGGTGCAAAAATATAATTATTATTTTGATGTCTATATTAAATAGGTATATTAAACTTGTGTGTGTGCTAGTGTCATAGTTCCGAGACTGATATATCACTCTACTTAAGTTTGTCATAACTTTAATAACAATGTTTTTGAAAGTGTTATAGACAGGTGTTAGCAAAGATTTGTCAGATTATTAGAGACAGCATTACAAATAATCATACTGCTATAGTTTCTGTCTATTTACCAAATATGATAAGTGTCACCTTGAAGTGACACATCCAATTTGTCAAAAGTCATAATATATTTTAATGTGTCTTATGCAGTAATTCCTTTACCTAGTTGTTGTCTAGACATTACTCATTAATAGTTTAACTTTTTTGCAATATTACATAAATACGTTATAAGATTATACTTTTACTTTTTTTTGTAATATATAAATTATATGAATTTTATTTTCAGGTGGGCATATTGCTAAGAGAGCTATGCAAGTTACACGGAGTGCCAGAGCCTCCAGATCTCGACTCGTTATCACTACCAGTACATCCTGCGCCACAACAGAGGTAATTAAGATATTAACTAGCAGCGTCCCGCGGTCTTACCCGCGTTGTGCCCGTTCCCGTAGGAATTTCGGGATGAATAATAGCCTATAACCTTCCCGTTGAATGTGGCTATCCATTACAAAATGAATTATTCGATATCGGATTGGTAGATTAGTGCAGATAAACAAAGTCTTCAGCTTTGTTATATTAGTATGGATATTTTTTTTCGTATCTTTAGTGTGTGCTCCTTAGGCCGCTTTTAATTTTAAACGTATTTTGTCGTCCGGCTACGCGCCGCAGTAGTGCGCACTGATCCGCGCGCATGATATTCTTTTGTTTTTTATACGATGACTGAAAAAGGTTATATTAAAGAGCTGTTAGTGTCAAGGGCCTCGTTAAGAGAGGGCTAGGTTGTTCATACTATTTATTAATTAACTACCTCCTCTAGTGGCTCCTCCCTCCCCCGGTCCACTAGGTCATTAGCTTTACCCCCGCCCAGGCCATCAGCCTTTGCTAATTCTATTCCTAAATTCTAATTGCTAAAGCCCCATTGTCCCTCGAATGACCTAGCTACAGCCATACATTATGTTGGCAAAGCCTTAGATGCAACCCTTATACATAATTTAACTTATATCATCAATGTTTCCCCAGAGTACCAAGTGTGACGTCAAATGGGGCTGAATCAGGCACAGAGGAAGATGAGGAGATGGCTGCCGAAGATGATGACTCGGAAGGTGAAGACGATCTGCCGCTAGAAATGGTTGATGATGCCGGACGAAGCAACAAGGTTAGATGACTTATGAGCTTACGTTTATAGTGGCATTTCTATTTGAGCGCTACCGTGCTTCGGAGCGTTAAGCAGTTGGTCCCAGTTGTTCCAATCGATAGACCTGAGAGGTCTTTAGGCGGTCTAAAATACTGCACCAGGGTTGGACACCAATCTATTTGAAATTAAAGAATATGCTTACTTATGAGCCGTGTTTCATGCTGATTCATGAGAGCCATGCCCCTAAAATCATTGATTACTTTGAATATTTAGTATATATTGTCAGTCAAAAATCTGTGACTGAAACGACGCTAACTTCAGGATAGCCGTTATTGGTGTTATTCATAACTATGTATGGTTAAAACTCGATACCTTCATTGTTTATGCCTTTAAAGCCCTGACGCAATAGGGGAGTGTTTTTAGGTATCGAACTAGTTATTATATTACGATGTTTCAACATCAATCTTTATCATCAAATCAAAGGTCACAATAACCACTACAATCCTCGCAATTAAATTAATTAACCAAAACTATAATATTTAAATTCCAGGATGACATGGAAACTGAACACTTAGCAACGCTAGAAAGACTCAGACAAAACCAACGGCAAGATTATCTATCAGGCAGTGTATCGGGGAGCTTGCAGGCGACAGACAGGTTAATGAAGGAACTACGCGATATATACCGTTCTCACTCGTTCAAGAATAACATGTATTCTATTGGTGAGTTTCCCATGTCTGCTAAGTCTGCTAACGCCCTTACACAGAGAAATCAAATGCTTCCTTAGTAGAGATTTAATAAGTGCTTTTGATATGTAATGTATGAAAAATGACGTCAAATAATTGAGTGTCAAGTTAATGAATGTCTCTGAGTGCGACACTAAGTCTGCTAAATCAAAGCAGAAGCCAAGTCTTCGTAGCTAAATAAAGCTAAGTAGCTAAAGTAGCGTAGATAAAGCTTGTACGGATTTTAAGAGAGTTAATGAGATTTTTTGGAATTTTACTATATACTAAGTATTAAGCCCCAATTTCACCTTTACAATTGAACTGGATCAGTTCAACTTAATCCTATTCACGAGCTTAACTGACATCAATACTTTAAACTTGATTCACTAAAACGTAGTTCCGTTGACCATGCCTAAGGGTTGTAAATATTCATGAACTAACTGTACACTAACAGTGTTCATAGAAACTGAAATCCATCTTATCAATAAAGAGGTATTGTTGTGAATCAAAACAGGAATAATGTAATGACTTCATCAAAATATTTAATTCACTATGTATGTGTCATCTGGTACAGTCATTTTAAGTTTTCTTATAAATATGACTTTAAATTGTATTATTTTCTTTTTTTGTTAATGAATGTTGAAAAAACTTGGGCATATACATACTTTCTTTAAATATCTTGTATAATACAAGTTTTACATTCACTACATACACTCATCACCACTTTTTATTCGAGTTAGGTGAAGTCACTATACATGATAAGTTAAATCGGTAAAAACTGATATACCCTTATGTCAAAAATAGTAGAATCCTTTTTGATGCAAAAATTTGTAAAAGTAAGTTTGTGTAAGTTTAGTGGCCAATCTTGGTGACAGAATTTTTAGATGCCTTGACGAATGAATTAATTGCAACCGACTATTAACGTGCCCTCCGAAGCACGGATAGAAATGCCAGTATCGATCACTAAGTAGAAGCCGAGCTGCACATTACCTAACAATAACAATGAGTCAACATCGCTTAGCAAAACTATGCCACAAACGCTAACTTTTTATGAATGGTTTTCATAGAGGACTAACAAGTACTCTTTTTCATTCCAGAGTTAGTAAACGATTCACTATACGAATGGAACATCAGACTGCGCTCAGTGGACCCAGACAGCCCGTTGCATAACGACTTGTTAGTTCTCAAGGAGAAAGAGGGCAAAGACTCGATTCTACTAAACATTATGTTCAAAGAGACATACCCGTTTGAGCCGCCTTTCGTACGTGTCGTCTATCCTATTATATCTGGTACGTAAGTGTAGCTAAACTAGATGTATGGTGTTTGAATCCTACTAATAAATGTGAAAGTTTGTGAGTATGGATGTACGTTTGTTAGTCTTTCACGCAAAAACTACTGAACGGATTTGGATGAACCTTTACAGCAATATAGGTTATACATCAGAGTAACGCATGGGATACATTTCATCACGAAATTCCCGCGGGAATGGATACAATGCAGGTAACACCGCGGGTCAAGGCAAGTTAACTATAAATCATTCTACCTTTGAATAACTTAATTTAATTAACTAATCTCATTTTCCAGGTGGCTACGTCCTAGTAGGCGGCGCAATATGCATGGAGCTCCTCACCAAACAGGGCTGGTCGTCAGCCTACACAGTAGAAGCGGTCATCATGCAAATAGCGGCGACTTTGGTCAAAGGCAAAGCGCGCATCCAGTTCGGCGCGACGAAAGTTGTATCCCAATCACAGTACAGCCTCGCTCGCGCGCAACAGAGTTTCAAGTGTCTCGTACAGATTCATGAAAAGAACGGTTAGTGTTTTCTTTTTGGATTAACGTTGTGATGTGAAGGAGTGTTATTTGTACATATAATGAATTAAAATTCTTTTTGTGTGGTAGTACGTTAGTGTGTGTGTGATAGATAATAGGTCTAAAAAGACGTAAGTACTTACTAAACTGACGTTGAGAGTGACTGATGTTAGTTAGCCCTACCAATGTAACTAGTTGAGATGAATATTTTTGTTAATTTTAAACTTGTGTGATCCAAAGATTTAGAGGACTTAGAAAACAGGATAAATAGTGAATGAAAAAGGGTCAGTAATTTGTACTCTGTTTATATTTAACTAGCAGCGCCCCGCGGCTTTCCCCGCGTTGAGCCCGCTCCCGTAGGAATTTTCGAAAATCCTTTCTTAGTGTGCACTTACGTCACTTGATGAACCTTCTTGCCAAATTTCATGTTTCTAGTTGTAGCAGTTGAGGCTGTGCGTTGATTATCAGTCAGTCAGTCAGGACTTTGAATTTTATATAGTACTAGGAGCGCCCCGCGGCTTTGCCCGCGTTGACCCCGTTCCCGTAGGAATTTTCTAAAATCCTTTCTTAGTGTGCACTTACGTCACTTGAAGAACCTCCCTGCCAAATTTCCTGTTTCTAGATGTAGCGGTTGAGGCTGTGCGTTGATTATCAGTCAGTCAGGACTTTGAATTTTATATATATAGATTTACTTTTATTAAGTCAGGTTGATTGCTTGACTGACTTGATTACGCAAAAGTCCCTCAATAAATACAGATTTAAGTCTTTGGATTTGTTTGAAAGGTGGTTTGACCCGTGATAGGGATGGAATGAATGACATTAGCTATAAATAAAATATATATATCTAGAGTGGATTCAAAGTTTAATTTATTGCATTTAATGTTTCAGGTTGGTTCACACCGCCCAAAGAAGATGGCTAATGCGATCTCCAGCCATTGTTAACATTAAGACTAACGTGCTACATTATAGTAACGCCCAAAACAAATACGTTTTATCGAAAAGTGGCTTTGAGTTGTGGTTATCTTCAATATGATTCCATTGGATATTCGTTTGGTCACAGTCCTTCACTGTATATTATTGTATGTGCGCTACTAAGTTTGACTGAGAGGACAGTATAATACGGTCGGCCGGTAAGCCGGCTTAATGTATGTGTACTTTAACGTTAAGTGCTATAAATGTTGAAAGAGTTAAGTTCGGGCGTTATAAAGACTTAAAGACTTATAGGAAATGTTTAAAATGTGTAAACGTTTTTTGTAATCATTAATTTTTTTCTCATTAAAAGTTATCCACATGGTAGCCTAGACGTTACTGAAGTGTAAATTCTTTGCATTTCTATTTAGTTATCAAAATAAAACTAAAACCTGTGATTCTTATACTGTTTTGTTATTTACCGTTTCGTAAAGGAATCCAGTTTATCATGTTAGGTCTATTTCCCTTGTAAATGTATAATTACTGTAAAAAAATATACATTCAGTATGTTAATTGCCATATCTTCAATCCTAAATAAATCTTTAGAAAATGATACACAGTTTTTCATCATAGTTTAGATGTAAGGTTTGCTTTAGTATTTTCCATTAATGCCTTCAACCCTGCCACGTGGTCGTCGCTCCCTATTGTGTTGACTCTCTTACAAACATCGATTTCATTCATATTTGTCAGCCATTTATATAATTTTGGATATCTGGAATTGATAAAAACTGTTAATTTCTTAATAAGTATGTTGAACATTCCTACAGTTCTTTAAATTGCAAAGTGTATATTGTACATACAAATAATAATAAATGGATATTAGAAACAGATTATCTTTTTGTGTATACAGTTTCAGTAGTTGTACTCGAGGGTTTCCCCAACACGAGATGTATATTGAGTTTAATTTAAGTGTTCTATGGCACGATTAAAATATAAAACATACACACACAATCCTTTTTTAGTTACTATTTATTGACTAAACATGTTGGACAAACATGCTTGGACCACTGACACTACGAAAACACGAAATTGAATTTAGTTAAGCCGCATTTTCACTAAACAAACATTAGCTCAGGACCAATGTTCGTTGACAAAAGAAACATATGTTTTATTTCAAGAAGAAAATAAATTACACCTTGGTGGTCAACTGGGCCCGCAGAGCACTGAGCCCACGGGCTAAGTTGACCATTTTTTTTTCTTTACGGGGGACTCGACCCAAGGGTCAATTTAGCCCGCGGGCGTAGGTACTATTCGGTAGGTTAGGGTTTTTTTTTTTTATTTAACTACAATATACTTGACATCGACTGAACCTGTGGGCTGAGCAGGCCCTTATCGGTAAATAGTAGTCGTCTGAACCCGCGGGTCGAGTTATCCGATTAGTGTGGGTCGAGTCATCTATGAAAAAAAACGGAGTGGGTAACTGAACCTGCGGGCTCACTGCTCTGCGGGCCCAGTTGACCACCAAGCGTAAATTACTTATTCCCGACCGATCATCACCGAACAAACATTCGCTCGCGCTACTGTTTTCATTAACGCCACGAACGTTCTTCGCTCAGTACTTCAAAACGCTACTAAATAAGTTCGAGTAGATTAGTGTCCAACCCTGGTGTCGGGAGTTTATAGACCATCTAAAGGTGTGACGTTTGACACATCCGGGACCGACAATTTAACGTGACTACTTTTTATCTTGAAATTGCCACGAGACAGGAAAAAAGCAGATTAAACTACGAAAAAATAACACTTACTTCAACCCATCAACGCCGTGTAGCCCATGTAAAGAAGTAATAGTACTTATGACGCTCAAATCTGCTATCGTCATAACGTCGTCGGCTATATACTTTGTGTCTGATAGATATTCTTCGAGAATACTATACGCAGCGTCTATATTTCTCCTCATGTTCTTTGATAGTTCTGTTATTTTACCGCCGTAGGTTGGGGCCTGAAAAAAAAGATATTATATAAATATTCATCCTACTACAACTACAAAGTGCCAGGAGGTGTATTGTTCGTAAAAATCGCGACCAATGAAAAATATTTGGTAGAGTTACCACCTAATTGCGGGCGGATTGCTTCAGCTGACGCTACCTCGCCAGTAAACGTTAACACAGTCAGTCTCGACAGAACGTAAGGAAATGAAAAACGAGGCTACAAGCCGCCAGAAAAGCTTAACAGACTGTAATTTGACTTAAACAGTTTAATTATGTAAAGTAAGTACTTATTCACTGAATAATAATTTGAACTTACCATAATAGATCGTAATCTCTGGAACAGAATGCCGCAATCGAAAAATAATCTTTGCATTACTGTTGCCCGTTTTTTAATGTCATTTGGTAATAGATTTGTATGTTGAGTTGACGGATGTTTTTCCAATAGATAAAGCATTATTGAGTGGCTGAAAAAAATATGAATTAACTGTAAAAAATAAATAAGTTCGAGTGTAGGTTATTGGCCAACACTGGTGTTGGAGTTTTAGGATCGCCTAAAGGTCTACCGATTGAAACAACCGCGACCGATAATTTAACGTGCCTTCCAAAGCGTGGTAGCGCTCAGATAGAAATGCCACTTAAGTAATGCTTACCTATCTGCTATTGAAAAATCTCCATCTACCAGAAATGGTATAGTCCTCATCGGATTTTTCTGCAAACAGCAAACAAAATATCGAATTCATCTCCAATAGACGGATATGACAGAACTAAAACAATACTTAATACAAATTAAGAGCTTTGTTTCGGTCAGACTAACTGTGTGAATTAGTCCTGACCTGAATAGATTTACATCAATAACTAGCAGTGACCCGCGGTTTTACCCGCTTGGTGCCGGTTCCCGTTGGAATTTCGGGAGGATAAAATAGCCTATTACCTTCCAGTTGGATGTGGCTAGCTATTATAAGAATTATTCAAATCGAATTGGTAGTTTCTGGAATTAGTGCATTCGAACAAAAATCAAGCTCTTCAGCTTTATTATATTAGTATAGAATATCACCAACCTTCCGTAACTCCGGGCTATCCTGGTCTCTTAGCACAGCATTCAACACCCTATGCTCCACATCCAATCCGAGGATATCAATGAGCATTATAACTGCACGGGAGGGCGGACTCGCTGGGTGCATGTACAGTATAGGTTTTGAAGACATGCTGTAATAATAAAACAAACGAATTAAGAAACTCCTTTTTGACGTTGCGACGGTTAAATTTTTAATAAGGAAGCACAGTACATAAACTAGGCTAGAGTGGCTAAGTATTAATACAGATTAACTAATTATTTGAAAAAAAAAGAAAATCTTTTTAAAATCAGACCAATTTGCAAGTATATTGCATAGCAAAATAGCAAGTAGACTTTGCATAGTATATTGGGTTTTAATGTAGAACTGAGAGTTTTCGAAATCGGCCCGTAAAAGCTGTTTTTAATAAAAACGCCTAAAATGGGGTAGCAAACAAAGAAATGGTAACAAACAGGAAATGAAATGAGAAATAGCCTGATAAGATAATAATTCACATGAATATACTGAAGTTATTTTGAATAACTGTCGCCTATTGCGAATCACTTCCTTTTTAAAGTTGGTTAATTAAAAACAAAAAAGCTTCTTTGAGGTTATGCTATTAAAAATTTGCGATAACTAATTTGACTTATCATCGTTTGTTACAAAGAAAATTATTATGAATAATACAATAAATACTTACTTTACTTCGTGTTTATATCCAATTTCTTTCCAAAATTTAGTACCTACCTAGAAGTTCAATGTACCTTTATGTAGGCACCTATATATTAATGTAGGTAGGTATGTAAATAGTTTAAACTACAATTACAATACACTTATATCTACAAAAAACGACGACTGTACACTTTTAACTCACATATTTAGCACAAAATCCTGTTGTAAATAACGTTGGTCAAAGTACAAATAAACAGAGTTACATTTGATTGAAGGTTTTATCAAGTTAATCTTATCAAGATATTTCTCCAATATTTGGACAGATGGCAGCACTGTCTTGATGTTACTAACTTGGTAACTATCAAGCCGGTTTCAGACTACGCTATAATATTGTGCTACGAGAGGCTACGAGTATATAGTATAGCAAATAAGGACCTAATGCTATATATAGCATGGCGTTCACATTACGCGATTTATAGTATAATGACAAGCTCAGTTGACCGCGATCTTTGAGGAGTGTGCAGCGGGACGGCCGGGGGTGAGGGAGGAGGAAGAGGGCGGCGCACGATATAGCACAGCATGAACTCACCGTATCGCTCGATTTTAAAGCGTATAGTAAGCCAATAATATATAGTACAGTTAAGTGTTGTGCTATGAACTATAATTATGCTGCTATTATATTATAGCGTAGTCTGAAACCCGCTTCACAGTTGTGTTTGTGCTAACTTTATATATGGGCGAGGTCTCTCTCAAGGAGAATATAATCGCTAGGCCTCATTCATGTTTCATGTGCCTCACACAATGCTTAGAAATGAAGACAATATCGTTTCAAACAATTTGAATGGTTAATTCCACCGCTGCCGCCGTCGCTTTCGCCCCACTGAGTTCGTGATTAAGGCCGAACGGTTTTTAGTTTACATTAGAAGTACCTAAGTGCCCTTTTTATTCTACCAAGCTTTACATTCGTATATTCGTATAGTTACTTAACACTTTCTAACATTCTACTAAAGTAAACTAGGGTTTACATTAATATAATGGTTCTTACGTTACTTATAATGTAATAAGGACGATTTACCTCACAACAACAATCCATTCATAGAGGAAAAAGATCTATTTAATAATATTCTTACCATAGATAATAAAGAATATAGTAGGTACCTACCCCATAACTGAATCCTTTTCCTGTATATAATAAACTAGCAGTGCCCCGCGGTGTTACTCGTTGTGTCCGTTCCCTTGAGAATTTCGAGAATTTTTATACCATATAAACCTTCTTCTTGAATTACTCTATCTATTTATATGATAAATTGTCTTTGATTGAAAAATCAGTTTTCATTCTAAAATATATATTAGGTACCAATTAAGGTACATTAACTATTATGATTCTAAAAATATCTATTCAATGAAAATACTACTAATAAATGCAAAAGTTTGTAAGGATGGATGTGTGTATGTATGTTTGTTACTCTTTCACGTAAAAACTACTGAAAGGATTTGGATGAAAC